>OU452308.1:6605000-11405000 GCA_911728475.2 Pterostichus madidus | reverse complement strand
TTCATTCGTACTATTTAATTAATACTGCTCCAAATTTAAATATAAAATAAATTGCGAAAGACTATTTCTTAACTTATTTATTTGCATGTTGTATTGCATCATTATAGTTTCTCATAATGTTCAGTAAAGTTTTTGAAAACTATATAATATTATTTACATTAGTAGTTATTAAGAGTTCAATTTCAATTTAGAAAGAAATATACTTAAAATTTAATAATCAGTAATATATCCACATAACTGTCTTAACGCCACATTGAGCACCAAGAGAAGGTATTATAGACGCGTTTTATGTATTTAAAGATATTTAAAGATATTTGTTATTCTTAAATAAAATAAATAAATAAATATATCATCACGCCTTCTACCCATTACTGGGTGTGGCACTCTGCTGAAGCAGATCTCGGCAAGTGATATATTTTGCGCGTGAAGTGCGGTTACCAATCGTCAAATCACGGCCCCCAAACATGTTAGTGGTGGAGGAGCCACAGGGATAGCTTTTTCAAATTATGAAAATTTGTCGCCTGTGGGAATCGAACCAGGGACCTCAGGATCCACAGGCCGACTTCATACCACTGAGCTAGCCATCCCATTTGTTATTCTTAATATGCTAAAATAAAATAAATAAATATTTCTTGCTGTATGAGGTAGCTACCTCAGTGGTATCATGTCGGCTTGTGGATCCTGAGAACCCTGGTTCGATTCCCGCATGCGACAAACTACCCCTGTGGCTCTCCCACCACTAACATCTATGTGGGCCGTGATTTGACGGCTGATAACCGCATTTCACGTGCAAAATATATCACTTACCGAGATCTGCTTCGCCAGAGTGCCACACCAAGTAATGGGTAGAAAGTGTGATGATTTTGAGTTATAAACCTGTAATAGGCTCTGGGAATAGAACTTGGCCCAATACGTTTACACACTTCCTTCCATTTGTAAAATTTTTAAGATAAGATTTGAGATGAACGCAGCCAAAAAGAAAACATTTTATATTTCGAAAGAGTTAGAAGATTAGTAGGTGGCTCAGTGATATCGAGTCGGCCTGAAGATCCTGAGAACTCTGGTTCGATTCCCACAGTCGACAAACATTTCCACCACATTAAAAATTATTCCTGTGGTTCTCTCACCACTAACATCTTTGGGGGCCGTGATTTGACGGCAGGTAATCTCACTTCACGCGCATAAATATATCACTTACCGAGATCTGCTTAGGCAGAGTGCCACACCCAATAATGGGTAAAAGGCGTGATGATTAATTTATTTTATGTTTATTTTAGAAGATAATTCACAACACATGATATAAATAATTTTATTTTTCACTTAAAAAATATTTCTTGTAACCTCACAATAACTGATTAATTATATGTGGTCCTTATGATTCATAACGCCCGCTCCGCGCATAATGCCCGCTCTGTTCATGGAACGCCATAGTTGTTTAATACGTATTATAATAATCATAATTAATCTGCTTCGGCAGAGTGCCACACCCAGTAATGGGTAGAAGGCGTGATGATATTTATTTATTTATTTTATTTATTAAAAATTAAACTATTTCTACATATTCTAGTGAAAAATCAAATGTTGTATGCACTACGGACGTTACTAGATGATAATGCTTTCGAGCGACAACCGTACCTCGGAGAAAATACATACATACATACATACATACATACCGTCGACCTTTATGCATTATCATCTACGTAACACCATGGTGCATAAATAACTATTAAATTTATCATCCTTATCATGAGCTATTTATTTTACTTTGGGTGGTTTTAGAAAAACTTCCATATAATATAACCTACAAATATGACAGTTCTTTTGGCAACATTATCCCTTCCTGAACTGCATAATTCAAATTATTTTCAATTATTTAATCATTAATCTTGCCTCTTAAACTCGCGCCCTCCAGCATTTATCTATTTTCCATAGATTTAAACACAGCCCTGCATATTTACACCTTTGCAAAGAAATATGAATTCCAAGAACGTGTGTCGCTAGTATCGCTTGTACAACCTAGATTTAAAACGTAGTTATATAAATTTGAATTTATTCAAATGAAATTGCAATAACAAACACATAAAACACATTTGTACTTCATTACATAATTAAATAATGGTAGAAATATATTCAGACGGTAGTAATACTTGTGTGGGCGAAGTAGTTCAGTTTTCTACCGGCGACGCTGGTCGCATATCCCTTATTTGCAAAGGTTACAAATTCAAGCAATCAGTCGAACAATAAATATCATAAACACGGAAACCTATTCGTGTACAACTAACGGTAAATTAAGTTAGACGGTAGCTATTACTCATTATATCAATAAAAATTCGATTTACTGATAACCCATATCAATATTTATATTATGCACGACATTATAATGCGTGACCTTAAAACAGTAAGTTTCCCGGTGAATTTTAAAAGCCTATAGTTATTTATACGCCATTGTCATGATTTTACAAATCTTTACGAAGCAAAGTATTTAAAAAACATGTAAATCGCAATAGATTAAATATTTAAAAATTTAATGCAAATATTGTTGTGTTACTGATAAAGACTAAAACCAATCCATCATTTATTGTTGCTAAATTGAACATAGTTAAGTACTGTATTTTTGCCCTAACTAATTCTTATTTAAAATATAAATAAATATATCATCACGCCTTCTACCCATTATTGGGTGTGGCACTCTGCCGAAGCAGATCTCGGTAAGTGATATATTTTGCGCGTGAAATACGGTTACCAGTCGTCAAATCACGGCCCCAAAGTGGTGGAGGAGCCACAGAGGTAGTTTTTGAAATTATGAAAATTGTTTGTCGCCTATGGGAATCGAACCAGGGTTCTCAAGATCCACAGGCCGACTTCATACCACTGAGCTATAAATATTTAAATTAAGACTATTTATGATAAAATAAAATAAATAAATAAATATATCATCACGCCTTCTACCCATTACTGGGTGTGGCACTCTGCTGAAGCAGATCTCGGTAAGTGATATATTTTGCGCGTGAAGTGCGGTTACCAGTCGTCAAATCACGGCCCTCAAACATGTTAGTGGTGGAGGAGCCACAGGGATAGCTTTTTCAAATTATGAAAATTTGTCGCCTGTGGGAATCGAACCAGGGACCTCAGGATCCACAGGCCGACTTCATACCACTGAGCTAGCCATCCCATTAAAATATGATTGCATTATTATATTTTTAGCTCGTCAACTCTAAAAAAAAACTAGCTTAAGTAATCGGTACCGTGTTTGTATAATCGACACTAATTTAAAAAAAAATGTAGAAATCCTGGACAGGGTTCCTGTATGATGAATTCAACTTTGGTTTAAGTATTTTTGTGGACGTACGTAAGTATGTCGTTCACTTGTTCGTCGGTCGCTTGCTTTTTTGTCCCTCAAACTTTTATTGCAGTTTTAAATTGATTGCAATCAATTTTTTTTTACAGGTCAAGTTCAAACCGAGACATTTCAATCATTTTTAAATATTGCCAACTTCGACGAATAATTGAAATTTTTCCATTCTGCAATTTCCAACAGATTTTGAATAAATTTTTGTTTAAGATTCAGTTCGATCAACGAGCTTATTATGTAATGGATATTTCCTTCACTTTTCAAAACTCACACATAAAATTTTGGATTGGCAATTGTTTTAAAAACTGTCGTGTTTGATATAATAAGAAAAATTATTAAAGGATTCGCAAGCAAAAAAAAAATCTATTGCCAATTATCTCGCAAATATGAATATTGACCAGCTGAGTTCCACAGTGTTTGTGGAATTCAGCTGGTTAATATAAGTGCTGAAGAAGAAAAAAGATGCTACATCTGCAATGGACAATAATATTATGTCATATATTGAAGAATAAATACAACTTACATGAATTATTTTCTTCTATTATTATGCACTTTTCTACATGAAATATGATTTGCTATTCGGCCGAATTTCTTGATATTCGGTTGAATAATAAAAACTGCGCTAAATATTAATTGAATATTCAACAAATTTTTAGTTTTGGTAATAGTGTACGATATTAAATTTTGCATACAAATCAATCTATTTTGAACTTGACAAAATACCTATTTATCCATTTCGTACTTTGTGAGGGTTGAAATTTAAAATGTTACAGTAGTTATTTTTGTTAATATATTATTTCAAATTCGTAGTTATCTTATACATGTAAAATACAATATATAAATTTTGAATTCTACTGGGTACGTTGGATCAAAAAAAAAGTTTGAGAACTATAATAAATCAATAGTTTTTAAAATAAATAGAATTTTACAGTTTACAAAACTAAATACATAACAATTAAATTTTTTATAATTTAATTATTTAATTCGGACATAAGAAAATTAAATTTTACAATGATATAAAATTACATTTCTTATAGGATAGATGACTCAGTAGTTTCGAATTGGACTGTGAATTTAAGAAACCGGGTTCGATTCCAAAAGCCAACAAACAATTTTTACCACATTAGAATTATCCCAGTGGCTCTCGCTCCATTAATATCTGAGAGGGCAGTTATTTGACGGCTGGTAATCGCACTTTACGCGCATAATATATTATTTATCAATATCTGCTACGACAGAGTGCTACATCCAGTAATTGGGTAAATGGCGTGAAGTGATACATTTATTTACTTTATTTTACATTACTTAATTAACAATTAATTAAATGTGTTTTTAAAAATAATTTAAATTGCGATAAAATGCAGAATTTCTGTTTATATACTAATATTTTTATAAACAGAATAACTCTTAAAATTGTATAATACGTTAACACGCAATATAAACAGAAATGTTTTACGGAGTTCTATTAATAAGAAGCAAATAAATTCCATTTTTATTTATTGATAGAATTTCACACAGTACGGCAGTGTATACTGAAATTTGACCTCAGGGGTCAATTACCTACACTATGCTAATAAAAACAACAATTTCCCCATTGCACCGTCCATGAACCAGGCGAAGTGGAATAAAATAAACAAACAATCAAACGGAAACACTTACCGATCGTGTTGACTACAGGTTACCAGGACGACGATAGAAAACAGAAGAACATCAGACAACGAGGAAACAGAAACATAAGCAATCTCACACAGACAGAGTATAACCACCTCACTTGTTTTTTCTTTCACTTGTCACAGTTGAGAATCACCGTTTTCGTTCACTTGTCACTTGTCGAACAGTTGAGAATCACCGTCGAACAATTGCCGATCGCACTGCACTACACCTTGGCTCGTCCGAGAGCGCGTAATTCAGAATCTGATCCATTCGGGATTCTTTTGTTTTTAACTGTTTGCAGACTGCTGAGGAATGCGTTTTGAACCGTCTAGACTAATACAAGCGTTAATTCGGCTATCTTGAAAAGGTCTATTATTAGGTGACGTACCGTGACTGAGTGTCTTGCAAAATTAAAAACGTCGCGATTTACGATTAAAATAAACACTTCAGTAGTTTTATAAACTTCGCACACATACACTTACACGTTGATTATTTGACTTTTCACTTTTAGATGTCTGTCGATAGAAACTGTTTGAAACATATTTTAATGTTTGTGTCGTCCAATAATAATCTTAAAAACCCGATGGATTGATTGCACAGTACAAAAAATTCAATATTTACATATTCCAATTTATCGGTGTTCACAAAATCTGACTTTATCTTATGAAAGTTCAAATATTTTCACTCGGTTAACTGTACTCCAGACGCAATGATGTTCTCGGAATATCACTCTATTTTAAATGCACATAAAAGTTAATCGTTTTGATGCGGCAATCAATAAAGAATTACAACTTATTAATCAGTCATTAATCTTACAATAGATATTAAAATTTATCACTGTATTTACATGAGTATTTTTATTTCATTCATTCGCTGATATCATTAGATTATTTGTTCAACAGCATTTATAAAATTTTGATTTGAATAAAGTCACAGATTCAGTAAAAATGATGTAAAATATGAAAATCGGTCAGTATAACGAGTTTAACGGTGATTTGATCTAGAATAATCCAAGATTTCACTGAATTAAAAATTCTAAAAGAACATTAAATCAATAAAATACCTTTTTGTTATTTACAAACACTTTAATTTTGAAAATCACTGCTAGATATGGCACTTAATTAAACAATACATAAACTGATGCATCGTTTTATTGTAACTGTTTTCAATGAGTGTAATCTTCAATATTTCAATCGATTATTGATTGATCACTGTATTGCAAGTTGAAACGCGCCACAGATTCACTTAATTCATTTAAAAACGTTTAATTTTTGTTACCAGTTCAACTGCAAGTGCAACAAGTCACTTTAATTTGTTTGTGGTCACCACAGTTACTGCAAAAAATTTGTTGGTTATTCACACGACAGAAAAATTAATTTCGTTTGATTTTATCAATTAAAAAAAATAATAATAACTGCAAGGTTTAGATAACTAAAACTTTGTCAAATTTTTACAATAAGAAATTTTTTGCTGTACAAAATTTGATTGTAGGCAGTAATTGTTATTTTGTTACGTACAAATCATTCCACTATATATTTTTGAAAATTTTCATAAATATGTTAAAATGTTGTTTTACAAAATAATTTCGTCAATTGTTGCACATAATTTAGAAGCACAATTTTTCTCAAGTATCCTGAGAATCACTCAATTTTATGAACTGTTATAAATAATTTTTATATATTAAATATTAGTAATATTGGCGCACAAATAAATTACCCCAAATGTTACACAAATTTAGTGAATTTTTATTATTCTTCCTTATGAAACTGTTAGAATAAATTTGATGAATCGTGTCACAAAGTACGCTGAACACATGATCACATCCCGCACCGCGTCCAACTCCAACCACCTCAACCCGTGCTTTGCTCCTCGTCCCACGAAATCAAGCACACTACTAACCAACCTCCGAGTCAGAGGCGAGTGTCTGCCTCGCACTGCAGCCATAGTCCACCTTCATCATCGCGTGGCTGCGGCGTCCGCCGGCCGTGGTAGGGCACCTCGGCGAGCGATGCGATCGCTTGCGGACATCTGCAAAGGAGTCGGACTCGCGACGATGTTGTAGTGTTGTTGACAGCGTCGTAGAGGTGATGTGGATGGTAGAGCGGATGGTTGAAGACTGGTTAGTGGGGCAGTGGTGGCTTGGAAGATGGTACTACCCGACTGATGATGGTTTTACAGCAAAACGCGAAATGCTGTGCGTAACAGAGCAACACTTGTACTTTTGCTAGTAGTTCATTGAGAATATGTTAAACGCCGGCGTTTTATTTTATTTAAATACACATGGTTATATACTTACGTGAATATTCTGAAACAAGTATACCGTATACATATTTTTTCATTATCCTTAATTCCTGATTTACAGTTATATTACTGTTATAATAATTTTTTTTTCATTTTAAATAAATATTTGATAAAATTTATATTTAACTTATTATGTAGGTATTTTGATGAGGTTTTACCTAGGTAAAAGAAACATGAATTCAGCGCTGATTTTGTGGTTTTTAAGTAAAATAAATGTTCCATAAATTTGAACAAAATAAATATCCCTATGTCACGTTTACAAAGTAAATTTTGTATAACTGTTTTTGTCTAAAATAATGCTATAAAATTCAAATTTTATGCGAAATAGTACATTATTTTATAAGGAGCTGAAGTGATACTTTTTGACAACTATAGAAGAGGCACTTCACATAAAATATTATTTTCTTCATACGCCGGAATAATTTACGCAATTACACATTTTTATGTCATATATTAAAATAAAAAAATAGCCGAGGCACAATTTTTTTTTCACTCACAAGAATGTGACACAGTTATTTCAACTTTTTCAATAGTAAAAGAACGCTATTTCAAGAATGTTTGCGTTACCACGGTTACTTCAGCATTTTCTTGTAATTTTGGCAATTTGCTTCAGTTTAATTTGAATAAATCTACGAAATTTTCAGAATTAATGTATAAAAAAATCATGTTTCAATCGGACTAAAAGAATTATTTCGAGTCTCATAATATTACCTTTATTATATACTCGACCGAAAACTTGTATTTTTAGTCCTAATAAAATAATAATAAAAAAAAAAATAAATAATTTGAGGTTGAGATTTTTTTTTATTTTTTATTTGGATGGATCCAAGACTCACTTAGAGTTTGAATTGATGGCCTTAAGGATCCTTATATATATATATATATATATATATATATATATATATATATATATATATATATATTTATTTTATAAAAGATTAAAAGGATTACAGGCTTAAAATTTGTTGAAAAGAAGTAAAAAATTTGAAACACAATTTTTTTAAAACATTTTTTTATTAAGAAGCGACGTTATATATATATATATATAGCCAAGAAATTTGAAATTGTTGAATCAATTAAAAATGGTATAGACTGTCAACAAAAAGAATAGCTAAATTTGTTTCATTTATAAATAATGGACATTAAATTCACGAAGCAGTGCCTACTTATTTTTACTAAAAATATTTTTATTATATTATATAAATATTTTATTTTATTGAATAGTTATTTTCATGCAACTGTCAGAAAAAGTAACATTTACGTATACGATACTATCTATGAATTTAAGTTTATTTTTTTGTACAATACAATTGGCAATGTCCACTATAACTGCTAGAATACAAATTGTTTGTTGAAAATAAATATCTGACGAGATTGCCGTTTCTTGATTGTATTTAGTTTTATATGAAAATAAAATTTTTTATTATTGTTATATGCAAATAGTGTTCCATCTATCCCTCTTTTGTTAATTGTAATCATTGTTTGTGGCCAGGGTTTTGACCAATAATAATTATTATATGAAACAGTAAATAAATCAGAACCATATCTTAAGCTTAAATTTGAATTAAACCAATTGATAAATTGAACCTTCTCGTCAATAAGTACTGATATTTCATTGTATACAACAATTTGACACGTACTCGTAATGTTTACTGATAAAATAAACGGTTTAATGTATTGCTGTCTTTTGTAATATTGTAACTAAGGAAACAAAATATGTTTACCATTAAAAAATATGTATATGTATGTACGATAAATTTAATTACTACTTAGTATATACTGGGTGCTTCTATACTTCGAGAAAACTCTGTAATATTCAATTTATTCATTATACAACATCAGATTGTTTGTAATGTCGGTAAATGTGCACATTTGCGAATTTTAACCAAATACTTTTTGTTCTATAGTTGTTTCCCGAAGTATAAAAACATGCCGTAGAATATAATAGATGTATTAATTCCTATATTTAAAATTTTGGCAGAAATTGTTGATCCTGTAAGAGTAGGAAATTTTGGTTTTAGGATCCAATGACGTATTTCAATTCTAGTTATTTATTCATGGAGGTTTCGATAGTTAAACCATCATCATCAACATTTACTAACAAGTTTTTTTTTTAAATACATAAGTAAGAACCGTAGCTTTAATTCATTTTGCTTTTAAAGTATTTTTTTGCGAAATTCAAATAAGAAAACCATTGTGTATCACATGTTGTAAAAATTTTAACAACCAAAGACGTGATTAAAAAAAAATATTAAAAAATGTAAACAATAATAGACCAGAATATTTAAAAATTACAAATAGAACTAAGTTAAAACTTGATAAAACAAGTATGAAACGTTGTACATATCTTATTTATTTATTTATTTATTTATTTGCTACTCTGCACAACAGGAATTTAACCCCAATTAGAGAACAGGAGGCCTACAGCTTATAGTTCAATCCGAACCACTCAGACACAATCGTATTTTTTTGATTTAAGTAGAAGTCAGTGAGATTTGAACGTACAACCTCTTGTTTACTAATTAACAAACCTCGCTTTTATCCACTGGGCTACGATTGCCTGTAATCTTATCTTATACATATAAAAAATTCTAAGGGTAGCCACAGTCAAAACTTAATTTCGGAATCGTCTTAAGAATATCATAAGCATAGTGAATAAACAGAAATATTAAACAAATAATCCATATAGAATACAAGTCAAAACAAAAAAGATAAATGTAGGTACATACTTTAAATTGTAAAAAAAAAACTCGTTGTATACATATCAAATAAATACTGTACTATATTTTATGGGGTGGCTAGCTCAGTGGTATGAAGTCGGCCTGTGGATCCTGAGAACCCTGGTTCGATTCCCACAGGCGACAAACAATTTTCATAATTTCAAAAACTACCCCTGTGGCTCCTCCACCACTAACATCTTTGGGGGCCGTGATTTGACGACTGGTAACCGCACTCCACGCACAAAATATATCTCTTACCGAGATCTGCTTCGGCAGAGTGCCACACCCAGTAATGGGTAGAAGGCGTGTTGATATATTTATTTAATTAATTTTTATTATATTTTTCGACATTTTCACACCCTTTATTAAAATTAATTTTGATATCAAGAAAAATTCCAAGAAATGTTACAATTTCCTTTGTATCGTGTTGCTTTATAAAACAATTGCTCATATTTTATTGATCTGATAAATAGTACTATAATAACTGTAATAATCGTGAATTTTCTCAGAAATAATATACATAATAACATTCTTTATTATTTCACACTTCGCACAACATAGGTACAAATAAATAATAACAAAGTAACTTGTAAGTTACATTATATAAAATCGTAAAATAGTTTTCTTATCAGTATTACGTCAATACAATCAATAAAACGTATGTATTTCTTACCATAAAATTACACCAGAAACCAACAAATCATAATCGTCTCGTTATAAGAAAGTAATTCATCCGTGTCATTTGGCAAAATGACTTTATATTCGCACCAGTCATTTAAATTCCTGGTCGGCTGCATTTATATCTTGTAAATAATGAAATGAAAAGATCTGTCTGATGCAGCAGGCTCGAAGGAGTGGGGTAGAGGCAGAAGAAAATGAAGCATGAAGAATTCTCCACGGTTCGTTGGTTCTTCTTTCACGTGTACGGTGTAAGTGGCGCTTAGCACGCGAGTCGCCGTGCGTACACACGCGCAAGCAATCGCAGAACTGGACAGGGACGGATTGGCCCGATGTGATCTTTTTACCTGTGTGCAAATATAATTGATTGAGATTAAATTATCGAAATTAATTATGGGGTTATGTAGACAATTAAATTAAAAATAGTTATTTATGCAACTAGTGTTAAAAGTGTCACTTTATTGCACGAGTAGGAAGCTACTAGCACGAGCCGTGGGCGAGTGTTGCAAACGTATGAGTGCAATAAAAACACTTTTAACACGAGTAGAAAATATTTTTTTTCTATGATCCAGTTTTAACTAATTATGCTTATCGAACTAATGACATTTCAAATGTCAAAAATATTATTTTTGTAGGTAGTTAAGTTTATTTCGTAGCAATTGTATAATTACGTAAGATTTTTTTGTCAGCAACGTGCATAATTTTAGTTTTGCACGTCGTGCAAAAATAACCTCTCTTTTAAACTAGAAAGTATTTAAAAATGACATGTTTTTGAGATTGGTTGTAGAAAAAATATATTATACGAATTTAGAAGGTCAGAAACAATAATAATTGTAAAATAAATAAATATATCATCACGCCTTCTACTCATTACTGGGTGTGGCACTCTGCCGAAACAGATTTCGGTAAGTGATATATTTTGCGCGTAAAGTGCGGTTACCAGCCGTTAAATCACGGCCCCCATAGATATTAGTGGTGGAGGAGCCACAGGAGTAGTTTTAAAATGGTGAAAATTGTTTGTCGCCTGTGGGAATCGAACCAGTTTTTTGGAATTTTTTATCTCGATTACTAATCAATGGATTAAAATGAAATTTTTAGACTTTATTACACATGTATTAAGGTATATAAAAATATTTTTTATTTAAATTTACGATACAAAATGGCGTCCTGACAATAGGTAACTTGAACTTTAGGAGGGAATCGGCGTGCCCTGTATCAGTCCCCGTACACCACTTAGATCAAAAAAATATTTTTTTCCTTAATTTTCTTTAGTTTTTCTTTGGAAGTACCCAAGATTATATATATTTTTTAAATTCACAAATTGGCATCAATTTTTATTTATTTTATATTTTTTTGCAAGAAAACTAACCTAAATTGTTTGTTGCAAATGTAATTATTTATCATTCTTAAAAATCGTGTGTACTTCGAAAGATACTCTAGCTAAGAAGCTACAGTTTATATTTTAAGTAAATCCGATAAAAATTGAGCAAACAACGCTGCACGCCAATTTGAAAAACATAGTTTCGAGAAAAACTCATTACTGTATGAAATATTCAAAAGATAGGCATGCTATTTTTTTTACCTTTACTCTGCTATCCCAGCACCATACTGTCCTTCCAAGTATGCATTTCACTCTGGAGCCTATTTTCTAAGCGACATAAGGTTTTTCCGGGCGCTTTTCCGATGATTTGATACAAACGTTTCAGAGAACTTAAAGACGTCTCAAAAAATAAGCTATAAAAATAGTTTTTCATAGCTTGTCTCCCAAAATAGCTTTTGAATATCATTTTCAAATAGTTTATGCATCATTTAAGGCAATAAAAAAAAAAAAAAATACTGGGTAGTATAAGCCCTTAAGGTATAAATTTAATTCTAAATGTTCTCCCATTTTTTGGAAGAATTAACATATTTATTACATATTTGAAAACCTAGAAAGACCAAGCATAATATTATTAAAAAGAGTTCCTAATAATGTTAGGTATGCGAACAGCATACGAGTATTTATATTTGAATTATGACACTGTAGTAGAAGTAGTATTAGTAGTAGTTGTAAGAGCTAATAACATGTCAAAACATGCAATTTTTCAATAAGGAAAAAATGCAGTGTAAAATTCCACACCACTATAAATAATTATAACATCTGGAAGGCGCCGTCTGAGTGAATAATTTAAAATAAATTACCTAATATCTAACAATGCAGCATTATATTCAAGCTGGCCGCCAGCCACTGCTTGGCGCTATCAGTGACACACTACATGCATGATTAATTATTCGCCATTATAATCATGTGTTAGAAAGTATAATTCTAATATTTTAATCGTTGTTTTATATGTGTGCAAAGAGTATAGTGTTACTAATAATTTAATTACATATTAATTTGATATAAATGATTTCTGCGTTTTGGATTTACGTCACTAATGTTGATTTGTTGATGTATGTTATCGGTATGCATGCGTGAATGTTGTTTATTATTTTTACTATTTTTGACGATGATACTATTTTAATCCTTTGGGTATAACCACAGACAAAATATATATAGACGTCTAACTAAATGTATTCAAAAGGAAGCGCTTTTCATAAATAAAATTTATAGTTCTGGACGAGTCTATCACCCATATTCTGTAATTGAATCATTATCTGTTGTCGATTAGTTAAAGACAACCCCGATTTTTCATCATTACTCTATAGATTAACACCACTTAGACTTTCTGTGGCTAAAATAATTTATTCTGTTCTATCTATTTTATTCTTATGAACTTTGATCTCGTATGAAACTGCCACCATAAACAATATTATTTTCTAACCACACTTTTTACGAAACTGTAATTGAGCTATCGTTGCATTCATTTTTATAATAACAGTTACGTATAATTAAATGTATTCAAATGGTAGAAAAATATATGAAAATAACATAAAAATTCCAGGATGAATTATTCTGATCACATAATAACAAAATTATAATAATCTATAAAATAAACATGAAAGATAAAAGTTGTCATGAACTTATCGATCATTAACAGCTAATGATCCAATTACAGAATAGGGGGAGGGGGTTATTGCAGCGCTAATGTTGATTAGTAGGTAGTAGATAAATTTTACTTAGCGAATGAATTCCTTTAAAATGAAATGAGTATTGTGAATTATAATTCCTTTATTTTTAGTGTCCTAATTCAGAGTTCATGAACTAAATGGACATTAGTACTGTAATACAGACTCGTCCAGAACTATAAATCTCATAGATAAAAAACGGTGTCGTTTAAATAAATTTAGTTGGACGTCTGTATATAGTTCGTCTATGGTGTAAGACATTACTCATTCATAGAACGCATTCTTCACAGTCTAAATTATTTATTAACTCTATATTATACGAGTATATGTGTTTTGCAAATCTGTTTGCAGTTTTATTTTCATATAATATAAGGCGTATTCCATTTGCCATTTGGATCAAATTTAACTTACATTTACTGAACCAAATCACTTATTTATTCCGTTGGATTACTTCACTGACTTTATTTCCAGTACTAGAATTACTCATTTGAATTCATTTTGAAATAATTCACCTCAATAAATGCATCAGTTTGCTCAATTCGGTTCTTTTCGTCATGTTGTCTAATTTATCTGAACTGATTTAAATGAACCGAGTGGCAAATGGAATACAGCTAATATTATAGAAGCAGATCTCGGTAAGTGATATATTTTGCATGTGAAGTGCGGTTACCAGTCGTCAAATCACGGCCCCCAAAGATGTTAGTGGTGGAGGAGCCACAGGGGTAGTTTTTGAAATTATGAAAATTGTTTGTCGCTTGTGGGAATCGAACCAGGGTTCTCAGGATCCACAGGCCGACTTCATACTTGAATCTGAGTGTATATTTCGTTGTGTTTCATTCTACAACGTACTTTCTTACATTTTTGGGTGATTGATAATATCTCATTTTTACTTTCTTATATATAAGGAAGTATTGGAATCGTGAAAAAATCGTTGACGAGATTTTCGCGGAAATACATGTTTTGAGATCCACTGAATCTGTTTTGATCATTTTCTCAACGATGTCTGTGTGTGTGGATGGATGGATGGATGGATGGATGGATGGATGTGTGTCCGGTCGTGTAATATCTCATGAACGAGATAAGATTTGTTAACGAAACTTGGTAATTATAAGTTTCATGAAAATACGAAGAGCTGAATTGATTTTGAATGAAATTGAAAAACCGGAAGAGGAAGTTTACTGGACACACAAAACAATAAATTCCATTTATTTCAAAAATGGAATCAATTACGACAAAAAGTTCCAAATAAAAGATGTTAGCAAAAATATTTGGAACATAAAATGTTATTTGCAATTTTCCTGTATATGCGTCTAATTTTGAGAAAAACTAATTTATATATTTAATAATATATTTCAATAATCATAGCAGCAATAGAAACAAAAAACAAAAACATGTTTAACATTTATATGTCAAATAATAATTGTCAAATGCAAGGAGCAAGTCATAAGTGTTCAATTCAGCGTTTTTAATATGAAATATGCTGTGTATAAGAAAGTCGTGAGGTGCGCACACCAGATTTAAAAAAAAATAAATGTACATTGTATATAATCATATCGGATTATCTACATCGTACCAAGAGAGTGAGTACAACAAAACGGCGTTACTGGACAACGCAGATTTTTCTGCATAGAAGAACACTACCTGCTGATGAGGCAACAGGACAATTTTATAATTTTCTTCTCGTTTATTATAATTATTTAATTTTTATGCGAACTCTACTCCCGACACGTCTGTACATTACGCTCTGTACGAACAAAGCTGCACATGCGGATTCGGCCGTACAACACACAAGATAAATATTTACGTGGTTAAATAGTTAACCACATTCAAATTTGCGCCGCAAATATTTTGCTGAATTTCAAAATACAACGTACAATGCAAAATTTTATTATCTGTATTCTGTATCACCGTAAATTTATAGCGTTGAACTGAACAGCATAGGGAATAAATTTTCGCATTCGATTGATTGATCACTGCCGTATCGGATTAACAATGTAAGTATAGTAGTGACAACAAACAGCGAACCGAGTAAACGAGAAGAGAAACTTAATGCTAAGGAATAGAACCGCGATTGTGTTGCCTCCCGTGTCCTCCTGGCAAATTAAAATAACATACGTGCGAGCGCGCACGCATGTACACATATTTCATTAATTGTTTTTTCACAATGACAGGATTGTTTGCAAAAATGAAACGAATATATAATAACTGTTCATTTTATTTATAATATATCCGCTGCCTTATGCTACTGTTTGAATATCTAAGTTATTTTCTGCTTCGTGTTCTTCGAACTGGGCTCATATTCTTCAACTCATGCGCATTATGATTGAAACCGTAGCAATTATGTTACATTTTGACAAATACAAAGATTTGAATACTGTTGCTATGGTTTTAATCATAATTCATATACGAATTTGTTTGCTTGACTCCAAGAATAGGGCTCTTGGATTGAATTAGTTTCTAAAATAATATTATCATTACTTAAATCAACATTTAATTTTTCGTAATAGGTACTTGTCTATGTGTGAGAGGTATCAACAATTCTTAAAAATTGTCAAACAATACAGCATCGTCTTGTTCACAATTTGATTTATTTCCAAGAAGTGCAGTAAACTACTTAAAATTAATGTTTTGAGTGCAATGATGAACACAGTGGCAGGCAGCAGAGAGTAATATAGGTAACCATGGGACTGTGTTTATAGTTAGACTTCCACCTAAGAAATGGCACTAATAGTCTTTATGTGAAGACATCCATTTTAGGTAACTACAATATCGACAATCATTGATTACTAGATTGTTTCTGTAGTTGTCATTTGTATATAAATATAAAAATTTTCAATCTGTCAAATATCCAATTAATTTTAATTTGTGAAATTATTTCATATAAATAATGTCATCAACTAATATGAATTGTTGTGTAAAAAACTGCACTGCTACTGGTAAGTAAGTGGTCATATAATAAATAATATTTAGATGAGGAAGTCATAATATATTTTCAAGTTCACAAGGATTGGATAAAACTGTTATTGAAACAGTTCAAATTATAAATAAATTGTATACACGAGGATATTTTAATAAATGTTTATATAGTATTTCTGAATTTTTATTTTATATAGTTTAAATAAATATAAAATAATAATAAAAATTACAATCTGCCTAAATATGTATATCGGGTTGCCTATACACACGACTTTAGTTAGACTTCCACTACTCAGATGGCGCAAAATACAGTCCCAATGCAAAACATGGCAGTTTCTTATCTATAGTAGTATATTATGATCTGTGCACAGTGAGTTCGTATTAAGCTGATATACAACAAGCATTATTTAAAAAATCACAATTTCACTGTTGACGTACACACTTCTATCGTTTCTGCTTCTGTCAACTGTTTGTTTACGTTGTGAGGAACGGTTAAAATTTGAAATTCGCCAACAGAGCCATCTATCATCCGCCTGGCATTCTAAAATATGTTTTCGATTTCTCTATACTACTTTCATACGGGTGACTACAAGTTCACAATCAATTAATGCATAGTTTTCATGGTTTACTCAAGTATGTGATTTTGGTGTTATCAAGCCATTTTACCCATTATTGAGGATGATACTTTGCTGTTGTAAATCATGGCTCCCAAATATATAAGTCCATAAATGTATTATTTATTATTAATGCTCAAATGCGGAATTCATAGATTTAAATTAATTATGCTATTTTTATTAGTTATTCTTCATTATACCATCAGTAGGATATTATCAATATTCACTAAATCCACCCCTGCCTATCAATGCACACATCCCTCCTCCTCGCTAAACACTGTTAAGCGAGCGGGGGCGTCACTAACTCCACTAGGCGTGAGACAGAGAACGCTATACCGCGCACCAGACTACACACTCGAGAGCCGAGGAATCCGCTGTTTGTTTTGACGGCCGAGGTTTGAGTGGAGACCCAGACGTGATTAGAAGTCAACACTCGCCGCGTGGTGCCGCCACTGGACTTGGAGGTGATATCGGGTGACACATGCAGCAGAAGGGTCATTGCCAAGGATACAGTTAAAGATTTGAGCTTTTCAGTTCATCTGATGGCTCAAACACAGATCGAATGAATCATATGTGTGCGAGTTACAATGTAAATTAATATTCATTATCATGTTTTTATTAATTATACTTTAGCGCGTTAGATTGTGGATTGGAGTGTTGGAGAACGCAATTGTTCTCTAACACTAAAATCTTTGGGAACGTGTTTGATGGCTGGTAACCGCACTTCACATGCAAAAATATATCTCTTACTGATATCTGTTACTGCAGAGTGCCACACATCCAGTAATGAGTAAACAGGCTTAATGATATATTTTATTATTTCAATTTACAATACCCGCTCCTATTGTATTAAAACAACCGAATTCGAAAAAAATCGTATAACCACTAAACCAGTATTAATAAATTAATCTCAGTTAAAGGCTGAAAACATAATTGTAAAGCCTCATTCACATTAGTAGTTAGTGTTAGTGGTTATGGTTAGTGGTTATAGTTAGTAGTTACAGATTAAAATACATCGTTCACAATGTCCCAAATTAATGATTTCGAATTTATGTTTCTGCCGGTAATGTAGTGCACATTTTTGAAAATTATAGATATTACAAGAAATTATAATAGATGTCACAGTTGTCAACTTAAAGTTTTGACAAATAGTTACAGCTTTGTTTGTTTGAGTTCTGGTATTTTGTCTGTAGTTCTGATTTGGTAGAACTGGTTTTCTTCTATTTTTCTTTAAAATTGGTCCTACAAGTGCTAACAACAAATCAAATTGAGCTATGGTCATTCTGATGTAATTAAAGAACATGTCTTCATCATATGACCTCATTTCTTGGATCAAATTATCCCAGTCTCCCTGATTTGTTCGGTTTTGGTTGATTGGGCGAACCCACCATATTCTATTTGTTTTTTTTATTTCTTTTCATTTGCACAATTAAAGTTGCAAGTAATAACATTTTTTTTGGGCTTCGATTCATTTTCGTTACTTAAAATTCAAACTGAGAAAACCAACTGTCACTTTACTCCTCGTTTTTGATTGGCTGTGCCGTTAACCACTAACTAAAAGTTTGAAGTTTACAAACTTCTACGCTAACCACGATTAGCGTAGACCTGCGCTGGGCTAAGTTCGTTGTTGTGACCGCTACTAGAGGAATACATGTGTCAAACTTCTAACGCTAACCATAACTACTAACACTAACCACTAATTTCGTGTTGTGAATGGAGCTTAATACTTCAGGGAAAAATCGAGGGTGTACTGATCATAAAATAAATTAAAATTCGCTACATTAAGAACGTGGTTCTTGGAGTACCAGTGTACATTTTTAGTTTTTATCATTTACCTGATGTATAATAAATAAATGTACTATTGTAGTGTGGTGCTTAGAATGATAATTTAATTATTAATATATTAAAAATAATTATAAAACCAGTGATACTAAAAATGTGTAGTTATGGTAAACCATCCTTAATTTTCCAAATTTTTAAAGATTATTTTTTTCTATGATTCATAAGTCATATATCTCATGCGCAGGGTCGACACTCCTTTCGTTTCTTATTTTTTTTATTCGTTTTCTGATCTTTCATTGAGTGTTAACTGCAATTGTGTGGAAATCACTTTCAAAAACAAACGTAGAGCGACACTCTCTCCTTTCTTATCTTTTAATTCGTTTTCAGTTCTTACATAGAGTATTTAACAGCTATTGTGTGGAATTCATTTTCAAAAACAAGCGCAGGTCGACACCCCTTCCTTTCTTATCTTTTTGTTTCATTTTCAGTTACTGCATTGTGTGGACTTTTCTTTCATGGACAAGTGCAGGCTACCGCTTAAATCTTCTTTAATCTTTATAGATTCGTTATTAGATTCGTTGCTAGGAGTAAACGTGAGTAATTTGAGATGTTTTATGCATATGTTATGTACGTCAACGAAACAAAATGAATGATAAGTATATAGGAGTGATTGGATATATGTGATTGAAGGTTTGTTGTGTGATGAATGATTTCGAGTGTAATAAATACATGAGTTTATATGGAGTGATCTAAGTGTGGTATGTTTGGATGAGAATGTTTGACGAGGACTGATTATTTGATGAATGTAATGAGTGAATATTTTATGAATCATTTTAGGGTTCGTGCTACCCCATAATATATATATATATATATATATATATATATAATATATATATATATATATATATATATATATATATATATATATATATATATATATATATATATATATATAATATATATATATATATATATATATATATATATATATATATATATATATATATATATATATATATATATATATATATATATATATATAATATATATATATATATATATATATATATATATATATATATATATATATATATATATATATATATATATATATATATATATATATATATATATACTATTGTTTTGCAGAGAGGTACAATGTTATAATAATCAAACAATATTAGCAAAATATCTCATATTTAAATATTAGGAAACAATTTTGTATAAATTACGATATATTTTAAGGTTTATAGACCTGAAAACCATAAAGACAAGACGGTAATATTCATAAAAAAATAGTGTAAATAAGTCATTTTCAGGCATTTTTTTAAGGTTAAGAACAAATAGTAACTAGGTAGGACAAAACTGATGTTTGATTTAAATTCAGCGACCTCAAAACCATAAGGTCTAGGTATTTTTAAATGTAAAAATGATTTTTTTATAAGTGTTACATTTCAATAAAACATAATTTTTCATGATTCCAAGCGCCATATTGATATCGCCATCTTTGTTTTCTAAAAATCACCAGACGGCATTCGATAGAGCTTTAAATTACCAACATTTTGAGACCTACAACTTATAAATCGATGCATACCAATTCTGGGCAGTCAGGTGGCCCGGTTGACGTGAAACGTCCGATATATATACTATTTCATTTGTGATATCAAAGATTATCTACGATATTATATATTTCAGGACAAATTATTAGAAAAAAAAAACTATTTTATGTTTAGATATTATGAAATCAAATTAAACCACATACGAAAATATATATATATATATATATATATATATATATATATATATATATATATTAAGAAGAGAGTTTCGAAATAAAATGAATATTTCCTTAAATTATGTTTTGTTTCGATGGAGATACTTATGTATTTGCTTCTGTGTGTTTTCCAAAATTAACAAATTATATTCTAAGCTGGAAGAAATACGAAATAATCTTTATAAAAACATAGATTTCACAACTTTTATTGTAAAAATAAGTTTCTCAGCTCAATCTTACTTAGTTACCGTTATCTTTAAAGTTAATTAAACCCGTTAAATACTAAGATGTTTTACTAATTAAAATAAGAACGGAATTTTAATTTCTGATTTTACTTATCCATTTAACTAGAAGACATTCCATTTAATTTGATATCAAAATTAGCTTCATTAAGAAAGTAACGCTGATCGAGCAAATTAGAGCTCAATATTAATCTTAGTAACAATTCCATTAAAGATAATTCTAATATTTTATTATCTGTACCTTCTAACATGTTCCAATTTCTGTGTAGATTCTATTTTATTTTTGTCGTATATTTCCGTGAACATTCATTTTCAATTAATACTAAGATTATTCGTTCATCTCTATCTTGACTTTTCAATAATTTGTTGTTATCATCTAGTTAAAATACGAAATCAGTGGTCTTACGGCGGATCACAAGGCTAGCATCAAATTGGATGACAGAAAGTCTAAATGAAATTGGAATCAGATTTATGGTATTAGTGAGCATAAGTTTTTTTTTATATATATATTCATATTTTAAAATGTATTTTTATTAACGTTGACATACTTCGAGGTGTGGCTTTTAAATAATGAGACTGATGCTGTTTTAATATTTTATTTTGATTCCATTTACTTATTCTCACTTTCAATATACATCCCTCCTCTATCCCTACAATGCTTCATGGGAATCTTCCATTGTTCGAAACAGTGCTGGAAGTCTTCTTTTGTCAGCTCCTTCAGAACGCGTGCCGATTTCTCTTTCAAAGCTCAAATCTTGTTGCTATTAAGGCAAATATCAACTTAGGAAACAAATAGAAGTCGCACGGTGCAAGATCTGGAGAATAAGGCGGATTGTCCAACACTAGGATGCTGTACTTGGGTAGAAATCTCTTGACAGACATTTCGGAATGAGTCAGCGCATTGTTTTGATTGAGAAACCATGACTTGTCCTTTCATAATTCGGGTACTTTTTTCAATCAATTATAAGTTTCAGTAGCAGTTTTGCGAAGTTTCATGTGAAATTCGTTGCTTTAATGTTGCACTTAATATTTTTTCGGCGAAACGAAAAAAACAACTCTAATTAGAACGAATGCTACGGCTATACGGATTTGTTTACAGAAGCGAAAGGTACTGCATTCGAAAGAGAAAGCTTCACGCTAAAAAGCTGACGGCACTTCGTCTGTAGCAGCATCAGTCTCGTTATATAATAGTCACACCTCGTATTTGTTATTTTTTAACTGAATTCCGATTAACTATGTTTCTTTATTAAACGAATATTAACGTCAAAAAGAATACATTCAATCATTAGTTATGGTTATATTATTTAAACCAAATTAAAATTTGAACTTCCTCTGGACTCTTGAATCTAGACCAGTGCTTCTCAAATTGGAGTTACTATTTGATTATTTTTTATTTAAATTTTGACTTTAAGAATAATTATATATAACTTAAATATTTATGTACATATTTACCGTATTTTTTTTACCTAAAAACTAAATCCATTTATAAAAGTTTAAAAAAATATCATTCAGCTTATCAACAAAAAATCCATCAAACAGTTTTGGGACAGGGAACAGGGAAAGTGCAGACCTTTTTTACTTCATCAATCAGGGCTCGATATGGAACATTTTACTAACCGGAACGCTAATTCAAAATTATGGTGCGATACTTTTCAAACAAAAATAGTATTTATTTTTAAATCTAGTATTCTTTTTGTAGATGACTCGGAACGGAGAAATTTTTATGGTTTCGATTCATGAACCGAATAGTTGCTCCGATAACTTTTGAGCACTGTCATCAGTGTAAAGTGAAGCCAAATAACTATAATAAATGTTTTCCCCAAAAGTATAAATGCGGCCCAGCACGTTTTTGTGTGCACTGTATAAAAAGAATATAATCTTTTATCGCATTTTATTGTCTAAAAAATACTAAATACAGTCATAGTTACAGCTACTAATTAAATAAAATAAGTCATAAAATACTTATTAGGTTATAGCTATTAATTAATATTCCTTAGTTTTTATGGAACGGCGTTCTGTAAACACATAGTTTCCAAACGATTTCGAGGTATGTAATATGCTAATGTCGGGCAAAGGCGCGAAATAGTAATTTTTGTAACAAGTGCCGAAAAATGCTTGTTACGTGCAAGTGCAGAATTGCCGAGTGCAGAAATCTGCACGAGCACTTAACCTTTTTCGGCACGTGTTATAAATAAAATTTTTACTACAACTGTGCGATTTAAAAAAATCACTAAAATATTATCAGAATTTATAAAATTTTTATGATATTACACGAGAGCGATGTTTTACGGCGTTGCTATGGTTTGTTTGTTGACTGCTTGCACATTGTTCTACGTTATTTAAAAATATTTCATTAATTTCAAGATAATTTCTTCAAAATCGTCTAGATTGAAATACTACACTGAGTGATTCTTCTTTATCATATACAACTCCAAAGGTAATTGTTGGATCTATTCTTGAAAATGACAATCAACCTGCTGCTGGTACTTCTGAAACCTCCGAAATTGTTGTCAATAATATGACTGTTAATAATATGAACAGGTACTGAAGAAATCAATGTTTGTTAAGATAGTATAACAGTTTCCACTTTAAATTATATCAATATAAGCAACTGTAACAACGTGTTGTTAATATACACAAACCATCAATATTATGTATTTCACTTACTCTTTAAATAAATCCATTTATCGATATATTTTACTTTGTTCGATTATTTTGTTTAATTATCATATTTAATAATGATATACTTGAGTTCTTGTCTGCTCAATGTGATGTGTACGGATTAGATATACTGCAATTTAAGGTTATGTCTATAAACATCAAAATATATCACTGCATATTTCTTCTTCTTCCATAAGCGTATGTGCCTAAAATATGAAATTCCGTGCTTGGCGCAAAATTTAAATCGCTCTCGCTTATATTTCCTTTCGACAATTGTGTAAAGTACAAATTACTTTCGGCACTAGAGTTTTTTTGCTTACAGAAACGCACTTGGTCTGCATTTGTCTACTTTCCATACGTAACAAAAGCAATAATAGTTACGTAATTACAAAGAAATCGCACAGTGGTTGGAAAAATATATTTAACAATATTTTAATACCTAGTGCGACACTCTTTTGTAGTCCACGGTCATCTCCTCTGAAGTTCATCAGTATTCCATGCGCCCCTTTGGATAATTCAAACGCCCCCCAGGGGCGATATCATCCATTTTGAGAAGAACTGCTCTAGACTATTGCGCTCAAGTAATTTAAAAAGATTTTTTTAAATTTATTGTGCATTTTACTTTGTTTATTTTCGGTAACAAGCAACTGACACTAACTTTATTACATGTCACTGTTTCGTAACAGAAGCAAGAACATGAGTATATCTCGTTGTTATTTTAATTCTGGTTTTCATTAATACATGTACTCGTAGGTAGTGAAAACATCGTACTTCTGTTTCGTGTGTTCATTATGTGTAGTGACTTGACTGTAGCAAGTATATATAGAGATCTGAGAAAGTGTATCGCTATTCTAATAAACTTGTTCCTCACGAGATAATAAAATTTTATGAAGCTACAGAAACATACGAGAATCGAACAAAATCAACAAAAGAACACGACGGCGCTATACGCTTCATCTCTTCAATGAATCTCTCCGGCTAAAACAACAACGCAGCGTTGCACCAAACAAGTGCATGTCAGTGGCGTAACGTCGATAATATTTTAATCCAGCACTTATCGTTATGTTTACAATAATTATTTATAATAATTATCAAAAAACTTATATTCATAAAAACGTTAATAATAATAATATATTATATATATATATATATATATATATATATATATATATATATATATATATATATATATATATATATATATATATATATATATATATATATATATATATATACAGGATGGTGAACGCAACTCTCGAACATAGGGATTTAACATGTAAAATTACAATTTTGTAATTTCCTGCTTCCCTAATTATTTTAAGCAAAAAAGCTTCGAATAAAAGTTTTAGGGCATAAAATTCTGCATCTAAATCAATGAACAAAATTAACTTTGCATGCTTCGTAACGGCACAAATTAGATCTGAAAATAACAAAAAATGCCTCAAAACTATCGATAGCCATGGAATTGAAACAAAATTAAACAAATGTTTGATATATAATATGTCAAAATAATTTCTTTATTTATTATGTCATTTATTTTGACAGATAAAACGACAAACATTTGTTTAATTTTGCTTTAGTTCCATGGCTATCAATAGTTTTCAGGCTATTTTCGTTATTTTCAGATCAAATTTGTGCCGTTACGAAGCATGCAAAATTATTTTTGTTTATTTTATTGGCTGCAGAATTTTATTCCCTAAAACTGTTATTTGAAGCTTTTTTGCTTAAAATAATTAGGGAAGCAGGAAATTACAAAATTGTGATTTTACATGTTAAATCCCTATGTTCGAGAGTTGCATTCACCACCCTGTATATATATATAATGGCTAGCTCAGTGGTATGAAGTCGGCCTGTGGATCCTGAGGTCCCTGGTTCGATTCCCACAGGCGACAAATTTTCATAATTTGAAAAAGCTATCCCTGTGGCTCCTCCACCACTAACATGTTTGGGGGCCGTGATTTGACGACTGGTAACCGCACTTCACGCGCAAAATATATCACTTACCGAGATCTGTTTCAGCAGAGTGCCACACCCAGTAATGGGTAGAAGGCGTGATGATATATTTATTTATTATTTATTTATATATATATATATATATATATATATATATATATATATATATATATATATATATATATATATATATATATATATATATATAGCATTTATTTATTTATATATATATATAGCATTTATTTATTTATATATATAGCATGTATATATATAGCATTTTATTACGAGAAAATGTAAACAAAATTAGTGATTCATACATTTTATCTTTACTTTCAAAACAATATTTTTGTTACCAGTCTATTTTCCTGTTTTATATTATCTTATTTTATTTTTTATCGCAACTTATGGCAAAAAATATTGTCTATGACAGATACAGTATTTGAAAAATAAGTGAAAGTAGATTTAAAGAATTTTTGTAATCACTTATCAATTTTTAGTTATCTGTTACGGATAAAACGATTATTATGAAACTACTTAGTTAATAGGTTTGTTTCAGCCACCAGTTTGAAGAGTTCTAGAAATATATTAGAATCGATTTAGTGTTCCAGCGTAATTCCAAATTTTGTGTTCCAGCTCTAAAAAGTACAGTAATATTAAAATCATTCAAATAGTTCTTGTTCCTAAACAAGAACCAGTAATTTTAGATTTTTATTTATAGGCTATACCTTTTTTAAATACAGAAACCCAAAAAAATGAGAATAACGCGAAGGAGATGTGCATTTTTATAGTGACAAACAATTTAAACAACAATTTAGATTAAGCTGATATGTTCTAACTATCATTACTGAAAAATTCGCACTTAATAGTAGAATTTCTGGAGAGCACTAATTAAAAATTTCAGCAAAAAAATATATTTCAATATTTGCTGGTTTGCTGGTCACCAGATAGCCAGTTTTCAGGATGTTGCTGACAGATTTGATATTACTATCAGTAGTTTATTTCGAGTTATAAGAAAAGTGACGTCTTATTTCAAACAACAAGATCTGACATTTTTATGTTAAATGACGTTGACAATAGTGATGCGCCGAATACAATTTTGGTCGAATAACCGAATACCGAACATTACCGAATTTCATGGCGGCCGAACCGAATATTCGGCGGAATATTCGGCTCTAGTAAAAATGTGAATGGTGAAATCTGTAAACGACACACCGTATACTGGCAAAGAATGCTTCATACACACTTTACAGTTGGCTGAAAAAGATTCTTTAAATATAGAAGAAGATTTGAGTGAGGCTATTGCATCTGCTAGAAGAATAGTAACTCATTTCAATCATTCCAGTCAAGCGCAAAAAAAGCTAACTGCCATACAAATTGAATTAAATTTACCTCAACATAAGCTACTGCAAAACGTACCTACAAGGTGGAATAGCACGTATTATATGTGTGCAAGGTTTTTAGAACAAAAACGAGCTGTATCTCTCTATCTTTCCGATAACAGTAGTGCAGTAAAACTTCAGAATTTATCTTGATACAACAAGGTCTTAAGTTGTTGCAACCTTTCGAAGAAATTACAAAAATTATAAGCTCCAGCTTCTCATGAATTTCTGAAGTAATACCGCATGTTCCTGTTGTCTGTGTATTATCTTAAGAATTGCGATTTTTTTTCTAATAAATAATTTGCTTTATTATATGCATTATAATCGTTTTCAAATAAATAAAAACTACTAATATTTATGACAAAATATTTTTGTTTTGAATAAATGATTAATTTCCAGAAACAAATAAAAAAATGCCGAATGTTCGGTCGTATAACCGAATAATTCGGCTATAACCGAATAAACAAAAAGTTGCGGAATATGCCGAATACCGAATAATAACCGAATATTCGGCGCATCTCTAGTTGACAATAATACGAATGAAGATAGTTATAGTAGATACATTTCTTGCGAGCATCGCGAACTATTTTAGAAATTTGTGTTCTAGTTAAACAGTTCTAACGTCATAATAGAACCGAACCACTAGTAACTAGTTCGGAATCTATATCAATTCAGAATTTTGAGCTGGAACAAATCTAATTTTTCAGCTCTTTGCAAAGCATGTTAATATATTATCAAAATATGCATACAGAAATAAAATAATGTATAAAGTCAAGTTTACAATATGTAAATGTTTTATCTTGAAAGCCGCGATACAGGACCACCGCGACCAATCCACCTATCTTTAAAAACGTGATTTAAATGTTATCGCACATTAAGAGTAAAATGAGGTGGAGTGCCGTCATGTCGAAACCATGTCTGTTAACGAACATTCAAAGGAATGTCTTCCAATAATTCTGGTAAATTAAAACATTTAAAGAGAATCTATGCTGAAAATTGCTGCCATTGCTTTCAATAATGGGAGTTGTGTAGTTGTGAATTCCATTTCTTGTAATAATTGCTTCGTCGAAAAATATTTCCTTGAGGTGAAATTATGATCTCACCATGTTACCTTAAAAGCCAATTACGAAACATCACTTTTTGAAGATGCTCAGGTTGCACCAGCCCTAGAACCCGTTAGAACAGATAGGGGTGATAATAATTGTCTCTCTGATCTTCTAAATAATGGAATGTGGAACTTCTAATTCGTGAGATACTCTTCGAGTACTAATAGTAGGGTCTCGGCGTATGGCAACCAAGACAGCATTATCAGCATTTATTCAATATTCTGGATGAAGTACATCTCTTCCTTGGCGTAAAGTTCTAATATCACGAAGGCGTTGGATACTAGCATATTATGAGTAGAATGTTGTCTCTGGGGATAACTTTCTGCATAAATTCTCTGAACATGTAACGAATTTTGCCTCGACTCTCCATAGGCTAATAGCATGCCAACTACCTCAATATTGCTATGAACGTCTGCAAATCTTTATTCAAATTTACACTTCTTTTTCACTATCACTTATAACGAAAATAAAAGTAGTAATGAGAGACAAGATAAATTAACTGTTACACAACTTTACTAGTTTTTATTTATTACGGTATCAGTACAGTGGTACGAAAAAGTTTGCTTCAAATAATGTTCAATTATTTTTGAGAATTTCGGAATAATTATTTTCTTGTTGAAATCAGTAGTTCATCAAATAATATATTTCTTTAAATTTTTCTGCAACAATTTTTAAACACCTTGTATAGAGCGAGGTTTACAATATGTAAATAGTTCATCGGATCGAATGGAAATAGAACATGAGTTCGATCAACAGGCTTAACAATAAATTTGTACAACATTAAAATTATCCAATGGCACACCCTCCAAACATCTTTGGAAGAATAAATAAGAAAAAATAGGAAAAAAATTTCCATCACTAGTCTCGTAATTCCACAGAGGTTTTACAGCACGTTTGCATCAACTTCTCAGGTCATCAACAAACGGCTGGTCAGTTCAGCTTTACCATAGACGCGTTTCGTCCTTCCGGACTCATCAGTATGGTGCGATCATTTATCCAACTTTGGAAGACGTGATTTGACAGCTAGTGATTGCATTTCGCGTCCAAAAATATTTCACTTAATTATTAAGGCAGAGTGTCATACCGAGAAATAAGTCAAATTAAGTTATAATATTGCACCTTTAATACAAAAGAAAACATAAAAATATCATTTTGAGTTAAGTGTATTGAAAAGCGTAAGATTATTATATTTAATTAAGCCATATTAAATTTATATATGTATCAATCTCGCAAATAGTAATGTTAATATTACATTTTCAAAACTTATATAATTAAAAAAAATCACCTTAACTCAAAATACATTATAATAAATAATATATTACACACGTGATTAAAAGAACAGCGAAAAATTTTTTTACTATTAATTTTACACTTATAATTTATATTTATATTTTATGAAATTATTTTTAAATAGCTTTACAATGAGGTACTTGCATTTTCATTAGAAATAAACCTATAACCTGTTCCACTTAAGAACATAGTATTGCTAGGTATTTACTTTGATTGTGATTGGCTAACAAAATGTCAAAACGTGGACAAATAGTTTGAGACTGCTGCATTAGTTTCAAAATTTCTGTTAGTGTCATATTTAATATATTTGATTTTGTTACATTATTCTTAGATAATACGATATCTTGAAATTTAATGGAAAAAAATTATTACTATAAAAATAATTTAAATTTGATCACGAACAATTATATTTTGTGCAATAGATTCTTTCTGACATATGATACAAATATTTTAACATTTAAAAAAGTTGGCATTTATAACTGCCCCGGCGATTTAATTTTCCCATATTAAAGAGGATTTCGATCGCAGTGCCATCTACTACATTATTAGCTGGAACAGAGTATAGTTGTAAATTTTTCAAAATTATGAAACTTTTCTTCATATCGATTTAACATGATATTTGAACACGCTTTGTTTGAGGAAATATTTTGATGTTTAGCTGATATACCGTTTGCTTTTTCTTGAACTTTCAAAAAGTATTATAAAAAATTAATTACAATTAAATAAACATTATAATTCTCATATTAAACAATTATTTTACTCTTTCTTGACTCTTAAACACTTCATCTTGTTTGAAGTAATCAAAAGCAAATGATATATCAGGTAAACGTCATAATATTTTCTTAAACAAAGAAGGTACAAATATCATGGTAACTTGATAATACAAGTTTAATAATTTTGAAAAATTAATAACTATGGTAAATTATCTTGAAAATCAAAGTATTTGGCATCACTGGAAAGCCAATTTAAAATACTTTCAGAAAATATATAAACATATATCATTTCATTTAAAAAAAATCCATGATGGCATAACTTGAGCCATACTGCAAGTCAAATTCGACACCTTTTTACACCAAACGTGGCAATTAATACGCTCATCATTTCATCATTTAAACAATAAGTCTAAACTTGATTATAAAGAAAATAGCCATTTGCATCAATTTTATAATCATTCTGCATAATACCAATATCCAAAATTAAGATAATAAATGAAAAGAAGTTAATTAAAAAAATAAAATAAAATAAATAAATAAATATATCATCACGCCTTCTACCCATTGTTGGGTGTGGCACTCTGCTAAAGCAGATCTCGGTAAGTGATATATTTTGCGCGTGAAGTGCGATTACCAGTCGTCAAATCACGGCCTCCAAACATGTTAGTGGTGGAGGAGCCACAGGGATAGCTTTTTTCAAATTATGAAAATTTGTCGCCTGTGGGAATCGAACCAGGGACCTCAGGATCCACAGGCCGACTTCATACCACTGTGCTAGCCATCCCATAAAAATAAATAAATAAAATAGAAGTAATACTAATAATTTAGAAGACAATTGTAGTAGTTTTGAGTTACTTATTTATTAATTTATTTATGCTACTCTGTACAACAGAAATTCTTATTAACAGTACAGGGTTCAGACTGCAGCCGCAGTGTGAAATAAATTTTCATCTTGAGTTCCAAACTCCGAATTCGAATTCCAAATCGCTATACACATCACCGTACTGCCGATGAAATTTGAAGTAAGTTGTTTAACTTAACTTTAAGTAGCTAAGTAACCATAAAATATCTATTAATTATTTTATTAAAACTTAATTATTATGCAAATTTTTAGTAAACTTACAGTTCGCTACCTGTAGTATACAAACGTTTGATAGTAGTATACAGAATGTATCATTTTCCTTCGAATTATCTGTGAAGAAAATATTCATTCGTAAATATTTACTTAAAAACCAATTATTTTATTGTCTAATGATAATAAGAAATATAAAGCATGTATATGTTTGTATAAATTAATTGATATTGTACTTATTCGTAAACATGTCTAAAAGTCTATATCATTAAAACTTTATAAAACTACACAAATACCTGAGTCCGCCACTGCCGCGAATAAAAAATGCTGATAAAAAAGAAAATCCAAAACGTTGGCTTTTGAACAGGCGTAACCCTTTCTTGAGCGACCGTGAAATTTCAAACTTAACCCTAAAATTACCAGCCGATTACCGCAGGTACCCACACTTTATAAACTGAGGAACGTCCGTTCTCCTTCGCCTCTTCCCTTTCCTAAAATGAATCTATCTCTTAGTTCACACATGGAATATTTCTAAATGATTGTTCCACTGCAAATGAAACTATTTTGAATGATATTAATTTGGCTATCAGCCTACTTTAAAAAGATTAAATATGAATATTAGGTCCAGCAAAGATTATTTGATCCAAAATACTAATTGAAACTAATTTACGATACAAGTTTACTTCGATTACTATAAGAATAAAGTTGCCAGCAGATGTTTGTACAATCGATTGTAAACAGTTTTCATATATGGAAATTAAATAATTTGTATGCACTTTTATTTTTAAATGCTTTTTCACTTGCACTTTCACCTGCATGAGAAGATTATACTTTCTTGTCCATTTTTGATACTGATAGCATAAACAAGATATATCAAAACTACAAATTTATTTTCTACGATCGTGTCGAAAAATCAACATACCAATATTCAAAATGAGTGTGGAAAGTATCTCTTTGGCATGATTTCTTGTTGAACATTCTTTTTTTAATTAGTGTGAAATGTAACAGTAAATGACAGATGTCAAATATCGATTTTAAAACATAAAAGTTCACGACCGTAAAAAAAATAGTATTTAACATATGTGTGGCAACGGCCATTGCAAAATTAGTATTTGATTACAATGAAAGCCTTTGCCACGCAATATACATTTTATTTAAAGAATAAATAGATTTGCATAAATAGACTATTGTTGATAAGTGGGCTTTAACGCATCTCGTTGCTAATTATTTATTAACATAGTAACATTACCAAATAAAATAAAAGTTTTTCACTTTAGTTTTGTTTATTTTAATCTGCGCAATTCAAATAAAAATCAAACTGCTTTCTCCTAATGCCTTGTGCACACGGGGAAACTTTTTAAAATGCTTCCTGAAATTTGTTTCCAAAGAAGAAGAAGTATTTGGGAAACTTGTAATATCAGCCTACGCCTGTTCACACGGCAAATGTAAAAGTTTGTTCAAAACTAGTAATTTTTTTCTTAAAAGTCCCTAGATACTTGGGGAATTATTTATATTATTATAATAACACAGGTAACAGCTGCAGCTAATAATAAAAATTCTTCTTCAGACATTTTTCCTCTGAAATTATAAAACAATGGTTGTATTTAAATATTTATGTTTTTATTATGTATGTATTTTACCTCACTAGAAAAATATATTAATAAAAAGTACACTAAATGCACGTATAAACTTCTAAACAAATCTAATCAACGCTAAAATTTAGTTCGTAATAAAGTGTTTTATAATTCTAACCTCACAACACACGATACAAATGTTAAAATAAATGAGAAGTTAGATGCATGTCAAAAAGTTTCCTCAAAACCTCTCGAGTTTTATCGGCGCCGTTAACTTTCGGGAAACATTTCATACTTCTTCTTCTTTGGAAACAAATTTCAGGAAGCATTTTAAAAAGTTTCCCCGTGTGCACAAGGCATAATGTTTCTTAAAAAATTGTGTGTTCACTGTATTATTACAAGAGATATGTTCCATATGATAACATTTATTATGATCGGACTAATCATATTGGGAACCTAAAAGGAAAAATGTTTACTGAAGATTGAAGATAATAACATTTAAACTTACATTTTATTTATTATACAAATTATATATGAGTTCAGAAAGAGATAAAATTAATATTTCCGTTTAGTCTGGTTAAATATTCACAGCAGTGCAAAGTTTAACGACATTAAAAATACTACCTTCATAAATGTTTCATTTTCAAGATTTGTATAAGAGATCTAACAATAAAATTCAATTATATATATTTTATATCACGAATTATTAGTTATTGATACGAGTATATCAAGAGAAATTATTTCTGAAGATGACGTTTCATTTCATAAAGCATGTTAGGGAGGAATTACACTTTCTATACGAGTTATACATAATTTTTTTAACCTTACCCTATCAGGAAGTAATTTGTTTATAAATAAATTGGAAATAAATAAATAAATGTATCATCACGTCTTTTACCCATTACTGGATGTGGCACTCTGACGGTGATATATTTAAGCTCGTGAAGTGCGATTACCAGTCGTTAAATCACGGCTCCCAGAGATGTTAATGTGGTGAAAATTGTTTGTCGGCTATGGCGATCGAACCGAGGTTTCCAAGATCCACAAGCCGACTCAATACCATTGAGTCACCTACAACATAAAAAAAATTAGAAATTAAGACAATATTCATTATCATATGAAGATTGTTTGAAATTAGCGTTTTTTCAATTTGTTAATCAATAAAGTACTGTGATTATTAAAGATAGACAAGGTGGTTATTTGAATAAGTTGTTTATAATGAAATAACAGGGATCGTTGTATGTTTTATTGTCAAATCGGCGCCTACGTTATGATAAGCTGGGAATACCATAAAAAAAACACAGATGAACACTGAGTGCTAAACTTGGACGAAAATAATTTAAGCAATATTTATTTTTCCTACAACTGTGCGATTTCTTTGTTATTACGTAACTATAATTGCCTTGGTTACGTATGGAAAGTAGATGAATGCAGACCAAGTGCGTTTCCGAAAGCAAAGAAACACTAGTGCGGAAAGTGCTTCATTACGTAACTGTCAAAAGAATATTGTTTTGACAGCGATTTAAATTTCGCGCCGAACGCGGAATTCATATTTTGCCCATAGACGCTTATGGAAGAAGAAGATACGGTGAACCAGCGCTAGTAAATATGCAGTAGTATATTTTGACGTTTATAAACGTAACCTTAATTTGCAGTATATCTAATCTGTAGACAATTAATAAAAAAAACCGAACAAAGTAAAATATTTCGATAAATGGTTTTCAGTAAGTGAAATACATAATATTTATTGTGTGTGTATATTATTAATACAGTTGTTACAGTTGCTTATATTGACATAATGTAAAGTGGAAACTTTTGTGTCTAAAGAAACATTGATTTCTTCCGTACCTGTTCATATTATTACCAGTAATATTATTGGTAATAATTTCGGAAGCTTCAGAAGTACCAGCAGCAGATTGATTGTCATTGTCGAAAATAGATCCAACATAGTATGATCCGGAGCTTCAATTATCTTTGGAGGTGTTAATGATAAAGAAGAATCACTCACTGTACTATTCCAATCAAGATGATTTTGACGAAATTATTTTGACGTTAGTGAAATATTTTTAAATAACGTAGAACAATGTGCAAGCAATCAACAAACAAACCATAGCAACGCCGTAAAACATCGTTCTCATGTAATACGATATCATTAAAATTTTATAAATTTTATAAATTTTAATAATATTTTAGTGATTTACTAAATCGTACAGTTGTAGGAAAAATGTTGTTTATAACACGTGCCGAAAAAGGTTACATGCTCGTGCAGATTTCCGTACTCGGCAAGCCTCGTGCGTTAAATTCTGCACTTGAACGTAACGAGCTTTTTTCGGCACTTGTTATAAAAATAACTATTATAGGAAATGCGCAGGTCCATTTTTACAGAAACACACACTTTTATTATTATTGTGTGTAAAATTAGAATTATGAAAATAGTATTTATTTTCTTTTACTACGAGTATCACTGTCAAAAAAATGTATTGGAACAATTTAAATTTTTATATAAGACGACTTGATCAATATCGCACCGATCACCAAAATCATCGGAAAAAACGCTACGTTTGTTCTCTCATTCTTACTTGGAAACGACACTTTAAATTTGTATTATTTGACTTTGTTAAACTATTGTGTTGCCCTGAATATTTAATCATACTAAATGGAAATATAAACTAGAAATATTGCTGTAAATAGCATCAAAAGTAATATTATTATTTTTCAGTTATCATTTTATCTCTTATGTACCCGATAAGAATAGGCTGACTTTAGTTTCCGTGTATCTAATATTTTAACACATGAAAATATAAATGTTGTAACATGCTCATTAGTAAGTGTTACGTTATCATTAATACAATTTACATTTACAGTGCATATTTCGTGATTCAATTCTTAAGCAAAAGCCATAATTTTTTATTTGATAAAAAGCTTATTGTATTTTAATATTTTAATCATTAAATATTGAAAATAAATTCCAATAATCAGAAAAACTTGTATTGCAAAAGTGTTTATTTCATTAATAATCAATTAATAATACACATTGCTTTGTAATTACATATAACTGGTATTTAAACCAAGTTGATATTATTATCCATTTATCATATTTCATCTAATCACAATAAAAAATCAGATAAACAAAATGCAACTATCATGAATCATCAAACAATATAATTATTTATTCATAAACAATACACCATTGCAAACAAAACAATAACAATATCAAAGCAGCATCGAAAAAATTGAAAACCGATATTGAAGTTGACTTTGAAAAGGATTAAATAAACCGACAGAAAAACAAAACAATGTTAGGTGCGCCTGCAGGCAAGCCTACTAGATCTCTATCGAAAGCTAGACGTCTTCATTACAGCTAGCGAATGTAAAGGCTATATTACACAGTTTAAAAACAAGTTTCAGTCCTACAGTTATTGAATTTCAAAACTAAAAGCTCAATGTTTTGTATGATAGAAATCAAAGAGATAGAAATTTTTATACTCGTAGATATTTATCATTATTTATTAGATCTTCGTCTTCATATAATATGTAGATAGTATATATCAATAAAATTTTATATTTAATAAATAATAATTCTGATCGAATATAAATAGTTTCTTTCATTATAAATCTCTATGATTGAAATAAAGAACCAAATGCAAGATTTATATTTTATACGAGGTACAGATTTTGATTTAAGCTTATTAGTGCACTACAGTTGAGTATTTACTATAATATTACGACTAAATTCAAGACGTAATGAGCTCCGTTACCTTGAACCTTCATTTTAAATTATAGTTCAAATTATGTATCACCATTTGGCTTTCACATATATGTCATATCTTAGATTCTGATACGAGCAATTCTTGTTTGACTGTGTGTATCAAAATCTTGGAATCAGCTAAAACGATTTTGATGAAACTTAAAATTCTAATGTTTTTTAGATCTAACTAGATTTTATCCTCTGAAAAATTAATTTAGTATGTCGTTTTAAAAGAAAATTAGGCAGGAAATTAATTAAAATTTACTTATTCTAAATATAGGCATGTAAGTATTTAACTGTTTTCGAAATTAGAATGAAAATTCGAAAGAAACTTCGGGAGAAAAGTTGTTTCTTTTATTTATTTTTTGGTTTCTTAGTTTTCATTTTAAACTTCGTATCTCCCCTTCAATTTTCGAGCGAAGCTCGATCTTCCAAATATTTCAATTATAAATGAGAAGATTATGCAACTCTGCGAACTGCAACAATATTAAATTGTTTTAGAAAAATCTATATTTTTTTTCTCTAAATACAAAATAATTTAAACAAAATACTACAATTAATCAAATACAAATACTCGTCTATACAGACTAACAGAATCAATGAATTTATATTAATATTTTTTTATGGGGTGGCTAGCTCAGTGGTATGAAGTCGGCCTGTGGATCTTGAGAACCTTTCTTCGATTCCCACCGGCGACAAAATTTTTTAATAATTTCAAAAGCTACCCCTGTGGCTCCTCCACCACTAACATCTTTGGAGGCCGTGATTTGACGATTGGTAACCGCACTTCACGCGCAAAAATATATCACTTACCGAGATCTGCTTCGGCAGATTGCCGCACTCAGTAATGGGTAGAAGGCTTGATGATCTATTTTATATTTATTTTTTTTTTCGTTTTATAAAGATTATGACAGATTTTTCTTTCAGGATTAAATATCTGTCTATAGTATATTGTAACACAAGTTTTGCAATGGCAGTTGCCACACGTATGGTACATAGGTACTATTTTCTCGTCTGTCTTAAACTTTTATTTCTTAAAATCGGTCAGTATTTGATATCCGTCATGTAATGTTAATTCAAATAAAAAGATTGTTCCAGAATAGTTGTCTTGGAAACATAAACGAATTCATGTCGCATTGAGCGTTGTAAAGAGATACTTTACAGTCCTTTTGAATGTTGATATGATGACTTTTCAACACCTCACATCCCTAGCAAGTTGACGATACTGTGTAAGTGAGCCTTTACACGATATACGGGGTTGTCCGGATAATCGAGACATTAATCGCAGGCAGTTATAGGCGCAGAACGCTCTAAGCACGATTGAGTACTTAATTTACAAGATAATCCTTATAATTGAGTTAACAGTTTTTTGAAACCCGAGCCGATGTGTCTACTTTTTGTGCCGCTAAAATAACAAGCGAGTCGACTGATGTTTGTGATTGTAATAGGATATAGTTAGGATGTTTTCTGGTGGAATTGATTGTGAAGTTGTTGTAATACCTACCTGCCGTTATGAAATAATGATGTTCTTAATACCTATCGCTTTACAATATATACTGTAATTTATTCAACAGTAATGAAATACTGAATGAATATTCAAAATTAATTAATTTCTTCGTTTTATGTTCTTTAACAAATATTTAATTGTTGCTTGTAGCACTTTAATCCGAGTTTTAAAGCCTGGTGTTTTCTGTATTTTAGCAGCTTAGGGTTTTTATTATTTAATGTTAAATAGGCGAACTATTACTGCTTTGGAAAGCTGAGGTTATGAATTAAAACTATAGGATGCAATGCATGATTCTTGGTGTAGACGACATAGTCGTGACTCTTGAATTATGGTATTGATTTTCCACCATAGTCTTGTCTAAAGCATTAGAATTGATTTCATTAGGATCGAGATAATATTAGTTATCGTATAGTTTAAAGCTCTACAATACAAACTTAATTAAAAATAAATGAGTATTTTTGTTTAAACTGTAGACAGTAAACTTATTCTCTCAACAGAACCTGTACGAACGAAGGTAGTTGTCAAATAATTATTTAAAACTATCAACGCGTCAAGTAAAATGTGTGAAAAAAATCGATTTAGTTGTATTTTAGATACAGAAATACACCAACAAATTTTGGAAACAACTTCCAAGAATACATTAATAAGTAATCAATCGATATGAACCCAGATCAAAATCTTTTAAGTTTGATGAATCGACCTCAACAGCTAAATAAAAAAATAATCTGATTAAATATAACACGACAGTTCGATAAATTAGAAAATAATTCTCCAGTATCTTTCTCAAACTTGTTGCCATTTGGCAATAGCCACTCAAGCATTACGGGCTTTCGTAACTATAGCTTGGCAACAAGTTTTCGAAAGATCTCTCAAATTATTTTCAATTTATTTTCACTCTCTTGTTATATTATTACTGATTATTTTTTGACTTAGCTGATGATGTTGATTCATCCAACTTAAAAGATTTTGAACTGACTCCATATCGGTTGATTACTTATTAATGTATTCTTGGAAGTTGTTTCCAAAATTTGTTTGTATTTTTCTGTATCTGAAATGAAACTAAATCGATTTTTTTCACTCATTTTACTTGACGTGTTGACAGTTTTAAATAATTATTTGACAACTACCTATCTTGTTACAAACAAAAAAGCATCTACAGAGATTATTTCCGGGAATAATCGCAAGAGCTTATTCTCAGTATAACAATGGCAGGATTGGTTCAAACGCAGATATGTGACATACAATAGAGCATTTCATTGGTTTTGAGAAACGTCAAAAAATAATCACTTATATTTTATGTTTAATAAATGATAAATAAATTAATAACTGTTTGAGTTTATTTGGCGTTAGTTCAAAAGCCGAGCGAAACTGAGTTTTATTGACAAAACTCGTTTGATATGATAATTAAAATTGAACTAATTTTAGTATGAAAATTAAAATTTTAAAAATAAGTGTCGTGTCATACAACAAATAAAATTTAAACATATCCAACTCTTTCGTATTAAATCTGCGCAAACGATATGAGCACTGGTTTGGACTTCAACATTTATTGATATTTTAACCTCTAATTTTATGGTCCCTAATTAATATTATTTCACCTCGATTAGTAGGTTTTCATTATGTGTTCTGAAAAGATCAAGTGTTTTTCAATCAAGTAAGCTTAAGTACTTTATACGAAATGTCAAAAATATCTGTTGTTGGCATGCCTACAACACTATTTTTTCACAAGATCTTTTATTGTCGCATACGTAATTTCATTTTAGTACTAACTTACAACATCAAATTAATTGAAATAAGTACAGTTTTCATCATAGTGTCAAACGGGCTTTAGAAAAAACTTTATTTTGGATAATAAGTCAAATTGCAAGTTTGGTTGCCACTTTAACTTTTATTTAATATATGTTTTTAAGAAATCGTAGTGAGAAGTACTAGTTTAGCTTCGATTTTTTTTCGACTAATTACAGCGTTGCAGGCCAAGCGATCACTGACGAATATTGCCGAATCGGTTCGAATATCATTCTCGTTTAATAATTATAACTAACCTAAAAATTTAGTATTAAATTTCAGGTGGTTATTCTCCACATTTGTAATAAAAGTCTATCTTTATAGTCTAGTTATACAAATAATTATTATATATTTGTTAAAACTCTTTGCTGCACGACTTTTCACAGATTTTATAGACCCTTGCTGCACAAGCAAATGAAAAAGTAAAAAAAAAAGATTTTTTAAATGTCTAGAATATTATTGTAACGCACTTCCATTGAATTTGATAACTCATCGTGTGGCAGCTCCGCGTTGACGCTAGGACTATAAGAAGCAAATGGGGATAGTGTAACAAGTCAAAGTCAGCACATTCTTATTGAATATAATTGAGTAAATTAGGTTATGTTGTAATGAGGTCAGGTATTCAAAATAATATTGTTTGAAGTAAGTAGCTAACTATTTGCTGACTTAGTACTTTTGTAATTAGATATATAGTAGCGTTAGGTCAGTTTTAACGGCAGTGATTCAGAGTAGAGTAAGAGTAGAGTAGACGCTACAGCGTCAGCAAGTAGGAACTCAGCAACATCACCATGTAAGTTATGTGACGATCTTTGACCTAATTGCCAAAGATGTGACGTTTTCTACTTGTTGCCGCCGCCTCGGTGAGCTTGCCTCGGGCGCCAGTCTTCGTTGTCGGTGCGGTTGTTGGCGACGACGTCTTTTACCTAGATAGCTCTGTGGAGGTAAAGGTCCCAGGGATTTTCAAATAACACTTCATGCACCAGTTTAAGAGATTTATTCAATAAATAAAATAAAGACGCATACATATAAAAATAGGAAATGCAAATATAGCTAAATATTAATAAGCGGTGTGTATTGGTTGGGTGCGCGACGACAACGACATCTGACGGCCACATTAAATCATGCTCTATAACCGTTGATTCATACAAGATTTTGTCTAATTTTTGATAAAAACAAGATTTAAAACAATGAAAATGTTTTTAATTTCAGTTTTTAACAACTGATAATATTACAAAATGTATTATTTAAGTTTATATATAAAGTGATATTGTAAAAGCCGCACAAAATGCTGAAGAAATCTAAGAATTGTGTTTATTAAAATGATACATTTTTCTTATTTTTGTATTTCTTATTTCGCAACTGGTTAATAATTTTGTATAAGGGTAAAAGAGATGTAAATGATTATGAATGAATGACGAATAATAATAATAAATAATTGAGATGTTTCAGTTTTTACAGTACTCTTTCATTATCTCATTGGTTCAAGGTTCTCAACCATAGCAGAAATAAATACCTCTCATATGGAAAACAAAGTAAATGTTTTAAATAATATTTATTACTTTGTGAATTAAATAGTATATTTTTTGAATGATTGAATAGATCTTGGGCAGTTACTTGACGAAGCCAACCTCAAGAAAACTTGAAAACAACGTGTATAATTTTTGCTTTGATGTTCATTTATTAATAAAATGTCTCCTAAATTATCTCTAAAAATAATAATTTTTTTCAAAATGTGTCCCAAATCGTTTCTAATACAGTCATTTTGCCAAAGCGTCTTCCAAATCGTCTCTAAGACAATAAATTTCCAACAAAATATCTCCGAAAATGTCAAATCGTATCTAGAAGAGTCATTTTTCTAAACTATCTCCAAATTTTCTTTAATATAGTCATTTTTCCAAAATGTCTCCCAAATCATCTCTAAGACAGTTAATATTCAACAAAATGTCTCTCAAATCGTCTTTAAGACCGTCATTTACTAAGAAAATGTCTCTCAAATCACCTCTAACGCAGTTATTTTCCTAAAATGTTTCCCAAATTCTATTTAAAATAGTTATTTTTCCAAAATATCTCTCAAATCATCTCAAAGACAGTAATTTTTCTAAAATGTCACTATATTTTCCATAAAATAGTAATTTTTCCAAAATAAGACAGTTAATTTCCAACAAAATGTCTATCAATTGACACTTACATAAACGTCAAACATTTGATTAATTTTGTTTCAATTCGATGTTTTCAGGCAATTTTCGTTATTTTCAAATCTAATTTATGCCGTTATACAGGATGTAAAATTAATTTTGTTTAATGGGTTAGATGAAGAATGTTATGCCCTAAAACTTTTATTTGAAGCATTTTTGCTTAAAATATTTAGTGAAGCAGAAAATTACGAAATTATGACATGTTAAAATCCTATGTTCGACAGTCGCGGTCACAACGTGAGAATGATTTTATGCTTATTTTGTCCACCGCGATCGCTGCAGTCGATTCGGCTGTCCCCACCATGACTCTGCACCTAGCGAATACGGGACTAGGATAGTCAGGAAGGAAGTCGGTGCCGTAGCGTACAGCGTAACTCTTTCTAAAATGTAGTCAACTTGTTGGCTAATGTGGGAAGACGCCACAATATCAACAATTGACTCAACCCTGACTTTTACGTAAGCTAACTGATCAGCTTAATTGTCGGCTACCGTAGTGTAAGCCTCCCTTATTTAAAGGAGAATTAACAAATAATTTATATGGGTTCTTGTCAGACTGGAGAAAGGACAAGTACTAGGGTTGTTGTAAATAAGTTTGTACTTACAATTTGGTTCAACAAATAACAAAGATTTATTCACACTTACTACATGGTTGGTGTTGTCGAGTTCCTACTGAACTCTCGTATTGACTATCTGACTATCGACTATACTGAGTGTACTGCGTGACTGCGTTACTACGTAAATAACTAACCTTACACTACTATATATATATATATCTAATTACAAAAGTACTAAGTCAGCAAATAGTTAGCTACTTACGTCAAAGAATAATATTTAGAATATTTGACCTCATTACCACATGCTCTACTTTACTAAATTGTATTCACTAAGAATGTGCTGACTTTGACTTGTTACATTCCTCCCTTTTTCAAACAATTTGCTTCCTGCAAAGGGGCACAATTTACATATTACACAAAACATATTTTAACTATTATTTCCTTGTTACATACCCTTTTTTATACCTTAACTTTTACTAATTTTAAATTAAATATACATAAACACAAAAACACTTTTATCACTTGTACCATCCATAAAATAGTCCAAATAAACACCACCATCGTCTTATGTTTATTTTATAACGCACAACACTAGAATAAAATTGAAGTTTATACCTCGTAGCTCGTTCTTTCTTGTGGTTATTTGTGAATGTCGAATTTGGTTTGAATTTCTTCTTGTAGTACTGCTTATGTCGTCTAAATATCGAATCTCGTTTGCTCGTACTTCTTTTCATCTTTTGGCCATTTGTTGTGGAGTTCTTTAATTGATGTGGATTCTTCCTATCGTACTGTTTTCTTTGTTCTTTATTTCTCTGAAACTGTTTGCTGCTTTTGAACTTAATGCTGATCTGTCCAACTTCGTCATTTCCTTCATTAACCGCTTGTGAAATTTCCTCAATACCCGTACCCTCTATTAAGCCATCATTTTTAACCCCTGATGCTTCTTTTTCCTCCCTATTTACCTCGTAAATTTCCGGAGCTTCCTTGGTAACGGCGTCATTAGGTCTCTCTTCACTGCTACGGTCTTCTTCTGACCTCACTTGTTGGGAATCATCTTCATTCTTGTCTATTTCAGCAATATTTTCTCTTTCTCTTTCTTTAATTTGTTCACAAAGACAGTACTTTTTCTTAGGCATCTTACATCCAAAACATCTTAATACTCCATCGTCCATCGGAATGCCATCTAAATGGTCATAAATCATAAGAGCTGCCTCTTGGTCACCGGATATTGCCGCCATTCTTAACATATTAAAGAACCACGTAATTTCCTCCTTCTCTTTTAATTCTTCCGGGTCTATTTCTTCATTATTCTTCTTATTTTGGCCTATTTCTGTTTGCTCGCATTTACAGCGGGTATCATCTTCAATGTCATCTTCTTTTTGACTTTCGTATACATTTGACTGCTGACGCTGATATTTATGCTGACGCTGATGCTTATGCTGACGCTCACGTTGACAATGCCGGGCGTAATGGTTGCCATTGCAATTATAACACTGAACTTGATTTCTTCTATAATGAGTGTCATCATCTTCTCTCTGGTAGTCGTAGTAATCGCCTCTCTGATCATTGTAGTTTTCTTCATCCTGGTAATTGTATTTTTCTTCCCTCTGATAATGGTTATTTTTTTCCCTCTGATAATGGTAATTTTCTTTCCTCGGATAATTGTAATTTTCTTCCCTCTGGTAGTTGTAATTTTCTTCCCTCGGATAATTGTAATTTTCTTCCCTCTGGTAGTTGTAATTTTCTCCCCTCGGATAATTGTAGTTTTCTTCTCTCTTGTGGTAGTAATTTTCTTCCCTCTGGTGGTAGTAATTTTCTTCCCTCTGGTAGTTGTAATTTTCTTGCCTTGGATGGTAGTAATTTTCTGCCCTCGGATAGTGATTCGGCCGTTGACGCTGATGCTGTTGCTGACACTGCCTGGCATAGTGGTTGCCATTGCAAATGTAACATTGTACAGAGCGTCTTCTCTCGTTGTAATTTGATCTTCTTTGGCCGTACATCTTTCTTGAGTCACTTATTTGCTTGTTGTCATTGAATCCATGAATTTCAATTTAACAAACATTTTGTTCGTGTAGTTTGGAAAAAAAAAATTCGCAAATCGCTGCCATCATTTGTATCGGAGAGAATACAACTGTTGTTATTGTTGAATTCCTAATACTTGCTTTTCCGCGAGTGGACCAAAAACGATTGGCCACCCTGATCTGACAAAATATATAAAAATCCCACCGCTGCCACCAATTTGTAAGCCTCCCTTATTTAAAGGAGAATTAACAAATAATTTATATGGGTTCTTGTCAGACTGGAGAAAGGACAAGTACTAGGGTTGTTGTAAATAAGTTTGTACTTACAATTTGGTTCAACAAATAACAAAGATTTATTCACACTTACTACATGGTTGGAGTTGTCGAGTTCCTACTGAACTCTCGTATTGACTATCTGACTATCGACTATACTGAGTGTACTGCGTGACTGCGTTACTACGTAAATAACTAACCTTACACTACTATATATATATCTAATTACAAAAGTACTAAGTCAGCAAATAGTTAGCTACTTACGTCAAAGAATAATATTTAGAATATTTGACCTCATTACCACATGCTCTACTTTACTAAATTGTATTCACTAAGAATGTGCTGACTTTGACTTGTTACAGTAGGAACACGCCACAGTCCCAACAATTAAACTAATCTTCACACTGATTGTTGGCTATCCGAGGAAGACGCTATGATAGCAACAATCAAGCTAAACCTGATTGAAAAAATAAACTACACTGACCAGATTAATTGCTGGCTACTGTAGGAAGACGCTACAGTAACGACAATTAATCTAATCTCCAAACTGATTGTTGGCTATCCTAGGAAGACGCTATGATAGCAACAATCAAGCTAAACCTGATTATAAAATAAACTACACTGACCAGATTAATTGCTGGCTACTGTAGGAAGACGCTACAATACCAACAATTAAACTAATCGTTACTGATTGTTGGCTATCCTAGGAAGACGCTATGATAGCAACAATCAGGCTAAACCTGACTTTACTGAACTAGACTGACCAGATTAATTGTTGACTACTGTAGGAAGACGCTACAATACCAACATTTAAACTTATCTTTACTGATTGTTGGCTATCCTAGGAAGACGCTATGATAGCAACAATCAGGCTAAACCTGAGTTTAAATAAACCAAAAATAAATCTAACTAGCAAGTAGTATTGCTGAGAATTATCGGCAATAAAACTAATAACGGAAATAACTTTCTCACCTCAATAACTCACTGACGGTCGGAACGGTACTCGGGGATGCTTCACCAGACGCTGGGGATAACTGAGTGTTCGGAAGACGCAAACACTCTGCCAGTGTTGATTTTTTGCCGGCTTATATACTGTCCGAGCCTCCATAAGGCCCATGTTACCAAAATTCACAAAAATTGTAAATTAAATTAAAGATTCTTGTTCTGAAATATGGTTTCAACTTGCAGAATTTCAAATATAAAATATAAAAAATATTTTATATCCGAGCGCGGCTTGAACCGACGAACTACGGCGGTAAATTAACATGTACGGTTACTCGTGATACATCATCACAGTAATTTCAACAACAACCCTAGTTGTGTTTTCTCTGATACAATAGGTGGTTTACGATTTGCGTCGATGTGCAACTTCACATAAGCAATTTTGTCAGTGGTTCATGTTGTGGACCGATGTATCAGAACTGGCTAGAATTTGGTGGTTTAAATATTAATCCCGTATGCCGCAAATAGTTAAACAAATTATGTAAGTATAAAGAACATACTAAAATTCTAGTATTGTTGGATTTAGAAGTTCTAAGCAGAAATACTTAATATAAAGTAGGGTCGCTATATGTGATAATTAGAAACAATACTAGCTTTTATTGTCCACGTGAATTAATGTTACGAGTGTATAGTGATAAGTACCCGTTGTTTGACAATAATTGACGTCAATAAAATAAAACTACATTCTCATTGTTGAATTTTATCTTTCAAACAACTTCTTTTCAAGTTTGAGATCAATACATTCATTTGTTAAAATTTGACAGTCATTGAAAGTATACAACTTCTGCTTTTTTTCAACTATGGAAAAAATTCAATATCGATCAGTGATTAGATTCCTGTTTTTGGATGGGAAAACGTGTGCGGAAAGCAAAGAAAAGTTACACGCTATTTATGGAGATCTTGCACATTCTATGACAACAATTAGATATTCGTTTAATGAATTTAAATGTGGCCGCACAAGCGTTTGTGACGAGGAACGTCCAGGTCGTCCAGTTGAGGTGACTACCAAAGATATCATTGAAAAAAATCCATGATATTGTTTTAAATGATCGTAGAATAAAAGTGCTTGAGATAGCTGAGATCGTAGGGATCTCAGATGAACATGTGCGCAATATTTTACACGAACATTTGCATAAGAAAAAAACTATGCGCAAGATGGGTGCCGTGTTTACTCTAAATCGACCAAAAACGCATTCGATTGAACATTTCAAAGGAGTGTTTAGCGATGTTTAAGAGTAATACGAAGGATTTTTTACGTCGTTTCGTAACTGTTGATGAAACATGGATCCCTCACTATACTCCTGAGACAAAAGTACAGTCAAAGCAATGAACTTCTCCTGGAGAACCTGCACCAAAGAAGGCAAAAACAATTTTATCTGTTGAAAAGGTTATGGCGACTGTTTTTTGGGATGCAAGAGGTATTGCCCTTATCGACTATCTCGAAAAAGGAAAAACTATAACAGGATCATACTACGCATCATTATTGGATCAATTAGATGCTGCAATAAAAGAAAAGCGATCGCATATGGCAAAGAAAAAAGTGCTCTTCCATCAGGACAATGCACCGGCGCACAAATCAACAATTATAATGGCAAAATTGCATGAATTACGGTACGAATTGTGATTGTTACTTTTTCCCAAAATTGAAGAAATGGTTCGGAGATAAAATATTTGCATCGAATTTGGAGGAGTTTGACAAATAATATTATTTGGAAATGATTAAAAAAATTGGAAATGCGTTTAACTAAATTTATCGATCTAAAAGGAGACTATCTTGAAAGATAAAAAATAATTTGTTAAAAATAATAGTGTTTTGTTCTCAAACACGGGTACTTATCATTCTGTCCTCGTATTAGCGAAATCTCCATAATACAGCAAAACACTAGAAATACTCATTTGTCTGATGTCTTAATCAGATAAATGACTATTTATAGTGTTTACAATTATAATTTAATGATTAATATATTAGAAACAAACTAATGGTATTAAAATATTTACTACCGGTAAAATACACTTAAATTTGCAAATAAAAAAAGAAACATTATTCCATAATCAGTATATCCATTAATATTTGTTTTTTAAGTTTTGTGCATACATTTCTAAATACCTTGTCAGCATTGAGACACTGATAATGGAACATGAAATGAAGTATGTTCTTGTTTCCTAAACAGAAATAATTATTTTCACACTTAGCATCGCTTATAGCTATATCTACCTTAATACCTACTTAATAATTTATAACCATAAATCTTTGAAATAATTTAAATATTGTCTCGTTATTAGTGGCAGACATTTTCCCAAGCAATTATTATCTGAATGAAATCATAACGCAGTAAGCCGTGCATTAGCACTTCCTGACGATTGTCTCCTAACTGTACAGGACAATATGAATATCATTATCATAGTAAATAGTTTTTAATATCCGTCTTAGTAGGTGTTGAATATGGTTGTTGCAAGGGGCAAGGCCGCAGTAACGCATAGAGTAACGTAGTAATTGAGACGATGTGCAGGAACAGGAAGTGATAATATTAGTGCGACATAAATGCTTGCAATAAATATGTCACGCTAGAGGCAGTTCGATATATCGTGCCTGATATATGATAATATAAATTATTGCAGACATTCTCAGTAATTTCCTTACGCTTTACTAGGAAGCATTACCATTAAGTACTACTATAAGTTTTTAACTTGTTTGTTAAATGTTGTCATCCATAGTTCTCAGTATCGATATTATGTAAAACAAAAAATTATGTTCAATCCGAGCTGATGTTAGCTTCTGAACAATAATGTAATTTGACGTTTCGAATAAAAATATCCTCGTTGTTATAAATGAAATTTATTTTTGTATTGTACATAATTCTGAAAATACAACTTAAAAAATTGAGATTGACTTTTTCAATATTTTCATATTATTTTCCGTTATTATTTGTAAATTAATTTAATATTTTAAATTATTACAATACTTTCAACCCTTATCTTTAAAAATATTAGTTACACTAAATAACATATTTAATTTACAATATTATTGGTTCACTTGATATTGTAACTTAAGTAAACAATTATTATCGCATGATTATTTAATTTTTGTGTATCAACAATATATTTATTTTAGAAAATACGCTTTCGGTTTATACACGTACACCTAAACAATGTTTGTCAATATGGTGGTGTTTTATTCCACATTGTGAATATTTTTTTTTGCAGATATGAATGAAATTTGGCGCACGTAAACATTGGATAGTCATACGCATCCTGTTAAAATATAAATCACATTAATCGTCTGTGAACAAATATATTTGCTTGTAAAGTTCAGTTCTTATACACGGAGCTTATGGCAATCATCACTCAGAATCGAACATATTTGGTTTGTGGACGTTCTAACCAATTAGACCACAGAGGTGTGACGAATTGTTGGCACTGACAAGCGATTTTTTCTAAGTGTCGGTTGTAAGTAATATCAAATGTGCGAATGGGTTTGTTCGACAATGCAAATGATATACAAACGTTTGTATATCATTTGCAACCGACACATAGAAAAAATCGCTTGTCAGTGCCAATAATTCGTCACACCTCTGTGGTCTAATTGGTTAGAACGTCCGCGGCCCTAGTGGAAGGTCTGGGTTCAAATCCTGGCGGAGGCAAGTTGATTTTTTCAAAAATTTAATTAACATTCAACGCATTTGTTATTTACAACTACAATTTAACAAAAATATTTGGTTTGTGTACTTCTAAAATTTTGCAGTTTCTTTTGAAAAACTAGTGTGATGTTCTAGAACTATCCATGTATATTGTATCAGAAGGAGAACATTTTTAACGTTTTGTAATGGATATATAGCCATGCAAAGTCTTGTTTTTAACGAAAAATTAAGAATCCCAATTTATAATGGCAACACCACACGGTGGTATGGTATTTGAAAATTCTCTAGACCAACAACCTGTTAACAATTCATGATATTCAAATCATAATAGGTATAAAACACTTATTTTATTCAATTTTTATATTTTTTTGAGCGTCAGTTTCGCCACTCGATAACCGATGGCGCCACCGTCACATTAGTACTACCCTAAGATCAGTTCCTGTTGTACAGAGCAGCATAAATAAAAATAATTAAATATTACGATTTTTTAAATACTTTCGAATCTTGAAAATCGGGAATTACCGTTTGTCGAAATATTTTTGAATTAAAGATCTTACTTTGCTTTTTTCGAGTTTCTCGAGAATTAAAAGAAACAATAGGAAAAAATATATTTGTAAAATAATATGAATTATTTTTCAAATTAAATTAATGACAGGAAAATTGTCATGCCCCTGTGAATTCATAGTCATGTCACATGACAAGAATTTATAAATTCATATTATTATTATTCATTTACAACAAGATATAAAACATAAATTACATAAACAAAATAAATAATATATTAATAATTAAAGAAATTTAATAGGTGAAAGAAGTAAAACTATATGAAAAATAAATTATATGAATATATGTAAGATAATAGTATTTATTTTTGTTTATTGATAAGATACAAAATTTAAATTCCTGACATTAAGTCTTCATTAATTTATATTGACTAACTGACTGCTTTAGGAAATAAGTAAAAAAATTAAATAAAAAGTATCTACAGATTTATCTGATACACTCTTTTCTATATGAAATGTTCGGATACAGAAAAATTTCTATTATTTTAGGTTGATATAGATTTCATTGTATTTAACGCTATTTTTAAATTTTATAAATAAGTGGTTAATTGTCTAAAAGACTCATATATATTTAATGTAATTCGATAGTTTGAAACTTCTTTAATTTATATTTTACCTACTGATATTTTATATTGTATAATTGCAAGATTTCTCGAGATTCTTGAAAGAAAGTACTCGAGAAAATCTTAAATTTAATTAGTATTTTAAATAAATACAAATAGAAAACTCCGGTCATATGCTTTATATAAACTAAGCTACGATCGCCCTGTATACAAATATGAATTTTTTCCAATAAAGCATGTGATCAGATTCTTTTTACCTTCATAATTCAATTTAATTTCCTCATTTGTCAAGTATTTACTTAAAATATAAATTTCAAATTTTTCGTTTGCCATCTAGTGAGTAAAATAGAATTTAATACTTTGTTATGTAGCGAACATGATATAGCTTTAAAGTTTGACATTTATCACGTGATCCAAACATGAAACGTCAAACAAATGTTGGGATCTGCGGGGAGTAGTGTTGAAAGGAGTATGCAGTTGTTCGACTCGGCATGATGTTACCTCGCTCTTTCTACAAATTTGTTGTTTCACACAAAATTGTGTGGAGGGGAGTCTGCTTCAGGTCTGCTGCATGTGACGTCAAAATTGTAAGTCCCTATTAGAAAATATTCTCCTTAAATAATATATGATAGTCATGGGATCGAGTCTGTCTATGACACAAGAAAATAGGGAGAAAAATTGGTAGGTTTAATGAACATCTTAGCGGTATTCAATTTGAGAATTCTCGATCACAATTTGTACGTACCCTTTCGTTAGAACAGGATACGTATCATAAATAAGTAACTATGGAATATGTAATAATGTTAATATATTTATTTGTATAAACCGTAAAATCTTATTATTGTTTATAGCAGTACTTCTTAACTTTCATCCTTTTATGCATTAATTTAGAATATGTTTGCAGTACACCAAACAGTACCTACTTAAGTACATATTTGTCCACTCTTCTTCAACTTTAAAATTGCCTTGTTTTGTGTAATTTACGCGATGAATTAAAAAAGTATATTCCATTAAAACTAACTAAATAAGAGTACAAAAGCATAGACTTCTAAACATGTCTTCAAATAGTAATAATTCTTATTCACCACAAAATGAAAAACAAGTCAAGTTAAAATAAATTCTAGAGATGAAATATGATTTCACTTAACTACCTGGAGCTTATAAATCTAGACTTATTAGTCAGTAATTAGTGAGTGTAAAAAATCGATTAGTTTTCAAATTAATCATGTTGTTGTCTATTTAGGAAAAGACAATTTAATTGCTTAACTTAAATATATCAGTGAATAGCACGTCATTAATCAACGAAATGTGAGCAACTCAGCAACGCGAGTGTTTTTCTTTGAAAGGATCGCACTGATCGCAGGTCTAGAGCCCACGTACGAAGTTATAGGTGCTAACAAGCAGTTAGGCCTGTCAAACGGTGTTAAAAAACGACCTGATCAATTTGCAAGGCTTATATTTCACTTCATATATCTAAGCACTCTACATTTTGCATCACCTGTCCTTTTTTGTGAAGTATTCAAATGTTGGTTAATGTGTCAATTAATATTTTCCTACAACTGTGCGATTTCTTTGTTATTACGTAACTATAATTGCCTTGGTTACGTATGGAAAGTAGATGAATGCAGACCAAGTGCGTTTCCGACAGCAAAGAAACACTAGTGCGGAAAGTGCTTCATTACGCAACTGTAAAAAAAGTTTTTTTGAGAGCGATTTAAATTTCGCGCCAAGCGCGTAATTCATATTTTGGCCACAGACGCTTATGGAAGAAGAAGATGCAGTGATCCAGCGCTAGTAAATATGCAGTTGTATATTTTGACGTTTATAAAAATAACCTTAAATTGCAGTATATCTAATCTGTACACAACTAATAAAAAGAACCGAACAAAGTAAAATATATCGATAAATGGTTTTAAGTAAGTGAAATACATCATATTTATTGTTTGTGTATATTATTAACACAGTTGTTACAGTTGCTTATATTGACATAATGTAAAGTGGAAACTTTTGTATTGTCTAAAGAAACATTGATTTCTTCCGTACCTGTTCATATTATTAATAGTAATATTATTGACAACAATTTCGGAAGCTTTAGAAGTACCAGCAGCAGGTTGATTGTCATTGTCGAAAATAGATGCAATATAGCATGATCCGAAGCTTCAATTATCTTTGGAGGTTTTTATGATAAAGAAGAATCACTCACTGTACTATTCCAATTTAGACGATTTTGAAGAAATTATCTTGACGTTAGTAAAATATTTTTAAATAATGTAGAAGAATGTGCAGATTTCCGCACTCGGCAAGCCTCGTGCGTTAAATTCTGCACTTGCACGTAACAAGCCTTTTTCGGCACTTGTTATAAAAATAACTATTAATGACGTTACACGAGAACGATGTTTTATAGCGTTGTTATGGTTAGATTGTTGGTTTCTTCATTGTTTTATGTTATTTAAAAATGTTTCACTAATTTGAAGATAATTTCTTGAAAATCGTCTAGATTTGAATACTATAATGCGTGATTTTACTTTATCATATACATCTCTATAAATTATTGCAAGCTACGTTACATCTATTCTTAGTGACAATCAGCCTGTTGCTGGTACTTCTAAAACCTCAATAATAGTTCGGTTGATAATATGAATAGGTACGGTTTCTTTAAACAGTATAAAAGTTTACACTGCACATTATGTCAATATAAGCAACTGTAACAACTGTATTATTAATATTATGTATTTCACTTATACGCTAAATAAAATCATTTTTCTTTTTGTTAATTATCATATTTACCAATGATACACCTGCAAGTACTTCTTTGCTCATTGTGATGTGTACAGATTAGGAATAATTATGATATTTCGTTGCAATATTTATAAAGGTTATGCTTATAAACGTCAAAATATACCACTGCATATCTTCTTCCATAAGCATCTGTTGCTAAAATATGAAATTCCGCGAAATTTAATTTTTATTTTGAAAGTTTCGTAATGCACAAATTACTTTCTGAACTTGTGCTTTTCGTTTACAGAAACGCACTTGTCTGCATTTGGTTCCTTTTCCATCCGTAATCAAGGCAATAGTAGTTACGTAATAACAAAGAAACCACACAGTTGTCGGAAAAGTGTTTTTACTTGACTCAGCGGATTAAAATACTCGGCGTGCGGCCTCGTATTTCTAACAACCGCTTTATCGAATAAAATATCACTTTCCTGACTTATTATGTAATATACTATTTCCTGTGACAGTAAGAATAGTATTAAAGTGTCAGTAGTTTTCTTGTAGTGTAAAATGCTAAATTATCGTCGGAAAAACAGTATGTAATACATATCTTGAAAGGCTATTTGATATGATATCTTTTCAATACTTGTATTACAATATACTACTTTCACGCATATTTTACTATGGCTCATGATCACGTCAGCTCACTAATTTTAAAATTTGATTCATGCCCAATCACTCACTACGGCATATGATGGGTTACGACACTTATTAAATAAATAGGTACTGCTGCTTATTTAATAATTATAAAGTTCTAACATTTATCTATATATATATATATATATATATATATATATATATATATATATATATATATATATATATATATATATATATATATATATATATATATATATATATATATATATATATATATATATATATATATATATATATATATATATATATATATATCATTCATCCGATTGCAATGAAACTTTGCTAAGTTGTTGTGCACACGCCCACGAAGGTTTCTGACTTAGTACAAGGCCAATCCGCCATCCTGAAATAAAATGGCCGCAAGCTATCTTGCAAAATACTGCACTGATTCGATTCAAATTTGGTACAGGTATACACGAGAATCAATCTTAACATATAAGTATAATAAAGCTTCAGTCCGCAATCTTGAAACAAAATGGCCGCTAGCTATCCTGAAAAGTACTGCACTAATTCGATTCAAATTTGTTATAGACATAGACGGGAACCAATCTTAACATATAGGTATAATAAAGCTTCAGTCCGCCATCTTGAATCAAAATGGCCGCTAGCTATTCTGAAAAGTACTGCACAGATTCGATTCAAATTTAGTAAAGGTATAGACGAGAACCAATCTTAATATATAGGTATAATAAAGCTTCAGTCCCCCATCCTTAAACAAAATGGCCGCTAGCTATCTTGAAAAGTACTGCACTGATTCGATTCAAATTTGGTATAAGCATAGACGGGAACCAATCTTAATATATAGGTATAAAAAAAGCTTCAGTCCGCTGTCTTGAAACAAAATGGCCGCTAGCTATCCTGAAAAGTACTGCACTGATTCGATTCAAATTTGGTATAGGTACAGACGAGAACCAATCTTAACATATAGGTATAATAAAGCTTCAGTCCTATGCCATTCGTATTCAGACGTTTGCAGTTTCCGGTACGACGCGCATTTGCAATGACCATCAACAAAGAACAGGGATAATCGCTACAAGTGAGTGGACTAAATTTGGAAAATCCATGCTTCTCGCATGGACAGCTGTATGTGGCATGCTCACGCATCGAAAAATCTTCTGGTTTATACGTGTACGTCCCAAAGAGAAAAACAAAAAATATTGTGTATCCAAAAGCACTGTCTTTCTTTATGTTGCAATGCAACGCATGCCGGGTACTCGCATTAAATTGTAGACCACGCGAACAAAGTCGCGGGTAATAGCTAGTATATGTATAAATTAGAATAATATTACATGAATTTACTATTGTATTGCCGCTTGCACTAACAAAACTTAAATTTAAAAGCAAACTGGTGAATATTTGGCAGCTAAATATGACGATTTACATAAGTTTACTTTTATTTCTTTAAGTTCGACATCAAATGTAAGTTTCATTGATTCAATACGGGCATTAATGAATCACTGGGTTATATACTAATATTGACGATTTATGTTAATGTCGTCCTGATTTCGAAAATATTTAAGCAATGATAAATAATTACATGGTTTTCTCTCTTACATATTAATTAAGAGTCCAATTACTGCAACAAGCATTAATATCACCAATAAAAACATCTTAATTCACGCTTAGCCAAACCCAAGCGCACCAATTACAACAATAATTTATTTTGACATTTGAAACAAATGAACGTAAAACGAACAATGGGGCATCAGACAAAGAACCGATCATAATGAAATCGTAACTGGAACAAAGACAAATGAATAGCGTCTGCTGCAGTTCGCCCATCGCCCTCACAAATGAACCATCATGTTAATTCTTCAACGATCAACACTTAGTTCATGGGTAAATTTCACGGTTGTCAGCAATATATTAATTTATTTTGTATTTGTGTCGAGTTCTGGAATAAATTTGTGAGTATCATCCGAAGTAATAGAGTAGATAGTTCAGTTGCAATGTGTAGGATTGATGGATTGCCACAGCCGATAAACTATTTTCACCACTTTAAAATTAATACCATGGTATGGCTGATGGTTTACTAACATCTTTGGAGGTCACACCTAGTAATAAGTAAAATATGTGATATTATTTATTTTTATTTTGTCAAAAGAAATTAAACTGAAAAAGGAAAAATGAAATGTTAATTAAATTTGGTTAGGGTGATCGAGCACGAAATCTTGAAGAAGTTTGTCATATATTTAATAACATATAGCTATTTAATGACAAATATTGTGATATATGTAATATTTCTCTCCATAAACGATTAAAAAGATATGCAAGGAGCACGCTCTCATGGTTTCATAATCAGAATAACAGTCCTAATTAACATTTACCGCAATTTATATCTTTGACCACTAAAATCCACTTGCAGTAAAATTAATAAAATTGCATTCAACAAATACGGTTAATCTCAGTATTTAAAAAAATTAAAGTAGTATCATTTGATATGTAAAAAAAGTTTTAGGTATATGATCATAAAGAGCTCGTTATTTAAAAAAAAAAATGTTGCCTTCGTCACTGTGACTAAATGAGTATTGATTAGAAAAATTTCGTTTTGTTCAAATATCTGCAATAATATGCCATCCACATAATATATAATTTTGTATATACGAGTAACTAATAAGTGATTTTTTACCAGGTTTATAATGAAAAAAGAGAATGATGAGCTAATTTTGAATTTATATTGAAAGGTCACCTTCATTATCTGAATAAAAATTGCGATATCGTGTTTATTTAAAAATAATGTAATCGTAATTAATTCAATATCGATCAGCCCTGTGTATATTATAATAAATTATAATAAATATATATATATATATATATATATATATATATATATATATATATATATATAAGGTGGCTTAACACCCCAAGTGAGGTTGCACCGCTCCTTTCGGAGCTATCTAGATCTATTTATTGGAGTAGATCAGTCTCCATTTCTTCTTCATTTCTGCTATATTGCTTTTAATAAATCTCTCCACATCTTCCGGTCTCTTGTTTTATTCTTCCAATTATAAATTCCTGCCTTTTTTAAATCTTCTTCTACTTCCCGTAACCATGTCGATCTGGGTCTGCCTCTGCTCCGTCTTCCTCCTGGTTTCCATTCGACTATTGCGTCCTTTTCTCTATTTGTAGCTATTATCTTGTCTTTAATTTCTATCTCTCTCTCTCCCGAACTTGATATTGTTATTCCTAAATATTTGAATCTGCCAACCTGTTCAAAATTACATTGACCTATCTTTATATCCCTGGTCTCAGCTTTTTTTCCTAATATCATTATTTTGGTCTTAGACTCGTTTATTTTTAATCCCATTTTGCTGCTCTCATCTATTATTTCTCGTAATATTTCGACCATTATCTTCCTGTTTTTTGTAATTATTGTTATATCATCTGCATATGCGATTATCTGTGCTCCTCTTGTTCTAAGTGTTCCTTCTTTATTTATTTTCCTCATTACGAATTTCAAAGCCAAATTAAACAGTGTAGCTGATAATGCATCACCTTGCCTAACTCCTTTATTTATTTCTATCTCTTCTGTTTCACCTTTTTCTGTTTTTACTGTGATTTTTGTTTTTCTCATTGTCATTATTATTATACGTCTTAACTTCGCTGATATTCCTAGTTCTTTCAAAGCTAACAATAATCTTTCTCTTTTTATAGAGTCAAAAGCTTGTTTGAAGTCTATGAAAAGCATTTCCGTGTTTATATTGTACTCAAGAGTTTTTTCTATTATTTGTTTTACTGTATGTATCGCATCCACCGTTGATCTTCCTTTAGTAAAACCGCACTGATGTTGTCCTATGATATTCCCTGATTCAGCTGATAGTCTTCTTTGTACTAAAGTTGACAATATTTTGTATGCAATGCTCAATAGTGTTATACCTCTTTAATTTTCATATATTTGCTGGTTACCTTTTTTATGTATCGTCACTATTTGACCTGTTTCCCATTCCTTTGGCATACTCTCGTCTCTCCATATTTTCTGAATTAGTTCGTGCATGTGTTTCTGTATCTCTTCGCCTCCGTATTTTATTAATTCTATATTGATGCCATCTTTTCCTGGTGTCTTTCCATTACGGCTCTTATTTATTATTTCTTTAATTTCATCGATTGATGGTTCTTCTACTTCTATATCATCTGTTTCAACTTGTGTGCCTATTTCCATACTTTGTTGAGCTTCTGTTAGCAGTTCCGTGAAATGCTCTTTCCATACTTGTTTATATTCTTGTTCATTTTCTGCTAATATACCATTTTTACTTTTGATTCCACACTATTTTATCTTGTGTGTTCTGTTTTCTTCGTTCACTTTTTGGTAAAACCTCTTGGTATTTCTGTTTAATCTTTCTTCTTCTATATCTTCTATTTTATTATCTATCCAGTCTCTGTTATGCTTTCTTATAATTCTCGTTTTTTCATATTCCTCCTTGTCTTTTTTTGTATTTGTTCTTATCCATTTCAATCTTGCTTTCATCTTTCTCCTTGCTGCCTCGTCGCATTCTACACTGTACCATTCTTTTTTATTGTTTCGTTTTTCTCTTCCTACCCATCTTTCTGTCGCCTCATGTATGCATTTTTTAATTTTTTTTCCATCTCGAATCTGTATCGCTTTCTCCGATTCCTTCTTCATTTAGTATCTTATCTAGTTCCTCTGCATATTTGTCTCTTGTACTTTCGTTGCTCATATTTATCTATGTTCCATTTTGTTTCAGCTGGTTTGGTCTTATTAATTTTTCTTATTTTATGTCTCAACGTTGCCGTGACCATGAAATGGTCCGAATCTATGCTTGCTCCTCTATATGTTCTTACATTTGTTAGCGATGAGTGCTTTCTTTTCGTAATTAGTACATGGTCTATTTGTGTCTGATGTTTTTGGTCTGGTGATGTCCATGTTACTTTATGTACTTTTGGATGGTTGTATTTTGTGCTACTAATTATTAGATTCGTTCTTGTTGCTAAACCACATAATCTTTGTCCGTTATCGTTTGTTTTTTTGTGTATTGTATACTTTCCAGCCACTTGTCGTATATAGTGCTCTTTCCCTATTTGTGAATTGAAATCTCCTAATATAATTCCTTCCATTCTTGATACTTTACATGTCAGTTCTATTATTTCTTCTTTCATTTTCTTTTCATTCTGTTTTAGGTTATGAAGTTCCTCTTTTAGTATATTTATCATACTCTCGAAATCCTTTCGTATTTCTTGTATCTCTTCTCGTTGTTCCTTTCTACCCTCTTGTGTTTCTCTTCGATGTTGTTTGTTATCCTCTTTTATCGTTTTCATTTCCTCTCTTATTGCCCTCAACATAAGTAGCATTTCATTTTCGGTTGCCCGTTCATCTACTTTTCTCTTGGGCGCGGGCGACCTAGCCGTTTTCCTGCTTTTACTAAAACCAACTGCTCCCGGTTCGCTATATATATATATATATATATATATATATATATATATATATATATATATATATATATATATATATATATATATATATAAATTTTGCGGATCAGTGATCCTGTACTGTAACTAAGAAGTTCTTGTCGTCAGAGTAGCATAAATAAATATGATATTTTTCTTAAATTTATGAAGAGAATTATGACTAATTTTAAAAATCTGGTGTGGTCACCACATGACTTTCTTATACACAGCATATTTAATATTTGGAATATATGATTGTTATATAATATTATTAGACATGTAATTAAGTTTTTCTGTAATTCAGCATTTATCTGTTTGAAACGTATAAAATATAAAATTTGTTTACGTATAATTTTTTTAGTAATGTTGACTACTTTATGTCTAACTTTACTGATGAGGCATATACAGGGTGTTCGTTTTTCGAACCTAACCCTTAGTATCTCAAGAACCGTGAGATACGAAGTCGATTAAATTGAGGCAAAATTTCCAAATTAGTTGACCATTTTATTGATGTATTTGTTTTTCCGAAAAAAGACATAGATAACTAGATATAGCGAAAATTAAAATTTATGTTTTTTGTTTCTAATGCTACTATGATTATTGAAATATATTGTTAAATATAAAAATTAGTTTTTCTCAAAATTAGACGCATATACAGGAAAATTGCAAATAACATTTTATGTTCCAAATATTTTTGTTAACATCTTTTATTTAAAACATTTTTTCGTAACTAATTCCATTTTTTAAATGGAATTTATTGTTTGGTGTGTCCAGGAAACTTCCTCTTTCGGTTTTTAATTTCATTCAAAATCAACTCAGCTCTTCGTATTTTCATGAAACTTATAATTATCAAGTTTCGTTAATAAATTTTATCTCGTTCATGAGATATAGCACACTCGGACACACATCCATCCACACAAACACCCCTACATACACACACACACACACACATCATTGAGAAAATGATCAAAACGGATTCAGTGGACCTCAAAACCCGTATTACCGCGAAAATCTCGTCAATGATTTTTTTCACGATTCCAATACTTCCTTATACTGTGTATAAGAAAGTGAAAATACGAATATTATAAAAAATAATTTATGTAGTCTCTATAGAAGCTTCATGTAAAAGATTCATGTACCCTTTCAGGGTTCAAAATCCCTGATTTAGACTAAAGGAAAACGAAAATCTGTGGATTGAGTTCAAAGACGGCGCTGGCGCTGAACATGAGATCCACAGTCACGAGTGCACGAGTGTAACTTGAAGATCATGACGCTCTAAACGACGGATCGAGCCTCGCTAATTAGGAATATTTGTAGCTGACAGCAGTTTATTTAAAACGATTTGTCCGCGCCTGCAACTTGAACCGGTGTATTCCTCCTGATTTGTGTTGTTCTTATTACCGCTCGACGCTTAACGAGCGGAATGAACCAAAACACAGAAGTGAATCAGTGGGTTTTCATCAAAGATTCGAATTCTTTACGTTTCTCTTTCTATTACTCTAATTGGAATTTTTATTTTACTTCCCTTAGTGCATCACAAAATATTTAATAGGAATATGTACGAGTATTATCTTTAAATAATACAAGTATTCCTAAACCTAAAGCTGCGTTCACATCAAAGAACTTGTATCAGAAATTGAATATCGGAAAACTATTTTTTGTTGTTGTATGTTTAACTATTTGTATGAGGAATTATGTATAAAACGTGATGGAGCATTTACATTGTTATACGATATATTGCTCTATTGTGGAGTTGAGCCGTATAGACTTTTATAGTAGAGTTAGAGGTGATACTTTTCAAATTGCCAAATTACTATTACTTTTTAAATAATTGTGCTGTACAAATGTAATTTACATCAATTGAATTGAACCTAGTAAAAAAAACACCGATTATTTTATGCAATAAGTAAATTCATAAATTTTAGTTGACTGTAGATAGCGGGTTTTATTACCGCAAGAAGAATTATATACAACGCGATTCGGTGGCTGATACATTTTGTCAATTGTCTGTCAATTTTTATATTTATTTACTTTGTCTATCATATTTATTTATGAGGTAAAGGCTCAGTGGTATCAAGTCGGTCTGTGGATCCTAAGAACCCTGGTTCGATCCCCACAGTCGACAAAACATTTTCACCAATTTAAAATTACCCCTGTGGCTCCCCCACCACTAACATCTTTGGAGGCCGTAATTTGACGGCCGGTAACCGCACTTCATGCGCATAAATATATCACTTACCGATATCTGCTTCGGCAGAGTGCCACACCCAGTAAAGGGTAAAAGGCGTGATGACATATTTATATTTATTTGATTTTATATTTATTTAACATTTTAACGTTTTATTTCCAGATGTTTAACCAAAATAATTAAATTCATAAGAAACATAACTCCAATCCCAAGCATTTGTTTTGCGATACAACTTTCTTGGTATGAACAAGGATTCCAGCAGTGCCCACTTTAGATTTTACGTCGCTCGGGACAAAGCTTTTAGGCAAAAACAGAAAATACCAAACGTAAGTTGTGATGATGGTTTTAACCAAAGAAAAAAATCGACATGTGTACATTTCAATTAATTGGTTATTTAACTTTTGTCACATTCACAAACAAAATGCCGCCCTTTAGATTGGCCGCCCCAGGCTCTGATTGCAGATATTTATTTTGAAAGGAAACACAAATATCTATTTGTTTCATTTTCAGTTACTGCATTGTGTGGAATTTTCTTTCATATACAAGTGCAGGCTATCGCTTTAATCTTTTCTAATCTTTATAGATTCGTTGTTAGATTCGTTATTAGATTCGTTGTGAGGAGCGTAAGCGTGAGTAATTTGAGATGTTTTATGCATATGTTATGTACGTCGAAGAAAGAAAATAATTATAAGTGAATAGGAATGATTGAATAGATGTGATTGATGGTTTGTTGTGTGATAAATGATTTCGAATATAATAAATAAATGAGTTTATATGGAGTGATCTATGAATGTGGTTAAAGTGAGGGTGGAGTGTTTGGATGATAATGTTTGACGTGGGCTGATTATTTGATGAATGTAATGAGTGAATATTTTAAGTGATTTTACGGTTCGTGCTACCCCATCTGATGGTTGTGTGTTGTGTGAAAAGTAGTAACTTGTTTAGCGTCACTTTATTTTACACAATTTTGTATTCAATACAATACAATTTTGTAACTAGTTTAAACTATTTTGGTCATCAATATTGTCTGATGATGACCGAAATGATTGAAACTAGTTACAAAATTTTGTAAAATAAGGTGATATTGAATGAAGTTACTACTTTTCATTTGAACTTAAATTTAAATAATGTATCACAAAGTAAAGGCTGAAATAATTAAAAGTTTATAATATATATATATATATATATATATATATATATATATATATATATATATATATATATATATATATATATATATATATATATATATATATTATAAACTTTTAATGTGTGTGTGTGTGTGTGTGTGTGTGTGTGTGGGGTGTGTGTGTGTGTGTGTGGGGTGTGGGGTGTGTGTGTGTGAGGGTGTGTGTGCGCGTGTGTGTGTGTGTGGGGGAGGTGGGGGTGTGTGTGTGTGTGTATATAGATTGTTTTAGGGTATCACGAGACATTAATGTTAGGGATTATACTACCGGTTTACCGGAAAATAGCGAATAATAGCCTTAATACTTTATCGGTAATTAGCTATTTTTATTAGTAATTCGATAAATTACATTAGCTTTGTTGAGCCGTTCTAGAACTGTATTTGAATTTATTCAGCGTTCCACCATGACAAATCCGAACTGTAGTTCTAAATTTTATGTTTCAGCTCTAAAAATTACAGTAATATAACTGGTTTAGAACCTTTTAAGCAAGAACACGTAGTTCTAGATGCGCATTTTGTTTAAGTCTCACAGCTGAATTTTGAATTGACAGCCTGTATTCACATTTTATTTTTAATTTGTGTACCGGTTGAAATTAAAATAAAACATAAGTGACAGTGATGGTAGCAAATATATTGATTGATTGAATTTAGCTTTTTTAAAGGACTACATTTAAAAATTACAGTAAAAAAAATAAAATAATATTTTGCTGGTTTTCTAGTCATCAGACAGCAAGTTTTCGGGATGTTACTGACAAATATGATATTTCTCAGTATGTACTTTATTTAGAGTTAAAAAAAGAGTGACATTTAATTTAAAACAAACAGATTTGACTTTTTTATATTAGATGAGGACAAATACAAGAAGATAGTTGCATTATAGTAATTACATCTCTTGAGAGCATCGCGAACTATTTTAGAAATTTAATTAATTTTTTAAGTCCTAATGTCTAATAGAACCGAACAACTAGTAATTAGTACGGAAAGAGTATCAGTACAAGATACTGTGGTATTATTTTCATCGTACGGCAGAAAAATATTATTTATTTTAAATATATTATGTTTCAGAACGTCCATTCGTTCTGAATTACACTTTCAAATCTCTTTTTTTAAGGTCGAGGAGGAATACGTCACAAATAAAAAAAAAATTAATTATGTTAAAATTTTCTTCATTATTTTAGTGGTGTAATTTCAAATCCATTGTTTCATAAGAATTGTTAAGATTGCTAATATATTTTGTGTTATTTTATATATAGAATAATTTTATTTGTATACTTTTTATAATGCTTGAATAAATTGCAGTCAAATGTTTTTTTATATATATTAGCTTTTGTAAATAAATAAAAATAAATATATCATCACGTCTTCTACCCATTATTGGATGTGGCACTCTGCGGAAGCAGATCTCAGTAAGTGATATATTATGAGCGTGAAGTGCGGTTACCAGTCGTCAAATCACGACCCCAAAGATGTTAGCTCTTGTGTTTAATAATAATTACTGGTAAAACGGTTTCGACTGAAAATTTTAACGAATTACAAGTAATTGAAAAAGTTGGTAAATTTACAATCCCTAATTACTGGCAACATTCAAGTCCAATACCTAACGTTATCGTTTCTGAAGACATTAAATTTTACAAAAGTACATTCTACACTATACAATTATATTTACTTATTTTAAGGAAGTATCATTGAACGAATATTATTGTATTGAATATAAAACGTACTTATTGTGTACTGTCGTAAATACTATTGTATTATACACTATTAGGTAATTAATTTGTGTAATTCGTATTACTTGCTAATTACGTCACTTTGACCACCATTACAATACAACAACAAATACATTGTAGTTTGTTCGACAAGTATTAGAAATTAAAATGACAAAAACAAAATGATCAATCTTGAACCCCAAACAAATTCACTGACGTACTTGTCAAATCATATGACATGATGTACATATAACGAGCAAGTAATAAATGTTCTCAATCCGATCCTGTGATGTCGAATGGTGTGAAGTGGCTTTCGCGGTGTCAGTGATGCGTTACACTCAGCATACAGCTCTAGATAAATGAACGTTTAATAAATACACCGCATCAGTGCACTCAGCGACGTCCTCAGACTCAAACCCAGGCGCCAGTGATGGATGGCCGACTGCTCATTTGCCGCAGCGGCTCAATCGCAATCGATGCAGCCGTCCACTGTGATGATATACAAACACGTTTGCACAACGATGTAGCTTGTGCTGAAAGAACCAAATGTGCATCTTCACATATCATAACTTTGCATCTTACTTAATGGGACAGGAGCTGGTTTGGTAATTCGTTTTACTTATTGCTAACTGTAAAACAAAATAAGTATTTGGAGTACTCAAAAATACTTTATAGGTCCAATCCCACGATGATAAATATAAGCAACTTCCAGTTGTCGATATCGACAATTATTTATATCTTCTAACCCACGTGTGAAATTTGCATGTACATTTAGGGCAGTGGTCTTTAAACTTTTTAAATATACGACACATTTTGTAGAAGATGAGTGGATTCTTTTGGAAAATGTTATAACTTTTTTCATTCGTAGTCTTTGGTAGGCCCCAAGAGTTTCATAGGCTCTGAGGCACTGTGCGTATAATATCTAATAGGAAAGTTGTATACCTATTAATAGTAAATAAACTACACTCTGAATATTGAAGTATGCGCCCTATCCATTCTAAAAGTACAAAATTGTAAGTAGATTATATTTAAGAAATATTATAGATATCCAGTCCTCAATTTATAATATTATTACAATTATACATATTTTTACCTCGTACGGTAGAAGAGAATAAGTTAATTTAATTAAAAGAACAATAATTTGACTTTTAAAAGTTTTAATATTGTTTATGGGGTAGCTAGCTCAGTGGTATCAAGTCGGCCTGTGGATCCTGAGAACCTTGGTTCGATTCCCAAAGACGTCAAAAAATTTTCACCATTTCAAAAACTACCCTTGTGGCTCTTCCACCACTAACATATTTGGGGGCCGTGATTTGACTTCACGTGCAAATTATATCACTTACCGTGATCTGCTTCGGCAGAATGCCACACCCAGTAATGGGTAGAAGGCGTCATGATAAATGTAGGTACATACATTAAATTGTAAAAAAAAAACTGGTTGTATACATATCAAATAAATACTGTACTATATTTTATGGGGTGGCTAGCTCAGTGGTATGAAGTCGGCCTATGGATCCTGAGAACCCTGGTTCGATTCCCACAGGCGACAAACAATTTTCATAATTTCAAACGCTACCCCTGTGGCTCCTCCACCACTAACATCTTTAGAGGCCGTGATTTGACGACTGGTAACCGCACTTCACGCGCAGAATATATCACTTACCGAGATCTGCTCCGGAAGAATGCCACACCCAGTAATGGATAGAAGGCGTGATGATATATATATATATATATATATATATATATATATATATATATATATATATATATATATATATATATATATATATATATATATATATATATATATATATATATATATATATATATATATATATATATATATATTCTTGTAAATTATAAATTAGATAACCATAAACTTGAATAAAGGAAATAAAAGAAAATGCCATTACATAATTTTGAAGTTTTAAATTAGGTTTCATCATTATAGAGATAATCTATATATTTAAGTTCAAATGAAAAGTAGTAACTTTGTTTAATATTACTTTATTTTACACAATATTTTAATAATTTAATACTCGTATAATACCATATTTTGTAACAAGTTTCAACTATTTTGGCCATCAATATTGTCTGATGATGACCGAAATGACTTAAATTTAAATAATGTATCACAAAGAAAAGACTGAAATAATTAAAAGTATATAATCTATATATATCACATTAATGTTAGGGATTGTACTACCGGTTGACCGGAAAATAGCGAATAATAGCCGATAATTAGCTATTTTTACCAGTAATTCGATAAATTACATTAGCTTTGTTCCAGTCACCAGTTTGAACCGTTCTAGAATTGTATTTGAATTCATTCAGCGTTCTACCATGACAAATCCGAACTGTAGTTCAAATTTTTTTGTTTCAACTCTAAAAATTACTGTAATATAACTGGTTTAGAACCTTTTAAATAGTCCTTGCTTCTAAGCAATATATATATATATATATATATATATATATATATATATATATATATATATATATATATATATTATTTGTAATTGTATTCTTTTAATAAATAGGTTCAGCAATATTTAGGAGTTTCGAGACCTTCTGAAAATAGTTTTGCGACCTACTGGTGGATCGCGAACCATAACTTGAGGACCAATGATTTAGGGAATTAAGATACTTAAAGATTTAAATAATTATAGGGACTTTTCTGTCTTCCATAATTATATTTTGACATTTTGTCCTTGTGGTTGTATGTTGATGACAGTAACTAAAATGAAAATAATTAAAACGAAATAACAAACCTATACTCCGCCAACTATAATGACAAACTACTAGCTCACACATTCGCAGTTACTTAGTATATTTATAATCTAATAATATTTTCAAACTTGCGCATGAGGCTAAATGAATTGATCGTAGTGAGTTGCTTGAAATGAACAAAATTAGCTTCATGTAGCTAAACTAATTGCCTATAAAGCACATGTCATTTTGTCACACCTTTGAGCAACTGTTGTCTATATTGGCAATAAATTGTCGATATAACCTGTCATGGGATTCGGCCTTAAATCAACCAATTAACAGTTATTTGTGTGAGGTACCTAGGCAATAAAAAGTTATTATTATTATTATTTTGTTCTCTCAACCGTAAAATAAGATACTTTGCCTTTATAAGATTTTTAATTTTATACCAGCCAGCATAATTTGAACGAATTTTCGAAGAACAATTGACAGTCACTTATATATCTTCCCTGATACTTACTAGAATTCTTTGCCTGATATCTTTAATTTGATACAAAACTTTACATATTTTGAATATCTTTTGAAAAACAATTGACAATGTTTAAATGTCATTTTACACATATAATGAGGACTCTTCATATAATTTACAATAAAACTATTTTTAAAATGATTAAAATGTTACCACTAATAATTGAAATAACAATAGTTACGCAAAATATTTCAATCAAAAGTTGTTTTAAATTAAATGAACACTACCGTTTGTGAAATAAACATAAAAACTTAGAAAGATCTTTAGTAAAGTTGTGGTGGCACTAGTTGTATACAGGTCTGGAAGTAGAATAACTTAAATACCCGATGAAATTTTGAATTGTTCTTTAATGTGTAAGCACAGACAAAAGATATAATGACGTCGAACTAAATTAATTCAAATAGGAATGCTTTTTATCAATGAAATTTGTAGTTCTTGACTAGTCTGTATTTCAGCGTTAATGTCGGTTACTCGGTCGTGAACGATAAATTAGGGCTTATGTATTTACTATTTATTTTGAATGTAGAATTGATTTCTTCTAAAATGAATTATGTATTGTGAAATTATAATTCCATAAGTATTAGCGTCTTAATTCAATGTCTATGAACTAAATCGACATTAGCGCTGCAATAGTGGCTCGTCCAGAACTACAGTTTCAATGATAAAAACGCTGTCATTTGAATAAATTTGATGTGTGTATATATTTTGTCTGTGGTTTAAGCTTTTAATCTAAAAACTGAGGTTAAGATTATTAATGAACTATACAGACTGTTCCATTTAAGTGTGCCACCATTGCTATCTCGAGAACTATAAAAGCTATGAGGTTGGATAAATTAGCAAAGAACCACCATTTTACAAGACTTTTGCGATGAGCAAACAATTTTTTTTTCGACCAGTGATTCTCAAAATACACAACTTTCTTATTTTAAATGGGAACATATGTTTTTTTAGGTTATTCGATAGAGTTTTTTTTTCTGAATTCAACTATATAAACATATCATATTCTAATATAACAAAATAACTGAGAAAAATGCATGTTTAATTTATATGTATTTTATTTATATCTGGCTGAATCAAGAATGTATTGGATAGAAAATAATTGAAAAATAAACAAATCAAACAATAATACTACAATAATATTAAAATTAATAAATATTAAATTATAAAAATTCAAAATTTCTCCCATTTTGATTAATACATAATTGAACTCTTTTAAATCAACAATATCTAATTTTTTTTAATGTTCTCCTGTAGAAATTAGTGATGACATCTTCAATATTATTTCTTAAGTTTTCAAAATCTGGATGTACTGTGGCATAAACGTTGTCTTTTAGATAGTCCCATAAAAAGAAATCCAAAATCAGGGAATCTTGCGGGCCACGCAATTAGACCATTGGCACAAATCCATTGATTTGGGAAATAATTATTTAAATATTCGGCTACTTCACAAGAGTTGTGTTCTGGTGCTCCATCTCGTTGGAAATATACGTCTCGCAATACTAATAAGGGCAGATCATCAAAAATATTGTCTACCATGTCCCTGAGAAATTCCAAATATCGAGCGCCTCATACATATAATAGTAAACGCGATTGTTTAAAATGGCAGACAATACATTAATGCTCATTTTTTCTTGAATTTCTGTATCTCTTGTTATAACAGGGTTGTCGCGATTCCAATAATGTGTATTGCGCCTGTAGAACATTTCATTATTAGAAAAATTGACTTCGTCGGTCCAAATAATTTTCTTTCAAATTTCATATCCCTCATTTTGTAATAAATGGAAAAATTCTAATCTTCGCTCATGATCACCAGGATGAAGACGGTGAATTTTGTGATATTTAAATGGTTTATAGTTCAGTCACTAATACTTATGGAATTATAATTTCACAATACATAATTTATTTAAAAAGAAATCAATTCTAAATTCAAAATAAATAGTGAATACGTAAGCCCTAATTTATTGTTCATGACCGAGTAACCGACATTAACGCTGAAATACAGACTAGTTCAGAACTACAAATATCATTCATAATTTTTTGACGTTTCTCAAAACCAATGAAATGCTTCATTGTATGTCACGTGTCTGCGTTTTACCCAATCCTATCTTTATTATACTGAGAATTCCCGAGAATAATCTCTGTAGATGCTTTTTTGTTTGTGACAAATGACAGGTAGATCAAATAATTATTTAAAACTGTCAACGCGTCAAGTAAAATGTGTGAAAAAAATCGATTTAGTTGTATTTTAGATACAGAAATACACCAACAAATTTTGGAAACAACTTCCAAGAATACATTAATAAGTAATCAATCGATATGAACCCAGTTCAAATTCTTTTAAGTCGGATGAATCGACCTCAACAGCTAAGTCAAAAATAATCTAATTAAATATAACTCGATAGTTCGATAAATTAGAAAATAATTCTCCAGTATCTTTCTCAAACTTTATGCCATTTGGCAATAATCACGAAAGCCTGTAGGGACTATTGCCTGGCAACAAGTTTTCGAAAGTTCTGTAATAGTTATTTTTATAACAAGTGCCGAAAAAGACTCGTTACGTGCAAGTGCAGAATTTAAAATCTGCACGAGCATGTAACCTTTTTCGGCACGTGTTATAAACAACATTTTTCCTACAACTGTGCGATTTAATAAATCACTAAAATATTATTAAAATTTATAAAATTTTAATCATATTACATGAGAACGATGTTTTACGGCGTTGCTATGGTTTGTTTGTTGATTGCTTGCACATTGTTCTACGTTATTTAAAAATATTTCACTAACGTCAAAATAATTTGTTCAAAATCATCTTGATTGGAATAGTACAGTGAGTGATTCTTCTTTATCATTAACACCTCCAAAGATAATTGAAGCTCCGGATCATACTATGTTGGATCTATTTTCGACAATGACAATCAATCTGCTGCTGGTACTTCTGAAGCTTCCGAAATTGTTACCAATAATATTACTGGTAATAATATGAACAGGTACGGAAGAAATCAATGTTTCTTTAGACACAAAAGTTTTCACTTTACATTATGTCAATATAAGCAACTGTAACAACTGTATTAATAATATACACAAACAATAAATATGCAGTATTTCACTTACTCTTTAAATAAAACCATTTATCGATATATTTTACTTTGTTCGGTTCTTTTTATTAATTGTCTACAGATTAGATATACTGCAAATTAAGGTTACGTTTATAAACGTCAAAATATACTACTGCATATTTACTAGCGCTGTTTCACCGTATCTTCTTCTTCCATAAGCGTCTGTGGTCAAAATATGAATTCCGCGCTCGGCGCGAAATTTAAATCGCTGTCAAAACAATATTCTTTTGACAGTTACGTAATGAAGCAATTTCCGTACTAGTGTTTCTTTACTTTCGGAAACGCACTTGGTCTGCATTCATCTACTTTCCATACGTAACCAAGGCAATTATAGTTACGTAATAACAAAGAAATCGCACAGTTGTAGGAAAAATTATTTTCAATTTATTCTCACTCTCTTGTTATATTATTGCTGATAAAAAGCATTGCCATTTGAAATAATTTAGTTAGTCTTTTGTCTTTGCTTACACATTAAATTACAATTCAAAATTTCATCGGGTATTTAAGTTATCCTGCTTCCAGACTGACACACAAATGCAACGACCATTTTTTAAAACTGTTTTTGGGTTGAATAGTGTCTAAAATGTAAATATTAATCAAAATCTTGAAATCGAGAAAAAATAATTATCACATTACGAGTATATAGATTGCGAAAGTTAAAAGTACTAATTATAATATAATTTTTGCTATACGAATATAAAATATGGAACCGATTTTAAAAATCTGAATCCGTTAACCAGGAGACCTATTCTAATTCTTGGCGACTAGTTTCAGTCGCTAAGTCAATGACGTCACAGTACTGTCAATATCATGGGGATTTTAATTTGGTATTAATAGGAACGGCAGAGTATTTTGTGTTGGTACTTATAATTTCTAACAGCAACTTGTTGATATTTGTTTTTCTTTGTTAAACTCAAATATTTGTACGTTGTTGCTTAAACTTGACATATCACAAATTGATGGAATTTTGAGTAATTTTCAAGCAATTAGTAATATTTTAAAAATAAATAATATAAATTTTAACAAAATCTTAGTTAAACATTGTTACATTAAAAATTATTATTAATGTGTAGACGACAATGTTGTTACCCTAATTGTCGGTAATGGGCATCTGCAGCTGGATTTTGTGCAATAATTATAATTATTAATTTAATAATATAAATAAAAAACATTTTATATACATACTAAATTTTTCTAACTTCGAAACAAATCAACCAGAAAATGTTAAGCGATTGACGCCATGACACTTCATAACAGCCTTGTACTAGTCGCCAGCATACGCGACTCCCAGCCCTACGCAACTTCGTATATAAGCGCAGCTAGAAAACGTCCAGCTTTATGTCACTTGCGCGCATGACTTTGAAAGAGAGAGATAGCTTAAAGAGGCCGGCATTTACTCAGCGCCATATGAACGCAGGTTACTTTTTTCAATCATTTGTGTTGTTTGGTAATAAATAGTTATAAACAATTAGTTTGTAATGGGTCGTAAGTGTTTTGCGTCCAATTGTACCAGCGGGTATGACTCAAATCATGACAAAATATCTTTGTTTCGTGCTCCAGAAGAGCAGTTCGAAATTTAGAAAAAGTAGTAATATGAGCAGATATATATATATATATATATATATATATATATATATATATATATATATACATATATATATATATATTATATTGCATGTAAACAAAGAAAATGTATGTCACATAAAAGAAGCGGAATTAACAAATGTTAAAGTCGTGGCTTTTTAATCCACCCAAATATAAACATATTTAGATTATCCAAATATATTCAAGATAAATTAATATTATATATAGATAACCCTCGTGTATATGAAGAAACAGTGTATTCTGTAATTGAAAGTTATGCATTCTCTTTCTCTAGTAGAGATCACAAGAAAGAAATAATATCTATTTTTGTCCATGAATTTATTTTAATGCACTTGAAGCAATATTTTAAACAGAATCAAAATAATATCAAATCTCAGTGTAAGGAAGATCTAAAAATCTAAATTAAGAAAGAATTGAAATATTCAGTTCGATCTGTTTTTATTATTATAAAATTATAAAATATATTGTATAAGTACAAAAATATTAATTAAAAAAAAATTGAAATATTCGGTTCTATCTATTTTCTTTATTATTTTTTAAATAAAATATCCTATTTACATTATATAAATTTTACCATTTTGTATTTTAAAATTAAAATATTTATGCCAATTTTACACTTGTGTAACTTGTCATGGTGTAGTTAAATAGCAAAAATGTACTACTAGAAAAATGTGTTTATATATGGTTTTACGTATTTATATTTGTAAAGCTAAACCTGATATAATTAAAGAAAAGTGTGTCTTTAATTTTAAATAATTGCAAATAACATTTGTTAAAGTAATTAGTTCTAAAAGTAAAGAAAACATGAATAGACTCGTAAGCACCCATGCATTCGCCAGACTCTTTTTCCTGTCGCACTCACTTTTTTGTCGCTCTCTTTCTACAACATTTCTGCGGATGCTTTACCCGCAAGACTCGCCTGTCCTTCAATATAATAGTTCGTGGCGACTCCTTAAGCGACCAGTCGCCAACAATGACGTCAGGACTGTACTTTTTAAATATACCAACAGATGCCATCAGTATCAAAGTCGCCAAATATGACTTCAAACGGTCTCCTGGGCAAATTAATCATACTTATTAGAGTTCATTACATCAAATATCTCAAATGTCAAATAAAAGTTTTCAGAATCCAGACTTTCACAAAAATAACATATTTACGAACCAGTTCCTTAAATTCCTGTAAATTTTGAAACTTCATTGCAGTGCTACACCAAATATTTAAAAAATACTTTGTCATCATCTATTTTATCTTGAATCTTGATAAATATCTCCTTTAGTTTTATCTACCGAGACATCAGTCATATTTCTTCATTTTAACTCTCGACGTCATCTGAAAAATTCGGTCTGTAATAGTCACTAATTACCATTAAAATGAATTAAAAAACGAGTCCAAAACATCGCGAAATTATAGGGTGATAAAGATACTCTTATTTATTCTTCCCATGCCTACTATATATCGCGTGACAAAGTGCTTATCCGCTAACAAACCGCAGAGATATCCTTCGCTGCCCCAGTGCAAAAGAGCCGCGAATTTATCAACGCCGAAATCTTCAACTCGCTAATAACTTCACGGCAAACAAGCAAAAACAAAACACTATCATCCGCTCGTAAACGGGCAAAAGGAGCACCATGCACCAGAAGTGGCTTACAGATGTACATACAACCATCGATAATTAAGATGTAGCGATAATTGTTATTTAGGGCTTTTTAATTGTGTCGGCTTGGATTGGTAATGTTGGCGGCATTGCAGCCAGGTAGAGTGGTGTAGACTCAGGGGGGTGGCAGCATTGTTTCGATGATTTATCCTCAGATCGCCGCGAGCGATGGCAGCGGCGCGGTGCGACTGTGCCGTGGAACTGAACTAATGAGCGTGCGGCGACAATGAATTATGTCTTCATTGCACCAATGTCCACCTTGGGAGATATTCCAGCTTGGCCTCTCCCAATTCTGACTTGTTTTATAATTACAGTACAATTATCTATATTACGCTTTTCTACCTATTTTCATAGTATTTAGAAAGAGATCCACTGAACTGAAATGAGTAAAAATGGATGAAATATATGGAGGCAATAGGCAAGATATGTGACCACTATGGTCGCATTTATTTGGCATTTTTAAAGTAACCCGGTAGGTTACTTTTGTTTAATTGACAAGTTTTAAGTAACCCTGAATAGTTCCTGAACTATTGCTCCAGCTATATTGGTGGTTTTGACAGATTGTGTTGCTTGCTATTCGTTTTGAAATGGTGCCATCGCAATTTGTATTTAAGCAGATGTCACTTAGAACGTGAATTCAGATTTTTAATTTATCGCTAATTTTTACAACTGACACTAGATTAATTATTTATTTGGAAGTAACACTATTTAGTTCTAGATCAGTTCAGAGTTAAACCCAAAGTTCCCAAACAAATACGGCCTATGTAAATGTTGTTCTGAGCACATGTGTCACTTAATGCGCCAAAACTTTTGAAATAAACAACCAATCAGGTTTCAGGCAACATATGCCATCTATCATACATGATTATAAGAATATTTCTTTTGTATTCATCGCTTTAATTTAAGATTTCTTTTGTTTGTAGTTTTGTACTTTTTTACATACATATGTTTAGAGTTATAGATTAAAAAATTCCACCACAAAATACGTACCAATATTTATTATGTCACAGTGTTATAAGACCATTTAGTAATGATGTAAATGTTTTTAAATATTTATACGCACATATGGGCGAAGTATGTATAGAAAAGTATTAATAAATCTGATAATATTATATCGTACTTTAAAATAATGCCTATGTCACATCAATATGGCGTACAACACGGCGTGCGATGGCAAAGAAGAAGTAAAGTTTTGTCATACGAAATTCAAGAGCAGAATTGAAGTGAAACTATATTTTTAAGCAAAATGTTACTTTTTCTTTTCCATAGCTGTACGCTATATCGGTGTGATATGGGTATAAGAATGCGAAGCATTGAAAATAAAGAAAATAAACGGAAAACTTGCATACTGAATTAATAGGAAGAACAATTGTTAAAACTGATTTTATATAATAACCAATATAGTTATTTGTGTATTAAGAGCGTAAAGTGTTTCTTTGTTACTTAAGCATGGTAATTGCAGTGCGAGCCGAAGGCGGGAGCTGTATAGTATAAGAGCGCCTCGTGCTAATAATTATGTCGCGGGCCAGAAACGCCTGTTTTCACCCTTGGTACATAAATAACTATTTTGCGATAATATTATTTTTCGATTGTTCCACAGAAAACGTCAACTTTACAATGACAAATTGTCAACATTTTTATAGCAATCTTAGAAAAAAATATTTTTTTATTACATGATGTTACAATCATTAAAATATCAATATGACTTAAATTTAGTTTCTAATATGTGTATTTATCATGTTTACTTTTACTTTCTTATACGTAGTATAAGGAAGTATTGGAATCGTGAAAAAAATCGTTGACGAGATTTTCGCGGAAATACATGTTTTGAGGTCCACTGAATCTGTTTTGATCATTTTCTCAATGATGTCTGTGTGTGTGGATGGATGGATGGATGGATGTGTGTCCGGTCGTGCAATATCTCATGAACGAGATAAGATTTGTTAACAAAACTTGGTAATTATAAGTTTAATGAAAATACGAAGAGCTGAGTTGATTTTGAATGAAATTGAAAAACCTGAAGAGGAAGTTTACTAGACACACAAAACAATAAATTCCATTAATTTTAAAAATGGAATCAGTTACGAAAAAAAGTTTCAAATAAAAGATGTTAGCAAAAATATTTGGAACATAAAATGTTATTTGCAATTTTCCTGTATATGCGTCTAATTTAGTGAAAAACTAATTTATATATTTAATAATATATTTCAATAATCATAGTAGCAATAGAAACAAAAAACAAAAACATGTTTAACATTTATATGTCAAATAATAATTGTCAAACGCAAGGAGCAAGTCATAAGTGTTCAATTCAGCGTTTTTAATATGAAATATGCTGTGTATAAGAAAGTTGTGTGGTGACCACACCAGATTTTGTTAAATTTGGCGCGAAGTAACTTTCTGTACAAGTTTCATGTCAATTTTGTTCAAAAAGTTGCTTTATTTTAATACAAATTAATCGTTGAAGGAGATATTTTTCAAACCTGCTGCTTAATTATCAAATATTTTTGGCAATGAAAAATGTATTCTGCGATTCCTCATAATATACATAATTCAAAATTATTTGTCACCCACAACAGATTTCTTTTCTGCTTTGCTGTATGTACAGAAGTTTAGATTTGCAAAATTAAATGTTTCTAATGATATTGACTGACTTATGACTACATTCTACAATTTACAGCATACATAATCCAAAAAAGCATTATCACCTATATCTATTCGTTTATTGCAACGAGTAACTCAAACATTCGTATAAAATTTGCAGAGAATAGATTTCGAACTGGAATAGGACGAAGTGGAGCGCCATTAACTTTCCACAATCTCAATATCTATGCAACTTGAGACCAGTGACGTGCGTTAATGAAGGGCATAAACAAACATGTATTTGTCAGTTTTCAATTATTTATAATAATAGGGAAAGTTACTGAAGGTGAAATACGAATCAGTAAATCACGATGATTACTTCTCTTTGTGTTGATGGTAATTGGTAAACGCTTTGTTGTTATTTCAATTTGTTGTTGGTGTTCACTTCACTAAGATTTAAATAATGAAGAGTAATTTTAGTTGTCGTGACTAAACGTGAGAACTACGGTTCAGCGTTTAATGAAGTTATTTTGTTGTAAACTATGAACTGTTGTATGTAATTTATTATATGTTAGAAATACAAAAGATATATATATGTATATATAGCTGATCGTGTAGATAATAATAGTGCTGGAACTCAAGAACTACTCAGCTATATACGATATTTTGGTTTAAAAATACGTTCAATACGTTTTTTATAGAATAGATAGCTCAGTTGTGACCTGCGGAGTTGAGACTATCTTTAAGGACTCGTAAAGTAATGTAACTTTTGATATAACCAAATTTTATATCGTAACTTAATTAATCGTAACTTGAGTTACGTAAAGTTTTTGCGTAATCTGAAGACCAATTCTAATTCGTAGCAACCAGCTGTAGCGACTAGCTTCACGTCATATATTGTCGCCACCTTGCGGGATAAAATGTAACTTACATGGGACGTCATTAGGCGTGTTTCTTTGGACTGTGATTCATAATCAAAGTGATCAAACTTAACATGATCTCTTTCATTTTGTGATCACGAAACGACAATCCCCCTACCCTTCTGAATCATACTTTTTCTATGATTTATGTTGACTGATTCACATCGAAGGTTTAAAAATGGCGTCTGATGATAAATTTATGTGCTCTATTTGTGGAATTAAGGAAAATTGGCTGCTTCTGGAAGAATTTTTAAATGGCTTACATGGACACTCATTTATGAAATTTTAAAATAGGTTAGTTTGTGTATTTGACATTTGCAGTTATTTTAACGTTCATACTATAGTATCGCGTCGATCGGGTTGGATTTGAATCATTATTCCTGTTCGATGTTTTCTTCAGTATCATATTTAATCATGATTCAACGCAATCACGATCAAAGGAATCATGATTTAGAAAATCACAATCGCAATCCAAAGAAACACGCCTATTATTGGCGACTAGACATTTTCTAGCGACTTACTGCTAGCAACTGCTTTGAATCAGTCGCTAACTCAGCCGCTACGTCCTATTCGTATGTTTTGCAGTGCCGTGTTTTGAAAAGTTTGGTTATTTTTAATAAATAATACTAAATATACAAACATAGTTACGATTTTAATCAACAAAGTGGACTTTTTAACAATAAACAATCACAAAAAGCGGCAACAAGTTTTTCAGAAATACCACACCAAAATATATAATCTAATCTTTGTACCCAACAGTAGAAATTAAATTCTCTAGAAATTTAACTAAATCGCCTGACGTCATAAAAAATACGTCATTCAAGTAAATATTTGATTACTACGAAATAGAATCGATCTCCTGAATACTTTGGTTGGTATCGGAACTTGTTGGAATTATTTGTCATTTGTCATCTCTCATAATTCAACTGATTACTTAATATATTAATTGTAATTCATCCACGTGTATTTAAAAAAATTAAAATTGATCTTGGTTTTTAATTATTAGAAAATAATTATTATAAAATACATTTTTACGATTATTCGTATTTATTGGACGAGTTTTTATTAAATGTTCCTGTTTCGTTTTTCTCATACTTGAAGCTAGCATGACACAACAAACAGCGATAACATTAGCTATAACTTCTATTTCTTTCAACATTTTTAAATAACATAAACTGCAAATATTAAAATAAACGTACATACATTTGGAGTTGCGGCAACTGTGATGAGTCATTTTTTTTATTTAATTAAGTTACGAATAAGTAAACTTAAATTAAGTAACGTTACGTGAACTCTGAATTCATCTTTAAATGCTACTTATTTTGTAGATTGTTTTTTTATTTGCAATGGGTAATATTTTTTTATGCGTCTACATTTTTATTATAAAATGTCACCGAGGTAATACATTTTTCCTACAACTGCGCGATTTCTTTGTTATTGCGTAACTAGTATTACCTTGGTTACGCATGGAAAGTAGACAAATGCAGACCAAGTGCGTTTCTGTAAACAAAGAAACACTAGTGCCGAAAGTAATTTGTACTTTATAAAATTATCAAAAGAAAATATAAGTGAGAGCGATTTAAATTTCGCGCCAAGCACGTAATTTCATATTTTAGGCACATACGCCTATGGAAGAAGAAGAAATATGCAGTGATATATGTTGACGTTTATAAACATAACCTTAAACTGCATATATCTAATCTGTACACATCACATTGAACAGACAAGAACTCAAGTATATCATTATTAAATATGATAATTAATAAAAATAACCGAACAAAGTAAAATATCTCGATAAATGGTTTTATTTAAAGAGTAAGTGAAATACATAATATTAATTGTTTGTGTATATTGATAACAAGTTGTTACAGTTGCTTATATTGACATAATTTGAAGTGGAAACTTTTATACTGTCTAAAGAAACATTGATTTCTTCCGTACATATTCATATTATTAACAGTAATATTATTGATAACAATTTCTTAGATTTTAGAAGTTCCAGCAGGAATTTGATTGTCATTATCAAGAATAGATCCAACATGTATATGATAAAGGAGAATCACTCAGTGTAGTATTCCAATCTAGACGATTTTGAAGAAATTATCATGAAATTAGTCAAATATTTTTAAATAACGTAGAACAGTTTGCTAGCAATCAACAAATAAACCATAGCAACGCCATAAAATATCGTTCTCGTGTTATATCATTAAAATTTTATAAATTCTGATAACATTTTAGTGATTTTCTAAATCGCCCAGTTGTAGGAAAAATGTTGTTTAGAACACGTGCCGAAAAGGTTAAGTGCTCTTGCAGATTTAGTTAAATTCTGTACTTGCACGTATAAGCCTTTTTCGGCACTTAACTATTATATTAGTAAAATGAAAGTTCACAGAAAATTTATTTAACACGAAATTACATACAAATATTAGAAAGATATTACTCAAACATTTACTTAACTTTAATATTTTGTAGTTGATAATAATTTTAAAGGGACGAAAATAAATTTAAAATGAAGAATTAAAAGATATTATGTTATTATTGTTATTACATAATAATAGTATTTATACCGTATAAACGTTATAGGACATAATGCTCCAAATAGTATATTATGATACTAGTGTATAAGTAAGTCTTTAAAGTGGAGTGCAAAACATGGAAAAAAGTGAATTTCGCATCTTGATTAAACATTATTTCTTGCGTGGAAAAAACATTACGCAAACCAAAGCATCGCTTGTTAAACATTATGGGGACTCCACACCATCGATTGGAACGATTCACAAGTGGTTTACTGATTTTCGTTGTGGTAGTATGACCACAAAGGACGCCGAACTTTCTGGTCGTCCAATTGAGGTGACAATCGTCGATAAAATCCATGGTATGATATTGGACGAGTTAAAGTGCACGAGCTTGCTGAGGCTATGAGCATCTCAACCGAACGGGTACGGAACATTTTGCATACATTTTTGGATATGAGAAAGCTCTCTGCCAGATGGGTGCCTCATTTGCTCTCTGTTGACAACAAGCGCGACCGTGTGACAAGTTCAAAGGAGTGTTTGGCAATGTTCAAGCGCAATAAGAAGGACTCTCCAGATTTGGCACCCTGCGATTTTTATCTATTTTCAAACTTGAAGAAATGGCTCGGCGGAAAGAGATTTGGCTCCAACGATGAGGTTATCGCTGAGACAAACGCCCATTTTGAAGGATTGCCAAAATCGTATTATTTGGAAGGGATCGAAAAATTAGAAAAACGTTGGACGAAGTGTATTGAGCTACAAGGAGATTATGTTGGGAAATAAAATATGTTTTGACCAAATAAATCATTTCTTGTTTCATTTTTCAGGGACTTTTCACCCTGCCCTCGTAATTGGATATGGCATTTTGCAGAAGCAGATCTCTGTAAGTGATATATTTATGCGCGTGAAGTGCGGTTATCTACCGTCAAATCACGGCACCCAAAAATGTTAGTGGTAGGGTAGCCACAGAAGTAATTTTAGTATGGTAAATGAGACCACCTACACCATAACTTGGAAAATAGAGCTGAAAAGCGGCTTATTCTATAGAAGAACCTTGTAATAGAATAATGTAATTAGTTCACAATTACAAAATTTTTATATCAAAAATATTTTCTTTCCAGACAATTTTTTTTAGTATTCCAATTCAGATGATGTAAGATTTATTATATTCATAAAACGATAAAGTAGAAATCATATTATCTTCATCATAGTTCAGCTTTACAATATACAATTTGCTTTGCTGTTTTAATTTGTGACTTTGATCAGTGCGTTCTCTGGTATCTCGTGACAGTTTGATTGGAGCTAACTGAAAATTAAAACTTATGATTGAAAATAAATTGGCGTAGTGAAAAAATCTGATTGCAAGAAATTATTACCTGTTCAGATTTGTTTTATAATCAATGACAGACAACAAGTAAAGCTTCTAAGAAATTGTCGTGAACAGAGTAATGTTTTTATTTTATTGCGTTCAAATCATTTCTCCCCCTGGGAACTACAATCAAGTCTTTAATTAAATTATCCGAGTATAAATTTATCTCCCTTTTTGTAGATATTAGTGCTGGTATGTGATAATGATCTGATTCGTGTCGGTTTGTTGGTTCATCCCCTGTTTAATATCATTAGTTTCGCTCTTAACTCCAATCAGATTAACTAAGTTATTCAATAAGTGGTGGAAATTTAAATATATTATGGGTAAAAATTAGTGGGTTTAAACCTTAAAGCAATGCATAATAAGTTATAATGTTAGAGTTGGTGTACAAACTTCGGCCCGTGGAACAATTCAGTCCATGTTGCAATTGTAACCCGCTTACAAGTAATAAATAATAAATGATGAAGTTTTAAATAAGTGTGAAATGTTTTTTATGACAGATTCTCATTTTGTATACTATTTTACATTAAAATTCCATGAAGACCAAAGCGATAATAAAAGTTAAAAGTTATGTATTTCTCACATTTGTCAGTTCAGCTAGCCTAATTGTAAATTGGTTTGTCATACCATGAAATAGTAATATTTGCAAAGTGAATATGTTTCTTTTCTAAGCTTCATGCTTTGAACTTTCATTTAATACGCCATGTTAATTTTTAACATAAAAATATGTCTATGTAAATTTATACTGATTTACATAACTGATTTAACAGCATTTTCTCTTTTTGATCCAATGTAACAAAAAGTTTCTGGAGCCCTGCACTGGAGGTTCAGTGTTCGATATCTGTCTATCTTAAAAGTTATTTAATCTATTTATTTCAATACTGAAATTTACCCTATCTCAGAAAATATTCCGATGCATAGTTTTATTACTCGTATATATTTTTATTTTATATTGGAAATGAAATATCGTAAACATTGATGAGAATGACTATAAAGGTTTTTAAGAATAAGGTAGAATGCTACCTACTCTACAAAATATACAAAAAGAATAATACATTTTTAAATATTGGATTTTTATTACTTGCCGTAACAGATCTCGGTAGATCAGGGTTTTTCAAAATGTGAGTCGCGATCCCTCCGGTGGGTCGCGGAGCAGATCAGGGCTGGGCAAAAAAATCGTTTGATCGATTTAAGCGGAAAAAAATCGCGTTGATCTTAAATTTCTAAAGGATTGATTGATCGATAAAGTCGATGATATTTGATTGAAACCATCAAATGATAAAAAATTTAGATTATCGATTTTTAAAAAATGAACAAAATCGATTGATCAGTAAAATCAGTGTTTAAGATTTTTAAACATTCTTTTGATGTTATTTAACATAGATTTTTCATTCTCGTTTACAATATTTGAAATGTTATTATTATTATTAATAACCTGCACCTCATTGTTGTGTTATAAATGTGGTCTACATTTTTCTATTACATTTATTATATGTTTTTAATAAAAATAATGAAATCAAATAGATTTTTGTATCGATTTTATATTAAAAAATCGATTAGATCGATCTTTTCATCATATTTTTAAATTAAAATCGATTATTTAACAAAATAGATTTTTTTTTAATTCTTGATCTTTTTGATCGCATTTGATTTCAAAATTGATCAATCGTGATAAATCGACTGCATTTCATGATCAAAGACTGATTTTTAAATTCAAAGATCACTCAGCCCTAGTCACGAGGGTTCAGTGATTTAATAACAGTCATTGCACGTGCTCATATTGCCGTTAATAATTAGATAAATAGAAAATTTGAAACAAAAATAAATAATTTAAACTTCACATTTATCAAGACGGAATTGGAAGCTTCGGGGGTCGCGAGATTTTGTTAGAATAATTTTGGAGTCGCGGTTGATTAAAGTTTTGAAAACACTGCGGTAGATAAAATATTTTGAGAGTGAAGTGCTATTATCAGCCGTAAAAATCATACTCTCCAAATATATTAGTAGAGACGGAGGCATAGGGATAACTTTAATATGTATTAAGTAACGATAACTATGAAATACTATATGGTGTTTCATATATTGAATATTTTGTTACGTTACGTTACATGAACTCTGAATCCGGCTTAATACCTAATAATTCATGATAATACCTAGCAACCGTACAGAATATAATTTATAATTAAGTAACATCAACATCTATCAAGCAGCAATAACGAATATGAAATGTAGTTAAAATTAGAACCATGGTTATAAATATTTAGTCACCGAAGCAGAATAAATCAGGATAAGGGTGCGTTCTTCGTTCTTGGAGATCTTGTTGTGGGAGAAGATTACAATCAAGATTTGCTAACCTTGAATTTAATTCGCATTTATATGCAAGAAGTCCTCAAACTGTTCACAATATTAATACCCCGTGTCATACATAAAACTGATACTCATGGCTTATGGGTCAATGAAACTAGCTGTTTTTGGTAACTTGACTTTTCGAAATGATATCGTGACTAAAAATCATTTAATAAATAAATAATTGGAATGATATGTTAAAGAGAAGACCGTCATTTATTCACGTCAATAATAGAATTATTAACCTCTGGTTCGATACAAGGTTGCACTATATATTAATCAAGATTATTTTATTTTAAATTGTATCATAAATATGAAAATTTGAAGTTAACCTTTAATAATAATTTAGACTTTTACTTTTTATGTACTATATTATAAATACCAATGATTCTGCGGGCTTATATCTTACTGTACGTATAATCATTTTTTCTGAAATATAATAGCTACTTATGTGCTAATATTCGTACCTACTTACTCATTTTACTCATTTCGATTAGAGGATTATTAAATTATTTTCTGCGGATAGTGGACCACTTAATTTATTAGATTTAATTTAAATAGGTACAGGCTATAATTTAATTTATGCAGAACCGGCCCGAAAAATAGTGTTTTAGCCCTATAAAGCGGGCTTAAACACTTAAATAATTCCTATGGATACATAAATAAAATGACAATTTTTGTTTGTTGTGAATACTTTATTCTGCAAAATGTCATTTTGACATAACTTATTTACATAGTTTAATCTTGTGAACATATAATTAAATGTTACTTTGTTGTGCATAAAATATTATATGTATAAAAACTAATATAAATATATCATCACACCTTCTACCCATTACTGGGTGTGGTACTCTACCGAAGCAGATCTCGGTAAGTGATATATTTTTGTGCGTGAACTGCGGTTACCAGGCGTCAAATCACGGCCCCCAAAGAAGTTAGTAGAGGAGGAGCCACAGGAGTAGTATTAATGTGGTGAAAATGTTTTGTCGGCAGTGGGAATCGAACCAGGGTTCTCAGGAGCCACAGGCCGACACGATAACCACTGTGCCACCTACTCCATTATATTGTATGTATCACGGGTATCGTTTCTGCTCTGAGCATGTTATAAGCCCTCGGCGCTTTGCGCCTCGTGCTAATAATCATGCCATGGGCCAGAAACGCCTGTTTTCATCCTTGGTACATAATTTTAATTTATGATAACATTTAAAGATTCAGAAGAAGGAAATAATATTGTACTCCGTAAATAAAGAACACTGAATTATCCCTGTAGCTCCCCCATTAACATCTTTGCGGGCCGTGATTTGACGCCTGGTAACCGCACTTCACGCTCATAAATATATCATTAACCAGGATCTGCTATGCAGAGTGCCACACCCAGTAATGCGTAAAAGGCGTAATGATATATTTATTTATTTTTATTTAAATTGCAAAACTATATTTACTTCAAAACCCAGAAATTATTTTTTATTTAATGATGTCGAAAAGTGACTCTTTTATTAGAATATTTATACGAAAAGTTAATATTTTCAGTTAAGTTTGAATGTTTCCTCTGGTTCATAGTTTATGGTTATTATACCCTCCGTAAAACGTCCATTACAGAATTATATCATTTTTATATAATTTTCAATTATGGAATGATTACATTCTGCAAAATTTTGCGGAATTATTCTTGCACTAGGAATGAAATACTATAGCCAACTTTATTAAATTGCGCTACGCTTATTATGGCCGTTTCATATGTCATTAAAATTCCTAGTTTCAAATTTACAGAGCGGACACGTTAACAAGCGCCTCTAACGCGATACGTCGTAACTACTCGTAAATTTGAAAACACGTCCGCTTGCATTGATTAAAAAAATCCTAAAATCAAGCTTAGTCATTGTATATTTATTATCATACGATCTCTACGGTAAAATACTAACCGTTGGCACCAATAATTCAATAATGCTTCCTTCTTTTGAGAATACGAAATTAATTTTGCATGCTTTGTAACTGCACAAATTAGATTTGAAAATGACTAAAATTGTCTTAAAACTATCGATAGCTATGAAATTTAAACAAAATTAAACAAATATTTGACATTCAATCTGTCAAAACTGTCAAAATAAGTTCTTTATTTATTATTTCATTTATTTTGACAGATAAAACGTCAAACATTTGTTTAATTTTGTTTCAATTTCACGCATATTTTGAGGCAATTTTTGTCATTTTCAAAGCTAATTTGTGGCCTTAAAAAGTATGTAAAATTAATTTTAATTATTAGTTCAAATGCAAAATTTTATGCCCTAAAACTTTTATTTCAAGCTTTTTTGCTTAAAATATTTAGGGAAGCTGGAAATTACAAAATTATAATTTTACATGTTAAAGTCCTATGTTCGAGAGTCGTTGTCACCCCCTTAGTTAATAACGGAGGGGGCGTCCCTGCTTGCCCCCCCCCCCTGCGGACGCCTATGCGTACCACTGGTCAATTTTTTATTCCTATAAAGTTTAAACATGGCTTCGACATCAGTATATTTTTTCGACTTGGACTCGAAATCCACAGCTCTGATTTTGACCACCACTATCAGTCTGGTAAATTCATATGAACTTTACAATACGAGTAAATAGGATAGAAAATTGAATAGATAAGTAGAGCAAAAAATAATAATTTGGTGTATCGATTACAGCACATTTCAAATATAAATGTTACATTTTTGTATTACCCTCTTTCAGAACTGGGCAAGCTACTTAAAAAAAGTAGCTAAGCTACAGCTACAGCTATTCTTTAAAAAAGTAGCTAAGCTACAGCTATAAGCTATATTTTGTAAAATATAGCTAAGCTACAGCTAAAAGCTTTCGTTAAAGTAACTGTTAAATTTTAAAGCTACTTTTTTAAATTATTGTGAAATAATTAAATTTGTCATTGTGATATGATCAGTCTTTTGTTATGATGACTGTTAATTTACTATTATGTACATAAATATCAAAAATAGCAAATACCATCTGGCACCTACTGTGTATTTTTGCGTATTAGAGCCAGTTAGAACCGGCAACAAATAATTATTTTGTGTGGGTTTAGCTTGTACGCATGCGTACTTTGTTGACCTTCTGCTTAAAAAGTAACTTTAAGCTACAAAAAGTAGCTTTAAGCTACAAAAATTAGCTTTCAAAGTAGCTTCAGTTGTTATTTTTAAGCTAATAGAAAAAAAGTAGCTAGCTACGAGCTACAGCTATATTTTTTCACAGTTAGCTAAGCTACAGCTACAGCTAAGGTAAATGTAGCTAAGCTAGTAGCTAAGCTACAAAAGTAGCTAGCTACTGCCCAGCTCTGCCCTCTTTATCTGAATAGTCAAGAACATATTCTTGCCGTAAGACAGTTTGGCAGTCTCTGCTATATAATCGCAATGCAAATCAGTGCATGGTCCAAGTAATCGGCTCTGTGCGATTGCGAAGATACAATGATTTGCTTAACACACACGACGAGTCCCACACAACTTCACAGGATGCGTCTGCCTAGCGCCGCGGAATTAACGGACACATTCCTTCGCTTGTCCAGTCCGATCCTCTGCTATAAAATAGAATTAATGGAGCATGCGATGAAATTCTTCCCACTAAACTGACCCATATCCAAGCACCATTGCATTTATAAATACATACATGAGATCATTTTGTTTATGTATCCATAGCAAATTATTTTAATATGGCCCTAGAGCCAAAATGAAATGTTTAAGCCCGCTTTTTATGGCTAAAATACATAAAAAGTATTATCGGCCTTGGAATTTGAATACCTTGCTGCTAGTTATGCATGGATGAATTTTACGAATAGAAATATTTGTACTTCCACGACGAGTAACATAAATAAAATAAATAAAATAAATAATAGTAAATACGATATTGGTGAATTAGGTTAATTAGGTATTTCTTTATCTATGTAGTAGATTTCCTGTTATATCTAATCAAAGCATTAAATCTGCTTGCCTTGTTAAATACATTTTTTTGCCGAATGTTTAGAATTAATACAAATTTTCTAAGTATTTTCAATATTTTTCATGTTATCGACATCATCGTAATCATCATGTTTCTATGCATTTCATGAACTTTATCCAAAATTAATGATACGGCAATTATTGTACTTATATTAAATTAAATCATAAATTGCTTTACTATTCGCTAGTTATAGAGTAATGGTGGGGACAACCGAATCGACTGCAGCGATCGCTGTGGACAAATAAGTATGAGGCGCCGTTTGCGACAATATACAGACTCGTAAATATACAATTCTTTTCACAATATATACTAAATTTTTGACAATATCACATAAAATATTGTATATATATTAAATTTATTACAATATCACAAAAAATATTGTATATATACAAATTTTGTGTACTGTATTAAGAAAATCGGATATATTATAAACCTGTATATTGTGATATTTTTGTCGCGTTAAAAATATATACAGAATAGGATTGTGCCACTTATTCAGAGATGGCGCAGCATTTTGGAGAGATAGTGCAACATTCGAACGAAATGGCGTTATGATATGTACACCCAAGGGGTGTACAAAATATTATTTTTAATCTTTTTCTCCAGATTCAAAATAACAATCTTAGGTTTAGTTTAAGTAACATTAACAAAACTGGAATTTCTTTATAGCTAACGGAAATGAGATTACAATTTTTAAGTAACCTAAAAATAAATACTTCTAAATTTGTATGTTATGGAAAATTATATCATTGTTATGATAAATTCATATTACATAGAGACATAATATTTTATTTATTTGAATCAAAATAGTTTATATTGACATTACAGTTAGTGTAATATCTGTTCTTGGATTTATCGGGTAACAGATTGTCATTAGTACCTTCTGCAATGTGTCTTATTTCGGGATGTGTACTTGGTTGTCTAATGTAGATAGATATTTCCTATATATATTTTTTAATGTAATGAAAAAAATGTTCTCTTCATTTCTTTTACAAATATTTTTTGCTTTTGTTGTTAGTTATAGTCATAGTTACATCCCCAAATATATTTATTATTTATGTTTTATTTAATATTTCAGCCATTTATAGTAAATTTATAATTTCTCCGATTTTTTATTCTGGTTTTTCTGAACATTTGACTATTATTTATTAAGGGCTACTTATCAACTTATGGCACAATGGTAGCTAGCCGGGTTGTGGAAATTAGAACCCGAGTTCAATTCCCATAGCCGGCAACTGATTTTCACCACATTTAAAATTATCCCTGTGGCTCCTTCACCACTTACATCTCTGGAAGACTGTAATTTGATGGCTGGTAACCGCACTTCACGCGTATAAATAAATCACTTATCAAGATCTGTCCCGGCAGACTGCCACACATGGAAATGGGTAAAAGATGTGATGATTATTTATTTAACTAGGGAATCAAGAGTAAATAAAAAAAAATTGTTGATCTCTAAGGTAACCAATAATTATTGCAAAGCAATTGTTCCAAATATTTAAATAAAGTAGTAGTCTTGTGAATAATAACAAAATATTCCGAAAATAAAAAAAACCAAAAAGTAAACATAAATTTATAATACATGTTTCAAAAATGACGCCATTACCAAAAAAAAAACAATAATTTTAGTTGAGACCAAAGATACTTTGCATTAATAATTATTATTATTTGTGTACATAGACAGAAGTTAAACTTTGTGTTTGTAATCAATCGAGGCAAATAAATCACATAAGTACTCATAAAAAGGAGTACCGGGGTGCAGATGAGATAACTTATGCAAATCTATTGTTTACCTACGTTGTTTATTAATCGGTGTTATTCATTGCATTTTCTACATTTAAAAATTTTATTTGTTCGCATTTCGATCATCTTCCACATACTTTGTCAATTTTAATCTAGTTTTTACAGTAACTAATCAAGTAAAACAAGAAATGTTAACTAAACATATACAATATTGAAATATCTACAATTTTTATTTGAATATTTTCTCTTTAAATTTTATTGGGACACAACGGCTGCGCAAAAAAATATTTTTAAATTTATAGGCGGTGGAGCTGCTTAATACCTTGAATATTCATGATATAGTACATAAAACTTATTTGGCTGAGTTGTGAAATAAAAAGTAATAATTTATTTGTAAAAGTTTTGTCATTTATTAGTCAAATATTTGTTTTCTCTTGTCTTGGGACAACAGAATAGAAAACTATAGGGGAGACTGGGTACGGTTGTGCCAAGTTACGGTAGTGACAGTCGTCATAACAGCAAAACTATACGGAATGCGGCAAGGGTGCAAGGGGAGGGAGAAGCGGCATGCATGTCTAAACGCGTTTCCCAGGTTACGTCAGCCAGCGCGCGACGCTAACGTAAGCAGGAGTCTACATTGCTTTTTAACAGTCATAAATAAGTTTTTTTGTTTAATTTCTTTTAATATTTACTGTTATTTGTATACAGATAGATTATATCATATATATTTTTGTTATAAGTTGAATATTAGTAGTTAATTACGAGTGATTAGTTTTTACGTAGATTACTTGGCCCAGTCATGGCGATTGTTTGTTTTCGAAATTATGCGTTGGGTACGGTTGTGACAAATGTTGTGGGTACGGCTGTGACATGTGTTATAACGTATACAATAAAAAAAATTATTCATTTATGTTTAAATTATTAAATTTAATTTATTTTGATTTAAATCAATGATTTAAAAAAAATCTCTTGATTTTAATCGATTTGATTTAAATCTCTCAACCCTGGTCATAAATATTAGATGCAGTGCATTATTAATGGTAAGAATAGAAGTGATCGTAGATTTAAGTTCATTTGCTGTAATTATGAATGTTAACTTTTTATAGAAGACAGTTATGTTGTGTTATGTTACATATTTCTAACAATAAAAGTAATTATTATTTCTGTCACTACTGACCCCAACCACTGTCACAACCGTCCTTGGGGTGTGGTCGGTTGTGACACTTTCTCTTTTTTCTTTTAATTTGATGCTATAACTAATACAGCGTATTTAGGGACAACATTTTGGTATTTTTACGTAGACAAAAGTACAAATTAAGATTTAAATTACTTTTCTCGCAGCTAACTAGTAAAATTAACAAAATTATTGGCGATCAAACCAAAATTGTCACATCCGTACCCAGTCTCTCCTACCTATCTATTGTTTAATTAAAAATATTTGTTGGCGTCAATGAAATAGGCAACCATTTACTCACTAAAACTTTGGTCATCCTTGATTTTTACACTATTGGTAAAGTAGGAAATTAATTTAAATTGCTACAGAACACTGTAATAAGCAGAGCCATCTTGCGGCAAATGTTCTAATCCTAGTCTGTATTCTAGAATTATGTCTGATATACGCATTTGGAGTACGACAAAATGCAAGAGGTAATATTTTACACAGTTGGTATTTTTCAATTTATTTAGTATATTTCCTTAAAATGTGTAATATTTTACGACATAAATCTTGTATATACGTTTAATCATAGAATATATTGTTTTAATTTACATGAAATATTCAAAACATTTTGTCGCAAACGGCGCCTCATAAATAAGCGTAAAATTATTCTCACGTTGTGGTGACCTCTACTCTCGATAATTAGATTTTAACGTGTAAAATTATAATTTCGTAATTTCCTGCTTCCCTAATTATTTCAAGCAAAAAAGCTTCAAATAAAAGTTTTAGGGCATAAAATTCTTCATCTAAACCATTAAACAAAATTTTACATGCTGTGTAACGGCACAAATTAGATTTGAATATGACGAAAATTGCTTCAAAACTATCGATGGCCTTGGAATTTGGTAGACATTTAATTTGTAAATGACTGTCTTAGAAACGATTTGGCCAAAATTTTTAAGCAAACTCGGACATTTTGGGACAACTTACAACGAATGACTAACATATAAGTAAAGGAGAATATATAAACAATAATGCATCAGAAAAAAGCAAACATAAAAATATAAAAAATAAATATATCATCACGCCTTCTACCCATTACTGGGTGTGGCACTCTGCTGAAGCAGATCTCGGTAAGTGATATATTTTGCGCGTGAAGTGCGGTTACCAGTCGTCAAATCACGGCCCCCAAACATGTTAGTGGTGGAGGAGCCACAGGGATAGCTTTTTTAAATTATGAAAATTTGACGCCTGTGGGAATCGAACCAGGGACCTCATTATCCACAAAAAAAAGCAAACATCAAAACAAAAATTTTATATGTTGTTTACTTGAGGTTGGTTTCGTCACCTAACTATCCAAAACATATTCTCAAAAGAAATCATAAAAAAAAATACTAATCCAAAAAAGTAATAAATAAAATTTTAAACATTTACTTTGCTTTCCCTTGAACTAATGAGATAATGAAAGAGTACTGTAAAAATCCAAACATCTCAATTATTTATTATTATTCATCATTTATTCATAATCATTTACATCTCTTTTACCCTTATAAAAAATAGCTAATCAATTGCGAAATAAGAAATACAAAAATAAGAAAATTTATCATTTCACAATTCTTTTATTTCTTCAGCATTTTGTGCGGTTTTTACAATATTACTTGATATATTAACTTAAATAATACAGTTTGTAATATTTTCAGTTCATAAAAACTTAAATTATACACATTTGAATTTTTTTGAAATAATGTTTTTATCAAAATTAGACAAAATTTTGTATGAATCAACGATTATAGAGCATGATTTAATATGGCCGTCAGATGTCGTCGCGCACCCTGCCAACAGTAACACTTTCACTGCATAGACTATAAAAGTAGTACTTTACAGATTTCAATTTGTCAATAAAATCACACTTTTATTTTCAATTTTTTATTTGAGCTTATGACCAAAATTTAATTCAATAATGGGTTATTTAACCAGAGGATATATAAATTGATTCATGGATCTTTTTAAATTTCTACGTTAATTTCGTAAACGGTAATAGTTATTTACAATATAAGTGCGATAAGAGCATCATTAAGATACGCGTATGAAATTTACACGAGGCGACGGTCGAGTTATATAATCACACATGTATTGTAATGATGTATTATTAGACCACGAAATAAATTAAAATTAAAACAAAAATAATTTTGAATTGACAGTTCTCATAAATATTTAACATTTAAAAAAATAATAATAAGTGAACCCATGGTATACTCCATTCCCTGTATGAAAACGATGACGTCACATTCGGTATCCATGTGATTCAAGATTTCGTACTTAAAACGTTTACATTGCTATTGAATTGACATTTTTAAAACATAACCTAAAATTTATTATTTTATAAAATTTAATTTGTTTATAATAAATCCAAATTCTGCATATATTAAATAAAAATCAAATATAAATTTATCTTAACGCACAAAAATTTTACCTACATTATTATATGTAATTTTGTAAAATAAAACTCAAAGGAATATACATTTTTATATGTATTATTATTATATATAAATAAAAATATTTGAAAATACAAAATACAATGCACATTACCTCTTGTACTACAGTTAAATTAATGAAAGATTTTCGATTCTCTAACTCCAGCGCAAAATAATCATGAAGATGACAAAGGCATTTATGCATTTCATTACACAAAATTTTTCTAGCCATTTCTTATTTCTCAGTCTGTATTTATGTACCACAATTCATACTTGATCTTTTATTATTTATGATATCTAGAGAATGGATATATCAAAAATACAAAACTCTAGCGCTGTTTTTTATCGAACATATGAACGCTAGCATCCTTATACCGGCTATCTATTTTCTTTTTTGCTATTTACAGATTACCATGAGAAATAAAACAAATATATTAATAATTAATATTATATTTGAATTAATAGATTTGTTCACAAACAATTTTAATTTTTCAGTTGAAAATGATGTATTGTTGTTGTGATACAAAGTATATAAACAACTCCATAATAACCGGGGCTTTATATGCAGGTATTATGAATCATAGCGCCTACTTCGGTCACTAGGGATGCCGGTCAATCGAATATTCGTGTCCGAATAGATCGGGTATTCATGATTAATTATTAATTAAAAACGATTTCAGAAAAAATAGTATACATAATACGTCAGAAAAGAGGTTTTACTTGACGAAGCGGTTGTTTGAAATACGAGGCCGCATTTTTAGGGTAAATTGTATGAATAAAGTACAGAAATGCGTTTCACAGCCCATAGCCACTCAGGACGACAAAACTTATTGAACACCCATTATTAACAATTTAAGATTCATATTTTATAAAATATACAGTTAGCAAGAGCCGCGGAATGCTTTTCTGTCAGGGGAAGCTTGATCAGCATTGACAATACGGCTCTGCGGCCCGGTACAGTTAGGGTTGCTAACTTTGTCTACGGACATTTTGAGAGACCGAACGATAAAAATAATAATAATGACATTTTTTTCTGATTAACATATTAATAATTCTAATGAACTGAAAACAGTAACTGAGGAAAAAGGAGAGAAAACAGAAATACCACATGAACCAGTGATCATCTATGATTTAAACATGATTTTTCATCGAAAAGGTATAAAATAATTGTAAAATAGGTAGAATTATACATCTTTAACTACAAAAATTGCATATCAAAGAGGAGTGCAATTGCACCCATGCACTCCCTACCCTGAGTGCACCACTGACACAAACAAAAATTTGTTTCAAATAAATCAAAGATTTCTTAATGTCACGTTTAAGTAAGAACTTATCAACTTGGACGTTGCATTTGATTTATAATTCAATTATTTTACCACATTTCACTTATTGTAATACCATTCTATATCTATGTAACCAAAAAGATATCAATAAGCTCCAAGTATTACAGAACAGAGCTATGAGAATTATTTTAAAATGTTTTAAATACAGTAGAGTAAGTGATATGATGAATGTGTTAGGATGGTTGAGTATAAATCAACTGTGTGAGTACTATGCTATAATATTCATATTTAAAATTGTTAATGGGCAGTTACCAGATTACCTTAAAAGTAACTTAAAATATCACAAGGATATGTATATGTACAATACAAGAAATGGTGAATGTTTTTATATAGATCAGAAAAGTAAAAAAAAGACTTTTAACATGATATTTCATAAAGGTTTACAGTGTTACAATGGATTGCCTGTTGATATTAAAACATCCCAAACTCTAAAACTTTTTTAAAATCGATTAAAATGTTATTATTTAAACAAATAGATTAAGTAATAATACGAGTATATAATTATGTTTTTTTTCTTTTGTATATTTTATAAGACTTTTTGTTATATATTTGAGTTTAAATTTTGTTCAATGTTATGTATTAGCCAAGCTATTAAATAAATACATTATTATTATTATTATTATCTGTTAAGATAGATTGTAAATTATGAATATACAATAAAAAAAAAAAAATATTATTATTATTATTACATTATTATTATTATTAAAGAAATAAAAGGTACAAAAATATATATCAATATAACGTGCCAGAATGTAGACTCCAAGAGGAAATGAGCCCTTTTCGGCACATGCTCGGTCAAATTGGGATGTTGACAAGAGATAAATGTAAACTAAAATTAATACCCGGAAACTGCCCACAATAATTTATAACAAAGTAATTTTTATATAAAATCTAAAATTCCAGTTAAAATATTTTATTATCCTATCAGTGTAAAAATTAGTCTCGTATCATAAATTTTACTAATATTTCCGCAGAAAAACTACAAAGTTTTATCTGCCCAGAATAAAAATAAAACAAAATAACCTTCAAAACAAATAAACCCGTCCAATCCATAACATTCTACTTTTATTTTTCACATTTCACCAATAACCATTTTTCACTACTCACATAACCAACCTTAAATTAGTCGCATCAAAGCTAAATTCACCGCAGAGATCCAGCAAGCAACGACAACAGAGAACAGACGAATGTTTTCCCGTCGTTTATTCTACAATAATTCCATTTGCACGTGGTATCAGCGCCTTGGGACACACACAGACACATGTGGAAGTCAGCACGGGTGGAACCCATAAAATTTCATTGGTTACCGCACGGTTTCGGCTTTAAATCCAGTGATACGTCAAACGTGGCGTTTGTGAGATTTTGTTGTGCGTGGTAGTGTGACTGTTCCCACGCAGTAAATTGAAGTGATGACGTTTGTTAAATTGTGGGGAATAAAGGGTATGTTTAATGGGATGCAGCAGCATTTTGTTTTTTTTTTGTTCGAGAAAAATGCTGAATCTGCTAAATTTTATTGTCATTTAGAGCCATTTCACACGAGCGATATTTTATACAATTTTTTATCGTATGGTACGCATAATTGCCGTTTCACTCAAGCGGTGTTTTATCCTACGATAATCTACTATTGCATTCAATGCATTTAAGATAATCGTACGATAAAAAGTTGCCTGATGTAATATCGCTAGTGTGAAACGGCCTTTAAATATTAAATGTTGAATTAAATTAATAAAATTAATAGTAATACATTTCATCTCATTTCCGATTGTAAATTTGGTATGAGTCTAAAAAATATTTGATATATTGAATAGGGTCGTTGATGTCCATCGAATATTGAATTTCTGAACGTTCAAACATTCGAATGTTTTGAACTTCGTCAGAAAAACTTCGATGCTTCGAATTTTCAAATTTTTCCAAGTTTTGAATTTTTGATTTTTTTGCCACTGAATTAACGCTATCGGTCATCTCCAAACACGCTCACGCATAATTCGCGAAAATTCGGCCACGAATTAAATAATAAACTCAGCGAAGTATCCTGCAAAAACTATGCAAGGTGAGGCATCTTAATTAAGGCATCTATTCTCTTAATTATAATTTATATTATTTATAAATAAATAATAATACATAAAGTTGTTTTACTAATGTGCCATGCCTTTTTTTATTCCATAATATGGTTAGTGAATTGAACTCCCTAAAAAAGAATACATAACATGTCCCTAGTAAAAATTGTGATGAGAATTGAACCCTCGATGCTCAGTTTGCAGTCTGACTGACTTGTCCTCGAGCTTTTAAAACATTTCAAATAATTTGAAAGTTCGAATATTCGAAAAATTAGAATATTCAAAAATTTGAATAATTCGAAAATTCGAAATATTCCAAAATTCGAAAGTTCGAATCTATATTCGAAGGTTCAATAAATCCGAACAATCGATGTCTCGATCGTAAAATCACCAACCCTACGTATACTTCTATTATGGATTTTATCAGAAGTGTAAAATAGATCATGTGGCTCTTTCCTATTTATTTTTAATTTTACCATCTACAGAAAAGTGTATTTTCGTAAAGTGTAAAATTTAATCGGAAGCCTGTCTCCGGAGCACGCCATATAGAATCTATTTTCAACAATAAAAAATTTGTTATCTGTTATGTAAAAATTATGTTTTCATATAATGGCCGTATTTGTTTGGGAAATTTTGATCCAACCCTGAACTGACCTAGAACTAACTCGTGTTACTTCCAAATAAATGATGTATCTCAAGTGTCAGTTGTAAATATTAGCGGTAAATTTAAAATCTGAATGCATGTTCGAAGCGACATCTGCTTAGTTTTGTTTGTGTGTTAAATTGCGCTTTTAATTGGATGTTTTGAGTCATCTTTATATTTTTTATATGTAGTCAAAAAGCAAATAACGTCAGGGTCTGTTTTTTTTATAATTTTATCATCAGCACTATCAAAATAATGAATTTCGGAGTCGTAATAATGTGTCGCAATATTATCCTCTGTGACTTATATTGCAAGAAGCATATAATGCATATTGCTCTTCCATCATCTGCATAAATAATAGTTTAGTATATTTTTTCAAAATATTATTATAAAATTACTTACGTTTTTCATAAAAATAACTCCTAACCTCTCTATACTATTACAAATAGCGATGCCGCCACGAATAACAAGGAACACAAGTTGATTAGAAAGAGATAGTAAACGGGTTGAATCTACCAACCCGCTAAAATAGCTGGGGCAGTAGGGTCAGTTTAAGGTTAGTTCCAGGTTACTTAAAGTGTGCCAAGTAACCTGCAGGTTACTTTAAAAATCCCAAATAAATACGGCCATTATAACATAAAAGAACAGGTGTTTCTTATATCAGATAGTATATTAAAGAAATAGAGACCTTCTGTAACATAAATTGCTAAGTATAACAATTGCTAAGACCAGAATCAACAATGACTGCTAGGACAAAGGATACCTAGCTATTGTTGTTATAGAATAGATATCATTAACTTTATTTTTATTGCAGAATTATTTAGAATGTAGTAATTATTTGATCATTTGAAAATTTTCGTCTACTACTACAGAATTCTATAACGATCCCATTACTGATGTAATATAATTTATGATTCTTTCCTCGCACCGTTCTCAATTTGAGAATTTGCTTTAAAATGTAATCTGATATTTTATTTTATTAATAGTTATAGATAGCTTCTTATTATTCATTACAATCTAACAAAATCAACAGTCCCTTGACATTTTGAGATTTAGCTGAAATTATACAGTGTGTCTCCGAATGAACCTAACTATAATTTTAATTCTACATTTTTCGACAAAAAGTCATTCTTTATAAAAAGTTTTGCTAGTTTTGAAGAGTCGTTTTCGATTATTAGAATATTAGTATTTTGTACAGGACGGGCACAAAATCAAAATATTTTGTAGATAAATTAAAAATTAAAATTTTTTCAAGTATTTATTTGGGATTTTTAAAGTAACCCGGTAGGTTACTTTTGTTTAATTGGCACGCTTTAAGTAACCCAGAACTGATCTTGAACTGACCCTACTGCCCCAGCTATTTTAGCGAGTTGGCAGATTGAACCCGTTTGCTATCCCTTTCTAATCAACTTGTGTTCCTTGTTATACGTGGCGGCATCGCGATTTGTAATAGTATAGAGAGGCTAGAAGTTATTTTTATGAAAAACGTAAGTAATTTTATAATAATTTTCTGAAAAAATATACTAAACTATTTATGCTGGTGATGGAAGAGCAATATGCAGTATGTGTTTCTTGCAATATAGTAGTCACAGAGGATAATATTATGACAGATAATTGCGACTCTGAAATACATTATTTTGCTAGTGCTGATGACAAATTTATAAAAAAATGGAGAGACTCTGACGTTATTTGCTTTTTGACTACATATAAAAATATAAAGATGACTTAAAACATCCAATTAAAAGCGCAATTTAACACACAAACAAAACTAAACAGATGTCGCTTCGAACATGCATTCAGATTTTAAATTTACCGCTAATGTTTATAACTGACACTTGAGATACATCATTTATTTGGAAGTAACACGAGTTAGTTCTAGGTTAGTTTAGGGGTGAACCCAAAATTCCCAAACAAATACGGCCATAGTTAGATCCATTCGGGGACACAAAGTATAATTAAACCTGGATGAAAATTATTTCGTTATAAAAATTAAATAAAAATCTCATTAAATTAAATTAATATATACAGTGTGTCCATCCAAAACCCGAACATAGGCATATAACATGTGAATTTTTGACAGTAGAAAATTGTTTAAATTTTTTCATGGATAGCTTTATTTTTACGAATATTACAAATTTTAATTAAGTTTTGCGCTTTGATGAAATACACAAATGAAATGTGTTTTATATAAAAAAATTCGTAATTTTATTCTCTACAACTTTTATTTGAAGTATTTTCCTGTAAAATTAATTGGGAAGCAATGCGCATCAAAAAACTGATATCACATGTTATATGCCTATGTTCGGGTTTTGGATGGACGCACTGTAGTAGGTACCCACACGTACATGAATCATTCTGTAACAATTTATTAAACCAAGGCGAAAAATATTAAATTCTGCACATGTAATTTAGTAATGTTATAAAACAAGTGCTAATAAAAATATGTTGTACCAGTTAATCATAATCTTTATAAACTAACCAATATTTCAATTTAATTTCATGTAACGACACAGCACAACAGAAATTATAATTAGAAATTACAAAATGTATCTTTGATACTATAATTAAAATACTTGCATATAAATTAGCAATTTTAACACATATTAAATTCAAATTGTATATTCAAGTTTTAATATTTTAATAACGGTATCGAATGCAATATTATATTCTCGTCGTTTTGACCTACCTGTAAGTTTCCAAAAAACTAAAAATATTCTTAAACTGTCTGTTGACATCTATAATGAATATAAAATGTTATATTTTAGAATTTCTAAAAATAATCACTTTATCGAAGAAGAAACCTGATACGTTTTCAAAGCAAGCAATATAAATATCTCGATTTTAACAGCGAATAATTGAAATAAAGTTATGGAAGTCGTAAAAATTTGAAAGGATTTGATGACATAAGAATTGTTTTTATCTCGGCGAGTCTAGACGGCGAGTAAAACTTACTTGTTTTTTTTTTCGATAACAGGAAAATATAGTTATACATCATAATTACACTGATTAATACGACATGGAGTTAATAACTTAATTAAGATCTCAATTTTGAAATTAATTAACGATTGCAAAAATTTATTGACACTTATTTAATTAATTAATTACACCAAGCAAGGTATTATTACACTTATTGATTTATTAACAAATTGTTGACATCAAAGCAAACTATTTTTGGACCTGATAACAGAAATTTTCATTTTAAATTTGATTAAAACATGAAACGAATGACATATTTTGTAATATATAAAATTTATGTAATAATTGATAAGTTATACTAATATTTCAAATTTAAATAAATTTAAATGAGTAAATAAATAGTATTCAGTATAAATTAATAACTTAATAGTTTCTTCATTTCTATGTAAGTATGCATCTTTCGTTAAAGAAATAAACTTATAACAAAACAACGACCGATAGGAGATGTGGCTATTAAATAACGAGACTGACGCTGCTACAGACGAAGTACGCATGTGCCAAACACCAGCGACCGTCAGCTTTTTAGCGTGAACCTTTCTCTTTCTAGTGCAGTACCTCTTGCTTCTGTAAACAAATCCGTATAGCCGTAGCATTCGTTCTAATTAGAGTTTTTTGTTTCGTCGAAAAAATGTTAAGTGCATCATTAGAGCAACGAATTGTTGTGAAATTTCACATAAAATTTGGCAAAACTGCTACTGAAACTTATAATTTATTGAAAAAAGTACCGAATTGTGGAAGGACAAATCGTGGTTTCTCCATCAAAACAATGCGCTGGCTCATTTCGCAATGTCTGTCAAGAGATTTCTAGCCAAGTACAGCATCCCAGTGTTGGACCATCCGCCTTATTCGCCAGATCTTGCACCGTGCGACTTCTATCTGTTTCCTAAGGTGAAATTTCTCTTAATAGCAACAAGATTTGAGTTTTGGAAGAGAAATCGGCACGCGTTCTGAAGGAGCTGACAGAAGAAGACTTCCAGCACTGTTTCGAACAATGGAATATTCACATGGAGCATTGTAGGGATAGAGAAGGGGTGTATATTGAAAGTGCTAATAAGGAAATAGGTATGAAATCAAAATAAAATGTTAAAACAGCATCAGTCTCGTTATTTAATAGCCACTCCTCGTATTTTATATTTTGATACATAGAATAAATATATTAATGTGTGCAAAGATATTAATTTCTCACTCTTATGAATTGTAGCATTCACTTATATGTAAGTTGTACAGTCCACTATTCTTTTTCTACAACTATTAATTCATATTTTAATAATAATTTTTTTGTCAATGACCATAGCATAGGGTAGTACTTGGATGGATGAGCGTCCATTGAAGCCCGCGTTGCTGTTGACTCTAAGATCTAAAACGCAGGATCAGAGTGTAATGGCGGCATATGACCTTAGTAGTTGGTCCACCAAGAAGCCACAAAAAAAAATGTTTTTGTCATTTTTATTTCATCTAATAAATTTTGTTAGTTAGCCTCATCTAAGTATTTATGTATTGCTTGATTATTGTTTTATCGAGTTGTCAGATTCCTTATGTTAGTTTGAGTTAATCGTTGTATGAGTAAAGTAATGGTGAGATAGTGATTGTGATAGTGTGTTAGAGTTTCGAGGAATATTCAGGATAGTTTTAGATGTGAGTCTTAGTTGCAAACGTGAGTTGTGTTACATGATATTATTGTTACGATGTTACAAATATAAGCGCTTTATACGGATATAGTCGAGTGTAAGTATATAATATTTGCAATAAGCTAACAAGCAATTTAATCTGTAGTGGACAGTGACTGGTTGCTAATAATGCAATGAGCAGCTTTGGACTGTAGTGACATCTTGTCAAGCCACCAACGATGCTGCGAGCAGCCTTGTCTGCTGTAGTAACTCTGATCACAAAGAAATACGAAAGAAAGTCGAATGTTATGTGATCGGAGTATTTGAAATAAATTATTAGAGATGTGTTCTCAATAAGTTTTAATGCTTATTTAGTGACAGACGTAATTAATTAATTTAGAACTTATGGGGTGGATCTTGTGAACGCTAGTTACATTTTCACAACATTAAAATTATCCCCGTGGCTACCCCTCCACTAACATCTTTGGGGGCCGTGATTTGACAGCTGGTAACCGCATTTCACAAGTATAAATATATTACTAACCTAGGCATAGTGCCACATCCAGTATTGGGTAAAAGGCGTGGTGATATATTTATTTAGAACTTTCGTAACTCTTTAGGTTTAACGGATTCCATCTTACGATACCGATGTAAGCCCCTATAATTTATTCGCCTAAAATTTTTGTTCATAACAGCAACTTTGTCCTGATTTTATTTTTCCAATTTGACAATTCTAAATTATTATTCTAGCAACGTAACAACCCGTGAGATATGATATTCATATCTCACGTTGCCTGTGGTAACCGTGAGATATGAAAATGTGGGTACTATAGGCGTATTCCATTTTCCGTTTGGATCAGATCTAACCTGCATTTACTAAACGATTCACTTTATTGCCGGTACTAGATTTACTTATAGAAATTCATATTAGAGTAATGAATGCATTAGTTTGCTTAGTTCAGAACAGTTAGTTATGTGTGTAAATTATCTGAACTGATTTAAGTGAACCAAGTTGAAAATGGAATACAGCCAATATATTATACAGGGTGATCAAAAGGAATTGTTACAGTTGGCAATAAAAAAAACTACTTGAAATTGGTAAGCCTGATACATAAATTAATTTCCTGTTGTTGACAATGACATTTAAAATTTAAATTTGAGTACATTTATTATTACATTTATTTATATTACTTAAAATGTTAAAATTCTATTAGCTGTCAAACTCCTGACATAACTTATTTGTATTTACATATTAAAAATGTTAAATATCATTGCCGCCTTTACCTGGCGTTGTACCTGTGTAATAAAAAGATCTCCCGAATTATATTGCCAACTGTAAAAATTCCTTTTGATCACTCTGTAATATGCAACTCGAATGTAATGTGTCTTTTATGAACTCATCGATTTACATTATTCGCATACGCTCGTAATGTAAACTTTCGACTCGTTCAAAAATGTTACACTTTTCATATATGTCAATATAAATAATTATTATACAACTGTCAAAAAAATATTAGTTTAAGAATTAGAGTACATTTTCATCATTTACGTTCCATGAAAAGATTCTACGTTCTTCCTAGCAGCGTGCGCGAAGTATCTATTTTATATCAATGTTATAGGCTGTATTTATTTGAGAAATACGATATGTAAGTTTATAAAATGTAGTTTCCAGCTATCAAATTATAGAACTCACGAATCTTATCTGAAGTGAAATGAATATAAATTATTATTCTTCCAAATTAAATAATACTGTACTAATTCTTATTTAAGAAAACAAACATAATTTTTTTTTTATTTTTTTTTCATTTTGATATGGCTTCAACTTTCCTTGGTGCACTATTGTACTAGATTTAGTACATTGATTAATGTTTTAGTACATAAGCACCCCTTTCTAAAATCTAGTACTATTTTGTTATTTATATTTATACCCGAAAAACAATTTGAGAAAAAAACACAATATTTTTCTGCAACTGAAGACTTTTTTAAATTTTAATTTGTAATGATTGGTAACAATGGCAGGGTATGTTGGCAACTCAGACCAACTATAAGTAGACAAATTCTGTCGTATTCAAGTCAATGCAGTGTTGTGAAGTAGAAAGAATTAAAGTAACTTGTTGGTGAGGCGGGTGCGCGGCAAGGAGCGAGTACCCTCTGATGTTATACAAGTTGCAAACATTTGTATAGTTATTCTTATATTCAATTACTTACTGTTTATACATCAAAGTAAAGGTTAGTTTTTGACATATTAAGTGTTTTGTATACGTACTTTTGTGTTTAAATAAATAAAATGCTCGTGTCTGATAACTGTCATCAAGAAAAATGCAACCCGCATAACACCAAGTGGTACTAGCTCTTTGCCGCGCACCCGTCTCATCACCAAGTTATTCTAACTCTTTCTACTTCACAACAAACTCCGTTGTTCTCCGTCTGAGTTATGTTTTGTCTGAGGTTGGCAATGTAGACATTGATTTGACAGTCGTTGGTCGCCGTATGTTTGTGTCGTGTATGAGGATACAGGTTATAAATATAAACAAAAAATAATAATTTGTATTTATATTACCTACTTAGGGCCAGTTTTTCAATCGCCGATTTACGCCTGATTAGTGTTAATCATGATTAATAATGGTAACCATAGTTTCGATTATTATTTAATCCTGATTAAAATTAATCGGTCATTGAAAAACTGGCCCTTAATGTTTTGTTTAACAATAAAAGTCATTTCCAGTAACATTTTATTCATATATTATGCTTCACCGCCATTTTCTGAATTTAGTACAATTGCGTCTATTTTAGTACAAATTTTCCCCAGAAGTTAGTACAATTTCTTTTGTCTTTGGAACAACACTGGTGGTATGATGATGGAAGCGTATGCGATGTAGTCAATCACAGACACTGGTTGATCCCAGCCCTGTCAGGGAATCGAACCCGGGACCTTTGGGTCGGTAGCCTAGTACTCTAAACCACTAAGCCACAGAGGTCAGCACATAATTATTTAGAGAAATTTTAAGAAACTGTTTTCAGATTCAAAAACCTATTATCAGTATTTAAGAACGTAGGAATATATCTACAGCAAGTACATTCATGTAAGAACCTCCTATGTATAGGAAATGTTAATATTAATTTGAACAGTCAAACATAATTGATTGCTAATTAATATCCATTGCTACGGAGAGTGTACTATACACTTCATGCTTAAAAATTCAAAGTGTTGTGATTAATAAATGGAAATACTCTTGACACTAGCTATAAATTATATTGACATGTGTCTACATAACATTTGACCTGCACTATTGTTCAAGTGTAATTTATAACAGTGTATTTATATACTCTCTTTATAAAATAATGTGTAAAATACACTCAAAGAATTGATGTGAGGTAGTAAATAATTGGCGAAAGATTGTTGCTTGGATAGTAGACATGTTTCAATGTAAGTAGTACGTAAACTCTTATCAGCAAGAGTAGGTAAGTAAATTAGTATTTGAATAGGTTACTTGACATAAAATTTAATGTGTTGATATTTACGTAGTAATCCGTTCAGTTAACAATACTAATGTGATAGTTTAGAAATAAGTGTTAATAATATCATCTGTAAATATCCTGACGCTTTTAAATTTTATGCCTCTTAATTTGTACATTGGCAAGCTACTGCGTGTTCTTGCTTTTTTAAAAATTATCAAAGATAAATGGCTCAGTGATGTAGAATCGGACTATGAATTTGTTAACCTGGGTTCGATTCAAACTGCCGACAAACAATTTTCACCTTATTAAAATTATCTTGTAGCTCTCCCGCCAGTAACATCTTTGGCACCCATGGTTTGACGGCTGGTAACTGCATTTCACGCGCATATATATATATATATATATATATATATATATATATATCACTTACCGAGATTTGCTAAGGAAGAGTGCCACGCCCAGTAATGGGGCTAATTCAGGCTAATTTATATTTTTATCCTTCACACGCCTTATTGTAGTGATTTTGTAATATTAACCTTATGAAATGTGTTCTTTATACAACTTTTTCAATTGAAGTAATTTTATCATTCTATTAGATTTTAATAAAACGTGACTTGTGAAAAATATAATTTGGTGTTTTTTTATCAACTACGTTGATAGCGCTTCACACTAACAAATTTGATTTAATTTTTTTTGACAATTAATCAATATTATTTTCTGTATTGTGAATGTTGTGGATTTTATTATTTTTTTAATACCATCATCTAGAGCAGCGGTTTTCAATCTTTTTGACCCTAAGCCTCCCTTTTCGTGAATCCTACGCCCTCCCTCTCCCCGCCATCAATGCTAGGCAACGTATAACCTACATAAAAAATAGACAATTAGAAGGAAAAAAGCCTAAAATAAATAACAAAAGTAATAGCATTTAAGGCAAATGAATTAAAAATACACAGTAAATTTACAAATCAATGTGATGGTTGACATTCTTCTTCATTAACAAGTGCTTTAATGTTGGGTGTCAGTTGTGTTCGTGCACACTTAAGGTCACTCGCCACATCCAATCTTTCACGGTATTTCGATTTTATATTACTAAGAGCAGGTAACCCAGATTCACGTAAGTACGTTGAGGAAAATTGTACTAATAATTTTAATGCCTCCTCAGCAAATTTCGGATTAATTTTATGGTAACTTATTCAGAACGTTACAAGAATCATTCTTTGAAATTATTCCTTGGCATTTATGTCATACTGCTCAATAGGTGGTGTTTTTATTTTTGTAGTGATCTCTACGTGCCTCCCCTCATTTGCCCTCACGCCTCCTTAGGGAGGCGTGCCCCTTAGACTGATCTAGAGAAAGGATAAAAGATCCACAATTAAAAGTAATATTTCGACAACAACAATTTATAATTTTGAGATTATGTCATTCATCTGTTCTATGTAAAAGAAATCATACCACTCCTAGAAAATGAAAAGCGCCAAAAACAGTACGCTAACAGATCGATCTATTTAACGACGTGTTGTCAGTGCGTTTATAGACACCGAAATAAATAAATAATATGAGAAATGGTAACTTTTTAAAATGATGTGGGATAATTTTTATTGTAGATAATTTTAAGTTTAAATATTTTTTGTCTGCTTCCGTAAAATGAAGATATTTTCAAGTGTGGATTTAGATTTAAAATATAATAACATATTCATTAAAATATATTTGTCTACATCACTAAATACATCTTAAAATGTTAAAATTTTATGTATTGCTTTATTTGATGTCCCACTATTTTAAAATTAAATTGTTTAAAAATAATTGTCAATTTTATAAAAGGATTAAGCAAAGACTGACGTATCAGAACTCAAGTATTTAACATTAAGGACGAATCAATACGACGCAAATATCCACGCAATTGAGGACTCCAGGAGACCTATTCTAATTCTTGAAGACTGCTTGGCGACTAGTTTCAGTCGCTAAGTCAATGACGTCACGGTGCTGCCAATATCATAGGAATTTTAATTTCTTACGTAGGTATTAATCGGTACAACGGAGTATTTTGTTTGGTACTTATAATTTCTGACAGCCACTTGTTGATATTAGTTTTTCTTTGTTAAACTCAAATATTTGTATGTTATTGCTTAAACTTGACATATCACAAATTGACGGAATTTTGAGTAATTTTCAAGCAATTAGTGATATTTTTAAAATAAATAATAAAAATTTTAACAAAATCTTAAATAAACACTGTTATATTAAAAATTATTATTAATGTGTAAACGATTATATTGTTGTCCTAATTATCTTTAATGTACAGCTGCAGCTGAATTTTGTACAATAATTGGCAAATCCTACTCGTATTTACATTTTAAAATAATAATATACAGTGTACATAAAATATAAAACTTTTTTAAATTCAAAACTAATCAACCAAAAAATGTTAAGCGACTTACGCCATGACACTTCGCAACAGCTTTGTTCTAGTCGACTCTGTAAGCAACCAGTCCACCAGTCGCCAACAATGACGTCAGGACTGTAGTTTTTAACTATAACAACAGAAGGCGTCAGTATCAAAGTCGCCAAATATGACGTCAAACAGTCGCTAAATCCAGTCACCAACGAATTAGAATAGATTTCCTGAAAGACACTGAGTGTTAAAAAAATGTGTTATATGAAAGTAGGTACATATTTTCAGTAATTTATAATATTGCTTTTGTCACCAGTAACATAAAATTGACATTTACGATTTTATAAATAAATTAAACTCCCGCAATGAAATGACATTCAAAAGTTATCCACCTACATCAGCAATATAAATACGATTATTTTATTTAAAACAAGAACATTTCTCAGTAATGGAAATCGTAGATTCATTTTACGTCTACTATACATCATTATTAATGCAGTCAATAATTTTTGGAAATTTATTGTTTTCTTTTTGTATGACCATTTATTACTGAAGTCTTTTTAAGTAAATGAACAAGTCACATTTCTTTTAGTTTCCAAAATAGAAGATGTCCAAGTTTTATATCAGCAAATTTTCAAATTTTGTTATCGAAATATTTTTGTGAAACAGAACGTACCAAAAAAATAATATCTTACTTTTCTTAAATTGATATTATTGCACTTTGAATATATCCTTATTTCAAATGGATGGTTTTAATTTTGCTCTATATGCAGATATTAATTGTCAATATATGTATATCTTATTTAGCAGTGCTATAGTTAGTGGCGTATCCAAGGACAGGAGGTTTTTTATTCGGAACCCTACCCCTCCATGATGTTGCGCTACCAACCTATTTTACTTTGTTTGCTGTACAATGCTCTTTCGGTAGACAGTTCTTATTTAACTGTCTTTTTGTAGTTTAGTCTCTATAGAAACAATAATCGCATGCGCTCTATCAAAATTATGACAGATGAAATAATGAAATAAATTTTTATTATTAAATAATGACGGCAGCGCAAAAAATGATATAGAACATTCGATCGTTAAGTGCTTTGTAACAGAAAGGGATAAATGTAAAGAAATGAGACCCGTGATCGAGTTTTTCTAATTGAGTTGCTGTTCATTCCCTTTATTCTCATAATTTATTTTTATAAATATAAACATTATTTCAAAATATAATAATTATTTTTCCGGATATCGTTATGTAGTCTCTTACTTTCTTGCCAAAATGGAAGTAAAATTTCCCTGCCTAGGCAGTGGTAAAATGCAACGTTGCCACAACTATTTTCACAAACACATGTTACGTTTCAATAAAAAATACGATTATTTATGTGTAATTTTCAAATTTTATTAATACATAAAATTTATATTAAAGCAATTGCACAAAAAATCTAAAGATTTAAAAATTTATATAAATAATTACTGTAAGTTTATCTATCCCCTAATTTGTGATCTGATAATGTTCAATCCGAGCATGTATCAAACAAAACGTCAAGAACACAACATAACCTGATACACATGTCTCTGAGCTAAAGTTGTTGCACGATTGCAGACAAATTAAATACTTATCTCAGCATTGAGGTTCCTCTTCATGCCTCATGATGGTTATTTCCAGGGGTATTTAGTCGGAGTCATTTTTAGTGGAGTCGGAGTCGGAGTTGAAGTCGGAAAAATTTATGCAGACTCCGACTCCGAGTAAACCTTTTTATAAATTATATTATATATGTTTGGTGCTAAAATGCTGGTACAGCTATTTATCGTATGTTTAAAATATATTTGATTGATAATTTAACTATTTAAGATTAAACTCGTTATTAATTAGTCTTGGATTTTTATAAAGATCTCGAAGAAGTTGAGAAAGTAATTGGAGTCGGAGTTGGAGTGGAGTCGGAGTCGGAGTCGGAGTCGGAATCGGAATCGGAGTCGGGGTCGCACATCTTAAATTGTTTGGAGACGGATTCGGAGTCGGACTTCGCAATCCTGGTTATTTTAATCTCCTTATTCGTTATAAAAGACGAACCTGCATGCCTTGATAAATAAATAACTATTTAAAAAAATATAAATGTCTGAATAAATTAATACACTTTAAGACGCAGCTATCAATCTGAAACAAGATGCTCGCTACTAAACAAATTGCGTAACTTATTGCACTGCCACTGACTCATTTTTGTACAACTCTTTTTCTTACTAAAACTAGCCTATTTATACATTACTCCAAAGTACTAAGCCAGCAAATACATAAAACAATATTATTTTGCATACCTGACCACATTACAACATACCTAATTTACTTCATTGCATTCACTAAGAATGTGCTGACTTTGACTTGTTACAAAGACATGACTGTCTCTGGAAGAAAGCTTATATAAGAGATTCAGAAAGGTACTATGTAGGTAGAATCTCCTCATTCTCCTGTTCAACGATGGTTCCGAGTAAATTTTTGATTGTTTCATTTTGATAACCAAGCGATAGACGTAGGATTAAATTGTAAATCAAATTGCAATTACTTAAATTTTCATATATATTTTTTTAAAGTTTTGTTTTTTTTTATAAATACATGCTAAATAAACTGTTTATATATGTAATTTATTTCTAAAATGGTATAAATTAAACAAAATAAATGTTGATCTCTCTTTCAGAATTCTTGGTTACACAATTGGCTACAAGAAAGCTACCGCATCCAGAAATGGATAAAATAACATGATGAAATATTTATTCTATCTTCATGCAGTGGTTGAGTACTTCAATAAATATTATGTAATGAAAACAGTTTAAAGGAATCCAACTTCATGAAATTCAAATTCTGTTGTATTATTCTGCATCATGTTAGTTAAAACATAAATATGTCCAGCATTAGCACATTGTACAAACAAATCTTCAATGCAAATCTTTATTAATTCACTACATTTCTACATAATGCCACTAAACATAACTAACAATTTACTAGCATAACTGCATATTACTGTCTCTATAGTCTGGACCGGATCCAGCATAAAACATAAAACGAGTGAAGCGATAGGCTCAGGTTTAACTTTTATTGGAGTCTCGTTTTGCAGGAACTAACTATATACTGGATGTAATACGAAAAGCTGGCCATATATATTTAACATGGCAAAACATTATTTCGTTGCTCTTGCTCGCTAATTTATTTTTTGTACTCGCATTAATTAAAATAACGTTTTCAGACGACCACTTATGAAAGTAACCATAACAACATTATAAACTACTACGGAAAGTTGAACATAACATACACTGATATGTTAGTATAACGCACACTTCTAACATATCAGGTGAAGTACCACTGATTGAGAACATATGGCGTTACGATAAAAGAAAATAATAAAATAAATAAAAAGAATTTATATTATTATTTAAATCGAATTTTTGGCTGATTTTCAACACATTTGTACAAATAAATCTTATTTTTTTAAATTAATAATTACTTAAATATCAAATAAATTTTATTTACATAAAATATGAGTATAAATAAAACTAAATAACAATAATAATAATAATAAAATAGAAGAACAAATAAATTAAGTAAGGTTGGATGAATGATCTCTTCCCAAAATGTAAAAAATTTCATCCAAAGCCTTCTGATTTGGCAGAGTACCCATTACTGATGCGGCATTTCCCCGTTGCAAATCAATACTTATTCGTTGTCTCAGGTACTCTGACGAACGTTTTTCTAAAGTTTGAGAAAGAATTAATTTTCCCAACTTGGCCAAAAACAAGTCTGCAGCTGGTCCAAGCGAACCAAAGGTTTCAACACCAAAAGGGATGAAGTGGTACAAATCTTGAAGCGCAGAGTATTTTCTGTTCTTTCTTTCCTCTGCTTGTAAAGCTGCATAACCACTTCGCTGACTCGTGCCAGAAATATACGAATTGGCCATTGTATCCACACAAGTTACATCCCAAACCAAAGCTTTCTCAGATGCACATGGGATGAGAGACATCCCATCTGGACGTTTTCCATCATCCCTTGCTAAACCAGGGGGTTCTAAAATGGAAGGAACTACAGCTGAACTTAATGCACTATGAATTGTAGAATTAAGGGAGGCATGACGACTTAAACGACCTTTGCTTTATCTACAAGAAAGCCCATGATAACCTAAGCTATCCACTACGGCTCCACAATGACAATGATGCGACTCGCAGATTGGCGCGCCAAGACGTAAAACAATAGAAATTCTTAGTGTATTGGCATCTAATAGATTGCCAAGTGAAGTAATTGGAAAAGCGTGTATCCAAGAGCCAGCAATCTGGGAAGACGCAGCGACTTAGCGAGCCCTGGTAGTATTATTTTGTGTGGAAAGTAGGCTATTTAGTACATTTGTTATTTACCAATATTTTTGCATTATTCAATATTTTGACAGTACGGTTAGTACAGTTGGTATCACAATACCTAAGCTCAAACGTCAAATTTCAACGCTTACCTACAAAAACGCATCAGCTGTCAAAGTGTAACAACATTGCTCTTGTAAACTGTTTTTAGAAATATGTTGTGGTCGTCTGAAAAATAGTGTACATAACTCGCTCGAAAGTATGATAGCTGTGCTCGTGTACTTAAATCACTCGGCGTTGCGCGCCTCGTTTTTCAATTTGTACACTCGCACGTTATCTTACACTTTCGACGTTTGTTATGTAATATACTATTACGTTACCTTGTAAATTGATGGAAAGATGATTGTGAGTACTAGTGCTTCAAAGTAATTGAAAAACACCCATTTTTATTATTCCAAATTTTGACTAAGAAAAAGCTAATTGCACTTATATGAGTTATTTATAGCTTCCCGAATTTCTATAGGTGTATTTGAAATTAAATATTCACATGAATCAGATATATTTTCACAAGCTTTATGAGAAAAATTAAAAAAAAATGTTTTCATATAACAAATGTCAATTCATGGCTTACTAAACTGTCATTAATATAAATTCACGCTTTAAATTTTATGAAAAGCATTGTACAAACATTGTGCACGAAGACGTCATTTGTACCATTCGCCCAATCTAAAGTACTTGTTTTGCCTGTGCTTTGAAATTGCACTCATATAAAGAGTATGTCTTCGCGCACTCGTTATGTAAATAGCTACAGGGTAATCAGAAGTAAGTGTTTATAATAATAAAAAAAACTTTAAATAGGTAAGGCTGATTCCTATAACTATTTCTTGTTGTAGACAAGTGATATTTGAAAATTTAAATGAATAAAAATCGTTGTTTCCCTTACTGACATCCCTACAGTCTTTAACATTACTCACAAAGCAATAATCTAAAGTATTTGTATCGGTCAACCTAATTGTATTTATTAAAAAATAACATGTCAAATAGTATTTCCGCCTTTACCTGACGTTATGCCAATTGTGGAATAAAAAATTTCTCAGAATTGTATTGCCAACTGAAACACTTACTTCTGATCACTCTGTATTACTTTGTATTTAAATTTTACATCCAAATTAATAAACAAATATTGTTTTCAATAGTTTGTTAACCAAAAATTAGTTTAAAAAAATGCTGTTTTTAATTAATTTGCCATAGAACTTGAAACAAATTGCGAATAAGTATAAAAGATGTAGTAAACCGTGGTATAAGTTTACTGCAGAATGAATATTAAATTTTTTAAACATGAATAATTACAATTTGAATAAAATAGTATTAGTTTTGTCTTTTCTGACATATTATAATTTTATGAATTATTAGAATTTTAAAAAATAAAATATTACTATTACATTTATGGTCAATTATGCACCGCCATTCCTTAAATATCAATCAACTATCGTATCACTTAAGTAAAAAAATATCAAATCAAATATCAACAGCAATGTTTATTAACTCAATTGGCATTACATCTCGATTTTACATTATTTTACTTAAGTTATACTTAATATATAAGGAACAATGGTGTAAATGGTTATTAGTAATAAAATTTCATGGCTACTGAACTGAATATTCTTTTATTTAGCCGTTACGGTTATTGTTAGAATTCTGAGAGTTATTTAGCCTTTAACTAGCTGCAAAGCAACAAATTTAATCATCTATTTACACAGCTAAATAATTACTTAAAACTGAAAAGTAATTCATAAGAATAAAAAAGGTAAATATTTTCTAAAACATTCATTTGAAAAATTTATTGCAGTCTGCTTCTGAAACTACAAATCTTCATACTTTCATATGTGACATACATGTTTATCACGATAACTGTGTTATAAGAAAAATTATACTTCGCTACTGTTGCTTCCCTAGCTACATTGAATGACAAAAATTAAAATTAAAATTATAATTGATAAATATAACATTTAAATCAATCTACACTTTTAATTTTTCTTATTTAGGTAGGTATTCGAGTACTTACATATTATTAAAACAAGGTTTAAAATATTTGTCTAATGGCCATTATACAAATGGATATCCTGTTACTATGCGGTATTCAGTTATCCGACCACTTTATTATTAACCAATCGGATACCGGATAGTGATCTGATAACCGGCCATCACCCGATTAAGAAAATACAAAAAAAAATTACAGTTTTATTTTTCAATATAAACCAGATAATTTGTAGCTGTTAGTCACAAAGTTATTTCTCAATATTTACTAACGTTAAATTATGATGAATAAACATAATTTTTTCAGCAGTCATAGTTAATAGGCGATTTCGTTTGTTTTTATACAAATTACCAGCTTCCGAAAAGAATCTCTCACTGTATACACTGCTACAAGGAGCTGATAGATACTCGTATCTTTGCAATCCTTGATAAATTTTTACACCAATTTTATTCATTCAAATGTAACTAAGTGAAGTGCCCGATAGCCGGATATTATTAGGCTATTCGGTCATTCGACCAGAGAGTAAATCGGATTTACAGTATTTGGCCAATTCACTATATGTTGCATAACTAATATGCATTACTGAAAGTTAAATCGCTCCTACGACTCTTTAGGGTAAGCATCTTCAATTATGAATGATGTTTTTTGCAAAGTTTTAGACTCATTAGTTTTTTAATTTTTCACGTGCTTACCCTGAACATCAATTATCAACTTTAAAATTTATGTTTTTTGCATCGACACACTTGACCTTAACCGAAACGTTGTCAACAAATCTTCAATAAATGATTTACAACTTAAGCCTATATCCATTACTACTTTTCCCACATTATCTTGGCTTATTAAAACATACTACTGAAACTTAAATTGTAAACCTTGTTTAAATAAATAAATGTAAGTCAAATATTTGGCAGCAGTGTTAATTATTCTATATGGCACGTAACTTTGATTTGATTTTATTTATTTAAACGAAGTTTAAAATGTAACTTTTAGCTGTGTAACTGGTCATTATATATACATTTTTCACATATGTTTGCAGTATTCCAATTCCATCACCAACTATACCATCATCATCAATAGTTATCTTCTTGACGCAGGTCCTACATGCTTTTTCCAGCTGCTTCTTTTCGTAGCTTTATTTTTACTTTTCCCTTCTTTCAGATCGTCTACCATTTTCCTCTTCCTCCAGCTTCTTTTACCTTTTCCTTTTACTGTCCCTATTATTAACATACATCCTAGGCCGTATTTATTTGGGGTAGGTTTTTTTTTTAATTGGCACACTTTAAGTAACTTGGAACTGTTCCTGAACTGACCCTACTGCCCCAGCTATTTTAGCGGGTTGGTAGATTTAACCCGTTTACTATCCTTTTCTAATCAACTTGTGTTCTTTGTTATTCTTGGCGGCATCGCGATTTGTAATAGTATAGAGAGCTTAGGAGTTATTTTTATAAGTAATAAGTAATTTTATAATAATATTTTGAAAAGATATACTAAACTATTATTTATGCAGATGATAGAAGAGCAATATGCATTATGTGTTTCTTGCAATATACATACATTGCAAGTCCGAAATTAATTATTTTGGTAGTGTTGATGACAAAATTATAAAAAAATTAACAGACTCTGACGTTATTTGCTTTTTGACTACATATAAAAAATATAAAGATGACTTAAAACATCCAATTAAAAGCGCAATTTAACACACAAACAAAACTAAGCAGATGTCGCTTCGAACATGCATTCAGATTTTAAATTTACCGCCAGTGTTTACAACTGACACTAGATGTATCATTTATTTGGTAGTAACACGAGTTAGTTCTAGGTCAGTTCCGGGTTGAATCCAAATTTCCCAAACAAATACGGCCCTAGTATCCATTCTCAACGCATAGCCAAACCACATTCTCTTCCTTTTCAAAATAGTCTCATACAGTATCCTGTAACTAACTGCATAAAAGGCATTAATTATTGACAACTTAATTTTTACAGAAATGAAATAAATGAGAAAAATTTAATTTGCTGATAGATGTAAAGGTACAATTCACGACAACTTTTATTTGAAACTTTTAAAATTTATTTTAGTATTTTTAATAAATATTTAACAATTGTTGAAATCATAGATCCCACATTCAAATCCTGGCGGAAGCCAATTTTTTTCTTTCAGAAACATTTTCCTATAAAGTAATCATAGAATTGAGAAAACGCTTTTCCTCAATGGTCACCAATAGTCGTTGAAATGATTATTATTTTTGGTATTCTGTTATCAAACCATAGGGACGTTTAGAATTCCAAAATACAATTTGTGATATCTAATATTTGATACAATATGAATATTTTTCTTTTTTCTTTTCATTGTTGCCGCTTAAAAATCCTGTTGAGTATAGATCCGACCCTGGTTACAGTAACAGTGGTGTAGTGTAAGATTAATAACCGATTATCTCTGTGGTCTCACCTGTGACAGCGGAGCGCGGTCTCCGGATTAAGATGGAATTAAGCACAGGAATAGAAACCACGCGGAGATTAACATTCTCTGGCGCTGTATGCAGCAAGAGCAAGCAAGTGGTGAGCGGTAGAGAATGCAGTTCTCTTTAGAACGGCACTAGTAGAAAACGGAACTTGTTAACATCAAATTTAAATGTCGTGTGTTATTGATAATTAGTTATTATGTTGATATGTTTCTAAACAATTAAACAAGTTTTAATTTGCAGGTAAACCTATAATAAGTATTATAATAGGTAAAATAAATACGTAGTATAAATATTTCTGGAATCTTTATGATGCAAATATACTTACGAGTATATCTTGTTGACAAAACAATACGCAAAATAGCTGTTATTTATTGTGTGTTGCTCATAACATCGAACGGTAATAGTATATTAAAATACAAGTTACAAGTGTTTTATACTATTTTCTCTGTTTTGGTTTTTCTTTATATAATTTCTCTATAAAAATAGTTAACATTTTCCATGAAGTGGAAGTTTTGGTAGAATAGTTAAGTTGGTGACAGTGATGTACAATTGATTTTGTTCGTTGCCAAGATATTTGTAAGAATTGTGTTTTTTTTTTATTTTCTCCGTTGTGTATTTAATGCAGTTATACCAATCTATAATAACAATACGTCACAAAAAATCGTTCAAAGATGAAGCTCATTATAGCATCAATATGTGTGCAAGAATATGTTATTCTAATGCCGAAACAGAGAAAATTACTTTTTCGCTTCTCCCATCGTAATACGAAAGTAAGGTGAAAAATTCTCGGCCAGACAATGAAAGACTGCGATTTTCAGTAATAATATAACAAGAGAGTGAGAATAAATTGAAAATAATTTGTCAGATCTTTCGAAAACTTGTTGCCAGGCAATAGTCACAAAAGCCCGCAGGGCTTGAGTGGCTATTGCTAAATAGCAACAAGTTTGAGAAAGATACTGAAGAATTATTTTCTAATTTATCGAACTCGCGAGTTATATTTAAATAGATTATTTTTTTACTTAGCTGTTGAGGTCAATTCATCCAACTTAAAAGATTTTGAACTGGGTCTATTTCGATTGATTACTTATTAAGGTATTCTTGGAAGTTGTTTCCAAAATTTGTTGGTGTATTTCTGTATCTAAAATAAAACTAAATCGATCTTTTTCACACATTTTGCTTGACACGTTGACAGTTTTAAATAATTATTTGACAACTACCTATCATTTGTCACAAACAAAAAAGCATCTACAGAGATAATTCCCGGGAATAATCACAAAAGCTTTATTCTCAGTATAATAATAACAGGATTGGTTAAAACGCAGACACGTGGCATACAATGAAACATTTCATTGGTTTAGAGAAACGTCAAAAAATAATCAGTTAAAATGGTTTTATTTTCTACCTACTCTCCTTTGACTTCACCACACTTGGTCCAGCGTTTCTCCAACATAAATATTTCTAATTCTTTTTGCAAGATATTTCGCACCGTTTCTTCCGATATCCCCACAGCATCAGATATCTCACTCACCTTCACTCGCCTATCGTCCAACACGACATCAAGCACTTTTTTAATGATTTCCGGTGTGGTGGCGGCTTTTGGTCGTCCTTCACGTGGGTCATCTTTGAGGGACTTGCGACCACGTTTAAATTCAGCTGCCTACTTTTTAACGATTGACATAGAAGGATCAGAGTCTCCGTAAACTTTTGTCAACTTCGGATGAATTTTCTTAGGGGTTCATCCATCCAAAACGAAGCAAGATGTCTACTTCAAAAATTCGTGTAAACAAACTACTTGAGAGAACAAGTTGAAACTTGTCTTATGAACTAATGACACGTGCACCCAGGTAGGAAACACAAATTTTTGTTGATTGGAACGCCATCTATGTGTGAGGCCGAGAACTTTTCACCTTACTCTCGTAAGCTCATAGTTAGGCAAAAATGTAGTAGGTAGGTATCAATTTCTTCCTATTATGTAACAAATGACTTGATCTGTAATTCATCAATTGTTTTTATTTTTCATGATTATCTACTTTATAAATTATGACATTCTCGGAGTTTTGTACTTTACTCCAGCATTTTAATGCAATTTTTATGCATGTTTTTACTTTATGTAGCTGTTATTGTAAACCAGTAATGGAAGTATCCTCATTTTAAGCTCTTCGATTACCTGAATAGTACATAATTTAATTTAGAGTGTCACTGCAGACGACTCTCGTGTCAAATATTTCAGTATATGAAAAAGTCATGGGATAGAAGCTGCCTATAATAGTTAACAAAAATGTAAAGGTAAATTTTTCATAAAATCATATTTGAATCCAGGGCGACCATAGCTTCGTTCGTGGCTAGTTAGTTGGAGCATATGTCTGGAGTTTATAAGGTCCCAGGTTCAAATCTCGGAGGAATCCCAATTTTTCTCTTGATATTTTAATTTCTTACGTACTTAATCCTGAAGCCTTTCTATCTTTTAGTGTAACGCTGGGAGCCGCGGACGCGGCTATTCAGTCATGGGCCCCTATTCTATAATTTTTATCACCGGTGATACACGTTACTAGGTGAAATATCATCTTCAGCTTATCACTGGTGAAAAGTGATATGACGTCATCGAAATATCACCGTAAATCGATGTAAAGTTATAGAATAGGAGTCCTGTTGGGTTCTTGTGACTTCCTTTTCTGTCTTTCATTTTTGCCTTGATTTCTTCTACTTTACTACTTTTTCTTCTAGCGCTCCTTTTATATCTTCATCCCATCTTTTTATAGGTCGCCCTCGTCTTATTTTTTCTGTTGTCCTGGCTTCATATACACATTGCTATTCGTTCATCTCTCATTCTGTGTACGTGTCCTTTCTGTTTAAGCTGTCCTTCTTGTATGATATCCTTTACTGGTCTTGTGTTGAGTTTTTGTCTATATGTTTTATTTCTAATTTATCTACCTTAGTTTGTCATTCTATTTAATTTAATTTAATTTCTATAGTGCATAATTTTGTGATTTTTTCTTTGAATCTTAATGGTATTAAATTAACTATATGAAAATATTATTACTCGTATTAAATACCAGTGATCAAGTTGGCTTTTCCGATCTTCATGCTGCGTTTCGTAGACACTTGTATACGAGCCCAGTCCCGCATCAGTTGGCCCAAATCTAAATTTTTCGTTAAAAATTTAAATAATACTAAAAACCCAGGTATCTCACTTCTACTAAATTGTACAATTAATTTTCAATATTTTTAACTAAATTTAACATTATATATACCTTAAACACAATGTATAGCAATATAAATCTTTTTTTTCCTTCACATAAACTAAATCAACACACAAATAAACTATCATGAATAATATCTTGTGGGCAGTTTGGCGGATGAAATTGAAGTTAATTATTATTTAAAACAAACTTTATTATTATACAGTTTTTTAATAAAACAATTTTTTTTAGTTAAAACAGAAATGTTTACTTCCTCTTTCAATGGCTGTCATTTCTAGATGTATGTATCGATTGACTTAAAATGTTATCTGTGTATATTACATACTAGTATATGTCTCATTAAAATTTCATTTCATTTTCTTGCATACTACACGAGAAATAAAATGTAAAATATAACATCAAACGAAAAAATAAAATTGAGCCAACTGAAGTGGGACCGGGCTCGTAGGATCCATATTCGTAAGATATTTGAAAATCCATATCCTTTTTTCAATTTTGCACGCGAGTTCTCTAAAATTGATGGCAGTATCTGTCTTGCTCGTCGGGTAACTAACCTAAATTTGGCAATATTGAATTTTCTGGGTCATCTACAGGATTAAATTAATCTGTGATCTGTAAACAAAATTTTGTTCAAATCGGTTGCAAATTGTAGGATGGCAAAAATTTTATGATTTTTTCCTCCTAAAGCTGGAAATATTTAAAAACATTTCGGTCATCTACAGACCAAACTGGATTTGTAAAAATACTCTGTATAAGAAAGTAAAAAGCGCAATTTATAACATCTTTCCATTTTTCCTGATAGATACTTTTCCACAAATTGCGATCCACTCTAATTTCCCTAAACGTCATATTTAATACATTACCATAACTTTCTTTAATTCTGAATGAAGAATTCATTTAACTGGATTTGTCCGGACAAACCTAATTGCAGTCAAGCCACTCCTCGGTTTGTGCTCATATAAAAAACTAACTCGCGTCGGCGGCCACACATACGTGATACGGGATCTCATTTTTACGCGGCGGCTCTGCCACAATTAGCACAAATTAACATACCTACTCGATCCGAAAAAATGCGCGAGGATTTATTGTTCGCTGTTTGTGGTCTGGTAATTGTTTTACTGGAGTTAGCGAGATGCTAAGATGTAATTACCGTGAAATTATGAATAATGTCATTAGTGTTGTTGAATGTCATTTGCATTTATTGTTTGTTATGTGTTAGGATGTTTCATAAATTAAGAAAAGTATTGATATGCATAAAATTGAGCCGTGAAATTACTCATCTTTAATTTTTGAAATGAAATAAAAATTCTTTACCAAGAGACGAAAAATCAAGGTAATTTTTGTGATTGAGACAAGAAATGAATATCCGAGAAATGTTCGAGTCGAGAATAGTAATGGGTGTTCAATAAGTCTTTTCGTCCTGGGTGGCTATGGGATGTAAAACATATGTCTGTACTTTATTCATACAATTTAATCTTAAACGTCATAATTTATTTGACATAAATTAAAGTAAAACAATAATATATTTTTGAACTGTTTTATAGTAAAATGTTTATTCAGGACCAAAAAACATTTACAGTAAAGTTTTATTTTCACAATAAAACGAAATGAAAACGCAGTTGCTCTTTTCTCATTTTGAATGACCTTTGACGTTTTATTTAAGGCTAAATTATATGAATAAAGTACAGACATGTGATTCACAGTCCATAGCCAATATCGAAGAAAATTTGATAAGGGTCATGTCACATGGAATAAAATATCAATCATGAATTCTTTTATGATACAAGGATATAGGTTACTTATTTGGTAACGGTAATTTACATGTTTTTATATATCTCAAGAAAATAACAACGTAAACTTCATTCCCTGTATGAAAACGATTACGTCATATGTGGACGAGGTTATCATAGATACGATGAAATATACCTATCTTTCTTCATTAATATTATTCGTATCTATGCGAATGGCATTAACGTATGTCTTAATAAGAAAAGACACATGTTTCATGTTTTTTCACGTTCTATCACATTTATTAATTTAATGAATGACAATTCTTACTAATATGAAAATTTATATTTACTTTGTTCACATTTGTTTATAAAACAAAAATAGAGACCTATGGTCATGATTTTGTTATTTTCTCGTCTGCCATTTCTAAGTTTGTGACATTTTTAATACATAAATACAGACTGAGAAATAAAAATGGCTAGAAAAATTTTGGGTAATCAAATGCGTTTGTCATCTTCATGATTATTTTGCGTTGGAGTTGGAGAATGGAAGTTCATTAATTAATTTAACTGTGGTACAAGAGGTAATGTCTATTGTATTTTGTATTTTCATATATTATTAATTTATATATAATAACCCGCGTGGTCTACAATTTAATGCTAGTACCCTGCATGCGTTGTATTGCAACTCAAAGAAAGAAAGTGTTTGTGTTTAATTCTGTTTATTGAAGTGCTTTTGGATCCACAATATTTTTTGTTTTTCTCTTTGGGATGTACACGAATAAATCTGAAGGTTTTCCGACGCGTGAGCATGCCACATACAGCTGTCCATGTGAGAAGCATGGATTTTCCTAATTTAGTTCAGACACTTTTAGCGATTGTCCCTGTGCTTTATTGATGGTCATTGCAAATGCGAGTCGTACCGGAAACTGCAAACGTTTGAATTTGAATGGCATAGGACATAAGCTTTATTATACCTATATGTTAAGATTGGTTCTCGTGTATGCCTATACCAAATTTGAATCGAATCAGTGCAATACTTTTCAAGATAGCTACCGGCCATTTTGTTTCAAGACGGCGGACTGAAGCTTTATTATACCTATATGTTAAGATTGGTTCTCGTCTATATCTATACCAAATATGAAACGAATCAGTGCAGTACTTTTCATTATAGCTAGCGGTCATTTTGTTTAAACATGGCGGACTGAAGCTTTATTATACCTATATGTTAAGATTACTTCTCGTTTATGCTTATACCAAATTTGAATCGAATCAGTGCAGTACTTTTCAAGATAGCTAGGAGCCATTTTGTTTAAAGATGGCGGACTGAAGCTTTATTATACCTATATGTTAAGATTGGTTCTCGTATATGCCTATACCAAATTTGAATAGAACCAGTGCAGTACTTTTCAAGATAGCTAGCGGCCATTTTGTTTCAAGATGGCGGATTGGACTTGTACTAAGTCAGAAACCTTCGCGGGCGTGTGCACGACAACTTAGCAAAGTTTCTCCGCAATCGGATGAATGATATAGGAACGCATTCGGGAGAAACAAACAAACAAACATTAATTTATATATATATATATATATATAGATAATACATATATAATGTATATTCTTTTGAGTTTTATTTTATAAAATTAAATATTTCAATTATGTAGGTAATATTTTTCGTGCGTTAAGATCAATTTATATTTGTTTTTAATTTAATATATTGCAGAATTTGGTTATTAAATTTTATAAAGTAATCAATATTTTAATCTCACATTTAAATTTTTGGTTATGTTTTACAAATGTCAATCCAATACCAATGTAAACGTTTTAATACAAAATCTTGAATCACATGGATACCGAATGTAACGTAATAGTATTCATACCGGGAATGAAGTATACTCGCATTTCGTTTCTGTTTACCCTGGGAAGAGTTTTGCATGATACACTTTAATTATCAGTATATTACATAACTATTTTTAATTTCATATAAATTTCATGCTGATTAGAATATTTATTGAAATGTTATTGCCCATATTCCAACGAATTATGTATTCAAAAAAATATTACACCTAATAAAATTTTAAAGTGCAAATACCACTTAAAATTAATCAATCTTCTTATAATCAATCATCATAAATCACCATTAGAATCAATTACATCCTAGCATAGAAAAATCTTTGTCGCGTTTCTTATTTTTCTTCTTCCCTCGGCAAGCGTCAAGCGATGCGAACAAACCCTATGTTCGCTGTCTGTTGTCATGTGTGTGAACACGGAATTGTCGTTATCATATTGTTATTCAAATCACACAATTAACAGAGATCTTTATGCGTTTATGCGAATGAATGCTTAATGATTGTAATTGCTCAATGCCTGGCTGTAAACGTGATGGATGCGATAACGTTATTAATTTATGTCCCTGTCCACTGGAGACACATATATCCTCGCCAGGGCATGTTCCATTATATGTTCGTACACTGTACAGGGTGTCTCTTGCTAAATGATACACTATTGTGATTCATTTACTTAAAACTATTAAGAGACGATTCAAAGAATAATGAGCAAGATAGATTTACTATTATTTGATAATGACAAAAGAATTAAGTTACTAAAATAACAGCACATAATTATACGAGCTCTACGAGCGAGGAGTGAAAGAAACAAGTGGGACAATATGATGTATAAAATGATTGTAATATAGTATATTTTTTTTATTCTGCGTCACTTTTAATGTACAACACAAATGCTACCTATAAATACTAACTATAACTACTAACTATAACCACTAATTTCGTATTGTGAATGAGGCTTTACAATACATCACAAACATACATATCCTGGGCGGGATTCAAACACGCGACCTACGACGTGCAATGTCAAGCAACTGCTACGCTAAATTCAGTAGATGAGCTCATGCTCTTCAAAATCACAAAAATAAATTAAATATTTCGTAACCACAATGCTATTACATTTCACCTATTCAAAAATATACATAATAAAATCACGCTAAATCCCACCAAATCAGATAGTATCTGTGAAACATTTATTTATTAGATGTATTCAGCAATTAATCTTCGCTTAATATTCCTATCCTGATAAACTGTTTTAGTTTCATATACATCCATAATTTCTTTCATACATGCTTGATTATTTCTACACTCAAATCATGGTGGTCAAAATGAAAATTTATCTTGACCACTGATTGTCGATGTGCTGAAGATGGATATTCAATATTGAATGCTGCAAATATGAGTGGTAAATATTTTATTAAAACAAAAGATAATGAATAAATTAAACAACAAATAACAAATTAATGACATCATATTCTCGGGATAGACATCCTCGAATATTCTTTACTCTATAATCATATCTACCGACTACTTACGTACTATCTACTATCTACGAACTGTCTTACTACTATTTTTGAACTGTGTACAAACTATCCTTAAACTATGGCATTTAAAGTAAATAAATGCTAGATCGCAATAATTTTGCTGAATGTGACAAATGCCTCAAACGCTCGGGCGTGTTCCAAAAGGGGAATAACATGACATGTGTCTTGAAAACGCAATCTAATCAACAATTTTACAAACGGTTATTTCTTACATATTCTGTCTGTTACATCTTTCTTGCACGCAACAAACCTTCAAATATTTTCATCTATTTATTTCCACATAGTCTTTCACACTTAATTTCACATATACTTACTTCACCAATCCTTCATTTGAAATACGTTCCACATGTCCAAACCATCTCAATTGACTTATACCTACTCTTATAATAACATTCTTCTTAATCTTAGTTTGTCTGTAATATAATTACGTTTTTTTTCAAACATCTGTGTATCATATATAGATTTTTTTTGTATCAAAAGTTGGTCTTCATGTGTGTAATTTTAAAAGAATAAAAAAAGAAACTTGTCATTAATAAGAGTACTTGCACCCTTCATAACAATTATTGACCTCATAAAACCTTAAGACAGCTCTGAGTTAACTTCCTATATTGGTTCTCAGTAACACATAATCGAAGGCAATATTACTTTCAATAAATCAAATGGTCTTAGCAGCTATTCATCAAAATAGCACAGTAATTTAATTTACTTCCTTTCTTTATTTGACTATCAAACTTAACAGTTACAACGTTATAAGGTTTAAGTAAACAAAGGCTTGTTAATTACAACAATACTGTAGTTTGCTTTATTATCATCGTATTATTGTTTTTGAAGTACAGATATACCGACAGGAAATGCAATCTTAGGTATTTTGATAGAATGAAGAGTCCTTTTTCTTCGTATATTACATAATGCAAAAAATAAGACACAACCTGTAAATTCTAAAAGATAATTAATATTAAAAAACAGTATAACTAATAATTTGGTGTGTAGCTAATTTTCTGTAAGTAGCTAATATAAAAGCAATAAAAGTCATGTTTTCACACTAGACAGTTCATGGAAACGAAATATATCAACATTTTACTGTTACCTGCACCATCTTTGGATATTCATTTTAGAATATAAGATATTTATTTATTTATTACTTTCTTATCCATAATATTTTAACGCACTGGGACGAAGTTATAATTTAGTACAAATAATTTCCGTTGTTGCGCTATACGGTGAGTGACAATGAGGTGTAACATTTGACCTAAACTTTCAGAACAATTTATTATCAGTTATTATATCACAAGAACTTCGAAAATAATCGAAAATACTGCCGACTGATGAGATGTACGAGTATTGCCATAGAACACTCCCGAGGCCGTAGGTTGAGGGATATTTTACGGCAATACGTCGAACAACGAGGCCATGGTATTTTGTATTATTTTCGATGCTCGAGTGGTGTACATTGCTGGATTATAGCATTAGCTGAATAAGCTAAGTGGCTAGTATCCCATAAGTGATCCCTCTATCGGCGACAGCGTACCCCCTCCACTCAGACAAGTTTCGCGCGCTCGACATAGGAGGTTATACGTCAGTGTCGTACTCACAGAATTGATTCCGACCAAATCAAAGTATATTCAATTCATTTTATATATGTCATAAAATATATTATATACGCTATATTCTGAATATACAATGGTACTAATTGTGTCAATATGCATTTACTTATTTTCCTGGCAATAACCTTCTCTTCTCTTTTCATTTGTACCATTTAAAGACAATGGTACATACAATTATAAATGATTTACAAACGAGATTATTTTATTCTATGAATAAAGACTAACTTTCTTGAAACGGGGGGGAGGGGGGCTCCCAAACTCTGTAATGCTTAGGGCCCCTCATAGTTTTAATCCGGTCCTGGTGGTATACGTATTGACTAATTCTCAATATATACAATATATTCGGATAATTTTGAACACACAAGTTTTATCCATTATCATTTTATAACGAATATAAAAAATTGTGACGTTTGAAGTTTATAGAACACGGTTACTAACACTTTACTATAACGACGATAAAGTTACCACAATTGAATTTTATTTTTTGTACTAGATGAATATATGAAACTGATTATACTACATCGTCAAGTGTATATAGTCGTTTATCTATACGTGGTAGTGAAACAAAATTCTGAAATATCATTGGCTGATTTTATTATTATTATTCAGTGGCTCGTAACTCTATCGAGCAGTGAAACGACTTGGCCCAGTCTAATAATCGGAAAAGAAAAAAATTATTAATAATAAAAATAATTAGTTATTTTTGTATTAGTTGAGCGAAATGATTTTTTTTTGTTGCGCATAAGAATGTCACTTTTGGTCGAGACCGTTAGGTTGAGACAAAAAAAGTCATTTGAACGCGCCAAAAATTACGAATTTCGCCCACGAAATACAAATAACTTTTTTTCTACAACTGTCAAAAAAACATGACATTTTTACATCGATATGAATACGCGCAATTAGTGTTTTTTTTTTGGTATGTCAAATTTCAAAATTGTTGATACTTTCTCATTTATTTATAAAACATTAGCATATTCCCTTGACTACAATACATTAAATTCATATTATTCTTGTTGTTTTTCCTTCAATTTACTTGAATAAATCAATAATTATTGTATTATTATTTTTTGACAGTTGTAGAACAAATATATTTATTATCATAAAAATATTAAATGAATAAAATAAAATTCTTATAAAATTAAGGCTTATTTTTTATAAATTAGGTCTAATTCTTTTGTTTTTTAAATTAGCAAATTTATTAAATTACATATATAAAGTCTAGCTGAGCGACGCATAAATTCTAAAACGCAACGAATGACACGACACGCGTCATAATATGCGTTTAGCTCAGAGCGCTAATATGGAACATACCGGAGAGACAATAAATGGATCCGCCTCACATTATAATCAGAATATAGGAAGAATACAGGAATGCTCATGCGCCAGGCAGCTCTAACTATCCAATTTAGCATAGAGAAATGTGTCTGATGAAGCGGCGACTATAGTCGTCTCAATCAGCAGATCAGTGACAGTACAGCGTTTAGCCTGCGTACTGTCGCCACACAAATTTTAGGCATTTTATTTACAATACATTATTGTTAAGACAACTTAATTTATTATTTGTACTTACAAAACTAAAAATATTTTTATTATTAATTGTTTCAAACGCATGAGGCGGCGCCTCAATTGCTTCATCTGACAAGCCGGCACTGATATAATCGCTGTTTTACTCGGTATCTATGAAAAATAAAACATTTTGATTCATTTAATGAATGATGAGGGAAATAGTCAATCATTATATTCTGGTGCTACGAATTTAATCGATTAAATTTTACTTGACTACCTTATTTACAAAATTTTGCTTAGAAAGTGTTTGAGTACTTAACCTACGGTCTCGGGATTTTATATGAAATTATTTTATAAGAAATGTAAAAGTAAAGTAAAGTAAAATTTTACAATTAGGCCGTACAAATAAGTCAAATTACAAAAATTACCATCTTTATCACGACGGATATATATCAAGATTATTTTATTCACCGTAAATAAATTTTGTTGTTACGTAACCACTGCGCCCGTACCAATCGTTTGCATTATTTTTTTAATTTCTGTTAAATATGACTAAATTGGCGTGTTTAATGAAACACAATATTAATAAACGTAAAAAACATATAACTATCTTGTTTCAGCAACTACTCATCCAGCATATATGCCTTCAAGATAGATGATCGAAATTTGTCACAAAAAAGCTAACTGCAATTTAATCGAGATTAAAGAGCTGTGTGCATTTTAATCATTTATTTAAAATGCACAAAAATGGAGAATTATGCAATCTAATTAGTTGAATTTATATGTATGACATAATTACATAAATAAGGTTTCCTGTATTTTTAATTGAAATAAAGTCAATTCATAGAAATTAGAGAAAAGTCTATACAAAAATCATACTTAGGATATTGACAAGGGTTTTATAGTAACACAAATTTAATAATGTAATTATATAGACCTTGTTCATTCCATGTATTAATAGTCTTGATTTGAAAATATGAATTTATATGTTTATTTGCATCGAGTATATGGCAAAGCATGCGTCAATCGTGAAAAGTGAATTATTTGTTATACTTACATATTTAGGTCTATAAATGAAAAACTAAATCGTGAACTTAAACTCATTCATAAACAACACAATATTCTTTTCTTCACTAGGAGAGTTTTTATATAACTATATAAAAAACTTTCCTAGTGAAGAAAAGAATATTGTTTTGTTTATAAACATTTATCTTCATATAGCTTTAAACTGTATATTAATTAAACATATTCAATGTTTAGTTTTCCTATTAAAATTAAAGTCGAACTTACAACACTATCAAAACAAACAAATAATATGCAAAAGTTAAAGCTTATGTTCTACTTTGTCTATTGGTTTTTTTTTCGTTTAAAGTTTACCAAAATTTTATAAGCTATAACTCAAATAAAACACAAAAATACATACAAAATTGTTCTTCAATAACATAATAGTAATGAATTTTCTTCTTGAAAATTGCAAATTGTATTCGTAATAATAAGGATGTTTATTTTACCTGGATGTTCGAATAATTGGATATTTACTTAACGGATATTCTGTTTTGACTAGTCGGATATTTCGGTTACCCGAATAGTTTGAATATCCGAATAATTTCGATATTTGAAATGATCGAATATTCGAATAACCAAATAGCCCGAATAGTTCCAATATTCAAATAGTTAATGAGGCCAAATAGTCAAATAATAATAATGAAAGAATAGTTCGAATTACTGAATAGTTCTTGATAAATACTTTTGATATTTAGTTTTGCTGCAAAATTAGTGCAAACAAAAGTAAAACAAAATTCAAAACAGAAAACTTATTTTATTATAAAATATTAAATATAATAATGTGTTCTATATTTACCCAAATTATTCGAATATATAAATAACGAATATGAAGACTACGAATATTCGAACTATTCGGACACGAATTTGAAGACTAACGAATATATGAACTAGTCGAATACACTAACGAATATCCGAACTATTCGGATAGGAATCAGCTTCAGAATAAAAGGAGCACAATTGTTTGCATTGGTGTCCCGTCCCATTTATTTATTAATTTATGCTACTCTGTAGAGCAGAGTACAAGGTTCAGATTCACCGAACCGTTGGGTGTTCGTTCATAAGTATACATAAATTTAGCTTAGTCTCCGAACTTTTAAAGCTATTTATATACTCCATTCCCTGTATCAAAACGATGACGTCATATGTGGACGAGGTTATCATAGATACGATGAAATATAGCTATCTTTTTTAATAATATTATTCGTACCTATGCGAATGACATAACGTATGTCTTAATAAGTTAAGACACACGTTTCATGTTTTTTCACGTTCTACCAAATTTATTATTTGAATGAAAACGTATGACAGTTCTTACAAATACGAAAATTTATATTTACTTTGTTCACATTTGTTTATAAAATAGAAATAGAGACCTATGGCCATAATTTTGTTATTTTCTCGCCTGTCATTTCTAAGTTTGTGACATTTTTGATACATAAATACAGACTGAGAAATAAGAAATGGCTTGAAAATTTTTGGGTAATCAAATGCAGAAATGTGTTTGTCATCTTCATGATTATTTTGCGCTGGAGTTAGAGAGAATCGAGCATCTTTAATTAATTTAACTGTAGTACAAGAGGTAATGTGCATTGTATTTTGTATTTTCATATATTATTTATTTATATATAATAATAATGCATATAAAGATGTATATTCTTTTGAGTTTTATTTTACAAAATTACATATTTCAATAAGGTAGGTAATATTTTTCGTGAGTTAAGATAAATTTATATTTGGTTTCTTTTATAAACTAATTAAATTTTATAAAGTAATAAATATTTTAATCTGACATTTTATTTTTAGGTTATGTTTTAAAAATGTCAATCCAATACCAATGTAAACGTTTTAAGCACAAAATCTTGAATCACATGGACACCGAATGTGACGTAATAGTTTTCATACAGGGAATAGAGTATACCACCACACTGCCGGTGTTTCATTACTTTGCTTAAACTTTTATTTGCTGTATTATGATGCAGCAGCAATATTATTAAGCTGGAATGAAAAAATTAAATAACGCAAGAAGCAACGCAAAAGTAGTAGGTAAGGCAACAAGTTAAAACTTGTGATTTAAGTAGAACCATTTATATTGAAGTAAAGCAATCAGTAATGTAAAATAAGCAATGCAAGAGATGGTCAACTTTCATCTTTCTACGTTACTTTACCTAACATTTCTTACCGCTGGCCAATCAGAAGTCAGCGTTTGAAACTTCGCATTGTAATCTTTGTTACCGACCGTGAAATATCAGCTGCCATTGTCAGACATTTTGAATGATCTAAATTTTTCAAAAATGGACATAAAGTAATATAATTTTTAAAGGCCAATAAAATTCTGTTATCAAAAGATTTTAAATTTTTTTTTAGGAAAGAACAACAATTGTAGAAATTAGGAAATCTTCTGAAAACAAACGGCAAGTGGTTATATTATTATATTAATAAATTTTGGTTTGTATTTATTTTTTAGCTGAATATGTCCAACGTCGTTGGAATATTATAAGAGAAAGGAAAAAAATTGCGACATACCTCTGATTGGCTAACAGTATTAAGATCTGCTTCTCAATATAAATCAGTAATTTGTTTGCGATACTTTTTACTTTGCTTTATTTTACTTTACCTCTTACATTACTTCATTATAAATCCAGCTTTACTATATATTATTTACTGGTTTATTTATTTTTCATCCCTTTTTATAAATGATTTGTTGCTCAGGGCTTCTTGTTTAAATATCAACAAATAGACGATCGCATTACCATATTCTGAAACAACTGAGGACGTATAAAGCAATTAATTCTTATGTATTTTAAGTAAATAAAATATTGCCCTTGTTTATTAATGTTAATTTAATAAAAGCAAAAATTTATGTTATCTTACTTTTACAAAGAAAATGTTTCTTATTAACAGGATTAAATTGGGTGTGTGAATTTATATAGGAGAGGATTGTGTAATGTGCAATATAGGTTATACAGGCAATATTATACTTTTGAATGTATTTCAATTTTAAAAGAAAGGGAATAAAGTTTTGATCCAACCTTCTCGTTGCTCCATTCTTGTAAAACATGTGATTGTTTGAGATGACTATATAATCATCTTAATTTTTAGAGGTGATACAGTGGTTATCGTGTCGGTCTGTGGATCCTGAGAACCCTGGTTCGATCCCCACTGCCGACAAACATTTTAACCGCATTAATACTACTCCTGTGGCTCCCCCTCTACTAACATCTTTGGGGGTCGTGATATGACGGCTGGTAACCGCACTGCACGCGCAAAAATATATCACTTACCGAGATCTGCTTCGGCAGAGTGCCACACCCAGTAATGGGTAAAAGGCGTGATATATTTATTTATTTCTTTTTTTTTGGGATGGCTAGCACAGTGGTATGAAGTCGGCCTGTGGATCCTGAGGTCCCAGGTTCGATTCCCACAGGCGACAAATTTTCATAATTTGAAAAAGCTATCCCTGTGGCTCCTCCACCACTAACATGTTTGGGGGCCGTGATTTGACGACTGGTAACCGCACTTCACGCGCAAAATATATCACTTACCGAGATCTGCTTTAGCAGAGTGCCATACCCAGTAATGGGTAGAAGGCGTGATGATATATTTATTTATTTTATTTTATTTATTTTATTTTTAGATCTCGTAAAAATAGAAACAATATAAGTCAGTTATTTTCGAGCCTCCTGTATATACTAATGATTGCAGGATCTTTTCACGAGTATTACATGTTGTGTGCATTGTGAAACAAGTGACATGTCATTTTACTTGAACTACAACTGTTTGTTGATATTAAATATTGCAATTATGGAACTTGTTGTGCGTTGATTACAAGGAAAAGTTATGACGATCGTTGTTAATTAATAATGAAGACATGAGTGCATGAGTTAAAATAATTGAAATCATTGTGAAATTATGGTATGTACCTCCGAGGAAAAATGATCAAAAATAACAATTTTAATTGGTTGTGACATATATTCAAGATTAACAGATTGCAACAGAAAAAAAAAACAATATTTAAATTTAACATGCTGCAATGTTCATTATATTCTTTCATACATTGGTATAAACTGTTTAAAACAATACGCTATTTTTGTATTTTTAAGTATGAAATTTTATGCTATATCACTGGGCTTGGCAATTAAAAATGACATAATTATTATCTTATTATATATATATATATATATATATATATATATATATATATATATATATATATATATATATATATATATATATATATATATATATATATATATATATATATATATATATCATCACGCCTTCCACCCACTTCTGGGTGTGGCACTCTGCTGAAGCAGATCTCGGTAAGTGATATATTTTGCGCGTGAAGTGCGGTTACCAGTCGTCAAATCACGGCCCCCAAACATGTTAGTGGTGGAGGAGCCACAGGGATAGCTTTTTCAAATTATGAAAATTTGTCGCCTGTGGGAATCTGTTATTATCTTATTGATACCATTAATCTTTCATTTATGCCAAGGGTCGGCAAACTTAAGACGAAAAGGAGCCAAACATATCCCTCACAATGATATAAATTTTTTGCACTACTGACATATTTAAAAATACAAATCTATTTTATGATTTTAATCTTTCAAAATTTTGATTGAGCGTAGGCGATTATTGTTTTATAGTGACATAAACAACAACACGATGACAGTTAAAAAAGAACTACCTACCGGAAGGGTACTCTTATGAACCAAAACAAGTTTGTTTGCATGACAACAGCGGTCATTTCGGTAAATGAACTTACGATACTAGATACCAGTACGGAAACAAGCTAAAATAGGTCGGTGGCGCAAAAATAAATATAATACAAATAACGTATTTCATTTGTTATTTGTAACAGAACTAACTTACACTTACTGAGCCAGATCACATATTTATTTCACAGCATTACTTCGCTGACTTTATTCTCAATATTAACTGATTCGTTTTTAGCCTAAAGTAATTCACTCCAATAAGTGCTTCAGTTTGCTTATATAAGTTCATTTTGTTATGTTGTCTAATTTATCTGAACTGATTTAAGTGGGTCTAGGAAAGTTCACCGAAAACAATTCACCGAATACAATTCACCGACATAGCTATTCACCGAAATGCAATTCACCGAAAGACAGTTCACCGAAATATGAATCACCGAAATGCTAATTAATTTTCCTTTATACTTTATCCAGGCTTATGAATGGCAGCAAAATGCAAGCGTATTAAAAATAGAAAATTCATTCATTTGTCATGCCTCATTTCATTTTTATAAAACTATATGTTTTACATTAATATCATAAATTATTTGCTATGCCTCGTAAATACTCATGTATGTTATTCTTGTTGTAATTTGGAACTAGATGCTCTATCCTCATAGCTCAGTCTCTGTACTTTTTATGCATCTGTGCGCCGTCTTAGCCACTCACGTACTGCTCTATTTGAATAAAATCTAATAACATATTGGCAGCGATGCTATTATCAGTACTATACATGCGCAAGTCCAGTAATGTCACTAGAAATTGTCCCAGCTTAAACAAATTTTAGCCGATTCAATAATTACATTAACCCTGCAATAATTACCGATATTTAACGTAATGGATAATATTCAAAAGATTCGGAATTTACAGTAAGTATCCTTTTCTAAATGCCTGCATTTTTCTACCAGCTTTAAGGAACATTCAAAATACTACAATTTAATTATCATTTCGATGAATTGTATTTCGGTGAATTGTTTGTTCGGTGAATTGTTACTTCGATTAATTATTTTTCGGTGAATTGTATTCCGTGCATTGTTTTCGGTGAACTTTCCGGTACCCGATTTAAGTTTACCAATTGACAAATATAATACTGTTATAGTGTCATTGCAAACTTCAGCTGTGTGTGACACGTTAATCGTATGACGCCTCACAGATTAAAACTGTAAAAAATAGGTGTTTTTGAGAAAAAATACATTCACTAACAATTGCTAATCTTATTGTTATCCCATTTAAGAATAAAACAGTTCTGGTTATCAGGACCGAGCATTTTCTAATTCTAATTTCCAATAAACTTCAATTTCGAATATTTTGAAACCTCATCGAGAAGGAAAGAGAACATAACAAAAGAAATAAGATCACAAATAATAATTTTCTCTTTCTTTGTCAGCATTTAATACGACAGTACACATACTATCACAACATTTCTGTTTTGCATAGTCATATATTACATTACAAATCTTGTAAATGATTTCACAGCCCGAAAGTGTCAGGTATGTCATAAATAATGTAATATGATTAATTACTTCTAGGAGCAATATCAATAATAACATTTCACTTTGGCTTGAAAATAAACAAAAATAATCAATAACCATTTGTCACGTTTAGAGCGTAGGTAACAAAATATCGTAATAATATTCAGCAACTCCACCTAAATCTAGTTATCCATGCTTGACAACGCTCTCACATGTTATCCAGCCAGTCATCAGACGCGTTAATTGCGAATAATTATCGCGCTTGGTGTTAATTAAGCATCAGGTTGGCACAGGAAGTGACGACAGTATCAGAAGCTAATTTGCTGATGGAATTTCATTCATATTTTTGATCGAAGAAGCCACGAACGATGAACGGATGAACTCTCAGGTGTTTACTTGGGATGAATATTAAGCAGGTAACGAGAATTTTTTGCGGAATGTTGTAGAATGAAAGCCAGATGGCCCTGTACTTCCGGTTTGAGAATGTTTATGAAATGGAATGCGCTAAATCAATATTTCTTTATTTATTTATATATGATGATTTAGATTTATTCAGTTGCTCTGCAGTAACAAATATGGATAAGAAGAAAAATAATTACGAAGATCCTTGTATAATGAATTAACTAAAGCTAGATTTACACAAATCAAATTTACGAAATCATTAACTATGTTCACGTGCAGTTTAGACTTTTGGAATGCAAATAACGAATACGATTATATGAGGTATGGCTATTAAATAACGAGACTGACACTGTTTTAACACAGTTTAAATCTTGTTCCTTTTAAGGCAAACTTCACCTTAGGAAACAGATAGAAGTCGAACGGTACAAGATCCAGCGAGTAAGGCGGATGGTCCAACACTGGGATGCTGTACTTGGCTATAAATCTCTTGACAGACATTGCGGAATGAACTAATGCAATATTTTGATAGAGAATCCATGACTTGTCCTTCGACAATTCGGGAACTTTTTTTTCTATAAATTATTAGTTTCAGTAGCAGTTTTGCCAAGTTTCATGTGAAATTTCACAACAATTCGTTGCTCTAATGTTGCACTTAATATTTTTCCGGTGAAACAAAAAAACAACTCTAATGAGAAAGAATACTACGGCTATATGGATTTGTTCGAAAGAGAAAGCTTCACGCTAAAAAGCTGACGGTCGCTGGTGTTTGGCGCATGTGTACTTCTTCTGTAGCGGCGTCAGTCTCATTATTTAATAGTCACATAGCCGTTATACAAAAATATTAATTTATATTTCAAAACAATGTAGAAAGCGCTGTATAAAAACAAATATGACATTATGTATCAAATAGGGTATTTTAAAAGATTATTATGTGATTGTATACATCACATCGTATATAAATAAATTTATCTGACTTACTTTATTCTCAATCAACAAATGGTATTTAACATAGTATATTTAAAATCTAAATTCTAAAATTGTCAATATGTAAAAATGGACACTATGATTTCATTCCAGTTCTATCATTTATTTATTTCCGCTACTTTGTAGTAGGTGGCACAGTGGTTATCGTGTCGGTCTGTGGATCCAGAGAACCCTGATTCGATTCCCACTGCCGACAAACATTTTCACCACATTAGTACTACTCCTGTGGCTTCCCCTCCACTAACATCTTTGGGGGCCGTGATTTGACGGATCGTAACCGCACTTCACGCGCAAAAATATATCACTTACCGAGATCTGTTTCGGCAGAGTGCCACACCCAGCAATGGGTAGAAGGCGTGATGATATATTTATTTTTATTTATATAAAATAAATGTTTAAAAACAATTTTATATGTTTACTTCATAGTGTAAAGCCAAGTAATTATTATAATGTACAGTAGTTTTACTTTTCTTGAAGTTTGAACAGTTCATTTTAGGTTAACATTTTCGAAATTTACTAAATTTATTTTTTATTTTTATATTTGAGATATGTAATTACAATAAAAAGGGTCCCCTCATTTCTTCAATATGCATAAACTATTTTCAAAATTACTCACAGAAATCTCGGTAAGTGCGGTTACCCGCCGTGTAATCAATTTGTTAATATTATGTAAAATCTTTGAATTTCCGATTTAGGTATTTTTATACGTGATGAACTTTCTCAGTTCACGTCAAGGAAAGCAAAGCACACTAAGGCCGCAGAAGATTGATTATTTTTGTATTTCTGGGAATTTCCATCCGATATAGAAGTTTTCTTTGAGCGGCGACGTTGGTTATGGGATTTTATTGAACATGTTTACACAGCCGCTCGTGTCGAAATATCTAAATTAAAATTTATCGTGTATATGATGTGATATTTTTAAACGCATTCACTGAACTAAAAAATAATGCTTGAAGCATTTAGATTTCATTGATGACAGCGTCGCGATCATATTAGATTCCATGATCGCATAAATATTTACAAGTAAGAAACAGAATAATGTATTCAAGTAACAATAATAAATTCAAAATGCATTTTGCTAGATCAGTGGCAATACGTGCAACTCTGGATTTGAGAACCAGAGTTCGATTCCCGTAGCCGAGAAACTTTACATCACATTAAAATTACTCCTTTGGGGTTGTGATTTGACTTAAAAAAATATCACCGTGGGGCTATATTTATGTATTTAAAATAACAGAGACATTAGAAGAAAAATAATTATTTATTTGTTTAAGAAACTTACAAGATAAAGCTACGTTTCCACGTCTTAACATTGTCTCTGTTTTAGTCTTTGTTTTTGGTTTTTTGTTTCTGTTCCAGCCGTAAACATAACCTTTATTCATTATTCTAGTAAAGGTTTGTTCACTTAAATGAGAAAATAATTGTACCTATAAAACTATTTGAAATACTTTAAAAATTATTTAAAATTATTACTAGTACTTACTTTTAAAATTAAGCGCTAGTTTCATTAATTTATACAATTCCAAAGTAATTTTAAAAAATTGAGACAGTATTGTAGTGAACAAACCAGAATATTTCAAATATAGTAATTTAAATTTCAAAACTGATTTTTATAATATTAAAATATTATTAAATTGTAATTATACTTATAAAATCAAAGAAAAGAAATAAATTTTAAAATGACAGTGACTAAATAATTTCTTGACTGTATATTGCAGCATAACAAGAGATAGCATTACCGCAGCTAACTCTCTCTTACAGAACAGCGACGAAAGACTATGTCGAAAGTATGAAGTCTGCAAACTTTGTGTTTATGCGCAGCGACAAAGACAAAGACTAAGACTAAAACAGTAGCTGGAAACGCTCAGCTGTATTCACATATGACAAACTCTGAAGGTTATGTCGAAAAACTAAAACTAAGACTATGTTAAGAAGTGGAAAAAAGGGTTAAGGAATAAGTTGTTCAATTAAAATTTAAAAAGTTTTGATTAAAAATAATGAACTAATACAAAATGAATTCGTAAAAATATTTAAATCTGTCCAAGAGGTCCTTGGGAAGCACTGATCTAGATGAACAGAATATCCAGTCCTCGAACTATTCACAGTCGATGGGTTCAACATATTCATCCCATTGGCATCTTATATTTATAACGGTTTTCGATTTCCGATCGGTAGACACTGAGAGTGTATGGATGACAAAATTTTCAGGATGGCTCGATAAATAAGCGGCGTCCACAGCCACTGAGAGTGAACATCGGCGGTCGTGTGTGGTCGCTGTCGGCAATACAGACACTACATATAGCCAGAGATGCATGAGTAACGGCTTTGATTTATCTATACTCGCTTACCACCAAGCGCATTTTCGATCTTTTGCTATATTTGCAAATGTGTTCATGTGGATGAACAGAAACTCATTTCATTTTTAAACATACCTATGAATTTTTTTTAATGGTGAAGTATGCAAAATGTCTCATCAAAATGAATACTTTGATTTTTTCTTAAATTACCGATTTTATTGATTAAAGTTACTTAGAAAAAACAACGAAGACTAACTGGAAAATTAAACTTACTAACCGACAGAGCTGGGCAAAATCACGAACAAAAGGAATTAAATCACAATTCACAAATCAAACAATTATTTTTTTGTGACAATTCACAATTCCACTTCATTTTCAAAGTGAATTAATTTGCAAATCAAAGTAATTTGTGCTTTATTTATGTGAATTGTAAATCACAAGCCTTTTTGTGAATTGGGGCTTGAGGCTTGGGGCTTGGGGTTTAAATCACATTTACAAATATTATCAATTTATTTAATATTTATTTTAGAAAAATACTAGGTGCATTGCAATATGCCAAAGATATGTGCACAACCGAATGAAAACTAATTTAAGTAGTTTTATTCAAAGGATTGAATTACATCATCAAAAAATGTAATTAAATGAATGACACGTTTACATGAAATCTGTACCTGGGTTTACATTGTATTGCATTGTAACAGTTTAGCTTTTAAAACTACTATAGACTAAGAGTCTTCAGAAATACTAATTTTCTTTGTAAAAATATACAAAATGGCTAGCAATTTGAAATAAATGTTTAATGTAACACAATTACGAATCAATTCACAGATCATCGACAGCTACAGCCAGAAATGTAACATTTAATCGTACACCAGCATTGCCAATCTCTATAACAAAAATAATGTACTGTTATATAATTAAAAAAATAAAGAAACCGATAAAAATTAAAAAATATTATTTATAACGCACGATAACAAATTTATGTGTTCTTTTAATTGAATTAAGTCATTTCAATTGAATTAAGCTCTTTCAATTGATTTAAGCCCTTTCATTTGAATTAAGCCCAGAAAAATGATTTAAGCCTTTTTTCAGCTCTAGAACAATTCACAAGCTCAAATCAATTTCTTTAAAGGTCTTAAATCGCAAGCCTGATTTGCGAATTTTTAAAAAAGGCTTAATTCACTTGATTTAAATCAAGAAATATGATTTAAATCAATTTATAATTCCTTTTGATTTAAATCATGCCCAGCTCTGCTAACCGACAGTGGCAGATTAAGATTTTTTTCAGAAAAGGCATTAGGTATTACAAACAGAAACGTACAAATTTTATTTTATGAGTAATATGTTACAATGGTTTCATTTTAATTGAACAACAAAAAATAAAATTATAGTATAATAAACTTTGTTCTACAATGTCTACAATTACTTCAGGAGTTTCTCGCATCAGCATCAGGCACATGTGTCTTTTCTGCTCGCGCCCTACAAGTGTGAGACATTGCACGGATTAAATTTACCCTTTAATCGCCACATTCTTCCTGATTTCTTTTTTATAATTTCACCCTGATGTGCAGGAGCAAAACATCGCATTGTAAAAGTTTTGATCGACTCATTAGGCCTGGTTGTACAAACATTAGTTCATATTGGGCTTTACTGAACTACGGTTTTATAGAACCAGAGTTCAAATTGGCTGTGCGTTGTACAAAACAAATTGAATGCAAGTTCAGCTGAACTATATAACTAATAAAAATTACTTCAGTTGGTAATGCGTAATGTCTAATGTCATAAATTTTCTTGTCATTTTCAATTTTAAAATTGGTTATTTTATGTCAGTTTGAATTGAATATAATAAGGTAAGTCAAATTAACGTTAAATATTTCGCATCGAATACATTATATACTTCAATGATTTTATCGATTTAATTTTTCACAGTTTTGCTACATTATTTATTTCATTATTATGATGCGATCAGAAAATTTTACAAATTCAGAAGAAATAAAATGATACTGTTGATAATACAAAAATATGTATCGGTACTCGAATGTAAGATATGCGATATAAACATGAATAAAAAGAAAACAGAATGTTTGATGGAAATTAAAAAAGAATTTAATACAAATAATGAAATTTATTATTCTGCATTTTAATATAAGTATTATGCTACCTATCAATTGATCTTGACACTTTGTGAATGTTTGTACTAGTTAGTAGATTTATCAAATCTATTAAAATCTCCTGCTACTTGCAAAAAAGGACCAGTTGCAGAAAAGCACAGAGTCATTTTCCGGAAATACGGTGTTGTTCCTTAAATAAATTATTTATTATGTACAGAAAATGTAATCTTGTAGATTCGTTGTTAGTTTCGTTATTAGATTCGTTGTTAGGAGTAAACGTGAGTAATTTGAAATTTTTTGTGCATACGTTATGTACGTTGAAGAAAGAAAATGAATGGTAAGTGAAAAGGAATGATGTGATTGAAGGTTTGTTGTGTGATAATAATTTCGAGTGTATAAATGAATGAGTTTATATGGAGTGATCTTTGAAAGTGGTTGAAGTGAGGGTGGTATGTTTGGATGAAAATGTTTGACGATAACTGGTTGTTTGATGGGTGTGATGAGTGAATGTTTTATGAGTGATTTTAGGGTTCGTGCTACCCCATTTGTTGGGATATAGCGTGAAGATATGTATGTATGTATGTATGTAGAAAATGTAAATACTAATCTTCAAGTATAGCTGTTACTTTACTTATCTCTTTGTGAAGAACAAATTTCATCTATAATTTTCTTTGTTATATATTTTACAGCAGCTTTCGACAAATAGAATCTTGCACTAAGTTTTTTATTATTCGCCTTTTCCACATTTTTTTGCAGCTCTACGCAGTTTTAATATATTTATTAATTCAAATATATCTTCATCGTCAGTTAAAATATATGTATTAATTCATTGATAATTTTAAAATAATAACTGTCACGGTAATCAAATTGACATATGATGTTATTTTGTTCATTGAACTGTGGTTGAACTGCAGAATTCGGCCGCTCAACTGAACCGTACTTTGAACCAAGCTCATTATTTGAACCAGGTTTGTACAACGCAATCTGTTATCTCATTGTAAGTTCAAGACTACACTCACACTGAACCTATATTGAACAACCGGGTCTTATTAGTAGGGTTGTTGTTTTACGAATATTCGAGACTTCGATTGTTCGGATTTATTGAACCTTCGAATTTAGATTCGATGTTTCGAATTTTTGAATATTCCGAATTTTCACATTTTCTAATTTTGGAATATTCCGAATTTACGAATTTTCGAATTATTCGAATTGTGAATCTGGATCCTAACATGAACACGGTATGTTGATATGAATTATTTTCAGAATAAACTCATGTGCAGAGTTTTGTATTAATTCGTAAGTAATTATTATGCATTATTATTATTTAAATAATTCAATTTAGACTTAAAATTTCGCTACACTGTCAAAAACGTTTTAATTAAGATGTTTTCGTATCCTTTTTATTGTCATTTTAAAACGTTTTACTAAAAGTCCATAGCATTTAGATGGGCGGTAAGAGAATAGATGGCTTAATTAAGACGCCTAACCTTGCAGAGTTTTTGCAGGATACTTCGCCGAGTTTAAAATTTAATTCATGGCCGACTTTTCGCAAATTATGCGTGAGCGTGTTTGGAGATGACAGATGGCGTTAATTCAGTGACAAAAAATTCGAGAATTCGAAGATTCGAAAAATTCGAAAATACGTAAATTCGAAGCTTCAAAAAATTCGAAAGTTCGAAGCTTCGAAGTTTTTCTGACGAAGTTCAAAACATTCGAATATTCGAACGTTCAGAAATTCAAACTTCGATGGAAATCAACGACTCTACTCATTACTAAGGTTGGAATATGTGCAAATAATTTGAAAAAAAATTATTTAGAAAATAACTACTGCGCGAATTCACAATGATAAAATATATATTTGAAAATATACATTTTCATAGGTGGGAGGAAAATTTGCCCCCAGTACCCCTCGCTGTATCCGCCACTAGTAGCTGAGTGGTTCTTAAGCAATAACAAGGTTTTTCTTAATAGCAGTAAACTATATATTTTTTATACTTAGGTAATGGTCACACTGCATGAATAAACAGCGACCGATTGACCTGCATCAACTACGATCGTTTAATATTTTTCATGAGTGGACACACTGTATCGAGTTGTCAGAACTATCATATTTAAAAGGAACCACTGGCGGACTAAGGGGGGGCGACAGGGGCGGTCCGCCCCGGGCCCTACCAAACAGAGGGGCCCCCGTTTCCAGATTAATTTTTTTTTAACTGAATGAACATGCAATTATGATTTATTAGGTGATTTTTTTATTCACAATTACGAATTTTTCTTTCAACATAGTTGGCAACAATGAGTGGTAGCGCAATAAATATATCGCTCATGTGCAAGTGGCAAGTGGTGCAAGAAGTAAAGAGATTTCGACACCATTTATCCGCCACCAATACAAATGCAGAAACATTTCTCACCTGGACAGCACTAGAAATTCTTCAATTTATTATTAAATGAGACTTCAGTGAATCCCTTCCCAACATACCTCTGATTATTCAATACTTTTTAACAATTTGTGTTTCCGTGGCGTCATGTGAAAGGAGTTTCTCGAAACTTAAATTAATAAAAAATTACCTGAGATCCACTATGACCGAGGATAGGCTAATAAATTTGGCAATTCTATCTATAGAGCGGAAAGCAGCGAAGACATTATATTTTGATGATATTATAGATAAGTTTAGTAAAGTTAAGGCTAGAAAACATGTTTTATAAAACTATTATACAATAATATAGATCCCATTGCACTTTGTATTTTTTATTTCATTGTTTTCTGTTCCTATTCAATATAAGGGGCCCGGTATTAGAGTCCGCCCCGGGCCTTCAAAGGAGTAGTCCGCCACTGAAAGGAACCATATTTATATTACTATATCCTGGAGTTGTTTAATCGAAGATTTCTTTATGACTTCGAACTAAACTATTTATTTACTCGATTTCTGCTAAATTCAATTAAATCTTTAACATATGTCACCAGCTTACACTTGACAGATGATAAAAATGAGAAAAAAATTTCATTGTAACCTAGTAACCGTATAAATTGCTGTCTATCAAAATTGACATTGTTGAACATATTTGATAAATAAAACTTAACGATGGCGAGCAATCGCCAATGATCGACAGCAATGCACACAGTGTGACCACAGGTATAAGATAATGTATGTTTGTTTTTTAGTCAATCGCAGTTGATCGCATTCTATCGTTCAGTATGACCACGACCTTATTCAATTAAAATTATTAACATATCCGTACAACAAAATATAACCAATTTTTATTCCTATTCAATAATATTTATTTATTATACAAGAGTTTTATTGTTTAATTTTTCTTAAGTGTTTTATATACCAATAAAACACAAGTGTAATACAAAATTTAAAGATACAGTTCTTAAATGTGCAAAAGAAGTTTGTGGTGAATGTAGTTTAGGCTCTTGTCTAAAGAATGCATGGTGGAATGAAGAAGTAAAAGAGGCGATTGAGGTGAAAAAGAGAGCATATTTGCGATTTCTAAATGTGAAAGATGTGCCTGGAAGTTTACGTGATGAATGCTTGCTGGAATATAAGAGGCTAAATAAATGTGTTAAGAGAGTAGTGAGAGAAAGCAAGGCGCGTTTTGATGATTTTATAAGTGAAAGATTGACTAATGATTTTAGTATGAATAAAAGAATGTTTTGGTTGAGAGTGAAGAGATTGAGAGGTGGTAATGTAAGGGCAGTGAAAGCGATTAAGAGTGCGGATGGTGAGTTATTGTGGAATGAATCAGATGTTACTAATAGATGGTGTGAGTACTTTAGGGCTTTATATGGTAACATTAATAGACCGAATGGTTGTAGTGAAAATGTTAGAGAAAATTTTGTGGTGATGAATGGGATATAGATGAGAGTGATGTTAGTTTCGCATTGATGCGTCTGAAGAATGGTAAGGCTCCCGGTTTGGATGGTATATCGAATGAGATGTTGAAGTATGGAGGCGAGAGGTTATTTGATTGGTTAGTTTATTTGTTTAGATTTTGTTTAAAACGGTGTGTGGCTCCTGATGATTGGAAACGTGCTATCATTTGTCCTTTATTTAAAGGTAAAGGTAGTTCGAGTAAATGTACTAATTTTCGTGCGATAAGTTTGCTGATTGTGGTAGGGAAGTTGTACGGGAAGATTCTTATTCATAAGGTACGAACCTTAACAATCTCCAAGTTAAGCGATATGCAAGGTGGTTTTTTGTCTGAGAGAGAGTGTGCGGATCAATTGTTTTCTCTTCGTATGATTGTTGAAAAGTCACTTGCTAAGAACAAGACGGTGTTCTGTGACTTTCTCGATCTTAAAAAAGCATATGATAGTGTTCATCGCGAGACATTATGGAAAGTACTGCTACAGTACGGTATAAATGGTAATTTATTGGAGGCAATTCGTGCGCTGTATGAAGGTAGTGAAGCTGCGGTGAGAGTTAATGGTAGATTGAGTGATTGGTTTTATATAGATATTGTTGTGAAACAATGTTGTGAGATGTCTCCGTGGCTCTTTAATTTGTACATGGATGTGTTGTTACGAACGGCGTTAAATGGGGTAGATGGTGTACATATTGGTGGTAGTGTTGTGCCTGCGTTAGCGTATGCGGATGATGTTGTTGTTATGGGTGAATGTGAAGAGCAATTGAGACGAATGATTCTAAGTATAAATGAAGTAGGTAGTGTTTGAAAAGAGTGCTTTGGTGACTGACTGCAATGTTTCGGTGAATGGTGTGAGATTGGGTCAAGTGAATGAGTTTTTATATTTGGGTAGTATGTTTTCGAGGAATGGACATGGACGTATTGATTGTGAGATTGAAAGAAGAGTATCTGCGGGATGCAAAGTATTGGGTGCTCTGGGAACCTTTGCTCGAAATGTGAATGTATCCAGAAATGCTCGATTGAGTGTGTATAATGGTGTTTTAGTGCCTACATTGATGTATGGTAGTGAATGTTGGGTGTGGATGAAGAAACATGAACGTCGTATAATTACTGTGGAAATGAGGTATTTGCGGGGTGTGTGTGGTTATACTAGAAGAGATCGTGTCCGGAATATATTGGTGTATGATGAGTGTGAAATTGAGAAGAATGTAGTTAGAAAAATAGGTATAAGTCAGTTGAGATGGTTTGGGCATGTAGAACGTATGTCGAATGAGAGATTGGTAAAACAGGTATATGTTGGTGAAATTGAGGGTGAAAGATTGCGTGGATGACCTATGAATAAATGGATGAATATGATTGAAGGATTGTTGTGTGAACGAAAGTTTCTGAGTATGAGAAACAAACGTGCTTGTATGAAAGGAATAATGAATGTGGATGAAGCTAAAGTGGTGTGTCAAGATAGGAACGTTTGGCGAAGATTAATTGCGGAATGAATCTGATGATTTAAGAAAAGTGCAGTATTTTTGATTTTAGTTTTGTTGTTTAGTAATTTCATTAGAGTGTTTACCTGCAATTGTGTGAAATTCACTTTTAAAAACAAGCGCAGGGACGTCACGCCCTTCGTTTCTTATCTTTTTTTATTAGTTTTCTGATCTTACATTGAGTGTTTAACTGCAATTGTGTGGAATTCACTTTCAAAAACAAGCATATAGCGACACTCCCTTCCTTTCTTATCTTTCATTTCGTTTTCAGTTCTTACGTAGAGTGTTCAACTGCAATTGTGTGGAATTCACTTTCAATAACAAGCGCAGGGCGACACTCCCTTCCTTTCTTGTCTTTTTGTTTCATTTTCCGTTACTGCATTGTGTGGACTTTTCTTTCATATACAAGTGCAGGCTATCGCTTTTATCTTTTATCTTTGTAGATTCGTTGTTAGGTTCATTTTTAGAGTCATTGTTAGGAGTAAGCGTGAGTAATTTCAGATGTTTTATGCATATGTTATGTACGTCGAAGAAAGAGGATGAATGATAAGTGTATAGGAATGATGTGATTTAAGGTTTGATTGTGATAAATGATTTCGAGTGTAATAAATGATTGAGTTTATATGGAGTGATCTATGAATGTGGTTTAAGTGAGGGTGATGTGTTCGGATGATAATGTTTGACAAGGGCTGATTATTTGATGAATGTAATTAATGAATATTTTATGAGTGATTTTAGGGTTCGTGCTACCCTATTTGTTGGGATATAGCGTGAAGATATGTATGTATGTATGTATGTAATACAAAATGTTATCCTTCTTCTTCTTCTTCTTTTATTATCACGCGTTTATGGAGTTTCGATGGAGGTGGAGATCCAGGTCTCTGTCCATCGTTTCAATTGTCTTCCCCGGTCTCTTTTGCCTTGTGGTCTTGAGTCTCTGGCTATTTTGATTAGCCTATCGTCGTCTGATCTTGATACGTGATCATTCCATGCTCTCCTACGTCTTCGTACAAACTTCATGATATCAGTTACTTGACATTCATTTCTTACATTTTTTATTTTATCCACAATTCATAATTATAGGTATCGAAGAAGATTGGTCATAACGTTTAACGTTGATTCAGTTATATATAGTTTCTCAAAATACGGTAGATCATGACGTGGTTGCTAAGTAACAAGTTGTTTACAGTGTTTTATGGAATATAAAACACTAGTGTTTTATGAGCCATATAATTCAGCTGAAATCAGTGTAATTATGTCTTTATAATATATGAGTTGTGGATAAAATCATATTACAACAAAGCATAACCTACATATAAAATCAGGTAAGACACGTGAAGATAGTAAATTAATTAAAAAATAATTAATGAAACCATTTTTATATAAATAAAACGATATTGATTTAAATTGTGCAATAATAATAACAAATGGCCAATTTAGAAATTATGATAGCAGTAAAATACCTACCGTTGATTATGAAATTACAATTGCTTGTTTACTTCAATACATGTTTATGTATTATTTATCACTAAGTTATTTTCTTATAGTTATATTTTATTTATAATTTTCTAAGTAAATACTAAGCGATAGATCAAATTATATAATAATTTAATTAATGACTTTTTTTCGACGAATATAATAATTATTGGAATGTAACGAATTTAAATAAAAAATTACAGAACTTACATCAGATGTTTTTATCGTAAAACTAATTGGTAGAGCTTTTTAATATATATTTATTACAATAAATTCTTGACCGGACATCATATTTAATACAATATAAAACCATACCATAAATGATATCTTTATTGCTGAAATATGAAAGTAAAAGTTGAATAATTCAAAACGCTCATTTAAATTTCACACTGCCAAGTGGCAACAAGTTTGAGAACTATTTTCTGATTTATCGAACTATCGAGTTATATTTAATTAAATTATTTTTTGACTTAGCTGTTGAGGTCAATTCATCCAACTTAAAAGATTTTTAACTGAGTCCATATTGATTGATTACTTATAATGTATTGTTGGTAGTTATTTCCAAAATTTGTTGGTGTATTTCTGTATCTGAAATGGTACTAAATAGATTTTTTTCAAATATTTTATTTGACGCGTTGACAGTTTTAAATAATTATTTAACTACATACCATTTGTCAACAAAAACAAAAGCTACAGAGATTATTCCCGGGAATAGTCACAAGAGCTTTATTCTCAGTATAATAATGACAGGATAGTTAAAACGCAGACACGTGAGATACAATGAAGCATTTCATTGGTTCTGAGAAACATAAAAAAATAATCAATGAAATTTATAGTTTTTTTAAGTAGAAGTTAGTAAATAAATCATCATGCCTTCCATTCCTTACTAGATGTGGCACTCTGCTGTAGAAGATTTCGGTAATTGATATATTTTTGCACGTGAAATGCGGTTATTAGTCGTTAAGTTCACAGACCGACTCGATACCACTGAGCCATTGCAGCGCCAATATCGATTATTAGTTTGTGGACGATAAATTCGGGCTTATGTATTTACAATTTTTTTTTAATTATGAATTAATTTCTTTTAAAATGAATTGTGTATTGAAAAATTATAATTCCTGAACTATTATTGCCGTAATTAATTCGTCCAAAACCATAAATTTCATTGCTAAAAACGCTTCCGTATGAATATATTTAGTTAGATATTCGTACATATTTTGTCTGTTGCCAAACGATGTGCGTGATTTTCACTCCTCGGACGCCATATATTTATGCTAGTCTTACTTGTCTTATTTGGATTCATGCATCATGCAAAAATGTTTTCTTTGCTAATAGATTATATAATTAGAAGTATGCAAATATACGAACAATATCAATCTAGAATTTTTACCTACCTATAATCTATAAATTTCAATTTAATAAGTTGTATAATTGTGAAAGTTTTTATAAGTGTTCAAATATTTAAATTATTGACATAGTTAATTATAAACTATTTATAAAAATAAAAACGTTAATTTCATTTACACATAATTAGGTGCACTTGGTTGGTAATTTTAAAACAAGTTATTGCTTAAAATCTGTGCTATTTGAGAAAAAGTAAAATGATTTCAAGAGAAACTATACCTACAACAGATGATGCACCTGGTCGCCGGGTCCCACGTGGGCCCCGACTACACATGATATATGTGCTTTAGTGACTGTTTACAAGCGATACACGAGTTCTGATTTCGGTACGAGGAGCATGTATCATTTTGGTTCACCGTTCACTGTTCTGTTCACTGAATAATGTGAAAGCGGTAGACTACATGACGTTCATTTTATGTTTCTAGATTAAGTTCTATAGTATACATGCAGCCTGATTGTTTATTTTACTTTGAGATATTTAATTTTTGTTTTTATTACTTTGTTTTACTTCATAAGAATAGTTTTATTTAAAATTGCAAAGTGTGTTGAGGATACTTTTTCCATTATTACATGATCGGCGTATAACATTGTAATAAAGAAAAGATTAAATTTTTAAATTTTGAGAAAAACGAACTTTCCGACTTACCCTAAATATATTTTGATAATTTCCATAAATGATATCTAATCTACATGTATCTAAGTGAGTAAGTACATAGAAAATTTGAATTTGAATTTAATTTTATTTTGAACGATATCACATCCGAAAATGACTTTTTACTAAAAGGTGTTTGAACTTTGTGGTTTTGATGGCCAGTTGCATCAATAAAACCTAAATTTCAATCTTAGATTAAATAAATAAAAGAGTATTGAATGTTTGACAGCAATATCAATTATTTCTTATGACATTTTATTTTATTTTATTTATTTATTTATTTACTTATAGGGAAACCAACAGCAACACCAATTAAGGTTTCCACGAATTTACAATAAATTACAATTGTTGTGGTATTTTCAAGAACAATATATACCTATATATATATATATATATATATATATATATATATATATATATATATATATCTATATATATAAAAATTAATGTTTGTCTGTTTGTTTGTTTGTTTGTTTGTTTGTCCCTTATGCGTTCCTATATCATTCATCCGATTGCGATGAAACTTTGCTAAGTTGTTGTGTGCACCCCCGAGAAGGTTTCTGACTTTGCAAAAGTCCAATCCGCCATCTTGAAACAAAATGGCCGCTAGCTATCTTAAAAAGTACTGCACTGATTCGATTCAAATTTGATATAGACATAAACGGGAACCAATCTTAATATATAGGTATAATAAAACTTCAGTCCGCCATCTTGAAACAAAATGGCCGCTAGCTATCCTGAAAAGTACTGTACTGATTCGATTAAAATTTGGTATAGACATAGACGGGAACTAATCTTAACAAATAGGTATAAAAAATCTTTAGTTTGCCATCTTGAAACAAAATGGCAGCTAGCTATCCTGAAAAGTACTGCACTGATTCGATTCAAATTTGGTATAGGTATAGACGGGAACCAATCTTAACATATAGGTATAATAAAGCTTCAGTCCTATGTCATTAGAATTCAGACGTTTGCAGTTTCCGGTACGACTCGCATTTGCAATGACCATCAACAAAGCACAGGGACATTCGTTACAATTGTGTGAACTAAATTTGGAAAATCCATGCTTCTCACATGGACAGCTGTACACAAACACTTTCTTTGAGTTGCAATGCAACGCATGCCGGGTACTCACATTAAATTGTAGACCACGCGAACGAAGTCGCGGGTAATAGCTAATATATATATATATATATATATATATATATATATATATATATATATATATATATATATATATATATATATAAACATTTACAAATTATAATAAAGGTTCACACAATTTAGAGGTAATATCTGCTTTGAATTTACATTGTGATGTACAAAATCAATCTATATGTCGGAAGTAGCTATTATATGACGACATTATTCTGTTTAGAGGAGTGTTCATACAGTAATTTGAATAATATTGTGACAGATGGAACAAATGTTGTGATCTCGTGAACTTGGATGGTACATGATAGTAGACAAGTATTGCGCTAGTATCAATTTTATTATTTAATAATTTATATAAAAATATTTGATCGGAGATCACTCCACGTTTTTCTAATGATAACATATTAAGTATATTAAGCCGGTCAGTATAGGATTCATATTGAATATTCAGTCTGAAATATAAGATTCTGGTATATTTTCGTTGAATTTTTTCAATTGCAATTATATTATAGTGGATTCCAAATTTCTGATGCAAATTCTAAATGGGGTCTAACTATTGAGTAATACAATAATTTGTATGACAATATATTTATTTATTTTTTTTATTTATTTAAACACACAACAAACTACAGGTTACACCTATTTACAGTTTGTGGACAAAAAAAAACTAAAATTACGATACATGAAGTATAGCATTTCTTAAGATAAGAATATTACAATTAAAAATATCAATTAGAGAATGCACATAGTGACGATACAGAGATATGATTCTGTAAATAGAAGATTTCATATAAACAAGACTACAATTTAGAAATCCATTATTCAAATATCTTAATCCCAGTTTCGGAACACAAATATCAATTATTTGTAAAATATATGGCAAATAAATCACACAGTTGAGTATTTTATAAAGGAAGAGTATATCAAGATATAATCTTCGTTGTTGTAAATTACAAACATTGAAATATGCATTCAGAATACCATAATATGACATGAAATTGGGATAAAAACCGAAACATTTATAATATAAAAATTTTATGAATTTCTTTTGTAATTGTTCAATCATATCACAATACATTTTGGTGTCACAAGACCAAATCACCGAGCAATATTCAAGCTTTGAACGAACCAATCTGTTAAATAACTTAATTAATGTATTGTAATGTTGAAAACTACCAGATGTGCGCATAATTAAACCTAATATTTTATAAGCCTTTTTACATGTATTACTTATATGTGTTTGAAAGCGTAAATTCACACTAAAGGTAACACCCAAATCTATACATTCTGAAACTCTATCGAGTTTCAAGTTTGACATGTAATAATCATGTAAATTGTATTTAATTTTCTTGTGTAAGACATAATTCTACATTTTGATATATTAAAATATAATTTGTTAGCATTACACCATTTGAGGAGTTGACAAATATCTGACTGAAGTTTGAGACAGTCCAGTGCCGAATCAATTTTAATATAAATTTTGACATCATCGGCATATAACAAAGGTTTACAATAATGAAGTATATATGGTAGATCATTTATGAAAACTAGAAATAGTAATGGTCCAAGGTTGGAGCCTCGTGGTACACCAGATTTTGCAACATACAATTCAGAGTTCGAAGAGTTAATTTGTACGCTTTGAGTTCTGTTACTCAAATAGGATCTTAAGAAGTTAATTGCATTCTGCGAAAAACCATAAAACTTAAATTTCTCTAATAAAACATAATGATCTACTCTGTCAAAGGCTTTCGCAAAATCAGTGTACAGTACATCTACCTGACTGTCTATGGCACAAGATATATCATGTGTAAAAGAAAATAAATTTGTGGTAGTAGATCTACCTGGTAGGAAACCATATTGATAACTTGTAATAGCCTTTTCTACATGTATATATATATTTTCTTATATAATATGGACTCAAATATTTTAGCCAATGCCGTTAATATTGATATTGGCCTATAATTACTAACTTGCGCAACATCACCATTTTTAAAAACAGGAACCACTCTCGCACTTTTCAATTTATCAGGGTAGGTGTTAGTTGCAATTGCCTTTGAAAATATTATGTGCAATGGCGCAATTAAAATATCCTTGCATCCTTTGAAAATGAAAGCTGGTATTTTATCCCAGCCAACAGTCAATTTATTTTTCAAATTGGAAATAGCAGCGCTAATATCACTTGCAGCACAAGTAAACTTGAAATTATCACAATTATTTCCGATGTTTACATTCTTCAGATAATCTAAATCAATATTATCGCACGTTTGAGTAGAATAAACTGATTGAAAGTATTTAGCGAACGCATTACATATATCATCACTATTATTATACATTTCATTATCATTATACATATTACTAGGAATCGTGGATGAGTTTCCTTTTTTATTTTTAATGAAAGACCAGAATTTTTTAGGATCGTTACTTATATTGCTTTCAAGATTATGTGTATGTTCTCTATAAGCTGCTTCAGACAATAACTTAATAGTTTTGCGCAATGAATTGTACTGAATAACCTGCGCTTGATCAGCTGTACCATTCCTAATTAATTTATGTAATTTATTCTTTGTTTTAATCTTATCAATAATATCTTTGTTGAAATAAATAGGAAACTTGCTTTTGTATGATTTTTTCACAGGTATCGTCTCATCCATAATTTCAAATAAAGTTTCATAAAATTTATTAAGGCAAATATTAACATCACTGATATTTTCTAAAAAGTTCCAATTAACACTACTTAGTAACTCATACATTTTTAGGTAGTTACCTTTTTTGAAATTATATTCTGAGGTCAGATTCATTTGATTATTATTTCGCGGGAAGAAAAAACGATTCACCGCTACCCCTTGAGGCCAGTGATCAGGATTCAGAAAATTAGCGAGTTCACTATACGAAACGCCAATCTTGAATGACGCATAATCGCCACGCGAATTCAATTTCTCGCAGACATATTTTTGATTTGGTTTAATCGATTGCAAATGTAACAATACAGTGTCCTCAGTAGTTTCCTTACGTGCACGCCATATATGCAACCAAGCTTTTTTCTCAGAAGCTAGCAATACTTTATTTAAATCATCATTTTTGTTATAAATTGTATTAGCTTTACCGAAAATAATATTATTGTTTCGTTTGTTGGGAGCCAAAACCGTATTTTGAGTAACATTTTGAGACCCACTGGAATCAGAATTTTTGTGAATTGGTTTATCGTTATTCATATTTTTTAAATCACTTTGCTTGTGTGAATTTGACCGTAGTCTCGCGGCATAATTTTTGTTATTAGAACTTGTAGTTAAGCGCGTTTCAACGGGAATTGGTGGTTTGCTCGTACGCGATTCAATGACTTCGTCTTCCATTGAAATGGTCATATCTTTTGTTAAATTTGATTCAATTTTGTTTATTTTATCATTTAAGATTTTAACTTCGGTATCACGACTTTTAATAATATCATTTAAACTGTCAACTTTACCTGAAAGTTGACAAACCGTTTTTTTTAAAGAAATTACAAGTGCAAATATATTTTTTTGCATGGAGCTTTTTTCACATATATTACATATCACATATCCAATAGATTCCGGTTTATTACTACACTGCACATGTATTACGATCTCACATATGTCGCACTGCACAAAATCGGAAGTAGATATCAAATTATTACAAATCGTACAAATACTTTGTTTACTATTCATATTTAAATCGGACATAGCAGCAGAGCTACTATCAACACGTCCGACTTTCGAAACAGACATAGCATAATAGCACATAGCATATATTGACAAAATGTTTAGATGTTCTCAATATGAAACCAATTAATTTATAACTTTTTTTGCTAATACATTCAATATGATCATTAAATGTCAGCTTCGGGTCATATAGTACGCCCAAATCCCGTACAACAGATTTATTTGTTAATAATTCTCCGTCAATTTTATAATCGAATAATATTGTGGACTCGATTTCTTGTGAAATTCATGAAGCTACATTTACCCACATGTAACTTCAATTTGTTTTTATTAATTTTTCGCGCCACCAGTGACATAAGTTTAACTCATTTCCATGGCAACATGCATCATAAGTGACTCAAAATAACAATCGTAGTAGTAAGCAAATTATAACATATTTTCTGAAGCATGTCGTAAAAAAGTGTTTAAAACGAAAGGATTAGCGCTTTTTTCACTTTCGTTCAAGTGCCTCACGAGCATAGTGATTGAGGCAAAGTTTGAATTCGAGTGAAAAAATAATCGCTATTCTCCTATGTTCCACAAATAATGAATGCAGAGATTTTTCTACAGAGTGAAAATTAAGGATTTAAAATTATTTTCATGATATTCATCTTTCTCCTTTGACATTTCTTAATCACTTGAGATTGTAAATGCTACCCTAATGTTGGGTTGCAAGAAAAAAATAAAGAGCTCTTTAGTTAAAGAATTGTTTATCTAGCAACAGTATCAATAGCGATTTTCTGAAATTTATTGAACCGTTAGTTGCTAATGAACCGATAAAACATTCATGCAATCCAGCATAAATGTGAGGAACCTGTTCTCCAGAGATGATATGGAGACGAACTTATTCAGGGACGACTTAATGAAGACCAATTATCTGTAAATCGGAAAGCAACGGTGACGAAGAAATTTATGTTCCATGTTAAATCGGCCATTCGGTAATATTAATAAAATATCCGTATATTTATGCTATTTTTGTATTAATCAAAGTTTTAATAACTTATATGTACATATATACCTAACTACATTTGTTATTTCTTTTAAAGATCGTAACATTTTATCAGTATGTCACCACCTACCACAAAACATGGATCTTCGACATTCCTAACAATCCTTTCGATTCATAAACATATTTTTTGAAGAACAAAAAATGTATTATTTATTTGTTTGCGATGGTCGAGCTCTCGACAGCTTGTCCGGTGTTTATGCTTGGTACAAGGTCTGTGGTTTTGTGTTCCGTGGACCGTGGACCGTGGAACCGTCTCTGCAGCGTCTCTGGAATTCACAAATCAAACATCGAACCCTTCAAAGCCTCAGAGGTGTCGTGTGAAAATATTATTGTATTTGCTTGTATGTGTAATGAAGGGTTGAATTAGATAATTGTTGTTTTGCTTAGCGGGAAGTGTTTGAACGTACAAGTATTTGAGCAAATGTTTAATTTTGGATGGTTAATTTTATTGCAGTGATTTTCAAACTTTTCTCGTATATAATAAAGAAGAAACGAAAAATTAAATCAATATTTTCACATGTTTTCTAACCAATTTTGTATTTATGGTAGGATTAAACAGGCTTTCGTTTTATGGTGTAGGTGGCTCAGTGCTATCGAGTCGGCCTATGGATCCTGTGAATCCTAGTTCGATTCTCAAAGCCGACAAGCATTTTTATCACATTAAAAATTACTCCTGTGGTTTCCCCGACACTAACATCTTAGAAAGCACTGATTTGACAGGTGGTAACCGCAATTCACATGCATAAATATATCATTTACCGAGATCTGCTTCGGTAGAGTGCCACACTCAATAATGGGTAAAAGGTGTGATGATTTATTTATTTATTTTATTGTTTAGATTTGTTAGGAATTAATGAAGAAAAAACGTACCTAGATGTTGCAATAAATATATTTTTGAAGTTTCGATCCTAATGTGCATTATTTTCAAAACAACAACATGCCTAAGATAAAACAATCCATAAGATGATACATAAAATAATAAATTAATATATTTTTAAAATGAACAAATGTTGAAAAATTTTCATTAAACAAATTTTAGGCAAGTATTTCATGCAAGACAATGAGTACTTATAATTTTGACGTCACGTGCAGCAGACCCTCCTCCACACAATTTTGTGTGAAACAACAAATTTGTAGAAAGAGCGAGGTGACACCATACCGAGTCGATTAACTGTTTTTTTTTCCTTTCAGCACTTCTCCCCGCAGATCTGCACATTTGTTTGACGTTTAACGTTTGGATCACGTGATAAACCTTAAACTGTAAAGTTATACCATGTTGGCTACATAATAAATTATTAAATTCTATTTCACTCACTAGATGGCAACCGAAAAATTTGAATTATATAATTCCCCATTGGAGATAATTTCAATTTCAATTTCAAAAATTCTTATCCTTTTTTCATGTACTGCTTTATATAAATGCAGTCTCGTACAAACTCCATAAAGAACGGATTTAATAAAGATATCAACCTAAATATGGTGGTTACGTTTTTAATTTATTAGTACATTAATAATATCTATATTTTTTTTATTAATAACCAAATAATTTACTTGTAAAGTTTCATTCATTTAATATAATACTACAGGCATACTAATTCATCTAACTGGCTACTTACAAAACATGGAAATCGTCACATTTAAAAAATTACCTGTCCAGAGAAAAGCCTAAGTATCTGGAAAGAATACACTAATCAGTCATTGAAGCTTAGTAAGAACACATCTTCAATCATTCGTCTCAAATACTCCACAAATACATAACATTCAACATTTCTTCGTATCTCGTAGTAGTATCGAGTCGACCTGTGGATTTGAGTACTCGGGTTCGATTCCCACAGCTGACAAACAATTTTCACCACAGTAAAACTGCCCCTGTGACTTCTCCTCCACTAACATCTTTGGGGGCCGTGATTTGACGACTGATAACCGCAGTTCACGCGGAAAATATATCACTTACTAAGATCAGCTACGGCGGAGTACCACACCCAGTAATGGGTAGAAGGCGTGCTGATATAATTTATATATTTTTCGCTGGTAATGATCAGAGTTATTAAGCCTAAAGCTGCTCGCTGCACCGTTGGTGACCTGATTAAATTACCATTACAGCCCAAAGCTACTCAATGCATTGTTGACGAGCAGTGATGGTCTACTACTAATTAAATTGTGCGTTGTAATAAAATCATGTATTATTTCAGCTCGAAGCTGAGGCTCACATTTGCCACATCTCAACAATAACATCTTTTAACATAACTCACGTGTGCAAGGATGGCTCACATCTTAAAACTATCTCGAATATTCTTCGAAATTCTAACAAGCATTAACACAATCATTAATTATCTCACCATTACCTTACTCATCCTTCGATGAAATCAGTGTTGCCAATCTGTTAAAAACAAAATTATCTTAAAAATCCCCATATTAAAATTAAAATAAGATTATTTTAGTATATAATATAAACAGGTTAAAAATATAAATTAATCTGAACATATATAAAAAATATATAAATAAATTAAGGTATCGCTAATTGTACCTCAATATTTCATTCCATTTTTCTCTTCAGACAGACAATACATAAAAAAGAGCAAAATTCCTCACCCTCAGGTAGTCAATACTGGATGAACTTAAATTACCGCGGGGAATCCGACAATTTGGTAGAATTCGCATTTCCATTCATTCTTAATTTAATATACAGGACATTTAACATATATTGATTGTTTCGCTGTATTCAAACGTAAACTTAATATCAGTATTTAGTAACTTTAAATATGATGTTTGCATAATTATTCATTTTAACTACTGTCCTAGATTTATTTATTTTCTTTTTGTATTTTTATTTTTTTCCATTTATATTCTGCTTTATACACTTTTGTATATTTCTTGTACCTAGTTGATTGTAATATTATTCTGTAATTCGGATGTTTTCCTATAGAATAATAAATAAATAAATAATAAGCAAGCATTACACAAATACTTAGATTCGTTATAACAAAAAGGGATGACATAAGCAAAGACGAGGCTTACAAAATGAACGAGATGATATTAAATTTATTATTAATAGCTTCGTTTGTTTCGCTATGTGGTGGTTACTGTAAAACGCGGCGGTTAGATACAGCTGCGTTTTACTATATACCACAAAAATTGACAGTAAAATTTTAGTCACTAAAATAATATTTTTTGTTTTTTTTTTCATCCGTGGTAAAATATATTTTTGTTTTGTATGCCCAGTATACTACACGAGTTGTGTATTTAAAATGTCATTTTGACAGATGTAAATTTGACAGCTAGTAACCGCACTTACAGAGATTTGCTACGACAGAGTGCCCCAACCAGTAATGGTTAAAAGGAGTGATGATATATTTATTTACATTTTATTTGTGGAAGAATTTCTTACAAATGTGATTTTTGTCATCAGAAAGTGAGGTGGATTCAACGACAGATGCAAGTCCTATCGAAAATGATGAATTTGAATTTAATATTTTTTATTCGAATAGATCACGTAGTAATTTTTTTCAATCAAATTATGTATATAGGGAAATAAAATAGTCTTCATCAGCTTATTGAAAAATGAAAATTGTTTCTATGGATTTCAATAATTAGTGATAAAAATATATTTATTTGCATTGTCACTGAAATTGTCACAATTGTTTCAGTGCAATTTTTTAAAACGTTATAATTTGGATAATATGCATTATAATATCAATTATTTGTTACAACAGTTATCTCGCCATCGAACAATACGCATTTTAATGCTGAATACGAATTAATTATAACTTAAAAAATAGGAAAATATATCAAATATAGTGTCAGTCATCTTGACCATTGTTGATATTTAATATGCTACTAACTAACAATATAGTTAACATTGTTTTATACAACGGGGGTCAAATCTTTGTTCACAAAAATTTGATATTGTGTTAGTAAAGTTTGATGAGTAAATCTGACATCAAATTTAATAATGAAACTGTAACAATATCTTACTTTAATTATACCTTTGTTCGTTTCGCTACTTGGCGGTTACTGTTTACCGCTGCAGTAAGGATTTTGTGTTCGATTGAATTGGCGGTAGAATAATAAGTTACCAGATTTTGTTCGTTTCACTGTTTGACATCTCGCGGTAAAACGCTGCGATAGTTGGCGGTAAATTTTTTTACAGCAACTCTAGGCTTCGCTGAATAGCGGTAGAAGTTAATTTTAACACATTTTTGACGTGAGGGAAAATAAATAACGAATGTAGCAGCAGTGAAAAGAAAAAAGTATAAATTAAAATATTTATTTCATTTGATGCGTCCATGTTGACATGAATAATTTTGGGACTCTAAACTATAGGGTCCAATGGAGCGCGCTGGGCCCCAAAAAATACTATTTAAATCTCCACGTCCATTTATGCGTAATGTGTCTCATGTACTTTTGAGCCTCGGTGTGAGGCAAAGTTTCACCGTATAATGTGGGGCCCCACGCTGATTTAGGGAAACATCCATCAAATTATTATATAGGAAAGTTTTTATCTGTTGATGGGATGGCTAGCTCAGTGGTATGAAGTCGGCCTGTGGATCCTGAGGTCCCTGGTTCGATTCCCACAGGCGACAAATTTTCATAATTTGAAAAAGCTATCCCTGTGGCTCCTCCTCCACTAACATGTTTGGGGGCCGTGATTTGACGACTGCTAACCGCACTTCACGCGCAAAATATATCACTTACCGAGATCTGCTTCAGCAAAGTGCCACACTCAGTAATGCGTAGAAGGCGTGATGATATATTTATTTTATTTATTTATTTATCTGTTAAATTATTTTCATATAAATTTAAACTAATGAAACATTTTTTCCGAATCATGCCGTGTTTGATATCATACGAAATAAAAAGGGCATTCAGACAAACTTGAAAAAATTGTAAATTTACGACTGTAAAATGTTTTAAATATAAAGTATTACGAATTATACCATGTTTGATGTTATATGAAAAGACTTTAGAACTTTCAAACGAAATTTTAAAAAGTTTAAATTTAACGATAGGCAATTATTTCAAACTATTATTAAATTCAAATTCATCATTTTCGATAGGACTTGCATCTGTCGTTGAATCCACCTCACTTTCTGATGACAAAAATCACATTTGTAAGAAATTCTTCCACAAATAAAATGTAAATAAATATATCATCACTCCTTTTAACCATTACTGGTTGGGGCACTCTGTCGTAGCAAATCTCTGTAAGTGCGGTTACTAGCTGTCAAATTTACATCTGTCAAAATGACATTTTAAATACACAACTCGTGTAGTATACTGGGCATACAAAACAAAAATATATTTTACCACGGATGAAAAAAAAAACAAAAAATATTATTTTAGTGACTAAAATTTTACTGTAAATTTTTGTGGTATATAGTAAAACGCAGCTGTATCTAACCGCCGCGTTTTACAGTAACCACCACATAGCGAAACAAACGAAGCTATTAATAATAAATTTGATATCATCTCGTTCATTTTGTAAGCCTCGTCTTTGCTTATGTCATCCCTTTTTGTTATAACGAATCTAAGTATTTGTGTAATGCTTGCTTATTATTTATTTATTTATTATTCTATAGGAAAACATCCGAATTACAGAATAATATTACAATCAACTAGGTACAAGAAATGAACAAAAGTGTATAAAGCAGAATATAAATGGAAAAAAATAAAAATACAAAAAAGAAAATAAATAAATCTAAGACAGTAGTTAAAATGAATAATTATGCAAACATCATATTTAAAGTTACTAAATACTGATATTAAGTTTACGTTTGAATACAGCGAAACAATCAATATATGTTAAATGTCCTGTATATTAAATTAAGAATGAATGGAAATGCGAATTCTACCAAATTGTCGGATTCCCCGCGGTAATTTAAGTTCATCCAGTATTGACTACCTGAGGGTGAGGAATTTTTCTCTTTTTTATGTATTGTCTGTCTGGAGAGAAAAATGGAATGAAATATTGAGGTATAATTAGCGATACCTTAATTTATTTATATATTTTTTATATATGTTCAGATTAATTTATATTTTTAACCTGTTTATATTATATACTAAAATAATCTTATTTTAATTTTAATATGGGGATTTTTAAGATAATTTTGTTTTTAACAGATTGGCAACACTGATTTCATCGAAGGATGAGTAAGGTAATGGTGAGATAATTAATGATTGTGTTAATGCTTGTTAGAATTTCGAGGAATATTCGAGATAGTTTTAATATGTGAGCCATCCTTGCACACGTGAGTTGTATTAAAATATGTTATTGTTGAGATGTGGCAAATGTGAGCTCTTGATAGTATGTGTCCGGGTTATAATAAATTACGTCTTTGTAGAGGCCTCAGCTTCGAGCTGAAATAATCCATGATTTGATTACAACGCACAATTTAATTAGTAATAGACCATCACTGCACGTCAACCATGCATTGAGCAGCTTTGGGCTGTAATGGTAATTTAATCAGGTCACCAACGGTGCAGCGAGCAGCTTTAGGCTGAATAACTCTGATCAAATTACCAGCGAAAAATATATATATATTATATCATCACACCTTCTACCCATTACTGAGTGTGGTACTCCGCCGTAGCTGATCTTAGTAAGTGATATATTTTCCACGTGAACTGCGGTTATCAGCCGTCAAATCACGGCCCCCAAAGATGTTAGTGGAGGAGAAGTCACAGGGGCAGTTTTACTGTGGTGAAAATTGTTTGTCAGCTGTGGGAATCGAACCCGAGTACTCAAATCCACAGGTCGACTCGATACTACTACGGGATACGAAGAAATGTCGAATGTTATGTATTTGTGGAGTATTTGAGACAAATGATTGAAGATGTGTTCTTACTAAGCTTCAATGACTGATTAGCGTATTTTTTCCAGATACCTGTAACAAATCATGGTGGTCAAAAATGAGAATTTATCTTGACCACTGATTGTCGACGTGCTGAAGTTGGATAATAAGTAATAAAAGCTGCAAGTGCGAGTGGTAAGTATTTTATTTAAACAACATAATAAAAACTAACATAAAATAAATACAATGAATAAATTAAACAACAAATAACAAATTAATAACATCATGTCAACGGCCATGGCTGCACTCGTTGGAACTGATCTAAGCGATAACGCGAGTTAAGTAACGTTGCGCGCGGGTAGTACTTGGATGGGCGACCGTCCAGAGAAACCTAAAACGCAGATCAGGGCGTAATGGCGGCATATGACCTAAGTAGTTGGTCCGCCAAAGAAGCCACACGCAAAAACAAAAAATAACATCATATTCTCGGGATAGACTGCCTCGAATATTATTTTACTCAAGAATCATAACTATTGAGTACTTACGTACTATCTACTACATTCGAACTGTACATCTATATATATATATATTTTTTTTTTTCAAGACACTTATACAACCAACAACTCCACGAACCGCAGGAAAATACAAGATGAAGTTAACTCTCCATTAGATTTTACAAAAAAAGTTGGATATAATTAAATTTTACTTCTAAAATGTTTAAATTTAATGTAATAGCATGTCTGTAATACTAGATATTTAAAAAATAAAATGTGACATTATCTTAATAAATTAAAAGTAGCAATTTACTTTCAGTTTTGTCATATCTTGCGCCTGCTATTCTGTAACCAGCATTATACTATAGAATTGCGAGTTGCGTATAACATAGCTATAGATGTTACTTGATCGCACTTTCCTTATGTTTCTTTTTCTACTAGTCTCTTTTCCCTATTCTTAAATTTTTTGACAAAATATTTTGTAGCTAATATATATAACATTCAATTGTCAAAAATATATTTATGAGAAAAGAAAAACATCTATGCAAGGCGCACAAAAAGTGTATACATACATGCATAACATCACGCTATAGCTCATCAAATGGGGTAGCACGAACCCTAAAATTATTCATAAAACATTTATTCATCAAATAATCAGTCCTCGTCATTCTTATCTTAACACACCACCCTCACTTCAACCACATTCATAGATCTCTCCATATAAAAAAAATAAATAAATATATCATCACGCCTTCTACCCATTACTGAGTGTGGCACTCTGCCGAAGCTGATCTCGGTAAGTGATATATTTTTCGCGTGAAGTGCTGTTACCAGTCGTCAAATCTCTCCATATAAGCTCATTTATTTATCACACTCGAAAACATTCATCACACAGCAAATCTTCAGTCACATCTATCAAATCACTCCTATTCACTTTTCATTCCTTTTTCTTCGACGTACATAACATATGCGCAAAATATCTCAAATTACTCACGCTTACTCCTTAGCTCTTTTGTATGTTTTAGAGCAAAAGTATAAGAATAAAAAAATGTTTAAAAATCAAATTTTACGTTTAAAATTTTTATACTAGCATGTATGCATTAGTATATATTCAAAAGATAAAATGTGCTCTTTTTCCAAAAATCAGATAGGCATGAAAAGATAAAACAAATTAATCAAAATTAGTACGAGTTTATATATGAAGCATTCCGCCTGAAGTTCGTAACCAGTGGCGTAAATTAATGACCATAGGCCTTGGGCAAAAAAAAATGGAGCTCTAACTAAATTACTAAATAGTAAAATTATATAAATACATATGTACATAAAATAAAAATACTTAATAAAAACAAAAAAATGTATTAGATTTCAATTAGGCAATAAAACGAAGTAGATAAATATTAAATGGTTTATTATACAAGGTCGCATTAAAATTACCTGCCTACATGAGTAATATTAAAAAAATATTCAGTTTACAATCTCTTCCCAGCCTTAGTTTTCGCAAAACTATCAATGATATCGGATAAATCTAGGCTTTATGCGGCCTTGTTTTCTATTGCTATTAGCGCTAAATCTCGGAGTCGAACTTGACCTACACTATTTCTTATATAGTTTTTTTATTATTTTAAATTTGTAAATGATCTTTCAGCTGATGCAGTAGTGACAGGAATTGTATAAAATAACAATTTTTTGCTGTAAATACATCCGTAATGTCGCATTCTAGCACCTTATATTTGATCATTGTTGCCTTACATAAGTGGTAAACAGTCCATGCCTGAGTCAATGCAAATAAAAGTAGGTAGTAAATATGAAGAAATTTAAGTGAAAAATTAGGTCCTATTATATTAGAATAGTTTCTTTGGAATTGATCACATTTTTTTAATAAAGTTGCTTCATCTACAAGAAGTAAAAATTTTGGTGTTAGAAAATCAAATATTTGACAGACTGCACTCATACCCGTAAAACGTGTATTTAATTGAGCTATTATTGTGTCTACTACTTTATTGAAAATGATAACTTTAAATATTTCTTTCTTGTTTCTAAATCGGTTATTAGAAGCTAGTACATCAAAATGTTTTTTAATTTTCCTTAGCCGTTTTTCTTAAAAATTGGGATCTATACCATATAGGTGAAACATTCGGCCTGAAGTTCGTTAATCAACAATTTGTTATTATGCTATTTTTTCTTCAAACGCCGGAATATTTACCTACTACGTCATATAATTTCTCTGCCACTCGTGAGCGGCAGGAAAACATTTTCTGCCGCAGATGAACTAAAGAAATTCCTTGATTTTAACGAGCGCCAGGAAGAGTATTTGACAGAAAAATCAAACTTTAACTGTTTCTATAGATTCTGATATAGTATAGCTTTTTATATACAATTTTTCGCTTTCACCATTATGCCAGTTTATGCCACTTATATATCAATATATTCTAGAGTCATGACGAATTAGAAGTGTCATTTATGAATGATTTATATGCGTAAAAATATTTACCAATGTCCATAAATGCACCAGAAAACCGTATTTTCCGTCCCGTTGAATTAATCAGGTTATTTGAACTCTTTTAAAATTTCTTACTTTCCGTGTTTCTGTGGCATATTTCTGATCGACATGCTTCTTTCTTTTCGTGAATCAACTATTTCTGGAGCAAGTTCTTGTACATAATATTTCTTTACTATTGGAAACAACCATTGAACAAACTCCTCATCAATTTTTATTGTCTGTACTTCTATAAACTGAGGTGTCCAAATAATAAAATCTCATTCCTTTCGTCCAGTTATGAATTTTATTTTGATGAAATTTTTGAGGTTAAAAATGAATTACTTTCTATAACCGTATAATTAGATACTTTTATGTTGAAAATATCGTTTATTGAAAGATAAATAATACAGTTCAATATTCCATATAATCCTGTTCCACTACTATGCTCTCCTAAAACTGAGTAAATATTTTATCATAAAAAAGTACCCATGACTTTGAATATTATAATATAACACGAAAAACAAAACAAAACATATTTCAAACCACAAATTCTGAAATATTCATTTCATGTACATAGTGTAACATTTTAAAATATATCATGAATCATGACAGCTGTCAAAACGCCAGATCATTTTTGCACTGAGTGTACACCAAAGCCTTCTTCAATAGATTAAAATGAGAATTTTGCAAAGTAGCTTGAACAAATTCAAATTTCTAAAAAATATTTCAAATATTTGATCTCATCCAAATGAACAAACAAGTAGTACTACATAATCTCTCAACATTCAGCTTTTTGTTATGTGTATGAACAAGAATATTTAATCTTTATAATACAAATAAATTAAAATTGAGGTGTAGGGGAGCATGGTATCAAAATTTTAGATCTAATTTTCTCAAAAATGCTAGGAACGATTATATTTAAAAAATTCTGTATATTTAAGAACATGGTCCTCTATTACTCCGAAAATTTTTATCCTATTTGAATTTACAGTTTTGGAGAAAAAACAAAAAATACTCAAAAAAGTCCTGTTTTGAGCCATTTTTCGCATATTTTATTTTTTTTCTCCAGAACTGTAAATTCAAATTGGATAAAAATTTTCTGAGTTATAGAGGACCACATTCTTAACAATACAGAATTTTTAAAATAAAATCGTTCCTAGCATTTTTGAGAAATAAATTCAAATTTTGAGTGTAACTTCTTTCAATATTTGTACACAACATTAATGGTATCTAGTTTATTACCATACTTTGAAGTTTTGGCTTCAATATTATATACAATACTTAATAAGTTTAATTCATAATAAGAATAACATTTCGTTTCAAAGAGATCAAGGCAAATCATCGTTCTGATACTAGTTTCAGAACGCATGGTACACCTTAACTGGTTATGCACTTGAATTATTAACGCGCTCTCACACACAACATCCGATCTATGACGATATTTGATCTTCTTATTATAATTCTGGAGATCGGAGAAAATTTGTGAGGACAGCTAGAGTTAGAGGTATGCTGGCCAACGGCCAGGGGTCCCCTGAGCCTGGGGCCCTGGGGCACGGCACCGCCTTGCCCCTTGATAGCTACGCCACTGGGTTCTACACGAAAAAGTGTGAGCGTTTTTCTGCATATTTTATTTTGTTACTCCAAAATTGCAGAATCAAATTGAATAAAAATTTACTATATTATAGAAAACCATATTCTTAAACATAGAGAACTTTTTAATTAAAATCATAGGTAGTATTTTTGAGAAATAAATTCAAATTTTGAGTGTAATTTCTTTCAACATTTGTACATAACATTAATGGTATCTAGTTTATTATCATACTTTGAAATTTTGACTTCAAAATTATATATATATAATACTTAATAAGTTTCATTCAAAATAAAAATAATATTTTGTTTCAAAGAAATACAGGCAGCTCTGATACTAATTACAGATCGCATGCTTCACCTTAATGAGATTATTGTATTCTATATGTGGAACGAAGTAATATGAAAATATGTATTATTATTATTGTTATAAATATTTTACTACGAGCAAATTGAATGGGAATGAATATAATGTTTTAAAGCGTTTGAAGAACTGAATTTGGAAGAGATATTAGAATTTCATGAACTACATATTTTATATTGAGAATAAATAGCCTCATTTGTCATTGTTAAAACTTATTAATAGTAATCGTGTATTTAAAATCCGTTTAGGGGCAAATAATTATTATACAAATTATATGTAATAATATTATGACACGGTACATCTTCCTCTGCGCAGCAAGTACTTTATGAAACGGTAGGAATACACACTGTCGCTGGTGTTCAGTGCAGCTGTTTTTGTTTTTAGGTGTTGACGTCAAACATGGTGAAGAATATACAAATGTCTATATATGTTTATATCATTTGTATCTGTACAGTTGGATATTTAAGTACTGTAATTTAGTGTTACTGTGTATATTTAGTTAAAAAATGTATGATTTAAACAGTATTTGTTTCGCGTGTTTAAGTCATAACAACTATTTGAAAACAGTGTCGCAGAAGAAACCAGATCTGTTTAAACAAGTTAAATATATTCTACCAGAACTAGTAAGTTGATAATAATTATAATTTGTATTCAAATTGCTATTAATTTAGAGCTCGGCAAACTAAAGTAAAACCGTGGCTGGAATGCTCTTTAACTTTACCCTATTCAGGTATATAACGAATGGCGTGGCTCTACTTTGGCGCGAAAGTGAAATATACAGTCTCAGTAAAAACACTTGGCCGGCGCACCATTTACGATATGTACATTTTTGTAAATTTATTAATGATATAGTTATTTATTAATAATCCATCATAATTGTTATTCTTTTGACATACTATTTTTATAAATGGCAATATTTACACGCCATAAATTCAAATAAACCGCCATTTTTTTATCCAACTTTTGATATTGAATGTATTGACGTATAGTTTCGACCTCCGAAGAGACTCCTCTTAGGGTGGTAAATTGCTTTATCCAACTCTATTTAGAGTTCTAATGATTTTATTTATTTTGAATGTTATTTATTATTCAAATATTAATATTAAACTATTTTAAATATTGAAGTACGAGAATATTAAAAAAAAGAATCTCTGTGGGTGAGTTTATCCTGACCATGAACGACAGAAAACAATTAGAGCACCGACATAGGCGTCAACTTGAAGGTATTTTTGGGAGGGGCCAGAAATCAAGAAAAAGTATATTCTATTCTTAACTATTTTAGAATTAGAACAATAAAAAATAGTTATTTTTGTATTAGGTAAGTGGACGAAATGGGTAGTTTTTTGTTACGCGTCAAGGTCGAGACAAAAAAGCCATTCAAACGTACCAAAAAAACATGAATTTTTTTTTCTACAACTGTCAAAAAAGATTTAATTAAATTGAAGGAAAGAATAAAAAATAATATGAATTTTATCTGTTGTAACCAAGAGAACGTGAAAATATTTGATAAATATAAAGACGTATTCCATTTGCCATTTGTATCAGATCTAACTTACATTTACTGAACCAAATCATTTATTTATTTCGCTGCATTACTTCGCTCACTTTATTTCCATTACTAAAATTACAGATTCTAATTTACTTTGAAGTAATTCACTCCAATAAGTGCATCAGTTTGCTTAATTCAGTTCATTTATGTCAAATTTATCTGAACTGATTTACGTGAACCAAGTGGCAAATGGAATACAGCTTATAAAAAATAGTGTTAACGATTTTAACATCTATCAATGAAAAAAACACAAATTTCGCGTATCCATAGCGATGTAAAAATATCATGTTTTTTTGAGCAAAGTGATATTTTATTAGACAAAGCGCTTGTTTGAAATACTGAGTTAAGTAAACCCACTTCCCTGACGTATTATGTATACTATTTTTTTCTGAAATCGTTTAATTTAATCAATAATTAATCATAAGTCATTTAAAATTTTCAAATTTTTTGATATGAATTGTATTGACATCAGACTACGTATCCAAGGATACAAAAAAAAACACTGAAGTAAAATACAAAACAGTCTGGTAAAGATTTTACGAGACTGTTATTTTTGTTGTAAACTTGGATACGTATTTTACTTGACTGTTTCGGTAAAAATCTACTTTCCATATTAAAATTGGTCGGGACAGTAGGCACTTTCTTGCCGGTTTCAGAAAAAAATATTTTTTAACGTTGAATAAAGAATGTCTGTTTTCTTTTGCATTTTCGGATATAAATTCATCAAAATTTTATGAAATGTTGATATTGTAATGTGTAGGTATTTAAAATGCCTACTGCATTTTTAAATAAAAAATCCATTTTAGTTCATTGACTAATATTTTATGTTATATATATTTGAAATATATATATATATATATATATATATATATATATATATATATATATATATATATATATATATATATATATATATATATATGGGATGGCTAGCACAGTGGTATGAAGTCGGCCTGTGGATCCTGAGGTCCCTGGTTCGATTCCCACAGGCGACAAATTTTCATAATTTGAAAAAGCTATCCCTGTGGCTCCTCCACCACTAACATGTTTGGGGGCCGTGATTTGACGACTGGTAACCGCACTTCACGCGCAAAATATATCACTTACCGAGATCTGCTTTAGCAGAGTGCCACACCCAGTGATGGGTAGAAGGCGTGATGATATATTTATTTATTTATTTATTTATATATATATATATATATATATATATATATATACATTTATCTATTTAATTCAATATTTCAAATCATTGTTAATAATTTATTTATAAAGATTGTTCTATAATTATATTTTATTTTGCCCTGAAGAAGACTGGAAGTGGCAGTCGAAACGTTGACAAAATAAAAAAATTAAAAAATAGACTGAATTCCGAATAATCTTTTATTACTTTCACTTTCATCTACAGTCAAATAAAAACTATATCATGTCATAAATTATAAATATAATATAAAGTATAAACTATAAAATATTACACTTTATTTTTTATAATATTTTAAATATAAATAATCATATATTTTTCTAAATTATCCACCAGAAACGATTCTCTTCGGTCAGATAGACCTCATAGATTGATTTATACAGCCTTAACTATACTTACATACATTAAAATTAACATTTGCATCTTTACTAACATTAACATTAAAACTAAGAACGAGCATTTATGAAGCCTTTTTTATTAATAATTTTATAATTCACTTAAAAAATTGCATTTCTTTGCTAATATAACCAATCTCGTAGGTGTTATAGTTCTCGAGAAAGCAATGGTGGCACACTTAGATTGAAAACTTTGTATATGAGAAAATTTTCTTATATCGATAATATAGATTATGCAAATGCAAGTAAAAAATGCAAGCGGATGACGTGCATTATGCCAATAACATAAGTGATTAACTTAGTATATCAAATTAATATAATACGATATAAACGGCATTAAAATATGATCAAAGTTTTCCTTAACATATTCACGGACAGTGATTGCTAAAAAAATAAATATAAATATATCATCACGCCTTTTACCTATGACTGGGTGTGGCACTCTGCCGAAGCAGATCTCGGTAAGTGATATGTTTATGCGCGTGAAGTGCTGTTACCAGCCCTCAAGTCACGGCCCCCAAAGATGTTAGTGATGGAGGAGCCACAGGGGTAATTTTAAATTGGTGAAAATGTTTGTCGGCTGTGGGGATCGAACCAGGGTTCTTATGATTCACAGGCCGACTCGATACCACTGAGCCATTACCCCATTGCTATTGCAGTCAAATTAACTTGAAAGCATTTGCAGATACATATAAATTCTAGTGAAGTGGTCTTGAACCTTATGCTCGCCGACTGTTCTGCGTGAGCACGCCACTGTCTCATCCTGATAGCAATATTTTAAAAATAATATAGATATGTTGGGAACCACTATTCTAGTGATATGGTCTTAACTGACATAACAGATAAATTCTGTAATGAATATCATGTTGCTTGATAAGTTCTATCGCTGTAAATCGCATAGTCCATAAGTCATACGTACATCTAGCCTAATATATTCGTATACTACTTTGCGCTAGACTTCATATGCAGTTATTTTTAGTGAGGAAAAAAATGCGTATATCAATGTATTATTATATTATTTACGAGGGTATATTGATAAGTGCTTAGCTTAACATAGTAAACGTTACTGTATTTCAAAACTAATTTTTATTTATTCAATGTCATAATTTTTTAACTTTATACACTTAACACATACATACATATCGTCACGCTATATCCCATCAAATGGGGTAGCACGAACCCTAAAATCATTCATAAAATATCCACTCATTACATTCATCAAATAATCAGTCCTCGTCAAACATTCTCATCCAAACACGCCACCCTCACTTAAACCACATTCATAGATTACTGCATACAAACTCATTTATTTATTACTCTCGAAATCATTTATCACACAACAAGCCTTCAATCACATCTATTCAATCATTCCTATTCACTTACCATTCATCTTCTTTCTTCGACGTACATAACAAATGCGTAAAACATCTCAAATTACCCACGCTTACTCCTAACAACGAATCTAATAGAAAGATTAGAAAAGATAAAAGCAATAGCCTGCACTTGTATATAAAAAGAAAAGTCCACACAATGCAGTAACTGAAAATGAAACAAAAATATAATAAAGGAAGGGAGAGCCGACCTGCGCTTGTTTTTGAAAGTGAATTCCACACAATTGCAGTTAAACACTCTATATAAGAACTGAAAACGAATTAAAAGATAAGAAAGGAAGAGAGTGTCGTTCTTGCGCTTGTTTCTGAACAACGCTCATAAAGTAGTTTTAAGCCTTCCAAAAAAAAAATATTTGTTTTGGTCTACAAATCACTCCTCTACAGCACCTATTACTGCTTCATTCAACGTGTTTCCATTCCTTTGATTGTTCTTTTATTTCTGGATTTTAGTAATGGAACCATATTTTGTCCATAGTTAAAATACGATCTAATATATTCTAAGAATACTTTTCAAAAAGGTAGCAAAGTGACTTGGAAGTTGACATTCTGAGTCGTTTTTGATCAGCATTTGCGGATCCGTTTTGCAGATAATTTTCTCATACCCAAATCTTGATGAAAGATGTGAAACATACGTTCGTACGAAATGTTTAAAGTCTCTGCTACACATTTGAGTCCAATTCGTCGATCCTTCGAAATCATGTCATGCACGAGTTCAATATTTTCAGAAATGGACATCGAAACGGATTTCCCTACACGGTGTTCATCTTTGACCTCTGTTCTTCATCTCTTAAATTCAGTAATCTAATTTTTATGGTGGTGGATAAAGTGCAATTATCTTTAAACAACCCTTTCAAAAACAGGTATTTAATCATCAATCGATACTCAATTTTGTCAAAATTGAGATTTTTATCTTACATTATTTTTAAAAATTCACAATGTGGAATCGGCTGAATTTTTTATCACCGAAATTGGAGAAACTATTTGCAAGACAACGTACTTGTTGTTACGCTAACAGTTTTTGCTTTTGTTTATAGGAAATTTCCGAGGCTAACTATTTATCAATACCACCTCGTACTTTTAACTATATTTTAAATAAAAATATGAGTTTCATTAATAAAATATAAATAAATAAATATTAATTTACTTGTATATACTTGTACATATACGAGGTTGGTACGAGTGGCATGTGAGATGAGTCAGATTTTAATGAAGCATGTATATAAAACGTTAAACTCAAGTAAGTGTTAAAAATAATTACTCTCTTTCAATAATAATTAAACTAATTAAAAATCTTTGCATGAAAAAATAATATCTACTTATATTTCATTAATATGTTTTACAAATTCTAACTTCTAAAATCGTCAAGTCTCTCAAGGTTAAGTCAGCGGTAACGTTTTACTGCGCTCAGCTGCGTATTTATACTTTAGTGCGCAAGTCAATTCGCTACTCAGTGTTCCCAACGATAGCAAAACAAAAGCAAATATGGCTAGTATCGTAGACATAAAAAAACTCTTGACACACAAACTAGTACACTAAATAAAAAATTCGAGGAATTACAATCGACCATCAATTCATTCCAAGTTAAGTGCGATAATTTAGAAAAGAAATTAGAGCTTAAAGAAAAACACATAAATCAACTTGATCGTAAAATAAGAGAAAACAATATTATTATATACGGTATGTTGGAAACACAAGAGGAAAAATTAGAAGAAAAAGTTGTAGAAGTAGTCCATAACATTTTAAAAATAAATAATTTTTGTCACGAAAATTTGGAGAATATAAAAAGAATAGGTAAGAAAAACAATTCTAAACCTAGACCTATTTTAGTAGAATTGGGATCGAAAAGAACTAAACGTGATATTCTCGGCCAAGCAAAGCTACTAAAAGTGCCTGGCTTGTACATTGGTGAAGATTATATTCCAAGTGTAGCAGAATATCGCAAAAAATTAAAACCACATTTATTCAACGCTAGGGGTAAAGGATTTCGAGCTTATTTAAAATATGACAAATTAGTGGTAGATGGTACCGAGTACACTTTGGAAGTGTTAGAAGAAAATAACGAAATAGAATTTAAAACTTCAGAATCGAAAACTAAAGAACCTAAAGATATTAGTCCCAACAGAAGATTATCGGTATCACTGCAAGAAGTAGCAAACAACGTCATACTAGAGGAAGAACATGAGTCAACAGTCAATTATTTACAAAACAGCAACATTATAAGAGATACTTACAATGAAGCAACTGTAAAACATAAAATGTCAAATCATACACCAAATAGTAACAAACAAAAAACGCTTTTAAATTACTCTGAAACCTCAAATATTAACAAGCAACTACCCATAGGCCCACTAGATAACCATATTGTAAGAAAAACTCGATCACAGTCTAAGTCAAAAAACCTGTCACCCGCGATTCAAAAAGTAAAATTTAAATAATGTATTGGAATATACAGGGCTACAAAAACTTATTCAACCTATCTGCATGTGAAGAAAAAATATTACAAGAACACGATATCATCTGCTTAAATGAAACTCGGTTACAAACACGCACTGAAAATCCACAAATTCTATGTAGATCTAAATCAAAACAACAAAAATAAAGACTTGCTAGCTGACTTAACATTGGATAAAATATACGCCATTTACAATTTTACTTCTGCGCCGGTGAAATTGAAGTGCTGTTTCGAAGATTACTAAACTAAAAATATAAACATTATAGTAAATATCAAGTGCTTTGTGGTGTCATATGTGCGCGGATGGCCTGTTATTTCGCACCATAGTGGTGAATCAAGTGCTTAGTTTATGCCTGTCATCAAGATGGTTAACGTCAAAGAAAAAAAGAATTTATGTATAAGGCGTATTCGGGTCATGAAAGAATAGTTAATTATCCATAGTTGGATCTTATTTTATAAATCGTATCGCCATAATAATATTCTGGATGCATTATTTATGATATTATCTGAAATTGTACCGCCCATAATTATCAATATCTGGTTTGTTATCTAGACATTACATTTCGTGTAATTCCTGTGTAGTTTTTATTGTATTTTAGCACAATTATTATTATTTCAATATTCAAGTTTTTCTGTTAGCCTATTTTATGTTCATTCAATTATATTTATAATTACTCACTTTAGGCTGTGAATTATTTTTTGTTTTTAGTTTCTATTTGTTTAACTCCTTAATTAAATTATTTATTACCTACTATATGTCTGTTACCACTTTTTTTTATTATGGTAATTATGCTTGTTCGCATCTCCAGATATTTCTGTATTTTGTTATATTTAGTCTACGTTAAACTATGTGAACGCAAGTACCAACCCTCTTTGTAATAAGCTCTGCTTGAGTTACAAATAAATATTATTATTATTACTTGTACATGTACGCTTTTTACTCTTTATGATTATACACATATACGAGGTATTAAACAACGAGACTGACGCTGCTACAGACGAAGTACGCATGTGCCAAACACCAGCGACCGTCAGCTTTTTAGCGTGAAGCTTTCTCTTTCGAATGCAGTATCTCTCGCTTCTGTAAACAAATCCGTATAGCCGTAGCATTCATTCAAATTAGAGTTGTTTTCTTGTTTCGCCGAAAAATTATTAAGTGCAACATTAAAGCAACGAATTGTTGCCAAATTTCACATGAAACTTGGCAAAACTGCATCCCAGTGTTGGACCATCCGCTTTATTCGCCAGATCTTACACCGTGCAACTTCTATCTGTTTCCTAAGGTGAAAGTTGCCTTAATAGCAACAAGATTTGAGCTTTGACAAAGAAATCGGCACGCGTTCTGAAGGAGCTGACAGAAGAAGACTTCCAGCACTGTTTCGAACAATGGAAGATTCGCATGGAGCATTGCAGGGATAGAGGAGGGGTGTATATTGAAAGTGATAATAAGTAAATAGGTATGGAATCAAAATAAAATGTTAAAAAAGCATAATTCTCGTTATTTAATAGCCACACCTCGTAGACAGGTAAATTAAAATACGCATCGGAATTTCAAGTAATTTTTTATGCCAGGTCATATTTTTTTAGCATTTAATTTGTTTTCTTTATATGAAAAGTCAATTTTATAAAGAAAATGTCATTTTGTAAGGTTTTTCGAAGAAATGTCTCTACGCAAAAGTATTGAGAATTTATCGGACAAAAATGCAAGGACAATGGGGAATAATTTGTGAAAATGGGACTGTTCCGTCTAAACCACGAGAGGGGAATGTTTATATTAAATCTATTAGAAAGAAGTATTGTTAATAATCATTAAATTTATTTTCTTAACAAATATTCAAATCATGTACATTTTTAAATAAGCAATAGCCAAATATATTGTAAAATGAGTTTCTTATATTGGCCAGCCTTTTAGGTTTCATGATAATGGAGTAGGTGACTCAGTTGTATCGAGCTGGACTGTGGATATGATAACACGGGTTCGATTCCCACAGCCGACAAACAATTTTCACTTATAATGTAACTAGTGCATTGAATATTACCTATAATTTTGTTGAGCTCACGAGTGCTTTTGTTGGTATGGAAATATGAACGAGTCGTAGACGAGTGTAGATTTCCTCAGAACAGCCCGAATGAACAGCGAGATGTATTATTTATATTCGGTAAGAATATTACCTCACGAAAACAATCACAAATTTTACAAAATTAATATTTCGACATGCGTATATCTTCATTTGATTATTATAGGTACATGCCAGACAACCTAGTTGCTATGAAACTAAATTAAAGTAAACTATCAATTTTATCAGTAATAATAGCTTTGTTTGTTTCGCTACGTGGCGGGTACTGTAAAACGCGGCGGTTAGTTACAGCACCGTTTTACTGTATACCACAAAAAGTGACAGTAATAATTTAAGTCACTTAGATAATAATTTTTGTTTTTTTCATCAGAGGTAAATTATATTTGTATTTTGTATGTCCAGTATACTACACGAGTTGTATATTTAAATTGTCATTTTGACATAAATTGATATAAATTTGACAGCTAATAACTGCACTTCACTTACAGAGATTTGCTATGACAGAGTGCCACAATCAGTAATGCGTAAAAGGAGTGATGTTTATTTATATTTTATTTATGGAATAATTTTTTTACAAACGTGATTTTGTCATCGGAAAGTGAGGAGGATTCAACGGTAGATGATCGAAAATAATGATTTGAACTTAATAATTGTATGATGGGTCTCATTTTACAGTAAAATGTTTCGTTTGTATAAATTTATATGAAAATAATTTAACAGATAAAAATTCTCCTATATAATAAGATGAGGGATGCTTTCTTAAAGCAGCGTGGGGCCCCACATTGTACGGTGAGACTTTGCCCCACATCAATGCTCAATGCCACATTGGACACGTTACGCTTAGCACCGCGTGAAGATTTAAATATTATTTTTTGGGGCCCAATGCACTACATTAGATCCTTTAGTATACAGCCTCAAAATTATTCATGTAGACATGGACGCATAAAATAAAATTAAAATTTTTATTTATAAAGTACCAAAATAGATCTTTTACTTTTTTCTTCTCACCGCTGCATTCGTTATTCATTTTTCCTAATGTCAAAATTAACTTCTACCGCTATTCAGCGAAACCTAGAGTTGCTGTAAAAAAAATTACCGCCAGCTACCGCAGCGTTTTACCGCGAGATGTCAAAAAGTGAAACGAACAAAATGCAGTAACTTATTATTTTACTGCCAACTCAATCGAACACAAAATCCTTACCGCAGCGGTAAACAGTAACCGCTAAGTTGCGAAACGAACAAAGCTATTATTAAAGTAAAATATTGTTACAGTTTCATAATTAAATTTGATGCTAGATTTACTCATCAAACTTTACTAACACAATATCAAATTTTTGTGAACAAAGATTTGATCCCCGTTGTATAAAACAATGTTAACTATATTGTTAGTTAGTAGCATATTACATATTAACAATGGTCAAGATGACTGACACTATATTTTATATATTTTCTTATTTTTTAAGTTATAATTAATTCGTATTCAGGATTAAAATGCTTATTGTTCGATGGCGAGATAACAGTTGTAACAAATAATTGATATTATAATGCATACTATTGAAATTATAACGTTTTAAAAAGTTGCACTGAAAAAATTGTGACAATTTCAGATGAGCTTTTTATTATAATTCAATTTTCTCGCGTAGGTTTTATGCTTTGATCAAAGATGAATAAATATCTGATCGTTAATGAGATTTATAAGAAATGAAAATAATAATGGCTTAGTGGTATCGAGTCGATCTGTGGATCCGCCACGTAGCAAAACGAACAAAGCTAATATAACAAGAGAGTGAGAATAAATTAAAAATAATTTGACAGATCTTTCGAAAACTTGTTGCCAGGCAATAGTCACGAAAGCCCGTAGGGCTTGAGTGGCTATTGCCAAATGTGTTTCTATACCTATGCACCAAATTTTTATGTGTTGTATAATTTGATATGTTGATTATAGAACAAAAAGAGTTCTTTTTTCTTTAATTCGCAAAAATAAGTGGTTTTTATGTGAAGTTTACATTTTTAGTGCCACTGGTCTGCACTAAAATAATCATTTATCTAAATGGTCTATAATAAATAAATTGACTATTGTAGTGTTTATAATTATAATTAATTTGTTGTTAATATATTGGAAATTACTATCAAACCAGTAGTAGTAAAAAGTTCACTCCAAATAAACGCCACATATTTTTGCGAATTTAAAAAAAATAATATTTTTCCTATAATCATTTTAACATATTATATAACCCATTAATGCCTATATACAGCTACTGCATGTACAAACAGCCAAATTTAAAAAAAAATACAATGCATTTTATTTCTTTCAGACGATTCTGGACTCCAAGAATCCTGTATACATTTGTTCTTCGTGTTACACAACACTTCGTTCTCTTTACACATTTAAGAAAAAGTGTTTGAAGAACAGTGGTCATTTAAAAAATTACATAAAAATATTAAAAGAAAACAGCAACACCCAAAATTCGAGATTCAGTAAATTACAAATCAAAATAAGTAATTGTGCACAAGAACAACTAATGAAGCAGAAGAGTGATATTCATTTAAATATTAAAGATAAACTTAACGATTCATTATTTCCGTCCATTGAAATGGAAAAGCGTATGTTCAATAAATTACAAATAAATATGAATAAACATTATAAAGATCAAATACAAGAAGTGGAAGAATTAAATGAAAAAACATTACTATCATCTAACGAACAATATAATCAGAATCCTGATGTTGAAGATATTATCGACATCAAAGAAGAATTGATTGCCCCTGAAGATATCACAGACAGAACATGTTATCAACAACTTGTTAAGAGTGAATCGCTGGCGGATGCTGTACAAGATGGCGGTCCAGCTATTGGTACTACCGAAGACAACAATGTAATTAGTTCCAGCAGTCGTACAAACAATATAGGGTTTAAATGCTCAATTTGTAATAAAGTATTTGGAAAAAAATATATTTTGACGAGGCATTCTGCTATTAAAGAGATTTTGTGCTTAATTTGTAATAAACAGTTTTCAAATCAGACTAATTTAAAATTACATATGAAAGGTCATTCAGGTATAAAAAATTTTGAATGCTCCGTTTGTAATAAAAAGTTTGTAGAAAATGGAGAGCTGAAAGAACATATGAAGTATCATTTAACTATCGAAGGTTTCAAGTGTTCAATTTGTAATAAAAAATATATAAGAAAACATAATTTGAAGAGGCATATAGAATGTCATTCTAGTATTATATTTTATGAATGTTCAGTTTGTAATAAAATATTTACAGATAAAAGTAATTTGAGAAAACATATGAAATATCATTCTGGTATTAAATATTATAAGTGCACAATGTGTGATAAAACATATACAGAGAAATGTAATTTGAAATTACATATGAAATTTCATTTAGGTATCAAAGATTTTGCGTGCTCAATTTGTAATAAAGGGTTTGTACAAAAGTGTAATTTGAAACTACATATGAAAATTCATTCAGATAGGAAAGATTTTGAGTGCGCAGAAAGTAATAAATAGTTTGTATACAGCGTGTTAAAAAAGTTCCGGGACGGTGAAATATCTCGAGAAATACACATCGAATCAAGAAACCAAAAAACACGTGTTTCATATTTTGCAAAAACCTATCTAAGCACACCAACCACAAACCCCAACCCTCACCCCCAGAGGGTGGGGCGGGAGGCAACGTTGAAACCTTAAATAGGAACCCCCATTTTTTATTACAGATTCGTATTCTGCGAAAAAAAATAAGTTAATTTTATCTGGAACTTTTTTTCCAATTCGGAATAGATGGCGCTCTAAACGCAAACATAAGTATAAATTAAAATTGCAATAAAAAATGGGGGTTCCCATTTAAGGTTTCAAAGTTGCCCCCCGCCCCACCCCCTGGGGCTGGGAGTTGGGGTTTGTGGTTGGTGTGCTTAGATAGGTTTTTGCAAAATATGAAACACGTGTTTTTTGGTTTCTTGATTCGATGTGTATTTCTCGAGATATTTCACCGTCCCGGAACTTTTTTAACACGCTGTATAAGGGCCATTTGAAGTTACATATAATACTTCAGGTATCCAAGAATTTGAGTATTCAATATGCTGTAAAAAATTTGCATGTAACTAGGAGTTGAAAGTAAATATGAAACTTCATCATATTAAACAAAAAGTGCACATTTTGTAATAAAAAGTTTACAGATAATAGTAATTTTAAACAAGATAAAAATTCATAAGAGTTATTACGTAATAGCTTGAATATACGAGTATTATCTCTATTAATATTTTTCATAATCCTAGTTTTAATCGTAATTGCAAATTTGTACATGGTTATTATGTATTATGGGTATGTTCACACATGGTTTTATAAATATATTGATAAAATATATATTTGTTTAATATGATATTAAGTAAAAATCTTCGTCCTGCGGGCCAGTGCCGGATTTACGTGACATGGGGCCCTAGGCTGAATACATAGAATGGCCCCCTCTCTGTTGCCGTGAAAATAAAAAGTAAAATAAAACTATAAGAGTAAGATTAAAATAACATGTGTTTTATTATAAATACAATATCTGCGACGCAATTAAAACATCTTTCTTCGCACTTTTTGCTTAACGAAATCTTCAATGACCTGTATATAATTATAATTACAATGATTAATTCTCCATTAATATTGATTAGTTTTTTCGTTCATAGTTTCTCTGTTAAATTTATTGACGTATTAGTAAAATTTAAATTTACTAAAATGTTCAAAACTAGTTTAACTCCAGTGCGGGCCCCCCCGAGCTCGGGGCTCTAGGCTGGAGCCTTTTCAGCCTAATGGTAAATCCGGCACTGCTGCGGGCCCAGATTTACCGTGCAGTTTTTTCGCATACAGTACGACTTCTTTAATCCGAACATGTTCTAATTCGAACCTCCAGTAATCCGAATAGTTTACTATTCATTATTCATTACACAGTTGACCGTTACTGAGTTCAATTTGCATTTCTGCAACTTAGAGCAGAGATGACTTCTAAAGGGAAACACGTTACTTTTAACTTTTTTAGAATTACATACTTTATTTTATTAGTCATGTATCTAACAAAATACCATATGTAGTACAGTTGTTAATTTTTTACCTGGAAATAAAAAACCTTTTATTTTGAGAATATTGAAATTCAGAGATAATTAGGAAAATGGATATTTTCTGTCTTTTGTCCGATAATCCGAATATTCGAAAATCCGGATCAATGCAATTATTAGTTATGTGCAAAATAAAAAATTATCTTACGATTTTACAACAAAAATCAAATATTCCAAAAGACAACAACAATTTTTGTGAAAAATCCTTTTCGTATAGTACCAGTGGCGGACTAGCTACTTTTATGATGATGGCCGAGCAAATTGTACCCCAAATCCCGCAGTTTTCCCATCGCCAACGCACCCTTGTGTGCAGGTGCGTTGTCCTGGAGAATTTTTTTTTTTATGCAAGCCAGGCCCTTTTCTGCGAATTTTGGCATCCAGTTAGTCAAGAAGGTTGGAATAATATTCGCCTGTAATTGTTCTGCCTTTTTCAAGGTAATCAATTAACAGGATCCCTTTCTCATCCCAAAACACGCCATGATCTTTCCGGCAGATATGGTCAACTTCGCTTTCTTTGGCGCTGAACCCCCGGCTACCAACCACTCATTGGACTTCTGTTTCGTTTCTGGCGTGTAGTGGTGGACCTATGTCTCATCCATGGTGACAAATCGCCGCACAAAATTGGTTCGATCCCTATTGAATCGGTCTAAATATTTCTGCGAAGATCGTTTACGCATTTGCTTTTGATCGGCATTCAGCAAATGTGAACAAGATGTTTTGCACCCTTTCTTCCGATATCCCCACAGACTCAGCTATCTCACTCACCTTCACTCGCCTATCGTCCAACACGATATCATGTACTTTTTCGATGATTTCCGGTGTGGTGGTGGTTTTTGATCGACCTTCACGTGGGTCATCTTCGAGGGACGTGCGACAACGTTTAAGGTGAAGCATGCGATCTGAAATTAGTATCAGAACGATAATCTGCCTTTATCTGTTTGAAACAAAATATTATTCTTATTATGATTGAAACTTATTAAGAATAGTATATAATTTTGTAGTCAAAACTTCAAAGTATGGTAATAAATAGGATTAAATATATGAAATATTTTTTTGAAATTTGAATTTGTTATTGCTATTTCGCAGAATTCTCATTTTTTACAAGTGATGTGGGCTTTGACGTATGCTCAGCGTTAAAATGATCGGTAAGAATGACAGCTGTCATAATCATGTGTGTCAAGATGTACTACATAGAGATATACATGAAAATATATAAGTATTTCATAATTTGTGGTTTGAAATATGTTTAGTTTAGTTTTTCGTGTTATAATATGTCATGGGTACTTTTTTATAAAATATTTTATCAGTTTTAGGAGAGCATACTAGTGGAACAGGATAATTTGAAATATTGGAATGTATTATTTATCTCTCAATAAACTATATTTTCAACATCAAAGTTTTTAATTGTACGGTTATAGAAAATTCATTTCTAACCTCAAACATTTCATCACAATAGAATTCGTAACAGGACGGAAGAAATGTGATTTTATTATTTGGACACTTCAGGGTATAGAAGTAGAAACAATAAAAATTTATGAGGAGTTTGTTCAATGGATGCTTCCAATATTAAAGAAATTTGATGTAAAGGAACTTGCTCCTGAAATAGTTGATTCACGAAAAGAAAGTACTACGTTGAGCAAGAATATGCCACAGACACGTGGAAAATAAGAAATTTTAAAAAGAGTTCAAATAACCTGATTAATCCAGTGGGACACAAAATAGGGTTTTCTGGTGTATTTCTAGACAATGGAAAATATTTTTATGCAAATAAATCATTTATGAAATGAAACTTCTAATTCGTCATGATTCTGGAATATATTGATATATAAGTGGCATAAACTGGCATGATGGGGAAAGCGAAATATTATATTTAAATAGCTATACCATAGCAGAATCTAGAGAAACAGTTAAAGTTTTATTTTTCTGTCAAATACTTCTCCTGGCGCTCGTTAAAATCAAGGAATTTCTTTAGTTTACCTACGGCAGAAAATGTCTTCCTGACATAATGGGTAAATATTCCGGCGTTTGGAGAAAAAATACCTTATTTTATGTGGAGTGAAAATGACGTTTAAGTGGAATGCTTCACTTTAAATTCAGCTGCCAACTTTTTAACGGTTGATATGGAAGGAGCAGAGTCCTCGTAAACTTTTGTCAACTTCGGATGAATTTCCTTAGTGATTAATACATCCAAAACGAAGAATCTTATGACTGCACGATATCCAAGTTTATCCATTTTAACCAAAAACACGCAAGACGTCTAATTCAAAAATTCGTCTAGACAAACTACTTGAGAGAACAAGTTGAAACTTTTCTTACGAACTAATGTTCACCCAGGTAGGAAACACACATTTTTGCTGATTGGAACGCCATCTCTGTGTGAGGCCGAGAACTTTTCATCTTACTCTCGTACACGAACTTTTATACTGAAGGACAGGCGAGTCTTGCGGGTAAAGCATCCACAGAAATGTAGTAGAAAGAGAGCGACAAAAAAAGTGAGTACGATAGGAAGAAGAGTCTGGCGAATGCATGGTGCTTACGAGACTATTCATGTTTTTTTTACTTTTAGAACTAATTACTTTAAAAAATGTTATTTGCAATAATTTAAAATTAAAGACACATTTTTCTATAATTATATCAGGTTTAGCTTGACAAATATAAATATGTAAAACCATATATAAACACGTTTTTCTTGTAGTACATTTTTGCTATTTAATTACACCATGACAAGTTACACAAATGTAAAATTGGCATAAATATTTTAATTTTAAAATACAAAATGGTAAAATTTATATAATGTAAATAGGATATTTTATTTAAAAAATAATAAAGAAAGTAGATAGAACCGAAAATTTAATTTTTTTCTTAATTAATATTTTTGTACTTTATACAATACATTTTATAATTTTATAATAATAAAAATAGATCGAACTGAATATTTCAATTCTTTCTTAATTTAGATTTTTCGATCTTCCTTACACTGAGATTTGACATTATTTTGATTCTGTTTAAAATATTGCTTCAAGCGCATTAAAATAAATTCATGGACAAAAACAGAAATTATTTCTTTCTTGTGATCTCTACAAGAGAAAGAGATTGCATAATTTTCAATTTCAGAATACACTGTTTTTTCATATACACGAGGTTTATCTATATATAATATTAATTTTTCTTGAATATATTTGGATAATCTAAATATGTTTATATTTGGGTGGATTAAAAAACCACGACCTTTAACATTTGTTAATTCCGCTTCTTTTATGTGACATACATTTTCTTTGTTTACAAGCAATATAATATATATATATTATATATATATCTGCTCATATTACTACTTTTTTCCAAATTTCCAACTGCTCTTTTGGAGCACGAAACAAAGATATTTTGTCATGATTTGAGTCATACCCGCTGGTATAATTGGGCGCAAAACACTTACGACCCATTGTAAATTAATTGTTTATAACTATTTATCAGCAAACAACACTAATGATTGAAAAAAGTAACCTGCGTTCATATGGCGTTGAGTAAATGCCGGCCTCTTTAAGCTATCTCTCTCTTTCAAAGTCATGCGCGCGAATGACATAAAGCTGGACGCTTACTAACTGCGCTTATATACGAAGTTGCATAGGGCTGCTCTCGTATAATAGAAACCTAATCCCAGTTACAGTATAGAAAGTGGATTCATCGAGCAGCATTGTGGTAGTTCAAATATTTTTAGCTTGAGTGTAATTAGAATTTTCGGATTAGAATGCCGTAACGCTAATCACACAAACGTACTACTAAACAATATAGCGCACCTCGTCAACAACAGTGACATAATTTAAAAAAATGATGATTTTTATGTTAGAACAGTGATTGATGCGTATAGTTGTCTTCCACGTTCTAGAAAAATGTCACATTTCTTACTCCAAACTGAGCCGCCGTAGGGCAATTTTTTTTTAAATTTAATTTAAATTTGTAGTGGCAAGAATAGAGCTAGAGGTAAGTGATCGGAAAATTAAAAATCGAGACATATTATTAAATATAGTTAATCTTTAATGAATAGAGCGGGGTCTATTTGGACGGCTGGCCTTATTGTTTTATTAAATAACTTCTCCCCGTATATCTCCACATTTGTTGTTCAGTCAACACAAGATGTTTGACGTTTAACGATTGGATCGCGTGATACACATGAACATGAAACTGTAAAGCTATACCATGTTCGCTGCAAAAAAATTATTAAATTTTATTTTACTCACTAGATGGCAACCGAAAAATTTGAATTGTATAAGTCACCATTAAACTAATGTCAATTTAATTTGCATTTTTGACAAAAAAAATTTTTGTTGCTTTAGTTAATTAATAGTTGAAACTGTTTGACCACAGGAAAAATAATTATTTATTACAGTCTCTAACATAAAATCTGAAAAAGTAGCTTAAACATTTAACAGCTACTTTGAAGGGTAATGCTACTTTAGAAACTTCGAAAAATCTAAATTTTCTTTTCTTTTGTTTAAATTACAAAATGCATTCAACTATCAAAAATTCAAACTTAAGAAATGTGAAAGTCGAATAATACAACAATTCATAGAAAAAAAAAACAATTGTAAGAGTAAACTGTCTACTGTGAAAATACAGTATGAAAAATTTTAATGTTTCAATTTCCTGCTGCCTCTAAATATGTTCTGTAGCCGGTATAACTAAAAAAATTGTTGATTTTGGCGATGAATATGTGTCAAGAGACAATGATATGCAAAATTTATTAATTGAATGTTTTAAAAGTTTCGAATTACAATTATTTTCTGCAGGCCGGCACACAAAACTAAAGTAACATGATTTAAATTCTACATTTATTAATTATTATATAATAACGCGTAATTTTAACATACAAACTTGCATAATAAATGAAATGGTCCCACCAATGGAAGTTATTTTTTTACCGCTATTTGGCGTATCTGGAGCGCTAGAATCAGAACGCTAGAGTTATCAATATTTGGTAGAACGGTAGGTATAGATCTGTTGTGTTGCGGTTTTCAGTTTGTTTGACTCTAGTTGACATAAGATGTTCAGTTACTGTTGCTAGTTAACATTTGCACAGTTATATATTTAAGTACTGTAATTTTGTGTTAGTGTATTATTTTTTAAAATGTATGATTTGAACACTATTTGTTTCTTATGTTTAAATTACAACAATTTGGAAATAAAAATAGTTGTAAACGAAATATTTACACTAGTTAAATATGCTCTACCGGAACTGGTAAGTCAATAATAATTATAATTTTCATATGAGTTGGTGTTCATTTATTTGGTAATAAGTTAGTAATATTGTTAGTAACCATGTTCATGTTTTTCTATGAATTATTACTGAATGTTAACCTCTTTGTAATCTGTATTGCTAATTTTAACATGCATTGGCATCAATGTTCCCAGTGCATATTTGTCAAATTCCGCCACAAATACACTGAATTTTCGTTACCTATCCCTACTAATTTTTTTAATTATAAAATTTTTAATATTGATTAAATGGATCACAGGCTTAATTTGGTGAAAAAATTTTACAAAAAATTTAACAGAATTTTAATTTACTTTTTTTTTATTAATCAGCGACGTTTCGGTCCAAAATTTTGGCCATTTTCAAGCAATTACTATACGTATTGATCAAGTTACATTTTAAATGATGAACAATAAATAAAATAAAGAACCATTTAGTAAAAACAATTCAAGTTGAGATGTTCATCTTAAGGATAAAATTTTTAAAATGTTATTGTTTGAGACCGATATTTTTTAATGCAGAAGCGCATTTTGCGGAAGTTCAGCGTTTCTGCGTCGTATAGCAGCAGCGGTCTTATCGCTGTAAACTTTCATTTTTGTTTTTTGGTTAGTATTTTATTTTTTAATAGTTTCTTGTGTATGTGGTATGCCCTATGTGTCGCAAATATTTTTTTCTTTTATTTTTCTTTCTCTGTCACTCTGTGTTTATTATCATCACATGTAAGTATTTATATTTCTCGACTTCCTCAAATTCATGTTCTCCTATTTTTATTTATTGTTCTGTTTTTCATATCGCATCATTTTTGTCTTGCCTTTATTTCTTTTGAATCCAATTTTGTTTCTTACATGTACTATTTCGTCTAACATTGTTCTCATTATATCTTTTTTTTGTTATAATGATAACATCATCCGCATACACTTCCTTCGTTCTTTCTAATCGCATTTCCGTTCATTTTATATGTTCAGTTGCGAGGTTAAAAAGTGTAGTCGACAACGTATCCCCCTGTCTCATGCCTTTATTGTGAATTGTTTTGTATCTCCAAATTCAGTCTTTGAATTTTATATTGCCATTCTTATCAGTCTTCTCAATCTGTCATATTTATTATGTCAAAACGACACTGCTGTATATTTTCAATACTATTATAATTTAATCAATAAAATATTTAACATGGAATACCCATTGCTATAAAAATATTATATTTCAAATTTTCACTCTGTTTTGAATTACAAAAAAAGAGAAATTATAATAATATTTTTAGTACTAACAAACATCAGCCAAAGTAATGAATTAATTGAATTATTTTTAACTAAACTACACCAGTTAGATAGCAGGTAGTTAATTGACTCTGATATTATGAAATTACTTGTAATTTCATATTATTAAGTAAATGTGCTGAAAATAATAATAAGTAATGTAAAAAATCGAAATGTATTGTAATTTGAGTTCATTATTGTTATATTGTTGGAAATTTGAATCTTTTTACTAATCAATGAAAAGTATTAAAAAAAACAATGAATTTTTAAATAATTTAATTAATTTTTTATAATACATATAACATTATAAAATAGTTAGTGCGTCCAACTGTGCAGTGATATGAGGACACAAGTAGTATGCATTTAACAATTTTCAGTAAAATAAAAGCATTACAAAATTACATAGAAATACTTAAGAAAAATTTAGCAAATATTATAACACACAATTCCTGTTGAAATTCAATAAAACAATGGACTTGTAAGTTACAATTTAAATAATCAAATAAATAAAAATATTTTTTCTGAAACCGGCAAGAAAGTGCCTACTTGACCAATTTTAGTATGGAAAGCAGGTTTTTACTAAAATACATATCCAAGGCTACAATAAAAATAACGGTCTGGTAAAATACAAAACAGTCTGGTAAAGATTTTACCTGACAGTAATTTTTGTTGTAACCTTGGATACGTAGTCTGCTGTCAGTACAATTCATATCAAACAATTGAAACATTTTGAATTGTTTATGTTTAAATATTGATTAAATTAAACGGTTTCAGAAAAAATAGTATACATAATACGACAGGAAAGTATTTTTATTTATTGACTTAGCGAATTAAAATACTCTTATTACTTATTATGTAATATACTATTTTCTTACAACTTATTACGTAACTATTATTGCCTTGGTTACGGGTGGAAAGAAGATAAATACAAACCAAGAGCGTTTTTGTAAGAGAAAAAATACTAGTGCCTAAATTAATTTGTACTTCACACAATTGTCAAAAGAAAATTGAAGTGACAGCAATTTAAATTTCGCGCCAAGCACGAAATTTCATATTGTAGGCGAAATATGCAGTGATATATTTTGACGCAGTATGTCTACTCTGTACACATCACATTGAGCAGAAAAGAACTCAAATACACCATTATTAAATATGATAATTAATAAAAAGAACAGAACAATGTAAAATGTATCGAGAAATGGTTTTATTTAAAGAGTAAGTGAAATACATAATATGTATTATTTGTGTATATTAATACAGTTGCTTATATTGATATAATGTGAAGTGAAAACTTTTGTACTGTCTAACGAAACATTGATTTCTTCGGTACCTGTTCATATTATTGACAACAATTTCGGACGTTTTAGAAGTACCAGCAGCAGGTTGATTGTCATTGACATAGCTTAATCTGGGGCTGCAATTATCTTTAGATATGTATATGATAATGGAGAATCACTCAATGTAGTACTCCAAACTAGACGATTTTAAAGAAATTATCTTGAAATTAGTGAAATATTTTGAAATAACGTAGAACAATGTGCAAGCAATCAACAAACAAACTATAACAACGCCGTAAAACATCGTTCTCGTGTACTATCATTAAAATTTTATAAATTCTAATATTTTAGTGATATTCTAAATCACACAGTTGTAGGAAAAATGTTGTTTATAACACGTGTCGAAAAAAGTTACGTGCTCGTGCAGACTATACATTTGCACGTAACAAGCTTTTTTCGGCACTTGTTATAAAAATAATTATTTCTTATCCATGATACGTAATTGACAGATTGTTTACTACATTTGCGGTTAACAACGGCGGGTAACTAAGAAAACGCGGGACGTAATGAACATATGCGTGTTTTTACCGTTCATGCGTAGGACGCGACATTTAACCGCAAGGATTTGAAATAAAAATAATTTGACTTATACAACAAATATAACTTCAATAGAATATGACAATTGTAATTCGAATTATTTATAAAATTGCTAATACAAGTAATATATAAAACGAAAACCTAATTCTTACAATCCAAAGTTATATGTCAAAAAGGTACGTACCTACTGTTGTCTGTGGGAATGATGATTTAGAAACAGCATTCTACTATTGTAGATAAATTTAATGAACAAATTAATATTCTTCTTTTAATTCTGGAGGAGTATTGGAAAACTCGCTATCGCTTCCTTCCATAATAAAAATTTATTAAAAAAATTAACTGTCAAAATCAGGCAATTATTTATGTATTAGCAATTTTGTTACTTCTTGCCATGGTTTCAGTTGTGAACAAGACGAGGTTACGTTCTTAAAATAAGGTTGTATTTTCCATTAAAATTAACTCTTTTTACTTAATACGCGGTTTTCATGAATACGAAAAAATATCTTGTGCCCTACGAAAATCTAACGGCATATTACATCAGCTCGTGTAGCAGAAAACTTCGGGATGTAATATGCCCTTTTCTTTTCTTATGACGCAATATACTATTTTCTCCCGCCTTTTATATCTTTGTAGATGTTAGGGGAATGTTAGGCGAAATACATATTTAAGGTGAATCATGCAATATGAAGTTCGTTACACAACAATTTGTTATCGTGGAAGTAGGGTTTTTGTAGACCTGACAAAAATGTAGACCTGACAAAAATGTAGACCTGACCAATCACAGAAAACCAAAAAAATGCTTTATAGAATAGTGGTATAATATACAAATCTTATGATTTTCAAGATATGTATTTCAAATCACACTAAATGTTTCTATATGATATGTCAACACAATAACAAATAAAATTGAATCAACTCATATTTACACATAAAAATAACATTTTTAAATTTACAATTTCATTTCAGTCGTACATAATCATAAATAAATAATTACGTTCGACTATATAACAACTACTTGATTTATAATACTGTTATGACACCTTGAATGATATTTTATTGGACTAGTAAGATAAAATAGCAAAAGTGGACTCCTGTGAATGTCAAAATTAATTTAAAAGAATTTGTTTATTGACACAATTGTCTGTTGGTAATTATTAGAAATAATTTTTGAAAAAGCAATGAGCGTTCGCCGGGATTTGAATCCAGAACCGTTTACTCGCATGGTGACTGCTCTAACCAATTGAGGTACAAACGCTCGGTGAATACTCATGCTTTTTCGTGCAAACCTTAGTTGAAGAAATGAAAAGTGACATGGGTTGCGTCAATTCGTTACAAGTCAACAACCTAGTATGCAATTGGGTGATATTCCCTGGGTGAATTATTATAAGAATTTGTTTATGTAAGATAAAATAGCAAAAGTGGACTCCTGTGAATGTCAAAATTAATTTAAAAGAATTTGTTTATTGACACAATTGTCTGTTGGTAATTATTAGAAATAATTTTTGAAAAAGCAATGAGCGTTCGCCGGGATTTGAACTCAGAACCTTTCACTCGCATGGTGACTGCTCTAACCAATTGAGCTACAAACACTCGGCGAATACTCACGCTTTTTCGTGCAAACCTTAGTTGTCACTTTACATTTCTTCAACTAAGGTTTGCACGAAAAAGCATGAGTATTCGCCGAGTTTTTGTAGCTCAATTGGTTAGAGCACCATGCGAGTGAAAGGTTCTGGGTTCAAATCACTGCGAACGCTTATTGATTCTTCAAAAATTATTTCTTAAAATTAGTTTAAATTAATTTTTTTTGAAAAGCACATAAAATGTGTGCAGAAACTAAATAAAAGAATTAGATTTATATTAACGCGGTAGTACACTATGAACGGCTTAAACCGGCGTGGAAGATTTTGTCCGCCCATGTCATCTTGGAATAAAAATGAAGTTAAAACCTCATTCCTAATGAAATTTTGCTTAGAAATGTGTCGGGGGTTTTGGAAAATATTGATTTTTAAGAAAGTTGTGGCATTCTAAGATTTTCACCCAAAAAATTGACACAAAATCGTGGAACAATCAATTTTTGCAAATATCGCAAAAACGGCTACATATTTCTATGCAGAATTTAATTCTGAACAGCAAGATGAAGTCCGCGTCAAAATCGGATGTAATTTGTTGAAGTTATTATCCATGCCAATTTGAAAAATCCCGTTTCGAGAAAAAAGCGTTTAATGATAAAGTTTCTATTTTTTGTATCCGCGATGCCGGCGCTATACAATTGGCCTTCTGCGTTGGCATCTATGTAAATGTTTTCTTCCCGCCAAAGTGGTCCTCTGGGCTTCTTTTGCTGCATCCGTGAGGCGTCTCTCCACTTTGTCCTTGTGTTCGGCGTCAGCTGTCACGCTCAGACGCTCTCTCAGCGCACCGGTACATTTTTTTACAAAATCGCTTCGTTAAATGGGAAAGAAGTTACTGGCGGACTTGGGATGAGTACTACATCCTAACGAACATTTTAAGCCAAAAAAAAAAAATCGATTTTTATAAAATTTCAAAGTGATACTACACCCTTAACTTACAAATTTTTTTTTTTCAAATTATTTACGAAACGGAGTTGAGGGCATATAATTTTTGCCGGTCTTTTAAATATGTTAGAAGAAATTGAAAAGGCATTGGAACGTAAGATATATTGGATAAAAATTTTAACTTTGTGCATATGCAATGGAAACATAAATGAAAAATAATAACTTGATGAAAGATTACTTTTATAGGTATAGTTGTATATACATTTTTCGCTTTCGCTGTTTTGAGCGTTTCTTCGCATATTTTTGTTTTCTCCAAAGTTCCACGATCAAAGTGGATAAAAATTTATTATATTATAGAAGACCAGATTCTTAAATATAGAGAATTTGTAAATTAAAATTTTTCGCAGCATTTTTGAGAACTTTAAATCAATTTTGATTGTAATATATTTCTTCATTTGTACATAACAATAATGGTATATAGTTTATTATTACACTTTGATGTTTTAGCTTCATAATTTTGTAAAATACATAATAAGTTACCTTCATAATAAGAAAAATATTTTGTTTCAAACAGATCAAATCAACTTGAGATTGCATGATTGTCAAAAGTGAACTCAAATTCTCCAATGAATTAAAGTGAATTGCACGCAACCAAATCTACACCGACGAAATACAAATAATATAATTTTATGTACCACTTTTTCCATAGGTACATAAATAACTGATAATTAAACGCCAGATGAAATATTAAATTATGAATGTTTTTCCATAATTATAAACAGAATTTTAAATTACTAAAAAGTTAAAATCTAATGATCTGTTTTTCCTTTTTTATTCAATTAATACATTATAATTGGTAATAACCGGTCCTGAATATTTTAGTTTGAATTTTTATTCTAGTTCTTTGTTTTAATTGCAAGAGTTTGCAAACTTCAAACTTTCTAGAACTCAAAATTAAAATTTGGTACAACATTTCACTGTATTATCGGCAGTGTCTAATAATATATTGTGATTTAATATGCAGTGTACTTTAACAACAGAAGAAGATTAGTGCTGCAGTTGCGGCTATTATTTTATTGAAATATAAACAAAATAACACTAAAAGTGTGTATATAACCAAACGCATGCGCACTGTGTGCTGTCTTTAAAAATAAAACTGACAACTATTTTTTCAAGAAACGGCATATTCTTTTCTGCAATAAAACATAAAATTTAAACAAAAACATAAAACTAAAACTAAAAAATAAAACTTGAAACAGTTGAGAATGAGCCTTTATAGTTTGTTTGGTATACCCACTTGTTTTAATTAATAGTGATAAATTGTCGTCTACATTATAAACAAAGCTGGTATTCAAGTAAAAGTGGGGGAATAAACGTTGTACAATTTCGCCGCAAACGACGCTCTTTCTGACGATTTTGGTGATCTGTATGATCAAGTCTTTTTATATAAAAATTTCAGTTGTTTCAATTAATGTTTATGACAGTGGTTTTTCGCATATGCTACAAAGCAAACATTGCTTAAATTATTTTCGGAAAAAGCGCCTCTGGCGGCCAAGTTTAGCACTTAGTGTTTTTTTTTGTATCATTCTTTGACTTGTATAATAAACGTAGGCGACGGATAAATACACTGCTCCGCAAAATTAACGCACCACTTAAATTTTTGAAATTAACTTTTAAGCAAGCCAAAAAAAAAATTAAGGTGAACCATACGGGCTGAAGATAACAACAGAACAGTGGTGGAACAACGATCTGCCTCGATCTATTTGAAATAAAATATCTTTTTTATTATATATGAAACATATTATTTATTGTACATATTCTTGTAGTCTAAGGTTCAAAGTTTTATAATAATATTACTAATTTGACATATCTTTCATATAATAAAAGAAAATAAATTATATATCACACCAAATTTAATTTGAATTTATTCAAAAATGGACCTACGATATCAATATAAAAAATACAGTAAATTATAAATACGACAGACTAAGCCTGATGACATTTTCAGCCAAATTAAACACGACAATTTTTAGCAAAAAAATAAAATAGGCAAAAATACCATGAAAAACAGAGTTTTTCTTTTTTTTCTCAAAAGTGTTGTGTTTAATTTGACTGATTTTTTTTTTGTGTTATAGAGTATCATAATTTTAAATATACATATTTTTTTATTGAAAACGTAGGGTACAATTTTGAGAAAATCTGACTCAAAATTGTGAATTTGGCTGCTATATAATTTTTTTCATATATTTTCATGATTTATTTGCTCTTAAATAATATTTATTCATGAACTACAATGTTATAAGAAAGTAATACACTGCTTTATATTTATCTATATAATGACATTCGTAAGAAATTAATTGTTGAAATTTAAATTTGCATAGATTTATTGTTGGTGTTCTTGAATCATGAGTTTTCGTTGTGTGATTCGGATTTTTGATGACGTATGATGTACACTCAAGTATCGAAATTTCAGTCTAAATTAAATTTGGCTACCAGATATGTAAAACTGTTTTAAGATTGAGTATTAATGATAATAATAGTGAATATATTATATGTTGTTTGCAAAATAATCAAGTTTTACAAAATAATAAAGTAATAATAAAGTTTTTGGATATGGTTTTAACCTCAAACGTCAAATGTATGTAAGGTAAGTAGAATTGTATTTATAAGTGTTTATTTATTAATATTAAAGTTCGTATTTAACAGTTTTGAAGTGGACACTGCCTTAATAAGTTAAGGCTGACAAAGTAAATACATCAGAACTATCGAAATGTTGCCCAGGAATAAACTATACATTCCATAAATGAAGTCTATTTTCGCTTTATTTATATTTTTATATTTTTTACCTAATTTTACTATAAATTAATAGCAATGTTAAGTGTAGATATCAACAAGCGCAATGAGTTGGAAATAAAAATGCGTGGACAATCGGAAAACATGTTATGGATGGAGGAAAGGAAGCATAGATTAACCACTTCAAACTTTGGTGAAGTGTGTAAACGAAAACTTCCAGCTGAACCACTTGTAGAAAGAATGCTTTACGTTCGAAATATTACAACTGCAGCAACTGATTGGGGTAAAACTAGAGAATCTGTGGCAATACAAGTTTATGAGCAGGTAACTGAAGTTACAGTAACACCATGTGGTTTATTTGTAAATTTAGAACCTAATGCAGGATATTTAGCTGCTTCGCCAGATGGTTTAGTTGATCAAAATGTCCATACACAGCTCGACATTTGTCACCAAAAGAAGCTGCTGTTAAAATAAAAAACTTCTGCCCCCGGATCATGTAAATGTGAAAACGATATTGCGTTTTCACTTAAGTGAAAACGATATTCGTTATTCAATTGATCACGTAAAATTAGTCACTCACTACGTTTTCAACTTCGGACATTTCCGTGAACTCACTACGTTTTTCTCTAAACGATATCGTATTCTTAGTACCTTTTTATTTTTATGTCAAAAAACTTTGACAAGTAAAAATCAACATTATTTAATAAAGTCAAGTGGGGTAAATATGCAACAAAATATAAAACTTTCACTTTTTAAGCTATTTAGGAAGTCAAATTGAACTGTTTGATTACACTATTCCATACAAATTCGTATGATCTTGCCAATAATGTGGTTCTTTTTTCATTAAATGTAGATAGGTCCACAAAAAATACTATAAACAGCGTTTCACTTTTAACCTTGATTTTGGGAAAAAGTGAAACATAATAGGGAAAATATGAAACAAGCCTATAACTCCCATACTATTAGTGATACTGGTTTTTAAGTGGTAAAAATGAAACAACCGGGAAAAAATGCAAGGAAAACATGCGCCGCATGCTCTTCGTTCTTATATTTTACACACAAAATAAAATAAAAGGCATCTGAAGGGTATAGTAATTTACGTAAGACTTTAATTAGGATGAAAATCAGTTGATTATTATTATTTTTTTTATAATAAGCATACATAAAAAATAATAAACTAATGCTACACTTAACAAAACAACACTTAACAAAACAATAGCAAACTTGGCGAAAATGTGAAAAAGAAATAATACTTAATGTTTAAATATATTATGTTAATTATAACATATAATGGGAAAAACTGAAACAAAATTAATAGTTAATTTTCAACCAAAGGCGCTGGTTTCGGAAAAACATATTTTACTCTGTCTGCACATATTTGGACTATTTGAGGAATTGGTAGAATACCTGAAATTGCTTCACGATGAACCACAGAAATATCTTTTTCAATTAATTTGTATTCATTTTTATTATTATTTAAACTTTTTAGTCCTGTTACTTCAATGTCTGATTTATCAATTTTTGAAACGATGCACACATATTAGTAGAAAAAGGCATTTCTTTTCACACCTTTAAATGATGCTAAAATATAGTCACCAACTTTTAAATCTGTGCCTGAGTCTTGAAATTCTACTTCATTTTCACCAGCTGCGCTATTTTCTAACATCTGAACTATCTTCTATGGAAATGCTTTCTTCACTAGAACTTATTTCATATTTTCCCGCACTCTGTTTCATTTTTTCCCTAAATGATGTTTCATTTTTTCCCAAATGTTTAAGTTAATATTTTAGAAAAGCTAATTAGCGGAAAATTAAAACGGGAAGCACATTATGATCTGTGATCTATTTGCTATGCGCAAAATTAAATTAGAACTGATACTTCATTTTATTTTTCATTTACAGAGAAAGTTTCGCAGCAAGATTTGATATTTTATTTACATATTTTCAAGCCGATTTCAAAAATACCTCATGGACAGTACAAAATTTATAACCAGTGTTTCATATTTTTATATCCCCTTCATTAAATTATAAGGTAAATAATAGCGCTTGCTTAATTACAATAAATTCATATGTTAATAAATTACATGCTTGTTTCATTTTTACCCTAATTTTTACGTGTTGCATATTTACCCCACTTGACCCAACATTAAATAGTAAAAATAATTATTATTTATTTTGTATATTAATATTATGTAGATAACATTTATTTATATAAAACAATTCTTAGCTCTTTCTACATAATGCTCCCTATTTTTCTCCGCCAGTTTTTGATAGTACTTTTTTTTAAAGCGCTGCTTTGCTTTTAGCCCTCTGCTTATTATCTGACCAAGCCTACAAAGTCACATGAATACATTTTTTTTATATAATAATTGTCAAATTGCAATTATACTTTCTGCCACTATTGAACAGCTTTTATTCCACTGCCCAGCGCTTTTAAGCGTATGGTCAAGTCGCTCCACAATTCATTAATTTTGGCCCGTCCTTAAACTGCTTAATATGTCCTTGTATCATTTCCTCATTTATTTAAAAATATGATATAAAGGTTTCCCATATATCAGCTTTTCGTGCCATTCTTGAAATTTTATTGTCCTGTAATATTAATTACTATAAATTTTATGAAAACATTAATCGTCAAATATTTTCATATAAAAAATTAACATATTTCATTATTTATAATTGATTTACCTTGATTTTTTTACCTGTGTCGAGTGCAAACGTCAAACTTAATTAAATTGTGACATAGTAAGCACTGAGACAAATTGAAAAAAAAAATAAAAGAATTTTGAAATAAAGAACGACTTATGAAATATAAATGAATTAAATAAAGATGTTAATAGTGAGTAACGTTTTCACCCACAATGAACATTGCGTTTAGAAATGACAATTTAACTGACGCAAAACAATATCGTTTTCGCTAGTCATTTTTACATAATCGCAATTGACACGAGTCACTACTATTCACTGCTAGTCATTTTTACATGATCCCACCCCTGTTCTGTTTTAGATAGTGATAAGTTAAAATTAAAGACGAATCACAATTATTATTACCAAATACAAGGCCAGTTGTTCATAACAGGACGAGAGGAATGTGATTTTATTATATGGACACCTCTGAGTATAGAAATAGAGACAATAAAAATGGATGAAGAGTGTTAAATGGATGCTTCCAATATTAAAGACATTTTATGTAAAAGAACTTGCTCCAGAAATAGTTGATTCACGAAAAGAAAGAAGTATGTCGATCAGGAATATGTCACAGAATCCATAGAAACAGTTACAGTTAGATTTTTCTGTCAAATACTTTTTCTTACGCTCTTTAAAATCAAAGAATTTCTTGAGCAGAAACACATTTTCTGCCGCTCACGTGAGTCAGAGAAATTATATGATAGAATGGGTAAATATTCCGGCATTTGAAGAAAAAATGGCATACTTTATGTGCAGTGAAAGTGACGTTTTGTGCTTCATCTGTAGTTAATGGACGAGTGCACAAAAAGTATCACTTTAGTACCTTATAAAATAATATACTATTATATATGCTTATGTATAACTGAAATAAAAATGTTTTTATTTTTATATTATAATATCAAATAAAATACTGTATTTTATTAAATTTTAGTTTTTATTGTGTTGACATCATATAGAAATATTTCCTGTGATTTTAAATAATGTTCTTGAAAATCTTTAAGTTTGTATAGTTTTTAAACGCGCTCCAATACTCCTTCCACTATTCTATACAGATTTTTTCTGATTTTCTGTGATTGGTCAAATCTACATTTTTGTCAGGACCGCAAGAAACCTTACATACACGATAACAAATTGTTGGTTGACGAACTTCAGCCCGTATGTTTCACCTTAAGGTGAACCATACGGGCTGAAGTTAGTATCAGAACGATGATTTGCCTTGATGTCTTTGAAACGAAATATTATTCTTATTATGAATGAAACTTATTAAGTATTGTATACTATCTTGTAGCCAAAACTTCAAAGTATGATAAGAAACTAGATATACTCCATTCCCTGTATGAAAACGATGACGTCACATTCGGTATCCATGTGATTCAAGATTTTGTACTTAAAACGTTTACATTGACATTTTTAAAACATAACCTAAAATTTAAATGTCAAATTAAAATATTTATTATTTTATAAAATTTAATTTGTTTATAATGAAACCAAATTCTGCATATATTAAATAAAAATCAAACAAATTTATCTCAAAGGAATATACATTTTTATATGTATTATTATTATATATAAATAAATAATATTTGAAAACTCAAAATACAATGCACATTACCTCTTGTACTACAGTTAAATTAATTAAAGATCCTCGATTCTCTAACTCCAGCGCAAAATAATCATGAAGATGACAAACGCATTTCTGCATTTGATTACCCAAAATTTTTGTAGCCATTTCAAAAATGTCACAAACTTAGAAATGACAGGTGAGAAAATAACAAAATCTTGACCATAGGTCTCTATTTTTATCTTATAAACAAATGTGAACAAAGTAAATGTAAATTTTCGTATTAGTAAGAACTGCCATACGTTTTCATTAAAATAATAAATGTGATAGAACGTGAAAAAACATGAAACGTGTGTCTTAACTTATTAAGATATACGTTGTGTCATTCGCATAGGTACGAATAATATTATTAAAAAAAGATAGCTATATTTCATCGTATCTATGATAATATCGTCCACATATGACGTCATCGTTTTGATACAGGGAATGGAGTATACTATTAATGTTATGTACAAATATTGAAAGAAATTACATTCAAAATTTGAATTTATTTCTCAAAAATGCTTCCTACGATTTTAATAAAAAAAATTCACTATGCTTTAGACTATGGCCTTCTATAATATAGAAAATTTTTATTCAATTTGAATTTACAGTTTTGGAGAAAAAAAATATATGCGAAAAAACGCTCAAAACAAGCCTTTTTCGTGTATTTTTTGGTTTTTCTCCAAAAGTGTAAATTCAAATTAGATAAAAATTTGCTGTGTTATAGAAGACCATATTCTTAAATATACCATTTTTTAAAATCAAAATCGTAGGGAGGATTTTTGAGAAAATCAGACATAAAATTTTGATATCATGATCTCTTACACTTCAATTCCAATTTGTATTATAAAGATTAAATATTCTTGTTCAAAAACATATCAAAAAGCTGAATGTTCAGAGAAAGAACTTGCTCCAGAAATAGTTGATTCACGAAAAGAAAGAAGTATGTCGATCAGGAATATGTCACAGAATCCATAGAAACAGTTAAAGTTTAATTTTTCTGTCAAAAACTTTTTCTGACGCTCTTTAAAATCAAAGAATTTCTTTAGCAGAAAGACATTTTCTGTCAGAGAAATTATATGATATAATGGGTAAATATTCCGGCGTTTGAAGAATAAATGGCATATTTTATGTGGAGTGAAAGTGACGTTTTGTGCTTCATCTGTAGTTAATGGACGAGTGCACAAAAAGTATCACTTCAGCTTCTTATAAAATAATATAACATCATATATGATTATTTATAACTGAAATAAAAATGTGAGTAAAATGTTTTTATTTTTATATTATAATATCAAATAAAATAATATATTTTATTAAATTTTAGTTTTTATTGTGATCATATAGAAATACTTCTTGTGATTTAAACTAATTTTCTTGAAAATCTTCAAGTTTGTATAGTTTTTAAACGCGCGCCAATACTCCTTCCACTATTCTATACAGATTTGTTTCTGATTTTCTGTGATTGGTCAGATCTACATTTTTGTCAGGACCGCAAAAAACCCTACATACACGAAAACAAATTGTTGGTTAACGAACTTCAGCCCGTATGGTTCACCTTAAATCTTACAGTTTTGCATTAAATAGATAAAAGGGAAATTATATTGCGAAAATATAACTTTATTTACCTAAAAATAACAAAATTAATCTTATTTATTAAAAAATAATAAACTTAACACTTAAATAAATTTATCAATATTGGTTATTTTCTCCTCAATTTCTTATTACTTCATATGGATGTCTCATACTTAAAATTAAACTTCGAATTTGGTCTTGGTTTATTTCATTCCAGATTTCTGTTAAATGTTATTGTACCTCATGAGGGCTTACTGGATGAGTTTGTAGTTGTCGTAAACCTCGTCCAAGAATATTCCATAGGTGTTCTATGGGGTTAAAGTCTGGGTTGCATGATGGCCATGCCTTAGTTGCAATAGCGACCTCATTTAAATAGTCCATCACAATGTGAGCAGTGTGAGGCCTTGCGTTTCATGCATTAACAAAAAAATATTGCCAATATAAGGTGCGAAAGGGAAAACATGTTAATCTAAAACTTCTGTAATGTACCTCACACTATACAGAGTACCTTGATTTATTGGACAGAGATCTGTACGGGCTGTTAAAGATATGTCTCCCCATACAATTATAGACCCACCACCAATAAAATTGTTTGACGTATGTTGCACTGAGCGTAACGCTCATTTGGACGTCTGAAAATTCTCAGGCGTCGATCAGAGATATTCAGATAAAATTTTGATTCGTCTGTAAACAAAACTGTCTCCTAATCATTCTATTCCAATTTAAATGTTCCCGAAAAAATTGTAATCGGGTTCGATGATGCTATACTGTTAATATTGGGCCCGTTGCGGGTATTCTAGGAAATATGTCATATTCTGAGAGATGTCTATAGATTGTATCCATACTTATTTGAACATTATGTACAGCTCAAAGTTGCATTTGAAAGCTTCTTGTTGTTGTGAATCGTTTTTGCAGAGCAGGCATTCTAATAAAGCGGTCTTGATTTGGTGTTGTTACCCGATGTCTCCTTGCCCAGGATGTCGGTTATGATTATTAGTTTCTTGAAAACGTAAAATCATTCTAGTAATGGTCGTATGTGGCACTTTCAGTCTTTCAGCAATAGCACGGTAACTCCATCCTTCTTCATACAACGTAGCTGCTTCAGCACACTCAACTACACTCAAATTTCTTCTATTGCGTACCATTTTATTGTAAGTAACAAATAATGTCAGGATTTCAACAAAGAAATTGTGTAAACAATTGAAATCTCAAGAAAACACTTGTATCCAGTAGTGATATTTTACCCGTTTACGTTTTAATTTTGAATTAAAAACAAATTAATAAAATACATTGACATAATGATTAAAAAATATTGCGCAAACATATAATCTATTATTATATACCAAAAAAGCAAATAAATACGCGCAATAAAAAAGATATTTTAATATTTGTTCGTGGTGCTAGTTGGATAAATGATCGCACCATACTGATGAGTCTGTAAGGACGAAACGCGTCTATGGTTAACGCTGAACTGACCAGCCGTTTGTTGATGACCTGATAGTTGATGCAAACGTGCTGTAAAACCTTGTGGAATTATGAGACAAGTGATGGAAAATTAGTTTTTTCCTATTTTTTCTAATTTTTTTCCTTCTCCCTCAGTCTCCTTATCCGCCAGACCTAGCTCCTAGCGATTTTTTCTTATTTTTGAAATTAATATCAGTTTTCGGACTACTGATAACATCAAAGCAAATTTGTCACAGACCTTAAAGGTTATTTCAAATGAAGCTATCCAGGACTGATTCGCGAAATGAAATCACCGCTGGGGAAAGTGTGTGAACAGGGGAGCAGAGTATTTTGAAGAAGACAAGAACCAATAATCTGTAAAATTAATAATAAAGTTAAAAAATAAAGTTTGGTTATTTTCTGAACAGATCTCGTAGGGACTAAAATAAAACTCTTTTACAAATAACATACAAGAAAAGCAAAATATGCTTTTTTATAGGGCGCTTCTTATTGTATTATTCTTTTGAGGGTATTCTTTGAAACTTTGTTTTCATATAATGTACATCTTACAGCTTCCTATCCTAACAACGTACAGATAATGTTCGCTCTTTCTTTAACTTCGCAGCGATAGGGTTAAAGTAGAGAAGCGTTAATAATTTCACATTATAATATTTGCCAAATACTTTTGAGCAAGGTATAACTGATTTCTCATATTAGAGTTCTATGGCACAGTTTTTCTAGATCATATTGTAAATTAATTTTATTCTCTACGGGAGAGGCTTATTTCATAATTTATTTAAGTAAATTTCGGATCCGAAATTCGGATATAGTATCCGATCCGAAATTCATTTTCACCTTTTACGTAATACACCTTTAGTAAAAAAAAAAAATTCCAATTTCACAGAATTGATAACGTAAAATTTTAAAGTATATAATATGATTAAATAACGTTACAACAAAATTTGTCTCTTTAGTAGTTAAACAAAATGATTAATTTAGTTTTATCTATAACGATTATTTGTCATTCGAATACACAATGTTACAACTGGATACATATAAATAGGAAAAACTGTATTGATCTAATGGATTTTCGGATTGAATTTCGGATCGGATATCAAAATTCTCTAGTATATACCTCCTGACATGAGTTAAAATAGAATATATTAGGTACCTACTTTAGAGTTGAAAGCCTGACTTATACGCAAATATTTGATCCCATGTTTCTACAGCAAAACATTACAGCGCATTTTATTTGTTTCAGGCGATTTCAGACTTGGAGAATCCTCTACACATTTGTTCTTCATGCCATACAACACTTCGTTCTTTCTACAGATTTAAGAAAAAGTGTTTAGAAAACTATGGTTGTTTAAAAAATTACATAAAAATATTAAAAGGAATCAATGATGTCCGGAGCTCGAGATTACAAATCAGAATAAATAATTGTGAAGATCAACTGAAAAAGCAGAAAGGTGATATTCATTTAAATAATAAAGAAGAACTTGAAGATCTATTATTGTCGTCCAGCGAAACAAAAGAGCATATCAGTGAATTACAAATGAAAATAAATATTAAACAACTGATAGAAAAAGATGAGGTACATGAAGTAAATGAAGAAACATTACTGTCATCGGATGAACAAAATGATCAGAAGTCTGATATAGAAGATAAAATTGACATTAAAGAAGAATCGGTTGCTTCTGATGACAAGACAGACGTAAAATTTTATCAACAACTTACAAAATGTGAAGTACGAGAAGATACTGTACAATATTGCGGTCAAAGTACTAGTACTTGTGAAGCTAATAGACAACTGAATAAAAAAGCAACTACTTTCTGCATTCCTTCAAAAAATAAAGAGTTTCAATGCTCATTTTGTAAACAAATATTTTCTAAAGAATGTGTTTTGGCGAGGCATATGAAATCAAATTCTAGTATTAATGATTATGAGTGCTCTATTTGTAATAAAAGGTTTGTACAAAACTGTGTATTGAAAAAGCATATGAAATATCATTCAGATATTAAAGATTTGAAATGCTCTATATGTAATAAAGAGTTTATTCAAAAGAGTAATTTAAAATTACACATAAAATACCACTTAGGACTTAAAGATTTTGAATGCTCCATATGTAACAAAAGGTTTGTACAAAACTATGAGTTGAAAGTACATATGAATCTTCATTCAAACATTAAAGATTTTAAGTGCTCAATATGTAATAAAGAGTTTTTTATTAAGAGAAATTTGAAAGCACACATGAAACGCCATTCAGGTATTAAAGATATTGAGTGCTCAATATGTAATAAAACGTTTGTAGAAAACTATGAGTTGAAAGTACATATGAAATATCATCATTCTAGTTTGAAAGATTTTGAGTGCTCCATATGTAACAAAAGGTTTGTACAAAACTATGAATTAAAAGTACATATGAAACGTCATTCAAATATTTCAGATTTTAAGTGCTCAATATGTAATAAAGAGTTTGTTCGTAAGAGTCATTTGGAAGCACACATAAAACGTCATTCAGGTATTAAAGATTTTGAGTGCTCAATATGTAATAAAACGTTTGTAGACAACTGTGATTTGAAAGCGCATATGAAATATCAACATTCTAGTAATAAAAATTTTGAGTGCTTAATATGTAACAAAAGGTTTGTAAAAAACTGTGAGTTGAAAGTACATATGAAACGTCATTCAAACATTAGAGATTTTAAGTGCTTAATATGTAATAAAGAGTTTTTTATTAAGAGTAATTTGAAAGTACACATAAAACGTCATTCGGGTATTAAAGATATTGAGTGCTCAATATGTAATAAAACGTTTGTAGAAAACTATGAGTTGAAAAAACATATGAAATATCATCATTCTAGAATGAAGGATTTTGAGTGCTCAATATGTAATAAAAGGTTTGTACAAAACTATGAGTTAAAAGTACATATGAAACGTCATTCAAACATTAAAGATTTTAAGTGCTTCATATGTAATAAAAAGTTTTTTATTAAGAGTACTTTGAAAGTACATTTGAAATACCATTCAGACATTAAAGAGTTTGCGTGCTCAATATGTAACAAAAGGTTCGTACAAAACTGTGAGTTGAAGGCACATATGAAACGTCATTGAGATATTTAAGCTTTTGAGTGATCAATATGAACTAAAAAGTTTGTTCTGTAGAGTAAATTTTAGTTATATATAAAATATCATACATGTTTTTTTTTTAATTTCTATTTAAGTTCTATTTGCAATAACAGGTTTCTACAAAACTGTGTATTGAAAATACATATAAACATCATTCAGATTTTAATGAATTGTGTCGAAATGTTCGCGAAATGAAATATATATTTGCTTTCTTTCATAATAATTTTATTTAACTACTTCTTTACTTTCATTCATAATACGCAACCTTACCTACGGTCAATTTTCCCGTCTTACTAAAATTAAAATCTGATCACCTTATCCTTGTAGAAAATCAATATTTATATTAATATAGTTAGAAATAATCCCATTCGAATTTGTTTTCTGTTTTGTATATAATTTGTTTCGTAAATAAATAAATTAATAAATAGTTATGGAACCATTTGTAAGCATTTCCTCCTACTCCATTAAATTATAATTTCTTAACTATCAAATTTCTATCTTTGGTTTTAAAAGCTCTCTTGAAATCGCTATAATTTTTGTACCGTTATTCATTGCAATTTTTCATTCGTTAATTACAAAAAATGCAGTTTCATGAAAATGATTGGTTCTGTAATCGGATTGTTCTTCAATTGCTATATTATTTTCATATATGAATTTTGTGAACTGATTTTTAACACTGAATTCTAAATTTTTCTCTAATGTATTGACGGTATTAATTGGTCTGAACTCTTCACATTTAATTGTCTCTTGCACCTTTAAAACAGAAATAATTGTTAAATATTTTAAAATGTTCGGTACGTAACCGTCACGGAAGGAATGGTAGTTAATAATGAATAAAATAGGTTCTAAAATGTCCCATGCATCTAACAATTTATATCGATTATTTAAGTCATATGGTAGGTTGAGAGAGAAAAATAAAATGCTCTTTGTTAAGAATTGTTTATCTAGCAACAGTATCATTAGCGATTTTCTGAAATTTATTGAACAGTTAGTTGCTAATGAACCGATAACACTTACCTGCAACCCAGCAATAGTCTTTTATTTTGAATTACTTTTATGCTAGGTTGCATGAAAGTTTTATTGGTTGATTAGTAACTAACGGTTCAATAAGTTTCAGAAAATCGCTTTGATACTGTTGCTAGATAAACATTTCTTTACACAACTCTTTTCTTGCAATTCAACATTAGTGTTTCTTTAAACTGTTTAAATTAATTTCACTCAAAACAAAAAAGTTATTAGTGCATTTTCCACTTATTTCTGTGATATATATATATTGTTAATTTAATTGGATCTGTACATATTTTTGAACTCTTCTATACTTTTCACGAAATAATTATTTACCTTTATTGCAATTTATTTACTATTTGTTATAAAGTTATTATTAATTTCAATACTATTTATAATTGTCTCTTTTTCTCCACTTATGTCTTTTAGCATATTCCATATTTCATGAATTTATTTTGAGTACCTATATCTTTTTTTCCTGATCTTAAATAATTTACATATTTATTTCAGTACACTTTATATCCAGTCTTCTTCTACTCGTAGTTTCGTAATCTTTGTCATTATATAAAGCTTATTTTTTTCTATTTTCATATTCAATAAGTTTATATTAATCTAGTTTGGTTAGAAACTATTATTTGTTTGTAATATCATTTAAAAAGTTTTGTTACTTCTTTATTTTCGTCTCTCAATCAACTTATAGTTAGTCTAGTTATGTTTTATATGAATAGTTCAGTTGTACATCCTCTATAGATTTTTGAGGTAACTATGTCCTTGCTTACGTTTTCATCTGTTACAATTACCGGAATAGTTTCATGATCTGAAATTTAATAATCTTCCATACTTTTACTTATTACCATTCTTTTCTTATTACATAATACATGATCTATCATTGTGGTACTATTATTCATAATTCTTGTTGGTTCTTCAATAACTTTTTCTAAACTCAATAAAGTTATAATATTTTTAAATTGATTGCTGTAGGTTGAACGCGACATAATATTAATGTTAATCAGCTGTTATTAAATTACGTCCATTGATCATTGGTTATACAAACGTAACCGTAACTGTGACTTCCGATCGCTACTGTCGCATGTTACAGAACTTTTTCCAGCCCCAATTGATAGAATTTCAAGAACATGATCTGGTTTCTACAGGACGGGGCTACGTCCCACACTAGGGATCGCTCCCGTGCCATTTTGCAAGGAATGTTTCCGGGACACCTGATTTCGTCACTGTGCGATATTGAGTGTCCGCCTCGCTCCCCTGACCTGAGCCCCTGCAATTTCTTTTTGTGGGGCTACCTCAAAGCTGAGGACTACAAACATCGGCCTCAAACTCTTGAATAATTTAAGAAGGTAATAAGAGAAGAAATCGCCGCTATTCCTTGAGATATGCTGGAGAGAGTGATGCAAAACTTCAAGGAAAGACTTCGGATGTGTATAGCCCTCGGTGGCCGCCATTTACACGACATAATTTTTAGAATCTAAGAATGAAACCTTATTACATGTACTGTTCAGAAATAAATGTGTTTTTTGTACCTTTTACCGTTTCTTTTTTATTAATCTTTCACATGTGGGACTCTATTCTGCCGCACCCTGTACAATTGCAAGAAAAAAATATATTTATGAATCAACAAAACCAATTTATTTTAGACGAACACAATTATTGTTTACAGCTCCGATGACGCTAGTAAGAACACAAACTGCTCCCAGATAATGATACAAGCTTTGTTGACGTTGTCCACGATGGTGGCAGTTCCGATGACGCTGGTAAGAACTCTAACTGCTCCAAGATGATGATACAAGCACCAGTAACGTTGTTCAGGAAGGCAACAGCTCCGATGACGCTGGTAAAACACCCTATAAACATAAAAACATTGTATTAGTAACATAGAATAGCTGGAAACATTAAAAAACATCAGAAAAAGAAAGACATTGAGAAAATATATAAAAAACTATAGAGTTGACTGTCTTTCTTGAAAATAACAGCTGTCTCTATAGTTTTTGTTTATTTTATCATTAGTATATCTACGGCAACTAATATCTATTTCCGGTAAAAATAAGTAAAATTGCATTTATTCAACAGGATTTTTTTTCAATTTTTTTCAAATAAAGTATTATTATTTGTAAAAAATTACTATCGATAAAAATATCTAATCTTGTCAAAATATCCGCAATCATAAACCCTTGAATCGTTTTTTAAATTATTTATTTATTTAATGATTATTTCAGGAGATAATATCAATATTCCTTACTTAAGCCGCATTCGCAGTTCGAAATTTGATGAACTTCGGTGAAATTAGTAGAGTTTGACATATTGCTTTGTATGTATCCGTTCACAGCTCTGAAATTTGATGCGCACAAATTTCACTTTCTATAAAAGTTTGCAAACTTCAAACTGTTTAACCAAATTTAGAGACCGTTCTACAAATAAAGTACAAATTTAACGAATTCTCTTTGAATAATTGTCAAAAATTGTTGCGTTTTTTTGTACGTCAGCTATGAAAGTTAAAATATATAATGGATAGACCCCGACGATGTAAATATCGTAAATATTGTCTTGTCGTTCATGTGTTCATGTGTGTAACACGTGGTAAGTAACAAGCCAATCGGAAAATAGCTGGTAGATGGTACATTGAAAAGATAATAGATGTCGATATTACATAAATTTCGAGTTCTGAACGCACGAAGTTCATTTACAGAAATTATGTATTACAAATTTCACCAAATTTCGAGATGTGTATGCGGCATTATAGGAATAAAATTAAAGGACGCCATTGTTATTCGTCTAGTTATGTTTTGTCTGAGGTTGGTTCTCTTCTTTTCCTCACAATTGTAAATTGTTGTTGTTCCTATTTCAACCGCTAGATGTCTCGTACTGTATATTTGTATTCAATCAGTAACATGTTATTTTGTGTCAGTTGTCTCGTCGACTCGTCAGCAATGAAATTTAGAGTTTTGTTTTTTGCTTCGTTAACTTCATATTAAGTTTTTTTTTATTTTGCGTATTGCTGACTCCGAACTTCGAACTAAGAATTTTTATTATAAAAGAAAAATTTCTTTATATGGTTAATTCCAACAAATTTTTTCTGGTGAGTTTTTTGTTCAAATTGTATTGACCAGCAATTATCTTATTGTTGTATTATTTTATATTTAGACCTGAAGATGGTTACACCCGTAACCGAAACGTTGTCAACTTATCTTCAATAAAAGACTACAACTTAAGCCTAAGTCCTTTAATTGTATTCCTACATTACCTTGGCTTATTAAAACATACTACTATTCCTTACTTATGTAACAGCCTGTATGTAGTGACGTATCTGGCTGGATGCTTTGACAAACGATGGCGTCTGTTGTGCGGGCGCCAATCAATCGGATAGCGGTGTATCGTCGGACAATACAGGGTATGGAAGCAACAAATAAAACACAGAAATGGTGACAATTATCAGGATGCTTTTATTGACTTTTTTGTATATAGAGCGGCTGTGGTGGAATGCCCGAGAGGCGGCAGGAAGTTGATGAATGCGAATGTCGATGCGACTTTGTCGTGATGGTGACTTGATGTTAACGGTGACGTCCCGGATATGGTGTCGACTTTCGGGGACGCTCGGGGCATCGTGATGGTGACGGACAGATGATGGGTTTGGAGATTGCGGGTAACTGGGAACGTGAAGCTGTTGTTGACGGGCCCGGTGTAAAACCACACAACAAACAGTCGCGGGCGCTTCTCCGAGAGCTCGGATAATCGTCGCGGCGTTGGCCGGATGATCTCGCACGGAATCAGACAACGATATGGGGTGGACAAAATCGGTACGGATGTTGTCACGAGAACTTGTGACACACATACGTAACAAAAGATAAACACAAGTACGACGCAAAACGTGAGAATTACACCCGCCAAACCTCGGGGACAAAACGCTACGGCTTTGACCGACCAAACAAGTATTTGACAGGTAAAGGTACTTACCAACGGTCGGCGATACCATAGCGAGAACTCGCAGTGGTATCGGAGACCAGATGGTGAGCAGAACGTATGCGAGAACTCGCTGGGACTATAACGGACGGGACGCTGGTGATGGCAAAAACTCGTAATAGCAAGAATTTATGGATAAAACGTGATCACGTTTTAAAAGTACCCCTAGAGTAGGGAACACATATTGACGATCGTAGATGCGGCCGCGGTATTTATACTGTTTTGCTACTAAAATGTGTCCTGGTTGTCCGTGGAGGTGTGCCCTAACTTAAACAATTGGGTGGTTTAGTAACGGATGGAAACCGGAGTAGAAACCACCCAATTCTGTCTAACATAGGCGCAAACGGTACGCGGGACGGATTCGCGCGCACTGCCGAACGTTGGTGGCGATCGGACACAGAGCGCGCGAAAAACGAGGTTGCCAGGACCGGACTCAAAAATATCTCGGGACCAAAAATACACCTTGTGACGAACACTTTCTCACAATGTCTACTGAAGATGTTCAAGATTTAGATTTATGTACTAACGTCGAAGAAGCATCAAATGGTAAATTTAAAAATTGTACTGTTAAGTTTTACAAAATAGTTATTTGTGTATCAAGAGCGTAAAGTGAATCTTTATTGCTCATGCTCGGTAATTGAAGCGCGAACGAAGCGAGAGCAATAAAGATACTTTACGCTTGAGACACACACATAATTTTTTCTACGACTTTACTTACTAAAAATTTTTTTTCAATAACTGAACTTTCAATTTTAACATCCCTCATCCTCATTAAATCGGCACTACTGCCCAGCTGCATTCAGGTTCAACTTCAAATCATAGCGCATCAAACTTCATGTATAATATGTGTAAAAGTGTAAAAATAAATCTAACCTATATTTTAGATTTTGTAAGTACTGTTTCAAAAAATTAAGATTTCAGCAACAGTTTATATTTTTCTAAGCGAGCGGTAAAGTACTTTACCGCTTGTTGCTATAGGAGACGCACGGTAAAGTATTTTATTGTTTGTTACTCGGTAACCATCAACTTTACGATGACAACTGAATGCATAAACATCAACTTTTCATAGCAATCGTAGAAAAAATAAATTGTTTTTCTGATTTTATATTTTATTTCCTACTAATAAATTATAAATGATACTTTTTATCACTAGTGATAAAATACTGTCACTTTTTATAACTAGTTTTAAAATAAACCACTTTTCACAACTAAAATGGCTTATCAAAATATTGACTTTTTGTAACTGATTTGGAAAAAAATTAAAAATAATTTTTGACAGTTTTTTCTGTTTAGAAATTCGGGCGACATTTTTCATGTATCAATAGATACGATGATATATTCTTATTTCTGCTTTCAACTGACAGTTGGAAATATGTATTTTCTGCTCGGTCATAGAAAAAAACACAAGTTTATGTTCTATAAAATTTCAACCCACCAAGCAAATCTTTGATTTAATCGTATGGTATTTTGCGAAACTATTATGGAAAAAGAGAATGCAGGTGGCTCAGTAGTACCGAATCGGTCTGTAGATTTGAAAACCCGGGTTTGATTTTCACAGCCGACAAACCATTTTTATCATATTAATACTATCCCTGTGGCTGCCCCTTCACTAAGTGCCACATCCAGTAACGAGTAGAAGGCGTGATTATCGGTTTATTTTATTTATTTTTTTAAAGGAGAACCAACTTTCGAAGATTGCATAATGCCCATGACGCATATAGAGTTTAAACTCCGAGTCTACCATTTGACTGCCAAAAATAGAAACGCCTCTATTTTCAGCAGTCAAGACTGCCGAAAACAAACTTCATTATGATGCTGGTTTTTTCGCTATCTTCTTTTGTTGTTTGACGTATGAATTATTATTGTTTATATTCTTGTTTGATATTTTGTACATATTTATAGTTAAATTCATTTACTTTATACATAGTTAGATACTTTTATGTTTTCATATTTCATTTATAGTTCGTCATTTTTTTTTAATTTAATTTTTTGTTATATATTTCGTAGTTTATAGTTTTCATATTCCTTAATACTCAACAAACATTTTAAATAATACATTTAATTATATTTCATTTATAGTTCATGTAATTTTCGTTTAATTTAATTTTTTGTTTTATATTTTGTAGTTTATAGTTTTTATATTTCTTAATAGTCGATAAATATTTTAAATAATACAAATTAACAAATAACACGTTAAAATTAGCAAATATTTATTTCTGACTGTCAGAAACACCGATTCTATATGTGTCACCCGTTTTAGACGTGACTCTCAGTTTTTCAGCAGTTTGTAGCAGACTCCGAGTCTTGACGCTATATGTGTCAAGGGCTTAAAGAAAATCATCATTTGGTGTTAAACATCAATTTCCAATATCATGCATGCGTTAATGTAAGGATTGGTATTTTGGGACATAATATTATAGGTCCTTTTTTATTTGAAGTATTTTTGTTTAAAATAATTTGGGAAACAAAGTGTCCGGTAAAAGTGTTACCCATGTTCAACACCTATGGCCCGCTTTTCATGATACACTCGGTAAATACCTAAGTTCTAAAGCAATGGTCTCCCTGTTTCAATATGAATGGTGATGTCGTCTATTGGTTATGAATTTACCGAACAATTGGATGTCGAATCGGATTTTAGATAGGATTATGGTTGCCAACTCCTGAATTTTAGAAAAAAGGACATCATCTGAACAGAGATAAAAATAATTATGAAAAAAAAATGAAACAAATTTCAATGTAACTTATTTACAAGTACCTACTGGGTGAAGAAAAACGTAAACAAATATTATTCTCATTAAATAAAAAACTAAATATTAATAATTATTTATGAAACAAGTGTTCTGTGACACTTGATTGCAGAGTGGGACAGCCATGAGAGCAATGTAAGACTTTTTTAACACGAGTTACATATACTGATTATTTCTACAATAGCCTATTTCAACAGTACGGTGTTTAAAGAAATATTTAATGCTTATCAATATTAGTTGAAAATGTGTTACAATAAAGCTAAATAAATGAACAAAAGTAAAAAGTATTCATATCTAGAATATTTAATTAATAAATAAATTATTCAAAACGATCGCCATTGATGTTCTTGTGACGTAAGCAGCTCAATTAACCTGCAAGTTCACATTGTGAGACAATGCACCGAGATCAAAGCAATAGTTAATTACAACAATAAATGTTATAATAGCACAGCAATATAGTACATCAATTTTTTTCATTTTAATTTAATCTAAAAAAATGTGCTTAAATGTTTACTTCTTAAGTTTAAAGAATAATATTTTTTATGTGGTAGCTAGCTTAGTAGTATCAAGTCGACCTGTGGATCCTGAGAACTCTGGTTCGATTCCCACAGGCGACAAACAATTTTCATAATTTCAAAAACTACCCCTGTGGCTCCTCCATCACTAGCATCATTGGGGGGGGGCATGATTTCACGGCTGGTAACCGCACTTCACGCGCAAAATATATCACTTACCGAGATCTGCTTCGGCAGAGTGCTCCCTTAGTAGGAATTTTACAATAAAATAAAAAAAGGGGAAAATTATTTCTCTACGTAAATTAACACATGAAATAATCATATATTTGTGGTATAGCTTATTGAGCTTTATAACTAACTAACTAACTGTATTAATAAAATTTCAAAAGTATGACACATTTATTCAGTACATCATCTTAGCTCGTGTAATTAAATTGGTGTGGAGCAATTATTTTATCGTGCGTGGGGTAAAATGCTGTGCGATAAATAATCATTCTTGGATCTACTTCATAACTCATTTTTCATACGAATGTGGAAAAACTAATATAAAAGCATCTTTCAGTTTTTTACTGTCATATATATATGTATATATATATATATATATATATATATATATATATATATATATATATATATATATATATATATATATATATACATATATATAATACATTTGTAAAAGCAAAATTAAGAAATGAGTAACATCTGTCTTGAAAAAAAGGACAAATGATGTCCTTTTTCAATTTAAAAAAATACAGCAACAGAAGATACTCAAAAAAAGGATTGTTCAAAAAACAACGATTAGCAACTCTAGATAGGATTGAGTTTCGGATCGTAAAGGATATTAAATTTTTTGAAAATACCGATCTCTAATGCATAATATATTTTATTATTAGAATGCTTAATCATCATAACCACATAGTGCTAAAAAAATTAGGGACAGATTGTACAAAAGAAAGAAAAAAGAATTGTAACATATTAATACAAACAATTTCATTGGTGTGGCAAGTAAGGTTCGGGAAACAAATAGTAAATAAAATATCTATATAAATAGATCATATCAACTTGATATTTGAATTATAATACTGTTCCTGTTTTCTTGTTTATTCAAATTTTAATTCATCATCTGTTGAGCTATGAATATAAACGTTCATAATAAATACCGTTTTAATATCAATTTGTAGTTGATAGTCATTTGTTGCCCAAGCTTGTTTGGGAAATTTGTTTACATTATTCAATGTTAAATTATCAATATACCATGTACCCTTAAAATAATAATTAGTTGCAGAAATTGTTTTCAGGTTCTATTAGTAGAAGTTTACCTTTTTAACTGGACATTTATCAGGAAAATGGCCCAGCAGATCATGTTTCACCCACTGATATTCTAGGTTAAATGTATCACATAAATTTCTTTTAAACATAACTGGCAATTGTCTGTAGGTGTTACTAAATAATCCAAACAGTCGTATTTCAGCCTGAAAATATTTCATTTGCTTACATATAAATTAAATATTTTAAAATAGTTTTCTTTGACTTTTTTACTTTCTTATACACAGTATTGGAATCGTGAAAAAAAATCGTTGATGAGATTTTCGCGGAAATACGTGTTTTGAGGTCTACTGAATCCGTTTTGATCATTTTGTCATGTCTGTGTGTATGTGTGTGTGTGGATGAATGGATAGATGTGTGTCCGAGTGTGCAATATTTTATGAACGAGAAAAGATTTGTTAATGAAACTTGGTAATTATAAGTTTCATGAAAATACGAAGAGCTGATTTGATTTCGAATGAAATTGAAAAACCGGAAGAGGAAGTTTACTCATTACTGGGTGTGGCACTCTGCCGAAGCAGATCTCGGTACGTGATATATTTTGCGCGTGAAGTGCGGTTACCAGCCATCACGGCCCCCAAAGATGTTAGTGGTGGGGGAGCCACAGGAGTAATTTTAAATTGGTGAAAATATTTCTTTGGATTCACAGACCGACTTGCTACCACTGTGCCATTACCCCATTAAAAAAAATTATCTAATCTATAAATTGAAAATAATTCTCCACTATCTTTCTCAAACTTGTTGCCATGTCACAAAAAAAGCATCTACAGAGACTATTCCCGGAAATAATCACAAGAGCTTTATTCTCAGTATAATAATGACAGGATTGGTTAAAACGCAGACACATGACATACAATGAAGCATTTCATTGGTTTTGAGAAATGTCAAAAAATAATCTGATTAATTTCAGTAGTGGAAAATTATCAAGATAGCTTTCATATCATTGGTTCATTTTCATATAAATTCGTGATTTTATTGATTCTCACCTATATGTAGTAAATTCTCAGTATAATATTGTTTTAATTGGTTTATTTCGCAAACGTGAATAGAAATGGATGCATTTGATAGGATAATTATTACATCTAAAATTTTTCTTATTCATATGTCAACTTTTATCTTTTTTAACCAAAGCCTGTTGTAGTTTCTGAGATTTCAATGATAGTCCTCATGTACAGAAGACACTCTATTATATTAAAAACAATTTTCCGTTCATCGTTCATTAATGTATACAAAATCATACATTAACGACTCCTATTAATAATGAACGTTTTTTTCTGGATGCATATAACACACGTAAAATAGCATATAATGGCTAGCGCTAAGTGCTAAACAGAATTAAACAAAATGATTTTGACATTTCTAGCTAAATAATATTCATGTAGCATTCCTTTACCATACATACATATCTTCACGCTATATCCCATCAAATGGGGTAGCACGAACCCTAAAATCACTCATAAAACATTCACTCATAATATAATCAAATAATCAGCCCCCGTCAAACATTATCATTCAAACCCACCACCCTCATTTCAACCACTTTCATAGATCCCTCCATATAAACTCATTTATTTTTAAAGTGAATTTTACACAATTGCAGATAAACACTCTAATGAAATTACTAAACAACAAAACTAAAATCAAATTCCTGCACTTATTAAATCATCAGATTCATTCCGCAATTAATCTTCGCCAAACGTTACTATCTTGACACACCACTTTAGCTTAATCCACATTCATAATTCCTTTCATACAAGCACGTTTGTTTCTCGTACTCGAAAACTTTCGTTCACGCAACAATCCTTCAATCATATTCATCCTTTTGTTCATGGTCGCCCACGCAAACATTTACCCTCAATTTCCTTTAAAATGAATATAAATATAAAAACATTATTCTACAAACGAAAAAACCGCTGGTGCTAGGTAATGTTAAATGAACTGAAATTATCCACTGTTGTTAAAACATTTGCAACACGTTCGTTATTTACTTAATATATTATAAGCGTTATTAACCTAACAAATTTGTCATGCAATAAAATAATATTTTCTCCAAATTAAAAAGGTACGATCAACGGCAAAATATTGTAACTTACTCATGTGTTAAGTGGCAATTAATAATCTCAACAATTACCATAACTCGCTCGTTACGCTGTTATCGCGTTCAAATGTCTCGATTGTTAATCGCCCTCTTTAGGGTCGTTGATTTCCACTGAAGTTCGAATATCTGAACGTTCGAACGTTCTAATGTTTTGAACTTCGTCAGGAAAACTTCGAAGCTTCGAATTTTCGAATTTTTTGAAGCTTCGAATTTACGAATTTTCGAATTTTTCAAAGCTTCGAATTCTCGTATTTTTTGTCTCTGAATTAACGCCATCTGTCATCTCCAAACATGCTCACGCATAATTCGCGAAAAGTCGGCCACGAATTAAATAATAAACTCGGCGAAGTATCCTGCAAAAACTCTGCAAGTTTATGCGTCTTAATTAAGACATCTATTCTCTTACCACCCATCTATATGCTACGGACTTATAGTAAAATTTTTAAAATGAGAATAAAAATGATACAAAAACCTGTTAATTAAAATGTTTTTGACAGTGTAGCGAAATTTTAAATCAAAATTGAATTAATTTGGCAAATAATAACAATTACTTATGCATTAATATAAAACTCTGCAAATGAGTTTATTCTGAAAATAATTCATATCAACATACTGTGTTCACGTAGGATCCAGATTCACAATTCGAATAATTCGAAAAATCAACAACCCTAGCCCTCATTAACACACTAGTCAGTTAATAGTATATTACATAATAAGTGTTTTACATCACTTTCCTGTCGTATTACATATAAATTTTTTTCTGAAATCATTTAATTTAATCAATAATTAAATCACAAATAATTCGAAATGTTTAAATTTTTTGATATGCATTGTATTTACAGACTGTTTTGTACTTTATCAGACTGTTATTCTTGTTGTAACCTTGCATACGTACTTTACTTGACTATTTTGTTAAAAATCTACTTTCCATAGTAAAATTAAAAGTATACACTTTCTTGCCGATTTCAGGAAATAGTTATTTAATAATACTATTAATACCGTTACATTACGTGGCAAATCTTGAAATTGTTCTGCATGATAACGTAGAGAAAACGTAGTCCTATTTGATTTGAAAACGGTACAGTTCACTTTTATTACTTTTTCATTATAAGAAGAAACGTCACACCGTCTAAACATTGCTTGCCAACCAAACTAAAAAGTTTAAAGTTACAAATAATTGCGCGAACAATAATTATGTGAACTTACCACTATATCAATAGAAAACGTATATAAAATAAATAATATAAGAATTAATTTAACTGCCATAGCACTGACAGTAGTACTATTATAATAAATTCTTTTTTCAATATATGACATGAATTTGAATGTTGTAAATAGTTAAATGTCAGTGAATTTTTCTGCTACTTGTATTTTATAAGATCGCAAGACCTTCTACACTATTGGATAATAGAGAAAATAATTATTACATTGTTAACGGAACAACAAACATATTTAATTTGACGTAATTAATATTATTTTTTTAATAGAAATTTGCGGAAGTATATCGACATAATATGTTTAATCATTTATAAAAATCATTTTTATTTGTTATTAATTTAATTATGATGCATTGAAAATTGAATAACAAGTGTTGTGATGTTCTGATTTACTGTTGATATGAACTTATTATTAAACTAATTTATGTCTGTTTATTCTGATGCATTATTGACAAGAAATAATATTAATTTATAAGCAATCATCATTAAGAAGAAATTAAATTAATTAACGATTTTTTTTAAGTCAGTGTAACAAATTATTTATAAGGGTACACAAATATGTTTCTATAAGTAAAAAATAGGCTTTTCGAATATCATTTGAGAACAGAAAATTACCAATTGTGATTTCCGCTGGTTCATCCAAAGAAATGGAAACAAGCTCGGAAATCAAGTATACGACTGAATAATACACCGGAAAATTTAAATATGTCACTGCACGTCATTCATATGACAAAAATTTGATATTTACTTAGTAATCTTCTTGGTAACCATGTTCTTTTGTGAATTATTTCTGAATGTTAACCTCTTTGACACAGTGTTATTGACAACTCCATCGCTCTTATACGCCAACTAGCAGTAAAAAAATTAACTTCTAATAGTGGGACTGTTTCATTTATTGTGCATGTTTGTATGGTAAACGTACATGTTTTTACAATGTTAATTTTAATTTTTTTCCATGAAAAGCTAAAAAAAAGAAAATCTAATATGAACTGTTCCTTTTACGGATGCAAATCGGTATAAAGTATTGCAACATATGATAAAAAGAATCGTCTTCAGTTAATAATTTGTAATACGTGCTTCGACAGCTATTTTTTAACGCAAATATTACACTACAACTAATTATATACATATATTGTGACGAGTTCTTTACCAACTCGGCGACAAATGTTGGCGCTGGTTGCTCGGGCAACAACGGTTCCGGATAGCAGGTGTAGAGATTGAGGTTTGGGTGCGAAGAAAGAATAAAACATACAATAATGGTAAAATATGTGCTGTTGCGTTTTATTTGATAAAAAAAACAATTTGTTGGTATACTGGAGAATGGTGCGAACTGTGGTTGTGTTGCGGGTGATGATAGCTGCCACCACGAGGGTCGGTGTACCCGGGAGAATCGTTTCTACCTGGTTTCCGTGGTCGACGCTGATATGACCCGAGGAGTGGTCGCAATCGTCTGCTTGGGTGTCCGCGAGTACGAGGAGCGCAAAACCGAGTTTTCGAAAATCGACGCTGGGCGTCGCGACGCTGATATGACCTGGGGAAGGTTCGTAATCGTCTGCTGGGATGTCCGCGAGCACGTAGAGCGCGAAACCGGAGTTTGTTGAAAAACCGACACCGGGTGTCGCGACGGCGGGGTCCACTAAGTAGCGGCTGGTTAGTAGTGTCGGATGGCGAAGAGTGGTTTTCCAACTTTTTTGAAAACCGACGCCTGGCGTCGCGACGCTGGGTGCTCGGAGATGACGGACGGTGTGCTGACGGTCGAAGTGAAAACCGTTTTTAAGATTTCGGCGGGGTTCCCGAGTTAAGGCTGATAACATACGGAGTATCACGACTGAGGGCGTACCCAAAAATGACGGTAACAGGTGCCGGACGCGGTCGACTTCGGCGACAGCGCGACGGTAGCCGCGGCGGACGTCGGGGATTTCTCGCTCTGACGCCGTTGGAGTGAGATCCGGTAATTTCGCGCAAAAAATGGAAGTGGCACGAGACGGATGGTGGTAGCTCGGAGGAAAACGCAAGTGTTACGACCGCAGACGCCGAGGATTGCTCTCTCTGGCGTGGCGGAAGTAATCTTGGCTGTCTTCGCACGAGTACCAAAAACGGAGGGTGACACGGGACGGACGCTGGTAGCCCGGAGAGAAACACAAACGTTACGACTGGGACGCCGAGGATTTTTCGCTTGGGCGTAACAGAAGTAATATTTTGTGCCTCTGCACAAGTACCAGAAAAAGGAGGGGGACACGGGACGGACGCTGGTAGCCCGAAGAAAAACACAAACGTTACAACTGGGACGCCTAGGATTGCTCGCTTGGGCGTGGCAGAAGTAATATTTTATGCCTTTCAACAAGTACCAGAAAACAGAGGTAACACAGGACAGGTTGGGCGGAACTTGGGGAAAACGCAACGTTCCCCTCGGCGGGTGTCTTGGATTGCTCGCTCGGACACCGTCGAAGTGAGACCTGGTGAACTCACCAAGTTTTCCGAAAACGGAAGTAACAAAAACAAAAACAACCTCTAGGAAGCGCACGACACGGTACGGAAAACAAACGGAATGCGGTTGCTTACCTAGTAGACGGAGAAGACGACTTCTTCTTTGACGGCTGGTGATTGCTCAGGTGACTCGCTATCTTCGAGGTTTGCACACTCGAAGACGGATGAACTGACTGTCTGGCTGAGGGCCCGGTTTATGTACTGTTTTGCTAATTAATCCGGTCTTAGGATGTTGTCGGCGGCTCGCACAATGCTAAAGGATAGGGAGGTTTGGTTGAATTTGGAAACTGGATCACGGGAGTTTGGATTTGGTTCAAAAGTAGGAAATCGGGTGAGATGGATAGCATTGTGTCCGCGGCGAACACGGCGCGCGAATACGGTCCTGCGTTCGCGCGCTATTCGCGATTCCGTGACTCGCGCATGCAAATCGCGGATTCGGAGCCGAAATTCAGTGTGACAAGTACGCTTCGTCACAACATTTATAATTTATCATTGCAGTAGTCAATAATAAGTAATTTAAATTTAGATTTTAATTCGTCATTTAAATCATGTTCTTTTAGTTGTACGCCAACCTGTAGAAAATAATTGTAATTCGGAACTTTCAGAACATGCAATTCATAAATTTTGTATAACATTATCTCTTGCTACATATTCTTCGGCAAGATCAGTGCATATTGGTTTAGAGATATACTTCATTCCCTGTATGAAAACTATTACGTCACATTCGGTATCCATGTGATTCAAGATTTTGTACTTAAAACGTTTATATTGATATTAGATTGACATTTTTAAAGCAAAATTTAAAATTAAAATGTCATTAAAATATCTATCACTTTATAAAATTTAATTAGTTTATAAATGAAACCAAATCCTGCATATTTTAATTAAAAACCAAACATAAATTTATCTTAACCCACGATATATGTATATTACCTACCTTATTGAAATATGTAATTTTGTAAAATAAAACTCACACATTTTTATTTTGTATTATTATTATATATAAATAAATTATATATGAAAATACAAAATACTACAGTTAAATTAATTAAAGATCCTCCATTCTCTAATTCCAGCGCAAAACAAACATGAAGATGACGAACGCATTTCTGCACTTGATTACCCAAAATTTTTGTAACCATTTCTTATTTTACAGTCTGCATTTATGTATCAAAAATGTCACAAACTTAGAAATGACAAGCGAAAAAATAATAAAATAATAAATATACATTTTCGCATTAGTAAGAACTGCCATACTTTTTCATTAAAATAATAAATGTGATAGAACGTGAAAAAACATAAAACGTGTGTCTTTACTTATTAAGACATATGTTAATGCCATTCACATAGGTACGAATAATATTATTAAAAAAAGATAGCTACATATCATTATTTTTATGATAACCTCGTCCACATATGACGTAATCGTTTTCATACAGGGAATGGGGTTCACATGAGAAATTTAGAATTGGTATAGGAGCATATTTTCTTTCCGAATGCTGATGTTTTAGAGTACACATGCATTTCAAGTTCATTGGAGAAATAGGTACTAACTGCTCTAGATCCGTTCTGCAAAATATAATAACAACCCAAGCAGAAATATGAAATTTTCTAGTTCCAGTATTGGGTATACAAAACATTCTGGAGTGAATATTCGACAGCAAAAAATTCAAACATTAAAAATCTTCACATACTATATTCTCAAAGCAGATAATTCACTCTTACAATGGGGGATTCAAGTGGTAGAGCTTTTCAATATATATTTATTAAAATAAATTCTTGACCGTTCATCATATTTAATACAATATAAAATCATATCATAAATGATATCTTTATTGCTGAAATATGCAAGTTAAAGTTGAATAATTCAAATCGCTCATTTGTATTTCGCACTACCATATTGCAATTACGTAGTTGCATTAAGCCAATCACAGAACTTTGTCTGAAACGTTTGTCGGTGCTCAATTTTACTGAGAGGAAGACGAAGAAGAAATAAGCATTCAGCATTCTACGATTCTACCAATGACGTATAATACTAGACGAATTATGCCGTGTTCAAGTCAATGCAGTGTTGTGGAGCAGAAAGGGATGGAATAACTTTTGGGTCCGCCGGGTGCGCGGCAAGGAGCGAGTACACTTTGATGTTATGCAAGTTGCTTCTTGCCGCGCCTCACCAACCAGTTATTCTATCCCTTTCTGCTTTACAACAAACGCCGTTGTTATCCGTCTAGTTATGTTTTGTCTGAGGATTCTATGACAACGACAAACGTTACGTGAAGTTACGTGTTTTTATCTCTGTCTTATCTGTCTCGCTTTAAGCTAAGATGCAACTACGTCATATTCGTTTGTTTCGAAAGTTTAAACATTTTTATCATGCTTAATACAAGTTTAAAAAAAATTAAAAAATTTTGGGTATAATTATTTTATTACGTAGATTAATATATGAAAAATTCAAAAAAATCTTGAAAGGCCCATTGATTTTTTTTTGTATGAGTTATTCTATTGAGTAAACAGTTTACATTTCTTAAGTTTAAATTGTTGATAGTTGAATGCGTACACCAATATTTTGTATGTGTTTTGTAACCACAAATCATATATCTATGCGAAAATCATATTCAACTAAAAAGTGAATGATCATGAGCAAAAGTATTATGCGAGTTGCATGCTATATTCAGAATTTTAAAAAAATCTAATTTTCCTACGAAGGTGAAGATGCATCCAGGAATTTAAACAATTACACAATTTTTAATTTCATCGACAAAATTAGCGAAACGAGCTCTACATAAATATATGTATTCTAATGTAAACAAATCATGTATCCTACAAAAACTAGGCGAATTCAGAGCCTCTATAGTTGATTTGAGTCATCAATAGTTGGTTATGTATTGACAACTCAAATCAACTATAGAGGCGGTGCGTTCGCCTAGCTTTGGTAGGATAAGTGATTTATTTACATTAGAAAATTTTTATTCGTAAATAAATAAATAAATATATCATCACGCCTTCTACCCATTGCTGGGCGTGGCACTCTGCTAAAGCAGATCTCGGTAAGTGATATATTTTGCTCGTGAAGTGCGGTTACCAGTCGTCAAATCACGGCCCCCAAACATGTTAGTGGTGGAGGAGCCACAGGGATAGCTTTTTCAAATTATGAAAATTTGTCGCCTGTGGGAATCGAACCAGGGACCTCAGGATCCACAGGCCGACTTCATACCACTGTGCTAGCCATCCCATATTTATTCGTATAGAACTCATTTCGCCAATTTTGTTGAGGTGAATTTTTTTTGCAGATCTGAATGAAATTTGGCGCACGTAAACATTGGATAGTCATACGCATCCTGTTAAAATATGAAACACATTCATCGTCTGTGAACAAATATATCACTCAGAATCGCAAATATTTGGTTTGTGTATCTTTAAAATTTTGCAGTTTCATTTGAAATATGATGTTCTAAAACTATCCATGTATATTGTATCAGAAGGAGAAAGTTTTGTATCGTTTAGTAATGGACATATAGCCATGCAAAGCCTTGTTTTTAACGAAAAATTAAGAATCCCAATTTATAATGGCAACACCACACGGTGGTATGATATTTGAAAATTCACTAGACCAACAACCTGTTAACAATTCATGATATTCAAATCATATTAGGTATAAATCACAAATTTTATTCAACCCTGTTGAGGGGTTGGAGGAGGGGAGAATAAGGAGAGTGATGAAGTGATCCATTTAGGCTAGGAATGATTTGACATTATTAGTAAATAATAATTGAGTATGTGTGGGAGGGAAAGGGAGGCGAAAGTGATCCATTTAGGGTGGAAATCATTTAATTTTGTTAGCAGATGCTAAAAAAAATGTTTTCAAAAGTTGTCATTGAAACAGAAGTTGGGCCGTAAACTGCCCTTGGGGACCCGTCTCCTTTAGGAAAAAAATCTACTTTTTTTAGGATTTACTATCGTTTTTTCGCTAATCTAGGCGTATATGATTTGAATTAATTTTATTACCAAGGAAGTTAATGTTTTAAATATAATAAAACATGTGATATAGTGGCAAATAAAAACGTTCTTTAATGTTCAGTTATGCATTACATCCTTCTCATCCCTTCGATCATAAAAATAAATCCGTGACATCTCTCCCCCCCTAAATTAAAAGTCTGGATCCGCCCCTGTGTATTAATAGAAAAATGTATATTGTTCAACCATTCTTAGATGGTAACATAAAATTAAATGCAAGAGAATTAAAAAAAAACTTAAACCTGTTTAATATTAATTGTAAATTAAGTAATGAAAAAAAAATGACCTTCACTAACTAGGATAAAATCAAAGTGGTGCTTCGTGTCAATGTCTAATCAGATAACTATTTTGGGCTATTCATTTTGACAAAAACAAAGATGTTTTTACCAATTAATCAATGTATTATATCTATTTACTTGTCTAAACAATGGAACAAAATGATAAGAAAATTAGAATTTAATTTCGTTAAATGTTTTGAAAATTTCTTCAAGGTTACTCCTTGAGGTTTTTTTTTATTTTAGCATATTATCAGACAGTTTGATCTAAAATTTTGTAAGAATATTTTTATTAAAAATTTATAAATGTATATATATATATATATATATGTATATACAGGATGGTGAACGCAACTCTCGAACATAGGGATTTAACATGTAAAATCACAATTTTGTAATTTCCTGCGTCCCTAATTATTTTAAGCAAAAAAGCTTCAAATAAAAGTTTATGGAATAAAATTCTGCATCTAATACAATAAACAAAATTAACTTTGCATGCTACGCAACGGCACAAAATTGATCCGAAAATAACGAAAATAGCCTGAAAACTGCTTAAAAAGTAGCTTTAAGCTACAAAAAGTAGCTTTAAAAGTAGTTTCAGTTGTTATTTTTAAGCTAATAGAAAAAAAAGTAGCTAGCTACAAGCTACAGCTATATTTTTTCAAAGTTAGCTAAGCTACAGCTAAGGTAAATGTAGCTAAGCTAGTAGCTAGCTACTGCCCAGCTCTGGCGATATGCCATAAGTAGCTTTTTTTTAAATATACTTTATCTAACTAATAAACTCTGGTTCGAGAAATATTCTTTACAAATACACCTCTAACTTCGGTTCATTATCGTATATATCTCGATTTCCACTCAAATACATTTTGTCTGAGGCAACTTTTAATTCGAATAAATTTGGATATTTATAATAAAAAATAATATATCCCTCGAGTTAAAGCTCTCGGGTTTCATCAGATTATAAATGACCAAATGCATTTTCGTGAAACTCTTTCTTGTATCGATAATAAACCAAGCTACTGGTAAATTGTTTGAAATACAAAAATTGTTGAAAATTTGCTTAAAATTTAATAAAAATACGAGAAATTCAATGCCGTTTAGAACGCATCTTTATATCCCGTTTATTAGAATTAAAAGCTTGAATTTGATTTTCAATAACTTAAAAAAAAAAACTGACAAATACTTAAATGACATTTTTGACATTAAACTAGCAGTCATGAATATTCTAATATTAGATGCATTCCATTTGCCATTTGGATGAGATATAACTTACATTTATAAAACTTTATTGCCAGTACTAGATTTGCGGATACGGATTTAGCTTAAAGTAATACACCCCCAATAAGTGTATTAGTTTTCTTAGTTGACTTCATCTAGTCATGATGTCTAATCTAATCTGAACTGAATTTAAATGGAATAAAACTATTATTACTTTAAGATTTTTGTATATTACTACTTATAACAAACAAATTAACAATAATTTCGAAAAATGATTCAAGTAAAGCATTTAAATTAAATTAGGGACCATTTTAGTAATCAAAGTAAATAAAGTTGTGATAGCACTGGTTGTATATAGTCCATTCACGAACTTAATTCCAGTTTTTCATTTAAAAGTAGACCGACAAAACGTATTTTTTGCCAGAGTAAAATAATAATAAAAAGAAAATAACAATATTTTATTTTTGTCATAAAATATCCACGTGCCGGTAATTATAAAAAATAAAATTACCGATTAGTAACAGATAATGATTCATTCAGTTACAGCATTATTATATGTGTCATGTTCATCAAAATTGGCAAACAAACTGTAAATATTGCATTTAGTAAAAATAACTATGTGCAAAGAAAAATCTTTTTCCAATTTCCATTTTTATATGCATTGTTTTATTCAAAACTGAGATACATAAATCATATAAATTTAATTACATATAATTATTTGAGTAGTTTGTTCCAACTTCATATATACGAAGCTAAAGAAGTAATTCTTCTTTATCATAAACACCTCCAAAGATAATTGAAACTCCAGATCAAGCTATGGTGGATCTATTCTTGTCAATCAACCTGCTGCTGGTACTTTTAAAATCTCCGAAATTGTTGTCAATAATATGAACAGGTACAGAAGAAATCAATGTTTCTTTAGATAGTATAACAGTTTCCACTTGACATTCTGTCAATATAAGCAACTGTAAGAATTGTGTTATTAATAGACACAAACTAATTTATTTCTCAATTTTTTCTAAGATTGGAACAGCCGGTTCTTAATCACAAATATTCATTGTGTAGGAACAATGCAGTCCAGTATTTTTAGTCTTGAATTAATTTTTATTTTTGAAAAGTATAAAATTATTCACAATTATGCATCAAATTTATTTTTATGCAAATATTTAAGAAATATACAATAAAATATCAATATTTGCTAAATATGCATTTTCTTTTTTTATTATCTTATATACAGTATAAGGAAATATTGGAATCGTGAAAAAAATCGTTGACGAGATTTTCGCGGAAATACGTGTTTTGAGGTCTACTGAATCCGTTTTGATCATTTTCTCAATGATATCTATGGGTGTGTATGTGTGTATGTGTGCTTGCATGGATGTGTGCCCGAGTGTGCAATATCTCATGAACGAGATAAGATTTGTTAACGAAACTTGGTAGTTACAAGTTTCATGAAAATACGAAGAGCTGAGTTGATTTTGAATGAAATTGAAAAACCGGAAGAGGAAGTTTACTGGACACACAAAACAATAAATTCTATTTATTTCAAATTGGAATCAGTTACGAAAAAAAAGTTTCAAATAAAAGATATGCGTCTAATTTTCAGAAAAACGAATTTATATATTTAATAATATATTCCAATAATCATAGAAGCAATAGAAACAAAAAAACATAAACATATTTAACATTTATATGTCAAATAATAATTGTCAAATTTCATTGATTTATATACTAAATATTAAATATGCTGCGTATAATAAAGTTATGTGGTGACTACACCAGATTTTTTTAATTTGATATTAACTTTTTATGGAACGTGAACATATGAAATGCTTGTTGTTGTGCGTAATAAAAACAATACATGCAATTGCATAGAATCCGCTCTGAAAATGACTCACTTTTCTCACGATCTAGGAAAAATAAATTGAGTAATTAATAATTAGATTAGTTTTTTTTTTGTATTTTTGTAGAATACTACGATGTTGTTCAAAGAAACTTGGGCCCCGAGTGCGCTTCAGTTTTCATCAGAGGTGTTGAAGAAGTTCAACGTCTTTTCGCGACAGGCAATGCAGCAAAGGTCCAAAAAGATTTCAAGTAAGACCAAACACATTTTGTTTAAACAATGTGTCTTATTCAGTTATTTCTTGTTTCTAGTCGGTACTGGCTTTTTAATTTCTAAATCCGTATGCTGCTGACAACTTCTTCCAAAACATTGCGACAAAAATTAACTCTAATACGCCACACTATCCCCCATTACCATTACTAATCTTTGCAGTGCTTTGCAAAATACCACTTCTTTGACAGATTACGAGAGACTGGCAGCTTATGCAAAAGGACCACCTTGCCCAACAAACTACAAGTCTTTGTCATTGAATATGACCAGCATTGCTCTGAACAGAGTAGTCAATGGTAAACAAAAAATATCCCATCAAAATGATAGTTTACACTATATAGTGTCATTTATTTTGTGGATTTAATTGATCGAAGCCGAAACGAAGCAGAGGTGGCTTAAAACTAAAATTTAATTGTTCTCATTCATTCAAACCTCATTCTGTGCATCTTTTAGGTTACGTTAGGAATTTTTGTTTTGATTCCTTTTGCTCGTTTGGACCTCGGTCGATTAGGCTAAGAGTTTTCATTTCGAGCCACTTTTTTTCTTTTCTTCTTTTCTTCTATTATTTTGTCTTTTTTTAATTTTGGAGATGCTCGAGCATAAAAGTATTAGGATATTCAAATATCATCGCTAAATAAAATAAATAGTATAACGAACCCGTTTTTGAGGCGGCCGAATATGTTAATGCACGTCACCCGAATCAATTTGTAAAAACTACGGCTCGGTGAGTCCGAAAAATCCAGGGCCCGATTTGGATACAAGCCTAGTGTAAAAACTGCAAAAAGTGCAAACAAGTGCATATAAAACAGGTTTTACTTTTTATTATGTGTCTGATGCAGTTCCAACTTTAAAAATAAATATCCAAATTTCTGTTAAACTTTAAACTGTTGTTTTTCACCAATTATTCATAAACCGTTAATGTTTCAAATTAATAAACCTCAATCTATTTTATAAATTAAAGAAAATTACACACCAAACATAACTTTTATTATTTTGGAATAAAATGTATTTTTCATATTTAATAATAAAGCAATTTCAAGCTTGTATCAACAAAAAGATTTGACAGAAAATAATATTTGTCATGAAAAACAAACTTGTAACAATTAAAAAAAAAATAGAAATTTATGTTTAAATTGCAGTTAAACCGAATACGTAAAACAAATTGTAAAACCAGTTTCGTTTGATGCATCTTTTATTTAATTTTGTACATGTTTGCACAGGGGAACAGAAAATTGCATAAAATTAATATGCCGGATGTGAAATCCCTGCCGTAACAAATACCATTCGGTGTTGTTATTAAGAAAATGGTAACTTTAAAAAAAATTATTTCCAACAAATATTTGATATTTTACAAATTTTAGCAACATAAAATAATGTAGTGTTGCACAAAATTTTAACTTTTTTGATAGAATCACATACTTAAATGTTCAATTTTTTAATAGCTGCTTAAAAAATGACAACTCAGAGATCAGCGTAAACGCATTACTAACTACAAATTATTAAGATGTTCTGGATTTAAAGCCTGGCGTCAGTTAAATTTTTCTTTATAAATATAATTGTAAGTCAATACTTAGCACAACAATTATTATTTCTAATAATTTTGTCTCTCTCTCTCTAAAATAATAATAAAAATTATTGTTACTTGCAGACGACATGTGGTAATATCAAACTTGCACTCAATTCGTGGGCTACCCAATATCCTGGACTAATACGTCTCTGTACGGCCGTTCAACTTCTGTCGGCTCTTTCTACAATGTGTGCAAGATTTTCTTTGGTATAACGTAAGTGTATTGATTCTCATTACAACTAGTAGTAGTAGTAACACATCTTGTTATTATTTGGTTTTCAGAGGCGATGTTACTGCTGCTGGTGTTGCAAAGGCAAGATATGGGGGACTGAATCCCAATGTCGCTCGTGTTATTTCCTTGCATGGGACTATTGATCCATGGAGTGGTTTTGGTTTGAGCACAGATTTGAATCCTGAAGCTCCAGTCATTGTTGTCAATGGTAAATCTTTCAAACTCATTTCTTATTTTATTTGTGTGCTTATCTTTATTAATCCTTTTCAGGAATGGAATCAAATAATCCTATTGATGTGTACAACGCCTTACGTTATGTTGCAGATTAGCTTCAACAATCCTAAGTTACAAAAGTAATTTAAATTTTAAGACATAAAGATAAATTTTATCATGTTTGTAAATTTTATTTTTATGTAATTATGTTTGTCTATTGATATATCATAATATATTTGCTAAAACAAAATAAATATAAGTATATATATATATATATATATATATATATATATATATATATATATATATATATATATATATATATATATATATATATATATATTAAATGACATACAGCCTATAGATATTAAATATATAAACGACTGGCAGCTACGCGTTGGCTGAAGACCTGAGCAGAATGTTTTACCTTCATCTTTTGATTCTTATTTGAATTAATATGGGCTTCCGTTAATTTTGGCACATCTCTTAAATCAGATATTTCTTCATTTAGGTAAACCTTTTTCATATATTTCTTTTAAATGTTCCCAATCAGCAAGCATTGTTTTAACCTTCAATTTTAAATTTTAAATTATCTTTTAATAAATTGTTCCTCACACATTTTTGCAAATAAATAAATAAATAATTTTTTCCCCGTGCATTTCAAAAAATTCGCCTCTCATTTCTTTATTATGGTTTAGATCACGGGCGTGTGACGTCACGATTTTAGAGGTGTTTCGTAACTGGCAAACGAGTGACTGTCACATCAGTATTAAATGTGTGATTTATATTGTATAGACAGAATATATTTATAACAAGTATGTATATGTGCATATAATTCCAAAAGTGACAAGTTTCCATTCTGTGCATCATTTTGTGCATGACAAAATGTGTGATTTATTTTATCAAGTGAAACGTAATTTGAAGATTGTATCGCGAGTGCATACTTTTATGTACAATTTTATAATGTTTATATATTTAATAGATAGAAAATAAATGTGTAAAAACAATTTTATATGTTTACTTCATAGTGTAAAGCCAAGTAATCATTACAGTAGTTTTACTTTTATTCAAGTTTGAACAGTTCATTTTAGGTTGACATTTTCGAAATCAACTAATTTAATTAAAATTATTAATATTTTACTGTAGTATTTAATTTTTTTCATTTATAATTGTTATTGTGTTTTCGATTGTAGCAGGAATTCCAAAGAATCGACAAGACGAATGTTTATGATACTATCTTAAATGAATCAAAAGGGAAAAGGACTCTTTGGCTCTGAAATATCTCTCGTATATATTGATTATAACAATATAAAAAAAGGTAATATAAAATATTGCCATAATCACAATATTACAAGACATAAAGTAAAAACGGGAGGAACATCGAATTTCTTCGCTCCGGGATAGTCGGTTGCACAGATTTCGATACAAGAACTTCAAGAGTTTGCAGTTTCTATTTTATCAATAGACGCCCAACAGAGTTCAAAGATTTAAAGCATCCTGACTTGTATTTCTTCACATGGACGCCGTCATCAAAGTGCAAGGCTTTGTAATAATGTTACTATAACAATATTTTGATTACAACAATGTATTCATGCAGTAAAACATTACAATGGAGTATTTTTATATGACATGATTCGCACTTATAACTATAACCGTCAAAACCTAAAGAAAACTAAATATAAATGTTTTCACTTACGGTTTCTATTTTTTATATTGTAATATTCAACAAACTTCGACCTTCCTTCCAATCAAAGTAAAACTACTGTATATTATAATAATTACTTGTCTTTACACTATAAAGTAAAAATATACAATTGTTTTTAAACATTTATTTTCTACCTATTAAATATATAAACACTATAAAATTGTAAAAGTATGCACTCGCGACATAATCTTCAAATTACGTTTCACTTGATACAATAAATCACACACTTGTCACTTTTAGAATTATATGCACATATTTTTGTTAAAAATATATTCTATCTATACAATGTAAGGCGTATTCCATTTGCCATTTGGATCAGATCTAACTTACATTTACTGAATCAGATCATTTATTTATTTCGCTAGATTACTTCGCTGAGTTTATTTCTAGTATTAAACTTCCTGATTCTAATTTACTTTAAAGTAATTCACCCCAATAAGTGCATCAGTTTTGTTAATTCAGTTCATTTAGCTATGTTGTCAAATTTGTCTGAAGTGAATTAATTGAACCAAATGACAAATGAAATAATGAAATAAATCGCATATTTAATACTGATGTGATAGTCATTCGTTTGACAGTTACAGAAAGATCTAAAATCATGACTTCCCACGCCCGTGGTCTACATTCATTTTGAGTTTCAGCCACCAAATTACTGACTGCTAATTTTTATTACAGTTTAAAATATATTATAATGATTTTAAAGTGCTTGCAGAAAGTACAAAACACTGTCATCTAACAAATTTAATTGACACTGAGCAGATGATAATGGATGACGATATCTTTAACTGTCAGAGAAATTGAAGGAACCATAAACTACTTATTTCGGTGTTTGTCGAACAAGAGGCGGTCATATTATCTAGAACAAGGATTGTATTCAGTGCAATACAAATTAAATTCATCTTGAAGTTTATAATAACACATTCACATAATTTTAACTCAATAATATTCTGATTTGAATAAAATACACACCCTGTTACCACTAAAGATAAATCAAATACAAATATGGAAAAAGTTCAAGAGAGACAAATAATACATGCGAGAGAAGAAAGAGAAATATGTAATGTTTCCCGTATAAACCAACTTGGAAAAAGAGCAAAATTATAAAATGTATTAGCAGGTGCGGATCCAGAGGGAGGGTCATGGGGGTCATGATCTCTCCCCCAAAAAGCTGAACTTTTTTTATTTTACAGTTCTATTAATTAAGATGAATAATTTGAGAAACTATATTTTTGATGAGAAATGGTTGATTCGGTAAAACTATCGATATTTCCAAGAGTTACTATCGTCTTTTCGCTAATCTAGACCGTATCTAATTTGAATTAATATTATTAACAAGAAAGTGAATTTTTAAAATATAATATATACAAATATAATAACACATGTGATATGTTTGAAAACCGCAAATAAAACCGTTCTTTAATGTTTAGTTATAAATTACATCCCCCTCCCCACGTCCCGTCACAAAAATAAAAAAATGACCTTCACTAACTAGGATAAAATCAAAGTGGTGATCGTGTCACTGTCTAATCAGATAACTATTTTGGGCTATTTATATTGTCAAAAACAAAGATGTTTTTACCAATTAATTAATGTATTATATCTATTTACTTATCTAATAAACAATGAAACTAAATGATAAGAAAATCTCGTTCAATTAAAAATTAGCGATTTAATTTAGGAAAATTTCTTGAAGGTTACTCCTTGAGATTTTATTTTTTATTTTAGCATATTATCAGACAGTTTGATCTAAAATTTTGTAAGAACATTATTATTGAAAATTTACATATAAGTACAGCATGACCATCCAAAAACCGAACATATGCTTATAACATGTGTTATCAGTTTTTTTGTGCGCATTGCTTCCCAATTAATTTTATAAGAAAATACTTCAAATAAGTTGTAGAGAATAAAATTACTAATATTTTGATATAAAACACATTTCATTTGTGTATTTCATCAGAGCGCAAAAATTAATTAAATATTTGTAATTTTCCTAAAAATATAGGCTTCCATGAAAAAATTCAAACAATTGTCTAATGTCATAAATATTGACACCTAAAAAATTTACGATTTCTCACACGAAGAAAAGCTGTAGATAATAAAATGGACCTATAGCGGTAAAAGTTACAGAAAAATTATCCCAGTTTATGTATTATCTATACTCAAAACACAATTTCATTGTAATGAGTTACGGCAAGAGTTCCGCAGCAGTGTTTTTATTAAAACTCAAAACAGTTCCTATACAAAAATGAGTGATATCATTCATAAGCGAGAAATAAATTTTGATAAATCAAAATGTCTCGCCAATTTTGTTTTATTAAAATTTGTTTGGGCTTTTTATTGTATCATACCCTTTATTTCTGTATTTAACAAAACTAACTAATTTAAAGTTGTGCACTTTTGATACCTTGTCAACCAATACAATTTGAGATGGTTACGGTTTGATGGGATATATATTACTGAAACAATAACTTAGTCATAATAATTTTAAAAAATTCTTTAATTTTATATTTTGTCTGATTTTATTTTAATTTATTACGTTCGAGACATTTTGATTTATCAAAATTTATTTCTTGCTTATGAATGATATCACTCATTTTTGTATAGGAACTGTTTTGAGTTTTAATAAAAACACTGCTGCGGAACTCTTGCCGTAACTCATTAAAATGAAATTGTGTTTTGAGTATAGATATCATTTATTTTTGTTGATATAAAAAAAATTTATAGTGTAGTGTAGTCCAATATTACTAAGTAAACATTTTTAGAATGCCTCGGCCAACTTTTTTTGGCAATTGTAAAATCATTTGCTTCTATCCAAGATTGATTAATTCAGGACCGAGATATCCACTTCCTAATAGAGTTCCTAATATAATTATTTAGTTAATAAATATTATTTAGCAGATATCCACTACCTTATTAATTTTATTTAGCTAATAAACATATTTATTAGCTACATATTTTATTAGCTACTCAAACCTCCTAATAAAAAAACAAAAGATTCAATTGTTATATCAATTTAAACATAAAATAAAAATATATTTTGAACAGTGTATTAATTTTTTATTAAAAAAAGTATGCTTGAAAATAATATATTTGTATACGGTGCTACAAGGGTTATCATTGATATTTTAGATGAATTTTGATATATTGGATGAAATTATAGAGATACATGAAATGGGGTTGATGATTCAGTCGGCCTGTTTATTTGAGAACCTGGATTCGAATCCCACAGCCAACAAACAATTTTCACCACATTACAATTACCCCTGTGCCTCCTGCACCAATATCAAATTTAGGGACCGTGTTTAAACGGCTGGAAAACCCCACTTCACGTTCATAAATATATCACTTTCGGAGATCTGCTAAGGCCACATTCAGTAATGGGTATAAGGCGTGATGATATATTTATTTTTATTTACTTTATAAAATTGAGAATTTGGAAATAATTAATATTAGACGCCCTTACAACGTACTTATTGTTAATGTAACATTGAACACAATTATATCTCAGACGTGAGGTTTTTGAAGCACGATGAATTGTATAAAACTGTGCATTAAATCTTGCAGCTATTTTTCCCATTATTCGTTTTTTGCTTTTAATTCACTGTATCTGAATATTTTGTATTACATTTTTAAATTCTATATCTATTTCAACTAATAATCTGACTTCATTTATTTTAAAAATTACAGATCTTGCACGTTTTCCTGACATTTTGACAGTTATAACAAAATCAAGGAGGTAGAAACAAAATTACAATTATATATTTATTAAACGTCATAAACAAGTTTTGTATTTCTTTCTAATTAATGATTTTCATAACATTCTCTCTCTCTAAAAGATAAACACTGTTGCAATTTTGGCTTATTTATTTATTAGGTACCTAATAACAAGTAGACAAATAAATTGAACTGGATATCTAAAAAATAAATATCTTCCTAATAAATAATTTATTTTGCTAATAACTATTAGCTACTTTATTAGGCGGTGGATATCTCGGCCCGTAATAAAATTAGTATATTAACATGCCTCCATTGTTTGTCCGTGATGCAATATAATATTAACAACTTTATATTTTTACCTTGAATTTGATAAGTATCACTAGATAACCCTTTTATTCCAAAAGGATTATTAATTTTATTAAGTACTAGTTATTACCTGCGACTTCGTTCGCGTGGTCTACAATTTAATGCGAGTACCCGGCATGCGTTGCAATGCAACTCAAAGAAAGAAGGTGTTTGTGTTTCATTCTGTTTATTGAAGTGCTTTTGAATACACAATATTTTTTGTTTTTCTCTTTGGGACGAACACGAATAAATAAGAAGATTTTCCGACTCGTGATCCTGCAACATACAGTTGTCCATGTGAGAAGCATGGATTTTCCAAATTTAGTCCACACACTTGTAGCGATTGTCCCTGTGCTTTGTTGATGGTCATTGCAAATGCGAGTCGTACCAGAAACTGCAATTCGATCGCAAACTCGAACCACGTTCGGGAAGATGGCGGATTGGGAGTTTATTATGTCTATATGTAAGATTGGTTCTCGTCTATGCCTATACCAAAATTGAATCGAATCAGTACAGTACTTTTCAGGATAGCTAGCGGCCATTTTGTTTCAAGATGACGGATTGAAGCTTCATTATATCTATATGTTAAGAAAGGTTTTCGTCTATGCCGATACCAAATTTGAATCGAATTAGTGCAGTATTTTTCAGAATAGCTTTTGTTTTTGTTTTAAGATGGCGGACTAAAGTTTTATTATACCTATATGTTAAGATTGGTTTTCATCTATACCTATACCAAATTTGAATTTAATCAGAGCAGAACTTTTCAGGATTGCTAGCGGCCATTTTGTTTCAAGATAATGGACTAAAGCTTTATTTTTACGTATAAACTAAGATTGGTTCTCGTCTATGCCTATACCAAATTTGTATCGAATCAGTGCAGTACTTTTCAAGATAGCTAGCAGCCATTTTGTTTCAAGATGGCGGACTAAAGCGTTATTATACCTATATGATAAGAATGGTTTTCATCTATGCCTATACCAAATTTGAATTTAATCAGAGCAGAACTTTTCAGGATTGCTTGCGGCCATTTTGTTTCAAGATAGTGGACTAAAGCTTTATTTTTACGTATAAGCTAAGATTGGTTCTCGTCTATGCCTATACCAAATTTGTATCGAATCAGTGCAGTACTTTTCAAGATAGCTAGCAACCATTTTGTTTCAAGATGGCGGACTAAAGCGTTATTATACCTATACTAGCTGACCCGACAGACGTTGTCCTGTCTTAACTATGAATATTCAATTTGAAGTGGAATTAATTTTAAATTAATAATTATTTCGAAAACATAGTGTTTATTGTAATGCTTTTTGATACACAACATTTTTAGTTTTGTTTTCTGGCGCGTAAATAAATAATGTTGATGATTGTCCGACACGGGAACAGGCGACATTTGTTGATCTGTGCGATAAGCTCGACGATTTCTCATTGCCAACCGAGCTGTTTCACGGGCTGCTTCTATTTGCTCTTGTGTTTGAGATGCACGAAGTCGGGCCATACTATCGCGGCGCTCTTCTCGTGCGATTTCCCGTTCTTCTTCGGTGGATTGATTCGCAGTGTTACGAAGCCGAATTGCATTACGGCTTTGTTGGGAAAGATTATATCTTCTGGGTCGTGGCATTCTTAATAATAATTCTCGCACAAATTATAAGAAAACAAATAAGATTTATTATTTAAACACTCGCAAAAAACTAACAAACCTACAGGTAACTTTATTGGTTATATACTGACAGACAGCGGCAATGGAATGTTCCGAGAATAGACCATATTATTTTCTATAGCGCCTCTGCCGGCAAATTTATGAAATGAAAAAAGCGTGCCAGGGTGACAAACTTTTTTTCTATTTTTTTCTAATTATGTTGGCAATACTAATGTTTGTGACGCCATGTGACTCGAACGGTGATGCATATGCGCATGTGCGCATAAATTGTGACAGTTTTATTGCCGCCTGTTTGAAGTTGACATAAATCTTTAATTTGAAATTTTGGTCTGTTTACTAATCTTGGGAAAGAAATGAAAAGATATTGCCTTATTAATTAATGAATTCAAATTACAATCCGGGACAGAACATTTGTACCCACGAATTTTTCAAACAAAATTCACACTTCACAAAACAATCACAACAAAACGTAAATTTGAGGTTATCGGCCAGTGACAGATGACAGAAGAGCAAATTGGCGCTTAAAATTTTCAAATTTTAATATTTATTTTAATATTACTGTATTGATTATTTATATATTATAAGGGCAAAATCCTATAGTAAAAAATTAAATAAACTTGTATAAAAAAATTATCATTCATTTACGTTTAGATAAAATGATATTTTACTTTAAAATACATTGGTTTGATTTTAGCTGTACTTCCTAGCATATGATTGGTGCATTATGAGCATGCCTATTGAGATAGTAATATGGTCTATTTCTCATATATTCTGTGTGAAATTAGTATACTACTTTTAAGAATTATATGCTCTTTCTAATTATACTGTAACGCAGCCAATTTAGTACACTACTTTTAAGAATTCTATGCCCTTTATAATTATACTGTGACGCAGCTAATTTAGTGACATCTATTCACATAGTGGAAAAGTAAAACGTAGCCAATTTAGCGACATCTATCCACAGAGTCGAAAAATAAAAGTACAATGTGTTCTAACCCCTGTAATAATTTTTTTGTTTTGTTACGTAAATCGATATTTTAATAGTTATTCTGCTATTCGGGGCGAAGACGAATCCAACAAATCTTAGATCATCAAAATCGGTCCAGCCGTTCTTGAGTTATAAATGGTGTAACTAACCCGACTTTCTTTTATATATAAAGATGTTAAGATTGGTTTTCATCTATGCCTATACAAATTTCAATTTAATCAGAGCAGAACTTTTCAGGATTGCTAGCGGCCATTTTGTTTCAAGATAGTGGACTAAAGCTTTATTTTTACGTATAAGCTAAGATTGGTTCTCGTCTATGCCTATACCAAATTTGCATCGAATCAGTGCAGTACTTTTCAAGATAGCTAGCAGCCATTTTGTTTCAAGATGGCGGACTAAAGCGTTATTATACCTATATATTAAGATTGGTTTTCATCTATGCCTATACCAAATTTGAATTTAATCAGTGCAGTACTTTTCAGGATTGATAGCGGCCATTTTGTTTCAAGATTGCGGACTGAAGCTTTATTATACCTATATGTTAAGATTCGTTTTTATCTATGCCTATACCAAATTTGAATCAAATCAGTGCAGTATTTATTAGAATAGCTAGCGGCCATTTTGTTTCAAGATTGCGGACTGAAGCTTTATTATACCTATATGTTAAGATTCGTTTTTATCTATGCCTATACCAAATTTGAATCAAATCAGTGCAGTATTTATTAGAATAGCTAGCGGCCATTTTGTTCAAGATGGCGGACTAGACTTGTGCTAAGTCAGAAACCATCGCGGGCGTGCGCACAAAAACTTACCAAAGTTGCATCGCAATCGTTTTTTTGATAAATTTTTAATTTAAAATATCTGCAATTAATCCTAGACGAGTACTGTCAGCGAAAAAGTTGTTCCTTATAATTTAACAAATATTATGCCAAGTTTGAACGGATTCCGTACTGTAGAAATCAAAATATTGACATTTGTAACCGCGCGCGTCTGCCGACACGTGTATGCATACAGAAATGTTACGCGATGTACTGAAAGATAAGTGCCCCGTCAGGTGCTGCCTTAAGCGGCGACTTTTGGTGATGGACAAAATCTGAAGACAAGCGAATTTGACAAAAACGGTTCCGCGCCTTCGAAAATCATTGAAAAAACATATAAAAACAACCAGACTCGCATCGTGCCCTGACTCATATGTTATGTATGTATCAAAACGACTTGAAAATATGGGGAACACACTTCAAAACCGAACGCAAGTAATAGATTTGGTTTGACATTTCAGGTTAGGTCTAATGTTAACTGTTAATAAGTAGTTTCGGTCAGACGCCTATGTACTCTTGCCGTCGTCGTGTCGACCGAACGACTTGATATAAACGTCAATATTTTTGACAGTAGACAATTGTTTAAATTTTTTCATGGAAACCTATATTTTTACGAATATAAATATTTAATTAATTGTTGAGCTCTGATGAAATAGACACATGAAATGTGTTTTATATAAAAAAATCCGTAATTTTATTTTCTACAACTTTTATTTAAAGTATTTTCCTATAAAATTAATTGGGTAGCAATGCGCATCAAAAAACTAATATCACATCTTAAAATCCTAAGTTCGGGTTTTGGATGGACATACTGTATATGAACATGTACTATTGAATCCAAAGGTAAAGTGCGCAAATGCATATGCCCATGGGCCTCCGCAAAGAGGGAGGGAGCAAGTAGGAGCGCCTGCCCCCCACCCTGGTTATTAACTAGGGTGGTAACCACGACTCTCGAACATAAGACTTTAACATGTAAAATTATAATTTTTTCCCTGTTTCCCTAAATATTTTAAGCAAAAAAGCTTGAAATAAAATTCTGCATCTTAACCAATAAACAAAATTAATTTTACATACTTCGTAATGACACAAATTAGCTTTGAAAATGACGAAAATTGCCTCAAAACTATCGATAGGCATGAAATTTAAACAAAATTAAACAAATGTATAACATTTTATCTGTCAAAATAAATTAAATAATAAGTAAAAAATTATTTTGACAGTTTTGACAGATTGAACGTCAAATATTTGTTAATTTTGTTTCAATTTCATAGCTATCGATAGTTTTGAGACAATTTTAGTCATTTTCAGATCTAATTTGTGCTGTTACAAAGCATGCAAATTTAATTTTGTATTTTATGCCCTAAAACTTTTGTTTGAAGCTTTTTTCTTTTAAATAATTACGAAGCAGGAAATTAAAACAATATGATTTTACATGTTAAAGCCTTATGTTCGAGAGTCGTGGTCACCACCCTGTATGGTAGGTATATATAAATTAAATTATAAGTTTAAAGATAATAAATTCAAGCTGAAACTGAATTTCCAGCAGTACGAGTATTCTTATGGGCAGCTAGCGACATGTTCCCTATCTTAACGATAGAGTAATCTAAGTTTATTAAATATCCACAGATACAAAATATTAGAAAATTAAAACTGTAAAACTAATAAATCGGAATTTATTGAAGAAATGTTGTCAATTTATGAAAGAGTTATTAGAAAATTGTCCTTCGTCTTCAATTCAAATCCAGACGACAAAGACTAGTAATTTATTTCACAAATTTTAATATATTTGTTATCTATATTTGTATTGAAAATAGTTTAGAAATTTATACATCTGAGAGATTTTTGATGAGGTAAAATTTGGGAAAAAATATTTTTTTTCAGAGTTTAAAAACTAAACAAGATATGAAAATGAAAAAAATATTAGGTAATCCTGAATTTTGGATTAGCTATTCTTATTCTAGTTCGATATTCAAAAAATCAAGTGGTAATTGGTTTGAAAAAAGAATAGTTAGATGGCATTCGCCTAATTTTGACCACTGAAGAAATTGTATCACCAAGTGTTTACGTGAATTACGTCTTTATAAAAGTTTCCAATTTAAATATAAATATACACGTGTGTGACATTGATTTTCAAGTATTTAAGATAAAAATACTTTATCTGATCAAGATGAATAACTATATAAAGAAACAGAATTGATTACATTGACAAAAATGAAGTCTATAATTTTCTTCGTAGCTGTACTGGCCCTTACACAGGTTCGTATCAATTTGTTTCAAGTTTCTATACTGATTTAATTTTTTATATTTTGTGATTTTAGGGGCATGAAATGTTCTCGTTCCGTCATGGGCCGCCCCCTCCAGGTCCAGCAGATGCACGAGCCGCAACCCCCATTATAAGCACCTTTACCCAACGACAGGATCACTTCGATCCATCCAATCAAAACACCTGGCAAATGGTAAGTTGTTATGAACACTTTGATATTTTAAAAACAAGACATTCCAACTTATTACTCTGTTACTTGGTTGATAAGTTAATGACAACCCTTATATTTTGTGTAACTAGAATCATTTATTCTATTATTTCTATTTTACTTTTATGCATTTTGCTCTTGAACAAAACTGTTATTAGGATGCGGCCATTCACGTGACAATGTGACGTAAAAACAGCTGTTTGGGCTGCGATCACTGCGCCACCTACAAAATGAACTTTTTTCTTGGAACGAGATTTGAAAATTTTGTTCTTAGTTATACGCGTTGGTTGTAAACAATTATTTATAATTTCCTGTGTTGAATTTATCGTTTGTATATAATAATATACATGTCTGTTTATTTATTATTTATTTTATTCATTATGAAGTATAATTATATTGGGTTGTGCATCAACTTCAGGTCGTTCACGTGTCTGCCCGCAACCCATTAGATTTAACATAAATAATAAATAAACGCTAAATTCAACACAGAAAATTTTAAATAATTGTTTAAAACTAAAGCGTATAACTAAGAACAACATTTTCAAATCTCTTCATAAAAAAATAGTTAATTTCGCAGCCCAAACAGCTGTTTTTACATCATATTGTCAGGTGAGTGCCCGCATGCTTTCATTTATTAAGTCAGATATATAAAGGTTTAGTTTATATTTGCTGGTTCATCTTAAATAATAATAATTGCAGAAATATGCGGAAAATAATCAATATTTTCGTACGGGTGGAGCTATGTTCGTGTTTTTGGGTGGTGAAGGGCCCATGGGTGGTGCAGGATTTGTTCAAGGTGGACAGATGTATCAGATGGCTGGATATAATAAGGCTACCTTGTATCAACTTGAACACAGATACTATGGGGAGAGTCAACCTACGGAGTAATGTTTTAAATATAAGATTTATAAGATTCCACAATTAATTTCTTATTTTTTATTTTGCAGGGATTTGAGTGTCGAGAATCTAAAATATCTTACAATTGAGCAGGTTTTAGAAGATATTGCTCAGTTTATCATTCAGACAAAACAAAACAATGCAACACTTGCTGACAGCAAAGTAGTGGTGTTTGGTGGATCTTATTCTGCTAACTTGGCTCTTTGGATGAGACAGCAGTATCCTTATTTGGTACACGCTGCTGTGAGTTCCAGTGGACCCGTTCATGCTAAAGTTGATTTCAATGGTAAGTTAAATTCATTCTTGAATCATTATTTGTTAATGACTACTTTTATTTTTCATGATTTATTTGTGCAAATGTACGTGTAACCATTATTATATAAACTTGATGATATAAATGACAATCGTTTATATATTATTTGTGACACTTTTATAAGAATTATTTGCTCGAAAGATTTAATTTGATACTAAAATTTTCAATAATTTTTGAAAAAACAATTAACAAACAGTTAAATGTTATTTTTGACATTCCACTCCCAGTTATGAGGATTGAAATTTTGGGGGAATTCCATTTGCCATTTGTATCTGATAAAACTTACATTTACTGAATCCGATTACTTATTTATTTTGTGGAAGTGGATTTAGCTTAAAGTAATTCATCCCAATAAGTGCATAATTTTTCTTAGTTCAGTTCATTTAGTCATGATGATTAATTTATCTGAACTGATTTAAAAGAGTCAAACGGAACATGGAATACAACTATTATGCTCGTCTGACACGATCAATTTTTATGTACATTTTTAATGTCAATTTTTGTGTTCAATTTTTTAGCACATTTTCATTGAAGATACAAATTCGCATGCGCATTTCGATTCGTTTTGAAAATATGTTCGTATTGAATTAAGGCCTTTGTGTCAGAATCAAAATTATAATTTATATATGGCAGTTTTACTGGAATAGAAACAAGGCTTATTTTTGTACTTTTCTATTAAAACGGACACCCGTTGCCGAGACTACGACATTTTGATTAAATAATGCTACAAATTGAAAAAATGAGGTTCAAGGTTTCAACAGATTCAACATAGTTTAACGTTTTAACAATACACCATGCAATGCGCTGCGCGCAGCTCATTTGCGCATTTAAATGAAGGAAACATTGAAGAAAATAGGACCGGTTCTATGTTTTCATTGACATTAAATTTGAAGAAAAGTGCCGAGCATGTAGGATACGTTCAATTTTTACAAAGTAAAAATTTGACATTAAAAATGTACATAAAAATTGATTGTGGCAGACGGGCTTTTTATATTAAGATTTGATAATTTTTGCATATTAGTTCTTATAACAAACTGATAATTTCAAAATAATGATTCAAGTAAAAAATGACAAAGACAAAATGTCAATTGCGATGTGGAACTGAGTCTTAATAAAATAAGCAAATAATAGGAAAAAAATATTATTCCAAACACTCTAGAGCGAAATACGTTAAGAGCTGAACTGACCAGCAACTGATGATGACCTAACAGTTGATTCAGATGTGCTGTAATTTTTGTAGAACTTTTACAAGTGTTTCGAAAAACATTTTTTTTCCTATTATTTTCTTATTTTATTCAAGTTTAACATTTAAATTAAATTAGGATCCATTTTAGTAATCTATATCTATATATATAAAAATTAATGTTTGTTTGTTTGTTTGTCCCATATGCGTTCCTATACCATTCATCCGATTGCGATGAAACTTTGCTAAGTTATTGTGCGCACGCCCGCGAAGGTTTCTGACTTAGCAAAAGTCCAATCCGCCATCTTGAAACAAAATGGCCGTTAGCTATCTTGAAAAGTACTGCACTGATTTGATTCAAATTTGGTGTAGACATAGAAGAGAACCAATCTTAACATATAGGTATAATAAAGCTTCAGTCCGCCATCTTGAAACAAAATGGCAGCTAGATATCTTGAAAAGTACTGCACTGATTCGATTCAAATTTAGTATAGGCATAGATGGGAACCAATCTTAATATATAGGTATAATAAAGTTTCAGTCCGCCATCTTGAAACAAAATGGCCGCTAGCTATCTTGAAAAGTACTGCACTGATTTGATTCAAATTTGGTGTAGACATAGAAGAGAACCAATCTTAACATATAGGTATAATAAAGCTTCAGTCCACCATCTTGAAACAAAATGGCCGCTAGCTATCCTGAAAAGTACTAAACTGATTCGATTCCAATTTGGTATAGATATATAAGGGAACCAATCTTAACATATAGCTATAATAAAGCTTCAGTCCGCCATCTTGAAACAAAATGGCCGCTAGCTATCCTGAAAAGTACTGCACTGATTCGATTAAAATTTAGTATAGACATAGAAGGGAACCAATATTAACATATAGGTATAATAAAGCTTCAGTCCACCATCTTGGAACAAAATGACCGCTAGCTATCCTGAGAAGTACTACACTGATTCGATTTAAATTTGGTATAGATATAGATGGGAACCAATCTTAACATATAGGTATAATAAAGTTTCAGGCCGCCATCTTAAAACAAAATGGCCGCTGGCTGTCTTGAAAAGTACTGCACTAATTCGATTCAAATTTGGTATAAGCATAGACGGGAACTAATCTTAACATATAGGTATAATAAAGCTTCAGTCCGCCATCTTGAAACAAAATGGCCGCTAACTATCCTGAAAAGTACTGCATTGATTCGATTCAAATTTGGTATAGATGCAGACAAAGAGCCAATATTAACATATAGATATAATAAAGCTTCAGTTCTATGCCATTCGAATTCAGACGTTTGCAGTTTCCGGTACGACTCGCATTTGCAATGATCATCAACAAAGCACAGGGACAATCGCTACAAGTGTGTGGACTAAATTTGGAAAATCCATGCTTCTCACATGGACAGCTGTACACAAACACTTTCTTTGAGTTGCAACGCAACGCATGCCGGGTACTCGCATTAAATTGTAGACCACGCGAACGAAGTCGCGGGTAATAGCTAGTTACATATAATTATAAGTTTTAGGATTGTTGATTTCCATATGCACTGAAAATTATTTACTTTTCTCACGATCGTAATAATTAGATTGTATTTTTTTGTTTGTATTTTGTAGAATACCACGATGTTGTTCAAGAAAATTTGGGTGTCGAATGCGCTTCAGTTATCACGAGAGGTATTGAAGAAATTCAACGTCTTTTGTCGGTGGGCGAAGTAGCAAAAGTCAAAAAAGATATCAAGTAAAACAAACACACATCAATTTGTTTAACAAATATTTTATTCAATTATTTCTTATTTCTAGTTGGTGTTGGTCGCTTGATGTTACCAATAGGTTTAGTGTTGAAGCCTTTTTCAGAACGTTGTCGTCAAACTTTGGCGGTAAACTTCAGTATGGCAATTCATTAACTGTTCCTAAAATTTGCAGTGTTTTGCAAAATTCTACTTTGTTGACAGACTACGAAAGACTGACAGCATATTTGAAAGGACCGAGTTGCAAATCTTTGTTAGTGAATATGAACAGAACTGCTCCATATGCAGACAGCGGTAAGTTTCAAACATTTTTCAATCTCTAAAATAACAAAAATATCGCATCGAAGTCATAGTCTACATTATATTTATTATCATTTATTTTGTGCTATTTTTTGTTTGATAGGGATTTTGGAAAAAAGCTCTCAGTTATACTTAAATTTCTAAAGTATATTTTTTTACATAACATAAATACAAATACGCATAACAAATAGATACAAAATATTTAAATTTGTCAAATAAATTACTAGAAGAGAAAGGACAATCTTCGAATAACTCTTCCAGAAATTGATATCATTTCTTCAATAAATTCATATTTAGCAGTTTTACAATTTTTATTTTCTAATATTCTGTATCTGTGTATACTTAATAAACTTAGATTACTCAATCGGTTCGATAGGGAACATGTCGCTAGCTGGTCATAAGAATACTGCTGGAAATTCAGTTTCAGCTTGAATTTATTATCTTTAAACTTATAATTTAATTTTTATTTAATTTATATATATATATATATATATATATATATATATATATATATATATATATATATATATATATATATATATATATATATATATATATATATATATATATATATATACATATACAGAGTGGTGACCGTGACTCTCGAATATAGGACTTTAACATATAAAATCATATTGTTTTAATTTTTTTTAAACGAAAATTAGTACTTTTATCTCCATTTTCAAATACCCAAAGAGCTTGCAGACCTCTCTGACCTATTGGATATTAAAATGTCCTGAGTCAGTGAAATTTTTATATATAAAATATAGTAAATGAGGTTCTCTTTTAATAAAAGTCAATACTTATCAAAACAATTAATGTTTCTAATAATTTTGTCTCTTTGGATTAATGATAAAAATGATTGTTATTTGAAGGCCGAACGTGGAAATACCAAACCTGCACTCAAATGGGGTTCTTCCAAACATCTTGGACAAGTACATCTTTGTACAGTCGTACAATTTCCACCGACTTGTACCAAAAATCGTGCCTGGATACCTTTGGTCCAACGTAAGTGTATTTATTCTCATTACAACTTGTAATATACTAAAAACGTCATCAAAAATATAACTAGATGAATGACATAGGTGCTGCTATGTTTACATGGTAATTGATTTTAAACAACACAATATTCTTTTCTTCACTAGAGATGTTTTATTATACGAAATGTACATTTTGTATGATATAAAACTTCCCTAGTGAAGTTAAGAATGTTGTTTGTTTATAAACATTTCTCTTCACACAGCTTTAAACTATACATGTAATCGGTTTTAAATTGTATTGCGCGTTGCTTCTTTGAAGATGACAAGATTTCATTTTTCTTTGACTTTGCAGATATTTTAGAGATTTTTAGTACGTCCGATACTCTCTAATAAATTTTAAATTAATAATAAAAATTAATGACATATATACTATTTTTCCTGACCAATTTTACAGAGTGATCAAAAGGAATTGTTTCAGTTGGCAATTAAAAAATCTACTTGAAATTGGTCAATCTGATACATTCATTTTCTGTTGTCTGAAAATTTAAAACTGAATTTGAGTACATTAGTTCTTATTCGTTTTATATTTTTTTTAAATATCCATAAATAAAATTGTTGTTTCCTTTACACTTCCTTTTATTACTTAACATGGTAATCATATTTCTATTACTTAAAAAGTAAAAATCCTATTAGCTGTCAGACTCCTAACGTAATCTATTTGTATTTATTAGACATGTCAAATAGTATTTCCGCCTTTACTTAACGTTATGCCAACTGTGGAATGAAAAGATCTCCGGAATTGTATTGCCAACTACAACAATTCCTTTTGATCTCTCTGTAGTATGGAAAGTAGGTTTTTACAAAAAAAAACAATCAAATGTAAAGTACGTATCCAAGGCTACAACAAAAATACAGTCTGGTGAAGTACAAAACAGTCTGGTAAAGATTTTACCTGTTATTTTTGTTGTAACCTTGGATACGTAGTCTGCTGATAATACAATTCATATCAAAAAAATTAAACATTTTGAATTATTTATGATTAAATATTGATTAAATTAAACAATTTCAGAAAAAAATAGTATACATGATACGTCAGGAAAGTGTTTTTACTTATTATTATTTCAAACAACCGCTTCGTCAAGTAAAATATCACTTTCTTAACTTATTATATAATATACTATTACCTCTCGTACAGCATTAACGGGTAATGCGGTCCATTATTTGTATATTCATATTAAAAATAAATTATAAAATGAAGAATCAGCAATTGACATTCCTTTGATAAATTTCTTTCCTTCGGCATTGTTATAATATAGCTTTTAAAAACTAATGTCGGTCAAAGTCTAAAGAATCTTAAACAGATATTTTGATGTTTGAAACAATTAATCATGAATCTGACAGATCAATGACAACTCGATACACGAGTAGATAAAAATTATGAGTCATGATGTGAACGTGCAAAATATAAAATAATTATTTTCAATATATGGATCGATAGTAAATATAGCTATTATTCAATATTTTTATATAAGATTTGTTTTTCAATTCCATTTTTTTTTATTGTCATTTAAATATTGTCCTTTTTTATGGTTCTATTAAGTTTTATCAGCATGGATGACATCAGTCGATCTTTATAACGTTTTTAGTATAACAGTAGTAACACCTGGTTATTATTTTGTTTTCAGATTCACAGCTGAATTTACTGCTGCTGGTGTTGCTGCAACAAATGCAAGATATGGAGGACTGAAGCCAAATGTCACTCGTGTTATCTCCTTGCACGGGAGTCTTGATCCATGGAGCGGTCTTGGTTTGAAAAGTGATGAGTTATCTAAAGATGCTCCAGTCTTTGTTATAAATGGTAAATCTTTCACACAAAGTTCTTATTTTATTTGTGTGCTTATTTATTTTTTTTTCCTTTTTAGGATTTTCTCATTGTGCTGACATGTATGAGTTGAGTTCAAAGGATCCTATTAATATGTTCAACGCTAAACTGGCCGTTAGACATAATATTGCAGAGTGGCTTAAAATGCCTTAAGCTACAAAAGAAATTTAAATTTTAAGACATAAAGTTAGACTTTAACGTGTTCGATAATTTTATTTTTATGTAATAAAGTTTCACATGTTTTGATTATTTTTGTCTATTTGAATTTAATTATAATGTAAACAATAAACAATATTATATTTACTAAAATAAAATAAATATGCATAGTTCTTGACGTTCCTTAAAAATCAATGAATTGTTTGATTCATTATCTCGTTTGTACGTTTTAACAAGTCATCTCGTTACTATAATTAAATTAAAAATAATTGTAACTGTAACCTAACAAAGCCTTATATATGCATTTTACAAGCAACCTGCAATTGCAACTTGCTAGTTTTACGTTTAACTATTTGCACCAAAATGTTGCAGAAGATAATTTTTTCACTTTACATTCAGCAAATTGCAACTGCAATATGATACACAATTATTTACGAATTTTTGGCGTTACTAACTTCATATTATATAAGCTTAACCACAGTTGTTTCATATGTTATTGCATTGATTTTAATTTTATTCTTATACAGGCAGATTCATAAAGCGGATTAGCACTAATACCATTTTTTATTTCGGTTTTATCTCTCTTTTCAATGTACGAAACAAGTTTATTTTAACTTGAGTTAAAAAGAGAATTAATTAGCATCTAATTTAGTGCATTTCTTTAATCTGTTTTAATTTGAAACAGAGTTTTTGATGTTTGTTAACTGAAAGATTGAGTAACTTATTTGTGAAATACTATTTGATAAACTTTTTTCGGGATCACTGCAATTTTCTTTCTTCAAATAACATTTTAATTGCTGTTCGTAAATGTCAAATATGCATGGATTGCAATCAGAACCACAACAATCTGATTCATCTGGTCAAATAATAAGTAAATCTGTGCATCTGGTTTAATCGGTAAATTCATTTCCTATAAAATAAGAAAATAATTTTATTTGTTACTCCTAGTAGAACTGTTTAGTATTATAATAGTATATTAAATAACTAGTTTCAAAAAGCAATGAAACAAATCCTTTCTATTGAAATAATTTTATAACTATGTTAGATTTAAAAAACATGCTGCTTGTCAAAAATATATGTAGCTCTTCTCATAAAACTAACAATTAAAATGTATTTTTTATAGACGTCACGATTTTAGATGTGTTCCGTAACTGTCAAACGAGTGACTGTCATTTCAGTACTAAATATGCGATTTACATTTAACAAGTATATGTGCATATAATTCCAAAAGCGACAAGTTTCTATTCTGTGCATCATTTTGTACATGACTAAATGTGTGATTTATTTTATCAAGTGAAACGTAATATGAAGATTGTGTCGCGAATGCATACTTTTACAATTTTATAATACTTATATAGTTAATAGAATCAATTCCCACTGCCGACAAACATTTTCACCACATTAAATACTACTCCTGTGACTCCTCCTCCACTAACATCCTTGCGGGCCGTGATTTGACGGCTGGTAACCGCACTTTACGTGCAAAAATATATCACTTACCGAGATCTGCTTCGACAGAGTGCCACACCCAGTAATGGGTAGAAGGCGTGATGATATATTTATTTTTATTTATATAAAATAAATGTTTAAAAACAATTTTATATGTTTACTTCATAGTGTAAAACCAAGTCATTATTATAATGTCCACTAGTTTTACTTTTCTTGAAGTTTGAATAGCTCATTTTAGGTTAGCATTTTCGAAATTTACTAAATTTCGTAAAAAATTTTAATTTACTGTAGTATTTATTTTTTTCATTTGTAATTGTTATTGTGTTTTCGACTCTAGCAGAAATTTCTAAGAAACTGTATTTATAAAAATGGTTATTTGCAATAAAACTAAATTGGGAATACTAACCTGTTTAAAGTGTTACTTAAACTGTTAACATTTTAAACACTGGGATCGCCAAGGTTTTTTTTAATTAATATTTTTTTTATTTGACCCGAGTTTTTTAAAACTGTTCGATAAGGTTTTTTAAATTCGAATATTTTTCTTGGCTTAATTAGATATCACTTTTTTTAAAATCTGTAATATATAGATATTACAATTTTTGGGGAAGGAATCTGCGCAATCTTGGCGTACCTTTAACAATGTAATTGTTTTTTTGGAAGATATCACTTTTTTTTATACAATAGTTTGACCCTATATTATAAATGATATTTGGTATTGGTATATTGTTATTACATCTTTCTATAAAAATCTAAATTCGTTCTAAAATAAATATATAAGCATGTTTAGAGTTTCTTGGCGAAGTTTGTTTTCCAACGTGAGAATCATTTGCAAGCATCCTTGATTTTCCTTTTTTAATCATATTGTGTCCCTCAGCCATTGAAGTACCATGGTGACATATAGCACTTTGTATTTATATCCTTGAATCAAATAAGTTCCCATTTAAACGTTTTTAATATTACGTGTATCGTTTAGTTCTCGAATATATCCATTTTCATTTTCTAATATCAGTATTTGGAAAATTTATACTGTTCCAAAAGAAACTAATTCGGTTTTATGTAATTTATGTGAGTGCAAGCATTCTGAACATTGAGCTTCTACATTTTCTTTCACAACCAATTGTTTATTAATAAGCTCTTGTATAGTAATGCTCTTATTACTACAATCACGTATTGGAATAATAATAAATACTAATCTCCGCGGACACTCATATAGAATTAACTTCAGTAAGACAATAGACACAATATAAATTGAATTATTACGAATCTAAGACTTTTAAATTCTACACGGCTGTCCGTCTAAAAATCTTTTAACATATACTAAATATGATAGGTTTTGAATCACTATCACTAAAACAATTGCCGATCAATAGAAATCCAATTCTGCAAGAAAGCTCTTCAAAAGACCTTTCAATTGATACCAAAAATGATGGTTTTTGATGTCCTTTCATTAAAACAATAGACGATCGAAAAGTATGAATTTTATACGCGAGCCCTCCAAAGATCTTTAATTTGATACCAAATACGATAGGTTTTGGAGTACTTTCACTAAAACAATTGATAATCGAAAAGAATTAAATCTTGTACGCGAGCTCTTCAAAAGATCTTTCATTTGATACCAAACACGATAGGTTTCGAAGCACTTTCATTAAAACAAATGCCAATCGATAAAATTCTAATTTTGCATGTTAGCCCTTCAAAAGACCTTTCAATTGATACCAAAAACGATGGATTTTGAAGCACTTTCACTAAAACAATTGACGATCGAAAAGTATTAAATTTTTGCTCGCAGGCCCTTCAAAGGATCTTTCATTTGATACCAAACACGATAGGTTTTGGAACACTTTCGTTAAAACAATTGCCGATCGAAAAAAATCCAATTTTGCATGCAAGCCCTCAAAAAGACCTTTCATTTCATGCCAAACACGATAGGTTTTGGAACACTTATGCTAAAACAATAGCCGATCGAAAAAATTTAAATTCTGCATGCAAGCCCTCAAAAAGACCTTTTATTTGATGCCAAACACGATAGGTTTTGGAACACTTTCGCTGAAACAATTGCCGATCGAAAAAATTCTAATTCTGCATGCAAGCCCTTAAAAAGACCTTTCATTTGATACCAAACACGATAGGTTTCCAAGTACTTTTATTAAAACAATTGCTAATCGATAAAATTCCAATTCTGCATGTAAGCCCTTCAAAAGACCTTTCAATTGATACCAAAAACGATGGATTTTGAAGCACTTTCACTAAAACAATTGACGATCGAAAAGTATTAAATTTTTGCTCGCAGGCCCTTCAAAGGATCTTTCATTTGATACCAAACACGATAGGTTTTGGAACACTTTCGCTAAAACAATTGCCGATCGAAAAAAATCTAATTTTGCATGCAAGCCCTTAAAAAGAACTTTCATTTGATACCAAACACGATAGGTGTTGGAACACTTTCGCTGAAACAATTGCCGATCGAAAAAATTATAATTCTGCATGCAAGCCCTTAAAAGACCTTTCATTTGATACCAAACACGATAGGTTTTGGAACATTTTCGCTAAAACAATAGCCGATCGAAAATATTTCAAGTCTGCATGCAAGCCCTCAAAAAGACCTTTCATTTGATGCCAAACACGATAGGTTTTGGAACACTTTCGCTAAAACAATTGCCGATCGAAAAAAATCTAATCTTGCATGCAAGCCCTTAAAAAGACCTTTCATTTGATACCAAACACGATAGGTGTTGGAACACTTTCGCTGAAACAATTGCCGATCGAAAAAATTCCAATTTTGCATGTAAGCCCTTCAAAAGACCTTTCGATTGATACCAAAGAAGATGGGTTTTGAAGCACTTTCACTAAAACAATTGACAATCGAAAAGTATTAAATTTTGCTCGCGAGCCCTTCAAACGATCTTTCATTTGATACCAAACACGATAGGTTTTGGAACATTATCGCTAAAACAATAGCCGATCGAAAAAATTTCAATTCTGCATGCAAGCCCTCAAAAAGACCTTTCATTTGATGCCAAACACGGTAGGTTTTGGAACACTTTCGCTAAAACAATTGCCAATCGAAAAATTCTAATTCTGCATGCAAGCCCTTAAAAAGACCTTTCATTTGATGCCAAACACGGTAGGTTTTGGAACACTTTCGCTAAAACAATTGCCGATCGAAAAAATTTTAATTCTGCATGCAAGCCCTTAAAAAGACCTTTCATTTGATACCAAAAACGATGGGTTTTGAAGCACTTTCACTAAAACAATTGACAATCGAAAAGTATTAAATTTTGCTCGCGAGTCCTTCAAAAAATCTTTCATTTGATACCAAACACGATAGGTTTTGAAAAACTTTCGTTAAAACAATTGCCGATCGAAAAAAAAATCCAATTTTGCATGCAAACTCTTAAAAAGACCTTTCATTTAATACTAAACACGATAGGGTTTGGAACACTTTCGCTAAAACAATAGCCGATCGAAAATATTTCAATTCTGCATGCACGTCCTTAAAAAGACCTTTCATTTGATGCCAAACACGGTAGGTTTTGAACTACTTTCAGTAAAACAATTGCCAATCGATAAAATTTCAATTTTTCTGTAAGCCCTTCAAAAGACCTTTCGATTGATACCAAAGACGATAGGTTTTGAAGCACTTTCACTATAACAATTGACGATCGAAAAGTATTAAATTTTGCACACGAGCACTTCAAAAGACCTTTTAATTGATACCAAAGACGATTATCGGCTAATAAAACGTTAAATGGAATTGCAATTTTCGAATATTGGCTCAAAGTTTATATTACTGTAATATAGACAGTCAGTGTCGCCGTTTTCTGCTTAATCTTGGCGACGACAACTAACGCCTGTCTTGATTATATATTTTTGAATACAGAAATACTTGCATATGAACTTTAAACATATATTTTACACAAATTTGGTAACTCGCAATGTCAAAAGTCAATCAATTTTAGTTTTGTACTTCTGGTTTTGCATCAGTTTCCGATCGACAACGAAGCGAGCTCGAGAACCGAAGTTGTCGAACTGAGCGTAAGGTGCTGCCGCTAGTCGGACAAGTCGCGAAAAGCAAAACAAAATGGGTCGGAAGGAACGAAAAATTGATTGAAAAAAATCTTATATAGGGAAATAATAGCTTGTAAAGTAATAATTAATACAAAAATTGTATCTAATACAAACAAGGGTGTTATGTAGTAAATTATCATATCTTTAACGTGACTAATTTATCGGCTAATAAAAAGATAAATGGAATTACAATTTTCGAATATTGGCTCAAAGTCTTCGTTACTGTAATATAGACAGTCAGTGTCGCCGGCCGTAGGCTGCTTGATCTTGGCGTCGACAACTACCGCCTGTCTTGATAGAGGTCGGCAAAAATATCCGAAATCCGAATCCGATCCGATCCGAATCCGACTTCGGATCGGATAAAAGATCCGATCCGAAAGTTGGATAAAAGATTCGATCCGTAAGTCGGATAAAAGATCCGATCCGAAAATCGGATAAAAGATCCGATCCGAAAGTTGGATAAAAGATCCGATCCGTAAGTCGGATAAAATATCCGATCCGAAAGAAGGATAAAACATCCGATCCGTACATAACATTTAGGTATCCACTCTTAGTAAAAACATAAATTCCAATTCCTCTCTAAAGAAATATAACGCTACGTTATATTTATAAGCATTTATGTTCTGTGATACAAATGATTAAATAACGTTACAACAAAATATGTCTCTTTAGTTTTTTATAACAAAATTATTTATTAAATTTCATCTATAACTGTTATTTTTCTTTCGAATATGCAACGTTAAAATTGGTTTCATATAAATAGGAAAAACTGTACTGATCTAATGACACTTGTGGTCGGATCTCAGATCGGATTTCGGATCGGATCTTCGGGTCGGATTTCGGATCGGATCTTCGGATCGAATCTCGGATCGGATTTCGGATCGGATCTCGGATCGGATTTCGGATCGGATTTCGGATCGGATTTCGGATCGGATTTCCGATCGGATCTCGGATCGGATTTCGGATCGGATTTCGGATCGGATTTCGGATCGGATTTCGGATCGGATCTCGGATCGGATTTCGGATCGGATTTCGGATCGGATCGGATCGGATCTCGGATAGAGTCGGATCGGATCGGATCGGATCTTGAATCAAGTCGGATCGGATCGGATATCAAAATTTTCAAATATGCCGACCTCTAATTTCTAAACCAGAATGTGCTGACTTTGCCGATGAATATGTTACAAGAGCCTACGATATACAAAATTTCTTAATTGCATGTTCTCAAGGTTCCGAATTACAATTATTCTTTAATATTTGAGTTAAAAAATTGCTGTCGGAACATGTATAGTAAATTATTTACTGAGAACGAGTCTTTTATTATTTGTTGCAATTGACAACTCAAATCAACTATAGAGGTATTCAACTGGCTTTGGTAGGTACGATAAATAGTTTGTTTACATTAGAATACATACATTAATGTAGAGTTCGTTTCGCCAATTTTGATGATGAAATAAATATTGTGTAATTGTTTAAATTCCATCTTCCACTTCGTCGGAAATTTACATTTTTTTTTTATTCTGATTAAAGCATGTAACTCTCACAATATTAGGATATAAATGTAAATTTTTTCTCATGATCATTTACTCTTTGTTTGAATAATATAATTTTCGCATAGATAAACAATCTGTAGTTACAAAACACATATTAAATACGTGGGTATGCATAAAAATTCAAACTTATGAAATTGAAACATCGAATAATAGAACAATTCATACAAAAACAAAATACTTGTAAGAGTAAACTTTCTGATGTGAAAATACAGATTTTTTAATGTTTGAATTTACTACTGCCGAATATTTACCCATAAATATGTTGTGTAGCCGGTATAACTAGAAAATTTGTTGATTTTGGCGATGAATATGTCAGAAGAGACAATGATACACAATAGTTATTTTTATAACAAGTGCCGAAAAAGGCTCGTTACGTGCAAGTGCAGAATTTAACGCACGAGGCTTGCCGAGTGCGGAAATCTGCACGAGCATGTAACCTTTTTCGGCACGTGTTATAAACAACATTTTTCCTACAACTGTGCGATTTAGTAAATCACTAAAATATTATTAAAATTTATAAAATTTATAAAATTTTAATCATATTACATGAGAACGATGTTTTACGGCGTTGCTATGGTTTGTTTGTTGATTGCTTGCACATTGTTCTAAGTTATTTAAAAAATTTTCACTAACGTCAAAATAATTTCTTCAAAATCATCTTGATTGGAATAGTACAGTGAGTGATTCTTCTTTATCATTAACACCTACAAAGATAATTGAAGCTCCGGATCATACTATGTTGGATCTATTTTCGACAATGACAATCAACCTGCTGCTGGTACTTCTGAAGCTTCCGAAATTGTTACCAATAATATTACTGGTAATAATATGAACAGGTACGGAAGAAATCAATGTTTCTTTAGACACAAAAGTTTCCACTTTACATTATGTCAATATAAGCAACTGTAACAACTGTATTAATAATATACACAAACAATAAATATGCAATATTTCACTTACTCTTTAAATAAAACCATTTATCGATATATTTTACTTTGTTCGGTTCTTTTTATTAATTGTCTACACTGCAGTGATTCTCAACCACTGTGCCGCGGCACTTTTGTGTGCCGCCAAATTTCAAAAGTGTGCCGCCAAATTTTGCAAATATATAATAATGTTAATATTATTAAATTATGTCATTTAAAAAGAAAAATATTTTTAACATGAATTGTAATTAATCCCTTAATAAACGTTTAGTTATTATTGTAGTATATATTAGTTTATTTCGTATATTTAAAATTTTTGTCATAAACTATTTATGCAGTGTGTTGTAGTAAGTAAATAATTTTTATCTTTTTCTTTGTGTGCCGCCAAATTTTGAAATCGTTAAATATGTGCCGCAACAAACAAAAGTTTGAGAATCACTGGTCTACAGATTAGATATACTGCAAATTAAGGTTACGTTTATAAACGTCAAAATATACTACTGCATATTTACTAGCACTGGTTCACCGTATCTTCTTCTTCCATAAGCGTCTGTGGTCAAAATATGAATTCCGCGCTCGGCGCGAAATTTAAATCGCTGTCAAAACAATATTCTTTTGACAGTTACGTAATGAAGCACTTTCCGCACTAGTGTTTTTTTGCTTTCGGAAGTGCACTTGGTCTGCATTCATCTACTTTCCATACGTAACCAAGGCAATTATAGTTATGTAATAACAAAGAAATCGCACAGTTGTAGGAAAAATTTATTTATTGCATGTTTTTAATTATTTTGAAGTTTTAGAATTACAACTATTTCTACAAGCCGGCATATAAAATTACAAGAACATGATTAAAATCTACATTTAAATAATTTATTGCTCACTTTCACGACTATTTATATTATATGAAATTAGTAGATACATAGTTTAATGTTTGAATTGCTGCCGGATCATGTATTCCAAATTATTTATTGAGGACGATTCTTTTATGTGTTTCAATAGTTTAGACCGATATGCATCCGTACACGCAACAGTTCATAGTAGATTTTATTTTTTTAAGTTTTTCATAGAATTTTTTAAAAATTTACGCTATAGAAACTCATACTTTTACCAATGCACAATAAATGAAACAGTCCCACCAATGGAAGTTATTTTTTTTACCGTTATTTGGTATATCAGAGCAATGGAGTTGTTAATAATGTAGACCAATTTGCAACTAAACACGCAAAAGTTCGTATTAGACTTTCGTTTTTAAAAAATTTTCATAGAAAAATTTAAAATTCACGTTTAAATATATGTACTTTTATCATACAAACATGCAAAATAAATGAAATAGTAGCATCAATAGAAGTTTATTTTTTTACCGCTAGTTGGCGTATCAGAACGCTGGAGTTATCAATATTTGATAGAACGGTAGGGATGTATCTATTTGTTGCAGTTTTCAGTTTGTTTGACAGATAGATGTTTGGTTATGTGCTGCTAGTTCACATTTACACAGTTATATATTTAAGTACTGTAATTTTGTGTTAGTGTATTATTTTTTAAAATGTATGATTTGAGCACTATTTGTTTCTTATGTTTAAATTACAACAACAATTTGGAAATAGAAATAGTTGTGAACGAAATATTTACACTAATTAAATATGCTCTACCAGAACTGGTAAGTCAATGATAATTATGATTTTCATATGAGTTGGTGCTCATCTATTTTGTAATAAATTAGTAATCTTGCTAGTAACCATGTTCATGTTTTTCTGTGAATTATTACTGAATGTTAATTTCTTTGAAACCTGTATTGCTAACTTGAGCATGCATTGGCATCAATGTTCCCAGTGCATATAAATCTGTGGTGCATATTTGTGAAATTCCGCCACCTACCTTTCTCTACTAATTTTTTTCTTATTAAATAACAAAATTATAAAAATTTCATTTTTTGAGACATATTTTTTTAATACATGTCTAGGGATGTAAACAAGTTTGTATATATATATATAAAAATAAAAATGAAAAACTATATTTTTTTATTATTTGATTCAGTATTTTTTGATAAAAATGCATATTAAATTGACATTAATTTAATTCAAATTGCATAGAATCAGCGTGCTATGATAGAAACAACAAATCATAATATTTTTGTTTGTTTGATTCATTATTATACGTGAATATAATTATTTTGTGAAAAAATATTTTTTTTTAGTCATTTGCTTCTGTCATAGCACGCTGACTACTATGCGGTTTTAATTAAATTAATGTCAATTTTTGTCAATAAAATTATAGTATGAGAGTACTTTATAGTCGTTGAATTTAGAAATAGTAATGAATCGAAAAAACAAATAAAAAAGAGGTTCTTATTTAAAATAAGAAAGTTGGACCCCGCATTTTAAGAACCACAGGTCGAAAAAAATGTTTGTTAATAGTTTTGTAATAGACTTGTAGCTCTTATAGTTTTCGTCATAGCAATGGTGGCACAACTACTCTCGAACATAGGGTGTTAACATGTAAAATCATAATTTTGTAATTCCCTGCTTCCCTAATTATTTTAAGTAAAAATAATATTCTGCATTTAAATTAATAAACAAAATTAGATTTGCATGCTTTGTAACGGCACAAATTAGATCTAAAAATGACGAAAATTGCATCAAATAGTATCGATAGTTATGAAATTGAACCAAAATTAAACAAATTTTTTCTGTCAAAATAAATAAATTATTTTGATTATTTTTTTTTAGTTTCTCAAAACCAATAAAATGTTTCATTGTATGTCACGTGTCTGCGTCTGAACCAATCCTGTCATTATTATACTGAGAATAAAGCACTTGTGACTATTCCCGGGAATAATCTCTGTAGCTTTTGTTTTTGTTGACAAATGATATGTACTTAAATAATTATTTAAAACTGTCAACCAAGTAAAATGTGTGAAAAAAATCGATTTAGTTCCATTTCAGATACAGAAATACACCAACAAATTTTGGAAACAACTTCCAAGAATATAATAATAAGTAATCAATCGATATTGATCCAGTTCGAAATCTTTTAAGTTGGATTTAATCGACCTCAACACCTAAGTCAAAAAATAATCTGATTAAATATAACTCGAGAGTTCAATAAATTACGGGCTTTCGAGATTATTGCCAAATGGCAATAATTTTGAGAAAGATACTTGAGAATTATTTTCAATTTATTCTCACTCTATTGTTATATTATTACTGACAATTTTAACAGATTAAACGTCAAACATTTGTTTAATTTTGTTCCAATTCCATGGCTATCGATAGTTTTGAGGCAATTTTCATCATTTTCCGATTTAATTTGTACCGTTACGAAGCATGCAAAATTAATTTAGTTTATTGATTTCGAATTTTATGCCCTAAAAGTTTTATTTGAAGCTTTTTCGCTTCAAATAATTAGGGACGCAATAAATTATGATTTTACATGTTAAAATTCTATGTTCGGCAGTCGCTATATATATTTCTAATTATATCTTCATACTTATATTCCTCCATAATTCCCTTTTTCCTGCTGTTTCTTTCCAATTGGTGATTCCTCTTCATCTTCTTTACTATATGTTCACATTTAAGTTCTTTTTGTATCCTGCTATTCATTCTTCATCTGTATTCATCCTTGTTAAGCTTATTTTTCGTTCTATAATTCTCATTTGTTCATGATCTTTCTTTGTCATAGTTAACGTGTTTGCTTCGTATAGCAGCAGCGGTCTCATCACTGTAAATTTTCATTTTTGTTCGCTGATTTTACTTGTGTCGCAAATATTTTTCATCTCTTCTATTGTTGGCACTTGTATTATTTCTTCCCAGGGTGTGTATGATTTAAATCTTCGTTTTATTCAAAATATTATTGAGTTACATACAGGACCATTTATAAAATTTTATACCGATCTATTAAAAATTATGTGTGAAAATTACATTATATACTTCAAGTTGAATTTATTTTGTATTGCACTGAATACAATCCTTGTACAAGATAATATTTACAAGTGACCGCCTCTTGTTCGACAAACACCCAATTAAGTAGTTCATGGTTTGTTCAATTTCTCTGCTAGTTATAGAAACAGAACCAACGTTAAATTTCGTCAATGGTAATTTCGGTGAACCTAATATATATTTAATATTTACAATTTTAAAATTTCAAAATTTGCCGGTATATCGATACATTATGTGATTATTCGATGGAAATTTAATAACAAAATTAAATTGTCTGGAGTGGTGGTTAGCTCTTAATCAAATAAAAGTGTGTACAACCGGTAGTGAAAGTAGGCCGGTACGGTCCGGTACACCTTACCGGTAAGAGAAAAACAGCCTTTACGGAGTACCGGTAAGAAAATTTTACAAATAAGTTTATTTTTAATTATACTTATAATTAATAATGCTGTATTTAATATTACATAATTTTCTTCTATTTTTAAATTCTTGGTAATAGTGAGATGTACACTAAATGAGCTCAATTCCGAGGTTTGTATAACAAATTATGTTGTTAGTTTTACGGATTTGCACTCTGTACTTAGAATTTCGCATATTTCACAATTAATATTTATTTCAACTACTGCTCTTCCGACTACGATGTTTAATCCCCAGCCATATATTAAATCGTGGTTAAGGAAAAGATGATACGCGACTCGTGAGAAGTAATGACAGAAAAAGAAAAAAGGTTATAATTATGACAGTGCAGTATGGAAAATATAAATATTCGAAAGTATTGTAACTGAACCTTCGTTAAATATATTATTAAAATAAGTATTACATATAGAGCGCGACAAACTAAAGAACACCGTAACTGGAATGCGCTTTAGGTATATAACGAATGGCGTAGCTCTGTTTTGGCGCAATAGTCAAATATACAGTCTCAGTGAAAACACTTGGCCGCATCATCATGTACAATATGAGCATTTATGTAAATTTGTTAATGATATATTTATTTATTATGAATCCAACATAATTATTATTTAACATGTTACTTTTTATAAAAGGAAAAAATTACACACTACGTCTTGGTATTACATACATTCAAATAATCTGCCTGTTTTGTTAAACAACTGACGATAGTAGCGACCTCCAAAGATACTCGTCTTAAGGTGAAACTATTTATTTCTCTTAAAATAGCCTCCCCTCCCCCCCCCCCTATGTCTTTAAAAGTAGCGTACCGGTAAGAAAATAAATCTACTTTCACCCCTGTGTATAACAGACAAAGAAATAAAAATAATTCGTATTATACTGCTACAGCTTCATCAGCAGGGATAGAGCGCTTTTTCTCGATATTTAATTTAGTGCATTCTAAATAAGAAATCAACTGGGCATAGCAAAGGCTGCAAAACTAATTCGAAATACTAAATAATTATTTTTTATTTTTTTTAAGTTTAACTTTTTTTATATTATTACTGTTGATATGAACATTTAATTTGCTTTATTTTTATCTGTTACATTTATGATGTCAAAACGACACTTTGCTGTATCTTTTCAATACTATTATAATTTAATCAATCAAATTTTTAACATGGAATACCCATTTATATAAAAATATTATTTTTTAAATTTTCACTCTGTTTTTATTACAAAAAAAATTAAAGATAATATTTTTTGTACTAACAAACATCAGCCAAAGTTCAGATTCCTCTTCTTCGTCTTTTTCGTCATCTTTCGCTTCATTCCCCTTCTCTTCTTCTGTACTTTCAGTGAATAAGTCTTTGAAATAATCTTCCCATATTTGTTTCTCCATGTTTATCTATCATTTTTGTTATTTCTATTTTATTCGTAATTTTTTGATGCTTTATTTCTTGATAAAATTAAGTAGGTGGCACAGTGGTATCGTGTCGGCCTGTGGATCCTGAGAACCTTGGTTTGACAAACATTTTCACCACATTAATACTACTCCTCTGGCTCTCCCTCCACTATCATTTTTGCGGGCCGTGATTTGACGGCTTGTAACCGCACTTCACGCGCAAAAATATGTCACCGAGATCTGCTTTGGCGGAGTGCCACACCCAGTAATAACACTGTTAAATAACCACGAATGACAGTTTATTGGACTAGTACGATAAAATTGCAAAACTGGGCTCCTATGAATTTGAAAATTAATTTAAATTTATTTTTTTAAAAGAACCAGATATTTTCTTGTTAGTGTAGTTTGTTTGAAAATCACCTATAATGTATATGAATATCAGTAAGAAAAGAGTTCAGTTTATATTAACTTACCGAAAATGTTTTTTTTTCTTCAAATTTATGTCCGGAATAGGGTTGAGAGCATATAATTTTTGCCGGTATTTTAAATATGTTAGAAAAATAGAAAAGGCATTGGAACGTGGAGTATAATGATACTCGTAAGATATATTGGATAAAAATTATAACTTTGTGCATACGCAATGGAAACGTGAATGGAAAATAATAACTTGGTCCAATATGAGAACTATAGATAATAATGTCAGTCAATACTCATATGATTTAACTGACATTTATAGGTGTAGTTTTGTATACAGGCTGTTAAAAAAGTTCCGGGACGGTGAAATATCTCGAGAAAAACACATCGAATCAAGAAACCAAAAAACACGTGTTTCATATTTTGCAAAAACCTATCTAAGCACACCAAACACAAACCCCAACCCCCACCCCCAGGGAGTGGGGCGGGGGGCAACGTTGAAACCTTAAATGGGAACCCCCTATTTTTTATTACAGATTCGTATTTTGCGAGAAAAATAAGTTAATTTTATCTGAAACTTTTTTTCCAATTCGGAATAGATGGCGCTCTAAACGCAAAAATAAGTTTTGACATGATTCTGAAAGAAAAGTAAAAAACGGTCTAATATCACAAGAAATAAACATTGAATCAAATAAAAAAATCAACATAATCACAAGTAGCCACAAGCTTTTTTTATGCAAAATATGAAACACGTGTTTTTTGGTTTCTTGATTCGATGTGTTTTTCTCGAGATATTTCACCGTCCCGGAACTTTTTTAACAGCCTGTATATCATTTTTCGCTTTCGCTGTTTTGAGCGTTTTTACGCATTTTTCTTTCCCAAAGTTTCACAATCAAATTGGATCAAAATTTTCTATATTGTAGACCAGATTCTTAAATATAGGAAAATTGTAAATTAAAATTGTTCGTATCATTTTTGAGATCTTTAATCAATTTTGATTGTAATATATTTCTTCATTTGTACATAACAATAATGGTACCTGTATATAGTTTATTACTATACTTTGAAGTTTTAGCTTCATAATTTTGTACAATATATAAAAAATTTCATTCATAATAAGAAAAATCTTTTATTTCAAAGAGATTAAATCAAGTCAACTTCAGATTGCATTATTATAAAAAGTGAACTGCCATTCAATAATATATTAAAGTGAATTGCACGCAACCAAATATACACCGACGAAATACAAATAATATAATTTTATTCATCATTTTTTCCATAGGTACATAAATAACTGATAATTAAACGCCAGATGAAACATTAGATTATGTATGTTTTTTCATAATTATAAACAGAATTTTAAATTACTGAAAATTAAAAGTATAATGACCGGTATTTTAGTTTTAATTTTTGTTCTAGTTCTTTGTTTGAATTGCAAGAGTTTGCAAACTCCAAACTTTCTAGAAATAAAAATAAAAATTTGGTGCAACATTTCACTGTATAATCAGTAGTGTCTAATAATATATTGTGATATAATATGCAGTGTACTTTAACAACAGAAGAAACGAAGGAGGATCAGTGCTGCAGTTGCGGCTATTATTTTATTAAAATATAAACAAAATAACAATGAATGCGTGCGCACTGTGTGTTGTCTTTAAAAATAAAACTGAAAACTATTTTTGCAAGAAACGGCATATTCTGTTGTGTAATAAAACATAAAATTAAAACAAAAAACACTTGCACAACAACAGCTTGTCTTAATTAATAATGATAAATTGTGGGGTAATGGCTCAGTGGTATCAAGTCGGTCTGTGGATCCAAAGAACCCTGGTTTGAACCCCACAGTCGACAAAACATTTTCACCAATTTAAAATTACCCCTGTGGCTCCCCCACCACTAAAATCTTTGGGGGCCGTGATTTGACGGTTGGTAACCGCACTTCACGCTCCTAAATATATCACTTACCGAGATCTGCTTCGACAGAGTGCCACACCCAGTAATGGGTAAAAGGCGTGATGATATATTTATTTATTTATTATAAATTGTCGTCTACGTTATAAACAAAGCTGGTTTTCAAGTAAACGTGGCGGCACAAACGTTGTACAATGCAAGCGGCGCTCTTTCTAATGATTTTGGTGATCGATATGATCAAGTCTTTTTATATAAAAATTTCAGTCGTTCCAATTAATGTTTTTGACTGTAACAGTAAAAGAAAACAAATATTTATTATAATTTTCATAATTCCAATTTTATTTAAAACAATTAGTACGTAAACTGTGTGTATGTATAAAAATGAATCTTCGGATATGTTACAAAGTAAATATTGCTTAAATTATTTTCGGAAAAAGCGCGTCTTGTGGCCAAGTTTAGCACTCAGTGTTTCTTTGTTTTTTTATGACATTCTACGAATTGTGTAATAAACGTAAGGCGACGGATAAATACATACAAAAATTAAACTTAAGTTCGTAACAGTAATTTATACACGGTCATAGCATAGTTTGATAATTATATACGAATTTCTTCGACGTAAACGTCTTTTTATAACCTGCAGGTTATAATAAAAGTTCAAAACAAAAGTGCCATAAACCATTGTTGTCAAGTGGATGTTTTATCTTAAAACTTTTATATGAATATGAAATCAATTGTAACATTACAAAATATAATCCTCTAGTAATTAAATGAATTTATAAAATCTCTATAACATGTCCAGATATGTAAATAATTATATGAAAAGTTTCTTTCGCACGTCAAAAGTGACAGTTTCGAGCGTTATACACCTTAAGGTAGTTCTAGTCATGGCCAACTTCATTGAATTGCGCTTCGCTTATTATGGCCGTTTCATTCTGTCGTTTTGCCAAATAAAAATTTATCGTGAGTTTTTTACAGTTTTGGTACGTCAAATAGTGCCATCTAGTACTTTTTATTTCTATTAAATGAGAGTGACAAACTCTGCCAAGTTACAAAAACAACCTTAAAATATTTGAAAACTGAATTTTATAGTTTATGTGATCAAACTAAATACATTTAATGGAACATGATATTTTATTTATACATTCAATATTATTAAATATTACGACTGAGCTTTTGACTAAACTGACTAGCTAGTTTAGACTAAGTAAATTTCATTTGGCAACGTAGCATTATCTGTCACTACAGGTAAATAATGCCGACATATTGTCTACCTATTTAAAATTTTTGAAATGTTTATAGGTCAAAACAAGAAAGTATTATAGAATTATTGGTGTCAACGGTTAATATTTTACTGTAAAGATCGTATGATAATAAATATACAATGACTAGGCTTATTGTTAGAATTTTTTTTCAATGCAAGCGGCAGATTTTCAAAATTAGTTACGACGTATCTCGTTAGAGGCACTAGTTGACGTGCCCGCTCTGTAAATTTGAAACCAGGAATTTTAATGACATATGAAACGACCAAAATAAGCGTAGTGCAATTCAATGAAGTTGGCCATGGTGTAATTTGGGAGTGCTGATATTTATAAGGAGTAGCGTAAATTTTTGTTCAACATTTAATGACTTTATATTGAAATACGTATGTTGAAATTATGAAATTTATGTACACATATATTAATATTGTATTCATATCCTAAGTATAATATGATTGTAATATAACATGTTATTTAATTATTTAAAAATATATATAATTTATTAAGAACAATTAATAATAGCGAATACACTAGTGACACCTAACAATAAATAATATTTTCTTACAATTGATATTCATATGTTTTCTTGTAATTGAATAATAGTCAACGAATATCCAGGTTTCTTTTTGTATGCAACCATCTATACATGAACGCAGTCTTAAATAACGTTATCAAAAAAAGGTCTTTCTAGTTTTTTACAACAAAATGATTAATTTAGTTCCATTTATAACGGTTATTTGTCATTCGTATATACTATGTTTCAGTTGGTCACATATAAATAGGAAAAATTGTATTGATCTAATGGATCTTCGGATTGAATCTCGAATCTGATTGAATATCCAAATTTTCGAAAATACCGATCTAGAATGTACCTCCTGATATTTCTTAAAATTTGAAAGCCTGATTGGACATTGGATCCTATGTTTCTACCACAAAACATTACAGTGCATTTTATTTGTTCCAGGCGATTTTGGATTTGGAGAGTCCCCTACACATTTGTTCTTCATGCCACACAACACTTCGTTCTTTCTACAGATTTAAGGAAAAGTGTTTAGAAAACTTTGGTTGTTTGAAAAATTACATAAAAATATTAAAAGGATTCAGTGATGTCCGGGGCTCGAGAATAAAAATCAAAATAAATAATTATGAACATCAACTGAGAAAGCAGGAAGATGATATTTATTTAAATAATAAAGAAGAACTTGAAGATATATTATTGTCGTCCAGCGAAACAAAAGCGCATATCAATGAATTACAAATGAAAATAAATGTTAAACAACTGATAGCGAAACATGAGATACATGAGATAAATGAAGAAACATTACTGTCATCGGATGAACGAAATGATCAGAAGTCAGATATATACGATCAAATTGACATTAAAGAAGAATCGGTTGCTTCTGATGACAAGACAGACGTAAAATTTTATCAACAACTTACAAAATGTGAAGTACTAGAAGAAGCTGTACAAGATTGCGGTCCAAGTACTAGTACTTGTGAAACTAATAGACAACTGAATAAAAAAGCAACTACTCTTTGTATTCTCACAAACAATAAAGAGTTTCAGTGCTCATTTTGTAAACAAATATTTTCTAAAGAATGTGTTTTGGCGAGGCATATGAAATATAATTCTAGTATTAAAGATTTTGAGTGCTCTATTTGTAATAAAAGGTTTGTACAAAACTGTGCATTGAAAATACATATGAAATGTCATTCAGCTATTAAAGATTTTGAGTGCTCAATATGTAACAAAAAGTTTGTACATAACTGTGAGTTGAAAGTGCATACGAAATATCATTTTAATATTAAAGATTTTGAGTGCTCAGTATGTAGCAAAAGGTTTGTACAAAATTATGAATTGAAACAACATATGAAACGTCATTCAAATATTAAAGATTTTCAGTGCTCAATATGTAATAAAAGGTTTTTTCTTAAGAGTAATTTGACAAAACATATGAAACGTCATTCAGGTATTAAAGATTTTGAGTGCTCAATATGTAATAAAACATTTGTACAAAACGGTGAGTTAAAAGTACACATGAACTATCATCATTCTAGTATTAAAGATTTTGAGTGCTTAATATGTAAAAAAAAATTTGTACAAAACTATGAAATGAAACTACATATGAAACGTCATTCAAATATTGAAGATTTTAAGTGCTCAATATGTAGTAAAGAGTTTGTTCGTAAGAGTCATTTGAAAATACACTTAAAACGTCATTCAGGTATTAAAGATTTTGAGTGCTCAATATGTGATAAAAAGTTTGTAAAAAACTATGAGTTGAAAGTACATATGAAATATCATCATTCTAGTATTAAAGATTTTGAGTGCTCAATATGTAACAAAAGGTTTGTACAAAACTATAAATTGAAACTACATATGAAACGTCATTTAAATATTAAAGATTTTAAGTGCTCAATATGTAGTAAAGAGTTTGTTCGTAAGTGTAATTTGAATGTACACTTAAAACGTCATTCAGGTATTAAAGATTTTGAGTGCTCAATATGTGATAAAAAGTTTTTTCTTAAGAATACTTTGAAAGAACATTTGAAATGCCATTCAGATATTACAGATTTTGAGTGCTTAATATGTAACAAAAGGTTTGTACAAAACTACGACTTGAAAGTACACATGAAAGGTCATTGAGATATTAGAGCTTTTGAGTGCTAAATTTGTTATAAAAAGTTTGTTCCTAAGAATAATTTGAAAGTACATATGAAATATTATTCAGCATTTAAGATGTCGAGTGCTTAATAAGAACAAATTGTAGTTCCATATAAATATCATCCATGTTGTTTCTTCTTAAATTCTATTTGTAATAGCAAGTTTGTACAAAACTATATATTGAAAATACAAATAAAACGTCATTCAGGTATTAAAGAATATGGACTTATACAATTCAAATTTTTCGGTTGCCATGTAGTGTGTCAAATAGAATTTAATAATTTGTTATGTAGCGAACATGGTATAGCTTTACAGTTTGGCGTTTATTACGTGATCCAAACGTTAAACGTCAAACATCCTGTGTTGACTGAAGAAGAAATGTGTAGATCTGCGGGGAGATGTGTTGAAAGGAGAAAACAGTTGATCGATTCGCCATGGTGTCACCTCGTCCTTTCTACAAATTTGTTGTTTCACACAAAATTGTATGGAGGAGGGGTTTGCTTCGGGTCTGCTGCTTGTGACGCCAACATTTTAAGTCCCCATCGTGTTGAAATGTTCGCGATATGAAAACACCACTGGGGGTGAATATTAATAATTTTAGCAATATCATTTATATGTAATATAAATAAAAATGCCCCTAAAACTGTTCCTTCTGTAAGGTAACAACTACTGCCCCCTCTATAATACATTCCAATCAAATTCATGCGGTCATCCAATTAAAAAAATTCAAGATGACTGATAGATTAAAATATTTAAAACAAATTGCAAGCACTTTATGTCAATAGCAATAAAAGAGTAAGAATTATTTTTATTAATTTCATTAAATTATGCTATTAAAATAGAATCATCTGTATTGAATAACATTTAGGAGTATTTACAGTATTTGTTTTCTTTCAAAATAAAATTTAATTTTTGAACTATTTTTTTTTACTTTCATTCATACACAACCCTCTCCTGTCGGTCAATTTTTATCCCGTCTTACCAAAATTAAAATCTGGCCACCTTATCCTTGTGGTAAACCAATATTTATATTAATATTGTTAAAGATAATTCTAATAAATAGAATTTGTTTTCTGTTTTGTAGATAATTACGGAACCATATGTATAAGTGACTAGCTTATAGCGCGGATTCGAACTGACGAACCTTAGTTCGGGTGACGTCACAGTATGTTAAGAGATGTGCATTAACACACTTAGCCACCGCGCCTGTTAATTTCTTAATTTGCAAATTTCTATCTATGGTTGCAAAAACTCTTGAAATCTGCCATAATTTTTTTACCGTTATTTACTTCAATTATCCAATCGTTAATTATTATAAAATTAAATGCAGTTTCATAAGAATGATTGGTTGTTCTTCAATTAATACATTATATTCGTTTATGAATTTCGTGATCTGATTTTTAACACTTAATTGCTAAATTTTCTCTGTTGTACGAGTACTGGGGTTATTAATTCGTCTGAACTTTTCACATTTAATTGTCCCTTGCACCTTTACAACAAGAACAACTGTTGAATATTTTAACACGTCCAATACGTAACCTTCATGCAGGGAATGGTAGGTAATATTGAATAAAATATGTCCTAAAATGTCGCATGCATCTAACAATTTATATCGATTAATTAAGTCATATGCTAGGTTGAGAGAAAAAAAAGGCTCTTTAGTTACGAACTAGTGGTCGGCCTGGCTGTGCCACGCCTTCACGCTAAGCTCCGCGGACACTGAAATAGGATTCACTTCTGTAATACAATTGGCACTATATAAATTGAATTATTTTCGATCTAAAACTTTTAAATTCTGCATGTCTGTCCTTCTAAATACTTTCATTTGATACCAAACCCTATAGGTTTTTGATGGACTTTTACTAAAACAATTGCCGATCGAATAATATTCAATTTTGTACTCGAGCCCTTCAAAAGACTTTTTATTTAATACCAAATACGATAGATTTTGAACTACTTTTACTAAGACAATTGCCTATCTAAATAAATGCAATTTAGCACGAAAGGCCTTCAAAGGACCTTTGATATCAAATACGATAAATTTTGAAGCACTTCCTCCGAAACAAATGCTGATCGAAAAAATTAATTAATTAATTATATTATCAAAAAATCTAATTACAAAAGTAAGTCAATTTGACATTCCTATAATAAATTAATCTTATTTAAAGGATTTTGACTTTTATTTTTATATAATAATAAATTAAATATGAGATTTTTTTGTTATTATTACTAGATTCTTATTTTTTATCTGTTTCCTATCGTTTACATATCTTCTTTGTGTAAAAATATGGTTACCACAAGATGGAAGCCATGCTATTCTCTCTTCTCCTACCTGGATACAATCTCCTCGCTCTTTAACAAATGATATTGTTCTTTTCCACGATACTATATTGAAGAACAGGAAAGTCTTACACGTAAAGCGTCCACAGAAATGGAACAGAAAGAGAGTGTCAAAAAAGTGAGTGAGATAGAAACATGAGGCTGGCAAATGCATTGTACTAATTATTTAACAAAATGTTATTTGCAATTATTTAAAATTAAAGACACATTTTCATGTAAATATATCAGGTTTAGCTTGACAAATAAAAATACGTGGAACCATATATAAACACATTTTTCTTGTAGTATATTTATTTTTGCTATTTAATTACACCATGATAAGTTACACAAAGGTAAAATTTAAAAAGATATACATTTGGCAAAAATACTTTTAATTTTTAAAATACAAAATGGTAAAATGTATAACAAGGAAATATAATATTTTATAAAAAAAGTTATAAAGAAAATAGATAGAACTGAATATTTAATTTTTCCTTAATTTATATTTTTGTACACTTTATACAATGGAAATAGTATCTACATTGGGATACTATTGGCAATTTCTTGAAATTTATCAAAAGAAACAGTTTTAAAATTATCACTATTTTTTATTTTATATGTATCCAAAATTCATGGATAATTTTAAATCATTGAATATTGTACGAACAATGTTATTCGCTTTTGAATCTAAAATTTTTAAAATTGTATAAAAATAAAAAATGATCATTACTCAATATTTTTCACGTAAAGATTTTGTTGAGCAGGGTACCTACTGAAGAAATTGTTTCAAAATAATTACTAATACCAGGATCTTTCACAATTATTCTAAAAGATATATAATTAAATGAATATAATTAATTATCTTTCTGAGTCGATAACACGTGATAACTAAAATACTTCTAAATTACATTCGTAAAAGAAAGCGAAACTAATCTGCCTTGGATGTAATTTCTGTTTTTCGTTTTCGGTTCTAAATTGTCATGTATAACAATTTGCCGTCGTTTTTTTGCAATTTTGATTACTATTTTGGACAATTTGGGAATATATATAGTAGATACCGCATCTGACTTAGGTGGAATTTTGTTCAAAGGAATCTGTAATACTCAAACTTGTACTCGTTTTATACTATAAATAATTATCACTTATTGTGTTTTCACTATTATTTAATTATGTCCTCTGCTACAAAAGTTTCCCATATAAAACATCTTTTTCGATCATTATTCTATCTTTACTTGGAATTACAGTTTTCCAAACATCCAACTGCTCTTTTCGAGCATGAAACAAAGATATTTTGTTATTGTAAACTAATTATTTATAATTAGGTATCACTAAACAAGACTATTTATTAAAAAAGTAACCTGCGTTCATGTGACGTTAAGTAAATACCAGCCTCATATAGCTATCCTCTCTCTTTAAAAACCTTACGTGTGAGTGACAAAAATCTAGACATTTTCTAATTTTAAAAAGTTGCATAGGGCTGACTTCTTGTAACTCTTTTATCTTGAAAATGTATCGCGATCTACCATTTCCTAAATTTAAGTAAATATGGTTATAGTATATTACATAACGAGCATCGAAAGTGTAAGATAACGTGCGAGTGTACAAATTGAAAAACGAGGTACGAAGCGCCGAGTGATTTAAGTACACGAGCACAGTTATCACACTTTAGATCGAGTTATGTACACTATTTTTCAGACGACCACATAATATTTCTAAAAATAGTTTACAAGAGCAATGTTGTCCCACTTTGACAGCTGATGCGTTTTTGTAGCTAAGCGTTGACGTTTGACGTTGGAGGTTATATATTGTGATACCAACTGTACTAACCGTAATGTCAAAATATTAAATAATGCTAAATTATTACTAAATAAGTAATTATTAATTTAAAAAAATAAGATTTATCTCTGCAAATGTGTTGAAAAATCTGCCAAAACTTCGAATTAAATAATAATACAAATTATTTTCATTTGTTTTATTATTTTCTTTCATCGTAAAGCCATCTGTTGTCAATCAGTGGAACTTCACCTGATATATTAGAAGTGTACGTTATACTAACATATCACTGTATGTTATGTTCAACTTTCCGTAATAGTTTATCATGTTGTTATGGTTACTTTCATAAGTGGTCGTCTGAAAAAACAGTAAAGCAACGTATAATGAAAAATATTGTTTATTAATTTGGAAATGAAATACAACTACAATTTTTTTTGACATTTATATGAAAATACAAATTTGAATCAATGTGAAGTTTGTGCCTTCATGTTATCTATCAAGCTTTCAAACTCGTGAATATATTGTGTCAGAGTTACAATTTCTTAAAAATTCAAAGTAGATCAGCGTTCACAAATTTTTGGTACAGTCGAACCACTTGAAATAAGATGATGCAAAGCACCCTTGTGAGAGCGTGTTTAGTTGTGTTGTGCCTGTGTTGTGTGAAACAAGTGTTTTGCCTGATCTTACGCTTGGTGAGTACAATTGGTTTATTTATGTCAAATTGCATGTAATATTTGTATTGAGAACTTAGAAACATGTGTATATTAATTGTTGATGATATGTTCACATGTGTGATGTAGAATATGATGTTTATTTCTACATGATGTGTATATTGAGGTATACATGATAGTTTGAGTTATAAATGAACAGCTTTATTACGGAGCAGGGCTAGTGCCAGTGTTCTCTAGTCCAACGAGGGTTCGGGACTGAATCGTGATTTACGTGTTTCGCGACCAGCGAGAAAAACGTTAGTAACTTGGTTACCTGGTGCATCGAGGGATTGATATTAGTGTTGTGTTCCTTAATCTGCGAATGTTGATTGTTGTATATATGAGTATGACATTGGTATTGTTGAATTTGGATATTTTGATTATTGTGTGTGATCGCTAATCAGTGTGATTATGTTTTGAGAGAAAGCTAGTATTTGTTACCTAGCTGGCAGACGTGTTAGAGAGAGACAACTAGTGTTTGGGTCCCTAGTTGAACACGTGAGTTAGAAAGAGAAGGCAAGAATTTGGCGCCTATCTTGAATGTGTAGTTTGGAGCGAGATAGCGATGGATCGCAAGAGGATGGTCCTTTTTGCCGAGAACATCTGGGCGCTTATTTTGAATGCTCAGACAAAACATAACTAGACAGATAACAACGGCGTTTGTTGTGAAGCAGAAGGTAATAGACTAACTGGTTGGTGCGGCGGGTGCGCGGCAAAGAGCGAGTACAAGTTGATGTTATGCAGGTTGCATTTATGTTGATGACAGTTATCAAACGCAAGCATTTTATTTATTTAAATACATAAGTGCGTATACAAAACACTTAATATGTCAAAAACTAACCTTCACTTTGATGTATGAAAAGTAAGTAATAGACCATTTTAAAAATTCATTGCGCATGTGCAAACGTTAGACAGAGATAAAAAAAGTTAGTGCCGTATACTTGTCTTGTCTTTGTCTATGATTTGACAAGTGACAGTTCGATTATTTTTGTTGCGTAGTATTTGTTTCTTCATAAAAGTAATTAATAATAGTAATTATGACGGATACTATATGCTGTGTACAGGGTTGTAATAATAATTCAAAAAAAAACAAGAACAGAAGAAAAGAATGAATATGTTATTAAACGAAATCTATCATATTACCATAATTTATAAATAACTTCATTTATTTTGATACTACAATAAGTTTTCATTTTCAATATAAACATTTTACTTACTTTGCACTTAAATTCATTTTGAAATATCTCGTTCGCCGCCATTTTTCGGCACTAAGTTGTTAGTTCAAAAAATAAACACCTAGGGGTCGCGGACATTTTTAAAATGGTCTATTGAATATAAAAATAACTACACAAATGTTTGCAACTTCCATAACATCAATGTGTACTCGCTCCTTGCCGCGCACCCGCCTCACCAACAAGTTATTCCATTCTTTTCTGCTTCACAACACTGCATTGACTTGAATACGGCATAATTTGTCTAGTATTATACGTCATTGCTTGGATGTGTAGTTTGGAGCGAGATAGCGATGGCTCGCAAGAGGATGGTCCTTTTTGCCGAGAACATCTGGACGAGAGCGAGACGGATACTTGGGTTTGAGTACATGTGACAGAGTGGGATAGCATGGGGTTGACCGATTGTCACTCATTGGATATTTTTATATTCACGGTGCTATTTTTCTAATTGTTACAGACGCCTCGCTTAAACGCTGACATCTATTTATTCATTTCTATACATTCATATTCATCTATATTATATACATGTTAAGACTACAGATAGCGGGTAATTATTGCATGCTTTAATAAATATTATTGTGTATTCATTTATAGTATATTCTGAGAATAAACCACGGTGCGGTTCAATTCTACCACGGTTACGGTTAGAATGACGTCAATTTGTATGTAAAACGGAACACTTTCACGATGACAGTTGTCACTTGACAGATGAGTTTCAAAATGTGAAATTTATTTAACATGGAAAAATGTTTATATTATAAAACTATTGTATTCTGCATCACACTTGCTTTAACTTAAATATAGGGATATAAAAGTAACAAAGAGAAAAAATAAATATGACTTTCAGAACAAGTAGGTAATAAATTCATCTAATATGAATATATACTGTTAAATAATAAAAATGCATTTTGTATCACATGTTTATTTATCAGTCATCATAAAAATATAGTTTTATAAAACAAAAATCCACAAACACTGCAAAAGCCGCCAAACACTTTTCAAACTTGTCAACAACACCTGTGAAGTTACCAAACTAACCGGTGTTCGAGCACGGTTAGTTTGGTTATTAAATCTATTTACAAATTTCAAAAACCATGTTCCGTAATGAAACCGGTTACTGAAAAAAGTAACCATGGTTAATGTGGTTCATTTTCGGAACACACTGTTAGCATGTTCGTTTTATTTATATAAACCTTCGAACATCAAAAGTAGTGATACAAGTATTCGGGATTTATTGTTCTGCATCCACTGCCACGGGTCCTCCGCTCAGACAATTAATTATTTATTTAATTGAAGATAATCTTGACAAATCAAAAATACACGACATCTAACAACTATGATAAAGCCAAGCGTAAAGAATCTTCGGTATGCAAGTCAGTACGAGTAAAACGATATTTTGTTTTTGTTTGTTTTAAATACGAAAAGGTCGATTACACAGATATGTGGAACTGAAACAAAAATTTTAAAGTTCGGTTTCTTTGCATTTGTATACTTTTCTGGGCAAACATATTTCTAAAAGTCTGTTTCTGGTGAACTGGCATTTAGAAAGATTCATTTTCAAGTCATATATTTTCCATGTGAAAAATTTTATCGATTTTACTTGCGATTTTCTTCGAATCTAAGTCAACATTAAAAGAAAAAGAAATGTATTGAAAAATAACTTCATTTTTTTTTATATCACTTAAGGCCGCTCCGTACTCAGTGTAAAACCGCTTGAAATTTGTATGCTTTTATTTCCAGTTCTAGATAAATAAATTTGTTCAAATTTTGTTAGAATGAAGATAATAAAATATTAAGTTTATAATTTCGTAAAACTTAATAATAAATTAGTTAAGTGCATATATATGTAAAGACATATACACGATTTAAACAGTTTAGAAAGTACTTGGGTATATAAATTAGATATTAATGGAAAGATTTTGCAAAAATAAAACTTTCTTGATACGAATATTTTCATTAAAGTGTCGCATTTCTGAGTAAAGTATATATTTGTTTTCGATATTTCGTGTCACAATGTCACATATTTAACGCCTGACGTACAAAACGATGCAACCCAAATGACAATGTCTTGTCTGAACGATGCGGTATCTGAAGGATTTCAGAGCAGGTACTTTTTATGACGGTTTCACAATAAACATCGCAAACTTTTGTGCCCACAGGCACAGGCTTCTCTGTAACGATAGTGATGAACTGATGACATATCGTGCACGGAACTACTGTTCTGATATTTCGACATGAAAATGTTATAGATACTTACGAGAAATTTAATATTTAATTTAGTATTTAGTATAAGTATTTATATATAAAAAAAGGAAATTAAATATTGTTATGTATGTATTTGATTAAGATTTTAATGTTATTTTAAAATAAGGGCAGATAGACGCAAAAAATTGTAATTATATAGGGAATAATAATAATATTTATTCAGGTTTTATAAAACACAAACTAGTCGTCAAGACATAAAAACACATAAAATGAAAATAAATTCTCATTTATTTAAAGACCATTCAACATATATCAATATAATTAATAGTAACATAGAAAAACATAACCGTGACATAAATTAGTAATTTATTAAAAAAATTCTCTAATAGGTAAGCCGCGACTATACCTCGAATTAATCATTTCTGGTAAAAGTGAGTTGAGATAAAAATTTGTTACTTTTGGTATAATTTTATCTTGCCAAAATGAATTGGATCTATGAATTTTTTCAATGAAAATATCAATGTTCGTGTACACCATAAAATAGCATGCATTTTTATTACAAATAGTTAATTGTCCTTGTACCTGATACATGTAATTGTCATTTTCTTTTAAACAAATTTTACCATCTTTTGATTCTAAAAATTTTATAACTTTTTTTACTATTGCATCTTTTATAGTCATATTTTGAGCACTGAATGGACATTTTATTTCACATATTTCGTCATCTCCTATTATTCCATCTGGTGATGCACCCAGAAATGGTATCTCTTCATGAATATAAAATCCACTTTTATAAATTTTTTCTTCTAGCATCGCTACAGCCTTGCTTTCATTTCTTATTCCATATTCTGTAGCTTTACTGCCAGTGAATGAACTATAAAGCAAATTTTTCACTATATTTGCAGTTGATGTACCTTTCCGTTTTTTGCAAATCTTTCCGAAATTTGAGGCAGTAACTCGTTTCCTTCTTTCCTCTTTCCATAGTTGATCTGTAAACTGCCCAAGCGTATTTTGAAGAATATAATTCTTATCTGCTTCTTTTAATTTGTTTAAATATTCTTCTTTGGCCTTTTGTAAATCTTCGTTGTTGAAATCTGCTTCGGGATTTTCCGCATATGGACCATAATTACTATCCTGATGACTAATAGTACGATTTCTCCTCTTTCCATAACCCCTGTTTCGCCTGGATCTAATTTTGTTTCTTATTTTTGCCGCGTGTTTTAAACTATATTTTCCAATTTTTCGACCCAACCCTGACTGTATTATTTCATGAAATTCTTCTTTTGAATTCATGGATATGACTGCCATGTCACAGCGTGTTTCGTATGAATTTTTTAATGAAAAATTAATTCTTTTACCACCCACGAATTTTGCAACTATTGAATTGTACAATTCTGCAGCGTTATTAGTAACATTTTCTATTAAACTATCAGATTTGTTAGCTACATTCTGAACTGCCTGTAATATTTTCGCAAAAATATGTGTTGGAATAGTTGATATTAGATTTGGTTCGGTATCTGCTTTTTTACAAAAATAACCTCTTTCTCCGCAATTCTGGTGATCTCCAAATATATGACGAGGTCCATTGAGAATATTCTTACTTAGTTCTACTATTTTTTCGTGTCTTGTTATATTCTGCTCCTTTCTATACTGGATTGCTTTTGTTATACTCCCATAAAACCGAATTAAATTTTTTTTTATATGTTGCCGTACTTCTTTGTGCGTATTCATTATATCTTTTAATTTATTCAAATACAATCGTAAAATGTGGTTCTTGCAACCAATTTTAATGACAAGTAAATGAGGACCGTATGGCATAGAATCTATAATTTTTCTGTATACACTATCTCCGTCGCCGATAATTTTTTTATATTTTAATTTGTGAATCTTCACTGAACACTTAAAACCTTCCAAAATTATACAACTTTCCATGATTCAAAACCAATCATATTTAGTATATATTAAAAGATTTTTAGATGGACAGACGTGTAGAATTTCAAAGTTTTAGATTTGTAATAATCAGCTAGTATTTATTATTATTCCAATACGTGATTGTAGTAGTAAGAGCATTACTTTGCAAGAGCTTATTGATAAACAATTGGTTGTGAAAGAAAATGTAGAAGCTCAATGTTCAGAATGCTTGCATTCACATAAATTTAAAAAACCTTATCGACCAGTTTACAACAAAAATTATTAAAAAAACCTTGGCGACCCCAGAGATTTGCTTCGTCCTAGTGCCACACCCAATAATGGGTAAAAGGTGTGATATATTTCAATATTGTTTTTATTTTTATTTTTGCAAAATTAGGTATAACTTGTTGAGATTACAATACAGAACAATTTTTATCAATATAATTGAAAATTTAACATGGGAAATCGCTGTTGCGAACCGAAACCGGACTTACGGTATAACGACCACTTATAGTATATTCCGAAAATGAACCACGGCGCGGTTCAATTTTACCACGGTTACGGTTAGTATGACGTCATTTTGTATGTAAAACGGAACACTTTGACCTTGAAGACGATGACAGTTGTAACTTGACAGATACGTTTCAAATGATGGAAAATACAAGTAAATTGCAGGCTTGGCATTTCTTAAATGAATTTATCTTATCAGATAATAGTAACAGTTCCAGTTCAGAAAATGAAGAATTAGTTGAAAGAGGTAATAGTTTTTTTTAATTCTTTTCACTTGAATTTAACTAAAATTGGTATTTCGTTTCATAATTATTTGTAGGTAATAAACGGCAAAGAATAGAGAATTTTGTGGAAGATGTAGTGGACGTATTCCCGGATGAAGAATTTCAGAGAAATTTCAGGATGAAGAAGGATACGTTCGATTACATATTAAATTTAATAAAATATAAAATTGGCACCGTTGAAATGGAACGAGGTAGAAGTAGAATTCCAGCTAAACATCAGTTGCTGATTACAATATGGTATTTTGCAACTCCTGATTCTTACAGGTATACTTGACATAAATAAAATAATTTTTCGTTTAAAATATAAAATATGGATTTTTTAATTACAGATCCATATGTGGACGTTTCAATGTAGGAATGGCAACAGGGATAAGAATAGTTCGAAGAGTTACAGAGGCATTAATTGAATTAAGTTCAACTCTTATTCGCTGGCCTACTGACGAATACGCTGAAGTAGTGAAAAGAAATTTTGAAAATAAGGGATTTGCAAATACTCTAGGTTGTATAGATGGATGTTATATCCCAATTCCTTTGCCTAAAGAAGAGGGCCGCGCATTTATTTGTAGGAAAAATTTCCCTTGTATCAACATGTTAGCTGTGTGTGATCATCGTATGTTATTTACATATATATATGCAGGCGAGGCTGGTTCTGTTCACGACTCCACAGTTTTGAAGAACTGTGAATTGTGGACATATATAAATGATAGAGCAGGTGAAATGTTTCCCGATGATTCACATTTACTTGGCGATAAGGCATACGCAATAAATGAACAACTGCTTACGCCATATCGTGACAATGGCCATCTTACACGAGCACAACAACAGTTCAATTATTCTTTGTGTTCCGTACGTAGTACAATTGAAAGATGTTTTGGTCTATTAAAAAAACGGTTTCGAATTTTGAAATTTATGGATGTGCGTAGTCTGGCATGGATTCCAAAGTACATATTGGCGTGCTGTGTTCTCCATAATATATGTATTTTACAAAATGATGTAATGCAAATTGATGTAAATCAAGAAATAATGATAAATTTCGAAGACGTAGATTTAGAAATTATAAATGAAGAAAGAAACAGAGTACAAAGAGAGAGAGGAATACAAAAAAGAAATAGATTGTGTGAAGAAATGTATAGAATATAAATAAATATGTATTATAATCAAATTATTGTTTAATTTTTTTATCTTATGCAAAAAAATATAAATGAGATAACACAAAAAAATATAAATAAGTTTTAAAACAAATACTAAATGTATTTAATATGGAGAAATGTTTATATTACAAAATATATTGCATTCTGCATCACACTCGCTTTCACTTCTATATAGGTATATAAAAATTACAGAAAGAAAACATATAAATGAGTTTCATAACAAGTAATAACTTCATATATTTTGTATCACACTTGCCTTAACTTAAATATTTACAAAATTATATACAAAGAAAAAAATTATAAAAGTATAATAAACATAGTTGCCCGATAAAAAATAAAAATACATTTTATATCACATGTTTACATCAGTCAAACATAGTATACTTAATTTATCTAATACTAAAAAATGTTTATAATAAAAAAAAATATTGCATTCTGCATCACACTTGTTTTAACTTAAATATAGGTATATAAAAATAAAGAAAAAATATAAATGAGTTTTATAACAAGTAAAACATTAATCTAATATAGATAAATGTATATACTAAGTAAATAAATATTGCATTTTGTATCACACTTGCCTTAAATATAAAAAAAAATACATAAAAAGAATAATAAACAAAAATAAAAATAATTTTTTTGTCATATGTTTACATATCAGTCTTTTTGTTATCTCAGTCATTATGGTTTATCTTTAAACATTCTTGCCATAAATTCAGCAAACATTCGTTCTTTCTGCTCCATTCGTTCTTGATGTCTTCTTTCTTTCGCATCTTCGGTATTTGTCTTCTGTATACGTAAACTAATCAAAATAAAATGAAATGAAATAAGGAATAAAATAATATGCTACAAAAAATACATACCTTTCGTTTCTTGTTTTTAAAGGTGATGTTTCCTTCCTCTTTGATGTGCTTGCGACATTAGATTCTTCCAAACTTCTGGAAGTAGATTGCTCACTAGCTCGTTTTGTAATTAGTCCAGTACTTGATATTGTAAGTATTGGTGTTACTGCCGGATTTTTTTGTAGTATTTCATTTAAATCCTAAAAATGTAATTATTTAATAACAATCTAGTTTTTTTTATACTGTTACACTATTACTTACATTCCAAAATACCCACGATTTTTTGTCATTCCCGGTAGAGCTGTTGTGTTTTTTAATTTTGATATATGTTTTTTTTAAATTTCTCCACTTCTCGGCACACTTAGTCCCAGATTTGTCGACGTTATTTAATTTCAGTGTATCACTAATTTGTTTCCACACTTGCGTATTATTGAATTGTGGCGAATCAAATTTCTTTTCCAGATCTTTATACGCTGAAATTAAACACAGCGTAGCTTCCTCCGACCACTTGTCGCCACGCTTATCTGGCGAATCTAAAATATTTTCCTGGTTGTTATTTTCATCCTGGATTTTGTATATTCTTCCATCGTCCGTATATTCCACAATTCTTCCTCCTGACAAACAAGCATGTAGTGGAATCTTTGTATGTAGCACTTCTATATTGCCAAGAGCTTCATTGCATTCCCCACAACGATATATTAAATTCTACAAAAATATAATCATAATATTATGCATATAATCACACTGAATATCTATTATTAATCTATTACCGTGTAACAAAAAAATACAATTGTTTTTGTTGTATACTAACATTAACCTTAAAATTGTAATTTCCATGAAAATATACAAAATTCTACTATTTTAGTAATCTGTAAATACCTAATATATATATAAAGAAACCAAAAAAAATATTCTTACCTCCATAATAACTTTTTTTTAACAAAGATACACAAGCACTGAAAAAACCGCCAAACACACTTCAAACTTGTCAATAACAGAAGTGAAGTTACCAAACTAACCGCCGCTCGAGCACGGTTAGTTTGGTTATTAAAAACTAACCACAAATTTCAGAAACCATGTTCCGTAATGAAACCGGTTACTGAAAAAACTAACCATGGTTAGTGTGGTTCAATTTCGGAATACACTATTAGTACATATTATACTTCGATTAAAAATCTGAACTGTTCTTCAACAGTCGAACTTATTTTTTAGAAGACATCTCATAGTAAGGCCGAGAATCTCAAACGAACAAAGATTTGCTGTTTCAATAGAACTTTCATGTTTAAGCAGTCATAAAAAGACCTTTATTTGATTTATGACTTTATCCCTGTCAAAAATTATTTTCTTCTTCTGCAACCCAGTATGCTTCTATGATTTTGGGAAATGTATACAAGTAAGGAGCAAACATGAAATATTTTTTTAGTATGGAACGCCCTTAATCTAGTTTCAAAACCATTCACAACATTCTTAATTTCAGAAACATATTTCGTGTTATCAAATACAAAAACAGGATATTTTTGCAAATTCATCTAATTTTGTTTTTTTTTCAGATCCTCAATCATTGCAAAAAAATATATTTTTATGCGGAAATACTAATCATGTCCCCCACATTTTTATTTTTTCCTTATAATTCCAATTCAAGGAATAATAATAAGTTTTTACGGTAATAATAAAAATATACTATTTTGATTAATTTGTTTTTATATTTAAATTTCGTCGCGATCGACTGAAATTATAGCCGCGATCGACTTGGTGGCCAACCCTGAAATATACAACTGAATAATACACCGAAAAATTTAAATTTGAAATTACCCGCGAAAAGTTGGCTTAAAATTTTACCACATGTTTTTTAGCGTTGAAAACATGTGGCCAAGGCATGTCGAAGCTTACCATTTCAAATAACCCGGTATGTCGCCAAATATCGTCTCAATGTAGCGTCAAAACTAAACTATTCACACATTTAGAATGAGTGCCACTCTTGTTTAGGTCTTTACAGCTCGTTGGGTTATTGGCGAAAAAATACATAGTGTCTGACATCTGGTGGCAAAATTTGAAAGGTCCCTAATTGGGAAAACAAAGCGTTGTTTACATTGCAAGAGATAGATTTGAATAGAAAAATGAGCAAATCTAAGAGATTTTGCTCAGTTCCTCAATGTAACAATTATCTTAGCGAAAAAATATCTTTGCATTATTTTCCCAAAGACTTAAAAATCCGACATGCATGGGTTCATGCATTAAAAATAGGAAAACCAGTAAGTAAGTACATGAATGTATGTTCTGAACATTTCAGTCCTACAGATTTTGTATCACCGGGTATGTAATTGTGAACATGAGTAATTAATTGTTTGTTATTGTTATTATTACATATATTTTTAAAAGGATATCGTTCAAAGCTGATGAAGAAAAAAATTAAAACCTGATGCTGTTCCAACCAAAAAATTACCAGTAGGTAGTTTTCCGAATCAAAAGAAAAGTTCAAGCAGAGATGATAGAACAATAAAGCGGAATATTAACAAGTAAATACCGAATATAGAGTTAGAAAATTGTTCGATGTTAGTAATTTTCATATATTTGCAGAACAGTATCAAACTTAAAAGCGAATTTAGTGACAGAAACAAGCACGGCACAAAGAATGGAGCTTTCCTCCATTGTAGAAACAGATATTCCCTCACAGCCATCCAGGGCTCGAAATGGAAATTTTTACGAAACGGAACGCTCGATTTATAATATTTATTATATTATATAAACAATACTCGCAGCTTATATTCCAAGATTTCCCCGTTCTTCCACAAAACTTGATTAAGCAATTTTGCCAATTTTTAGACAATCGTAGGTTTTTTGTCGCTGTTTATATCAAAATCTTGAACAGTTTTGCAGATGGAGCACCCTAAAGCTTTTTTTTTAATAAGCCAATTATTACTACTTTGGTATATCTTGGCTTGTTCCACAGTTCAACAAGATGGACGATCAGAATCAGTTTCTGTAATTATAATAGATTTATCAAATTCCTCGCTAGAATTACTAACAGTTACTTTACTTGTTGTTTGGTCACAGGATGACTTAATTTTTGTCTTCGGTGGTGATAATGACCGTTTATTTGATAGTAAATCAATATCTTGTTCATCTTTCTTGGTTCATGAATGATTTAACCAATTATTTATCAAATTCATGCGTCGTCTTTTATTATAGCCTAAAATTATTATAATTAAGAATGAAATATAATTTTTGTATTTATTATGATTTTTTATTTAATATTATTGACATATCATACACTAGCACAGCACAGAATATGCAAGGGCGTAGAGTGCACGAAACATACAAAGCCTTAGAGCGCAGTCTTAGAAAGCTGCGTAAGAGACTCCTTATTTAACTAAACGCCTTAATTGAAATACTAAAATATGAGCGACGACAATTTGGAAAAATTGTGATTCAGAACGTCTTTCAAAATTAATTCTATTAGGAATTAAAAATAAATATAATTTTATAATATTTCATTTATATTTTTTGAAAAGTGACGAACCGGAGCGGTATTGTCCATTATTTTACGAGACGGAACGATATAACTGACCATTTCACGAACCGGAACAGCGTTCCGGTCAGCTCCGGTCCATTTCGAGCCCTGCAGCCATCATGTTCCTAAATATCACTGGAGTCAGTGCCTGACAAAATATCCGCCATCAGATGTGATAATGTCAAATTAATTTAGGGATATGTGATATAAAAGAGACTTTAATTAACTGTTTATTCCAATCAGATAAAAACATGTGTGCATATACGCGAATAAATATTAAACATTTGTGAAAATAGAACACTGCATGCAAATAGCATCTTCAACATGGAAGTTGCACAATAAAAATATAAAAGAAAGAGCATTATTAGTTTTCGTAAAGTTAAAAACTGATTTATCTTTCAGAGTTTTGGCTGTTATGTTTAAAATTTTATTTACAACAGCTCAAAATTACTTGCACGATACAATAAACATAATGGGGCAATGATATTTCCATACTCAAAACGAATAAAAAGTCCAAACTTTATAATAAAAACGAAACTAAAACACCAAACAACACGTCGAATACATACAAAGCAATGGCGGTATCTGGCTTGTTTTCCCAATTAGAGTGCGCGACGACAGTGCCACCTATAGTTGAGTTTTTTCGCGAATAACTACATATATTGACAAAATTTGATTGAACGGTAGAGATATATCCTTTGTATTGCTGTTTTCAGTTTGTTTGATTCTAGTTTCTAGTTGACAGAAGCGTTGCCAGCTGCGACATAATTATCGAAAAAGCGACAAAATTTTTAAGTTTCTACCATAAAAATAAATATCACACCATAATCGATAATTACACCATAATTTTAGAAATCGTAGCATAATGTTAACTATTTTACAAATATTTTATAAATCGATAATTTTTTTATAAATATTCATTCGATTTTTATATTATGTCGAATGTTGTTTAGATTTGATACAACGATACAAGACATCGTCTGTGCGCTAATATAATTAATGGTTTATTATTATCATAACAATTAGTTAAAAAAAGAAATAATTTTGAGCCAGCAAAAATATGATAAATAATTTGAATAAATATATGTACTCGTATGGCGAGGATGAAAACTGTAACATAACTTTTTGGAAGTAAGTTATTAGTACATTCAATTTTTATTTATTTTAACAATGAAAATATTGTTTTGTCTTTTTATATTGTTATTAAACACTTGTGGTAGTGTTACCAATAAATTATATAGTATTATTGTAAGAGTGAAACTAGATGTCAAGAGATAAATGAATAATAAAAGATCGCGATAAAAATATGTTTTTCATGAAAACACCATAATTTTTCCCCAAATTCGATAATTTTGATAGTCAAATAATCAATTATTTTAGATCTGGCAACATTGGTTGACAGATTGGTGGTTGACTGTTGGTTACTTACATTTGCACTGTTAAATATTTAATTACTATAATTTTGTGTCAGCGTTCTTTTTTTTTAAATGTATGATTTAAACACTGTTTGTTTCATATGTTTAAATTATAATAACAATTTAGAAATGGAAACAGTAAGAAATAAAATATTTACACTAGTTAAATATGCTCTACCAGAATTGTAAGAAGTTAGTAATCTTGTTAGTAACCATGTTCTTCTGTGAGTTTTTACTGAATGTTATCTCTTTGAAACAGTGTTATTGACAACTCCAGCGCTGTGTTACGCCAGTTAGCGGTAATATATTATCTTCTTTGTGGGACTGTTTCATTTATTGTGCATGTTTATATGGTAAAAGTACGTGTTTTTATAACGTTAATTTTAGATTGTTTCTATGAAAAACTAATACGACCTGTTGCTTTTACGGATGCAAATCTGTCTAAACTATTGCGACATATGATAAAAGAATCGTCCTCAGGTTATAATTTCTAATACGTGTTTGAGCAGCAATTTTTTAACACAAACATGACACTACCAATTTCATACATTTATAAATTATTGTTGCAGTAGTCAATAAGTAATTTAAATTTAGATTTTAATTCGTCAGTTAAATCATGGGCTTAAATGCAGTATACGGTCTTGTTTGTTACGCCCACTTGGTCTGCTTTGTTGCACATGCGCAAAATTTCATGAATCAGTGATTCTAAAACAAGTTTGATTCTACGTTTTGAAATGAAACGACAGGTTGGTTCCTCAAAACGAAAAACGTATTTTCTGTTGGGTGTGAGTTTTACTGACTTAGGGTTTGTTTGTTTAAAATGCGATCGAAGCGAGCTAACCTAAAAAATTAGTTCCATTAAGATCAAATATAATGGCTTGTTTCTGTTGGGCTTGAGTTCTACGGGCTTAGGGTTTGTTTATTAAAAGTGCAAGCGAAGCGAGCTAACCTAAAAAATGTAATCCACCAAGATCGAATATTATGGCTTGGTTCTGTTGGGCGTGAATTCTACGGGCTAAGGGTTTGTTTGTTAAAAGTGCGAGCGAAGCGAGCTAACCTAAAAAATGAGTTTCATCAAGATCGAATATAATGGCTTGTTTCTGTTGGGCGTGAGTTCTACGGGCTTAGGGTTTGTTTATTAAAAGTGCGAGCGAAGCGAGCTAACCTAAAAAAATAATGCTCAGAGATATTCCTTCAATATCCGTGAATAATTTATTATTTACTCTATACCATTGATTTGGAGCCACTGGAAATCTTTCATTTTGTTATTACAAACCACCATTCTGCCATCTATCAACAAAATAACAAACTGGACAAGGCCGTATACTGCACTTTTACCAAATCATGTTCTTGAAGTTTGTATGCCAGCCTGTATAAATAATTGTAATTCATTTTGTATACCATTGTCTCTTGCAACATATTCTTAAGCAAGTTCAGCACATTTTGGTTTAGAGCAGTGTTTTTGAAACTGTGGGTCGCGAGTAGGGCTGGGCAAAAAAATCGTACGATCGATTTGAACGATCTTTTTTAACAAAAAACTCACGTTCTTAAATTTTTTTAAATTCAATTGATTGATAAAATCGATTTTATTAAATCAATAAATTCAAAGTTACCGATTTTTTAATGTTCTTTTAATCATAAATATTTTTATTTAACATAAATTTTTCATTCTCGTTTACATTATTTAAAATGTTATTATTACTTATTTTAGATCACAACTAACTAATGAAATTGCGACATTATGTGCGTTGTGTGTATGTGATCGTGATCTGAATGTGAACTACATCAAGTCCATATCTTTATTAATAACCTGAACCTGATTGGTGTGCTAAAAATGTAGTCTACATTTTTCTATAGACCACAGAAGTAAACGTCACCAGAAGGCGTGGCTTAATCGTTCTATCTACTTCTATTGTAAGGCAACGTATGGCGTAACACACTTCTTATGAAACAAACGTTTGATTTTTAGCCTCATTTTTGTTTACATGTTTTGTTTTGAGCTTTTTTGTGCAATAAATTAAAATGAGGTGGTTTTTGCACCTGGCTCTAATCACAACGAAATATACAAGTGCAAAAAATTCAAAATTCAAAATTGTGAGGTTGTGATTGTAGAGATATGAAGTTCACTACGACATACGTTTCTTTTAAAATTTAAAATAGACATAAAAAATCTATTACATGATATTTCAAAACAATAACCATTTATATTGGTAACATTAAAACAGTAATTTGTTGCATCATTGGTCGTTTCCCTTAAAAATTTCAATTTTGATACTTATAAAATAAAAACGCGATAAGACAATGGTAACTGCATATACCATTCGACTCGCATTCAAATTTACCGCCCTAATATGGACCGCCCACTTCTGTGGTCTATTATGCCTTGTGCACACGGGGAAACTTTTTAAAATGCTTCCTGAAATTTGTTTCCAAAGAAGAAGAAGTACGAAATGTTTCCCGAAAGTTAATTAATGGGGCCGATAAAACTCGAGAGGTTTTGAGGAAACTTTTTGACATGCATCTAACTTCTCATTTATTTTGACATTTGTATCATGTGTTGTGAGGTTAGAATTATAAAACACTTTATTACGAACTAAATTTTAGCGTTGATTAGATTTGTTTAGCAGTTTATACGTGCATTTAGTGTACTTTTTGTTAATATATTTTTCTAGTGAGGTAAAATACATACATAATAAAAACATAAATATTTAAATACAACCATTGTTTTATAATTTCAGAGGAAAAATGTCTGAAGAAGAATTTTTATTATTAGCTGCAGCTGTTACCTGTGTTATTATAATAATATAAATAATTCCCCAAGTATCTAGGGACTTTTAAGAAAAAAATTACTAGTTTTGAAGAAACTTTTACATTTGCCGTGTGAACAGGCGTAGGCTGATATTACAAGTTTCCCAAATACTTCTTCTTCTTTGGAAACAAATTTCAGGAAGCATTTTAAAAAGTTTCCCCGTGTGCACAAGGCATTACACTTATTATGTGTTTTTAATCAAAATAATTAAATAAAAAAAAAATCGATTAGATAATCTTTTGATTATATTATAAATAAAAATCGATCTTATTCTTTATCTTTTTAATCGCATTCGATTTCAAAATTTGCAATAAACCGGTAGAATCGATCAGACTGATCAATCGCAATAAATCGATTCCAGTTCATAATCAAAGATCGATTTCTAAATTCAAAGATCGTCCAGCCCTATAGTCGCGAATGCTTCAGTGTTAGGATTTACTAACAGTTATTGCGCGTACTCGTATTGCAGTTAATAATTACGAGTAGATAGGTAAATACTTATTTGTTTGTATTTCTATCGGTCATTGTCGTCGTTCGTCACCACGACTAACTGTCCGCGCATCACTCGTCGCAGTTTCGTCGTAATGGCCGGGTAATATTGCACTATAACTGTGCGTAGAAATACATACCTTCATTATTTAATTAATAAATAAGAAAATATAAACTTTGCATTTATTAAAGAGTTGGAAGCTTCGGGAGTCGCGAGTTTGAAAAAAAACTAGTTTAGAGAAACATGAGAAATTTAGAATTGATATAGGAGCATATTTTGTTTCCGAATGCTGATGTAATTTTTTGTATATTTAGGTCTTACCATATCTGAATGCATCGGTTTCTAATTGTTAAGATAGGGTCACATAGCTCATGTCATGTTATGTCAAGTCAATGCTATGTCATCAATTAGAACATGTATATTTTAATGGGGTGGTTAGTAGAGGTCGGCAAAAATATCCGATATCCGAATTCGATCCGAGCCGGATTCGGATCGTGTCGGATCAGAACTCTCTCGGATCGGATTCGGATCGGATCTGATCCAAATCTCGGATAAAATATCCGATCCGAAAGTCGGATAAAAGATCCGATCCGAAAATTGGATAAAATATACGATCCAAAAGTCGGGTAAAATATCCGATCCGAAAGTCGGATAAAAGATCCGATCCGAAATTTACATACATAACTTTTAGGTATCCACTCCTAAATAAAAACATAAATTCCAATTCCTCTCTGAAGAAATATAACGCTACGTTATATTTATAAGCATTTATGTTCTGTGATAAAAATAATTAAATAACGTTACAACAAAATATGAGTTTTTAGTTTTCTATAACAAAATTATTTATTCAATTTCATCTATAACTGTTATTTTTCTTTCGAATATGCAACGTTAAAATTGGTTTAGTATAAATAGGAAAAATAGAACTGATCTAATAACACATCGGATTTCGGATCGGATTCGATTTCGGATCGGAATTCGGATCGATCTCGGATCGGATCTTCGGATCGGATTTCGGATCTGATTTCGGATCGGTTCTCGGATCGGATTTCGGATCGGTTCTCGGATCGGATTTCGGATCGGATTTCGGATCGGATCTCGGATCGGATCTCGGATCGGATCTCGGATCGGATCTTCGGATCGGATCTCGGATCGGATCTCGGATCGGATCTCGGATCGGATTTCGGATCGGATCTCGGATCGGATGGGATTTCGGATAAAGTCGGATCGGATCTTGAATCAAGTCGAATCGGATCGGATCGGATACCAAAATTTTCAAATATGCCGACCTCTAGTGGCTAGCTCAGTGGTATGAAGTCGGCCTGTGGATCCTGAGGTCCCTGGTTCGATTCCCACAGGCGACAAATTTTCATAATTTTAAAAAGTTATCCCTGTGGCTCCTCCACCACTAACATGTTTGGGGGCTGTGATTTGACGACTGGTAACCGCACTTCACGCGCAAAATATATCACTTATCGAGATCTGCTTCAGCAGAGTGCCACACCCAGTAATGGGTAGAAGGCGTGATGATATATTTATATTTATTTATTTATTTTATTTATATTTTAATGTGGCCCATCACATAGGCTATTTTGAATGTTTATATCATTTTGGCATGACCCAGAAGTAGACCCAATCTTTACTTCTATGTCATGTCTGTAATTGTTGCTATGTTACATGTTTATAAATGATACTATAGTAATCACACAAGTGACATGACCGTTGTGAAGAACATGTTTAATTCCTATGTAATTTTGAATTTGTGACATTGACATCACATGACATGAGCTATATGGCCCTAGTTTTCAATTTTAAGTTTAGTGAAAATATTCATAATATCAATATTTAATTTTGACAGATATGAGAAATTTCTATTTCCTATTAAAAAATTTGTTATAAAATTATGATACTTTTAAATCGTAAATACATTCTAGTATATTTCAGTTAGATTTCAAATTAAAAAATATTTTATATAGCAAATATAGACAAATACATGGTAAAAAATTATATGATTTTGTTGATACACTAACGGGTAATACTATATTAAAATGTGTAAATGTGCATTTTGTCAAGTAAATATGATGACAATCATGGGCGTCCACACGGAGCAGGGGGGCAAGCAGGGGCGCTCGCCCCCTCTGGGTTTTAGCTCGGGTTGTGACCACGACTCGTGAACATAGGACTTTAACATGTAAAATTATAATTTTGTAATTTCCTGCTTCCCTAAATATTTTAAGCTTGTAATAAAAGTTTTAGGGCATAAAATTCTGCATCTGAACCAATAACCAAAACTAATTTTACATACTTTGTAACGACACTAATTAGTTATGAAAATGACGAAAATTGCCTTAAAACTATCGATAGGCATTCGGCGCCTTTGGCGTTCCAGCGCCTGTGTTCGCGAACATACTTGACATATGGACTTGCTGTAAGATAGATTGACGTTTATAAACTTCAAACATTAACGTTTATAAATAATTAATAATAAAAAAAAACATATCAAGTACTATTAAATTTAAATTATGACACGCACATGGTAATCTTTTATATCAGGGTGGCCAATAAATCGATCGCGATCAACCGGTCGACCGCGGCTCTGATTTCAGTGGATCACGACGATTTTTAAATATAAAAACAAATTAGTCAAAATATATATATTTTTTATGATTGCTATAAAACCTTATTATATCTTCAACTTATTCAAGATTTACAATAATCTCTAAATACTGTAGCGATGCATCGAAAATATGAGCAAACAATTACAAGCTTATATCGCTAATTGTGTTCCTTTTTCTTCACAAGTATATGAACCTACAGACGTTAGTGATACAGCTTAATTGCTCGTTTTTATTCATATGATTTTCGAAGATACTGTAAATAGATAAGGAATGTTGCGTATGATTTTATTAAAAGAAAGAACTAGAGGTCAAGATATATTTAACGAATTCAAAATTTTTATTATAAAAATTAAACTATCACTGTTTAAACTCGTATCAATAACAACAGATAGAGCTAAATCAATGATAGGGCATCTTAAAGGATTTATCAAATTGTGCTAAAAACATGATGAATACCCAGATTTTTTGAGAAATCACTGTATTATTCATTTACAAGTATTAGCCAGCAAAAGATTAAATACTAATAGCTTTCAAAATAAAAAAAATAAAAATCCAAAGAAGACTTTTCAAAATGTAATGTAAGCTGGCTGAGCCGAATTAAACTCCTACAGAGATTTCGAAATTTATTGATTGAAATTAAAAAAATTGTTGAACAAAGGGGACTTGATTGTCAACAGCTACAAGATTCGGAGTGATTGTGTGATCTGGACCTTTTGGAAAATTCTCTCGGTAAATTAAATGATTAGAATTTGGAATTACAAGGAAAAAAATAAAAACGTGGGTGACAGGAATAGTAATATTTCTGCACTAAAATAGACATTTTTGGCAATGGTTGAGAATCTGAAATAAAAAAAAAATTTATCATTTTGTAAATTTTGCAAGACCATTTGCAATAATATCCTGTTTTTGTATTTGATAGCGCAAAATATGTTTCTGAAATTGAGAAAAAATTGAAGATATTGTTCAATACATTTCTTATCCATTTTTATGTCGACTTAGATTCGAAGCAATTCGCAAGTAAAATCGCTGAAATTTTTAACATAAAAAAAGATATAACTGGAAATGAAATAATTAAACTGTGAAAGCCAGATCACCAGAAAAATTTTTTTGGAAATATGTTTGCCCAGAAATATATCCAAATGTAAAAGAAAACAACAAATTTTTAAATTCTTGTTTCGGTTCCGCATATCTGTGATGACATGGAGGCACAAACTTCACATTGATTCAAATTTGTGTTTCATATAAAAGTAAAAAAAAATATATTTTAGTTGTATTTAACTTTAAAATTAATAAACAATATTTTCATTATACGTTGCTTCACTTTTTTAACCATATGCAATTAAATTTAGGAAATGGAAGATCGCGGCACATTTTCAAGAAAAAAATCAACCGAATACCTAATTAAGTTGGCCATCTCTGTTTTATATGATCTAAATGCCCGAATAATATTAGCACCATTATCTATTACTTGCACGTAATCCACCAATTATATTTGTTACAAATTTGTGGATAATTTCTCTAGTTTTTTGGTCTTAAATTCTTTTGTTCCAAACACGAACGATTTTAAATCAAAATTATTATTAATTATATAGCCAGTTAGAAGTAAATAGCCGAACCCTACTCGACCCAAAGTTAACCAATCCGACCCGAACTGAACCAACCCGACATGAACGGTACCTGAACTGAACCAACCCGAAATGAACTGGCTCGAAGTGGAACAATCTTTTGTTTATCTAAACAAAAACTAATATCAATTTTAAATGACACGAGAAATACACCTATAGTTTATAGTCCCACCACGTCAGAGATGAGTACTTACGTGTTGACGTCTGGTAAACGTCCGCACGGTAACATATCATTATTTTTTAAATTATAACTATATATTTCAATTAACCTATTTCAGTAAATATTATAATACAATAAGTGTTTTTGAAACTAAAATTTTGCCTTCTGTCAGTAAAAATGAGTTTAAAAGGAAAATGTAGGGTCAACCTCGCAAGAAATTAAAGCAGGGAAGTGTTTCAAGCTTACCATTTATTATTTCACTTATTTGTGTAGTTTTTTTTAAATCCAGCGTTATTTTTAATACATAATTGTATTTCTCTATTACATACTTTCTTTTCTATTTTTCACACAAACGAAATATACTTCGATTCAAAATGGGCTGGAATCATAAATCAGTCCGTCAAACATATTATTCCGTCAATAAATTGTTGTTTGCTGAGGATTCTCAAAATGAATCGATAGAGATCGACCGTTTCAGCTCCCAATTATTTTTTCGAGATCAGCTGAAGACTCTTTAAATTAAAATAAATATAAATTTTCATAATTTGCAGATAATGTAAATACATAAACAAATCTCCATGAAAACTTCTCTATATGGCTATGCACGTCTTCAAAAGGGATTATCGAAAGTTTTAGTGAGGTCTTTCTATTATTAGATATTGCTAGAGAAGTAAATTTTGTTCGGCGCCGTAATACAGTTATATCTATTTTTTTTTCCACTCTTATAAATACATATTAATATTAGGAAATCAATGAATTTGTGCATTTCTCCAAACGTGCTAAAAATAGGGGTTATTATATATATATATATATATATATATATATATATATATATATATATATATATATATATATATATATATATATATATTAGGGTGACCCTTATATTAGGTAAGTTCGTATTTTGTCGGTCTCCACCCGAAATCTGGTTTAAAATCACAAAAAAGTAATAAATGAATTTTTTGAGATTTTTAAAATAAGTTTAACCCGTGTTTCTAGGCCACTTTCACTTTTGCCTTCAGTTCCCAAATCACATGAAAAATATGATAAAATAAAATAAAAATATGATAAAAATGTTATAATCAATATGAATATTATTCAAAAAAAGTCTAAAATATTCAAAAATAGTTTATAAAACGAAAATGTTGGAAAGGAATCAGTACTGTGAATCACTTTTTGCGTATTTAAAAAAACTCAATTTTCGTTAGTTTTTACCAACCCGTTTAGCAATAAACAGTCATATAAAATTATTAATCGATCGATTCGTTATCTCATCTAGTTTAATGCCCACTTGGAATTGTGTCAAAATATTGAAAAACAAAAAAGTTATTGCATTTTGAATAAAGTCACTGGGAGCTGAAGGCAAAAGTAAAAGTGGCCTAGAGGCACGGGTTAAACTTATTTCAAAAATCTAAAAAAAATACTTTTTTGTGATTTTAAACCAGATTTCGGGTGGAGACCGACAAAATTCGAACTTACCTAAAATAAGGGCCACCCTAATATATATATATATATATATATATATATATATATATATAAAAAAATATTAAAATTATTATAATATCTTCAAAATATAGAGTCCATAAATTAGATTTGAATTTCAAACTAAACCGACTATAATTATTTCTCTGATAGTCCATGAAATATTATTAAAAAACATTGAATAAATATATATACTTTATAATTTTAAATCGATATTCTTTTTCAGAGAACTCTTAATTTTACTTTTCCATTTTAGAGAGGTTTGAAATCTGGTTGTCGTTCATTATCCCGTTATAGCCATTCTTATCATTTCAAGGATAATTCACAATTCCGGCAATATACCTGGGTGTGGGAAAATTCTTTGATTGGACATAGAAGGATACTTGGTACTAAAATTACAAATTACACTTCCACCGTATTTGGTCATCTGGATGACATAAAATTTTATTATAATCTCTTCTTGCATGAATTGTATCATATGAACTGCCGTCCGCCTTCTGCACGATTATAGAAATGAACAGAGATGAACCAACCCGACCAGACACGAACCCGATCCGAACCGAATCGTACTGAATCAGTCCAACCCGAACTGAACCAACCCGACGCAGACGGTACCTGTCCTGAATCTGACCCGACCCGAACTGAACCAACCCGACCGGTAATGAACCAACCTGACCTAAACGGTACCTGCACTGTACCGACCCGACCCGTCCCGGCCTAACTAATCCAGCCCGACCCGAACCCGACCCCAACTAATCCAGCCCGACCCGAACTGAACTAACCCGGACTGAACCAGCTCGACCCGAACCCGACTCGAACTTTATATTTGGACATAAAATCGACCCGAATCGAAATGCGCATCTCTACTGCTCAATCATAAAAGTCCGCTGCACAGGTAGAAAAATAACTAGTGTGTGCACGAGCAGGTGGCGGTTTTATGCTGCGAAATAATGTCGCCGTCTGCCAAATTCTGCATTCAAACGGATAGAAATTGAACAAAACCAATAAATAATCAAACATTATATAATACAACGTTGCATTATTCAGAAGTGATAAATTAAATTTACACTGTATCCGAGCAGTAGGTAATCATTTCATTTCTCTGTGGTACATGTACCTTATTAAACAAAATTTAAGGGAAAATAATATGTTTACGGAACTATAAGTATTTTTCAAAAAGTCATAAAATTCATTGCATATCTTAAGTGATTTCGGATCGGATTGGATCTCAGATCGTGTTGGATTGAATCGGATCGGATCTTGAATCAAGTCGGATCGGATCATATATCAAAATTTTAGAAAAAGTCTTTAGTAAATTCCTACTGACATGAATTAAAATGAATTGAATCTCGAATCGGATATCAAAATTCTCTAGTATATACCTCCTGACATGAGTTAAAATAGAACATATTAGGTACCTACTTTAGATTTGAAAGCTTAATATATACGCAAATATTTTATTCCATGTTTCTACGACGAAACATTACAGCGCATTTTATTTGTTTCAGGCAATTTTAGACTCGGAGAATCCCGTACACATTTGTTCTTCCTGCCACGCAACACTTCGTTCTTTCTACATATTTAAGAAAAAGAGTTTAGAGAACTATGATAGTTAGAAAAATTACATAAAAATATTAAAAGGAATCAATGATGTCCGGAGCTCGAGATTACAAATCAGAATAAATAATTGTGAAGATCAACTGAGAAAGCAGAAAGGAGATATTTATTTAAATAATAAAGAAGAATTTATAAATCTATTATTGTCGTCCTGCGAATCAAAGGAGCAAATCAATGAATTAGAATGAATATTAAACAAATGATAGAAATTGCTGAGATACAAGAAGTAAATGAAGAAACATTTCTGTCATTGGATGAACAAAATGATCAGAAGTCTGATATAGAAGAGAAAATTGACATTAAAGAAGAATCGGTTGCTTCTGAAGACAAGACAGACAGAGAATTTTATCAACAACTGGTAAAATGTGAAATACTAGAAGATGGTGTACAAGATTGCGGTCCAAGTATTTGTGAAACTAACAGACCACTGAATAAGAAATCAACTGCTCTCTGCATTCTCTCAAACAATAAAGAGTTTAAATGCTCATTTTGTAAACAAATATATTCTGAAAAATGTGTTTTTATGAGACATATGAAATATCATTCTAGTATTAAAGATTTTAAGTGCTCTATATGTAACAAAAGGTTTGTACGAAACGGTGACTTGAAAGTACATATGAAACATCATTTAGCTATTACAGATTTTGAGTGCTCAATATGTAATAAAAAGTTTGTTCTTAAGGGTACTTTGGAACGACATATCAAACTTCATTCTACTAAAAATTTTGAGTGCTCTATTTGTAATAAAAAGTTTATACAAAAGTATCAGTTGAAAGAACATATAAAATGTCATGTAGGTATAGAAGATTTTAAGTGCTCAATATGTAATAAAAAATTTGTTCTTAAAAGCGAATTAGAGTTACATATGAAATATCATACAGGCATTAAAGATTTTGAGTGCTCAATATGTAACAAAAGGTTTGTACAAAACGGTGACTTGAAAATACATATGAAACGTCATTCAACTGTCAAAGATTTTGTGTGCTCTATTTGTAATAAACGGTATATTCGTAAGAGTGAATTGAACTTACATATGAAATATCATTTAGGCATTAAAGATTTTGAGTGCTTAATATGTAACAAAAGGTTTGTGCAAAACAGTAACTTGAAAGTACATATGAAACATCATTCAACTCTTAAAGATTTTGAGTGCTCTATTTGTAATAAAAAGTTTATTCTTAAGAATGGGTTGGAGGTACACATGAAGATTCATTCAGGTATTAAAGATTTTAAATGCTCTATATGTAACAAAAGGTTTGTACGAAACGGTGACTTGAAAGTACACATGAAACATCATTTAGCTATTAAAGATTTTGTGTGTTCTATTTGTAATAAACAGTATATTCTTAAGAGTGAATTGGACTTACATATGAAATATCATTTAGGCATTAAAGATTTTGAGTGCTCAATATGTAACAAAAGGTTTGTACGAAACGGTAACTTGAAAGTACATATGAAACATCATTTAGCTATTAAAGATTTTGAGTGCTCAATATGTAATAAAAAGTTTGTTCTTAAAAGTAATTTGGAACGACACATCAAACTTCATTCTATTAAAAATTTTGATTGCTCTATTTGTAATAAAAAGTTTATACAAAAGTATCAGTTGAAAGAACATATAAAATGTCATGTAGGTATAGAAGATTTTAAGTGCTCAATATGTAATAAAAAATTTGTTCTTAAAAGCGAATTAGAGTTACATATGAAATATCATTTAGGCATTAAAGATTTTGAGTGCTCAATATGTAACAAAAGGTTTGTACAAAACAGTAACTTGAAAGTACATATAAAACGTCATTCAACTCTTAAAGATTTTGAGTGCTCTATTTGTAATAAAAAGTTTATTCTTAAGAATGAGTTGGAGGTACATATGAAGTATCACTCAGGTATTAAAGATTTTGAGTGCTCAATATGTAACAAAAGGTTTGTACAAAACAGTAACTTGAAAGTACATATAAAACGTCATTCAACTCTTAAAGATTTTGAGTGCACTATTTGTAATAAAAAGTTTATTCTTAAGAATGAGTTGGAGGTACATATGAAGTATCACTCAGGTATTAAAGATTTTGAGTGCTCAATATGTAACAAAAGGTTTGTAGAAAAAAGTATTTTGAAAATGCATATGAAAAGTCATTCAACTGTTAAAGATTTTGAATGCTCTATATGTAACAAAAGATTTGTTGAAAAAGGGGGCTTGAAAGTACATATGAAACGTCATTCAGGCATTAAAGATTTTGAGTGCTCAATATGTAATAAAAAGTTTGTTCTTAAGTATACTTTGGTACAACATATGAAAGTTCATTCAGCAAGATCCGATCCGATTAAAAATTTTGAGTGCTCTATTTGTAATAAAAAGTTTGGTCATAAGAATAGTTTTGTACGACATATGAAACTTCATTCAGCTATTAAAAATTTTGAGTGCTCTATTTGTAATAAAAAATTTGTACGAAACTGTCAGTTGAAAGAACATATGAAATGTCATTTAGGTATTGAAGATTTTAAGTGCTGATTATGTAATAAAAAATTTGTTCTTAAAAGCGAATTGGAGTTGCATATGAAATATCATTCAAGTACGAATATTTTAAGATTTTGAGTGCTCTATCTGTAATTTGTATAAAACTGTGTATTGAAAATATATGTGTAATGTTATTTAGATATTAATTTGAGTATATAATTAAAAGTTAAGTAAGAATCGATTCCTGTATTTTTCTGTTATAATTTTAAGTTTATTAATTTTTTTTAACGGAAAACTTTTCTATGAGTATTAGTGATATACTAATATTTTTGTAATTGCATTGGTACAATAAAATAATAAAGATGTAAAGATGCTATTTTTATATGTACAAATTATTCTATTATACAAGGTGAGTTTTTTAAAGCAACCTATCAGTATTGCTGGTTAACTAATAACTTTAGAGAAAAAAATAAATACATAGGCTTATACAGCATACATAATTGTATGGTTGGTAAAATAAAATTATTAGGGTGATACGGTGGGGGGAATTAAAGTTATATTTTCTTTAATAGAAAGGGGCACTTTTTTATTGAAATTGATAGCCCGAAATATTTCCTTTTCAATGATGTTACATGTTCCTATTGACAACTCTAGCGCTCGAATACGCCAACTAGTGGTAAAAAAAATAACTACTCGTGGTGGGACTGTTTCATTTATTGTGCATATTTGTATGGTAAACATACGTATTTCTATAATGTTAATTTTAATTTTTTTCTATGAAAAACCTAAAAGAAGTAATTCTAATACGAGCTGTTGCTTTTAAAGATGCAAATCGCTCTGAACTACTGCAACTTATGATAAAGGAATCATCCACAGTTAATAATTTGTAATACATGTTTCGGTAGCAATTTTTTAACTTAAACATTACACTGCTAATTTCATACATTAACACGTTAACTGCGATACATATCGCCGGTGATATGTATCGGCAGTAACACTATACCACCTTATTTTTGTTCCGCAGTTAACGTGTTAATAAATTATCGGTGGTCAATATGTAATTTAAATTAAGATTTTAATTCGTCAGTTAAATCATGTTCTTGTAATTTTGTATGCCGGCCTGTAGAACATAAATGTCATTCGAAATCTTTAGAACATGAAATTAGTATAATTTTGTATTTGAGTAAATGTTCGATGTTTATATTCTTTAAGTTTAAATTTTTGATAGTTGAATACCTATTCCCATATCTAGTATGTATTTTGTAACCACAAATCATTTATCTATGCGAAAATTATATTATTCAAGCAAAAAGTAAATGATCATGAGAAAAAAATCTGTTTTTATTTTTTAATACTACGCGAGTTATTCAGAATTTAAAAAATATATGCAAATTTCCTACAAATGTGTAGACGTTCAAGACTTTAAACAAATGCACAATACTTAACTTCATCGTCAAAATTGGCGAAACGAGCTCTACACTAACATATGTATTCTAATGTAAACAAACCACTTATCCTACCAAAGCTAGGCGAACGCAGCGCCTCTATAGTTGATTTGAGTTGTCAATACCTAAAATTAAAATTAAGGCCACAAAGTTAAAGCATCGGCATACATCCAGTTGTGTCTATTTTGCTACAACCCAAAGGGTTTCTTTCCAGAAATAGTTCTTGTGCTCGTTGTGTTAATTGTTCTAATCGATGGCGGAGTTCTTCGACGTTGCCGTCCACCGATAGACCAAATTTTTGAAGCTCACTTTGAAATATTTCTTTTCGTAACTCACAGATCCAGCTTGTCAGCCCGATCATATCAGGTCCTTCTGATTTATTGTTATATATATATATATATATATATATATATATATATATATATATATATATATATATATATATATATATATATATATATTTAATTTTCAAATATGTCTACGCTTGAAATTTATAAATAAAAGTTATATTAAATTCAAGTAATATGTTCGTAAGATAATATTTTCGTGTTTTGCCTGTATACAATCCTTGTTAAATTGGAACAAATATGGCGGTCGTAACCGTATGTCATCGCTCTCATTGTAGGCACTCTAAATAAAACCGGCGGGAACCTAACGTGATATACCGCCGGAACCGAAGCAGATCGCAAACGAACGCGGTGGGAATAGCGGTGGTGGTGGAGGTGGCGGTGGCGGTAGCGATCAGATTGTACCTATATAAGACAATGCAAGTACGCACACAAACAGTGAAACAGAAAAAAATATTGAATTATTGTATTCATATGATATTTTATGCACAACCGAGCCGAAATTAATGTTTTAGCCATAAAAAGCAGACCTAAACACTTGTTTATTGCCCTAGGGTCATAATAAAATAATTTTCTCTAAATACATGATAATTTTTGTTTCTTGTAAATACTTGATTTTGCAAAGTGTTTGACATATAAATGTACCTGTTTAATATTTTGAATATAAAATTAAATATTCTTTGCTGTGCAAAAAAATGTATGTACCAATGGTGTAATAAGCATTTCTGACTAATAACATGCTCAGCGTCAGAAAAGCTAACTTCATATATATATATATATATATATATATATATATATATATATATATATATATATATATATATATATATATATATACGTATACAGGGTGTTCTATTTAGTTGTGCCACCATTGCTATCTCCAGAACTATAAGAGCTACAAGGTTGGTTAAATTAGCAAAGAAATAGCGTTTTCCAAGTGTATTACAAAACTATGAACAAAATTTTAACCAGTAGTGCTCTCAATTCGGGGTGCAACTTCCTTATTTTTAATGGGAACTTATATTTTTTTATTTGCTTGTTCGGTTCAGTATTTTTTTCTGAATTCAACGACTATAAAGTTCAATGCCCTCACATTACAATTTTTTTTTACTAAAATTAATTTAATTGAGTCGCATAGGAATCAGCGTATAGGTGCGATGACCAAGCGTGTTAATGTACATCTCCTAACATGCTGACGTGATCTGACAAATGGGTCGTCAGTTCGAATCCGTCTGAAGACAATGTGTGATTTGTCGTTAAATATAAAAATACAGTTACATGTATATTATCACGCTCGGGCGCTATGAGCTAGTCACTCATACACCTGAAATAATGTAACATCAACTATGAGAAAACCAGCAGTACGGCAGTGTAAAACTGCGGCTCGGTGTGTCTGGTCTCCTATATGGAGCATGCCAAAATCCACAAAGGATTGTAGAGCAATAGGAAGCAGAAGAAGAAGGAATCAGCGTGCTATGAGAGAAACAACTGACTAATAAAATATATTTATTTAGTTTTTTCACAAAATAGTTGTATTGACATATCATCATATCATATATATATATATATATATATATATATATATATATATATATATATATATATATATATATATATATATATATATATATATATTACCCATGTGGTTCTGTGATTTAATGGCTGGTAACCGCACTTCACGCGCCTAAATATATCACTTACCGAGATCTGCTTCGGCAGAGTGCCACACCCAGTAATGGGTAAAAGACGTGATAATATATATATTTATTTTATTTTGATAAGTATACAATAATTTATTTTGTAAACAATATCGATAGGTAGGTAGTCATTGTGTTCACCCGATCAAAATTAATTATTTTTCACTCCAAATTTTTAATGATTCCTATTATCTAAAAGTGTACCATTGACTGATTTACTAAGTTTATAAAAAGTTTCTTCTTTGATTATTTTGCAAATATGCTATGAAATTATATCGTTCTAGTAATTTACTCCTACAATGAAATTTATAAATGTACCTTAAAACAATTAATTTCATATCTGAAATGTCACATATTATATTTGTGTGAATATTAATTCCTTATTTTTATTAATAATTGTATTTTGTTACTAATTTAAACTTTTGATGTATATTCAAACTTTTGTGACTTGGTATGAAAGTTATAAATTTTTCTAAATGTAATTATTTTATGTATTTTGATTCTGCTTGAATTTACTTCTATACGTTTTCAAGTGTCAGGCAATGTTTGTTATTTCATTTGTGACACATTTTAATATAAGTTAATGAGTGACTCGGTCAAGGTCAACTAATTCACTTTATCAAAGTGACCTAAAGTTCCAATTTTATGTTTAAATTTCTATAGTATTTTCAAAACAACTTTGAACAATTAGTATTGTATATTTTCTGCAATTAAACATCTGTAAATAAATATAATTATATATTTTCGGCTCTCAAATGTTCATAAATTGTTTTAAAGAAAATAGTTCAAATAAAAGATAAATATATAAAATTATCTATTACTTGTACTTTTATTTACAATCTTTTTCTATAATATAATTTAGAAATATTTAACACATACTATGTCAGATGATAAATATTTAATCAGTTTTCTAGCGGCACCTTTCGAACTAATTAACTGACTACGCTACTGAATTTAATCTTTATATTTTGAAAAATATAAACAAACTAAAATGTTATCATCAATGCATAAAACAAACAGAACAAATCTTGGCGTCCGCCCCTGTTCACAACTTCATTCGCATCGGTACAAATCTCGTTCACTCACTCACTAATCCTGCAAGGTTCACACCACACAACAAGAGGGACACCACATATGTATACAAGCACTACACACCGACGCACTCACACGCAGGCCTTCGCGCTAGGTAACACCTCCACAGGGATTCTCCGGGATCATTCGGACCCGCGTTCCCTATTTAGCGACAAGGTAGCGTCTGACAGTCACATTGTCACGTAGCGGTTAGTGACGGAATATTATTGACGATAGTGTGTTTATGCAAAATGAGGGGCTTCAGTCCAGCAAGGCTTCTTGTGTTGACAGGTAAGACTAATTTTGTTTTGTTTTCTGGTTTGTTTGATTGTTGTATTGAAGAATAAATTAGATTGAGAGTGTAAGTGAATCAACGTATCATATGATTGCTGCAATTTATTTTGATTTGGTTACAAATTTGTTTTAATGATTACTTCAACAAAGTTTCGAGCGCATTTTAAATTTTAAAAATAATTCAATACGAGTTTATGCACTGATAAAAACTTGACTGTCAAATGTTTATTTCGCTCCATTATTTTTTTACGACCAATTGTACTATTGTTACGTAAATTTAAATTTCTCTCAAATAAATAACATTGAATCGAAATGAATGATCGAACTACGTTACTGTCAACCATTCGATTATATATTTTGCATTCATAACATCCAGACTTAAATATATTCTTATGCAAATATGAAAGTTTCTTTTAATATTTAAATAAATAAATAAATATATCATCACGCCTTCTACCCATTACTGGGTGTGGCACTCTGCTAAAGCAGATCTCGGTAAGTGATATATTTTGCGCGTGAAGTGCGGTTACCAGTCGTCAAATCACGGCCTCCAAACATGTTAGTGGTGGAGGAGCCACAGGGATAGCTTTTTTCAAATTATGAAAATTTGTCGCCTGTGGGAATCGAACCAGGGACCTCAGGATCCACAGGCCGACTTTATTTAATAAGTGTATAATAACAAATAATTAACCAGAATATTTATAATAAAACTAAAATATATCTCTAACATTTACTAGCACCTTTTTTTAAGTAAAATGTAGATTGATTAAATTTTGGAGGAATTAAAAGTTCCGTGTTTAATTTTGAGCGTCATCAAAAATTAAATAGCTCATTTTTGGTAATTAAAGTTTAGTTTGTACAATCAGTTAAATGCTAAAGCATACAAAATTAAATTTGTTTATTGTGTTAGATGCATAATTTTATGATTTTTCAATTTTATTTGAAGCTTTTTTAGCTAAAATAATTAGTGAAGCAGAAAATTACAAAAGTATAATTTTGCATGTTAAAATACCTACTAAGATCGAGAGACGGAATCGTCACTCTTTATAATTATTAATAAAGTACCTAATTTAAGGAAATTAAAAAAAAATATATATATCAAATTAAATTTTTCAATATTTGAATTGAAAAAGGCACGAATTTTTACAATGTTTTCATCAAAATGGAAAATTGTTTCTGACGATTTTATTATATTTTGGAGGGAAAATGTGTTATAAATTTACTGAGGTATATATAGATCACGTAGACCCTTACTAGCAAATTTTATACAAAGTAGTCAAATTCAGCATTACTGTTTTGTCTTTTATACTAATAGTTAATAAATTAATGAAGACTCGAATTTATGACATTTTGCATACTGCATTTTATTTTATTTGCTCAGTATTTCTAATATGATATTCAATATGATATACCTAATAATAATATTGGCGAACTGTGTGAAACTAATATATATATATATATATATATTTGCGAAAGATCTAATTCAATCTGATGTTGATGTTTATTTAGCTAAAATTTGACTTGAGTTTATAGAGCAATGGAAAGTGTTTTTTAAAGTTAGGGTTTGATATTTAAAGTTATAAGCTAGATTTACGAAAAAGGTGTTCTATTAAATTTGATTAAAAGAAACTTTTACATATTTTAATCCACCGATTAAATAATTTGGAACATTTATGGAAAATACTAAATAATAGTATATTATTTAACAAGCATATAATATACCCATTATATGTGAGGCAAATACTATACTTTATATACTACTATTTTAGTAAACGGAACAAAAATAGTAAAACATAATCTTATTTTGATATGTCAAAGATTATCAAAAGACAATCAAGTACTTGAAATATAAGAAATTACTTGATTGCTATTGGTTGGAGATAGACCGTGGAATATGAAATTTCATACTAGTGTAATATGACCAGCATTATATATTTAAAGTCAGATACATAATGAAGGTATTATTCAATAGTTATAGAAAAATATAATTTTTAATCAAACCTTCCTAATTTATTTTGAACGAAACAAAATTAAATACTGAACAATGGGTAAATGATGTGCTTGGTTTTAAATTCTTCAAACTAATAGATACATACTTCAAATAATATTCTGATATTTCAAGATGAGCCTACTATACTTAATCCTTTGAAACACATTATTCAAAATTAAAAAAAAAATTAACTTTTATATATGTATTTATATTTTATTTTATTTCTCTAATTTATCACATTAAATTAAAATAGTATAATGAACTGTTGACTTTAATACAAAAGTAATAATAATGTTCTTTTATTTTTCAGAATTATGTGCCACTTTGGTCATTGCAGATCAGCACTGGTCCTACAAGGAAGAAAGTAAGTTATTTTTATTTTTTTCTTATAGATTGAAATCTCATGCACGGCAAATTTTCATATAATAGTTATTTTATTACATTTCATTCCTAACTAGATCCCCTAACCTACATTTTGAAATTAAACATTTACATTAATAACTGAACATATTTATAAAAATACAAACTTAAACCCTGTATTTAAATAAAATATAGAAGTAATAATTAGGATATAATAATTGTAGTTGTTAAATAATCATTTTATACAAGATATATTTGAAAATATGTCACTAGGTTGTACCATGAGGACATATTCATTAGACACTACTGTGTATTTGTTTTAGTTTATAGCTGCCCCAAATACAAATGTTTAAATATAGGTGATATATTTATTTATCTAGTCTTGCAATTAGACTTTTAGATTATCGTCGTTGCATCTATCTTAATGAAAATTAAAATTTTATTTTTGTATGATGTAACAATATTTTATATTAACATTATTCAAACAGGATAGAAATTAATTTTTCGTAAAATAGCTAAGTACCTACCTATTTATATCAGTTATAGTTAATTGCAAGATTAAAAGATTTATTTACCAATTTTGCAATCTGATGTTTACTTTAATACACATATCATGCAGTGAATTACCTACATATCTAATCCAAATAAATAATAAGTAGTAAATAGTTACAAAATCATTTCAGGAATCCATTTTCCTCGATATCGATAGTTAATAATAAAAATAATTTATTAAAGGATCAATAACTAATTAACACATTTACTTCCCAAACTAAGGCTGATAAAATTGGACAATAAGTAGACACTAGCGTTTTCAGGACCACCGACTTTTACTAATTCGTGAGCGGTTTTAAAATTCTCAGAAAAATCAAACAACAAACAAACGAGAACAAAAAACGCAGAAATACTCTGGTTTTATACTAATTTTTAATATATCACGAAAAAAAATCGATGGAGAAATAGATTTTGCAGCATTTTACTAGTTTCAACAATTTTATTTATTATTTCATTCGAATTCAAGTTTATCAGCATTTTTTTTTCTTGGAGCCATCAACATGAAAAATTTTAAATGAACATTATTGACAGTACTTTTCAAGTTCAAAAGTTTTAGTTAATAAAGAAATGTGTACTTCCTCTTAGTGCTTATTATTCCAAGATATGTGTCCGTTGACTTCAAATTTTATCTGTGTATTAACAATATATCAGTATATGTCTCATTAAAATTTTATTTAATTCTCTTGCATATTACGAAATAAAACATCAAACAAAAAAATTTGATTCGCGCCAACAGATGTGACGTATTACTGATGTTATACTCGTATGTAAATATATTAAGCATTAATAATGTAATGCAATATTTAATTCTTTTTGCAATTTAATTTAAATATATTGTAATTTACACAATATATGAAATCAATCTAGCGATACTATAACTATATTCGAGGTCTGCCTACTAAATAACGAGACTGATGCTGTTTTAACATTTTATTTTGATTCCATACCTATTTACTTATTATCACTTCCAATATACACCCCTCCTCTATCCCTACAATGCTCCATGCGAATCTTCCATTATTCGAAACAGTGCTGGAAGTCTTCTTCTGTCAGCTCCTTCAGAACGCGTGCCGATTTCTCTTTCAAAGCTCAAATCTTGTTGCTATTAAGGCAAATTTCACCTTAGGAAACAGATAGAAGTTGCACGGTGCAAAATCTGGCGAATAAAGTGGATGGTCCAACACTGGGATGCTGTACTTGGCTAGAAATCTCTTGACAGTCATTGCGGAATGAGCCAGCGCATTGTTTTGATGGTGAAACCATAACTTGTAACCGCACTTTACGCGCATAAATATATCACTTACCGAGATCTGCTTCGGTAAAGTGCCACACCCAATAATGGGGTAAAAGGTGTGATGATATATTTATTTTATATTTTATTTATTTATAATTTTATAGATGTCATTCAGCATTTTGTGAATATTGTCAATCACTATACGAGTATATTAATTAAATGTACAATATATAATAGAAAGTAACGAAGGAATATTAACCCCATCCTAGATGAAAGAAGCAGCATGCTGGTTGTAATTATATTTACTAATTTAATTATAATTAAAAAAAATATTAGTAATTGATATGATAGAGCGAAAACTTGGAATACAATCAGATTTGAGTCCAAAGCCATCGTGGCGTAGATGGTTAGCGCATATGACCGGAGTTTATAGGTTCCAGGTTAAAGTCATGGCAGTATCTCAATATTTCTCTTTATAATTTAATATATTTGTTCAATTAAATCATAAATGTCAAATTTGTTGTTTTTTTCCGTAGCAACACTTTTACATCCTGTTAATTATCAATAAAAGCCAATTTTTAATGTCAAGCTGCAAGAAAGGTGATTGTTTACAAATCAAAACTTTCTATCTAATAATAATAATGGTTTATTTATCAAAATGTTTAAACAAACAAATTTAGTAAATTATGGTTGTTTTCAAATTTATCTTTAAAAATATACACTAACATATTATATCTAGTATTCATTCATTTTATATATTTTAAAAACATTAAAACCGTAAATTTAACATTCAGTAATAATTTATATAAATAAAATGAAGTAAGTATAGGTAAATAATAATAAATTACATAAATAAGACTAAATAAAGATATATGATGTAGTCATACTAATAATAATAACTACTAAATTCAGTACTTGTAAGAAAACATTTAAAAAACTATAAATTTACAACTAATCATAAAATTATGTATTTAAAATAAACATATATGACATAGTGGTAATAAATCAGAGTAGCGAAAAATAAGTTATATAAAAAAAAAATAATGCACAAAAGTTTACAAGATTGATATATGGACCTCTGCTAGTGTTCTTCTGATAGCAAACATGGCGGAATATAAGTAACTTGAGCTACTTCTAAACTTTCATCTTCCATTACTAACTAATATTTTTAATATAAACTGTAATAACAACAAAAAATTCATAAATTTATCTACGCAGAACACAATTAATTTTCGAATCATGCCACTCCATCTAGAGACTAAAACATTGTGGCTTGTCGACGATATGGACTTGACGTAATGGCATTTAGACACTGTCAGGAAGATTCATAAAGCGGATTAGTGCTAACTGCTAACACCATTTTTATTTCGTTAAAGCGGATCGCAAACCAACGCGGTGGCGGTGGCGGTGGCGGTGGCGGTGGCGGTGGCGGTGGCGGTAGCGGTGGCGGTGGCGGCCGCGGTGGCGAACACCTCAACGCACACTGATGCGGTCTGTTTGAGGTGATCGCCTATAGTATTCTGCTAATATATTTGCACTGCAATGGATTTTGGACGGGAAATGGAAAAAGAAGAGATGCTATTATACATTCGACGAAGAAGAGAGAAAACTGAAGAGATTTAAGAGATTTAGGCCCATACTTTACTTTTTTTTCACATTATTGTAATTTGGATTTGCTAAATCATATAATAGTTATTTATGTTTTAAGGGTGAATACCGTATGTACCACTGATGAAATTAGCGTTTCTGACCCTAGCATATTATTAGCCAAAAACGCTAATTTCACCAGTGATACAGAAGAACATTTAATTTTATATTCAAAAGATTAAACAGGTATATTTATATGTATGTCAAAATGAATTTTGCAAAATCAAATATTCACAATAAACAAAAATTGTCATTTTGTTTATGTATCTAGAAAAAAATATTTATTATGGCCCTAGGGCAAAAAATAAGAGTTTTCGTTCGTTTTTTATGGCTAAAACAAATTAATTTCGGCCCAGTTGTGCATAAAATATCATGTGATCACAATAATAATAATAATAATAATATCATATGATCACAATAATAATAATAATAATAATATCATATGATCACAATAATAATAATAATTCAACAATTTTTCTGTTTCACTCATGTTGCTGTTTTACGCGGTCAGCGGGCAAATGCAGCTTTTAGCTCTCTTTTCAATATATGAAAAAAGTTTATTTTAACTTGAGTTAAAAAGAGTATCAAATTTAATTCATTTCTTGAATCTGTTTTAATTTGAAATAGAGTTATAGATAATATTAAAAACGGTGTTAGCGCTAATCCGTTTTATGAATCTGCCTGTATGGTTTTATACGGCTTGGTATTAACTTCTAATTTGAAGCTACGACTACAATAAATTTAAAAAAAAATAATAAGCGGTATACAGAAATGGATTATCTAATTCGTTTTATTCAAAAACTGTAGAATAATAAAGTGTATTTTAAATAATAACTAACTTTGATTTCATCCACTAAACTGGATACAAGATAATAATTATGATTTTGCAAAAAAAAATGGTGCAATATAGCTATGCATTTTGTATCTAAGGTATATTAATGTTAAATTTAGTTTAAAATGTTAGAAATTGATTGTAGGATTTAGTAAATGTTAAATATCTTCGTTTTGTGTTTTATTTAAATTTTTTGCGACATTGTAGTAGTTACTGATGCGAGTTTGGGCTCGTAAATTCGTCCAGAATTAGAATAGTATATTATTATATGAATTTTATAAGATAATGTATTGTCGCACGAGTTGTACTCCAAAGAAATGAATATAATACACTATATATTTTTATACTTTGCTTTATTTTTTTTATTGAAATTTCAATTACAATCTAAGGATTTATGCTGCCGAATAAATTTTGAAGTTTTCAACTGTAAATTCAGAAAAATGTACTTTAAATTTGTAAGGCACGAAAAATTTCACTTTTCTTTCTACCTCCAATTTTATTGAAATAAATTTAATAATTTTCACTTATAATATAACTAGTGCATTAAATATTACTGATAATTTTTTTGAGCTCACGGGTGCTGTTGTTACTTTGGAAATATGATTGAGTCGATGACGAGTGCTGATTTCCTAAGAGCAACAAAAGCCCGAGTAAACAGCGAGAAAAAAGAAAATTGGGAATATTCAGTGCACGTGTCATATTTGGTAAGAATATTGCCTCACGAAAACAAAACCAAAAATTTCACAAAATTAATATTTTGGCATGTCAGTTAACTTCGTTGCTAGGTAACTAAAAAAAATTTAGTGTAAAACTGTTTTTATACAGAAAATTATCGCGATAATTGCACTGGTGAAAATTATCGCTGTAATAGGCCCTTCAAGACTTTTTTGAAATTTTTATATATTAATCTACGTAATAATAGTTATTTATGTACCAAGGGTGAAAACAGGCGTTTCTGACCCGCGGCATGATTATTAGCACGAGGCGCAAAGCGCCGAGGGCTAATAACATGCTGAGGGTCAGAAACGCTAATTTCACCCGTGGTACATACAATATTTTATGCACAACAAAATAACATTTAATTTTTAATATTAAAATAGGTATATTTATATGTCAAAATGACATTTTTCAGAATCAAGTTTTCACATAAACAAAAATTTGAATTTTTGTTTATGTATCCATAGCAAACAATAAAAATCAGTTTGTTTACTTTTGTATTGTGTGAAAATGAGAGACAGCAGGGATAATGATTCGGCTTGTACTCCCCCTGATGTAAAAGAAGCTGCGAATAATGCGATTCTGAAATTATTGCCGTTAAATTCAAAACAACTATATGAAAAAAATCTACTTCGAATTTTGTGAAAGGTGCAAAGCAAAGAAGATACGTAGTTACACCGAAAACGTACTGTTGGCGTATTTCTCTATCATATCATGTACAAAAAAAAAAAACATCTATCTCATTGTCCTTTTATTCAATGTTAAAATTAACAATTTCAACTAACAATAAGATATAAGTAAATTTCCAAAATTAAAAGAATAAATAAAATAATAATAATAATAATAGTACTTTTTGTAGGTATATATTTTAAACACAACAAAATAAAAACCAATTTTCTGTTCAAAAGATTCATATAGGTACATTTATGTTAAAATGACATTTTGAAAAAGAATTTATGGCCCTAGGGCCATAAAATACTTTTTTGGCCCTAAGGCCAAAAAGGAGCGCTTAAGCCCGCTTTTTGGGGCTAAAACACATGCTTTTCGGCCCGGTTGTGCATAAAATTATTAAATCCTATTTTTTTTAAACTTGTATTATGTATGATAAAAATATGAAAACTTTCGAAACAAACGAATATGACGTAGTTGCATCTTGAATTAAAGAGAGACAGATAAGACAGAGATAAATAACACGTAAGTTCACGTATCGTGTGTTGTTGCCAGTAGAATCGTAGAATGCTGAATGCTTGTTTCTTCTTCGTCTTCTTCTCATATAAAGTTGAGCACCGACAAACGTTTTAGACAAAGCTCTATGATTGACTTAATGCAACTACGTAATTGCAATATGGCAGTGCGAAATTTAAATGATCGTTTTGAATTATTCAACTTTTACTTTCATATTTCAGCAATAAACATACCATTTATGGTATGGTTTTATATTGTATTAAATATGATGTTCGGTCAAGAATTTATTGTAATCTTTATATATAAAAGAAAGTCGGGTTAGTTACACCATTTATAACTCAAGAACGGCTGGACCGATTTTGATGATCTTTGTTGGATTCGTCTTCGCCCCGAATAGCAGAATAACTATTAAAATATCGATTTACGTAAAAAAAACAAAAAAATTATTACAGAGGTTAGAACACATTCTACTTTTATTTTTCCACTCTGTGGATAGATGTCGATAAATTGGCTGCGTTTTACTTTTCCACTATGTGAATCACTGATCTCTATTTATTACTGGATTGCGTATACCGTGTTACAAGCGTGTGACGAGTAGTAAGGCGAAATATTGGAAAAAGTGTAGTCTCTCGGCCTACTTTCAGCGGGAAGTTCAAAATAGTCGTAGTTGAAAATGGTACAAAAGCGTTATAAAAAAGCGAAAATAAATGTTTTTGGAAAGCATTGTAGTAAATTAATAGTGAAATTAATTTGATGAAATTGAAAAATACATAAATAAATATATAAAATTTGTATTTGTATTTGTAATTACTGATGTCTCCAGACTATTTGACGAGTCAAGTTATGAAATTCTTTGAAATAACATTGTGCTGATAAAATATTTGTTCTTAAAATATTATTTTAAATTGTTTATGTAAAATTAATGGTCTCAAACAAGCAAACTGTGTCTGCACAATTTCATTACCTAAATTAAACTGTGTAAAATAACGAAAACGTATATTGAGTCGGTCTGTGAATTTGAGAACCCCTGTGGCTCCCCCTCCACTGACATCCTTGAGGGCCGTGATTTGACAGCCGGTAACCGCATTTCACGCGCAAAATATATCACTTATCGAGATCTGCTACGGTAAAGTGATATATTTATTTATTTATTATTTATAAAAAATACGTTGCTATTATCGACGCTGTGTATACTTGGATAACTACTTATTTATTATATATTATTGATTTAGGGTCAAATTTACAGTCGTGACTCACTCTCACTTCACACTCACAAAGTTGATGTAACTAAGGCAACTATCTCAAAAATTTGTACAATTTGAGTTAGTTGCCTTAGTTACTTCGACTTTGAGTGTGAGGTGAGGATGTGCTGTGAGTGAGTCACGAGTATGAATTTGGCTCTAACTGATGTTTGTGTTAGATAATATAACTCATTACTACAATAGTTACGTAAAAACTTATTACTTGACGCATTTTTATTACAAAAACTATGAACAAAAAAGTAGGTAGTCAAAATTCATTGAAATATGAAAAAATTTAAAAAAATAACCTATTTATTATATAAATATTGATTACATAATTGTTATGGGATGGCTAGCACAGTGGTATGTAGTCGGCCTGTGGATCCTGAGGTCCCTTGTTCGATTCCCACAGGCGACAAATTTTCATAATTTGAAAAAGCTATCCCTGTGGCTCCTCCACCACTAACATGTTTGGGGGCCGTGATTTGACAACTGGTAACCGCACTTCACGCGCAAAATATATCACTTACCGAGATCTGCTTTAGCAGAGTGCCACACCCAGTAATGGGTAGAAGGCGTGATGATATATTTATTTTATTTTATTTACATAATTGTTGCATTTTGATAAATAATTTATTTCGAATGAGATCACTTCCATTGAATTTTTCGTAATTGAATTTTTATTGGATTTTCATTCATTTTGAGCACGGCATGGCCTAATATCAATTATCATGAAGTATAATTAACAATTTACAGCATCCTCAAACTGTAGGAGAGGATATTTTATGCATAAAAGGTGCAACAGCATGGATTCGAATTATGGACTTATAAATATAACGGAATACCATGAGTCATGTGCCATCGCTTTAGTGCTCTTCGATATCCTACCTCAAATCCACGAATTACAAATGAAACATGATCATGAACTTATCCAGTTCTCTCGTAAAGCAGATGCAACATGTTAAAACTTACGTTATATAAACATAATGATATACACACCGTTTTATAGTCTTGTCAAGAATGACATGAATATAGTACACATGTCACTCAATCTAGATAATATATGAGGGTAAGGTGAAAAATTCTCGGCCTGACAATGAAAGACTGCGATTTTCAGTTAAAAAATTATTTTATTTTTCTACATACTCTCCCTTGACTTCAATACACTTGGTACAGCGTTTCTCCAAAGTCAATATTCCTTCCCGGAAGTGAGATTCTGGAAGGCTGTGAAAATATTCATCTACGGCCCTCTAAAGTTTGAGAACAGATAGAAGTTTGAGGGTGACAAATCAGGAGAATATGGGGGATGGCTGAGCAAATCGTACCCCAAATCCCGCAGTTTTCCCATCGCCAACGCAGGTGCGGGTGCGTTGTCCTGGTGAAAGATAATTTTTTTCTTCTGCAAGCTAGGCCTCTTCTCGGGAATTTTGGCATCCACCTGATCAAGAAGGTTGGAATAATAATCGCCTGTAATTGTTCTGCCCTTTTCAAGATAATAAATTAACAGGATCCCTTTCGCATCCCAAAACACGCTGGCTATGACCTTTTCGGCAGATGCGATCGACTTCGCTTTCTTTGGCGCTGAACCACCGGCTTCGACCCACTGCTTGGACTGCTGTTTCATTTCTGGCGTGTAGTGGTGGACACATGTCTCATCCATGGTGACAAATCGCCGCACAAAATCGGTCGAATCCCTATTGAATCGGTCCAAACATTGCTGCGAAGATTGTTCGCGCATTTGCTTTCGATCGGCATTCAACAAATGCGGCACCCATCTTGCTCAGAGCTTTCACATCTCTAATTCTTTGTGCAAGATGTTTCGCACCCTTTCTTCCGATATCCCCACAGCCTCAGCTATCTCACTCACCTTCACTCGTCTACCATCATGCACTTTTTGAATGATTTTCGGTGTGGTGGCGGTTTTTGGCCGTCCTTCACGTGGGTCATCCTCGAGTGACGTGCGACCACGTTTAAATTCAGCTGCCCACTTTTTAATGGTTGACATGTTAACTTCGGATGAATTTCCTTAGGGGTTAATCCATCCAAAACAAATAATTTTATGACCGCACGATAATCAAGTTTTTCCATTTTAATGAAAAATATGCAAGACGTCTACTTCAAAAATTCGTGTAAACAAACTATTTGAGAGAACAAGTTGAAACATAAATTTTTGCTGATTGGAACGCCATCTCTGTGTGAGGCCGAGAACTTTTCACCTTACTTTCGTACACTTCTTGTGCACATGCGTATGTAATATCTAATTACTACGTGTGGATGAAGTCTGTAATTTGTTGTTTTGTAAACAGAATTATGGCCTGGCAAATGCCACGACGGCAAGCACCAATCTCCGGTCAACCTTAGGAAGGACACTTCAGAACGAAGAGTTTTCAATGATTTCCAAATCAAGAACTATGATATGAAGTATCCTGCTTCGATAGTGAATACTGGACATTACGGTAAGGTTATTATATTTACTTGACATTGTTAATAATATTCATAATATGAATCTAAAACCAAATGAATTGGAGAAATATTTGAATCTGTTGTTAAGTGGTGAGAAAAGTTATTTAGTGATAGATTGCAAATACTTTTGTTTGTATTTTAGTAAATGGTGTAAGATTGAAATAAGTAATTAATTAATTTGTTTACTTGGGCAGTACATTGTCTAGGGATGGGACGTATTTACCGGAAGATCGAAATGAAAACAATCTCCGCTTCTCACCGCTCCTGCCGCCGTTGTCTTCACACGGTCAGGCCATTCGATTTTAGATTATCCATCGTAATAACAACAATCTACCTGTTAAGTGTCTGACTAGGATTATTCACTGTTTTATACCCATTGCAATCATTTTAAATTTATAATCTAGCGCATGCGGCAAGCAACTGTCAGTCTACAAGAGGGTATATTGGAGTTTTTTTTTCTTAAATATATCCAGAGATATTCGGTTCAGTGTATAAGATTGACACCATACCAAGTAAACAGCGACAAAAAGGAAACTGAATTGGGCTTCTCTTTTGGAGCTTTTTTTATTTTCAAAATAAACAAATATTTGGAAACGCGAGTCGCCGGCGACTTTTCAAACTCGAGTCGATATGTTAAAAAAGATTGGTGTTTATAGAAACCCAATCCATTTCAACACGGTTCATTTAGTTAAAACATCAAGTCGCTAACAGTCGTCTGTAGCTGTTTGCAGTTTGTTTATGTTTGTGCAGATTCTTTTTTTTATATTTCCTCATTTATTCGCGCACAAATATTCATTATATACATATTTCCTGAAACTTAACCTCAACAGACCAAATATAAGGACCGGTATTTAAATTTCCTAGTAAAGTAATGAATAAATAAAGCTATAAATACTTACATAATGAATATCAAATTACAAAATTACATTCAAGAAAATTAGTTTCTTATTTAAAAAATGATTGTTTTCTAGTGTCGAGTTTTTAAAGTCGTTTTATTGTAACTCGATTTCCGTTTTGTTTGAGAAACTGCAATTTTGTTTCTGTTTTCATTTTTTTAATACAAACCTTCAACTCAGCTATGTTGCTTTGCTGTAAATCCGGTAAAAATGCCCATTTTGATGTATGATATTGAATGTTTGGATAAAAAACATGAATGTCATGTAACTGCTGTGGATTTATAATATATTATTTTTGATTTAGTTGCTGTAAAAATAAAAAATGGTGGAATAGTACCATCAATCAAAGGAGGCGGTCTGCCACATGAATACATTTTAGATCACTTTCATTTCCACTGGGAATCCGAACACACCATTCACAGCAACAGGTAACAACATTTATTGCATGTTACATATTCATCCCCTGTTGTTGATTTAAATCTTACTATATGATTCTGTTCAATGTCGATGAAATACGTCGTGATTTAACAAAAAATACCACCGCTATTTCTGTCAAAGAAAATATCATGAAAATGTAATCTACTGATTTTTGTAAGATCTATATTAATTACTGCTATAACACTCTTTGGATAGAGATATAAAATGACAAATATTTTTTCGTACATTGAACTTAATCATACATGAAAATAGAGGAATGTTTTATTATATTTTGAAAACAATATTTATTAATGGTTAGTTGTACCAACAGAATTTAAATTTTAAACTTGGTTTAAACAAATTAAAACAAATCAAATGTTTAACAACAATGTCAATTATTCCATGACATTTAATTTCGATTTGTTTTTATTTATTTAAACCAAGTTTAAAATTTAAGTTTTGTTGATGAAACTGGCCATAACAAATTTTTCTCTATAAAAACTTTTATATTGCACGTGCGCATTAATTTTATGTACATTATGTTTTTTTATTATAACTTTTGATATTTAATGCGCATTTATTTAGTGCAAATGTTTTGTTTGTTTGTTTGTTTGTTATATTATAAAACATATTAGTGAATAATAAAAACGTTTAGAAAATATTATAATAATAAATTTTGCTTTAGATTTCCACTGGAACTACATTTAGTGCATTATGCAAATATATTCAACACAACTGGAGTAGCTGAGCAATTTGACGACGGACTCGCAGTATTGGGTGTTATGTTCGACGTAAGTAATAAACAAGCAAAACTACGACATCCTTCTTCCTTAAATTATATTAAAAATTGTAATATTTTATGTTATTACATTTACCCCTGCTTAATTAAAAATTCAGATAGCTGACTTTTAAATACGAAATAAGTAAAATGTAATATATGTATAATTGTATGTTACCGTTAAAGTGTAAAATGCAGTGTTAAAACATGCAAATGTTACCAAAAATAAATATAAAAGCTTTCGTTTGTGAAACGTGCTTTTTACAGGTTTAGGGTTTATTTAAACTATTAGCGAAGCGAGTCTTGCCAAAAACTTGTTCAATATTTAAATAAATGTATAAAATTCAGAATAAGAAGCGGGTAAACTGATTTACAGTCTTATGTACGTTTAACTGTCACATATATTTTATTTTGTTTTTAACAGTAAAACGAAATATCCAAAGTTAGAACTAGATTTTTCATCACCGAATAAACTGTCCGATAACTAGAGATCGACAAACCAAAGTATACCCAGAGAGAAATGTCTTCAGAGGTCGCTACTATCGTCGGTACATTCAGTGTCAAAAGTTGAATTTAAATTTGTGAAATAAGACGGCGTGTAATTATTTCCATTTATAGAAATATTATGTGAAAAGAATAATAATTATGATAGATTAATAATATATATATATATATATATATATATATATATATATATATATATATATATAACATATGGGGTGGCTAGCTCAGTTGTATGAAGTTGGACTGTGGATCCTGAGAACCCTGGTTCGATTCCCACAGGCGACAAACAATTTTTATAATTTCAAAAAACTACCCCTGTGGCTTCTCCACCACTAACATCTTTGGGGGCCGTGATTTGATGACTGGTAACCGCACTTCACGCGCAAAATATATCACTTATCGAGATCTGCTTCGACAGAATGCCACACCCAGTAATGGGTAGAAGGCGTGATGATATATATTTATTTATTTTAATAATAAATAAATACATCATTAATAAATTTGCATAAATACTCATATTGTACATGGTGCGGCGGTCAAGTATTTTCACTGAGATGGCATATTTCACTTTCGCGCCAAAATAGAGCCACGCCATTCGTTATATACGTGATTGGATGGAGTTAAAGCGCATTCCAGCTACGGTTTTACTTTGATATGTTGGGCTCTATCGGAAGAATAATTGAAAAAATATCACATCAGAAAATGACATTCAGTTTTGTTATTACCATTTGCTATGATTTCGATACGATATTTTTTATTCATGCCGCTGATAGTTATTGGAAACTTGATCCGAAGATGAAAAAACCGGGACATAAATGCAGAATGTAATTTTCTACAAATTGTATTTTAAATATTTTCTAGTATAATATAAAGGAAAGCAATGACAATGAAAAACTTGTTTCCTACAATTAGCATATATTCCCTCAGATCTCCAACAACGATAACCCAGCGTTCGAGCCAATTCTGGAGCACTTAGAACAAGTGCGCGAGCGCCAAGGTGAGGCTGTTGTGTTGAGCAAAGAGGTTGCGCCACTCGCCTTCCTGCCCAAGGACATGGAGAACTTCTTCCGCTACGAGGGATCGCTCACCACGCCCGGCTGCAACGAGGCCGTCGTGTGGACTGTCTTCTATCACGTCAGCTACATCTCCAAAAAGCAAGTATGGATACGAAACGTTATTTGTAACATATCATGAGTTTACCTAATTCGGTAGATATGCGTTCATTCTGTATGAAATCTTATGACAGCATAGCGCGACGGATTCAAAAGTTTAGGTTTGAATTTTAATCATTTCTGCTAAACAAATAACAACAAAAATTAACAGGTGTCAATGATTTGTACATTTTGTATTATTAAATATTATTATGACAGGTGCAGTAGCCGAGCATGTTAATGTAGATAAATACTGTGAAGTCACCTGAACTAAAGTTCATCAGTTCGAATTCGCCTGTCGACAAATATGATTTGTCGTAAAATAATAAAAAAACAGTTTCTATGTTTTAATCACAACCGGGCGCTATAAGCTAGTCATTTGGGCTGTAGCGCCATTGGAAGAAGAAATATTATTATGGATTTGAGGAGTCGGGAAAAGCTAACATCTTTGGGGGCCGTGATTCGACGACCTGTAACCGCACTACACGCGCATAAATATATCACTTACATAGTTTTGCTACAGTAGACTGCCAAATCTAGTAATGGTCAAAAAAGCATGATGATATATTTATTTATATGGGATGGCTAGCTCAGTGGTATGAAGTCGGCCTGTGGATCCTGAGGTCCCTGGTTCGATTCCCACAGGCGACAAATTTTCATAATTTGAAAAAGCTATCCTTGTGGCTCCTCCACCACTAACATGTTTGGGGGCCGTGATTTGACGACTGGTAACCGCACTTCACGCGCAACATATATCACTTACCGAGATCTGCTTCAGCAGAGTGCCACACTCAGTAATGGGTAGATGGCGTGATGATATATATACTTATTTATATATATATATATATATATATATATATATATATATATATATATATATATATATATATATATATATATATATATATATATATACTTATTTATATTTTATAAATGATTTTAACAGCAATTTTTTACAAGAATGGATCGATACTTTCTCTTATAAATAAAAAAATACAAATATAATATCTGAAAAACTAAATAAACAATTACAAATAAACATGGTTGATAGAACATTGTAATATTTATATTCAAAATATAACATTGTTTTTATAAGAATGTACATCATTTAGTAAAAAGTAAAAATCTAAGGCTAAGATATAACTAAAAATAAATTTACCCCTAAGCCTTAATAAATATAAATATACATACGTATTTCGAGAACTAAGTTCTCATCATCAGTAGACAAAAACAAGGGGAAAACCAAGATTACACGACTTGTGAACCAAGCTAGTGGTCAAGGTTGAATCCACCTTGCCGAACAGATACATACCAATTTATACTAAAACGAAGCAATAAGCCGTGTTTAAGGAATCAATAAGCATGAAGCTTGAGTCAACTAACAAAACTAATTACCGAAGAAAACAAATAATTTACTTTTAGGAATGGGACCCAGGTCAGAGTTAATCAACCGATGTTTATTTTTAAATATGTTCATACCTTCATACGCGTCTAATTGTCTAATATTATTCACTGATTTTAGTAATTTTAAATTATCCAAGTTGATGTGATTATTATGAAAAATGTATTCCGAGACACTCGATTTTCCAGGATTACCGTATTTAACATAGTTTAAATGCTCTTTAAATTTAGTTGTTACTTGTCTTTTAGTTTGCCCGATGTAAACTTTATCGTAATCGTTACATGAAATTTGGTAAATTCCCGATTTATTAAGAGGTTCGATTTTATCTTTCGGATTACCTAATAGAGTTTTAAGGGTATTATTAGATTTATATGTTATTTTTATATCGAAATTATTAAAAACTTTGTTTAAACCTCGAGATGCTAAATCGTATGGTACGGAAATGAATTTAAGTTTATTACTTTTAGTTGAACTTAGTGTGCTATTATAAATTTTTTTTATGTTTATGTCTCTAAATTTAAACATAATTTTTTTTTTAAATAATAGCACACTAAGGCGTTTTCAACCTTGACCACTAGCTTGGTTCATAAGTCGTGTAATCTTGGTTTTCCCCTTGTTTTTGCCTACTGATGATGAGAACTTAGTTCTCGAAATACGTATTTAGATTTATCTTTATATTTATTAAGGCTTAGGGGTAAATTTATTTTAAGGTACATCATTTAATTTTTCACATTTTTTCTTTTTTAGTGCGAGTGCATGAAATTGCTTGCATATTTGTCTTTAAAAATTATCAAAAATTTATTTTACACGTATATAAAGTTGACCATTTTAAAAGTATGCTGAAATATTAGTTCATTTTGATTATAAATGGTTATTATTCTCATAGCCCGGTTAGCGTTATGACATTCAGATGTGAAGATCCCATGTTCGAATTTAAAGTATATGAACTACCACATTGCGATGAATTGTACAGTGTAGCTTAAATAAATAAATATTAATGAATTGTACTTATTTATATATCTAGGGTATTATTAAGATGTTTATGCCTCTTACAAGGTCGAGGCCCTCTGCAATATTAAATGTAATTAAATTTTGTTCTAAATCCTATATATGAAATTTAATATAGCTTCAAATTTCTGCTGTATTCAATTGCGCTATAGGCTATGTTACTTGTTCTATTTGTTTTTATTCATTTCATAACGTTGTGGTTTAAAATGTTTGAAATTACCATCCGTATACATCAAATCCAAATTTATTTAACGTAGGTAGAAATATAATTGTAATAATGATCTTGTCTCGGCTTAAAAAAATTACATTTATTTTAATATTTTAGTAATCTTTGCAATAATTTTGATGCGAAAATTTTTGTTTATGCTACAGAAAAATTTTCTCTAAAATAGTTAAGAAAATATAGCTTGTAATTTCTTTCGATTCGTATATATTCGGCATTGGATAGCTTTACGACATTCGAATCCGGAGATCCCAAGTTCGAATCCTACACAAGCTAAATATATATGAACTACCACACTACAGATCGGTGAGCCGGAACCCCTGTACTGTAGTTGGGATTAAGTACATGTTGTACAGAGTGGAATAAAAAAATAAATAAATAAATATAGTCAAGAAATCATTCACTATTAAAAATTTATATTTCTTTGATAGAAAACATTTTTAAAGGATCTGGTGCAACCGAGCATTATTATTTTTGCATGTTTTACTCTATTATATAGGTACGTACGTTCAGAGTGATTCATGACTTCGTGTATTAATTTTAAGGGCATGTAGTATTCAATATAATGATAACGATTTTTTTTTAATCTTAGAAATTAGGATATTTTTTAAAAATAGTATATTTTGGGTACCACTACAGTTAACATTGCATAACAGAATATCGGTTAAACGACCAAATAAATATTTAAAGAATTTACTCTAGTTTGTCGGTAACGAATACAAAACTTTGTGACGTTTTATTTGAAAACAGTGGCCTAAAACTGTTCGCTTTGAAAATCAGAAAATTATAATTTCGATTAAAAAAAAATCTATTGATAAGTTGATTGAATACTACATGCCTTTAAAATTAAGTTGTGAATCACCCTATATAGTATTGGTTCCTTGCCTTATTATTGGACAAACATATATTTAAAATTTCTAAATCAATTTACAAACTTGTCTCAAAATCTGTGAAGTGTATGAAATTATTATTTTTTAAAGTCACAACATGATACAACCTCTTTACTCTTTAATTTGTTTCAGCTAACACAGTTCCCTTCCATCAAGATTGAAGAAGGCGTCTTAAAATCAAATTACAGATCTCTCCAACAACTCAATGACAGAGTGGTGGTTTTCAGAAGCACTTCATATAACGCTGCTGACTTACATTCATCAAGCATTGCTGTAAGTACGCTTGCTCTTTGCGCGTTATATTACTTACAACAGAAAATGTTGTAAAATATTTGTTATTTGCTAAGTTATTAACATTATTATTATTATTATTATTATTCATAAGGATTAATGTGTAAGTGTAACTTAGAAAAGAGTCAAACTCTTGTTAAACAGTCTAGTCTTCAATGTTGTGCCAAAATGTTATCATAGTTTTAAGATCTTTGTTATAATTAATATGTAAAATGACCAAACCATGATATAAAATATAGGCAGATATCAAATCCAATGACTCATTTAAAACAGAATTTTTTAAAATGAAATTCTGTGTATATGTCAATGGTAACAGTAAATAAAAAGTAAATGAACTTGTAGCATTTAAATTAGGATTATTCCTTCAATAAAATTATTTATGAATATATTTCTAAATTTCAAGAAAATAAACTCAATTTAAAACTACTTTTCTTAGTTTTCTAGTTTGTAGGTACGGACTAAATTATAATCGCCTGGTGCTAAAATAAATTATAATTTTATTCTAAATAGATTATATTAATTAAAATCTGTATATTTTAAATATCATATCGTATTTGCTAATGAAATACGGCTGTATCATGTAACATATCTTTAATAATAAGCGACGTCGATAAATTTTACAAACTTTGGCATCACCGGTTTTGTCTTGACATTTGTCAAATTTGTATTTATATGAATAAAAATTTGACAAACGTCAAACCGAAACCGATGTTGCCAAAGCTAAAAAAAGTTATCGATGTCGCTTATTATTAACGATGTGTTACATGATACAGCCGATAATCTGGTATTATAAACTCAATTCTTGAGTGTACTAAGAGGATGGTTTTAACATGTCAAAGACTGTTAAAATCACACTTTAAAGTAAAAATACTGTGACTTAAACTTAAGCGAAAACATAAACTTAAACTCTAATGATTGTTCCTACTTTACAGGCAGATTCATAAAATAGATTTTAATATTATATACTATTGTTTCAAATTAAAACAGATTCACGAAATGAATAAAATTTGCTGCCAGTTACACTATTTTTAACCAATTTAAAATAAACTTGTTATGTGAATTGAAAAAAGAAAATAGTATTAAGTTAATAATCCATTTTATTAATCTACCTATTAGAGTTTCAGCGAATGTGTAAGTGTTTTAGATGACAAATACGAAATGAAATAAAAACTGTCATTGTGTAACTTTTCATCATTAGGTGTATTCCATTTGCCATTTTGATCAGATCTAACTTACATCTACTGATCCAGATCACTTATTTATTTTGCTGGATTAATTCGTTGATTTTATTTCCAGTACTAGAATTACAGATTCTCATTTACTTTGCAGTAATTCACCCCAATATATATAAGGTGGCTTAACACCCCAAGTGGGGTTGCGCCGCTCCTTTCGGAGCTATCTAGATCTATTTATTGGAGTAGATCAGTCTCCATTTCTTCTTCATTTCTGCTACATTGTTCTTATTAAATCTCTCCACATCTTCCGGTCTCTTGTTTTATTCTTTCAATTATAGATTCCTGCCTTTTTAAAATCTTCTTCTACTTCCCGTAACCATGTCGATCTGGGTCTGCCTCTGCCCCGTCTTCCTCCTGGTTTCTATTCGACTATTGCTTTTATTGCGTCCTTTTCTTCCGCTCTCCATACATGTCCAAGCCATCTGGCTCTCTGTTGCTTTACCTTCTTCACTATATCTTCTCCTCCCAATGCTTTCTCTATTTCATAGTTCATACGTTGTCTATATTCGTTTTCTGCTATCTTTATAGGACCTAGAATAGTTCTCATTATCTTCCTTTCCATTACTTTTAGATTTTCTTCATATTTCTTTGTCATTGTCATTATTTCTGCAGCGTACAGTGTTATTGGTCTTATAATCGTTCTATATATTTTCATTTTAGTCGCATGTGTAAGTAATTTACTATTCACCCCAATACGTGCATCAATTTACTTAATTCAGTTCATTCACTGATTTAAGTGAAATAAGTAGCAAATGGAATACAGCTAATATTATTTATGATATTAGTACATAAAACTAGTCTTTAGTCAGGAACGAATCAGATTTAAAATGCGAGAGTTTTAGGCCTGCAAACGTCTAAAAATGTTTTACGTATGTTTATCGTACAATATATTATCTACGACCGAATACATCATCCAAAAATATCGAAATTATTGGCATAAATGTCATCCTTGAATACTGAAAATTCCTTTATTTGATTGAACTACCCACGGCAACTATGGTAAATAGTACGTAAAGTAATTTTAAATATTTGTTGCAGATCAACTTTTGACCAATAAAATCTTGTTATGAAATAGTCTTTTTACAAACTAAAAACAGTCAGTTTTACACACGGTCGTAGATAAGATATTTTAATTAAATTATTAGTTTGTTAAAAGTGTTTTCACATCATCTTTGCTTCACATTATGTAGGTCGCACGATATGTTTTTAAAAAGTGCGTTCAAAATAAATAGTCAGCTTATAAATTAGATTAACGAAATACATTTAAAATGCAACTGAAATTGTCGTTTTTAATTATATTTTATAAATTATGTAATGTGATAGGTATCTTTTTAAAAATAACGTGGTAAATGAAAATATAAATATTTTCGTTTTTGATCCGTGCCTTTACAAACTTCTTCTTTTTAACAAAACTATAGTTATAGGTCTAATGAAATTAGAAAGTAATATAAATATATATTTTTATGATTATAAAAGTAATAAATTCTGTAAATAAAAAAATAAAATGTTATTAATGTGCACAAAACTGTTAACTACATTAAGATTGATTTATTTATTTTCCTTAAGGTTTAATTGAATTGTTGTAATAGAACAAATCACCAGGAATCAAACAAATAGAGAACTAATGAAAATATTTACTTATCTTATGAAGCTTAAACATAACCAAGCAGCCAATATCCGTTTCAATCATGGTTGCTTTGCATCACATAATGCTTCTGGCATGCTCACTATTGCTTTGTAATGTTCTAAATCATATTCGCATGCTTCAGTTTCTATTTGTTTGCAGTGTAATTCATTGACGATTAGTTTGTTTTGGTTAAAGTTTGTTAAATTAGAACAATGTTTTTAAATAATAACTATATATACTGTCAGGATTGTTATTATTACATTCTCATTAATAATAATAATTATTATTTATGGGATGGCTAGCACAGTGGTATGAAGTCGGCCTGTGGATCCTGAAGTCCCTGGTTCGATTCCCACAGGCGACAAATTTTCATAATTTGAAAAAGCTATCCCTGTGCCACCACTAACATGTTTGGGGGCCGTGATTTGACGACTGGTAACCGCACTTCACGCGCAAAATATATCACTTACCGAGATCTGCTTTAGCAGAGTGCCACACCCAGTAATGGGTAGAAGGCGTGATGATATATTTATTTATTTATTTATATTATTATTATTATTATAACCTTTATTACCATACCATAATACATGTTATTATCTTTATGCAAGTATATAACTACATATACATTCTATTTAGTTTATTATATATAATGCAAGTTGGATGGTTGCCCTAGCGGACGAAGGTCTCCCCCAAATGCTGCCATATATCTCGGAGTCTTGCCTTGGTTGGCCAGGAATTACCTGCAATCATTTAAAAATCGTAATGCCATTTTAGTTTTCGACGTCCTCTAGTTCTTCTTTTGTTCAGCGGAACCCAATCTATAGTTTCTCTACACCAGCCTCTGTCTTGCCTCATGACGTGGTCAGCCCAACTCCATTTTAGAGCTTTTATTGTTAGCGTGACGTTTGCTATTTTTGAGCGTTGATATAATTCGTGGACAGATACTCTATCTTCCCATGATATACTTAGCATACTTCTTATCATACGGTTTTGTTGGACTTTTATTTTCTTTATTTGTTTTTTAGTCATTCCCCAGGTTTGGGATCCATACGTAAGTATAGGGCTGATGTAACTGTTAAATATTTTTCTTTTCGTGTGTAACAGTGTTTTCTTGTTTTTAAAGATGTTTTTTAATGATCAATCATTTTTCCATGCATTTGAAATTCGCTTGTCTATTTCCTTATTAAGTCTGCCTTGGAATTAAATTGTTTGTCCTAGGTGTACTCCTGAACATATTCAATGATTTTAGCGTCCAGTAATATTGGTGCTTCTTGGTGGTTGGTCATCACTTTTGTTTTTTCGAAGTTGACATGTAGTCCTACTTTTTTACAATGTAGGTTTAGATCGGTTAATTGCTTCTGGAGTTGTTCTGGTGTCTCACCGAAGATAACGATATCATCTGCAAATCGCAATCTGTGAGTCTACTGCCATTGATTATTATGCCACTTTTTCCCCAATTTATATCCTGTAGTGCATATTGTAATACACAGTTAAATAAGTCTGGGGTCTCCTTGTTTCACCCCTCTATTTATTTCAAATGATCTGCCCAGTTTGTCTAGCTGGATTCGGCCTTTATTGTTTTCATAGATGTTACAGAGTAGATTTATATATTTTGCATCAACTTTTGCATTTTTTAATGCTATCCAGATGTGCCTGTGGCTAATTGTATCGAAAGCTTTATGGAAGTCGATATAAGCTGTGTATAGAGTGATTTTATAGTCGTTAGCCTTTTCTATAATTTGATTGATTATATGCAGGTTGGTTAATGTTGATTTTTTGCTTCTAAAACCGGCTTGTTCATTGGTATTCTTCTAGATTTCTTTTTATTCTTCGTTGAATGAGCTTTGCAAATAGTTTGTAGATGATGGCTACGAGACTGATTGGTCTATAATTTGTTATGTCCGCTTTGTCGCCTTTTTTATGTATTAAAATTATTTGTGTATTTTTCCATTGTTCGGGTATTTCATCTGTTAGTAGAATTTTATTGAACAATTTCTGTATAGGTGTAAAGAGTTCTTCTTTGCCAGATTTTATTAGTTCATTGTATATGCTGTCTTCACCTGGACTTTTATTTGTCTTCAGATCGTTTATTGCAACTTCTATCTCTTCTCCAAGCAATGGTGGAGCTTCTGTTGAGAAAATTACCTCTGTTTCGACCTCGGTTATAGATAGTGTTGTATCAAGTGATTACAATTCTTCATAAAAATAGGTAGCTGTTTCCAGAATTTCCCCTCGCTGCAATGTTATGGAGTAGCCCTTCTTCATTTTGGGTATCCATTGCCTACCGGTCGATAGTTCTTGTTTCAGTTTTTTGGTTGAGTAATGAATTGTTGCTAGTTGTTTTACCAGTTCTTCTTCTCTTAGTTGTATATCTCTTCTTATGTACTTTCTTACCAATTTACGATTTTCTGACAGTTCTATTTTCTGTAATGGAGATTTATTTCTTATTATCTCTAATTCATATCTTTTCTTCATTAGCTTTTGTGTGTCTTCGTTGAATTTGGATGTTTCATTCTTTTTAGTAAGCTTCAATTCACTAGCTGATTTTACAATACAATTTTCCAGGGTATCGTATAAATCTTGGACAGTCATTGTGTCAAAATTTGGTTGAGTATTTTTTAAGTATTTCAGATTATTTGCTAATATTATTTTAAAATTGGTTTCTTCGGTTTGAGTGACAGGTCTCTTGGGAAGATTTTTGAAAGTTCTCCTTGTTTTGTTACAAATTCTTAAAGTCGCTCTTACCAGCCTGTGATCTGATATAAAGTTAAAGTTGTTGAGGATGTCTATAATTGAGATGTTTCTTTTATCTTGGGTTATTATGAAATCTATTTCATTTTTGTGTCCTGATGGAGATTTCCATGTCCATTTTCTTTCATTATCCTTTGGAAAGAATGTGTTGATTATTTTGAGGTTATGTTGCATAGCAAATTGTACTAGTAAACTTCCTCTTTCGTTCCATATTTCGAGGTGCCGAGAACTGATTCTTCTTCTATCTGTCCCCCGCCTATTTTGGCGTTTAGGTCCCCTATTATGAAAACTTGTGTTGAATTATCCCTATTTTCGTCAAGGGCTACATCTAGGTAATCGTAGAATTATAGAATTTCTCCTTGCGAGGATGTACTGGTAGGGGCGTGAACTTGTATTAGTCCAATTGTTTGTTTATCGTTGATTTCCAATAATAGTGTTGCTATTCTTTCGTTTACAGGATGAAATTTTAGGATAGAATTTCTCCATTCTTTTTTAACGAGAAATCCTACACCGTTCTTGCCGTTTTTTGCTGCGTTGTGTAATAGAACTGCTCCAGCTTTCTTTTCAGTTATTGTCTCATAGTTCCTACGTATTTCTGAGAGACCTACTGTCAGGATCGTTATCATTATATTCTCATTAATAATTAATAAGTTTAAAACTGAAAATGAATCGTCAATTTATTATTATATGCTTGTAGAATGTATTCGTTTATCAAATTGACTATATTTGATATTTTATATAAGACTACCATTTTCATATTGTAAATACATTTTGTAGAGATTAACCCGTATGCATATTTCTGCATAGTTTATAGCTTACTATTATTGCATTTCATCCCTTCACAGTTTCATACAATAGGTATGCTTAATTATTGCTTTTTAACGTAACATAATACAGTTTATCCATAAATATCCAGCTAGTCCTTTGCCTTTTTCCTATTTTAGATGGCAAAAATATTTCCATGGGGTAGGTGGTTCAGTGGTATCGAGTTGGCCTATGGATCCTGAGAACCCTGATTCACTTCCCACAGCCGACAAACATTTTCACCACATTAAAACCACTAACATTTTTGCGGGCCGTGATTTAACAGTTGGTAACTGCACTTCACGCGTTTAAATATATCACTTACCGAGATCTGCTTCAGCAGAGTGTCCTACCCAGTAATGAGTAAAAGGCGTCATGATATACTCGTATTTATATTTATTTGTTTAAATATTTTCGGTAATAATTTTAGCTATTTCCAATGTGATAAGTATATTAACCTTATACTCATATATTTAAAAACATTAAATGCATTTAATTTAAGCTTATGGAGTGGATGGCTATGATGTCGAGTCGGCCTGTGAATTTGACAAGTAGGGATTTGCTACGACAGAGTGCCACATCCAGTATTGGGTAAAAAATATTTCCCTTGAACATTATTTGTTGTTTTTTTACTATGATACGATATAAACAGCTCCATAACACCCCATCATCCTTAATTTTATTAACAAGCATTACTACTATTTACTACTAATTCAACATATTCTAGTGGAAAATAAAATCTTTGTATGCACCACTGTTAGAATCATATTTATTTCACCTCATTAATCTTATTAGTTAGCCCGTCCTTGCTTATGTCATCTTCTTTTATTAACGCAACTAGGTATTTACGTAATGGTTGATTGAATATTTATTAACCGAATCGTCGGATGGCTTACGTTAGTTACAGTTCATCGTTTGACAAGTAAAATAGTATTAAGATAGTTAGATATTGTGTTAAGTGCTTGATAGAGTTTCGAGGAATATTCAGGACAGGTTTAGAGGTGAGTCCTCCTTGCGTATGTGAGTTGAGTTGAATTATGGTATTGTTAAGTTAGCGCAAGTGTGAGCGCTTGTTACGGCCGTGGCCGGGTGTGGGTATATGGAGATCCGTGGTTGGCTCCCGACGGCTCAGCGAGCAGCTTTGGGCTGTAGCGGAACCGTGACTGGCCGCCAACGTGCAGCGAGCAGATTTGGGCTGTAGCGGAACCCTAGTCAAGCCGCCAACGTGCAGCGAGCAGCCTCGTGAGCTGTAGTAACCCTAACCAGGTTATCAACGAGATACGAAAGGATAGTGATTGTTATGTTACTTGGTCAGTTGGACCCGTGGAGTATTTGAGGTGAATGATTGGATGTGTGTTCTCACTGAGCTTTAATGCTTAATTAGTATATTCTTTCCAGATGCTAAACCGTGAATAGATATCTTAGGGCTTTCTTTGGACATGTATTCTTTCAGTTAAATGGGCTGCATTTTAAGTAAGTACGGTTATATAGATTAAGTATAGATATAGTCGCTGCATTTAATTCACTTTTAAATGACCTATCGTAACAATTCAGAAGTGGGATCAGGACGACGTGATAAGTTGCATAGCGAATACTGGGAATTAGTAATCAGGATCAGCATCTTTAATACTAGGAATCTGAACATTAGGAATATGCATCTACAAAAATAGGATTGAGAACGTGAATTACAACTTTAATAAGTCGACACTTAATAGTCACAGACGAACTTCGCTGTGTGATAACTCGTCGAGGGACGCATAGGACAATAAGATTCTGCAAATGACTGAGGATGTAAGGCGAATTAAGAGGAATTATTACAATATTCTGTCAAGCATCCAGTACAACTAAAAACACGTGAAGCAATTCACAATTTTACCGGAAGACTGCACGCAGGAAATACAGGAGTTATTGCATAAATTAAAGGATATTCATATACTTCGTAACAGGAATAAGTCAACGATTAGGTACCTAATTTGATCATCGTGAATAAGTGGATGTATGGAAAACGTAATACAGAAATTCAGATAGCATCGTATTATTTTGGAATCAGAAACGGAGTTATTCGAAGCGTTTTCACATCAAGATATCAACTATTACTGAAATCTAAAGCAAATGATGACTCGTGCGAGTCGATAATGGTGAAGTGTTTTTATGAAAAAAATAGTGACCTTGAACATGAACATAAAAAAGTATATTTAAAATGCGATATGATACAGCTTAGGAGGAATCTCAGACATCAATATTGATACTACTGTACCAATATATTGTAACGTTTTTCGTCTTTCTGGAAGTGTGTAGAATGTTTAAGGCACAAAAATAACTCACAACTATTTATGTGAAACGAAAATAAAAGTACTTATTTAATAAATGAATATAAAAATAACAGAAACTTATTTAAAACTAATTAACACTATAATAAATCTTAAACACTACTAATAAATATTTAAACACTAATATTATTTATATAACGGTCACTAACACTATTATTTATTTTACGTACACTTGAGCTGTTATTTATTTCACCACATTTATATTACGCGTTCGAAGTCTACTGTCAACTGCCCTCAGCCACTCGACCTCGGCTTATATACTCCCGTCAGTAGAACAGTTCTTGAAAATTCCAGAACGTCCTAGAATATCCCGTCAAACCACACGCTCAGACATGCGGGCGAGCTCTATGTAAAAGTGAGGTCACGCTGCTACGCACTTGTTTCTCGAGAAGGTTTCTGGAATGTTCTCGACTTGTCTGGCTTTAAATTCGTTACACTGCCCCCTCCTTAAAGCTGTTCCGTCTCGGAACAGAGGTTGATGGGTTTCGGAGAAGTTATGACGAAATCTGCAAGTCGAACCCTTAATGCATCCTGAGGTCTTAAAGAAGTGGCAATCCACAGTGCGATCTAATTTCGCTCTTCCTTTGGGGTCAAAGCTGCAGACAAGAATTTCAATTCCGGTGCGGTGGAAGAGAACTTCTAACATATTCCTAATTATTCTCCACTCCAACCCATCTAGTCCACAACCCAATTTTGGTACCGCCAGCTTCATAACATCGTTATTTAAAAGATGTTCCCTCAAATCGGTCAGTGCCTCCCATAAGGTGTGATAGGTGGGCTTCTGAGATGATCGTGCCTTGGTGACTAAATAGTAAAGGTACCGTTTGTGTTCTGAGTTGTCGCGCAATTTTAGTGTTCTTCCAACAGATGGACGCTGATTGGCTAGGTCTTGTAGCCGTCCAAACTTCTTTTTAAATACTGTAGCAATTCCTCGAGACATGTTTAAGTCTTCCGCCACACAGTGGGCTATGGAATACTCCAAAGGCACCAAGAACAAATCTCGATGTTGTTCTTTTGTCACGCCGTACCGTGCTTTGTGACCGGTGGAATATTTCTTCATGAAGTCTCCAAATGTTAATTCCTGTTCATGCTCTTGAACGCAGCGAACATTTGCTGCACAAACATCACTAACCTCATGGTTGTTTCCAGAAAAAGGATCCAGTCGATTAAAATGGACTATTCGCGGCTTCCCAGTCGGTATTATCCTAATTCGGTAGATAACGTCATTTATCCGCTTCATCACTTCATAGGGTCCCTCCCAGCATGTTTGCAACTTCGGCGATAGACCACGACGTTTCTGTGGGTTATATAACCATACCAACTCTCCAGTTCCATATCCTCCCTTTTCTGCCCTGATGTCATAATGATCTTTCTTTCTGTCGCTTGAAGTTTGGATGTTTGAACGAACTTGTTCGTGAATGTCGTTCATTCTTCTTCGTAAATCGGTGACGTAATCTTCCCCAGCTAGATCTTCTCCAGGTTTACATCCAAATTTCAAATCGCACGGTAACCGCAACTCACGTCCGAATACGGTGTTTGTCCTGTTGTTTCATGCACAGATGAACGATATGCCATCAAAAACATATGCAGATGACGATCCCAGTCCCTTTGGTGGTTAAAGACAACTTTCGACAGATATCTGTTGATCGTTTTATTCATTCGCTCAACCATGCCGTCCGACTGCGGATGTAATGCAGTCGTTCTTGTCTTACGAATGTCCAATATTTTGCAGATATCTTGGAACAAAAACGACTCGAAGTTTATTCCCTGATGGGAGTGTATTTCGCGCGGTACTCCAAATCGGCATATGCATTCCTTCACCATTACCTCAGCGACGGTGATTGCTTCTTGGTTGGGCAGGGGGTAAGCTTCAACCCACTTGCTGAAGTAGTCCATGACGACTACTATATACTTGTTGCCATCATCAGTTTCGGGGAATGGTCCAGCCACGTCGATTGCAATGCGTTAAAATGGGCTTCCTACGTTGTACTGACGCATTGGGGCTCTACGTTTCCTATTTGGCCCAGTACTAGCAGCGCAAACTACGCATTTCTTGCACCACTCTTTAACATCTTCTTTACAATTTAGCCAGTAAAATCGTTCCCGCAACTTCTCAGAAGTCTTGTTGACTCCAAGGTGTCCTCCAGCAAATCCGTCTCTTTTAACACTTCAGGTATCCTGTTCTTAGGTATTAGTAACTGAGTTCTCTGCTCTGTACCTTCCGCATTCTCCAAAACACGTTTTAGGAGACCCTCTTCAATTATTAAAGAGTCCCATTGCGCCCAGTACGATTTCACTTTTTGGGAGTATGGTGCAACATCTTGCCAAATCGGTTGATCCCCGTTTTTCTTCCAATTTATTACAATCTTCAGATCCGGATCATTTTCCTGATCTTTCTGCAATTCTTCCGGTTGCCATTTATCATCGACTACCGTTGTTCTTAACGCAGCAGCTTGCTTATCTTCTACTCGGCAACAATGCTTGCATTCTTCGGAACATGGTCTCCTGGACAACGCGTCAGCGTTACGATGGCTAGTTCCCGCCCGATGTTCAATGGTAAAATCATATTCCTGCAACCTTTCGATCCACCTGGCTACTTGACCTTCTGGATTTTTGAATTGTAATAGCCATTTCAAGGCAGCATGATCGGTTCTTATCAGGAATCTTCTGCCATATAAATATTTGTAAAAACACTCAGTGGACTTCACAATTGCCAATAGTTCTTTCTTGGTGACACAATAGTTTCTTTCCGGTTTCGACAGTGTATTACTGAAGTAGGCAATAACTTTTTCACGACCACCTTGTACTTGAGAGAGGACGCCGCCAATCCCAACATTGCTGGCATCGGTATCCAAAATGAATTTGCCTTCCGGAAGTGGATAACTTAAGATTGGCGCGGTTGTCAGAGAATCCTTCAATTTTTCAAATGCTGTTTGACAGTCGTTTTCCCAAACAAATCTTCCACCTTCTTCAGTAAGCCGTGTCAGTGGTTTAGCAATGTTGGCAAATCCTTGCACGTATCGCCGATAATAAGTGCATAAACCAAGGAAACTTCTCAATTCATGCTTGTCCTTTGGTACTGGCCAGTCCCTTACAGCTTTTATTTTGTCCTCATCCACTGCAATTCCCTTACCAGAAACCACATGTCCGAGATAATGCACTTTCTTCTGGAACAGATGACACTTCTTCGGGCTGAGCTTGAGATTTGCCTGTTTCAATCTTTGAAAAACTTCTTCCAAATTCTTCATGTGATCCTCGAACGTTTTTCCAACCACAATAATATCATCGAGGTACACCAAACAGGTTTTCCATGACAGCCCAGCTAACACGGTTTCCATAAGTCGTTCAAATGTTGCAGGAGCATTGCAAAGTCCAAATGGCATAACTGTGAATTGCCAAAGTCCTGTTCCGATGGTAAAAGCTGTCTTTTCACGGTCTTTCGGGTCCAAGTCAACTTGCCAATATCCGCTTTTTAGGTTCAACGTAGAAAATATTTTTGACCCAGCCAACGTGTCCAGTGTATCATCTATTCGGGGAAGTGGATAACTATCCTTTTTCGTCACGTTGTTAAGTTGACGGTAATCTACACAGAATCGGGTGGATCCATCCTTCTTCTTCACTAATACCACTGGTGAAGCCCATGGACTACTTGAAGGTTCAATCTTTCTTTATTTCTTCAATTATCTTTTCAGCTTCTTCACGCTTTGTCAGCGGTAATCGTCTTGCTCCTTGACGGATGGGTCTTGCATCTCCAGTGTAGATTTTATGCCGGACAACGTTCGTCCTGCCCTTGGATTTCTTGTCATATTCAAAGATATCCTGATACTTGCTAATTAGGTTCTTTGCTTTGATTTTCTCGTCAGATGCCAGTCCGTGAAAAGATGTTGATATTTGATTGAGCAAAGTATCCGGAATCTTGCTAGTTGGAGTTTTCTGAGCCACCATTGTTCTAATAATCGAAGATACGGATGAACATTCATCTACTATAGTTCCTTAGTTAATTGTGACCGGATACTTGTTTATGTTCATTATTCTAACTGGTACTATCTTGTTGGCTTTTACCAGTGATTTTCCAACTATCACTCCGCGACCAGTTTCTTCATCATTATTTCGGGGTTCCAACATTGTAACATTTCCTGCACAAAATTTTCCGTCAAGCTGTGCTTCCACAATTGTCTCACTTCGTTCCGGAAGTACTACATCTTCTGCTACCAAAGCACGTGCAGCTTCGTTCTCTCGTGGATGTAGTACGAGTGCTTCATCATTTACCACTATTACGCCGTGTTTGAGGTCCAGTTTAAAACCATATTTTTCCATGACGTCCATTCCAAGAATAAAGTCATCTTCGATTTCGGCTACCAACCCACGATGTTTGAGGGAGGTGTTCCCGATGTTGATGGTCACATCTAACTCTCCTGATGATGTAGCTAGTTCTCCAGTTGCTGTACGTAATCGCCACTTCGTCGGTTATAATTGTGTTGGTGTCAACTTCTTAGTCAAGTCGGATCTTATTATTGCTTTCGTCGCACCCGTATCCAGCAACATTTTGAATGGCCTTCCGTCAACAAGACCATCCACTAAAATGCTGTTGACTTGATGATGAAGAGAGGCGACATGTCCGATGGAATATGATGTTACCAAATTACAGGTCGACGACTGTCCTCTTTTATCAACCCGACTTGGTTTCTCTGACTCAGCTTCTGTTTTCTTTTTCAGCAATTTTCCACAAAACCTTCGCGGATGTCCTAGTTCACCGCAGTTCCAACAACGCATTTTCTTCTTGCTTTTAAGGGGGTAGTCCTCTAAATCCGGCTGAAAATTAGGAGTTTTTCGGATTTTTTTTTTGCGAGTAAAACAAAAGGACATGACAACTTTGAGTATATTCATTTATTCATTGAACCAAGAGCTTTCAGGCACCATTTTTTTCATTTCCATCGGCCGCTTCCCGTGACCGTTGCACCAGATTAAAGGACCCCTTGTACTGGTTACTCCCATTTTCGGTGGCCGGCCTGGGGGTCCGCCGATTGGTCGTCCATCAAAATTAATTTTTTTAAGTGATTGTAAATTGGTAAATGTAATTGCCTACGTAGGAGAATTGAAAAAGACAAACATGAAACAAAATGGTGACGTGTTGAAAAAAAAGTTGGATTTTTCGCCCCAAAAATCGTTATAAAAACGTGCACCGAGCACAGACTTTTCAACGGATCGAAAACGGCTACGTACGCAATTAGAAAATTAAATTTGGAATGCGAAACTCAAAGTCCGATGAAAATCGTATGTGTGGTTAAAAAGTTATGACGGCCACCAGTTTGAAAAACACTGTTTCGAGAAAAACGCGTTTGAAGTTTGGGGTTACATTTTTTGCACGGCACACACGACAAAAAATCACGATTACAAAACCAAACGGCGCCAGCGCGCACCTAAGCGTATTTTGTTATAAATGTCTACCATAGACTATTAAAAATGCGAAGGGACCATTTCAATCAACTGTATACGATACTAGCGCCACCTCCGATGCTAGCGACAGCAGCCTGAACTACAAAGACTAATACCTTCGAGCGCGCTTAGCGCGCCAGTGCACATCTTTGCATATCGCCTCATAACTCAAGAACGAAGTTTCCGGCAAAGATGGGATAAAGTCTATAATAAAATAGATATCCCAAAGAACATTTTAACCAAAGAAAAAAAAATCGAATTTTTTTAAATTATTTAGTGGACTACCCCCTTAAGCACTTCGGTAGCGATTCTTCGTAACTTCTCTTTTATATCTTCACTACCTTTATTTTTCATTGCGCTGTTAATTGACCGTACCCTGGATTGGCTACGCGAAGCTAGTTTTGCAGATTCTTGTTCTAAAGCATGAGAGAGTGCATCGAATTTTTGGTTGAGCCAATCTTAGTGATTCCATAAATAAATGTTTGGACGGCTAAGCACTCTAATACACTGTCCGGAGCTATAGGATGTGCGAGGCGAACCAAGCGAGCAACGTCCGCCTTAAATTCTTGGAGAGTTTCATTCGACCTCTGATATCGATTTCTTAATTGCGTTTGATACACTTGTTCTAGGTGCGCATTTCCATATCGTATATCTAAATGCTTAACTAGCTGGTCGTAGGCTTCTTGTTCTTCTTGCTTCAGTATCTGCAAGACATCGACGGCATTTCTACGCAACGCTACTGTCAATGAAATTGCTTTCTCTCTCGGTGACCATCCGTTAGCTTTTGCAGCAGCTTCAAATTGCCTCAAATAATTCGGCCACGATGTTTTTCCATCAAATTCCGGTGTTTTTATACGAATTGTTGATGCAGTCTCACCTTTTGCTATTTTCCTTTCACTTGCTGCTTCTGTTTCAGCTACACCAGGACATAAATTCGATGCTGGAGTTGCGGTGAGGAATTTATTTTCTAACTGCTCTATTTTCTTTTCATATTCGTTTTTCAATTCATTTAAATCCTCTTCTAACTTTTATTCTAACATTCTAGAACGTTCTTCAGAATTTCTGGAATTTTCTTCTAACTACTGTTTCAATTCTTCTTTTAAAATTCTAGAATTTTCCGCCAATCTTCTTTTATAATTCTAGAACTTTCTTCCAACTTCTGCTCCAAAGTTCTAGAATTTTCTGCCAAATATTTTTTTTTAATTTTGGAACTATAGTCTTTTAAGGAGCAAAAATTGCGAAGATCATCTTTATGTTTGATTAAATAGAGGTACCTTATCTATTCCCCGAAATACTATAACTTTTTTAACAAAACATGTTATTGATATGCAAATATTCTTCTATCGAATAATAAAAAACTGATTTTGTGTCTTTTGAATGAACATGCAATCAGTGCAAACAAGAATTTAATAAATGATTATTCACAAATTTTTAAGTATATTATAATATCAATTGATTCAATATCAGTGCGTGCGATAATTTTGTCTATATCCCACTAATTACGTAAATAACTATTAACGTTGCATTGGTAAGTGGTAAACAAATAAATAAATAAATAGCCTGTAATTGCGACAATTTATTTTCATTAGTTAAATTTATTGTTTATACCAGACAGCAGAAAGTTATATAGGTAACCATGGAACTGTGTTTATAGTTAGACTTCCACCTAAGGAATGGCGCTAATAGTCTTTATGTGAAGACGTCCATTGTAGGTAACTACAATATCGGCAATCATTGGTTACTAGATTCTTCCTGTAGTTGTCATTTGTATGTATTTCAAAATTTTTAATCTGCCAAATACCCAACTAATTTTTATTTGTGAAATAATTTCATATAAATAATGTCAACTAATATCAATTGTTGTGTAAAAAACAGCACTGCTACTGGTAAGTAAGTGATCATATAAAAATAATATTTAGATGATGAAGTCATAATATATTTTCTAGTTCACAAGGAGTGGATAAAACTACGCTTAAAACAATTCAAATCACAGATCACAATACACTACTATAGATAGGAAATCTTGTGATGACTAGTAAGTATAAACCACAGATCAAAATATCCTACTATAGATAAGAAACTGCCATGTTACAAACCGGGACTGTATTTTGCGCCATCTGAGTAATGGAAGTCTAATTAAAGTCATTTATATAGGCCACCCGGTATGTGTATTTAAGCAGCTTGTAATTTTTTATTATTATTTTTTTATTTATTTAAACTATATAAATAAAAATTTATAAACACAATATAATCATTTATTAAAATATCGTCCTGTATACAAATTTATTTATAATTTGAACTGTTTCACTCGCAGTTTTATTCAATCCTTATTAACCTGAAAATATACTATGACTTCCTCACCTAAATATTAGTTATTATATGATCACTTACTTCCCAGTAGTAGTGCAGTTTTTTTACACAACAATTGATATTAGTTAACATTATTTATATGAAATTATTATACAAATAAAAATTAAATGGATGTCTTAACAGATTAAAAAATTTGAAATATATGCAATTTACAACTACAGGAACAATCTAGTAACTAATGATTGCCGATATTGTAGTTACCTAAAATCGATGTCTTCACATAAAGACTATTAGCGCCATTCCTTAGGTGGAAGTCTAACTATAAACACAGTCCCATGGTTACTTACATAATTTTCTTCTGCCTGATTAAAATTATAAATAAATTGTATACACGAGGATATTTTAATAAATGTTTATATCGTGTTTATGAATTTTGATTTATGTAGTTTAAATAAATATAAAATAATAATAAAAATAACAAGCTGTTTAAATACGCATACCGAGTTGCGTAAATACATGACTTTAGGTAGACTTCCACTACTCAGAAGGCGCAAAATACAGTCCTGGACCCCTATTCTATAACTTTTAACAAACGGTGATACGCGTCACTAGGTAATATATTGTAGACTGCGAAACAAGCTATATGACGTCACACTTGGTGAGAGATATTTCACCTCTGAGAAGGGTGGTGTTATATTTATATCACCGCGCACCGGTGATATTTTGATGTTTGAGTTTCGAGCAGACACTGACAAATTGTATTTATGATAGTTGGACAATTTATTTTGTGTAAAGTGATTTATTGTGAATTGTATTGGATTATTGAGGTATTCATATAATTTTCATTTATAAAATATATTATTTTAAAATATATCTGCGTAAAAAATATTAGATATTTGAAATGTAATGATGCTAATTATGCATTAAACTAAAAATATTTGAAATGTTGAACAACATCAATTAACAATCGTCTTAAAATAATTTTAATCATTTATTTGTATTTTATTAGAAATGGCTTTCTTGTACGGTTAGTAGAGAATAGTAGAAACTTTAGACGACAAAGATGCTGATCTGCCACTAGTTATTCTTCCCTCTGGCCCCAACAATTTTACCCTGCCAATATACATATGGACGGTCATAAAATCTATTAATACATTTTTCTGCTTAACAGTAACCTTCTCCGCTCGTTTATCCTCCATTTTCACAAATTCACATGTGTCAAAGTCGCTATTTGTATTTGTAAATAAAATTTAAATGTAGTACCAACATAAATATACTTAACCAAAAACATAAACAAGTAAAAATTACTAAAAATATCACCCTTAGCCACGAACTATTATATTGAAGGACAGGCGAGTCTTGCGGGTAAAGCATCCGCAGAAATGTTGTAGAAAGAGTGCGACAGGAAAAAGAGTCTGGCGAATGCATGTGTGCTTACGAGTCTATTCATGTTTTTTTTTACTTTTAGAACTAATTACTTTAAAAAATGTTATTTGCAATTATTTAAAATTAAAGATACACTTTTCTTTAATTATATCAGGTTTAGCTTGACAAATATAAATACGTAAAACCATATATAAACACATTTTTCTAGTAGTACATTTTTGCTATTTAACTACACCATGACAATTTACACAAGTGTAAAATTGGCATAAATATTTTAATTTTAAAATACAAAATGGTAAAATTTATATAATGTAAATAGGACATTTTATTTAAAAAATAATAAAGAAAATAGATAGAACCGAATATTTCAATTTTTTCTTAATTAATATTTTTGTACTTATACAATATATTTTATAATTTTATAATAATAAAAACAGATCGAACTGAATATTTCAATTCTTTCTTAATTTAGATTTTTAGATCTTCCTTACACTGAGATTTGATATTATTTTGATTCTGTTTAAAATATTGCTTCAAGCGCATTAAAATAAATTCATGGACAAAAACAGATATTATTTCTTTCTTGTGATCTCTACAAGAGAAAGAGAATTCATAATTTTCAATTACAGAATACACTGTTTCTTCATATACACGAGGGTTTTCTATATATAATATTAATTTATCTTGAATATATTTGGATAATCTAAATATGTTTATATTTGAGTGGATTAAGAAACCACGACTTTTAACATTTGTTAATTCCGCTTCTTTTATGTGACATACATTTTCTTTGTTTACAAGCAATATAATATATATATATATATATATATATATATATATATATATATATATATATATATATATATATATATCTGCTCATATTACTACTTTTTGCCAAATTTCCAACTGCTCTTTTGGAGCACGAAACAAAGATATTTTGTCATGATTTGAGTCATACCCGCTGGTACAATTGGGCGCAAAACACTTACGACCCATTGCAAACTAATTGTTTATAACTATTTATCACCAAACAACACTAATGATTTAAATAAGTAACCTGCGTTCATATGGCGTTGAGTAAATGCCATCCTCTTTAAGCTATCTCTCTCTTTCAAAGTTATGCGCGCGAATGACATAAAGCTGGACGTCTACTAACTGCGCTTATATACGAAGTTGCATAGGGCTGCCCTTAGCTTATCACTGGTGAAAGGTGATATGACGTCATCAGAATATCACCAAAAATCGGTGTAAAGTTATAGAATAGGCGTTCCGGTGTGTAACATGGCAGTTTCTTATCTATAGTAGGATATTGTGATCTGTGGTTACTAGTCATCAAAAAATCGATGTGGACGAACAGAAGATATTAGAATAAATTTATAATTTACTGTTATCCCGTTTACAATATAATTAAATTCAAATTCCACTCTAGCATCCGCATACCATCAAACAATATTTGTTTTCCATTTCACACACACAAAATCATCCTCAGATTTAACGTGTTGATTATATAGGAAGAATTACGTCACACCTCCGCGAACATTAATATTAATAATCTAATATTTAACAATAATATAACACGTGCATATAACACTCTAGCACTACAACAGCCGTAAAACAAGTAAAAACCTTTGGCATGGTCATGGGCGCCGTCAATAAGGTGCCAAATAATAATAATAATTTTTTTATTTTAAGGATCGAATCGGTTCACACTAGATCTGGGCAAAAATATTCGATCCTAAATAGGATTTCGGATCGGATCAGATTAGAACTCTCTCGAATCGCATCAGATTCGATCCAAAGTTCGGATAAAATATTCGTTCCGAAGTTCGGATGAAACACCCGATCAGAAGTTCGGATTTTGAAAGCTTTTTAGCTATGTGTATAATTACACCCTGAGAAAAAAACTAATAAATTCCATTTTATAGAAATGATAACGCTAGGTAAAACTTTAAGATTTGGTGTTATGTACTTATGATACAAAATTAAATATTATTACTACAAAATTTGTCTCTCTTTTTCACAGGGATATTATTATTTTAGTTTCTTTATAACAGTAATTTTTCTTTCGATTACACAATTTTACACATTATTCGTCAGGAAATACCGTTTAACAATAAATATACAATACAATTTTTAGGCTCTAACATTGCTGGATTTAACGCTGCCGGATTTTTTGGAGAAAAATATTACATCCAATCTTCAATAGATACAATTAGAGTTAATCAGAACATTTTGCGGAAAATACAGCAATGTTACGCCTAAACAATTTTTAAATATCACAAAAATTATTAGATGTAGAAGTGTATCAAAGAAGGCGGCCACGTTGAAATGTTATAAAATAATTTTAGTTACTATGTTAAATTAAATACACCTTTCTCATCTCTTAGAAAATTGTTTATTCCTATAATTCTACTGAAATTTGTAAAATAAAAATTGTTGACGACCGCTTTCGTATTTCAAAAATTAATTTAGGGAATGATTTCAAACCAACATTTCTTTCAACTGAAATTTTTCTATCTAATAATATTATTATTGAACATCTTGTATGCGGTAAACCAGATCAATAATAAACTGTTTCCCATATGCTAAGGGCTTTTTCAATCACTTTATTTATAAATATAATAATTTGTTATTACTTGCCTCTCAGGCATTTTTGAGTAATTGAATAAAAATTTTGAAATAATTTTCCGTTATTATTTGCAAATAAATTGAATGTTTTAAATTTTTTTACAATATTTTCAAAACGTAATAAATATTTACAACACATCATAATAAATTTCATTCATAATTAATAACAATGGTATATTGTTTTTAAAAATCAGTATTAAGATGCTAACTTCAGACCCAATTAGATACATCTTAGTTTAACTTCCAAAATAAAAATTAAATTTTCACATTTGCACTTAGTTTAAAAAAATTCAGTCGGCGCTTATGTGCTGCTACGTTAATGTAGAAATCAACACCAGTTTGAGAATGAATAAACAACCAACAGACACTGTTCTCCCTCGCAATGTCCGAGTGTATTGTTATAGTGAAGGAAAGACAGCATACTTCTCATAAAATACAGTTAATGCACCTCTCTCTACAGTCGTGTGTTTTATGGTGATGATTGTATTGTTGTTTAATAACCTTCATGAAAGTTGTAGTTTATTTTTTTATATTAATTTTTATACAGGAGTCAAAAAATATTGAATTTAACGTAGCTAATACGGATTCCTGGTTACTTATAACCGGTTGTAATTTTAATTTAAAACATGTTTTAAAAGTGTGTGAAAACATTTGATATCTATATCTGCAGATCTTGATTTATCTACAATTGGAGATACATTTTCAAAATTCGATAAACAGGGTGTCCAAATTTCGATGGGATAGCATGATTAACTTCTTAACTATAAGAACTACAACTTTAGTTAAAGGGGAATTCATTATAAATTATAAAAATCGAAAAAATACTATTATCTCTTTAAATACAAAAATCAGTACTAATAACGAGTATTTATCAATGTAGCCTCCCGTAGATATTATATTTTGTATTCCTTTTTAAAATATTCATAAATGACCTTTAAAATAATAGTCTCGTAAACTTATAATTATTTCAGCCTTTACTTTGTGATACATTATTTAAATTTGTATTGTATTAAATACAAAATTGTGTAAAATAAAGTGATATTAAACAAAGTTACCACTTTTCATTTGAACTTAAAATTAGTCTCAAAATTTTAGAAATGAATGATACTAGCAGAGCCATCTGTTAAATCTATTCTGAACCGTGTACTCCTAATATTCATAGATGGCGTAATATATTTCAAATATATCAAATTATATTAGTAAATTTAATAAAAGTTTAGTCATTTAGTATATTTAAATTTAGCATAAATATGTATTCTATTTTCACATCTGTTTATAATAATATACTAAAAAAGCGTGCGTTTTATTATATTATTATATTGCACATGTATAAAATTTTAATTCATATTTAAACTAAGCATAATGTTTTATCGACAAGTACCTAAAATTCACTGTTTAATGTTGCAGTCCTGCAATCATTTTCATTGAAAAATACCAATTTCGTATGAGTTATTCAAACATACCTCATACCTATATGTTTTTGTTTTCCTAAATTGAAATTTTAATTGAACCACTGATGAACTGATTCAGTCATATGTCGTATTGTTATTTTTAATTTTAGATTGAAATTCAAAACTTCAAAATTATAGTAGATGCATTGTAAACCAAATATTTAAAAGTTATTACGTACAGAGAAGTGACAATCATTTTTTTTTTATTAATGTTAGCGATTATCCGTTGTAAGATAATGAATAACTATTTTAGTATTAATTTTGACGAGATTAATTAGGTTAGTTCACTATTAGTAGACAATTACGTAGGGATTATTAGTATTTAAGTTACGTTATGTGTAATTTAGGGATGGCCAAAGAATTTTAAATAACGATTTCCAAATCAAATGATGCACCGAAAAAAATGTCGATTTACGATCAACTAGAAAATGTAAAATCGATATTTCTTAAACATTGAACATTTAAGAAAAAATTGCCAGGAAACAAAACTGTTAACGTAAACATATAATAAAATTGGGGTCGCCAAGGTTTTTTTAATAATTTTTGTTGTAAACTGGTCGATAAGGTTTTTTAAATTTATGTGAATGCAAGAATTCTGAACATTGAGCTTCTGCATTTTCTTTCACAACCAATTGTTTATCAATAAGCTCTTGCAAAGTAATGCTCTTACTACTACAATCACGTATTGGAATAATAATAAATACTAGCTGATTATTACAAATCTAAAACTTTGAAATTCTACACATCTGTCCATCTAAAAATCTTTTAATATATACTAAATATGATTGGTTTTGAATCACTTTCACTAAAACAACTGCCGATCAATAAAAATCCAATTCTGCAAGAAAGCCCTTCAAAAGACCTTTCATTTGAAACGGAGTAACGGTCTGTTTATGACTGTTGTAGGTACAACAATGTAAGTATTAGGATAGTAACTGTTATCTGTTGCTAAATGCTTGCAATATTCATTATGATGTTTAATTCCCTATTAAAATCATTGGGGTCCATGAGGATTTTCAGAAGACGATCAAGATAATTATGGAAAACTGAAAGTTTTATATTAAGCGGATGATTTGTATAAGCAGGTATAATTACATCAGTGAACGCCTCTTTACGGTAAATGCTGAACTTAAAATTCTGGTTCAGATATGTTGACGATATCCCTTGTTTATTTTCTGGATCTGATAAACAATTAAATATTTTGTTAACTCTAATCAACAATTTAAATCCACATAAAATTTACAGTTGAAAAAGAGGCAAAGAAATCTATCAACTTTTTGGATATTACAATAAATACAATAAATAATAAATTTAAGTTCAACATTTACAATCAAGTGTTAAATATACTTTTCTAGTGAAACTAAACCGAGTGTTATTATTTTAATTAATTACATACTTACCTATTTATTAAATTTCATCAGTAATGGGAATAATAAGATCAAATCGTAAATACTGCAAATTTGGGTAATTCCACGTAAATCAGTGTTTCCCAACCGAGGTCCCGCGGAACTCTATTATCCTGCGATTATCTTGCTGAGGTGACGTAAGCCTTTGTTTATATTTATAAGTTGTTTAAATATGGTTTTTATAGCACACTAAAATTTCTGATTGTGTCAAAGTTCAAATGCTATAATTTATTGGTTGTCGGTTCAATGCGGCAGCTCTGAATGTTTAAATGTGTTAAACATTGATTTAGATTTTCTGCTCTTATTGCAATACAGAAAGGAAACGTCTTTTCTTAAATTACATAAGCCAAGCTCTATTTTGTAATAAATATCATTAACTTTGTGGGTACTAATATGATATTTCAAATTTTTTTAAATATAAAGCACTCCTGCAACATCTAGTATTCTGAATTCTTTCTATTTTTCTGTCTTCGTCTGACAGCTAATTTTGAGGTTATTATTTTGCTTACTTCGTTATACATATACAAAATTGATAACTATATTTTACTTAAGTACTTAAGTACCAATTTTTCGTATCTTCTAGTACTTAATACTTATACTGAAGTATATTTATTTTTGTGTTACTTAATACTTGAAATTTTTAAGTACTAAATTTCAGCTTGTACTTAAGACTTACATTTTTGGATAGTAAATGTAAAAAATATTGAAGTACTTTTCAAATAATTAAGTACGTCAATATTACTAAAATCACGAAAAGTACTTAAATATTTCGAAACATTGAAGTACTTTGAGTTTGCGGTTAATGCAGTTTTTTTATTGTGCTGTAACGTGAACGTGAGGAGCACATACATGTATATTTTTGTTTTTTGTTGTTGTAATAATATATTACATATTACTTTATCAACTATGTACATTTTTATTTATGTACCTATAGGTACTGATTTTTTTTTGTAATTTCCGACTACATACTAAATTTTGCATGTACCTGTTTATTTTTACATAAATGAAAAAAAAACCTTTTTATTTTTTAATTATGTTTTCAAAATGTATATTTAGAATATGTTGTTATTAAAATAAATAACAATAACAGAAAAACTATTTCATACGAATATACCCAAAATACTTATTTTTAAGTACTTTAGTACTTATACTTAAGTACTTTGGTCTTGGTACTTGCCCAGCTCTGTATGCGAGAGAGACGATGCCAGCAGTGCTCTGCTTGAGTTCAGAAGCCCACCCCCAAGGTGGTGTTTCGAATGTCAACTCTTAACCTGAAGTTTTGTGTTAACCGCTCGGGAAAGATGACAAGTTTGCAATATACTGTGTGTTATCGAGGTTCACTTAATCATGCTGTATGCTTGAAGTGATGTCCTGCTCTTGAGACCCGTGCCCGTACTGTGCGCGAAGCGAGAGGTTCTCTTTTCGTCCTGTTATGCTTCTAATGTGTTGTGTGCATTTGGACGAATAATTGAGAATTTGTCTAAGATTGTGTTTTGTTAGGTAGTGTAAAGAGTTTTAGGTTTTAAAATACAATTAAATAGAATAATGATTATATTGCTATATCAGTACACGTGTAGTGTAATCAATGCGTGAATATACATACATATATACATACATATCTTCACGCTACATCCCAACACATATATCACATATTCATCCATTTATTCATAGGTCGCCCAAGCAATCTTTCACCCTCAATTTAACCAATCTCTCATTCGACATACGTTCTACATGCCCAAACCATCTCAACTGACTTATACCTACTTTTCTAACTACATTCTTCTCAATTTCACACTCACCATACACCAATGTATTCCGGGCACGATCTCTTCTAGTATAATCACACACACCCCGCAAATATCTCATTTCCACAGCAGTTATACGACGTTATACGACGTTCATGTTTCTTTATCCACACTTTCACATTTCGAGCAAAGGTTCCCAGAGCCTTGCATCCCGCAGATACTCTTCTTTCAATCTCACAATCAATACGTCCATCCCTCGAAAACATACTACCAAAATATAAAAACGCATTCAATTGACCCAATCTCATACCATTCACCGAAACATTGCAGTCAGTCACCAAATCGCACTTTTCAAACACTTTAATAACAAATTTAAATCTTTTCCTATTTCATTTATACTTAGAATAATACGTCTCAATTGCTCTTCAGATTCACTCATAACAACATCATACGCTAACGCAGACACAACACCAATAGAACATAGAGTGTCAATATCTAACTCCCGGTTAATCAAGCTTGCGGGAACGCTGACTCAGGCCTCTCGCAGTTCTACCACCTCGCAATTCTGGAGTGACCCTAAGCCTGGACTCCAGCTTTGTCGTACAGTAGTCTATGCGGATGGTTTGAACTCATGATAGTTTATTTCTTTACAGAACGCCCCAGACCCTTGCCGAACAAAAAAGTCCTAGTTTTAAATGTGTGATTGTATTATTTTCGCAAAAATATACTTATTTTATTTACTACATTTTTACAGTTTTATTTTAGCGCCCTGGCACAACATTAACTTAGTTCTCTTTTTCATATTTAACATTAATGCTCTGTTGTATCGAGTTGGTCTGTAGATTTGAGAACCCAGATTCGATTCCCATAACCGACAATTTTTTCCACATTAAAACTACCCCTGTGGTTCCCTCATCATTAATGCACAAAATATATCACTTACCCAGATCTGCTACAGCAGAATGACACACTCGGTAATGGGAAAGAAGCATGATGACATATTTATTTATTGTTGTACAATAAATTTCAGTTTACAGAGAATTTTAATTTCATAACAATTAGAAAAATTTAGTTTGTTGCATCTCTTTGAAACTGAATACGAAATACTATGTGTTCAGTGACTTTGATAAAATATAAAACCTTTGAATATAAAGACACCAGGAAGGAGGATGTACTCAAAATTGTAGCGACCAAATTTAGGTGTCTCAAAATGGCGGCTCTTAGAGTTTGTGCTTACCAGTGGCGTAACATACAATATTTTTAGTAAATAGTAAAATATGATGTATTAAGAATAAAACAGGAAAATATATTAAAATGACAATTATAAAAGTAATTCTGATAAAATATTACGATAAAAATAATAATTTTTATTACGAGTTTTGGCTTACCAAAAATTTTAAAGGAAAAATAAATTAACAACATATTAAATGCAAATAGTATTTATTGGCCTTTAAACAATACAATTTTATTATAATAATATCGAATTTTATCTTCTTTTGATATATTTTTTCACATAAAATGTATTCTTAATGCTAAGTACTTACTTACTATATATTTAATTAAAACAATTTTATGACTACACATAACGAGTTATCGTGGAATGGCATAAGTGTAAACAAATTATTATAAATTAGCCTTAAAACAATATTATTAACAATGGCAGTTAATTTTAAATTTGGTTGCGATAGCTGTTCCCTTATTACGGTTTCAGTTATTTTACAAATTTTCACAACGTCATTATGTGGATAACATAGTTCACCTTTATTTTTAAGATCAATTAGTGAATTGAGTAAATTATTTTTGTCACCGAAACGTGAATTAACACAATGTTCGCATTTCAAAGTTTTTTTTATTTTATTAACCACAAACCCCGCAATATAAATTACAACCTGCGACGAATATTCTGTTAAAGGAACACTATTTAATGCATAGTCGTGATCATTAATGTTGTAATCACATTCTTAAAATGAGACCCCAATTTAAGCGAACACGAGTTACACTCATACAGGAAACAATCCGACTTCGTTTTGAACCAATCAGAACGCGTAATTTTAGTGTCTCAATATGGCCGACTTCCGTCGCTCGTACTTTAATGCTAGCAGATGGGGTATTCTCCTTCCTGTCTCTTTATATTCAAAGTAGAAAACTAATACTGACCAACATTACACGTTTGTTTAACGTGTAGCCTATATTACATTTGATATAGATTTATTTCCTAATTACCACAATCATGGTAAATTAGTTTTTTACTACTATTTCTCGTCAATTTATTTTAGAGAAAGGTGCGGCAAATAAAATTTTTAAGTCAATAAACAAATTTATTTTTCAACATTCTATTACTTACCTCAAATTAAGTAAAAAAATATCAAAAAAACTTCTGTTTTTAGTACTGCCCCGAAACACGAGAGTTTTGGTATCGTCTCGTCTCGAAGAGTAGGATTCTGTAATTCGGTACCGACAGAAAGTCAGTAGTCGTGACTACGTCTAAACAAAACGAGACGTCACTATTTTGAAATTCTGTATTGGTATCGACAGAGTTTTGATTACTTGGATATATGTTCGTTTAATTTTTATTTCCAGTTTTTGCACCAGACATTAATGTCATTTATAAAGTTTTCTTATTGGTTGTTTATTTAATAACTTCATGTCATAATACATCAAATTTGTTTCTCAGACTGTCACAAATTGTCATTGTGATTTAATATAAAAGTAAAGATTAAAAGTGTCGCACATATATAATTAGTATATTGCCAATAATTTACCAATATATATTAGAAGAAGAACATCGTGGCGATAATAGAGCAATCTTCTTGAGATGCTCCATAATAGATTCGTAGAATTATATTGTTTAAATAAAGATTCAATGAGAATGCTAATGCCATCACTGCACATTTACATGATGATTACAGAAATACGTAAAATCGCAAAAATTAAAAGTTTTCACTATTTTAAGATTCTACGCAACGGAGTGCTATCAGAGAAGAGTTTGGAAATGATATGATACATGATAGGTAAGCTCATATTTAAAATTATTATTTTTTATATCATTAGGCATATCTAAAATGATTGGAAATGGGGTGGGTAGCTCAGTGGTATGAAATCGGCCTGTGGATCCTGAGAACCCTGGTTCGATTCCCACAGGCGTCAAACAATTTTCATAATTTAAAAAAAAAACTACCCCTGTGGCTCTTCCACCACTAATAACTATGGGGGCCGTGATTTGACGGCGAGTAACCGCACTTTACGCGCAAAATATATCACTTACCGAGATCTGCTTCGGCAGAGTGCCACATCCAGGAATGGGTAGAAGGCGTGATGATATATATATATATATATATATATATTTTATTTATTATATATCAGTTAATGTATTTTTCAATATGTTATTTACCTACAAAATTGCTTATAGTATTTTTATGTATTATAGTTATAATAATATTTTGCTACTTGTCAAGAAAACGGTACCAACGTGCATTCCGCCAGTTTGTCGAAACAAAATTCAGCATCACGGTACAGGATGATATCGACTGTATATACAAAATTCCGTGACAACGTGATATCGTCATAAATCGTGACGAAAGTAGCGTTTTAAAGTTACGGAATTCCACTGAAGATCATAGTTGAGCTTTGATGTCTAGCTCGAAATCGAGACGAGACCAGTATCGAGTCTTCCCGAGACTTTCGTCATCAATCTCATAATTCTCGATTATTTTAATAGACTATTAAGCACGTTTGTTTTACCTTTTCGTTTAAATATTCAATTAACTATAAGAAAATCATTTAAGGCGTATTCCATTTGCCATTTGGATTAGATCTAACTTACATTTACTGAACCAGATTACTTATTTATTTCGCTGGATTACTTTGATTACTTTATTACCAGTACTAAAATTAGTCATTCCAATTTACTTTGAAATAATTTACCAAAATAAGTGCACCAAGTTGCTTAATTCAGTTCATTTAGCCATGTTGTTTAATTTATCTGAACTGATTTAAGTGAACCAAGTGGCAAATAGAATACAGCTATAAGTAGTTATATTTTTAATTATAATATCTTTTAAACGTTTTTGTTTTCTATAAATATATACAGTGTGTCCATCCAAAACCCGAACAAAGGTTTATAACATGTGATATCAGTTTTTTGGTGCACATTGCTTCCCAATTAATTTTATAGTAAAATACTTTAAATAAAAGTTGTAGAGATAAAAATTACGGATTTTTTTATATAAAACACATTACATTTATGTATTTCATCAGAGCGCAAAAATGAATTAAAGGTTTGTGTTATTCGTAGAAATAAAGACGCCCATGAAAAAATTGAAACAATTGTCTAATGTCAAAATATTGACGTTAATATTGGATCAAGGAACAAAGAAGTAAAAACACCTATAAAATGAACGATTTTTCACACGAAAAAAAGCTGCAGATAATAAAAAGAAGCTATAGCGGTGAAAGTTACAGAAAAAATATCCCAGTATTTGTATTATATAAATGTTAATATTTTTGACAGTAGACAATTGTTTGGAAGCCTATATTTTTAGGAATATTACAAATATTTAATTAATTTTTGCGCTTTGATGAAATACACAAATGAATTGTATTTTATATCAAAAAATCCATAATTTTATTCTCTACAACTTTCATTTAAAGTATTTTCCTATAAAATTAATTGGGAAGTAATGCGCATCAAAAAACTGATATCACATGTTATAAGCCTATGATCGAGTTTTGGATGGACGCACTGTATACGAGGGCAGGGTGAAAAGTCCCTGAAAAATGAAACAAGAAATTATTTATTTGGTCAAAACATATTTTATTTCTCAACATAATCTCCTTGTAGCTCGATACACTGCGTCCAACGTTTTTCAAATTTTTCGGTCCCTTCCAAATAATACGATTTTGGCAATCCTTCAAAATAGGCGTTTGTCTCAGCGATGACCTCATCGTTGGAGCCAAATCTCTTTCCGCCGAGCAATTTCTTCGCAGGGGGCCAAGTCTGGAGAATATGGTGGATGACGAACCAATTCGTAGCGCAATTCATGCAATTTTGGCATTGCGACTGCGGTCGCGCTTGTTGTCAACAGAGAGCAAATGCGGCATCCATCTGGCAGATAGCTTTGTCATATTCAAATATATGCAAAATGTTCCGTACCCGTTCGGTTGAGATGCTCATAGCCGCAGCAAGCTCGTGCACTTTAACTCGCCGATTGTCCAATACCATACCATAGATTTTATCGACGATTTCTGGCGTTGTAACCTCAATTGGACGACCAGAACGTTCGGCGTCCTTTGTGGTCATACTACCAAAACGAAAATCAGTAAACCACTTGTGAATCGTTCCAATCGATGGTGAGGAGTCCCCATAATGTTTAACAAGCGATACTTTGGTTTGCGTAGTGTTTTTTCCACGCAAAAAATAATGTTTAATCAAGACGCGAAACTCACTTTTTTCCATGTTTTCAAAAATCTTCAAGGTTGCTAGCTTTCGATGGGTGTCAAAACAGAACTGAATGACATATCAGTCTGAAAATTTTAATGCGTTCTAGTTCAAGATGGTACATCACAAATGTCACATGAGATTTGCGATTGTGGCGCCATCTGTTTTTTTTTCAGGGACTTTTCACCCTACCTTCGTACATTATTTAATTTTAAATATTAAAAAAATAAAAACAGATAATATATTTCTAGTTTCACTTGAAAAATTATACAAATGATGCCACATAATTTAAAATAGTTTATTATCATTAGGTACTGAATGAGTTTATTTTGAATTTGTTTTAGTTAGACTTATAAGAACACTGAAATAGGAAAAAAATTGTGGCACTAAAATGAAGTAATCCGTATTAAATAAGATGTGTGGCCAGGTCTAGTATTATTATGTATAATTTGAAGACATAACTGGTTGCCGGACACCTTGAAACTGCATTTATTTGGAACATACGGAGTATGGGAAATTAGTTTTATCGCGGCCGTTGTGAAAAATATTTCAAATAAAAATTGCATTTGAATTATTTAATAAATTGTTGAGTAACGGCTGCATTCACTTTCCGTATAAATTCCTAATAGTATTCTATTTAAATTACTTTAAATTTTATAGTAATACAAAAATACACTACAGAGTGATCAAAAGGAATTGTTACATTTGGCAATAAAAAAAATACTTAAAATTGGTAAGCCTGATACATAAATTCATTTCCTGTTGTTGACAGTGACATTTGAAAATTTAAATTGAAATTTGAGTATATTTATTATTACCTTTATTTCTAAAGTACTTAAAAAGTCAAAATTCTATTAGCTGTCAGACTCCTGACATAACCTATTTGTATTTATAAGAAATGTCAAATAGCATTGCCGCCTTTACCTGGCGATGTGCCAACTGTGGAATAAAAAGATCTCCGGAATTGTATTGCCACCTGTAACAATTCCTTTTGATCACTTTGTATTTCAATCACAAATATTAAGTTTAAGCTAAACTATGAATTTTTCGCCCACTATTCCTGCGTAATTCAATTGAATGTTTATGCTTTAATTAAGTGCTTGGATTTTTTGTTTCTATTGGAATAAATGTACATCATTTTATTATTTCCTGCTGCTAGCGGCTACAGGCCCCTATTAAACCATCGACCAGTCCGCCCCTGTGTACCAGTCAGTTAGTCATCAACGCACTTCACCATTTACAAACAATCGACTGTTCCCTCTAAATGAAATGGAAATGGATAATAAGTAAGTATATAAATAATTGAATGTATTTATTCACATATTATTACTTTTTTGTTTAAATTACTATAAAAAATAAATTAAACTTTATCAGATGTTTCAAAAATTACGTGATTTATTTTCTATTTTATTGGATGTTGATTACATTAATTTAATTTATGTAGGTAAACAACTGAAACTTTTTAGATACACAATTTTATAGTTAATTTCTACCTGAAACAATATTTTGTAACGATTACTAAATATATAAATGATTATTTATGATACGAATGTAATTATGGATATTTGCTATATCGAGAAATAATATATAAGTTGAATTCATCACACGCGCTAGATTTTATATTCACTACTTGTTTAGCCCTTGACTTTTTTAGTGTATGCAAGTATTAACATATAGTTATTTAAAGTGATGATATTTTCTCATTCCTTTATTTTATTGTAATGCAAGATTCGTGTTCCTTATAAAAGGAATGTTTATTTATGATAATTTAATTGCATATTTATTTCTAAATCAAATTTTGACTACAATACTAATTTTTTTTATAGATGGATTGTCGATGTTGATCTTTATCTGATATAATGTTATTAAACAATATTTTAAGTTTATTCGATTTTATTGGGATAAAATTTCCTATCCAAATTCGGATGAACTAACCAATTCGAAATTTTCACACATTGCTATATTAGGTGTACACTTTGAGCAAAGATATATAAATTTTAATTCCACTCTATAGAAATGATTATGCTACGTAATACAACAAACATTTGTCTGTCTCATTTTTTCACAACATAATTATTAATTTAGTTTTATCTATAATGGCTAGTCTTCTTTCGAATGTATTTAATGGCTTCATATGAAGAATAGAAGAAGAAAGAAGGTACGCGATAATCATTTATATTAACGAAAGAAGTGTGAGACGCATTTTAAAGATTTATTAGGTTTACGAATGATGAATATTTTCTGCATTATTTGATTGCATTTGATCTTCATGTATTAACTGAAACATTTTGCACTTAGAAATATATTTATAGTCATATTAATTGAAAAAAAAACTTGAATCTTCTTTATCCCTATTTCTCTTTACTTTAGGATTTCTTTCTATTATACTTTTCCCCATTTATTTTAATAGTCTCTCCTCAAAAAATAAAAATATGATTGTAGAGTGTTCTCTACCACCAGTCTTCTTCCTATAATTTCTCTGTCTCGCGGCCTTAGCCTTTGTTTTAGATTTTCAACGAGTTAAACCCCAATTTTTTTTTAATTTGTATTTATTTACAAATTATTTGTGTTATTTCTAATATCATATCTATTTTTTTTTCACATATTTTATTCTATGCCACCAAAGAATTTAATCCTGTCCTTACGTTTCCCCATAATTTACTTAAATCTGCTACCCAGATGAGGTTTATCTTTTTACTACAATTTCTTCACAGAAATTTAACAAGTACGTCCATTAGCCTACATTCCCCAGAATAATATAATTTTGAAATTTTTTATTTAAAAGTTTATAAATAAGTTTAAAATTAATATGAATAATATTTATACAAATAATTCTAATTTTTGTCGGCTCGGTTCGATTCCCACAGCCGACAAACAATTTTCACCAAATTAAAATTACTTCTGTGGCTCCCCCTCCACTAACATCTTTGAGGGCCGTGATATATCATTTACCGATGTCTGCTTCGGCAGAGTGCCACACCCAGTAATGGGTAAAAGGCGTGATGATATATTTATTAGTTATATTTATTCTATATTTATTTTGAAAATAATATTATTTATTCAGCAAATAAATTTATTCTTTGGATGAAAATAAACGGTTTCTACAGAGAAAAATTTACGTTTCGTTTCTATTCTATTTTGACGTATACAAGCGAAAAAAATATCATTTTCTTAACAACGAGTCGCTACCTTTCTACATTTCTACATGGCGCGATCCCGCTACAAATTGGCTCTTAAATCGAATCAAATAAAATGATAATAATTATTATTATTATTATAAATGCTCTTTATTGCTCAATGGCGAAGTTCAGCTTAGGCTGCTGTTCCACCATTGTATAAGAATAGAATTACATTGTTGAGCGCTGTACCTGTGAATTGTTTACATATTACATAATAAATTACGTAATGATAAGTAAATTACAGATATATAAATAAATTGTACACATATTCTATATTACCAGAAAAAGCATATTCCAAAGTGAGCATAATCAAGATTCAAAAATTAATAAAAAAAATTTGTATATACAAAATAATACATAGAAAATACAAAAACATAAACGTAAGCATAAGCAGGAGCAAGACTTTGACGTAACGTTGGTAAACATTAAACATTTGTATGTTAGTAAAATATTCTTCACTGCTCGCGTAAAAGTTGACCTATTAAGAGTTTTAAATGTGTGAAGTAGCTCGTTATAAAATTTTGGGGCGGCAAAGCAGAATAATGTTTTATATCTAGCAGATGAGAACTTGGGAATATGTATGATGAAATTAAATCGGATATTTACTGAATAGAAGCGCTAGCTGATATGATGATGTAGATAATCAGGTATTTTAGAACTGAGGACTTTGTTGGGTGAAGCATGAGAGGTGTAATCTGCGTCTATTAGCCATGTTTAACCAATTCAAATGATTTAATCGGATCGACCATATTCATTTTAGTTTTACACACGTATGAAATTGTTTTAAAATAACATTAAAACAAATGCAAATTATTTAATATACGCAAAATGTAACGAACAGTGAATTTTACTATCAAAATTAATCATTAAACATTAACGCATTTTATAATTATCTAATAATAAAAACAAATAAAAAAAGTGTTTCCGCCCGGGATCGAACCGGGGACCTTCCGCGTGTTAGGCGGATGTGATAACCACTACACCACGGAAACTCTTGCCTACATTTTTGCTTTATAATGTTTAAGGAGTAGTTGTTTGAATCATGATAAACTTTAATGTTTAGAAAAATTTTAAACATCTATTAATTTTGTACAATACCAATTTATATATATTCAGAATAAAGATACTTTACACAAACCTATCCCGAATGAAAGCCGCTCATAAAAATCTAGTTTCAAAACATGGGCACCCGCAGGGTTCTTATCTAATTTTTAATGAAACGAATATTTTTAATTTGTTTTGTTTGACAATTTATTATTTATTGTATTATAAAGTGTTTACCTATAACTGTACGATTCTTTTACTATTACTTAACTACTGTTGTCTTGATTACGGATGGAAGGGAGACAAATGCAAACCAAGTGTGTTTTTCAAAAATTATTCTCAACAATTACCAATGGACCATGTGTCACTAAATTATTTCTTATATTCAAGTGTGTTTTTGTAAACCAAAAATCACTAGTGCCGAAAGTAACTTGTGCTTTTATTGACAGCGATTTAAATTATTAACTGCGTTCTTTTGCGCTTATGGAAGAAAAAGATACGGCGAGCAAAAGAACGATAAATATGCAGTGGTATATTTTAACGTTTATAAACATTTTTACATTTTTTTATAACTTTTTAAATAGTTGAAAAATGTATCACTATCAACATGATTTTTCATTGCAAAAATACGACTTTCTTGATCAATATACAAAAAATATATATTTCCTATATCAAATGCCTAATCCTGCTTCTCGTGTTAAATTGTTACTTATATATTTGTTTTGTTTTAATTTGTAATTATTAATTAAATTTATTAAATATATATTTCAATATATTTTTAAAGATTTCAAGTATGAAAAATAAACTGACTTGTATGAAAGGAATTATGAACATGGATTCAGCGAATGTGGTATGTCAGGATAGGAATATTAATTACGAGATTAATCTGATTAATAAATGTTCAGTGAATGTTTAAAGATTCATCCTATCCGATTTGATTTCTTTGCTTTTTTTCTTTTATTCTGTGTTTGCTAGTAGTTGTTTTTATTAATTTATATAGAACATAGTTCTATGTGTCGTTAGTTGTAGTGTTACTATTAGTTTTATTATTTCTCTTTAAACTTTTAGGTACAAATTTAAGTATCTAGTTCACAGATAGGTTTGAATAATACAGGTTTTTCTTAGTAGAAATGGGCCTTTCAAGACTTTTTTGAATTTTTTATGTTAATCTACGTAATAAAATAATTATACCCAAATTTTTTATTTTTAAAAAAACTTGTATTAAGCATGATAAAAATATTTAAACTTTCGAAATAAATGAATATGACGTAGTTGCATCTTAGCTTAAAGAGAGACAGATAAGACAGAGATAAATAACACGTAACTTGTCGTTATCAGTAGAATCCTCAGACAAAACATAACTAGACGGATAACATCGGCGTTTGTTGTGAGTCAGAAAGGGATAGAATAACTGGTTGGTGAGGCGGGTGCGCGGCAAAAAGCAACTTGCATAACATCAAAGTGTACTCGCTCCTTGCCGCGCACCCGGCGGACCATCAAGTTATTCCATTCCTCCCTGCTTCACAACACTGCATTGACTTGAATACGGCATAATTCGTCTAGTATTATACGTCATTGGTAGAATCGTAGAATGCTGAATGCTTATTTCTTCTTCGTCTTCTTGAGCACCGACAAACGTTTCAGACAAAGCTCTGTGATTGGCTTAATGCAACTACGTCATTGCAATATGGCAGTGCGAACGTTTTAAATTATTCAACTTTAACTTTCATATTTCAGCAATAAAGATATAATTCATGGTATGATTTTATATTGTATTAAATATGATGTACGGTCAAGAATTTATTTTAATAAATATATATTAAAAAGCTCTACCACTTGAATTGGCTCATTTAGTATTATAAAAGTTTATAGTTTAATTATCTTATTTATTGTAAATATTAGTTGTATTATCATTAATTTTCAATATTAAAAAAAAAATTGTTATTAGAATAGTACCAAACTGTATCTTTGTCATAATTTTTGTATTCTTATTTTAAAATCTCAATTACAAATGTATAAGGTCGGTCTAATAAAAAAATAATCTGATGCAGTGCCTCTGTGAGTATTTATATGTTTTTGTTTTTTTTTTGTTTCTTGTCGTTGATTTAAATTAAACTAGTTCATTGCTGTATATAAATTTATAATGTATAATGTCGATAAATCTTAAGATAAATGTCGAGAATCGAGAATCTCAAAATGCAAATCTCGTCTCATCTTTCAATTTCAAAGAACTCTCTTATCTCACAGAGACAAGAAATCTCGAGTCACATTACTAATTTTACGAGTAATTATCAATATAAATGAATAAGATTCTGAAAATATTTAATTCTTCATGAGATACCTAATACTATAACAGTCCAATTCTCAAGAATTTTAGCTAGAATCTAGCTAATCCTAAATTTTGGATTTGCCAAATTAAGCTAAACCATATTCCCAAAAAAGTTTAAATAAGCTTTATATAAATATTCTTACCATTTAGTTTTCGGAAAGCGGATTAAATTAACTTTTTTACGTGTCAGTTTTTCATTCACCGATTAATGTTAAACATGATTAAATAATAATGGAAACTATGGTTATCATTATTATTTAATCCTGGTTAACATTAATCGACAGTAAACCGACGATTGAAAAACTGGCCCTAAGACGGACTAACATAAGATTAGCTAATCCAAAATTTAGGATTAACTAAAACTTTTTTGAGAATCTGGTTATAAAAGTTTTTTTCTACGACTGCTATGAAAAGTTGACATTTATGCTTTCAGTTGTCATCGTAGAGTTGATGGTTACCGAGTAACGAATAATAAAATATTTGACCGCGCGTCTCCTATGGCAACAAGCGGTAAAATACTTTACCGCTCGCTTAGAAAAATATAAATTGTTGCTGAAATCTTAATTTATTAAAACAATACTTACAAAATCTAAAATATACGTTAAATTCATTTTGACACTTTTATACATATTATACATGAAGTTTGCTGCGCTATGATTTGAAGTTGAACCTGAACGCAGCTGGGCAGCAGTGCTAACTTCATGAGGATGAGGTATGTTAAAATTGAAAGTGCAATTTATTATACTTAAAATGGTGTTTGATAAATTTGAGGATAAATTAGATTCTATGATATTGTCATTAGAATTTTCAGTTAGTACGCCAATACTTTGATTTTTTAGAATATTATACATGAAGTTTGTTGCGCTATGATTTGAAGTTGAACCTAACCTTTACAAATATACTCCATTCCCTGTATGAAAACTATTACGTCACATTCGGTATCCATGTGATTCAAGATTTTGTACTTAAAACGTTTACATTGGTATTGGATTGACATTTTTAAAACATAACCTAAAATTTAAATGTCAGATTAAAATATTTATTACTTTATAAAATTTAATTAGTTTATAATGAAACCAAATTCTGCATATATTAAAAAAAATCAAATATGAATTTATCTTAACGCACGAAAAATATTACGTACCTTATTGCAATATGTAGTTTTATAAAATGAAACTCAAAGGAATATACATTTTTATTTGTATTATTATTATTATTTATAAATAAATACTATTTGAAAATACAAAATACAATGCACAAAATAATCATGAAGATGACAAATGCATTTCTGCATTTGATTACCCAAAATTTTTCTAGCCATTTCTCATTTCTCAGTCTGTATTTATGTATCTTCCAAAAAAACAATTACATTGTTAAAGGTACGCCAAGATTGCGCAGATTCCTTCCCCAAAAATTGTAATATCTATATATTACAGATTTAAAAAAAAGTGATATCTAATTAAGCCAAGAAAAATATTCGAATTTAAAAAACCTTATCGACCAGTTTTAAAAATATCGGGTCAAATAAAAAAAAATTAATTAAAAAAAACCTTGGCGACCCCCGTGTTTAAAATGTTACTTAAACTGGTAACATTTTAAACACTTTAATGAAAACAAGTGCCAATCGATGCATTTCATTTGATTACCCAAAATTTTTCAAGCCATTTCTTATTTTTCAGTCTGTATTTATGTAACAAAAATGTCACAAACTTTGAAATGACAGGCGAGAAAATAACAAAATCTTGACCATAGGTCTCTATTTTTATTTTATAAACAAATATGAACAAAGTAAATATAAATTTTCGTATTAGTAAGAACTGTCATACGTTTTCTTTAAAATAATAAATGTGATAGAACGTGAAAAAACATGAAACGTATGTCTTTACTTATTAAGACATACGTTGTGTCATTCGCATAGGTACGAATAATATTATTAAAAAAAGATAGTTATATTTCATCGTATCTATGATAACATCGTCCACATATGACGTCATCGTTTTCATACAGGGAATGGAGTATACCAAAGACGATGGGTATTGCTTTACTTTCACTAAAACAATTGACAATCGAAAAGTATTAAATTTTGCTCACGAGCCCTTCAAAAGATCTTTCATTTGATACCAAACACGATAGGTTTTGAAACACTTTCGTTAAAACAATTGCCGATCGAAAAAAAAATCCAATTTTGCATGCAAGCCCTTAAAAAGACCTTTCATTTGGTACCAAACACGATAGGGTTTGAAATACTTTCGCTAAAACAATAGCCGATCGAAAAAATTTCAATTCTGCATGCAAGTCCTTAAAAAGACCTTTCATTTGATGCCAAACACGATAGGTTTTGGAACACTTTCGCTAAAACAATTGCCGATCGAAAAAATTTTAATTCAGCATGCAAGCCCTTAAAAAGACCTTTCATTTGATACCAAACACGATAGGTTTCGAAGCACTTTCATTAAAACAATTGCCAATCGATAAAATTCCAATTTTGCATGTAAGCCCTTCAAAAGACCTTTCAATTGATACCAAACACGATAGGGTTTGAAATACTTTCGCTAAAACAATAGCCGATCGAAAAGTATTAAATTATGCTCGCAAGTCCTTCAAAAGATCTTTCATTTGATACCAAACACGATAGGTTTTGGAACACTTTCGTTAAAACAATTGCCGATCGAAAAAAATCCAATTTTGCATGCAAGCCCTCAAAAAGACCTTTCATTTGGTACCAAACACGATAGGGTTTGGAACACTTTCGCTAAAGCAATAGCCGATCGAAAAAATTTCAATTCTGCATGCAAGTCCTTAAAAACTCCTTTCATTTGATGCCAAACACGGTAGGTTTTGAAGTACTTTCATTAAAACAATTGCCAATCGATAAAATTCCAATTTTGCATGTAAGCCCTTCAAAGGACCTTTCGATTGATATCGAAGAAGATGGGTTTTGAAGCACTTTCACTAAAACAATTGACGATCGAAAAGTATTAAATTTTGCACGCGAGCACTTCAAAAGACCTTTTAATTGATACCAAGGGCGATTATCGGCTAATAAAACGTTAAAAGGAATTGCAATTAGCGAATATTGGCTCAAAGTTTATATTACTGTAATATAGACAGTCAGTGACGCCGTTTTCTGCTTAATCTTGGCGACGACAACTAACGCCTGTCTTGATTATATATTATTGAATACAGAAATACTTGCATATGAACTTTAAACATATATTTTACAGAAATTTGGTAACTCGCAATGTCAAAAGTCAATAAATTTTAGTTTTGTACTTCTGGTTTTGCATCAGTTTCCGATCGACAACGAAGCGAGCTCGAATGCCGAAGTAAGGTGCTGCCGCCAGTCGGACAAGTCGCAAAAAACCAAAATATTCCGGAAGTCGGGAGGAACGAAAAATTGATTGAAAAAAATCTTATATAGGGAAATAATAGCTTGTAAAGTAATAATTAATATAAAAATTGTATCTAATACAAACAAGGGTGTTATGTAGTAAATTATCATATGTTTAACGTGACTAATTTATCGGCTAATAAAAAGATAAATGGAATTACAATTTTCGAATATTGGCTCAATGTCTTCGTTACTGTAATATAGACAGTCAGTGTCGCCGACCGTAGGCTGCTTGATCTTGGCGTCGACAACTACCGTCTGTCTTGTTCAAAAATGTCACAAACTTAGAAATGACAGGCGAGAAAACAACAAAATCTTGACCATCTCTATTTTTATTTTATAAACAAATGTGAACAAAGTAAATATAAATTTTCGTATTAGTAAGAACTGTCATACGTTTTCATTAAAATAATAACTGTGATAGAACGTGAAAAAACGTGAAACGTGTGTCTTAACTTATTAAACATACGTTATGGAATTCGCATAGGTACGAATAATATTATTTAAAAAAGATAGCTATATTTCATCGTATCTATGATAACCTCGTCCACATATGACGTCATCGTTTTCATACAGGGAATGGAGTATATCAATATCATTTTTAACTGCTAGTGTTGATTTGATCATTGAATAAATGGACCAAAGAGAAGACGATTTCATTACTTTAGATTTTTCCAAAAAGTAAGCAAGTATAACATTTTCGCTATAATTCTTGATTTTTTTTACCTTGCACCATGCGATGAAGAGGTTATAATTTTTTTCGTATAATGATCTTGCTTTTGCAGGTAATAAACTCAAGGTAGCATTTTGCGCTGTTTCAAATATATCTGGGGGAGTGCAGGAAAAATCACTTTTATCACTATTTTCTGAGATTATTGAGCAAATTTTTTATTTATGTGTCAAAATTTATCACAAACAATGATTGTTGATAACAGAATGAATACTGATATCGTCATGGTTACATACAATACAAAAATTGGAGGAATGTGAATTGAACTAGCCCAATATTATTTATTATTTATTATCTATTGCAGCGCTCGGTTCGCTCGCGCTTCAATTACCGAGCACGAGCAATAAAGATTCACTTTACGCTCTTGATACACAAATAACTATTATCTACGACCGTGCGATAAATAACACTTATGTCGAATAATTATGATATCTGTCAAATTTAAACTAATTTTGTTTTAATTTTTAATTTATTTCGTAGCCGTAGATAAAATTATGTACGATATACGTGTGATAATGTATCATTAAGATATTTATATGATTCACATGCGTATCTTAATGATGCTCTTATCCCACTTATATTGTAAATAACTATTAATACTGTACACAAATAGAATATAAATAGCTTTCATATTTATTATATACTAATCAAAAATCATTTACATAATTGAATCACATTCATGTGATTGATAACAATGTCTGCATTAGTAATTCAATTATTATATCATCAAGAACGTCATACGATACGTTTGTAAGTTTTTGTCTTCGTCTTAAATATTTTAAATAATATTACCAACAAATTTATTTCATGATATCAAATTACAACCTATTTATAAATTTCTTATGACTGTTTTTGTGTAAATATCCTTCAGAACTGTATCGAATTTATAATTACTACACATATTTAATACTTCCATTAATATCAGAAATGATCATACTTTTATATCTTCTGTAATAACTTTTACTGGTCACTTGTGTTGAGAAATAAAATGCAGTGATTCACTAATGTCATCAAATACATAAAATTGATTTTATGGTCTATGTAACATAGAATGTTATCATCACTAGCGAGAAGTTATAAATAATGCTGAAGTTACAAACAATATTTCTTCTAACTGTATGTCATAAAAATTGTTGTAATAAAATATGTCGCCAATGCCGATACAGTGAAATGGAAATTTACAATATTTCTAAAACTACTTTTGTTTTTTATTTTTATTAATAGATAAATTAGAATAATATCTTCTGTATAGTAATAAAATTGTTATAGTTATTTATTATTAGATAATTAATTAAAATACAAATTTTCTGTATTTGCATTGTATCAGTTTGTATTTTTTTTTAAAACTGTACTTTTCAAAGATCAAAATTGTTTTCGTTTAATTTCAATATTTCGGCAATAAAGGAACTATGTAATGTAATATTTGCAGAATAACGTACTGTGAAATTGAGTAGGTAAGTATCTGAATTTGAACAATTATTATTTGGGGACAATAATTTGACAACTGGTTACTGCATTTCATGCTCAGAAATATATCACTTACCGATTCGCTGAAGCGCAGTAAATAATTAGAAATGGGTAAAATAACGTATGTTCTGTGGCATTATTTACTTATTTTAAAAAAAAAACACATCATCCGTGTACTAACGAGTACATTTGTCTTGTTTTATATATTAAGGCATCTTAAACATTTTTTGTTACATAATTTATTTCGTAGGATGCCTTGTTTTAGAGTAAAAAAATGATAGATTTCAAATATGATTTTTTCGACCCACTTTTGTTAAAGAAGGGTAACTTTTTAGATAAATTGACACGAGACAAAATATTTCAGTTTTTAAACAAGAAACGAGATGCTGCCGTCAAAATGTAAACTATACCAAACTTAAACATTTCTCTCGACTTTTACATCGTTATATTCAGAAAAATGATATCTTTCAATTTACAATCTTTGCTGTCGGATAAAACACTGAGCAACAGCATGCGAAAAACTGAATTTCCATGCTAATCTCCTATGTAGGTACACCTTTAAAACAGATACCCGGTATATATATATATATATAATTTAAAAATTGGTTGATATATGGATAAATGCAATCATTTCTGTACGGTTGTGTGGTTTAGCGTTACGAATCCCATAAAAATATATGAACTACCACAGTGCGGCTCGGTGAGTGGGCTTAACTTCCTGCTGTACAGAATAGCAAATACTAAATTAATTAATTAATTAAACTAGGTATTTTGTATTACTAGTCCTTACTTTGCATCTAACTAAGCGTGTTAATGTTTGTCTTTAAATAATAATTGAATTAATCAAATGATAAGAATATATTAAAACATAACTACTATAAAGAAAATAAGATATTAATTAGGAAGTTAATGGGTAAGGATAAAATGCTTTACTTTCATTGATTATTGATTATATATAACACATTTAGCTTAGCAGTTTATGTTCTTGACATTTATGATGGTCTTATTATCCTATAACTTAAATCTTCACTTGATTATATTGAGGAAATATACGGTGGAATATATCCCAATATTAAATTAATCATTAATGTTAGCATCAATCAGAAAAGATCAATGAAATTCAGTCATATTTTAACAATATAAATAAATACACACACACACCCACATATATATATATATATATATATATATATATATATATATATATATATATATATAGTGCGGTTACCAGCAGTCAAATCAGAGTCCCCAAAGATGTTAGTTGTGGGGGAACCACAGGAGTAATTTTTAATGTGGTGAAAATCCACAGGCCGACTCGATACCACTGAGCCATTATCTCAAATTTTAACAAAATGACGATAATCATATTAGTATTAGGTTTAGGTATATAATGAAATTATAGAACTAAATTATTAAACTAAATTTAAAACAGAATGTGAAACTTTTATATGTGATTAATGTGACATTAAAAATACTATTTTATTATTCATAAAATAAATGTTTTACTTCTCTTTCATATTTTACTATAAATAGTGCATAATTAAACAATATATTTAAATGATAAACATAGTATATTATATACCAAGGGACTGAAATGCATAATTTAATCCTAAGGGTGAAAGGTGAAATAATCGCCTGAGGAATTAAATGCACTTTAGTCGCCTGGTATATACACTATTTTTCGCACCAGCAAGAAAGAGCCTACTTTCCAGACCAATGGAAAGTAGGTTTTTATAAAAACAGTCAAATAAAGTACGTATCCAAGGCTACAATAAAAAAAGTCTGGTGTGGGCACCACACGACATTCTTATACACAGCATATTTAATATTTAGAATATATGAATGTTATATAATATTATTAAACATGTAATTTAGTTTTTCACTAATTCACCATTTATCTGTTTGAGACATATCAAATATTAAATTTTTTTACGTATAATTTTTTTGTAATGTCTAACTTTACTGATGAGGTATCTCAAGAACCGTGAGATACGAAGTCGTTTAAATTGAGGCAAAATTGCCAAATTAGTTGACCATTTAATGATGTATTTGTTTTTCCGAAAAAAGACATAGATAACTAGATAAAGCGAAAATTAAAATTTATGTTTTTTGTTTCTAATGCTACTATGATTATTGAAATATATTATTAAATATAAAAATGAGTTTTTCTCAAAATTAGACGCATATACAGGAAAATTGCGAATTACATTTTATGTTCCAAATATTTTTGCTAACATCTTTTATTTGAAACTTTTTTTCGTATTTAGAATATATGAATGTTATATAATATTATTAAACATGTAATTTAGTTTTTCAGTAATTCAGCATTTATCTGTTTGAAACATATAAAATAACAAATTTGTTTACTTATAATTTTTTAATAATGTTGACTACTTCATGTCTAACTTAACTTTACTGATGTGGCATATACAGGATGTTTGTTTTTCGAGCCTAACCATTGGTATCTCAAGAACCTATTTGTTTTTCCGAAAAAAAGACATAGATAACTAGATAAAGCGAAAATTAAAATTTTAGTCGATTTAAAATTATTTACTATTTGATCAGTGAATTTGATATAGCATCAAAAACTCTGAATTGAACACTTATGCCTTGCTCCATTTGACAATAATTATTTGACGTATAAATGTTAAATATGTTTATGTTTTTTGTTTCTACTGCTACTATGATTATTGGAATATATTATTAAATATAAAAATGAGTTTTTCTCAAAATTAGACTCATATACAGGAAAATTACGAATAACATTTTATGTTCCAAATATTTTTGCTAATATCTTTTATTTGAAACTTTTTTTCGTAACTGATTCCATTTTTGAAATAAATTTAATTTATTGTTTTGGGTGTCCAGTAAAAATCCTCTTTTCAATTTCATTCAAAATCAACTCAGCTTTTCGTATTTTCATGAAACTTATAATTACCAAGTTTCGTTAACAAATCTTATCTTGTTCATGAGATATTGCACACTCGGACACACATCCACACACACACACACACACACACACACACATCCACACACACACACACACACATACAGACGTCATTGAGAAAATGATGAAAACGGATTCAGTGGACCTCAAAACACGTATTTCCGCGAAAATCTCGACAACGATTTTTTTCACGATTACAATACTTCCTTATACTGTGTATAAGAAAGTAATAACAGTCTGATAAAGTACAAAACAGTCTTGTAAAGATTTTACCTGACTGTTATTTTTGTTGTAACCTTGGATATGTAGTCGCTGTCAGTACAATTCATATAACAAAATTGGAACAGTTTGAATTATTTATGATTAAATATTGATAAAAGTAAACGGCTTCACAAAATATAGTATACGTAACACGTCAGGAAAGTGTTTACAGCCTCGTATTTCAAACAACCGCTTCGTCAAGTAAAATATCACTTTCCTGACTTATTATGTAATATACTATTACAGTCCTCGAGAGCTTTTACAGAATAGAGATTGCATTTTGTTCGGATTCTATTTTCAAAGTGAACAAATCTAATAAAACATCTAAAAAAATATCTAATTTTAAAAAACAATAAACATGTAATTTATTACTTCATTTTCTGCTTAAAATTGATTTCAAAGCAATAAAAGATATGTTTTTACATTTCAAATGATACTTCATATTAATAAAATTTCTCAACATTTTGCTATTTCCTACTCTACGTAGGTAATTTCTTATCGTTGGTCAAATTAGACAGATTTTGTAGAGATTTAGAGGAAATAACACATTGGATCTCATATTTTCGAACTTCTCTTCCCACTGGCTGCGCTCTACTAAATTATACACAGTGTTTTGTAAATAAACGTAGATAGATGACTGCTTGGAACCCAAATCTGTAGTAATTCTATGTTTTCTTTTCATATAGCAGCGCATGAAGTTTAAGGTGGGCCAATGAGGAATAATTCCGAATTCATTAAAATCGATGTAGACTGTGCAAAAAAAAAAATACCATCAATTAACATATAAGATCACTGGCGTCACAATAAAAAACTATACGTTTATCGATAATGATTTTTGGCAAAATATATCTGTAAGTAATTAGACTAACAAGTAACTATACTCGTAAAATAAACTAAATGCATGTCTCCATACTGTTAATTAGTAAAGGTAATTTGCATATTCAATAAACCGAATATTAAATTGTATGCCAATGCAAAAACCACTTAATTTTTTTTACAAAATTTTGAACCTTGGCGTAATTGGTTACTTTTAAAAAGCTTTAGTTTTTGTAGAAAGCATGTAAAACAAAAATTACTGCAAGATTTAAAATCTATGTTATTCTACCACCGGTAGGATTGTATGCTTACTTAAATAACATCTTGTAGTTTATTTTAATTTAATTTATGACGATGATATTGATGTAGGTGGCTCAGTGGTATTGAATCGGCCTGTGGATTTGAGAACCCGGATTCGATTCACACAGTCGACAAACAATTCTCACCACATTAAAATTATCTCTGTGGCTCACCCTCTACTAACAACTAGAGTCGTTGATTTCCACCGAAGTTTGAATTTCTGAACGTTCGAACATTCGAATGTTTTGAACTTCGTCAGAAAACTTCGATGCTTCGAATTTTCGAATTTTTTGAACATTTCGAATTTTAGAATTTTCGAATTTTTCGAAACTTAGAATATTCGAATTTTTTGCCACTGAATTAACGACATCTGTCATCTCTAAACATGCTCACGCATAATGGGGGATTCAAGTGGTAGAGCTTTTTAATATATATTTATTAAAATAAATTCTTGACCGTACATCATATTTAATACAATATAAAATCATACCATAAATGATATCTTTATTGCTGAAATATGAAAGTTAAAGTTGAATAATTCAAATCGCTCATTTGTATTTCGAACTGCTATATTGCAATTACGTAGTTGCATTAAGCCAATCACAGATCTTTGTCTGAAACGTTTGTTGTTGCTCAATTTTACTGAGAGGAAGACGAAGAAGAAATAAGCATTCAGCATTCTACGATTCTACCAATGACTTATAATACTAGACGAATTATGCCGTATTCAAGTCAATGCAGTGTTGTGGAGCAGAAAGGGATGGAATAACTTTTGGGTCCGCCGGGTGCGCGGCAAGGAGCGAGTACACTTTGATGTTATGCAAGTTGCTCCTTGCCGCGCATCCGCCTCACCAACCAGTTATTCTATCCCTTTCTGCTTTACAACAAACGCCGTTGTTATCCGTCTAGTTATGTTTTGTCTGAGGATTCTATGACAACGACACACGTTACGTGAAGTTATGTGTTATTTATCTGTCTTATCTGTCTCTCTTTAAGCTAAGATGCAACTACGTCATATTCGTTTGTTTCGTAAGTTTAAATATTTTTATTATGCTTAATACAAGTTTAAAAAAAAATAAAAAATTTTGGGTATAATTATTTTATTACGTAGATTAATATATTAAAAATTCAAAAAAGTATTGAAAGGCCCATTAGCAAAAAGTCGATGAGACTAATATCTGGGGCAATAGAACCTAAGATGAGAATTGAACCCTCGACGCTCAGTTTGCAGTCTGACTGACTTGTCCTCGAGCTGTTAAAACATTTCAAATAATTCGAAAATTCGAATATTCGAAAAATTCTAAAATTTGAATAATTCAAAATATTCCAAAGTTCTAATCTAAATTCGAAGGTTCAATAAATTCGAACAATTGCAGTCTCGAATATTCGTAAAAACAACAACCCTACTAGCACTTTGGTATAGCTGCTAACCGAGATCTCGGTAGGTGATATATTTTACACGTGAAGTGCGGTTACCAGCCTTCAAATTACGCCCCCAAAGATGTTAGTGGCGAAGGAGCCACAGGGGTAGTTTGGAAATGGTGAAAATTGTTTGTCGCCTGTGGTAATCGAACCAGGGTTTTCAGGATCCACAGGTCGACTTGATACCACTGAGCTAGCTACCATTAGGCGATCTAAATTTGTTAATTAAATTAAAGACAACATTTAATTTTCTACAAATTTTATTCATAGTTTTTTTCTCCATAATTATCTACAAAACAAAGTTTACTAACAATCTCACTTCACATATCAAACGTATACGTAATACATTTCTATGACCAGCCAATATACAACTTCCACAATACCATCAGTCATCAAGTCATCAATCTGCAATCGATTATCTCTTGTGATGAGAGACATGCAACGTCGACAGACGACAGGAAGTGGTGACGCATGTCGATGATGGATTCAGTCCAAGAACGGCACGATTCCTTATTGGAGCGTCTTGATATTCGCGAACCCACCGCGCGATACCTACAGCAGTGCAGAACCCGCAGAACAGAATGAAATGAATGGATAATTGCTGGCAAATATCGGTCAACAGGCTTTATATTATTATTAGAACGGGTTACCGCACGACAAACACGTACGCGTTCTGTGTGCCAGAACCGGACTTAGGAAATTATACATATTGAAATTTTAAAAAGAAATTTAATCTTTGTAGAGCGCAATTTATACAAACAATAAAATAACTTTCTGTACTCGCATCATTCAAAATAATGTTAACATTATTTGGAAACCGATGGAAAGTTTGATTTTGTGCACTAGTCCGCAAAGTAATTGAAAAAACACCCATTTTTTATTATTCTAAATTTTTACTATTAAAACGCTAATTGTACTTACGTATATACATACATTTTAAGGAATTTATAAAAGAAATAGAGACGTTAGCTTATAACGCCATCAAACAGACATATTTTAACAAGATTGGCAAGAAAAATAGACAATTTGTTTTTAAATAACAAATGTCACTTAATAATAATAATAATAATTTATTTGTCTATATAGAAAAATATACAAATGGATTGGATACATTGCAAGCTTATTACAGTTATGTGGTAATTTACTTATATGGAATACTCAAACATTCAAAATAAAAGCACGTATTTTTAAAGATTCTTTATAGTATTGAAATATGTCGAGGCATTTCTTCTTTGACAGTTCCGAAAGGAGGCTTGTGTAGTTGTCTTCAATGTTGTTAAGATATTTTGTTAGGTACACGGCTCTAATAGGATCCAGTATAGGACATTGGAATAGGAAATGGGCTAAGTCGTTTGCTGCGAAAGAATTGCAAATACTGCAGGTTTCTTCTTGGTAGAATTTGTGTTGGTAAAACAAATAGAGACGTTAGCTTATAATGCCATCACACAGACATATTTTAACAAGATTGGCAAGAAAAATAGACAATTTGTTTTTAAATAACAAATGTCACTTCATGGCATACTTAACTGTCAATACAAATTACATTATCGATTATAATTTTTGCTCGTTACAAAAAGCATTGTACAAAACTCTTGCACGAAGACGGCATTTGCACCATTCGTGCAAATTAAAGCATTCGCTTCGCTCGTGCTTTAAAATTGCGCTCATATGCAAAGTATGTCTTCGCACATTTGTTATGTAAATAGATATTTTAAATGTGGAAATTGAAATCAGTATTATATTAAATGTGAGTGCGAGATAAACTAATATAAAATTGAATTATTATTGTTACGCCTCATTATATATGGTTCGTCCACGGTCCCGTTAGTAATTTTCTGTTGACAAAAAAGAGCAGTACTTATATTATGTAATATCCCATCAAATTATTCTTGTCATAGTTGTTTCAAGACGCTAAAAATTCTAACTCTACTGTCTGCATATTTATTTGAAATGTACAAATTTACATTTAATAATTTAAATAAATTTTCTGTTGTGAACAAATACGGTACTCTCCAAACTAATAAACATTTAATTATTCAACAACAATTTGTAAGTAACAATTTGTTACTTACTTAACCTTGCAGCCTTTCTACCTTTCGGTGTAAGACTGAGAGCCACGTCCGCGGTTTTCGCTCCTGGACCCCTATTCTATAACTTTTATCACCGGTGATACAGGTCATTAGGTGAAATACCACCTTCAGCTTATCACTGGTGGAAGGTGATATGACGTCATCGAAATATCACCGTAAATCGGTGTAAAGTTATAGAATAAGAGTCCTGTTGTGGTCTTCTGACTTCCTTTCCCATATGTCTTTCATTATTTCCTTCATTTCTTCTACTGTTATTCTTCTTTCTTCTAGCGCTACTTTTATTTCTTCTTTCCATCTTTTTATGGGTCGCCCTCTTCTACTTTTTTCTATTGTCCTGGCTTCGTATACACATTTTGCTATTCGTACATCTCTCATTCTGTGCACGTGTCCTCACCATCTAAGCTGTCCCTCCTGTATGGTATCCTTTACTGGTCTTATTTTGAGTTTTTGTTTGTATGTTTTATTTTAAATTTTATCCAGCTTACTTTTCCTTTCTATTTTTCTCAGGAAACTCATCTCTATATTTCTAATTTTGGATGAGTACTTTTCGTTTGTTGTCCACGATTCGCAACCAAAAATAATTCAATACTGGAACTGCGATCTTTTAAAACCCTTCTATCTTTGTTTCTTTTGGTATTTCCTTTTTTTTCCCTAAGAATTTATTTTCAATGCATTTTCCTCCTTTATTTACTCTTTCCTTTCTATTCTATTTTCACTCCTAGGTATCTAAATGTCTCAACTTGCTCTATTTTTGAGTTCCCTATTTTATTTCGTGTGTTTTTCCATTGCCATTAATAATCATTGATTTTGTTTCGTCTATATTGATCGCCATATTCCAATTACAATTTAATAATTTAAATAAATTTTCTGTTATGAACGAATACGGTACTTTCCAAATTAATAAACAATCGATTATTCAACAACATAAAACTACAATGTTTTTATGTCATTTAAAATTTACAATTTGTTACAAAATAATAAAAAAATGCAAAAACTGAAAGCTCTATCTCACATAAAAATCGGTCTCATTAGTAAAGAATAATATAATATTTGCGAATTATTTCATGACTGCATCAACGGTAATTTCGTATAGGTAATTCTGTTTACCTGATTTATTTATAGTTTGTTATTATTTACTTATTTAATTTATTATATGTATTGTTCGTGATTGTTTTTCTTGGTTGACTGTAATTAGACGTTAGTTAATTTTATTGTTGGTTATTATTTAATATATTTTATCTACTTACCTATATTAAATCATACTTTCGTTATGTATCTAAACCGAAATGCATGAAGCTGTTCATACTCCTATTACACAATTGTGTAATATGATATTTCATATTTCACGATCTATATTCAACCAATAGCAATCGAATATTTTTTCATAGGGTTTGAAATTTATTAATTCATGAAAGATTTAAGTAAAGTTGGGTGTTATTCAGCGGATTGTATTCACGGTGGTGAAACTGGTTTAGCGTATTTGCCAGAACTACAATAGATGCTGTATTTAAAATTTATCATTGTAAACCAAGTTGTTCATGAACAAAATGATTTATATCAAATGTCAGTGTAGCAAAGCGAAACAATTCAGAATTTGGTTTTGTTTATAAATTATAATATTTCATTATCAACTCAGCTTCGAGAGATACAGACTAATTAAATTTTATCTTAAGTATCTTTCTACAGTTGACTTGACAGAGTATATTTTGTTTATAAAATTTATTTGTGCATATGTTCGATCATTATGTATCAAGTTTATAGCTTTCCTGAATTGTCGCGTCTGGTTATACGAGATATGATGACATATCTGGGTAAATTATTAGCTTAGTGTTGGTCGGATAGATTTAATCTTTATAACTCACCCTGTCTGGGTTTTTTATGTAAACTAATGCGTAAGAACGCTTATCTTAACCAACGCAATGATACCACCCCCTTATCCCTTTGTTAGAACATCCCATAGAAACAACAACATTTAGTTAGTGATAGATTGGTTTTTATCGAGACAAGTTGTCTCTCGTCTTCATGTGCAAGATGTAGGCCTTGCCATGTAATTTTATAACTTAGTAACTAATTAATAATAGTTTATTCATACGTTGTTGTTGTTTCCATTGTCGGATAATTTATTTAATTTCATTATTAACTTTTGTATTATTATAATTTATAACTTCTGTAAATATTGGTATTTTATATTTATGTTTTATTAAATATATATTTTTACAAGAAGATCGTTATATTTCGTCTTATTTAATCTTGTATTAAATCGCGATATATTTAAAAGTTCTGTATCATCTCATTACAATTGTCTTTTATGCGTAACAGTCGGCTTTTCCACAGCCCTTTAGATCAGTTTCACTTCCAATTAGAAAATATTCAATATTTATTAAACTGACATAAAGGAAGACCTTATAAAAAATTATAAATAAATTATTATCTCGTATACATACAGATTGTAATTGTAATAATATGAGCTATCTCATTATTGTATGTTGCTTCAGATAAAAGCTTGTCTTCGTGTAATTTAACACTCGTGGCTACATGGCCTTTCGTGTGAATGTGAAAACTTTAGATTTTCAAATATAGGACAATAACTTATAAAAATGACAGTTATTTGTTAGTATTCTTAGAATTCTAAAAACTTTTCGTGTTCGCATCATCGGCAGTGTCTTTGTGTCAGGTTACACAACCCAGGCACTTGAGACATCTGTGGAAATGGATTCCAGATGTGGGTAGTTTTACCCAGAGGATGTCAAGTGTTTGGGATAGCCAAGTCAGTCCGTAACACCGACTCAAAGCGTGAGGATGTGCGGTCATCCTTACATGAGACGCGGCGTGCGCGAATTTACTTAAGTGTAATTTTTTTATAATCAATATAACTCAAGTTAAAAACTAAATCTGTTTTCACCATTAGTTCATTTATAACGTTTTACAATTGTTATACCGTGTTACAGTACATTCAATATTTTATATTTCAATATTAAAGTTCGTTTTATTAATTTATTCAATTAACTAAATCTTCATCAGTTCTCAATAAAGTAATTTGTGTGTTCTAACTGGCAACGATTTGCGTAGTTCACAACAAGAAAGGAATTCACAGGACAAGTAAGTAACAATCACATCAAATTTATTATTATTATCAGGTTTTTGATTTACTCGCTCTTACGCCCAACTCTTCGTGTTACATAATAGTTGTATTTATTTAGAAATTGTCTTGTATTTCATGCATTTCAGTTTCAAAATATTGGATTATTTGCACATTATTTATTTTATATTCTGAGATAAAATTACAAGAAGAATTACTAAAATGGAAATAATCCTTGAAGTGTGTCACTCGTTGAGGAGGTAAGGGACGATAAATGAAACAATTTGCTGACACAAATTGTCAGAGAGCTCTGCGTGTAAATCTTAACACGGATGCATACTAGATTTGAATTACAAATTCATCGTAGACATCTTGTCGTCATACGTTAAATTTTAAAAAGGAAATTAAACTGATTGATAAATTATTTTCCTATAGAATTAATTAATTAGCAGTGGAAATGACAACATTCATATTTGTTTCTCGTTTGCTATTGAGATTTCATAATTGATTATTCATGCAGTTTTTCTTGTTGCTTGACTTAATACTGAAGCTCTATTAGCAAATCTTAAGCAAAAAATTAACTTAATATTTTACAGTTAACAATGGCAAATTATTGATCTGCTTGATTTTGTAGTAAAACATACGTTAGTGTAAAGTTGTAATAAGATCGCGAGTACGAATGAGTAAATAGATAGATTTTAGAAGCAAACGATGATTTATTAATTAATTGAACAGTGACACAAAAAGACAAATAACTAAATTTATGAAACTTAATGAAACACGTAAAACTAAGCCAAAAAATTATAAACAAATTTAGAAAAATAAAAGCGATAATTATTAATAAATAAAAAAACGCGCGCGAAGCGTGGAGTGGTTATCGTACGTTGTTGGTTACATCTTGACTAACCAAGGATGCATAATTTTTATATAATCATTGGTTTATATTTTTTAAATATTAATGTTATTTATATTTTCGCACGAATTTTATAGGGTAATTTATAAACGTTGACCGATTATCAACTTGATTAGCTAAGCTATCCCATTAAGCGACTTCACTAAGCGTTAAGTCAATACGTTTATGACACATACTTAAGCCGCTTTATTCTAGCGAATATAGATTAAAGTGAGTTAATTGTAGCGTTGTAAACTTAGTGAATATTGGTATAGACATTCATGTAAAATCAGTTTTTTTGTAAATAACAAGATTCCGGCAAAAAATTACGAAACCAAATTTTATATCAATATGTCTACATCTTATTTAATACAAATTATTTCATTTTTATAGCGTTACATTAAATAATGTAACTAATACAAATATTTTCAAATTTTTCGTCTACTCTTTTATTGGACATAAAGTGCTTGCAATTTGTTTTAAATATTTTAATAATTTTAATCTGTTATCTGTGTCTGTCACTAAAATTGACTAAAATAAAACAAATTATTAAGAAAGAGGAAATCAATACACATAATACGTATTTATTAAAAAATATCATAATAAAAAAAACTAAGAATACAAAATCGTATTAACCAATTAACTACCTTAGTAATAATTACAATGCCTTTTAACACAGTTACAATTTTCTTAAAATGGGCTCCTATACCTTTTTAAATTTTTTTTTATGAAACTACTTGATAAACTAATGACGATCAGTGAAAACGCGGGTTGAAAATCGTTTATATTACAAGAGGCATGATTTTTTAAAGTTTTGTATTGGATTTGTGACGTCCCAAGTTCGGTTCAGTGATACTTAACTTGTTTCGTTAAAAGATTGCAAATAATATACGATTGAATTCTTGAAAAATAATCTTATTATGTTGAAAATCATATTTTATAGAAGTTGCAAGCCCAAGAACATGAAATTAAATTATAGTAATAAATATACAACATGTTGAACACGTTCATACCAGCAAACGGCGAACAGTTTGAAAAACCAGTACTGAGATGTCATATTTAGTTACGTTCTAGTCCGCATATGTCTCTTATTTACCGCGGGAAAATACTTATGGCCAATGAGAACCTTCGGACATGTGATGTCACGATATTTATAATCGCTTATATCTCTGATGCTAAACATTATTTTTAACTAATTTTTTCACTAATAACTATTATTCAATACATATTTTATGTATTTATCCTTTATTCTTGTTATTTAGATTATGGTAGGTTTTAATTCAAGCATTAAACCCGCGTTGCTGTTGACCAATAACACCTAAAACGCAGATCAGGGCGTAATTTCGGCATATGTCCTAAGAAGTTGGTCCGCCAAAGAAGCAACAAAAAAAAAATCAAGCATTGCCAAAATATTTTCTTCTTTCACATTATTATGTTGCATGTATCTGTCTTTTTTTTAAAATTAATTTATCTAACAGTTTGTGGTTCTTTATTATACAAGTGTTTTATATACTAATAAAACAAAAGTGTAATACAAAATTTTATCTACAACTCATAATTATAGACATCGAAGAAGATCTGTCGTAACGTTTAACGTTCATTCATTTATATATAGTTTCTCAAAATACGGTAGATCATGAAGTGGTTGCTAAGTAAAAAGTTGTTTACAGTGATTTATGGAATATAAAACACTAGTGTTTTATGAGCCATATAATTCAACTGAAATCAGTGTAATAATGTCTTTATTATATATAAGTTGTGGTTAAAATATTTAAAACTCTTGCAACATTTTACTTAAGACAATTTAATGATGTTTTTGTTTCTTGAACAAAATGCATAGATCACTAGATATGAACAAAAATGTGGAAATAGCGATGTTTTTCAACAATTGTCATTCTTAAATAGTGGTACAGAGACAGAAAAATTTCAAATAAAAGTTATAGATACCAAAGCCCTTCTCACATTCGACAATTAATATAATATAATTTTAAATGATATGTTATAATAAGCCAAAATAATAGTAGGAATTCAATAATGGACATAGGCTTAAGTTGTTGAAAATTTATTGAAGATTTGACAACGTTTCGGCCAAGGTTATTGCCATTGTCACGTTAAAGAGTACAAATATTAGTACAGAGACATACAACTTGTAAGTGAAGTGAAATTAATATTCGGGGCAGACATTTAAAAAATGAAAAATCTTCTATCAATCTATATAATCAAAAATAAAGGATTCTAAGTTTCATGTCTGACCATGAAGAGTCGAAGTGCGGCTTCAGTCTGTACTCTTTGACTTGAAGGTGGCCATAACTTTGACCGAAATGTTGTCAAATCTTCAATCAATTTTCATCAACTTAAGTCTATGTCCATTATTGAATTCCTGATAATATAATTTTGTCAGTTGTTTATGTTTGAGATATGACATAAAATTACATAGTCAAATGGCATATTTTTGTCCCTTTTCAACGATGCCAAGGTCACTTTATGTTTTGTTTGAATTTTTTAAAATTCAATAGTAAATATGTTTAATAGTAGACTCTATTCCACGTATAAATGCAGCTGAGAGGTACTTGTGACGGGGTCTTATCGCTAATCATTGTGAAAGAATCCGAATTTAAATTTACAAAATAATTTTAAAGATACTTGCAGTTATTTTAATGTTTTTTTAGCTAATTAAAATGGACAACTTACGCATATATATTCAATAATAAATTTCAAATGACTGCATTCATACGTGAAATAGAGTATAGTTCAACAAATTTGAGTCATGAAATACTCTTATCAGCAGGACCGGCCAAGAGGAGGGTGTAAAGAATGCGCCGCACGCGGACCTACGGTTGCCGGAAGCCCACGTAAGAAGTGAGAAAAGAATAAAAAATATATATCTGCACACAAATCAAAAAGAAAAAAAACTATATATTTTTTAAAATAAAGACAAAAAGTCAATTGCTGTCAAGCAGTTTGCGATTTCTGTCGCTAGATGGCACCATGGGTTTCTCCGTAGCTCTCATGTCATACATACTTTTTAACATCAGTCAGTTCAGCTGGAACAAGTATCACAGTTCACTAGTCCCTAGTTGGTCTAGTTGGATAGTTGATCGCACCATACTGATAAGTCCGTAAAGGACGAAACGCGTCGCTGGTTAAAGCTGAACTGACCAGCCGTTTGATGCGTGCTGTAAATTTTGTGGGATTTGCGACAAGTGATGGAAGGTTTTTTCCTATTTTTCTTATTTATATATTTTTTATTTATTCCAAAACTATTTATGTATGTATTTCGTGGTTATATGTTCTGATTCAGTTATTTGTTATTGTTATTTAGTTGTATGTAATGAAGGTATAACGCAATTGTACAATTGTTTTTTTTTAAGATACCTTTCTCGACCTATTCTATTTACTATTAGTATAAAAAAGCCCGAAGTTGTTTCTACTATATATTCATCATACTTTATTTACTTGAGCAAAAAAAAAATTAATTCGTGGACTAGGTATTTGATTAAGGTTTAATAATTATAAATTATTAAAATAAATAAATAAATATATCATCACGCCTTCTACTCATTACTGAGTGTGGCACTCTGCCGAAGCAGATCTCGGTAAGTGATATATTTTGCGCGTGAAGTGCGGTTACCAGTCGTCAAATCACGGCCTCCAAAGATGTTAGTGGTGGAGGAGCCACAGGGGTAGCTTTTGGAGTTATGAAAATTGTTTGTCGCCAGTGGGAATCGAATCAGGGTTCTCAGGATCCACAGGCCGACTTCATACCACTGAGCTAACCACCACTTATTGATTGTGTTAATTAAATCAAGTAAACTAGGCATCATTAAAAAGATAAAAAAATATGTAATTGTCAACTATAAATTCTATTCTGAAAAATGGGCGTATGAAAGAAATATTTAATTCTCCATTGTAAATGGAGGCTGCAGTATCTACAATTTTTATTTAATACTTCTTCCTGTCTACTACTACATTTGAATTAAAATTATTTATTAATTTTTCATATCTATAAAAAATGTTTTCGAAAAAATTTATAGTTTATTTTTCAGTTATGAAATGACAAAATTTAAATCTCATTGCAGAATTAAATTCTGTACAATATTTTTGTCTAACAAATTGTTCGAACTTTTGCACAAGGAAAAACTTATTTCCTATTTGAATTCCTATAGACAGTTTTGTAATTGAAACCCTGTGCATAGTGCCACACCTAGTAATGGGTAAAAGACGTGATGACATATTTATTTTCTTATTTACGTGAATAGTTGGTTTTGGTAAGATGGTAAGTAATATATTTTTGCGAGTAGAGTGCGATTATCAGCTGCTAAAGCATGACTTCCAAAAATATTGGAGAATGTAAGTTATTGCGCAAGATAAATATTGTAATTAAAGAATATGTAAATTAATTTATCACATGAGGTCCACAGGTGAAATTAGAATTACTTTCAAACTTTATTTATCCTCCTTCATCCAATAAACAATAAGTTTGTAAGTTTTTTTTATTTGAATTGTGAAAACATAATTTAATGTAAAAAAACAATTATTTTCTGTGACATTCAAAAATATCTTAATAATTTAAATCAATGTGAAGGTCAAGACATAAACAAAGAATGCTATATTAAATTATATTTTGTAATTTTTTACTTGTTATCTCTCTTTACGAAGGTGTACGTTCAGTGTGTCGAAATGTCGGTATTTTAATCAAATAAACCAAAACTTACAACCAAAAATTTATTTTCTACAACTACCCACGAGTCCTAAAATATGTTTTCAATGTTACACATTTTATTCTCTTTAAATCACATATAAGTAAAGAAAGTAAGATTGAATTATGTCTCATTATGTTTATATAAATAAAATCTATTACCTTTCTGAAATTTTAATTACATAATTATGTTGCTTTGGACTGTGTTTAAAAAATAAATATTCTAACTAGAGTTAGTTCAAAGTAATTTTTAGATCGGTCTAAATTGTCAGTAATTTCAATAATATTATAACAAGAGAGTGAGAATAAATTGAAAATAATTTGACAGATCTTTCGAAAACTTGTTGCCAGGCAATAGTCACGAAAGCCCATAGGGCTTGAGTGGCTATTGCCAAATGGCAACAAGTTTGAGAAAGATACTGGAGACTTATTTTCTAATTTATCAAACTCTCGAGTTATATTTAATTAGATTATTTTTTGACTTAGCTGTTGACGTCGATTCATCCAACTTAAAATATTATGAACTGAGTTCATATCGATTGATTACTTATTAATGTATTTTTGGAAGTTGTTTCTAAAATTTGTTGGTGTATTTCTGTATCTGAAATACAACTGAGAGTTTTAAATCATTATTTGAGAACTACCTATCATTTATCACAAGCAAAAAAGCACCTACAGAGATTATTCCCGGGAATAACCACAAGAGCTTTATTCTCAGTATAATAATGACAGGATTGGTTAAAATGCAGACACGTGATATAGAATGAAGCATTTCATTGGTTTTGAGAAACGTCAAAAATAATCGTATGAATATTGTATGTTTCCGTATAGTATTATGATACCCATGGGCGTCCACAGACATTTTTCCAGGGGGGGTGGGGCGAGTCACAAAAATCTTTCAGATATACATAAATTTCTAAAATATTTTTTTTACATAACATAAATACAAATACACAAACAAATGGATAAAAAAATATTTAAATTTGTGAAATAAATTACTAGTCTTGTCGTCTGGGTTTGAATTGAAGAGTAAAGACAATTTTCGAATAACTCTACCTTAAATTGACACCATTTCTTCGATAAATTCCGATTTAGCAGTGTTACAGTTTTTATTTTCTAATATTTTGTGTTTGTGTATACTTAAACTTAGATTACTCAATCGTTACGATAGGGAACATGTCACTAGCTGGCCATAAGAATACAGCTGGAAATTCAGTTTCAGCTTGACTTTATTATCTTCAAACTTATAATTTAATTTTTATTTTATTTATATATACATACACAGTGTGGTGGCCACGACTCTCGAACATAGGACTTTAACATGTAAAATCATATTGTTTTAAATTTCCTGCTTCCTAATTATTTAAAAGAAAAAGCTTCAAATAAAAGTTTAAGGGCACAAAATACGAAATTAATTTTGCATGCTTTGTATCGGCACAAATTAGATCTAAAAATGACTAAAATTGTCTCAAAACTATCGATAGCTATGAAATTGAAACAAAATTAAACAAATGTTTGACGTTCAATCTGTCAAAACTGTCAGAATAAATTCTTTATTTATTATTTCATTTATTTTGACAAATAAAACGTCATACATTTGTTTAATTTTGTTTCAATTTCATGCCTATCGATAGTTTTGAGGCAATTTTCCTCATTTTCAAATCTAATTTGTGTCGTTACAAAGTATGCAAAATTAAATTTGTTTATTGGTTTAGATGCAGAATTTTATGCCCTAAAACTTTTATTTCAAGCTTTGTGCTTAAAAAATTTAAGGAAGCAGGAAATTACATAATTATAGTTTTACATGTTAAAGTCATATGTTCGAGAGTCATCACCCTAGTTAAAATCCAGGGGGGGCGCCCCTCCTTGCCCCTCCCCCTGCGGACGCCCATGATGATACCTAATAAATTTTACCTACTGTTTCAGTGATCAAATAATTACTTCGAATTAACTATCGAGTAAATATAGTTAAATTTGAGATATAACCCTGGGTATGCGAACAAAAAATTACGGTACACATATCCGGTTTATTTTCGCTTATCTTTACTTCCAAATTGAGTTCACATTATGAACAGTATATACGTCATACAAATTTATATTTAGTTGCAACTCATACATTTAATATTAAGGAAAATACAGATATATTCGCATTAAACTTAAAAACAGTCATTTATTTCCTGTTTAACTATTACTAAAATCGACAATATTTACATGAAAAAATTGGAATATTACATACTATTATTTCCACCTTACGGACATTCTATGATAATCTTTCGTTAACTTCCGCTAAAATTACAAGTGCGTATTACTATTAGGTTGGGTAATTTCAATTTAGCACACCGAACAGGAATTTACTTTCCTCATCTGAGATCCAAATGATAAGAATGAACGTATTTTGTTGCAAGGTTTGACGCTGATTCACACTCATGTCTCAATTTTTAGATTTATATTTTTAGATATTGTTATCAGCAGTTATATTTCTATTTATAGTCATAGCTATTGTTTTATACGTAAATATGCAATTTATGAATTCAAAGATGACTGTACACTTGTAAAATGACGATAAATTTTAAATTTCACTTACGTAGTAATTACCTATTTATCACTTAGTTCCTTCCTCTTTGTTCAGAATTGTATCTAACGTAAATTGTTTTCCTTTTAAATGAATTGCATTTTCTGATAATTCAATAATCTTTATTAAAATCTAAAATATTTCTCTCAGAAACCAACTGTTTTAAATATATCAAATATATAAAAATAATAACACATCAAAGTAAAAAGTCATAACACCAATCTGAAAATACTTTAACCTTTGTCCACTAATAATCCTTTCTTATCTGATTATGATATTACAGTATTTAAAAAGAGAGAACAAAATTTTATAATTATAAATAAATATCCTTATCTACAGAAATCTGCAAATACAAAGATGTCAAACTTGAGTTAGATATAAATACAAAGTGATCAGAAGTCAGTGTTTCAGTTGGTAACACTATTCTGGTGATCTTTTTATTCCACAGTTAACACAGCGCTAGGTAAAGGCGGAAATCATATTTAACATGTCATTTTTATAATGAATACAAATAGGTTGAGTGATATTTTTGATTATTACTCTGTGAGTAATGTTAAGAAATAAAAGGATATTGGTCATGGAAACAACGATTTTTGTTAATTTAAATTTTTAAATGTCACTGTCAAAAACAGGAAATAAATTTATGTATCAGTCTTATTAATTCCAAGTAGTTTTTTTTTATAGCCAACTGAAACACTTACTTCTGATCACTCTGTAGTAGAAATGTTTAAGGACTTATGACTTATGTCATTAAAAAAAATTAACTAAATGAATAAGATCGTGTACAGCTATGTTTACATGATAAGTCTGCATCAAGTTTTAAATTGTATTGCATTATTATAGTTTAGCTTTTAAAACTACTGTATGCTAAGGATCTTTAAAAATTCGTTTTCTTTGTAAAAATACACGTTATGGCTACAGATTTGAAACAAATTTTCAATGTCACAAAATTACAGATATATAATTAAAACATCAATGGCAAATATAGCCAGATATGTGACATGTACCAGTATCACCAACCTCGATAACAGAAATTTTACTGTTATTTTTACAAAAAAAAGTAGACATTAAAATAGAAAAATAATTATTTATGATGCATGTATTGATAGTAAATTTTATTATTTTTCTATATTCTTTTATAAGATTTATATTTCCATGTTAATTAAAAAAAATATGACTTAAATATTGTACTAGTTTTTCATAGTTTTACTACGTGTTTTTACGGTTGGATGACGTAAGTCAATCCTTTAAACATTTCTACTATAAAAGCTATAATTGCGTAGGTACGAGTATTTACAATGCAGTTTTATAGGTTCGTAATAATTTTGTAGTTTTTTTTAGATATGAAATTTTAATGTTTCTGTTGTTCAATATTCACAAACCAAGTCAAATTTGTTAATTAGTATAAGTTGCTGAGAAAGCACTATACATTCATAATAAAACACCAATATTTATTCTTTTGTCATTTTCTCCTTTGAAAATTTATACATTAATAAACAAAGAAATTGAGATAAAATTAATGAATTTTGATTCAAATTAAAAATTAATTATCAAATTTTGGATTAAACTATTGTGAATAACTATAGATAAAAAAATAAACTTGAAACTTATTATCTGCCATATTTTTAAATACACCGGATGCTCGTCTTAATGTACTTTGTTATCTAATAAATAGTGAATTATAGGTACTTAAAAATCGTTATAATTTATTATTAAGTATTTACATCACTAGGAATATAATTATTTTACAGTAAAAAAATTTATAATACGACTATTTTTATTAAATTGTAGTCTACATAACATAATATTTCTCTTTTAATGAATAGCATTTTAAAATTTGGTACATAAATAAAAAGATTTATGATGGAAATTTATGACCCGTGATTTATATATTACGAGTATAAATAAATAAATAAATATATCATCACGCCTTCTACCCATTATTGGGTGTGGCACTCTGCTAAAGCAGATCTCGGTAAGTGATATATTTTGCGCGTGAAGTGCGGTTACCAGTCGTCAAATCACGGCCCCCAAACATGTTAGTGGTGGAGGAGCCACAGGGATAGCTTTTTCAAATTATGAAAATTTGTCGCCTGTGGGAATCGAACCAGGGACCTCAGGATCCACAGGCCGACTTCATACTACTGAGCTAGCCATCCCATATATTATATATATTATATTACGAGTATGTGTTGTGGAATCATTGTTTTATAAATATTGTGCTGTTTTGATGCTAAATTTTAATTTCAGTTACTAAAATGATTAAAATAAATATTAAAATTTAATACAAAAGCCTGCTATTACAATATCAACAAGTAGAGCTATGTATACAGTTAAATTATAAGTCAATAGTTTTCTCCTTAGTAATCACGTTAACCGTAATATACATTGTTTATTCAACAGGTCATTAGTTTTGACATCTCCAAATAACTTCAAAACAATTAAATATACCTATTGTGTAATTAGTAGGATGATAGCAATTCTAGGGCGAAGCGATAGACGAAGTACGTAGACCAGGATGTTATTTTTTCTACGTGTTACAAATTCTATTTTTACAAGATAATAATAATTTTTTAAATTTATGAACACCAGAAATAATCATTAGATGCATACAGGTATTTATACACTAAATGCTGGGCAAGGTAAATTCAATTCTTAAAATTAAACTTGGAATATTGACTATGTACTGGAAAATAAAGTTCCATTGTTTTTATTTTAATAATTTCTATATTATACGTTTTGATAAATCAACCGATCATGTTGTGTCCTTCAATTTATCGATATGTGTAAAACGGAAAAATTCTTAGATTTATTGATGAAATAGAAAATGTAAATTTTTTATCGATTTTTGAGGGCAGAGTGATAAGTACCCATGCTTGACAATAAATAGCGCCAATAATATTAAACTATATTATTATTGTTGAATTTCATCTTTCAAACAACTATTGTCAAAGTTTGAGATCAATACATTGTTTTTTTTTTCATTGTTTTGTCATTCAAAGTAAACAACTTTTGCTTTTTTTCTACTAAGGAAAAAAATCAGTTTCGATCTGTGATTAGATTTAGGTTTTTGGATGGGAAAACGGGTCTACGGGGATCCTGCTTTTTCTATGACAACCATTAGATATTGGTTTAATGAATTTAAACGTTGCCGCACAACCGTTTGTAATAAAAAACATCAAGGTCGGTAATTTGAGGTGACTACCAAAGAAAATATTGGAAAAATCCATGATATTGTTTAAAATGATCGTAGAATAAAAGTGCGTTAGATAGCTGAAATCATAAGGATCTTAAATGAATATCTTACACAAAAATTTGTATGAGAAAAAAAGCTATGCGCAAGATGGGTGGCGCGTTTGCTCACAATCGACCAAAAATGCATTCGATTGATCATTTCAAAAGAGCGTTTAGCGATATTTAAGCGCAATACGAAGGATTTTTTACGTCGTTTCGTAACCGTTGATGAAACATGGATCCATTACTTTACTCCTGAGACGAAATAACAGTCAAAACAATGAACTTTTTTTGGCGCACATGCACCAAAGAAGGCGAAACAGCTGAAAAGGATATGGCGACTGTTTTTTGGGATGCAAAAATAATTATCCTTATCGACTATTTCCAAAATGGAAAAACTATAATAGTAGTCTACTAAATATCATTATTGGACGAAATAGATGCTGCAATAAAAGAAAAGCGACCGCATATGGCAAAGAAAAAGTGTTCTTTCATCAGGAAAATTCAGCAGCACTCAAATCAACAATTGCAATGGCAAAATTGCATGAATTGCGCTATGAATTGGTCAAACAACCATCGTATTCTCCAGATTTGAATCTCTTTGATTATTAATTGTTTCCAAACTAGGAGGAATGGCTTGGAGGTAAAAGATTTGCATAGATTTTAGAAGTCATACAAGCTGTAAATTACAATTTTGGGGAGTTTGACAAATTATATTATTTGGAAAGGAATAAAAAATTAGAAATACGTTCAATTAAGTATATTGAATTAAAAGGATATTACTTTTAAAAATATAAAATAATTTGTTCAAAAAAATAGTGTTTTGTTCTCAAACATGGATACTTATCACTCTGCCCTCGTAGTTTTTCAGTACCAACTCTAGTATTTGACATTTCAAGCTATATTTGATGTATTTTCTAATCTATGTGTTGTATGTTATATATTCTCAATCTTTTCGTAGTCATGAAATGATACGATATCGGTATATTACTTCTAAAAGAGAATCATAAACCTAAAACTTATAACAAAACGATATGATAATATCAGGATAAGAAGTTGGTAGCCCTGCTTTCTACAAAATCGTGAAGTATAATGCCCAACGCTTATTGATCTATTTATACATCAATAAATTCAACAATTTACTTTGGATTTCATGATAAATGTAAAACAGCTATGAGAACCATGAAAATATTGACATTCAAACATCAAAAAGTTTATCTATCGGCAGAAAAATTATAAATCCGGCCCTGAGTATAGATAATATGTTACACTGTTTTTCATATTAAACAAATATAAATCGTGCATATTTTTCCTATTTACTAATTTAATAAAGCATGACCTGAAATTATTCAATAAATAAATGATATTTGTTGTCATTTTCTAAATTCCCTATCATTTGTGTCTAATTCTTTAATATATACTCGTATGTATTGAGAGTTTTCAATTACTGCCTATGCATGCAGATAATCACGGTTTTTTTACAAGGTCAGAATTTATAGTTTGACAACCACTAATAGAAAAAAATCCACAAATCACTGATATACTAAGAGTACGATCTATTATATAGTAATCTATTAACCACAGACCTACAAAACTTTCCTTTTAAATGATAAGATTATACATTTTTAAAGTATCCTGAACATTTTTTGGAAATTTGTTCTTTATCTCAAGAGCTAGATAAATTTTAAATCATCATTAAATTCATATTTAGAAAACTATTTTTAAATTTACAAGGTAAGATAGGTAAACTGATATACAAATTCAATCAATTATTTTTCAATTTTATTTTGACTTAAGTGGGAGAATTTCAACAATTAATTTTATTTGTTCATATATTATAATTGTTAAAATACTAAAAAAAATTAAAATATATTGAATTTTTGTTATAGTAATTTTTTGTGTAAACGTGTTATTTTAGAACAAAACAAAAGGTACAAGCAAAAATCGTTAGAAAGTATAATTTCAAAAGTTCAAAGAAAAATGAATACTACGAGTATTTTAGTTTAGTTTTTACTCCTAAAACAAATTTAGATATTAAAGTGTTATTTTTGTTTGACGTATAAATAAAATATAGAATAAAAAATTGTTAAACAAACCTTACACATCCACACATGCCCATAAGAACAATGTTATACTTCCTTCTTAACCATAATTAATATCTAAAAATATTTTTAACTCCTAAGCCTTAATCAATATAAAAATAAATCTATATAGGTATTTCGAGAACTATGTTCTCAGTACCAGTAGAATGGAACGGAATAATCAAGATACACAACTTGTAAACCGAGCTAATGGTCAAGTTTGAATTTGGGCTCAAGGATTCCATCTTGATCATTAGCTTGGTTTTCAAGTTGTGTAATCTTAATTTTTTTCCTGAAGTATGGAAACATCCTGTAAAAATTTATTTGTAACAGAAATAATAAAAATATTAAACATAAAGAAATCTCAAAACATTTTATGTAGCGATAAAATTATCGGAGATACCTAAAAAATACATCCAGACTTCTTGATGTATTAGACCGCCACTGTTCATTGCTATGAAATAATTTACTTAAAGAAAAAATCACGAAAATGTAACAATTATATTCTGAAGATATTTCGAGGTAATTCGTAGTTAATTCTTCAATTACTTCATAACTCGATTTTTTCGAAATAGTTTTAGTGGAAATGTTGACATCTATTTTATTTCAAATAATATTACGTAGGTAGCAAAACAGTTTAGTTTATAAGAAATATAAGTTTCTTCTATCTTTAGTACTTTGTAATAATTTTATTTTATTTATTACTTAAAATGATTTAGTACTTTACAAATATATATGTTTTGATATTTATGCACTAATTTTTTTATTGCAAGCAAATATGGGTGCTATAATATGATTTATTTACTAATAATTGAAATTTAATATTATTATTAATTTCGTCCAAGAGTATATTAAAACAGTTTTTATTTACTTTCTCTATTTTAACTTTAAGTGCTTCTTTCTCAGAAGGTCACTTGATATTTTAACTTTGTAAGAGTTAGTTAACTGTATTGTCTTAGGACATGCAAATATATGTACGAAACGTAAATATTCGCACCGAATTCTCAAAAGTGGTTTGCTAATCTTGATTTTGTTCTAGCTGAACTTATTCTAAATTATGAATGAAATAAAAGTTCTGGGATTCAGTCAATTGATTAAAAAATATTTTTTCTACCACCAGCACAGTAAGTATATCATTACATCCCTATAATCAAGGATGTAATGAGTCATATACCGCTCATGGATGTCAAAAAATTATTTTACTGTTGTGATAATAACACTTTTAATAAAAATAAATAAATAAATAAGATTTATTTACATTTAATCATTGCAAATAATAAAAATTGTTCTTATAATAACTAAATATTAATCACTGCAAATAAGCACTTGATAGATAAATTTTAAAATACTGGAGTCATTTGAATTTAGTTATCGCTGTTGGTAGGAACAAATTTGTTTGTATCAAGAGCGTTAAGTGAATTTAAAGTCTCAAGTTTCAAACAAAACCTTCGACCACAAAACATCACTTACCATTCTTAGTACATAAATAACTATATTTTTCCTCTATTCATTGGGTTATCATCAATAGGTGAATAAACAGAAACGATAAAAATTTATTCATTGTAAATAAAAACATTACAATCAAAATCACAGCACACACAAGAGAATCAGTTATCAACTAAAGATTTAATTTTTAATTAATTGACTGGAATCCCTGGACTTTTAATTTATCCATAATTATTCTTCAATCAAGAAGCTCCCATCTTTATTTTAAATTGGTAATAAAAAATTAACATAAATGTTAAGTGGAGTGAGATTTCTATAAAGTTTTTATAACCAACCGCAACGGTTGTAGCGGAGTAACAGCAGTCACACACCGAAAGAACATCATAAATTTGAGAAAAAATATTTCAAAAGAACAAAGATACATCAAGATGGTTAACGACAAGAAACCTGAAGGACCTGATATAACCGCGAATTCAAGCTGGATATTTCAAGGTGAGCTACAAAAATTTGGTCTTTCGATGGATGGCAACGTCGAAGAATTTCGCCATCGCTTAATGCAATTAACGCGACGAGCACAAGAACTATTTGTGGAAAGAAACCCTTTGGGTTCCAACAAAATAGACATAACCGGATGCATGCCCACGCATATATGCGAAATCATCCGGATATTGAATGTAACTTTCAATGAAAAAACAGACCCAGTAATTTTTCTGAAGCAGCTACATGCAATAAAGGGATACTATAATATCTCAGAGAAGCAAGTGCTAGAATTGTTGTTGTGGTACAACAAGATTAAAAACACCTGGAAAACGTGGGACCACTTCTCTCTCATTAGCGATTTCAAATACTTCTATCTATCTTCGAACTACCAATTAGAATTGACGCGAGAGATCAACTCACACATCCAGCGCTTCGGTGAAAGGGGCAGAGATTTCATAGTTGATTCGCTAACTCTAATTGATAGTCATGACGGAATATCTGAAGAACAAGAGCTATTTCTTCTATACTCGAACCTGCAATATGAAAACCGGCAATATATTCTTCAAAGAGATGTTTACACTATCGGCGAACTGATACGAGAGACCAATTTATATGAACAATTGCAACATGAAATAAAATCACGCAGTACCGCCCGCATCGCCATTCTGGCCATTCCGAAATTACAACCAGGACCTATCAATACCACTCTCTGCTGGCGATGTGGAGAACTAGGACATTATCGCTCCTCATGTCGAAACCGGCCAAAACTGTTCTGTAGTCAATGTAAACGTCAAGGTACTCAGACCCGTTACTGTGGGTGCTCCAGGACGTTATCTAAATCACTCATAGAAAATGGGCAAGACGATAGACTCTTTGTAACCGTTAATATTGGAGAAACCCATACAAGAGCACTGATTGACACTGGAGCTATGCGTTCTTACATAAGCGATGAAGTTATTCAGCAGTGCTGCGGCGAGAATGCAATACTCAATCCATCAAAATTTCATCAAGTTGAACTAGCAAATGGTGATCTCATAGACACTCCCGAAGAGATTTCGCTAAGTTGCGTCGTCCGAGACATTTGCAAGAAAATTAATTTTATGAAATTGCCGAATCTTACCACTCCACTAGTGTTTGGCGTGGACGCAATCCGTGCTTATCAAATGAAAATTGATATGGCCAGAAATCAAATAATTCTAGACACCGAATTGACTGCCTCCCCTAAAAAGAAAACTCTAACACAACCACAACAGCAAATAGCCTCATCGAAGATACAGTTGAAGAGAGACACTACCGATACTGACAATCCTCCGTCTGCGAGAACATTTTCCCGACGAAATATACTCAGGAAGAATCAGAAGTCGGAGACGAGAATGCAAGTAGTTTCGTCGTCTCACTGCAGTCCACCGCCGCTATCACATCGGTCATTGCTGAGAAAAACATCGAAATCTCACGCCAGACCTGGAAAGCTGGGACCGTCATCGTCCACATCACCGAGATCCGAAGCAACTAGAAGAACAAGTTCTCTGCCACCAATGTCACCCGTGCCGGGGACAACCGTCTCGACTCCGAGGCCAGTAACGTCAGATCGTGAAATAAATATTGTTGTATTATATGCCTTGTATTGGTTTAATTAAGTGTTGTTTTTTTATTATGGTTTTTAGATAACACTTCTTTTACTAAATGTAACAGTTTATTGAAATTTTCAGCTCAAAATTATTTAGTTGATAACGATAAGCAAATAGTTTTTATCTCTTTTTTCTAAAAAAAATGGATAGATCATGCAACTTAACTTATAAGAATCAGTGTTAGAGATCAACAAAAATATCTTATATCCTAATTAGATCCAATTCGATACGAAGAATAATTTCGGATCTCTGATCGGATCCAGTCCAAAGTTCGAATAAAATATCCAAGCCGAAGTTTGGATAAAACTTCCGATCCGAGGTTCGATTCGAAATTCGGATAAAATATTTATCTGAAATTTTCAAACTCAGCTTTTAGTATACACTTTGAGAAAAAAAACTAAAATTTACTATTCCACTTTACAAAAATGATAACGCTACAGAAAATTTATAAGTTGTTGCTATGATGCATGATGATTAACAAAATTTGTTTATATTTTTTTACAACAAAATTATTAATTTAGTTTACTCTATAACGGATTTTTTTTCGAATATAAAATTTACGGTACTATACGAGTATATATAATGTTATATATGAAAAAAGGAAAAACTGTTTGGATTACATTTCGAATCGGATCGGTTCGGATACCTATCGAATCGAATTGGGTCATATCAAATCGAATCGAATTGGATCGGATATACAAATTTTAAAAAATGCTAATATCTAATCGATGTTCGCGTCGAAGTTCACAACTAGATTAGATATCAAATTATTTAAAAATAGCGAATTTTAATAAAATTTTATATTCTTAAACGTCACTCATGTTAATTTTTTAGTTTAACCTCCAAAATTGATTTAATATTGAATTTATGGAAGGATTCGGGAAACAAATACGAGCTTTGGTAAACAGTTCGTCAGAAAATGTGTGTCTTCTACCGATATATGACTTCTTGATTGGTGAGTGCCAGAAAACCCACTGTTATATGTTAGACAGTGAATGCTATCAACGTTCATATCTTTCCCGATTCAGTGAGTGCTAGAGACCTATTCTAATTCGTTGGCGACTGGATTTAGCGACCGTTTGATGTCATATTTGGTGACTTTGATGCTGGCGCCATCTGTCGGTATAGTTAAAAAGTACAGTCCTGACGTCATTGTTGGCGACTGGTCGCTTAGGTAGTCGCGTATGCAGGCGACTAGTATAAGGCTGTTGCGAAGTGTCATGGCGTCAGTCGCTTAGCATTTTTTGGTTGATTAGTTTTGAAGTTAGAAATGTTTTATATTTTATGTGCACTGTATATTATTATAAAATGTTTATTACTTATATTATTAAATTAATAATTATAATTATTGCACAAAATTCAGCTGCAGATGCCCATTACAGACAATTAGAATAACAATGTTGTCGTCTACACATTAATAATAATTTTTAATGTAACAATGTTTATCTAAGATTTTGTTAAAATCTATATTATTTATTTTTTAAAAATTACTAAATTACTTGAAAATTACTCAAATTTTTCGTCAGTTTGTGATATGTCATGTTTAAGCAACAACATACAAATATTTGAATTTAATAAAGAAAAATAAATATCAACAAGTGGCTGTCACAAATTATAAGTACCAACACAAAATACTCCGTGGTTTCGATTAATACCAACGTAACTAATTAAAATCCATATGATATTGACTGCACCGTGATGTCATTGTCTTAGCGACCAGTGTTGTTCCTAGGTGCACTATTGTACTAGATTTAGTACAATGAATACCGTTTTAGTACATCAACACCCCTTTCTAAAATCTAGTACTATTTTGTTATTTATATTTATACAAGAAAAAATATTTGAAAACAAAAACATAATTTTTGTCTGCAACTGAAGTTTTTTTTGAATTCTTATTTGTAAGGATTGGTAGCAATGGTGGGGTGTGTAGTTGAGTATTATTAGCAATGGCTGCGTTCAAAACAAGTAACATTTCAAAAGCTGCTAGCGCTACATTATTGCAAAACGCTCGAACGTTCTGAACGATCAAATTTTAGAAGCGCTTGATGAAGTGTCAAACGAATACATTTGGGTTACAGTAAAATATTAATAAGCGAATTCTCTGAACAGAATATTGAAATAACAACAGTTGCATCATTACAAAGAAACGAAATTGCTTCTAATATAAGTTATTTATAATATAATCATAGCCTTAGAAATTTAATATTCTCTTATTTTGAATGTCCCGTATTTTGTTCCTTATTAACTTTATATTTTAATTCGATGCAGCTAACAAAAACACGATTTATAGAATAAGATTATGTTAATTATTGAATGCATAAAGTATCAAACTATAAAATAAATATGTAATTATTGTTAGCATTAATCATAATTGGCATTCTATTTTCATTTAAACTTAAAAGTACCATCAACATTTCTCAAATAAATACAATTGTTAAGTTGCATCATGTCTGCTGTCAACTACGAATTTATAAACTCCCGCGTTTTTCAATCTAGCGCAAATACTTAGCGCCGATTTCATATGCTCGATATTTTCGCTAACTGCTCTAGCAAAACTGTACTTAGCGCACAGTTCAGAACAACAAATTCGCTAGTGCTAGCTAGCGCTAGGCCAATTGAACGTAACCATTGATGACATTGATTTTAAAGACATTTACATTTACCCGCCCTCGTTGGTCGCCGTATATTTGTGTTGTGTATCAGGATTGAGGTTATAAATATAAACAAAAATAAAATAAAAGTTACCAAAGAATAATAAATCATTTATTTGTATTATTTTGACGGCTGGTAATCCTACTTCAGGCGCAAAAATATATCACTTACCGAGATCTGCTTCGGTAGAGTGCCACACCCAGTAATGGGTAGAAGGCGTGATATGATGATGATATACTTATTTTATGTTTTGGTTAACAATAATAGTTATTTTTATAACAAGTGCCGAAAAAGGCTCGTTACGTGCAAGTGCATGTAACCTTTTTCGGCACGTGTTATAAACAACATTTTTCCTACAACTGTGCGATTTAGTAAATCACTAAAATATTATTAAAATTTATAAAATTTTAATGATATTACATGACAACGATGTTTTACGGCGTTGCTATGGTTTGTTTGTTGATTGCTTGCACATTGTTCTACGTTATTTAAAAATATTTCACTAACGTCAAGATAATTTATTCAAAATCATCTTGATTGGAATAGTACAGTGAGTGATTCTTCTTTATCATTAACACCTCCAAAGATAATTGAAGCTTCGGATCATACTATGTTGGATCTATTTTCTACAATGACAATCAACCTGCTGCTGGTACTTATGAAGCTTCCGAAATTGTTATCAATAATATTACTGTTAATAATATGAACAGGTACGGAAGAAATCAATGTTTCTTTAGACACAAAAGTTTCCACTTTACATTATGTCAATATAAGCAACTGTAACAACTGTATTAATAATATACACAAACAATAAATATGAAGTATTTCACTTACTCTTTAAATAAAACCATTTATCGATATATTTTACTTTGTTCGGTTCTTTTTATTAATTGTCTACAGATTAGATATACTGCAAATTAAGGTTACGTTTATAAACGTCAAAATATACTACTGCATATTTACTAGCGCTGGTTCACCGTATCTTCTTCTTCTTCCATAAGCGTCTGTGGTCAAAATATGAATTCCGCGCTCGGCGCGAAATTTAAATCGCTGTCAAAACAATATTCTTTTGACAGTTACGTAATGAAGCACTTTCCGCACTAGTGTTTCTTTGCTGTCGGAAACGCACTTGGTCTGCATTCATCTACTTTCCATACGTAACCAAGGCAATTATAGTTACGTAATAACAAAGAAATCGCACAGTTGTAGGAAAAAGTCATTTTCAGTAATATTTTATCCATGTATTATGCCGCCATTTTCTAAATTTAGTACAATTGCGTTTATTTTTAGTACAAATTTGCCCCAGAAGTTAGTACATTTTTTTTTGTCCTTGGAACAACACTGTTAGCGACTGAAACTAGTCGCCAAGCAGTCGCCAAGCATTAGAATAGGTCTCCTGAGCCGACATTCGCTTCTTTCCCGACTGCTGAACGGGGCCGGCAGAAATCGTGTTCTCTGGGTGTAATACTCGATATCCGAAAAATGTTCGGATGTCGAGTTACCCACCCGAAATTTTTAAGAGTTTTTTCAAATTTTCATCCAATTTTTTCGCTCTATATATATCTAGATCAAAGAAGAAGAAATTTAAATGCAAACACTGCATTATTATAGTGAAACTGAGCAATGGCAGTAGGGATCTTGGGCCTGTCAACTCTCGAGTTAATAAGTGTGTGCTGAACAGCGCCTCTTGCGCACATAAACACGTACTAATCTTAGTTGAGAACGGGGCCCTGACAGCTAATAGGATTTTTTGGGATAGAAGTATTGTGGACAAGGCGTGGCAAGAGTGAGGGGTATGTCAAACTGCACAATAATCAGAGATGGCAGAACGGTGTTCAAATTCAGATGAAATTTCTTGGAAAATTGTTTATAAATAAAAATTCTGTTCAAATTCATTTGTTGTTCTGCATTTATTTATAATTTTCCGTATTACTAGTATCATAGTCCTTAGGTGTAAAAATTTATTATAAAGATATACAAACAATTCAATTGTTATTTATATTATTATCTTTCATGTCTTGTTTAGAATAAACGTGGTTTTAAATTACCGATTCGTTAAATTATGTTAAATATTTTTCCGGTTCATGATATTATGGTGAATGTTGTTCTGATTAACATTTTTCGGGTTTCTTAAAACATTAGAATTTCTTCATTCTGGTTCATCGTAAAAAATACAGTCTTTCAAAATATCATCATCAGTGGTACTACAACCCTTCAAGGGTCTTGACCTGCTTTAGGAGTTTTTTCCATTCTTCCCTATTTTGCGCTTTCCTTTTCCAATTATTTATTTTTAATGCTTTTACATCCTTCTCTATCTGGTCCATATATCGTAACTTCGGCCTTCCTCGCGCTCTCCTGCTCACTGGCATTTGTCTGATAATTTGTTTTATTGGATCTGTATCAGACATCCTCTGAACATGTCCAATCCATCTTAGCCTCCCTACTTTAATTTTTGTAATGATGTCTGAGTCTTCATATTCTCTGTACAGCTCGAAATTGTAGCGCCTGCGCCACTCTCCGTCCTCTTGTATTCCTCCATAGATATGCCGTAATATTTTCCTCTCAAATACTCCAAGTATCCTCTCATCATTTTGTGTCATTGCCCACGTTTCCGAGGCATACATTAGGACAGGCCTGATTAGTGTTTTATATATCATACATTTCGTGTTTCTAGATATTAAATCTGATTTCAAATGTTTCTGTAGCCCAAAATATACTATTCTTATTTGAAAAGTACGACAGCTTATTCCCATCACTGTTTTTTGTTGTCAAAAAAATAACATAAACAAGCCGACAAAAATAAATAACTATTTGAAAAATTGATAGAAAAACGTGATATATTTTGCTCGTAATATGCGATTACCAGCCGTCGTCTCACGACCCCCAGAGTTAGTTAGATTTGTTTTCCGGCTGTGAGAATCAAACACGGTTTTTCAGATCCACATTTCGATGCATTGCCAATCTATTCAATATCTTATAATTTTCGTATACATACTCTACGTTCAGCTGTCATTTCTGTATTATACAGCAAACATTTGTGCACACAAGTCTGCAAAATATCTATTCAAACAAATCATCTTAAGTACTTACGCACTGCGATAATCGAAGTAGGTACTCTATTTTTACACTAGAATAAATTGTCAAAGATAAGAGACAGTTATGCAAGTTTAGTTTGCAGCTTAAAAAAAAACCAAACATATTATCTATTTTTTAACAATATTTTTTTTGGCAGAAAACTAAACTATATCATTAACGTATCTTTTGCATCACTGCTAATTATAAACGACTGTTTGTCAAAACATACTTTATTTTGATCTTATTACGAATTAGATTGTTATATATACTCGTATATATATATCAACAAAACAAATTGTTATTATTAAAAAAATAGTGGTAACAAAACGTAAAAAATTCGAATTAAATTGTGCAACCAATAAATTTGATTACATTAACTTTAATAATTTGACACAATTAATACAATATTGTAATACTGTAAAAATGTTCTGATAGTTGTAATTTTACATTTTTATTACTTCGAAATATTAATATTAAAATATCCGAGTTTAGTTTTTCCTATATTTGTTTTTCGAGTGTATAAATATAGAATAATTCACTTTGTAAACAATATCGGTAGGTAGGTAGCCATTGTGTTCCCACGATCAAATTTCATTATTTTTGACTTTTTTTATTGATTCCTATTATCTAAAAGTGTACCATAGACTGATTTACTAACTTTATAAAAAGTTTCTACTTTAATTATTTTGCAAATATGCTATGAAATTATATCGTTCTAGTAATTTACTCCTACAAAGAAATTTATAAATGCACGTAAAAACAATTAATTTCATATCTGAAATGTCACATATTATACTTGTGTGAATATTAATTGCTTATTTTTACTAATAATCGTATTTTGTTACTAATTTAAACTCTTGATGTATATTCAAACTTTTGTGACTTGGTATCAAAGTTATAAATTTTCTTAATGTAAATATTTTACTAATTTTGATTTTGCTGGAAATTACTTATATTCGTTTTCTAGTGTCTGGCAAAGTTTGTTAATTCATTTGTGACACATTTTAATATAAATTAATCAGTGCCGTGATCAAGGCCGCTGAATTTTATAAAATTATCAATATATAAAACTCTCTACAAAAGAAAATAACTAATTAACTTTTTCAAAGTGACCTAAAGTTACAGTTGTAAAAGTTTTATGTTTAAATTTCTATAGTATTTTCTAAACAACTTTGAACAATTAGTATTGTATATTTTCTGCAATTAAACATCTATAAATTATTTTACAGAATTGATTATATTTTGAAGAATATAAATCGTTTTAATGTTTTAATTAGCATAATGTTTTCAAAACAACATGAACAATTACCATTATATATTTTCTGCTCTCAAATGTTCATAAATTATTTTAAAGAAAATAGTTCAAATAAAAAATAAATATATAAAATTATCTTTTATTTGTACTTTTATTTGCAATCTTTTCAATAATATAATTTAGAAATGTTCAAATGACAAATATTTAATCAATTTTCTAGCGGCACCTTTCGAACTAATTAACAAACTACGCTACTGAATATAATCTTTATATTTTGAAAAATATAAACAAACTAAAATGTTATCATCAATGCATAAAACAAACAGAACAAATCTTGGCGTCCGCCCCTGTTCACAACTTCATTCGCATCGGTACAAATCTCGTTCACTCACTCACTAATCCTGCAAGGTCCACACTCCACACAACAAGAGGGACACCACACACACATATACGCACGATCAACCGATGCACTCACACACACGCCTCCGCGCTATATAACACGTCCACAGGGATTCTCCGGGATCATTCGGGCCCGCGTTTCCTATTTAGCGACACGGTAGCGTCTGGCAGTCACTTTGTCACCGGTAGCGGTTAGTGACGGAATATTATCGACGATAGTGAGTTTGTGCAAAATGAGGGGCTTCAGTCCAGCAAGGCTTCTTGTGTTGACAGGTAACACTAATTTTGTTTTGTTTTTTGTTTTGTTTGATTGTTGTACTAAAGAATAAATTAGATTGAGAGTGTAAGTGAATCAACTTATCATATGATTGCTGCAATTTATTTTGATTTGGTTATAAATTTGTTTTAATGATTGCTTCAACAAAGTTTCGAGCGCACTTTATATTTTAAAAATAATTCAATACGAGTTTTTACACTGATAAAAACTTGACTGTCAAATGTTTATTTCAGTACATTATTTTTTTACGACCAATTGTACTATTGTTACGTAAATTCAAATTTCTTTCAAATAAATAACATTGAATCGAAATGTATTATCGGACTATGTTACTGCCAACCATTCGAATCTATATTTTACATTCATAACATCTATACTGAAGTATGTTCTTATGCAAATATCGAAGTTTCTTTTAATGTTGAATGAATGTATAATAACAAATAATTAACCAGACTATGTCTAATAAAACTAAAATATATCTCTAATATTTACTAGTATCATTTTTTTAAAGTAAAGTGTAGATTGATTTAATTTTGAGGAGATTAAAAGTTCCGTGTTTAAATTTGAGAGTCATCAAAAATTAAATAGCTTATTTTTACTAATTAAAGTTTAGTTTGTACAATCAGTTAAACGTTAAACAATATAGTCCATGTCAAATAATATTAAGTGGTCATAAATTTAAATATGATTTATAAAACATTCAATGTCGAAGTGTTCAGTCATAGTTTTAAATAGTTACCTGTAAACCTACTACATCTATTTGTTATATACTATGTACAGAGCTTTCAATCAAAGAATTTTACATGTAAAATCATACTTTTGAAATTTCCAGCTACTAATAATTGTAAGCAAAAAAGCTTCAAATAAAGTTAAAAGATCATAAAATTCTGTATCGAAATCAGCAAACAAAATTAATTTTGTATAACGACAGAAAGGAGTTTAGACAGTATCGAAAATTACATTAAAAATTGGGACTGGCATGGATCTGAAACAAAAAAAAAAAAACAAATGTTTGACATTTTAATCAGGAGAAAATTTTTTAATGATTCGTAAAGTTATTTGCCAGTATTTATCTGCCAGTGTTAAGTTAAAAAAAATATTAAAAGAAAAAATGGTCGACAATTATACAACTAGTATTCTGATTATTAAAAAAAAAAATTGACATAAAACATCAAAATTTGCTTGTATTTTTGTCATGACAGTCGCAATTTTTGAGGTAATTTTTGACATTTTCAAACCTGATGTGTGTTGTTATAAAGCATACAAAATTAAATTTGTTTGTTTATTTAGATGCACAATTTTATGATTTTTCAATTTTATTTGAAGCTTTTTCGTCTAAAATAATTAGAGAAGCAGGAAATTACGAAAGTATAATTTTACATGTTAAAATACATACAAAGATCCAGAGACGCAATCATCACTCGGTATAATTATTAATTAAGTACCTAATTAAAAAATTTTTTGGAAAAAATAAATCAATATAAATTTGTAAATATTTAAATTGAATAAGGCACGAATTTTTATGTTTTCATAAAAATAAAAATTGTTTCTGACGAATTTATTATATTTTTTGCAATTGGATTAAACATTTACTAAGGTATATATAGATCACTACATTTATAAATATACATAATTTTTCTATTGTCTTTCTCTCAACCGTTTTGGAGACATTAAATCATTTCCATTATAAATTATATATAAATTTAATGTTTTCAATTTTGTTATATGACTTTCAATCTTTAATTTCAAATCATGTACAAACAATAATGTGGCTGATTTATAAAAACAACAAATCTTGTTTTAAAAAAGAACTATATTCAGGTGCCTAATTCAGACCCAATTACCCAATTAGACGCATGATTCACGTTAGCTAATATAAATTATATTTAATCGAATATTTGACAACAACGCTAATTATTGCATATGTCATTTTATTTCGATTTAAATTTATTTATTTAAGTTTCATTGTTACAAACCTACTTCGGTTTACAATCTATAGTTAAAATATTATCATAAGTATTATAAATTTTTGTTAAATAACTAATGACCAATTTTATAAACGACAAATTAATTTATTTTTAAGTAAATAAAATTTATTCACTCAAAAGATAATCGAATTTTTGACACTAAATATATGTCATATTCTATCCTTTATAAAACCGGGCATAATACGTTAAAATAAAACTACTTATGGATGTATTCTGTAACTAAATCCGTTAATTTTTAATGTTGGTTAAAATTTTGCTATACTAACTATAAGACATTTTCGTTGGTTAAAAATTGAAACAACCGTTAAAAAATAACGAAGTCAAATATAGAATACGTCCATAAGAATAACTTTTTTTCTTTTAATGGATTTAATTATTATGTGAAGATCTAAAAATGTAAAAGTTACTCTTGTATTACATGTGGAACAGAAATAACTGAAAACTCTACTTTTATCTAATAACAATGATATAATGAATATTATAATCGTACTTATTTTATTTATCATAAAGTAAAATAGCTTTATTTTAATTAGTTTTAGAAAATTAAATTAGTTATTTTGGTATAAAATTGTAGGTATATTCATAAGAAAATCGACGTTTAGCTACGTCAAGAAAAAATAATGGTAAACAAATAATTACAAACATTTAAAAAATAAGAAACAAATTTATTATCTACAAATTCATGAATAAATTCATTATTGAAAATTGAATTATAATAATTTTTAGAATGTATTAGTAAAATCTAACTTATATTAAATAAATAAAATAAAATAAATAAATAAATATATCATCACGCCTTCTACCCATTACTGGGTGTGGCACTCTGCTGAAGCAGATCTCGGTAAGTGATATATTTTGCGCGTGAAGTGCGGTTACCAGTCGTCAAATCACGGCCCCCAAACATGTTAGTGGTGGAGGTGCCACAGGGATAGTTTTTTCAAATTATGAAAATTTGTCGCCTGTGGGAATCGAACCAGGGACCTTAGGATCCACAGGCCGACTTCATACCACTGAGCTAGCCATCCCATTAAATACATTTTAAAAATCTACTTATTACTAAAAAAACTTATCTTTGCCAAAATTATTTGGAAGATATTCAATTCTGTTTAAATTAGTAAAGATATACTAGGTAAGGTAGTTTAATTCATAATCAAAACCTCAAGTTTAATTTATTTTTACTACCTTGTAATACTTTTTTTTATTATTGCATTTTTATTGTTCATAATATTTGTTTTGATATTTATGCACCAATTTTTGTAGGTGCTATAACATGATTTATTAACTAATATTTGCAATTTATGACTGCAAACGTAGATACTTACTAGCAAATTTTATTCAAGGTAGTCATATTTAGCATTACTGTTTTGTCCTTTATATTAATAGTTAATAAATTAATAAATTAATGAAGACTTGAATTTATGATATTTTGCATACTGCATTTTATTTTATTTGGTCAGTATTTTTAATATAATAATCTGTATGAAATATCTGCTTATATTGGCAAACTGTGTGAAACTAATATATATTTTTGTGAAAGATCTAATTCATTCTGTTGATGTTTATTTAGTTAAAATTTAGTTTAACAACTTGAGTTTATAGAGCAATGGAGGGTGTTCTTTAAAGTTAGGGTTTGATATTTAAAGTTTACGAAAAATGTGTTCCATTAAATTTTATTAAAAGAACCATTTACATATTTTAATCCACCGACTAATTAATTTTAAACATTTATGGAAAATACTAAATAATAGTATATTATTTAACAAGCATATAATACACCCATTAAATACGAGGCAAATACTATACTGTATCTACCACTATTTTAGTAAACTGAATAAAAATAGTAAAATATAATCTTATTTTGATCTGTGAAAGATCATCAAAAGACAATCAAGTACTTGAAATATAAGAAATTACTTGATTGCTATTGATCGGAGATAGACCGTGGAATATGAAATTTCATACTAGTGTAATATGAGCAGCATTATATATTTAAAGTCAGATACATAATGAAGGTATTATTCACTAGTTATAGAAAAAAATAAATTTTAATTAAATCTTCCTAATTTATTTTGAATGAAACAGATTAGGTAAATGATGTGCTTGGTTTTAAATTATCCAAACTAATAGATAAATACTTAAAATAATATTCTGATATTTCAAGATGAGCCTACTATACATAACACTTTGAAGTAGAGAATTCAAAACCTAACAAATATGAAATTTTATATACTTATTTGATATGATTGAAACTAAAGGTATTCATGGTTGTTTGAAGTTTATATTTATTTATTTAAACAAGTGAGGGCAGTTACAATGTTAAACTACAATGTATTTGTAGAACAACAATAACTCTATTAATTTAAAAGTATAATTAATGTAGAAAATGTTTAGTATATCGGAATATTTTAACAACTTAAATAATTGATTCAGCAAGTCATAAACTTCATTAGATGAACAATTGTTAACTTTTACACGTCTGATTATTCTAAAGGCAACAAAAAGAAAATCTAAATAATTTGACGCTAAAAGCAAACTGGTTCCGTAATGAAACTACATAGTTTTGATATGACGTTACCAAATTATTTTTGAATAATTAGAAGACATTTACATTTAAGCAAATAATGAATTAATTCATGCAAAAAAACTTATCTGAAATGGCCTTTTACATAATTTTTTCGTAAAAATCACTGCAATGAAATTATTTGAGAAAAAATTGTATAACAGAGGGTGCACATATCGCGTGGTTGTATATTAAAACCAGCCTACAATTCGCTTAGAAACATTTGAAAGTTTTGATGCACGGTGAAACCACTTCACTTCAAATGGTTAAATTATTAATGTCTAATCTTACGTTCGACTGTTATATTACTATTAAAATTATTAATCTGTTAATATAGGTGAATAGTATGTATAAGTAATTCTTGTACGTCTGTCAGGGTGTTATATCAGAATTAGGTAGCTCTAATGATTTTGATCAAACTTGGTATTCTAAAGTTTTATGGCCTCAGAAATTGATTTAGCTAGTAGGTCTCATCCTCCACAAAATTCATTTAGTACTTCATTTTGAAGAAAAAAAAATATCTAATGAAAATTTAATTCTTCAAAATATGTGAATATTTTAAAGCAATATAATTTGACCCAAGAAATAAATTGAGACCAAAAACAATTACATATCTTCAACTGTTTTCGATATATGAGCGAAAATTTGAAAAAAAATTGGGGAGAAAAATAATGTCTTTTATCTATTTCTTGGTTTTTTAGTTTAAACTTCCAGTCTTCCATTATTTTCCAAGCGATTAAGCTTCAATTAAGAGTTTAGCTTATACAAACAATTTATTATTATTTACTTTTGTAAGCTTTTGTTATTATCGCTGAGCGAGATAAATTATTGAAATTATAATCGAAAAATTGATTTAATGGTAGATACATGAACCGCATTCATCCGTGTCTAATAAGAACAATCTTTTAAGATCTAAATGTTAATTAAAAACACGAAGATTGAAATTAATGCAGTTACTGAAATTATGTACGTACCTTTCTCCTGAAATTATAGGTTTTGATTTTCTTATGTTTCATTTATTTTCTTTGTTTGAACGTAATAGAGTTGATTTTGCTTTAAATACAATTTAAATAATATTCCATCTTTCAGTTAGATGAAGTTAAATACGAATATATATTTGCCTTGACTCCAAAGAAAGTGAAAATCATTCGCAGTTATTATGATTTGCTATCTCTTTTAGTTTTATTTATGTAAAAATATACATTCAAGAGATATCTTCGGAATTTATCAAATTAAAAATTCGTCTCTCCGGCATAGAAACTGTTTCGCATCAAATGCATGAATAGTTTAAGATTATACAATCTTTGACCTTTTTTCAAATTTAACTTTCAAAGTCATGATCACTGAATATAAATTATTATATTATCGTTTCAATGCAGTTTATTGTTTCATAATCAATAATAATCATAAAATTTGAATCACTCAAAAAAAAAATTTATATCTATTTTTATACGAATGGCTCTCGATCGAAGAAGTACCTATGATTGTTATAGTTTTTTTTTAGTCAGAGTGCAATGGGACTTAAATTTGTTAAGCGTGCATTCTTTCATTTTATGGTTTTATTGTTATAAATAAACAAAATATCTAATCAGTAAAAACAATCGATTAGGGATGACTAATTAGTAATTGATTAACTTTATTTTTCATTGTCATGTGTTCCTAAATTATTTTGGAGATAAATACTTCAAATAAAAGATAAATATAATTAAATATTAATAGCTGATTTCATATTTTATTTTAATTGAATAATATTAATGTTACAAATAAACATGCGCTTGTTGCAGTGAACATCTACACATTAATTTTTTTGAAGATATTATTGTAATTAAAATGAAACAGCTCACGTAAATATTGAAAACTTTTTACTTAATTTCTCTAAAACAATTCTAGAAAAATACTAAAATAATTAAGTATAATTATAAATACAGTGATCTATTTTCAGTAAAATTTCATTCTAATCTAATGAAACAATTTTGAGAAATAAATACATGGGTAAAGAAACCTTCAAAAACGAACTATTTTCAGCTGCCAACTTCAGACCTCATTAGACTCATGATTAACCTTAACTATCAGAATTTTCTGTCTTTTATGATTTCAACAACCACAACTATTATGAGGGTTTATAATGAATCATAGAACAACAAATCATAATGGAAATGTAATTCCAAAAATAATTCCTTATTACGTTGTCATGTGTAATAAATTTTGGGTATAATTTCCATAGTATTTAATGACATGACAGGTATATGAAAGTAATTAGAAAAACTAATAGTGTAAGGAAATTTAATTCATTTAATATATGAATGATTAATGAGTTATTATCTGGCTATCGTAAGAAATACAGAAAACCCACTTCCGTAAAAATTTTGCGTTTTTGCTGCTATTATGTTTCCGATTGTTTTGACGTAAAATATGCTTGGTATTTATATGTTTACTTGTAAATTGAAGCAATCTGTTTTTTATACTCTTGAAGGAGAAGGGTATTCGTTAATCAACAACAATGATTTATAACAAAACCATAATGATTACATAGTTGTATTTATAGTGTTGATAATATTAAACACACTGCAGGTTGAGGCTGACCTAGAATTTTTTTCGGCGAGTTAAATATATTTAGAGGTACAAGATCAGTAAGATTGCTGCCAAAATATTTCCATGAACTTGTGTTGGGCCAGCGTATATAAGAGGCTTGTTGACTGACTACACAGATATTAGTTTTGTACTAATTATTAATATTATAATTATATGCTGAACAAAAAAGATATATTATATGATAGTGTGTTTTAATAAGCCAAGGTAATGTAGGATTGAAATTAAAGGACTTAGGCTTAAGTTGTAGTCAATTTTATTGAAGCATAGTTGACAACGTTTCGGTTACGGATGTATTCAAACTGTAACTTGTTAATTCTCATCAGTCGTCACTTCGACTCTTCGGAGTCAGCATTGAAATTTAGATTCTTGTTGTTTGCTTCGTTTAACTTCTATAAATTTTTTTTTTATTGCACTTTGCTGACTCCGAACTTCGACTAAGATTTTATAAAAGAAATTATTTCTTTGTGTTGTTATTTTTACCAACTAGTTTTTTGGTGAGTTACTTGTTCATATTGTATGACCAACAATTATCTTATATTGTTTTAATTTTTATACCTAGATCTGAAGATGGTTACATCCGTAACCGAAACGTTGTCAACTATGCTTCAATAAAATTGACTACAACTTAAGCCTAAGTCCTTTAATTTCAATCGTCCAAAAAAGATATATTATAATTAAGTTTATATCTTTTATAAATTTCTTGAAAACAGATTTATCTCAAAATTTACAAAAGAATTTATTAATTCTAAACATTCGTATATATAGTCAATGTCAAATGACTTGGCTATTACGTCATTTTTTAAACCATGATTCCAATAATATTTCATTTCAATACAGTGCTTGGCAAAGAGCCAACCTATGTTTTTCTATGTGTGTACCACTGACAAAATATATTCAGACATCTTAATAAATGTTTTAAAACGACAATACTTTTTCAATGAAATTTATAATTCTGGACAAGTCTATATTGCAGCGCTAATATCAATTTAGTTCACGGGTAACAAATTAGGGCACTAAAAATAAAGGAATTATAATGTACAATATACAATTCATATTTAAAGGAATTCATAATTAAATTGTAAAGCCCTGATTTATCGTTCATGAATTAATAATCAACATTAGTCCTACAATAAAGACTCGTCCAGATCTACAAATTTCATTGATAAAAAAGCGCTCCCACTTGAATAATACATTTAGTTAGACCTCTGTATATATTTTTTCTGTACTCGTATATACAAACCGAAATAAATATATCGAGGGCATAATACTCTCTACTTATTTTATTATAAAGACGTATAAAGTAGGTGGCCCCAGTGGTATCGTGTCGGCCTGTGCATGAGATGTGAGAACCCAGGTTCGATTCCCACTATCGACAAACATTTTCACCATATTAATACTACTTCTGTGGCTTCCCCTCCTCTTCTCACATCTTTGGAGGCCGTGATTTGACGGCTAGTAACCGCACTTTACGCGCAAAAATATATCACTTACCGAGATCTGCTTCGGCAGAGTGCCACACCCAGTATTGGGTAGAAGGCGTGATGATATATTTGTTTATTTATTTATAAAGTAAAATAGCGGAAATACCTGTATAATAGCTTGTATATTTTTAAAATTCTAATTATAAAACTTATTTTTCTAATTTACTGAAAACTTTCATTTCACGCCTTTTTGATACGATGCCTTCGACGCCTTTTAACGATTACTGGATGTGGCACAATATTATTTCAATATTTATGTCCCACAATAATAATAAAAAAAAACAACAATTTGTCATTTATTCCATTTTCCAGTTAATTTATTAATTGGCATTTTTTGAGAAGGCTCACTTCGCTTATCATTTACAATAGATTTTAGAGGTAATAATTAATACTGATCAAACTTAAAGTTGATTTTAATAACAAAATATGAACATACAAAAGCAATAATTGTATTTCTCAGGCTGCCAAACACGCAAACTCATTTCGTAACAATAGTCATATATACGTATTTTTAATCTATTTAACAATAAATTCTGGATTTGGAAGTTAAACAAAACTTGGAATTGAATATAATTACTTGACTAGTACCTATTAGAAGGCTAAAAATGCAAATTTTCAAGAATTTTTTTCCCAGCTTCTTTATTTGATATGACCTATAACTTTTTCTATAATGTAAGTGATTCGAGAGTACAATTTTTTTTACATTTTTTTGACTTTCTATCCAATTTATAGATGGCGCCAAAGTTGAGTCCTTTAAAAATCCTTGTCCCATGGCGGACGAATAATTTCCGGATTGGCAACTCAGAAACAAAATATTCAAAAAGCATTTTAAAGAGGAAGGTGTCTCACACAATAATTCACCACCGTTAATGAAAAATCGGTAAAAAAATAAAAAATGGCGGACTTTTAAAACAAAGTATAAAAAATTAACCCGTTTTTCATCCTTTTTTCTTGCGCCAAAATTTTATTTTTTTATTTTTTAGCCAAATTGTGGTGAATTATTGTGTGGAATAGTTTAATAAAAAAACACGCCAAGATTTATTAATATCAGTTCAGTAGATTCGGAGATTAACTGTCCGCCATTTGAAAAAATATCATTCGAGCGCTTAAAGTTCTTCAATACTAATTTAACTTTCGAATTTCTCAAAAATATTTTAGGAGGTAACTTTAGAAGGTGTAAGAAGTTGAAAAATGTAATAAAAAAATCAATTTTTTGTAAATTCTATTAGGTACTAGTCCCTTAAATGAAGTTTGCTATTAAGTCTTGAACGATGACACTTGTCCATAAAGAAAAGTGACAAATAAAATTGCTAGTTTCTTAGCTCTTTTTATAGTAGACTTAATATATTTTTCTCAACTGTAAAATTTTATGATATGGCATCAATTTACATTAATAGAATGAATAAAATTAATTTATGAATAGATTTTTTTTTCTTTTTAATGATATCTAATATGTATGTATATTTAAGTAGTACTCGTATATCATATTATATAAGTCAATATTAGTAATATGTAGATAAAAGGAAAAAAAGATTAATAAAACAATAAACTATTAAAAATATTTATAAACAAAATTATTATATTACAGAAAACAGTTGAGATATGCATAAAAATTAAAATATTAATAAACTGATATATTTATTTTCTATAAAAACAATAAAAAGTTCATAAACAATTTATTTTATTATTCATTTTTAATACCCATAGATGATATTTTGACATGTAATAATATTGGTAATCGACTATTAAAGCAATTGGATATTAAATTATAAAGTTTATTTTTAACACTATATCATGCTTTAACATTTAAATAAATAGTGGTAGGCAAGTCACTTGTTGTATGTGTAGACAAATTAAAATTATTATTGCTTTTTAATTTAAAATTTAACTTTGAATACCTCGGTTAGAACTATTTTTAGCACATCAGGCTAATCTTGAATCCTTTTTTGATCTTTCTAATGCCACTATTTTCAGTCTAATGTCCCATTCTAAAAATGTATGCCGAGTGTATCACAAAAATGGTTCAAATGAAAGTTGTAGAGATTATATTTCTGCATTCAAATAATTAAACTAATTTTATTTCCTATGTTTTGAACGGCAGAAATTAAATATGAAAATTTACAAAATTATAATTTAATACAATATTTTTTTTAAATATTATTTTTATTTGAAACCAGGCCGACCAAATGAACAAATTTATATAAAATTAGTTGAAATTTCTCGAACTAAAACATATTTTCTTATTTAATCACACCATAATTTGAAATGGGATGGCTAGCTCAGTGGTATAAAGTCGGCCTGTGGTTCCTGAGGTCCCTGGTTCGATCCCCACAGGCGACAAATTTTCATAATTTGAAAAAGCTATCCCTGTGGCTCCTCCACCACTAACATGTTTGGGGGCCGTGATTTGACGACTGGTAACCGCACTTCACGCGCAAAATATATCACTTACCGAGATCTGCTTTAGCAGAGTGCTACACCCAGTAATGGGTAGAAGGCGTGATGATATATTTATTTTTTTTTTATAATTTGAAATGTATTTTTTTTCATTTCAAGCCCTGATTGGTACCTAAAAAAGACCTTTACTTTTTCTTGTGACACTCAACATATACTGAACAGGGAGCATTACTGCCAAAAATTACAACCAACCTCTTGTTTTATGTATGCAGAGTAAATTCACGAGTATTTTAATGTATGATTAAATAATAAAGTTGTAAAATTTTAAAACAATAACCACCAAATGTGTACAATTTTCTTATCTTTAATTTAAGTTTATTCGATTCTTTTGTTTCGTATCCAGATTCATTCTCGTACATACAACATCGTAAATAAAATCAAACAAAAAACTGTTTTAAAAACAAAACCGTTATTATTATTTTTTCTTGTAAAATGTTCTTATCTTAATTATTTATTTTAATCAAGTGATCTCAGCCAATCGACCTTCAGTGCATTGCATGTAAAATAGGTTGTCATTTTGTCAAAATAACTTACGACTGTTTCTAACTGTGCTGTAACCATGATCATGTTACTTTTAAAATAACTATTTGTGATTTTTTCTGGCGCCAATGTCATGTCAGAAGCTGTCAAACAAATGGTTTAGTGTGTGCGAAATACTTTTTTTTATTACTCTAAAGAATGTAAACTGTTAATACAGTTTTAATTAAAAATTCTGTACTTAAAATAATTATGTCTTCATTTTTACAAAAGCTATTAATGTAACGTATTAACGGACTAGCTTTTTTTGTGCTAATCCTTAAAGCTGCATACTTTCACGTACGGAAGCTAAATAATCAGCGACAAAAATAGAGTTCTATTTTAGGATTAATACTTTTTAACAGTTAAATTTTCTATTATTACATCTAGAACAATTGTGTATGTACTTTTTAATGCATCTAAATTTCATTAAATACATATTTACATTTTTAATTCGTTAATTAATCACAAATAAAAAAATACATTACATAACTACTAATTATGCGATTTTCTACTACTTTACTAAAATTCGCTCCAAAATGATAATAATTTAAATGATAAAGAAGCCTAAATTTAAAAGTTCTGAAAGATTTTATCCTTTATTATTAACTTATTAAAAGTAGAGAAAAGGAAAGTAAGTGAAATAAATATAAATTGCTGTTTGACTGCTCTGCTGCAGCAGATCTTAATAGATGATATATTTTTATTGGCATAAGTAACTACCAAACCTTGGCTCTTATATTAGCTATAGGGAAATCCACAAGAATTGCTATTCAGTACTTTTTATTAGAAACAAATTGACGACTGAAACTAGCAATCAATCAATCAATACTTACATAGTAGAATTATTATTTTACGCATTGTTAACTGTAACAAAGTTAGTTCTGTCACGAATATTTGAAAATAAATATTCAAATAGTTACAATAGTTATTTGTGTACCTAGAGCAGAAAGTAGTCTATTGCCGCTCGCGCATGGAAAGCGGCAAGAACACTTTCTGCTCGAGGTGTATACAATATTTTTTCTACGACCATTTAGAAACGCTTGAAACAGAATTTAAAATATTTTTTTACAGTTTTTCTGTTTGTAAATTCGGGCGACAGTTTTTCTGTATCCATGGATACGATGATAACTCAAGCTGGATTTATAATGAAGTAACGTAAGAGGTAAACTAAAGTAAAGCAAAGTAATAAGTAACGCAAGCAAATTATTGATTTATATTGAGAAGCAGAACATAATACTGTTAGCCAATCAGAGGTATGTCGCAATTTCTTTTCATTTTTTTGGAGTACTTATCTCTTATAATTTTCCGACGATGTTGGACATATTCAGCTAAACATAAATATAAACCAAAATATATTAATATAATAATATAACTTCAAAAACTTAGTTTGTTTTCAGAGGATTTCCTAACTCTTTTTAATTACTTTAGAAATCTATTGATTACTTGTCATACAGAATTTTATTGGCCTCTACAAATTGTAGTATTTCTCTGTCGATTTAAAAAAAAATTAGATCAATCAAAATGTATGGCAGTGACAACTAATAGATCACGGTCGGTAATACAATGCGAAATTCAAAACGCTGACTTCTGATTGGCCAGCAGTAAGAAATGTTAGGTAATGTAACGTAGAAAGATGACCATCTCTTGCGTTGCTTACCTTACTTTACCTCTTGCTTTGCGTCAATATAAATGGTTCTACTCCAATCACAAGTTTTAACTTGTTCCTTTACCTACTACTTTTGCGTTATCTCTTGCGATACTTCATTATAAATCCAGCTTTACATTGCCGCTCGGCAAGCGGCAAATGTCAACTTCCTGCTTTCAACTGACGGTTGGAAATAGCTATTTACATAACAAGTGCGCGAATGGTGCAAATGACGTGTTAGTGCACGGTTTGTATAATGCTTTTTGTAACGAGCAAAAATTCTATAATCAACAATGAGATGGGATGGTTAGCTCAGTGGTATGAAGTCGGCCTGTGGATCCTGAGGTCCCTGGTTCAATTACCACATGCGACAAATTTTCATAATTTCAAAAAGCTATCCCTGTGGCTCCGCCACCACTAACATGTTTGGGGGCCGTGATTTGACGACTGGTAACCGCACTTCACGCGCAAAATATATCACTTACCGAGATCTGCTTCAGCAGAGTGCCACACCCAGTAATGGGTAGAAGGCGTGATGATATATTTATTTATTTATTTATTAACAATGAGAAAATTTATTAAATTTGAAGCGTGATTTTCTATTGTCAGTTTACTATGTCATGAATTGACATTTGTTATTTAATAATAAATTGTTTATTTTTTTTTCGTAAAGCTTGTTAAAATGTCTGACTGTTGGCGTTATAAGTTAGTGTCTCCATTTCTTTTATAAATTCCTTAAAATGTGTGCATTTAAGTACAATAAGCTTTTAAATAATCAAAATTTAGAACCATGAAAATAGGTGTTTCTTCAATTACTTTGAAGCACTAGTGCGCAAAACCAAACTTTACTGCAGTTTCCAGGGTAATGTAAACTTTATTTTGAATGATGCGAGTATAAAAAGTCTATTTTTATATTTTAACATATGGAAAAACTTGTAGAATTAATGTTTAAATAATAAATTAAAACATTTTTTATATTATTAGCAGTTGTTTTAATTTTAATGCTCAACTTATTTTGAGTACTATTTATAGCCTTAATTTATTAATGATGGGATGGCTAGCTCAGTGGTATGAAGTCGGCCTGTGGATCCTGAGGTCCCTGGTTCGATTCCCACAGGCGACAAATTTTCATAATTTGAAAAAGCTATCCCTGTGGCTCCTCCACCACTAACATGTTTGGGGGCCGTGATTTGACGACTGGTAACCGCACTTCACGCGCAAAATATATCACTTACCGAGATCTGCTTCAGCAGAGTGCCACACCCAGTAATGGGTAGAAGGCGTGATGATATATTTATTTATTTATTTTATTAATTCTGCTGCTAAATCTTATTTTGTTAGTTACAAATTTTGTTTAATGCAATGCTCAAATGTTGGGTCACGCATAATATTTTTATAGCAAAATAAAATATTTGATGCACAAATTGAAAATCAAGGTGCGAGATTCTAGTTTTTTGGGTACTGATTATGAATACTTAGAGGCTGAAATTTTGGTATCAAAATATTTGTTTTGTTGACGAATAGCCAATATTTGAAAATCAAATACATTTAATTTTGGTGCTTGGTTAAATACAACCCGTATTATATTTATTATATTATTTATAATTCATGTAATTAGTGTTCGTATAATCTGGTGTCTGGTTTACCGAGATTATGCTGTACTCATATTTTTTAATTGGGTTACCAACCAAAAAATTATCTGTGGTTATGTTAATTTGGGTTAATACTAGACGCATTGACGCTAGTATTACAATATAATCATGGGTTATTCATTCAGTCGAATAGTTCAACTAAATTTTATATTTGGGAATAGATCTCTAAAAAAGTATATCAAGTTAACTAATTACAATAAAGGTATCTAGATTATGTAATTGATCTGCTAATTTTTAACGACAAGTAAAACTATTTAATGAATCAATCTATATGTTTTAATTTACTAATTAAAACGTATATTTTGATAGTTTCATGCCCAGTATTATAAAGAACAGAATAAAATTAATTCTATAGCAAATTTAATTTAATCAACAAATTCTAATCAATTTTATTTATATTATGGCATATATAACATTACTGTCATTTGAATGAATAAATTTAATTTACTTTGGAAGTAAACTTATTTGTCGTTTATAATACCGAGCATTAAGCAAATTATTAACAAGTGATGATATCAAATTTAATTAATTAATATAGGTAACAGAGGGTCATAGGTTCCAGATTCAAATTCAAATCACGGTGGTATCCAAATTTGTTGTTGTTGTTTTACTTCATAAAACAAGATTTTTTTTTAAATTCCAAAATTACCTTAAGTTAACATTTTTAGTTCCACTGGTATGACTTTGACAGTTAGTTCTAATTTATTAATAATTCACTACAATAGTCAATTTGTTCATTATACAATATTAGATAAATGATTGTTTGTAGTGCCGGCCAGTGGCGCCAAAAATGTACATTTCAATAACCATATTTTAATATTGGGAATTTTGAAAACATCTTTTTGTTCTGTGATTAGTACGTATTATAAAAACTCCTATTAATTTACATAAAATCATAAATCAATTTTATTGTTTTACATTTTTATAACTATTGGTAGATAATATTTAGAAGTTTCATAAAATGAATCTTCAGAACATTTTATAATACATAAAATTTATTTTTTTTTTTTTTTTTTTTTTTTTTTTTCTGGCTTCTTTTGGCGGACCAACTACTTAGGTCATATGCCGCCATTCCGCCCTGATCTGCGTTTTAGATGTTATGGTCAACAGCAACGCGAGTTTTCTCTGGACGGTCACCCATCCAAATACTACCCGCGCGCAACGTTGCTTAACTCGCGTTATCGCTTAGATCAGTACCAACGAGCTGAGCCATGGCCGTTGACAACAAATTATTTATTTATTTATTTATTTATTTATTTTTGTTTGATAAGGAAGACCAACAGTTTCCCAATGACAGGTCTCCACGATTTACAATTACAAATTACAATTAAGAATGACAATATGTTACATGGTTACAGTACATATATATATTATTTATTAAAATGTGTGTAGTAAAGAATTCTTGAAGTAGTTAAATGTTTGAAAAAATAAATCTAGATGCTGATAATTATTGTTATAAGACTGCATTATACGATTAATTGGTGAATTTTTGAAGTTGTTAGTATTAAAGTTATTGATATGAAATAAATTATTAGATCTTGTTACTGTGGGAATTTCTATTTTAAATTTATGGATAAAACTCTGCGCGTCGATAAGATTATTAAATACTTTATATAAAAATAATATTTCAGCATTAGATCTTCTTTGTTCGAGAGATGTTATATTGAAATAACGCAAACTATCTAAGTACGTCATATTATTAATATTTAATTTATATTTAACAAGTGATATAAACTTACGCTGGATTGATTCAATTAAATGAATATTTTTATTGTACATAGGATTCCATATTATGCATGAATATTCCAAATGAGGTCTAACCAATGATCTATAAAGCGTAATTAAGGAATCTTTCTGCTGAAATGGTTGAGATAATCTAATTACGAAACCTAAAAATTTATAACCCTTTTTGACCATTACTTCCGATTGTTCATTGAATGTTAATTTTGAATCAAAGATTACACCGAGATCGCAAATCTTTTCCTTTCTAATTAGGTAGTTACCTTGTAAGTCATAATTGAAATTTATCTTGATTTTATTTCTGGTATAAGTCATTATAGAGCATTTATCCAGATTTAAATGCATATCATTAGTTATGCAAAACCGGTGTAATCTTGATAAGTCGTCTTGTATCATTTGACAATCTTCCAGGGATTCTACAGTTTTAAAAAATTTGAGATCATCAGCAAAAAGACAAAATTCGCAATGCATGAAACAAGAAGAAATGGAGTTAATATATAAGTTGAATAACAGGGGTCCCAAGTGAGATCCCTGAGGTACACCAGATGAAACTAATATTTCACGCGATATAAATCCATTGCAGACTACAAATTGTGACCTCATTAGAATATATGACTCAATCCAACGTAGTAAAGATCCATGAATGCCATACTCAGACAATTTTCGTAATAATATACAATGATTTACTCTATCGAACGCTTTACTAAAATCAGTATATATTACATCAACTTGTTTTCTTTGATCCATATTGCTACTAACAAATTCAGTGAACGGTAATAAATTATTTATAACTGATTTGCCACTACAGAATCCACTTTGTTGTTGGATAATAATGTTGCGGAATACATGACTAATTTTTTTAACAATAAGCGCTTCAAATACTTTTCCGAAAAGTGATAAAATTGAAATTGGACGATAATTGGATGTTTTTGATTTGTCACCAGATTTAAATATGGGAATTATATGAGAAATTTTCCAAAATTTCGGAAAAATACCTTCTTGCAAGGATTTATTAAATATTATAAATAGTGGATGTACAAGATAATGAGCACAGTATTTAACAAATTTTGAATGAATTTTGTCAGGTCCGCAACCTTTATGTACATCTAAATTTTGTAGAAACTAAAATATTTCATCTGATGATATATTAAGTATTCCTAAATTAACACAATGATCGTGAAGTTTATCATGTAGATTAGCATTACTGTTACTAGCTGAGTCAGTGTAAACTGATTCGAAATGAAGTGCAAAGAGATTGCAGATATCGGCACCATTACTTGCTTCACAATCATTGTGGGACATAACATTTGGTATGTTGTTATTCGTTTTCCGCGTTTTTGTGTAATTCCAAAAGTGTTTTATATCAGTTTTAATATTGGTTTCTATAAGATGAATGTATTTATTAAAATCTCTATCCATACAAAGTTTAACTCTTTTACGTAACAAAGTGAAAGAATTGAAATCATTTAAGTTACCATACAATTTCCATCTTTTATGAAATTTGTGTTTCTCTTTAATCATTTTAATTAGGGACATTATAGGCTATATGTATTTAATTAGAAGACAATTAGCGGTTACTATAACAAGTTTTTAATGCTATATAAAGTGTCTTAATTTGGACATTCAAAAATCAAATACCCCACAGATCATCATCATCGGCGATCACTCACGAACGAGTATGATTGTTCCCTCAAGGATGTGTTCTTAAGTGGCTAATTAGCCCGATTCTGGACCCGCACACTCGGCCACACTGCCCGCATGTGTTTCCTGGTGGTAAGGATGGGGGTTGAGGTCCAGCTTGTTTTCTGAGTTCTCTCTCTTTCCTTCTTTGTCTTTTTTCTATCTCATGTTCCTTCCGATTTTGTTCAAATATAGTGCATCCATGCCTGATTGCATGTCTCCACTCGTGTCTGTTCAGAGCAAGATCTTCCCATGCATCTATGTTGATATCGCATTCTTTAAGTTTATCCTTCAGGCCATCTTTATAACGCTTTTTAGGGCCACCTTTATTTCGCTTCCCGTTTGAGAGTTGGCCGTAAAAGATCTTTTTGGGCAGTCTGCCATCTCGCATACGCACAATATGACCTGTCCATCTAAGTTGTTGTTGTAGGATCATGGCTTCTATGCTTACCATCTCGGAATCTTGCAGCACGCTGATGTTTGTTCGGTGATCTTGCCAGACGATTTTCAGGATCCTTCGGAGACATCGTTGATGGAATTTCTCCAGGTTTTTTATATGTCTTCGATGAGTTGTCCAGGTTTCACAGCCATATAGCAGGGTTGGTATAACCACTGCTTTATATACTTGAAGCTTGGTGGATGTTCGAATACCTCGAACAGCAAACACTCTATTCTTCAGCCTTCCAAATGCTGCACTAGCACATTTCAATCGATGTTGTATTTCAGAGTCAATGTTTGAGATGTCCGATAAATGGATGCCCAAATAGGGAAAGTCGGAGACATTTTGCAGTGGTTCGCCTGAGAGAAGGATCTGTGGTGGAGGAATATCATTTATAGGTGGAGGTTGAAAAAGAATTTTCGTTTTCTTGATATTTACTTTGAGTCCCAATTTATTGTATGCCTCTGAGAATGTGTTTAGAATAATTTGCAGATCCTCCTCTGTATGTGCAGCCACCGCGTTGTCATCTGCATATTGCATTTCAATAAAAGATGTATTGGAAGTTTTGGATTTGGCATTAAATCTGGAGAGCCTAAATAGATTACCGTCCATTCTGTATTCGAGGTCAATACCAGAAGGCATGTTGTCTTTTACAAGGTGTAGTACTATGGCAATGTATATTGAGAATAGGGTTGGAGCGATAATACAACCTTGTTTCACACCTGTGTTCACCGGGAATGGTTGTCCTGTCGTTCCATTGCTAATAACCGTAGCGGTCATGTTGTTATGCAGTAGTTTGAGTATTTTTATGTATTTGGGTGGACAACCAATTAGTGATAGAATCTTCCATAGGGCTTCGCGATTTACTGAGTCGAAAGCTTTTACCAGGTCAATGAATGCTATATATAGTGGTCTATTTTGTTCGCGGCACTTCTCCTGCAATTGGCGGCATGTAAAAATCATATCCGAAGTTCCTCGATTAGGTCGGAAACCACACTGTGTTTCTGGCAGACAGTCCTCTGCTAGTGGCATCAGCCGTTTAGCAAGCACTCGGGTAATGACTTTTCCTGCTGTAGATAGTAGCGAAATTCCGCGATAGTTTCCACAATCGGTTTTATCGCCTTTTTTATAGATGGTAATGATTGATGCACGCATTGAACCACGCTGAAATGTCTCATCACTATAGACAGTTTTCTCGTAATTGTTAAATGAATTTCTCTAATTTGTGACATCAAAATGAAGAAATATAACCTGTATTAAATAATGTGAAAATGTCGTATGAATTAACTGTTGATAATATAAAAATAATAATAATATTCTTTTATTTTCCAGTATTATGTGCCACTTTGGTCATTGCAGACCAGCACTGGTCCTACAAGGAAGAAAGTAAGTTATTTTTATTTATTTTCTTATATATTATAATAATGAGGTAATGGTTCAGCGGTATCGATTCGGCCTGTGAATCCTGAGAACCCTGGTTCGATCCCCACAGCCGACAGAACATTTTCACCAAATTAAAATTACTCCTGTGGCTCCCCTACCACTAACATCTTTGTTGGCCGTGATTTGATGACTGGTAACCGCATTTCACGCGCATAAATATATCACTTACTGAAATCTGCTTCGGAAGTGTGCCACACCCAGTAATGGGTAAAAGGCGTGATGATATATTTATATTTATTGTATAATAGTTATTCTATTATATTTCATTCCTAACTAGATTACCTAACCTACATTTTGATATTAATATATTTACATAAATAAATGAACATATTTATAAAACTACAAACTTAAACCCTGTATGTGAAATAATATATAAAAGTAATAATCAGGATATAATAATTGTAGTTGTTAAATAATCATTTTATACAGGATATATTTGAAAATATGTCACTAGGCAGTACCATGAGGACATATTCATTAGACACTACTGTGTATTTGTTTTAGTTTATAGCTGCCCCAAATACAAATATTTAAATATAGGTGATATACTCGTATTTGTCAAGCCTTACAATTAGACATTTAGATTATCGTCTTTGCATCTCCATCTTAATGAAAATGAAAATTTTATTTTCGTGTGATGTGACGATATTTTATATTGACATTATTCAAACAGGATAGAACTTTATTTCTCGTAAAATATCAAACTACCTATTTATATCAGTTATACTTAATTGCAAGATTAAAAGATTTATTTAAAAATTTTTGCAATCTGATCTTTTCTAATATTTGTAGATTTGTTATTAGATTCGTTATTACGAGTAAGCGTGAGTAATTTGAGATGTTTTGTGCATATGTTATATACGTAGAAGAAAGAAGGTGAATGATAAGTGAATAGGAATGATTGGATAGATGTGATTGAAGGTTTGTTGTGTGATAAATGATGTTGAGTGTAATAAATAAATAAGTTTCTATGGAGTGATCTATGAATGTGGCTAAAGTGAGGGTGGTGTTTTTGGATGATAATGTTTGACACGAGCTGATTATTTGATGAATGTAATAAGGGAATATTTTATGAATTATTTTAGGGTTCGTGCTACCCCATTTGATGGGATATAGCGTGAAGATATGTATGTATGCAATCTGATGTTTACTTTAATACACATATCATGAAGTAAATTACCTACATATCTAATCATAAGAAATAATAAATAGTTACAAAATCATTTCAGGAATTCATTTTCCTCAATATCGATAGTTAGTAATAAAAATAATTTATATAATTATCAATAACTAATTATTACATATTTACTTCCCAAACTACATCTGTTGAAACTGCACAAAAATTAGGCTCTAGCGTTTTCAGAACCACCGGCCCACTTTTACTAATTCGTGAGCGGTTTTCAAATTCTCAGAAAAACCAAACAACAAACAAACGAGAACAAAAAACCTAGAAATACTCTGGTTTTCTACTAATTTTTATTATATCACAAAAAAAAAATCGATAGAGAAGTAGATTTTGCAGCATTTTACTAGTTTCGGCAATTTTATTTATTACACTATTCAAATCCAAGTTCATCGGCATTTTTTTCCTGGAGCAATCAATATGAAAGATTATATATTAAGATTATAGACTGTACTTTTTAAGCCACTTTTAATCAATTTTAAGATAAAAAAAACTCCTCACATCGTCACATCTAATTTCCGTGATAGTCTTAACATATTTATAAGCTAGACTAATTATAGTATAAGCGTCAACAACATAAATTACAAAATTGAACTCAGTACGACCTGCCAGGGAGTATTTTCATATGTACCGCATTTATAATTTTAGTAGCGTTCGATTTGCACCAAATCTCAGTAAATCTCACCTCACCTCAGTTTGACAGTTTTTCTGTGCTGTTCTATTTGCACTGACATAACTGAGATCAAGTGAGACACTCACTTCCCCCCTTGCCGATGCTGCACTACCTATTTCACTGGTGCGTACTGAGATTTTTTACTCAGTTAAGAGTGGGGGTAAAATTCGTTATGTTTTGTTTGTAGTTTGAATATTTGGAAGTTATTTAACAATTTTTTTAAATTGTATATGTTATTATAAATCATGTCCCACAGCTCACTTCCAACAAAAACATTAAGAAAATCATGTGTTGTCCGCGAAATGATACTACAACGTTCGTCACGTAACCGACTCAGTTCAGACCTGTCAAAACCCGTTCGATTTGCGATCGAAAAAATATCATCTCATTTCAGAGAATCTCAACTCAGTTGAAATGAACTGAGGTGAGATTGCTTGCAAATCGAACGCTACTTTTGTTGTGCAGCGACCCACTTCTGGTATTTGCCAGAAGACTAGTCTACCCCTGTGTTAGAGTTAACAGGTACATATTGTACAAACATCATGTTAAACTCCATTCCCTGTATGAAAACGATTACGTCATATGTGGACGAGGTTATCATAAATACGATGAAATATAGCTATATTTTTTAAATAACATTAATCGTACCTTTATGAATCGCATTAACGTATGTCTTAATAAGTAAAGACACACGTTTCATGTTTTTTCATGCTCTATCACATTTATTATTTTAATGAAAACGTATGACAGTTCTTACTAATATGAAAATTTATATTTACTTTGTTCACATTTGTTTATAAAATAAAAATAGAGACCTATGGTCATGATTTTGTTATTTTCTCGCCTATCATTTCTAAGTTTGTGACATTTTCGATACATAAATATAGACTGTAAAATAAGAAATGGTTAGAAAATGTTGGGTAATCAAATGCAGAAATGCGTTTGTCATCTTCATGATTATTTTGCGCTGGAGTTAGAGAATCGGGGATCCTTAATTAATTTAACTGTAGTACGAGCGGTAATGTGCATTGTATTTAGTATTTTCATAAAATAAAATAAATATATCATCACGCCTTCTACCCATTGCTGGGTATGGCACTCTACCGAAGCAGATCTCGGTCAGTGATACATTTTTGCGCGTGAAGTGCGATTACCAGTCGTCAAATCACGGCCCCCAAAAATGTTAGTGGTGGAGGAGCCACAGGGGTAGTTTTTGAAATTATGAATATTGTTTGTCGCCACAGGCCGACTTCATACCACTGAGCTAGCCACCCTATTTTATTTTCATATATTGTTTATTTATATATAATAATAATAGATATAAAAATGTATATTGCTTTGAGTTTTAATTTACAAAATTACATATTTCAATAAGGTAGGTAATATATTTCGTGGGTTAAGATAAATTTATATTTGACTTTTATTTCATATATTGCAGAATTTGGTTATTACATTTTATAAAGTAAGGTCCCCCCGACTAGAAAATTTGGACCTATAGTACGAATTTGTCAAATTAATTCTTATTATTATTATATGTCGTTTCAATATGTACGTGTCTAAATTGCCATACGATAAATAAATAAATAAAGTAATAAATATTTTAATCTGACATAGGTTATGTTTTAAAAATGTCAATCCAATACCAATGTAAACGTTTTAAGTACAAAACTTTGAATCACATGGATACCGAATGTGACGTAATAGTTTTCATACAGGGAATGAAGAATACCAGGATTTTCAGTTCCTTCATTCTATCTGTATTTAGTAATGATTATCTATTATAATATAAACACAACAATATTTCAAATCAAAGTTGAATTAGCGATACTAACAATATATTTAAAAGAGCTTATTAATCCTTTGTCAAGATCTATCAAACTCAAACACGACACAACTTTAATTTCTGTCTCAACATAATTATTAGCATAATGTCATGATTTTTCCATTATTAACATTATGGAATATGTGTTATGTTAAATAAAACATTAACTCTAAATCAAAGAGTTTCCAACAATCAAACTTTCGTTTTTCAATATAAAAAAGTTAAATGTATTTTATTGTACTTCGTGTCGTTTTTAGATGTTTACAAATGATTGTGTGCAAACTCGTACTATAGAATCGTACTATTTTCTTCTTTCTGAGTCCTTGCCAAAACATTCAGCGAGATAGTCATAAAAGTAGCTATACAAAAATAAAGAAAATATTAGAATGTTTATGTATATTTCACACATTCTTTGCAAATAGTACAACGATTATCTTATATAAACTACAGTAAAAAGTTTATTGCAGATCAAAAATTTTAGTTTCTATAATTTTATTATAAACACATTTGCGTCTTTGCCTCTAAAGACCGTTTTTCACGAATGAAATTTTATCGTACGACTTTATTATGTAATGACAGGTTTCACACCGCGACCGTGAGGTAATACTGTACAATAAAATGTTTCTGGTGTGAAACGGCAATTAAGCTTACTCTACGATTTTGTTATCATCCGATAATATATTGTTTGTATGGAACAATCCCAAATATGTTTTAAATTTAAATTGTTGTTTCTAAATGAAACTTAACAAATTATTTTATTTGGCATACTTATTATTTTAATTGGTTAAACAGACCAATCTAATTTTTTTAATCACAATGATACTTGATTTTTAATAATATATGCTTATACCGTTCACTTATGAGAAAGGCAATATTTAAATTGTTCGTTTGAATAGTTCTAATTAAAATGTAACTGTACTATTTGCAGCTATTTCTACAAACTTGCGATAGATATAGGTAATACTTGAAAATGCAATGTAGCATATGTCAGCAATATTTTGGTAAATGCATGCGGTTATTTTAGCGCCTTTTATATTGGAGACAAGCCAAGTGTTTATATTTGTTGAGAAAGTAAATCGTGTCATATTTTTGCTCTGCTATTGAAAACACTGACCATTACAATATTTTAAATAAACATATAAACTTTCAAAATTATATTTTTAAAATTTATGTAAATGGATATATTAGACATAAATAAAATAAAACTAATAATTAACAAAATTAATTAGAAATAATAATAGTTATTTGTTTAACTAGCCAAAGCAGTCGATTGTTTAAAATTAATATTAATTTTGTGATTATTTTAAATATTTTTAATGTTATTGGCATCATCGTAGTCATCATGTTATGCATTTGTAGAGCGGTGGCAAATAAATTTTATGCTTATAATTTCATAAATGTCATTTAGTATTTTGTGAATATAGTAAATCACTGTATATGAATTAAATTTACAATATATATATATATATATATATATATATATAACAGAAAGTAACAAAGGAATATTTCCCCCCCCCCTAGATTAAAGAAGCGACACGCTGGTTGTAATTATATTTATTAATTTAATTATAATTTTCGAAAAAAAATAACTTAGTAATTAATATGATAGAGAGAAAAATTGGAATACAATCAGATTTGCAGCCAGGGTTACCGTGGCGCAAATGGTTAACGCATATGATCGGAGTTTTTAGGTCTCAGGTTCTAATACTAATTCCAATTTTCCTTTTTTCTTTTCTTTTCTAAAACATAAATGTAGAACTTGTTGTTTTTCCGTAGCAACAATTTTACATCCTATCAGTCAATAAAAACCAACTTTGAATGTTAATGGGCAAAAAAGTGATTATTTACAAATCAATACTTTATATCTAATAATAATAATGATTTATTTATCAAAATGTTCGAACAAACTGATTGAATTTTAGTAACTTATGGTTGTTTTCAAATTTATCTTTAAAAATATACAGTCACATATTTTATTTAGTATTAATTCATTTTATATATTTTAAGAACATTAAAATCGTAAATTTAACATTCAGTAATAAATTATATAAATAAAATGAATTAAGTATAGATAAATAATAATAAATTACATAAATACGACTAAATAAACATTTATGACGTAGTCATACTAATAATAATAACTACTAAATTCAGTACTTATAAGAAAACATTTAAAAAACTATAAATTTAAAACTCAAATTACGTATTTAAAATAAAGATATATGACATAGTGGTAATAAATCAGAGTTGCGAAAAATAAGTTATATAAAGAAAATAATACACAAAAGTTTGCAAGATTGACATATAGGCCTCTGCCAGTGTTCTCACTTCTGATAACAAACATTGCGGAATATAAGTAACTTGAGCTGCTTCTAAACTTTCATCTTCCATTACTAAATAATATTTTTAATATAAACTGTAATAACAAAAAATTAATAAATTTATCTACTCAAAACCACAACTAATTTTCAAACTATGCCACGTCGTCTTAAACCGTTTATACGCTAGAGGCTAGAGCATTGTGCCTTGTCGACGTAGTGGCATTTAGACACTATTGCTTTAGACAACGTGATATTTATTTCTAATTTTAAGCTATTACTACAAAAATTTTTTTTAAAAAATAGTAAGCGGTGCACAGAAATGGATTATCTAATTTGTTGTATTCAAAAACTGTCGAATAATAAAGTTTGTTTTAAATATTAACTAAATTGCCTACAAGATAATAACCATGATTTTACATATAAAAAAGAAACAGTTGCAATACTGCTATACATTTTGTAGCTAAGGTATATTTAATGTTAAATTTAGGTTGAAATATTAAAAATTAATTGTAGAATTTAGTAAATGTAAAATATCTGCGTTCTGAATCTTATTGAAATTTATAGCGAAAGTATAGTTCTGTTGTGATTTTGGGCTCGTAAATTCGTCTAGAATTACAGTAGTATAGAAAAATATACTTGAAACTTGTAAGGCACGAAAAATTTCACGCTTTTATTTCTTCCTCACATATGTATAAAAAGTATTTAATAATTTTTTTGCATATTATGTAGTAGTTATAATACAAAATCTGAAAAGAAATATGTTGATATTGTGATTATTAAAATTCTTAGGTTATAGCTTACTAAATTGTAATATCGTTTTAAATTCACCTTCTTATTGTGTTTTCTTAATAATAATATTATGAAATATTTATCTGACTATGAAAATACTTTCTAATTATGATAAAATACATTTTATAATATTTGAGGTTATCATTTAGAAATAACATTTAACGTGTGTCTTCGTAGTGATGCCAATCTTACAATATAAAATGTTACAAGACAGTTTAACAATAGGTTCCATTATTAAATTGTTTTCAGAATAATATTGAACTAATTGTGAACGCAAAATATAAAAATTATTAATAAAAATAGCTGCAATTTAAATATGTTTAGTTACAGCTATCTATCTATCTGTTGTAATTATTCAAAAAGAGTAGTTAAATATATTTAAATGATTTAAAAAGACAGTTTCTATTTTGTCATACGAAAACGATTCATTGTCGCAAATAGAATTTATGTGGATGTATGCTATTATTTCAGTATGCAGGTATTCTGTGCTATTCTATTCTAATTCTAGTTTCATTTTCATATTTTATATTCATTTCAATTTACAATAACATTAACATTTATGAAGTTAAATGAAGCATGTACTGAAATTTACAAACACAATTGCGCAATTTATTAATAATAAATCTTTATCGGCGTACATGAGAGACGTATTTGGTAAACAATTATATGCATAAATACATACGTGAAGCGTGTACATATGTGATTGTAATATAATTTTCGGTAATATATAAAGATGCTGCATAATTTCATTGTCGATCCTGTTTCTTTCAGTTCATCTCTTCATTAATATGCAGGGAAATGGAAAAGAACATCATCGAAATTCTTTTATTCATAAAATGCATCTTAACATACACGGAAATTGTAATAAGGTCCGTCTGGCGCTTATATGATATTATTCAACAACGAATTATGCATGATAAATTTATTATTTGTTTCTCATTCACCGTACCTGTTAGAATTTCAAACATGAATTTTATAAAATTACGACGCATCTAACACGAATAACTAATTATTGTCTAATCTTACTTTCTTCTACACAAAAGCAATATCAGGTTATTTTTTAAATCTTCGTATACATCCTGCAACCACCCATCTACACATGTAGTCAGTTGCATCAACAAATCTTATATTTTAACAATATTTAATTGAGTGTTTGACAGCAATGTCAACTATTTCATATAACAAGTAAATTTGATTTGGAGTAGGTTTTTACATTTTCGACTAAAGTTCCTAGTAAATATCAGCGGAATAAATAAAAACATTCGCATCGAAATCATAGAACAAATGATAATAATTATGATGAATGCCATTTTATGATACGATATTGTTTCAATTATCCTGTCGATAGTTGTTTGTAACATTATACGTAGATGGAAAAATCGATCACTTATGTAATTTTATTTATTTAAACCGAGCTTTAATCAAAAGATTGTAACCGAACTGGTATTTTAATCAACACTAAAAAATAGAGGTCAGCATTTTCGAAAATTGTGATATCCGATCCGATCTGATCCGACTTGATTTAAGATCCAATACGATCCGACTTAATCCGAGATCCAATCAAATCCGAAATCTTATCCGATATCCGATCCGAAATCCGATCCGAAATCCGATCTGAAATCCGATCCAAAATCCGATCTGAAATCCGATCCGAAATTCAATTCAACATCCGATCCGAGATTCGATCCGAATTTCGATCCAAGATCCGTAATTCGTTCGAGATCTGATTCGACATCCGATCCGTAATCCAATTCGAGATCCGATCTAACATCCGATCCGAAATTCAATCCGAGATCCGATCCGATCCGATCCCAAATTTGATCCGGCATCCGTACAATTTTGCATATTTATAATTAACCAATTGTAACATAGCACGGAAGAAAAATAACCATTGTAGATTAATTAAAAATCTAAAGAGACAAATTTTATAGTGACGTTATTTAATCATTTTGTATCATAGTACATAAGTATTTATAAATTTTGCGCTATCATTTCTCTAGAGTGGCATTGGAATTCATGTTTTTTAACTAAAGCTGTGAATGTAAATTTCGAATTCGATGTTTTATGCGACTTTCGGATCGGATATTTTATTCGACTCTCGAATCAGATATTTTATCCAATTTTCAGATCAGATGTTTTATCCGATTTTCGGATCGAATATTTTATCCGACGTTTGGATCGGATCCGATCCGAATTCAATCTGACAGTCGGATGTCAGATCGAATCGGATTCGGATATCGGAACAAAGTTAATTTACAAATTCAAAAACTTTGGATTGTGATAATATTTATTTTTCCATTTTATATTAATGATATTTATACAAAATAATAGAATTCATATTTAGAATTTAGGTTAATTTATTACATTTAAAACTGATGTATTTAAATTAGAGCTGCATACCGAATTGGAACTTGAATCCAGACCGGACTGGCTCATTTTCTTGAACCGTGAACCTTAACTGAAATATTCACGAAGAACCGAATAAATGAATCAAACCGAACTCAGGCACCGATCTTTTTTTTACTATCGAATACAAAAGGAAGTTGAATTGTTTTTTTAATATTTACATAGGTATTTACATAATGTAAATATGTATATATAAGAAGGAACTAGTAAATTTAAATTGGAAAATTGAAATAATAAATTATCATCGTAGAATGTATATTTAAAAAAAAAATAATTAAACCCAACCGATGTGAATCGTTTCAGAACCCGTTGTAACATTTAATTACTTTAAACCGGAACAAAAATCAAACCGACAAAGTATGATGAATCGCGAACTGTAACCGAACAAACTTTTTCAGTGGTTTGCAGTCCTGATTTTAATTAAGCTAAATTTATTATTACAAGGTTTACTACATACACTCTGATATAATTAGATGTTAGGTGTACAGTTGATAAATTCTTATTTGATATTAGGTGTATTCTATTTACCATTTGGATTAGATTGAATTTTTGATTTACTGAACCAGATCACTTATTCATTTGAATGATTTACTTCACTCACTTTATTTCCAATACTAGATTTACTGATTCGGATTTAGCTTAAAGTAATTCCTCCCAATAATTGTACCAGTTTTGTTATTTCAGTTATTTAGTCATGCTGTTTAATTTATCTGAACTGATGTAAATGAACTAAGTAGAAATGGAATACAATTTATATTGTTCTTATCCTTTCTTCAAAACAATTGATCTGTGATAAATTTATTTTTTTATTTATTTTGTTGTTTTAATAAGATATATATATATATATATCTCATGACGATAAATATTTGCATTTGCTATTTAATTATCTAATTCTCCGAAAAAATATTATCAAAATGCATATGCATTTCCAGAAATAAGTCAGTCCCACTGTTCTAGTATGAAATTCTCTGAAATAACATTGTGCTGCTAAAATATTTGTTCTTAAAATATCATTTCAAATTGTTTATGTAAAATTAATAGTTTCAAACAAGCAAACTTTGTCTGCACAATTTCATCAACTAGATTAGACTGTGTAAAATAACGAAAACCTATATTCGCACGAACCACGGGCAGTTTGTGTAGGTGTATAAACCAGAAACGTTGCACTTCTCATAGTTCAAGTTACGTTGGTAGTCAGGCTATTTTATCGATATTTTTATTTTTGATCTCCGAATAGACATATAATAAAACTATAATTTTTATGATATAACACAACCATATATTTTTTAATTTCATTATTCCATCCTCAAACATTTCATGCCCGTATTAACAAAACTGATTTTTTTCTAAATTTGATAATATTAATTATACGTTTTTTTTTGTTTCTAAATATTTCAATAACGATCGTTATGTTTCATAAAATCTAGCTTTATATATAATTCTTTGTAAAATGTAATTATTTATGATAAAACAGTTTCCAAATTCCAAAACAAAAAAAACCTTTTAGAGTTCAATATGAAAAATAAATCATTTCGACTCAATTATTGATGTAACATCCTTACATCTTAGAGATATCGGTAGATCAATTTTTTTTATAGAACTATAAAAAATACCCATATGGGGTAGGTGGCTCAGTGGTATCGAGTCGGCCTGTGGATTTGAGAACCCGGGTTCGATACCCACAGCTGATAAACAATTTTTACCAAATTAAAACTAACCCTGTGGCTCCCCTTCCACTAACATTCTTGAGGGTCGTATTTGACGGCTAGTAACCGCACTTTACGCGCAAAATATATCACTTACCGAGATCTGTTGCAGCAGAGTATCACACTCACTAAGGGGTAGAAGACGTGATGATATATTTACTTATTATTTATAAAAAATCTGTTGCTGTTAGCGTCGGTTGTTAAAATGGTTCTATCTACGAGTTCTTAGATAACTACTTATTAAAATATTGAATTATAGTTATTTGAGTTAGATAATATAGCTCATTACCACACTAGTTACGTTATAAACTCATTACTTAACGCATTTATATTTATAAAAACTATGAACAAAAGAGTAGATATTCAAAATTTATTGAAACATGAAACAATACCAAAAAATAACCTATTTATTATATAAATGTTAATTATATATTTCTTGCATTTCGATAAATAATTTATTTCGTATGAGGTCACTTCCATTGAAATTTTCATAATTGAATTTTTATTTGATTTTCGTTCGCTTTGAATAGTCGTATATAAAATTGTATTTCATGGCCTAATAACAATTATCATGAAGTGTAATTAACACTTTAAAGTACCCTCATACTGGGTTGCATGAAAGTTTTATCGGTTCATTAGCAACTAACAGTTCAATAAGTTTCAGAAAATCGCTATTGATACTTTTGCTAGATAAACAGTTCTTTAACTAAAGAGCTCTTTATTTTTTCTTACAACCTAGCATCAGACTGATAGAAGGTATTTTATTCATAAAAAGTAGCAACTGCATGTATTCGAATTATGGAGTCTTTCTGGTTTTTTGGGGTTAAAAAAGGAGCTTTTGATTTATTTTTATATTTAAATGAAAACCATTTATTAAATACAATTTTTTTCTATACATAAATATATACTTTAAGGGATATAAAAAAAAATCTCCATAATTACCTTTGATAAAATCAAACGGCATTTGAAAATACATACTTATATCTTCTTCGTCCTCTACGGAAAAGTTTTGAAAACTAAAATTTATAAAATTACAGTTGTTCCAAAAAGTCTTATGTGTAAGAAAAATAGCGGGTTTTTAAACAGATTTTTCAAACAATTGTAATCTTTTAAATTTTTATTTTCAATATCTTTTTGTAGAAGACGAAGAAGATATGTATAAATATATATTTTCTAATGCAGTTTGGTTTTTTTGTTTAAGGTGAACCAACGAGGAGCAATCGTGGGCTCCGCAGAGTGCTTTTTTTTAATCATTTTTGTGCACACGTGGAGAACGTAATATCTCGGAAAATTATGCAGAATTGTTTTTATATTCCTTAAAGTATATATTACTGTATAGAAAAAATTGCTATATAATAAATGGTTTTGATTTAAATATAAAAAAATAATTTAAATGCTCCTTTTTTAATACCAAAAAACCAGAGAGACCCCTTAAAAATATATCGGAATGCCATGAGTCATCTGCCATCGCTTTAGTGCTCTCCGATATACTATCTCAAATCCACGAATTACAAATGAAACATGATCATGAACTTATCCAGTTCTCTCCTAAAGCAGATGCAACATGTTAAAACTTACGTTATATAAACATAATGATATACACACAGTTTTACAGTCTTGTCAAGAATGACATGAATATAGTACACATGTCACTCAATGTAGATAATATACACTTCTTGTGCCCATGCGTATTTGATAACTAATTACCACGTGTGGATGAAGTCTGTAATTTGTTGTTTTGTAAACAGAATTGTGGCCTGGCAAATGCCACGAAGGCAAGCACCAATCTCCGGTCAACCTCAGGAAGGACACTTCAGAACGTAGAGTTTTCAATGACTTTCAATTCAAGAACTATGATATGAAGTATCCTGCTTCGATAGTGAATACTGGACATTCCGGTAAGATTATTATGTATTACATATCTGCACTGTAAGTTATTCATTAATGACAAAATTTAAATACAGTAAGTGGAACTTTTATTGCACAGTTGGTTCCCATGGCTACATCAGGTCTATAATATTTACTTACCATCCACCGTGGTCAGTAAGTAAATATTATTGATCAATTATTTTAACAGTTGTTAATTTTGAAACCTACTTTTCTTTTCCTTCTATTTGTGCAAGTAAAAAAAATAGATTACTAACCTTGAACTGTAAGTGATTTTTAGATCGAGAATGTGTAGGAAATCTCGACCATATGGGCCTCGATTCTACATTCTTGACCTAAAAACTTACAGTTCATGGTACGTAATATAATATTACTTGAGATTGTGAGTAATATTCATAATATGAATATAAAACCAAATGCATTGAAGAAATATTTGAATCTGTTATTAAATATTCAGCAAAGTTATTTAGTGACAGATTGCAAATATTGTTGTTAATACTTTTGTGAATGGTGTAAGATTGGAATAAATAATGAATGAACTTGTTTATTTGGGTAGTACATTGCACAGTGGGGCAAATCGAGATTTTACTGTTCAAAAATCAGTGCAGACCTGAATATCCATCGGATCTGGATAATTTTTCTTTTAAATTAAAGGTAATTAAATTCCCTACACATCTGCCGAGGCAGATTTTTAAATGACTCTGTCAAATTTGATTAATAACATAATAAAATGTCAAAAAAAAATTAAAAATATTAAAAATTGAAACAATGAAAATTATTTATTCTTATATTATTTTTATATATTACAGCAACATGTCAGATTTTACAAAACTATTGACAGATGTCAACTTTATATTGTGTTGAGAATAATTACAATACGGATTCCCAGTCTTAAGAAACCCTAACTAAATTTCTAATCAATTCATTAAATCCGTATTGTAATTATTCTCAACATAATATAAAGTTGACATCTGTCAATAGCTTAATAAAATCTGTCATGTTGCTGTAATATATAAAAATAATATAAGAATAAATAATTTTCATTGTTTAAATTTTTAATATTTTTTCAATTTTTTTTGACATTTTATTATGTTATTAATCAAATTTGACAGAGTCATTTAAAAATCTGCCTCGACAGATGTGTAGGGATTTAATTACCTTTAATTTAAAAAATTATCCAGATCCGATGGATATTAAGGTCTCCACCGATTTTTGAACAGTAAAATCCCGATTTGCCCCACGGTGTGTTGTCTAGGGATGGGCATATTGTATGGAAGATCGAAATGAAAGTCTTTATTCTGGTTAGTTTTTTTTTCTTTTTTTCGTGACCTGAATATATCCAGAGATATTCGTTTCAATTTATAAGCATAAGACCATACCAACCAAACAGCGACAAGAAGGAAACTCAATTGGGCTACTCTTTTGGAGCTTTTTTTATTTTCCAAATAAACAAATATTTGGAAACCTGAGTCGCCGCGACTTTTCAAACTCGAGTCAATAAGTTCAAAACGATTCGTGTTTATAGAAACCCAATCCATGTCAACACGGTCCATTTAGTTGAAACATCAAGTCGCTATCAGTCTTCTGTGGCTTTCTGCAGTTTGTTTATGTTTGTGCAGATTATTTTTTTAAATATTTCCTCATTCATTTTTAGCGCAAATACTCATTATATACATATTTCCTGAAACGTAACCTCAACAGACGAAAGATTAGGACCGGTATTTAAATTTCCTAGTAAAGTAATGAATAAATAAAGCTGTAAATACTTGCATAATGAATATCGCGTTACAAAATTACAGGGAAGAAAATTAGTTTCTTATTTAAATAATTACTGTTTTCTAGTGCCGAGTTATATAAGTCGTTTTGTTGTAACTCGGTTTCCGTTTTATTTCCAACTCAACTATATCGCTTTGCTGTAAAACCGGTAGTAATGGCCATTTTGATGTATGATATTGAATGTTTGGATAAGGAAACATGAATGTCATGTAACTGCTGTGGATTTATAATATATTATTTTTGATTTAGTTGCTGTAAAAATAAGAGATGGTGGAATAGTACCATCAATCAAAGGAGGCGGTCTGCCACATGAATACATTTTAGATCACTTACATTTCCACTGGGAATCCGAACACACCATTCACAGCAACAGGTAACAACATTTATTGCATGTTACATACTCATCCCCTGTTGTTGGTTTAAATCTTACTATATGATTCTGTTCAATGTCGATTAAATACATCGTGATTTAACAAAAAGTACCACCGCTATATCTGTCAAAGAAAATATCATGAAGACGTAATCTACTGATTTCCATAAGATCTATATGAATCACTGCTATAACACTCTTTGAACAGTAATGTAAAATGACAAATATTTTTCGTACATTAAACATAATCAAACATGAAAATAGACTAATATTTTGAAAATTATATTTATTAATGGTTAAATGTTCCAACAAAACTTAAATTTCAATCTTGGTTTAAATACATAAAGGCAAATTAAATGTTTGACTACTATGTCAATTATTCTATGACATTTAATTTCGATTTATTTTTATTTATTTAAACCAAGTTTAAAATTTATGTTTTGTTGATGCAACTGGCCATAACAAATTTTTCTCTATAAAAACTTTTATATTGCACGTGTGCATTAATTTTATGTATATTGTATTTCTTATAACTTTTGATATTTAATGCGCATTTATTTAGTACAAATGTTTTCTTGTTTGTTTTTTATATTATAAAACATATTAGCGAATAATAAAACCGTTTAGAAAATATTATTACAATAAATTTTGCTTTAGATTTCCACTGGAACTACATTTAGTGCATTATGCAAATATCTTCAATTCAACTGGAGTAGCTGCGCAATTTGACGACGGACTCGCAGTATTGGGTGTCATGTTCGACGTAAGTAATATACAAACAAAACAACGATATCCTCCTTCCTTAAATTATATTAAAATTGTAGTATTTTATATTATTATATTTACCTCTGATTAATTCAGGTAGCTGACTTTTAAACCTCATATTAACAGTAACGAATTAAATAAAAAGAATTACATATGTTACCGTTTAAATGTGAAATGTAATATTAAATCATGCAAATTTTACCAAAAATAAATATGAAAGCTTGCGTTTGTGAAACGTATTTTCTACGGGCTTGGGGTTTGTATAAAATGCGAGCGAAGCGAGTTTTGCCAATAACAGGTTGAATATTTAAATAAATGTACAAAATTCAGAATAATAAGCCGGTAAACTTATGTAAACTCTTATATCTTCCTACAAAATGTTCCACTTAAGCACGTTCGGCAATTGAAATGATTATTTGTTTGACTCGACTTACTTTATTTTTCTGTAAGTGTACACATTTAATTTTATTTATTTCCTCCTAAAATTAAGTTAAAAAATTATCTAAAATGCATGATATTTATGAAGTCTTATGAAACTGAAACAAATTCATCACGTTTAACTGTCACACACATATATTTTTACCAGTAAAATAAAATATCCAGATTTAGAACTGGTTTTTCCAACGGCGGATAAACTGTCCAACAACTATCAGTAGGATAATTGAAAAAATATCGCATCAGAAAATGATATCCGTTTAATTATTACCATTTATGCTATGATTTTTTAAATTCAAGTTCAAGCTGATAGTTACTGGGAACTTGATCTGGAGACAAAAAAGGCCCTTAAATACAGAATGTAATTCTCTAAAAATTTTATTTAAAATATTTTTCAGTAAAATATACAAAGAAGTAATGACAATGAAAAAGTAGTTTCCCATATTAATCGCTTGTAGCACAATTTCCTTGTGAAATAACTAGATTTCCTACAATTAGCATATATTCCCTCAGATCTCCGACAACGACAACCCAGCGTTCGAGCCAATCCTGGAACACTTAGAACAAGTGCGCGAGCGCCAAGGTGAGGCTGTGGTGTTGAGCGACGAAGTTGCGCCACTCGCCTTCCTGCCCAAGGACATGGAGAACTTCTTCCGCTACGAGGGATCGCTCACCACACCCGGTTGCAACGAGGCCGTCGTGTGGACCGTTTTCTATCACGTCAGCTACATCTCCAAAAAGCAGGTATGGATATGTAACGTAATTTGTAACAAATCATAAGTTTATCAAAGGCAAATAGTCGACGTCAAATTAGATATGCGCTCATTATGTATGAATTTTATGCAAGCAGAGCGCGATGGATTCATAAGTCTAATTAGTCAGGTTTGAAGTTTAATAACTTCTGAAAAACAATTTAAGACTGGTTACAGAATCTTAAAATATATTGAAATAAATAAAATAAATAAATAAATTAACAGGTATCAATGATTTATACATTTTATATTAAACAATTAAATTTTAATTTTTTAAAACTTTATTAACTTAAAACTAACAGCAATTTTAAACTAAAATGTATTGATATTTGAACATTTATTATTTAAAAAAAAATGTATAATTTTTGCTATATGTATAATAATTTTGGTCCAATAATTTTTATTTATCCTGCAGCTAGATATAGATTTCTTTTGTCTAAAATAGTTAAAGAAATATAGCTTGTAATTTATTTCCATTTATATATGTTCGGTAGTACGGTGGTGTGGTTAGCGTTAGGACATTCTAATCTGAAAATCGGGGTATTGTTATTAGGGCTAAATTCCTGTTGTACAGACTAGTTGAATAATTATATAAAAATGTTCAAATTTATTATATATTTTAGTGAGTTTTTTTATAGGAGTTAATTAACTCTAAACCCGACTGATTATACATTTGAATTCATTTGTAATTTCTGTTAATTATTGATTTTTTCTTTTTTTTGTACACACCGTTTTACTTTCACGACTATATAAAAGGAAAAGTAATGTGTTGGTGATTTTTTTGACTAGACTAAAATATGTTCTTTTCTTTTTTTTGTACAAACCGTTTTACTTTCATGACTAAAATATAGTCCCAAAAAAACGCGATCTGGCTGCAAGCACGATAACTTAAAATGGTATTAAAACAACTTGTGCTTGAAATAAATTCGAAATTATTATCGGTTCATTTGTTAGTAGCAACATTTGGTAATTTTGAAAATAGTTATGTTGTTTTTAAACATGTAAAGAACAAAAATAATTGTAATCCTAATATAAAATTAGTATTCATAACTCATAGTTGAGTGTCAGAAATGACATGTAAGCGTTCGTAAATTATTAGTTTCCAAAGTTATTGGAAAGGTTTCAAATCGAAGCTCTCGGTCTCATAATTCTAATAAAAATATTAAAAAATACATTTAATCGATCGTCAATTATGTTTAAAAAATCATACAATTTATAAGGAGTTTACGTACATTTGTGGTGGGGAAAGTACTGTGGTGGATACAACAGATTTCAACCTCTACTAGTCCTATTAGATTAATTTCAAATTTTAATACCTATACATATTATAAAAGCTGTATTAAGTAACAATATATTCCAATTGAAATTTTGAATTAACTTTACAAGGAAGATAATATAATGATTGAAAGTAGTCAATTTGTGAAAATAATTTTGAAAATCAGTACAATATATCTGCAAATTATACTTTTCTTTACAAAAATATGTGCAACTTATTATAATTATTTGCATAGTAGTTTTTCTTTTCCATTTTTGCTCCGTAAATTGTGACATAAGTTGTCAGTCACTTGTGTGCTTCTAAAAAAGAGGTAGACAGTTCTACTTCTCTCTTACATTTCTCAGATGTATAAATATTCAAAATAATGATAATTTATTTATAAAGTTTCAAACTAGCAGACAACATGACAACCAACTCTACTTGTCTGCTTTGCATAAATGCAAATCTTACAAAATATTGTTACGGCGGTACGCATAACACTAATGCACTGTAGGTAACGAAATTGTAGCTTCTAAGAATCTTTACATTAGAACATATCACTGAATACAAAAATTAACCATTTATAAAACTCAAAAAACTAGTAAATCGGATTAAAATACGCTATATTTTTATCGCTTATTAGTATTAGACACGGAGCGCCAACTTTAATTTAATAGTATATTACATAATAAGTCACGAAACTGATATTTTACTTGAAGAAGCGGTTGTTTGAAATACGAGGCCGCAGGCCGAGTATTTTAATCCGCTGAGTCTAGTAAAAACACTTTCCTGACGTATTATGTAACTATTTTTTTCTGAAACCATTTAATTTAATCAATATTTGATCATAAATAATTCAAAATGTTTAAATTTTTTTATATGAATTGTACTGACAGTAGGCTACTTATCCAAGGTTACAATAAAAATAAGACGTATTCCATTTACTATTTGGATCACATCTAACTTACATGTACTGAACCAAATCATTTATTTATTTCACTGCATTACTTCGCTCATTTTATTTCCAATATTAGAATTACAGATTCTAATTTACTTTGAAGTAATTTACTCCAATAAGTGCATTAGTTTGCTTAATTCAGTTTATTTAGGCATGTGTCAAATTGATCTGAACTGATTTAAGCGAACCAAGTGGTAAATGGAATACAGCTATTATAGTCGGGTTAAATCTTTACTAGACTGTTTTGTTCTTTACCAGACTGTTATTTTTGTTGTAGCCTTGGATATATACTTTACATGACTGTTTTTGTAAAAACCTACTTTCCATACGAAAATTGGTCAGGAAAATAGGCACTTTCTTACCGGTTACAGAAAAAAAAAAAACATAATCATTGGAGAAGTCCAGGCAAATATTGCCCTTCCATCTAACCTAACTTATGTCAAATAGTTATATTTCTATTTAAAGACAAAGATTTATTGTTTACGAATTGCTAGTCAGTCTTTCATAAATGTAAACTAAGGGAACTAGTTTACGGCTCACTCATAATGTATATACAGACAGTAAAATAATAGTACTTATTTCAGGACCCGAACCACAGTTTTAGATAGTTTTCTTTTAATTCTGTCCGCGAATCGGTTCAATTTGGATTCAGTTAGCGAATTTTTAAAATTTAAATTATAAATTCGTACATATAGATTCAGCAATGTAATACAAATTTATCATGAATTTTTCGAAAATATAAAGTAATATTATTTACTACAATAAAAGGAAACCAAATATAGTTATAATATTTTATCCGACAAAAACAAAACACAACTAAGTACATACTGCGTCGATTCGCTCGTTGTAAATTCACCATTTCCCAAATTTGTACATTATGACTTTTCCAGGCAAAAGTTAAATAAAATTCAGCGCGCAATTAAATAAAATTTAGGAAATCATTATTTCTAATTAAGAGTACAAAGAAATTATTGTTACATTCCTTTCAGTATTTTTGGAACATCAGTGTTAAATTCATTTTATTAACAAAGCGCCACTGATTCTTACGACACACGATCACACAAGTACTCACAATAACATGTGATACAATTAATTTCAAACATTTTAAATATACACAAAAATACTCAAACATCGAAAATAATGCATTTTACTGTAAAAATCCATAGGCAGCGGTCACACTGAGAAGTTTAAAATCGATTAATAACAAACGATCAATATTTTACTGGCTATGTCACACTGCATTGAAACGATCAAATCGTACAACAAAAATTATGTTACGAAAGTCTTTCTAAACCTCATGTAGGTCAAAATGATCAAAATAAATATAAATCAAAAATTTTCAGGTTGATAAAAAACATATGACAAGATTGAGCATGCGCAAACACATTGAACGATTTAAAAAAAATCAAACATATTTGTTTTATCAAACTAGTCGGTAGTGATCGACAACGTTCGATCATAATAGATGTAAGCAGTGTGACCATTGACATAAACTAGTGTTGGTTTCATTTTTACTCGATCGCAATAAATCGATCGTAATTGTCCATGTGACCGCTGCGATACTGTTATTAGTGCAGTGCTAAGCAACGTTTTTCATCTTGATAAAGGTATCTATTTTATACCTTATTTAATAACCATTTGGAATAATTAAAAAATATATTAAATGTACAATGTACAGATTGCACTGTTTTCGATATGTTCCGATGATAAACGAATCAACCTGATTTGCATAAAATGACAGGCATTACGTGCTGAACAATAGTTATTTGTTTAACTAGGCAAACAAATAGCAGATTAGCTAGAGTTTCAAGAATCTAAGCATGGCAGTAAATCACATAATTTTTTGCCGATTCTTTGAAATGAATACCTATAAATTGTTTGATTATTTTCAATATTTTTAATGTTATCAGCATTATCGTTGTCATCATGTAGCTATGTATTTTTTAAGCGGTTGCTATGTAAAAACAAATTTCACATTTATAAATAAATTAAATAAATATATCATCACGCCTTCTACCCATTAGATATCGTTACGGCATTCGAATCCGGAGTTCCCGAGTTCAAATCCTACTCAAGCTAAATATATATAAACTACCACACTACGCCTCGGCGAACCCAAACCCTTGTACTGTAATTGGGATTAAGTTCCTGTTGTACATAGTGAAAAAATAAATATAGTCAGGAAATCATTCATTATTAAAAACATGTATTCCTTTGATAGAGAACATTTTTAAAGAACTGTGGTGCAACAGGGCATTATTAGTTTTGCATGTTTTACTATATACATATATGTAATTTATTTAAAATTTCTAAATCAATTTACAAACTTGTCTCAAAATCTCCGAAGCTTATGAAATTATTATTTTTTGTAATTCACAACTTCCTTACTCTTTAATATGTTTCAGCTGACACAGTTCCCTTCCATCAAGACTGAAGAAGGCGTTTTAAAATCAAATTACAGATCTCTCCAACAACTAAATGACAGAGTGGTGGTTTTCAGAAGCACTTCATATAACGCTGCTGACTTACATTCATCAAGCATTGCTGTAAGTACGCTTGCTCTTTGCGCGTTATATTACCTACAACAGAAAATGTTGTAAAATATTTGTTATTTGCTAAGTTATTAACATTATTATTATTGTTTATTATTCATAAGGATTAATGTGTAAGTGTAACTTAGAAAAGAGTCAAACTCTTGTTAAACAATCTAGTCTTCAATGTTGTGCCAAAATGTTATCATAGTTTTAAGATCTTTGTTATAATTAATATGTAAAAATGACCAAACCATGATATAAAATAAGGCAGATATTAGATCCAATGACTTATTCAAAACAGGATTTTAAAAAATGAAATTCTGTGTATATGTCACTGGTAACAGTAAATAAAAAGTAAATTGAGATTATTTCTTCAATAAAATTATTTACGAATATATTTCTAAATTTCATGAAAATAAACTCAATTTAAAACTAGTTCTCTTATTTTTCTAGTTTGTAGGTACGGACTAAATTATAATCCCCTGGTGCTAAAGTAAATTTTAATTGTATTCATAATATATTACGTTAATTAAAATCTGTATAGTTCAAATATCATACCGTTTTTTCTAATTGAATAATCTAGTATTATAAGCTCAATTTTTTAGTGTACTAAGAGGGTGGTTTTAACATGTAAAAGATTGTTAAAATCACCCTTTAGAGTAAAAATACTGTGACTTAAACATCAGCCAAAACATAAACAAACTCTAATTTGGAAATGATTGTTCGTACTTTACAGGCAGATTCATAAAACAGATTGTAATATTATCTACTATTATGTTTCAAATTAAAACAGATTCAGGAAAATAATTAAGTTTGATGCTAATTAACACTATTTTTGAACCTATTTAAAATAAACTTGTTATGTGAATTGGAAAAAAATGGTATTAAGTTAATAATCTGTTTTATTAATCTACCTATTAGAGTTTCAGCGAAAGTTTGATTGTTTTAGATGATAAATACGAAATGAAAATAAAAAGTGTCATTGTGTTACTTTTTTATCAATATTATTTATGTTACTAGTATATAAAGCTAGTCTTAGTCACGAATGGATCAGATTGAAAATGTGAGAGTATTAGGCCTGCAAATGACTAAAAATGTTTTACGTATGTGTATCGTACAATATATTATCTACAACCGAAAATGTTATAAAAAATATCGAAATTTTTGGCATAAATTTCATCCCTGAATACTGAAAATTTCTTTATTTTATTGAACTAACCATGGCAACCATGGTAAACAATACTTAAAGTAATTTTAACTATTTGTTGCTGGGCAACCTTTGACCAATAAAATCTTGTTATGAAATAGTCTTTTTACAAATTGAAAACAGTCAATTTTACACACGGTCGTAGATAAAATATTTTAATTAAATTATTAATTTGTTAAAAGTGATTTCACATCATCTTTGCGTCACATTACGTAGGCCGCACGATATGTTTTTAAACAAAATAAATGATCAGTTTACAAATTATAATAACGGAAAACGTTTAAAATCTATGTGAAATTGTCTGTTTTTAATTATATTTTATAAATTAACTAATGTGATATGTATCTTCATAAAACTAACGTGATAAATGAAAATATAAATATTTTCGTTTTTGGTCCGTGCCTTTACAAACCCGTTTTTATTTTTTTTAACAAAACTATAGTTATACGTCTAATGAAATTAGAAAATAATATAAATATATATTTTTATGATTATAAAATTAATAATTTCTGTAACTAAAAAAAATAAATAAATGTTATTAATGTGCACAAAATTGTTACATACATTAAGTTTGATTTATTGATTTATTTATTTTCCTTGTGGATTAATTGAATTGTTTTTGAACAGGATAAATCACCAGGAATCAAACAAGTAGAGAACTAATGAAAATGTTTACCTATCCTGGAAAGCTTAAACATAACCCGAGCAGACAACATCCGCTCAATCATGATAGCTTTGCACGCCGCATCACATAATGCTTCCTGCACGTTCACTATTGCTTTGTAATGTTCTGAATCCTATTCGCATTACTTCAATTTCTATTTGTTTATACTGTAATTAATTGACGATTAATATGTTTTTGTCAAAATTGGTTGAATTATAAAAATGTTTTTAAATAATAATCATATGTGCTGTCAGGCATGTTATTATTATATTCTCATTAATGATTAACAAATTTAAAACTCAAAATGAATCATCAATTTATTATATGCTTGTAGAATATATTCGTTTATCAAATTGACTATATTCGATATTTTATATAGGACTGTACCATTTTCATATTGTAAAATACATTTGGAAAGATTAACCCATACACATATTTCTGCATAGTTTATAGCTTACTATTATTGCATTTCATCCTTTCACAGTTTCTTACAATAGGTATGCTTAATTATTGCTTTTTAACGTAAAATAATACAGTTTATCCATAATTATCCAGCTAGTCCTTTGCCTTTATCCTATATTATATAGCAAAAATATTTCCATGAGGTAGGTAGCTCAGTGGTACCGAGTTGTCCTGCGTTCTAGAGACCACTGGTTCGGTTCCCACAGCCGACAAACATTTGCACCACATTAAAATTACCTCCGTGGCTCCTGCACTACTAACATCTTTGGGCGCCGTGATTTGACGGCTGGTAACCGCACTTCACGCGCATAAATATATCACTTACCGAGATCTGCTTTGGCAGAGTGCCACATCCAGCAATGAGTAAAAGGCGTGATGATATATTTAAATTTATTTATTTAAGTATTTCCGGTAATAATTTTAGCTATTTCCAAAGTGGTAAGTATAATTTTACTCTTATACTCATACATTTAAAAAAATGAAATGCATTTTATGGAGTGGATGACTATGATGTCGAGTCGGCCTGTGAATTTGAGAACTAGGGATTTGCTACGACAGAGTGCCACATCCAGTATTTAGCAAAAAATCTTTCTTTTATTGTTTATTGCTATGATACGAAGTATATAAACAACTGCATAACGCCCGTTCATAATTAATTTTATTTACAAGCATTACTACAATCATAATTATTATAACTTAAAACTAATTCAATATATTCTAATGAAAAATAAAATCTTTGTATGCACCACGGACGTTACTAAATGATAATGCCCTTGATGCATAAAGTACTATTAATTTTTACTTATGATACAGACATCATACTGTTTATTTGAAAGTTAACGAAGTAACAAAAAAATGATTGATTCGAATTCCAATATTTCATTTCATTCTGGTATGAGCATTCGTACTGACTAGACGTGTCCGTGTGTGTGCTCCTGCAGTTGTCAATTCTCAGTTCATTTAAAAATCTGTTAAAAACTTATTTGTGTTTAAAAATGAGTACTCGCGCACAAGTTCAAAAGGAGACCACTGCCATCGTTGTTAAACAAGTAATTCTTGACGAATTTGGTGACAATTTTGTAAAATGTATCGTGGATAAAGTGTCTGAGCGTCTGAAGGCAGTGTTTAAAGCTCAAATATCTGATCTAAGTGAGGATATTAAGTCTCTGCGCAACCAATTGCAGAGAAAGGACAAGCAGATTGAGTCTATGGTCCAGGAAATAGACTCCTTACAACAATACAGCAGGCGTAATTGTCTGCGTATTTTTGGAGTTCCTGGAGAGAGAAACGAGTCTACAGACGACATCATCCTCTAGCTGTGTGAGGATAAACTGAACGTGAAACTCCAACCATCAGCCATAGACCGATCCCATCGAATAGGAAAGCCACTAAAAGATAAGTGCAGACCTCTTATTGTGAAGTTCTATAGGTACAATGATCGTGCGCTCATCTTCGCGAAAAAAAGTAACCTCAAACGTTCGGGCATAGTAATTCGGGAAGACTTCACACCCAGTAGATTAAATGTGATAAACGAAACGAAAAAAAGTTTGGTGTGAATAATACTTGGTCTCGTGATGGTCTTATTTGTGTAAAAATTTACAGTAAAATTCATAAAATATCATCCATTTCTGACTTAAATAAATTGTCTTAGACGTTTTTACTTAGTCTAAACTTGTCAAATTATCATATTTGTTTTATGCGAGTCTTTGCTTTCTCTACTTTAACATATGATTTACTTTTTGTTATTTTTAATGCACACACATGCCTTTGATTACTATTGTTCTTTTGTGGAACTATATTTTTATTTTTTTTTAATTTAGGAACAATATTTTTCTTATTAATACATTATTATTAATATATATTTTGTAATATACAGCATACTGATAAACTCGTGAATTTATGAAGGTATTCAAACCTACTGTAGACGGATTAATACACTTCTCTCACCTAGTATTATAAATTAAATTAAATCGTCTTTGTCTACGTTGAGAACAAACTGCTTATTTTAACAATAACTTACTATTAAAATAATTATTCAGTTTTGTTTAAGCTTGTAATTCTTATATCTGTTTGTGTCTAGCGACCAGTTCACTGACCTCTAAATACTCACTGCTGACTAATTAGTTGTACCATGTTTACATTACACTCTCTGTGTCTTTAACTTATAATAATATTATGGTATATATAGGTCATGTGAATATTAGATCACTAGTCTCACACTTTGGAATTCAGGGATTTCATTCGCTATAACAATTTTGACATACTCGCTGTAAGTGAAACTTGGTTAAATAATAATGGCAATAATTTTCATATTCCCGATTATGTTTTATGTTAGTAACGACAGAGTTACGGGTCGTGGAGGTGGAGTGGGATTTTATTGGAAGGCTCAGTTATATAGTAAGATATCTATTATTAATGATATCAATATTAATAGTGCCCATGTAGAACAGTGCTGGATAAAAATATGTTTGGGTAAAATTAAACTTATTGTTGGTGTGGTTTATCGTCCCCCCAGTGGCTTATGTGTTGATTTTGTGAACTCATTGGAAACTTCTATCTCTTCTATTTATTCTGAAGCAAATTATATTATTTGTGTTGGTGATATAAATATAAATTTATTTTCTTTAAACAGTAATTCTGTAAATCTTTTTACCACGTTACTTAATGAATTTGATTTATCTCAAGTTATTTCTGAACCCACGCGAATAACCACACAATCTGAGACTCTGATAGATGTATGGATTACTTCTGCAAGTGAGATTTGTTCTGAAATTCGTGTAATAGATATGCACCAGGTGACTGATCACAGAGCCGTGTTATGCAAATTAAATCTTAACTGTAAAAATATTGAGGAACCCCAAATTAAACAATATCGGGATTTAAAAAATATTGATGTTGTTCGGATCAGTAATGATATAACTATTTTTGATTGGCATTTCTTTTTTATCTGTAATGATATTAACGTAAAATTGAAAATACTTGATACGGTTATTTTAAGCCTTTATGATGAATATGCACCGATAAAAACATTCCGTACTCGGTACACGCCATCACCATGGATGACGGATGTTATAAAAAAAATGATTAGTTGTAGAAATAATGCTTTTATTCATTTCAAACGTACCAAATCAGAAGTGCACTGGAATTATTATAAAAATATTAGAAATTTGACAACTGCCACGATAAAGAGGGAAAAGAAAGCTTACTTTGAGTTTAAATTAAAGACCAATGGTGGTAACAACATATGGAAGACTTTTAATGAATTCAATGTGAATGCAGTGCCAATTAATCAAATTCCTAGCAGTCTTAGTGATGACAATGCATTGAACGCACACTTCATTAACTCGGTTCCCTCGTCCGAACCTGACAAAAATCTGTTGCAATTTTATAAGTCAAGATTACTTAATAATAACAATAGTTCATTTTCCTTTTCTTTAGTTACTGAATCTGATATACACAAGATATTTTATTTATTGAAATCAAATGCTCTGGGACACGATGGTCTTAATCTCAGAATGTTAAAAATAGTATTTCAAAATATTTTATCGCATCTTACACACATTATAAATGAATGTCTTCTACAAAATGCAGTACCTGATAGCTGGAAGCAAGCTGTTATTAATCCAATTGCCAAAATAAAAACGCCAGCGTCTTTTAATGACTTAAGACCTATCAGTATCCTCCCCACTGCTTCGAAAATTTTAGGAAAAGTTGTTCATTCCCAAATTATTCAATATCGAAATAAATGTAATATATTACCAGAAATTCAGTCAGGTTTCAGACGAGAATTCAGCACAACTACTGCTTTGCAACATATAACAGATGATATTGCTACTGAACTAGATAAAAAACGCATGGTGCTTCTAGCCCTTCTTGATTACAGTAAGGCTTTTGATACTTTGAGTCACGAACTTCTTCTTGCTAAATTGCATTACATTGGCTTTAATAATTGTAGCATTGAATTCATAAGAAATTACTTAACCAATCGCTCACAAATAGTTAATATAGATGGTAATAATTCTGATTATGCTCCTTTATCCAAAGCAGTGCCTCAAGGCTCTATTCTAGGACCCCTACTATTTTCAATTTATTTTTTTGACTTGGATAAATAAGAGAATTAAATTTTGCAAAATCCACATGTATGCAGATGACATCTTTCATTTAATCCAAGTGAAATTAAAAATGCTTTCGACAACATGAATTAGATGTTCTAACTCAATATATTACCAGCCATTGTTTGTACTTGAATGAATCTAAATCTGTGGTCATGTTATTTGGTAATGAAAATACGAGAAACGAACTATTATCAAATGTCTCATTACAGTTAAAATCAACAACAGCAATATTAACATATCCAATACTGCAACAAATTTGGGGCTTTTCATGGATCATAAACTAAGGTTTTCTGAATATATAACACTTCTGATAAAAAAAGCATATCTTGCCTTGAAAAATCTTTTTATGAACAGGTTCATTCTTTCCAAACACAACCGTATGATTCTATCCAGCAGTCTTGTGTTGTCTATTTTTAACTATTGTGATACAGTTTATGGCCCGCATATCACTTTATATGATGCCAATAGGATACAAAAAGTCCAAAACTGCTGTGTTAGATTAATTTTCGGTCTAAGAATGCGTGACCATGTCTCTCTATACATGAAAGAGCTCGGCTGGTTGGATATGAAGCAGACTAGACTGCTGCATGTTGCATATTTGGCACATCGAGTTGTTCAGAACAAATTTCCTACTTATCTTTACAGTAAATTGTCAATACGTTCTCAACACCATACTTCTAATTTACGAAATAGGTTTGAGTATCACATCCCAAGATTTAATTCTGCTCTATTCAAATGCACTTTTTCTTTTATAGCTCCAATCGTGCTGAATAAAATTCCGCCTTCACTTATCTGTCTGAGACCAGGTACTTTTAATAAAAATGTAAAAGAATTATTGCGTCATGGGAAGTTGTTGCTTACTTGAAATCCCTTTTCCATCTCAAAAATGTCATGTGTAATTAATATTATTATTTATGTATATGTATTTGCTTTGTATGTTGTATTCTTTTTATTCTATTCATTTATTGTATCATACCTTTTGTAAATGTTATAAATGTTATATTGTATTATGTAAGGTTAATATGGAAGATCAGCTATAGCTGAATATTAGCCAATAAAGTAATAATAATAATTATTATTATTAATATAAGCTGTAGGTCTCCTGTACTGTAATTGGGATTAAGTTTCTCTTGTGTAAAGTAACAAATAATAATTACAAAATATTTTTCAGCACAGCGTTTTTCTAGACATGACGGTACGTATGTTACAAAACGTTAGTTTTAATTTAATAATGTTTCCTAAAGAACAGAATTAATAGCGCTCGCCCGTCAAGTGAGAAATTTATTTGGGTTTTTGACTGCGTTTTTGGAGTTGGATTAAAATATACTGTTTGTCACCGGGCTTTTTTAATATCGTTTAATTAGTAGTTTAGTTTTTTTATAGTATATTTTCTTTCATATCGTTATTTGTTTATATTGGTTACGTGAATAGAAACGTTCAATTATGTTTTGTTTTAGGTGTGATTGACGTTTGTCAGTTGTGTGAATGTAACCAATTTCTATTTTTATTTATAGTTAATGATGAGCCTGGTAAACTACCTTAACTCCTACTCTTCTACCGAGAGAACCCTTCTTTTATTTCTTTTGGTTAAATGAAGAATAAATGGGTGAAATTTGATGAATGTAAGTTTGGTACGTGGAATGTTAGGGGTATAATTGGTAAAGAAAATGAATTGATGAATGTAATGCGTGTGTATAATGTAGATGTTTTGTGTGTCAGTGAGACTAAAAGGAAAGGATTTAGTGAGGAAGAGGTGGATGGAATGTTGTTTTGCTTGTGGTTGGGTGTTGCTGAGAATGAAAACGCGAAACATGGTGTTGGTGTGCTTGTTAGTGAACGAATGAAATCGCTTGTGTGGGATTATGGTTGTACTTCATCTAGAATTCTTTGGCTGAGATTAAAGGTAGGTTTTCATAGAATTTTGGATGTGTGAGTTTATGGCCCAACCGAATCCGAAAATGATTTTGAAATTTGTTAGATAGTGTTATTGATTCATGTGATTCAGGTGAGAAAATTATTGTATGTGGTGATTTAAATGGCTGGGTGAGAATTAAGAGAAGCATGTCTGGGAATGTATTGGGTAAGTTTGGTGATACGAGAGTGAATGAAAACGGTAACAAAATAGTTTCTTTTTGTTTGAAGCGTGATCTTTTTGTTTCCAACTCTGCCTTTAAACATAAATTAGCTCATTTGTATACATGGGAGAATGTGAGTGAGAATAGACGGAGTATGATTGATTTTATTTTGTATGATGAACAATTGAGAAGTTTAGTTGTATATACGCGTGTGAAACGTAGTGCTGAATTGGGTACGAATTACCATTATTTGGTGGTATCACGTTTACGTCTAGATAAATGTTGGAGAATGAAGGTGAAAAATACCGAAAAAATGTTTCGTGTGAAATCCAGTGCGCTACAGAATGAGAATGTTAGAGATTTGTTTGTTGAGAAAATAAATGAATCTTGGCCTGTATGTGAGCTTAATTTCGAATGCAGCATAAATGATGTTTGGTTGAAATTTAAGGATACAGTTCTTAAATGTGCAAAAGAAGTTTGTGGTAAATGTAGTTTGGGCTCTTGTCCAAAGAATGCTTGGTGGAATGAAGAAGTAAAAGAAGCGATTGAGGTGAAAAGAGAGCATATTTGCGATTTCTAATACAAGAGGTTAAATAAATGTGTTAAAAGAGTAGTGAGACAAAGCAAGGCGCGTTTTGATAATTTGATGAGTGAAAGATTGACTAATGATTTTAGTATGAATAAAAGAATGTTTTGGTTGAGATTGAAGAGATTGAGAGGTGGTAATGTAAGGGCAGTGAAAGCGATTAAGAGTGCGGATGGTGAATTATTGTGGAATGAATCAGATGTTACTAATAGTTGGTGTGAGTACTTTAAGGCTTTATATGGTAGTATTAATAGACCGAATGGTTGTAGTGAAAACGTTAGAGAAAATGTTAGTGGTGATGAATGGGATATAGATGAGAGTGATGTTAGTTTCGCATTGATGCGTCTTAAAAATGGTAAGGCTCCCGGTTTGTATGGTATATCGAATGAGATGTTGAAGTATGGAGGCGAGAGATTATTTGACTGGTTAGTTTATTTGTTTAGATTTTATTTAAAACGGTGTGTGGCTCCTGATGATTGGAAATGTGCTATCATTTGTCCTTTATTTAAAGGTAAAGGTAGTTCGAGTGAATGTACTAATTTTCGTGCGATAAGTTTGCTGAGTGTGGTAGGGAAGTTGTACGGGAAAATTCTTATTCATAAGGTACGAACCTTAACAATCTCCAAGTTAAGCGATATGCAAGGTGGTTTTTTGCCTGAGAGAGGGTGTGTGGATCAATTGTTTTCTCTTCGTATGATTGTTGAAAAGTCATTTGCTAAGAACAAGAAGGTGTTCTTTGGCTTTCTCGATCTTAAAAAAAGCATATGATAGTGTTCATCGCGAGACATTATGGAATGTACTGCTACAGTACGGTATAAATGGTAATTTGTTGGAGGCAATTCGTGCGCTGTATGAAGGTAGTGAGGCTGCGGTGAGAGTTAATGGTAGATTGAGTGATTGGTTTTGTATAGATATTGGCGTGAAACAAGGTTGTGGGATGTCTTCGTGGCTCTTTAATTTGTACATGGATCTATTGTTACGAACGGCGTTGAATGGGGTGAATGGTGTACATATTGGTGGTAGTGTTGTGCCTGCGTTAGCGTATGCGGATGATGTGGTTGTTATGGGTGAATCTGAAGAGCAATTGAGACGAATGATTCTAAGTATAAATGAAGTAGGAAAAGATTTAAATTTGTTATTAAATATTGATATATGTAAAGTGTTAGTGTTTGGAAAGAGCGATTTGGTGACTGACTGTAATGTTTCGGTGAATGGTGTGAGATTGGGTCAAGTGAATGAGTTGTTATATCTGGGTAGTATGTTTTCGAGGGATGGATGTATTTATTGTGAGATTAAAAGAAGAGTATCTGCGGGATGCAAGGTATCGGGTGCTCTGGGAACCTTTGCTCGAAATGTGAATGTATCCAGAGATGCTCGATTGAGTGTGTTTAATGGTGTTTTAGTGCCTACATTGATGTATGGTAGTGAATGTTGGGTGTGGATGAAGAAACATGAACGTCGTGTAACTGCTGTGGAAATGAGGTATTTGCGGGGTGTGTGTGGTTATACTAGAAGAGATCGTGCCCGGAATACATTGGTGTATGGTGAGTGTGAAATTGAGAAGAATGTAGTTAGAAAAGTAGGTATAAGTCAGTTGAGATGGTTTGGGCATGTAGAACGTATGTCGAATGAGAGATTAGTGAAACAGGTATATGTTGGTGAAATTGAGGGTGAAAGATTGCGTGGGCGTCCTATGAAGAAATGGATGAATATAATTGAAGGATTGTTGCGTGAACGAAAGTTTCCGAGTATGAGGAACAGACGTGCTTGTATGAAAGGAATTATGAATGTGGATGAAGTTAAAGTGGTGTGTCAGGATAGAAACGTTTGGCGAATGTTAATTGCAGAATGAATCTGATGATATCAGAAAAGCGCAGGATTTTAGATTTTAGTTTTGTTGTTTAGTCATTTCGTTTACCTGCAATTGTGTGAAATTCACTTTCAAAAACAAGCGCAGGGACGACACGCCCTTCGTTTCCTATCTTTTTTTATTCGTTTTCTGATCTTACATTGAATGTTTAACTGGAATTGTGTGGAATTCACTTTCAAAAACAAGCGTAGAGCGACACTCCCTTCCTTTCCTATCTTTTAATTCGTTTTCAGTTCTTACGTAGAGTGTTTAACTGCAATTGTGTGAAATTCACTTTCAAAAACAAGCGCAGGGCGACGCCCCCTCCCTTTCTTATCTTTTTGTTTTATTTTTAGTTACTGCATTGTGTGGACTGTTCTTTGATATACAAGTGCAGGCTATCGCTTTCATCTTTCCTAATCTTGTAGATTCGTTGTTAGTTTCGTTATTAGATTCGTTGTTAGGAGTAAACGTGAGTAATTTGAGATGTTTTATGCTTATATTATGTACGTTGAAGAAAGAAAATGAATGATAAGTGAATAGGAATGATGTGATTGAAGGTTTGTTGTGTGATAATGATTTCGAGTGTAATGAATTAATGAGTTTATATGGAGTGATCTATGAATGTGGTTGAAGTGAGGGTGGTTTGTTTGGATGAAAATGTTTGACGAGGGCTGATTGTTTGATGAGTGAATGTTTTATGAGTGGTTTTAGGGTTCGTGCTACCCCATTTGTTGGGATATAGCGTGAAGATATGTATGTATGTATGTTTTCGCTTTCACCATTATGCCAGTTTATGCCACTTATATATCAATATGTTCTATGATTTATATGCAAAAAATATTTTCCACTGTCCATAAATGCACCAGAAAACCCTATTTTGCGCCCCACTAAATTAATCAGCTTATTTGAACTCTTTTAAAATTTCTTACTTTCCACGTTTCTGTGACATATACCTGCTCGACATACTTCTTTCTTTTCGTGAATCAACTATCTCTGGAGTAGAGTTGTTGATTTTTCGAATATTCGAGACTTCGAATGTTCGGATTTATTGAACCTTCGAATTTAGATTCAAACTTTGAAATTTTTTGAATATTCCGAATTTTCGAAGTTTTGAATTTTTCGAATTTTCGAATTTTAAAATTTCGCTACACTGTCAAAAACGTTTTAATTAAGACTTTTTGTATTCTTTTTATTATCATTTTAAAAACTTTACTAAAAGTCCATAGCATTAAGACGCATAAACTTGCAGAGTTTTTGCAGGATACTTCGCCGAGTTTATTATTTACTTCGTGGCCGACTTTTCGCGAATTACGCGTGAGCATGTTTGGAGATGACAGATAGCGTTAATTCAGAGACAAAAAAAATCGAGAATTCGAAGCTTTGAAAAATTCGTAAATTCGAAACTTTGAAAAATTCGAAAATTCGAAGCTTCGAAGTTTTTCTGACAAAGTTCAAAACATTCGAATGTTCGAACGTTCACAAATTCGAACTTCGGTGGAAATCAACGACCCTACTCTGGAGCAAGTTGCTTTACATATAATATCTTTAATATTGGAAGCATTCATTGAACAAACTCCTCATCAATTTTTATTGTCTCTACTTCTATACCCTGAGGTATCCAAATAATAAAATCACATTCCTCTCGTCTTGTTATGAATTTTATTTTGATGAATGTTTGAGGTTAGAAATGAATTACTTTCTATAACCGTACAATTAAAAACTTTTATGTTCAAAATATCGTTTATTGAAAGATAAATAATACATTTCAATATTACACATAATCCTGTTCCACTAGTACCCTCTTCTAAAACTGATAAAATATTTTCTAAAAAAGTATCCATGACTTTCAATATTATGATATACGAGGGTTGCTGCAAAAATTTCGGGAATCTGGTATTTTCAGTATCGCCAGTGAGCTGATACATTTATTTTTGTAATATTTGACATTTTCTAGATTAGCTAGCATTGAAAAAATAATAAAATGTCAGTTGATTCAGATTTTATGTCAAGATAAAGAGACAGTGAAAAAATGATTTTAAATAGAGAACGTTTTCGCGCGATTATTTTTTATGATTTTAGAAGTAACTTAACACCACAACAGTGCATGGAACGACTTGTTTCGGCATTTGATGATGAAGCACCATCAAAAACAACAATTTATCGTTGGTATCAAGAATTTAGGATTGGTTGTACCAGACTCAGTAATGATCTTCGTGATGGGCGTCCGCGAACTGCTGTTGTTCAAAAAAATATTGATGTGCGTGAAATGATAGAGTTGGATAGGCATGTTACATACCGTGAGATTCAGTCAACCCTAGGCATCGACATGAAACAAATACATACAATATTGCATGAATAATTGATTGTAAAAAAACTCTGTGCTCGTTGGATTCCCCACAATTTAACCAATGCTCAAAGAAAAAATTGTGTAAAGTGTTGCTAGGATAAGCTCAAGAAGTTCATGGCAGGATCATCAAATCTGGTATATAACGTTTTCATAAGTGACGAAACTTGGATTTATTCTTATGAACCTGAAACTAAACGTCAGTCTGCTGTTTGGGCCTTTCAAAGTGAACTAAAGCCAACAAAAGTTGTTCATGCCCGAAGTGTTTCGAAAAAAATGATCGCTTCATTTTTCGATTTTACTGAACATGTTGCTACTGTGGCTTTAGAACATCGTAGAACAGTTAATGCTGCGTGGCATACAACAATTTGTTTGCCACAAATAATTGGCAAAATTAGAAAAACCAACATGAGACGACGAATAATTCCGCAACACGATAATGCGAGCTCTCACACAGCAGCTCAAACAGTCGAATATTTGAAGCACTAAAACATCGAATTAATGTCTCGTTGTCCTTAAATCCCTGATTTATTATCTAATGACTTATTTCTTTTCCCTTTAATAAAAAAATAAAATGCGTGGTCAACGATTTATGGCAACTGAAGAAGTTGTTGAGACTTAAAAATCGCATGTTTTGGCTCTATCACTTGAGGACTAGAAAAATGTTTTAAAAACTGATTTGAGCGTATGCAAAGTGTATAAATGTTAAAGGAGAATATTTTGAAAAACAATAAAGTCACTTGTTCAATTTTTTATGTGTTTTTTCTCATATTTTCCCGAAATTTTTGCAGCAGCCCTCGTAATATAACACGAAAAACAAAACTAGACATATTTCAAACCACAAATTATGAAATATTTGTATATTTTCAAGTATATCTCTATGTAGTACATCTTGACACACATGATTATGACAACTGTCATTCTTTCCGATCATTTTAACGCTGAGTGTACGTCAAAGCCCACATCACTTGTAAAAAATGAGATTTTTGCGCAATAGCAATAACAAATTCAAATTTCAAAAAAATATTTCATATATTTAATCTTATCCAAAATAAGAAACAAGTAGTACTACATAATCTTTGAACATTCAGATTTTTGATAAAGGTATTAAAAAGAAAGTTTTGTCTTTGTAATATAAATAAATTGGAATTGAAGTGTAAAAGATCATGATATCAAAATTTTAAGTCTGATTTTCTCAAAAATGTGACGATCAATTTTAATTTAAAAATTCTCTATATTTAAGAATTAGGTCTTCTATAATATAGTGAATTTTGATTGAATTACTCCAAAAAGTCCTTTTTTGAGCGTTTTTTCGCATATTTTTTTTTTGTTCCTCCAAAGTTCCACGATCAAATTGGATAAAAATTTTGTATATTATAGAAGACCAGATTCTTAAATATAGGAAATTTTTTAATTAAAATTGATCGTCACATTTTTGAGAAATAAATTCAAATTTTTTAAGTAATTTCTTTCAACATTTGTACTTGACACGAATGGTATTTAGTTTATTACCATGCTTTGAAGTTTTGGCTTCAACATTATAGACAATACGTAATAAGTTTCATTCATAATAAGAACAATATTTCGTTTCAAAGAGATCAAGGCAAATCTTCGTTGTGATACTAATTTCAGATCGTATGCTTCACCTTAAATTAAAATGACCACACGTCCCGCTTTTTGGTGGATTGTCCCGCGTCCCGCCGATTTTTAAAAATGTCCCGCTTTTTAGAAAATATCTGCATTTCTTATTTTAAATGTACTGTAAAACTATATTACCTATTATTTATTAAGTATTATGGTGAATATAAAGAAATAAAAAATACATTAAAAAAAACACATAAAATGCATGCAGAATAAACTAAATTTGGCAATGTACCGAGTAAGATTTACTCGGTGGTGTTCGTCCATTGTTTCAATTTGACGTTCGGTTTGACTCATTATTTGATTGACGAAGGTAGAGCAATAGTCGCCACAACGTAACGGTCAATAAGGTAAATTTTAATACTCTTTTTTTTAGCCTTTGTAGTAATTTTTTTATTTATTTCTAGTATTTACCCACAGAATAAAAGATGAGTAAAAAAAAGAATGCAAATTTAATGAAGAGCTAAGCAGAGAATTTCTATTTATTAAAAAAAACCAAAATAGACTATATAGTACGGTGTGATAAATGCAATGCTGAATTTTCGGTCTCACATGGTGGAAAAAACGATATTACTAAACATCTAGCGACAAAGAGGCACAAAAGATTTTTAAATAATGCCGCTTCCTCGTCAAAAATGGAACAGTTTTTTCGCAGTGCTAGCTTTGGCAACACGGAAAAACAGCTAGCATTAGCGGAAGGGCTATTTGCGTTCCACACCATAAACCACAATCAAAGTTTCAGATCAATGGATTGTACGTCGCAAATGATCAAAACATTATACGACAAAAAATTTGTATGTGCAAGGACAAAAACCGAAGCAATGATTTGTAATGTTTTTTCACCATATTCGTTTTCACAATTGCAGAAAGAATTAGAAAAATGCGCATTTATATTCATATATTCTGATGCTTCAACCACAAAGATTTAAAATTATTTCCCACAATTGTTAGATTTTTTTATCCAGAAACAGGAATTAAAATTAGAATATTAGATTTTGTTTCATTGCCGGGTGAAACTTCACAAATAATTTTTGATTCAATAAGTACTATTTTAAAAAAGAATAATTTGAACAATAAAATTATTTCCTGTTGTGCGGATACCACTAACGCAAATTTTTGTGGAAAAGCTAGAAGAGGCATCAATAAAAAACGAATCTTAACGAACATTTGAACCAAAAAATTATTGGAATAGGTTGTGCAGCGCACATTCTACATAGTACTATTCAAACAGCATCTGACTTATTTCCAGTTCATATAATATATATATATATATATATATATATATATATATATATATATATATATATATATCTTTTTTGAAAATGACACATCACAAATTTGGCTTCAGTTCATCCACAACTAAGCTACATTATTTCACAATGCTGTGAAAATTATTGAAGGGGACAAAATTTCAATTACGGAAGTGTCAAATGAAATCAATAATTTAAAAACAAAATTACGAGAAAGAATTGATAACGATTACATTCCTTTAATTATTCGAAAAGACATCAATAGGTTGGAAGAACAAGGTGCCATTAAACGACCTGACTTTCTGAAACATGTCAAAAAAATTCATAATAATAATAATATTTATTGACGAAGGTCAAAGGTAGAGTTCAGCCAAGGCTGTTCTACCACCCAACCATGCATAATAAATACAAAAGAAAATAACAATAATGTCAACGAGATACAAAGGACGAACAAATTAACAAACAGCGAAAAATTATAACAGAATCTTTACAAACTGATCTAAAATTGTGGATTTCAAAATAGCATTTTGTGAATATTATTACAGGTTAGAACATATTATTTACATGATATTTAAAAGTACACAGAGATAGCGATTTTAATGAAGGCGGAACGGTGTTATATAAAGTGGGCGCCAGATAAGAAAAAGAATTCTTAAATTTAGTTTTACAAAAAGTTGGTACAATATATAATTCTTTCATACGAAGAGAATAATTGTAGAATTTAATTACTAATTTGTCACATAAATATGATGGAGTGCCGGTTTGCCTTATTTTGTGTATCAAACAAAGATACGCTATTTTTACCCGATCTTCAATAAATTTTATCTTAGCCTGCTTACGATACAGACTAATGTGGTCATACTTACGCACACCATACACATATCTTAAACAGGAGTTTTGTAAAAGTGTTATTCTATTTTTATCAGATTGCGTGAGATTTGGAACGTAAGTCCAGGCGCAATAGTCAAACAATGGCAAGATCAAGGACTTAATAAGGTGTAGCTTGATCGGAGAGCTTAAATCTGTACGATAGTGATATAGATGACGCAGTTTAATGCGAGCAGCTGTTAGTTTCTTGTTTAAATGCTCACGGAAATTCAAATTTTCATCAATGTAGAGTCCCAGTATTTTAATAACAGAGCTATGCTGTAACAGAACGCCGTCCAATAGAATATCAGGTATGATGCTAGTACCAAATATCAGCAATGAAGATTTGGTAACGTTAATTTTTAGCCCATTGTTGCCAATCCACGAAACTAGTTTTTCTAATTCATCGTTAACAATTTTAAATTGCTTGTTAATATCAGAAGGGTCTAAGGATGCAAGAATCTGCGTATCATCTGCATATGAATGCACAGAGCAGAAATTAAATACTGAAGGCATGTCTACTACATATATTAAAAAGAATAAGGGCCCTAATATTGAACCTTGCGGCACACCACACTGAAGAGGAAAAGCATGAGAATTTATAGTCTCTACATTCGAGGACATAGACACCTGAAAGTATCTACCCTCCAAATAACTTTTGCACCATTGAAGTGCACTACTAGAAAAATTGTAGTATTTAAATTTTGCAAGAAGCATACCGTGATCAACCATGTCAAACGCCTTTGAAAGATCTATTTGAATTAACACCGATAGTATAGATTTATCATAGTTATTTAATATTGAATCTAGAATATTCAATAAACAACTGTTTCTGCTATGACTGCTTCTAAATCCCGATTGATTGACTGGTAATATACTATTTTCGTTTACATATTTAATTAATTGATCAAAGCATACTCTCTCAAGAACTTTAGATAAAGCAGGAAGAATACTCACAGGACGCAAATCCTTGAATGCAGAGCAACCTTAAAATTTCGCAATAGGTTTTACAATCGCAGCTTTCCAGATACTTGGAACAACACCTTCCAAAATACATATATTTATGATGTGGGTAATGTAGTCCACAATAGCGGGTAAAATAATTAATAACATTTTAAGAGACACACCATCCATCCCAACTGCATTAGAATTTGGTTTTCTTAAAATTCTTTCTATAGCCTCACTGTCCACACAATTAAATGTGAAAGGCTCACCAGGAAATTCACCAAAGTTATTAATTAAATAGAAATTTTTAGTGTCCAGATTTATATTTGAAGTACCAACTTTGTTAAATAAATACTGAGCATAATTGTCTGGATTACAAAGTTCCTTTGGAATATTAAACGTTTTATCGTTTTTAACACCCAACCGTTTAAGACTATTCAATAATTTACTTGAATTATTAAAGTTATTCTTGACTTCAAACTCCAAAAAAGCCTGTTTTTCTCTATGTAAATCCGCTGTTGTTTCATTACGTAATTGTTTGTAATAATTAAGCTTTGCAACAGTTTTAAATTTTCTGTAACTAACAAAAGCTTCATCCCTCTTCTTTTGCATAATTTTGATCACCGGAGTAATCCAAGGGCAGTAGCTTTTAATTGTTTTTACAGTCTTTAGAGGAGCGTGTTTGTCAAATAACGTGATAATATTGTAATTAAGATAAGCTAGTTTGTCATTAATGTTATTGAGTGTTAAAATATGGCTCCAGTCAACAAGTTCACAATCACAAAAAAAATTCTGTTGAAATTTTTGAAATCTCTGTAAGTATACATTTTCGTTGAAATAGAAGGTTTTGGTAGATTTAAACTACAAGTTACGCAATTATGATCCGAAAAATGAGTACAATGAATAATATCAACATGTGCACAAAGAGACTTATCAGATATGGCAATAATATCTAAAAGTGATTGAGAAGATGGTCGTGTATAATTTTTTATTAGCTGATGCATCCCATAAGCGTTTAATAAATTCATAAAACACATCGAACGCCCATCATTTAATAACAAGTTGATATTAATGTCTCCGGTACAAATTAAATAATCGGCTTGCGGTAAGAATTCAACAAATATTGAATCTAAAACATCTAGTTCCTTGTAGAAATCTGAGTGAGGATTATAAACTACTCCAACAAAAATTTTATGACTATGAACTGCTAACTGAATCCATAGATGTTCGATATTATTATTAATTACTAAAGGAGTAGCCAACACTTTACAATTAATATTACTACGCACATAAAAAGCAACACCGCCACTACGTTTATGAGATCTGTGAAGACTAACTAAATTATACCCATTTATATTAAATAAATGAGATGGAGAGGAGTCGCTTTTCTATGTCTCAGTAACCGCTAATATATCAAAATTATGTCCATATAAGAAATCCTTAAATTCTAAAAAACATGAGTTTAACGATCTAACATTAATATGACCACATGTAAACAAAGTGATGCCGGGGTCAATGACATTCATGTTAGAAACATATGATTTTTGATATTTTCGACCAAATTTTGCAAAAATAAACCAATATAATTAATCAAGAATTAACCAAGGTTAAGTATGTTCTGGCTTAATCCGCGATATTTTATTTAAATAAAACATAAGAAATAAAGCATTTAAAACGATTAGAAATAAGTGCAATGAAGAATATCTGGTTTATGATTTGAGTTCAAGATCACTATATTTGTTGATTAAGTATTTTTTGTCAATACCGCCTTTTTACAACTAACAAATATACGACCATCATGAATCCAGACATTTTTAAAGGTAAACTTATCTGCTGCTGTTTTGAGGAGGGCCAGCCTGGTTTTGGTGAGATCTTCCTGGAGCGTGATACCAGAAGCCTTCAAGTTCTTCTTTTCACTGAATACCTTACTTCGTACACGGTAGCTCACAAACTTCACAATCACTGGACGATTGAAGTTCTTTTTAGGCTTTCCAAATCGATGACAGCGGTCTATATCAGCTTCGGAAATGTTAACTTTGAGTTTATCACGACAGAAGTTAACAACACAGGCATCTGTTGATGCTTGGAATATCTTGAAGAATGGACAGTTCAATTCGAAGATATTAAAAATTTTCATTGGGCGACATTAAAGAAGGAGATTTTATGGGAATATGTGGAAAAATCTTTTGAATATATTAGTAATCATTTTCCGAAAAATAATATTTGCCAAAATGATTGGTAAAAAGATATGTTACAGATGAAAAACTTAAATGTTGGTTGGCTGCAAATGTGGAAACAGACATAAAATGGACGGAGTTATTCCTTCATTTTAAACAGAATAATATTCCTTATCAAAATATTTTGAAAATTGTAGAATTCGCGCTCTCCCTTCCAGGAACAAATGCAGCAACAGAACGTGTTTTTTCTAGTATCAATAAAATATGGACAACTGAAAGAACGCAGTTGAACATTAAAACTTTAAAATCTATATTAAGTGTAAAATATAATTTGACCAATTCATGTGAAATATTTCACGACATTTTAATAAATGATCCGAATCTATTGCAAAGTATTCACTCGGAACAAAAATATGACCGCGAAAGAAAATCATAATTTTTTTAAATAAAAAATTTAATTTGATTAAAAATCATGATGCTCAAATTATTATTTTTTACAAATATTTTTATAATAATAATAATAATATATATATTTATTTAGCTTTAAGCTAGTAACATACAAAAAACCAGATAGTTATAAAATAATGTATTACAAATCATATGCACAAATTAAAGTAGGTAAATTATTTCTTAAATAGTAATATTTACATTATTTAACAAATATTGCTTTGCCTTATTTTTAAATTCTTTTACATGAACACAATTTTTAATCTCATTACTGAGTGTATTATATTGAACAATGCATTTACAAAAAATTGAATTTCTTTTTACATTGCTAATATTTATATGAGACATTCGCCTAGTGCTATAATTATGTACATCTTTATTATATACTATTGCTTCAGATAAATATTCTGGGACTATGTTTTTGACAGTTTTATAAACAAAAACTAATCCGTTAAGGTTAATTAATGTTTTCATATCTAGCCACTCTAAACATTGTAGCATATCCTTTATCCTGCTATACTTTCGATAAATTAAAATACACCTCATAGCTTTATTTTGTAATTTTTGTAAAACTTCTAGCTGCCCTTTGTTACATGCCATCAACATAGTTCCACAATAGTTGATATGTGGTAGAGCAATACTGTTATAAATCACTAATTTAGCTTTACATGTTAGTTTGTACCCTAATCTGCATAGAAAATTAATTTTCTTAGCTAATTTCTTTGTTACAAATTCAATATGCTTAGAAAATTTTAATCCATCATCTATGATCACTCCTAAATATTTAATATCTGTAACATAATCAATTTTATTTCCATCAATCATGACTGATAAATTTGATTCATGTATTTTACTTTTAATTCTTTTACTGCCTATTATCATACATTTAGTTTTAGTACAATTTAATTTTAGTTTATTGGTTTTCAGCCATAAATCAACTTTATTTAATTCCTCATTCATTGTATCTACTAGGTTAACATAGTCATCACATTCGTAATAAATTAATGTGTCATCTGCAAAGAGATGGATTTTACATTTATTTAGGCAATCTGGTAGGTCATTAATGTACAATATAAATAGAAGGGGCCCTAAGACACTACCTTGCGGTACTCCTTGATCACATTTACGAGAGGTGGAAACACTATCAATATATTTAGTTCTTTGTTGTCTATTTATTAAATACGAAGAAAACCACTGTAACACTGTACCACTGAAGCCAAATTTTTGCAATTTATTAATAAGTTTTTTCCTATCTATAGTTTCAAATGCTCTTTTTAAGTCCATAAATACCGCACAAATATCACGATTATTATCGGTTGCTGTTGTCCAGTCTTTTAACACTAATTGTATCGCGAATTCACATGAGTGGTTTTCTCTAAATCCTGATTGCCATTTACACAACACTTTATTATTATTTATATAGTTTACAATCTGTTTATAAACAACCAGTTCTAAAACGTTTTCTGTCGCCACTAACATATTTATTGGTCTATGTTCTTCCATTTTATTCGACCCGGTTACTTTGGGTATGGGTATAATTAGCGTTTCCTTTAGTATTTCTGGAAAAGTTCCTGTTGATAAGGACAAATTTATCATATGTAACATTGGGTATCCTAAGACATGGAAAGCATTTTTAAAAGTTTTGAAGTTAACTCCGTCCCAACTACATTTACTGTCATTTTGTTCCCATATAATTTTCTTTAGCTCAGTAATTGTTATTTCTTTAAACACAGATATGGTAGATTTTGTAGATGTAATATTACTTATTGAAGATCCATCAATAGCAGGTATAGATTCTATTATATCATTTATACTGTCTATGTAATACTCATTAAAAGCATTAGCTATTTCATTATTTTCAGAAAGTTCAGTATCTATATATATATATTATATTTTTATTTATAGTAGAATAATTCTTGCCTAATATGGTTTTTAATGTGTTCCAGAGTGACTTTGGATTTGCTTTACTTGTATCTAATTTGTTTTCATAGTATGCTTTCTCAGTGTATCTTAATATAGTCACATACTGATTTCGGAATTGTTTATAGGCATTCCAATCTTCATCTGTGTTCGTTAATTTAAATCTTCGGTAACTGTTATCTCTATTATTACGAGCTTTTAGTAAATCTTTTTCGTTTAGCCATGGTAAATGAAATGTTCGACTATTTCGAGGAATTGTTTCTGTACACTGTTTTTTAGCACTTAAGATATTATTTATAAACTGATTACACACCGCGTTAATACTGTTAGATTCATATAACCACTCACTAACAAGCAATGTTTCAATCATTTTGTCTGTGTTCAATCGGTGTAATACATGTTTACGCGAACTGTCCGATTTAATATCCGAATTATTTATATGTACTGCACAAATGTCATGGTCACTAATTTTTGGTGTATCCCATACCTCAACCTTAAGGTATGGATCATTTGAGATAACTAAATCTATGCGGGTATTCGTGGTAGAAGTTCTCCTGGTGTACTCATTAACTAATTGTTTCATACCTGCTTCTAAAACAGTCTTTTTCATTTGGTTTGTGTATACATCATCCCTGAACCAATTAATATTGAAATCACCTACTAAGATAACCATATCGCGAACTACAGATATTTCATCGCACCACCCTTGAAACCATTCTATAAAAGTTTTATTGCTTGAATTTGGTGATCTGTATACTCCACATATAGTGAATTGTTTATTACGCATTTTTAATCTAATAGCTAGGTACCATATTTCATTGAGAACATTATAGTTTTTTAAAATAGTGTATTTATAATTTTGATTAATAATGTACATTAATCCTCCAGTGTGTCTACTGTGCGAGTCGCATCGAATTACGTTATAATTCGATATATTAGTTTCATTTTCCTCTATTTCACTAGTCACTCGGGTTTCAGACAAACAGCATATTATCGGATTTGCATTCATAAGTAGACTATGGATGTCTTCTTTATGTGGTAAAAAGCTTTGGGTATTGAGGTGTATGATAGGTGTACTGATTTCTTCTAAATTTTTCTGTAATTGCTACTGATAAGTTATTTTGCTTTTAACATTTTCTAGTTTTTTTAAGTATACAGAGCAATTAATATCTGTCGCTTTATGATTCGTTTCTAATTTTAATCGTAGTATCTTATTAGCCATTGCACAATTTATACATGTTTCAATTGTATTCATGCATTCTTTAGTTAAATGTTCCTCTCCGCAGTTAGCACAAGCTAATTTATTTTTGCATTTATCCGACTTGTGGAAGAAACCGCAACATTTGTAACATCTCCAAATTTTCAAATTTTCAACCACATTGCACCTCGACCATCCTACATTAATTTTTCCTGTACTCATAATTTTGTTGAAATTATTCGAGTCTACTGTAACAATTGCCATTTTAGTTTTATTTTTTAGTTCCTTTACAAACTTAACTTCTATTATAGATTTTTCATTGCTATTTAGGTCATTTTGCGATTTAATACTCTGTTCTATTTGTTCCATATTAAGTTATCTCGTATGCCAGTTATTTTTATTTCAGGATTATGCATTAACGTCTTCATGACTTCATAGTTGTCTCCCAGTTCTTTTATCGCTACATCTTTAAATGTATCTGCATCTTGTTGTTTATTACATTTAACAACAATTCCTCCGTTTTTTATAGTATTTTCTGAAGAAACTCCAATTTTCAATGTCGACGGGTTTATTTTTTCCTTCATTTCTTCTTTTGTCTTCATACTCTCTTGATTAATTTTAGGTTTAATGATAATAGCTGGTTTAGAGGCAGTATTTGCATAGGAATTTTTTGATGTGTTACTCGCTATATCAGCTGGTATAAGTTTACAGATAATATCTTTTAATTTATTTATTTCATTTTTCATAGTAACAATTTCATTAATAATATTATTCCCCTGATCTGTATTGCATTTATCACAATACCATTTTAACCCTCCATATGCCCTGATGACAGCAGAATCCTTTTCTTTTATTTTTACGCATTTCAGATGAAACCAACATTGGCAGTTTCCATCACATCCAATAACTTTGTCGTTATTGAACTCCACTTTACATAGGGAACACATTTTATCTTCGTCTTCTTCCATTATGATAAATACCCGATGAAATTATATTGCTTATGCAGATATGAAGAAGGGGTTGCGTTAAACTAGGCTTGAAGAAGTTTTGTTATGATTGAGTACTGACAGCGCAAGACAGGTGCGCACAGAGAAGAACTCAGACGTTCAATGTTAGCCTTGATGCAAAGATTGTAAAAAAAATGCTCAAAAGGTCTTCTTACTCACAGATTTGATGCACCTGATATCACGCCAGATTAAAACCACTTAAATGCACTTGTTTAAATAACTGAAATTGTTTTAATTTGCCTTAAGACAGTAAAATTTTTAAAAAATCTTGTCACTGATCTTACACACACCTTATACACGTTTTTGCAAGCTTATAGTTACCAATAATTAATAATAAATACATTTTTGTACAAGTATATGAATGTATACAATAAAATATATATATAACTAAATTGTAATTCTCATTTCATCCCATTTGTCACGCTTTGTCTCAATGAAAATGTGGTCACTTTACCTTAGAATGCCATTTTTGTAAAACCAACTTTTGACCCTGAATATACCGACGATAGTAGCGTCCTCCGAAGACAGTCCTCTCAGGGTTTTACTTTGGTTTGTTGAGCTCTATCTTAGATGGGTTGAACCTTTTACTTGAGAACATTAGATAGAACGGTGGGAATATAATTTTATCCATTGCTGTTTTCAAGATGTTTGATTAAAATAGAAGAACACATGGTGTTGTTTGGTTATTTGTTGGTTGGGAACCTCAGACCAACCATAAGTAGACAAATTCTGCCGTATTCAAGTCAATGCAGTGTTGTGAAGTAGAAAGAGTTAGAGTAACTTATTGGTGAGGCGGGTGCGCGGCAAGGAGCGAGTACCCTTTGATGTTATGCGAGTTGCAAACATTTGTGTAGTTATTTTTATATTCAATTACTTACTTTTCATACATCAAGGTAAAGGTTAGTTTTTGACATATTAAGTGTTTTGTATACGCACGTTTGTATTTAAATAAATAAAATGCTCGCGTCTGATAACTGTCATCAACAAAAATGCAACCCGCATAACACCAAGGGGTACTAGCTCTTTGCCGCGCACCCGTCTCATCAACAAGTTATTGTAACCCTTTATACTTCACAACAAACGCCGTTGTTCTCTGTCTACTTATGGTTGGTCTGAGTTGGGAACATAAAGTAATAAGGTATAAGGCAAATCATCGTTGTGATACTAATTTCAGATCGCATGCTTCACCTTAAATCGTCATTTTTGTAAAACCAACTTTTGACCCCGAATGTACCGACGATAGTAGCGACCTCCGAAGACACTCCTCTCAGGGTTTTATACTGGTCTGTTGAGCTCTATCTTAGATGGGTTGAACCTTTTACTTGAGAACATTTGATAGAACGGTGGGAATATAATTTTATCCATTGCTGTTTTCAAGATGTTTGATTAAAACAGAAGAGCACATGGTGTTGTTTGGTTATCTGTTGGTTGGGAATATAAATGTATGTGTGTTTACATCAATTGCATTCGCACAGTTGAATATTAAAGTGTTATAATTGTATGTGAATTTTGTAAAAATGTATAGTTTAAACAGTATGTGTTTCGTATGTTTAAGACATGAGAATTATTTAGAAACAGTGACTCGCAAGACATCAGAAAATGAAATATTAGCACAAATAAAATATATCCTACCAGAACTTGTAAGTCAATTTAAGTTTTAGCACTGATTTATTTTATAATATGTTAGGTTAAGTAACAATGTTTTCTACGAAACAGTGTTGTTATACATTAAAATCCTTTAGTTTAAATAACAAAAGTCCCTAGAATTCCGATCTAATCAGTGTAATGCCCATAGAAATCTCCATAATTTGACTTCCGACTTAAAAACTCAAATATCTCAAATTTAATAATATTCTTGAATCTTTGATCGTTTGTGGCACCAAGTTGTTAGGTCTAGCGTTCATATAAATGACTAATTTATTATTTTGTGACTACAGTAGAGGACTCTATTGATATTGCTGCTTTTATTTATTTAAAAAAATAGTCTTTGTTATATAACCAAACAAATAAAAGAGTAGGAACTGATAAAAGAAACGAACAATTGCAGTGAAACTTTGTTATTATTCTAGTGTGTCAAATAATGATGTTTTTTTTTGTTAGAATTTTGTTTTAAAAGTTAACATTTTCAGTGAAGTTATTTCGTATGGTTGATAGATGACAAAAATTTAAAGTAAATAAATAAATATAAACATATCATCACACCTTTTACTCATTACTGGGTGTGGCACTCTGCCGAAGCAGATCTCGGTAAGTGATATATTTATACGTGTAAAGTGTGGTTACCAGCCGTCAAACCACGGCCTCCAAAGATGTTATTGATAAGGGAGCCAGGGTTCTCAGGATCCACAGGTAGACTCGATACCACTGAGCCACTTATCCCATATGACATGAATTTGGCATCCATAAAATAATTTTGGCCGCTAAAATATTACCGAAAAAAAAAATAATTGAATAAAAAATAGTGTATAACATGTAAACAAAAATACTTTTCGTACTCATGCGATTGTAGGTGTGGTAATTTCGACACCGTCTCGTCCGGCAATTTTCTATATTCGTACGGAAACTTAATTTTTTGTCCTTGTTTCATAAGTAACTATTTTTGGAACATTATTTATTTTTAAACTGAAAATTAAAGCCTATTTCAGTAAAACAAATAAATGTTAAAATTAAAGCTATGTACAAAATAAAAAAATTGGTTATTTAAAAATGCTATGCTATGCTAACAAAAAGATTTACAATCCCGAGAAATGGGTATTCGGAAATTGAATGTAAAAAATCTGGTGTGGTCACCTCACGACTTTCTAATACACAGCATATTTAATATCAAAAACGCTGAATTGAACACTTATGACTTGCTCCTTGCGTTTGACAATTATTATTTAAACATGTTTATGTTTTTTGTTTCTATTGCTACTATGATTATTGGAATATATTATTAAATATATAATTAGTTTTTCTCAAAATTAGACGCATATACAGGAAAATTACAAAGAACATTTTATGTTCCAAATATTTTTGCTAAAATCTTTTATTTGAAACTTTTTTCCGGTTTTTTTATTTCATTCAAAATCAACTCAGCTGTTCGTATTTTCATGCAACTTATAATTACCAACTTTCGTTAACAAATCTTATTTCGTTCATGAGATATTGCACACTCGCACACACTTCCATCCACACACACACACAGACAACATTGAGAAAATGATCAAAACGGATTCAGTGGACCTCAAAACACGTATTTCCGCGAAAATCTCGTCAACGATTTTTTTCACGATTCCAATACTTCCTTATACTGTGTATAAGAAAGTAAAAATGGCGATTTATTTGAATTTATGAAATGTTAAGTCATACTGTAATTCTCTTCATTTATTAAAAAAGCATGTGAAAAGAGTAATAATGATGATGGATTAATAATAAATTAATATATCATTAATAATTTTATTTTTAATAAAAGTAAAAAATTCTATAAATACGTACATACATACATACATATCTTCACGCTATATCCCAACAAATGGGGTAGCACGAACCCTAAAATCACTCATAAAACATTCACTCATCACACCCATCAAACAACCAGTCATCGTCAAACATTTTCATCCAAACATACCACCCTCACTTCAACCACATTCATAGATCACTCCATATAAACTCATTCATTTATTACACTCGAAATTATTATCACACAACAAACCTTCAATCACATCATTCCTATTCACTTACCATTCATTTTCTTTCTTCAACGTGCATAACGTATGCATAAAAAATCTCAAATTACTCACGTTTACTCCTAACAACGAATCTAATAACGAAACTAACAACGAATCTACAAGATTACAAAAGATGAAAGCGATAGTCTGCACTTATATATGAAAGAAAAGACCACACAATGTAGTAACTGAAAATGAAACAAAAAGATAAGAAATGGAGGGAGCGTCGCCCTGCGCTTGTTTTTGAAAGTGAATTTCACACAATTGCAGTTAAACACTACGTAATAACTGAAAACGAATTAAAAGATAAGAAAGGAAGGGAGTGTCGCTCTACGCTTGTTTTTGGAAGTGAATTCCACACAATTGCAGTTAAACACTCAATGTAAGATCAGAAAAGAATAAAAAAGATAATAAACGAAGGGAGTGTCGTCCCTGCGCTTGTTTTTGAAAGTGAATTTCACACAATTACAGGTAAACACTCTAATGAAATTACTAAACAACGAAACTAAAATCTAAAACCCTGCGCTTTTCTGAAATCATCAGATTCATTCCGCAATTAATCTTCGCCAAACGTCCCTATCCTGACACACCATTTTTGCTTCATCCACATTCATAATTCCTTTCATACAAGCACGTTTGTTCCTCGTACTCGGAAACTTTCGTTCACGTAACAATCCTTCTATCATATTCATCCATTTATTCATAGGTCGCCCACGCAATCTTTCGCCCACAATTTCACCAACATATACCTGTTTCACTAATCTCTCATTCGACATACGTTCAACATGCCCAAACCATCTCAACTGACTTATACCTACTTTTCTAACTACATTCTTCTCAATTTCACACTCATCATACACCAATGTATTCCGGACACGATCTCTTCTAGTATATCCACAGACACCCCGCAAATACCTCATTTCCACAGTAATTATACGACGTTCATGTTTCTTCATCCACACCCAACATTCACTACCATACATCAATGTAGGCACTAAAACACCATTATACACACTCAATCGAGCATCTCTGGATACATTCACATTTCGAGCAAAGGTTCCCAGAGCACCCAATATCTTGCATCCCGCAGATACTCTTCTTTCAATCTCACAATCAATACGTCCATCCCTTGAAAACATACTACCCAAATATAAAAACTCATTCACTTGACCCAATCTCACACCATTCACCTAAACATTACAATCAGTCACCAAATCGCTCTTTTCAAACACTAACACTTTACATTTATCAACATTTAATAATAAATTTAAATCTTTCTACTTCATTTATATTTAGAATCATTCGTCTCAATTGCTCTTCAGATTCACCCATAACAACAACATCATCCGCATACGCTAACGCAGGCACAACACTACCACCAATATGTACACCATCCACCCCATTCAACGCCGTTCGTAACAATACATCCATGTACAAATTAAAGAGCCACGGAGACATCCCACAACCTTGTTTCACGCCAATGTCTATACAAAACCAATCACTCAATCTACCATTAACTCACACCGCAGCCTCACTACCTTCATACAGCGCACGAGTTGCCCCCAACAAATTACCATTTATACCGTACTGTAGAAGTACATTCCATAATGTCTCGCGATGAACACTATCATATGCTTTTTTAAGATCGAGAAAGCCACACAACACCTTGTTCTTAGCAAGTGACTTTTCAACAATTATACGAAGAAACGAAAACAATTGATCCACACATCCTCTCTCAGGCAAAAAACCACCTTGCATATCGCTTAGCTTGGAGATTGTTAAGGTTCGTACCTTATGAATAAGAATCTTCCCGTACAACTTCCCTACCACACTCAGCAAACTTATCGCACGAAAATTAGTACATTCACTCGAACTACCTTTACCTTTAAATAAAGGACAAATGATAGCACATTTCCAATCATCAGGAGCCACACATCGTTTTAAACAAAATCTAAACAAATAAATTAACCAGTCAAATAACCTCTCGCCTCCATACTTCAACATCTCATTCGATATACCATCCAAACCAGGAGCCTTACCATTCTTCAGACGCATCAATGCGAAACTAACATCACTCTCATCTATATCCCATTCATCACCAGTAACATTTTCGCTAACATTTTCACTAGAACCATTAGGTCTATTAATGCTACCATATAAAGTCCTAAAGTACTCACACCATCTATTAGTAACATCTGATTCATTCCACAATAACTCACCATCCGCACTCTTAATCGCTTTTACTGCCCTTACATTACCACCTCTCAATCTCTTCACTCTCAACCAATACATTCTTTTATTCATACTAAAATCATTAGTTAATCTTTCACTCATCAAATCATCAAAACGCGCCTTGCTTTCTCTCACTACTCTCTTAACACATTTATTTAACCTCTTGTATTCCAGCAAGCATTCATCACGTAAAGTTCCAGGCACATCTTTCACATTTAGGAATCGCAAATATGCTTTCTTTTTCACCTCAATCGCTTCTTTAACTTCTTTATTCCACCATGCATTCTTTGGACAAGAACCTAATTTACATTCACCACAAACTTCTTTTGCACATTTAAGAACTGTATCCTTAAATTTGAACCAAACATCATTTATGCTGCATTCAAAATTAAGCTCACATACAGGCAAACATTCATTTATTTTCTCAACAAACAAATCTCTAACATCCTCATTCTGCAGCGCACTGGATTTCACACGAAACATTTTATTAGTATTTTTCACCCTCATTCTCCAACATTTATCTAGAAGTATACGCGATACCATCAAATAATGGTCATTCGTACCCAATTCAGCACCACGCTTCACACGCGTATCTACAACTAAACTTCTCAATCGTTCATCATACAAAATAAAATCAATCATACTCCGTCTATTTTCACTAATATTCTCCCATGTATACAAATGAGCAAGTTTATGTTTAGAGATAGAGTTGGAAACAAAGAGATCACGCTCCAAACAGAAAGAAACTATTTTCCTACCGTTTTCATTCACTCTTGCATCACCAAACTTACCCAATACATTCCCAGACATGCTTCTCTTAATTTCCACTCAACCATTTAAATCACCACATACAATAACTTTCTCACCTGAATCACATGAATCAATAACACTATCTAACAAATTCCAAAATCTATCTTTTTCAAGATCATTTTCGGATTCGGTTGGACCATAAACTGACACAACGAAGATTCTATGAAAGCCTACCTTTAATCTCAGCCAAAGAATTCTCGATGAAGTACAACCATATTCTCTCACAAATGGTTTCATTCGTTCACTAACAAGCACACCAACACCATGCTTCGCGTGTTCATTCTCAGCAACACCCGACCACAAGCAAAACATTCCATCCACTTCTTCCTCACTACATCCTTTCCTTTTAGTCTCACTGACACACAAAACATCTACATTATACACACGCATTACATTCATCAATTCATTTTCTTTACCAGTTATACCCCTAACATTCCACGTACCATACTTACATTCATCAAATTTCACCCATTTATTTTTCATTTATCCAAAAGAAATAAAAGAAGTAATAGAAGGGTTCTCTCGGTAAAAGAGTAGAAATTAAGGTAGCTTACCAGGCTTGTCCTTAACTATAAATATAAATAGAAAAAGAAAACAGTTACATTTACACAACTGTCAAACGTCAATCACACCTAAAAACAAAACATAACTCAGCGTTTCTATACACGTAACCAATATAAACAAATAACGATATGAAATAAAATATATATATATAAAAAACTAAACTACTATAAAAATGAAAGATAACACTTATCTTAATAAAACGATACTCGAGAAGTCCAGTGACAAACAGTATATTTTAATCCAACTCCAAAAACCCAGTCAAAACCCAAATAAATTTCGCACTTGACGGGTGAGTTCTATTTATTCTGTTGTCTAGGTTATTTTTTTTTTAATTCTATAAATAAAATATATAATATAGTAATAATATATAATATAGTAAACCCGCGTTGCTGTTAACCATAATACCTAAAACGCAGATCAAGGCGTAATGGCGCCATATGACCGAATTAGTTGGTCCGCCAAAGAAGCCACAAAAAAAATAAAAAATAAAATAAAAGTAAAAAATTCTATAAATAATATATATAATATAGTACTACCGGGTGACTATTGACAACTCAAATCAACTATAGAGGCGCTGCGTTCGCCTAGCTTTGGTAGATAAATGGTTTTTTTACATTAGCATCCATATGTTAATGTAGAGCTCGTTTCGCCAATTTTGACGATTAAATAAGTATTTTGCATTTGTTTAAAGTCTTGGACGTCTACAATTTAATTTTTAATTCTGAATAACTCGCGTTGTATTAGAAAATAAAAACATATTTTTTCTCATGATCATTTACTTTTTGCTTGAATAATATTATTTTTCATAGATAAATGATCTGTGGTTACAACATACATACTAAATATGGGGATAGGTATTCAACTATCAAAAATTTAAACTTAAAAAATGTAAACATTGAATACAGGTATTTACTCAATACAAAATTGTACTAATTTCATGTTCTGAAGATGTCGAATTACATTTATGTTCTACAGGCCGGCATACAAAATTACAAGAACATGATTTAACTGACGAATTAAAATTACTTATTGACCACTGCTACGATAATTTATTAATGTATGGAATTAGCAGTGTAATGTTTGAGTTAACAACTATTTAATCTAAAACACGCAAATAAATCCCTTCTAAGACATACATTTTTTGTTGGCCGAACTTTTATGAATCTGTTGCCGTAATACTTATTTGATGATAGTTTTGTAAACGCTTGCATTATTTAAAATATATTTTCAGTAATAGACAACTAAAGATTCATATAATAACGTAGATATAGTTTTGTTGTAAGAATAAAACATTTTTTAGTATATTTTTACATTTTTTTATAGCATAAAGTTTGAAATTTATACCGGCCGAACTATTATGGAGTTGGGCTTAATTATACTGGAAAATACTTCAAATGAAAGTTGTAAAAAATAAAATCGAACGCAGCGCCTCTATAGTTGATTTGAGTTATCAATAAATATATATATATATATATATATATATATATATATATATATATATATATATATATATATATATATATATATATATATATATATATATATATATACATATATATATATATATATATATATATATATATACAATAGGAAATTGAAAAATAATTGTGCCCTATTTTTTTATTTTTTGATAAATTCATTTATAACAATTTTACTGCAATTTTTACAAGTGGTGCAGTATACGGACTATTGAAGCCTAATTTAGTATATATTATTGTGAGTAGATGTCAGTATAACGTCGGTATTACAGAAATCCTGTAATTTATTGTTGTGAAATCAGCTTAGCCGTTATTATAAAATTAATGCTAGAAATTTATTATTTCTAGATATTAACACAGGTTAAAAATATTATAAAAATGTGTCAAATTAATTAAAAATAAATGTTTCAGAGTTCTATTAAAATCCTTCAATATAGTTGCTATTAAAATCGTTCATTATAGTAACTGAATAAAAATTGGAATAATAAACACTATTTTCTAAATTTCCAATAATAGGAATAATTACATATTTTACAAATTTCAAAGAAATAACTTTATTTAAATTTATGAGTTCTCTTACTTAATATAAAACGATAATTACGTAATGCAGAAAAATATTACACAAACTTCGTACATATTCGTAAAAAAAAAATAAAAAATGTATTCGTATTCAAAATTAATTGTCCTTGAACGACATAAAATTAATGTCAATTGTAGAAATAGGAACGATATTTACAAAACACATATTTTTAAAATATATATTTATTAGTAATACAAGCATGGTTTTTAACGTTATGGAATACTATAGAATTATTTTATAGAAAAATACTTCGAATGAAAGTTGTAGAGAAATTTATTGTCTGCAACTTTTATTTGAAACATTTTTAAAGGAACGTTAAGCTGACACAACCATTGTAGCACAATTAAACAAAAACTATCTGAAAAATTAGTACTCATTTATTAGAACAAAATTTATTACGGTTATTTTTTTTAAATAAGTGGGGTTGTGTCAGCTTATTCGTTAAGCAAGCACAACCATACAGAAACAAATAAAAATAGCAAAGCACCATAATAATAATTGTTTATTAAATAATTAGTCATTAATTACTAATTAATTACTAGTTAATTATTGAAATAAGGTAGATCGTCCACCGGAGATCCGGAGAAGTAACGGAGATGGAAAATGCATCGACGGAGAGAGAATGGAGATGCGTCGGAGAAAATTACTCGGGCATAACCAGTTGTAATACATATAATAATGCATTAATCCATCAATAAATATTGAAACTCAAGTTTCGAATTAATTACTCGAGCACAACCAGTTGTGATGCCTATTATAATGCATTAATCCACCAATAAATATTGAAACTCGAGTTTCGAATTAATTACTCGAACACAATCAATTGTAATGCCTATTACAATGCAATAATCGATTAATAAATATTGAAACTCTAGTTTCGAATTAATTCTTGAGCCCAACCCGTTGTCATACATTTTATAATGCACTAATCCATCAATAAATATAGAAACTAGAGTTTAGAATTAGTTACTCGCGCAAAGGCGTGTTTATTATTAATTACTCGAGTAATTAATTAGAAACTCGAATTTCAATTTTGATTGATCGATGAATGCATTACAACTGGTTGTGCTTGAGTAATTAATTCTAAACTCGCGTTTCAATATTCATTGATGGACTAATGCATTATAAAATGCATTACAACTGGTTGTACTCGAGTAATTAATTCGAAACTAGAGTTTCAATATTGATCGATGGATTAATGCATTATAAAATGCATTACAACTGGTTGTGCTCGAGTAATTAATTCGAAACTTGAGTTTCAATATTTATTGATAGATTAATAAGCATTGCAACTGATTGTGCTCGGGTAATTAATTTTAAACTCGAGGTTCAATATTTACTGATCGATTAATGCATTATAATAGCCATTACAAATGGTTGTGTTCGAGTAATTAATTCGAAACTCGAGTTTCAATATTCATTGATAGACTAATGCATTATAAAATGCATTACAACTAGTTGTGCTCGAGTAATTAATTCGAAACTTGGGTTTAAATATTGATTGATGGATTAATGCATTATAAAATGCATTACAACTGGTTATACCCGAGTAATTTTCTCCGAAGCATCTCCGCTCTCTTTCCGTAGATGCATTTTCCATCTCCGTTACTTCTCCGAATCTCCAGTGGACGATTTACCTTATTTCAACAATTAACTAGTAATTAATTAGTAGTTAGTGAGTAATTAATTAGTAAACAATTATTATTATGGTGCTTTGCTATTTTTATTTGTGGTTGTCCTAGCTTAACGCATAAGCTGACACAACCCCAATTATTTTTAAAAAAATAACAGTAATAAATTTCGTTCTTTGGTAATTAATTAGTAATAAATGAGTACTAATTTTTCTGATAGTTTTTGTTTAATTGTGCTGCAATAGTTGTGTCAGCTTAACGTTCCTCATTTTGAACTATGTACAAAACAGACAAGTATGATAGCGCTAAAACAATTATTTTAGTACACACAAAAACCATGCAGTTCAAGTCATATTTTTTACATGTTTTTTTAATTTATGTACAATATTTAACTGAAATATGTTCACAGGAGATATTGATGCATTATGTAATTTAATTGATTTGAGATTGTTCTCTTAAACGTCTATTATTTTCATTGTTTATCCATGCTTTAATTTGTGCAGTTGTCCTTTTTGTTAATTCGGGCCGATATTTTTTCATTTCAGTTACATATTTTTCTGGTGGCAGGGTAAAATTTTCCAAATATGTTTTAAATAATTCTCTTACACTCTTCTTCTCCGGCGTTTTCCACGTTACTCTTTTCACAAATTTCTCTGTAAAACAAAACATATTAGAGATATGGAAAATAAAGCATAAAATTTAAATTGAAAAAAAGCTTTTAAAACTATTTTTTAATAAGAAGGCAATATTTGGCTACAGTTATGTATATTTTTATTAAAAAACGATCTTTCTGCAACAAAGTAGATTCATCAGCTTACAAAAATATTGATACAAGTAAATAAATAGATAGTTCGACAAGTAAAGAAAAGCTTTAGTTTTGGAATATCCACTTGTCATACGCGTTAAACATACTATTTTTTTTGTGTACATAATGGAAAATATTAAATAATAAATATAAAATTCGACATAAAATGTTGAATTATAGAAGGCATGTAATACGTGTGCGTAACAAAATATCTTAGCGACGAGAAAATAAATATTTTACAATTTTTTGCGTAATGAATGATTTAAAAGAAGATTTATTTGATTATTTAAAATCAGTATCAGAAGCTACCTCAAATTTACTTCCTACAAAGTCAATTGAAATATACGAAAAATGGATTATTTTGTCAGTGAAGAAGACAGAAAAAATTAGACGGAATAGACGAAAATATTATAATAGCTTATTTTTTGAGAAGGTTCGGCTTATTTATTAATCCTATTACATTCAAATATTAGTATTATGTATTGCTACAGGCTAAAACTAAAAAATCCACAACATTGTGGTCAGTCTATTCCGTGCTAAGAAGAAGGTTGCAAATAAATGAAAACGTGGTCATTTTATTATACAGAAAATTGATTGCATAAATAAAACTTCAAAATAATGGTTATGTAGCAAAGAAATCGAGAGTTTTAACGATGGATCATGTCAAAATGTTCTTAACTGAAGCCCCTGATGATTCCTTTCTTTTCATGAAAGATGCATTATTGATCTCCATGATGCATGTTGAGGTAATGAATTTCGTATGTTGAAAGTTAACGATATCGAAGATAATGGAAATGTTATGGTTAATACAAACACAAAGAAAATACGTGTCTTTACAGTTATTTCGGAAGTGGGAGGAAGTATATGGAATTGAATTATATCAAATATTTCACTGATACATTGTTGTAAGAATGTAATAGGTTTTGAAATATTAAATTATTAGGCGTCATGATTCTATTTGAGGTTATCTCAAAACATGAAATTGACGAAAATATAATTAGAAGTGTACCCAATAACACGTAAAAGAGCAATAACAGTGTCTGGAACCAGTTTATCATTTTACGCCGAAAAAAGTACACATTTAATCGCTGGTTTCAAGTATTGTATTCAAGAAATATTCTCCTAAAATACCGCATGTGCTTAAAAATTACCCGATAATTTCCATTCAAGCTTGTTATCTAATTCCACTCGTTCTTCGTACTCGTGGAATTATTAACAGGCCTTAATAAAAATTATCGGTAATTTTTAAGCATTAGTAATATTACCCCCGAAAATATTTGAGTTTACGACCAAGAAAAGTTTATCATCGTAGATTATTCGTATGTTACAAAAACGGTAGATGGACTGTGCAGCCAGTAGGAATTTATACTTTCTACAGCTTCTAAAGGCTAGTGTAGTTACACCGACATATTTAATTATAAAAAAAGAAACAATTTAATACGAATACGTACTTGACTTATCTATATGTTTATAAACATTTGCCTTATTTCTTGTCACTTGTATAGTGTGATGTATATTTAACATATTTAAGGAATCTTCGTCTTCGTATGAATTAACATCTGAAAATAAGAAAAAGAGTTCATACAAAAATATTGACATCAACAAATATTTTTTCCACAATCGTTAGCAAAATTCATTATTCTTCAAAATATAATAGTGTTCAAAGCAGCATATTGACTCACAAGCAAAGTAAATTGTTTTCTTCACAAGTAAATTACTTTCTTCATAAGTGAACAAGGTCGACAAAAAAGGAACCAGGTTTTGACAAATTTTCTAAGTAAATATACGATTGTGGAAAAAATTATGTTCAGTACTTGAGAGCAAATGCATTTCCCCCCACACGTCCAGTTGGACGTACGGCTCAATTTCTAGTCTCATGAGGAAAAATTGCACTTTGCTTAAAGGTAATGAAAATAGCTATTATTTTTTAAGTAAATAAATGTGTACTATAAGTACAATGATTATAGAGTACGTTGAAGAAGATATTTTTTTGTAATCTTACGTCTTTGATATGATTTTTTTGCAAACATTATAATGGGGTCTGTGACTAAATTTTCATTTCATATATATATATATACATATATATATAATTCTAGACAAGAAAATAACATATCCGTATTTCTTTAAATCAATTAATTATTTAAAGTTTACGAGAATAAAGTTATTAAAATCCAGTACAAGAGATATGAGAAGTCAGATAAGCGAAGAGAAAGATGGTTGAGAGGAGTTTACGAAATATACAAATGTACCGTTAATTTTTAAGTGGTGTATGTCAAGTATTAAAAAAAATTGAGAAATCACATAATTCACTTATAATTTAGTACTTATAAGATTTCTCAATTTTTTTTAATGGACTTACATCACTTTTAAAATAAATGGTTCAATAATTGTTGGTTAGTTAGTTTACATATAGTTATTTTTTACTAATCATTAATTATAAATAATTTTTACTTCTCAAAACTAAAGATTATTTGTAAGTTTTGTTTGAAGTTTGAAGGTGATATGTGTTATCAACCAATTAAAGCAAGACCTATCTGCATTTGTGCTTAGCTTGTCTGACGTTACATCAGGGGCTCGACTTACTTTATATGTTCTCAAATTCAAATAACAATATAATTATAAGATTATATGTCGATTTTATTATTAATATGAGACAACATAACAGTTAGTTTACATATTTGATAATTTGTATCAATAAATTAAATTATGGTCACAGATATTACAAAAATTTTACAATAAAAAGTTCTAACTTTAGCTTACCGTTTGTAGGCAAATTATTGGCATATACATTTTCCGTTTCTATTGTATCCAGATTTGCGTCATTAATAGGATCTGTAATAAATTGAATAATATATCGTAAATGAAGATTCAAGAGAATAATATTTGTAAATAGTGTGAATATATTTGGTAAGATTATTTATATGGTAATTTTCGAGCTGATAATGGTACAAGTGTCACAATCATGTTAGTTTTATATGGATGTATCTGAAAATGGTAATGCTTCTAATTAAATAATAAGTTGGTATATATGTTGAGTGTAAGATTAAGAAGAATGAATATTAATATTTTAAATTTTCATAGCAATAATAATTTTAAGCATATTAATACCCCAATACTGCAACAAAGTTATTATTCCTAACAACGTTCCAAATATCCTAACCAATAGAATGAAACACAAACATTTGACATTTAAATATTTTATTCAAGGTTAACAATTATAATTGTGTATTTGTTATAGCATCATTGTTAAGATTTAGCTAGTGTTACAGATTGGGGGCGTATATCTATTTTTCTTTTTTTAACTCACCAGTTCGCAGTTCTTGAAAAACATCACAATATACTTCTGTATCTTCTTCGACTCCATCATTCAGCGATATATCCATAGTTTGAAAATTTTTTCCTTTATATTTTAGTACATCGCCGTTATCTACTGCAATTAACAATTTTGATAATTTAGCTATCTGTAAAGTTATTTCGGGTGTCCGATAATAATCCTTATGGATCTGTAGATCATGTCCCATAAAATCTGCAAGCATCTGCATTTCATTGTCATTTAACTCTAATAATTGAGATGTTGTAGCAACTTGTTTTCGCAAGATCGTTGCACGAAGAAGATGTGGTTGTTTCGCATTACAAACTGCCGATTCTCTTCTAAGAACGTCTGTTAAGCGTATAAATTTATTTTCGTCCAATCCAAATAAATATTTATTTTTGTCGGATACACCAGCTACAGAACGAAATTGAAGAAATGTATCAATGTACCGAATATGCATTTTGCGTAAAAGGACAGGTACTCGTCTCGAACGTTTACCTTGAATTTCAATTCTTGTAAAAGTATCGCATAAAACTTTTTCTAATGTTGTGAGTGTTTTGTAGTCTTCGGAATCTTTCTCAATTCTCTGTTTTGATTTATAGTTTTCCAGTAAAATCCGTTCAGATTCTCCTGGTCGCTTCCGATTGAATATTAAAATTAAAGCTGCAGTTACTTCCATTAAATTTCGCCATTCAACGTAGGAAAATTCTTCTTCAAATAATTTTTTCAATGAAAATTCAGCTTTCGCTACCAAATGATCTCGAAATGTTTTTATATCTGAAATTAAAGGCAGTAACTTAGGCTTATTCCATTTAGATTGTTCCACAGTTTTACGAGCAGATTTGGAGATTGCAGCTCCGTATTCAAATGTTAAAAGATGTTGAAAATCATCAACCAGTTGTTTGCGGGCATGATTTTCATCTATTATGCATATATTATATAAAATTTTGGTACATTCTCTCAGGTATATTCCTAGATGGTTTGCCAATGAAGGATTCTTATACTCTCCTGTTTCAAAGTTTAATCCACATAACGCCTGCACTCCTTTAATAACCTGCTCAAAATATTTTGGTTGAATACAATCTCTAAGGTCACTAATATCTGGATTTTCGTTTTTAATAGTTATAAGTAATCTAGATAACTGCCGTAACTTTTGCCTACAATGATACTTTAAATGATCTTCGGTACAAAATTTATTGCATAAGAAAGATGCAAGCTTTAAAAGTAAAAAATCTTCTTTAATAACTTTTGCAATTTCATCATCTCGTAGATTTTGCAGAAGAAATGGGACATTGGGATGCAAATTATGCTTTTTATAATTCAGTTGCATTTGTAAAGCTAGAGAGTCCAATTTGGCATTTTTACTGTTTCGAGTTTGATTTAATGTACATATTTTATAATGCCTATATATATTATTAGTTACGAAATACGCTTTGCAATATTTACATGGTGTATAATAATCTGGTTTACGATTTTTCTTTGGATTAGGTCTGCGAGATACAATTAAATCACCTTTATTTAATTCGTCGTTATTATTATACATAAATGTTCCAGCATTTCTTAAACTAGCAATTAAATGTTGGCGATTAATACTTTTGGTTGAATAACTTAATATTTTGGTTACTTCTTCCTCAGTTTTATGATAAGTTATTAAATGTTTAGCAAATCTTTTAACTCTTTTCTTACAAAAAATGCAAAAAAATATTTTGGTGTACGTACCCACGACTGTGGAATTTGGAACGTATTTATTTTTAACAATTTCCTTAGATTTGTTATCAATATCACTTTTGAAATTCTTATATTCCATCGAACTAATACTTTGCTTTCTTGCAACAAATCTTGAATCTGTCGGCACCTGAAGGGAATTTGATTTTAAACTTTGTGAAGAAGAATGTAATACTGAATTTTGAACTGGAGATATCGAAGTTTCATTTTCAGAAATACTTCCATCTGAATCGACAGAATCTGAAGACGGTACATACTCTTCGTCACTATCTGTTTCATATGGATCAGATTCATATAATTTGTCTTCTGTATTTAAAGAAAATTGTAAACTTCGTTCTACTCCTTGTATTAAACTTTTGTGCCCTGAAATATTAAAATAATATTTATATTGTGATAAATATGTAATAGATATCCTTTAGCTTAGTTTTTAAGAATTATAAACTTTAGGTTCAAAGTGAAAATATCGGAAATACAATGAATAAATATTTGGTTAAATTCGATAAAAGTTGTCACACTACTAGGTCATCTAAGTGATGTTTTTGTTTTTTAAAAATAATGCACTTATCATTAGATAATGATAAAAAAGTAATATTCAGCCAAATTTTGTATTGTAGTTACTAAGTTCTAGTTCAAGCCACGTTGCTAACAATGGGCCTTTCAAGACTTTTTTGAATTTTTTATATATTAATCTACGTAATAAAATAATTATACCCAATTTTTTTATTTTTTAAAAAAACTTGTATTAAGCATGATAAAAATATTTAAACTTTCGAAACAAATGAATATGACGTAGTTGCATCTTAGCTTAAAGAGAGACAGATAAGACAGAGATAAATAACACGTAACTTGTCGTTGTCAGTAGAATCCACAGACAAAACATAACTAGACGGATAACATCGGCGTTTGTTGTGAGTCAGAAAGGAATAGAATAACTGGTTGATGAGGCGGGTGCGCGGCAAGGAGCAACTTGCATAACATCAAAGTGTACTCGATCCTTGTCGCGCATCCGTCGGACCATCAAGTTATTCCATTCTTCTCTGCTTCACAACACTGCATTGACTTGAATACGGCATAATTCATCTAGTATTATACGTCATTGGTAGAATCGTAGAATGCTGAATGCTTATTTCTTCTTCGTCTTCTTGAGCACCGATAAACGTTTCAGACAAAGCTCTATGATTGGCTTAATGCAACTACGTCATTGCAATATGGCAGTGCCAACGTTTTAAATTATTCAACTTTAACTTTCATATTTCAGCAATAAAGATATCATTTATGATATGATTTTATATTGTATTAAATATGATGTACGGTCAAGAATTTATTTTAATAAATATATATTAAAAAGCTCTACCACTTGAATCCCCCATTATAACCAATAAAAACAAGTGTAATTTTTTTTTATCCAGTAATAGCACTAACAACATTGCTAAGACTGCGTTGCAGAATTGGGGTGATTGTCGGTTTGTTTAGATTTTTTTTTTTAAATTGCAAACATAGGAAAATTAATTTAAAAAATCTAGCGAAAATTATTGACATGTATTTAGGTTCTCATAATTAATTCATATTTATGGTTTCACTTCGATATTAACCAAAATGTATCAATTTATACGAAATTTATCGATAATACGGATTATTTTTATCGATATTTGTTTATCGAATTCGATATCAACATTTTACATTTTCTTACCGGTTAAGATATTTAGATCTTCTTGGAAGCATGTTTGATCATTAGCTTGTTCTTTATATAGTGGAACATTGGTAACTTTATTATAATTTTTTTTCATTACATTACATTCCAATTGAGAATTATTATTTTCATTGTTATTTATAACATTTTTCTCTTGATTTGATGTAGTAAAATCTAAAAAAGTATGAAAATTAATAAAGTTCTATTTTCATAATAAGTAGGTAATTTATACAACTAAATTTAAAATTATTTATAACTCTTATTTTCTCAACAATAATATTCCCGTGCTTTCTGTTGTTCATTGTAAGAATCTAGAGAAATGGAAGAGCTACGGCTAAATTGGATAAGCGTTAACATATTACCAGTAGAAAATTTCTAAGTTGTTTGTTTTTTCTAAAATAATATTTACTGAAGAAGTAAAATATGAATGAAGTAGTCTAAGAAATTCGTCTTTGTTGTACGTGCAAAACTTGCTCAATACGCGCCCAAAGAACTTTTATTCTACAATCTACAGGCTTATGATACTGCCGATGCGATGGTAAAAGTCCATAGACTGTGGAGGAAATTGTAGAAAAATTGTTTTGGTTCAGATTTTGATTATTTATAATAAATAAAGAATTATAACAAAGGTCTCACAGATATTTGATTTACCCTCGCAAACCAAAACATAGTTTTGACCAAGATCTGCAACTACAGAGCTGCCACACTTGGAACTGTGTGAAAGGCGGACTTTATTTTAAATATCTTTCGTGCTATGGTCTCTGGTTCCCATCATATACATTACTGAAAGCACAGTTTTATTGTAAAATATGAATCACTTACTATTTAAAGCCAAATTTTTCTCTAAGATATTTAAACCATTTGTATTTTCATGTTTCGGCGTGGACCAGGCTTCAGAAAGCATATTCAGAATTTTTCTACCTCTACTGATCCTAAAATTGAGAAACTAAAATAATTATAAAAGAAATATTAAAATTATATCATATACAGTTCATCATCAAATATGTTAATCTACAAACTCAACAAAATTCTGAAATTGAGTGTATGAATTAAAAATACCTATATTCGAGTAAGTAGGGTAATTAATTATTGATCCAGCAATGAACTGATTAGACATTTTTAATAATACCCAAAAATAACACTACTACTACTACTACTACTACTACTCTGTGTACATTCTAAACTATTTACGAAAAATATCAAATAAAAGAAAATAGATTCCATTTGTAATGGAAGGCGAGTCAATTCTTATAAAAAGAGACTATCTTTATTTTCAATATTACATTTAGGGCCAATTTTTCACTCACCGATTAAAGTTAATCATGATTAAATAACAATGGAAACTATGGTTTCCATTATTATTTAACCATGATTAACATTAATCGAAAGTAAACCGGTGATCGAAAAACTGGTCCCAAATACTATTAATTAGACTAGGTAACTGAAAATTATTAGTTGCAATAAATCAGTGGTTTGGTTTAAACCACTGAAAAGTTGTCGAGACTTATTGTATATTCCGAAAATGAACCACGGTGCGGTTCAATTTTACCACGGTTACGGTTAGCATGACGTTATTTTGTATGTAAAACGGAACACTTTCAAGATGACAGGTTGTCACTTGACAGATTTAATATAGAAAAACTTGCTTTAACTTAAATATAAGGATATAAAAATAACACAAAGAAAAAATAAATATGAGCTTCAGAACAAATAAAAAATTCATCTAATATGAATACATACTGTTAAATAATAAAAATACATTTTGTATCACATGTTTATTTATCAGTCATCATAAAAATATAGTTTTATAAGACAAAAATCCACAAACACTGCAAAAGCCGCCAAACATGTTTCAAACTTGTCAACAACAGCTGTGAAGTTACCAAACTAACCGGTGCTCGAGCACAAATTTCAAAAACTGTGTTCCGTAATGAAACCGGTTACTGAAAAAACTAACCATGGTTAATGTGGTTCATTTTCGGAATACGCTATTAAGAGAGTCACGCATGTGTATAATGGTAGCATAAAGGTAGCCCTCTGCTCTAGGAATCAACCGAAAAGTGCACAAATATTAGGTTATATTAATATGTGTGCGCATTACTTACCCGGACATTGTTTATATATAAAGTAGGAGAACACCAACAGTTTTAATTGTTCTTACACACAAAACTATAAACCGCAATAAGCCTTTAGACATTAAAAAATATCACTCACACTGCAACTACAGCATAGACGGCACTGACACAGACCACACATCACGTACAGTGCCATAGCCACAATGCGCAATACGCAAGCTTGTCTGTTGACATAGGCGTAGACATGTAATTTTTACCATTTGAATTAAATAAATGACTACTGTACCATAATAAATATATGTAATATTAATAATAGTAATATAAACAATAGACAATTACGGCAATTATTGAAAAAAAGCAATATTTTATATAATTTTTGTCGAAATATATTCATGATTTAAGTTTTGGTGACGTTATTGATATGGCTCGTTTAGTTTTAAATAAAGCGTTCATATTGGACATTTGCGATGAGAACAAACATATTTGAGTGTATTACCGACTTTTCTTTGAAACAACAAATTAGATATTATATAGTTAATTGAGTAAGCTGTTGTTCTTTAAATCTAATATTAATCTCATATTAAAACTACGGCCTGTCTGTCCGAATTATGTAAAAATAAATATTTTCTTTGAAACAACCAAGTGTTTTTATTTTGTATTTTTTAAATTAGATTTTGTTTACAAACGTTCAACCGAAAGTGATACTTTACTTTTAGTTCATAGCTATTTTAAACATGGAATTGGCAGGTCACATGCTGGCTACATCAAATTTTTTGAGAAGTTGCAGGGGTAATCTAATTTTTTATCTTTGACAGTTTTCAAATTATTTGTAATAACTTCCATTTTTTAATACAACTTATAATTAAAAATTATCTTCATATAAGAGCATAATTTTCCTATTTTAATTAGTGCTGAAGTTTTTATCATTTTGTTTTTAAATAAACAAGATTACTTCAATCTTTCTTCTTAGACTAAAATTATTTATTCAATTTATTTTTGTTATTGTTTTACTATTACTCTTTATTCCATTTTAGTATGTTCTAATATAATTTTTAATTTTCATACGCAACTTGATTGAGCAATTTTTTAATAATATTTTGTAGCAAGGCAAGAGAATATAGCCGGTTATTTGTTTGCTATTTGAAACTCAAGTTGGCTTCAAGATAAATTTAATTATTAAATTTATTTGTTTTTTAGAGGACCAAATTGGGATATTCCGTTTAATCTGTTGTTGATAATTAAGTTAATATCCAATAAATTCACAATATTACGACTTGGTTTGTGCAATCTCATTATATTCTCGAGTTTTGTTGCACGGCTTAGATAATTTGTTTTGAGTTATGTCAAAGTACAACCTTTTACTTTTACGGAGATAAGTTATTAAGTCTTTTCAGAGATGTGGTCTGTGTTTTTGACTGCGGAAGCCTCTTCTCCCCTCAACCCTAATCCGATGAGATTTCGGGTTGTTGAAGAGGCAGTCGGGTAAAAATTGTCTTGAAGGGTAGTTCGAGATATTCTAATTAATTAATCATTCATATTTTAACTGATTTGTGTGTGTGTTTTATTTGTGCTTGTTCATTGGAATATTTCAGTCGGACACATTTCAACCCCCTCGCCAACTGACCATTTAATAAATAATTGAATAAAGCAAACAGACTGCTCTGTCACAATTTGAATGAAAAATAAACAATAACAATAACAAATATCTCAACTGTCAGACAAGATCTTGTCTGACTGCTGAGATGTTCACCTCAACTTTTTTTAAATTTTACGAACTGGTTCCTTGAAACATGGTTTTATATAGTTACTGAATTTTTAAAATGTAACTATTATTAATTTTTCTTAAAAATTGCTTGATAATGGCCAAAATTTTGCGCCGAAACGTTGCTGTTTAATAAAATTTCATCTAAAAATTTGTTTAATTTTTTGCAATTTTATTACCACGTTAAGCCTGTAATCCATTTAATACCAATATTTAAAATATTTCTCTATTCGGCTTATTTTAAAAAAAATAATTTTTTGAACTAAGTTTGATACTACCGAAAAGAGACAAATATGCTCTAAACGATGATAATTTCAATTATTAATTAAAGTTTTAGGCATATCTAAATACATATAATACTGTAACAAAACGGGTAATTCAGAATTTGGTTTTGTTTATAAATTATGATATTTCACTATCAACTCAGCTTCGAAAGATACAGACTAATTAAGCGTTATCTTAAGTATCTTTCTAAAGTTGACTTGACAGAGTTTATTTTGTTTATCAAATTTATTAGTGCATATGTTATAACTTCAGTATTCTATAGATGATTATTTATCAAGTTTATAGCTTTTCTGAATTGTCGCGTCTGGTTACACGGGATGTGATGACATATCTGGGTAAATTATAGCTAAGCGAGGGGTCGGAATGATTTAACCTCGTCTGGGTTTTTTTATGTAAACGCATATGTACGACCATCGCGACGATATCACCCCCTTACCCTTTGTCAGAACATCCCATGGAAACAACAACGGATTAGTTAGTGGTGGTTTAGCATCGAGCGAGACAAGTTTTGGCTCTCGCCGTATGAGCAAGATGTAGATCTTGCCATGTGCTTTGTAACTTAAGTTACTTAAAATTAGTTTATTCATACGTCGTTGTTGTTGTGGTTTGCCGTTGTCAATTAAATTGTCTAATTTGCAATAACTAATTTTAAACTTTGTAAATTTTATGCTTTATTTATATTTTAACTCAAATCAGTTCGGTTTTAGCTGTACGTAAAGTTACCCGCTGTTGTCGTTATAGAAGTGCGCGACTCTATCTCTCATTACATTGGCAGCAGTCGGTAGAATACGGCCCCTGAATAGGTAAATTCAATTTTTTTAATTTGTTTTAACCTGTCGTATTTTAAAGAATTTACGTTTTCCGCTCGTTTTGTTTTAAAATTTAGTTGTAATCCTTTGATTACATGGCGCAGTCATTGTTTATTGTTTATTATTCTTGTGTTTTAAGTAAAAATGGCAACGCAACGTATGAAAGTGTATTTTTATATAAATATAATTAGTGTAATCGTAAAAGCTTGTGCAACAACCAAGTATAAATAAAGTGTAGTGCAACAATATGTATGAGTGTTCGCAAGTGCCACCGTGGCTTCCGCCACAGTTCTATCCGAGGAGTCAGCACCAAGTTGTTTCGCCGCATCCGCAAGTAACCATGTACTTGCAGTATGGTTATGAGTGCGACGATTCAATACCAGGCGAGTCACAGCTCATACGGTATCCGCTTGGAGGTGCACCATGCCGATTTCGTCCCGACGTACAACGGAAGACAGCGTTATCAGAGACGTGGATGGCGTCGTTTGTCCAGTCACCGCCGCAAGTGCAGCAAGCATTGTTGAACCCGCCGTTTTTGCATGGGCAGAATACGGATCGTAGTCGGTCATACCTGGAACCGAGCTACGGATCTGTTGTCCAAACTAAGGTTCAAGTGCTACCTGTAGCAACAATCAGCGTAGCTGAATTTGAGTCTTTGCTACAGGCAGAGAAACGGGTGATTGTGGACATTCCGCGTCCTATGAAAAAGGTAATCGCTGACTTCGTTGAAAACGTGGAAATGGAGGACGAAGTTATCGACAGTGAACCAGGCTCCAGGATAGAGGTGAACAGCTCCGAAGAAGTTGCCGAAAAAAGCATTTTAGAGCACACTGAGCAGGTAATTGAATCAATCTGCGTACCTGTCAGTGTTTGTGAAGAAACTTGTGAAAGAGTTGTGCATCATGCACAAAACGTACGTAGCTCTAGTAGTTACGAAAATGTAATTTCTGCTAACCGTCACCAGCAGCAGCAGAAGCAGCCGAGGTCCAGGTCGCGCGATCTGGATAGACATCGTGAAGAGATGTTGTGCGCAGGCAAATTACATGATCCAACGCAAATCAGCTGGTTTCGTCTTCGACTCGAACATCTGATCTTGGAACGAGGTCATCGCCCGCCACCGAAGCCCCCTCCGTTGCCCCTGTCATTGTGCTGTGAAGTGACAGTTCTCAAGTGTGTGTGTGTGACCAACCCCCTGTGTTTATGTGTGCCGACTTGTCGCGGTCACAAGCCCAAGACGGTACTAGAACTGTCCCTTTTGCTACCTGATGCCGTCTCAGTTTTTTATCTAGTAATTTGTGTTGCATGTTTGCATGCTAATTAAGATTATTATTAAAATAAACCATTGTTTATTTAAGCTGTCTGTCTCGTATTTGAAAAAATGTGTAATTTTGATTTATTTTAGCTACAAATTCAGATATGCGAGCATATGTTCATCTAGGAATCTTTGGTTACTGAATTTGTACAGTTTTGGCTACAAATTCAGATTTTAGCGAACATATGTTCAGTTAGGCATTTTTGGTTTTGAATTTGTACTATTTTGGTTTATTTAATTTGTACAACTTTGGTTCTTGAATTTGATTGATTCATTTTATGTATTTTTATTATTTGTTGGAATCATTTATGTTAACTTTAATAAATAATTTGTGTTCCTTTCTTTTATGTTTAGCATAAATTGGTAATATTTTGTAATTCAGTAATTAGCAGTTTAATTCTGAATTTTATGTTCTTTGTTTGATATGACAATTGTATTTCGTTATACTTATTTGTGTGTTCATCTATGACATTTTTAATAAAGATTTTAGTTTCTTTCTCTTAGCATAAGACGATGGTTTGATTGATTCAGTTTCATTCTGAATTTTATGTGTTTTTGAATGTTATTGTTTTGTCTTAGGTTATGCTTTAGTAATAATTATCTCGTAAGATATAATTATATTTGAACCTGGGGCAGTGTAACAAAACGGGTAATTCAGAATTTGGTTTTGTTTATAAATTATGATATTTCACTATCAACTCAGCTTCGAAAGATACAGACTAATTAAGCGTTATCTTAAGTATCTTTCTAAAGTTGACTTGACAGAGTTTATTTTGTTTATCAAATTTATTAGTGCATATGTTATAACTTCAGTATTCTATAGATGATTATTTATCAAGTTTATAGCTTTTCTGAATTGTCGCGTCTGGTTACACGGGATGATTTAACCTCGTCTGGGTTTTTTTATGTAAACGCATATGTACGACCATCGCGACGATATCACCCCCTTACCCTTTGTCAGAACATCCCATGGAAACAACAACGGATTAGTTAGTGGTGGTTTAGCATCGAGCGAGACAAGTTTTGGCTCTCGCCGTATGAGCAAGATGTAGATCTTGCCATGTACTTTGTAACTTAAGTTACTTAAAATTAGTTTATTCATACGTTGTTGTTGTTGTTTCCATTGCCGGTTTATTGTTTAATTTCAATTATCAATATTAGTTTATAACTTCTGTAAATTTTAAGCATTTATATTTTTATATATTTTCTTTTATGTTTTAAATATATATTTTTACAAGAAGTCTTCGTCTTATTTTGTCTTATTTTATAATGAATTAGATCGCGACTCTATCTCTCATTACAATACTGAAAAAAGATCAACTTTTTATAATGAGGAATAACAATTTTTGATCTTTTATGAAATAGAGTGAAAAATTAAAAAAATACTAAATAACGAATACAATTTTCGCCAGTATAGCTGCCCGCGGTCATTGATTACTGTTATTCAAACCGTCTTGCACTTACAGATAATTGTAGCAAATATTACGTGTATGTTCTCGTTTACTGTTTGTAGGAAGAAATATGGGAATTTTTTTTTTAAGAAAGATAATAGAAAACAAATGGACGACATGCATCTGACTTAAAAATTAAACAAACCACTAAAGAAATGTCCCAAAATGTTACTAGATAATTTAATAAAAAATGTATATGTTGGCAGTAATTCTAATAACAACATACAAGTTAGTGTAATAGATAATTGGGTTTAACCTAGAGATTATATTAAGTAATTTTTCTAGCAATAAAATTAAGTTAAATCCTTTCACCAAAAGTATTGAAAAATACGAAGACTTCTCAAAAACTATGCAATAAATATCCCACCGAAGATAATTGCTAAAACAAATATTTTTCTAAAATAATACTAAATCATAAAGTGCTACCTTTTTTAAATTGATCTTTAATAGACAATGAAAAACATTGATTTTGTAAAACTCATTAATTAAATGTTATTATTTTCTGATACAAAATCTCGAATCGAATGTTTAAAAGCAATGTTAGTAGATGATTGACAGTTTAAATTGAATATTACCTGTTTAAATAGTATAAAAATAAGGAATGAAGTAAACATTGGTAAATAGACACACAAACTTTTTTATATTTATAACAAATTTATAAATTAATTACATATTTTATAATTATTAAATTTACACATAAATAAATACCTGTCTTTATATATTCAGTATGTCCAGATTTTAAACTCTGAGAGCTACGACTTCGGTTAAATATGACATCCGGTGTACCGTTAGGCGGCTATCTTAGATCAACTTTCGTTTGCTTAATTTTTTCCAAAGGTCACTAGATAATGACGAAAAACAGAATTTTTTCTTTCTGAAATAATTTCTAAACTATTTAATAAAAAGAAACCGAAGTAGTAGCTTTTATAGTTTACAAGTTAGCAATGATAACCCCTTGAAATCTGGATGTGCTGTAAACTAACAGAAAATAATACTTCGGGAGCGTTGATCGTAGATTTTTTCTTAATGGTACATTGTATTAATTAATAACAGTTTTATTCTAAGTTCCATAAAGCTGACTCCGAAGCTGTAACTTCAAAACTCCGAGAACTGTAAATAGCTCTAAGCGTAACCTATGCGTCGCTTCCAGAAGTCAAAAGAAAACTTCGCCGCGCTTCAAGTCAGGGGTGGGTTAAGGTTTCATTATTACAAATATAGTTTGGCAATAAACATATTGATATGCATCTCATAGAAGGAAGCAAATCTGTATCTTGTCATATATTATACCAAAAGAGATAAAATATTTTCCCATTGTTATAAATATTTGTTTCTAGCTAATTTGTCGAGTGATATTTTTTAACAAATCCACGAAACAAAGGTCAGAGGTTTTGGAAATATAATTATTTATAGCAAAATATTGCACTGTTTTACGAAAATCATGGTCTCAAATTGTTAAAAACTTCGAATATTGTTAAAAAATATGTAGAAAAATTGGAATATTAAACGAGCTGTTTGTTCAATATAATTAAAAAAATAGTTTATTAATAAAAGATGGTCAATTCAGTAATAGTAACTATAAATACACCTAGCATTTTTATAATCTAAAATAATAGTATTTTCCTTTAAAATTTATTGTTGCGCTCTAAGTGACTTTGCATTAATTTCACTATTTCAAACGAGCTATTTGTTCAATACATTAATAAACTATATTAGTTTACTATTTAAAGTTGCTAATATCGGTAATAGTAATTATAAACACGCCTAGTATTTCTATATCCCATAGTTATCGTGTTTTCCTTCCATATTATTGTTGCGCTCTGTGCATTATTTTCACGATTTTAACCTAGATGTTTGTTCAATACACTTATAAACTATATTAGTTTATTGTTACAAGATTATACATATTTTGACAATATAGCGTAAAGCTATATATTTTTTTTATTAAATGATTTATTTGAATCAACTAAGTCGGCTAAAAAGTTGTTCATATAAATAGTAGCAATATCCTATTTAGTTTGAATTATAATTTAACAAGTGTTTTTTACAGGCTTTTTTACTGTGGTGATTTAAAGTGTTCGCAAAGACGCATAGAGCGAATGTTCCCGGTATAAGGTATTTTAATGGAGAAGAAATATTACTTTGATTCATTGTTGTCAGTAATTTCAAATCAAATATTTCAAAATTAAGAACTTTTTTTATAAATACATAAATTTTATAACGAAAGAGCTCTGAGGACATTTAAGAATTTTTTTAACTCAGGATTCCGAAATTTTATCTCATAATTTCGACATAATTATCACAGAATTCTGAGATAATTATCTCGGAATTCCGAGATAAAATTATAATATATTCTATTGCTAGTAAAATTGTTAAATTAAAAATCGCAAATAATTGTGAAACCTTGGATTTGAACCATATAATAGTTAGTTAACTAGTATGAAAGAAAAAAATTCATTCAAATTTTTTACTTTATGAGCCACCGGCATCACCTAATATAATACATTTATATTTGTTACGTCACGGTGTTGCGGTGAGATTAAATATTAATTGTTTTCATAATTGTTTCAGATTTAGTGATAGTAATTATAATTTTCTTGTAATTGTCAAGTATTTTTAAAGGTAGTTCGGAATGAGACGGGGTAGTTAAAGATACTCGAGTGTGAATATCTAATATTTATTTCAACATGTCATGTTATTTATTAAGGAAAGTATGGAATTGATTCAATTGTTTTTATCGTTAAAAATATGAGATTTCGTCAACATCTGTTTGTGAACGTATAATGCGGTATTTTGGGGTAATACAACTGACGCATTAATAACTATTAATAATGATTTCAATACATTTTAAGAAAGTAAATATGCAATTTCAAAGAAGTTAATCCTGTAGTTTTTCTAAAAAGATAAAAATAGGTTATTTTAGGATAGGAAACTATTCAACATACTCAAATATAAAATAAATAAAATGAATATATCATCACGTCTTCTACCCATTACTGGGTGTGGCAATCTACCGAAGCAGATCTCGGTAAGTGATATATTTATGCGCGTGAAGTGCGGTTACCAGCCGTCAAGTCACGGCATCAAAGATATTAATGGTGGGGGAGCCACAGAGGGTAATTTTAAATTAGTGAAAATGTTTGTCGCCTGTGGGGTTTGAACCAGGGTTCTTAGGATCTATAGGCCGACTTGATATCATTGAATATTCAAAACCATTTATATTATTTTTTTACATAGTTTCACCTAAAATCTCTATATCATCATTCATTAAAATTGAGACGGGAAGTATAAAATAATTAGAGATATGCGGCTATCAACATATGCTCAAGTAAATGTTATATTTATAATAACCTATTTTTTAAATGAATTTTACTATAAATAAATGAAAAACAATTTTAAAATACTGAAGTGTTTTACATTGCACCGCAAAATGCATATTTTCTATGGCGGTCTGCGATGCGTTGATCTCCAACGAAGCTCAAGGTTATCGTTGGGCGTATTCAACAGACATTAGTACAGGGTGGAATTGGTCAATGTGATGTTTAATTTTATTTAAATATTATTGTTAATAATCAAAGAAAAAGTTACATGGAAATATGCAAGTTTTAAGGACGGTTTTTAATTAATCCCGTTACATTTTAATGGGATAAATAGAAGTAAATCCAAAATAAATCTAACTAAATAACTAATTGTTGAGTATTATAAGAAGACGCTACAATATCGACAATAAACCAAACACGGAAATACATTTATTATACTAGTAAATTAAATTAGTACTCCTTGTTGTGTCAAATGGTACTAACTTGTACGATTATATTTCAAAAATAAAAAAGTATTTATACTCGAGAATGGTTTGAACCGATGACCTCTGTATCGGTAACCGGACACTCTACCCTAGGCTTAGACTCTACCGACTGAGCTATAGTCAGATCGCCATACTATGTGATGTGTTGTACTATCGACGAGAAGAAAAAGGTAGAATGATTATCACTGGTATGCATAGTTGTTCGCCCAGCGACGCGCTGAAGAAGCGCCTATGAGCGCTTCGCTGGCGCGCCGCCGTTAATTTTACTTTCATACTAAATCATCGGCGGATCGCCAGCGGACGTTAGATTCGGATATTGCACGTACTACATTTTATAAAAACATCATACTAATTTCGTATTTGTCATATTCTGAACAACGAGTAAAAGAATTGTCTTTATAGCAACATAGATGCTATTTATTATTCATTGATAATTTGGTTATCTTTTAAAAAATCATAACCACCGACAACTGCAACATTTATAGAAAAAGTATGTTTTCTATTACGGTATATTTTGGCCATATTTACACCTGGACTTTTTATTGGAACGTGCGTACAGTATATGCAACCTGCGACTTAAAGAAAGTTCGCAATATTGTAAAATTGTTGCATAGTTCTTTGCATATCTTGATTCTCCGGAAATTGTATTTCTTGGCAGTCAAATGAAGCATTTAGATGTGCAATATTTTAATACAGCCAGATACTGTAGAGTGAGATATACCGCGCTAATCTCCAGTTAGTGTCTATATTAAAAATAAAATAAATATTCCCCTACAAAAATTTATTGATACTAATATCAACTTGATAATTTCCTGTTGCGTAGAATCGCAAAATAATTAGTACACACAATATGGGTGGAATTGGAAGACCTCTTTTAGTGGATTTTTGCATTTGATTTATAATACGGGGTAAAATTAAATTATATACTTTGTCCTATGAAAATCTGTATCTATCCTTAAATGGGCTCCTATACGATAATCGAAATAACAAGAATAAAGGATAAAAACAGACAACATATATTAAATAATGGCTATTTGTGAAAAAAATTGTTAATAATAATGTTTTACTTCAGCGATATAAGCGATTAAATATATAGTGACGTCTCATTTTCGGAAGGGCTCATTGGCCACAACTATTTTCGCGCGGTAAATAAGGGACATATGTGGAGAAAAACGTAACTAACTATGATATCTCAGCACTGGTGTTTCAAACTGTTCGTCGTTTGCTGCTATGTACATGTTGTACAAGTTGTATATTTATAATTTTATTTTTTTTGAGCTTGCAACTTCTATAAAATATGATTTTCAACATATTCAGATTATTTTTCAAGAATTAAATCGTATATTCTTTGTACTATTTTAACGAAACAAGTTAAGTACCACTGAATTGAACTGAAGTCACAACTCCAATACAAAACCTTAATAAAATCATATCTCTTGTAATATAGGTAAAAAAAATTCAACCCGCGTTTTCACTGATCGTCATAGTTTATCATGTAGTTTAATAAAAAAAATTATAAAAAAATAGGTATAGGAGCCCATTGTTTATCGAAATAAAATATCAGTTGGTTTTCCATATCTCGTACATAACGCCGTGGTAAACGATTATAATTATAAATATAATGAGCATATATATTTTCGTATTCATCTTGCTCGATAACTAATTGATATTCAAATCGAATATCACAAATTTTATTCATTTTGATTTATTATTATTTATTTTATATTTGTCGGTGCACGCCTGGAGAATCAATATGCCTACTCCAGTATTTTTATGGCGCGTCGCCAGTGAATTAGAAGACGCGCTGGCGAGCGTGCGTCTATGACACATGAGATATAGAATATCATTTGGCGAAACGCTGGCGAACCGCTGGCGAACGACTATGAATACTAGTGTATGTGTTCAGTATATTTAACAATATTGCAAATATTTTGTTATCTATTTTTAAATAATCTCGAATTTCTAGTGTATTATGAATAATAATATTTAAAATAAAATAAATAAATATATCATCACCCCTTTTACCCATTACTGGGTGTGGCACTCTGCCGAAGCAGATCTCGGTAAGTGATATATTTATGCGCGTGAAGTGCGGTTACCAGCCGTCAAATCACGGCCCTCACAGATGTTAGTGGTGGAGGAGCCACAGGGGTAATTTTTAAATTGGTGCAAATGTTTTGTCGGCTGTGGTGATCGAACCAGGGTTCTTAGGATCTACAGGCCGACTCGGATACCACACAGCTATTACCCCATCATAATAATATTTGAACGTCATTAATGGCGAACAGGTAGCGGTCCTGCTTATTGCGCCAAGGGTTCCAGATTCCCGGCTAGGATATGGAGAATGGACGTTTGTATTTGTCTTTCGGGGACAAATGACCACTGCTGTTGGGTGTTCTTAATTAATATTTAAAAAATAAACTATTATGTGTCCGATATAGTAATTATATCTTTAAAAAAACTTTAACCATAAGCATATTTCATGGTATGTATACACAGGAGAGGAGAGCAAAAATTTCAAATGACAGTTAACTTTGTGCTACAAAAATTATTGCGTTGCCTTGGATATCTGTTATAGAAAGACGCAGGAAGTATTTTATTAAATTTTTATCAGTATTCCACAAGATTTATTAAAAAATCTCTTATTTTTTTGCTGTTTTACTATTAATTTATTATTGAATATTGATCAAGTTTGCATTAAATAAATATATTTTACAGAAGAATTAAGTTCGTGTTTCGATATTTTTCCATAAAAGTAATATCAAAACTGTGAAAAACGTGAACTATAAATGCAATTTTTTTCCAAGCCGGCAACATGGGTTTATGTTTACATATTCGAACAGTACGTCAAATCTGCTATCTTATAATACAATTCCATCAATTGATAGCTAGAAAAAGCACATAACACTATATATGCAGATTCGTAAAATAGATTGACAGCTCATGTCATTTTGAATAAAATTTGAACTCTGCTTATAATTTATAAAATATTTTATATTGTCGTGTAAGTGTTAAAAGTGCCAAAAATACTAACTTTTATGACACATGAATTACTAACGGTGATTTTAAATTTAACTACGACGTTTTTCTGTTTGAAACATCAAATCATTTCAATATCAAAAAATGGAGTTAGTTACTTAAACTCCAAATAATTGTATATGTGAATCGTTTGGCGGGAGGTTACGTACTGGTTTGGTTTCTAAACGATATTATAAACATGTGACTATAATGCAATCGGAAATAATAGTAAATTACATAACACGAATTGCAAAATGCATATTACATGCGACTGAAAAAGTTGCGGACGAGCCGTGGCATGTGCAGCAATTACCCGAGCAATATAATTGCATTAAAATTCAAGTTGTGTTTTATCTACGACCATAAGATAATAATAACAACACCAATTGAACATTTCTTGAGAACAGTTACGTAATAATATACCGGGTGAATCTGAAAAATGGGCCACTCAGAATAACTTTTTTTATTATAACTATTTTTTAATAGTAGGTCTCGAATAGCCTCCTCATGGTACACCAGATATCCCGAACTCGTAGCTCTTATAGTTTTGCATATAGCTATAGTAACCCTTCGAAATCTGGATATCTGTATATAGAAGATAGGAACGTTATATACGATTGAAATGAAATAATAAATTATGGCAAGTAAATATTACAAGTTTATTCTTTAATACAATAATAAAATGTACCACGGGGCCGGCCCGCAAGTCTGATGTTGAATTTTGCATATTTTCCACACAGCCAGTCCGCCCCTGTCAAAAATTAAATGAATACGTTTCAGTAGTCTATTAGACGTAGTGACTGCTGCAACGTGCAAAACATACAGAGTTCACCTCGGATGACTAGCGATATCTTGTAATTCGATTGCGAAGCTCTTAGTTATCCGCAACTAGCGCCATTTATACCGACTTTCGAACACTTTTTAAATTTCATAGAAGCTTCGAAAGTATGGAAAAATATTAAAAATTTATATTTTCTAATATTTAAAAATAGGTCATACTATTAAATACAAAACTTACACAGAAACCGACTTACGTCATGAGCTATTATTATGTTATAAGTGTACTTAAAAAGCAGTATTAGTTCAGCGTAGATATTATAAAATAGAAACGATTTTCGAACACCGCTTCGAAAATCTGAAAAGAGCTTCAAACGTCCGCCGTTTACACTGAAATATGCCTCGAAAATGACCCCTTACATACATATATATATATATATATATATATATATATATATATATATATATATACATATATATATATATATATATATATATATATACATATATATATATATATATATATATATATATATATATATATATATATATATATATATATAAATAAAAATGATTTTATTGGAAAAATGTGTATTTCATATCTTGTAGAAAAATTAATCAATTTCCAGAAAAGGGCCATGGTAGAAATTAGGACTCCGGAGAATGGGTTATATATATATATAAATTAAATATTTTGTTTTAATTTATTTGAAAAAAAATATTTTATTATTTTTTATTTTCAACGTGTTTACAAGTGTTGAGATAGAAGAATACAGGAACAATGAACACCTTATCTTAGTTACAGGGGTTTTTATTACATATCTTATCATAATGGAAAAATACTGCAAGAAGTGCTGACATAGTAATAATTATTGAAGAATGAAAGTTCAACGGTACATAATTCCTCCCTTCTGAGATTTTACAATAATTATTAATTAATAGGACTTAATTCTACCACTGGTTCTTTATTAACAGTAGGTTTTTTATTTCTCTTACAATTTGTTAAAAACTTAATTCTAAACTTATATAATACAACAAAGCATATTATTATAAATAACATAGTATAAATAATATAAAGATGATGATCGTTATAATTTTTCAAATTTAATTCTTTTATTTGAGGTAGATCTTTAATTGTTATATTTACTTTACTTATTTTGTCTAGGTTTATTGGGTTTAGTTGTTTAAACGTACTATTGTAATTGAAAGGTTCGAACATAATTTCTTTATAAGTTTCCTGAATTATATCAAACTTAAAATTATTTATTACACATTTATTAACGAGTTTTAATTTAAATATACCTTTAATTTTCTTATTAAGTGTAATACTTTCACAATTTATTTGAATTCGTTGCTCATTGGGACTAATTATGATTAACTCATTTGTGTTTTGGATTTTTTCCCAGGTATTTTCTAATTCGAGAGTATGATATTTACAATCATCATTCGTTTGGGCCTTTAACATATTAACTATACATTTATTTAAAACTACATACTCAGTTTTACAATAATATATTTTATTAATTAATATACACTTATTTATCTTAAAATTATCGTTATTATTTGTAAAGTACATGGTTTGTTTTTCATTTAATCGTAAAAATTGGTTATGTTTGATAAAAGGTAAAGGAGTAAATTGATATAAATCATAGGTTTGGGAAGAAAAAATTGGGATATTAACAAGAAAGTGTATCTGTTCGTTATCGTGCTGACAGTAAGTTTCTATAACTTCATTTCATTTCCAGATGTCTTTGTTTTGTGTTATTTTTCTAATATTGTCCGGGTCAATAATGCTTGTGTGCAGTTTTCTTAAATTACAAAAAGTTAAACTGATTTCAATTTGTTTAGTGAGATCATTTAAATTCTGAATTATAAATATTAATTTTTGGAATTTATTTTCTACTTCGATTTTTCCTTGCCAATTGAAATTTTTCTTTAAGATTCCTTGAATATTTTCTATTTGTATTTTCAACATATTTTCATTACTTTTGATATTATCAATTTGATTGTTAAATTTATCAATCATTTCTTTACTAATTTTTAAATTTTGATTAGTTTGGGTCTGTAATAATTTTTCATTAGTTTTAATTTCTTCGAGAATTTTTTCGTAACGTTCTCCATCTGTCGCATCTAAGTTACCCGATATTGATTTAATGATGGTTCCTATCCCGTTAATTAAACCGCGTTTTGAAATTTTATGGAATATTTTATTAATTTGGTTTTTTAAGTCGTTAAAATTATATATTAGGATGTTAATATAATCTTGGAATATTTCTTTTGAATCTTTAATTTGGAAGAGAAGAGTTTCTTTCAATGTTGTGATTTTAATAAATTCATCGTGAATCGGGGTAATGTTATAATTAAAGTAAACTATTTGTTCTGAAGTTTTTATCTGTGTTTTCCCTAATTTAGCTAAATGAAATCCATTATCATATGATATATCCGTAAGTTGAGCCGTACATCTGAAACAACAATTTACTGTTTAATTTTGTTTATTCTTATATGTTTTTCGGCTACTTTATCTCTGATTCTTATATTACCGAGTATTGGATTATAATGTTGAATTCTGTATTTTCTAAATAAGGGTTTCTTGAATTTCTTTATTAATCGTGGGTTTTCTTTTACGTAGACAGTATCTTTTATCTGTAATGGGTTATCGTTCTCCTTATAGCGTTTTTGTTTCTCGGTTTTTATTTTATCATGAATAATTTTGAATAATTCTTCTTGTTCTCTTTGATATTTTTGTATGATTTCCTCATTGATGACGGGGATTGTTTTAAAAGGAATTTGGTTATTTTTTCCAAATATTATTTCATTTGGTGTTAATTTCGTTAGTGTGTTTAGTATTATTGTAGGCTAAAATTGCTAAATCAAGTTTTTCTAAAAATGTTTTGTTCTTGAAGTGGTTATTATTTTCGAGGAGTCTAAGATGTTCTATAAGTGTTGAATGAAATCTTTCAACGGCATTGCTCTTAGGATTATTTACGCAAATTACATGACTCTCTATATTTCTAATTTTGAATAATTCTTGTAAAACGTTACCTTTAAATTCAGGGCCTGCATCCATAATTATTTTATTTGGTATGGTATATATTTGAAAATACTGAATTAATGTCTGTAATATATTATTTGAACTTTTATATTCTAATGGACAAATTTGACCATGTTTAGAGAATTGATCAAAAATTGTTAAAAAATTATTTTTGTTTAGGCAAAGTACGTCGATATTTATTATATCAAATGGTTTTAGAGGTGTTGGGGTTAAATTGTCTATTGCTGGGATTGGTTTCCTGTTATATTTGTTTAATTTGCAAAGCTCACACCTATTAATATATTCAGTAATATTGTTAATCATTTTGGGCCAGAAATATTTTTCTTTTAGTGCATTGAGGGTTGCAATTATTCCTCTATGATTGGTTAAGCCTTTATGAAAGTCATGGATTATTTCTACTTGTTGTTCTTCGTTTTCTATGTCGTCAACTATTTTATTACAAGCAACTATGTTAATTGTATTAAATTCAAAGTTTTCTTTTATTATTTTAGAAAATTTAAGGTCTAGATTTTTCTCGTTAAAAATGGCTAGATATTTTATTTTTGGAACTATATATTCTTTAAGAAAGTTTAATATTTCATCTTCAAGATTTTGTTTATTTAATTTGCAATAAATTCGCTGTTTTCTGTTCTCAAATAGTTTTATTATTTTTATTTCTGTTTCGAAATTGTGGACTTCAAATATTAATTGATTATCAGCTATGTTTATTCTGTCTTCTATATATTTAATTCCGTTAACTAAATTTTCTGGGTCTGAATGAACTGTATTTTGATTAGACGAAATTGATTCATTATCATTACTATTTAAGTTTACTGTAGGCAAGGTATAAACGTTAATTTGTATATTTGTGTCTTCAAATATTTTCAGTATTTTTGCCGACACTTGATTCCACTCTAGCTTATCTATGCCACATCCTAACAGGGGTAAATTTATTTCAAAAATTTCATTAAGTATGAGATAATCTCTAAGTTCTTTCAGCGGCTTGTCTAAGTTTTTAATTGATGGTTTCTCCTTAAATATTTTTTTTGTAATTAAATGGATAATTGTTTGGTTATTAGAATTTTGAATAATAATATATTTTTCATTTAAATTTTGATTTTTACAAAAATGTTTACTATTAAATTTTCTATTGACTTGATCTGCTAAACCCTGACTCATTTCTAAATCTTCGGAAATACAATGAGCAAATATTTTTGTCTCTGTTACGTCACCAATTTTATTATGAATTTGTGTTTTGTCGCGTTGGCGAGAAAGATTATCTGCAATTACATTCATTTTGCCTTGTAAAAATTCAATTTCGAAATTATACTCATTTAGTTCGATTTTCCACCGCATGAGTTTCTGGTTTGGGTTTTTCATATTGAATAGCCAACACAAAGGTCTATGATCCGTTTTGATAAGAAATTTTCTGCCAAATAGGTAGGGTCTAAAATTTTTAACAGATTCTATTATTGCTAATAGTTCCTTTTCGATTGTGCTATAATTTTGTTCGGCTTTTCCTAAAGTTTTTGAAAAATATGCTATTGGCATTTCTTTACCGTGTTCGTCTTTTTGTAATAAGACTGAACCTATGGCATAATCCGAGGCATCCGTGGTTAATATAAAATTTTTGTGAAAATTTGGAAATTGTAATATAGGGGAAGAGGTAAGAATTTCTTTGCATTCATTAAAACTTTTTCTGTAGGATTCATTATAAATGTCTATATTTTGACCGTTTTTTAAGCATGATGTTAGTGGTTTTGTGAGTTTGGCGAAATTTGGGATGAATTTACGATACCAACCTATTGTACCGAGAAATTGCTTAATTTCTTTTTTGGTTTTGGGGATATTGAGATTTTGAATTTTTTCTATTTTGGAAGGATCCGTTTTAATTCCATCTTGAGTTATAATGTAGCCTAGATATTTTGTTTGTGTTTGTAAAAATTCCGACTTGTCGATTTGGATTTTTAAATTTGCATTTCGTAATTTTTCAAAAACTAGTTTGATATTATTTAAATGTTCTTCAAGATTTTTGCCAAAAATGATTACGTCGTCTAAATAAACTAAACAAATTTTGTTAACTAGTTCTCCAAGTGCAACATTCATCATTCTTTGGAATGTTGCGGGAGCGTTTTTGAGACCAAAAGGCATGCGTAAAAACTCATAATGGCCGGATGAAGTAGAGAATGCAGTTTTTTCGATATCGGTTTTGTTCATAGGAATTTGGTGGAAGCCAGAATGCAAGTCTAGAGTCGTGAAATATTTCGAATGACCAATATGGTCCAATAGGGTGACAATGTTGGAGATTGGAAATTTGTCATCTTTTGTTTGAGCATTTACTTTCCGAAAATCAATTACTAATCTCGTTTTCCGTTTACCGGAAGCGTCTAATTTTTTGGGGACAATCCAAATAGGAGAATTCCATGGTGAGTGAGATGGTTGTATAAATTTTTCTTTTAACATCTTTTTAATGTGTTCCTCTATATCGTTTTCATAAATTTGGGGGAGTCTGTAATTTTTTGTGTGAATTGGAATTTCGTCATTAAGAATTATTTTGTGTTCGCATAGATTAGTACAAGACAATTGTTCGTTTGGTTTTGGAAAAAGGTCTTCGAAGTTATTTATGAGTGTTTTTAATTTTGACTTTTCAATTGGATTCAAGTGTTCAGAGCGGATTTGAATATTATTATTTTGTTTGCAATTTTGAAAATCGTTTTGTAGTATATTTTCTTTTCCTTGTATATTAACAGAGTTTTTTACGAAATCAATTTGGATATTTAATTTCTTAAATGCTTCAATACCTAATAAAAGATTGTATTCTTTATGAAATTTGTAAACATGACATTTTAGTGGTATTTTATTAATTTTCAACATCACAAAATGCGAGATAGTGGATTTCCCATTTACAGTTGTGAACGTACATTTTTCCTCATAAGTTTTAATTTTTTTACATTTGACTAATTCAGGATGTATTAAATTTATACTCGACCCCGTGTCTAATAGAATAATATAATCTTGTATTTGTAATGACGGTAAATTGTATGTTAAACTAGACATTACTTGTTTTGTTCGTCTGGTTCTGTTTCTAATTCTAAAAAAGAATCCTTTTCAATTTCATCATTTTGTTCAACGTATTCGTATTCATCAGTAGTTTGTTCTAGTATTTGTTCATCTGAATTATCATTAAGATTATAATTTTGTCTGATAGTCTGAGTTGACATAGGCGTAGTAAGTCTGGTTTGCTGTGTCATTGGTTTCGGTTGGAATGTTCATTTAGTTTCATAATAATTTTTCAAATTTTGACGAGGAGCGAAAGGTTTTAGTTGTGTTTGGTTATTATTGAATTGAATTGATTTGGATGGAAATTCTTGGGCCGGGAATTTTCTTGGTGGTACATTAAAGCTAAAATTTTGCTTATCTTTGAACATGGGTGATTGGTGTGTGTTCTGTTGTGAATAATTAAATTCATTTCTCAATAAACGTTCGCATTCTTCTAATGTACTAGGTTGTTTTACAATGAATGAACCTCTTACTGATAAAGGTAGGAGAGTTATAAAATGTGAAATTATTAATTTTTGGGTTTCATTTATTATCGCATTTTTTTGCAATTGACTGTATTCTTTTAATAAAATTTTTGATTTATATTTTGAAAATTGTTGAGAAATAAATTCTAGGGTTTTGTCAGTGCTAGCTTTATTTCTCGTTTGTAAAATTTCTAATAATATTGTCTCAGCTGTGCTTTTATCACAGAAATTTGTTGTTAAGTAAAGTTTTAGATCTTCCCAATCTTCAAATTTATTTACTGCTAACAGTTCAGCAGCTTTGTGTGTCAGTTTAGTTTTTATGAGACCAAAAAGGTATGTTTTTTGAATAGCAGTTAGTGTAGTGCTGGTTAGTGAAAACTGTACGTCGTCTACGGCACTGATAAAATTGTTTAGTATTTTTATGTCTCCATTATACGGAGGGATTATTTCAGAGAGGTTTTTTCAAGTGTAGTTGTTGTAGTCATGGTTGAATTATTTGATACGTTCAATCTACTCGGCTTTAGAATTATGTTTTTAATACTATTATTGAAAGGAGTAATATATTCTAATTCAATTTCAGAATTTTCAGATTCTGAACTATGGTCACTATAGTACATATGTTAAGTGTTGTGTGTTTGGGACTGTGCCGGTCCCTCGATACCTTTGTAACTAGTCGTATACTAGAGGTATCCCTTTGTGTGATACAAAAGTAATTATTAATTAATTTTTAACTTACAAAGTTATTGTAAATAGTATTAAGGTTGTTTGATGCTTTACGGACATCACCGGGTCGCTGATTCTTCCTGTGATTCTTGTGATTCTCTGGAGGACAGCAGATTCTTCAGGCGACGTGGACCAGTTGCGGAACAGCAAGTTCTTCTCGCTCGAGGAGGACGTGATCTCGCAATGGAACAGCAAAGTTGCCTATCTGGTGTCGGTTTAGAGATGGGTCGTGGTATAGACCCTGATGGGCTTTTGTAGAAGCCGTTTAGAAGTCTTGTAGATTCTTTTAGAAATTGGTGTGGTGAAACTTTTCAAAAAGTACCACAGATAAAATTATTATATTTTAATTTATCTGTGTCGACACTATTCTACCGTAACTGCGCCAATTAAATATTTTGTTTTAATTTATTTGAAAAAAAATATTTTATTATTTTTTATTTTCAACGTGTTTACAAGTGTTGAGATAGAAGAATACAGGAACAATGAACACCTTATCTTAGTTACAGGGGTTTTTATTACATATCTTATCATAATGGAAAAATACTGCAAGAAGTGCTGACATAGTAATAATTATTGTAGAATGAAAGTTCAACGGTACATAATTTATATATACATATATATATATATATATATATATGTACACATATATATATATATATATATATATATATATATATATATATATATATATATATATATATATATATATATATATATATATATATATATATATATATATATATATATTAACATGCCGAGTTGTTGTTTGTGTGGTCTTATATAAGAACAATGTACTCTAAATTTGCCCTATATAAAAACCAATAAATATTTTGTTGTTATTTGAAGTTTTAATTTTTTTATTCCTACCGTCCAGTGCGGTTCTATATGTTTGTGTAACACTATAAAACCGTAAAACTGAACAAAATCGCAGCAGTTTTTATTTACTAGTTGTTATTTGACATTCAAAAATACGATTTTGTGTACAATTTAATAAAACCTGAATGTATTTTTAAATATTTGGCGATTGTTAATTTAAAATTTATTTCATAACCAGAAGATATAATTTATTTTATACTTGTACCCCCTAAGCAAATATTTGAGTACGCACTTGTGTCTAATTAGTTTATGCCCCTTTCGATATATTTCTTTAGGACACTTATGTAAACATGAGGACAAAACTCTATTAGAGAGATGGATGTATACATCTATCTCCCTTCATAGCTGATGCTACTTTCTATTGTAAAAAACGAGCATCAGCGGTATGTAGATAGAAAGTATATGTGTTCTGTGACCCATACGATTTGAGTGCAATAAACCAGATTCTTCTGCTGGTTGGCAATGTTTGATCGGTTTTTGTTTCTTTGCATTATCTCTATTTGCCCTTAGATAACTGCTCTTCAAGCAACAATGTCATATTTTCCCATCAGCACTTTTCTTCTGTCTATACATTTCTTGAATTAAAATTCTAACTGCAACAAATTCTTTCATAGGGCTTCTCTGCTACCATTAAAGTATTATGTACTTCAGTTTTTTCCCTAAAATCTGGAATGTCGTAGTGTATTAAGTATATAAGATTAGTGAAATGCTCGTCGTAATATTCGTAAATCAAATTCTTCCATTTCTATTTTATTGCTACGTTTTTGGTCTCTTCTTTGATTTTTCTGTTACTGCTACTGCCAATAGATTTTAGATTTATCTACATCTATAAAAGATATTTTACAATAATACATAAACTATATGTTGTAAGGTTAGTATTTTACATTTCATATTACAAAAACATGGTTTGTCGCAGTGTCCACATGTAATTAATAACTCATTTCGCATTACTGTACATCGTGCCAGTGTTCTCTTTATGACGAAACTTTTAATTATTTGGTCATAACAAAGATACCTACTAAAACTAGACTTGAAATACTAATAATTATACTCAAACATTTGACCATACGATTATAACTTTAAAATATATTATGATAGGGAAATTTGTAATAAAAACTTCTACATTTACTTGGAAAATTTAAAATATGTTTCTTAAATACAGGGCATTTATTTTTTTTTCAGATAATTTTGGACTTGGAGAATCCTGTTCACATATGTTCTTCATGCCACACAACACTTCGTTCGTTTTACACGTTTAAGAAAAAGTGTTTAGAGAACATTAATCATTTGAAAAATTATATAAAAATATTAAAACAAACCAATGACTTGCAGAATTCGGCATTCAGTGAATTACAAATAAAAATAATTAATTATGAACAAGATCAAATAATAAAACAGGAGAGTGATATTTATTTAAATATTTCAGAAGAACTTGAAGAACCACTATTGCCTTCCGGCGAAACAGAAGAGCAAATATTAAATGAATTACAAATGAAAATATATGATAATAAACAGCGAGAAAAAGAGGTGGAAGAAGTAATTGAACTGTCATTGAACGAACAAAATGATCACAAATTTAATGAAGAAGACATCGACATCAAAAACGAATCGGTTGCCTATGAAGACAACACAGATCTTTATCAACAACTGAAGTGTGAATTACTAGCGGATGCTGTTCAAGATGGCGGCCCATGTCCTAGTACTAGCGAAGACAACAGATCATTCAATAAGAAAACTCACTTGAGTACTCGTACAAATAATAGGTTTGTAGGAAAAAGTAATTTAACGGGAGATATGAAATATCATTCAGATATAATAGATTTTAAGTGCTTAATTTGTAATAAACAGTTTGTACAAAAGACTGATTTGAAAGAACATATGAAATGTCATTCAAGTAAAAAAGATTTCGAGTGCTCAATTTGTAATAAAAAATTTGTACGAAACTATGAATTGAAAAAACATATGAAAATTCATTCAGGTATTACAGATTTTGAGTGCTCAATTTGTAATAAAAAATTTGTACGAAACTATGAATTGAAAAAACATATGAAAATTCATTCAGGTATTACAGATTTTGAGTGCTTAATTTGTAGTAAAAAGTTTGTACGAAACTGTAAATTGAAAAAACATATGAAAATTCATTCAGGTATTAAAGATTTTGAGTGCTCAATTTGTAAAAAAAAGTTTGTAGAAAAGGGAAATTTGCATGTACATATGAAATATCATTCAGGTATTAAAGATTTTGAGTGCTCAATTTGTAATAAAAAATTTGTACAAACCTCTGACTTGAAAATACATATGAAATATCATTTAGATACTAAAGAGTTTGAGTGCTCAATTTGTAAAAAACAGTTTGTAAAAAAGAGCTATTTGAATGTACATATGAAATATCATTCAGGTATTAAAGATTTTGAGTGCTCAATTTGTAATAAAAAATTTGTACAAACCTCTGACTTGAAAATACATATGAAATATCATTCAAATATTAAAGAGTTTGAGTGCTCAATTTGTAAAAAAAAGTTTATATATAAGGGCAATTTGAATGTACATATGAAATATCATTCAGGTATTAAAGATTTTGAGTGCTCAATTTGTAATAAAAAGTTTGTACAAACCTCTGGCTTGAAAAAACATATGAAATATCATTTAAATATTAAAGAGTTTGAGTGCTCAATTTGTAAAAAAAAGTTTATACATAAGGGCAATTTGAATGTACATATGAAATATCATTCAGGTATTAAAGATTTTGAGTGCTCAATTTGTAATAAAAAGTTTGTACAAACCTCTGCCTTGAAAAAACATATGAAATATCATTTAAATATTAAAGAGTTTGAGTGCTCAATTTGTAAAAAAAAGTTTATACAAAAGGGCAATTTGAATGTACATATGAAAATTCATTAAGATATTACATATTTTGTGTGCTCAAGTTGCAATAAGAAGTTCGTAGATAAAAGAAATATTAATGCTGAGCTGCATGGAAGTTTTATCGACTCATTAGCAACTAACGGTTCAATAAGTTTCAGAAAATCACCATTGATACTATTGCCACATAAATATTTCTTTAACTAAAGAGCTCTTTCTTTTTTCTTACAATATTTAGATATAAAAGACAAACAACAGAAAGTCTTATTCAACAGCTCTTATTAAATCCATCTGTACTATTGTGATTTCAAACAAACAAGGATACAGATTACCTACTAGTGGACATAATTTTGACTTAAATCAATAGTGAGTTGTTGTTTTTTTTAATTTAGAATTATTGTGTCGTGAAAATGAAAACTTCCAGACTGTTCGACACTAAAGTTATCATTCACAGTATTTTGATGTGATGACGATGTTGCTTATATAGTCAAATTAACAGACGTATATTTCGGCTTGAGATGTTTCTCTTCTCATTATTTTTCTTGCAAATTTAATTTTATTATTGATGAAATTTTCTACGTGACTTTATGCGATGTGGAAGATTTCCAGCTGCCGTGACGTTTAAGTGTCATTATATCACCTCTACCGTTCGCGAAAAGGGTGGCTGAAGTAAAGTAAAAACAATGCCCAGTATATATTTCTGCTTTAGATAAATTTTTAAAAATCTCAATTCCTTAAGCAATTTTGAAAACATGTTTATCCCGACTGATTGTACGGAACATTTACTGTTCTTATAATTCGTGAAAAATCTTCTATGTCTACCCTTATTTGGATAAAGCAACACATATTTGTGTTAGAGGATGGAAACTAAAAGTTGAAACACGGTTTTTCTCTGAAGTTATTATCGATACATATTGTTCAAAAGACATTTTTAATAAAACATCTATGTTGGACTTGCATTGTCTTTACTGATTTGAACAAAAATATACAAAAAAAATAATTCACAACGTTTAGAGTGTTGTAATCTACACTCGTCTTCAGGTGATACTAACTAAATCCTAAGCTTCAAGATTATATATAGAATAGGTGTTCACAGTTCATGACGGATTCACTCGACGGTTGTAGTTTGATGTCCAGATAGCTTGACTTCTTTCAGTCGGCTTCCACATGTTCCTGATCTCGACGCTTGATTGGCTTACGATACCAGAGTTCTGGGTATGTAGATGGCTTCTTTGAATTTCCGCTTCCGCCAGTGTTCTTCTTTATGTATAATTTCCGCTTCTGTCCACTTCATATGTTGTCCTTCCTCCCACGCATATAAAGATTTCAGCATAAAATACTTGGGCCTATAATGATGATGCATTATACATGTTTCCAAGATTATAGAAATATGTCAATAGAATGTCTACATTTAAGCCACCAACATTTTTTCTTTCTTCCATCTGTTAAAATTTTTATATTCTTTTTATATTTTTCTTTCGATTTAGTTGGTAATAAATGCACAGTTGCAATCTTGTTCTTTAATATCTTCAGGTATAAATACGTCAGAATCTTCCAGAATGTCTGTGTTTATCTAGCAAAACTCTTCTGGGCACAAAATTTTCACTTCACAAATCGCAATCGGCATTTTAATTAATAAATTTAAAGCATTTCAATAATACAATAACATTTTTAAAAATAATTTGCATATATGAGGTGTTGGATAAAATATTATATTTCACACGTGAACTGAGCGAAATTATCAACTTGAGAAAATGATCTTACTAAGCTTTTGAATGAGCTAAAATTTCTCTAGTGGATAAATCCTTACTTAACCCATCAGAGTAAATAACTATTAATTCAAAGTTTGTAATAAAAATTTTTGAAGAAAAGCATAAATTGACGAGACATATGATATCAATATCATTCAAGTATAAAAGATTAATGGTCTGTTTTAAAAAGGACAAATTAATTTACTTTCAAAGAAAATAAAATTTATTTATTGAAATGACAGTCAGTAATGTTATATACAGCATAACATAAATAAACAAGATTCGAATTTGTTATTTTAAATTCATTATCGATGAAAGAAAATTTATTCTGTCCTTTATAAAACTGGGCTTAACAGTTTCCGATTTATGGTAAAAAGTTTCTACAAAATAATAATTCAGGTAACAGCATAGAGTTAAAGTACATTTACAAGGGATATGCATTATTATTTAGGTTCTTAAGATTCAGAGCACTCAATTTGAAACAAAGAAGCATATGAATAATTCAGATATGAGTGCTCAACTTGCAATAACAAGTTTGCAATAAAATGGAATTTTAAAAATACATGTAATCATTCAGGTATAAAAGATTTTTAGTGCTTTTCAGAAAATAATAAGTTAAAAGCAGATATGATATATCACTCAGATATTACAAATTTAGAGTACTCAATTGTGAAAAGTTTGTATAAAAATTTGAGTTGAAAGTATAACTGTGACATCATGCTTTTAACGATTTTGATTTCTCAATTTAGAATATTTTATAAAGAATAGTAATTTAAAATAACATAAAAATTCATGACCTTTTTTAGTAACTTTAATAAATACTTTCTATTTATTTATAAGAATCTTAACCATAATAATGTTCTCAACTACAAACTTGTCTATAGGTCTTATTCGTTAATTTATTTAAAAAATTGTAATTATGTTGATAAAATAAAACAATAACAATTTAATGAAGTTATTATTTAATAATTTTAAATTGTACAGGTATTTTAATGATTTAGTACAATGGATTTAAAATTTTTCGAAGCCATGGCTCCCTGGAGAAAAATCACAAATAAATTCTTTCGGAACACCTCTTATTTTTGTATGATCAAAACTGAAGATGGTAAGAGGCTGGCTTAATAATATGAAGCGCCGTTTGTTTGAATATTAAACCATTTGTCAATATACATAATTCGCTATATATGATGTAGATTTTGTTGCATAGGCTATAAACTTCAATGTCTACGATATAAACTTGTTAAATATATGAGAAACTTCGATTTTATGTAATTATAACAGACTTTCTCTTATATATAAATATTTTTTCTAAGACATATATTTTCTGTCACTTTTTTGTTTTGTACATTTGGCTCCGCTTATTTTGTCCACACTTTTCTCATGAAATGTTTTCCAATGCACACAGGCAACTAATCATAGCAAAAATTGAAGAAAACATTTGTTTATTTAACAAATTTAGCTATACGGTGGCGTGTGTAAGGTTACGGCATTCGAATCTGAAGATCCCGAATTTGAATCTTTACACTATTATCTTAATTTATTTTGACAGTATTGACAGATAAAACGTCAAACACTTGTTTAATTTTATTTCAATTCCATGGCTATCTATAGTTTTGAGGCAATTTTCGTCATTTTCAGATCTAATTTGTGCCGTTATAAAGCAAATTTTGTGTATTAATTTAGATGCAGAATTATATGTCCTAAAACTTTTATTTGATGCTTTTTTGCTTAAAATAATTAGAAAAACAGAAAATAATAAAATTATGATTTTATATGTTAAAGTCCTATGTTCAAGAGTCGCGGTCACCAGCCTGTGTATGAACTAGGTACCACACTACGGCTCGGGGATTCCGGACCCTGTACTGTAATTAGAATTAAGTTCCTGTCGTACAGAGTAGCAAAATGAATTCAATAAATAAATTAATACACTTATGATGTATTCCATATTGAGCGGAGAAAATATATTATTTATCATATTTATAATTATTTAAATTTTTCCTCCCTTATTTATGACAGATTTCATAGCAACCAGCACCACAGTCTTAAATATTTATTTATTTTTGCATATTTCGTGTAATTTTAATGTGGTGAAAATGTTTGTCGGTTCTGGAAATCGAACCAGAGTTCTCAGGATTCACAGGCCGACTCGATACCTCTGAGCCACCTACTCCATAAAGTAAGTACGTAAGTTAATTAATATATTTCTTGAAATTAGTTGGATGGATTATAAATGAATTTATTTAAGAAATTCTGGTATTTCAACTTTTAATATATCAGGAAAGTTGTATCTATACCTATACAAAAAAATTACGACATTGAAAAAACTGACATCTGCATCTTTATTATCTCTACCAGGTCGATATAAATCTGCGGCGATTTAACAAAATTCAACGGTGCGTTTTAAACCCGATTCAAGACAACTCTTGTAAAACACATACCGGGCCAAGTTATCCAGTATATGCGCCTTGATTCGTCCTGTAGAAGTAGTAACAGCTAGGATCCGTTATCGCGCGTGCTTATGAACCCTAACGCGGGCGCATATTCAAATTTTAAAAAGAAACTTGAATATTTTTTATTTGTAAACGTCATTTATTTATACCATTTATTCAACTTAAAAATTTATCTTAACAAGCTACTAACTTGTAAAAATTTGGCTGGTCAACTGACTGTTTTATAAATTAGTAAATAATGCGCGCTGCCACAGTAATACTTATCATTTAAAATAATTTTTGTCAACAGTTGTAACTGTTAAGATTTAATTATAATTTTTAATTGTTATGGCTGTATTTTTATTTGCAGTATTTGTTTTATTTCGCCTTTGTTGTCCGCCACCGTCCTGGCGAATATGTACTTTCGGTCCTCGGATTGTTACAAAGTTCGGTGTTATATCTCACTGGTCAAGTTTATTTAAATTTTTGCTTGCTAAAACTAGAGAATTAGAATTTTTAAAAGTTGTTGAAATAGCGATTCAGTAGACTTTTAGTGATCTGGTTGTGCTACATTGGTTTTAAAAGATTTATTGGATTAGATTATTTTCTTGTCAGATTTTTATCTGGATTGGAACGGTAGCATTACAACCACTGTTTAGAATTTTGTATTCTACGGCTTTGAGACGGATTTGTGAGATCATTTTGTCTTTTACTACAAGCCGCCCAAAATCTCAGGTACTTAATAATTTTAAAATCTAGTTTTGCATTTTCTTATTTAGTTTTAATAGTAAATTCATTTTGCGTTTTGTAAAATAAATTTTAGTTTAAATTTTCATTAAATTAGAGTAAATTCAGTGGCGTACTTACCATGTGATATGAGACCTAACTGCGTACTTTCTTTTCAGGCTTTTTTTTTATTTTATTTTACGTTTTATTTCTTTATTCCATTTTCCATTTGTTGTCATAAATACAAAAGATGACAGTGAGATAGTGATTCCACAAAAACCTTTGATATTATTTGAGAAAATAAAAAAAGATTTATAATATTTCTAAATTGTCGTAGGAAAAATAGTATGTAATACACGTGTTGATAGGCCATAGAAAAACTTGTAAGAACTTACACCACGCGTTCCAATAATACCATTTCAACAGCTTCTGGCGGTGGATATGTAAAGGACGGTATACCGAATAAATTCTTAAATAAAATTTATATTTTTTTATGTATGCTCAAAAATAAATAAAAAAGTAAAAATTTGAAATGATCTAATTATAAACTGATTATTATTATTTATGGGGTTGGTGGCTCAGTGGTATTAAGTCGACCTATGGATCCTGAGAACCTCGGTTCGATTCCCATAGCCGACAAACAATTTTCACCACATTAAAATTATCCCTGCGATTTCCCCTCCATTAACATCTTTGGGGGCCATGACGTGACGGATAGTAACCGCACTTCAGGCACACCCAGTCATGGGTAAAAGGCGTGATGATATATTTATTTATATTTTTTTATTATAATAGATATATGTCGAGAAATAATTGAATTTAGTGTTATTTCCTTGTTTCCCAAACGTTGCAGTGCTCTATACCTGTGTTTTTCAAAATATGGGTCGCGACCCCCAGGTGGGTCGCAAAACAGTCCAAGGTTGGTCGCGGATAGGGCTGGGCAAAAAATCGTACGATCGATTTAAGCGATCTTTTTTTTTTAAATTGCGTTGAACTTGATTTTTTTTAAGTTTAAATGGTCGTTAAAATCGATTCTTTTTTAAAATCGATCGATTTAAAATGACGAATGACAAAAAACATTTTTATTATCGATATTTTTTAAATATAAATAATCAATTGATCAATAAATTCAAAGCTACCGATTTTTTTTTTTTTTTAAATATGTTCATAGATAGATTTTTCATTTTCGTGTACAATATTTCTTATCTTAAAGTGCAACTAATGAAATTGTGACATTATATGCGTTGTATGTATATCATCGTGACATCAAGTCCAAATGTTTATTAATAACCTGAACCTGATTGGTGTGATATAAATTGGTCTGCATTATTCTATTACACTTATTATATGTTTTTAATAAAAGTAATTAAATTAAATAGTGTTTTTGTGTTTCGAGTTTGTATTAAAAAATAAATCTTATTACAAATTAAAATCATTTCACAAATTTGATTTTTTTTATTGATTATCTTTTTGATCGCATTTGATTTCAAAATTTGCAATATATCGATAGAATCGATCAAACTGATCAATCGCGATAAATCGATTCCATTGCATTATCAGAGACCGATTTCTAAATTCAAAGATCGCCCAGGCCTAGTCGCGAGTGCGTCAGTGTTAGGATTTACTAACAGTTATTGCATGTGCTCGAATTGCAGTTATTTATTAGGAGTAGATAGGTAAATACTCATTTGTTTGTATTTCTATTGGCCATTGTCATCGTTCGTCATCATCGTTCGTCACCGCGAATAACTGCCCGCGCATCACCCGCCGCATTTCCTCGTAATGGCCGAGAAATATTTCACAATAACTGTGCGTAGAAATACTTACCTTCATTATTTAATTAACTAATAAAAAAAATATAAACTTCGCATTTATTAAGCAGAAGTTGGAAGCTTTGGGAGTCGCGAGCGCTTTTTAAAGTCATTTTGGGGTCGCGGTTATTAATTCTTTAGTTTTTAACATAAATTTACTTAATTTTTTGTGATTAGGTAAAACACCTGCTATTTATTTTTTTAAAGAATTTTTATTTTGTTTTGTTTTTCTTTTTATTCCATATTTTCTTATTCGTTATGATGTTAGTAGAATTTTATTAGAAAAATTTGGTGTATGATCCACTATTCTTAGTGGACTTTATATACTCTTTATAATTTAAAGCAGATTGATGTTGGAAAAATTATTTTTTCTTTGTCAAGAATGGCGGTTTTTAAAAGTTAACCCCGGGCGGCAAAATGACTTAAACCGACTCTGCCTTTCGTACTTCTATTACATGTACAATAGTACATAAGTATATTGTATAACTAATAAAAGCAATGATGCTCTCATTAAGTTTTATTTTTTGCAAATTGATATTATATTGATACGAAGATAAAAATTAAAATATATTTTGACAGATGTAAAAATTTCAATATTGTTGAAAAATTAAGAAGAAAAATGAAACCAATAGAATTGTTGTATTTGCCATGATTTTCAAAATAGTTACATAAATAAGTTTCATTTTATTTTGTTTACTGATCCCGACCGAACAACAAATAGATAATTATTATTTATATTCATCTATAAACACATAATGATTTAATAAGATTATTTAATGTCTTACTTTGGGGCCCCTCAAATTTTGAGTCTACATAATAAAACCGTATGAGCAGTTTTTTTAAAGGGTTCGTAGGTAAGATATAATTGACTAAGTTTTTATCTAAATGTGTTCTAGATCTCCTATCGTGTTTGGTATCATAAAGGGCTCGCAAGCAAAATTAAAAAAACAACTTTAAGTATAAGTCTCACGAATGTGATTCACATATTATTGTCTGCACAACGCAGAGCCTAGCCTGAAGGTCGGCTGACCAGTGCCGGTTTTACAAATTCGGAGGCCTAAGGCGGAAGAAAATTAGTGGCCAATGGCGGAGCGGAGGGAATTATATGCCATATAAAGATATCCAGAAGAAAAAAAATAGTACATAAATGTAAATATAATGTATATTTATATTTGAAAAAAATCATAAAATGCACAGTCACGTAACGAAAAATTTTAAAAAATTGCACCTACACAGGATTAAAAAAATTATGATTATTCAGTCAGTACCTACATGAAGATAAAATCACATTCTCATACTATACTAACATAAAATTATAAATTAATTATAAAATGCGAAATTTACATTAATGCAATTTCTTTTTTCTGGATTTTTCTTCAGCGAACTTTGAAATTACATCATTGCAATCAATGGATTTCAAAATCTTTGCCTCTATATTTAATATGGCTAGTGATTGGAATCGCTCTTGGGCCATGGTCGAGCGTAGATAATTTTTTACTCTTTTTAAGCATGAAAAAGATCGTTCAGCGGATGCATTTGATAAAGGATGCGTTAAATATATTTGTAGAAGAGTCATTATATTTGGCAATGTTGCTTGTAATCTATTTTTAATAAGCAATATATATAAATATATTTCATGAACGTCGCTGTTACTGAGAGATTGTGTGGAGTAGGCTGTGCACTTTGCGCTGTGCGACGACGCTACATACTACTGCTACTGCCACAACACAGTGCTGCCACATGTACTTAGGTATAACTAAAATACAAAACAATTCGTTGCGGAAAATAGTATTTATGAAATTAAATTTTTGTTTTGCATAGTAATTGCATATAAATCTTTTATATATAAAAATTCTAATTTGTATGAGGCCGAATTTTTATGAGGCCGGTTAAAATCGGAGTCCTGAGGCGGTTGCCTCACTCGCCTTATGGCAAAACCGGCCCTGCGGCTGACATAATCGCAAGTATATTCTAAATTCTTATTTAATGATTACTTCTTTTCTACACCCATTATCTCGGGGAAATAAAGTCAATTTCTTAACCTCTACTAATGAAATTAGAGTAGGGATAAGTGTATTTAAATGTGTGGTTTTTGAGCAGATGGGCAGTTTATGTCTAACCATGAAACGTCCAACGTTTTTAATAGGTGAGTTATTGGATAATTGCTTAATATTTAATTTCCGCCTTTGTGTTTTTTTTTATGTCTACAAGTCTAGACTTCTTTATACTTTCAACAAAATGTTTGTGAAATTGAATTATTTATTATCTTCGTTTTTTTTATTTGTATTTTAGTCGGACAGTGGATTTGAGATACCGGGTTCGATTCCCACAGCCGACAAATATTTTTAACAACATTAAAATTACCCTTGGGCTCCTTTCCACTAACATCTTTGGAGCATGTGCTTTGACGGCTGGTAACTGCACTTCACGCGTATAAATATTTCACTTACTGATACCACACCCTATAATAGGTAAAAGACGTGATGATATATTTATGTATTTTTAGTTTAAACATTAACAGTCCGATTCTCAAAAAAAGTTTTAGCTAATCATGAATTTTGGATTAGCTAATCTTATGCTAGTCCGATTAAAAAACGTTAATTCAATTCACTTTCCGAAAATTAAATGGTAAGAAGATTGTATTACAGTTTATTTAAAGTTTTTTTGAGAATATGGTTTAGTTTAATTTGACTACTCCAAAATTCGGGGTTAGCTACCACTCTTTTGAGAATTGAGCTGTAAGACTTTTACAAAAATTTCAAATTGTGTTGTATATATATATAAACTTTAAACAAGTTTAATAGCATAACTTTAATTTAATTTAATGTAATTGTATTGTATTTTTGAGAACTGTAACCTTAGAATATAGTAGAAAATTACTAGGCCAATTCTCAAAAGAGTTTTAACCAATCCTGAATTTTAAATTAGTCAAATTAAGCTAAACGATATTCTAAAAAAGGCTTAAATAAATTCTAATATAATCTTGTTACTCTTTAGTTTTCGGAAGGTGATTTGGATTATAAATCTGACTAAAATAAAATTGGAGCTATTTCAAAATGCTAATCCTAGCATTTTTGAGAATCGAGCTGTACATTTCTAAAAATCATATTGTTCTCTTTTACTTCTTACATTATTATTATTTTTAATTAATTTGTAAATTTGTCACAAGAATTTATCAAATACTGATTTCAAAAAAACTTATTATCCTTATTGTTTTCATGATATATGAATTCATCATACTTTATTGACTTAAACTTAATAGTGGAATTCTGTGTATATCCATAAGTTTTGTGCATCCGTAAATCTATAAATGAGGAACAAAATCGCAACGAAACTTATGTCTTTATAAAATATTTTCTACTTATCAATAAATATTGATGTGACTTTGTTTAATATTTACAGATTTACGGATCATAACTTATTTATAACATAATTTCACCATAAATAATTTTTTGTCGATAGACATTAACGTGTGATTTTATTGACAATTGACAAGCACTTTTACTTTTATAGCCTAGAGGCCTAGACCGTAAAAGTGTTGCTATGGAAAAACAACAAATTTAACATTTATGTTTTAATTTAATAAATATAATTACCGCTCCTTTAATCTTGGATGTGGTTAATGATGATGTTGAAAACGTTAAAAATATTGAATATATTCCCAAAATTTATATTAATTCTTAAGGGCAAAAAATTATGTATTCAGCACGACAAACTTGCCTTGGCTAGATTCATAGCCTCGGCTATGAAAGTTTAATCGCGGCAATAAATCTGCTACTTTTTCTCGTAGTGAAATAAATAAATATATACTTGTATGTATTGATAATCACAATTAAAGTAAAAAACAAGGAAATAGTTATTTTTATAACAAGTGCCGAAAAAGGCTTGTTACGTGCAAGTGCAGAATTTAAATCTGCACGAGCACTTAACCTTTTTCGGCACGTGTTATAAATAACATTTTTCCTACAACTGTGCGATTTAAAAAATCACTAAAATATTATCAGAGTTTATAAAATTTTAATGATATTACACGAGAACGACGTTTTATGGCGTGGCTATGGTTTGTTTGTTGATTTCTTGCACATTGTTCTACGTTATTTAAAAATATTTCACTAATTTCAAGATAATTTCTTCAAAATCGTCTAGAATGGAATACTACACTGAATGATTCTTCTTTCTCAAATACAACTCCAAAGATAATTGAATAAAAATTGACAATGACAATCAACCCGCTGCTGGTACTTCCAAAACCTCCGAAATTGTTGTCAATAATATTATAAATAAATATATAAATATATCATCACGCCTTCTACCCATCCCGGGGTGTGGCACTCTGCCGAAACAGATCTCGGTAAGTGAGATTTTTTGCGTGTGAAGTGCGGTTACCAGTCGTCAAATCACGGCCCCCAAAGATGTTACTGGTGGAGGAGCCACAGGGGTAACTTTTTAAATTATGAAAATTATTTGTCGCCTGTGGGAATCGAACCAGGGTTCTCAGGATCCACAAGCCGACTTCATACCACTGAGCTAACCACCCTGTTAATAATATGAACAGGTACGGAAGAAATCAATTTCTTTAGATAGTATAGCAGTTTCCACTTCCAATTATGTCAATATAAGCAACTGTAACAACGTGTAATTAATATACACAATCAATATTATGTATTTCACTTACTCTTTAAATAAAGCCATTCATCGATACATTTTACTTTATTCGACTATTTTTATTAATTATCATATTTAATAATAATATAGGTACTTGAGTTCTTGTCTACTCAATGTGATGTGTACAGATTAGATATATACATATACTGCAGTTTAAGGTTATATTTATAAACATCAAACTATATTACTGCATATTTCTTCTTCTTCCATAAACGGATCTGCCTAAAATATGAAATTCCGTGCTTGGCGCGAAATTTAAATCGCTTTCACATATATTTTCTTTTGACAATTGCGTAAAGTACAAATTACTTTCGGCTCAAGTGTTTCTTTGCTTACATAAACGCACTTATTCTGCATTTGTTTACTTTCCATACGTAACCAGGGCAATACTAGTTACGTAATAACAAAGAAATCGCACAGTTGTAAGAAAAATTATTTCCAAACACTCGCCTATGTTCCACAAAATTTACAGCCTCTGAATAATCTTATTAGGTCATCATCACAATTGCTTAAATGAAAAACTTGTTGAAACGAAAAATATATAAAAAATTATAAATACATGTATCATCACGCCATTTATCCATTACTGGGTGTGGCACTCTACCGTAGCAGATCTTGGTATGTGATATATTTATAAGCGTGAAGTACTGTTACCAGCCATCAAAACACAGCCCCCGATAGATATTAAAGGTAGCTACAGGGGTAATTATAATATGGTGCAAATTGTTTATCGGCTATGGGCAGAGACGTCTTAGGACATACAGGGGCCCTCGGACACACAGAGTTTGGAGCACTTTTAGAAAGCCAAAACAAAAAATGTAAATGAAAACATCAGTACGTACTTTTTTTAATGACTTTATTATGGTTAGATTTATACAAATCAAATATAAATGAAGTGTTTATTAGGTACTCGTATTTTGAGAATTGGACTTATGTTAATGATGATAGTTTGTTTCGAGATTTCTGTTATGCAAAATCTTAAATTATGTCCCCAAAGTTCTTTTAAATATTATTATTATTTTAATATTTGTAGAATTAAAAAATAAATTTTACATTTTTTGAAAATTTTTTAGATTTATTAAAATTTGTCACTGTTTAAAAATATTAAGAAATTTTATCTGGTTTTCGATTTGCATTAAAATTTTTAAAAATATTAGCAAAATTGCTCTAAAAATTTTCCGTGCGAACGACGACCTCGGCATTTTGCCGGGGCCCTGGGCTCATGCCCCATGTGCCCTTATGGAAAAGACGGAGCTGGCTGTGGGCATTGAACCTGGGTTCTCAACTCGACAGGCTGACTGAAAAAAATGCTTTTAAAATATGTAATTTTCAATTGTTGGTTCCGTTAAAATAAATGTAACTTCATGACATATCTCAAAAATGGGCTGGTAAAAATATTATATTAATTATCTATTCTCTATTAGAATGAGTCTTTAGTACCTATGCATTTATTTAAAAAAATAAAACCATCATGATATTTGTCTATTAAAATGAGAATCTTTTTCTAATTTAATCGAAGTTGTACATCTTCTCAAGATTCCAATACTAACTCCCGTATTGGAAAAGCACCATATTCCTAATTTTACTGATTATAATAATCAATTTATTATTATTATAAATAATTAATAATTCAACATTATAATTAAAATTAAATTAAACAAAATTTAAATAAAATTATTTATTTGATTATAAATAAATAAAATAAATAAATAACTATGTTATCACGCCTTTTACCCATTACTGAGTGTGGCACTCAGCCGAAGCCGAAGCATATCTCGGTAAGTGATATATTTATGTGCGTGAAGTGCGGTCCCCAAAGATGTTAGTTGTGGGGGAGCCACAGGGGTAATTTTAAATTAGTGAAAAATTTTTGTCGGCAGTGGGGATCGAACCAGAGTTCTTAAGATCCACAGGCCGACTTGATACTGAGCCATTATCCCACATAATATGTCTGATATTGAATTTTTTAACAATCAACAAATAATAGATTATTAATTTACTTTTAAACTTAAAATTGAATCTCTAATAATTATTTCTTTTATAGCATTTCTACTGCTATGCGTTCAACAAGGATGCATAGGCGTTCCCATGGACACAGATGAAGGAGTGCAATGGGTGTATTCTTATCTCGGTTATATCGAAACCAGATCATCAGCTTGTGATGAAAGAATCGCTCGGTTGAGCATCTCTGGAAAATTAACAGTCCAAAGATATGACCATTACTGGATCTGCCAGGTAATACAGGATGATTCAATACTTCAAACAAATACAACAGTTATTTGTCCCACTGGTTTGAGAGTGATTTCGGGAAAATCTAGTTTCGCTCGGGAAATAATAGGGGATGAGAAATTTAAAATGAAAGCTAAGAAACTAACAAATAATCATAATTTAACCACTTTACGAATAGGCGTGTTTCTTTGGATTATGATTGTGATTTTCTAAATCATAATTCCTTTAATCGTGATTGCTTTGAATCATGATTAAATATGATATTGAAGAAAACATCGAACAGGAATAATGATTCAAATCCAACCAGATCGACGCGATCCTATAGTATGAACGTTAAAAAAACTGCAAATGTCAAATACACAAACTAACCTATTTTAAAATTTCATAAATGAGTGTCCATGTAAGCCATTTAAAAATTCTTCCAGAAGCAGCCAATTACCCTTAATTCCACAAATAGAGCACATAATTTTTTTCATCAGACGCCATTTTTAAACCTTCGATGTGAATCAGTTAACATGAATCATAGAAAAAGTATGATTCAGAAGGGTAGGGGGATTGTCGTTTCGTGATCACAAAATGAAAGAGTAGGGATAACGAATAACGAACGATGAAACATGATTCTTCATGATCATGTTAAGTTTGATCACCTTGATTACGAATCACAGTCCAAAGAAACACGCCTTCTATTGAGCTCCTATACCTATTTTTAATTTTTTTTTATTACATGATAAACTTTGACAATCAGTGAAAACGCAGGTTCTGAGATTGTCGATATTTTTAATGATTCTAAGAGTGTTGTATCATCAGCAAAGAGTACACATTTTCAAGAAGATATATAATTATAAAAATTATTGGTATAGATGAGTGTTTTTCAAACTTTTTTCCCTAAACCCTAAAATGACTCTAAAAAGCTCCCGCGACCCTCGAAACTTCCAACTCCTTAATAAATGCGAAGTTTATACACATATTTCTTTATTTATTAATTAAATAATAAAGGTAAGTATTTCTCTGCACAGTTATAGTGAAATAATTCCCGGCCATTACGAAGAAATGCGACGGGCGATGAACGAGCATTTAATCGCGGTGATGAACGATGGTGACGAACAACGATAATGACCTATAGAAATACAAACAAATGACTATTTACCTATCTATCTACTTGTAATTGTTAACTGTAATACGAGTACGCGCAATAATTCTTAGTAAATCCTAACATTGAAGCATTCGTGATTAGGTTTGGGTGAACTTTGAATTTAGAAATCGATCTCTGATCATGGAATGGAATCGATATATCGCAATTGATCAGTCTGATCGATTCTATCGATTTATTGCAAACTTTTAAATCGAATGCGATCAAAAAGATAAAGTATTAAAAGAAATCGATTTTGTGAAATAATCGATTTTAATTTATAATACGATCAAAAGATCATCTTGTCATTTTTTTTAATACAAAATCGAAACACAGCAATTCATTTTGATTTAATTATTTTGATTAAAAACATATAATAAATGTAATAGAAAAATGTAGAACACATTTATATCACACCAATCAGGTTCAGGTTATTAATAAAGATTTGGACTTGATTTAGATCACGATCACATACACACAATGCATTTAATGTCGCAATTTCATTAGTTAGTTGCGCTTTAAAATAAGTAATAATAACATTTTAAATATTGTCAACGTGAATGAAAAATTATGTTAATATTTATAATTAAAAGAACATTAAAAATCGGTAACTTTGAATTTATTGATTAATTGATTTTTTATATTTAAAAAAATCGATAATCCAAATGTTTTTTTAATTCAAATTTTTAAATCAATCGATTTATAAAAAAATCAGTATAGAACAATTAAACTTAAGAAAATTAAAATCAACGCGATATTAAAAACAAAATATCGCTTAACCCGATTAAACTTTTTTTTTGCTCAGCCCTACTCGCGACCCCCTTTGGACTGCTTCGTAACCTGCGGGGGGGGGGGTCGCGACCTACAGTTTGAAAAACACTGGTATAGATGTTGAATAACAAATGACCTAAAATTTATACCTGTGGAACATTATGTTCAATGGAAAGGCAGTCTGACATGGTATTATTTATGAAAACACATTGTTGTCGATTCTGAAGATTATATTTGAAAAATAATAGTGGTCTACACCTTATATCATAAAGTTCTAATTTATCTGTTAAGGTATTATGGAGGATGCAGTCGAAAGCCTTCGACAAATCGCAAAGCGTTATTACTGTCAGTTTTTCGGAACTCTCTTTAGATGTCGAACTGGATTTACGAAAATCATATTGGCAATTATGCAGAATATAAAATTTCTCTATATAGGAGTCTAGCCTTGGTTTTATGATTATTCAAATATTTTATCAAATATCGACAATATGGAGATTGGGCGATAATTGTCTAATTTAGATTTGTCTGCTTTCTTATGTATAGGAAAAATACCATAATTGAGGAATGACTTTTCAAAACCCAGTTTTTTACAAAAAAAAATTTTTTTAATAATAGATGGCGTTACGTACATTATATCAGACTGAATATAATGTGTACAGTGAATCGTATCAAAACATAGTTTGCTCCATTACTTTATGCGTTTAAAACTAGCGATACGTTTCAAAACGCAGTTTCTCATCGATTTCGTTCGTAATTTTACATTTTTGTATGTTTATAGTATTTGAATAAATATATAATAACAATTAATTTTACATTGCACTGTTTTTTATTTAAACAAAAACAATTAATAAAACGCTGCTTTTACCGCAAAAATTCGGTACAAAACGCAGTTTTTTTTTGATAAACAGTACAAAACGCAATTTTTAATTCAGTACCCTTTTAAGTAACTTTTTTATAAATATATATTCTTTAAAGAAGATTATTCTTTAATTGCTCTATAAACCATTTAAATTAAGTTTATGAGTCACCTATAAATAATAAAGATTATGCCTGCAACAAAAAACTATAAATAACTCAAATATATTTTTTGTTCAAAAACTGCGTTTTGAAAAGTCACTCCTCATATGTATTTATTACATGAATTAGTTGATTTTGATCTCAATGGATTTTTAAAAAAAATTCTCTCCTATTTTCTTTTAACATAACGACCTAAATGAATTTTCCGGAAAATGAGATCTAGCTAGATCTTTCCTGAGGAAAAAAAAATTAGAACACCAAGTTATCAAAATTGTTAGAGCCGATTTAAAAGTCGCCGATACACACAAACGCTATACATAACACCGTACAGCCGTATATTTAGAATACATCAGATAAATGACTATTTGTATTCAGTTCTTAAATCTTGACTGGAATAACAATAGTTTACGAATTTTAATGTTCTAGAATGTCAAAGATTCAAACGGGATAAAAAGCGGGCCAGAGTTAATCACATGATTATATGTCGGCTGCTCATTAGCCATCTTCAGATTAAGTGTTGACGAATGAGCGATGAATGAACCGAAATATAACCGTGTGATTAATTTTGCTCCAAATTTTATCCCGTTTCCATCTTTGAGTTTCTTGAACCTTAAAATTCGTACAATAAGAATATTTATATTCTTTACAATTATATTATTAATATATTACAAGTAATTATCAAACCAGTGAAACTAATTGTATATTACATAATAAGTCGGGAAAGTAAAAACTCTTTCCTGACGTATTATTATGTATAGTATTTTTTCTGAAACCGTTTAATTTATTCAATAATTAATCATAAATAATTCAACATGTTGTTTGATATTAATTGTATCGACAGCACACTACGTATCCAAAGTTACAAAAAAACAGTCAGGTAAAATACAAAACTGTCACGTAAAGACTTTACCAGACTTTTTTGTACTTTACCAGACTGTTATTTTTGTTGTAGCCTTGAATACGTACTTTACTTGACTGTTCTGGTAAAAATCTTCTTTCCATACTAAAATTGGTCAGGAAAGTAGGCACTTTCTTGCCGGCTTCAGAAAAAAAATATGTACTTCATATGAACTGCAAATAATTTTGCGATCAATATATCTTGTAATATTTGTCATATAATTTTTTTCTTATTGAAACATACTACGAGGGCAGGGTGTAAAGTCCCTGAAAAATAAAACAGATGGCGCCACAATCGCAAATCTCATGTGACATTTGTGATGTACCATCTTTAACTAGAACGCATTAAAATTTTCAGACTAATATGTCATTCAGTTCTGTTTTGACACCCATCGAAAGCAAGCAACCTTGAAGATTTTTGAAAACATGGAAAACGTGAATTTCGCGTCTTAATTAAACATTATTTCTTGCGTGGAAAAAACATTACGCAAACCAAAGCATCGCTTGTTAAACATTATGGGGACTCCTCACCATCGATTGGAACGATTCACAAGTGGTTTACTGATTTTTATTGTGGTAGTATGACCACAAAGGACCGAACGTTCTGGTCGTCCAATTGAGGTTACAACGCCAGAAATCGTCGATAAAATCCATTGTATGATATTGGACGATCGGCGAGTTAAAGTGCACCAGCTTGCTAAGGCTATGAGTATCTCAACCGAACGGATACTGAACATTTTGCATAAATTTTTGGATATGAGAAAGCTATCTGCCAGATGGGTGCCGCATTTGTTTTCTGTTGACAACAAGCGCGGCCGTATGGCAATGGCAAAATTGCATGAATTGCGCTACGAATTGGTTCGTCATCCACCATATTCTCCAGATTTGCCCCCCCTGCGATTTTTATCTATTTCCAAACTTGAAGAAATGGCTCGGCGGAAAGAGATTTGGCTCCAACGATGAGGTCATCGCTGAGACAAACGCCTATTTTGAACGATTGCCAAAATCGTATTATTTGGAAGGGATCGAAAAATTAGAAAAATGTTGGACGAAGTGTATCGACCTACAAGGAGATTATGTTGAGAAATTAAATATGTTTTGACCAAATAAATCATTTCTTGTTTCATTTTTCAGGGACTTTTCACCCTGCCCTCGTATGTATGGCGGGACTATGTGCGGAATACGTTGGTGTATGATGAGTGTTAGATTGAGAAGAATGTTGTTAGAATAGTGGATATGTTTTCATTGAGATAGTTTCGGCATGTGGGCTCGTATTCTTCAACTCATGCGAACAAATTCGCATACGAATTATAATTGAAACCATAGCAATTATGTTAAATTTTGACATTCAAAGATTTTAACATTGTTGCTATGGTTTCAATCATAATTCGTATACGAATTTGTTCGCATGAATTCAAGAATAAGGCCCATGGAACGAATGTCGAATGAAAGATTGGTGAATCAGGTGAAAGTTGGGGAAATAGCGTGGCCGATCTATGAAGAAATGAACGGATATGATTGAAGTTCTGTTGCGCGAACGAAAGATGGGACGAGCTTGTATGACAAAGATTAACTGCAGATTAGCATTATAATTAAAAATATGTTCTGTGTATTTTAGTTGGACAATATAAAAACGAGTCTATTCAATGGACCTAAAGCAGATATAAATCTATCACATGAAGAATATGGTCCAAAAGAAGCAGAGGTTCTAAAACTACCTTTTAGCTTCAACAAATCTTTAGACCTTTCTGTTAATTCTAAAGATCCTCTGTGGTCTGTTAACTTAAAACGAGGCATTGTCAGCAATTTCCACAAGTTCATAGTAGAAGATGTTTTTGAGGTAATTGTTTATTATATTTTTTTCGACCTCGTCAGAAAGTAATTTTTCGTTTACTCAATGGAGACAAGAAAGTACATATATCATCAAACATTTTACCCAATAGGATGCGGCAATCTAAAGTAACAGATCTCGGTAAGTGATGTATTTATTAGAGGTCGGCATATTTGAAAATTTTGATATCCGATCCGATCCAATCCGACTTGATTCAAGATCCGATCCGACTCTATCCGAGATCCGATCCGATCCGAAATCCGATCCGAGATCCGATCCGAAATCCGATCCGAAATCCGATCCGAAGATCCGATCCGAAATCCGATCCGAAATCCGATCCGAAATTGAATCCGAAATCCGATCCGATCTGAGATCCGATCCGAAATCCGATCTGAGATCTAACCAGACTTGTCATTAGATCAATACTGTTTTTCCTATTTATACTAAACCAATTTTAACGTTGCATATTCGAAAGAAAAATAACAGTTATAGATGAAATTTAATAAATAATTTTGTTATAAAAAACTAAAGAGACATATTTTGGTGTAACGTTATTTAATCATGTTTATCACAAAACATAAATACTTATAAATATAATGTAGCGTTATATTTCTTTAGAGAGGAATTGGGATTTATGTTTTTACTAAGAGTATGTATGCAAATTTCGGATCGGATCCTTTATCCTACTTTCGGCTCGGATATCTTATCCGACTTTCGGATCGGATCTTTTATCCGACTTTCGGATCGGATATTTTATCCGACTTTCGGATCGGATCTTTTGTAAGTCTCCCTTATTTAAAAGGAGAATTAACAAATAATTAGTATGTGTTCTTGTCAGACCGGAGAAAGGACAAGTACTAGGGTTGTTGTAAATAAGTTTGTACTTACAATTTGGTTCAACAAATAACAAAGATTTATTCACACTTACTACATGGTTGGTGTTGTCGAGTTCCTACTGAACTCTCGTATTGACTATCTGACTATGTGACTGCATCTGACTCTGTGACTTTCGTTATAACTGACCTAACGCTACTATATATCTAATTACAAAAGTACTAAGTCAGCAAATAGTTAGCTACTTACGTCAAAGAATATTATTTAAAATACTTGACCTCATTACAACATGCTCTACTTTACTTAATTGTATTCACTAAGAATGTGCTGACTTTGACTTGTTACACTTTTATCCGACTTTCAGATTAGATATTTTATCCGAGTTTCGGATCGGATCTTTTATCCGACTTTCGGATCGGATTCGATCCGAATCCGATCCGAGAGAGCTCCGATCCGATCCGAATCCGACTTCGGATCGGATCGGATTCGGATTTCGGATATTTTTGCCGACCTCTAGTATTTATGCTCGTGAAGTGCAGTTATCAGCCAAATCACGCTCCCAAAGATTATTTTTTGTCGGCTGTGGGAATTGAACTCGGGAAGCTTATCACCTGTATATACAATATTTTTTTGCCGATTGACGTTAAAAGTGGGCTTTTGTTGACAACCGACAGGTTGTGAAGGCTACTTTTAAAACCTTGTCTATAAAAGTGTACTTTTACAACCTAAGCTATTAAAGTGTTGCTGTGGAAAACTAATAAATTTAATATTTATGATTTAATTTAATAAATATAATTATAACCGCATACCGTTTCTTTAATGTACGATGGGGTTAACATTCCTTCGTCAGTTTCCATTATATATTGTATCTAACTTTTATTAATATATAGTGATCGATAACATTCACAAAAACAGAAAGACATTTATGAAATTGTAAACAGCAAATTTGTTTTCCACAGCTTAAAAATTGCATAGCAACATGATAACTACGATGATGCCCAGAAGCGGATTTGAAATATTTTGGGCCCTAGGCAAAATATTTATTTCGGGCCCTTTAAATATACAGGATGGTGACCGCGACTCTCGAACATAGGGATTTAACATGTAAAATAATAATTTTGTAATTTCCTGCTTCCCTAATTATTTTAAGCAAGAAAGCTTCAAATAGAAGATTTAGGACATAAAATTCTGCATCTAATCCAATAAACAAAATTAAATTTACATATTTCGTAACGGCACAAATTAGATCTGAATATAACGAAATTATCGATAGCCATGAAATTAAAACAAAATTAACAAATGTTTGACGTTTTATGTGTCAAAATAAATGACATAATAGACCACGGGCGTGTGACGTCACGATTTTAGATGTGCTCCGTAACTGTCAAACGAGTGACTCTCACATCAGTATTAAATGTACGATTTAGACTGTATAAATAGAATATATTTTTAACAAGTATATGTGAATATAATTCCAAAAGTGACGAGTTTCTATTCTGTGCATCATTTTATGCGTGACAAAGTGTGTGATTTATTTTATCAAGTGAAACGTAATTTGAAGATTGTGCCGCGAGTGCATACATTTACAATTTTATAGTGTTTATATATTTAATATATAGACAATAAATGTTTAAAAACAATTTTATATGTTTACTTCATAGTGTAAAGCCATGTAATTACTATAATATACAATAGTGTTACTTTTATTGAAGTTTGAACAGTTCATTTTAGGTTAACATTTTTCAAATCAACTAATTTCGTTATAATTTTTAATATTTTACTGTAGTATTTAATATTTTCATTTATAATTATTGTGTTTTCGATTGTAGTGGAAATTAAAAAAAATCGACAAAACGAATGTTTAAGTTACTATCAGAAATGAATCAAAAGGGAAAAGGACTCTTTGGCTCTGAAATAGCAATAACAATATAAAAAAGGTAATATAAAATATTATCATAATTACAATATTACAAGATCTAGGGCAAGAACGGTAGGAACGTCAATTTGTTTGATTACAACAATGTGTTCATGCAACAAAACATTGGTTACAACGTGTTTTAGTATAACATGATTCGCATTTATAACAGTAACCGTCAAAACCTAAAGAAAACTAAATATAAATGTTTTGAATTACTGTTTCTATTTTTTTATATTGTAATATTCAACATATCTTGAGCCAAAAACTTCGACCTACCTTTCTTTTCTCTTTTAATTCAATTCAGATAGTATCATAAACATTCGTTTTATCGATTCTTTGAAATTTCCACTACGATCGAAAACACAATAACAATTATAAATGAAAAAAATTCAATACTACAGTAAAATATTAAAAATTTTAACGAAATTAGTTGATTTGGAAAATGTTAACCTAAAATGAACTGTTCAAACTTCAATAAAAGTAACACTATTGTATATTATAGTAATTACTTGGCTTTACACTATGAAGAAAATATATAAAATTGTTTTTAAACATTTATTGTCTATATATTAAATATATAAACACTATAAAATTGTAAATGTATGCACTCGCGGCACAATCTTCAAATTACGTTTCACTTGATAAAATAAATCACACACTTTGACACGCATAAAATGATGCACAGAATAGAAACTTGTCACTTTTGGAATTATATGCATATATACTTGTTAAAAATATATTCTATCTCTACAGTCTAAATCGTACATTTAATACTGATGTGAGAATCACTCGGTTGACAATTACGGAACACATCTAAATTTGATGACGTCACATGCCCGTGGTCTATAAATAAATTATTTTGACAGATTAAACGTCAAACATTTGTTTAATTTTGTTTCAATTCCATGGCTATCGATAGTTTTGAGGCTATTTTCGTTATTTTCAGTTTCCGTTTGTGCCGTTTCGAAGCACACAAATTTAATTTTGTTTATTGGATTAAAAGCAAAATTTTATGTTCTACAACTTTTATTTAAAGCTGTCTTGCTCAAAATAATTAGGGTAGCAGGAAATTATAAAATTATGATTTTATATGTTAAATACCCATGTTCGAGAGTCGCAGTTGCTTGATGCAGATTATGCCATCAAGCAATCATTGATAATGTAATTGAAAGCATGAGTAGACGTATGCAAGCTGTGATTAGGTCTCGTTGGGGTAACACACGTTACTGATAATACCTCTATTTGAAATAATTAGACACAAATTTAATTTAATTATTTTAACTTTTTTTCATCATTTTTTTTTTATTTCAAACAATTTAGTCTGTGTAGTTGTATTCTAATAAATCATTATAGAACAACGCAAAAATATAAATTATTATATGTTTCCTTAATTTTCCTGGTAAATCATTATAAAAATATGGGGTAATGGCTCAGTGATATTGAGTCTGCCTGAGGATCCTGAGAACCGTGGTTCAATCTCCACATTCGACAAAACATTTTCACCACTAACATCTTGGTTGGCCGTGGTTTGATGATTGGTAACCGCATTTCACGCGCATAAATATATCACTTACCGAGATCCAGAGTGCCACACCCAGTAATGGGTAAAAGGCGTGATGATATATTTATTTATTTTTATCATTATAAAACTTTACAAAATATGACTTTTTTTGGGTTTCTGTAATTTTGCCGGTGTGTGTATTAGTAGTATACTGAAATATATTTTTAAATATTTTAATAATATATAAAGAGACCTTACATAGGCCGTATTTATTTGGTATTTTTAAAGTAACCTGCAGGTTACTTGGCACACTTTAAGTAACCTGGAACTAACCTTAAACTGACCCTACTGCCCCAGCTATTTTAGCGGGTTGGTAGATTCAACCCGTTTACTATCTCTATCTAATCAACTTGTGTTCCTTGTTATTTGTGGCGGCATCGCGATTTGTAATAGTATAGAGAGGTTAGGAGTTATTTTTATGAAAAACGTAAGTAATTTTATAATAATATTTTGAAAAAATATACTAAACTATTATTTATGCAGATGATGGAAGAGCAATATGCATTATGTGCTTCTTGCAATATAAGTCACAGAGGATAATATTACGACACATTATTACGACTCCGAAATTCATTATTTTGATAGTGCTGATGACAAAATTATAAAAAAAACAGACCCTGACGTTATTTGCTTTTTGACTACATATAAAAAATATAAAGATGACTCAAAACATCCAATTAAAAGCGCAATTTAACACACAAACAAAACTAAGCAGATGTCGCTCCGAACATGCATTCAGATTTTAAATTTACCGCTAATATTTACAACTGACACTTGAGTTGCATCATTTATTTGGAAGTAACACGAGTTAGTTCTAGGTCAGTTCAGGGTTGGATCAAAATTTCCCAAACAAATACGGCCAATATCATATACCTATTGCATATATAAAGAAAAACTAAATAAGTTTTTATTATTGACACAAATAAAATAGAAATAAAATACATAGCATTTAAAATTTAAAAAAACCTTATTTCATAAAAACTCTGACTAAAAAAACTAAACTCCAAATATCAAAGTTGTATCCATCGACCTACTGGACCACCCTGCGGGCGCCTCTGTACTAGAAGACATCTGTTAAGAATAAATCTTATCCAAATTTATGTATGCCTAGTAAAGAAAATGTCATTGTTCCCTCAGGTGCTGTTTAGATCTCTCGCCTTCAGCTCGAGAAATGAGACGGCACCTTCAGAAAAAATTGTCTCATTTTCCTCAAAAATAATAAATGAACATTTGACAGATGACAGTTAACTGCTAACTATAATTTACTTTTTCAGAAATCGGTGTTTGGTAACTGTGAAACTTCTTATGATTTGAGAGACGAAAAACATGTAATTAAAACAATTAATCATACGTCTTGTAAGAACAAACCCGACAAACATGAGTCCAATACTCGAGATCCAATAGATTTTGAAGACATACACAGACAAACTGTGGTTGAATTTAAACCTGATGATGATAATGAAAATATTATGCGTAGTATTCATAGTGTTTCTAAGTTGTCCTATCAACCTATGCCTAAGTCGCCTAACTCACAACACATCGATCAACAGTAAGTTGATATCTAATATTACATATAATTTAGTATTTACTTTTTCTGTTTATAACTGATTTAATTAATAATAACTATTTATCATATGTCAAATAATGCTAAAGTTCACACCGCAGGCCTCGTATTTTAATTTGCTGAGTCAAGGCATTATTTTCTGAAACCGTTTAATTTAATCAATGATAAATAATTTAAAAAAATTATGTATCCACAACTCATATATTATAAGGACATAATTACACTGATTTCAGTTGAATTATATGGCTCATAAAACACTGTAAACAACTTGTTACTTAGCAACGACTTCATGATCTACCGTATTTAGAGAAATTATGTAACTGATCAACGTTAAACGTTACGACCATTCTTCTTCGATACCTATAATTATGAGTTGTGGATAAAATTACACTTAAGAAAAATTAAACAATAATACACTTGTATAATAAATAACTATTGTTTGAATATTGAAACATCGGCCTTTTTCAAATTAATTGCATAAATTAAATAAAAAACAATTATGTACGAACAAAAAATACTCAAAATAATTCATTTTATTGTAAATTGGGAACAATGATAACAAAATTCCATGTTGTTTGGATTTCTTGGCTTTTATTTACTGATACCAAGTAATGACGACGTTTCGAACCTTGGTATGGTACATTATCAAGTCGAAAGATTAAATAAGTTTTCTTTACAAGAATTACATTGTGATTTATATACCTACTAAAACACTAGTATAATAAATAACTATTTATGCACAACCGGGCCGAAAAGCATGAGTTTTAGCCCTAAAAAGCGGGCTTAAACGCTTCTTTTTGGCCCTAGGGCCATAAATTATTTTTCAAAATGTCATTTTAACATAAATGTACCTATATGAATCTTTTGAACACAATATTAGATGTTATTTTGTTGTTTAAAATATATACCTACAAAAAGTTCTATTATTATTATTGTATTCTTTTAATTTTGGAAATTTACTGATATCTTATTGATAGTTGAAATTGTTAATTTTAACATTGAATAGAAGGACCATAAGGTAGATGGTTTTTTTGAACATGATATGATAGAGAAATACGCCAAAAGTAACTACTCATCTTCTTTGCTTTGTACCATTCATAAAATTCGAAGTAGATTTTTTTTTATATAGTTGTTTTGAATTTAACGACAATAATTTCAGAATTGCATTATTCGCAGCTTCTTTTACATCAGGCGGAGTACAAGCCAATTCATTATCGCTGCTGTCACTCATTTTCACAAAATACAAAAGTAAACAAACTGATTTTTATTGTTTGCTATGGATAGATAAACAAAATTACAATTTTTGTTTATTGTGAAAACTTGATTCTGAAAAATATCATTTTGACACATAAATACACCTATTTTAATATTTAAATTTAAATGTTTTTTGTTGTGCATAAAATATTGTATGTACCGCGGGTGAAATTAGCGTTTCTAACCCTCAGCATGTTATTAGCCCTCGGCGCCTTGCGCTTGTGCTAATAATCATGCCGCGGGCCAGAAACGCCTGTTTTCACCCTTGGTACATAAATAACTATTTTTTTCTATTTCGGTGTTTTTATAGCTCTATAAGCGCACTGTAAACACGTCGTCAAGGAGATCTATTCGCGAAAAAACTCAACTATAGGTGGCACTGTCGTCGCGCACTCTAATTGGGAAAACAAACCAGATACCGCCATTGCTTTGTATGTATTCGACGTGTTGTTTGGTGTTTTAGTGTCGTTTTTATTATAAAGTTTGGACTTTTTATTCGTTTTGAGTATGGAAATATCATTGCCCCATTATGTTTATTGTATCGTGCAAGTAATTTTGAGCTGTTGTAAATAAAATTTTAAACATAACAGCCAAAACTCTGAAAGATAAATCAGTTTTTAACTTTACGAAAACTAATAATGTTCTTTCTTTTATATTTTTATTGTGCAACTTCCATGTTGAAGATGCTATTTGCATGCAGTGTTCTATTTTCACAAATGTTTAATATTTATTCGCGTATATGCACACATGTTTTTATCTGATTGGAATAAACAGTGAATTAAAGTCTCTTTCATATCACATATCCCTAAATTAATTTGACATTATCACATCTGATGGCGGATATTTTGTCAGGCACTGACTCCAGTGATATTTAGGAACATGATGGCTGTGAGGAAATATCTGTTTCTACAATGGAGGAAAGCTCCATTCTTTGTGCCGTGCTTGTTTCTGTCACTAAATCCGCTTTTAAGTTTGATACTGTTCTGCAAATATATGAAAATTACTAACATCGAACAATTTTCTAACTCTATATTCGGTATTTACTTGTTAATATTCCGCTTTATTGTTCTATCATCTCTGCTTGAACTTTTCTTTTGATTCGGGAAACTACCTACTGGTAATTTTTTGGTTGGAACAGCATCAGGTTTTAATTTTTTTCTTCATCAGCTTTGAACGATATCCTTTTAAAAATATATGTAATAATAACAATAACAAACAATTAATTACACATGTTCACAATTACATACCCGGTGATACAAAATCTGTAGGACTGAAATGTTCAGAACATACATTCATGTACTTACTTACTGGTTTTCCTATTTTTAATGCATGAACCCATGCATGTCGGATTTTTAAGTCTTTGGGAAAATAATGCAAAGATATTTTTTCGCTAATATTATTGTTACATTGAGGAACTGAGCAAAATCTCTTAGATTTGCTCATTTTTCTGTTCAAATCTCCTATCTCTTGCAATGTAAACAACACTTTGTTTTCCCAATTAGGGACCTTTCAAATTTTGCCACCAGATGTCAGCCACTATGTATTTTTCGCCAATAAGCGCACTGTTTTTGGCGCTTTTTATTTTGTAGGAGTGGTATGAATGCTTTTAAATCTGACAGATGAATGGCATACAGGTATAACCTTAAAACTGTGTGTCGAAATGTTACTAAAAGAATATGCTATAATCAGAAAAAATTCACAACATTCACAATACACAAAAAAAACATTGATTAATTATCAAAAAATTTGTTTTTTTTATTGTTTTTGTTATGTGAAGTGCGACCAACACAACTGATAAAAAAACACCAATTTATATTATTGACAACTTGCAGTTTTTTTCAATCTAACAGAATTATAAAATTACCTCAATAAAATTAGTATAAAGAACATGTTATCGTTTGTAAAACTTGGACTCGTGCGTTAACAGATTACCTTATGAAACTAGTTCTTTCAAATACTATTATATGAATTGTATTGACAACAGACTACGTATCCAAGGTTACAACAACAAAAAAACAGTCAGGTAAAATAAGAAACGGTCATGTAAAGTCTTTACCAGACTGTTTTGTACTTTACCAGACTGTTATTTTTGTTGTAACCTTGGGTATGTACTTTACATGATAAAATTGGTCAGGAAAATAAGCACTTTCTCGTCGGTTTCACGAAAAGTATTTTACATTTCTAGCATGGTAAAACATCTTAAAAGCATAATGTCGGCTGCAATATTACCATAGTTTTGAAATTTCATCACTGTGATCAAAAATTGTTTAAAACGATATCTTATAAGCATTACTATGGCAATGCTCATCGTTTACTAACTTGTAAAATTGACAGGTGAACTGTAAAAATGTTACAATTTAGTATCTTGTAAAGATTCATTTCTATAGTGAATAAACAGTTTGAATAAATGATGTTTAAAAATGAGTAACAAATAAAATAATTTAAATAATTTTAAAAAAGAGGCAGACCTTCGTTATGCTATTTTTAGATGAATTTTTTGTTTATTTATCATCCTTTTCAAAGTACTCTTCAAATGTCATTTCTCACTAATTCACTTATGGTACTATTAATTGTAATTTGAATCACAAGTTTCAAGATACTTCCAGTAATTGATAATTGTAATTGCTAATCGTAATTACTAATTGGATAACTATGAACTCAGCTTAAAACTTTAGTTTGTAGATTGTCCGGGCTTCACTGTCCATTGATCGCTCTATAGATAATTTATGGTGAAATTCTATGATAAATCTATAAGTTTATTGATCCGTAAATCTATAAACAATGAACAAAATCACATCAATATTTCATAATGTCATTAATTTCGTTGCGATTTTATTAATCATTTACATATTTATGATCGACTGTTCTGGAATATAAAATATATTTCGAGTAATTTTTCTTTCTCAGTAAAAACACAATTTATAATTTTCAGTTTACAGTTAGATCTGGTAAGCTCCTCCTATGTATTCGAGCGCATCAACATTGACAAATTAACAGAAAAGAAATCAGTCATTTTCGAATACGAAGATGAGTGGAGCAATGGCAGACATGTATACGATGACGCAGAAGGCCTTACTAAAGAATTTTTCCAGTACTACGATAAATTTGAAAAGTATTTAGAAGCAACACCCATTGAAAACCATATAAATGATACTGACGAACCTATGGAACATATGTTTTACTCTATTGCCGAACAACCTACTGTATATGATATAGTAGAATTGAAAGATAAAATTCAAAACAAAGCCAACTGGAAAATGTACTCCACTTTCCTTTCGATATTGCCTTACATTGGCAACAATAATAGTATCATGTTCATCAATGATCTCGTAGTAAAAGGCGAATTTGAGACTGCACCATATCTAGGAGTTAAAGTGTTAGCAACTTTTCCTTCCTATATTAGCAAACCTACTAATGAACAAGTGCAAAGTTTAGAAGGGCTGATAAATGTGGAAAATGTTAAGAGTGATATTATTAAAAATTCACAAATTTTGAGCTTTGCTTCTGTAATCGCAAGAGCTATTAAAAAAGATACAATCAGTGAGAAAAATTTGAACAAGTATATAAAATTGTATCATGATACTTACTTAAGTATGTATAGTATATTTTGTGCACTGTACAACGTTTCTAAATGCCACTGGTAAAAAAGTAAAAATTTACGTACACTTTCATACTACTTTATCGGACGTTGCCGTTAAAACGATTTTTTGTCACGAGGTTACTAGTAACATTTTCTTTCTTCAATGAGAGTAGAAAGTGATACTTTGCTATCCCTAGGATAGAAAGAATTTTTTTTTTCTCTAGGGAAGGAAAGTAAAGCCATATCCAGGGCAACTGGGAAACAACGGTTTGATTTGATATCAGCTGGGTATCACTAATGTCAAATCATACCGGCGTTTTTCAGTTGCCATGGATATTGTTTTACTTTCCTTCTCTAGAGAAGAAAATTTGACTTTTTACCATTCTCTCATTGAGGAAAGAAAATGTTTCTTGTTCTGGGAATTTGACATTAGAGATATCAAGGTGGCTTCTGTCAAGAGAATAATAATACCAATTTATTTCTATAAATTTTAGTTTCTAATAAGGAAGTGTGAAAATTGTTTGTATACCTCGTGAAGAAAGTGTCAGTATTTATTTAGATGCTTTCGGTCCAGAAAATTAAATGAAACTTTCGGATAGAAATGCTTCATTTTCTTCCTTTGTTAACTATTTATCACGACTTTGTCAGAAAGTAAAATTTTCTTCTCTCAATTGCGAGAAGAAAGTGATATTTTTCGTTCGTAAAATTATATTGCACTTTTATTAAAAATTTTTTCTCTAAAACAATTTAGAAACGTTTGACAGTGAAAGATATAATTCTTTTGAAAAACTTAATAAATTTTTATTAATTTTATTTTAGAAAGCGACATTTATGAAGAAAAAATGGTCTACTTATTGGGATTAATTAACATGGGCCAAGGATTAAAAAATCAATTTATAATGGATATAATTATAGATTCATCTCAGCCTGCTAATCTTAGATCTTTAGCTATAGCTGGTTTTAAAAATAGACTCCTTCAATCCAATCCATTGAAGGTAAGATATAAGAGTTACAAGATGCGTTCTGAATCTGAGCACGAATGATTTATATTTCTTTCAGATCTTTAGCATTTTCTGGCCAATGGTACAAGACAAAAAGGAAAATTTTGATGTAAGAGTGCAAGCATTGGACTATATATTGTCTTCAGGAGTTACTGATGTAGAATTTAAAATCGTTCATGATACATACAAAACCTACCAAGCTGATGATATCCATGGCAAACATTTGGCTAATTATTACCTTACTTTCATTGAATCGAATCAAAATACTACTCAATTTTATAACCCAATGTAAGTATCATCAAATTATTTATATTATTGGACATTTTTGTTCGTAGGTACTTTATTTGCAAAATGAACAAATCTAAGAAAAAGAAAACCTCTAAAAATATCTAATATTGAGAAACAGTATGACATATAATTTACTACTTATTTATTGTCAAAATTCAAATGACAGCAAATCTATGACAGCACTCAGTGAATTTGAGAATCCGAGTTCGATTCCCGCAGCCGACAAACAATTTTCACCATATTAAACTTACTCCTGTAGCTTCCCCTCCACTGACATCTTTGGTGACCGTGATTTAATGACTGGGAACTGAACTTCACGCGTATAAATATCACTTACCAAGATCTGAAAAGGCTGAGTGCCACACCCAGTAATGGGTAAAATGCGTGATAATATATTTTATTTTATAATTCTGTCTACATTTTGCATACGCTATCTATACTCTGTCACATCGTAACTTTATAATGTTGCAAACATAGAAAATAAATTTCCACGACGGTGATTGCTGTCCAAAAAAATTTAGGTACAGTAGTGACTACGACCAGTGACATTAATTTGAAATTTCCTGTTTGGATCAATCCATTGTCAGTCATTTTCATGATTTTATTCAATTTTGTGATTGTGGTAATTAAAAAAAATAAAATTAATTAAAAAAATTATAATTATAATTATAATTTTTCGCTATTTAAATTGGTCTATTATGAAGTTATGATGAAACAGAGTACCGGTTACTCATAATTATTGATTATATTTGAAATATTTTGTAGAAATTCATACGAAATTACACTTTAGTTCACATATTTAATTCCCCGTAATTTTTATTTCAAATATTTTTTATTAATATATACTTAAATACTTAACAATTGTTGAAATCAAACACCCTATATTTTTGAAATTTGACACATTTATTGGTATTGTCTACTATTTAACAAAAATTTACCAACTCTCTAAAAAATATTAATTTTGTTTTTGTATCGAACTTTTAATTCTGAACTAATTTCGGACAATCGCTTTTGGTGTAAAATGAACAGGAGAGCAGAAAATTGCATAAAACTAATATCACAAATTTATAATAATGTCTTTTTAGTGAAAACTTCGCCACAGAAGTTTTGGAAAAGGAACATTTCCCGATTTTCTCTCGTCCATGGACTACAGGCAACTACCGTCTATCTTACACAGATTCAGACCCGAACGTGGGTGCTTACTTCGAGACAAAATTAATTGCTAATCCAATACTAAATACAATCAGCACAATCCAGTTTGTAGCCAACAGATTCGCATTTTCTTTCAATACGGGAGAGTTTACTGTCTACCTCAAATTACAAGGAGCAATTGAATTCTTGTACAAAAGCGAATTCTTTAAACATTTAATAGTAGATCCACCTATAACAGACTTGCTGGAAATCATCAAAGAATTTAATTTTAAAATGAAAAAACTCGAACAAGATTTTCATATAGAAGTTGTTGTATTTGTGGACAATAAAGCGGTTTTTGCTACCACGATTAACAGGGAAAATAGAGAAATTCTTGAATCAAAATGGAAGCATTACGGTAAGTACATAATAGTACATTATATTATAATCATTTCTACATAACTTCTTCCTCCTCCTTCTGCCTCTTTTATCTTTTTCGTCTACTGTCCCTTCTATTATGTCCTTCATAGAGTATTCCTTCTCAACGCATAGCCCAACCACATTCTCTTCCTTTTCAAAATAGTCTTATGCATTCTTCATTTTTCTTCTACTATTTCCAACACTTGTTCGTTGCTAAATCTATTAGACCACTTAATATCAAACATTCTCCTCCATATTCACATTTCCATGGCGTCAATCCTATTCCTATCTTTTTAAAAACTGTCCAAGTCCTACACCCATACAACATAACACTTCGTACAAAACATTTCGCTATTCTTTTCCGTAGTTTCAGATCCATTATATTCTGTGAGTGATATAAGTTATTATACGAGAGTGAAATAATTGACGCAAGAGCGCGAATGTGACAATTCTCACGACATCTTACAGTAGCGATTTTTCTGCAATAAAATTAGAAAAAGATTAAAACTAAATTGAATAGAGTAGTTGTCAAATAAGTGAAACCTGTTGCATTGATATAAATTGTTAGTTGTTTATGGTTGTTATAGATTTACAAATTTTAGTCACATGTAAATAATTGATGATTCTAGTCACTGAAAACGATTGTACACTAAAAACCGCTACTGTAAGATAATTTTTTGTTGCTGATTGACATTAAAAGTGTGCTTCTGACAGGCTGTGAAGTGCACTGCCTAGTGTTGCTATAGAATAACAATTTAATTTAATTTAGTAATAGTATGTTTGGGGGCCGTGATTTGACGACTGGTAACCGCACTTCACGCGCAAAATATATCACTTACCGAGATCTGCTTTAGCAGAGTGCCACACCCAGTAATGGGTAGAAGGCGTGATGATATATTTATTTATTTTTATTTATATTATTCTACGAGCATGTTATAATAGCAATTATTCATGAGAATGAATTTTGCGGTACAAACCATTGGCGAGGGCCGTAATCACCCGAATTAATAATTGTCATAATACGCGTGTTGAATACTATGCGTCAAACTTAAATAATTTCTAAGCAACATGAAAATAACAATAATAATGATCAATGTGCTACTTTACTATAGTAGTCGCAATCTGATTGGCTTAAAAAATGTTGAATAATGACATTGGAAATAGTTTCAAAATTAATATTAATGGGCCTTTCAAGACTTTTGAATTTTTTATATATTAATCTACGTAATAAAATTATTATACCCAAAATTTTTATTTAAAAAAAAAATTGTATTAAGCATGATAAAAATATTTAAAGTTTCGAAAGAAACGAATATGACGTAGTTGCATCTTAGCTTAAAGAGAGACAGATAAGACAGAGATAAATAACACGTAACTTCACGTACGTGTGTCGTTGTCAGTAGAATCCTCCGACAAAACATAACTAGACGGACAACAACGGCGTTTGTTGTGAAGCAGAAAGGGATAGAATAACTGGTTGGTGAGGCGGGTGCGCGGTAAGGAGCAACTAGCATAACATCAAAGTGTACTCGCTCCTTGCCGCGCATCCGGCGGACCCAAAAGTTATTTCATCCCTTTCTGCTTCACAACACTGCATTGACTTGAATACGGCATAATTCGTCTAGTATTATACGTCATTGGTAGAATCGTAGAATGCTGAATGCTTGTTTCTTCTTCGTCTTCCTCTCAGTAAAATTGAGCACCGACAAACGTTTCAGACAAAGCTCTGTGTTTGGCTTAATGCAACTACGTAATTGCAATATGGCAGTGCGAAATTTAAATGAGCGTTTTAAATTATTCAACATTAACTTTCATATTTCAGCAATAAAGATATCATTTATGGTATGATTTTATATTGTATTAAATATAATGTACGGTCAAGAATTTATTTTAATAAATATATATTAAAAAGCTCTACCACTTGAATCCCCCATTATAAACAATTGACACAAAACATATGTGTTCAACACTCCAAAATAGTAGATTTACTGTTACCTGTTACGGGAAGAACATTTTATTACTGACAGGGTCGTGAAAAAAACTTGATTTTGATGATATTGTTATTTGTGTTGCAGTTCAAGTTTTTGATGATATGGCGAAAAATACACTTTCAATTTCTTTTCCTGTTATGGATTACAGAAGACTTCCTTCCGTGTTGGGAACACCGCTTAGTATTAACAACGATATGCAACAAGTGACTGGTTATAGATTTTCAAAGGATGATCTAAAGTACAGGTTAGTTAAGTTCATTTCATTTTGGATAACAATTATATAAAATTAGTGATTTTTGCCTGCACGAAAGTGTCAACATAATGGCATTATTCGGTTACTTTAAACCCAAATAGTGGATGCCATGGTTTCCATAATTTCCTCTATTAAATAGGTTATTTTTTATATTCGTTCAAGAATGACATTTATTTTATATTGGTTTTGGTCGTAGAAAAAATAGTGTATGCAACTCCTGTATAATGGCTATTATAAACTTGTTATAATATACTTTCTTTTAATCACTCGGTGCTGGGGCATTTAACAACGAAAAATACATTTATCTTTCTCATTCTAGATCTTCATGGAGCTTCCAAACATGGTTGAAAGCTTACAATCCTATAGTGGACACATCAATAGGCAGCTACAAATACTATGGCGACGAAATAGGCCTGCGGACAAAGGCATCCATCAATAAAGGGAACTTGGGAGCTGGATGGGCAGTAAAAAAAAATTCGTTTAGCAGAGTTTGGGACCACCTGATTGGTACTTTCGTTGAACATAAGCCCATTTTGAAGAAATACTGTCCTGGTTGTGATGCAACACATGAAATACCAACAGACCTAAATACGCGTAATCGAATGAAGGTAGGAAAAATACTTATTATACAACGCAAAGTGAAGCCCGGAAGATATCAAATATATCTCTATAAAATATATCACATTTGACCAATATTAAAGAGAAACCTAGGCAGTGCCGCCTGAAGACATTTTGCCGCCCGGGGCTAACTTTTAAAAACCGCAATTCACGACAAAGAAAAAATCGTTTTCCTAACATCAAACTGTTTTAAATTATAAAGGGCATGTAAAGTCCACTAATAAAAAAAGTGGATCATAAACCATGTTTTTCAAATAAAATTTTATTATAAAGATAACGAATAAGAAAAAATACAACAAAAAAGAAAAACAAAATATAAACTCATAAAATAAATAAATAAATATATCATTACGCCTTTTACCCATTACTGAGTGTGGTACTCCTTCGAAGAAGATCTCGGTAAGTGATATATTTATGCGCATGAAGTTGCCACAGGGGTAATTTTAATGTGGTGAAAATTGTTTGTCGGCTGTGGGAATCGAATCGAGGTTCTCAGGATCCACAGGCCGACTTGATACCACTGAGCCACCAACCCCATATAAAATTCAAACTGCTTATAAAAATTAAATAACAGGTCTCCTGCATAATCACAATAAATTAAATAAATTTTTGTTTCTGGGCCGATATTTATCAATTACGGTATCAATATTAATTTCTTCCAATAATAACTAAAAAACATGAAATACAAATTTTAAATTGCATCCAGCCAAAAACTAAAGAATTAACAACTTTATAGTTATTTGTTTCATTAGATTTAAAAATGCAAGTTTTCTGGTCGAATAATAAAGGTTGCTGAGCGACTAGGAGTCTGGCAATATTACTAGACGCGAAAATGTATTTTCAGTCCGATTAAAACATTTTTTTAACTCAGATATTTGGAAAATTTGGCATATTTATTAAAATTAAAATGAAACAAATTAACAAAATTATTTTTAACATCATGACAACAACTGTAGTAAAAATACTATTTTTGATCCTAAAACAAAAAAGGATGACGTATCCATGATAACGTAACATTCCTGAAATTGACTTCTTTACTATTGAAAAAGTTGAAATAATAGTGTCAAGTGCAAAGATAATATATATTCTACTCTAGATGGGAGACTGTAATGTTAAAGGCCGGCGCACTCTTTCAACGCCATCTCTTGGTTGGGTCAAGAACTAAACTAGATTTAAAAGCGTAGCCGGGAATTTATATTATATGAAATATATATTTTAGTCACATAACATACAATTTTTTAAAGAAATTGTGAAGTACATGAAAATAACTTCACAATTTCTTTAAAAATTGTACATTATGTAACAGAAAAATAAAATTTTTCATTCAACAAAAAATGCAACTGTAAATTAGTGTCTATATTTTACAATTTCCTTATAGCACATTTTGTCTTCACTTACTAATGTATCATCGGTATTAACCATTCTTCTCTTCCTTATTATTATACTGTCTATTTCATTTATATAGTAATGCAAAATTAAAATGGATATTATCGAATCCATTACAAGTTCCTTGTGATCAATACATTATGGAATAAAAATTAACATTTTCTCTCACAAATGATTTTAAATGTTTGACAAAATTGCTTTTTTCACTATTTAATTTTATAAACTGTAAACTTATGTCTTTAATAGTTGTAAACGCTGTTATGATTGAAAATGAAGGATATTACAGCCTGGTAATTTCATCATATTCGACATTTTTTATAAATTACCGGTGCTCGTACTATCCATCAAACGAAACTCGTCCATATCCAATATATCCAATCACTTGTTGAAACGAACCAAATCCTTTCCTGGATTAGGAAATGGATGATAGTGGACATCTGTTTAAAAAAATTACAAATTTAAAGGATATAATTAGCGAATAACTACAATCAACATAAACAAAATGTATCTGTTTCTAAAAATCGTGTTGCTGTGCATATTTGGAGGGATCAAGTATATTAAAATCTACAGAATAATAAAAAATACTTACCAGTAGCCTGACATCCTTCGATGCTGCACTTTGTACTCGTAGAACGTAGAAGATATTACAGTTTGTATTGAAAAATACACCAAATGACAACAGTAATGAAACACAAAAACCGTTGACTAAACTAAACTAGAAATCGCAAAATCTGGTAATATTTTTAAATACAGATTAAGTGCACTAAATGTCAATAGTAATACAATTCTAAAACTATAAAGCAAAAAACCGTTAGCAATGAATAACTGCACTAGAAAACGCAAATTATCTTTGAACGTAAAAACAAACTGGTTGCAGAAAACGAATGAAAGACCTGTCATTTGCCTAGTCGGTAAAAACACACTTCTAAATTATCACCCAAAATAGCACGTGCGCCATCTCTTGGTTGGGTCAGGAATTAAAAACAGTGCGCAGCTTCGCTCATAAGACTTTCCAGTGCCTGGTCAAGTGAGCGAAAAAAATACAGCAGTGGAATCGCGCCGTATAGGATTCTATAATAGAATTCAGGCAACAATTTTCAAATCGTCAAATTAGCATTCCATTCTAAATAATTTTATAGTAGAGATGTAGTTTACATCATTTGTGCACCATCTGATACAAAAAGCACCGATTATTTTATGCTGTATTAGGGACAATCATAATTTTTATTTGACAGATGACAGCGATTCTATTTCGAACAATAGCTGTCATCTGTCAAGTAAAGATTATGATATTTCCTAATATAGCATAAAATAATCGGTGCTTTTTGTATCAGATAGTGCACAAATGATGCAAACTACATTTCTATTGCAAAATTATTTAGAATGGAATGCTAATTTGACAATTTGAACATTATCGCCAGAATTCTATTATAGAATTCTATATGGCGCGATTCCACTGCAGAACTGCAAATGTCGACAAAATTTGAATAGATTTAGTTAGACCGGAAACATTATGAATACATTTTTCCACTTTTTTGACAAATTTGATAGATGATTAAAAAATAAACATACTTTGACTAGATACAAGTAAGATTTTCACATTAACATATTTTAAGAAAATAAATCGCCTCCAAGACAGCAGGACATAAAATTTTATATGGAACTTATAAATAATCGGACTTTATATACTAGTTACATACAGCCGTATTCATAGAATATCCATTAGTTCGGATTTAAACTCGTATTACGTAGTACCGGTTTAAACTGTGACTAAAACCCCTTATTCATAGACAAACATAATCCTAGATTTGTTTCGTACTACGTAAATACGAACTATCTCTGTACAAGTGAAAGCGATACACTAGGCCATGGTTTTCGCTTGCGCATATTGGTATTTTACGAAGTATTAATGTGACGTGACATAAACGAATGTTTGATTTGGAATTTTTTTGTATGCTTTGATTTCTTCCTGATGCAAATTGGACGCTCGAAGAAAAATATTTTTTAATTGAAGAGATCAAACCGAAAATACACTTATTAGAAAATAAATCGATTGCTTCAAAAATAAATGCAAAGAAATTTTCAATTTGGGTAAAAATAACAAATAATTTTGTGGCCAGTGGTTTCCAACGAGGCAAGAAACTTCTAGCAACTGACTACGAAATAAACAATTACGATAATACTTTTCTAGAAAATCTGCCTATAGCCACTTTCCTTTCTACTACAGAAAATGTTACAACTATTATACCATTAACGGTTTAACAATTCCTTCCGTTACAAATAATACTCCTGCCGCATCAACTACAACAGCTAGTGTATTTAAAAGGGAAAGAAGAATAAATTCGGAAACATGACGATATATGAAGAAAACTTATTGGAATTGCAAACGATAAAAATTAAATTGCAAATGAAGCATACAAAGAAACTTCAAAACAAGAGGAAGCGCTGGGAGGAAAAAGTTTTTAAATTAAGATTTGAATTACTATTTAGACATTTCTGAAGTCGATTCAGATTAGTAATTTTATTTTTTTTACTATCAGTTAATACTTTTTTAATTTATTTTATTTTAAAAAATTATTTTACACAATATAATATTAATGAAAATTATTTTTAATAAAATTCGCCCGAAATATGTTGCAGTCTTCATTTTCTTCATTCGAATCAGAATAGGCTATTGCCGAAATTAAATTTAAATAATGGTATTTTTTATTTTTTATTTTATGTAAGTTTAAATTTGCATTTATAACGTTAATTTCTTGTATTTCCTTAATTGCAATATTATGTAAAATGGCAAGAGCTATAATTATGATTTTTAATTATACTTAAAATGCTTTTAACAATTGACTGTCAACTCACTGAAGTCATGAAAATACCAAGATAAACCTACTATCACCTAGGATTAAAATTTAGTACTGGTTTAACTATAACTAAAGATAGACTGAGACTAAACTGCGCTATGAATAAGGCAATGTCCAGTTACAGCTGTATTAGAGCTAATTCGAGTTTAAACCTAGACTATTTTTTCTATGAATACGGCTGTTAAACATTTAGTAGATGTAAGAAACCTGCATTTTTGGTAAAATTAAATTTTATAACGAAAATAATGTGATTCTGTGCACGTAGCTACAATTGCTTCAGGAGTTGCTTACAGGCGCATCCCACCTTGATGTGAAATTTTGCACGGATTAAATGTACTGTTAATAACAAAAATTGTCCATATTTTTTGTTACAATCCCACTCTGATGTAAAAGAGCAAAACATCGCACTGTGATGGGATTGCCCACTCATTACGATTACGTAAGCTGTCGTATTATACAAATAATTTAATACAAATTTCAACTTGATGTATTTGTTTAAATTTTACTATAAATATAAAGAGCGGATTAGAAAACAACTACTGAGCGAATTCAAGAAATTTTTATTTGAAAACAAAAAGCAATTGCACCCTGTGCCCCTATTGGATCCTCCACTGTTTAGTACCACTGGTTTATTAATTATTTCTAATATATTAATAACTAAATTATAATTATAAACACTGCAAGTCAATTTATTCTTTATACATCAGATAAATATTCCTATGTAGTTTTGGTCAGTGGCACTAAAAATGCACACTTCATAAGTCATATTCTTAATTATGCGAATTTTTTCGAAGTATAAAAACACCTTGTATAATTAAAACAGTAAAAAATATTTATAATTCATTTCAAATATTTCATTTTAGTTAATTCTCGTATTTATGGAACTACAAAAATATAATAAAATATATTCTGTTAAAAAAAAACTAAAATCCCTACAATTTTCCAGTTTATTTAATATTCAGAAAAATGATGATTCCGTATTTGATCACTTAAATTAAACTTATTTTATTCGTAGATAAATTATTTTATGGATATTGTACGTATTATACAATTGTATATTTTCTTTAATTTTATTATTTGAAGGGTGTTACCTCTGTATTTCATCCAAATCACTCTCAATTATTGAACATTGAATTGAATTTCTGATGTTACAAATTATTAACACAAAATTTTCAGTTGGTTTCTCAGAAATTATTCCTGATTTCTAAATGATTTCTGCTCAAAATCTTCTAGTTTTGCTACTTACTTATTTTTGTTGAATTATGGCTAAAATAAGATCCTGGTTGAATAAGATAAGAAAAGACATACAATTATATTAAAATATGAAAACATATGTATATATTTGATACCACATAACTGATGTTATCAAAACATATTATATCGTTTTTATGGCTAAACATGGAACATGATTTTATTAAATTAATATTTGTGTAATTATTGACATTATTATGAGTACAATTACTTAAGATACATTTTAAGCTAACTTATAATAGCCAGTTGTACCGTTAAAATTTTATTTTAAACTTAAATAAAATAAATAAATATATCATTACGCCTTTTACTCTATAGTCGTAATCGGGTTGTTAGTTAAATCAAGACTTGATAAAGAATTTAAACCTACAAAAGAATGTTTATGTATTTCTTTCATATTAGAATTTCTTATATTTATCTCTTTTAGAAATTTACAATTATTGAATGAATTTTCTCGTAAAGTTGTTAAAGAATTATTATTGATAATCAAATTAGTAAATTTTTCCTGATGATTACAGTTTATATTAAATTGGTTTATATTGTTATTTGATAAATCTAATAAATTCAAATTTGAAAGATATTTTACAAATTGACTACTTGCATATATAATATTATTATCTAAAATATACAATTGTTTTAAGTTTATAAAGGCATCAAAACTGTGATCTTCAATTGTGGATACATAACATTTTTTAATTGTTAAATCATTAACAAATTTATATCTAAAGCTAGAATTTGAGAACAAATGTTGATCTATTGTTGAGAGATTTATATGAAATAATTCCAACTGTCTCACTATGATATTATCGGTGATGCTTTTACTGAAGAAACTTTGGTATTGCTTGCGAGTCATATTTCTGCACGAATACTGCCTGTAATAGTACTGCCAGTCCCTGCTAATCAATCTGTTCACGCATTCACTCCACGTTCCGGTTCCTAAATTCAAGAGTACTAAAATGAACAGTAACGTTTTCGATAACCACTTCATGTCTAAAAAGAAAAATATATTAACTTTTTATTTCTTCTGGTTTCCGAATAATTAATAATAATTATTTGTGTTTCATTAAGACTAAAAATACAAGTTCTCATACATACATTCATACATATACATAACATCATGTTATATCCCATCAAATAGGCTAGCAAGAACCTTAAAATCATTCATAAAATATTTACCCATCTATTCCATCAAATAAGCAGTCCTAGTCAAACATGTTCCCTCTCGCTTCAATCATATTCATAGATCTCTACATATAAACTCATTTATTCATTATACTCGAAATTATTAATCACACAACAAACCTTCAATTATAATCATCCAATCACTCCTACTCACTTTTCATTCTTCTTTCTTCAACGTACGTTACATATGCGCCAAATATCTCAAATTACTCACGCTTACGCTTCTAACGAATCTACATAGATTAGAAAAGATGAGAGCTTGTATTTGCAAAAAAAAATCCACACAATTGCATTTCAACACTCTATGTAAGAAATGAAAACGAATTAAATAGATGAAAAAGGAAGGGAGTGTCAACTTACGCTTGTTTTTGAAAGTGAATTCCACACAGTTGCAGTTAAACATTCTATGTAACGAATAAAAAAGATAAGAAAGAAAGGTAGTGTCGCTCTGTTTTGAAAGTAAATTTCACACAATTGCAGGTAAATACTCTAATGATATAACTAAACAACAAAACTAAAATCAAGAATCCTGCATTTGTCTTAAATCAGATTCAGCCCGAAATTAATCTTCGTCAAACGTTCCTATCCTAACACACCACTTTAACTTCAACCACATTCATAATTCCTATAAGATTTATTCAAATTAAAATGAAACAAGTTGACAAAATTATTTACATTACTATAGTAAAAATGCTATTTTTGACCCTAGAAATAAAAAACGATAACGTAAACATGTCTGAAATAGCGTTCTTTACTATTAAAAATGTTGAAATAATAGTGATATTTAAGTGGGTGAAAAAAAACTATATTTTTATACTTTGCGTTCACAGTCGATTCATTAGTATACTGTAAATAGTTTAATAATAGAGGCTGTTGATAAGCTGTTTTATTTCGTAAAAGTGGCATTATTACGTAGCCACACGTTAAATGTTATTTCAAAATGATAACTTCAAATATTTTTAAATGTTCTTTTATTACAATTTGAAAGAATTGTTACGTCAGATAAATATTTCATGTTATTTTTTTTAAATACAATAAAAATATCAATTTAAAACACTATTACAGTCTGGTATAGTCACGCTACAGTAAGAAAGATGACGTTTAAATTATTATATAGTTGTGGTTCCTTTTCATAGGTTTGCGTACGAAAAAAGTTTGAAAGAAATATGACCTTTATGTATTTTGCTTTGAAGAACTAGATTTGTAAAAAAAAACCTAAGTACCTAATGCATGTACCTACAAAATATCCAAATAACAACACAGGGATGTATTTTAAATTTTAATAATAGTTTATATAAGTAAACCTTATGTACGAGCATATATCAAAAAATATAATAGATACATCTATTCAGAATCATCACTACCAGAATCGTCCGAGTTTAGATTTATTATTAGATAATTAACTGCCCTACTAATATCACTTAAGTATTTTACGAAAAATATACAAATATTTGTCACAAGTTATCATGAAATCTTAGGATATGATAATTATATTTCAGTAGCTTAGCTTTTACATCAATTCCAAGAAATTATGATTATTACTAAAATACATCCGTATGTTGTTATTTGGAAATTAGAACTGTACTGCAGTGATCCATCTATTTTAAGTCAGACATGCTAATGTTTTTCTGGAATTTTCAAATGAAACATTTTACTGTGTACCTGAAAACAGATCCTTAGTTCCTATGAAAATAAACCACAAACATATAATAATTTAAAGCCAACATTCATATTTTAGTGGAGTAAAAAGAAAAAGTGATTATTTTTGACGTTTCCCAAAATCAATGAAATGCTTCATTGTATGTCACGTGTCTGCGTTTTAACCAATCCTGACATTATTATACTGAGAATAAAGCTCTTGTGATTATTCCCGGGAATCTCTGTAGATACTTTTTTGTTTATGACAAATGATAGGTAGTTGTCAAATAATTATTTAAAACTGTCAACTCGTCAAGTAAAACGTATGAAGAAATCGATTTAGATCCATTTCAGATACAGAAATAAACAAATTTTTGAAACAACTTCTAAGAATACATTAATAAGTAATCAATCGATATGGACCCAGTTCAAAATCTTTTTAAGTTCGATAAATCGATCAAAAAATAATCTAATTAAATATAACTCGAGAGTTGGATAAATTAGAAAATAATCTCCAGTATCTTTCTCAAACTTGTTGCCATTTGGCAATAGCCACTCAGCCCTACGGGCTTTCATGACTATTGCCTGGCAACAAGTTTTCGAACGATCTGTCAAATTATTTTCAATTTATTCTCACTCTCTTGTTATATTATAATTGCAAATTTTTCGTTTCTTAAAAATTTCAAGTACTTATATTATTCTAAATTTACAGTTGAAAAACGTCCAAATTTATTCAGCTGCGTTACATGCCCCTAGACTGTAGTTCGATAATTTTTGCAATTTAAATTACAAAACTTCGATAAAATGAATGACGTAAAAAAAATTATATACTTCTGAGTAAATTTTATGCCAAGTAAATAATAAAATTAATAACAAATTTATAAATATTTGCATTATTTATGTACCCACCTGCAGATTTAAAGTTAACAATAATTATGTGAATATTATATAGCTTCTTTGAAATATATAATAAATAAATGTACATCTGCTAGGGGACTTCCCTTCTTGCTTTTGATGCAAACTGTTACATCAGCATAATTAGTTTTACTTTCATTTGCTGTAATTGTACACTGGTGAATACTATGAATTGCACACCGAATACTACAATATACAAATTCAATACGCTCTTTTTGTTTTCAGAAAATAAAATGCAACTATTTATCAGTGCAAAATAAAGAATAAAGATAAAAGATACACAAAATATGTGTTATAATTCTAATAATCAAAGTGCAATAGATTGCATAAGTACCTATATCTTACTTCACGTAAAAATATAGTAATACATACCTATATTTACCTTTTACAAAAATTTTCTTCTGGCTCGTATATAATAATATCATAAAATTGTAATATCAGCACTCACTATCTTATCTAATGAAATAAAAAAACCATATAGTAAATATAGACCAAAGAAAATAATAATATCTTAATGATATCTTAATTATAATTTTATGTTAAAATCAATATTTTCTACTGATAATTTTCTGTTGTTGGTAATAAAATGAGTATTAAATAAATATATTAATCAACACTTTTTACCCATTACTGAGTATGGCATTTTGCCATTGCAGATCTCGGTAAATGATATATTTATTCGCGTGAAGTGCCGTTACCAGCCGTCAAATAGCGGTCCCCAAATATGTTAGTGGAGGGCAAGTCACAAGAGTAATTTTTAATTTGTTGAAAATTTGTTATCGGTTGTGGGAATCGAATTCGATCGAACCCGGGTTCTTAAATCGACAATCCGACTCGATACCACTGAGCCATCTACCAATTGCTAAATATTAAATAAAATATAATGATTCCGAATATTTACCCTAAAATATGTTGTGTAGCCGGTATAACTAGAAATGTTCTTATTTCTACTTGTATTTCCATCAGAGCTGGGCAAGCTACTTAAAAAAGCTAAGCTACAGCTACATCTATTCGTTAAAAAAGTAGCTGAGCTACAGCTATAAGCTACATTTTGTAAAATATAGCTAAGCTCTGTAGCTAAAAGCTTTCATTAAAGTAGCTGTTAAATTTTAAAGCTACTTTTTCAATGAATGTGAATTATTAAATTTGCCATTGTTATATGATCAGTTGATCAGTCTTTTGTTATAATGTTAATAAATATAAAAAATCGCAAATGGACAAATGTACTGTTAATTTGTTATGCTATAATTCTTATTTATATCGGAATATATTAACAGTCACATTAACGGAAGACTCCTAAACAGTCAATGTTTAGTTCATCTAGTATTTAATACAAAAGTAGGATAGATTAAGAACAAGTGAAAAATAAAATATGTTAATAGATTTTACACTATATAATAACTTGTTATCCTGCAGTTACAGAAAACAATAAAGAAGGTACAATTCAACAGTGGTAGCTTTAAGCTACAAAAAGTAGCTTTGGGCTACAAAAAGTAGCTTTAAAAGTAGCTTCAGTTGTTATAACAATATTTTTAAGCTAATAGAAAAAAAACATAGCTCGCTACAAGCTACAGCTATATTTTTTCACATTTAGCTAAGCTACAGCTAAGGTAAACGTAGCAAAGCTAGTAGCTAAGCTACAAAAGTAGCTAGCTACTGCCCAGCTCTTGTTTCCATTATATTTTTCAGAACGGGTGTAGAACAGTTAGTGCTTATTTCTCCAACGGACTTGATGTGCCTGTGGACTCCAAAACATCAGTATTCGGAAACAAAATATGCTTCTACATCAATACTAAATTTCCCATGTATTTTAAACCAGAATTTGCTGATCTTGGCGATGAATATGTTGCAAGAGGCATCGATATGCAGTTGTTTATTATTATACGAGTTTTATAACACGATGTGTGTATAAAATGTGTATAATACTCGTATACTACTTTTTTTTGCTTTGCGTCATTTATTTAATTGAAATTTTACTATTTTAATCGCAAAAAATATTGAAATACAATTTAGGGATTTAACAGGCATTTATTCTAAAAAAAAATCGATCTTCTATTCGATACGAATCGAACGCAATAGAATCGATTCTTGATTGAATCGAGCATTAAAATATCGATTCTCGATTAATCGAATCGTAATCCGATTTTTTTGGCAGTTATTATGCAAACTTACAATAAAAGAAATAAAATAATAAATAAATTATAATTGTTTCTTGAATTAAATAAATAAATTATTACATGTTCCAATATTTTAAGTCTAGTGATTTTAAAAATAATAATTTATCTAATCGTTCTGGATCTACGCGACTTCTTTCGTCAGTTGCAATATTTTCTGCAACGGAAAAAAGCCGCTCACATAAGACGGATGTTCCGACAATACAAAAATATTTATTGGCAATCGGCCTTATTGAATCATACAAAGAATTTTTTTGATGATGGCAATAAGTAATGGGATTCGTTATTTGAAGTCGACTTAAAGAAGTCATATTGGCAATTACCACTTTTTACTTTCTTATACACAATATAAGGAAGTATTGGAATCGCGAAAAAAATCGTTGACGAGATTTTCGCGGAAATACGTGTTTTGAGATCCACTAAATCCGTTTTGATCATTTTCTCAATGATGTCTGTGTGTGTGGATGGATGAATGGATGTGTGTCCGAGTGTGAAATATCTCATGAACGAGATAAGATTTGTTAACGAAACTTGGTAATTATAAGTTTCATGAAAATACGAAGAGCTGAGTTGATTTTGAATGAAATTGAAAAACCGGAAGAGGAAGTTTACTGGACACACAAAACAATATATTCCATTTATTTCAAAAATTGAATCAGTTACGAAAAAAAGTTTCAAATAAAAGATGTTAGCAAAAGTAGTCAACATTAGTAAAAAATTATACGTAAACAAATTTGATATTTTATATGTTTCAAACAGATAAATGCTGAATTACTGAAAATCTAAATTACATGTTTATTGATATTATATACCATTCATATATTCTAAATATTAAATATGATGTGTATAAGAAAGTCGTGTGGTGCCCACACCAGATTTTTTATTATTATAACGTCAATCGGTTCCATTCGAGAGGTTTATGAACCGATTTAATGAATCGATTCAATGTTTCAGATCGATCTAAAAAATCGATTATTTAATTAATCGATTTTAAATCGACATGCCTAGGATTTATGTGATATGTGGTAACGCTGCTAAATAAATTTTGACGTTTCTCAACTATAAATTAAGGTAGTTGATTTCCACCGAAGTTTGAATTTCCGAACATTCGAATGTTTTGAACTTCGTCAAAAAAACTTCGAAGCTTCGAATTTTCGAATTTTTTGAAGCTTAGAATTTACGAATTTTTGAATTTTTCGAAGCTTCGAATTATCGAATTTTTTGCCACTGAATTAACGCCATATGTCATCTCCAAACATGCTCACGCAAAATTCGCGAAAAGTCGGCCACGAATTAAATAATAAACTCGGCGAAGTATCCTGCAAAAACTCTGTAAGTTTAGGCATCTTAATTAAGGCATCTATTCTCTTACCGCCCATCTAAATGCTACGGACTTTTAGTAAAACGTTTAAAGACAATAAAAAGAATACAAAAACGTATTAATTAAAACGTTTTTGACAGTGTAGCAAAATTTTAAGTCTAAATTGAATTAATTTGGCAAATAATAATAATTATATATATATATATATATATATATATATATATATATATATATATATATATATATATATATATATATATATATATATATATATATATATAATGTCCATAATCTCCTAGTTGGAGCATAGGGCCTCCACGAAAGATTTCCATTTTGATCTGTCTTGAGCGATCAGCTTGGCTTGGTTCCAGGATTTCCTGGTGGCTTCTAGTTCCTTTAATACTGTCCTTCTCCATGTGATCCTGGGTCGGCCTCTTTTCCTTCATCCCTGAGGGTTCCAGTCAAGGGAGTTTTTCGCAATATTCTCAGGGCCTCGTCTTAGTACATGGCCCATCCAGTTCCATTTTCTTTTTTTTATTTCAGCATTGATGTCTTGCTGGTTGCTGCGCGTCATTACCTCGTTATTTGTTACATGGTCGTACCAGTTTATCCGTAGGATTCTTCTTAGACACTTGCGGATAAATGTTTGTAGTTTTTGGGTTATAGCTTGGGTGACTTTCCATGTTTCGCAGGCGTATAGTAGGACTGCTTTGACGTTAGTGTTAAAGATTCTAAGCTTGGTACGCGTGGAGAGATTTGGGGAGTACCAGCTGTTCCTAAGCATCCCGAATGCCTGGGTAGCTTTCCTAACTCTGTTGCTTACGTCTGCTTCGGCCCCCCCGCTTTCAGTAACGATGCTGCCCAGGTAGCAGAATTCTTGTACATTTTCAATTTGTTCGTTGCGTACGTAGAAGGCGGATTCGTTGTTGGTTCCTATTCTGAGACATTTTGTTTTCTGGACGTTGATTTCTAGCCCGACTTTGTTTGCTTCACGAACAAGTCGACTGAGTTTCTGTTCCATGTCTCGGTAGGTGTGAGAAAGGAGGCAAATATCGTCAGCATAATCGATGTCTTCTAGGAAATGCTGTAGGTCCCAGCGGATTCCCCTGTTTTTGTCATTAACTTTTCGCATAACCCAATCCAGTACGATGTTGAATAGTAGAGGAGAAAGAACACAGCCTTGTTTGACACCTTTTTTGACTGGTATTTTCTCTGTCGTTTTACCGTTGTGTAGGATTTGGCAGGTAGACTCGTTATAGAGTTCTTTGATAAGATTTCTGATTTTCTGCGGCACCCCGGTTAGTTCTAGGATCCTCCAGATTGCCTCGTGATTGATACTATCAAAAGCTTTTTTAAAATCCATAAAGAGCAAGTAAAGGGGAGCCTGCCATTCGCAGGACTGTTCGAGGTCTTAGGGCGTTGATATGGTCAACGTACGATCTATGAGGACGAAAGCCATTTTGTTCGTTCCGCAGTTTTGGTTCGATTTTGTCTGAGAGTCTGAGATATACTATATGAGTCAGGATTTTATTAACAATGTTTAAGAGGGTGATACCTCTCCAATTGGAACAATCTTCGAGCTTCCCTTTTTTTGGGGGGAAGGGAGGATTCAACTCCTTCGAATGTCACCCTCACCTCCACGTGGTAACCCCCGGGTAATGCTAACGAGGCTCTGGCGACCGACTCTAGGCGGTATAACCTACAACGCCTTCCTGCAAGTACATCCTGCACAAAGGTATGTCTGGATACCCTGAAGAATGGCAGCCCCATTCACCAGAATCGGATGCTGTGGGCTAATCTCTCGCTCATCCTAAAACCAAACTGATTAACGAAACCACTCACGAAAGAAACCGGACGGATACACCGAGAACGACCTTTGGCTTCAAGAAACGGACACGAATAGGCACCTGGAACGTAAGAACACTACTGGAACCATCCAAACTTCTCCAAATAATTAAAGAAACACAGCAGTACAACTTAGAGATTCTCGGGTTAAGTGAAATCAGATGGCCAGGATCAGACGAGCACATCTGCGCTGACGGCATGACCCTGCTGTTCTCAGGGAAAGATCAGGACCAAATCCGATCAAGCGGAGTTGGACTTCTACTCACCAGAGAAGCTAAAAGAAGTCTCCTAAGCTGGCTACCAATCTCAGATAGAATCATTATAGCCAGATTCAAAACAAAAGCACGCACCCTGGCCCTGATTCAATGCTATGCACCAACCGAACCTTCTGACATCGCCGACAAAGAAAGCTTCTATGAGCAACTATCTAGAGCTCTAGAAAATATAAATAAAGGCGACATAATTATCCTCCTCGGGGACCTAAACGCTAAAGTGGGCTCCAACAATCAAAACTACGAACTTACCATGGGAAAACATGGTATCGGCGACTGCAATGAGAACGGTGAGCTCTTCATCAACCTCTGTCACAACTTCGAACTTACTATTGAAGGAACATTATTTCCGCACAAAAATATCCATAAAATCACATGGGTATCCCCAGACAGAAACACCGGAAACCAAATAGATCATATCGCCATAAACCAGATGTCAGAAGCTACCGAGGTGCTGACGCCGCAACTGACCACAACTTACTCATCGGAACAATCAGACTAAAAATTGCATGCGTCAACCACAATAAGAAAGCCGCAAAACGAAAGAAATTTAATCTCGAAAAACTAAAAACCCCTAACATTCTAAAGAAATTTCAAAATTAAATAAAAATCAAACTGGGAGAATCAGCCAATGAAACAACCAATGATCCACTCACCGCAACAAATTCAAATACAACCAGCCGATGGAATAAAATAAAAGAAAATACGCTACAAGTAACAGAAGACATTCTAGGCCTAAAGAAACAAGGCCAAAAAGCATGGATATCCTAGGATACCTGGGACCTAATTTCAAAACGGAAGGACCTAAAAGGCCAACTGAACATCGCAAGAACACGTAATGAAAAGACTCGGCTAGCTAACGAATATCAGCTAACGAATCAGCAAGTCAAGAAGAATGCTCGGAAAGACAAAAGAACCTGGATCAACAATCTTGCAAGCCAAGCCGAAGCCGCAGCCCGGCTCCAAAACACAAGAGAACTTTATCGGATCTCAAAATGCTTAGCAAATAAAAACTTCAAAAACAAACCTCTTCTTAGAGACCGACAAGGTAAACTTCTAACAACGGACGAAGAACAGCTCAAAAGATGGGAGGAATACTACTCCAAACTTCTGGACTCGGAACCACTCCCCAACAACATAGAAGGCTCACTTGCCAGAACCGTGAGAATCGACACTAATCCCCCATCTATCGCAGAAGTCAAACTCGCCATTACAAACCTAAAAAATCACAAGTCTGCCGGTCCTGCCAACCTGGCCGCCGAAATTATTAAATCAGACTGCGATACCTTTGTCTCCGTCCTACACCCTCTACTCAAAAAATGCTGGCAAGATGAACACATTCCAACCAATTGGAAAGAAGGCTTGATAATCAACCTACCAAAAAAAAAAAAATAATAATTACTTATGAATTAATACAAAACTCTGCAAATGAGTTTATTCTGAAAATAATTCATATCAACATGCCGTGTTCACGTTAGGATGCAGATTCTCAATTCGAATAATTCGAAAATTCGGCATATTCAAAAATTCGAAAATTCGAATCCAAATTCGAATGTTCAATAAATCCGAACATTCGAAGTCTCAAATATACGAAAAATTAACAACCCTACTATAAATACAGAAGAATATATTGAAAATTTTTAAGGCGCGAAAAATTTTCACACTTTTCTTTTTTACTTCACATGTGTATAAATAATCATTTAGTAATTTTCATGCAAATTATGTAGTTGTAATTTAAAATCTGAAAAGAAAGATGTAGATATTTTGATAATTTAAATTCTTATGTTATAGCTTACCAAATAGTAATATCGATTTAAATTTACCTTCGTGTTGTATTTTCTTAATAATAACGTCATGAAATATTTATCTGACGATCAAAATTCTTTAAAATTGCAATAAAAGAACATTTTAAAATATTTGAGGTTATCATTTTGAAATGACATTTAACGTTTGCTGCGAAGTAGTGCCAATCTTACAAAATAAAAAGTTACCAAATACAGTTTAACAATAACTTCCTTCCATTATTAAACTGTTTTCAGTATAAGAATGAACCGATTGTGAACGCAAAGTATAAAAAATTATTATTTGCATGTTTTGACGGTTCCGAATTACAATTATTCTCTACAGGTCGGCATACAAATCTACGAGAACATGATTTAACTGACGAATTAAAATTTAATTTACTTATTGCTCACTGCTACGGTAATTTATTAATATATGATATTAGTAGTTTAATATTGCTGCCGAAGCATGAATTCCAAATTATTAACTGAGTACGATTCTTTTATCATATGTAGCAATACTTTAGGCCGATTTGTATCCGTATCCTTTTTTAAGTCTTTCATAGAAAAATTATAATTCACATTATAAAAACACATACTTTTACCATACAAACATGTTCAATAAATGAGACAGTTCTACCAATAGAATTTAATTTTTTTTTAGTTGGCATATCTGAGCGCTGGAGTTTAGAGTGCCTACAATGAGAGTGATGCCAATAGTGGTTTGGCAATTTATATCTATATATATATATATTTCGAGTATCAACCATCTATTCTATATTTCAATATACTGATACAACTCGAAGGAGTAATTTTTTATACAATAAATAGTATTTCTTCTGATAATGTAAAATTTATTGGTTTATTTTATTTATTATTGCTCTTTTTTAGTTTGATTATAATGATTTGAAATGAAATATTTCATCTTATGCATGAATTCTGTTCTGACAGTAATTATACTTTTATTTAAATGTAATGATTTTACTATCATTTGTAGACCGATGGAGGGGACGTAATTCTTAAGGAATTGTTTGGAAAAATAAATAATTGATTTCCACTTACCTTGTTATTGATCTCTGGACACTACACTTGTCGGAAAATAAAGGATAATAGTTTTGGAACTTAAATAAATGTATTAAATTATAATAAAAACAAAATATATTTGTTTAATAAAAAGAAAACAATTAATTAAATATTAAGTTGGAAAAATATAAAAATATAATTAATTAAAATAGTTTTAAATTAAAATAATTAAATTGAAATGCGCACTCGTATGAACTGATCAGCGTGATCACCGACAGCGAACTGCCCTCAAAACGGGGTAAAATCTCCAACTCTAACTCTCAATTTGGTGGGGGAAATAACTTAAAAAAATAACCTACCCAGGGGGGTAGACACATAAATTTGTAAACCTATCTAAACGATCCGGGGGATGATCTTTGGTCTTGCGGGTGACTTGGGGGTGGCAATAAACAAAACAGCAGGCTAAACATTTAGACTGCTGTTCATCGTAAACAATAATAACTGTCACCAGAGTATCGTATTCATCCGCCGCTGATGCCGCAATGCATATTATGATAAAAAAATTAATTGGCCCTCGCGTAGCAGTGACGACTGAAGACGATAAACTCCAGCGCGGGGTTAACTGTGCGCGTCCGCTCAGCCACTACCCAAGGTTGGCCTTGAATACGACGGCATCGCCATGTTACACTGCCCCCAGGTCTGGATATAATTATATCGCATGAGATAATTATATCCACGCAAAACCCTAAAACAGACAAAAGCAGCATTAATAAAATTAATCGCTAAAATTCTTAAATTAAAATTGCAAAAACAACTGCATATAATTAATAACTAACATGCATAAAAAAATAAAAAGATACTTATACAGTCCTTTAATACTGCTGGCGCAAAATATCAACAGGAGCACTTATTACGGTCAGTGGTGGAAGTTGAATGGTGGAGGTGCTCTGAACAGCGGCGGCGTTGACGTCTGGATATATTCTACTTTGTTGAATTTCGACGCCCTCGAACTCGTCTTTTGGTTCCTTACGGTGCCCCAGGTGATGCAGATAACAATTGGCTAGCGCATGCCACAGGCTAGCCCACAAAAACATTCTTGGCGTGCTTCTTCCTTTGGTCGCCTTCTTCAGCGCGAAGAAGTTCAGAAAGACGCTACCCACGTAGTTTAGCACCATCACGGTTGTATACAGAAGGGCGAACACAGAAAAATAGTTTCCCATCCTTGACAGAAATCCCCAGACTTCTTCAGCAGATGATCGGGCCATTTGAGAAAACTCGAGCTGGCTGAATATTCTTGGCATCTCAAAATCTTGCCGATCCGCTGAACTTCCAATGACACGTCGCGCAACCAAGCTGGTGACGGCTTTGCGCTCGGTGAGGAACATCAAGGCCTTCTGAAATCCTTCCATATCTTCTCGTGTATATATACCGTGAGAGCTTATCGGGGCGATCTTCAGCATAGGCAGCGTCTCGGCTTCCTCGTTGGCGTCAAGTTCAACTGGCTCTGGACTCGATCGATGAATTTCGGGAGAAACCTCCAGTCAGCTACCTTCCAGGTGAAACATAGCAGGTAAGTTTCTATTGCAGTCGACTTCTGTGGCGTGATCTTGCATAATGTGCGTAATTGGTGTCATAAATCTTGATTGATTATTAAACCAAATCGACAACACTTGGTAGCAGTGCTCAGTGCGTCGATATTCTACTATTTTTGCACTGCACTTCGCTATATATAAAACTTTACCAATTACACGACCTACATGACCTGGTGCTTCCTTCACCAGGCCTCTCACCACGTCCGGCGACTCCAAAGCCAGAGTCAAACGATTTTTAAGTATCTGCTGACGCAGGCGGCAGCGCTTCATAATGGAATCGTAAATCACTTCTCCCATCTGCCGTTTGACAGCGATTTCCAAAAACAGCAGCTTACTTAAAACTTGAGCCATGAGGTCGGTGTTCTGAACTAGCTTCCGAGACCGCTGGTAGAAGAAGCCAAGAGATGTGTCAAATATCACTAGGAGTCGGTTCTGCTCGGTACGCCACGCCTGTTGTTGACACAAAAACTCTGACGTCATGAGTTTCAGTGCAAACACGGTGTCGTAGGCCTCCACGATGACGTATCGCTTCTCGATGCTGGAACCTTCGGCTTGTAGTGTCAGAATTGTAGCGGGACCCTCATACAATACATCTATGCCCGTGGAGGAACAGCGGTTGTTGTTTTCAGCTTCCCATGTTACTTCGCCGGCCAAATCATCAAAACAATAACCAGCACTGTATTGACAAACTGTACCGGTGCGAAGATTAATTTGGTTGTCCTCCACGTTTGCGACGGCTATGTAATCATGTAATTTTATGGTTACGGCGGCACTAACGACGACATCTTCATACTGAACTTCATTCAGGGTATATTTGACGCCGTTACATTTACCGTTAGGGGCCAGAGAACCTTCGATGGTGGCTGACACTTCAGTTGTGCCATTTGAGTTCAGTCCCGATACAACTCCGACGCCGATTCCGGAGAGATCCAGACGTCTAAACCGATGAGCGTTCAGGCACGCCTCCACGCGTACGTAGTGGACGTAGCGGCCAAAACCACCAGACACGGCGCTGACATGGGAATGCATCCCATAGTGCTGAATTAGATGTTGCACAGCAACCATGCACGTATAAACGTGCACTTCACTGAAGCGACGCTCCTGGACGAGTTGCGTGCGCTGAACAGCTGTTCGTGTAACATTCCGCGGGTCCAGACACGGTTTAACGCGCAATAATGACACGCGTGTTAATTCCGTGTCTCGATCTTGACAGTCGTAGGCCACGATGTCGGCGTACGCAGCTGAGGCAGCCAACATCACGGCACACATCCACAGAAATACCCCCATCTGTGGACAAAAACTACATAATATATTTAAATTCTACTACGACGAACCCACGGCTGATCAGAGACGGGTCCGTGACTACGTGTCATGTATTTGGGCTCTGTCTGTGAATCTGAAGTTACAGGTGTATCTATCACATCTGATACACGGCTAGATACTGTTTGATTTAGATCAATTTCTTGATTATCAGATTCACTGACAGTGTCCTGGATAACAGCTGGTTCAGGATCAAAATTAGGATCAGGATCTGGGTCTGGATCTGGATCTGGATCTGGATCTGCAGGTTGGGTACGGAGATGTGATACTTCACCAAGTGGCTTGTGAACAGCTGGTGGCACAATTAACGGAGGGATCGGAGTTAATGACGAGTCAGGCTCTTCTACAGTATCAGCATCATTTTCAACAGGATAGTCAGCTAAACACGGCTTTAAACGATTTACATGAACTTTTTCAGTCTTTTTGCCGTGTATTTGTTTAACTGTTGCCGTCACTTCACGAATGTCAGTGATTCTGTACGGACCAGTCCATTTTTTTGTTAATTTAGAGTTCAAACCTACTTTAACAGATGGATTAAAAACAAAAACTTTATCACTAACAGCTAAATTTTTATCTTTTGTTCTCTTAATAAAATAACCGTGAATACGGTCAGTGGCTTTACTTAAATGCTCGCGGGCATGTTGATGTGCAATTTTTAAACGTTGTAAAAATTCACTGATATAATTGGTGTCTGTGTCATATCTTGTTTTTAGAGATTTAAATAATTCGTCATATGGTAGCTCAATATCACGACCAAAAAGTAAAAAGAATGGACTGTCACAGAGTGATGAATGTGACGTAGAACAATAAGCTGATACTGCGTAAGGTAACCAAACATCCCAATCTTGGTGTTTAGGATCAACATAATGAGAGATCATGTCCTTCAGCGTGCGATGCGTCCTCTCAATCATCCCATTAGCCTGTGGATGATACGGGGTGGTACGCAGGTGCTTCACCTGTAAAATTCTACACACTTCTCTCATTATGTTCGACGTGAAGTCCGTGCCAAGATCAGTTAAGATTTGTCGCGGAACTCCATATCGTAAAATTACACCCTTAATTAATTGTTCGGCTATAGTTGACGCAGTATGATCGGGAATGGGAAACGCTTCCAGATAACGAGTGAATGAATCCTGTACCGTTAAAATGAATCTATTCCCGTTATGCGTTCTTATTAACGGACCGACGACGTCCATCGCGATTCTTTGAAAAGAACCACTAGCAGGATCAGATTTAATAAGAGGTGCGGGCCTTAAATGAGGCGATGTCTTTCGTGGTGCACAAGGAATGCACGCATTAAGAAAATTTTTGACATCTTTATACATGCCTGTCCAATAAAATCTTGCTCGCAATCTGTCATAAGTCTTATCAATTCCGCAGTGAGATATTAACGGCGGAGCGTGATACATTTCAATTATTCGCGACTGTAAACTAGCTGGTACAACTAAACGATCTTCGTTACGGTCGTTGTCTGTCTTGTAGTAAATCAGTCCGTCTGTGTCTCGATAAAATTCATTATTTTTATCGACATTTATTTTATTAATTTCTGTATCTTTTTGTTGATGTTTTAAAATTAAATGCATATCCCACACAATTGGCTCGTACAAAGATTTTGTAGTCAATGTTCGCACTGGCTTAATTCTCGACAAACCGTCAGCATTACCATGTTTTTTACCCGGACGATAAAATATTTGATAATCATAATTAGCAAGCGTCGAGGACCAACGGGTCAATCTGTTTGTCGGATCTCGAGTTTTTAACTGCCACGACAGAGGTTGATGATCAACATAAACTTTAAAATGTCTTCCATATAAATAGCAGTGGAAATGTTTAATTCCCCAAACTAAAGCTAACCCTTCTCGCTCTGTCGTGTGATAACGTTGCTCGGGCCCCGACAATTGACGACTTGCATATACAACAGGATATTCAAATCCATCATAATCTTGCGATAAAACAGCGCTAATTGCAAAATTAGATGCATCTGTACTCAAAATAAATGTTTTTTCAAAATTTTGAAATTTCAGAATAGGTTTTTCACAGAGAATGTCGCGTAATTTTTCAAATGATTTTTGAACTTCCGCTGACCAAACAAATTTCATATTTTTACGCGTTAAACGGGTTAACGGCAATGCAATATCGGAAAAATGTTCAATAAAAGTCTATAAAAACCTACAAAACCAAGAAATGCTCTAACGTCTTTTACTGTTTTAGGTACCGGATAATTTTGAACTACAGTGGATTTAAAGATAAATTAGTGGATCTAAGACGATCTAAAATTTCTTTTAATTTACCAATATGATTATCATAAGAATCATCGCTAATATATATGATATCGTCCAAATAAACAAAACATTGCGTATCTGTTAAACCAGCCAAAACAGCATACATTAATCTTTGCCAAGTACTAGGACTATTTGCTAAACCGAATGGCATTCTTACGCATTCATAATGTCCCCAGGGGACAGAAAATGCAGTTTTTTCGCGGTCGGCAGGTTCCACTTCGACCTGCCAATAACCCTTGCTTAAGTCAAGAGTTGTAAATCATGAATCACTACCCAGCTGATCAAGCGTTTCCTGCAAATTCGGGATTGGAAAATAATCACGTTTGGTAACGGCATTTAATCCGCGATAATCGATACAAAAACGAATTTTATTCTCACCGTCCGAGTTTTTATTTTCCACCAGAACGACTGGGGCTGACCATGGTGAAACTGAGGGTACAATAATTCCGTCTTTTAACATATCAGCGATATGTTCCTTAACAATTTCACGCCTCGCAAAGGGTACGCGGTACGGAGCGCGAATTACCGGTCTCGAATCACCTGTATCAACATGATGTTTAACCATCGATGTTGTACCTAATTTCTTGTCTTTTGTGGCGAACAGGTCACTATATGAGCGCAAAAATTCCTGAAATTTTCCACGTTCGTTTTCCACAATGTGTGATAAATCTATTGTATCAATAACAGATTCCATTCCACACGTTACCTGGGCTACTGTTGACAAGGCTGTGCTTAACGGCTCGGACGTATCGACTTGAACAACTGTTGCAATTGGAGTCTGTGCGTCAATTGTTACATCATGCGGGCTAGCATTTACAATATTTAATTGAACCGTAGTTTCCTTAACTTTGCGAATTAATACACGCGCAACTAAAACGCCATGTATTCCCAAATCGCACGGTTCAAGCACAAAATCTTCATTTAGAGCTCGTGCGTCAATGCGGCCAGCACATAAAGCTGTATGCCGCGCAGGTATCGCTTCCAATTAGACGAACTCTAAATGACTTAAAATCTCGTTAGCAAGTCTTGTGTCTAAACCTTCCAAAAACTAGGTAATAACTAAAATTTCTTTGGTCAATCTTTCGCGCATAGCATCCATACCTGTACCGGATGTTGGATATAATTGTTCAGCCGCTATTTCTAATCGCGTAGCGAACGCGCGCAACGATTCTTCTTTAGAGCGAAATATTTTTTTGAATTCGCGCTCACCACCAGCCATTCGTACACGTTTTCCAAATTGAGCTTGTAACCAGTATTTCGTATCTAATAAATTTTTTGGACGCTTGGCTTGAGGTAACGCAAAAAATATCTCACGCGCTTTGCCTCTTAATTGCAATCTAATTATATTAAAAGTTTGAAGCTCATTCCAACCCGCACTTTCTGTGACCGATGCAACTAAATCTAAAAATGCGTCTAAGTCAGATCTACCTGAATACGGCTCTACGTCATTACTCGACGGACCAAAAGTTGATGCTGAAGGCCAAGAGGGTTGCATGTAAAATATGGGTGTTGCTGTTCTGCCAGGGGTAGCAGGTAATGTATTTTGAGCAAATGCTTGACCCTGATGTGTTAGCGGAAATTGTGCATAATAATTAGGTGTTGGATTAGCAACACCAGGACTAGCAACACCAGGATTAGCAGTACTAGGATCGAAAATGCTGGGATTAATCATGCCAGGATTAATAATATTAGGATTAGGTGACAAATCAGAAAACGAAGTTGGTGGTTGTGGTGGAAATAAATTAGACACTAAATAGGGATTACTATAAGTGTAGAGAAAACTTAAATGAGATACTGTTATAGGTTTTGTATAACACAGTACAGTTTGCAGGGTTGTACTTAAAGTTGCGGCTTGGGTTGTTGTCGTACTCACAGTACTAGAAATAGACGCGGTTACTGTGACGCTAGAGAGTGTCGCGGTTGTTACTGGTGACGCGGTAGTAGTCCTATTTATGCACATCAATTAATACTCGCTGATAAAACAATTCGGTTCTTTAACGGATATCTAAGAGACGTTAAATTCAAACTAATAGGAATAAAAGACTCTTTCAACAGATATCCTACCTTGACTGCGCCAAATGTAGACCGATGGAGGGGCCGTAATTCTTAAGGAATTGTTTGGAAAAATAAATAATTGATTTCCACTTATCTCGTTGTTGATCTCTGGATACTACACTTGTCGGAAAATAAAGGATAATAGTTTTGGAACTTAAATGTATTAAATTATAATAAAAACAAAATATATTTATTTAATAAAAAGAAAACAATTAATTAAATATTAAGTTGGAAAAATATAAAAATATAATTAATTAAAATAGTTTTAAATTAAAATAATTAAATTGAAATGCGCACTCGTATGAACTGATCAGCGTGATCACCGACAACGAACTGCCCTCAAAACGGGGTAAAATCTCCAACTCTAACTCTCAATTTGGTGGGGGAAATAACTTAAAAAAATAACCTTCCCTGGGGGGTAGACACATAAATTTGTAAACCTATCTAAACGATCCGGGGGATGATCTTTGGTCTTGCGGGTGACTTGGGGGTGGCAATAAACAAAACAGCAGGCTAAACATTTAGACTGCTGTTCATCGTAAACAATAATAACTGTCACCAGAGTATCGTATTCATCCGCCGCTGATGCCGCGATGCATATTATGATAAAAAAATTAATTGGCCCTCGCGTAGCAGTGACGACTGAAGACGATAAACTCCAGCGCGGGGTTAACTGTGCGCGTCCGCTCAGCCACTACTCAAGGTTGGCCTTGAATACGACGGCATCGCCATGTTACACATTTCATTAGTCTATATATATATATATATATATATATATATATATATATATATATATATATATATATATATATATATATATATATATATATATATATATATATATATATATATATATATATATATATATATATATATATATTTTAATTTTCAAATATGTCTATCTTTGAAATTTATAAATAAAAAATATATTAAATTCAAGTAATACATTCGTAAGATAATACTTTCGTGTTTTGCCCGTATACAATCCATGTTAAATTGGAACAAATTCTGTTCTGACAGTAATTACACTTTTATTTAAATATAATGATTTTACTATCATTTCATTAGTCTATATATATCTTTTAATTTTCAAATATGTCTACGCTTGAAATTTATAAATAAAAAATATATTAAATTCAAGTAATACATTCGTAAGATAATATTTTCGTGTTTTGCCCGTATACAATCCATGATAAATTGGAACAAATTCTGTTCTGACAGTAATTACACTTTTATTTAAATATAATTATTTTACTTTCATTTCATTAGTCTATATATATTTTTTAATTTTCAAATATGTCTACGCTTGAAATTTATAAATAAAAAATATATTAAATTCAAGTAATACATTCATAAGATAATATTTTCGTGTTTTGCCCGTATACAATCCATGATAAATTGGAACAAATATGGCGGCCGTAACCGTATGTCATCACTCTCATTGTAGGCACTCTATTTTCAATAACTGCGATATGACATCTGGTATCAGAAATTTGAACTACTGTATGAAGGCACCTAAAGTGGCGATTACATATGATTTATATGTGCTTCATACAGTTTTAAATAATGAAAATAGTAAAAACAGAGAAAAGTAACATAACGGATTGTATTTACGGATGTCATGCAAATATGGGACAGGAAAGGAGTTTAGGTTTTCATATTTTTCTAAAAAAGATCAAAATATTGTGAAAATAATAATTTCACTTGTCGGTATCAAACTTATTTTTGAGCGTTGCAAAACATGAGAATTTGTTATTCGATCAAGGAAAAATATAATTCCAAGTATTTTGAGAGTAGGTTCAGGTCATTTCGCGAATAATAACTATATATTACGGAGTAATTATAAATATTATGAACTTAATTTCGAAGATATATACTAAATACTGTCGTTAATATATTTACAATAATATACAGAATGATCAGAAGTAAGTGTTTCAGTTGACAATCAAAAAGAAAACTACTTGGAAATGGTAAGACTGATACATAAATTTATTTCCTATTGTTGATAGTTACATTTGAAAATTTAAATTAATAAAAGTCGGACTTGTGTTATAAAAAAATGTTTCATATAAAAGTTATATGATTTGATGAGGGAAATTTAAAAATGAGAAGAATAAAATCCCAGATGGCGGTATCCGAGATATTAATAGTAACTTATTCACTTCACACACTTTATATTAATATTATTTCACGTAAAACAATATAAAATAAAACAATAATTTACCTCAAAACTGTCATTTAGGCCAAACTAAAGACACTATCAGATAAGTCGCGGGATTCACTTTATTCACTTTATAATAAAAATAGACAAATGATTTTTATTTAAAAGATTTTTGTAATTTTTAAATTTTATTTTAGGATTTATCAAATTGGGGAATGAATCTTAATCATACGATCGAAACTAATGATGAAGAATATTTTAAGTCATCAGAACTGGACACGTTTAATGAATTCATTTCAACACATCAAAGCAATGCAAAGTATATATTGTTTACTTCAACAATCACAAACATTCCTTCTTATTCTATAACTTGATCAGTATCTGTTAAATAAATATTTCCACTATTATTTTGTAGATTATCATCTTTTCGGAATTTTGTCACTAAATCTGTTATTTCTATTTTACATTTATGCATTTGACTCCTGTAAGAAGCTGCCAGAATATAAAAAAAATATTACTTTTTACGCAGCTATCGCTGTTCTATCATTATTTTATTTTATATACAGAAAGTCACCTATACGAAAGCCCTCATTTGGGATCTTGGAAACGAAAACAGTTATGACTTCGGTTAAATTAAACAAAAGTTATTGGGAAACTTACTTATGTTTTTATTTCGCAATGTGAAAATAGGGATTTTTTTTCAACTAATTTTAATCCTTAAATAGTGGTAGACAGAGAGAAAAATTTCAAATAAAAATTGTTTATACTAAAACTTTCTCTACACTAGAGAATTAAAATAATTTTTCAATCTACTATTTTTGAGATATGATACAAAGTTGTACTTTTATATACATCATAGGAACATTAATGCTGGGTTGCAAGAAAAAAATAAAGAGCTCTTTAGTTAAAGAATTGTTTATATAGCAACAGTATCAATGGCGATTTTTTAAAATTTATTGAACCGTTAGTTGCTAATGAACCGATAAAATTTTCATGCAACCCAGCATAAGAATTATAAGTTATTTCATTAATATTTTATCTAAATTTGTTGAACTACTATTAGACATATTCACTAATAATTAAAAAAAAATAAGGCAAGCGAAATATGCTATTTAAATATACACTTTTTAACTATGCATTCCAAAAAAAAACAAAAAAAAAACGTTTGTCATATCTCAAAAATGGATTGCTGAAAAGCTATATTAATTCTCTAGTGTAAAAAGAGCTTTAGTATCTACAAGTTTTATTTGAAACTTTTTTCTCTATATACTACTATTTAGGAATCAAAATTATTTGAAAAATTTGCTACTTCCTCATTTTTGTTAATATCTAATGACCGAAACATTTCTTTCTAAAAGCAAACACATTATTCAATAGGTCCACTAAAGCGGCAATTCTTGTCTAATTTAACCGAAGTCGTAGCTCTTACAGTTCTCGAGATCCCAATGGTGGCTCTCGAAAAGGGAACATCTGTATAAAAATGTCAGGATTAATTTCTCTTATCACAGAATACAATAAATAAAAGTATAATAAATTTGGCTGAATTTTTCAATTTAATATCAATAAAAAATTTTGTTTAGCGCCTTCCCATTCGCCAAACCATTATTGGTTATCTTGCATTACATTCAATATAAAGATTGCTTCAAGAAAGAACTTCAGAGAGGATCATATCATAGTGTACCACTCGATAAAGATGGTGTCCAGGTAAATAATTAATTACAACTATAAGTCAAAGAACTTGACCGTCAAATAAAGGCGAGTATTAGTTAGTAATTTTATTTTGTTTCAGACACTAGTCACATTGGATTTTGCGGTCGATTCATTTGTTAATGCTGATTCACCGTTTCGTGATACGCATAACAATTTCTCCATAAATGTTTTTAACATAAAATTGCAAGAAGATGAGGAAGCAGTTATAAATAGATGGAAAATTTTATTAGAATTTAAGTCTACTCATAATTATAAAGACGATCATGGCAAAGATAAAGTTATGATGACCCAAAATATTTATTATCGTAAATACGAAACCGGTGAGAACAGAACTGGATTTAATGTAAGTGAAATTAAATAACAATTACATTGTACCGTCAAATGTTTACAAATTATATTATACCTTGTCTCACCTAAGAATACAGGATTGCAAGATGACGTATTTGACCTTGACTGTGATTAGCTAATAAATTATTAAAGCGAACACAAGTTTAGTATCACTGCATCCATTGTAAAACTTCTATTTGCATTAAATTTTATATTTTTTACTTTTTGATGTTTATGTAATATTCTTAGAGCCGGGCATTTCAATCTCCTAATAAATTTATCCGTCTAACAAACAAAAAATAGCAATCAAAAAACGACAGTTAATATAATTTTCATAGTTTGAACTATGATTTCGACGCGATATTTTTTATTTGTTTGACAGATATATTTATTAAGAATTTTATCCACAACTCATATATTATAAAGACATAATTACACTGACTTCAGTTGAATTATATGGCTCATAAAACACTAGTGTTTTATATTCCATAAAACACTGTAAACAACTTGTTATTTAGCAACCACTTCATGATCTACCGTATTTTGAGAAACTATATAACTGAATCAACAATAAACGGTACGACCAATCTTCTTCGATACCTATAATTATGAGTTGTGGATAAAATTTTGTATTATACTTGTATTTTATTGGTATATAAAACACTTGTATAATAAATAACTATTGTTTGGATATTGAAACATCAGCCCTTTTCAAATTAATTGCATAAATTAAATAAAAAACAATTATTTACGAACAAAAAATACTCAAAATAATTCATTTTATTGTAAATTGGAAACAATGATAACAAAATTCCATGTTGTTTGGATTTATTGGCTTTTATTTACTGATACCAAGTACTGACGACGTTTCGAACCTTGATATGGTACATTATCAAGTCGAAAGATTAAATAAGTTTTCTTCACAAGAATTACATTGTGATTAATGAAACCTCCTGTGCTCAAAAGTTGAATCCATTCAACTTTTGAGCACAGGAGGTTACACTTCTTTATTTTAAACTCATTAAACACAATGTAATTCTTGTAAAGAGAACTTATTTAATCTTCCGACTTGATAATGAACCAAACCAAGGTTCGAAACGTCGTCATTACTTGTTATTAGTAAATAAAAGCTAAGAAATTCAAACAACGTGGAATTTTATTATCATTGTTCCCAGCTTAACAATATTCTTCACGGCTTAACTAATCCTCTCCAATTCATTTTATGTTCATGTGCAGATATACTTCGTAATAAAGTTTTGATCTATCAAATGACAAATATTTTGATATATAATACGGTATTGCGATTTATGACAAGAAGATTTATTTTTTCCATATTAAAAAAATTTCGAACATTCTACCATATACGAGGTGTGGCTATTAAATAACGAGACTGACGCTGCTACAGACGAAGTGCGCATGCGTCAAACGCCAGCGACTGTCAACTTTTTAGCTTGAAGCTTTCTCTTTCGAATGCAGTACCTCTCGTTTCTGTAAACAAATCCGTATAGCCGTAGCATTCGTTCTTATTAGAGTTGTTTTTTTTGTTTCGCCGGAAAAATATTAAGTGCAACATTAGAGCAACGAATTGTTGTCAAATTTCACAAAACTGCTACAGAAACTTATAATTTCTTGAAAAAAGTACCCGAATTGTAGGACAAGTCATGGGTTCTCCATCAAGATAATGCGCCGACTCATTCCGCAATATCTGTTAAGAGGTTTTTAGCCAAATACAGCATCCCAGTGTTGGATCATCCGCCTTATTCGCCGGATCTTGCACCGTGCGACTTCTATCTATTTCCTAAGGTGAAATCTGCCTTAAAAGGAACAAGATTTGAGCAGTGAAAGAGAAAGCGGCACGCGTCCTGAATGAGCTAACAGAAGAATATTTCCAGCACTGTTCGAACAATGAAAGATTCGCATGGAGCGTTATACGGATAGAGAGATAATAAGTAAATAGGTAGGGAATCAAAATAAAATGTTAAAACAGCGTCAGTCTCGTTATTTAATAACCACACCTCGTATTACTTTCTTAGCTGGGACAGAGTATAAAGACAAATAATAGTGGTAAAAAATTTAGTAATCTGTATTTTTTATTTGAAGCATTCTTTTTCCAAAATAATTTAGAAAGGTTTAACAGTTACCGCACCATTTGATGAGATATATTATGTAATATTTTTTCTAGTTCTGTTCGTCACGTGTGGAGCTATTACCAGCTGTAAGAAGTGACAGATTCAGTCTTCTTCCTATAGAAGAAACAACAGCAACAACCATCATTCGGCAACATCAAATCCCACCAAATCACTCTCAATTTAGATGCAATGATAACAGTACTATCACTTTTACTGAATCTTTTATTGTAAGTACAACATGAATCATGTGTTTCTCTTATTGTAGGCATAGGCGTCCGCAGGGGGAGGCAAGGAGGGGCGCTCGCCCCTCCCTGGATTTTAACTAGGGTGATGACCACGACTCTCGAACATAGGACTTTAACATGTAAAACTATAATTTTGTAATTTCCTGCTTCCTTAAATTTTTTAAGCACAAAGCTTGAAATAAAAGTTTTAGGGCATAAAATTCTGCATCTGAACCAATAAACAAATTTAATTTTGCATACTTTGTAACGACAAGTTAGATTTGAAAATGAGGAAAATTGCCTCAAAACTATCGATAGGCATGAAATTGAAACAAAATTAAACAAATGTTTGACGTTTTATTTGTCAAAATAAATGAAATAATAAATAAAGAATTTATTCTGACAGTTTTGACAGATTGAACGTCAAACATTTGTTTAATTTTGTTTCAATTTCATAGCTATCGATAGTTTTGAGACAATTTTACTCATTTTTAGATCTAATTTGTGCCGATACAGAGCATGCAAAATTAAATTCGTATTTTATGCCCTTAAACTTTTATTTGAAGCTTTTTCTTTTAAATAATTAGGAAGTAGGAAATTTAAAACAATACGATTTTACATGTTAAAGTCCTATGTTCGAGAGTCGTGGCACCACACTGTGTATATATATATATATATAATATATAATTATAATAAAAATTAAATTATAAGTTTGAAGATAATAAATTCAAACTGAAACTGAATTTCCAGCAGTATTCTTATGGCCAACCAGTGACATGTTCCCTATCGTAACGATTGAGTAATCTAAGTTTAAGTATACACAGACACAAAATATTAGAAAATAAAAACTGTAAAACTGCTAAATCGGAATTTATTAAAGAAATGGTGTCAATTTAAGGTAGAGTTATTCGAAAATTGTTTCCTCTTCAATTCAAACCCAGACGACGAAGACTAGTAATTTATTACACAAATTTAAATATTTTTTTAACCATTTGTTATTTGTATGTATTTATGTATATCTGAGAGTTTTTTGCGACTCGCCCCCCCCCTGGAAAAATGTCTGTGGACGCCCATGATTGTAGGATTGTATTATTTATTAATTGCAGGTTACTGATGCGATCAACAAGAAGGTGACGGAATCTGCAGATTACAAGGAATGTCAGAAGGAATCTGTAGGATTAAATTTCGTTCCTCGTACAACAGCCTGTATAGCTTCATTCATCGCCACCTCTCAATATAACCAATATAAAATCAATGCTGAAGTTGAGGTTAGAAAAATTGTGCGCATGCGCTGTTCACAATTTAATTTGACACAAAATTATTATTTTTTTATCATAAATTGCTATGATACTAGATCATAATTCAATTCAAATTGTCAGTCGCTATATTATTTAATGTTGTTAATATTACTGATTTGTTTATTACGAGCACATAAACTTAAATTCATCTTGCACCTAACGGTTATGGATATTTTGACTGCACTACGAATCAGGGACCCAAATCGTAACCGAAAACCACACCTATATGTATCTGTTCATGTAACTGTATACGAAAACCGAATCCCAAATTTTATCTTGAAGAAACGGAAAACCGATATAAAAATGAATTTGATTCCGTAACCGAAAATTTAATCGAACCAATATCTAATATCATAAATTTAAACCGATATAAATAACGAACTAAACCGAAAATGGGAAAAACCAAAAATAATATACAGGTTTTTGTCATAAAACCACAATAACGAATATTTCGTTTATTTTGAGAGATACAAAAAATACTATTAAACAAAGTTAAACTATACAAAGATAGTAGAATTATAGAACTTTATTTCATTATCTAAAATGCTATTACAATATTACAAATTTTAATTTCAAAGTCCTGTTCTTCTCCGGGGTCGTATTTATTACATCACTGTAAGTCAGATAATGGATTGCAAAGAAAATAAATGAGTATAAGTGAAACGCACTCAATGATAAAGTCATACAGAATTAATAGCAAATATCAAATTTAGTGAAATTTGGTGATAATTGGGCATTCACAAACATCAACAGCATAATCACATAATCAGAATACATCAATAAACTCACTCAGAAATCGACGCCCCGTATTCTGCATTGTCCTATAACATTCGATACCCTTTCAACCTGGTCAGGGCTACTCCAGCATACAGGACTGCTCCAGGGCCGCGTTAAGACATATTAGTACCACATGCCATTTTAAAATGATTGAAGTAAAACTATGATATTTTGGTATAATTGTGATGCTAATTTATATATACAGGATGTTCAATTTTGTTGTGCCACCATTGCTATCTCGAGGACTATAGGAGCTACAAGGTTGGTTAAATTAGCAAAGAAATACCATTTTGAAATTTAATTACAAAACTAGTAACAATTTTTTTCCACGAGTGGTTTTCAAAATACGGGGTGCAACTTTTTTATTTTAAATAGGAACTTATTTTTTTATTTGCTTATTCGATTCAGTATTTTTTTCTTAATTCAATGACTACAAAGTTCAATATACTTATATCTAAAAATTTTTGACAAAAATGTAGATTAATTAATTAAAATCGCAAAGAATCAGCGCGTTATGACAAACAAATGAACAAATCATAATGTTTTTGTTTATTTGATTCATTATTTTATGTAAATAAAATTATTTTGTGAGAAAATAAATAAATATTTTATTAGTCATTTGCTTCTGTCATAGCACGCTGATTCCTATGCGATTTGAATTAAATTAATGTCAATTTTTATCAAAAATTTTGTAATGTACTGAACTTTACAATCTTTGCATTCAGAAAAAAATAATCTTGTAGCTCTTATAGTTCTCGAGATAGCAATGGTGGCTCAACTGAATAATTGAACATCCTGTAAATAAATATATATATATATATATATATATATATATATATATATATACAGGCTGTTAAAAAAGTTCCGGGACGGTGTAATATCTCGAGAAAAACCCATCGAATCAAGAAACCAAAAAACACGTGTTTCATATTTTGCAAAAAAAAAGCTTGTGGCTACTTGTGATTATGTTGATTTTTTTATTTGATTCAATGTTTATTTCTTGTGATATTAGACCGTTTTTTACTTTTCTTTCAGAATCATGTCAAAACTTATTTTTGCGTTTAGAGCGCCATCTATTCCGAATTGGAAAAAAAGTTTCAGATAAAATTAACTTTTTTTTTCGCAGAATACGAATCTGTAATAAAAAATGGGGGTTCCCATTTAAGGTTTCAACGTTGCCCCGCGCCTCACCCCCTGGGGGTGGGGATTGGGGTTTGTGTTTGGTGTGCTTAGATAGGTTTTTGCAAAATATGAAACACGTGTTTTTTGGTTTCTTGATTCGATGTGTTTTTCTCGAGATATTTCACCGTCCCGGAACTTTTTTAACAGCCTGTATATACCGATTCCCTATTCTAGATTTAAAGTTAACCTTATTTCTGCTAAAACTGGAAATGACACAAAACTCTTATTACTATCATATTATGCGCCTCTTTATCTAGCTTTAACAAACTAACGTGAATTTTATTAATTTTATATTTTTATAATTGAAACCGTAGAAAAATGTAACCGCAAAATATCGAAATCGTAATACAATTCTATAAAAACTGTAACCGCAAAATATCCAATCCGTATAGAAAGCAAAAATTTTAATTTTCAATAACCAAAACCGAATCCTTAACTTTTTTTTCGGTTAAATTGTACTAAATGAATAGAGGTCCAATGATTAATCTATTTCTCAAAACATACCATAAAAATTCGTTTTATCATTTACACTACTAAGATCTGCAGTTCAAACCTCGTTGACTTGAACTTATAAGCGAAGAAACTGCGTTCAAAGAATTCATCTTCACTAAATTATGTTCTAAAATCTGCAATTTCGAAACGTTTATATGTATTTTTTTTTAGAATATACTTGACATGGTGAGCACTGGCTTGGACAAGAATAATCTATTTGAAGCAACTCGTGTAGATAACAATAAATTGAAATTTGAATTATTCACTACACCATTTACTACGGGCTTACCATATCAAATTAATAAATATATCAAATATACCATATATTACCCTTATCACACTAAAAACCCTGTTGCTGATGTATATGGTGACTCATCTATGTTTAAAAGTAAGTACTATGTATTTTTTCTTAAAATAATTTAAATGTACAGAGAATGCGTATAAGTCAGTTGAAATAGTAGGGCATGTGGAACTCGAATGAAAGATTGGTGACAGATCGTGTGAGACCTAGGAATACATGGCTAATTTTTTTTTATTTTATTTTATTTATTATTCTACAGGTAAAACCCAATTACAGAATAATTTTCTAGTAATTCACAAATGTAACTATATCCTAAACAAGAACATTTAGTATGTAAATTATAATTAATATATATATATATATATATATATATATATATATATATATATATATATATATATCAAAATATATTAAGAAATTAACAGCCAATAAGAATAAAAAAAGGAACAATTAAAACATATATGATTATTCCCAAAAACAATAACTATTAATAAATCTAGATTAAACTTGAAACTATACATAAGAAATTGAAATAACAAATAGTGCTAAATCAAAATTAATTATAAACATTTTAAATTAAGACAATAAGTCGTTTAATTTCCTTTTGAATGTACATATAGAATCACAAAAGTCAAATTCTTTGCAATATACATTGAAGAATTCAAACATTACATTAAGTGGAGAGTTGGAATGAAAATTTGTTTTTGAAAAATGACAAGAAAATGTAACAGAATGTCTTAAATTACAAAGGACGCACATAAAAGTTTAGTTGAGCGAGTAAATCAGAATCATAAATTAAATTATTTATAATTTTATACAATAACAGAATTTGTTGTTTTATGCGGCGAGTTTTAAGAGATTCAAGATTGAACATAACTAATAAACAATTAATAAATTAATAAATAAACGAAAGACAGTTGTGTGATGAATCTGATGAATGTTGAGTGTTCAGTTAATGTTTTTAGGGTGCGTGCCATTAATACAGAATGTTCTCGAGTAAATAGCAAAATTTTTGGTTGAACCAGTAAAAAACATTTTTGTTATATGGTTCTATATAATTCAGGTAATTGAGAAAACACAGTAGGTAAATACAAAAAAATATTTAAAGTATTTTAATACATACAACTATAAACTAGTGAGGATGTAAATTTGCATATTTACTAGTTTATACTTTATTTTCTTTGAAATGAATTAAAATATTTTTAATTTTTTTTTTGTATTTAACCACTTTTTGGTTTATATTTTTATGATTTGATAACAGTCACGAATTCGATCCCCACAGCCGACAAACATTTTCACCAATTTAATATTACCGCTATTGTTCCCCCAGCACTAACATCTTTGGGGGCCGTTATTTGACGGCTGGTAATCGCACTTCACGCACATAAATATATCACTTACCGAGATCTGCTTCGGCAGACTGCCACATCCACTAATGTACTCATTTTTTTTTTAATTCCGCACATCTTTAATAAAGCCATGTCATCCAATAATTGTTCTGTTTCTGTTATTAAAATATCTCTTTTAGTTTTTGAGAATTTGCATCTAATTGTTTTTAGACTGACTTTTTTGCGGACCCATATACTATGCTACCGTAGTCTACTTTGGATCTTATGACTGCTCTAAAGACGCTTAATGTCTCTGTTTCTGCTCCCGAGTCTTGGTTGGCTTGGTTTTATAATGTTCAGCTTTTTATTGCATTCTAGTTTTAATTGTATTGTGTGTACTTTCCATGTAAATTTTTATCGAATTTAATTCCTACGAATTTTATTGTATTGTGGAAATTTATATATGAATTTTTGATAGTTAGTTTAAGATTGGGAGTGAATTTTCAAAGTTTTGTAAAGTTTATTGCCTTTGTTTATTCTGGTGTAAAGTTAAATACCGTTCTAGTTGATCGTTTTTCAAGTTGGTTTATAGTTTGCTCCAGATGTTGGACACTAATTAACAAGTTCGTCTGCGTATAGAATGGGGGATTCAAGTGGTAGAGCTTTTTAATATATATTTATTAAAATAAATTCTTGACCGTACATCATATTTAATACAATATAAAATCATACCATAAATGATATCTTTATTGCTGAAATGTGAAAGTGTAAGTTGAATAATTTAAAACGTTCGCACTGCCATATTGCAATGACGTAGTTGCATTAAGCCAATCACAGAGCTTTGTCTGAAACGTTTGTCGGTGCTCAAGAAGACGAAGAAGAAATAAGCATTCAGCATTCTACGATTCTACCAATGACGTATAATACTAGACGAATTATGTCGTATTCAAGTCAATGCAGTGTTGTGAAGCAGAGAGGAATGGAATAACTTTTCGGTCCGCCGGATGCGCGGCAAGGAGCGAGTACACTTTGATGTTATGCAAGTTGCTCCTTGCCGCGCACCCGCCTCACCAACCAGTTATTCTATCCCTTTCTGACTCACAACAAACGCCGATGTTATCCGTCTAGTTATGCTTTGTCTGAGGATTGTAGTGACAACGACAAGTTACGTGTTATTTATCTCTGTCTTATCTGTCTCTCTTTAAGCTAAGATGCAACTACGTCATATTAATTTGTTTCGAAAGTTTAAATATTTTTATCATGCTTAATACAAGTTTTTTTAAAAAATAAAAAATTTGGGTATAATTATTTTATTACGTAGATTAATATATAAAAAATTCAAAAAAGTCTTGAAAGGCCCATTGCTTTTACAGATGGTTTCATGTATTTAAATACGCTATTAATTGCTATCAGGAATAATATTACACTTAGAACAGCTCCATTTACTTTGACTTAAATTATTATTTTCTTGTCCCTGTTCTGTAATTGAGCCTATGCGTGTTAGGTAGTGTATTAATAATAATAATAAATGTCAGTTAGAAAGTTTTTCATAAAGTGTAATATGTTGCCGCAATATTATATTTTTGTAGCGAAATCTCTCATTGCGGAAGGCTCGCTAGGTTAGAGTCCTGCATCGGATCGGGTACCCGTGAGTACCCGCGGGTTACCCGCAATGTGGGTCGGGTCTAAGTTATTTTTGCGGGTAGCGGGTCGGGTGCGGATCTAATACATTTGAAACTTGCGGGTAGCAGGTCGGGTGCGGGTTTATATTCTGCGGGTACGGGTCGGGTGCGGGTCTAATAAAGTGGACCCACGCAGGACCTACACTAGGTATTCAGTAACAGGTTTTTAGATTTTAAAACCACATTACTCTTATATTTATAATTTTTTCGAAGATTTTACATACAAGGCAATAAGTTTGTAGTTTGTTGGGTTGTGGTATTTTATCCAGGTTTAGGATATTTTCACAGGGTTGGAAATGTGTTAGAACAGATTTAAAATATATTCTCTAATGTTCTCAGGTAGCTGTTTAACAAGTTCATACGATATATTATGTGGTCTAAAGCTAGTGTTGGTTTTCAGATCAGATATTGTTCTTGTCAGTTTGCTTTTACTTATTTTTTTATTAAGAGGATTTGTTTAATCTGTTGGTCATTCCTCTGTTACAGCCTCTTCTTTTATATTTTTGAATTCCCACAAATGGCTAGTCACTCGCTCACATGTTGTATTTTTAGGTTAATAAGATATTCAAATTTTGGTTATTATTTTAATGAAGAATGTGGAATGCTATGTGTCCTCCGATAGTGGTGAATAGGAATGGGGGTTTATATGTTTGTTTTAGATGAGAGTAAGGTTTGAGTTACAATTAACGATAATTTCGCCTTGATTTCAGAGGTTGATTCTGTATCTTGCGTGACTACATTTGCGTTAGTAAAATGTCTGACGTCACTGTATTCTTTCTAGTAACTTTCATGAGGGAATTTCGTGTCTTAAGTTTTCACGCCAAATTTTAGTGTTGGTAATGGTTTTGTAACTATCACTGGCGAATAAAACTTGTATCAATTTTTCTTTCTTCCAGTACTTCGTCTTCATATAACGCTTAAAAAATTGCCCGCTAAAGCCATTATTATTAAACAACGATAATCTGAAACAATTTTAATAATTATTGAGTTCGATAAGTTACAATAAAATATATACGCTAATGTAACTCTAATGACAAAAAAATAAAACTAAAGATTAAAGTTTAAAAAAAATTTCACTGTTACAAGGTTACACTATTCTATGGGCTAAATTACTAAATATAAAAATATAATATACTTACTTTTGTAAATAATTTGTCATAAATTGTCCTAGCACAGCACAGAAGTTTGGTTCGAAAAACACAAATAAACAGTAAAATGAACGACAGATATACTGTGAGAATGAGACAGATAGTGTCGCAAATTAGACACAGGACCTACGTTGGTCACGCAGCAATATTTGCATGTCTCGCAACTCGTAACGTCACATCAATAAGGTCTTAAAATATCCGTCAGATGGTTTACAGTATGCATGTGACAAATCTGTGTTAGGATTAGTGCCGCAATTAGTCACGCAAGATAGAGAATCATCTACCCAGATACACTTTTTACTGCACTTCCACTGACAACGAGGTTATTCGTTCTCAAATTTTATATTTTAAGATTAGTATTACTGCGTTGCGTCGCGGTATCGAATTAATTTGATTATATGACATCTTATTTTGGGGGCCCCTATATTTAAGGGCATGAAATGGCTCCTTCATGCGCTTCATGGTAAAACTAGTTCGGGCTCTTGCTACCCTATTTCACGGAATATAATGTGATCCTAGGCTGTAAGAATGGAATTCTAAATGTTAATAAAGCAAAATATTTAGTGTAGATAAAGACATTAATTGCAAATCTAATGGACATATATTTTTCTATAGGATCGTGTATTGTTACTCCAAAGAAAATTCGTTCTTTTACCGGCCACAATTTTCCAATTGATGGAAGTAAGCAAGTAGCCTTCGTAGAATGTTACGAAAAAGGACGAAGAGGCATGACAATTGAAAAAGTTAGTGACACTCATGTTGGATTTAGATTGTGGTCCGGATATAATATTATCGATGCTACCGTTCAAGGAGACAAAATTAAACTTGCTCTCAATGGAGACGAGCTCCATGAATCACATGTCTCAAAAAATCAGCGATTCAGGTAAGAAAAAAAAGATAAATAATAGTGTAGTTGCGGTATGAAGAGTCGACTATTATTAACTGTTAAAATTTCATTTTTATTTCTGTTTCAGCGTTGAATTCTTGGACAAAAACGTTGTTCTAATTGCAGATGATAAACTCTACATTTATTATAACACCGAATATATTTATATTAACACTAATCCAATTTATAACGATTTAATCTGTGGAGTTTGTACTCAAGAATAAAACTTACAAGCTTTATTTTTAATTTACTTACCGTAAAGCGGGGTGGATCGGGACGATTTCCAGATATTTTTGTTTATTTATGGAAATATTAACACTAAATTTTGGCTCAGGGGAGTAAGTAGTTTGCTTTAACTAATTATGTTTTTTTTTTGTATTTTATGAAGCTATAATTCATTTGTTTTTTTTTAGGCATTGTCCCGAATGACCTCTTAGTGGGGTGAATAGGGAAAGTGAATTATTTCATATATAAACACCGAATAACCTTACATAAGGGATTAATCGGGACAACAAATTTAACTTAAAAAAAAACTTAATATTTATTTCATTAAAAACAATATTAATAAAGTGTAAATACTCCTTATTTTAACAAAAATAATATTCTGTCAATAAATATTGACGCAGAGCACTTTCAAAATCTTGCTTTGAGTAATTTTGGTAAACACGGCCATCAACCTTTCTTTTATAAACCCTCATATTTTGTCCCAATACGCCGCAAAATTTGCCTAAAAACATTTTTTAAATCATAGGAAAATAATGGACGACTTTTTAAACAACTTTTCACACATAACCTCAATATAAAAAATCAGATTAAAAGATAAGCAAAGAAAATTTACCGATTTTATAGGGAACACATTCAAATAGAGAAGTTTTGCAGGCAATAAATTTCGCTCACTTTTCTTGATTAAATATATAATTTTTTTTTCATTAGTATATACCAATGACGTATAATACTAGACGAATTATGTCGTATTCAAGTCAATGCAGTGTTGTGAAGCAGAAAGGGATGGAATAACTTGTCGGTGAGGCGGGTGTGCGGCAAGAAGCGAGTACACTTTGATGTTATGCAAGTTGCAAACATTTGTGTAGTTATTTTTATATTCAATTATTTACTTTTCATACACCAAAGTAAAGGTTAGTTTTTGACACATTAAGTGTTTTGTATACGCACTTTTGTATTTAAATAAATAAAATGTTCGCGCCTGATAACTGTCATTAACATAAATGCAACCTGCATAACACCAACTTGTACTCGCTCTTTGCCGCGCACCCGCTTCATCCACCAGTTAGTCTATCTCCTTCTGCTTCACAACAAACGCCGTTGTTATCCGTCTAGTAATGTTTTGTCTTTGGGAGTATCCCACAATTTTTCAATCGTAGCTAACGTTGGACGTTCAGATGTAGAGCGCGAATGTTTAAAATATGAACATTTTGTCAAGATTGACACCTGCGTCCCTATTGACCCCGTTTTACGGTACCTATTAAAAAAAAATTATTTAAAATTTCATTAATTGACAACATTATTTTATAAAATATGCATTAATAATACTAATAAAAAATACTAAACAAAACTATTTGATTGTTGATTTGCTGTTATTTTATAAGATGACCCAATTTTTTTTTAAGTGATTATTATAATACTAGGTGATTCTTGGCCTATATGCATAAATGTAAGGAATGATAGTTTGTAATAAAAAAAGAATGTGAGAAAAGTTTTGTATTTACGGAGATAACGAATAAAGTTTGAAATTATTTGGACTGATATAGTAACAATAAACTAATAAAGAAATTAATTAAGTATTTAAAGGTGCCGTGCATTAGTATTTTTGTATTGCTTTCAATCGTGTTCGTCTTTAGTTCATAATCTTTCGTCCTATTTCAGTTTTGTTTTTTTTTATGGCGCCTCAATTATTGTTACGATGTTATCGTATGGAGAAGCAGAACAAAATTCAATAGCTGCAGCTCGCCCTTATGTACAAAGATTTCCTTAAAAGTATCAGCCGGATACATCATAGCTTCGCCGCGTGCAAATGTCCATTGAAAATGAAGAGAAGTACTTCAAACAATTGCTATGATACTAATGCACAACACCCTTGTTTATTCATTTTTGTTTATTGTTATTTCAAACTTTATTAGTTATTTCCATAAATAAAAAACTTTTAATGCCATTTTTTTTATTATCCTATCACAAATAATCTGTCCTCGCATTTATGCGAATAGGTCAAGAATCATCCTGTATATATTTTGCCGATGCTAATAATAGTATGTTACATACCAAGGGAATGAAGTGTATAATTTAATCCTGAAGGTGATATTTATGTCACGGGCATTTATACAAATTTGTAAGTAACTTAGGCAACGGTCCAATTCCTTGCTGCTTTGAATATTCCAACATTATCACCAGCATTGTACAAGCGATACGAGAGAGAAGTTGGGTCCGCTATCGAAGCAGCAGCTCAGAAAAGCTGTATCAGAAATACCAAAGAAGAGAGGCAATTGATCATGGAAGAAACTCAAGCTTTACAGAGTGGAGGCTATAGTCCTCGTTTAGAATTTTGCCGCTGGTTTTTCCGTCAAACTGTTAGTGATCCTCACTTTATTTCCAAAGTATTATAGGGCCCGATTCTCAATTATCACTGCAGTGATATGCAGTGAAAATTTTCACCGAATATTACTTTATGACTTAGAGCTATTCTCAACTGGATAGAGATGATTTATTGTGAGATATATCACTCACTTATTTTCACCATGTACTTTATTGGTGATATCAGGTGACACACAAATAAAAGGCGTATACGGTAGTAAATGTTAGTTGTAATTTGTAAATAAATAATATGGAGGAATATCTTGATTTATTGCTTCTGGAAGCCATGGAGAATGATATACCACGGTATATTAGGACTAGATTCAATGCTTTCGGTTTAATTGAAAACCGACAAATATGTGAATAAATCACACAATGTATCTGTAACAAATCAAAGTTAGTAGAGATCGGCATTTTCGAAAATTTTGATATGAGATCCGAAATATATAACAAATTGTAACGCTGTACGAAAGAAAAATAACTGTTATAGATGAAACTTAATTAATAATTCTGTTGTGAAAATCTAAAGAGACGTATGTATTAATAAATTTTATGTAGCGTTATCATTCCTTTAGAATGGAATTTTTACTCAGAGTGGATACTTATAACAGCTGTGAATGTAAATTTCGGATCAGATGTTTCATTTGACTTTCGAACTTTACCAAAAGCAAATATAAAACCTTGTGTGTATGGAGTGTTCTACAGGCTTAAGATTTGTTTATAGATGTTTCATCCGCTGTTTGGATTGAATCCGATTCACCCAAACCAAAATCCAACTTCGGATCGGATTCGGATATTTTTGCCGACCTCTAAAAGTCAGTCAGTACATTCCTAGTGAATATAATTTATTAAGTAATTAGGATATGTTGAAATGAGTTTACTTATCATAATAGTATTATTTTATATTATTTACTTTTCTTTTTCTGACTTAGTTCTTTTGTAATTAAATATATAGTAGCGTTAGGTTAGTTATTTATGTACCAAGGGTGAAAACAGGCGTTTCTGACCCGCGGCATGATTATAGGCACGAGGCGCAAAGCGCCGAGGGCTAATAACATGCTGAGGATAAGAAACACTAATTTTCCCCGTGGTACATATAATATTTTATGCACAACAAAAAACATTTAATTTTATGTTCAAATTATTAAAATACTTATATTTAAATGTCAAAATGACATTTTTCAGAATCAAGGTTTCATAATAAACAAAAATTGTAATTTTGTTTATGTATCCATAGCAAACAATAAATCAGTATGTTTACTTTTAAAAATTTGTGTTGTGTGAAAATAAGTGACAGCAGCGATAATGAATTGGCTTGTAATGCGACTCTGAAATTATTGCCATTAAAATCAAAACATTAATTAATTTATAACAAAGTATAAAAATAACAAACTCAGAAAAACGTGTTGAAATATATGCACACAAGGATCAAATAATAAATAGTAAATAAATTGAAGTAAATATAAAGTTTCACATAAATAAGTATTAAGAAACAGAAGGGTTCGTCCCAATCTCGCTTCTCGTGACTGCCTGTTCGCATTAGATGGACAGCGGCAGGCAAAACACACTTTGATCTTAGCGATAGGCCGAGAAGTGATACCAAAACAATATTTTTCTTCTGCTATAAACAAAAGGAAATTATATAAAATACGTAGAATCATCAAGGAAGTGGAATTTATAAACTCAATTTAATGGAAATCAAATATAAGGGCATAAAACGCAATCTTCATCCATAAAACTCATAATAAGTAGAGTTCTATGTATATAGTACCTACTTATAGTATATTCCGAAAATGAACCACGGTGCGGTTCCATTTTACCACGGTTACGGTTAGAATGACGTCATAACGGAACACTTTCACGATGAAAGTTGTCACTTGACAGATGAGTTTCGAAATGTGAAATTTATTTAATATGGAAAAATGTTTATATTATAAAAATATTGTATTCTGCATCACACCTGCTTTAACTTAAATATAGGGATAAAAAAAATAACACAAAGAAAAAAGTAAATACGAGCTTCAGAACAAATAATAAATTCATCTAATATGAATATATACTGTTAAATAATAAAAATACATTTTGTATCACATGTTTATTTATCAGTCATCATAAAAATATAAGACAAAAATCCACAAACACTGCAAAAGCCGCCAAACACGTTTCAAACTTGTCAACAACAGCTGTGAAGTAACCAAACTAACCGCCGCTCGTGCACGGTTAGTTTGGTTATTAAAAACTAAGCACAATTTTCAAAAACCGTGTTCCGTAATGAAACCGGTTACTGAAAAAACTAACCGGTTCATTTTCGGAATACACTATTAATAAAATGTAATAGTTCTATATTTAAAATAATTTATACTTATATTTGAGGATAGAATATGTACTGAGATATCCAAAATGGCAGTCATGTAAAAACGTACCTGCCACCTATAATATTAGTTTGACACTATTTTATTTATATCAATGTAATATTATATATAGGTACCCAGGTATGTTTAATTAATATAAACTAATAATTATTCAGTATTGATATTCTAAGTTTCTATGCTTAGGTAGAACAGAACGTATTATTCATATGTTGATATTGATGAACCATTAGAGGTTAAGGTGATGTTGAAAACTATTGTTTTGTTAAATATATGATGGAAGTTTGGAAATATAAAAGTAGTGCAAGTGAAACAAAAAAAAATACACTCATATAATATAATGCCATACTAATAGCGCACAATTATAACATCGGTTGCAGCTCAACGAAGGATAAAAAAATGTTAGAATTATATATTATTTATTTACTTACAAAATAGAAAATAAGAGACAATTTACAGTTTATAAACCTATAGTTTATTATGAACTTCGAAATACTTGATCCTAGTCGTATTGAAACAGTATTTCAATAAATTAATATATTTATTGTATATTTATTCATAAAAATTATTGATATACTTAAATTCTGGTCTATTAAAATATTAGTTTACACATATATTCAATAATTTTTTATCTGATTTATAAGAAAATCTCACACCCCTCTTTTTATTATGCCTAACAAATATATGTACCAATCAGTGGTCGTTCTTGACCTTTTATAAATGTGCTTTCCATTAAGCGTTTATTATTATATTTTTCATCATTATCAACAAATATGTCAATATTATTAAAAAATTAGTTTTCTTTGAATATTTGGTTATAAGCAATAAGCTTATAATCCGCTCTTTACTCATAACTTATGTATGTCAGCGGAATACGAAGGTTGCTGCAAAAATTTCGGGAATCTGGTATTTTCGGTATCGCCAATGAGCTGATACATTTATTTTTGTAATATTTGACATTTTCTAGATTAACTAGCGTTGAAAAAACAATAAAATGTCAGTTGATTCAGATTTTATGTCTTGTCAAAGATAAAAAGATAGTGAAAAAATTGATTTAAATAAAGAACGTTTTCGCGCGATTATTTTTTATGATTTTAAAAGTAACTTAACACCACAACAGTGCATGGAACGACTTGTTTCGGCTTTTGGTGATGAAGCACCATCAAAAACAACAATTTATCGTTGATATCAAGAATTAAGGATTTGTTGTACCAGACTCAGTGATGATCTTCGTGATGGGCGTCCGCGAACTGCTGTTGTTCAAGAAAACATTGATGCTGTGCGTGACATGATAGAGTTGGATACGCATATTACATACCGTCAGACTCAGTCAATCCTAGGCATCGACATGAAACAAATACATACAATATTGCATGAATATTTGAATGTAAAAAAACTCTGTGCTCGTTGGATTCCCCACAATTTGACCAATGCTCAAAAAAAGAATTGTGTAAAGTGGTGCTAGGATATGCTCAGGAAGTTCATGACAGGATCATCAAATCTGGTATACGACGTCTTCACAAGTGACGAAACTTGGATTTATTCTTATGAACCTGAGACTAAACGTCAATCTGCTGTTTGGGTCTTTCAAAATGAACTAAAGCCAACAAAAGTTGTTCATGCCCGAAGTGTTTCGAAAAAAATTATCGCTTCATTTTTCGGTTTTACTAGACATCTTGCTACTGTGGCTTTAGAAGATCGTAGAATAGTTAATGCTGTATACAACAATTTGTTTGCCACAAATAATTGGCCAAATTAGAAAAACCAACATGAGACGACGAATCATTCTGCACCACGACAATTCACTAAACATCGAATTAATGTCTCATTGTCCTTATATCCCTGATTTATCACCTAATGACTTCTTTCTTTTCCCTTTATTAAAAAATAAAATGCGTGGTCAACGATTTATGGCAACTGAAGAAGCTGTTGGAGCTTATAAATCGCATTTTTGGCTCTATCACTTGAGGACTGGAAAAATGTTTTAAAAACTGGTTTGAGCGGATACAAAAGTGTATGAACGTTAAAGGTGAATATTTTTGTTAAAAGGAATAATTGTTTCATGCTTTTATAGTTCGAAATTACCGCGCTTATATATATAATATAGTGCGTTGGTAACACTACCAACAGTATGTATCTTTTGTTATATATTAGATATAACTTCCGGTGAAGATGGCTGTTGATAATACAAGTGTTATGCTAGTAGTTAATAAAGTTATTTAATTAATAAATCAGTCACGGCTATTTTACTTTAAAATAATAACCCCAACAATTTTGAAAAACAATAAAGTCACTTGTTCAATTTTTTGTGTTTATCAATTAAAATTTATATCAGGTATATACCGGAAACCGTGCTGAACCCGAACCGAAAACCATTCCGAATCTATGTTTTTGTGAACCCGCACCGCTGTTAATTTTGACGACTTGACTCCGAATCGGAAATTAACTAACTACTTGCAGGTATAAAAATATAATTATCTTTAACAAAACCTATATTTTTATTTTATTATTTTTATTACATTGTTGCATACACTATCTTAAGTAACGTGGCAAGTCTGGGCTTCATTATTAGCAATAATTCAAGACCTACTATAGGCGCGGTGGTCGAGCGTTTTTAATGCACATCTCTTAACATGCTGTGACGTCACCCGAACCAAGGTTCATCAGTTCGAATCCGCCGATCGACAAAGTATGATTTGTCGTTAAATAAAAAATACAGTTACTTGTATTAATCATACTCGGGCGCTATAAGCTAGTCACTTATACATATATCTTAAAAGTAACATCGACTACGCAATCCGGCGGTACGGCAGCGTAAAAACTGCGGCTCGGTGTGTCCGGTAGGCCCAGGCCCGTTTCGGTAGTTGAAGAAGAATGTACCTACTAGGCTACTATTAATTGCATAGTTAGGTTCTATTCATACTGTGCTGCCGTTCACGGTTCAATCTCGCTCCGGTCTCGGTCCGTTTCCAGTCCGGTCAAATAATCTTAAACAAGAAAGAATCAGAGAATTATCACTATTGTATCGCTCTAGTTCCAATCCGATATCGCGCCGGTACCGGTTCGTCGAAAAGAATATTTTACTGAAACAAGATCGGACCTGTCATGACTTGTACCGACAGTGTGAAATACTCTTTTTCTCAATTCCAGTCTTTCATCGGTTGTGCAGCGAGAGGTTATGTTTTTCTTCTAACAATGGCTAGTAATTTTGCACTCAATTTTTTTCAAAATCATTTCAAATGTTCCTGAGTCCATTCGACAATATAAAGTGTGATATTCGCCTTCTTCTTTTCTCGTTAATAAACTGGGATGTATCCACATTCTTCTTCTTTTCATTTTACGTTGTAATTTTATTTACAATATGTACAGAATTTTTGGTTTCTATTTTGATGATATATAATTTTTCTTGCACCCGAACAGGAACCGCACTTCACATAAAAATAAAATTCTGAACCCGAACTGAACTTGAATCAATTTTTTTTTTATCTCTGATCTCGAGCCCATTTTTCTGTGGTTTACGATCCCTGATCTGGTATCACGTATAACAAAGTTTAGAGTAAAATATTGACGAATTAATAAATGATACGACTACATTCCAGCAACTCTCGATTTCTTAATAATTATAATTTTTTAAGAAATACGTAGCATTATTTTATTTTATAAATGAACGTTATCATCAAGAACACACGAATTGTTACATTAATCGGAAACTATTAATATTAAAATATAATACAGATAATTTCATATATTATTTTTCTACAAATTGTGACGAATGACACGCCTGTCGGACGAAGGCTGTCAGGCGTTCTCGGTGTTCGGCGACGGTGCCGCCGGAGTCCAAGCCAAAACGTTCCAGCTCCTCTTGCAGAGGCTCCTTCATGAGCTCATAGATCCAGATGGTCTTCGCGGTGCCGGGTTGCACCATCTTGCTTGCGTTTTTGTTTTATTCTTAGAGGTCCCTGTTCGGGCGTCAAATTAGTGACGAGTTCTTCACTAACTCAGCGACAAATGTTGGCGCTGGTTGCTCGGGCGCCAACGGTACCGGATAGCGGGTTTGGAGAATTTGGTTTGGGTGCGAAGAATAAAATAAAACAAACAATAATGGTAAACAAATATTTTGCTGGTGTGTTTTATTTGATGAAAACAACTGGCTGATATAATGGAGGACGGTTCTGACGGTGGTTGTGTCGGAGGTGGTGATAGATGCTACAACGAGGGTTGGCAAACCCGTAAAAATCGATTTTACCCGGTTTTCGTAATCAACGCTGATATGGCCGGGTGTCCGCGAGTACGTAAAGCGCGAAACCGGAGTTTGTTGAAAAACCGACGCCGGGCGTCGCGACGGTGGGGTCCACTAAACAGCGGCTGGTTAGTAGTGTCGGATGGTGAGGAGTGGGTTTCCAACTTTTTTGGAAACCGACGCCTGACGTCGCGACGCTTGGTGCTCGGAGATGACGGACGATGTGTTGATGATCGACGTGAAATCCGCTTTAAAGATTTTGGCGGGGTACCCGAGTTATGGCTGATACCGTGCGGAGTATCGCGGCTGAGTGAGTACCCAAAAATGAAGGTAACAGGTTCCGGACGCGGTTGACTTCGGTAAATGCGCAACGGTCACCACGGCGGAAGTCTTGGATTTCTCGCTCGGATGCCGTCGGAGTGAGATCTGGTGATTTCGTGCAGTTACCAAAAAATGAAGGTAACAGGCACCGTACGCGGTTGACTTCGGCGAATGCGCGACGGTAACCGCGGCGGACGTCTTGAATTTCTCGCTTGGACGCAGTCGGAGTGAGATCTGGTGATTTCGCGCAGTTACCCTAAAATGAAGGTGGCACGAGACGGATGGTGGTATCTCGGGAGAAAACGCAAGTGTTACGACCGAAGACGCCTTGGATTGCTCTCTCGGGCGTGGCGGAAGTAATCTTGGCTGTTTTCGCACAAGTACCAAGAACAGAGGGTGACACGGCACGGACGCTGGTAACCCGTCGAAAAACACAAACGTCACAACTGAGACGCCTAGGATTTCTCGCTTGGGCGCGACAGAAGTAATATTTTGGGCCTTTAAACACGTACCAGAAAAAGGACGTAATACGGGACGGACGCTGGTAGCCCGGAGAGAAACACAAACGTTACGACTGGTACGCCTAGGATTGCTCGCTTGGGCGTGACAGAAGTAATATTTTGTGCTTCTAAACAAGTACCAGAAAAGAGGGGTGACACGGAACGGACGCTGGTAGCCCGCAGAAAAACACAAACGTTACAACTGGGACGCCTAGGATTGCTCGCTTAGGCGTGACAGAAGTAATATTTTGTGCTTCTAAACAAGTACCAGAAAAAGGAGGTAACACAGGACCGGTTCGGAGCCGAAAAACCATTACGCTTCGTCACAAAATATTTGTATGTTTTTTATTTCTTAGCTGACCGATTCTGTTAGCCCATCCTTCTGACATTTTAAACTAAACATTTCATAATTTACAACCTTCTGGACTGCGAAATTACTTACAAAAGTTTCAAATATCTTGCTACAGATAGTTACTATAAAAACCACTTGACCGTTTTTAACACTGTAAATTGTTCCTTTAATAAAAAAAAACCCTAAAATACCAAATGTTTGCCGACGGCTGGCTTGTTTTTTTTTTTATAAATCGGATACCTACACATCGGGGATCCCAACGTTGGTTTCGGAAGAACATTTTAGTTGAAACTGAAATTCCTTCATTTTGATGTATACAATTATAGACAAGCCAAATTAAGTTTACGGTCTATGATTAAATTTAACCCATGAACCTTAATCAGTATAAAAATAAATCTATATACGTACTTCGAGAACTAAGTTTTCATCATCAGTAAATAAAATTCAGGGCAGTGGTTAATATTGAATTGGATTCTATCTTGACAACGGGCTTATATTAGGTAAACGTAAAAATATTTCCTCAAATAAACAAATTATACGATCACAATAAACAGTTTATTTATAATGTTTAATAACAATGTAATGCAAGTACACAAACACAACTTTTACCAAAACAACAATATTAACAATTAACAGACAATTAGACACGTAGCAATCCCGTTGACTCAGCTCGATCGTAGGGTGGCAGTGTAATGTTTCCTTATCTCCCGCACACATTCTTTTAACAATTGTCTTTCACGGGCTGTTATCTCTTAAAATGAATGCGGCTATTCATCTCCGATCGACTGGCCTGGTTCTGCTAGCACACATACTTCTTGCTGCATGTGCACTGACGTGCCTGATTGTTGTGACAGGTTACAGATACAGAGTGAATCCCCGACACGGCCATTCTGACCTGTCGCACGACCCCGTGCGATCTTAATCTAGAAAACATACATTACAAGTATCATTACTTTATATTTTGTTGCAAACATATCCAGCAACTTTCGATTCAGCCATTTATAATTCACCCATACAATGTTTTCCACTGAAAACACATACAAGAGGTACACCCCTCAACACAATCTCATATCCAAAAATACTCATTCTATCACTGGTCCTGTACATGACCATCATACAATAGGGGTTTCACACTCCCTCTACTAAAGCGTCTTAAACTCTAGCCCAGCCAGTCCATCGGCTGCCCAACCTTTACTAGCTACTCGTCCAGTCTCTGGGTTGACCACGTCAACCTTCACCAGGAATTCATCTAGCCTCTCGGTTGATCTTTACTAGCTACTCATCCAGTCCCTCGGTTGATCACTTCAATCTTCACCAGGAATTCATCTAGTCTCTCACTCACGATCCTCATTGACCGTACCTGGCCTAACTGGCCAACACCAGGAGCTCAAGGGCTCCTGCCCCGTCGTTTACTGACGGATTCGAATCTTACCAGACTCAGGAGGGCACGCCCCCTCATCCAGCGAACTACTGTTCACTGGGATACCCAATCATTCATAACATCACACTTGGTTCACACATGAACTCTCTTTACCAGGAGACACATTCTCCTCTACAAGAGACTCATTCTCTTCTACATATTCTTCCGAACCACAGGGCATCGGTCTTAAATGCTCGTGAGCATATTTGAAGACACGATTACCTCGCATCGGTTTTAATTCATACCTGTCCCCATCAAGAACTGTTACGACTCTCAAAGGACCTCTGAATTTTTATCAAGCTTAGTTTGATTTCGTTCCTCATTTCTTAGCAAAACAAGATCATCAACTTTAAACAATTTAACTTTAGCTTTTCCTTTATCAAACCTTGCTTTATCACCAACAGAGTTTCTTTCCATTGCTGCAGCAGCTTGTTCTCTCAATTGTTCTAAATCAATTTCATCAACATTATCTTCAGCAACTAAACCAAAAGGCCTCGCAACCTTTCCAATCATTAACTCAAGAGCACTACACTTAGTGACTCTACTTTTAGTGGAATTTATTGCTAACTGTACTTCATATAAATTATCATACCATGATTTATTTTTACTCAATTCTATTGCAGTAAATAATGACTTTACAACAGACATTACTCGCTCTACTTGACCATTTGCACGACTTGCTCCTGTTGAGATAAAATGTAACTCAATATTTTGATTGCGGCAATACTCTCTAAATTCCTTATTGTCAAAGCATCTACCTTGGTCAACAATCAGTCTACTGGGAATTTCAAATAGTGAAATGTTTTTCTTTAATGCTCGGACACTATTATTCGTATCGATTTTCTTTGCATAAGTCAGAATTACATACTTAGTAAAAGCATCAATAGTAACAAAAACATATTCTTTTTTATCATTTTTACCACTTAATTTGCCTGTGACATCCATGTGAATAGTATGCCAGGGAATACTGACTTTTGGTATCGGGTGAAGTTCTGCCCGAATTTTACCGGACGCAGTTTTAGATAATTTACAAGTTACACAATTATCAACAAACTTTCGAACATGCTTGGACATTTTTTCAAACCAATAAAAATCATAAATTTTATCAAGAGTTTTCTCCCATCCTAAATGCATAACGGATTCATGAACATTATTAATTACAGACCATATAAAAGCTTTTGGAATAACTACTAATTTCTTTGTACGTCCATTACGTTGTATTTTACGATATAATAAATTCTTACACAATTCATAGGTTTGTAACACATCATCAGACCTGTTTTGGATATTATTTAGTTTAGAAATAATTTTAGAAATTTCAGAATCTCGCGACTGTTCAGCAATAAGCCACTCTTGGGTAATTTCTACTAATTGAATTTTTCTTTGCAGAAAAATACAAATATTTGTAGAAAAATAATATATGAAATTGTCTGCATTATGTTTCAATATTCATAGTTTCCGATTAGCGTAACAATTCGTGTGTTCTTGATGATAACGTTCACTCAAAAAATAAAATAATGCTACGTATTTCTTCGAAAATCATAATTATTAAGAAATTGAGAGTAGCAAGAATGTAGTCGGATCATTTATTTTATATACGTGATGTCAGCAATATTTATCAGGAATAGAAACCGCAGAAAAATTAGTTCGATTTGGATTCGTGTTGACAGATAAAAAACAATTTTTTTAGATTCGATTCGAATATTTTTTTGGGCAGTCTGGTTCTGGTTCGAGTTTAAAAAAAATTATATAGCATCAGAACAGAAACTAGATTTTATTTTTACATATTGTAAATAAAAACTACTCATTAGCTATGCAATTAATAGTAGCTTAGTACACTACTACAGACTTGCTACGTTACCACTAGTAAATATAGCGAATGCAACAATGTAATAAAAATAATAAAATACAAATTTAAGTTTTGTTAAAGATAATTTTTTCAGTCCAAAATTACAATTTTTATATAAACTACCTGTTACTAGGTAATAAAAAAATTTAAATACACAAGTAGTTGAATTCAATTCCGGTTCGGGTTAAAGTCGCCAAAACTAACAGCGATCCGGGTTCAGGCTCACAAGACATGGAGTCGAAACGGTTTTCTGTTCGGGTTCAGCACGGTTTACGGTCTCTGTTATCTATACCTGGTACAAATTTTTATTGATACTATTCAGCTGAAATAAGTTGAGTAGAGAGCGGATTCTAAGCTTCTTTTCTTATACCAAATATTTAAAGCAAACACATTTTTTAATAATATTAACATATTTGTTGGGCATAATATAAACAGGGGTGAGATTTTCTTGTAAACCAGATAAAAAATTATTGAATATAAATGTAAACTAATATATATATAAAAGAACAGAATTTAGCTGTATCAATAATTTGAATGAATAAATATACAATAAATATACTAATAAATAACTGTTTTAATACGACTAGGACCAAGTATTTCGAAGTTCATAATAGACTATAGGTTTATAAACTGTAAATTGTCTATTATCTTCTATTTTAAGGAATAATTAATTAATATGTACAATTATAACATTTTTTTTGTACTTCATTGAGCTGAAACCGGTGTTATAATTTATATCATTTGTTCGATACTGATGCGCTATTTCTTTTGTATTATATTATATGAGGATATTGTTAATTTGTTTCATTATGAAACATTATTATAGCACTACTTATACAAATTATGGTTATACATTAACCGAAACGTTAACAATATATCATTGAGTTTAGATTATTTTGTCCGATTCCCGACAATTTTCTCCTTATTTAAATTTTTTAATAATTTTTTCTACGGAAACTGTTTTGAACAAATATTTATTCCACTCATTTATAAATTATATTAAATAATTAAAAAGTAAATATTAATATAAATACAAATTAATATTATAATTATTATTTCTTTAAAATCTTCCGAATTTTTAATGAAATTCAGGAAATTTTGAGAACAATCTCAGAAATAACGACCAATCTTTTTCTTTCAATCTCTCGAAGGAAATATTAATTATGTCAACTTAATTAATGTAAGGACAAATTCAACGAAAATTTCTTCAGATGTTATAGAAAATAATTCAGTTTGTTAATTTTTTCAAGAATATCCGGACACATAAAACTCTTTCTCCCCTTGTATGCGTCACTAATAATGATGACAAATATAAGAATAAACGCTTATTGGGAATCACACTTATAAAGAAGTAAGAACGATCATTGATTGGTACACATATTTGTTACGCATAATAAAAAGTGGGGTGTGATATTTTCTTATAAATCAGATACAAGTGAATATAAATGTAAACTAATATTTTAATACAACAAAATTTAAATGTATCAATAATTTGAATTAATAAGTATAAATAAAATAAATACATTAATAAATAACTTATGGAAATACGGAAATGATCTTAAATTAATAAACTTTTTGTTTCAATACGACTAGGACCAAGAGTTTCGGAGTCCATAATAAACTATAGGTTTATAAACTGTAAATTGTCTATTATTTCCTGTTTTAAAGGAATAAGTAATAACTATGTACAATTATAACATCTATTTTGTCTTTTTGTCCTTCGTTGAGCTGAAACCAGTGTTACAATTTATATCAGTCGTTCGATACTGGTACGCTATTTCTATTGCATTATATTATATGAGGACATTGTTAATTAGTCTCACTTTGAAACATTATTATAGCATTACTTGTACAAAGTTTTAAACTTTCATCGAATATCTAACAAAATAATAGTCATCAACATCACCTTAAGGTGAACCATGCGTTCTGAAATTAGTATCAGAACGATGATTTGCCTTGATCTCTTTGAAACGAAATATTATTCTTATTATGAATGAAACTTATTAAGTATTGTATATAATATTGAAGCCAAAACTTCAAAGTATGGTAATAAACTAGATACCATTAATGTTGTGTACAAATATTGAAAGAAATTACACTCAAAATTTGAATTTATTCCTCAAAAATGCTAGGAACGATTTTATTAAAAAAATTCTGTATTGTTAAGAATGTGGTCCTCTATAACTCAGAAAAAAATAAAATATGCGAAAAATGGCTCAAAACAGGACTTTTTTGTGTATTTTTTGTTTTTTCTCCAAAACTGTAAATTCAAATAGGATAAAAAATTTCTGAGTAATAGAGGACCATGTTCTTAAATATACAGAATTTTTTAAATAAAATCGTTCCTAGCATTTTTGAGAAAATTAGATCTAAAATTTTGATACCATGCTCCCCTACACTTCAATTTTAATTTATTTGTATTATAAAGATTAAATATTCTTGTTCATACACATAACAAAAAGCTGAATGTTTAGAGATTATGTAGTACTACTTGTTTGTTCATTTGGATGAGATTAAATATATGAAATATTTTTTAGAAATTTGAATTTGTTCAAGCTACTTTGCAAAATTCTCATTTTAATCTATTGAAGAAAGCTTTGGTGTACACTCAGTGCAAAAATGATCTGGCGTTTTGACAGCTGTCATGATTCATGATATATTTTAAAATGTTACACTATGTACATGAAATGAATATTTCAGAATTTGTGGTTTGAAATATGTTTAGTTTTGTTATATTATAATATTCAAAGTCATGGGTACTTTTTTATGATAAAATATTTTCTCAGTTTTAGGAGAGCATAGTAGTGGAACAGGATTATGTGGAATATTGAACTGTATTATTTATCTTTCAATAAACGATATTTTCAACATAAAAGTATCTAATTATACGGTTATAGAAAGTAATTCATTTTTAACCTCAAAAATTTAATCAAAATAAAATTCATAACTGGACGAAAGGAATGAGATTTTATTATTTGGACACCTCAGTTTATAGAAGTACAGACAATAAAAATTGATGAGTTTGTTCAATGGGTGTTTCCAATAGTAAAGAAATATTATGTACAAGAACTTGCTCCAGAAATAGTTGATTCACGAAAAGAAAGAAGCATGTCGATCAGAAATATGCCACAGAAACACGGAAAGTAAGAAATTTTAAAAGAGTTCAAATAACCTGATTAATTCAGTGGGACGGAAAATGCGGTTTTCTGGTGCATTTATAGACATTGGTAAATATTTTTACGCATATAAATCATTCATTAAATGACACTTCTAATTCGTCATTACTCTAGAATATATTGATATATAAGTGGCATAAACTGGCATAATGGTGAAAGCGAAAAATTGTATATAAAAAGCTATACTATATCAGAATCTATAGAAACAGTTAAAGTTTGATTTTTCTGTCAAATACTCTTCCTGACGCTTGTAAGAATCAAGGAATTTCTTTAGTTTACCTGCGGCAGAAAATGTTTTCCTGCCGCTAACGAGTGGCAGAGAAATTATATGACATAATGGGTAAATATTCCGGCGTTTGAAGAAAAAATAGCATATTTTATGTGGAGTGAAATTGACGTTTTGTGTCGCATTTGCAGTTGATGGACGAGTGCACAAAACGTATCACTTTAACTCCTTATAAAATAATATATTTTATATATGATTATGTATAATTGAAATAAAATTGTAAGTAAATTTTTAATTTTTTTTATTATAATATCAAATAAAATACTATATTTTATTAAATTTTAGTTTTTGTGTTGTCGTCATATAGAAATATTTCTTGTGATTTAAAATAATTTTCTTGAAAATTTTCAAGTTTGTATAGTTTTTAAACGCGCGCCAATACTTTTTTCACTATTCTGTACACTTCCACATTCTTGTTAGGACCACAAGAAACCCTACTTACGCTATAACAAATTGTTGATTAACGAACTTCAGGCCGCATGTTTCACCTTAAGGTGAACCATGCGTTCTGACGGTCAGATGTTCCACGTATATGTCCCTCGACCATCGAATGATGTCGCTGGTGATGAGCCTTCGCATCAGGTGACCATAACGTCTCGTACACAGCTTCCGTAGGAAGCAGTCATTGCTACGGGACCATGAGCCCAAGGAACCGACGACGATCGACTCGATGGATACGCTTTTGGCGAAGGGAGGCCAGAATTTTCCTTCGATCAACAGGCCCTCAGAGGTAATGAGATGGGGTCATCGCTCAGTGAATCCCCATGTGATGTTATTTCGTGAAGACGTCTTCCTCGCCTGGTTCCAGACACTCGCCAGGCCTGTGGAACGCTTGTCGAAGGGGACGGTCATGTCTCCCCCCAAGAATCGGCCACGCAGCTCGTCGGTGGCCACTTCTTTTGTCCTTACCATTTTTGCAGTATCCAGATCATCACGCGCTTGCTCGGCGATGATGTTATCGCGCGACGTCAACAGCTTAAACGCTGAATCAATCAACGTGTGATCGGCTGTTTCTGCTGCTACTTGAATGCCAACGAGCGGGGGCCGTGAAGATAATCGTTTGCGACCTCGGTCGGAACGTATAGCGTCTTCTTCAACTCCGTCCTATTCAGGCCATCCATTTCGTCCCAATCTCGCTTCTTGTGGCTGCCTGTTCGCATTAGGTGTAGAGCGGCCAGCAGAACAAAGGTCTTGGTGGCGTTGATCCTTTACCAGGGAGCGAGTTTAGATCGGAGTATCTTCAGGCCGGTGTTAATGATATCTAGGATGGCGGCATTGCTGGAAACAGGTGAGAAACTGATGGGAGCGCCGAGAAATGATTCACTGTCCAGCACGTCCGAGATGTTGGGGACGGCTGTTCCATCGACAACAAACTGGGTTTGCAGCACACCAACCTGGTTCCTCATTACGCTCCCGATGTGAAGGGTTCTGGATTTTCCCGCGTTGAACCGCATAGAAAGGCGGTGCATGAGATCACATGCAGTATTAAGTTTCTCTTGGAGCAGGTGACTATTGCAACACAGCAGGGCCAGATCGTCGGCGTATGCAAGGACCTGGCATTGTGCTGCGGCCACATCAGAAGTATTCTGGAGCTCATGGAGGACAGGGTCAATTGAAAGTTTGAAAAGGAGCCCACTAAGTGGACATCCTTGTTTGACTCCGGAACTAACTTCAATCTCTGCGGTTAAGCCGTCAGACGTCATAATTTTCGTTTTTTAATCCTGGAGGATGTCGCGCACGATTTGTACGAAAGCAGGACCGGTGCCTGAAGCCGCAGCAGTAGGGATGTTGTGATACTACTGATATGATACCGGTATCGATTATTTCGTTTCGATACCGGTTATTTTGGTATTCGATACTTTGCTTTCGATGTTTTACCCATTGCAGTACTTCTTTTATTTCGATACTAAAGTATCGCAAACTATTTTTAATTTTGCAATAAATTCATGAAAAGTTCATATTATGCTGGTATTTTTTTTTAATTTTAATAAAACATGGCCATGTGTTCGACGAACAGTAGAACTAGTAGAATGACACAGTAAGAGATAAATAAAGATAGTAGATAAACATTATAACAAATAGTAGGTATTATTTTAATATTATAATACTGTTGAAAAACAGATTTTTTTGTATAATAAGAGTTTATTTCGGTATTTTTTTACTTTTATGTAATATAAAACCAATAATTATTAGACAAACTGTTGAAAGACTGGTAAAAATCATACAATTGAATAAGAAATGGAAATTTGTTACCTATATAATTTTTATTGTATAAATTCAACATTTCATATAAAAACCTAATGTATTTAGAAAATTACAAGATTTTATAAAAATAATGTTTCGATACCAATACTAGTATCGATACTTTCATTTGATACCGATTCCGATACCAGTATCGATACTTTAATTTTGAATACTCTTTCGATATTGGTATCGATATTTTAGAGGTATCGCAACATCCGTACGCAGCAGCCTCGAGAACGGCACCGTGCGGGATCGAGCCGAAGGCGTTTGATAGGTCGAGCCATGCAACGCAAAGCTCGCTTCTTCCCGATCTTGCTTCACCAACACTACACTTTGATCTTAGCTATATGCCGAGAAGCGATAATAAAACAACAATTTTCTTGTCCTATATCATCAGCGAAGTGAAAATTTTAAACCCAATTTAATGGAAATCAAATATTCGCATAGAAAACGCAATCTTCATCCATAAAACACATAATAAGTAGAGTTCTATATATATATAGTACTTAATAAAATATAATAGTACTGCATTTAAAATAATTTATACTTATATTTGAGGATATAATATGTACTGAGATATACAAAATGGCAGTCATGTAAAGATGTACCTGCCACCTATAATATTATTTTGACACTATTTTATTTATATCAATGTATATAATATTATATATAGGTAATCAGGTATGTTTAATAAAGGATGACAGTGCAGTTCTATAATATTCAACTACTGCCTTATATTCGTATTGCTTTTTTCATGCACTGCTTCGTACAAGCACAGTTTCATTCAATTTCCTAATTTAGTAAAGATACGAATCAAATAAAGAAGACAATAAGTTTGTCTATTTCTCAATAGATGGAGACGAGAGTATTGAATTTTTAAATATTTTATGTACTAAATTATTCTACATACTTTTGTTCGGTGATATAAAATGCATATAATGCCGAATGCACGCAGTGCATTATACAACACTATAATATACAAATACTGCCTCAATTCCTAAAATGGTGTCCCATTGTAACCTACATTTATCACTAGATGGCGCAAGTCGTCGCCAGCGTCATATTTCAAATCTCAGACAAAACTTACCTAGACAAAGTCTGCCGTATTCAAGTCAATGCAGTGTTGTGAAGGAGAAAGAGTTGGAGTAACTTGTTGGTGAGGCGGGTGCGCGGCAAGGAGCGAGTACACTTTGATGTTATGCAAGATGCAAACATTTGTGTAATTATTTTTATATTCAATTACTTACTTTTCATACATCAAAGTAAAGATTAATTTTTGACATATTAAGTGTTTTGTGTACGCACTTTTGTATTTAAATAAATAAAATGCTCGCGTCTGATAACTGTCAACAACAAAAATGCAACCCGCATAACACCAACTTGTACTAGCTCTTTGCCGCGCACCCGTCTCATCATCAAGTTATTCTAACCCATTCTACTTCACAACAAACGCCGTTGTTCTCCGTCTAGTAATGTTTTGTCTGAGTTTCAAATGCTAGTTTGACGTTTGTCAATAGAAATGTGTTTTAATCATTTTAATTTAGAAATATATCTGTATACGAGTTATTAAAATAAATTATAAACATTTATAGAGTTATGAAAGACATCAGTAACTTTTACCACAAGCTCAGATTCTTGTTTAATTGATTATATTACAGGAAACGACTTCAAATAAAATATTCTAATAGCAGCTATTTCAAACTAAGTAATCATTTTCAGCTATCTGTTACTGACAGCACAATCAGTTTCATACACCATTTCCACATTATGTAGTTTATATCTATAAGAACACTAAATAAATATTAACCTATTGCACTTACAATTCAACAAGCAATCCATGTATCATATGAACATCATATTTATATCACAGCGCAGCTATCAGTTTTATATCATATTTTTATTGAAAAATTATTAGCCCACAATTAATTTTTTTTAAATAAAAAATTCGGTTGAAATAATTATTCAATATAAACTTAATTGTCCTATGAGAAAATAAATGCACGAATTAAAATTTTTAATAAATGACCAGTTACTTTTCAAAGATTAACATTGTATTTTTCTTTCTTTTTTCATTATTATTACATTAAATTACGAGTACGTTACTCAAATAAAATTTATAATTTTATTACTATAAAGTAAATTTAACAATTTCACTAAAATTATAAATAATTTAATTGTAAGTACATGCAATGTAGACTCTTGCCTGAACAATATTAGTAGTTCAAACTGCTTCAGATTGCTTTAATTGCATTCTTTCTTTAGAAAATAGTGTTCGAATTAAATGAAAACATAATAAGAACCTACTAGAGATCAGTATTTTCGAAAATTTTAATATCCGATTTGATCCGAAATCAGATCTGAAATTCGATCCGCCATAACATTAGATCCGTACTGTTTTCCATATTTATACGTAACCAATTGTAACGTTGTAGATGAAACTAAATTACTAATTTTATTGTAAAAAAACTAAAGAGACAAATTTTGTTGTAACGTTATTTAATGATTTTTTATCATAGTATTATTATTTCTATAGAGTGGGATTGTAATTTATATATTTTTTTACTCACAGCGTATAACTGAAAGCTGTGAATGAATATTTCAGATGGAACATTTCATCCGAATTTTGGTTCTAAAATTTTTCCGATCAGATGTTTTATACAACTTCGGATCAGATTAGGATATTTTTGCCGATTTCTAGTACCTGCTACCTTATCATCTTTAAATAGACCATCAATGTGTGTTTCAAATAAAGTCACATGCTCCAATCGTAGCATCTCGCATACTATATGTTTTAGCGACTATTTATATGACTATTTACTTGTTAATATCGTTTACCGAAATCAATTACAAATGTTTGCGTACAGTGCGCCTTGTCAAGACTAATAATAATAGATTTTTTTAAATAAAGCTATTCACAACAAAAATTACAATAATATATATATATATATATATATATATATATATATATATATATATATATATATATATATATAATATATATATAATAAATGACAGAACAGTTCAAAAATAAATTTTAAAATTCTTATTTTATTTATTGGTCTTATGGCAGGAATTATCAAACTTTTGAACGCGCTTATATTGTTAACAACAGTTTAAATTTTAACAGCAATGTTAATTTCCTGTAAATAATTTACTGTTGTCTTTCTTAAACTGAATTTAAGAAATAAATGTGGTTGGTTATACCAGCCCTAAATTTAAATGTCTTTTTAATCTATTCCTTAAATTGCCTGAAATTAAATTTCTGAACTCTATTGGTAATTTATTAAACGCTTTAAAATCACTCATAAATAAAGATAATCGAATATATATTTGATCAGCAGCCCCTCTTGGAATATCCAAGTCACAGCCTTTCCTCTTTATATTTGTTACTGTTCGCTCCAATATAATAATAAATTTTTATTTCCAAGAGACCATAGTACAATTGACACAGCAGAAGTCAAATAATAATTGTTACAGGAAGTTATAATACAATATTGTTACAAGTCATGTGTCGTGTAGTAGCATTATTCAATCAAAAAAAATTCAGATCTTGTAGTACTAACTGAGTCAGTAATAGTTCAGATTGTATTTACATTTATTTAAGTTTATTCTTGGTATACTAATATTCTATACAAATTTCTTCATTATCAACATTTTTATAGACCTCTTCCATTAGATCAGCTAGAGCTGATATTGAATTTCGAGCTTTTATAAACCCATACTACTCGCCGACTAATATCCCGTATTTCTCAAGAAAAGATAATATTTTACATCGCTTTTTCTAATCATGTTACCAATGAGATCGGCCGATAGATCTGGACCATTTTTGTTAAAACAATTGCCGATCGATTGTCGATTCTGCACGTAAATCTAAGAATGATGAGTTTTCGTAACTAAAGCTTGTTAATAAACTAAGTAGTATTATACTACTACTAAGATATTGCGTGAACATAATAAATGATTATTTGCAGGTAGTGTTCTTAATTTTATTCCTTAATAATATAATTAATAAATAATTATATTTCTTTTGTTCTGCCATATAGTCAATATATCAAATTATAGATATATTTCATGAAAGTTTCCCGCATAAATATAGAAACATCCTGTATATTATTCACAGAATTATTAAATAGCTTGTATTTAATCAATCAGTAATCAATTCAACGTTTAATCTTTTTTTTTTTTTACTTTAACCAGTAATATATGTACAGTTTATATTATTTTTTGATCGGTAAAAAATATTTATTGTTAAGTAAATAACTATTGCGAAGCTAAAATAATATTTTTCTAGTGTAAAATATATTTACTCTGTAATTTATGCTCAATAAAATTAATTATTATTACAAGTGGAAAACTATTTTTAACCAGTAGAAACCATGAGGATTTGATCAGTAAATATAATGAGCCTTTCAAGACTTTTTTGAATTTTTTATATATTAATCTACGTAATAAAATTATTATACCCAAAAAAATTTTTTTTTTTTTTAAATTCGTATAAGCATGATAAAAATATTTAAACTTTCGAAACAAATGAATATGACGTAGTTGCATCTTAGCTTAAAGAGAGACAGATAAGACAGAGATAAATAACACGTAACTTCACGTAACGTGTGTCATTGTCAGTAGAATCCTCAGACAAAACATAACTAGACGGATAACAACGACGTTTGTAGTAAAGAAGAAAGGGATAGAATAACTGGTTGGTGAGGCGGGTGTGCGGCAAGGAGCAACTTGCATAACATAAAAGTGTACTCGCTCCTTGCCGCGCACCCGGCGGACCCAAAAGTTATTCCATCCCTTTCTGCTTCACAACACTACATTGGCTTGAATACGGCATAATTCGTCTAGTATTATACGTCATTGGTAGAATCGTAGAATGCTGAATGCTTATTTCTTCTTCGTCTTCCTCTCAGTAAAATTGAGCACCGACAAACGTTTCAGACAAAGCTCTGTGATTGGCTTAATGCAACTACGTAATTGCAATATGGCAGTGCGAAATTTAAATGAGCGTTTCGAATTATTCAACTTTAACTTTCATATTTCAGCAATAAAGATATCATTTATGGTATGATTTTATATTGTATTAAATATAATGTACGGTCAAGAATTTATTTTAATAAATATAGATTAAAAAGCTCTACCACTTGAATCCCCCATTACTCGATCAGTAAATATCATAAGTAACCTAGTAAAATCATGATTTTCTCAGTAAATATTGTAAAATACCAGTGAACTATTGACTATAAAGTAAAAATCAGAAATCGCTCATTAAATATTATAACTCTGCCAATAAATATAATAATTCTATAGTTATATACAGCTAAATAGGATTTAAAATTAATTAAAAGCTGAATTATATATGTAAATGCCCGAAAATGGGTAAATTCTAGCATTTACCAATTTTATAAAAATATTTTATACCGAGCAAATATTGAACAATAAATGCATCACATCACATGGCTTACGTACTTAACAGAATTTGTGGTAAAGTTTATGTGTGATATGATAAAATTTCCGAAAAGTTGCTTTTCATAATTTTAAAGATTCACTTTCATTAAAATAATGCATTGAAAGGCTTCGATTGCATTTGGTAATGATGCACCTAGTGTTAGGTCATTTTACAGTTGGTTTATGTTTGATAGTTTTCCTCAGTGATGCATTAGGCGAAGGTCGATCAATTTCTTCACTTACAGATGAAAATATAGCTGCTATTCATAATATGTTTAAAGAAGATAATCAAATTATATAGTTACATGAGCTAGCTTAGGCATTGGAATGACAGCTATTAATAAAATTTCACATGATCATCTCGGAATCAGGAAAGTTTGCTGTCGCGTACCTCATAATTTAACTTATACTCAAAAGCAACTTCTTGTAGATAGTTCAAATTTGACACGATTAATAAATAAAATTTGTGGTTTCATATATAATATAAATAAAGCGGTTGAAGTATTTGAAAACATGATCTTTTAGGTGTCTCAAGAAGGATGTATTTCTTGCTTTAATGAATTCATAAATGTGTTGAATAAGTATATATTTTCGGTGCTACCCTCGTGTAATAATACGAATTGAACTAATAAAATGGAAATAACAGATTTCTATTTATTTGTTACCTAAGATAAGTATTACTTTACAAATATATAAATGCATACCAAACACTATATTTTTATACAAATACATTTAGTTTATCTTGAAATGATATAATGGAGCCCATGGTAAGTTTAGTTTCTAAATAAATAAATATATGTAGTCATTTGAATGATAACAATGTCCAATTGTTTCATGATCACTAATGCATTGAATATTGTGCAATACAGTCAGTTATATAGATGATTGATTTTGCTCTAAAAATGAAAATTGGTTAGTTAACGAAATCCTTATATAATTGTCGCAATCCCAATATAAAACAATCTATCCTCTTCTGATAATTGTCTATATATGATATAATTTTTCTGTGATTAATGCTGCTCCTTCTGCACTTCCTATTCGTATATTCGTCAGGATAAATAACAAACGAATTTACATTCATAGCTTGTAAGAATCCAGTTTGACACTCTGGGTTAAAAAAAAAATTCTAATTATTCCACTCTATAATGGTACGAAAAAATTTATAAGTTATGTCATACAGAATGATATAATTACAACAGAATGTCTCTTTAGTTTTTCTTTCAAAACAAAATGATTAAGTCTCATCTATAACTGTTATTTTAATTTCTAATGTTCAACGCTATATAAGCTGTCCATTTGGTTTACTTAAATCAGTTCAGATATAAATTAGACATGACTAAATAAACTGAACTAAGCAAACGGACGGTTCGGGATCGGATATAAAAAATTTTGAAAATGCCGGCTTCTAAAAATATTTGCACACATTAATAGTGCAGGTCCGCATTGAGGACTATTTATAAAATAAAATTTATTTAAAATATAGATTACTCTCCTATGTATTAAATATTTTTGACTAATGTACATTCGATTTAAGTCTAGCTAATTAAATAAATAATAATTAAAATAGATGGATATGAAAAATTGATAATAATAGAACGGGCCTGTAATCATAATATAACCTAGAATATTTTGAAACTGCACGTTAAATGCAAGTTATGGATAATCCTAAAATTGTGGAATTAAATGACAGCAACATTTGCAAAATGTATAATTATTTAATCAATTTAAACATATAATTAATTTAAATTGATTTTCAGATGTGAAAATCGATTAGGAAAATACACATGCCCAAGATGCAATATCTTATACTGTACAGTAACATGTTATCAATCAGAAAAACATACGGAATGTTCAGAAACTTTCTACCAAAAATGCGTCTACGAAGAATTAAAATCAGAGGGCAACGATTCGGAATCAAGAGCAAAAATGGAAGAAATATTAAAGAGATTTCATGAACAACAAACAAACGATGAAGAAATGGATCTAGACTCGGATGACGAAGAAGATGAACCAGATTTAGCAGACAGATTAGCAAATATTGATTTAAATAATGTTACAAAAGTTTGGGAATTGCTAACAGCAGACGAAAGACAGGAATTTGAAGCATTAGTTGCTTCTGGAGACGTTACTAAATTTGTACCGATTTGGAAACCCTGGTGGGACTTTAAAATACAAACAAAATTAGTGCAAGAAGTTGGAACAAGTAAAGAATTTGATTATAAGCAAAATTGCCCTCAAATTTTAGAGAATATTAAATCTTTTCCAGAAATTTCGGTAAGATCAACGTAAGCTTGGAAAAAACAATTTAAGTAATATTGTTTTGTTCTTTTAGAAAATTGCACCAGCCAACTGTGTCCGATATAATTTATTAAATGTTATTTGTGCGTATTCATGTATAGTGCGATATTTTAATGGTAATCATTTTGATTTTGCTAAAGAAGCAGTTTATTTAATAACGAATCTGTCTAAAAATTTACAGTCAAAATGAAAATTTTGAGACGTATTCTTTAGCTATGGAGTCGGTGCATCAACAGATTTTAGTGGTAAATTATAATTTTTGTTTTACTGATTTTATTTTATTTAATATAAATATATTTCTAGAGTGACTGGATGAAAACAGACGAAGATGTAAATATGAGGATGTATAATGATGTTCTAATTGCTTGATCATTGCCAAGTAATAATCCTATAAAAACAATTATTTATTAACTTTCGTCCATTTTGATCGGACCCGGAATACGTTGGTCTAAGATGAGTGAATGTACGTCGAATGAAAGATTAGTGAAATATGAAGGATTGATTGTGTGAATGAAAGATTCAGAGTGAGGTTAATAAAGAAGCTTATGTTTAACTGCAATTGTGTGGAATTCACTTTCAAAAACAAGCGTAGAGCGACACTCCCTTCCTTTCTTATCTTTTAATTCGTTTTCAGTTCTTACGTAGAATGTTTAACTGCAATTGTGTGAAATTCACTTTCAAAAACAAGCGCAGGGCGACGCTCCCTCCCTTTTTATCTTTTTGTTTCATTTTCAGTTACTGCATTGTGTGGACTTTTCTTTCATATCGCTTTCATCTTTTCTAATCTTGTAGATTCGTTGTTAGGAGTAAACGTGAGTAATTTGAGATGTTTTATGCATATGTTATGTACGTTGAAGAAAGAGAATGAATGATAAGTGAATAGGAATGATGTGATTGAAGGTTTGTTGTGTGATAATGATTTCGAGTGTAATAAATGAATGAGTTTATATGGAGTGATCTATGAATGTGGTTGAAGTGAGGGTGGTTTGTTTGGATGTAAATGATTGACGAGGGCTGATTGTTTGATGAATGTGATGAGTGAACGTTTTAAGAGTGATTTTAGGGTGGGATATAGCGTGATGTATGTATGTATTTGGATGAAGTGGAATTGGTGTTAGAATAGAAATGTTTGGTGAAGATTAATTGTGGAATGAATTTAAATAATAAATTGGTTCATGAATTTTGTGATGTTATGTGTGCATTTTTACCTGAAACAAAGGCAACCATATCGCCCTGCAATTCTGCGCCATCCGTTCTACCAGTGTGATCTAAAGATTAAGCGATTGCAACTGCAGGCATCCGACAATATTCCACACATTTGCTACGAACAGCAAGAGCTTGAGCTGGATTCATACGACAAAGAGCTGTCAAAGTAGCAACTCTAACTCTACTACCACAATTATTTTCTTCTTGTCTTTCACCTTTAGAAATTAACGTCGAACAAACTTCGTGAAAGCTATCAGGAAAATTAGAAACCACTCGACAAATAATCGAAGATCCATTGTTAACATGTAACAAAGTTTCAACAATGTTATGAATGTTTAATAATGTTGGTAGTTCGGATAATGCAATACAAACAACATCGCAAATTTCTTCGATATAAACTGCGTTGTCGAATAAATCAGATTGTTTGATCAAAAACTCTGAATTTGTGTCTTCATGTAATTCTTGCACTTGTGAATGGATAAACAATAATTCACTTAACACTAAACGTAGTCTTCTTGTACAGTCACTACGCTCAAATTACAATGCCAAGCCATTTGGTAAGTTGTGTATTAACACAGAATCATTTTGAGAGTTCCCAATTTTTGAACGTAATTGTTGTTCCTTTTTTACGTCGACTTCCAATGCGTGAAAATCAATTGACAACAATGCAACGATTGAATTAACAACTTCGATACCTGATATAAGTGTTAATATTTCTAATCGACGTTTAATACACAATTTTGATGTATCTAGAGGTGAAATAAGACTCATCCGAACCAAACATGGTAATATCGGCCGAATATCTTGTTGAGAACAACTTGATAATTCTGTTATATCAACATTTTGAATTGATTGGAATACTGTAGGTGAAACCGGCTTATCATAATTCATGTTTACATTACTTTTAATACTTAATTTACTAGTTTTTCACATTATTTTAAACTTCAAACATACGCTTAGCAAACGTCAAATAATATTGGTTATGTTTACTGCACGGTGCTGCTTGACGCCTTTATTTGAAACTATTTTGAAATTAGCGGGAAACTTAATTTTTGAAGATAAAAATTATTTTTATTACTTATAAACAAGATTAAAAACATATTAATACAAAATTTCAATCAATCATCAGAATCTGAATTATAATCATCATTATTTGCTTCCCCATAGCATCCCTTATATTTTCTAACTATTTCACCCCATAAAAATATATTTTTACATTTTGGACACGAACCTTCTATTGGTACATATTCTCCTATAGTTAAAAAACATTTAGATAAACAAATAACATGGCTAAGAATCCCACAATCACTATCAAGACACTTCAATTCTTTCCCTAATTCAATATTTTTTTTACATATAAAACAATTGTTTGATTTTTCATTATTCTTATCTTTTTGGGTCATTTCATCAATCTTTTTCAGTTTCTTACTTGTTACAGGTCCGTAACAAATGGGCATATGTATTCGAGGGCCTTTCTGAGCCTACAAAAATAGTATTTACTAATTCATATCTTTTAAATAGTTAAAAATCTTACTGGAAAATCTATGGCATATTCTTGTTCTAACCAACGAACTGTTAAAGGTAGACGATTCCACGGACCAGTATTTAACATTTCTGATAATATTCTTAAATGGAAATCATATACTTTTTCTTTTGTTTTCTTTTTTGATACATGCTTTAATCGTCTAGATACCTGTGGATGCTGCCATGCCCACTCAAACTAATATAATATAAATTAATAAATAATGATTTTCATTGTAAACTATTTTAATTACCCGTAAAGCAGATATGTCGTTTGGAAAACCATGTACTATTAATACCATTTTCCTAAAATAGTAACAAAAAAATGATATATTTAAAACAGTTGTTAAAAGAAATGAATTACCAAGGTCCTCTTTCACTTGTTTTCCATGCACCACCAAATTTTTTACCCTTATTGTGTTGTTGGATCCTTCTGTTTGGATTTACTGTAAATCCTATATAATTTCGACCCAAATATTTGGGATTTAAGCAATATAATAAATAAACACCAAAGAAATGTTCAATTACATCTGAATCTTCCATAATTTCATTCAAAAAAATGTAAAATTATAAGTTTAAAAATTTAACGTTACAAAAAGACAGCTTATGGCGAGAGTATTCGCCGTATAGACCATTTTAAAAATTCATTGCGCATGTGCAAACGTTAGACGGAGATAAAAAAAGTTAGTGCCGTATACTTATCTTTGTTTATGATTGAACAAGTGACAGTTCGATTATTATTGTTGGTTAGTATTTGTTTCTTCATTGAAAAGTAATTAATAATAGTAATAATTCAAAAAAAAAAACAAGAAACATTTCATTTCACTCTTTTCCTCAAAACGTGAACAGAAGAAAATAATGGATATGTTTTTATATGAAATCTATCACATTAACATAATTGATAAATAACTGATGAATATACTTCATTTATTTTGATACTACAATAAGTTTTCATTTTCACTATAAACATTTTACTTACTTTGTACTTAAATTAATTTTGAAATATCTCGTTCGCCGCCATTCGGCGGCACTAAGTTATTAGTTCAAAAAATAAACACCTAGGGGTCGCTGACATTTTTAAAATGGTCTATTCGCGAAAAAACTCAACTATAGGTGGCACTGTCGTCGCGCACTCTAATTGGGAAAACAAACCAGATACCGCCATTGCTTTGTATGTATTCGACGTGTTGTTTGGTGTTTTAGTTTCGTTTTTATTATAAAGTTTGGACTTTTTATTCGTTTTGAGTATGGAAATATCATTGCCCCATTATGTTTATTGTATCGTGCAAGTAATTTTAAGCTGTTGTAAATAAAATTTTAAACATAACAGCTAAAACTCTGAAAGATAAATCAGTTTTTAACTTTACGAAAACTAATAATGTTCTTTCTTTTATATTTTTATTGTGCAACTTCCATGTTGAAGATGCTATTTGCATGCAGTGTTCTATTTTCACAAATGTTTAATATTTATTCGCGTATATGCATACATGTTTTTATCTGATTGGAATAAACAGTTAATTAAAGTCTCTTTCATATCACATATCCCTAAATTAATTTGACATTATCACATCTGATGGCGGATATTTTGTCAGGTATTGACTCCAGTGATATTTAGGAACATGATGGCTGTGAGGAAATATCTGTTTCTACAATGGAGGAAAGCTCATTCTTTGTGGTATGAAGTCGGCCTGTGGATCCTGAGGTCCCTGGTTCGATTCCCACAGGCGACAAATTTTCATAATTTGAAAAAGCTATCCCTGTGGCTCCTCCACCACTAACATGTTTGGGGGCCGTGATTTGACGACTGGTAACCGCACTTCACGCGCAAAATATATCACTTACCGAGATCTGCTTTAGCAGAGTGCCACACCCAGCAATGGGTAGAAGGCGTGATGATATATTTATTTTATTATTTATAATTTTGTAAACGATCCCTCGTCAGAAGAAGAGGATGACATAATTTCATTAACAAATTTTAATGATTATACAAGATGTACTCCAGTAACTCGAATTGAAAATTATTTAGAGAATGTAATACTGAATTATACAGATGTTCAATTCAAGATGCATTTTCGCCTCACGAAACAAGCTTTCGAAAATGTTCTATCAAGTATTGGACCACAATTGAGAACACAACACAGAGAAGGAAGACCCAGAATTGATCCATGTGTACAGTTACTCGCAGTTATTTGGTTATTAGCAACGCCTGATAGCTACAGGTAATAGTAAAATGTAAAATACTGCGTAAATAAATTTATTATTTAAAATTGTATTTTTAGATCGGTCGGTGACAGATTTAATTTACCAAAATCATCGCTTTATCATTGTTTTGTTCGTGTCATTCATGTTCTGAATTCTATGGCTCCTAATATAATTAAATAGCCAGCTGAAGAATATTTAAGAGAAGTGAAACACGGATTCTCTGGAGCGGGCATTAACAATATTATTGGCGCTGTGGATGGTTGCTATATCCAAATAAAAGCACCGAAAGACTTCCCAGAAGTTTACATTTGCAGAAAAAAATTCCATGCGATAACTTTACAAGGCATATGTGATCACAAACTAAAGTTTACTGATTGCTTTGTTGGATAACCAAGTTCCGTAAACGATTATAGGATTTTTAAAAATTCAGATATATATATAAAAACATTATACGTAATCCGAATAATTATTTACCGAATAAGGAATTCATTATTGGTGATAAGGCGTACCCAGTACGTCAATGGTGCTTAACACCTTATATTAACCGAGGCAATTTAACTGCTAGACAAACAAACTTTAATACAATATTAAGTACAGAAAGGCAAAAAATTGAAAGATGTTTTGCATTGTTAAAAGGACGATTTAGACGACTTAAATACTTGGATATGAATCGTATTGATTTAATACCTGCCACAATATTAGCATGTTGTGTTTTACATAATATCTGCATTAATAACGGTGACATAGACCAAGAGTATATTAATGAAAATTTACAAGATGAGCAAAATATTGAACAAGGAAATATTGAACATGGACAAGGGATTATGTACTTTGATGAAGATGAAGCGGGAGTTTTGAGACGTGATAGAATTGCTATGAATCTGTAAATTAATTTATAAATAAATAAGACATTTGAATTTTATTTTTAATTGTATAATCAGTCTTAAAAATATAAAAAAATAATTGTATTTTATACACTAAAGTTATGAAAAATATATTGTTATTGCATAGAAAATAAATTATTACATAAATAAAATAACATTACATTTATAACGTGTTATTATTCATAGCTATGAATAGCAGCTAATAATTCTGTAATTCAATTACAGCTTATCTAAAAATTTTGTCATGACTTCTTTAAAGTCTTTCATACTTTTCTTTTGTAATTTCATCATTTCTTCATGTCTTTCTCGTTCCTTATCTCGTTGTTCTAAATATGTAAGAAGTGTGTTATTAAATTTTAGCTTCTTTGAAACCGGTTCAGTCTTTTCTTTATCACTTTTTCTAATGCATACTTCGACATCTTCGTCAAAAGATTTGTTTAGAATGTCAGGATCTATTGCAGATCCTCTGGAGGATGACGCAATTGCAACTGGGGTTACATTTGGATTTTTACCAAAGATAGCATCCATTATATCGAAATAAGTAAAGTTAATCCCCACTACAATTATCACCCATATTGTCTTTTTGTCTCATGTACAATTTTTTTAAGTGTTTGCACTTGTTTATTATTTGATTAATTGTAGTTATAACCGGCTTTGTTTAATTCGGTTGATATTATTTTCCAAACAGTTTCGTTTATTGTTTTATTGTCACGAAATAGTAATTCATTTTCTTTATATTTGTGAATTAAGATTCGTGTTGCATTGTCACACCAAAATTTAATATTATTGTTTGTTAGTAATGATGGCGATGATGGTTCTTCAGTTCCATTCGAATTAACATGAAACGCTTCTAATACTTCTGGATTAGTAGGAATACCTAATATTTCGTTGGTTTCTAAAAAAAATATATTTAACCTTACAATTATATACATGAGTATGAATGAATATTAAAACAAACCTTTCTTTTCTAATAATACGGTTTTTCCATCTTCTATAATAGCTATAAATTTGTATTCATCGATGTTTATATCCATTATAAATGTTTTACTTTTGCGGAATATTCTGACAGTTCGTGACAATTTGTCTAATGGCGCCTAAATTTTGTTGGAGTACATTCGTACCCTACTATTTTGCAGAGTACAGAGAGTAAACGCTAGAGTACGTACTCTAAATTTTGGAACGTGTATGAGAAACTCGCGGAGTATCTATCCTCTTTAGTTTGAAACTTTGCGTCCTCCGGGTACCAGAGTAAGGTTTTCGAACGCACCCCTACAAGAAAGTATGAAAAAGTATGCGCAGAGGTTATCAAATTATAGATTTTTTGGTTTCAAGAATTCTTACGAATATGAGAAAATCGGTTCAATTATTTTATCAAAAAATTTAATATTTATTGTTTGTAGTTTGTAATGGAACGAGAACACTATGTTTAGCTTTATTTAAAGTGGGCCGATCCTGGCGGTACTGCAATGCCAAGCCAACCCGTGACAGAGGTGGAGCAAGCCCCTAACTCTCCGTCATTTTCCAAAAATCAGTTTAATATACTGGTCCTGCTGTGCAGGACATATCAGATATTAAGCTGATAAGAACAGATACTACACTTTGATCTTAGCCATAGGCCGAGAAGCGATACTAAAACAACATTTTTCATCTGCTATAAACAAAATGAAAATGTATCAAATACGTAGAATCATCAGGAAAGTGGAATTTATAAACACAGTTTAGTGAAAATCAAATTTTCGTGCAGAAAACGAAATCTTCATCCATAAAACCCATAATAAGTAGAGTTCTATATATAATACTTAATAAAATATAATAGTACTATATTTAAAATAATTTATACTTATATCCGAGGATAGATTCAGTATTGTAATATCCAAAATGGCAGTCTAGTAAAGACGTACCTGCCACCTATAATAACATTTTTATATTTACTATTTTATTTATACCAATATAATATTATACCCAGGTTTGTTTAATAAATATAAACTAGTAATTATTCAGTATTTATATTCAAAGTTTCTCTTTTTAGGTAGAACACAAATCAATAAACTGTTGGCAGAACGTAATATTCATATGTTGACATTGATGAACCAGTTAGAGGTTAGAATGATGATGACAACTCATTTTGCTGGATATTAGATGAAAGTTTAAAAATTTGTATAAGTAGTGCTATAATAATGTTTCATAATGAAACAAATTAACAATATCCTCATATAATATAATACAAAAGAAATAGCGCATCAGTATCGAACAAATGATATAAATTATAACACCGGTTTCAGTTCAATGAAGTACAAAAAAAATATGTTATAATTGTACATATTAATTAATTATTCCTTAAAATAGAAGATAATAGACAATTTACAGTTTATAAACCTATAGTCTATTATGAACTCCGAAATACTTGGTCCTAGTATTGAAACAGTATTTCCATAAGTTATTTATTAGTATATTTATTCATTCAAATTATTGATACAGTTAAATTCTGTTCTATTATATATATATATATATATATTAGTTTACATTTATATTCAATAAATTTTTATCTGGTTTACAAGAAAATCTCACACCCCTGTTTATATTATACCCAACAAATATGTTAATATTATTAAAAAATGTGTTTGCTTTAAATATTTAGTATAAGAAAAGAAGCTTAGAATCCGCTCTCTACTCAACTTATTTCAGCTGAATAGTATCAATAAAAATTTATACCAGGTATAGATAATAGAGACCGTAAACCGTGCTGAACCCGAACAGAAAACCGTTTCGACTCCATGTCTTGTGAGCCTGAACCCGGATCGCTGTTAGTTTTGGCGACTTTAACCCGAACCGGAATTGAACTAACTACTTGTGTATTTAAATTTTTTTATTACCTAGTAACAGGTAGTTTATATAAAAATTGTAATTTTGGACTGAAATAATTATCTTTAACAAAACTTAAATTTGTATTTTATTATTTTTATTACATTGTTGCATTCGCTATATTTACTAGTGGTAACGTAGCAAGTCTGTAGTAGTGTACTAAGCTACTATTAATTGCATAGCTAATGAGTAGTTTTTATATACAATATGTAAAAATAAAATCTAGTTTCTGTTCTGATGCTATATAATTTTTTTAAAACTCGAACCAGAACCAGACTGCACAAAAAAATATTCAAATCGAATCTAAAAAAATTGTTTTTTATCTGTCAACACGAATCCAAATCGAACTAATTTTTCTGCGGTTTCTATTCCTGATAGATATTGCTGACATCACATATATAAAATAAATGATCCGACTACATTCTTGCTACTCTCAATTTCTTAATAATTATAATTTTCGAAGAAATACGTAGCAAGAACACACGAATTGTTACGTTAATCGGAAACTATGAATATTGAAACATAATGCAGACAATTTCATATATTATTTTTCTACAAATATTTGTATTTTTCTGCTTCCCTAGCTGAGCGATTCTGTTAGCCCATACTTCTGACAGTTTAAACTACATTTAATAATTTACAACCCTCTAGAATTCTAGACAGCGAAACTACTTACAAAAGTTGCAGATATTTTGCTAGTGGGAAAATTCTGTTTATTCAAATTTAATTATTCGAAAATAATTACGAAATCTATATATATATATATATATATATATATATATATATATATATATATATATATATATATATATATATATATATATATATATATATATATATATATATATATATATATATATATATATATATATGTATATATATATATATATATATATATATATATATATATATATATCTATATATATATATATATATATATATATATATATATATATATATATATATATATATGTATATATATATATATATATATGTATATATATATATATATATATATATATATATATATATATATCTATATATATATATATATATATATATATATATATATATATATATATATATATATATATATATATATATATATATATATATATATATATATATATATATATATATATGTATATATATATATATATATGTATATATATATATATATATGTATATATATATATATATATATATATATATATATATATATAAAAATGAATGTTTGTTTATTTGTTGGTTTGTTTGTCCCGTATGCGTTCATATATCTTTCATCCGATTGCGATGCAACTTTGGTAAGTTGTTGCGTGCACGCCCGCGACAATTTCTGACTTAGCACAAGTCCAGTCCGCCATCTTGAAACAAAATGGCCGCTAGCTATTCTGAGAAATACTGCACTAATTCGATTCAAATTTGGTATAGGCATAGACGAGAACCAATCTTAACATATAGATATATTAAAGCTTCAATCCGCCATCTTGAAACAAAATAGCCGCTAGCTATCCTAAAAAGTACTGCACTGATTAAATTCAAATTTGGTATAGGCATAGATGAAAACCAATCTTAACATATAGGTATAATAAAGCTTTAGTCCACTATCTTGAAACAAAATGGCCGCTAGCTATCCTGAAAAGTACTGCACTGATTCGATTCAAATTTGATATAGACATAGATGAGAACCAATCTTAACATATAGATACAATAGAGCTTCAATCCGACATCTTGAAACAAAATGGCCGCTAGCTATCCTGAAATGTACTGCACTGATTCGATTTAAATTTGGTATAGGCATAGATGAGAACCAATCTTAACATATAGATATAATAGAGCTTAAGTCCGCCATCTTTAAACAAAATGGCTGCTAGCTATCCTGAAAAGTACTGCACTGATTCGATTCAAATTTGGTATAGGTATAGACGAGAACCAATCGTAACATATAGATATAATAAAGCTGAAGCCCAACATCTTGAAACAAAATGGTCGCTAGATATCCCGAACAGTACTGCACTGATTCGATTCAAATTTGGTATAGGCATAGCCGAGAACCAATCTTAACATATAGCCATAATAAACTTCCAATCCGCCATCTTCCCGAACGTGGTTCGAGTTTGCGATCGAATTGCAGTTTCCGGTACGACTCGCATTTACAATGACCATCAACAAAGCACAGGGACAATCGCTACAAGTGTGTGGACTAAATTTGGAAAATCCATGCTTCTCACATGGACAACTATATGTGGCATGATCACGAGTCGGAAAATCTTCTGATTTATTCGTGTACGTCCCAAAGAGAAAAACAAAAAATATTGTGTATTCAAAAGCACTTCCATAAACAGAATGAAACACAAACACTTTCTTTCTTTGAGTTGCATTGCAACCATGCCGGGTACTCGCATTAAATTGTAGACCACGCGAACGAAGTCGCGGCTAATAGCTAGTACTTAATAAAATTAATGATCCTTTTGGAATAAAAGGATTATCTAGTGATACTTATCAAATTCAAGGTAAAAAATTTAAATTTGTTAATACTATATTGCATCACGGACAAACAATGGAGGAATGTTATACTAGTTTTATTAAGGGCCGAGATATCCACCTCCTAATAAAGTAGCTAATAGTTATTAGCAAAATAAATTATTTATTAGGAAAATATTTATTTTTTAGATATCCAGTTCACTTTATTCGTCTTCTTGTTATTAGGTACCTAATAAATAAATAAGCCAAAATTGCAACACTGTTTATCTTTTAGAGAGAGAGACTGTTATGAAAATCATTAATTAGAAAGAAATACAAAACTTGTTTATGACGTTTAATAAATTTATAAGTGTAATTTTGTTTCTACCTCCTTGATTTTGTTATAACTATCAAAATGTCAGGAAAACGTGCAAGCTCTGTAATTTTTACTATAAATGAAGTCAGATTATTAGTTGAAATAGATATAGAATTTAAAAATGTAATACAAAATATTCAGATACAGTGACTTAAAAGCAAAAAACGAATAGTGGGAAAAAAATAGCTGCAAGTTTTAATGCACAGTTTTATACAATTCACCGTGCTTCAAAAACCTCGCGTCTGAGATATGATTATGTTCAATGCTATATTAACAATAAGTACATTGTGAGGGCGTCTAATATTAATTATTTTCAATTTTATAAAGTAAATAAAAATAAATATATCATCACGCCTTATACCCATTACTGAATGTGGCAGTAGGAGATCTCAGAAAGTGATATATTTATGAACGTGTAGTGGTGTTTTCCAGCCGTCCAAATACGGCCCCCAAATTTGATATTGGTGCAGGAGGCACAGGGGTAATTTTATTGTGGTGAAAATTGTTTGTTGGTTGTGGGAATCAAATCCAGATTCTCAAATACACAGGCCGACTGGATCACCTACCCCATTTAATGTATCTGTATAATTTCATCCAATATATCAAAATTCAACTAAAATATCAATGATAACCCTTGTAGAATCGTATATAAATATATTATTTTCAAGCATACTTTTTTAATAAAAAATTAATACAGAGTTAAAAAATATATTTTTATTTTATGTATAAATTGACATGACAATTGAATCTTTTGTTTTTTATTAGAAGGTTTGAGCAGCTAATAAACTATGTAGCTAATAAATATGTTTATTAGCTAAATAAAATTAATAAGGTAGTGGATATCTGCTAAAAGATATTTATTAGCTAAATAAATTTATTAGGAACTTTATTAGGACGTGGATATCTTGGTCCTAAAATTAATAAATCTTGGATAGAAGCAAATGATTTTACAATTGCCAAAAAAAGTTGGCAGAGGAATTCTAAAAATGTTTACTTAGTAATATTGGACTACACTACACTATAAAATTTGTTTATATCAACAAAAATAAATGATATCTAAACTCAAAATACAATTACATTGTAAAGAGTTACGGCAAGAGGTCCGCAGCAGTGTTTTCATTAAAACTCAAAACATTTCCTAAACAAAAATGAGTGATAACATTCATAAGCAAGAAATAAATTTTGATAAATCAAAATGTCTCGAACGTAATAAATTAAAATAAAATCAGACAAAATATAAAATTAAAGAATTTTTTTAAACTATTATGACTAAGTTATTGTTTCAGTAATATCTATCCCATCAAACCGTAACCATCTCAAACTGCATTGGTTGACAAGGTATCAAACGTGCACAACTTGAAGTTAGTTAGTTTTGTTAAATACAGAAATAAAGGGTATGATACAATGAAAAGCCCAAATAAATTTTAATAAAACAAAATTGGCGTGTTAATAATTGTAATAATTGTATATGAAATAAATATATGACATTCAAAACAATAAATAATACGTTTACAATGTAAAAATAGTAGATTATTTTAGTAAGCCAATAATAATATTGTAAGGTACTAATGGACAAAAGGCTTAAAGTTGTATATAAATTTATTGAAGTATTACAACGACGTTTCGGCCAAGGTTATGGCCATCTTCAGGTCAAACAACGTTAAATAAAACGAATAACAACAAACAAAGGTTGAGTTACAATTCTTATTTAGGGCGAACATATAACAAAATGAAAAAATAATTACGAAGCTACAATTGTCAAAAAACATGAATTTAAATTTATATGTTCGCCCTAAAGAGTCAGATAGTCGACTATCTGACTCTTTATATACAACTTTAAGCCTTTTGTCCATTACTACCATACAACAATGTAAAAATATTCATGTAAAAGACATAAGTCAACTGCAACAGTCATTAAAACAGAAACTTCGTAATTTAACAGCGTGTTGCAAATACTCTTATACACTTATTATCACATGTCGTCATTGTTTGTATTTATGCAGCAGTACGGTAGTTTGGATAGCGTTACGACATTCGAATCTCGCTCAAGCTAGAGATATATGAACTACCATACTATAGCTCGGTGAGTCGGACCCTGTACTGTAATTGGAATTAAGTTCCTGTTGTAAAGAGTAGAATAAATAAATAAATATTTATGACGTGAATTCGATAGATACTACTTTTTTATTTGAGAAAATATTTTTACGTTTACCTAATATAAGCCAGTGGTCAAGATAGAACCCAATTCAGTTGTGATCACTGCCTTGATTTCCATTTACTGATGTTGAGAACTTATTTCTCGAAATACGTATGTAGATTTATTTTTATGCTGATTAAGACTCAGGGGTTAAATTTAGCCATAAACCATAAATATAATTTCAAATACGCATTACATCACGTTTTCTCAGTCACTTAATTATTATATTAATAAACCATAAACTTAATTTGGCTTGGTTATAATTGTATGCATCAAAACGAAGGAATTTCAGTTTCCACTAAAATATCCTTCCAAAACCAGTGTTGGGATCCCGCTGTGCAGGTATCTGGTTTATAAAAAAACAAGCCAGCCGTCGGCAAACATTTGGTATTTTAGGGATTGTGTTAAAGATGGTCAAGTGGTTTTTATAGTTACCATCTGTAGCAAGATATTTGAAACTTTTGTAAGTAATTTCGCAGTCTAGAAGGTTGTAAATTATGAAATGGTTAGTTTAAAATGTCAGAAGGATGGACTAACAGAACCGGTCAGCTAGAAGAGCAGAAAAATACGAATATTTGTAGAAAAATAATATATCAAATTGTCTGCATTATTTCTCAATATTCATAGTTTCCGATTAGCGTAATAATTCGTGTTTTTGATGATAATGTTCACTCAAAAATTAATATAATGCTACGTATTTCTTAAAAAATTATAATTATTAAGAAATCGAGAGTAGCAGAAATGTAATCGGATCATTTATTAATTTGTCGATAATATACTCAAAACTTTGTTTTATATACGTGATGCCAGCAGAATCCATCCGGTATCGGAAATCGCAGAAAAATGGGTTCGGTTTGGGTTAGTTCAGAGATGAAAAAAAAATGGATTCTGGTTCGATTCAAGTTCAGAATATTTTTTTGTATAGTTTTGTTTGGTTTCGGTTCGGGTACAAGAAAAATTATACATATATCATCAAAACAGAAACCAGAAATTCTGTACATATTGTAAATAAAATCTGCTCAGTAACTGTGCAACTAATAGTAGCCTTCTACACTACTTTCTTGAATTCTTGCTATCAATCAAGCCCAGACTTGCCCGTTACTAAAGATAGCGAATGCAACTATGTAATAAAAATAATGAAATAAAAATGTAGGTTTTGTTAAAGATAATTATTTCAGTCCAAAATTACAATTTTATACAAACTGCCTGTTACTATGTAACACAGAATATTTAAAAATATTTGTCCAAAAACATGTATTATCTATACCTGGTTTAAATTCTTATTGATAATATTCCGCTTAAATAAGTTATGAGTAGAGGCTGATTATAAGCTTTTTTGCTTATACCAAATATTTAAAGCAAACAAAATATTATTAACATATTTATAGGCATAATAAAAAGAAGGGTGTGAGATTTTCTTATAAACCATATAAAAATTTATTGCATATAAATATAAACTAATATTTCAATAGAATAGAATTTAAATATGTCAATAACTTGAATTACTAAACTTATAATAAATGTGTTAATAAATAACTTATGGAAATCGTATTTCCACCAGGACTTAGTATTTTATAATAATCTATAGGTAATTATAAATAGTCTATATTTTCTATTTTAATTAAATAAGTAAATAAATAATATACAATTCTAACATGTTTTTGTCCCTCGTGGAGCTGAAACCGATGTTATAATTTATGTCATTTGTGTGTTATTTCTGTTTCATCATATTATATGAGGATATTGTTCATTTGTTTCACTTGAAATGGAAATGGAGCTGCACCGCCCTCACTCTCTGTCGCGGCCGCCCCCTTATGAATCCTACCTTCCTACCCCCACCGAATGGCGCCCACTCTTCTGTTTCTTAATACTTATTTGTGTGAAACTTTATATTTACTTCAATCTATTTACTATTTATTATTCGATTCTTGTGTGCATATTTTTCAACACGTTTTTCTGTGTTTGGTATTTTTATACTTTTTTAATTATTTATTAATTTCTTTCTTTGTAAGAGCTAATGTAAAAATTTCTTAATAAATAAAAATCTGTTCTTATCAGCTTAATATCTGATATGTCCTGCACAGCAGGACCAATATATTAAACTGATTTTTGGAAAATGACGGAGAGTTCGGGGCTTGCTCCACCTTGTCACAGGTTGGCCTGGCATTGCAGTTCCGTCAGGATCGGCCCACTTTAAATAAATATAAACATAGTCCTTTATTCCGTAACTAAATATCAATAATAATGTTTACTACTGACAATAAGCGCAAACACTTAATTTACTTAACGGACTTTGAAAAATGCTTGAGGACTCCAAAAACATTAGCGTTCGGAAACGAATCCACACCAATTCTAAATTTACCATGTATTTTTAAACCAGAATGTGCTGATTTTGCCGATGAGAATATGTTACAAGACACATCAATATACAAAATTTAATAACTGCATGTTCTGAAGGTTTCGGATTACAATTAGCTATTAAATTTTGTTACACTAGTGAAACAACAAACCGTGTTCCATCTTACACAGACGCTTTCCAGTGATACCCTTTCGACACTTGTAATACAATATACTATTACATACCTACTGATATTTATTCATTTTCTAGATATCATAAATAATAAAAGATCAAATATTAATTTTTAAAAGCTCTAGGATGAAAAATAAGCAGAAAGTAAGAATAAAGAAATAAGCATAAAAATCACAAAAAGAAATGCAATAATATATGTCACTAATAAATTATCTTTGTATAATTCGTACAAAATTTAGTAAAAATTTTGTTAGCTTTAAATATTGGGTGTAAGCAAAAAAATTAGAATTTGTTCTCTCCTCATCATTTATTTCACCGGAATATTGCGAAATAAATATCAGAGACCAGAAACCGAACCGAACCTGAATCGAAAACCGTTCTGAACTCATGTTTTTGTGAATCTGAACCCAAATCGCTGTTAATTTTGTAGACTTGAATCCGACATAGAAATGAACTAACTAATTTCAGATTTAAAAAACCAGGTTCGCTGAACCAATACTTTTTAATATTTCGTATTACATAGTAGCAGGCAGTTAAAATAAAATTGTAATTTTGGACTGAAATCTTTAAAAAACCTATTTTTAAAATTTTTATTACATTGTGGCATTCTCTATCTTTAATTACATAGCAAGTCTGCGCTTGATTGTTAGCACTAATTCAAGATAGTAGTTTACTTAGGGTGACCACCCGTCCTACTTTGGGAGGACATGTCCTACAATTAAACCTTTTGTCCTACGTCCTACCGCCTAACGGAAATGTCTTACTTTCACTGATAGCTGGATTCAATTTTTTTTCTGTGATATTTTGTTTTTGTTTTTGTAGGTAATTATTTATATAAATTATACTATATTTGTGATAATTTTGAAATAAAATTATTAAAATTTATACACATTATTGTTTTTGTTTATTCCAATTAATACCATTTTATAATTGGTGAGAACAATATTTAAAATAAAATTTAAAAGTCTAATTTTCCTTTTTTGTAATAAATGAAATAGATGTGTATAATTTATACCGTTCATCATATTACTCCAATTCAAATAATTTTGTATAGGTAGTCATTAATAATAACAATAAACTTTTTTTCCATACTTTTATATTAAATAATGGATACAATTACATCAAAAAGTAGTATTTAAAATAATAAGAGTAGTATATCAATTTAATAGTTATTTATTAAACAAGTGTTTTATCAGATATATAAAACACAAGTGTAATACAAAATTTTATCTACAACTCATAGTTACAGTTATCGAAGAAGTTTAGTCGTAACGTTTCACGTTGATTCAGTTATATAGTTTCTCAAAATATGGTAGATCATGAAGTGGTTGCTAAGTAACAAGTTGTTTATAGTGTTTTATGGAATATAAAACACTAGTGTTTTATGGGCCTTATAATTCAACTGAAATTAGTGTAATTATGATTATAATATACGAATTGTGGATAAAATGATATACTTATCAATTTTTAGTGTTTTGTGCCTTTTTATTACCGATTTTTATCGTTTTAAGCTGGGTTGTCAAATGTCCTACTGGGATGCGTTATAAAACTTTAAATGTCCTACTTTGACTAAGTCTATATCTTACTATTTTACTATGCTACTATTAGTTGCATATTTAATGAGTAGATTTAATTTACGATATGTACATAATTTCTGGTTTCTGTTTTGATAATTATAATTTTCCTTGGATCCGAACCGGAACCGGACTGCACAAAAAAATATTCTGAACTCGAACTCAAACCGGAACCATTTTTCTGTGGTCTCCAATCCCTGATAGGTATTGCTGGCATCATTTATATAAAATAAATGATCCGACTACATTCCCGCTACTCTCAAATTCTTAATATTTATAATTTAAAAATACGTCGCATTGTTTTATTTTTTGAGTGAACACACGAACTGTTACGCTAATCGGAAACTACGAATATTGAAACATAATGTAGACAATTACATATATTATTTTTCTACAAATATTTGTATTTTTCTGCTTCTCTAGCTGACCGATTCTGTTAGCCCATACTTCTGACATTTTAAACTAAACATTTCATAATTTACAACCCTATAGAATTCTAGACAGCGAAACTACTTACAAAAGTTTCTAATATTTTGTTACAGATGTAACTATAAATTTAACCACTTGACCGTTTTTAAGACTGTAAAGTGTTTCTTTAATACGAAAATACCCAATATTAGCCGACGGCTGGCTTGTTTTTATGAACCGGATACCTGCACAGCGGGATCCCAACGCTGGTTTCGCAAGGATATTTCAGTGGAAACGAAAATTCGTTCGTTTTAGTGCATAACAACCAAACCAAATTAAGTTTATGGTAACTAAAAATAAATTTAACCCCTGAACCTTAATTAGCATAAAAACAAATCTATATAATATGTATTTCAAGAACTAAGTTCACATCATCAGTAGAATTTATTGGAAAAAATCAAGATTACACAAATTGTAAATCAAGCCAATGGACAAGATTGAATCCGATTCAATCTTGATCACTGACTTATATTAGATATATATCAAAATATTTCCTCAAACAAACAACGAATAGAGTATCCATCGAATTCACGTCATAAATATTTATTTATTCTACTCTGTACAACAGGAACTTAATCCCAATTACAGTAAAGCGTCCTGACTCACCCAGCCGTAGTATAGCAGTTATATTTTTAGTATGTGTCTGATTCGAACTCGTGATCTTTGGATTTGAATGCACACCACTGTACTGCCAGACATAAATACAAACAATGACGTCATATGATAATAAGTGTATAGGAGTATTTGCAACACGCTGTAAAAATTAATATTATTATTTTTTCAATCATTATTAATAAATAGAACAAAATATTACCGCATTAATACATTTTAAATCAAATAAATATATCATCACGCCTTTCACTTTATAAAGTGTAGCATTCTGCCGTAGCAGATTTCGGAAAATGATATATTTGTGCGTGTGAAGTGCGTCAAATCATGGCTACTAAAGATGTTAGTGGTAGGGAAGCTACTGCGGTAATTTTAATGTGAGGAAAATTGTGTGTCGGTTCGTTTGTCAAAATCGAATGTATCAATAACTATTCCAAAAAAAAAGTGAATGAATTTGAGTTAGCACAGAGAAAATTAGTACCACAGAAGTGCTTTACGAAAAACAATTTATTATGTTGTCTGTCATTTATTCATAAATCTCAATTTTGATTTGCTTGAATAGCTGTTACTTTGCAACTTTATAGACCCTAAGGCTATAATAGCCAAATTACGCCCACGTTTGAGGGCCAATAAACAAGTTTCTGATGTCAATAGAAATGAAATTATTTTATGTATCATCAATTGTTTGTTTCGTCTTATACCTGTCTTAAATACAAATTTTTTTATAAAAATTGATATTGTATTCTATTACTGTTTCTAAATTTAAGGTAAAATCTTTTTTGATAATTAAAATATCATATAATTGATTGTAACTTCGTAACTTACCAAAATTTCATTAATCCTATGAAACTTTTCACTTAAATTATCAAATTTATAAATTTTATAAAATTTAACATCACATACATACATACACACATATCTTCAAGCTATATCCCAACAAATGGAGTAGCACGAACCCTAAAACCACTCATAAAATATTCACTCATTACATTCATCAAATAATCAGCCCTCGTCAAACATTATCATCCGAACACATACCCTCACTTCTGATAAATTCTATTTAACACGGGAAATAAGTTTTTTCTTGTGGTTTTTGAATTATTAGAAAATATTTAATGAAACTTTAATTATAAAATTATTAAACGACAAATATAAATAAATATATCATCATGCCCTTTACCCATTACTGGGTGTGGCACTCAGTAAGTGATATTTTATGCGCGTAAAGTGCGGTTCCAAAGATGTTAGTGGCAGGGGAGCCACAATTTGGTGAAAATGTTTGTCGGCTGTGGGATTGAACCAGGGTTCTTTGGATCCATAGGCCGACTCGATATCACTGAGCCATTATCCCATTAAAACAAATGCTTGATATACCAAAAATAAAATCTTATTACTGAATTTGATGTAGCATTTAATTTTCTACAACTTTTATTTTTGTATAATATAATTTAGTAATTTTTGCTCAACGAATAACTAATACTAGACGTAAAACGCCTATGGTACGTTTTTTAATTAATACCTTACCTATATTTATATTACAATATGATTTATATTTAATTTAATTTTTATTATGTAGTTTTACAAGATTAATTATTAAGAAAAATTTATTTAAAAATAATGAAATGAGAGTATTCACTCACTTCCGAAGAGGGTCGCAGATTAAAATAGCGGTAATCTGAGCGTGGTCAAAATCAAACATGTATTCAATAATAACAAAATTATATAACATTTGACAAGTCAAAATAAAATATATAAATTCTTGACGCTATATACACCAAGGTATCACTTACTCGTTAAATTCGCAATCAATATAATATTTGAAATTACTACAAATATATGCTATTAACAATTCTCATTACATAACTATAATTTACTTACATGAATGCAGAACAATAAACTTCACAAAGTAACTGCGATTGAGTGAGGCCCTTAGAACTGAGTAATCTCTTCGGACATTTCACAAGGAAAGTCAAAACGCAACTAATGCAACTAATGCAAGTGGTAGTTCCGTCTGTGGTTCGAACATATTATTGGAATGGAACAGTGGCTCTCAAAATAACCCTAACCGGACATTATTATCACATAATTCTGTCAAATAAACATAAAAAAATCCTTCATTATATTTGCAAAATATTACTAAATACAATATTAATAAAGGTAAAAAACTATAAGTAAGTATCTTATTTCTACGATTACTCAACCAGCAAATATGCTTCAAGAAGCTCGAAATTTCTCACACAAAAAGATACCTACAATTTGAACGTGATAAAAAACTGGGTGTCTTTTAATCACTTATTTAAAATAACAACAATGGAAAATGAGACTATCTGATTAGTTGAATTTATAATGAATAAAATAATCGTAACTAATATAACAAGTGATATGATAATTGCCGATAATATTTTGTCGTTAATCCATTTTCTCTTGTTTCGAGAAAATTAAAGGTTAGCATATTTGTCAATAAAAAAATATAGGTTAATTATTTCAAATCTGGCAATGTTTCTACTGATTTATCAATATGTAATTTAATTATAGAAATTTGTTATAGGCAAATTTAACTAAAATAATGTATATTGGACTTACACCACTTTCAAAATTAGCCAATTGTAAAAATCGTTTAACTTATTATTCATTATTTTACTTTTGTGCGCAATTTTGTACTATTCGTGTTTATTATTACTATAGCTGAAGATGGTATTAACCAATATCGAAATATAAACCAAACTTTAAACTCAATAATGATTTAATCCATTTTTTTCTGTCCTATACTTATGATTTTAAATACATTGAAATTCACAAAATAAAATAATATTGTTATAAAATAATCTTGATTTTTTTAAAATTAAGTAACAACAATATCTTTGAACCATAGTTTGATTGTTACTGTTGTTACTTAATTTTTAAAATGTAACGAATATTTATTAATTCTTTAAATTGCTTGAAAAATGGCAAAACTTTTGCGCCGAAACGTCGCTGTTCGAATAATAAAATAAAATTTAAAATGTTTCCAATTTTTGCAATTTATTAACCACGTTAAACCTGTAATCCATTTAATATTTAAATTTTATAATATAATATTGATTTACCATTTCTTCATACCTATATACTATCTAATGTTAATATGAAATTATCCATTTTAGAAGGACAATCAAATAAAATAAAATAAATAAATATATCATCACGCCTTCTACCCATTGCTGGGTGTGGCACTCTGCTAAAGCAGATCTCGGTAAGTGATATATTTTGCGCGTGAAGTGCGGTTACCAGTCGTCAAATCACGGCCCCCAAACATGTTAGTGGTGGAGGAGCCACAGGGATAGCTTTTTCAAATTATGAAAATTTGTCGTCTGTGGGAATCGAACCAGGGACCTCAGGATCTACAGGCCGACTTCATACCACTGTGCTAGCCATCCTAGAAAATCAAATAAGTAACCTAAAATAGTAAATCTCAAAACGTAAAGTAAAACAGCAGGCCACAATCTCTGCTACCTGTCTATGGAAATTGGACTTACATCACTTTCATAATTAATGGTTACGCAATTTCTTTTACCGGCCAATTTTAAATTGAACAAAGCATGGGTTTTTTTTAAGAAATTAAATACTAACTAATTATAAATAAAAAGTTTATACTAAATTAAGCATAAATTACGTAATATCTCTTTTTTTTTTTTAAATGGACTACACCAGTTTCAAAATAAACGGTCCAATTATGAGTTGCTATAGAAATGGAAATATAAATATAAAAATAATTTACAAGATTTGCCATTTTGATAGTTTTTTTTGCAATTGTCTATTCTGAAAATAGCAGTTACTTTATTGGCAACCAAGGGAATTTAATTAGAGTGAAAAATTATCACTTATTAATTTCACTGATAAAAAGCTATCAAATAACTTTTATTTGTTTTATTGATTCCCACATATAAGTGGTAAAAATTCTCATGATTAAATTCTCGATAAAAAGAAAAATTGTAACTAATATTTGTTCTTCTGGAATTTGCACGATCTTTTCACTTTGTGTATTGAGAGGGTACACCAAATATGGTATTATTATTTTTCATATTTGACAATAGCGTAATCGTAGTTAAATTTATTGGTATAACAAAGTAAAAGTTTTTAATGATCACTAATTTCTTTAAAAAAAATTATTAACGCCGAAACTAATCCTCTGGTTCAATATAAAAACAAACACGGGGCTTATGTGTCTTATTTTAATACAATCGACCAAGATTGTGAAAAACGATAATCAGTATCCGGAATGTCGAAGGCCAAGCGTCAAGTGTTAAACCGAGGGTAGTTTAATTAACAGGGGCGTATCGATAAATTTGTATTTCCAGAAGCAAAATAGTCAAATTTTAATATTAATTACAAAGGTATAGAAGGCTCATAAGAGTTATTACAAAAACTATTCTTATTATTTTAACAGTAAAACACAGTATGTTATTTCATTTAAATTATTAGAAATTAGCAGATTATTAGTGTAGGTAGCGTTACGGAATTCGAATCCGGAGCTCCTAAGTTCAAATTCCACTCAAGCTAAAAATATATGAACTGCCACACTGCGGCTTGGTGCGACCAAACCCTGTACTGCATTTAGGATTAAATTTCTATACAGAGAAGCATAAATACCTTAGTAATTACTACTATTATTCATTTTTATATTCAATTTTAAAGATAAAATTTAAATATAAAAATAAACTCACTGCGTTTTTCAAAGTGGGGGTCGCGACACTCCGGTGGGTCGCTAAGCAATTCAAGGGAAGTCGCGAGTAGGGCTGGGCAAAAAAATCGTTTGATCAATTTAATATTTTAAAAAAAATATCGCGTTGAGCTTAAATTTCTAAAATATCGATTGATCAATAAAATCGATGTCAATCATTTTTTTAAAATCATTTAATCAATAAAATCAAAATACCGATTTTTTACGTTCTTTTGATCATAGATATGTTCACTAAACATAGGTTTTTCATTCTCGTATATAATATTTAAAAAAGTTAATATTATTGATATTAAAGTAAAATTATTAATGAAATTGCGACATGATACGCGTTGTGTGTGTCTGATCGTGGTCTGAAAGTGGCATCATGTCCAAATCTCTATTACCATTTTCACCACATTAATACTACTCCTGTGGCCCTTCCATTAACATATTAGGGTGCCGTGATTTGACGGCTGGTAACCGCATTTCACGCGCAAAAATATATCACTTACCGAGATCTGCTTCGGCAGAGTGCCACATACAGTAATGGGTAGAAGGCGTGATGATATATTTATTTATTTAAAATTGGGAAAAATTTAACTTTTCCAGAAGCTAAAAATTTAATTTAGGTGATTTTTTTTTACTAGTATTAATACTACTTGATTTGAGTCAGTTTTCCTGACCACGCTAGGTTCAACGGACATTTATTTATTTTAAATAAAACAATTTCGGGTTAAAAAAAAAACAATTCTACATGCTTGCGCTTTTAAAAAATCTCCCATTTGATACCAAACAAGATATGCTTTAAAGCACAACAAATACAATTTCCGACCAAAAATGTTCAATTCTACAGGTGAATCCTTCAAAAGATTCTTCACATGATACCAAACACGATGTAGCTAAAACAATTACGATTTGAAAATTTTTCGATTTTATCCGTGAGCGCTTCAAAAAACTTTTCGTATGACACAAAACACTACTTTGAAAAGAAAAAAAATTATCGAAACAATTACCGATAAAAAAAAAATCCTCACCTTTGTTCTTAATTTTTCTGATACTGTAAGTTTATAATTTAATTTGTCTGTTTTTTTTTTAATGTATATAGCGTGATAAACTTTGATTGTACGGTGTTTGTTTACAAACTTTTCATTCAACATGGAAAGACTTATAATTGTTTAAAATTGTATATAATCCGTAATCACCTGATTTAAATATAATTATAATTTTTTTTAGATGTCAGCCTTAGCAGCGAGATAATATATGCCTCGTAACTGCAAAATTACCTCAGCATTCAAATTTGTTTAGTTCTGGCCATATTAGAGATTTTCAAAATTTAACTTAATTCTTTCGAAAAAGAAAATAATACATAAACCAATTTACCCTCACTAGATGGAACCTTACCTTAGAATCTGTACCAGGCAATCTCCCGTACACACACGTTCGCGCTCCTACAGAGTGATCAGAAATGTGTCAGCATTTTTTTTAACATTTTCCCAATTTTACATATATTTTCTTTTTCTCGTTTTTTATATTTTATAAAATTACAAATACGACAATTTTCGAAACACGAGATCCAATAATTTTTTATATTTAACATATCTGGACTTTCTTTCAATGTATAATCCATTTTGTTTTATATTTAATATACTGATATTACTTAAAACAAACATCTTGGTGCAAAATAATCATATTTTTTTTACAAAAATCGAAAGTCAGATAAAAACAAAAATAGATTAGGTATCTAATCCGAAATATTTTTGATAATCGCCTAATAAGTACAGGCTAAATCGATGTGCAAACACAAATTAGGTAAACTATCATTATGCTCTATTACAGAAATAATTACATATTCTGTTTGTAGTACCTAATTAAAAAAATAAATAAAAATATAAACACAAATTGTATTCAAAGATTGTATATTTTTCTCAAGTGACACAGTCGGTATAAAAATGTAAATGATCATTATATAAAATCTACAATGTATAAACCTACAGGATTATTTAATAATATAAATATATGACTACATGTGCAAAAATCACATAACCTACATCTATCGGCATCGAGCCACAAAAATCATTCTGGAATGTAAATATCTAAAATTAATACCTTACAATACTCTATAAGAAGCTTTAGAATCATACGAAAACATAAATAAACTTACTCTGTATTACACATAAATTAATGATTTACAAAATCATTTTATAATCACAAACACAGACGCAAAATGCAAAGATGATTTATTGCAAAATCAACACACATTAACACAACAGCTATGTATTTAAATATAAAGTGTTCCATAACTCAATTTACCAAAGACAATTCTGGAATTGCGCTGGAAAACTGATTTATGAACCATCTATAGAATAGATTTATTTTACTTGTTTCGGTTTTTAGTGCAATATTACGGTTAGTACACTTGACCGTCATGATAATAAAATATAGTGACAATGATTTTCTCTTCATTATAGAAAATATTGTGACGCAGGCTTTATATTTATCATAAAGTAGGTAACTTATTCGATATATTTTCTAAGTTAAGATTGTAAGATATGAGCTCTTCCACATACAATGATCTTCAAATATGTTTAACTTGTCTAAATCAGTTGTTAATTCAATGCAATAACACGCATCTAATTATTTTTTTCTATTTAAATAATTAATAAACAATATATGATACATAATTTTCTTTGTGCCTATGAATGTTTCTCTAATACAGGTTGTGCAAAAAAAATACTTCTTTTTAACAATATGTCTTTCCAAGATATATATGACAATGGTTCAACAACCATTTTATTTTTATATATAACCTCATCAGTCAATAAAACTCCGAATTCAAAATTCTCGATATTAAGAGAGATCTGATTTTTTAAAGTTAAAAATTGATTTATGACGTCATTTGTACTAGGTAATGGCATTCAAATAGATGCTTTTGAAGATCCATCTACTTAAATCATTTCATATTTGTTAAAAATATAAGTAGATATTATAACTTGCCAAACAGCTGATTCTTTTTATATTTGTTAGAAATGTAAATAGATATTACAAGAGTTGTTTAATATGTATATTCAGAGAATTTACGAAAAAAATATTTGCACATTTGTAAACATTTTGACAGTTGAATGACGCTAGTGTTGTTCAACCGATATCACTAGCACTAACAGCCAGATTCTCAAAAAAGTTTTAGCATCCTGAATTTTGGATTAGCTAATCTTATGTTACTCTGATTTTAAAAAGTTAATTCAATTCACTTTCCAAAAACTAAATAGTAAGAAGATTATATTAACGTTTATTTAGGGTTTTAAAAATATAGTTTAGCTTAATTTGACAAATCCAAAATTCAGGATTAGCTAGAGTCTAGTTAAAACTCTTGAGAATAGGATGCGGGCACCCACGTGATAATGAACAGCTGTTTCGGGAAAATTCACTGCGCCACCTACAAAATGAACTATTTTTTGGGACGAGATTTGAAAAGAACCAGCTGTCACAGTGTCACGTGAGTGCCCGCATCCTATTGGTTCTTTTCAAATCTCGTCCCAAAAAATAGTTCATTTTGTAGGTGGCGCAGTGAATTTTCCCGAAACAGCTGTTTATTATCACGTGAGTGCCCGCATCCTATTGGGCTGTTAATATTTTTAAAATGCTGTATTTGGGATCAAAATAAAAGTTTGAATAACATCTTCGCGAATCAAATAAAAAATGCATATATAACAGAATTTCATTTAACTGGATAATTAATATAATTATAATTAATCGATAAATGCCAATCACTAACTAATAGTAATTTTTAAGTAACAAATTTGCTATATACTGATTATGGTTGATGAGTCCATTGTCTATAAATTTTAACTGTACTAACAATATATTATAATTAGTCTTATTCAAAATTTCACCCAATTCGCATGCAACACTGGTAAGAAAATTCCAGTCAACGTATAAAAAAAAATTGATGACACATAATTTTATGATAGTTTATAACTCAGTTCTCAAAAAAGTGCTAGTTAATCCAGAATTTTAGCTATCATTATTTTTACCTGATTTTAAAAAGTTAATCCAAATTACATCCTAAAAAAAAATATTCTTATATTAAAATTTGATTAAACTTTTTTTTGAGAACGTGATTTAGTATAATTTGATTACGCCAAAATTGCAAAATTAGCTGTAACCTTTTTGCGAATCGGGCTGTATAAGTAATAATTATTATAGAATCACAAGTTACATTGTCGGTGGTGTGATAATGGCAGTACTTTCCTATTAAAGCTCATTTTATGTGGAGTAGGCTATACATATGTTATATTTCTATATAATGTAAGTTACTATCAAAATCGAATGTTCCATACAAAATTAATACTTTATAATTTAATATGAACAGTCTTTAACTTTGGTCACAATATACGAGTACGATACAATTAATATATCAAACCCACACACACATACACACAGAACCACGTACACGACGTTCATTTGTTATTTCATTTGTGCATTGACATTCAGATATTTTTGGCTTCAATAGCAATATTTTTCGGTGGGTAAAATTGTTACAGTCGTAAAAATATATTTGATATGAATATGAATATAGTTATATAACTATTTTTCAGGTTGTAAAATTACATTTACAAGTTCATTAAATTATGAAGATGATTATCGTGATTATGCAATGAAAATATTTCATACATATGTAAAAATCATGAACTACTTACTTTTTGTTTTACTTTTTAAATAGTCAATAATTAGTAATAATTATATTAAAAGTCTCCGCCTCGCTTTAAACATTGGTATGTGATTATTATCACAAAAAAAATATAAATTTAAAATGTCTTCGTTATTTCAATTACCAATTTAAATATAGTAACACAATAAGGGCCAGTTTTTAATTCACCGGTTTACTCTCGATTAACGTTAATCATGATTAAATAATAAAGGAAACCATAGTTTCCATTATTATTTAATCATGATTAACATTAATCGGTGATTGAAAAACTGGTTCTAAAAATGATATATAATAATTCAGACTTTATAAAACATAAAACAAATAGTTCAACAGCCCGCCTCGAATCTGTTACCTTATACAAAAGTTATATGTTCCACATAATAACATATTAGATGAATATTACAAAATGTGTTCAGCATAACCGGAGCGGGTAGCTACAAGAAAAAATGTTAACGACAGATTGAAGAAGATAATAATATTTACACTCGCCTCTAATTCATTTTTTTATGGTATGATTAAAAATAAGTTTCTATTTTGTCAGATTATTTAGAACAATATATATAAGTCTGATGGCATTAAAAATATTAAATTTTGTTTCATTTCAATTTAAGGATGTAAGATTTTTATTAGAGATCTAACAATAAAATTCAAAGGTATCATTTGTTTCTCATCTTTTTAGTAAGAGTAAAGTACTGTGATATTTATATGAACAATGAGTTTAATTGAATCAAATGTTTATAATAATGCATTTAACTCAATTTTGTTTTAAGTATGCTTTGAATGCTTTATTTTCATATACTTTTATTGTTTGATGTCATCAGACTTTTGACTATCTCAAATATAAATAAATATAAATTTAAATATATCATCACGCCTTCTACCCATTATTGGGTGTGGCACTCTGCTAAAGCAGATCTCGGTAAGTGATATATTTTGCGCGTGAAGTGCGGTTACCAGTCGTCAAATCACGGCCCCCAAACATGTTAGTGGTGGAGGAGCCACAGGGATAGCTTTTTCAAATTATGAAAATTTGTTGCCTGTGGGAATCGAACCAGGGACCTCAGGATCCACAGGCCGACTTCATACCACTGTGCTAGCCATCCCATTTCCCATCCCATCTCAAATATTTAGTCACACTAAACAAAAATATGAACTACAATGGGCTCCTATACTTATTTTTTTTTTTTTATGAAACTACATGATAAACTATAACTATCAGTGAAAATGCGGGTTGAAAATTCTTGAAATTACCAGAGATATGATTTTTAAAAGTTTTGTATTGGAGTTGTGGCGTCCCAAGTTCGGTTCAGTGGTACTTAACTTGTTTCGTAAAAGGAGTGCAAATAATATACGATTTAATTCTTGAAAAATAATCTAAATATGTTGAAAATAATATTTTATAGAAATAGAAAGCCCAAGACAAAGAAATTAAATTATAGTAATAAATATACAACGTGTTGAACATGTACATACCAGCAAACGACGAACAGTTTGAAAAGCTAGTGCTGAGATGTCATAGTTACGTTCTACTCCGCATATGTCTCTTATTTACCGCGGGAAAATATTTGTGGCCAATGAGCGCTTCCGAACATGGGACGTCACTATATTTTTAATCGCTTATATCTCTGAAGTAAAACATTATTTTCATAATTTTTTCACTGATAGCCATTACTCAATATATATTTTGTTTTTATCCTTCATCTTTGTTATTTCAATTATGATGTAGGAGTCCATTGTCTCTCTTACATACCCAGTGCGTTTAAGCTGACTTAACATTTTGTAATGTTTATCTAATATATTATCATAATACAAAAATAAACTTACTTTGTAATAAAAATGAGGTATCGGATTTGACGAGAGCTCCGTCTAAAATGATTTAAAAATTAATTTGATACGTAATAGTCAGATGTGGTGCATTGAACAATTTATAATTATAAAAACGACTACAGGAATATCAAATAATGAAATTTTATGTTATTTACTGAAATATAATTAATAAAACTCTGTTTCCATTAAAAATAGAAAAATGGTATGGCTTTTAAAGGATCCTCCACCGTTTCGTTTTTAATGAATCTTTATGAAAATCTATAACGTTTAATGATAAGTAAAGTGTTACAATTCCGTAAAATGAAGGATATGATTATTTACAGTATTCGGCTTGTGATGCCATAAGTATTTTCTGGGATAGTCAATCAGTTCCATACTTTCAAAAATAAAAACTTTAACACGCCAATGATCAAATACGACAAATTTGATACTATCGGAAATTTTTAAATTAATGCAGCTACATTATACTAAACTATTATCAATGTTCTTCGTTCTGTTTACACTGTCCTCCTTTTGGTAACCAATCATAATCAAGGTCAAATATGTCCTATATCTTGCAATGTATCGTTCTAATCTGTGACAGTGTATAATTAAAAATTATTGATCATATACTTATTTTACTGAGCAATAGTACTAGAACCAGACGCGTGCGTAAAAATTAGTAACGATCATGTCCACATATGGAAACAAATGTTTTATTCACGCCCGTTCAATCACGCATTTTAAAATTTGACTCATGCCCAATTATTCAATATGGGTCACTATAACTTACGATCACGCCCGCTCACGAATTTTAAAATTTAACTCATGCCCAATCACTCATTACGGATCAGGATGGGTCACGACGGTAATTCAAGAAGAATTACTTTATTCTAAAACAAAAACAAAAATTTCTGTTACCTAAAGTGTACATTTTGACTCACTCACGATATACAATTTTAAATTTTAGCAAAATCACATGGGTGACGTGACTCATCGTGACCCCAATAAAATCACGGTCCGCGTCCACCTCTAATATGTATCGTTGCTTTATTTTGTGTCATTTTTGTTTTTTGTTCCTTTAAATTATTTAGCTATTCGTCGGTTAGTGACGTTAAATCAATCCCGATGAACATATTTTTTTAATAAATAATATTATTGTGAACTGTTTACATGATTGTCATGATATTTGTATTTTTCATTTAATGTAAAGTCAAGCTCACTTGCGCAAAGAGGGTAACACATTTTGTTAGACGTTAGAAAAAAAAAGGACAACAAATCACCGACCAACAAAAACATGTTTTAAGGAATCAAACTGAAAGCTTTCTTGTTTGCTAAATCACTGGGATCGTATGGCAATATCAAAATTTCAATTAATTTTACTAAAGATATATGATAAATATATATTGATAATAAAACAGTCCAGATAATATAAAATATTAGCCGAAAATTCATAACAAAAATAAAAAAATATAAATATAACAACAAATTCCATGTGAGATAATTTATCATCTTATAAACGTCGAATGCACCACAACTTTCAACTCTACATCACTAGCTATAAACCTGTTTCCATAGCTTATCACGACCACAACTTGAGCGGTGACGTCAAACGGTGAGTGGATCACATCTGCAACATGTGCTGGGGTATGAGCTGCGGGTGCAGCAGCTGGTCAGGGAACGTCTGCTGCAGCTGCAACTGCTGTGATACGTCCATTAGGTTCGTGTGCGAGATGTAGTGATCGGGCAGCGGGTCCTGGTAGCACGGAACCACGAGCCCTACTGGATGAGCACCATTCGCGTCTGAAAGTGAAATTAATAATAAAAGGAAATAACTAATTTCGGTAAAGATTTTATCTTTTTTTTTCTACTGTAATCCGGTATTTATTTATTATACTGCATCAGAATAATTCTTATAAATATCAGCAAAAAATGGTTCTAACCTTGCAAAGAAAGTGCATTATAAATTTAACATTATCATAGTTGTACCATATGACAAAAAAAAATTAAATTAAATTTATGCAGTAAATACTAAATAATAGTAATAATAGGAAAAATACAGTTTTGGTCTGTGGAAATAAGAACTTGAATTTGGTTCCATTACCGACAAGAAATTTACCAAGATCAATTATTCTGGTCAAAAAATACCAAAATTGTGTTAATCTGTAAAGTAATTATGAAAAATGAAAATTAAAAATAAATATATATAAATATATCATCACGCCTTCTACCCAATGCTGGGTGTGGCACTCTGCTAAAGCAGATCTCGGTAAGTGATATATTTTGCGCGTGAAGTGCGGTTACCAGTCGTCAAATCACGGCCCCCAAACATGTTAGTGGTGGAGGAGCCACAGGGATAGCTTTTTCAAATTATGAAAATTTGTCGCCTGTGGGAATCGAACCAGGGACCTCAGGATCCACAGGCCGACTTCATACCACTGAGCTAGCCATCCCATGAAAATTGTATTAACTAATCACTTATCATCAATAACAGATAATGATCCAGTTATAAAATATAAATAATGATGATTCGACGGTTGATAACTACACTTCACGTGCAAAAATATATGACTTATCGAGATCTTCCACGACAGAGTGTCAGTAATAGGTAATGGCGGAATGATATATTTATTTATATACAAATGTATTCTTACTTGCAAAATCCATATGCTGTGGTATAATCAACCTTTCATCCCCATACTGCAGGTTCATTTCACTGTCCGTCCGCAACGCGTAATCAATCATGAAGTTATTGATCTCTGCCGCTGTGGGAACCGCTGGGACGGACTCCGTAGGGTCCATGGAATCAGTGAGGTCTGGCTCCGGCTGCGGCGCCGGTGTCAGCGCCTCCTGCTTGGGCACCAGGTCCAGCCCAGTCTTGTGGTCGACCTTATGACGCCGTCGTGTGTGTTTCAACCAATTGGGATAGTTGGTGAAAGTTCGTTCGCAATACTTGCACTTGAAGGGACGTTGACCGGTATGAATATTGAGGTGTTGCTGAAAAGTAGACAGATTACTTAACATCATTAATTTTAGCGCTCTGATAAAAATTATCTTTTTTGTTAAGAACAAAAAAAACGGAATTATTTAATAATATAAAGAATGTTACATCTTTGATTATGATTTACTTATTTGATATTCCTTTCCACAATTAATTATTTCTTCAAAGTATTATGAAACTATAGCCACAGTATAAATAAATAGAGACACTCACTGTCTTTTCCGATGATTTTCTACAAGCAAATTTTTAGTGGACACCATGTTTTTGAAATGCCTTTTGGCGCTAAATTTAAACTTTAAATTTATAACTATTTTCTTGAAATATTTTCCAAGAAATAATACTATTCATAAAATAAAAAACACAAAAATGATAATGATGATGTTTTACGATGATAGAGTGCATGTATCACTACTTTGACAGGCGTCGTCCAAATTATTTGAAATTACTGTTGCATTTTACTATTCGAAAAATATCTACAAAAAGATTTATGCTTAAAATGCATTAGTAGTATTTTTTAGTTCCTTATTTTATAACTATTTCATTTTTTCGTTCATAATTATCAGTTTTAATAGCCCCTTCTGCATTTGCCACTTTTACGGTTATTCATACCGCTATGTTTTTGGAATACTATTTCAAACATGTGCATAAAATTTTAAAACGAGTATCTCTACTGTATTCTCAATACTGTGCTATGTATAACTAAGTTTTAAATATGGCGTTGTAAACAATATTTTCAAAATTGAAATGAACTGAAATTTCACTCACTTTCAACTTCGTGCTGCTCAAGAACCCCTTACTACAATAACTACAAACATAGGGCCTGCTGGTCGCATGCACCATCGAGTGCACCTTAAGACAGCGCTCCGTCTTGTACATCTTCTGGCACACTTCACATTTGTAAGGCCGCTTCTCGCTGTGAAAGCTGTAGTGACGTGCGAGGTGCGACTTCTCCGCGAAGCATTTTCCGCACTTATCGCAAGAAAAGGGTCGTTCGCCGTTGTGGTGTTTCACGTGTTGCTGCATGTTGACTTTCTGCGTGAAGGTCTTGCCGCAGACGTCGCACATGAACCTCCGACCTAGGCGGTGGACGTTTATGTGGGCTGTTAGACCACCACGAGTGTGGAGACTGAAATGGAATAGTATAATGGTTTAAAATATACAAACATATCATGTTATGTACCATCAAATGAGGTAGCACGAACCCTTGTAATAATCACTGAATATTTATTAATCAATTTCATTCTGTAATTAACATTCTTATCTTGGCACGTCACTTTCACTTCATTCACATTCAATAATTTCTGTCATACACTCGCATTTATTTCTTCCTCTCGATTTTTCTCTCGAAATATTCATCCAGTATTCTTTATAGAATTGGTAAATTCACGGCAGTTTTAAAAATAGAAAAATATTCGGCACAATGTTAATTGAAAAGTTTCAGAAATTTTATCTAATGATGAAAATGCTAGCACTTCCAATTTAATTGAGAATTGATTAAATATGTAAAAGATAATCAAACTATTATACAGGATATTTTCAGGTTAAAAAGAAACATTTAAAATATAAATTTAGGATTTCAAAATAACTTAAAAAGTCCTCTAAAGTCTAAATATACAGGATGATTGAAAAAATATGGACAAATGGCTATTTTTTTCTTTATTATCAATTCTAGACCTATCAAGAAATGGTCGGCATTAATAAGTTCGCAATAAAAACTTTTGAGTAATGAGCTCACAACTGAACGGCTCTCTTTTGCAAGAAAGAGGCAAAATAAAATTAATAATTTTGAGTTAGTGTCTGAATGTCACGAGAAATAAAATAACTAAGTTAAACATTTCTATTATTTATGTTTAACATACTCGTATATTATTTTTTATAAATAGTAATAATTATTGGTTTGATTCAATTTATTAGTTTTGATCAACTCTATTGAGTTCTTTAAAATTGTTCATATAATTTCAAATAATTTATCACCAAAAAGCACATATAGGCAACAAAAAGACGGTATTTAAAAAAATATTTGTATAATTTCACTCATGAGTGTATTTATTCAATACAAAACACAAGTAAAATCATGGCAACTTCATTGAATTGCGCTACGCTTATTATGGCCGTTTCATTTCATCATTTTGCCATATAAAAATTTGTCGTGAGTTTTTTACAGTTTTGGTACGTCAAGTGATGCCAGCTAGTGCTTTTTATTTCTATTAAAGGAAAGTGACAACGCTGTCAAATTACAAAAATAATCTTAAAATATTTGAAAACTGAAGTTTATGTGATCAAACAAAATACATTTGATGCAACTGAGTATTTTATTTATACATTCAATATTATTAAATATTATGACTAGTATTCTGAGGTTTCGACTAAAGTAACTAGCTGGTCTAAATTAAGTGAATTTCATTTGGCAACGTAGCACTATCTGTCACTTCAGGTAAATAATACCGCCATATTGTTTACCTATTTAAAAATTTTGAAGTCAAAATTTAGGTCAAAAGAAGGAAATATTATTGAATTATTGGTGCCAACGGTTAGTATTTTACTGTAAAGATCGTATGACTAGGCTTGTTTTTAGGATTTTTACAATCAATGCAAGTATTTTCAAATTTAGTTACGACGTATCTCGTTAGAGGTGCTAGTTGACGTGTCTGCTATGTAAATTTGAAACTAGGAATTTTAATGACATGAAACGGCCATAATAAGCGTAGCGCAATTCAATGAAGTTGGCCATGGTAAAATGCCATATGATACAATAGAGCAATGCTGATTTTGCCTTTGTTGCAAATCTCAGCGTACCACTTGGCTCACTTGTACGCGTAAGTCAGCTATCCAGTGTTCATAGAAAATTCTTGTGACATATAGTTTAAATTACAAAGTTGGAGACGAATTTAAATGCCACTTTTTGATGTGAAAAGATCTTGAATTCTACTTCCGGTTTCGTCGAAAGCGATGTCATCGTTGATTTTTTAAATGTAGTAAATATATATTTTTCTGAAAGTATTTTAAATTAGCTTTTACAGATATACCAAATACTTGCATTTTCATCCAAATTTATCGTAGTTATTAGTTTTTCAAAATGATGAAATTTTAATACATTATCAGTTTACCCTGATATTCGTACCTTAAATGTTTGATGATAGACCACAGGCGTATGATGTCACGATTTCTGATGTGTTCCGTATCTGTCAAACGAGTGACTATCACATCAGCATTAAATATGCGATTTTCATAGGATAAGAATATATTTTTAATAAGTATATGTGCATATAATTCCAAAAGTGACAAGTTTCTATTCTGTGCATCATTTTTCGCATGACAAAGTGTGTGATTTATTTTATCAAGTGAAACGTAATTTGAAGATTGTGTTGTGAGTGCATACTTTTACAATTTTATAGTGTTAATATATTCAATAGGTAGAAAATAAATGTTTAAAAACAATTTTATATGTTTACTTCATAATGTAAAGCCAAGTAATTATTATATAATGTAGTTTTACTTTAATTGACAGTTGAACAGTTCAATTTAGATTAACATTTTCTAAAGCAACTACTTTCGTTAAAATTTTTAATATTTTACAGTAGTATTTAATTTTTTTTATTTATAATTGTTATTGTGTTTTCGATTGTAGCGGAAATTCCACAGAATCGACAAGACGAGTGTTTAAGATACTATCTGAATTGAATCAAAAGAGAATAAGAAGGAAGGTCGATATTTTTGGCTCGAGATATGTTGATTACAATATAAAAACAATAAACAGTAATTCAAAATATTTATATTTAGTTTTTGACGGTTACTGTTATAAATGCGAATCAACTCATTAAAACACGTTGTTGTAATCAATGTTTTGTTACATGAATACATTGTTGTAATCAAAATATTGTTATAATCACATTATTATAAGGCGTTGCACCTTGATTCCGACATCAATGTAAACAAATACAAGTCAAGATGCTTTAAATCTTTGAATTCTGTTGGGCATCTATTGATAAAATGGAAACTGCAAACTCTTGAAGCTCTTGTATCGGAATTTGTGCAACCGAATGTCCCGGAGTAAAGAAATTCGTCGTTTCTTCCGTTCTTGCTCTAGATCTTGTAATATTGTGATTATGACAATATTTTATATTATTTTTTTATATTGTTGTAATCAACATATAGCTATTTTAAAGCCAAAGAGTTCTTTTCCCTTTTGATTTATTTCAGATAGTATCTTAAACATTCGTCTCGTCGATTCTTTAGAATTTCCGCTACAATCGAAAACACAACAATAATTATAAATGAAAAAAATTCAATACTACAACATATTAAAATTTTTAATGAAATTAGTTGATTTCGAAAATGTTAACCTAAAATGAAGTATTCAAACTTCAATAATAGTAAAATTACTATATATTATAATAATTACTATAAAGTAAACATATAAAATTATTTTTAAACATTTATTTTCTATCTAGTAAATATATAAACACTATAAAATTGTAGAAGTATGCACACGCGACAATCTGCAAATGACGTTTCACTTGATAAAATAAATCACACATTTTGTCACGCACAAAATAATGCACAGAATAGAAACTTGTCACTTTTGGAATTATATGCATATGTACTTGTTAAATATATATTCTATCTATACAATGAAAATCGCACATTAAGGGCCAAATTCATAGTCATGATTCACCCTCACCTCTTCCTCATCTCACACTCAACGTCGAAGTAACTAAGGCAACTAACTCAAATTGTATAAATTCTTGAGTTAGTTGCCTTGGTTACTTCGACTTTGAGTTTGAGGTGAGATTGAGGTGAGGGTGTCAGGATTGTGAATTTAACCCTTAATATTGATGTAACAGACACTCATTTGCCAGTTACGGAACACATCTGAAATCGTGCCGTCACACGCCCGTGAGTCAATAAACAGTAAAATAATGGTTTATTAATCAAAATAATAATATATCAACAACATATTATGAATCAATAATTTAATAGAAAAAAACCTTAAATAGGTATATAATTTTTCTTAATTTCTCGGGAGTAACAAAAACTAAATAAAAAATAAATTATATATTAGTTAAACAACAAAATATTTCCTCAAACAAAGAACGTATGAAAATCATGGTAAACTGATAAGTCATATAATTTTGAAAAAAGCAATAACTAGGTTAATTTTTGATGGAAGTGCTTTGGTATAACTGTTAAACTAATATATAATACTTTCAGAAAAAATATCATTACATTTAAAAAATCAACAATGACATCTCTTCCGACGAAACCGAAAGTAGAATTCAAGAACGAAAAAGTGGTATTTAAGTTCGCCTCAGTTTTGTAATTTAGACTATAAGTTTAAAATTGATATTAAAGAAAATAGTAATTTGTCCCTATTTTTTCAATCACCTATACGTTCGTAACTCTTTCATTTAAAAAATACTGACATATAAACACGTATAGTCTCTGGCCAAATTATTAGACGCACTTGGGTTTTACCCAAAATTAAATGATAAACATGTTATGAAATAACACATTGTTATTGTTTATAAAATGCCTTATTTAATTATAGGTATGTTGTATGGTGACTCTTAACCGAGTGTGGCGATAATTTTTTTTTTTTTATTTGTATGTTTTAAACTTTTATTTAATATTTTTCAGTAATTGTTTTTTTATAGAAATTTTGTTTCATAGAAAAGAATCAGCCCCTTTTTTGTTATGTCATTGAAAATAAATAAATGTCTAATTAAAAAAGAATGATTTTATTTCCAAATATCATACAAAATAACCTGTAATTAAATAAATAATTTTGTGGAATATAAAGTACATATCATGTAATTAAGTGCAAAAAACAAAAGTCTAATAATTTGGCCAGAGAATGTAGATAAGAATGCATTACTTTTTAGTCTTTGTTTTCAAATGTGCAATTATAGCATTTGATTTTTATTACAATTCATTTAAACGAGTGTTATATTCATATACGTGACCATGTGAATTCCTAAGGGGGTATGTGACAATGCAAATAAGTTTTTAAAAAAACCGTACTTAGTATGCGACTTACTTTATATTTGATCTATTTTGCTTTCGGATATATAGCATGTCTATCGAAAATCCGAATATAGTATAAGTATAGTATAATTCGGTCAACATTGCTTGCCGTTTCAATTTAAAAAAAAAATTGTATGAAAGTTGTGGAGAAAAAAATACGGATTTTTAAAATATAAAATCCATTTCATTTTTATACGTAATAAGGGTGTAAAATTAAAAATTATATATTGTCACCGATTAATAAAATTTAAATATTTTTAAATTTGACAAGCACTCATATATTTTTCATGGCTGTCTTCATTTTTACGATCATTACTTTTTTTTAAATTAACTTTTGAGCTCTTAAATTAAATTACATACACAAATGACATGTTTCATATTTATAAAAATCCGTAATTTGTTTCTCTACAACTCCCATACAATAATAATTATTATTTTCTCACATATTATACTTATATTTCAATGGAAATGCTGTGAAATTTTAATATATCCAAATCTTTTTTAATAATGTATATAACAAAAATGCGCAGCAAAAAGCACGATTGCTTTAGATATTTAAATACACTTATATAGATAGATAAATGATTCAAGCATAATTACACTTTTCCACATTCAGCGCAAGGATAATCTTCTTTTTCACCGTTTTTATGCTTTTTCAGATGAATTTTCAAACCTGGTTTTGTTACAAATCCTTTACCACACTCTTCACAAATGAATGGTTTGACTTCGGTATGTTTTGCAATGATGTGATCATGTAACATGCTCTCTAAACTGAATCCTTTATTACATTTATAACATCTGCAAGAGTGAAAATGAAACTGTATATATGTTTATTGAAATATAAATCTCGTAACTGACCTATATCTTCCTTCTGTGATATGCCTGTAACAATGAGATCGGAAAGTCGAATATTTGTCCATAGTTTTATCGCAATACGAACATGTATACTGCGGTTTTCTGTTATAACTATTCCGGTAGTGTTTGTCGAACTGAGATTTAAAAGTAAAAACTTTTTCACACATGTTACACTTTACACCCCAATGAGCTTTCCATTCTTCTTTTACACTTCGTTGCATTTCTTCATCAAATTCTTCCCCTAATTAAAATATTAATTTAATTTCGTACATACTTTCTCAGATTTATATTACTTTTTATACCAACCTGTTTCTTCCTTTAATCCTCTAAAAATGTCAGATTCAATATCTCTGCTATCATCCTCGCCTTCTTCTGGCTCATCATAATCAACTGAATTATCATTGTTTGAAGCAGAATTTGAAGATTCAGATTGTACAGCGCGCTGAGGTTGCGCATTTTTTCTCCGACTTCTAGCTTTAATATTTTTATTTGGGGATGATTTAATTGTATTGTTTTTGTTGGAATTACTCTCAGTGCTTGCCAGTACTTCAATCTCTTCTGAGCTTTCATCATCGTCAGAAAAAGCACCTCTCCTTATGTCTGATGGCAAAACGGTGACCGATTCCAAAGAAACGTCAAGAGGTAATTCATCCATAAAATCCTCTTTAATATCCAGAGCCTCTAAGTCTTCATCTTTTATTTCAATACTACATTCACTCTTCACATCATCATCAAAATCCCTCTGAGAGGGTGGTAATTCCAAATGACGCATCTTTGCTGAAGTATGAAAGACAATTACAGAATTTTAAAACATAATTGTCATATAGTTAAGAAGAGATTCAAAACATTACGTATTATATTATTTGTTTCTATAAATGCAGAAGTACAAGCAAAATGATTCACTTAATGTTTTTGAACACATAACTCACTGACAAAGACATACCATTAAAAATTTAACAAAACCACTTTAATATATTCATAATTAATAAATGCCGCTCAGAATATTGGTTCACTTTTTAAAATAATTACAAATACATGCATATTTACTTTGTATCTTTCGGGAAACAATAAAAACAAACCATAAAAGAAGTCACTCCATGTTGGTTCTTCTTCTTTCTTCTCTTCTTGTTGCTGTTAATTTGATTTACAAAGGCAGCGTGCTAACTTCTCTTAAATCGAATAAGAATGTAGAGATTATTATTTATGCTAAATGTATGATTGTGGCATTATTTTACACAGACCAGTTGCATTTTAAATTTTACTTTCAATATCCATACTTTTAACAACATACTATACAATAATTTTCAAATGTACTACAGTTGTGATAATTATTTAAACTTTTAATAAATAATTTGAGAAAAATGTATTAAAATCGGCGATTTGTTTTTAATTTTGGTTTGATATAGCAGAACTCATAAATTATTGTTACTAAAATTTTACGGAGAAATTCCTTGATAAACCTATAAGTTCATAGATCTGTAAAACTGTAAATAATGAACAAAATATTTCATGAAATTGTTAGTCTCGATGAGATTTTGTTTAATTATTTAGATTTACGAATCTACAAAACTTAAGAATTTATACAGAATTCCATCATTAGTCGAATGAATACATAAATAAAATACGTATGGTTATGTATACTATTCAATAAAACAAAAAAGTATGATTATATGAAGAATTTTATTTTACAGTTCATGGTTGTACAGAATAACATATTTGAAATAAAAGCAGTAATCAATGAAAATTATTTTCATGTTTATTGTAATATTAATAATGAAGTATATATTATCTCAGATTCCAAAAACATTCTTGTTTATCATTAGAGCAACAAGGAAATAATAATATATATGAACTTATTCCGAACCTATAAACTGTACATGAGATGAGTAACAAATTTAAACAAATTACACTTTACTATTAGACTTTTATGCATCATGTAGTCTCATTACGATCTCATCCACACATGTTGTTACTATATTAAAACATATAAAATTAGGATCACTCTTTGAAAAATCTCTGCAACAGATGTAAGAATCTTAGAATATTTGTTCAGTAACCACAGATGTGAACAAGATGTAGCAGTCAATTTACTACATTTAATATCTTCTTGTAAATCACTTATTTATTATAACACGAATATTATTAAAACCATTTTTTAAATATTTTATTATAAGAGGAAGAAAATTCATTTTTGATTATTAAAAAGACACATCATATTTACAATTTTAACATAACTTGTTTAATTTCTTATATGTAAACAACGAACAGTCGTTTATTTACTACGCTTTATTTCTTCATTGAGATGAAGAAATTTCAGTCTATATGAGTATTTATCCTCCACTCTATTAGAGTCTTTTGCGTTGAACCGCTGGCATAAAAAATCCGTTTCTTACAAAACTTATCTATTAAAACGTTCATACTAACAAGAACTTCATTCTTGTTATTTAAATTTATTGTATTAAATAACTTTAAGAGATGTAAAAAATTATTTATTATATACAGGCTGACTTCATTCATAAATACACAATCGTATTTAACCTAAAATATATTGTTCGAATTAATGACTATGTACAATTAAAATTAACTCCGGTTCAAACTGATCAATTTACTATTAATGGCCAGCCTGCGTGAGTTAGAAGCAGTTTAATTCACAAGTTAAAGGATGCCATTCGTGAAGTACTGGAACCCGTCGTAGAGCTTAGTGGACCAGGAATGTATGCTGCTCTCCACCATTCCATCAACCAGAAGTTGTAACTGTTCTTCTGTCATGCTCAGATGGAACCTATTCTTTAAGTTCTGGACTGTGGCTGCTCCTGATTTGAAGCAGGGTAGTTGAGAACCTGTATAAAACAAAACACGTATTATTAATTTTCAAATAAAATAAGATTTATTCGTACACACATTTTCTCAAATCTACTTAGACATATTTAGTTGAATTTTTCTTATTTCGGATGTTATTTAATTACATGAATTAATAAAAAAAATAATAAAAAAATCATTTCCTTTGCAGCCCATTTGACATCAAAACGAGATATTTTTAGACTAGAACTATTTAGTACTTGGTATGAGTCTATTACACCACGTCATTTAAAATATATATTATTTTTTCTAGATCGTCTCTTAGTACAAGTAGTAATCTAAATTCTTACAGAAAATAATTGATATAATTTTATTCTATTTACAATATTTATTTGTTACTACTATGCAATAGGAAATTAATACCAATTTACAGTATTGGGGACCAACAACTTATAGTGCGTTATAAATGTCCGCTTGTTTTAATGTAACATAATTATATATTATTAATTTATATGATATTCAGTGAAAATTTATTTTTCTCTACTACTACAGTACTAGATTTAAAGAAGTTATTTACCTGATCGCATGATTTCGACGAGAGGAACGATCTTATCCTGGTGTTTCCGTGCAGCTACAAGTCCCTGCAGAATCAAGATCTTGAAGTACTCGAACATATCAGAGCCGATTCCACCCATCACTTCCACGAACTCGGGCGTCAATTTGAATGGCGAGGTTTCAAAACCCAAATTTCTGGGCGATGTCGACAGGATAAAACCAAAATCTATGTGAATTAAGTGGCCATCACTGTGGAGCAGAATATTGCCATTATGTCTGAAAAAAATAACATTCACATTATTAAATTTTAGAAATAAGTCTCAGAAAAAATCTTCCACTAAAAAAAATCTTTAAAATTTCGATAAACTCATTCGAACAGTTGAATTCAGTTTATATTAAAACATTAAAAAATAATAATAATAATAATACTAAAATGTTATTTATTGTAATATTTTTCTGTCCATTTATGATTAAATTTATATGAATTATCTTACCTGTCTTTAACTTGAATAAGATAACAAACAAGACAATAAGCAGCACAACTCTGCACAAAGTTTCTTTGTGCTGTAAGGAACTCTTCGGAATTAGGTGGTCCATATTCTTTCGTGAAATACTCCAAGAGTGAAAGTTGACAATGTTTCTTTATTTGATGCAAGGAAACTGTGTTTAAAATTGGTTCGATTAGCCCGCTATCATTGGACAGGCACAGAATTCTGAAAGAAAATAATACAAACATAAATAATCTCCAATAATAATTTCCACGAAATAAGTAGAAAAGAAATGCATTCTACAGGTAATAAAAATGTGATTTTATGTGTAAAGTGACACATAATTTTTACATTATCTAATATACGACTATTTGATAAACACAAACAGTCTAATTCTTAAAAACAGGATAAACGTTTAAACCCAATTAGAACAGTCAAATTAAACTTAATTATATTCTCAAGTCAGTTTAAACAAACTCTAATTTAATTCAATTACATATTGCAAAAGCTGATAGTTTTGCTGAACTAAATTCAGAATTAGTTAAAACCTTTTTATCCACGACCATTAAATAATATATTCAATATAAGTGCACTTTTAAATACATAATATGGTTCATTATTCAATTGCTGTAAACCAATTAGATCGCAGTTGCTATACAACGCAATGCAAGATGTTGAATAATGAAACAATGTAGATTGTCATCTAGCGAGAGTTATCACAACTACTAGATGACTTTGACACAATACATAAAAAAAATTAAAAAAAAATATATCATCATGCCTTCTACCCATTACTGGGTGTGGCACTCTGCTGAAGCAGATCTCGGTAAGTGATATATTTTGCGCGTGAAGTGCGGTTACCAGTCGTCAAATCACGGCCCCCAAACATGTCGCCTGTGGGAATCGAACCAGGGACCTCAGGATCCACAGGCCGACTTCATACCACTGAGCTAGCCATCCCATTATATTTATAATTTTTTTTTGTTTATATATAACATTTAATTAACGTTAAAATAAAATGTAAATAAAGGCCCGGTTGCATAAAGCAATGTTAACTATATTGTTAGCTAACAGCATATTAAAACATAGGGGCAAAGATGGCTAACACCACATTTGAGATATTTTCCAGTTTTTATGTTATAATTAATTAATATCAACAATAAAATACTTATTGTTAGTTAAATAGTAATGGAAAAACATTATTTGTAACAAATAAATATTAGTTTAATGCATACTACAGAAATTATAACGTTGTGAAATAATGAATAGTCAAAAATTTTGACATTTCTTGGATGCGTTTTTTTTAAATTCTAATTCAACTTTTTCGCGTAGTTAACGTGATTAACTGTCAACGTTTTTTGATACCGGATCAAAGAGTAATAATTAATATTAAAACAAATAATTACATTATGTAAACTCTTACATATTATTATTTTCTTCAAATTTTATTAGAATTAAGAATGCAACTGGCTATTAATTCGGATGAAATTTACGGCACGAGCCAAATAATAATTAGCTATCTTAATACTTTCGTAGAATAATATACTATTTTTGAAATTCTACTATAATGACGTGAGAATAAACTGTAAATAAGAAAAATAATGCCACAAATAAATATTCGTAGTTGCAGTTACTGACACTCACTTGTATGGATAGACCCACAGCGGTACGCGTTCCATTTCCCAGATTCTTTGCAACATCTCCAAGAGTTGTGATGCCATGAGTTCTTGTCGTAAATCATCTCCACACTTGACAATCACAGACAGCAATCGCCATGAGGATACGTGACCGTACGGTGAACTCTCCCGAACTCGTCGTTCTTTATCCTTAAGAGAAAAAAATACAAGTTAAATATAAAACTTTAATATAACTTATTATTAGTATTAGTATCTACAGCTTATTGTGGAATCCGAATCACTTGGACATACTTATTATTTTGATTACATGTTAAGTTAACGAGATTTAAAGTCGTGAACTTTCGCTTGATAGGCAATCGTTCTACGGTTATTATTGTTTTTATCAGATAGATTCATAAAACAGATTAACCGCTAATACCGTTTTAATACAAATTTTAACTCTGTTTCTAATTCACAAAAAATAACTGTAATCATGGCACCAACTATTAAGTGTTGATTCTCATTATCCGACGGGCAGCCGACCGATGAAATATTGTACTTGTATTATGACATTATAGTATTCACACTGACCATCATCTACACCTACGGTTCTAAATTTCGAATACAATAAAAAAGTGTTGATTGGATGTCCGTTACTTAGGCCACCTTTATTTGGCATTTTTAAAGTAACCCGGTAGATTACTTTTGTTTAATTGGCACGTTTTAGTAATCCAGAACAGATCCTGAACTGATCCTACTGCCCCAGCTATTTTAGTGGGACGGCAAATTGAACCAGGTTTTTATTTATTTCTAATCAACTTGTGTTTCTTGTTATCCGTTTTGAATTGGTGGCATCGCAATTTGTATTTAAACAGATGTCACTTAGTACGTGTATTCAGATTTTAATTTATCGCTAATTTTTACAAGTGACATTAAATACATAATTTATTTGGAAGTAACACGAATTAGTTCTAGATCAGTTCAGGGTCAAATCAAAAGTTCTCAAAAAAATACGGCCCTAATGAGAATTTACTTTAAGGCGGCAAAAATACTATATAATTTGACGTTGAAAGTACTGACTAGTAACTCAAATTTATGCACAACCTTATTCTGTTTTATAAATACTATCTCTAATATCAATATTTTCAAAGCAGAATATAACTGAAGTTAATTAACTATAAATTTAATCATCTTTATGTATGCGCCATTATATATTTATTCTGACGTTTTGAATGACAAGTAACTGAAGATAATACTTGATAAAACAATGAACAAACGACAAAAATAAATAACTAATCGTCAGATATAACAGACAAATATAGCTGCGTTCTAGTTTTCCTGGACTATGAATTATTATCCTTCTTTTCTTATCAGTGTTAGTCATAAAATAAGTATCCGGAGCTCGATTGGACCACAACATATTCTTATTTAGTTAATTAACAAACATAAATCAAACTGAACAGATTTGATAAACTATTTCAAATCAAACTATAAAAATAATGTGAAACTTACATCCCAAGGTTCTTTGAGAGCAGCTGCTGAAGGATCTTCAGGGTCGTGAGTAAACGCTTTGCTGCGTCCTTCATGGAAGGAATCTGACAATCTCCTGCGAATCTCTCCCGCGGCTATAAACAGTGGCGGTTCCCGTGAATCACTGGACTCTTGACTTAACTGTGATATTGTATCCCTGTCGATGCTTTTCCTTAACTGGGGATACTGTAATTAATAAATTGTATTTAAATATTCTTTCATTTTTAATATTAGAATTTGTTCTTGCGACATTTAAATACAGATTTACAATATTATAAATAACGATAATTAGAAGTTTACCTGGGGCATTATCAGAAATAATATTTCAAATAAATATATAATTCAACTTTCGAATTTAGAGATTAACAAAAGCAATAATTGTTCTTGCCATATAGTCTAAATTTATCACTTTCCGGTAATATAAAATTATAGCTAATTCATCTGGCAAGAAAAGTGGCGTGAAATTGAAGAAGTTGAAAGCTAAACTTGCAATACGTAAATTGGAATGAATTTTATGGCACAGTTCTATATAAATCTATAAAATTTGTAGATCTATAAATAAAAACACGAGATCAGTTTCGTGATTTTGTAGTCAGATTACTACATTACAGCTTTGAAAGGAATTTCGAATAAACAGAGTTTTCAGATTTCGATGTGATACTATTGTTTATTTCGAAATTGATAGTTCGTTGTTTTCAACTTGAAACATGCAAGTGTTAAGAAATAAATGTTTTACTATATGAAAACTCGCTCTAAATAAGTTTTTTGACAATATAAAAGATAAAAAAAAATAAAACTAATAAGAATAATCAGAAATATTTGTTAATATTAATAATATTATTACAACAATTTCTACTAGTATTGATTGAAAGACTTAATTTACCTGTTGTGAGATTTCATCATCCTCCTGGCTCCAGCAACCTTCGGGGTCGGGATCGTCACACTGGCCACACATGCTGAAGGCACCCAAGGACGTGGTCTCCGCCGCAACTGAACCAACGACTCCCCCCAGGTTCTCCTCTGACCGAGTGTGTCGCAGACTGTTCATCACCTTCGCAGGTACTGGACTCCTGTACATGTCGTCTACTTCTAGTACTTCCACGTAGATTATGTATGGTGCCTATAACGAAAATATACCAAATATGAAATATAAATTACTGTTCTATGAAATGGTTATCAATATCGCCATACTTTTTTATACACATCACAAACAATATTATGAAATTTAGAACTAACAAACATACACTATTATTTGCCAAATAGTAATTAATTTATATAGATTTGCGTTCTTCTTATCACAGCTTATACAATAAATGTATCTGTTCTAGTCCTTATGCATTATTTATAAATATAATTCAGTTACTCTGGTTCTGAAATATACACATTAAAGCATACTAAAATAAGTTATTCCCACAGTATGGTGTTGAAAGAAATATTTAACTCATATCAATTTTAATGATAAATGTGCTACAATAAAGCTTTTAAAAAAATTATCAAATTTAACGTATTAATATCTAAAATATTTAATTAAAAAGTGAATTATTCAAAACGAGCGACATTGATGTTCTTGTAACGTAGGCGATCATAGGTAGCACTAGTAAACTGCAACTTCACATTGTGAGGCAATACGCATGTGTACCAAGAAAAAAAAAAAATTTCTAGCGCACGTACATTGTTGTGTTCAAACGATTATCATAACATTTTAACATGCGATTTTCTGTTTGGTAGGGTATTCACAAATTTCGGATCACATAATTTATAAAATCAAGGAAAAACTGCAAAAAAAACTGATTGACTAAAACGGAAACAAGCGTAGTTTTTGGCGCTCTTGTCAAAGCCTTCCCATCTCTTTGAAAAAAAAAGTCTTCTTTCTTATTATTATGATATATTCCTCAATATTAATGCCATCTTTGTCGTCAAGTGCTAGAGATACGTAAATATATATATAATTTTTTTCTCCTTTAATAGAAACTTTATAACAAAATAAAAATAATAATAATAAAAAAAAAACAGGAAAAAATATTTTTAATCGCAGATTAATATAAAATAATTCAAGATTTATGGAATAGCCGTTTGAAATGAAAACCCGAATTTTTAATCTACTTATCCAAATCTTGATCTAGTAAATTTCATAAATCATTGTAATTAATTAGACCACTCAGGTTAGTGAACTTTTTCACGTGTAGTTCATCAAATAATGTATATTTGTACTGATTTTTCAAATGAAATTCCCAGAAAAGTATTATCATTTTGTTAAAATATATTACAAAATTTACCACATTTTATATAATGTAGATTTTGACAATGTAAAACTATGTATTATTTACAGAGGAAAAATAAATTATTATATACTGACATTGATATGAATTCCAAATTTGTTCGAGGTCGAATTTAACTTTGTCTTTGAGTAGATATGTTAACTCAAATAATAAATAAACTTACGCAATATTCATAAACCAAGAACCTTAATTTACAGTATACAAAATAACTTTTGTCGAACTTCTCAAATAAAGAAAACTATTCTCACTTTATCTTTGGAATTGAGTACAGCGGAGACCTGGGGCGGGATGCGCACGATGAGGTGGGGCACCGCACTATGGATGGGTAGCCACACCCGCGCCGGCAGGTTCAGGTTCAATGTGCTGAGTTCAGCCAGCAGACGTGTCGTCTTCGCCTCCTTCGTGGGGATCGAACTCAGCAGCTTCCCGATCGCAATTAGCGCTTGCATGAATTCTAGTTCCGGTGCTAGTCGAGGTGCCTGAAATAAGAACAAATAATTATAGTAAAAATATTGTTAAGGTGTATTTTAATTACTGATATGTTTCATGGTCATATTGTGGTAGTTGATTTTTAATTAATTTCAAATATGTTTATTGTTGAACAGTGGGTTTTAAGAATTTTGCAATCCACTACGTAATCAGCAAATTTCTGTACAGTATATGAACGATTAAAATTATATTTTGGAAAAATATATCAATGTCATGTACAAGAAAAATTATACATATTTTTCTTATTTATATTATTTATTAATAGTTTTATTTTTATTTGTATTATGAACAAATAGTGTTATAACAGTGATTCACTGTTTCAAATGTATTGTTGTTATCGTAAACGTTTCCAAATATTTTTATTTTTGACTTGAACATTATTTGTTATTTATTACTATGATACGAAGTATATAAACAACTCCATAACGATCAGGATATTATGATTCATAACGCCCAGCCGTTCACACAACGCCACAGTTGATTATTACTCTAATATATCATCACGCCTTTTATCCATTACTGGGTATGCACTCTGTCGATACAGAACTTGACAAGTGATATATTTATACGCGTATTTATACCAGCCGTCAAATCACAGCCTCCAAAGATGTTAGTTGAGGGGGAGTCACAGGGATAATTTAAATGTGGTGCAAATTGTTTGTCAGCTGTGGGAATCGAATCGAGGTTCTCATATCCACAGTTCGAGTCGATACCACTGAGCCACCTATATTGAATGAAACAATTACAGGAACACATTAAAATTTACCACGAATCATTTTACAATTTTACCCTAACTTTAATTTTTTAAATGGAATCAACAGTTGAATAATGACAAAAATTGTTAATGGTGCATAAGTTGCAAGCAATTTTAAAGTTTCAAAAGCACTGTTAAAGTACGTACTTATCTCGTACCAGTTACAATAAAAATTCCTTTCACATTTTATCATTTATTGTTCATAGTCGGAATTTTCTTTTCATGGTCAAGATCTCATGACTATTTCGCGTGAGAAAGTACTAATGACTTAACTAAATAAAAATAAATGTTTAATTTAGTAATTCCCATGCATTTTTGTTTAATTCACCATCTTAATTGCAGGACATAGAAGATATTAACTGACTAATAAACTGTTGAAATCGTCTTTGTCCTTCACTTTTAGTTTCATTTATTTGTACTATACATAAATAAGAATTAGCAACTAAAATTGTGCAAAAAAAATTATAATTTTGTTATTAGGACTCTTGAAGGTTATATTAGTGTTAGGTTTGTTTGTAACAATTTTTTTTTTAGAATAACTGTTGACGTTTATCAAATGATATGTATTTAAAAACTGATGTTCAGATACCGTTATATACAGGAAAGTTACAAAGTTTGGCTGTTTAAATATGTGACATCGACAATAGTATAATAATGATAATCAACTTTTTATGCATAATTTACAGTTAAATATACAGTATATTCAGATTTCGAGGTTATTCATTGGGATCTTAAGAAAGTCCGTTAAATTAGACACACTTTGCTTGCTACTTTCGTAGACAATTTAAGAAATTTCAAGAAAAATAGAAATAATCCATTAAATAATAATGAAAAAATATTGTATTCTAACTTTTCTTTCTTAAATAAAAGATTTTAAAAATATCGCCAAGAATGTTTCAAATAAAAAACAAGTTCGATTCCCACAAACTTATTACTACGTTAAAATTATCCCAGCAACTCCTCTTCCACTAACATCTTTAGGACCGTAATTTACAGGTTGGTAAGTGCGCTCGCTCTTTATGCAAATAAATATATCACCTAACGAGATCGGCTACAGGAGAGTGCCAGACCCAGTAACGGGTAAAAGGCGCGATCATATATTTATTTGTATTACGCCCGGTTGCATCGTATTCATTTAAATATAAAGGATCCCTTAAGGGGGGACACCCGTTGAGTCTGCTAAAAAAAGGTATTTTTTGATAATTTTTTTAGGACATTAGAATAAATGCAATCGCTTTGGGTTTTTAGCATTTATAAAGTAATATTTCAGCTTTATTTTCAGAAATTTTCAGCAGAAATAATTTGTTTCCCTGCCATTGGCAGCCCTGCGAATAGAGAGCTGCAGGCGGTGCATTGGTCGCTTGCGGGACACCGAGTTCAGTACTGAAATATCGGAGAAAAAAATGGATTCGTGTTTCGGATTCTAAATTAAATTATCTAAAAGGTAGCACAGGATTTTTTCGAAATACGCAAAATGGCGGCGCTCAAAAAAAAAGTTCAATTTTTCGTTGAAAAAATCGCTACTAAAATGCGCATTAAAAATCGAAAAATTGGTATATTCTAAAAATCCTACGCTACCTTTCTGATAATTCATTTCTACATAGAAAACCGAAAGAATCAGCAAAATTGATCGAATAGTTTCAGAAATCTCTGTCCCGCAAGGTACAAAAATGTGGTTTCGAGAAAAACGCCTTTAAAGATTTGAGTTTTATTTAAGTTTTATACCTGCTCAGTTCCCTATTTCTCGCTGTATCTTCGTAACGACTTTGTATATCGAATTGGTATTTTGACAAAACATTCTAGACAGTATAAAGAAAGATGCGGAAAATGCAAAAAAAATTAGATTTTTAAAAATTTTCAACGGATGAAAAATATCGATTCGAATATTTGACAGCAATGTTTAATTACTTATCTGATAGTTCATTTCGATTTGATATTATGAATTTAAGGAAAACTTCAAATTTAAGTGACATGCAAAGCAACTGACTATTTTTTTTCAAATATTAATAATAAATAAAAATAAATATAGCATTACGCTTTCTACCCATTACTGGGTGTGTGTAGCAGACCTTGGTAAATTATATATTTTGCGCGTTAAGTGCGGCTACGAGAACTCAAATCACGGTCCCCAAAGTTGTTAGTAAAGAGGGAGCCACAGGAGTAATATTAATGTGGTGAAAATTGATTGTCGGCTCTGGGAATCGAACCCGGGTTTTCAAATCCATAGGTCGAGTCATGAACGACCAATATACGAGCCCTGTCTCATATCAGTTGACCCGAGTCTTATTTTTTCGTTTGATGTTTTACTTTGCAAGTTTTATTTCTCGTGTAGTATGCAAGAAAATTATACGAAATTTTAATGAGACATATACTAGTATGTTGTAAATATACAGATAAAATTTGAAGTCAATCGATACGTACACCTTGGAATGACAGTCATTGGAACAGGAAGTAAACATTTCTATGTTAACTAAAACTTTTTCGTTTTATACAAAAACTGTAATTTGTTTTAAATAATAAGTAACTTTTATTTCATTCTTCAAGTTGCCTACAAGATAAAAATCATGATAGTCCATTAGCATGTAGAATTAGTTTTTTGTAAAAAAAATTGCTAGTTATACTGCTATACATTTTGTGTCTAAGGTATATTTAATGTTAAATTTAGTTAAAAATGTTGAAAATTAATTGTAGAATTTAGTAAATGTCAGATACCTGCGTTTTTAGTGTTATTTAAATTTTAAACAAAAAATAAGATTCGGGTCAACTGACGCGATACAGGGCTCGTATAAACTTGGTTAAATTGCATGGTACCTTTTATCTTTTTTCATTATTCATCAATTTAGTATCTGTACGTGTTATAAATTAATTCTATTTTAGAGATAATTTCATAACTTAATTCTCATATTTAGCAACAATTTTCAAGATTGAATATGTAAACACATCTACGAATCATGAGTTTAGTTGGCAAAAGTATGACTGGAAAATCCAAGTACTCAACTCAAATTCTAAAAATAATCTCTTATTCCTGCAATGGACTTACACACAGAAATAGAATAGCAATGGCAATATTTCTGCATGCGAAACATAACAGCTAGACACTTATTAGTCTGCAGCTAGAAGTTATAACGAGCTTTGATATTTTTGGTAACAAAGTTTAAATTTGAAATATAATTCAGTTTTGTTTCCGCGCATCTTGTTGAATAACGGTCCAATATTCTGTCTAGATATTACTTTGTGTGAAAATGACAAGAAAAAAATGATATCTCGACTGCTGGAGTAAAATATAAATCATGGCCACTTACATCAACAAAACTTAAATATTTAACTTGGTTTAAATAAATAAAAGCAAATCAAATATTTGACAGCAATGTCAATTATTCCATATGACATGTAATTTTAATTTGTTTTTATTTATTTAAACTACATTTAAAACTTAAATTTTGTTGGTGCAACAGCCCATTAGAATCTATTTATATATTTATTTTATTTAAAACACTAGATTTTTTGAGTGAAATGTATTATAAATCCACACCAGTATATAAGAAAAATTATTAAACTTTTTGGAAAATATGAAACATAATAAAACATTTTATCAAGCATATTTTCCAAAAAGTCTAATAATTTTCCTACTCTAGATTAGAGTAGGTGGCTTAGTGATATTGAGTCGGCCTGTGGATTTGAAAACCTGAGTTCAATTTCCACAATATTCACCACATTAAAATTACCTCTGCGGCACCCTTTCCACTAACATCTTTGGGGGCCGTGATTTGATGGCTGGTAACCGCATTTCACGCGCAAAAAATATATCACTTACCGAGATCTGCTACGGCAGAGTGCCATACCCAGTAATGGGTAAAATGCGTGATGATATATTTATTGATTTTATTTTTAGATGAGGAAATGAATCTCAGTTACAGTACAGGCTACGGTAGCTCATAGTAGAATTGAAACCACTCCGATTCAGACGTATTCTTTGGTACAAATTGGAGTCAGCGAACTATAACTGTTTGTTATTAAATATTACAAGATATCTTGAGTTCGGGTACTTGTTTGAATCCTCAAATTCAGAAAAGTTATACAAAATATTAAAAAAAAGTATATTTGAATTAATATTTAATTAAATAAAATCAAACTACCTTCTGAAGAAGTACATTTTATTCAAATCTTTAGATTTAAATGTTCAAAAATATGTTTGATAATTTTATTAAAAATTAGAAAAAAAATCAAATAAGATATATTACAGTAAATATTTATGTAATATCTTACGAGGAAATAAAAGAAAAATATCTTCAAGCCAAAATATCACAATAATTTCTTAATTACCACGAGGATGTTACGACATTGAGTTCTTATTAAGAGATAAAATTTAGTTTTATCTCTGTTTCTACTAGATACAACAAAAAATAAATGTAAGTAAAATTATTGTCACATAAATCATGATATTATTATCAAAGTATTTATTTATTTATTTACTACTTTCGACCGTTATAAATATTAATGATAATTAGAAACAATAAATACCAGAATATAAAATTAAATGATTGTGAAAAATATCACACCACTATTTTAAAACGATTTGTTATCTTATCAGATAACTAGTTACAAATTCTTTAATTAAACGGAGTAAAAAATCGATTACTCACTTTTGCTTGATACGGACTGGTTTGAAAAATGAAACGTATGATTAAAATCAAAAGTTCATATGAACATATTTAGGCAGATTCATAAAACGAGTTAACAGATCCAATAAAAACGTTTTTAATATTTTCTATAACTTTATTTCAAATTTAAGTAAATTCACAAAGTTAGATAAATAGTTTAACTTTAATTGATCTCATGAAATGAAACGAAATTAAATAAAAAATACTGCTATCGACTAACTTGTTGTATTAATGAGCACATTTTTGTATCAGTATGTGAATTTCTTTCTATTTCTCAGCATTTTAGATTATACACTAGTATAATATTTTTAATCATTTAAGAAAACTAGAAATGCAGAAGTTAATTTTCATTAGAATAAGGTGAAATTTATATAATCATATTTTGAACTCAAATTGTACTAAGAAAAGAAAAGAAAAAACTTTCAAAAATTTTATATCCCATTACTAGTTATTTGGATTTATTTTTAAACAAACTCGAATAACAAGCAATTTTAATTATTAACCTGAATTATTTAATTAATTAGAGGATAGATAGCTCAATTGTATCGCGCGGTCCGTGGATTTAAGGACTAGGGTTGTTGATTTTACGACTATTCGAGACTTCAATTGTTCGGCTTTATTAAACCTTTGAATTTTGGAATATTCCGAATTTTTGAATTATTCGAATTGTGAATCTGGATCCTAACGTAAATACGGCATGTTGATATGAATTATTTTCAGAGTAAACTCATGTGCAGAGTTTTGTATTAATTCGTAAGTAATTATTATTAATTATTATTATTTGCCAAATTAATTAAATTTAGACTTAAAATTTAATTAAAACGTTTTTGTATCTTTTTTATTGTCATTTTAAAACGTCTTACTAAAAGTCCATAGCATTTAGATGGACGGTAAGAGAGTAGATGGCTTAATTAAGACGCCTAACCTTGCAAAGTTTTTTCAGGATAATTCGCCGAGTTTGTTATTTAATTCGTGGCCGACTTTTTGCGTTTTATGTGTGAGCGTATTTGAAGATGTCAGATGACGTTAATTCAGTGGGAAAAATTCGAGAATTCGAAGCTTCGAAAAATCGTAAATTCGAAGTTTTTTTGATGAAGTTCAAAACATTCGAATGTTCGAACGTTCAGAAATTCAAACTTCGGTGGAAATCAAGGACCCTATTAAGGACCCGAGTTCGATTCCCATAGTCTTTTACTTTACAATAAATTTACTCCTGTAGGCGGTATATGCAGATTATTATTATGCAAACTCGTATTGTTTAGGTTTTGATATCAAAACCTAAACAGAGCGAGTCACACCGAGGGAGATTGGAAAGATGGAGTGATTCAGGGGATCATTCATGATATGGCTGGCAGAGAAGTTCGATCGCTGTATTGTAGAATAATTAATTGTGAACTGTTTATCATATTTTCTATTAATTAAATTATAATACTTTTATTTGATCAATTGTGTATTCATTGTTTTTGATCAAAATCTAACACTGCGTCCTACACCCCTGTTTTTCCTCCCTCACTAACATCTTTGGGGACTATAATTTCACGAAATGATTTTAATAAACAAATTTGTTTCATTATTTTAAATATACTAATGATGATATACATATATTCAAAATAGTAAAATAAAGAGCTTTTTTTTTCTTATAGAAAAAAAGTTAAAGGGGAGAGGAGTCTTTATATTTTTAATGTTTATTTAAATGACCATTACGGTTCCCTCTCCACTAACATCGTTGGGAGTTCGCGATTTGTCGGCTGGTAATTGCACTTCACGCGCAAAATATATCTCTTACCGAGATCTGCTATGGCAGAGTGCCACACCAAGTAATGGTTAAAAGACGTGATGATATATTTATTTATTTATTTTATTTAAATAAGTTTTTATGAAATACTCACCGAGCAAGAACATTCAGTCTTTTTGCCTCTGAGATCATTGACAACCCCTTGACACGTCTCAAAACACACACATCCATTATCAAACGCTCGTCCCGTACTCAGGTCCCCGAGAGACAGCTTCGAGGGTTGCACCGCAATGGGGCGGAGCGCCTTCTGAGCGCACTGCTGCAGCAGCCCCGTCGCATCGGACTGCGAGCGCTGGTGCGTCTTCTTCGTGGGCACTGTCACCGTGAGATGCTTATCGCTGGGGGACGTTATCAACGTGCTGGTGGTGGTGGTGGTGGTAAACTTCTGATCCTTGGGTCGCAGTTCGTCGGACAGGATGAGGTTCTTGAGCTTCGTGCCGTGGGATTTCTTCTTGGAAGGAAGAGCTGCGTCGGAGCTGTACGCACCTAGGAGCCAGGCGCATTTTAGGGAAAAGTCTGCTGATTGTCGACACCTGCAAACAAGAAATTAGTTTTACTAACTGATTTAATAGTATAAAGTAGATTTTTTTTTCAATATTTTCAGATATTGTAAATACTTAATAGTTATTTGTATCAAGAGTTGAAAATAGCAGAGTATGCAGACCGAGACTATAATATTGTAGCACGAACGTAGCGAGGACAGCAATTAGTCGAGGTCTACAAAAATAATTTAAACCATAGATATTAAGATATTTAACTACTAAGAAATGGCGTTGATCATGATATGTCAAACTTGAGATAAAGATACACTTTCAGTTGGTCTCCATAACCTTACCATTGCTGACACTTGTATTTCTTTGTTTTATCTTTTATTTTGTTTTTGCTAGTAACGTTTTTTTTTATAAATGTATATTGAATATATATTTCTGTGTTATCGTTATTTAAAAATCCCAATACACATGTTTTCTACGATCAATAAATTTTTAAAGTAACCAATAAAAAATTTGAATGTAGCTAATTAGGAAAACACTACAAACAAAATAATAGTTATTTATTATACAAGTGTTTTATTAGGTATATAAAACACGCAAGAAAAGTTTAAACACGAGACCGAAGGTCGAGTGTTTATTATTCTTAAGTGTTTTATATACCAATAAAACATAAGTGTAATACAAAATTTTATCCACAACTCATAATTATAGTTACCGAAGAAGATTGGTCGTAACGTTTAACATTGATTCAATTATATAGAGTTTTTCAAAATACGGTAGATCATGAAGTGATTGCTAAGTAACAAGTTGTCTATAGTGTTTTATGGAATATAGTGTTTTATGAGCCATATAATTCAACTGAAATCAGTGTAATGTCTTTATTATATATGAGTTGTGGATAAAAATATTAAATATTGACATTTGACGTCTGCAGATATTATGCAGATCGTTCATTGCTAATTAATATTTATAATGTAGAGTCTAAGTATAATAACAAGGAAAAACATTACTAAAATGTAAGATATATCGGTTTCAACACGATTAAATTATGTACAATTGAAAGCAGGAAAAGACCAATGTTTAGTATTAAATTTTACCACTACATATTAGATAGATTACAATGTGCCAACTGCAATTACTGTTTAAAATATATTGGATTCAAAAAATCTAATCGTAAAACACTTTATTATTGGTAGTATATACTCAGGCAGACTGCCTCTAGCAGTCGTAGTCCAGAGGAAACAGGTTGCTCAGTGGTATCGAGTCGGCCTGAGAACCCTAGTTCGATGATCACAGCCGACAAAAATTTTCACCCGAGTTTTCACCACAATAAAATAACCCCTGTGGCTCTCCCACCAACATTTATGTGGGCCGTGATTGACAACTGGTAACTGCACTTCACCTACCAAGATCTGCTTTGACAGAGTGCCACACCCTGTAATGGGTAAAAAGCATGATGATATATTTATATTTATTTTTAATAAAAGAATTCGTGAGCTTCTTGCTTAAATTAAATTATTAACAAATTCTATTGTATCTGAGTAATTCGGATTTCTCTCTAAGCTGTATTGCAATTATTAGGATTAAGTCCCTGTTGTTCAGAGTAGTAAATAAATAAATACAATGAAACACTTATTGAAATTAGCACATTGGAAAACGACCCAATTGGAATAATCATGATTCAGATAATAATCGTTATTGTACTGTAATTACATTTATTATTTAAGGTTTCTACTCGTATGTCTACTATACTAACAATTTTATATTGTAAGTTAATGTTCTGCACGACAAGATGAGATGAGTGATTTGATCTTCATTCCAGACTAGACAACGAACATTAATCACTAAAGCAGAATAGAATCAATTAATTTCATCCCTCTTCTTCTTCTCACATGACTTTAAAATTACAATTAATATTCGTTAAAAACCCACATACTACCAATTTAAAAATTCAATAAAAATAATATACGAGAATGTGATTGATGATAACGTTGTGGAACTAATTATTAAAGTTCTACCATTTATTCTCTTTCAACTAATGTTACTCTCTCTAATCTAAACTTAAAAACTAATTAAATTTCAAACCTGATTTATTATTATATTAAGCCCTTAGTATCAAATGTACATCAGAACTACAAAACTCAGAGACGATATAATTAATTAGAGAATAAAATATGTAAAAATGCAATGTTTCACAAGAAATTCTTCAACAGAAAGTAGCGAATGTGCATAGATTTAGTCATTATGAAAGCATCAAACTGTTACACAGGAACTATTAAAATTCCTCAAGAAATCTGTACGGAATACTTGCCGACAGATACGAAGTATAAATTAATAGCGAGACGATTCTTCTAATTCCACGCATTATTTTTTCATTTTAGAGCAATATTACTTTCATAAACATTTTCATACCACTTGATTATTATGTTAATTTTGTATGCGGGGCTGAAGTATGAAATTAATTTACGATATTAAATTTCATAAAAACAAAATTATTATTCTTGCACAATAATCCATGTTTAACAAACCGTGCGAAAACGCAACATTAAAACACGCAGAGCTTTAACGTTGCTAGGCAATGACAAAATTATCAACTTTTTTATTTATATATTTCCATTTCATATAAAAATAAAATAAATAAATATATAATCACACCTTTTACCCAATGCTGAGTGTGGTACTCTGCCGAAGCAGATCTCGATAAGTGATATATTTATGCGCGTGAAGTGCGGTTACCAGCCGTCAAATCACGGCCTCCAAAGATGTAAGTGGTGGGGGAGCCACAGGGGTAATTTTAATGTGGTAAAATGTTTGTCGGTTGTGGGAATCGAACCAGGGTTCTCCGGATTCACAGGTCGACTCGGTACCACTGAGCCACCTACCCCATTCGAATGGGGAGTTATACAATTGACGTCACGGCAGGGAGAGATGGAAGTGAACCAAAAGAAAGAGACGTCTCGCACTAGTGAGAGAGTTAGTTGACAAACCACGACTAAGGCTGTGTTCGGAGTTGCACTTTTATCACTCTAACATACCAAATCCTAAATTTGTGTGCCCTTAATGACGTCATAATTTAGGGTTTTAGGAATTAGATTTTAGGATTTGTAAGTGCACACCACGCCTTGAAGTTGGTAAGCAATCAAGAATAGTTTTTTGACGTTTACAGACTGTCAAATTTCCTATAGTATTTTTGAAGAAAAAAACGGCTTCTTATTTTCTGTGTAAGTATAAAAAGTATTTAAAATATTATTATTAATACCTAAACGTCTATATGTCAAGCAATTCAACATACAAGACTGCAGATGTCGCTTCCTAATTCCTAATTTCTTTCCCCAATTCCTAAATCCTAAATGTCAAAAGGTTACTTCGAAAACGGCCTAAGTAGAGCACACTTTTAACATACGATGCAGATTAAATTAAATTAAAAATATTATCTAGTTAATCATGGTCTATCAACCAGCTCTCTCGTTAATACGAGATATCTCTTTTTGTGTTCATTTTTAAATGTATAACTCGCCATTGCAAAACAATCCACATAGTAACGTAAACAAACAAATGCTAACCTATCTCCATGAGAACGATAATACATCAAACCACATACGCAAAAATATGAAATGAATCAAAATGAAAATGTTGCTTTCTAGCTCTATTTTCCAGATTATGATGCAGGTATAATAAATAATAGCGTATGATACACGTGCATAAGTGTCTTTAAAGCACTAGTGCTGTTAAAAACCCTCGGTTCTTAAACTCGTCACCAGAGCTGGGCAGTAGCTAGCTACTTTTGTAGCTTAGCTACATTTACCTTAGCTGTAGCTGTAGCTTAGCTAACTGTGAAAAAATATAGCTGTAGCTTGTAGCTAGCTACTTTTTTTTCTATTAGCTTAAAAATAACAACTGAAGCTACTTTTAAAGCTACTTTTTATAGCTTAAAGCTACTTTTTGTAGCTTCAAGCTACTTTTTGTATCTTCAAGCTACTTTTTGTAGCTTCAAGCTACTTTTTAAGCAGAAGGTCAACAAAGTACGCATGCGTACAAGCTAAACCCACACAAAATAATTATTTGTTGCCGGTTCTAACTGGCTCTAATACGCAAAAAAACACAGTAGGTGCCAGATGGTATTTGCTATTTTTGATATTTATGTACGTAATAGTAAATTAACAGTCATTATAACAAAAGACTGATCATATGACAATGGCAAATTTAATTGTTTCACAATAATTAAAAAAAGTAGCTTCAAAATTTAACAGCTACTTTAACAAAAGCTTTTAGCTGTAGTTTAGCTATATTTTACAAAATATAGCTTATAGCTGTAGCTTAGCTACTTTTTTAAAGAATACCTGTAGCTGTAGCTTAGCTACTTTTTTTAAGTAGCTTGCCCAGCTCTGCTCGTCACACGTGCTTTAATGACTATATTCGTATTTTAAGAATATCTTTAATTTAGTAAACGTGAAATAACAAAAATCATGTTTGTTTATTTTTCTCTATAATTTTCTTATGAACCTTTCGAATATACACATGAGTAAAACTAGACTCTTAAGTGGAATAAAATAATAAAAATTATTACGTGCTTTTTGCAAAATATTGTTTATTCTCAACATCCGACGTCATCAAAACAAAAGACATATTTTATATGCCAAAACATGCGCCATAATTGGCCACCCAAACAATAAATATACTTTTTTACTTTGTAACTAATATTTCAGAAATTATTAACTGTGCTATACACATTAGTGTTATTCATAAATAAAAATATACAAAACAAATACACAACAAATACAAAATAATGTTCACGTTTTAGTAAGTGAAGTTTAATTTCAAAGGACGGAAATATGTCAGAGTAAATTTGTAAATTTATGTCAAATCCGGGGTCAAGTCGGTCCCCTCCAAAAGCAATTTGTACGCGTAGCGGAGTGACATTTATACCCTCATTTTTAAAAGAAGGGCAATGATCCTACTGATTGGGAACGGGTTTGTTGAACTTTTACTATTTTTCAAAAAGGAAGTTGCCAACATATAAACAATATATTTTTAAATTACGCAAATATTACTCGACGTAATATTAAATATAGTTTATATATACATTTAAATTAATTTCAAATATAGTTAAATTTATAAGTACACACGTGTATGTTCATTAATAATTTAATGATAATTTAAATTTAAAATATTCTTGAAAAAAGAATGAAAAATAATTGAAGTAATTGTATTTGATATATAAGTGCGCATTTAAAAAGTTGATAAGAGCGTTCATAATAATCTGAATGATTTTATTATCATGCAATGTGCGCAATAGTTTTCCATGAAGATAAAATATCAATCTATGAAAATAATTTTTATATGTGGGCTCATCAACTATACTCAATATATGGCAAATATTTATCACAAATGGAAACTACTTACATTTTTGTAGTACTGAATTGTTAAAAACTTTTAAAACCTGTTTAAAAGACCATTACAATAAATAGAAACATGAATACATATTATGAAGCTTTCTCTAGTTCGAAGAAGAACTAAATATATGACCGTTGTTGTTATGCATAATAATTAGCCACTAAAATTACAAGAGAGACGACAGAAGCATTTTTTCTCTACAATAATTAAAGAACGTTTGTCGTAGAGAACTGGGAAATATAATTAACTCCTAGCGAATCACTGTTAGTCGCACGTAAATACTACGAACTACCATTACTATGAATATTCATTGAAACTTTTACAGCCCGATTATCAAAAAAGTTTTAGCTAATCCTGACTTTTGGATTAGCTAGTATTATTCTTACTCGATTTTAAAAAGTTAATTTAAATCACTTTCTGAAAAGTGAATGGTAATAAGAATGTATTAGAGTTTGTTTATTTAATTTTTTTTGAGACTATGGTTTAATTTAATATGACTAAACCAAAATTCAAGATTAGCTAAAACACTTTTGAGAATAGGATGCGGGCACTCACGTGACAATGTGACGTAAAAACAGATGTCTGGGCTTGCGATCACTGGGCCACCTACAAAATGAACTATTTTTTTGGGACGAGATTTGAAACGAACGGTTCCTTTCAAATCTTGTTGGGCTGCGATCACTGCGCCACCTAAAATTGAACTATTTTTTTATGACGAAATTTAAAAAGAACGTTTCTTTTCAAATCTCGTCCCAAAAAAATAGTTCATTTTGTAAGTGGCGCAGTGATCGCAAGCCCAAACAGCTGTTTTTTACGTCACACAACGTCACATTGTCACGTGAGTGCCCGCATCCTATTGGGCTGATAGTGAATAAACAACATAATAGCAAGAGTTTTTCGTTATTTGTAGATTATTTAAAACTTCTTTGTTAACATCGATCTCTGTGTTATCAATGTAGCGTGTAATTAACTAAAAATATTACTTGTAAATAAAATAAATAAATATAAATATATCATCACGCCTTTTGCCCATTGCTGGGTGTGGCATTCTGCCGAAGCAGATCTCGGTAAGTGATATATTTATGCGCGTGAAGTGCGGTTACCAGCCGTCAAATCACGCCCCCCCCCAAAGATGGTAGTGGTGGGGAAGCAACAGAGGTAATTTTAAATTGGTGAAAACGTAGATTTTATAGAAAAATAAATTAAATAAAAAATACAGAGAAATAGGCTTGTTTCTCATAATTATTTAATAAATAAAATTTGTAGTGGTTAAAAGTCTGCATCTAAATCAATCAACTAATTTCATTTTCTGTGTTTTGTAACGGTAGAAATTAAATATGAAAATTTACAAAATTACAATTTAATTAATGTTAATCACTGAATTAAAACAAAATAACAAACATATGCATTAAGTTTTTCTGTCAAACTTTTTCCTGAATAATGCCATTTAATTTTTTTTTATGCGATTAATTTTCTATTTTTAATAAATTTGTAAAAATAATGTAAAAATTACACACAGATCAAAAACTTACTTTTGAACAATGCAAAACTTCAATGTGTCAAAATATTGAACAGAATTAAGTCGCGCATTTGTCCATTATTTTAACATATTATATAGTAATTTTGTAAATTTTCATATTTAATTTTGGCCGTTAAAACAAAGAAAATAAATTTAGTTTATTGGTTTCGATGCAGAATTTTAAGATCATTAACTCTTATTTAAAGTTTTGTTGTCTAAAATAATTTGACAAGCAATGCGCACTAAAAATATGTTTTCCCATGTTAAACGCCTATGGCACGCTTTTAGGTATATTAATTTGTTTTAATACTTTATAAGTAAATCAACAAATTTTTTAATAAAAATTCTAATTGAAAAATTACTGTTACATATCTCCTTTAGAGCCACTTTACTGCAAACAATAATTATTATGTATCAAGGATGATAACAGGTGTTTCTGGTCCGTGGCATAATATTAGCACGAGGCGCAAAGCGCCGAAATTTAATAACATGCTCAGGGTCAGAAACTCTATTTTCACCCGTGGTGCATACAATATTTTATGCACAACAAAAGAACATTTAATTTTGAATTAAAAAGTTTTATAACAGCTACTATTATATGTCAAAATGACATTTTGCAAAATCAAGTATTCACAAGTATGGGGTAATGGCTCAGTGGATCTATGAACCCTAGTTCGATCCCCACAACCGACAAAACATTTTCACTAATTTAAAATTACCCCTGTGGCTCCCCTCCACTAACATCCTTGGGGGCCGTGATTTGAGGGCTGGTAACTGCACTTCACGCGCATAAATATATCACTTACTGAGATCTGCTTCGGCAGAGTGCCACACCCAGTAATGGGTGAAAGGCGTGATGATATATATTTTTTTTTTTTTAAGTGTTCACAATAAACAAAAATTGTCATTTTATTTATGTATCCATAGGAAACTATTTTATTACGGCCCTAGGGCCAAAAATAAGTGTTTAAGCCCGCTTTTCATGGCTAAAACATTAATTTCGGCCCGGCTGTGCATAAAAAATGACTAGTATGTAACTAAAAAATTAAATCTAATTCTACGACTTTAATTTTAAACGTAATGTATCCCAAACACGAACCCTTTAAATTATTCATTCAGTAATTTTTTGACAAATACAAAACTAATTACTTTTACTATACACGACAATGTAAAAACAATATAATAAGACTGCGTCGTAAAAGCAATATGATTAATACAACGAATTACCGTAAAAATCCCACTCTGTGAATCTATAACGAGAAACAACTCATTTTAACTCAAATTGTGTGGGTTGCGTCAACTGCAAACGTCTGGCAATGAAAACATGAAACTCTAAAAACTTGTCTAGCGTAACAAGTAAAAATACTTTTGTTTTGTTTATACGTAAATTTAGTGAAAAGATTGCCAAATGTTTAACAAATAAATAAAGCATTGTTACTCATGCAATTCTAGCTCGTATTACTGCAAAGAAACGTGACAGTGAAAAATTACAATTTGCTAATGTATTGTTATTGCAATTTGAGGTTATGTATTGTATTGTTTATATTTAAATTTGTAGTTTTATGTGTTTGAAATATAATTGTATGTTAATTATTATCTTTAAATTGCAAATGACTGTTTAGACGATTAGTCAATTACACAATGATCGCATAAATCCATTTTTTTAAATTAAAAATTTATAGTGAGAGTAAAAAAAAAGTTTGGAGTTATCGTTGTGTTTCATACTTCGAATTAGATTGTATTTTTTTCGCATTAACACTATTTGATGCTATAATTAACACTTACTTTTGTGAATTATAAACGGAGTTAAAATTGAAACTATAATGGTGTTAGCTGTTAAACTGTTTCATGAATCTGATTATAAGAAACTATTATAGCTAATCATATAACTATTTATGGAGTAGATGGCTTAGTGGTATCGAGTCGGCCTGTGGATCTTGAGAATCGAGGTTCGGTTCTCACTGCCGACAAATATTTTCACCATATTAAAATTACCCCCGTGGCTCCCCCCAACACTAACATCTTTGGGGGCCATGATTTGATTTCCTAGTAACCACACTTCACGAGCAAAATATATCACTTACCGAGATCTGCGACGGCTGAGTGCCACACCCAGTAATGGGAAAAAGACGTGATGATATATTTTTATTTTATTTTTACAACTTTATAAATATATACTATTCAATACAGTCAGTTATTTTGTTGACAAATAATCCTCGCCTTATTTGCATTCAATTTTTTTTTTCCTAGAAAATCTTGGACCTTTTTGTTTAAACTTAAAATTACGAACAAAATGAGACTTATCAAAAATATACCACTGCTGCATGCTGATTTTGATCAAATAATCAACATATTATATTATACAAAATAAAATAAATAAATATGTCCTCACGCCCTTTACCTATTACTTGGTGTGGTGCTCTGCCGTCGCAGGTCTCGATAAGTGATATATTATTATATTTATGCGCGTGCAGCTACCAACCGTCAAATCACGGTCCTAAATGATGCTAGTGGAGGGGGATATTACTTTATAAACTGCATAATTAATCAAATTAAAAAGTAGTCTTTCTAGTCGTAATATAATAAATTTCACCGCATAACCTAAAAATTAAACATCTGAAAGTAAAATGTATACATGTATATGTACTTAAGATTAATTAAATTTTAAAAATAAACAATGTCTCTCTAATGTAACTTGTATACACTGTAGCAAAAAGTGAATTTCAATTTCAACATCGTAATTAAAGAAGTGAAAAATATAACAATTTAAAAATGTATGTTAAATGTTTCTGGGAAATAAATTTCATATTTTAATTAGTTTAATGTTTGTTTAGTACCGCAATTTTAACATTACAGCTGTTAATACACAAATAAGTTCTCATTTTCTATCATAATATTTATATTATAAATTAAAATTTTTCGTTCAAAAAATATTTATGTTAAATTAGATGTTATAGAAGTGATTATCGACTCTTGTTACAAAATATTTACATAATTACTGTTTTTTGCAAAATCAATCTCATGAATTCTGGAAAATTCACTGCATTTACTGCGGTTAATTTATTTGTTTTTTGAACTACTAACATATATCTTGATGATCTTTTTTGTTAGCAGATTACTAGTTATATTTAATTGTTCATTAGCAAACAGTAGTTCTGCGAGTTTAGCATTTACATTTACTTATGTTCGATTTATAATTTGGCTGTTAATGTAAATTGATATGTAAATGTTAACTAGTGCACAGTTTATCTAGCAAATGTTATGTTCGCAACGCAAATTATACATATTTACCTATATTTTATAGGCGAATAATTATTTATTTCTACTCAGTTACAACAGGAATTTAATCCCAATTACAATACAAAGTTCGGACTCACAGAGCCGTAGTGGTAGATCATATATATTTCGCTTGAGTGGGATTTGAATTCGGGATCTCAGGCTTCGAATGCCGTAACGCTATCCACATCGTCATACTGCCGGTCAACAATAACAAAACATAATAATTGAATGGAAAACTAGACATAAATCGTATATGTACGAGTATATTCAAAAGTTTGGTGGTTGCTTGGTATTCCTGAAATCGGCAAAAAAGTGATTATTTTCATGACCAATTTTAGTATGGAAAGTAGATTTTTACCAAAACAGTCAAGTAAAGTACGTAAATAACAGTCTGGTAAAGTACAAAACAGTCTGATAGTTACAAACAGTTTTCTTTCCTATCCAATATTGAATAAGAAAAATGCAGTTTTATGGACCTTTTCATTTATAAATTGAATTATTAACTATATTTAACTGGGATATACTCGTAATTATAACTGTAATGTCACAGTCAAATTAAAAACTGAACATTTAAAAAGCTAACATGTTCGTATAATTTTAACAAACCTGTATTATAGTAGTGTTACATGCGCATTTGTAATTAAAATAACTTACATGTTTCTAAAAATATAATTATGTTTCGTTTATTTATCTATTACCTACATTTAAAAAAATTAAAACCTACTTATAAACTAAAGTAAAAATATAATTTCGGTTTAGTTACATCAAGCTAAACAATAAACTCAAAAAAATTCAAAGAATCAATTCCTGATTTGCTCCTATTGTTTACATAATGTTTTCAAATTATTTTTAACACCGGTTTATAGATTTTGTTGAAATTAAGATATTTTATCCAATCAAACAATAATACTATCTATGTTTTGTTTTTCCTATCTGTCAATCGCGGGCCGGTTTGTTCGGTATGTTGCGTATACTAAGTATTAATAAAATCGTTAGTGTTCAGATAATCTGCTTGTTTGTTTTCATACGAATCGTCACGCTCAGGTAACGGATTTCTCAACAGATTTGTTAAATCAAAATAAAAAATTATTTAAATCTTTTCTAAAAATTCAATTTAAAATTTTAAAATATTATTGAATACTATAAAGAATAATAGTCTATTACGTACCATGAACTGTAAGTGACAGTTTTTAGGTCAAGAATGTAGTTTGAGAAATGGAAGCCCGTATTCGCAACCTAAAAATTCACTTACAGTTCGAGATTAGTAAGCTATTTTTTATAATACTTACCGAGATCTGCTTTAGCAGAGTGCCACACCCAGTAATGGGTAGAAGGCGTGATGATATATTTATTTTATTTATTTATTTATTTTAAATAAAAAAGAAAAGAAACAGTTTCAAAATTAACAGCTGTCAAATTGTTGTTACATTAAACAGGATCTTGCTCTATAATATTCACTTCCTGTCCACGGTGGATGGTAAGTAGGTACGTTGATTTCCACCGAAGTTTGAATTTCTGAACGTTCGAATGTTTTGAACTTCGTGAGAAAAACTTCGATGCTTCGAACTTTACAATTTTTTGAAGCTTCGAATATACGAATTCTCGATTTTTTTGCCACTGAATTAACGCCATCTGTCATCTCTAAACACGCTCACGCATAATTCGCGAAAAATCGGCCACGAATTAAATAATAAACTCGGCGAAGTATCCTACAAAAATTCTGCAAGGTTAGGTGTCCTAATTAAGACATCTATTCTCTTACCGCCCATCTAAATGCTACGGACTTTTAGTAAGACGTTTTAAAATGACAATAAAAAGGATACAAAAACGTTTTAATTAAAACGTTTTTGACGGTGTAGCAAAATTTTAAGTCTAAATTGAATTAATTTGGCAAATAATAATAATGAATGTTTATTATTTACTGCACATGAGTTTACTGTGAAAATAATTAAAACATTTTTGATAGTATAGCGAAATTTTAAGTCTAAATTGAATTAATTTGGCAAATAATAATTAATAATAATTACTTACGAATTAATACAAAACTCTGCACATAAGTTTATTCTGAAAATAATTTATATCAATATGCCGTGTTCACATTAGGATCCATATGCACAATTCGAATAATTCCAAAATTAGGAATATTCTCAAATTAGTTACCATATCAAAACTCATTTAACTTACAGACAGAAAAAATAATAATTATTATATTTATATTACATTGTTGACAAATTAAGACTATAATTATCAATTGTTCTAGTTAAATAAACAAAATAAATCACATGTTTTGATTGATTAAATATTTCGCTAATCTTCTACCATTCTAGCAAGATTAAAGATTCAGATAATAACTTTAGAACTGCATAAATGGATATACAATTCTCACCTTTATAATTAGAAATAATTTAAATTAAAAAAATAATTTTCCTAATGTTAAAAATAACTAGGTCAAACAGTATTTCTCGCATTTAACAATGTGTTAAAGTAGACACGTACAGAAGAATTTCGGTAGTTATTAAAAAAAAAACTATGCTTTCACTCATTATACTGAGATTTTCTAGCGGAGTCGTTAACCTCGAAACAGAAATGAAACTGAATCAATATGTCTGGAGAATTCATCGTGTTATTTAACTCTTCAATCTTAAAAAGAAACTCGTGCTCTAATAATCTTATTACTCTTTTATATAAGTGTAAATACTACTTGCAAATAATGACAATACAGTATTTGTAGGTATGTACTTTCTTTTTTACAATATTCAGCTCAGTACTTGATATTTTCAAAATAATTTGAAATGTGGCATTTTATCTTTTTTATTGTCAAATGTTTCTACATTATTTTTGATAAAAATACTTCGAATAAATAGTATAATTCTTCGTTGTCTGTTATCTCAACAGCGGGTAAAATACGCTGCTAATCTTCTAATCTTTTTTTTGGTTATTTTTATAATAAGTACGTTCTGTTATAAATTTAGGCGCCAATTTTTTACTTCATTGCCTCCTACCCGACTTTTTTTTGGTAATGTTTGTTTACAAGTAATTGTACGCCGAGTGTAAAGTATGCACGGATATTAAAGAAGTGATGACGTATAAAAAGCATGACTGATCAATGTGCACACATGGAAAATGATTGTATTATACAAATATGATGAACCAATAATGTAAGAGATACGAGGTTGGATAAATTAGACAAACCTTGTATACAACCATATAAAAATAGATATTTATAAGACAAGGATGACAAATGCAGTTTTTCGGAAGAAAGCGGGTCTTCACCTTGTCCAACAAACAGTAGTGTTACTTTTTTATATATATGCTATACAGTATTTTTTATACGATTATTGGAATATTAAACAACTTATGTCCGTTTGCACTGCTACCGTTTAGTTTTTCGGTTTAAGTAAGCTGAGTTTAAGCTCAGCCATGGTTTAAATTTGTAGTGGTTTGCACGGGTAACAACTAACTGCGGCTTACTTAAGCCTTAGTTTTTATGACAATATGTTTTATGAGTATTATACATTGTATGAATTTAGGAATTTTTGTATTTTCCCCCAACATTCTAGTAACTTTTGATACTTTAAAGTTACACATTTTTGTTTACAATTAATTCATTTTGACATTTCAAGCACAAGTGAGCAGTTGTGTTTTCAAATGAATTATCGATGTTTTGGTTGTATTTTGGTGTACATAATAAATATTACATTATAAAATACACTATTAATATTAAAATAAAATATTTTTTGTAGATGACGGAAGAAATATGCATATGTCATTGCTGGTAAATTATTACTTACAAATTATACGGAAATTCTAATTGATGTTTTACTTAAGTTAATAAACTCTTGTGACGAAATCGTTTAAAAAGATTTTCATCATCGAACCTATAAAATTAATTACTTCTTTCATATATTTTTCTTATATGAATATTTTCTATAGCTCTTATGTCTTCTATATCATTGTCCATATCGTAAGTATCAAAAATATCATTCATTTCAAAGTAATTTAAAAGAAAAACACATTCGCATATTTTCTTTCAAGTAAGTACCCGGCAACTATCACATAATTGTACTGTTAAGCCGAAGATGCAGTAGGGTTTAAGTTAAACTACAGACGAACTGTTTTAAATCTAACTTTAGTAACTGTGCAAACAGCTTAAAATTATACCTTGGTTTAAATGTTAAACGGTAGTGGTGCAAATGGCCATAAGAGATGGCGTTGATCACAATATGTTTTGATACAAATGTATACTTACAGTTGGTCTCCATAAGTTTACCATAGGATGCGGGCACACACGTGACACTGTGACGTTTTGTGACATAAAAACAGCTGTTCGGGCAAAGATCACTGCGCCACCTACAAAATGAACGAGATTTGAAAAGAACCGTTCTTTTCAAATCTCGCCACAACAAAATAGTTCATTTTATAGGTAGCGCAGTGATCGCAGCCCAATAAGATTTGAAAAGAACCGTTCTTTTCAAATCTCGTCCCAAAAAAATAGTTCAGTTTGTAGGTGGCGCAGTGATCTTTGCCCGAACAGCTGTTTTTACGTCACAGTATCACGTGAGTGCCCGCATCCTATTGGTATCACTTGTATTTCTCTGTTTTATTTTGTATTTGCTAATAGTAGTTTTTTTTTATATTCCACTGTATCCATGGTGACTAACTCGTTTATTTCAGATATTTTTTTAAAGTCCAAAAAAGTACATCAACCGAAAATGAAAAGTATAAATTAGCGACAACAAATATTATACTTTACTGAAAAAACATCACTTTTGACATACTAAAATTTATTTGCATATTATAAATATGTATCATTTTAATAGGATGCGGGCACTCACGTGATTCTGTGACGTAAGAACAGCTGTTTTGGGAAAGATCACTGCGCCACTTACCAAATGAACTATTTTGTTGGTAGCGCAGTGATCTTTCCCGAAACAGCTGTTCTTACGTCACAGAATCACGTGAATGCCCGCATCGTATTGAAATAATTCGCAATTTTACTACGCAATTTTTCATGAAAAGGAAGTCACAATTTTATTTCTAGCTAATTATTAATATAATTTTTACATAGCTAAAAATATAAAAAAATATGAAGACACTCTTTAACGATGCAAATTTTATTAGTTGTTGTAAAAACAAAAACAACTGTACATATAAAATTATATATACTACTTTTGTAACGTTGAAATTGTACTGCGACAGTACAATTTCATTTGCGAAGTTGAATAAATAAAATAAAGAATACTGAAATCCAAGCCTGGCAAAGGAAATGCAAAATGAAATTTATGAGATACGTTGGATGAAATTTAATATATTAACAGTCATGTAAAAATGTAAAATAAACATACAAGTTACAATACATGTTTTGAGGACTCGCATAAACATAAATATTTTAAATTATATTTCTTTTCAAACATAAGTAAATAAATATAAATATATCATCACGCCTTCGACCCATTACTGAGTGTGTGAGCACTCTGCCGTAGCAAATCTCGGTAAGTGGTATATTTTGCGCGTGAAGTGCGGCTACCAGCCGCCAAGTCACAACCCCTAAAGATGTTACTGGACCAGATAAGTAGTTTTAAAATAAATAAATAAATATATCATCACGTCTTCTACCCATTATTGGGTGTGGCACTCTACCGAAGCAGATCTCGATAAGTGATATATTTTTGCGCATGAAGTATGGTTACCAGCCGTCAAATCACGGTCCTCAAAAAGTTAGTGGAGGGGGAGCCACAGGAGTAGTATTAATGTGGTGAAAATGTTTGTCCCCAGCGGGAATCGAACCAGGGTTCTCAGGATCCACAGGTAGTTTTTAAATTTGATAAAAATTGTTTGTCGGCTGTGAGAATCGAAGCAGAGTTCTCAAATCCATAGGCCGACTCGATACCACTGAGCCACCCACCCCATGTATATGCCTATTAAATATCATCTTTATGTTTGTCACTTCAAAAGAAACCACATACACAGTTGTCCCAAAAATAACGAAACTTTTAATTTAAATCATAGAACACGTAGTGCAATCTATTGAACATACACATTGTTAGAAAGATACCTCTTTCCTCTTTCGAACGCACACAACTTCATGCAATCAGGTGACAGTTTAAAAATTTACGCACATTTTAATGATAGTAGTTTTTGTGTTTATGTTGTAAAAATACGATAGAACAATTAGCAAATATTAAATTTTGTGTTAAACTTGGAAAATTTGCTGAGACATACGAATTGATGAAAAAAGTTTATGGTAATGATTGTTTATCTCGTTCACAAGTTTATAAGTGGTTTGCAATATTTAAAAATGGTCGTGAAGATTTAAATGATGATGAAAGATCTGGACGTCCAAAAGCTGGAAATCGTGCTGAATTAGTCGAAAGAGTGCGTGAAATCATTGCTGTCGATGCGAATTTTACTGTTAGAATGTTGGGTGAAGAATTAAATACGAGTAAAAATACTATTTGAAGAATTCTAACTGAAGATTTAGGTAAAAGAAAGGTTTGTTCACGTTTTGTTCCACATGAATTAAATGAAGACCAAAAAGTCGCTCGTGTAAGTCAATGAATTTTTTATGAAAAAACATATTTATGTCATCGACCATCCTTCGTATTCGCATGATCTATCATCATATGACTATTATCTTTTTTCAAAACTGAAAATTGCCATGAAAGGAGCGTTTTATGATGATATTCCAGCCATTCAAGCAGCCGTGACACACGTGTTGAAGAACGTTCCTTTAGATGGCATAAAAAATCTATGCATGCTCTAGTTGATCGTTCTAAAAAGTGTATTGATTCAAATGGAACCTATTTTGAATAAATATTAAGTTTCAAACATAATACAATGCGTGTTTTATTCTATATCTAGAGTTTCGTTATTTTTGGGACATACTGTGTACGTTTGATTTTAATTATTTCGAGATTTTCCTCATGTTGTAGAATTAAGTCGAATCCTGCCATATTATACAAAAATGTCGGTTTGTTTGATGTATCTTGTATAAATATTTACGATATGTATATTAAATACATTTTATCAAAAAAAAAGCAGACGACCTTCACTTATCTTCTGATATGTTACACAGTATCTTCTTTTGTTCACTTTAAATTATAATTATTCCAAATTTCTTTACACAAGGTTAGTACTGATTAAACTAACCTAGATTCTTATTACAAAATGACATCATTACCGAAAAAATAAAAATTATCATTATTTCAATAATAACGAGGATCATATCTATTATAAACCGTTGCCAGCCAAGAATAATCATCGAGACTTGATACTAATGTCAATTTAAGAACACAAACAATAAAGTTTAAAATGAAACAAATATGTGGAGATAATATAAAAATAGTTTACTCATAATAAATTCTTGCAGATGTATTAGTCATCACTAAGGAGACGCAGACGATGTTCTGATGAATCAGGAAGCAAACAAAACAAGTCATATGATCGTTTCCTACCGAGCACAAATTTATGAGAAACTGTCAGGGGTAAACGCACTTGTTTTGATGACACAGCTGATGTTATCTATTATCTACTTCAAATAAGAATTCCTCGGAGGATTCAATATTGACTACTGGAGCTCTGATGGATAAGTTAGGAGGGGTTACGTTAGGAACTTGGTTTGATTGATATTTACTGAGATCTTTATGTATTTAGCAAACTAAATTTAATTGAATATCATTTTCAAGAATAATTTAGGTTCTGTATAAGGGTGGATCACTTTATTATTTTTAATACCATTACTTTTTCTAATTAAGGTAACACAAGGGTAAAACTTGAACCTTCTCGTTTATAGCCATATTTATGAGTTTTACTTACAATTTTACTTCTCTTATAAAATTTGTTTATCATACTGAACGAAAAATTCGGGGGCGAAACTTACATAATAGTTATTTATGTACAACCGGGTCGAAATTAATGTTTTCGCCCTAAAAAGCGGGCTTAAACAATTCTTTTTGGCCCTATGTCCATAAAAAAAATTTCAATGAATACAAGAATAAAATGACAATTTTTGTTTATTGTGAATACTTGATTTTGCAAAATGTCATTGTGACATATAACCTATGTTCATATTTTAATCTTTTAAACATATAATTAAATGTTATTTTGCTGTGCATAAAATATTGTATGTATCACGAGTGAAATTAGTGTTTCTGACCCTAAGTATGATTGTTAACACGAGGCGCAAAGCTCTGGGCCAGAAACGCTAATTTCACCCTTGGTACATACAATATTTTATGCACAACAAAATAACATTTAATTATATGTTCAAAAGATTAAAATATGTACATAGGATTATATGTCAAAATGACATTTTGTAAAATCAAATATTCATAATAAATAATAATTGACGTTTTATTTATGTTACATAGGAATAATTTTTTATGGCCCCAGGGTTACAAAAAAGTGTTTAAGCCCGATTGTTAGGGCTAAAACACATTAATTTCGGCCCGGTTGTGCATAAAAAAATTATGAATGTAAATTATGTGAAATAGTGTACCATAATAGGAATGTCTGGTGGAGATTAATTGGAGGATGAATCGAATGAATAAATGTTTCAAAGATTAATGCTATTGTCAACTCAATGTATCGATGGTGGCGCTGCGAACAGTTTCATCTAGTAGTTGGCAGACGCCATATAATGGGCCTTTCAAGACTTTTTTGAATTTTTTATATATTAATCTATGTAATAAAATAATGATACCCAAATTTTTTATTTTTTTCAAAAACTTGTATTAAGCATGATAAAAATATTTAAACTTTCGAAACAAATGAATATGACGTACTTGCATCTTAGCTTAAAGAGAGACAGATAAGACAGAGAAAAATAACATGTAACTTGTCGTTGTCAGTAGAATCCTCAGACAAAACATAACTAGACGGATAACATCGGCGTTTGTTGTGAGTCAGAAAGGGAAGGAATAATTGGTGGGTGAGGCGGGTGCGCGGCAAGGAGCAACTTACATAGCATCAAAGTGTACTCGCTCCTTGCCGCGCATCCGGCGGACCATCAAGTTATTCCATTCCTCTCTGCTTCACAACACTGCATTGACTTGAATACGGCATAATTCGTCTAGTATTATACGTCATTGGTAGAATCGTAGAATGCTGAATGCTTATTTCTTCTTCGTCTTCTTGAGCACCGACAAACGTTTCAGACAAAGCTCTGTGATTGGCTTAATGCAACTACGTCATTGCAATATGGCAGTGCGAACGTTTTGAATTATTCAACTTTAACTTTCATATTTCAGCAATAAAGATATCATTTATGGTATGATTTTATATTGTATTAAATATGATGTACGGTCAAGAATTTATTTTAATAAATATATTTTAAAAAGCTCTACCACTTGAATCCCCCCCATTGCTATTATATTATGTTAAATTTGCTTGTTTTAACAGTTTAACTTAGCATAGTACAACTTTTTCTACGGTCGTGTTGAAAAGTCAACATATCAACATTCAAAATAAATGTAGAAAGTATCTCTTTGCGGCAAGCAATCGTTTATGAGGTTGTTTCCAAGACAACCATTGTGAAACAATCTTTTTTTTTAATTAATGTAAAATATGAAAGTAAATGACTGAAGTCAAATATCGATAACTCGTGTTAAAATATACTATTTGAGTATTTACAATTTACATCACGCTCCAAAATGTAGTGGAAGGTATATTATTGTAAATTGACGACTGTATTTAAAACATATCATTTAAATTATGTTGATAATATTTATCGTATAATTACTCCGTAATATGTAGTCACAATTCCCGAAATGACCTGAGCATACTCATACTCTGGAATTAATTTTATCCTGATCGAATAACAAATTCGCATTCTTTGTAACGATTAAATTTAAGTTTTACACCAGTATGTGATGTATTTTCAAAATATTTTCATGTATCTTGGGAAAATCATAAAAACTTAAACTTCCCTCGGTCATTTGAATGGCATCCGTAAATACAATTCGTTATGTTACTTTTTCCTGTTTTTACTACTTTAATATACTGCATGACTCACACATAAATCACATGTAACCGCAACTTTAGGTACCTTCATACAGTGGTTCAAATTTCTGCCAACTAATGTCATATTGCATCTCTAGGATCGTCAATTGCTACCCCATAGTGTGATCATATATAATATTTTTATATTTTTGGTAGTTTCAAGAAAAACTAAAACTTTTATGATTAATAATAAAATAGTTTCCCATATGCTTCCACTAAAATCAATCCCACTGAATATGGTAACGAAGTGAAATAACTTGACTTATTAGCTGTATTCCATTTGCCGCTTGGTTCATTAAAATCAGTTCAGATAAATTAGAGAACATGACTAAATCAACTGAATTAAGCAAACTTACACACTTATTGGAGTAAATTACTTCAAAGTAAATTAGAAACAGCAATTCTAATAGGGGAAATAAAGTCACCGAAGTAATCCAGCGAAATAAATAAATGATCTGGTTCAGTAAATGTAAGTTAGTTCTGATAAAAATGGCAAATCCCAAATCCGTCTACAAAATTTCCAACACAAAAGTACTCGTGTGGTCGCGTGACTATCCAACTATTAACATTTTTTTTGAGGGCCGTGTTTTGACAGCAGGTAATTGCACTTTATGAGTAAAATCAGGATTACCAACACAGATTTTTGACCCAGGACATCGAGTACAGCATCAGTCTCCAGATTAGTTAGTTAGTTGGTTTATAGGAACATTCATTATAAGAATCATTTTCACTACTTTATGATGGGTTTACCTGTCGGGCAGTGTATGTTTAAATAAATAAAATAAATATATATCACTCCTTTTACCCATTACTGGGTGTGGCAGATCTCGGTGAGTGATATGTTTATGCGCGTGAAGTGCGGTTACCAACCGTCAAATCACGGCCTCCAAAGATGGTAGTAGTGGGAGAGCCACAGGTATAATTTTAAATTGGTGAAAATATTTTCACAGACCGACTTGATACCACTGAGCCATTACCCCATTATGATCAATATAATAAGTGCTGAATAAATTTTTAAGGAAATTTTCCTCAAATTCTTGTCGAGATAAACTATCAAATGAGTTATTTAATATTGCTGACAAACATTCGATTTTATATTTTTCATTTACGTAAATAAAAAAATATATCATCACGCTTTCTTCCCATTACTGGGTGTGGCACTCTGCTAAAGCAGATCTCGGTAAGTGATATATTTTTCGCGTGAAGTGCGATTACCAGTCGTCAAATCACGGCCCCCAAAGCTGTTAGTGGTGAAGGAGCCACAGAGGTAGCTTTTGAAATTATGAAAATTGTTTGTCACCTGTGGGAATCGAACCAAGGTCCACCCTATAATAATAATACGTAATCCTTCAAATTTAAGTGAAAGCATGTTTTTATAAGGAAATATTGGAATCGTGGAAAAAATCGTTGATTACTGGACACACAAAACAATAAATTCCATTTATTTCAAAAATGGACTTAGTTACGAAAAAAGATTCAAATAAAAGATGTTAGCAAAAACTAATTTATATATTTAATAATATATTCCAATCTATCTAGTTATATATGTCTTTTTTCGGAAAAACAAATACATCATTAAAATCGTCAACTAATTTGGCAATTTTGCCTCAATTTAATCGACTTCGTATCTCACGGTTCTTGAGGTACCAAGGGTTAGGTTCGAAAAACGGACATCCTGTATATACCTCATCAGTAAAGTTAGACATAAAGTATTCAACATTACTAAAAAATTATACGTAAACAAATTTGATATTTTATATGTTTCAAACAGATAAATGCTGAATTACTGAAAACTAAATTACATGTTTAATAATATTATATAACATTCATATATTCTACATATTAAATATGCTGTGTATAAGAAAGTAGATTTTTTAAAATTTGTAAATAGCAGCCGACGACCTCCGTCCAACGTCTTCGCGAGCCCTCGAGTTTGAAAATTACTGCTCTAGACGACTCTTCGAATAAGCATGAGTTTAATGTTTGCAATTTAAGAAAAATAACAACAAAAAATAAGATCTGTTAAAGCAGTCTATTTTAAATTGTATCTCACAAATTATTTCGATGAAAAATAAGAAATATCTTTGCTATTACTTCACTCTTTATACCATCCATATCTGTAAAACAGGAAATAAGTAAGACCTTAACAGTTGGTACTCAGTTTGCACTGTAAAAAAAATTTCTACCGAGATCTGCTATTGCCAAGCTAATTTAACCGGAATTAGGTAGAAGACAAAACATATATACGAGCATTAATATTTATGTATTTTATTTTTAAATTGTCAACGTAACTATTTTTAGTAATGTTTACTTAGATATACTACGTCAACATTCAAAGAATATGACACGTAAAGAAACAGACAACACAATTCACAGAATCCAATAAAAAACAATTTAATAAAAACCTATCAGAGGTAAATGCACTTACTTCGATGAACCAGCCGATATTAGGTAAACAACCAGCAAGTAGCCAATTAAATGTTCAGTAGCTTAGTGCGAGAAACAATTTCGTAATACTTGAAACAAAACACGCCCTCAAGTGGAATATTGGCAAGGAGGTCATTGACCCGCGCGTTGGTGCTGCCAGTGTCACATCGATATCTGTAGCAAACTAAATAAATTCCTGTGTGTCTATGCTGCGTTGTGCTGGCTTGTGTATCCATGTGTTGTGATAGTGGTTATCTCAGCGCTTTTTTCAGATGTTTCCGTTTGAATTGTATTGCATGAACAGTATTGTTTTGCTTTCTCCAAAAGACTCTTTTAAATTGAAAGGAAATGTTTTAAATTGTATTCAGCGTTTATATTCCTGTTTTTGTATTAAATTATTTTGATATGTTATTTGATACTATTGCACAATGATATTGTATCGGCCTGTGGATCCTGAGAACCCTGGTTCGATTCCCACAGACGACAAACATTTTCCCCACATTAATACTAATCCTGTGGCTCCCCCACCACTAACATCTTTGGGGGCCGTGATTTGACGGCTGGTAACCGCACTTCACGCGCCTACATATATTACTTATAGAGTTCTGTTTCGGCAGAGTACCACACCCAGTAATGGGTAGAAGGCGTGATGATATATTTTATTATATTTATATTTAATACTAATCCTGTGGCTCCCCCTCCACTAACATCTTTGAGGGCCATAACTTGACGGCTATTAACCGCACTTCACGCGCAAAAATATATTACTTATAGAGTTCTGTTTCGGCAGAGTACCACACCCAGTAATGGGTAGAAGGCGTGATGATATATTTATATTTTTAATTTTATAAACTGTACATCTGATAATAATTACAACTGAACCGTAGATTTTAAACACTTCAAATTATCCATAATGTCTAAGCATTATGTATATTAGATATATTTTACTAAAAATATTTTTGGGATTGAGTTATGTCATCGATCGTGAAAAAATCATAAAAGAACTGGTACAATAATAATAGCTCATCCAAGCTTGGTGACTGCTGAAATATCATAATGTCAAAAAGATGGAAAATTTTACTTACAATGGTATTTTTGGCAATTTTTCGTATTTCAGATGGGGTACAAGAAAAATCGTCTGCACTCATTTTTACTTTATCTAAGTTGACAATTTTAAATTCAAACAATACAATTATCTTACGTCATATCAGTATCACCAACTAACACAAGATTAAAAGAGCATAAAAGGCGCAGTATAGAAAAATAGCATAAAGAACTTATTTCATAATTGTCGATTATTTTGTACAAATAGTGGGGCTACTCAGCTGCGCGTTAAAACCCAAAATCCCTTCTCACAAAAATGACAATTATGAAACTCATTCTTTATTAATTTCACATTTCTAATAATTATTTTACTTTTTGGAAAAAATAGCAGTACAATTTCTGATGTCAATGTTGGCGATTCTGGTGCACGTTTATATGTCGCATTTCTGGCTATAGCTGTCATTGATCTGTCAGTTGATTCGTGATTACACTACCATAAATATTTGTTACAAATTTCTAGAAGTTTCGTGAATTTTCAAAAAAAAAAACAGTACATTTTTTAATAAACAGTAGTTTTTAAAGGCTATACTTTATTAATGCAATTCAATTTGAAATCGGATACAGACGTATCATGTAGGTACACATAGTAGCACCCTACATCATTTATTTACTTACAATTTTTTTAATGACGTCATTCTATCCCTTTAAACCTTTCTAGTATAGAAGCATAGAATACTTGGGCCGCATGGGCCCCTATAGAAAGCAAACGTATGGGTGCACTGCGCCTACACCAATTTTTGGCTTCTTTAATCATTTATTTTTAAATATTTCTTTCAAATATTCTATACATATACGAGCCCTAAATTCCGATCATTTGGCCCACAAATTCTACAATTAATTGTCCACATTTTTACTAAATTTAACATTAAATATACCTTAGACCCAAGCATTTTTTTTTATATGAAACTAATTCAATCACTATCAAAATTATTATCTATGAGCAGTTTGACGGATTAAATAAACGTTAATTATTATTTAAAACAAACTACATTATTATACAGTTTTTGAATAAAACGAGAAAGTTTTAATTAATACAGAAATGTTTACTTCCTCTTTCAATGGCTATCATTCCAAGATCGCTATCGATGACTTAAAATTTTATCTGTGTAATAACAACACATTAGTATATGTTTCATTAAAATTTCGTTCAATTCTACACGAGAAGTAAAACTACAAAATAAAACATCAAACGAAAAAATAAGGTTCGGGTCAACTGATGACGCAGTGTGTATCTCGGTTTGCTATGAATTAAATCATAAATGAACATGGCATACAAATGTAAACTATAAGATTAATTAAAGTATAATGTGGTAATAATAACCTTTACATATTCTGCAGAAATTAGTTTTCATATGGTTTTCAGTAAGACATTTCATTTAAAAATAAAAAAAAAAATTATGTGAAATTTGCTGTGGATATTTTTGCTATCTTATACTATTAAATTTACCTATTTAATTTTCTTTCTGCTTTTTTAATTAAATACAATAATGCCAAATAATTCACATTTGTACCTATAAGATTTAGGTTCACTGACAGCCACAATTAAAACTCTACGCCTGTAGAAAATACAATTAAAAAATGTAGTACTGGTATTTTCGAATTCTGCCAAATTTCGTGACTATTGTTACACACATTTATTTATAACGGAAATACTTGTCAGTGTCTTGCAACTTGGCAATTTGTTGTGCAAAGTAAGACGAATCGCTTTTAAAGACAAAATAATTAAGTGAATTGTGTTTCTAACTGCATTAAAGTTCTACGAAATGGTTTCGTGGAGGAAGTAACGAGAATAAGACAGACTTTAAAGTAGTTTCCTCAGTTTGAAAACAAGTAATGCCAAATAATACAGTACAGGTTTCAACTAAAACTAGGGTTTCAACTTTTAACACAAAGATTTAAAAATTATTTTAAACACTAATAGCATTTCTAGTTCAAATTTTAATCCCTTTTCTAATTTATAAAAGTGATTTGACGGTTATAATTTTTAGTTACAAGAAACGTCAAACTATGTCCGCTGAGAATTTACGTAATAGCAGTAAATACTCCTAAATGATTTAATTCCAGAAATAATTATCCTAGTTAGATGGAAGTTAACACTATTTCAAATTGAAAAACAAATGCAATTTAATTCTAATTTGATTTGTGTTTATACGTTCAGGCGCAAAATTGACTAACTGGAACTGTATGTAAGAAATACAGACTTTACGAAATTAAGAAGGGGAAATAGTATTTAAAATATAAATTCACATAAAGGAAATGTATTATAAAATGTAAGTATAAAATTTTGATTACAATTTGTTTAATACAAAAAGTTAATAAAATATCTATTAATGCAGATATTATAAAGTATAGTTGTCAATTTCTCAAAGTTAACCTATAATTTTAATTTATACTTATAATAAGCGTATTCCTTTTGGCATTAGGATCAGATCTAACTTACATTTACTGAACCAGATTACGTATTTATTACGCTGGATTACTTCGCTGACTTTATTCCCAGTACTAGAATTACTGATTCTAATTTACTTTGAAGTAATTCACCGAAATAAGTGCATCAGTTTGCTTAATTCAGTTCATTTAGTCATCTATCGAATTTATCTGAACTGATTTAAATGAACCAAGTGGCAAATGGAATACAGCTATTATGTTTCTGTTATAATTATCTACCTCTTAAATATAATAATAATAATATATCATCACGCCTTCTACCCATTTCTGGGTGTGGCACTCTGCTAAAGCAGATCTCGGTAAGTGATATATTTTGCGCGTGAAGTGCGGTTACCAGTCGTCAAATCACGGCCCCCAAACATGTTAGTGGTGGAGGAGCCACAGGGATAGCTTTTTCAAATTATGAAAATTTGTCGCCTGTGGGAATCGAACCAGGGACCTCAGGATCCACAGGCCGACTTCATATCACTGTGCTAGCCATCCCATAAATATAGAAGATTATAAATAATTTATATTGCTGTTAGTTAATATTTACATAACAATCGATTGTTAAATCGGACATTATTCAATTTAGAGCAAAATAATTGAATTTTTAAATGGTAAAAATTTTTTCTGGCGGTATATGATAATTAGAAAAGAGATGACATAAGTGTTGAAGAAATTTACGTTGAAAAATGTTTATTTTATATCTAGGTAGATAACATAAATACGCTCTCGTATATCGCATTGCTTCGTGAATTGTCTGAAATAACAGAACGTGTTCTACATATTTTTAACACAAGATGTGTGTGAGCAAACGCACGTACTTACTTTATGCTTCACGTAGTATTAAAGAAATGGGATACTTCAAACAATTTGCTCTCGTATGCTATTACGTAACTTAGATTGTTCCAAAAATTGTTCAATATCTTATACAATATTTAGTATAATGTAAAACGATCTTCATACAAATCATTTTAATTCAATATAAAAATTGAGTTAATCTTAATTTTAATCTTCTTGATGAACCTGCTTGTAAAATAATAATTAACATATGCAAATGTGCCCATTTATTTTCACCATATACATCGGTCAACGATTCTGGATGTTTTGGGAACTCTTTTTCCTAATGAAATATTGTAAAAGTTCTGCCAGGCAATCAATGAGAGAACTGTCGATGAATAATCAGCTGTCTCAGTAAGTCTGACATTTGGGTTTTTAGCGTCCCCGAGAACCTTTGCGTAAAACGGATAGTCAGAAAATGTCTCACTGTTTGAAAAAATCGAATAGCCGAAAAAATTAAAACATAATCCTACGTTGTTCCCTGAGTTCATAATAAACAAATAAAAGCTTTTTTACAATACCTGTACTGTACCCATTAATGACAAAATTTAAACATAGTAAGTGGAAGTTTATTGGACAGCTGGTTCCCGGTTACAACAGTACTATAATACAGAGTGATCAAAAGGAATTGTTACAGTTGGCAATACAATTCCGGAGATCTTTTTATTCCACAGTTGGCACAACGTCAGGTAAAGGCGGAAATGCTATTTGACATTTCTAATAAATACAAATAGGTTATGTCAGGAGCCTGACTTTTTAAGTACTAGAAATACTTTAGAAATAAATGTAATGATAAAAGTACTCAAATTTAAATTTTCAAATGTCACTGTCAACAACAGGAAATGAATTTATGTATCAGGCAAACCAATTTGAAGTTTTTTTTTTTTATTGCCAACTGTAACAATTCCTTTTGATCACTCTGTATTTACTTACCATTCACCGTGGACAGTAAGTAAATAATACAGATATTATTTTGACAACAATTTGACAGCTGTTAAATTTTAAACCAATTTTTCTTTTCCTTCTATTTGTGCAGGTATTGTAAAAATGATTTACTAACTTCGAACTGCAAGTGATTTTTTAGATTGAGACTGTTTACGACATCTCGACCCTACAGGCCTCGATTTCCCAAACTACATTCTTGACCTAAAAACTGTCACGTACAGTTCATGGTACGTAATATACTATTCTGTATATTACAAATGTATTGGAATTAAAAATGATTTTAAAAGAATTTTAAAGAAAATTAAAAAACTCTTCAACAAACTTTAATAATAACAACTTCCATAAGAAGTCATTAATCACTTTTCTGTTCAAATACAAAAATATTACAATTAAGAATATTTAAGAAGTGTTGTTAAAAGAATTTTTAAGAATCTTTTTTATCTTTCTATAACAAGAAATGAAATTTCTCGAAACGCTTACTATAATATAAATATTATCGTTCGTAGTTGTAATGGTGGTAAGATATAAATAGTATCTACACGGCAAGCATGAGTCATAGAGAAAATTTGTACCTGTCAAGTACTACACACACTCTGGAGGTTTTAATTATTGTTCAGTAAATCTCAACATAATTTCATGTTCACTTTCTTTATAAATGATAATGGGAGAGAAAGTGCGTATCTATTATTTTCTCAAAAGAAAAATCGAATTGAATAGAATCGAGAAAAGAAGCATTAATATTTAGTAAGGTATTTACCTTGTATGAGGAGGTCTTTAGAAAATGACTTTTATTCCATTGATATTCTGAGGAAGTGTCCTACGTATGACAATGGATTTACGGTTAAATTTAACTTTGTAATTCTAACGCGAAAGTTCAGATTCAATTTGAATAATAAGTAGCAACCGGAAATAAATGTTTATTTTTGTCATTTTTTCGTTTCCTTCATGTCATATTACAATGGCGTACGAAGGATGATGCTGTTAAGGGAAAAGTTAAAAATGATAAAAAATATGTCATCATATAGTTCAAAGATTTGCACAGAAATTTGAAAAAATAAACTGTCAATTGGCCACACAAACTTAAAATTATAATAAAATAAATATATCATCACGCTTTTTACCCATTCTGGGTGTGGCACTCTGCGGTAGCAGGTCTCGGTAAGTGATATATTTCTGCGTGTGAAGTGCGATTACCACCCGTCAAATCATGCCCTCCAAATATGTTAATAGAGGGAGAGCCACAGGGGTAATTTTAATGTGGTGAAAATTGTTTGTAGGCTGTGGGATTCGAACAGAGGTTCTCCAATTCACAGGCTGACTTGATACCACTGAGCCATCTACCCCAAAGTACTGATCAAATCTCTATACTCGTACAAATATATAATAATAATTGAAAGATAACAAACACATTTTTTATGCTACTCTGTAGTCTGTACAACAGAAACTTAATCACAATTTTAACTTAAGGTAGTTCTAGCGTGAAAAACATTTTTCAGATCAGAATGAAACTCGGCGCACGTAAACATGGGATAGTCATGCGCATCCTGCTAAAATATGAAACACATTCACCATCTGTGAACAAATATATTCGCATGTAAAGTTGAGTTTTTATACACGCTTATGACGATTGTGATTTAGAATCGCATATATTTGGTTGGTGTATCTCTAAAAATTTGCAGTTACATTTGAAAAATTAATATCATGTTCTAGAACTATCCCCGTATATTGTAACAAAAGAAGAAAGTTTTTTATCGTTAAGTAATGGATATATAGCCATGCAAAGTCTTGTTTTTAACGAAAAATTAAGGATCCCAATTTATAATGGCAACATCATACGGTAGTACGGTATTTGAATATTCACTAGACCAACAACCTGTTAACAATTCATGATATTCAAATCATAATAGATATAAATCACTTATTTTATTAAATTTTTATGTTTTTTGAGCGTCAGTTTCGCCACTTGACGACCGATGTCGCCACCATCATACGAGAACTACCTTAATTCCAATAACTACAGTAAAGGGTCCGGGCTCACGGAGCCGCAGTATGGTAGTTCATATATTTTTAGCTTGATTCTAACTAGAAATTTAGAATTCGAATGCCGTAAAGCGACCAGACATTTATATAGGAAATATGATGAAAATTATCATTGTTATTGCTGGCACAAGTGCGCTTATATTTACTTTTCTGGTTTTCCAATTTGCGACATATTATTGTTTAATTAAATTTATACGTTACTCGTTAGTGACATAAATTTGTTAAAAACCGTTTTTCAATCATCGATTCATGTTGATCATGATTAAATAATAATAAAAGCCATAGCTTCCATTATTATTTAATCAAGAGTAAACCGGTGATGGAAAAAGTCGCCCTAAATGAATAAAAATTTATAATTAAACAACTATTATTACTATTATTTTTTGACGTTTCTCAAAACCAATTAAATGCTTCATTGTATGTCACATGTCAGCGTTTTAACCAATCCTGTCATTATTAACTGAGAATAAAACTCTTGTGATTATTCCCGGGAATTATCGCTGTAGATGCTTTTTTGTTTGTGACAAATGATAAGTAGTTGTCAAATAATTATTTAAAACTGTCAACGCGTCAAATAAAATGTGTGAAAAAAATAGATTTAGTTGTATTTTAGATACAGAAATACACCAACAAATTTTGGAAATAACTTCCAAGAACATATTAATAAATAATCAATCGATAAGAACCTACTTCAAAATCTTTTAAGTTGGATGAATCGCCTTCAACAGCTAAGTCAAAAAATAAGCTAATTAAATATAACTGGAGATGGATAAATTAGAAAATAATTCCCCAGTATCTTTCTCAAACTTGTTGCCATTTGGCAATAGCCACTCAAGCCCTACGGGCTTTCGTCACTATTGCCTGGCAACAAGTTTTCGAAAGATCTGTCAATCGATTAGAACCTAGTTCAAAATCTTTTAAGTTGGATGAATCGACCTCAACAGCTAAGTCAAAAAATAAGCTAATTAAATATAACTCGAGATGGATAAATTAGAAAATAATTCCCCAGTATCTTTCTCAAACTTCTTGCCATTTGGCAATAGCCACTCAGGCCCTACGGGCTTTCGTGACTATTGCCTGGCAACAAGTTTTCGAAAGATCTGTCAAATTATTTTCAATTTATTCTCACTCTCTTCTTATATTATTACTGACAAATATTTTAAATTTCTGTCATGTCCCTTACTTGTGTACGCCACTGTCATATCCGTTGTCTACGAGTTTTTTAAATGTATTTTTTCCTTGTTTTGTTAGCAGCTACTCGTAGTTGTATAATTAAATATTATATTGTACAACAAAGCGAGAACAAGAATATTAAATTTGTTTTTAAATGAAGGGAAAACGCATGGAGCAGTCAACAACCCATTTGAATAAAGCACTCAGTACAAAGGCTTAATAAGCATGACACTATTTACTTTAACGAACCTTACTATGCTATGATTTAACAAAGTGTATCTTCATTCTTTATCTAGACTTTCATTCATTATATATTTAAATTCAAGACTACACGGTAATACAATCAAGGAACATGTACGAGTAGCGCAACAAAACCATAATTTAAAATACATTTTTATTTCAAACGAAGGTAATTGGGTTTGAAGTTCGCACCTGAACACTTGTTATCATTATTTATGTATGAAAGGCATAATCAAAAGATTATGGCATTGAGGGGTTGTTTAAAGCTCGAAGTGTAGCGTAGAGCTTCAATTTTGCCGAGTGCTATAATCTTGATTATGCCCGTGGTATATACAACGTTTTATTTTATTTTGGTCCTCGACGTCAAAGGATTCAGTCAGTAGGTATTCGTTATCGTTTTGCTGGTGTTGTTAATTTTAGGTATTCTGTGGCTTCTATGCATGTACGTAGATTGTTGGTTAACCACAGCTAGGCAAGCTACTTAAAAAAAGTAGCTAAGCTACAGCTATTCTTTAAAAAGTAGCTGAGCTACAGCTATAAGCTACATTTTGTAAAATATAGCTAAGCTAGAGCTAAAAGCTTTCGTTAAAGTAGCTGTTAAATTTTAAAGCAACTTTTTTCAATTATTGTGTATTAATTTTTTTTTAATTTTCTGTAGCTTCTTTGGCGGACCAACTACTTAGGTCACATGCCGCCATTCCGCCCTGATCTGCGTTTTAGGTATTATGGTCAACAGCAACGCGGGTTTTCTCTGGACGGTCACCCATCCAAGTACTACCCGCGCGCAACGTTACTTAACTCGCGTTATCATGAATTAATTAAATTTGGCATTATCATATGATCAGTTGATCAGTCTGTTGTTATAATGACTGTTAATTTACTATTATGTACATAAATATAAAAAATCGCAAATGGACAAAAGTACTGTTAATTTTTGATGCTATAATTTTTATTTATATCGGAATAAATTAACAGAAGTCTCCTAAACAGTCAATGTTTAGTTCATCTTATATTTAATACAAAAGTAGGATAGGTTAAGAACAAGTGAAAAATTAAATATGGTAATAGATTTTTCACTATATAATAACTTGTTATCTTACAGTTATAGAAAACAATAAAGAAGGTACAATTCAAATACAAAACAAAAATAAATAGGTACAGGTATTTCTTAATGAATAGTGGTAGCTTTAAGCTATAATAGCTTTGGGTTACAAAAACTAGCTTCAGTTGTTATAACAATATTTTTAAGCTAATAGAAAAAAATATAGTTCGCTACAAACTACAGCTATATTTTTTCACATTTAGCTAAGCTACAGCTAAGGTAAACGTAGCTAAGCTACAAAAGTAGCTAGCTACTGCCTAGCTCTGTGGTTGACAATATTTTTTTTTAATTTTGTTGGGTTTATAGCATAATATAAGTGGGTTATACAAAATAATAATAAACAATTAAATACTAATTGGTTTGAATAATTGTATAGATTATATAATATTGTAATAGATATTAAAACTATTCTCATTCATAAGATGTAGTCAGTTGTAGAGAATACGTTGACAAATATACATATATATTTACCTCCATCTCTTGGTTTATTATTTTGCCCATCACCTATTCCAACAAATTTATTGTTAAATAAATTTGGAAGATATCAATAACTATTCCAAAGAAATATTGAATGACTTTGAGCCTGCACAGGGAAAACAATTCCAAAGAAGTCAAAAGAGCTTTAAGAAAAACAATACGAATTTATTTTGTTGTCTGACATTTAACCATAAATCATGATTTTGATTTGTTTGAATAGCTGTTGCTTGACAATTTTATACGCCCTAGGGCTATAATAGCCAAATTACATCAGCTTTTGAGGGTTAATAAACAAGTTTATGATGCCAAAATAAAATGCATTTCGTATTATACATATTTTTGAAGTTAAAGATTGATATTATTGTAGTAAATATGAAAATATAAAATTTATGTGTAAATAATAGTGGAAAATGATTTCTCGAACGCGTTTGAAGGGAAGTAATTTGTAAAAAAAAAATATAACTATATCATCTCGCCTTTTTATCCATTACTGGGTGTGGCTCTCTGCCGAAGCAGATCTCGGTAAATGATATATTTATGCGCGTGAAGTGCGGTTACCAGCCGTCAAACTCCCAAAGATGTTAGTGGCGGCGGAGCCGCAGGGGTAATTTTAAATTGGTGAAACTGTTTTGTCGGCTGGAGGGATCGAACCAGGGTTCTTACAATCCACAGGCCGACTTGATACCACTGAGCCATTACCCAATGGAAGTAATTTGTAAAAAGAAAATATGTCCAAAAACTCAATTTTGTCATTTTATCTCCAAGATCATTTAATCGATTTATGTCCAGTTTTATAAACAACAGAATAAATTAACTTTCAAAGTGAATAAATTTGAATTTGTCAAATAACAGTCAAATATGTGACAGGCATGTTTTATGTGATGATGTGTCAAATTGATGCGAATTTGTTGAAATTAATAACAATTTATTGTACTAATGTGAAATTACAATGCCCGAAGGGCGAGTAGAGACTTCTTGAGTGACTAGTGTGCATTCCACACGAGTCCAATACAACGTTTTAACCAACACATCTCTTAAAACGTCTAAATCGTTTTTATATGTTCGATTATTGACATTGACAAGACATTCGATATGATATTAATCAAACATAGAAATTCCAAAGTAACCATGGAATAGTTACTATGATACCGTGATTTCTCAATTATTCTCTCACCAAGTGACTAATGACCGACATTATTTATTTCAAATAACTATAGTATCAGGTTTAATATGAGTCGGTGTTGGATAAATAATGGTGGAATTCTGTGATAAATCTATAAGTTCATAGATTTGTAAATATGTAAATAATGAATAAAATAACATCAATATTTGTTGATAAATAGAAAATATTTCGTAGAATCATACGTTTCGTTACGATATTGTTCATTATTTATAGATTTATGGATCTATAAAACTTATGGATTATCACAGAACCCCACCATAAATGTACTAAGGAAACAAATTTACTCTGTCGTTTATAAAACCTGGTATAAGGCAAAGAAATTTATGGCACGACAAATCTCATGTGGTATAGACGAGAAAATAAGAAAATAGTATAATGAAAGTTTAAATTTCTCGGTCCACAGAAGAGTAGGCCACCGTAGAAATTTAGAAAATTAATCAAATTTATCCGATTTTAACGATAAAGTAGATATAGCTTATATTTTACAGGAGCTATGCAAAAGAAGGCAGTTTTGCAGTTATACCGTTATAAATAAAATAAATAAATATATCATCACGCCTTTCATCCATTACTAGATGTGACACTCTGCCGTAGCACATCTCGGTAAGTAATATACGATATTTATGCGCGTTAAGTGCAGTTACAAGCCGTCAAATCAAGGCTCCCGAAGATGTTAGTGGAGGGAGGGTCATAGAGGTGATGTTAATGTGGCGAAAATTGTTTGTCGGCTGTGGGAATTGAACCCCATACAGTTATAATCCATATTACATATAGCTAAATAGCAAAGGATAATTATCTAAACTCTACGCCATCACTGAAATGTTGACAATACTAGAAAAGTCCAAATATGTACGTTGTATGTGATACATTGAAAAGTTTTATAATATAAACGACGAACAAAATTAAACAGTATTTTTGTACTCGTTTCATTCAAAATAACGTTTACATTACCCTGGAAACCGATGGGAAGTTAGATTTTGCGCGCTAGTGCGCAAAGTAATTGAAAAAACACCCATTTTTATGGATCTAAATCTCGACTATTAAAACGCTAATTGTACTTGCGATATATACACATATTTTAAGGAATTTATCAAAGTAATAGACACATTATCTTATAACGCCATTAATCAAACATATTTTAACAAGCTTTATGAGAAAAAAATAAAAAAATTGTTTTCAAGTAACAAATGTCAATTCATGGCATACTAAACTGTCAATATAAATTCACGCTTCAATTTTAATACATTTCTTCCTTGTCGATTATATAATATATTCCCCGTTACAAAAAGCATTGTACAAAACTCGTGCACGAAGACGTTATTTGCACCATTCGCCCACATTAAAGCGCTCACTTCGTTCGTGCTTTAAAGTTGCGCTCATGTGCAAAGTACGGCTTCGCGCAATTGTTATGTAAATAGCTATTCTTACATCACAAATAAATTCATGTCCCATCTAACATGGTAAAAAATGTTAACATCAATGTTCTTCACATGTGTAAAAAAGCATGCACATAAAACAAGTAACGAATATAAAAGAACGCACTTTGTGGTTTGATAAATTCATCGTTATAAAATCACATTTGAATTATCTATGTTTGTTTAAAGTTGTTTACAAATAACAATAGGTCGGAGATTGGAGAAACATGCGACTGGTCACACAAGTACTATTAATTTCGTGAAATGAAATAATACACTATTGTTTCATATCAACTGATTACTCGTAAATGTAGTTACTAACAATCCAAACAAATACAAGCAGTTATGTTTAGTGATCGACTGTGTTTGATTAATTCAAATTCCACTACTGCTGATAACTAATATTTGGGATTATTTTCTAGTATGTTGAATAGTAGAACAAAAATAATTTTTTTACAATACCAACACTATATGTTACCCATTAATGACAAAATTTAAACACAGTAAGTAGAACTTTTATTGCACAGTTGGTTTCCATGGTTACATCAGGACTATAATATTTACTTACCATCCACCGTGGACAGTAAGTAAATATTATAGATCAAGTTCCCTGTGACTCGCTGTCCAATACATCTTTGGAGGCCGTGATTTGCCGGCTGGTAATCGCACTTCACGCGCATAAATATATCACTTATCGAGATCTGCTTCGGTAGAGTGCCACACCCAGTAATGGGTAAAAGGCGTAATGATATATTTATTTATTTATTTAATTTGACAGCTGCTAATTTTAAAATCTATTTTACTTTTCTTTCTATTTGTGCAGGTATTGTAAACAAAATAGCTTACTAACCTCGAACTGTAAGTGATTTTTTAGGTCACGAATGTTTAGGTAATCCCGATCGTACGGGCCTCGAATATAATATAATAGTAGTCATTGAAGGTATTTTTAAAACAACTTGAATATTTGCGATCATATATTTTCTGTTGTTCTACATTTCTAAATTATTTTAGGGAACAAAAAATGCGTCTAGTGGTAGATAAATTTCTTCTCCGTATTTATTGCATGAGAGTTTTTCCTTCAAAATAATTGAGGAAGAAAACGCTGTTTTAAAAACACTTAATCAATTTTTATCAAGATTAATTAATTTTTAATTTCTGTTAAAAACCTGTTTCTGAAAATTTTTCCGGTCTTATAAACTGGTTTTATTTTCGTTTAATAAAATTTATTGAAAAATAATGCAGTATTTTTTACGATTAGATGTAAAAGCCGACATTAATGTCTGGAAAAACACTAGTTCATGAAAACAATAAAACAAGTAAGTCACCTGCTGCAATGAACTACTGAAATTAACTATTAAACGTAAGGTGTATTCCATTTGTCATTTGGATCAGATCTAAGTTATATTTACTGAACCAGGTACCTGATTTATTTCGCTAGATTACTTCACTGACTGTATTTCCTGTACTAGAATTACTTATTCTAATTTACTTTGAAATAATTCACCCCAATAAGTGCATCAGTTTGTTTAATTCGGTTCATTTATTCATGTTGTCTAATTTATTTGGACTGATTTAAGTGAACCAAGTGCCAAATGGAATGCAGCTATAATACACAATGTAAATAGTAGGTAGGTAAGGTAGTATATAGTAGTATTATTTGCTGTAATAACTCAATGTGACTGCTTAATTTCTTGACCTTCTAATAAACAAGAAATAATTATATATACATAAGAAATAATAAATATATCATCACGCCTTTTTACCCATTACTGAGTGTGGCACTCTGCCGAAACAGATCTCGGTAAGTGATATATTTATGCGCGTAAAGTACGGTTACCGGCCATCAAATCACGGCTACCAAAGATGCTAGTGGAGGAAGAGCCATAGGGATAATTTTAAATTGATGAAAATGTTTGTCGGCTGGTAAGGGGAACTGGGGAACATATGATATTAACTAGTTTTATGCCATTTCTTGTTCGTCTGGCAAAAACTGTAGAGTGCAAAATTTTTCAGAATTAATAGTTTTTGTCAAATTTTAATGTATTTTTCACAATTTTAAAACGAAATTTTTAAATTTTTGTTAAGTAGTAGGCAATAACCATGACATTTGTTATTTGTAATAAAACTAGAGTAAAAAAAATTATCAATAAAGATATTGATGATTGAAAGAAACTCTCAACCATAAATAATAGGTACTGGTACCCTCTACGAAGACATGTAACACCAAGTCAGGTGCACAATATCTTCGGAGCCACTATAACTAATAGGCATGCAGATTCATAATATTCATTTATGCACCAAGGGCGACAGATAGATGATAATGCACAGAGGGCGCCGCTATCCAGCCCGAGGAATGGATGTCGACCGTGGGCATTATCACTTAGTAACGTCCGTGGTGCATACAATTAAATTTTTCACTAGAATCTATAGAATATTTTAATTTATAATTATTATGATTATAGTAATGTGAATAAAAGTATTAATCATAATGCCCGCATACAATGTTTCGGTAGTTATGATGTTGATTTTAGGTTTCGTAAACAATAAAAGGTGAAAAATAAGAGATTGCAAATCCATTTTCAGATTTAAATTTAAATGTTTTTCTATTTTTCACAAATCTGCCGGTATTATGTTATAAGTAAAAGACAGTAAAAACTAACAAAATAATAATATATCATCACGCCTTTAACCCATTACTGAGTGTGGCACTCTGTCGTAGGGTCGTTGATTTCCACCGAAGTTTGAATTTCTGAACGTTCGAATGTTTTAAATTTCGTTAAAAAACTTCGATGCTTCGAACTTTCGCATTTTTTTAACATTTCGAATTTTCGAATTTTTTGCCTCTGAATTAACGCCATCTGTCATCTCCAAACACGCTCACGCATAATTCGCGGAAAGTCAGCCACGAATTAAATAGTACACACGGCGAAGTCTCCTGCAAAAACTCTGCAAGGTTAGGCATCTCAATTAAGTCATCTACTCTCTTAATTAAAATTTATGTACAACAAATGCATTGAAGTTGTTTTATTAATTTTTTATAAAAAAGAATATCTAACACACCCCTAGTAAAAATTGTGATGAGGCTAAGATCTGGCAATAGAATGACTAAGACGAGAATTGAACCCTCGATGCTCAGTTTGTAGTCTGACTGACTTGTCCTCGAGCTGTTGAAACATTTCAAATAATTCGAAAATTCGAATATTCGAAAAATACGAAAATTCAAAAGTTTGAATAATTCGAAAATTCGAAAGATCGAATCTACATCCGAAGGTTCAGTAAAACCGAACAATCGAAGTCTCGAATATTCGTAAAATCAACAACCCTACTCTGTCGTAGCAGATCTCCATAAATGATATATTTTGTGCGTGACGTGCGGTTACCAGCCGTCTAATCAAGACCTCCAAAGATGTTAGTGGAGAAGCCACAAGGATAATTTTACTGTGGTAAAAATTATTTGTCGGCTGTAGGAATCGAACCCAGGTTCTCAAATCCACATGCCGACTCGATACCACTTAGCCACCTATGTCATAAAAAATAAAAAAATATGACGTTTAATGAATTAGCGACATCTACAAAATCAACTACTACTGTTATTCTACTGTATTTAATTCTAATCTCAATAATTTCAATCTGGAATAAAAATTGAATTAACAAACAACAAAGTTAGTTATATATTTACTTATATTTTATTTATTATGGGATAGTAGCTCAGTGGTATCGAATCGGACTGCGGATCTTAAGAACCCTGGTTCGATCCCCGCAGCCGTCAAACATTTTCACCAATTTAAAATTACTCCTGTGGCTCCTCCACCACTAACAACTTTGGGTGCCGTGATTTGACGGCTGGTAACCGCACTTCACGCGCATAAATATATCACTTACCGAGATCTGCTTCGGCAGATTGCCACAACCAGATAAATATTTTTATGAATGAATCTGTCTGTAGAATACTAAAAAGTAATGATAATTTAGCATGATGGTATTCAGTATTTCAGTCAATGAGTCAATATTAATGTAATGTGATCGTAAAATATATTTTACTTATAATAAATGTTTCAAATTTTACTACTCCGTCAAGATTTCATAGGTCTATTGTTCGGTGTATTTATAGCCTCTTAAATTTGCTTACTTGAGTACCTACTTGTATATTTAACTATACACATAAACGTAAATTCTTCCTAGTCAATATCACATTTTATTAGTGTTTATTTGTTACAATTAATTTAACTACCAAAATGAACTGAAGTACTCGATTCAGGTATTTTAGTTTCTGAAATTTTAAGTATGTGAACTGTGTTACGAAGAAAAAAAGTTCTACTTAGCTTCATTCTAAACTCGTCTCAAAAGCTTAAATTAAATGGAAAAATGTTCAGAGTCTAGACTACATAAATTAAGCGTTTATAATTGTTGCTTTGCTACCCAAAATATACACAAACAAAAAGAATTCAAGTCGCGATCTCTTGAATTTTACCGAGTATGTGAGATTATAGTGAATATGAAATATTATATTTGATGCAAATTGACAATTTGTCAATAATTCGTTTACTTTAGAAAATACGTTCTAACTTATATATACAGTGGTATGAAGTCGGCCTATGGATCCTGAGGTCCCTGGTTCGATTCCCACAGGCGACAAATTTTCATAATTTGAAAAAGCTATCCCTGTGGCTCCTCCACCAAAATATGTTTGGGGGCCGTGATTTGACGACTGGTAACCGCACTTCACGCGCAAAATATATCACTTACCGAGATCTGCTTTAGCAGAGTGCCACACCCAGCAATGGGTAGAAGGCGTGATGATATATTTTTTTAATATAATTTCAATCAGTCACACTGTATAAAATGCGTTCCAAAACTGATACAATGAAATTGGGGTTTTTAATTTTTAAGTTATATATATATATATATATATATATATATATATATATATATATATATATATAAATTTATAAATATAACTTAAAAATTAAAAACCCCAATTTCATTGTATCAGTTTTGGAACGCATTTTATACAGTGTGACTGATTGAAATCAAAACATATATACGAGTACTAGTTTACTGATGTAATTTAAAAAAATTATAAAACATATTTATTTCTGGCGTTGTAACCTCAATTGGACGACCAGAACATTCGGCGTCCTTTGTGGTCATACTACTCGTACCACAACAAAAATCAGTAAACCACTTGTGAATCGTTCCAATCGATGGTGAGGAGTCCCCATAATGTTTAACAAGCGATGCTTTGGCTTGCGTAATGTTTTTTCCACGCAAGAAACAATGTTTAATCAAGACGCGAAATTCACTTTTTTCCATGTTTTCAAAAATCTTCAAGGTTGCTTGCTTTCGATGGGTGTCAAAACAGAACTGGATGACATATCAGTCTGAAAATTTTAATGCGTTCTAGTTAAAGATGGTACATCACAAATATCACATGAGATTTGCGACTGTGGCGTCATCTGTTTTATTTTTCAGTGACTTTACACCCTGCCCTCCTACAGCTATTATATTCGCCATCTTCAAACTTAATGAAGATAAATAAATAAAAACGTGTAAACAGTTTTCTTCCTTGCTAAAATATATTCAGCTCTTCTTAGTTTTTTTTTTTATTTTATATCATCACGCCTTCTACCCATTACTGGGTGTGGCACTCTGCTGAAGCAGATCTCGGTAAGTGATATATTTTGTGCGTGAAGTCGTCAAATCACGGCCCCCAAATATGTTAGTGGTGGAGGAGCCACAGGGATAGCTTTTTTCAAATTATGAAAATTTGTCGCCTGTGGGAATCGAACCAGGGACCTCAGGATCCACAGGCCGACTTCATACCACTGAGCTAGCCATCCCATCTCTTCTTAGTGTGTTGTATAAAAGTGAAATGTCAAAAGTGTACAATAGAATTTGATTGGAAACTATAAAAACCATATTTTAAGAACACTAAAACATGCTTATGCAATGAAAACTCAGTATAGACTTTTTAGCTTGATTACATTAGCTCTCTTACATATGTATGTGGCACGATAAAAATATGCCTCATATAATCTCACGAGTGCTAAAAGAATCGCAAAAAATACAAAAAAACACACATTAAAGAAGCTATAGAGGAGACAATATAAGTGCCAAAAGTAATGTAAATATCACAAACAAGATTGTATTCAACTACTAACAACGAAAAGAAGAAGTAACTGCCGCCACGAAAAATAAAGAAACATTCGCGTCTTCGTAAATTCACACAGCACACTGATTGCACTAGTGCTACTCAAGTTTCATCGGCTTAATGACATTAAACCATTTGAGATTGAGTGAACATTTCCCAAGCTGCCGAGTGTGGGAGTAAAATCAGCCGTCGGTCGCGCTCTTCGTGAACACGGACACCTTAAATAGATCGTGGTTCACTGTAATTTCCGCGCTACGCATGGTGGAGGAGGTGGCTGTGGTGGCGATGGCGGTTTGATGTGCGTCAATGCAGGGCTTCTCACGGTAATTTTATATTAGATTGCGCTGTGACATTTCGACATTTGTGTATTACCTAGAGGTTTCTGGCTTACGAATTTTTATGTAATATTGACCATTACTGTACCTTCATGTTAATGTATGCACATACATCATAATAAATAGTATATTACATAACAAGTCAGGAAAGTGATATTTTACTTGACGAAGCGGTTGTTTGAAATACGAGGCCGCAGACCGAGTATTTTAATCCGCTGAGTCAAGTAAGAACACTTACCTGACGTATCATGTAAACTATTTTTTTTTAAACCGTTGAATTAGATCAATATTTAATCATAAATAATGCAAAGTGTTTAATTTTTTTTATATGAATTGTACTGACAGCAGACAACATATCCAAGGTTATAACAAAAATAACAGTCTGGTAAAATCTTTACCAGACTGTTTTGTACTTTACCAGATTGTTATTTTTGTTGTAGCCTTGGATTCGTACTTTACATGACTGTTTTTGGAAAAATCTACTTTCCATACTAAAATTGGTCAGGAAAGTAAGCACTTTCTTACCGGTTTCACAACAAATATATTTTTTAAATTTAATTATTCCAATTGTGGTAATATTTATAAAAATAAAAAATAAATAAATATATCATCACGCCTTCCACCCATTACTGATTATGGCACTCTGCCGAAGCAGATCTCGGTAAGTGATATATTTTGCGCGTGAAGTGCAGTTACAAGTCGTCAAATCACGGCCCCCAAAGATGTTAGTGGTGGAGGAGCCACAGGGGTAGTTTTTTGAAATTATGAAAATTGTTTGGGATGGCTAGCACAGTGGTATGAAGTCGGCCTGTGGATCCTGAGGTCCCTGGTTCGATTCCCACAGGCAACAAATTTTCATAATTTGAAAAAGCTATCCCTGTGGCTCCTCCACCACTAACATGTTTGGGAGCCGTGATTTGACGACTGGTAACCGCACTTCACGCGCAAAATATATCACTTACCGAGATCTGTTTTAGCAGAGTGCCACACCCAGTACTGGGTAGAAGGCGTGATGATATATTTATTTATATTTTTTATTTGTTTGTCGCCTGTGGGAATCGAACCAGGGTTCTCAGGATCCACAGGCCGACTTCATACCACTGAGCTAGCCACCCCATAACTTATAAATTATAATATTTATAATTTAGAGTATTGTTCAAATTGTGTATGTTTTGCCTAGTTTTAACTAATTTATAGTTATTGGTTAAGTAGTGCGAGATTGAAATGCCTGGGTCCGTCTGAGTGACGTCAAATGTGTGATCATATTGGAATGGATCAGGGGTAAGAAGACGTGTGTGAATGGTTAAGGGAGCATGAGATTTATAGTTTTGAAAGTTTAAATTAACTGTACATATTTTCTCTACTTCGTTTATGATTGCTATCCTGACAATACCTTATTAGAGAAGTATAAGATAAGTTTAATTGAGAAAATATTGCTTCACAATTTTAACGATTTTTGTTTCCCATGTTGTTTGGCTTAAAGTTACATCGAGGAAAAAGAAGTCTATACTTTTCTATTAGTCAGATGCTGGGTTGCAACAAAAAAATAAAGAGCTCTGTAGTTAAAGAATTGAAACAATAGCGATTTTCTGACACTTATTGAACCGTTAGTTGCTAATGAATCGATAAAACTTTCATGCAACCCAGCAAGAGAATGAAATAGTTCCTTGTGTACCTAGAACAGAAAGTAGTACATTGCCACTCTCCCAGTCGAGAGCAACAACCATGCAAGAGCGGCACGAATATTTTCTGCTCGAGGTGCACAAAATATTTTTTCGACGACAATTAAGAAGAAACGCTTGAAATAGTTATTTTTATAACAAGTGCCGAAAAAGACTTGTTACGTGCAAGTGCAGAATTTAACGCACGAGGCTTGCCGAGTGCGGAAATCTGCACGAGCACGTAACCTTTTTCGGCACGTGTTATAAACAACATATTTCCTACAACTGTGCGATTTAGTAAATCACTAAAATATTATCAAAATTTATAAAATTTTAATGATATTACACGAGAACGATGTTTTACGGCGTTGCTATGGTTTGTTTGTTGATTGCTTGCACATTGTTCTACATTATTTAAAAATATTTTACTAACGTCAAGATAATTTCTTCAAAATCGTCTAGATTGGAAAAGTACAGTGAGTGATTCTTCTTTATCATAAATACCTCCAAAGATAATTGAAGCTCTGGAACATGCTATGTTGCATCTATTTTAGACAATGACAATCAACCTGCTGCTGGTACTTCTAAAGCCTCCGAAATTGTTGTCAATAATATTACTGTAAATAATATGAACAGGTAAGGAAGAAATCAATGTTTCTTTAGACAATACAAAAGTTTCCACTTTACATTATGTCAATATAAGCAACTGTAACAACTGTGTTAATAATATACACACACAATAAATATTATGTATTTCACTTACTTAAAACCATTTATCGATATATTTATTTTACTTTGTTCGGTTCCTTTTATTAGTTGTGTACAGATTAGATATACTGCAATTTAAGGTTATTTTTATAAACGTCAAAATATACTACTGCATATTTACTAGCGCTGGCTCACTGCATCTTCTTCTTCCATAAGCGTCTGTGGCCAAAATATGAATTACGCGCATGGCGCGAAATTTAAATTGCTCTCAAAAAAACTTTTTTTACAGTTGCGTAATGAAGCATTTTCCGCACTTAGTTTTTCTTTGCTTTCGGAAACGCACTTGGTCGGCATTCATCTACTTTCCATACGTAACCAAGGCAATTATAGTTACGTAATAACAAAGAAATTGCACAGTTGTAGGAAAAATAATTTAAAATCACTTTTCAGAGTTTTTCTGTTTGCAAATTCGGGTGGCAGTTTTCATGTGTCCATGAATAGAATGATACACTATTACTTTCAATGCAGTTAAAAGAATTATCTTTAGTGAAGTTTTGGAACGAACAAACAAACAATTGTTTTAAGTTAAGTTCGGAGTTAAAATAGTTGAAACATAGTCCTGATTTTTATTCCATAATTGATAAATGTATTAATAAAAATATATCAATGATTTAAAGGAATTATACCTAAATTCTGTTTCCTTATTGAGAATACTAATTTTATAAATTACTCGTACGTAACACGAATTCGTTAATTTTCGATAATAGTAGTCTAGTACAGTTACATATCTATTATTAAAATGATAGAATGTACTAAAAAAAATATTTGGCTGTATTTAGGAAAGGAACATTACATTTTTCAAGAGGCTAGAATCATTTCAAAATGAATTCCTGCAAATAGATATACAGATTTCTACTTTATAGCTTACATTGAGGTTGTTGGCCTTTTTCGGTCGTTACTTATTTTTGAAAGTTGAATTTCTTATTAGATTTTTGTGATTTTCTGCTTTTTAAATAATACACATGCATTCCATAATTAACAGTCCCTAGTAATATATACTATGAATACAAGGTTAATGACTAAATATTTACAATTTTTTTACTAATATAATTTGTGCGTTTTTCTTTACGGAATTCTATAATTTTTCCGGTTTCCTCAAAAAATACCGCACATGTTTACTTAATCTGTAAAAAAATATTACCTCGCAAATTACAGTAAAATATAGTAACAACGAAAGTAATGTTCATATGTGATAAACATAACGACGTATATTCTTGATCTCAATTTACTGTGCTTACACGCAAAATATTATCTTATTGAATGCGTCATAGCCCACTAATGTTATTAACAAAATTATTATTGGTTTAACAAAATCACATTATTGAACGCAAAAAAATAAGTATTCAGAAATGTCAAGCAAAAACAATGTAGGTATTAAAAAGTTAATATATGGATTAACAACCAAAGTCTATTAATTTAATTGAAGCCATATAGAGACTACAGTTACGAGTATTATGCTTGAAATTATGTCGATAAAATAACATAAATTTGATGACTTGCACAGTTTTTAATCTAAGCGAGCACGCGCAACTTGAAGTCAGTTTCAACTTTGATTATAATTTATTTATTTCTTAAATTAGATAAATTTGATTTATTGAGTTACTGCAAACAGGTTACATGCACAATTTAACCAACTGGCAAAGTAACAAGTGAAATTAAATGTATTTCTTAATTAGTTCACTTAAAATTGCATTTGAAAGCTTATTTATTATTCATTTGGCACAGTTTTTGTAATATAATAACGTGATATAAGAATCATTCTCGGCATCATTTATATCTCGACCTGCAGTTTACTTTCAATTTAGAAAATTTAAATAAAACAATTGCATTGAAATCGTACTAATTGTTATTTATTTCAAAATTATACATTTCACTACTAATGGAAATTTCTTCGTTCCCGTGGACCATAAACAATTTTTTTACTACCAACCTAGCAACATACAATTATTTGCGTCGTTTTGACTAGTAAATGTATTTTTTATTATACCTGCACGATAATCCTTGTTTAACAGATTAAATAAGAGTGCGAAAATGCAATATTAAAACACGCCTTGTTTTAAAATTGCTAAGCAACAACAAAATCATTTTATCCAAGGACGTTGAAAGGAGGGGATATGGCATGACGATACTGTAGCATTGTTTGAAGTGAGGCTTGAGCAAGGGAAAGAGACAACAATAGTTTTTCTGCACCGTGCTTAGCCAAATCTCTTCTTCTTTCAAATATTTTGAATTTTTATGTAAGAAAAGTGACGTTTAGACGTTGTCAGGGAGCGTTGTTTTATGTAAACATAACCACGAAGTGTCATTTGTGTTTCAATTTTTGTGTTGTATGGAATTGGACATAATTTTTGTGGATAAAATGTGTTTATAATTTCAGTTTCCTTGTAAAAATTTATAATCTTTTAGAGAATATGATTCTGTTCTGTCTATTTAAATTTCAAATCTCTTTATGACACATGTCAATCAATAGCAGGCTAAGCACGGTACAGAAAATAATACTTGTCTCTGTCAATCTGTCTTGACTTGAATGCCATATCCCCTCCTTTCAACGTCCTTGATTTTATCACAGCAAATTGTAAAACAACGAATCCACATAGGCCGTATTTATTTGGCACATAACCCGGTAGGTAACTTTTGTTTAATTGGCATGTTTTAAGTAAACCAGAAAAGTTCCTGAACTGATCATACTGCCCCAAGCTATTTTGCTGTGTTGGCAGGTTGAACCCGTTTCTACCTCTTTCTTATGAGCATGTGTTCCTTGTTATTCGTTTTGAATAGGGACTTACAATTTTGACGACACATGCAGCAGACCCGAAACGGACCCCCTCTAATTTTGTGTGAAACAACATATTTGTAGAAGGAGCGAGGTGACACCATGCCGAGTCGAACAACTGCTTTCTCCTTTCAGCACTTCTGCCTTCAGATCCCCACATTTGTTTGACGTTTAAAGTTTGAATCACGTGATAAACGTCAAACTGTAAAGCTATACCATGTTCGCTACATAACAAATTATTAAATTCTGTTTTACTCACACTAGATGGCAACCGAAAAATTTGAATTGTATAAGTTCCTATTGGTGGCATCGCAATTTGTATTTAAGCAGATGTCACTTAGAATGTGAATTCGGATTTTTTATTTATCGCTCATTTTTACAACTGACACTAGATGCATCATTTATGCGGAAGTGACATGAGTTAGTTCTAGATCAGTTCAGGGTTGAACCTGAAGTTCCCAAACAAACACGGCCATAGTAACGTAAACCACAAATGCTTATCCATGTGAACGATATTACGACAAATCACACACACACACACACACACACAATTATAAAATGAAACAAAATGAAAATGCTGTTTTCCAGCTCTATTTTCCAGATTAGGAAGCAAGTATATTAAAAAATAGCGTATGATACACGTTTATAAGTACCTTTAAAGCCCTAGTGCCGATAAAAGCACTCCACCTCGTGTCGTGCTCTTAAATACTTACTTAACACCAGTTTCATAATATACTATTTCTCTACCGTTTGCTTAGAAATGATTAATAATAGAATATTAGTTAATATTTACCAAGGTTAGTGTCACCTTTTAATGAATTCAAGCGTCAATTTATTGTATTGTGTATTTCGTTGAATGAAATGTTCCATACGTTTGATACACTAGTGAAAAGAATGATCGTCTGTCATATATTTTTTATCATACATAAAATTGAATGATGTCACAGCATCCTACATAAACTGACAAAAAAGAATAATATACACATTTATCATGTGACAGTGGTTTCAAGAACTAACGATAATCTCAAACTTATTATGTCAAAGTTTAATAAAATTCTCGTACACACCAAGAGATTACTTTTGCCTGCAAAGAATAAGACGGGAGTGTATCATCTGTATTGTTTTTGGATGAGATAAATTTGATTTGTATGAAAATTCGCAGTAATGTAGTCAGTAGGGAAACGGCGTTCGCCGTTTCATAGAGCGCGCCCCTAACGCTAACAACCTCATAAAGGGGCCTTTTATTTTAGTTTCCTTCATAAATCATTTCGTATTTGATCTTTCCTCCCATAAAAGCCTTCACAGAAACATTTATTCATCTCACACCATCAATTTCTCCAAAATAACTTTATAGTCGATAATTCAAAATTTCTAAATCCATTTTGTATGATTTCTAGAGTATATTTTACATACTAGATTCTAGAATAATAGGTACACAGTCAGTGGCGTACCTAGAGGAGGGGCGGTGGGTGCGGTCCGCACCGGGGGCACATATTTTGGGGCGGAATTTTTTATATTTAGTTATAGTTGTAAAAAACAACTTGTTCACTTCATAAGGTTGCTATTCGATTTCTACGAATTATGAATTACTATATGATTTCGAATATTTTTCTTTATCAATGTAGGGTTGAAAATATTATCTCGAAAAATTCCTTTATTACTGCCTAATTTCAATATACCATCCAATGGTAAAAAAATTCCCCTCCTATAGTTTGTCTCAATTACAATTATTTATTTATGTTTATTAATTTAGTGGGGTAATGGCTCAATGGTTTCGAGTTGGCCTATGAATCCTGAGGACCCCGGTTCGCTTCCCACAGCCGACAAACAATTTTCACCAAATTAAAATAACACCTGTGGCTCCCCTACCACATCATCTTTGGAGGCCGTGATTTGACGGCTGGTAACTGCACTTCACGTACATAAATATATCAGTTACTGAGATCTGCTTCGGCAGAGTGCCACACCCAGTAATGGGTAAAAGTCGTAATGATATATTTATTTTTTTAATTTATAAAATCCACCATTTGATTGATTTAAAAAGGGGCGGCAAATTAGAGACCGCCCTGGGCGGTAAAAGTTCTAGGTACGTCACTGTACACACTTATTTATTATTGCGAAATATACTAATGATACGAATTTACGCATGGTGTATTATTATAATGAATTTTAGTAAAAATTAGTGAAACATTTTTTTTTAAATTTATTTATAAGATAGATCACGATATAAAAAAGACAGACATGTAGTTAAACTGCGTATATATAATAGAGATATGCCCAGCAACGAACTTAATCTCAGTTTTTTGCTTAAAAACTTAAATATAAAGTTCCAATCTAAAATCTCCGTGTTTTTAAGTTATCGTGCTTCCAGACAGAGACGTAAATACAGTCGTTGCCAAGAAAGAATGCCAAAGGAGAAAGGGAGATAAACTACTCAATCGTAGTGTTACACAATAAACCATGGGGGTCGCATCTGTGCAATTTGCTACTCTCGGTTGAAGTATTTTAATTCTTTTTCCACAGTTTTCGCTGATAAATTTAACTTTAGTGCTTTATTTTGTGCTTCATTATCGATCTATATAACATTTTCAAAAATACCCCCGCGCTGCACTACGAATAGAGTTGCCCTATGCAGATTTCATTGTGCTACAATTATGTGTTGCGCTTATCGCAGCTTGCAAACGAAGTGGAGATACAGTGCTACAACTGTACTCTCGACAGAACGTCACTATGAAATTGTATTTATTCCACTGGTCTATTGTAGTTAGTATTGGTCGACAGAGCGGTTCAAGTACGTATAACACTAGTAGTAAAATATTTCTAATCGCAGTGCCGCTTTATATAGATCCTGCAACAATTTCACATTCTTGAGCTTGGTATACTTTAGTGTCGTTAACAGTACACAGACTGTTAAGTCGACTTTTTTAGATTCAATAGGATCTAAAACGTGAAGATTTATAAAAAATTTGAGATCGAGAAAAATCACCATCACAATACTTTTCCTACTAGGTGGTGCATGGGAACGGTGAATATGTAAAATAATAATGTTGTAATTTCCCGCTTCGTAATTATTTTAAGCTTCAAATAAAACTTTTAGGGCCTACAATTTTGCAGTTAAATCAATACACATAATAATTTCTTTATATTATTATCTTAATTTATTTTGACAGTTTTAACAGATAATACATCATATTTGTTTAATTTTATTTCAATGGGGACTTATACAATTCAAATTTTTCGGTTGCCATCTAGTGAGTAAAACGGTATAGCTTTACAGTTTGACGTTTATCACGTGAGCCAAACGTTAAACGTCAAACAAATAATGGGATCTGAGGGCAGAAGGGTTGAATGGGGAAAGCAGTTGTTCGACTCGGCCTCAGACAAATGTTTTGTCGGAGGACTCGGCATGGTGTCACCTCGCTCTTTCTACAAATTTGTTGTTTCACACAAAATTGTGTGGTGGAGGGTCTGCTGTATGTGACGTCAAAATTGTAAGTCCCCATTCCATTGGCTATCGATAGTTATGAGGCAATTTTCGTCATTTTCATATCTAAATTGTGCCGTTACAAAGCATGCAAACTTAAATTTTGTGTATTGATTTAGCTGCAGAATTTTATCCCTTAATAGTATATTACATAACAAGCATCGAAAGTGTAAGATAACGTGCGAGTGTACAAATTGAAAAACAAGGCGCGCAGCGCCGATTAATTTAAGTACACGAGCACAGTTATCACACGTTCGAGCGAGTTTTGTACAATATTTTTCAGGCGACCACAAAATATTTCTAAAAAAAAGTTTACAAGAGCAATGTTGTTACACTTTGAAAGCTGACTCATTTTTGTAGGTAAGCGTTGACGTTTGAGGTTGGGTATTGTAATACCGTAATGTCAAAATATTAAATAATGCTAAAATATTAGTAAATAAGTAATTATTAATTTTAAAAACAAGAATTATCTGTGCAAATGTGTTGAAAAATCTGCCAAAACATCAATTTAAATAATAATACAAATTCTTTTCATTTATTATGGGGTGCTAGCTCAGTGGTATGAAATCGGCCTGTGGATCCTGAGAACCTTGGTTCGATTCTCACAGGCGACAAACAATTTTCATAATTTCAAAAAAAAGCTACCCCTGTGGCTCCTCCACCACTAACATCTTTGGAGGCCGTGATTTGACGACTGGTAACCGCACTTCACGCGCAAAATATATCACTTACCGAGATCTGCTTCGGCAGAGTGCCACACCCAGTAATGGGTAAAAGGCGTGATGATACATTTATATATTTTTATTTACTTTTCATTTATTTTATTATTATTTTTCAACATAACGCCATCTATTGTCAATCAGTGGAACTTCACCTGATATGGTAGAAGTGTGCGTTACTAACATATCAGTGTATGTTATTTTCAACTTTCCGTAGTAATTTATGATGTTGTTATGGTTACTTTCATAAGTAGTTTATTTGAAGCTTTTATGCTTAAAATAATTAGGGAAGTAGGAAATTACAACATTATGATTTTACATGTTAAATCCGTATGTTCACCCTTACCGGTATTTTTTGCATCACCGATTTATTCTCGATTAATGTTAATAATGATTAAATAATATGGTTACTCATTAACTATTAGCTTAATCGGGATAAAACTGGTCTTAAAAATAGGTTTTTTTTTAAATCCTGGATTTTGTTATTCAATATTAAATATTTAATTGAGGTGGTTGACCTCAACACTAACTTTTTCTTTCATCTGCTGCACTGCGCTAAAATAAGTTAATTCTGTACCTGCCTCCATCAACGCATAAATTTTTAAATGATTAAAAATTTTCCTCGACATGAAAACACACTTAACTTTTATCCATCTCAATTAAAAATTCAATTCATGCTCGCGGCTTTCTCTAAATTTACAAACATACAAAAAAGTAAAAATACAACCAGTTGAGTTTACTCTGCTACGTCAGTTGTATGTTGTATCTCAAATCCGTTTACATTTACCGTAAATTTGGATTACATTAGATCTGCTGTTTATTTATAAATTCCTTTTAGTTTCCTTTCCCTTTCACCAAGTGTTACTTACTCTTGAAGTTGTCGAGTAATTTAACCAAGTCTACTTTTTCAACACGTTGTCATTAAACCCACTGCAACTAGATCATAAACTACAAAAAAAAGGGTGTTGTCTACACTTGACTTTTAGAGCAGACATTCTAATTTTGTATTCTGAATAAAGTAACCACTCGTGCTAATTTTAATATTATTTTTCATGCTGAAAAAGTTACATAAATTTGAATTTATTAGGTGATTATTCGGTTACGGTACAAAGGCACGGTAAATGCTCCCAGTTAATATTTGCTTATGGAATCAATTTTTCAAAAACATTTTTAGATAGGTAGACAGACATTCAATTATAGCCGAGTGGATTCGACTTGCTTCTATCAAATCATAGTTCACGAGTTCAAATCTTCATCGTATTTGACTTTAACTTACACCTAAAACTATGATTGTGTCTGAGTGTTCCCCTGTACTATAATTTAGGGATATTGATATAGTCAAAGTAGGACATTTGAAGCTTTATAACGCACCCCAGTACGACATTTGTCAATCCAGCTTAAAACAATAAATATCGGTAGTAAAAAAAGCACAAAACACTAAAAATTGATATACTACTCTTGTTGTTTTAAATACTTCTCTTTGTTGCAATTGTACCCATTATTTAATATAAAAATATGAAAAAAAAAAGTTTATTGTTATTATTAATGGGGTAATGGCTCAGTGGTATCCGAGTCGGCCTGTGGATCCTAAGAACCTTGGTTCGATCCCCACAGCCGACAAAACATTTTCACCCATTTAAAATTACCCCTGTGGCTCCTCCACCACTAACATCTTTGGAGGCTGGTAACCGCACTTCACGCGCATAAATATATCACTTACCGAGATCTGCTTCGGCAGATTGCCACACTCAGTAATGGGTAAATGGCGTGATGATATATTTATTTATTTTTTTTTATTAATGACTACCTCTATTAAATTATTTGAATTGATGTAATTTGATCAACGGTATAAATTATAACACATTTTATTATTTATTTATTTATTTATTTATTTATTATTAAACTCTCAACAGGACAGAGTCCCAATTACAGAGGGCATATGAATAAATAATACAAAAGTATTTAAACACGTTACCACAATTAGACAAAGATACATACAAAAATTAATGAAAGACATAAGTAAACTATTAATTACACTTATTCTATACCGAATATTAAAGACTCAAATAATTATTTATTACAAAAAAGAAAAATTTGACTTCTAATTTTTATTTTTAAATTCGTATTTATTATTAATATAAAATATGAAAAAAAAATATATATATTTTAAATGGTTAAAATGGTATTAATTAGAATTAACGAAAACAATAATGTGTATAAATATTAAAAATTTTATTTCAAAATTATTACAAATATATTATAATTTATATAAATAATTACCGACAAAACGAAAACATCACGGAAAAAAATTGAAATCAGTTATCTGTGAAAGTAGAACATTTCCGTTAGGCGGTAGGACAAAAGGTTTAATAGTCCTCCCAAAGTAGGACGGGTGGTCACCCTACTTTAATTGGGGGTTAGTTCCTGTTCCTCAGCTAAATAAAGGGTAAAATCGTGTGTATTTATGCATGCTGGCAATATTGACAATAATTCCCTCAGTTCTGTAACTGGATCATTATCTGTTAATGATCGAGAAGTTAATGGTAATTTTTATTTGTCATCATTATGTTACATATGATTACAATTTCATTATTCTGACACCAGAATAATTTATCCTAGCATTTTTATGTTATATTCATGAATTTTGTTAGATGTTATTAAAAAAAATATATAATGACAGATCAGTGACAGTTCCGTAAACATAATATTTTTTATACTGGCAGTTTTGTACAACAGAAAAATCCATAAAAGTAAAATAGAACAGAATAAATAATTTTGGTCTCAAAATTCCGAAATGGTGGTAATCTGCAGATTAATTATAAAAAATCAGGATTGTCATTTACTTACGGATCGTTAACAGACAATAAATGAGTTACAGAATAGGGAGAAATTATTTTATTTGAATGTGTCAAAAAAGTATGTTTTATGTACGAGAATTTCAGTGAAGTATTAATGATTATTAAGTGGTTGTCATTTTACCGTCCATAAAATACTTGTCGGTTGCTAAAATAATCCTCCCTATTCTGTAACAGAATCATTATCTGTTCTTGATCGATAAGATAATGACAACCCCTATTTTCCAATACTATTTTATAGATTAACACCACTTCGATTTTTTGTGGCTAAAATAATTTATTGTGTTCTTTCTATTTTATTTTTATAAATTATGATCTCATAAGAAACTATCATTCAGCTGTCATTACATACATTTTTATAATAACAACTACGTAAACAAGTATGAAAAATGTATTTTAAGGAGTGGGACCACAATTTTGATCTAGCCTTCTTGCTACCTCGCTATACTATAATATTTAGTTTAATTAAACTAAACCATAAACTCACAAAAAATGAAATAAATCCTTTAATGAATCCTAATCTTAAGCTATTACCATCAAATTTGCTTTACAGAATTAGGTTAGCTAATAAAAAACTATTTGCTAAATCTTTTTTAAGAATTCAACTGTATAAAATTGCAGATAAAGAAAAAAAATATTATGAAAAAGAAATGTTCAAACTATTGTTTCTCAGTTAGTTTTGTCATTGAGTTTACTTTTTAATTTTATCTAGAATTTTACGATTTTTAATGGAGTTGTTCAAGTTTTCCACTGACTGTTGATAATAGAGATTTTTAATATTTTACGAAACTTTTCCACTTTTATATATTTCTTTGTATTTAAAATAAAAGAAAGTAAAATATCCTTTCCTGGCTTATTTATCTCCGCAATAGTTAAAATGAATTCAGCTGAATTCATTGTATTCAGAGCAAATTTTTATAATAGAAATCCACGGTTACTTTAATTTTCATAAAAACGTTGTAAATGACGCAGCAGTCACAATGGCTATTCATAACACAAATGAAAATGTTTTATAGGACATTATTTATTAAAATATCAAGTGAACGAGATAGAATAAAACTGTAATGTTTTTATACATTCATTATTAATTCCAGTAAAACAGTAAAAAAACACATTTTGATGTAACGGCAAATTGTTCATTTCAATAAATAATGGGAAATAAAAATAATTTTATTTCTAGACTTTATAATATAAAGAACACTAAAAAACACTAGAATGTAGTTGTATTATTTATCTCTATACTCGAATTTATTTACACAAAATAAACCAAATGCATGCATTCTCTTGACTGGTGAAAATAATTGGTTTTCTGATAGTCAATGAATCAAATAGTAAATTGTACATCAATGCAAAAAACACATTGGTTTGTAGTTTTTACAACATTTTGAACCAGGACCAATTAATGAAACATATTTGGGGGCCGTAGTTTGACGACTGGTAACCGCACTTCACGCGCATAAATATATCACTTACCGAGATCTGCTTCGGCAGAATGCCACATCCAGTAATGGGTCAAAGACGTGATGATATTTTTTTTATTTTACGAATTAGTTTTAAGTTCCTATAAAAACCATGTAAAACAAAACTTATTGACAAATTTTCTACGTGGTCACGTGGTCAGTTCACCCATTGATTAAATGTTGTACGCTTACTTAATTAACTAACAGCTTGTAGATTCAGTTAAAATAATTATAGTCCAATGCCAACATAACTGAAAATAGAACCTGAATTTAATTCGCACAGCCGACAAAATTACTTCAGTGATATTTCCTCGAGTAACAATCTTTGGAGACCGTAATTTGATAACTGCAACTTCAAACATAATAGTTATTTTTATAACAAGTGCAAGTGCAGAATTTAACGCACGAGTCTTGCCGAGTGCGGAAATCTGCACGAGCAAGTAACATTTTTCCACGCGTAACCAAGGCAATAATAGTTACGTAATAAAAAAGACATCGCAAAGTTGTAGGAAAAAATATATTACCTACCGAGATCTGATACGACAGAATGCCACACTGAGTAATAAGTAGAATGGCGTGATGTTTATTTTATTTACTTCAACAACACAAATTATTTCCGAAGCTAATAAAAATGTAATAGAAATCCTTTTTTTAATTCTGTATAGCATGTACCATTTCCAGCATAAATTTTCATGAAAATTAAATATTAAAATTGCTTAATGTTTAATTCATTTTGAAATACTTGTAACACAGATAGAGCGATATTTTGATAAAATAATAAAAATATTAACTTTTTTGCTACTTTGAATAAATAATGAAAGATAATTTCATGCCACACAAGACTCGCCACATATATTATTAAAAGTAATTACCCTGAAACGTGAGAATCTATTCTGTACGCAGTTTTAGTTGTGTTTTTTCTACATAAAGTTGTTGTTTTAACATTGAAGTTTTCTGGAAAATTGTAAATTTAAAATGCAAACTTTTAGGTGCCATTAAGTTGGCTGTATATTACCCTATGTTTATCGATTTTGTATCAGAGTTCAGATATAAACCAAAACAAAAGCAAATTATCTTAGCTACTTATTAAGTTCCAAAAGAAAATGAAATAAATAACATTTTATGCGTCTCTGTTTATCTATAACAAAACAAATAAATACTTGCGCGAATACGTACACCATCATTGAAAATTTATAGTATTGTAATTTATTAAAATTTATGTAGTTTTGAAAGAAATCGTTAGAAATTCATGCACAATGATGCTTATTAATAGCAGTTAGTTAACTCAAGAGTTAAGTTATTGCAAATTCAAATCGTTTTACATTTGTATTTCAATTTTTGTACAGCCAATAAATTAATTGTTTATGTCAAACACAGAACATTAAGGAAAGTGATATTTTACTTGACAAAGCGGTTGTTCGCTATTCAAGTAAAAACACTTTCCTGACGTATTATAAAATAAAAATATAAATATATCATCAAGCCTTCTACCCATTACTGGGTGTGGCACTCTGCCGAAGCAGATCTCGGTAAGTGATATATTTTGCGCGTGAAGTGCGGTTACCAGTCGTTAAATCACGGCCCCCAAACATGTTAGTGGTGGAGGAGCCACAGGGATAGCTTTTTCAAATTATGAAAATTTGTCGCCTGTGGGAATCGAACCAGGGACCTCAGGATCCACAGGCCGACTTCATACCACTGTGCTAGCCATCCCATCATAATAGCAAAGTAGGTATTAAAATCTGATTTTTATTTTCATTCATTTTGACACTCGAATAAAAACAAACTTAGGTTATCGTCAATGCGAAGGATGATAGAAAGAGACAACTATATATCACTACATCATTCTACGCTTCGTCCTATTGGTCTATTCCTAAGTATAAAACTTAAAACTAAAACATAAGTTTGGAGTTTGCAAACTTTTGTGTTAAAACCAAAACTAAATACTGATTTGTGAATGGCTGCATAAGATTACATGTCTACAAGGTTATTAAAACAAAAATGGAAAACATAAAACAAAAACTAATTTCGATTTGTGAATGTAGCTTTTACCAAACTGTTTTGTAGTTTACCGGACTGTTTGGTCAGGAAAGTAGGTAGATTCTTGCCGGTTTCAGAAAAAAAAATATTTTGTATTTTATGAAAAGGTTATTATTATTATTATTATTATTTATTATTTATGTTACTCTGTACAACAGGAATTGAATCCCAATTACAGTACAGGGTCCAAACTCGCCGAGCCGTAGAGCGGTTGCAATTATAATTTCTAGCTTGAGTGGGAATCGAACTCGGGATCTCCGGATTCGAATTCCGTAATTATTGTTATTAATTAATACATATAGGAATATTGTTTTACATTCTCGACAATAATGCGAAATATGTGTGAGTTATAGCAAATCGTCTTATTTATTTTTTATAGTCTTCATAATATATAACTTTTAAATAAAGTTTGTGATATCTATCGGCAGAAAAAATTAAATCCAGTATGATTTTTATCACTTATGCAATATTTTTTCATGGCCGGTTACACAAACAAGACTTGAAATTTTCACACTGTATACAAAACGTTTTCAAAATTTTATGACTTGAAACCGATTTTAAAACTGCATATATATTTAGTAATTATGATGTATATTTTCGCCTGTACACTTGGTGCCATTTTAACTTTTTTAAAAATTTAGAAACTTGTTATAATTGGAACTAAAAACCGTTCTAGCGGCTAATCTATTTTATGAATCTGCCTGTTACACCTGAAATAGCGTAGAGTGCACATCTTCGTTTGTATAATTTCATTATTTAAATGTCAGTTATTTAAGCACCAAAATATGACGAAGGACACGTACTTTCAATTGGCTCCTGAACTATAATCGAAATAACATGAATGAAGGATAAAAACATAAAATATGTATTGAATAATAGCTATAAGTGAAAAAAAAAATAGTTTAAAATAATGTTTTACATGAGAGATATAAGCGATTATAAATATGTCCGGATGGTTCACATTGGCCACAAATATTTTCGCGCGGTAAATAAGAGACAAATGTGGAGTAGAACGTAACTAAGTATGACATCTCAGCACTGATTTGTCAAACTGTTAGTCGTTTGCTGGTATGCACGGGTTCAACACATTGTATATTTATTACTATAATTTAATTTCGTTTTCCTGGGCTTGCAACTTTCATAAAATATAATTTTCAGACGACCATTTATGAAAGTAACCATAATATCAGAAACTACTACGGAAAGTTGAAAATAACATACACTGATATGTTAGTATAACGCACACTTCTAACATATCAGGTGAAGTTTCACTGATTGACAACAGATGGCGTTACGATGAAAGAAAATAAAAAAAATAAATGAAAAGAATTTATATTATTATTTAAATCGAAGTTTGGACAGATTTTTCAACACAATTAATAATTACTTATTTACTAATATATTAGCATTATTTAATATTTTAATATTACGGTTAGTACAGTTGGTTTCAGCACACCTAACCTCAAACGTCAACGCTTACCTACAAAAACGCATCAGCTATCAAAGTGTAACAACATTGCTCTTGTAAACTTCTTGTAGACATATTTTATGGTCGTCTGAAAAATAGTGTACATAACTCGCTCGAAAGTGTGATAACTGTACTCGTGTACTTAAATCACTTGGCGCTGCGCGCCTCGTTTTTCAATTTGTATACTCGCACGTTATCTTAGACTTTCGATGCTTGTTATGTAATATACTATTTCAATATAGTAAGATTATTTTTCAAGAATTCAATCGTATATTATTTGCACTCTTTGAACGAAACAAGTTAAGTACCACTGAACCGAACTTGGGACGTCACACAAAATCATATCTCTTGTAATATAAGAATTTTAAACTAGTAGTTTCACTGATCATCATAGTTTATCATATAATTTCATTAAAAATTGGTTCTGAAGCCCATTGTAGGACTGTTTTACATCGCAACCATGTCCTGTAAGGTACAATAGTTGTATTTTCGGTTAAAACCGATGGTAAAATTTTTAGATACAAAGGTTTGAATTCGTGAAGGTACTAACGGGCCTCGCAACAAGAGTACATTGCTTTCTAAAATATATTGCAAAGTAGAAGTGTTACCGGTAACAGAAATATAATAAATCTGCTTTATTGATGATTTAAATTATAGGTAAAACTGTTTTAATTTAGTTTGTAAAGTTTCAAATTGCTAAACAAATATAATATAGGTATAAGTTTACTATTTACTTCGAGCATAGTAACTGATAAATAATTAATTTTAAAACATCAATATTGATACATAACTACGGAAGTCATATTAATTAATTAAACAATGAAACAAATGAAATTACTGACAAGAAATGACAACACACTGAATAATGTAATTCTTTACCAAGAATTCATGGAATGCACACACACACACAAACAAACGTCAGTCAGTCAGACAACTACAATGATCAAAGTCTACGAGATAGAACAGCAGGCGATGTCGGTTCTTATCAAAAGAAGAATTAACGTTTGTCGTCAATTTGGCGCCGTGGCTGTGTGCAAAGTGCACTGGCTTTAGTTTTCATGCGAGTTTGGCATGATTTTGTACATTGAAATTAAATATGACAGAACCAACACGTTTACAGTATTTTCATTTTATAGATTAGAGTTGTGTTGTTTCGAAATCAAATTATGAATCAATATTTTAATACGACATCCAGTAAAATATTGGTCGTTTGTTGTTAATCTGCGTCAGTTAATTGCAGGGGCGCTCTTATGCCTGTTTTACACTGAGCAATATTGCAAGTGCAACTGCAACTTTCAACAAGTTGAAGCAATATTGAACGAGTGTAATACAGAAATTGCAAGTGCAAGAAACAAGCAATCTTGCATGAATTATACCTGTTTTACACTGAGCAATATTGGTAGTGCAACTGCAACTTTCAACAAGTTGAAGCAATAATGAACGAGTGTAATACAGAAATTGCAAGTGCAAGAAACAGAAGCAATCTTGCAGCAACCTCTTGCATGAATTATACCTGTTTTACACTGAGCAATATTGCAAATGCAACTTTCAACAAGTTGAAGCAATATTGAACGAGTGTAATACAGAAATTGCATGTGCAAGAGACAGGAGCAATCTTGCATCAACCTCTTGCATGAATTATACCTGTTTTACACTGAGCAATATTGCAAGTGTAACTGCAACTTTCAACAAGTTGAAGCAATATTGAACAAGTGTAATACAGAAATTGCAAGTGCAAGAGACAAAAGCAATCTTGCAGCAACCTCTTGCATGAATTATACCTGTTTTACATTGAGCAATATTGGAAGTGCAACTGCAACTTTCTACAAGTTGAAGCAATACTGAACGAGTGTAATACAGAAATTGCAAGTGCAAGAAACAGAAGCAATCTTGCAGCAACCTCTTGCATGAATTATACCTGTTTTACACTGAGCAATATTGGAAGTGCAACTGCAACTTTCAACAAGCAGAAGCAATCTTGCAGCAACCTCTTGCATGAATTATACCTGTTTTACATTGAGCAATATTGGAAGTGCAACTGCAACTTTCAACAAGTTGAAGCAATATTGAACGAATGTAATACAGAAATTGCAAGTGCAAGAGATAGAAGCAATCTTGCAGCAACCTCTTGCATGAATTATGCCTGTTTTACACTGAGCAATATTGCAAGTGCAACTGCAATTTTCAACAAGTTGAAGCAATATTGAACGAGTGTAATACAGAAATTGCAAGTGCAAGAGACAGAAGCATTCTTGCAGCAACCTCTTGCATGAATTATACCTGTTTTACACTGAGCAATATTGGTAGTGCAACTGCAACTTTCAGCAAGTTGAAGCAATACTGAACGAGTATAATACAGAAATTGCAAGTGCAAGAAACAGAAGCAATCTTGCAGCAACCTCTTGCATGAATTATACCTGTTTTACACCGAGCAATATTGCAAGTGCAACTGCAACTTTCAACAAGTTGAAGCAATATTGAACGAGTGTAATACAGAAATTGCAAGTGCAAGAGACAGGAGCAATCTTGCATGAATTAGAACGTTTTTTCTTGCAAGACTTACAAGGCCATTGTTAGTTATTTCTAGTAATTTTAAGTTTGTTAGAATGCTACCAACTTAATATAAATGTCAAAAACGATAAAGTTAGGTTAAGGATATTAAAATGATTTACTGCATTGCAAATAATTGTGCAAAATACTTATAAGAATAAATTTTTATATCAATGCGTAACATATGAAACATCTGTCAATAATACAAGTGATATAAGAGGTTAAGCTGATATAATATGAAATTAGTAACGCCAACAATTTGTAAATAAATTTATATCATATTGCAGTTGTAAGTTGCTGAATGTAAAGTGAAAAAATATCTCCTGCAACATTTTGGTGCAACTAATTGTAAAACTTGCAAGTTGCAATTGCAGGTTGCGCTTGCTCAGTGTTTAACAGGCATTAGGCACTTGGCTGCCATTGTACAATAGAAAAATGGCCGCCCTCTGATGATAATAATAAAATAATTATAATAATAGTAAAAGTACATATTATATTATATACGAGTATTGTCCGGCAGTACGGTAGTGTATAAAACGGCATTCGAATCGGAAGATCCCGAGTTCGAATCTCACTCAAGGTAAATATACATGAACTACCACACTACAGCTCGGTGAGACCGGACCCTGTACTATAATTAATATGAAGTTCCTATTGTACAGATTTGATTAAATAAATAAATAAATATTATTTATGTTAATAAACTACAACAAAATCAAATTATCTTAACAAAAAATGTTCTTGTTATTATAACTTATTTATTTATAACGACCGCCTTTTAATTTAGGCCGCCTTTGTTCGGGACACAACTCGCACACCTTGTCAGGGCATCCCTGGTTAAGTGACTATAATCTACACAGCATGAAAGCAATCTAATTCCGATCATTATTAATTAGATAAATAAAATATAAATACATCATCACGCCTTTTACCCATTAATGGATGTGGCACTCTGCCGAAGCAGATCTCGGTAAGTGACATATTTTTGCGCGTGAAGTGCGGTTAATAGCCGTCAAATCACGGCCCCCAAAGATATTAGTGGAGGGGGAGCCACAGGAGTAGTATTAATGTAGTGTATATGTTTATCGGCATCGCGAATCGAGTTCTCAGGATCCACAGGCCGACACAATACCACTGTACCACCTACTCCATATTAATTAGAATGCAGTTAAATTAATTATGTTCAAAATGACAAGAAATATTTTTTGATTGTAGAAAGATCATAGAATTGAAGACGTAGTTTCAAAAAAAGCATAATTTTTATAGAGTTGCCTTCTAAGAATAAGAATTATTTTGGTTAACAGCTTTTGAGATAAAATTTTCAGACATTCTGGGAATTTCAGTATAAAAATAATTCAATGTTTACAGTTTTCTTATTACGTTACACATGAAAAGATATAACAAATTTAAAGAAACGGTACTAACATTTATGTTAATAATAATCATCAATATGAATTGGAACAAACATCCTATACTATACGAGCAATTATTGTCGGACTGTGTGATAACGATCTCGAAAACGATTCTAACGATTTTGTTAAAACTTGGTATTCTAATATATTTGGCCTCAGAAAATGATCTAGCTAGGTCTCATTCTCGAGAAAATATATTTAGTACAGTGGTTCCCAAACTGTGCGCCGCAGCACTGCAACTCTTATATTTTCTCTTGGGGCACAGTGAAAATTTTCTGGTACTCTAAGGGCGACGTGAACCGAAAAATTTGAGAACTACTGATTTAGTACATAATTTTGAAACAAAAATGGAGAAAAAATTCATACAAATTATGTTCTACAAAATATAAGCATGTGAGTATCTTATGACAATGTAATTTGAACAAAGAAATCGATTGAGATCACTATCAACTCGATATCACCAACTGTTTTAGAGATAAAAGCGAAAGACATTAAAAATTAGAGAGTAAAGATTTTTTTAAATTTATTTCTTGGTTTCTTATTTTTTATTTTAAACTTTTTTTTTTTTTAATTTTTAGTAATAATATAACAAGAGAGTGAGAATAAATTGAAAATAATATGACAGATCTTTCGAAAACTTGTTGCCAGGCAATAGTCACGAAAGCCCATAGGGCTTGAGTGGCTATTGCCAAATGGCAACAAGTTTGAGAAAGATACTGGAGAATTATTTTCTAATTTATCGAACTCTCGAGTTATATTTAATTAGATTATTTTTTGACTTAGCTGTTGAGGTCGATTCATCCAACTTAAAATATTGTGAACTGGGTTCATATCGATTGATTACTTATTAATGTATTCTTGGAATTTGTTTCCAAAATTGATTGGTGTATTTCTGTATCTAAAATACAAATAAATCGATTTTTTCCACACATTTTACTTGACGCGTTGTTAGTTTTAAATAATTAGTTGACATCTAACCTATCATTTGTCACAAACAAAAAAGCATCGACAGGGATAATTCCCGGCAATAATCACAAGAGCTTTATTCTCAGTATAATAATAACAGGATTGGTTAAAACGCAGACACGTGACATACAATGAAGCATTTCATTGGTTTTGAGAAACGTCAAAAAATAAATAAATATATCATAAAGCCTTTTACCCATTACTGGGTGTGGCACTCTGCCGAAGCAGATCTCGGTAAGTGATATATTTATGCGCTTGAAGTGCGATTACCAGCCCTCAAATCACGGCCCCCAAAGATGATAGTGGTCGGGGAGTCACAGGGGTAGTTTTAAATTGTAAAAACGTCAAAAAATAATCAGTACTATTTAAAGGAACACTCATTTACAAAAATCACTTCACAAACAAGTTCAAGAAACCTATTTAATATAATTCATGTTCCACAAATTCTACGCATTAACCCAGATTTCAGTTTAAAAATATGTTGGTAACATCATACAAATACAGCAATTTAGAAAAACGTTGCATGAACAAACATAATCCATTCAATCATATTCAATTGTCAAAAACATTTGTACGCGCGACTAACTGGACCAGCAATCGTATAATGAAAACAAAAAACAAACCAGCCAATTCCATTTTCCAATGACAAGTGACAGTTGAGTAGGTACATGTACTTGTCAGTTTATCATTTGTTTACCATAGTTCCAATAGCAACCAGCAACAGCGACTACTAATGTGACCAAAATAGCCACCACTAAACACTGGCTAAACGTTTGTTTAGAAAATTATGTATTGGTGGTTAACAGCTATTTGTAGGATTGAATTATGCAACATTGGTAACGGTTTGGACATTAATACAAGCGTTAAATCAAGAATTGAACATTGGAAACTATATTTTTCCCCATTTAAATTCGAATGGAATTATACAGACACTAACAGGCAGATTCACAAAACGGATTAGCGCTAACACCGTTTTTAATATTAGCTATAACTCTGTTTCAAATTAAAACAGATTAAAGAAATAAATTAACTTGATGCTAATGAACTCTCTTTTTAACTCAAGTTAAAATAAACTTGTTTCGTACATTGAAAAGAGAGTTAAAAACGAAATAAAAAGTGGTGTTAGCGCTAATCCGCTTTATGAATCTGCCTGTAAAAAATTTACATTATGCAGGAATAAAATTTCCATTATTATTTTGTTACTATCGAAGCTACGAACGTGCTTCCTATAAACACACTAAAATTTAGAGATATTATTCTAATCGTAATCTTACTTCAGTTTGAAAAAAAAAGCTTCATCGCAAACTATAATGACGATGTATTTATTTAAATTGCATCACTCTGCTTCAAATATACAGCACTTATCTTTAGTGTCTTTAGTAATCATCTTGCGTACTTTTCTTATTAATTTATCTTTGAATAAATTTGTTGTTATTTTTAGAGAAGCTGCTTTAGTTAGAGAAGAGTGTTAAATTCGGTACATTGTGTCTTAGTTCCCATGGGTTAAAGCCTTGTTTCCACCTCATAACATAATCTTAGTTTTAGTCTTTCGATATAACCTTAAAAGTTTGTCAGATGTGAACACAGTCGAGCGTTTCCAGCTACTGTTTTAGTTTTAGTCTTTGTCTACGATTCGTTGCGATTTTGTTCATTATTTCAAGATTTATGGATCTACAAAAATTATGGAATTAGAAAGAACTCCACCATTAATCATACATAAATATTTTAGTTTTCTGTAATATATAAACCTAAATAGTAATGTTAGTTCATTTCATTATAATAAATAAGCGTTAAAACTGTATTGTCAATATTTTTAACGCATTCTATAATTCATACGGTATTATATAAAAAAAATATTAAACCAAATTAAAGAAAAATTCAAAATCAGGGTACCCAGCCAACGTGAGTTTTAAAATTCCCTGACTTCTCCAGGTTTTCCAGGATTGCAATTTTACTTTCATTAGTTTATCACTTAAACCAATTTTAACATTTTTGATTGAAATATTCGACGGTAATTTAGTATTCTTATGTTCGACGTGCAGTATTATATAATCCCATAATTTAAGTGCAGTTTTAGTTGTCTCTGCATTTTCCACCCACCGGGTTACACAAATTTTTTTTGGAAATACTTCGCATTTTGTGAGGCCTGTAAAATCATTCCGTCTTCTCGGTGAGTCTTTGAAAAGATAATAAATACCCCTAAGAAACTCATTCACTTGCCACTTGCAAGCTTTGTGACCTGTTTGTAGTGCTCCGTGGACAATATGTAGGCCGCACGATCCGATATCTTAAATTTGCTTCTCTGTTGATTGAGGCGCAGTTTTTTTGAACAATAAAGAAAATATCTGTTCGGTTTATTCCGCCGTTCATCGTGTAATTCAAATAATAAAATGTTTCAACGTATTTGTATGACAAAATTAACTATATATTAGCAGCAGAAAATCAAAACTTTTTAATAAATAGACAATTTGCATCTTTTTCCAGAAAAGAATTTAAAATTCCCTGATAATTTTAAATTTTTTGAAATCTCTCTGATTTTTCCCTGACTTATACAAATTCCCCGACTTTTCCCGGTTACTGGGTACCCTAAAAATATAGTCCACATTTATTACGTTCAAATTTCATTTTCACTATTTAGCTAATTATTCGTGCATATAAAAATGTAACCCGTATACCAACAACTACAATTTCTCAAAAAAACCTTGGTTTAAATTCATATATTATTCTGCAATATTTATAAAAATAAATGGCAACATTAAAAACAGATATTAACAGAAAATATTGTTCCTAATAAATATTAATAATACAATAATTATAATAAATTATTTGATTTCTCTATTAGACTATTAATTACTTTTTTCTATTCTCTTGTATTTAAATGCCCACTTCTCGACTCACTTTCTAGAACAACTATTTTTAATATAATAACAAGAAACACTACCGTATATTTAATTAAAGAAATGCAGTTGTGTTTTTCAACAATTGCTGAATACTGACAATTTAGAAATATTGCAAAAATGGCGACAGAATAATAATTATTTTATAAAACTGTGCAAATTAAGAATATCACTGTTTTGTCTAGACACAAGACTACATTTTTCAAATTTCATCATTCCACCTTATCTGACCTTTAAGTTTTGTGGAATATTAAATTTGATAAAAGATTTTAAATCAGCAAACTACATTAATCCAGGGGAAAATCCAGCTAACTAAAAGTTCGATAACTCTAATACTATAACTGAACCTTCAACACAAATACCGGATAAGGGTAGTGAATAACTCAGAGTCACGTGAAAACAATGGCATGTGTTACTATCAATGTGTCAATCAACAGACGAAAACTACATGAAGATAACAAAGAGATAATCACGTATTAGATAACAATAGCAAGCAACCAAAACGGAAAATTCCTTTACGTAAACGTATATCATTAAAACCACAAAATAATTTTAAAAATTGGTCAAATTTCCTACAATAATTGGATATTAAATATAATAGTTTTATTTTTTCCTACAATGTTAAGTTATTTTTTATTCAAATGTATCAAAAGTGACGTTTTTTTTTGTAGCAAATTGGTACAAAAAGTTAACCTTTTCAGTGGAGTATTAATGTTTGCTGTGATAACGGTAATTTTATCGTCCGTAAAATACTTTTCTACCTAGGATGAAATAGTTATTTGTGTACCTATAACGGGGAATTTTTACTTGATTCATAGCCGAGAACAATACCTACACAAGAGCGGTAAAAACACTTTTTGCCCCAGATGTGCACGATTTTTTAAAAGACCATTTAAAAACGTTTGAAAAAATCATTTTTAAACAAGCGAAAATGTTTATTTTCCTTTTGTTGCTATTGAAGACAATGGGGAAAATAAAATATATGCTTGTTGCCCAGGAAACGATAACTTTTCGTTATCAAATGAAATGCTGAAAAAACACAGTTTTCGTCATGTATAAAAAGTACTTTTCGGCCGCTAAAATAATACTTGAATTAAAAAATTTATTAAAAATAAAAATTCCTTAGAATCGACTGATAGATTGTGTATGAAACGCGGATAAAAAATCTTTTCGTAAAAAACAATTCATCTCGTCCGGAAATTTCCTTCATTCGTACGAAATACTTAATTTTTTGTCCTTTTGTCATAAATAACTATTTTAATCTGTTACTCTGATTTCAACTACAAATCATAGAATATTCTAGTAGTCGAACAATAAGTAATTATTTCATGTACTATTTAATTCGTGATTCAATCTCATATTCGAGTATGAGCATTCGAGCAACGTAGACGTGTATCACTGTGTGTGCTGCGTTCGCTAGCAGTTATAATATTTCCGCTTATTCGCATGTTTAAAAAATAAAAATAAAAATGAGTACACGAAAGAACACTGAGTTAACCGCCATCGTGAAGGAGGTGATAAACGAGAAGCTCCTTAGTGATGAGTACATCGAAAAAATTGTGTGTCAAGTAGCTTCCAAAATTGGAACGTTGCTTGACGAAAAAGTATCACACCTGTTAAGTGAAATAAGGGGGCTGAAACAAGAACTTAGTCAGAAAGATGCCAAAATAGATCACTTGTCTGAGGAAATCGACAACCTCCAGCAGTATAGTCGACGAAACTGCCTTCGTGTGTTTGGTGTAAAAGAAGAGGCCAACGAATCAACAGACAACACAGTTTTGCGGGTATTCCAGGAGAAGCTTGGTGTCACTCTTCATCCAGACTCCATCGACCGTTCACATCGTCTTGGAAAAAAACAAAAAGATAAGTGTCGCTCTATCATAGTCAAATTTTGTCGCTATAATGACCGCGCATTAGTTTTTAAAAATAAAAGTAAACTTATACAGTCTGGGATTGTGATTAGAGAGGACTTAACAAAAAAAAGACTTGATATTTTGAATATGGCAAAACAGAAATTCGGTCTAAAGAATACGTGGTCTAGTGACGGAAGTATTTGTATCAAAAGAAATGATAATGTTCATAAAATCGCGACAGTGCGAGAGTTCAATGACCTATCCAAATAAATTTTGAAACTTGTCTTTCTTGTTTAAACGTAGTTATTTCTTTTGTAATTTAATTAATATTTTAATATTTTTGCAAGGTCGTATTTATTTGAATGCACACACAAATCATGTACACTTTGCTTTTATTAATTCTTAGTATAAGTATACTTTGTAAATTTTGTAATCTATATTTTATTTAGGCTTATATTATATTTGTGTTTTGGATAATGTTAAAAATAGCGCATTTAAATGTTAGGTCTTTAACTGCACATTTTCATGAATTCAAGGATGTAGTTCAAATACGTAATTATGATATTATTGGAATCACGGAAACTTGGTTGAAAAATTGTGACAATGGAGATAACTACTCAATACCGCAATATGATATGTTGCGATGCGATCGTGAGGGCAGAGGTGATGGTGTAGGAGTTTACATAAAGTCAAACTTGAAGAAATTTTTAGTACAAACCAATGACGACTTTAATAATGTTAGTTCTTGTCTTGAGCAAATGTGGTTTACCTTAAAAATAAATAAGAAAACTCTCACAATCGGGATACTTTATCGGCCACCTTCTGCAAATATAAGTGATTTTTGTGACAACTTGGAGAACTCCCTGATGTACTTCTTTCCTAGTTCTGATTATTTACTATGTCTGGGAGACATAAATATTAATATGTTGAACGTAAATAGCAATTCTGTGAAATTGTTTTCTGATCTACTGAACGAATTTAATTTAAGTCAAATTGTGGAAGAGCCTACCCGTATTTCAAACTATTCTGAGACTTTAATCGATGTAATTCTGTCATCCAATTCTGATCTATCCTCTGAGGTAAAAATTATTAACGTGCCAAATATTTCTGATCACATGCTCATATCATTTGAATTCACTCTAAATTGCATTATACGTCGACATAGCTCCATTCAAATAAGAGATTTCAAAAATGCAGATTACGTAAAGTTTTATGAATCTTTAAAGGCAATATGTTGGGACAACTTCTATAAATGTGAGGACGTAAATAGAAAACTGGAGATATTTAATATCAATATTTTGACTCTTTTTGATAACTACATGCCCCAGAAAACTATTACTGTGCATAAACCTTCAAAACCATGGATCACCGATGTTATTAAGATAATGATTAAGTATCGCAACAATGCTTTTGCTCGATTTAGAAGAACAAAAAATTCTGTGCATTGGGAATATTACAAGTCTCTTCGAAATCTTGTAACAAAATCTGTAAGACTCGAAAAACAAGCCTATCTACAACAGAAAATTGACAATAACAAAACTAACTTGTGGAATGCACTAAAGGAGTTTAATATAAATATTAAACCGAAAATCACATTGCCAGCAAATTTAGCAAATGTAAATGACATTAACGAGTATTTCATAAATATGTGTAACGCACCAGATCTATCGCAAGATATTTTGCATTTTTATAATAGTTCTAAATATTCTGAGTTTCAATTCTCTTTTTGCACTGTCAGTGAAGACGAAATAATGAAATTATTTAAGACTATCAAATCTCATGCAATGGGTATTGATGAAATAAATTTGAACATGCTCAAGTTAGTCATTCCCACATTATTAGCTCAAATCACACATCTGATAAACTCTTGTCTGCTATCTGGTGTAGTACCTGACATCTGGAAGATTGCGGTGGTAAAGCCACTTCCTAAATGTAAAAATCCTGTTTCTAATAGTGATCTTAGACCAATAAGCATTTTACCAACATTGTCCAAACTGCTTGAAAAAGTCATGCATAAACAAATTTTTACTTATGTAGACAATTCAAAAATATTACCTGCAGTACAATCGGGTTTTAGACCGGGTTATAGTACGACTACAGCACTTTTAAAAATTGTAGATGATATTGTTGGGAACATTGATGATAAAAAAATGGTATTATTGGTTCTATTAGACTTCAGCAAGGCATTTGATACTATCAATCATGAACTCTTCTTAAGCAAATTAAAGTACCTTGGTTTTGATTATGCTAGCCTGACACTAATATCAAATTATTTTCATGACAGGTATCAAAAAGTAGTTGTTGATAATAAAAGCTCTGAATTTATAAAAATAACTAAAGGTGTCGCTCAAGGATCAGTCTGTGGTGCACTATTTTTTTCATTGTACATATTTGATTTATACAAGCATGTATCATATTCTAATATTCACATTTATGCAGACGACACCCAGCTATACTTGCCCTTTAAAGATTCTGAAGCAAAGGTTGCAGTTGAAAATATGAATACTGATCTTCATAATATTACGAATTTCGCTAAATCTCATTGTTTGGTTTTAAACGAAAATAAATCGACAATAATGTTGTTTGGAAATAAAAATTCCAGAAAACATCTCGTTCAAAATGATATGCATAACGTTACATTAAACAATATTAAATTGCAGATCAAGTCATCCTGTAAAAATCTTGGACTTGTGTTGGATACTGAATTGCGCTTCTCAGAATATGTAACATTGTTGGTAAGAAAGGCTTATTTAGCATTGAAGAACTTATATATGAACCGCTTTATACTTTCCCAAAAATACAGAAAACTATTAGCAGACTCTCTCGTTCTCTCTGTGTTTAGTTATTGCGATCCTGTATACGGTCCTTTTCTGACTACTCATGACATTCACCGTATACAGAAAGTACAGAATTGTTGTGTACGTTTCATACTAGGACTTCGCAAGTATGACTCGGTGAGCTCTAAGTTACAACACTTAGGTTGGTTGAACATGAAAAATCGTCGATTGCATCATCTTACATGTTTAATCCATCGTATTATTACGACTAATACTCCATCTTACCTAGCTGATAAAATATCATTCCGAAATAAACATCGCAATAAAATATTGAGAAATAAATTAGCCTTGCACATTCCCGCACACAAAAGTGCACTATTTAAACATTGCTTTAGTTACAATTGTCCGCAGATTTACAATCAAGTTAACGATGATCTCAAACTACTAAAGTCTTATTCATTCTCCACAAATTTAAAGAATATCATAATTGCAAAACAATAATTCCTATCTATACGTTCGCTTCATTTGAGCAGTACCTAACATATTTTGTTGTATATTTCATTTTTATATGTACTATTGATTATACTAATTTTGGTCTACTAAATGCTTGTATGTAAACATTTTTGTATAATGCTGTAAAGGTTAAGTGGTAGAACAGCCTCGGCTGAACTGTCGCCAAATAAAAGGGATTTATTATTATTATTATTATTATTATTATATAAAAAAATTCGCAAAGCAAGATATACATTTTCTAGCACGAATATTATTCATTATTTTTATAATTCGATTTCAATTTATCAAACAAATATGGTATAAAAGTTTAGCTGTTGTTAAATTTAACCCTGGCACCAATATTTATTTTAATTTTTAATTTGATTCCAATACATGAAACATATTTGATACAAAGGGTTAGTTGTCATTAAATTGAACCCAATTCAAATAACTGTTTGCATTAGAAATGGAGTAAATGATGTTAATGGCTAACTTTTTATGACTCTGATTATTAATGTGATAAAGTGAACAATATACGCGATTCTATCATGTTTCCATATTAAACCATTATATTTTTTACTAGCACTGTGCAATGATATCTAGCAATTTTTAATATATTTATTTTTATTATATCGTAGATATAACTGAACCGACATACATATGATAGAAAAATCTAGTTACATATGATAATATTTATCAGTATGGGATTTTGTTTTTCACATAGTATTATATCCGTAATAGATTTGTGCAAAATTCCATATTTAATCACATCAGCTCGTGTAATATAGTTATTTATGTATCAAGGGTGAAAATAGGCGTTTCTGGCCCACGACATGATTATGAGCACGAGGCACAAAGCGCCGAGGGCTATTAACATGCTCAGGGTCAGAAACGCTCATTTCACCCGTGATACATACAATATTTTATGCACAACAAAATAACATTTAATTACATGTTCAAAATATTAAAATTTACAAATAGGTTATATGTCAAAATTACATTTTGTAAAATCAAGTATTCACAATAAACAAAAATTGTCATTTCATTTATGTATCCATAGAAATGATTTTTTATGGCCTTAGGGCCGAAAGGAAGTATTTAAGCTCGCTTTTTAGGGTTAAAACACATTAATTTCGGCACATTTGTGCATAAATATTATTATTTAATATGTTTTAGAATTTTACTTGTAATGTTTGAAATTATGTTTAATTGTAAGTTATTCTGATTCCGTTATGGTGGAACTAGAATGTAGGCTGTCTCAATAATAGTTATAATGTTAAATATAGTAGGCGTTGGTAGTTATAAAGAAATAGTCGCATTTTAAGAGAATTAAATTTCCAAGAACCAATAGTTACCAAATGTTGAAACCTACACTTTTTCATTGTTTATTAGAATTAATTCCAAAACGCATTTAGGATATTTTCTATTGAATTTTTGTAAGTCATAAACTTAACACAGTAATAAATCTAATACGTATTTTTTGTACAATACTTTTTAAACATGCATTATTTTAATGAATTTCAGGCGCTTTTTGTTTATATTTTGTTAATTTACTACAATAATATTTATTTTTGGTAACTTTAAGATGATGATAAAGTACAATCATAAAAAAATGTTATTGTATAATAATTTTAAATTTATGACAATAAAGGAATATTTTTCTATATTCTCCCTATTCTGTAACTAGATCATTATCGGTTACTGATCGATATGTTAATGACAATCACTTATCACTATTTGTGATCAAAATGTTTTATTTATTTACTTTTATACAATTTGCTGTCGTTAGAAGTTACCAGTATAAAGAAATATTACTTTTTAACCACACTTTTTACAAAACTGTCATTATATTCTTATTTTATAATAATACATAAGTTAGAGTTGCATTTGATAAAATGACCGCGGTCAAATTACCGATTTTTATCATATGACGGTCAGGTAAGATATATAAATGACGGTTATATTTCAAGTACGAAACTATTTTATTTTTTTTTTGAGCATCAAGAATGATTTTTTTGTTCTGCTTTTATTTAAAAATTTAATGCATTAAATTTGACTTCATTATAAAAATTCATAATTACTGCATGAATCTTGCGACCTTGAATAAATACTGAAGTTTTTATTTTCATAAAATAATTATTTTAATACTTTTCCAGTTTTCTATACGTTTTTGGTATGAAAATATTGCATAAATGATATGTCATCGATATATGATTATCTTTTAAACAAAAAATTTCTAATATGACCAGTCATATAACGGTCATCCGACCAAGTTATAAATTACCATAATTTTTCTAACCCTATATAAGTAAAAAAAATACAAGAAAAATAACATAAGAAATGCCAAGATAAGGACTGGTTAGAAAATGCCAAAATTGTAGTAACCTATATAAAAACCATGAAAAGTTGTCATTAACTTGATTACATAATATCGGAGAATTTCCGGTATTAAAATCGATGTTAAATAATTAAAAACATAATCGGCGACCGTTATAAAATTTTAGGTAAACTCCAGTATAACATCTTACCTTATTTTGATAGTTTGCCAAATACACTGTATAGGAGAAGTTCATGATTCCAATGATTTTAAAACAATGATTTACCGTTACTTTTCGGGCGGTTTATTATTTCGATTTTAGATTAGCTCGCTTCGGTCGCATTAACCCCTAACCGAATCGAACTTAACCATCCAATTTATTCTCCATCGTAATAACAACAACAATCCACCTGCCAACTATAGGACTACGTCTATTCAGTTTTAGAACCGATCATATCATGTAAAATATCTAATCTAGCTCATGCGTCAAACTACTGGCAGTCGACGAGAGGGTATACTAGAGTTTAACCAATTTTTAGATTTTACTTCATCCTACAAATATGAGTAATTCATTGTGCATCTTCACACAACAAAAAATTTCTTATACATTAGTCGGACATAGATATAGTAAAGTTTTATAAAAATAGAATGCACATACCTGTAGACAAGATAGGGATGAATCGCTTCGGCAACATCATGCATCTGTATATACATGCAGACGAGCTGCGGTAGATAAAAATCCACATCCGCATCAGGGAAACTGAACATCTTATTCGCTATGTAACTTTGCACTCCTGGCTCTTTCGACTGGAACAGATAGGGTATCGCCATGGTGACGTCGAACATCTTACTCTCCAACAACCTCAACAACAATCCCATGTTAGGCTGCGGCAGCTGCACACACTTAGAATCACCAGGTTCACACTCCTCCTCATTTACAGGTTTCTCTGCTTCACTGTTACTAGTACTAGAACACTGCACTTCACTATCTACGTCTAAACTCTCACGGCTTTGGGTGGCACTGGTCAGGTACTCCACACTGGATTCCCTGGTGTTCGTGACATCACCGGAACCGCTGGAGCCGGAATCACTTCCGCACAAGATCCCAGAGTCGTCGGACCCGAGACTGGCGAGCTCATCCCGTTGAGACTTGCTCACTGGGGACGGCGTGCAGGTGATGGTCTTGTCTATCGCGATAGCGATGCTGCCCACGACAGTCTGACTCTCACATTCTGGACTCGGCGTCACATCTACTTCCGGTATCCGTTGTAGCGCTGAGTCGAGACTTCTGTTTCGATGGTGAAGAGTCAGATGGGTCGTGGCCACTGTTGTTACCTGGGTCACTGGAGGTAGCAGGATACCCATGGATCTGCAAGTTTGAGAAATGATCAGCAAGAATTCCAATCTGATGACGATATGCATGACATAAGCATTCAGGATAATACATAACAAAAAATATTTCCGTCTTTAATTCGTTCTAGAGGTAAAGTGTAATTACAATTTTATGCTAAATATGAAATAATTGCCCCGATAAATGAGGTTAAGCATGCACAGATGCTGTTGCAACTAAGATGTAATAAAAATAAACAACTTACAAACTAATTTTGTAAATCAAAACAAAGTTATACTAAGAACAAAGTAAACTATAAAAATGTAACTCAATATTCTTTCTACGTAGCATGTCAAATGGTTTGATAAAAATAAGAAATTAAAACGGTACATACTTGTCAAATTCTCACCAATCTGTTACTACGTCGCAAAACTCTTCAGAACATGGCGTTTCAATTGTGTATGAAATAATGCAAATTTAAATTTTATGTACTTAAAAACTACATTAAATATTCGGTTTCTTTCTTTATGGTACAAGAAAAATTAACTATTGAATTTTCAAGGTTTTGAAATACGTGTCAAACGCTTGAAAAGCAAAACTAAACTGATATCGATTTGATTAGCAAAAACTGTAATCTAACTTTATTTGTATTTAATTTTGAGATTATTATTTCAAGTGTTTATTTAGTTGAAATGAAAACAAAAGTTAATTAAGAATGATAATATTAGATTCGTACATGAATCAAAACAAAAACAATATTTTCCCGTTGACATATAATTTTAATTACGAATACTTTCTATATATAACGGAAATTTTACTGTTCATTATTTTTTTAATGAATTATTATAAAAGTTAACTGTAAAGAGAAAGGTAAAAAATTAATGCTCAAACCAAACAAAATCGCATCAATCTTGGTTGAAGAGTGCAATGATGCGTTGTTGTTAACAATCTAATAATACAAAATGGTTGTCTTACCTGAAGTCAAGACTGAGATTCCTTTGATGATTACTAAGTCTCGTTTTCACATTCAAAGAAGGAATTGTAGGGCGTCCGTGAACAGAAGGCACATTATCTCTGCATGCCACTAACTTTTGACGTTTCATTAGAACAGGTTCGGGCCTAACTAGCCCAGAAGGGGCTACTTCACTCATTTTGTCAACAATATGTCAGTTGACACATTAAGCAAATCCTATCTAATAATCATGATAGTTTTGATTGTAATCTGCAAAAATAATTTTCTGTCAATCCTCGTATTCAGTTAACCCAATTTCAGAAACAAAAATAATTATAAAATGTAAATAATTGTTTACTGTCAAAACAGAACAATTTACTGCAGAAATTTAACGAACACTTCGTTTATATAATAACAGCACAAAAATTCTCAAAACACTATAAGGCTTGTAAATAAATATTCATTGTGATTGATTTTGGAAAATAGGTTAGTACACATTTTGACAGTTTCAGAAAAAATTAAGGGCGGTAAATGGGTGTGCCCAAATATGATCGTTTCTAGGCCCATTTGATATTTGTAAACATTATTACATAAATACAGGTGACCACCATATGAACAAAAACCACGTAACAGCAATTAAAGAGACGTCCTTGCAAAATTTATATCAAACTTTCTCACCTTGCGACTTGGTTCAGTTAATACACAAACGGCCGTCAACTGCGCCAATAACACAAAACATTATCCACACACGAACACACCATGAAAACACAGAACATTTAAAAAATATATTGAACATAAATATTGTAGGGCGATGCACACTACAAAGAAACAACACAACACTTAACAAACATTATATTCGACATATGTACATGCAACTGCAAACACTATGATCGCCATACTGGATGACTGGAACTGAATCGTAAAAGTAGGGGGGATACGTTGGTTCCCCAGATAAACGAAGTGGGGGAAAAGATATATTTACATTGTACCAGTACTTGCATGGTACTTTAAATAATATTAATTAAAAGTAGTTAAAGCATTCGGTTGTAAAAATAATTATTATACTATCGAAATAATTTTACATATTTAATGTCTCATAAAAATATTTTTATGTTTTAAATTCGAAAATATTTTGCTAATTATTATATAATTTAATATACAATCTGATTATTATAAACATTTAATACGAGGATATTAATATTTTATGTTTAATAACATGATATAAATTTGTAAAATAACAATAAAAGTCAATAATCAGAAAGCGTAAACTGTGATATTGTGAATCAGGCTTCACTACCAACCTACAGTGCGCGGAAGACGAACAGTTCCAGTCCAACATAGTCTACTTGGTTTGAAAATATCGAGATATTCTTAGGAAATTATCGTTCACACAGTAATAATTAGTTTCTTTTAAACTGTTACTTGCTATGTATATTAATTTACCTGCATGAAAGTTGATAAAAGTAATGTTGGCAGATTATACATTTGTGTGTTTGGTTTGTTTGGGTGGGAAAGGTCATACAACTTTAGTACAGCTGTACTCAATCGTTGTTCTTCTCTCTCGCTTAGATCTATGCTCCTCTCTTTTAGCATGCCTGCAGTAGTAAAATAACTATATTACTCAGTGGCGTAGGAGAATGAAAACTTAATATACGAATCATAATTTGTGAAAAGATAAAAATATTCTTGGCATTTCGAGAAGTGAGAAAAATAAAATAATTCTTTCATATCATATTATTTTATGTATTTTAATTCCTAAATTATATTTTTTATCTTATCTCGTATCGCGTAATACATTATCATGTGCAAATCAATATAATAACAATAGTTCTTATTATACTTTTTTGTTTACTTATAAGGCCTGGTTGGATTTTCCAACATTCGTTTATATATTAACAAAAATAAGTAATATATTGGTTTTAAGATGTTTGATTAAAATACATATAATAATAATAATAATAATAATAATACTTTTATTAGGCAAAGTTCAGCTAGCAGCTGCTCTTCCACTTAACCTTAATTAATACATACAACAAAATATACAAAAGGATATATATAAAAAAAAACTAAACACAGCTTACAAATAAATCATGTTAATAGGATACCTAGTTATTGTTTATATATTGTTGTAATCAATATATAGGCATTGTAATCAAAATTTTGTTGCAATCATATACATGGACGACCAGCAGTAACTATTTCAGTTGATAAAAAAAAAATACTTGAACTTGTTGACAATGACATTTAAAAATTGAAATATATAAAATCGTTGTTTCTCTCCCACATCCTTTTATTTCTTAACCTTACTCACGGAGCATAAATCTAAAGTATTTCTATCACTCAAAATCCTATAAGCTCTCAGACTAATCTATTTGTACTTATTCTAAAAATAACATGTCAAATAGTATTTCTTCTTTTACCTGACGTTATGCAAACTGTGAAATAAAATTATCCCTATAATTGTATTGCCAACTGAAACACTTACTTCTGATCACCCAGTATTATTGTTATGTTAACATCAGGGTTCTTAAAAAAAACCCGACCCACTGGGTTTTTTGGGTTTTTTTTGGATTTATTTGGGCATTATTTAGTTTTGACAAATACACTTTTTAATTCAAGTTATTTAATTCTAGATTAATTTTGTATATAATGTTTAAAATGGATGTTGTACACTACTAAACATTAAAATATTATTTATGGTACTATTATGTAATAATTTCAAAAAATATATATTTATTTTATTGTGAATTAAAAACATAATATGCTCTATCATGTTATTGTCATACTTATTTAATTTAAAACTATATTTCAAATTTGCCGGTAAAAAGATTGGTTATCAATCAGTTTTTGTAATACTAATATAATATAAGACAAATAATATTTGGTCTTAAACTAGTTTGATATTGGCATTTGTAATAAATGATAATTTAAGTTAAACGTTTTATTTTGTAAAGAGATTATGTATTATTACATTGTAAAATAAATAAAAGATGTTTATGTTTCGAGATTACTCTATCTTAAAATTCATCCTGGGTGAATTTTCAACCTTTCAACCAAATGGGTTTTTTAATTGGTGTTTTTAGATGGGATTTTGGGTGGGTAAAATATGAACAACCCTGATTAACATTTACTCAAGAAATATTTAAAAATATTTATACCTAACTGCCGGCGTCCAGATCTAGAATGGGAAAAAAGCAGTTTGTACCCATCCTCTCTAAACAATTTGAAATCTTTTTCTCACCGTACAATACGGATTTTAACGTTTAATAGATCTAATAATTTTCAAAATGTTTGTTAACTAACTTGAGAATTTGTTTGTCTTTTTATTTAATTTATCCTCTCTAAATTTGAAAAATAGGTACGACCTTGCACAAGTCAGATATAGGATCTTGCAAGTAAAATAATAATACCACACATTTTCTAATTGATACATTCAAAATACAGATGACCTTACCCTACAAAACTAAAAAAGTACAGGTTTTAACAGTGGTTCATATCCATCAATAATTAATATGAAGGAAAAATGGGTGGTTCTCCGTCCCTGACCCAAAGGGTTTCATCGGCAAAGCGACAGCCTAATCTGGGCCACTGCGTTGCGCATAGCCACAGCACAGAACACCGTGAGGCTGTCGCGAGCCGAGATCAAGCTAGGCATGATTCACAATCACCATTTCCTGTGAACATTGTACGCTTTCTGGCAGCTACTTATGTCATATTTAAATGCAAATAACACATCCGATGCTGACGTCAGTATCGTTTTGTCCGCGAATAAAAGATACAAAATGAACGCGGGACGAAACTCAGTCAATTCACATCAATTTAAACAAATTTAAAATTGATGCAGAGGTTATATGTTCACATTTACATTTACTCACGGTTGATATGTTTTTAAATTGTATTTTAGTTTTATCTTCATATATTTCTTTTTTTGTACCAATTTAAAAATAGGTACATACCGCGGAGTTTTTAGGGCATCTGTCACTTGAAAAAAATTCAACCAATCAGAAGATGAGTCCGGTGCAAGCTGCACGCGACTGGCAGATGTTTAGAGTAAAATCTGCCGCAAGCATCAAGTTAATGTTGATTGACGTTTTTACAGGGGTGTACTTAGGAGTAGCATGAAAAAAATTAACACCTTGTTTATTTAGCATACATACATATCTTCATGCTATATCCCAACAAATGAGGTAGCACGAACCCTAAAATCACTCATAAAATATTCACTCATTACATTCAACAAATAATCAGCCCTCGTCAAACATTATCATCCAAACACACCACCCTCACTTTAACCACATTCATAGATCACTCCATATAAACTCATTCATTTTTTACACTCGAAATCATTTATCACATCATTCCTGTTCACTTACCATTCATCTTCTTTCTGCGACGTACATAACATATGCATAAAACATTTCAAATTACTCACGCTTACTCCTAACAACGAATCTAATAACGAATCTAACAACGAATCTAATAACGAATCTAACAACGAATCTAACAACAAATCTACAAAGATTAAAAAAGATGAAAGCGATAGCCTGCATTTGTATATGAAAGAAAAATCAACGCAATGCAGAAACTTAAAATGAAACAAAAAAATAAGAAAGGAAGGGAGTGTCGCCCTGTGCTTGTTTTTGAAAGTGAATTCTACACAATTGCAGTTAAACACTCAATGTAAGATCAGAAAACGAACAAAAAAGGTAAGAAACGGAGAAAGTGTAGTTCCTGCGCTTGTTTTTGAAAGTCAATTTCACACAATTGCAGGTAAACACTCTAATGAAATTACTAAACAACAAAACAATAAAATAAAAAATCCTGCACTTTTCTTAAATCATCAGATTTATTCCCCAATTTATTTAGTAATGCAATAATTGATCTTATATAAGGTAGATTTTAGTCCTAAAAAGATAATTTAAATTTTAAAACTCCAGGTTTATTTTGCTAACTCGATTCGCTATGTGTGCTGCTTTGACAAATTTAGTTATTATATAAAAAATTAAATATAACTATTTTTAAGAAGGTATATTGTAGCATTTACTTTTATCATATTCTAGCGCAAATAATAGATAAGTAAAATGCAAACAATTATAATTACATTACGTTCGGAGGAATACAAAAAATATTAATAGTATATTACACAAAAAGTCACGAAAGTAAAAACACTTTCGTGACGTAGGGTCAAATTCATAGTCGTGACTCACCCTCACCTCATTCTCATCTCACACTTAAAATCGAAGTAACTAAGGAAACTAACTCAAATTATGCAAATTCTTGAGTTAGTTGCCTTAGTTACTTCGACTTTGAGAGTGAGTTGAGGATGAGATGAGAGTGAGTGACGACTGTGAATTTGGCCCGTATTATGTATACTATTTTTTCTGAAACCGTTTAATTTAATCAATAATTAATCATAAACACTTCAAAATGTTTAATTTTTTTGATATGAATTGTACAGACATCAGACTACGTATCAAACAGGGAGATTCATAAAGCGGGTTAGCGCTAATATCATTTTTTATTTCGTTTTTAACTCTGTTTTCAATGCATGAAACAAGTTTATTTTAACTTAGGTTCAAAAGAGAGTTATAGATAATATTAAAAACGGTGTTAGCACTAATCCGTTTTATGAATCTGCCTGCAAGCTTATAACAAGAAAAAAAAAAAGCAGTCCGATAAAAACTTTACAAGACTGTTTTACGTATTTCACTTGACTGTTTTTGTAAAAATCTACTTTCTATACTAAAATTGGTTAGGAAAGTAGGCACTTTCTTGCCGGTTTCAGAAAAATATTATTTATTATATAAGTTTATATTTTCATAGTATCTAAAACACCGAACAAGTAACCATAGAAGAAGGGACAGCTATAACAAAAGATTGTTACGCAGTTTCTGGTGATATCTCTTGTTGCCCCAAGTAATTATTATTAAAAATACCGATAATATAGAATACATATTTATCATTCTCGTGATCGTAGACCACAGATCATAATATACTACTATAGATAAGAAACTGCCATGTTACGCACTAGGACTGTATTTTGCGCCATCTGAGTAGTGGAAGTCTAACTAAAGTCGTGCATCCCGATATGCATATTTAGTCAGCTTGTAATTTTTATTATTATTTTATATTTATTTAAACTATATAAAATAAAAATTTATAAATACTTTATGAACATTTATTAAAATATCCTTGTGTATACAATTTATTTATAATTTAAACTGTTTCAATCGCAGTTTTATCCAATCCTTATGAACTTGAAAATATATTATGACTTCCTCATCTAAATATTATTTATTATATGATCACTTACTTACCAGTAGGAGTGCAGTTTTTTACATAACAATTCATATTAGTTGATGACATTATTTATATGAAATTATTTCACAAATAAAAATTAATTGGATATTTGACAGATTGAAAAATTTGAAATATATACAAATGACAACTACAGGAAAAATCTAGTAACCAATGATTGCCGATATTATAGTTACCTAAAATAGGTGTCTTCACATAAAGACTATTAGCGCCATTCCTTAGGTGGAAGTCTAACTATAAACACAGTCCCATGGTTACCTATATAACTTTCCGCTGCCTGGTATTGACTAAAGTATTTCAAAATAATTGAAATAAAAATATATTATAAACAACAAAAACAAACAATTAGCAAAAAGCTAGTTTTATTGAATCATATTTAAAATATTAATTAAACACATACTAGTATGCAATACAAATATAAATACTGTATATTTTCGCCTTCTTATGCTCTCTTATTTATCATTTCGCTACTTTCTTCAGTATCCGTATTATTGTATGTTGTTGTTACTGTTGTTATTGACAGATATGTAATATTTTCATCCCGAATTGTTGAAAATGAATTTATAATTACTATAAAAGAATTTTCATAATTATATCAGTTTGAAATTTCACAATATTGCATTAATTACTTACATTGGTCAATATGTGGAACAGCCCCAAAGTTTAATTTTTTTGATGATGTGTATCGATACTGTCAATTTTGAAAATGAAGACTACACACGACATTGTGCTTAAGAGTACTACTATAAGGCACATCAATTAAATTATTTCTATTATTATTGGTCTTCCAGCAATGTTTTTCGTAATACATTATTCCGAAAAAAGAAACACAATTTTTTTCTATTACAATGTGGTACCAGACACTCCTAAAATTGTACAATAGTATAAAATTAAATATAAAATTATAAAAGATATCTACTCACCATTAAATATAGATTGCAATAATAACGACAGTTATGTTTGTTATTTATAAATTTTACTTGTCAAAATATAAAACACCGTTTGTCAAACATTTAAATATGTAATCTGTTTAACAATGTCAACCTACTATGATTCCCGTTTTTAATTTAAATTGATTTAGTTCATTTGGGGCAGCAAGAGATGGCATTAAAAATCGCGTAACAGGGTAACTAATACAGCTGTCCAGACCCTGATCTAAAACGACACGACAAAAATATCGAAATTGAAATACACTCATACTTATAGTGGTTTTACGTCGTTTATTATAAAGGACAGTCCTTTATATTTATTTATTTCTTAAAAATTATCTTTTGACCTTTATTATTTGATTTGCCATTTAAAATACCGGTAAAAGTGCAGTATACGGCCAGGTCCAGTTTGTGTTGTGTTTTGATAGATGGCAGCATAGTGGTTCTATAACAACCTCAGACAAAACATAACTAGACCCATAACAACGGCGTTTGTTGTGAAGCAAAAGGGGATAGACTAACTGGTTGGCAAGGCGAGTGCGCGGCAAGGAGCGAGTACAAGTTGATGTTATGCAGGTCGCATTTATGTTGATGACAGTTATCAGGCGCGAGCATTTTATTTATTTAAATACAAAAGTGCGTATACAAAACACTTAAAAGAACAATAGTTACTTGTTTAACTAGGCAAAACAGTACTAGATTTATTGCCGCGGTTCGAGTTTATCCAAGGCAGTAAATCTGCTCAACAAATATTTTTTTGCCGATTAGTTAAAATTACTATTAATTTTGTGATTATTTTAAATATTATCCGAATATCATGTTGTTATGCATTTGTTAAGCGATTGCTATATAAAAGCAAATTTGACGTTTATAATTTCATAAATGTCATTTTTGTGAATGTAGTCAACCACCATGTATAAATTAGATTTAGAATATATAATGGAAAGTGTCAAGGAAATGTTAACCCGAGATTAAAGAAGCAGCATGCGGTTGTAATTATATTTTTAAATTAAATCATAAATGTCAAATATGTTAGTCTACAGAAACATCTTTACATCTCTGCCTGTCTGTTGTCAACAAAACCACACTTTGAATGTAAATCGGCAAAAAAAATTTAGTTTTATTCTTGAGGCTTCGATTATAAAATAAAACAATGAATACAAACTATTTTTCTATTTTTATAAACTTTCTTCATATTTGACCTTTATATTCACTAAAAAATATGGTCACCGTACAAAATTAGTCGTAAAACAAGATTAGACCTGGTTTTAAAATCCAAGAAGTAGTAAACTTATGAACAATAGGATCTTTATTACAAGGATGGTAATATTATTGTTATCTTTAAAATTTTAATTTTAGTAATTTACAAAATAATCGATTAATAAAAGATAAGTTTCAAGATGAATCTTGAGACATTGGGTCTGAAGTCGGCACCTGAGTCTTGATCTTTTTGAAACCAAATATATGTATTGTCCTTGTATATATTTTTGAAGTTGTAGATTAGGGAATTTGAAATAAATTTTATTTTATTTTGGTATTATAATAGTTATTGATGTATTAAGGGTAAAAACAGACGTTTCTGACCCGTGGCGAGATTATTAATTCGAAGCGCAAAACGTTGAGGACTAATAACATGCTCAGGGTCACAAACGCTAATTTAACCAGTGGTACACGCAAAATTTTATGCACAACAAAAGAACATTTAATTTTGTATTCAAAAGATTAAAACAGGAACATTTATGTCAAAGTGACATTTTGCAAAATCATGTATTCACAATAAACAAAAATTGTCATTTTCTTTATGTATCCATAGGAAATTATTTTATTATGGCCCTAGGGCCAAAAAGAACTGTTTAAGCCCGCTTGCTATGGTAAAAACACATGAATTTCAGCCCGATTGTGTATCAACTTATTTATTGGCTTTCGAAGCGGGCGTAATTAGCATATTATAGCTCTAGGGCATATAAAGTTGCCAAGCAACAGCTATTCAAATAAAGCGCTACCAACATAACTGATAAAAAACACTAAGTTAAATTTTTGATAAGTCGCATTTTTAAAAAATCTAACAGAACTATAAAATTACCTCAATAGAAAAAATTGTGAAAAGAACATATTTCATAAGGCCTGTTATCACACTCGTCCTTTGTAAAACTCGCCGTGCGTGCGTTACAGATTTCCTTTTGAAACTAGTTCTTTAATATACTGTTATACAATTGTCAAAAAACAGCAATAACATACGTGCAGCGTGCGCGAAATAGATACTTGGCGCTAAGGGCCGCGGTACGATTATATTTCAGTGCGGGCTCATTTTGTCAATTAAATTTAGTGGCACAAATAAATTCGCTTAAGATACATTGAATTTAAAATAATTAAAACAATTGTTGGTTTAAGTTCTGTATATTTATTTAAAATTTAACGTTTCAGTACAGTAGACGTGTACTTCCGCCAGGACAACAAAATAATAAATAACAAAACTTGTGACAAATCAAGTAAATAAGTGACTAAGTAAGTAACGAGTAAACAAGCAATTATAATTATTTTAAATAAATATACAGAATTTAAACCAAAAATTGTTTTCATTATATTAACAATTAGTTCTGAAAGCCTTTCTTTATATGTTAAAAGAGAGAAATTTATTTTGTGAATTTATAAAAAAAATAATTTTTGTTCCGTGATCAGTATATCATATGATATGATTCATATCATATCTATATTTCAGGTTTGATCTCGAAGTATAAAAACATTCTGTATATCAAATGATCTGAGGGTCTATTTTAATTCATAGCGGGATCCACATCCTGTAGCTACGGCTATATTTTCGTGACAGCTATACTCAATTGTCTTCATAGCGGGACTTAGTCACAAATTAGGAAATTATACTTTTAATATTGATATTAAAAATATAGTATAGTTGTCAACCCTTTTATTTATAAATAAATATTCTTGTCAAATTGTCCGATTTGTTCGATTTCATTATATAAATGCATTTTATATTTGAATTCTACATCTATCATTAATGAAAATTATTATAAATAAATAAATCAGAAAAAAAATCAAACATCGAATGACAAATACGGGACCTATCCAGCTCCCGCTATAAATTTGCGATGTGGTTAAATGACAAACTTTTTTATTTATACCGCCAGGTGGATCCTTGTTGTTTAGCGATGTGGCTGTGGTACCCACAGTGGCTATGAGAATTAGAATAGACCCCCTGACAATTATATTATTGAATATATTTAAATTACATAACTCATTTTGTTTTTGTTATTTACATTTAATGGGGTAATGGCTCAGTGGTATCAAGTCGGCCTGTGAATCATAAGAACCCTGGTTCGATCCCCACAGCCGACAAAACATTTTCACTAATTTAAAATTACCCCTGTGGCTCCCCCACGACTAACATCTTTGGGGGCCGTGATTTGACGGCTGGTAACCGCACTTCACGTGTATAAATATTTCACTTACCGAGACCTGCTTCGGCAGAGTGCCACACCCAGTAATGGGTAAAAGACGTGATGATATATTTATTTTTTTTATTTTATTTACATTTTTGATATTTCTCAACTAAAATACAATATATTTTTATGTGTTGCTGCACTGTCTTAGTTAACAAGATAACGTAATTGTCAAGCCATTTGTCTTGGAGTATACAATAAATAAATGTCATTGTAATTGCAAATTGTATTCTATATCATCTTACCTCATCCGACATTCTCCTAAATACATTTCTCTTTTTAAATCAATAACATATAAACGTTCAAATTTTACGTTGAATATTCAATTACATTTCAAATTCAATCTGTACTATCAGTTCTGCAAAAACACGAAACATAAATTCAGTTTATCGTATCATATTACCTTATGTGTCGACAAGTGAAATATAGAAATCTCTCGACTTCAACTATTTTTCACAACAGAATGATTCATGTCGGTATTGGATCATGTAAGAGAGAAAAAACAAAACTTAAAGTGCGCATATAAGCATTTTGATCAGAACTGACAAGATGGAAGATTTGCAGGTATTGAATGTTGAGACGAAGTGGTAAAATACAGGGAAACATTACCTGAACTTGACAAACTTGTTTTGCGAAAAAAAGGAGAATTTTATAGGCTATTAAAGAATTTGTTATTTAATACATATATAAGGCGTATTCCATTTGCCATTTGGATCAGATCTAACTTACATTTACTGAACTAGATTACTTATTTATTTCGCTGGATTACTTCGCTGACTTTATTTTTAGTACTAGAATTACAGATTCTAATTTACTCCGTAGTCATTCACCCCAATAAATGCATCAGTTTGATTAAATCAGTACTTTTAATCATGTGTCGAATTTATTTGAACTGATTTAAGTGAACCAAGTGGCAAATGGAATGCAGCTATAATAAAAAAATAAAAGATACTTCTACAATAATTTTTGTGACGTAATAAACACAACAGAATAGGTAGGTAAGGTACTTACTTGAGAATTACGAATTTGTTTGAAAATGAACAAATGAAATTAAAGCTATTTTGATCATTTTCCACTATTTAATAAGTGATAATTTTCAGTAATAATATAATTAGAGAGTGAGAATAAATTGAAAATAATTTGACAGATCTTTCGAAAACTTGTTGCCAGGCAATAGTCACGAAAGCCAATAGGGCTTGAGTGGCCATTGCCAAGTAGCAACAAGTTTGGGAAAGATACTGGAGAATTATTTTTTAATTTATCCAACTCTCGAGTTATATTTAACTAGATTATTTTTTGATTTAGCTGTTCAGATCGATGCATCCAACTAAAAAGATTTTGAACTGGGTCCATATAGATTGATTACTTATTAATGTATTCTTGGAAGTTGTTTCCAAAATTTCTGCATTTATTTCTGTATCTGAAATGCAACTAAATCTATTGTTTTCATACATTTTACTTGATGCGTTGACAGTTTTAAATAATTATTTGAGAACTATATATCATTTGTCAACAAAAACAAAAGCCACAGAGTTTATTCCCGGGAATAATCATAAGAGTATTATTCTCAGTGTAATAATGACACGATTGTTTATAACGCAGACACGTGACATACAATGAAGCATTTCATTGGTTTTGAGAAACGTCAAAAAATAATCACTGTAATAAAATCTCCTTGGTTATCAATCAAATAAAGGATATTTTTATAAACGTCAATTGAAAAAAAAATCTATTGAAATGGCAACTCTTATTAATAATTACTTTATAGATGAACACAATTTCGATATTCTGAGATTAAAATACGGGGGAATATTTTGACATAAATTTAAATTCGTTGTTATGGAAATGGAAATATTTCCCCCTATTCTGTAACTCTATTAATAGCTGTATTCCATTTGCCACTTGGTTCACTTAAATCAGTTCAGATAAATTTGGCACATGATTAAATGAACTGAATTAAGCAAACTGGTGCATTTATTGGGGTTAATTACTTCAAAGTAAATTAGAATCTGTAATTCTAGTACTGGCAATAAAGTCAAAGAAGTACACAGAGGTCCCGGGTTCGATTCCCGGCCAGGGCTGGCATCAATCAGCGTCTGTGCTGACTACAGCGCAGACGCTTCCATCTTCATAATCAGTGTCTGTACTGACTACAGCGCAGACGCCTCCATCATCATACCGGCTAGTAACCAAAGCAGTTGAAGCCGTATCACAATAAATAAAAATAAAGTCAAAGAAGTAATGCAGCGAAATAAATAAGTAATCTGGTTCAGTAAATGTAAGTTAGATCTGATCTAAATGACAAATGGAATACGCCTATTATCTGTTAATAATCGATAAGTTAAAGATAATCCTTATTTTTTATGATTAATCTGCAGGTTACCACCATTTCGGCATTCTGTGATCAAAATCATATATTCTATTACTTCTATTTTACTTTTATGCATTTTGCTCTCGTACAAAACTGCAAGTATAAAAACAAATATATTTTTAACCATACTTTTTAAGGAATTGTCAGTGAGCTGTCATTACATTTTTATTTTTTTTATAATAACAGCTACGTATATTAGTTAACAAAATGTATGAATATAACATAAAAGTGCTAGGGAAAATTATTCTGGTCTCAGAATACCGAAATAGCGATCATGTGTAAAATTACGATGCATATTAAAAATTATCATTAACTTATAATAATAATGATCGAGTTACAGAATGGAGGGGATCATCGACAATTCTCATAGCACTTGTTGTACGAACCCTGCGTTACATTAGTTGACCCGAATCTTATTTTTTCGTTCGATGTTTTATTTTGTAGTTTTATTTCTCATATAGGATGCAAAAGAATTAAATGAAATTTTAATGAGACATAAAATTTGAAGTCAATTGATACATACATCTTGAAATGAAAGTCATTGAAAAAGGAAGTAAACATTTCTGTATTAACTAAAACTTTTTGGTTTTTTTCAAAAACTGTATAAAAATAAAGTTTGTTAGTTTTAAATAATAATTAACTTCGATTTTATCCGTCATACTGCCTACAAGATAATAATCTTGATACGAGGTGTGGCTATTAAATAACGAGACTGACGCTGCTACAGACGAAGTACGCATGCGCCAAACAACAGCGACCGTCAGCTTTTTAGCGTGACGCTTTCTCTTTTGAATGCAGTACCTCTCGATTCTGTAAACAAATCCGTATAACCGAAAAAATGTTAAGTGCAACATTAGAGCAACGAATTGTTGTGAAATTTTACATGAATCTTGGCAAAACTGCTACTGAAACTTATAATTTATTGAAAAGCACCCGAATTGTGGAAGGACAAGTTATGGTTTCGCTACCAAAATAATGCGCTGGCTCATTCCGCAATGTCTGTCTAGAGATTTATAGCCAAGTACAGCATCTCAGTGTTGGGCCATCCGCCTTATTCGTCAGATCTTGCACCGTGCGACTTCTATCTGTTTCCTAAGGTGAAATTTGCCATAATAGCAACAAGATTTGAGCTTTGAAAGAAAAATCGGTACGCGTTTTGAAGGAGCTGACAGAAGAAGACTTCCAGCACTGTTTCGAACAATGGAAGATTCGCATGGAGCATTGTAGGGATAGAGGAGGGGTGTATATTGAAAGTGATAATAAGTAAATAGGTAGGGAATCAAAATAGTCCATTTAGGTGTTGAATTAGTTTTTGTGCAAAAAAAATGCTAGTAATACTGCTATATATCTTGTGGTTCAGGTATATTTAATGTTAAATTTAGTTAAAAATGTTGAAAATTAATTGTAGAATTTAGTAAATGTAAGAAACCTACTTTTTAGTATTGTTTAAATTTTTAAGTAAAAAGAATGAATATATCATAAACAATCACTGTTACTAAATTGCATATGACAATACTAGATCTATGTCATGTATATTTTATTTACCTTATTTGAGTAACACAATTGTGATAAATTAATTAAAATATTAGGAAAAAAATCGTTTACAAACTATAATTTTTGGTGATATAGGAACAGCTACTGACAGATTTGTAATCAATATTAAAAATTAATAAACATTTTTATCGAAATTAAAAAATAAATAAATATATCATCACACCATTTGTTTTACTCGGTAATTTTAATATGGTGAAACGAGTTGGTCGGATTTTAGTATTCAACCCGGTTTCTCAAATTCACAGCCCAACTCGATAACTCCATATCACTGGGTCACCTACCCCACAACTCGAAATAAATAAAAAAGTAAAATATTATCTTTTAGCCATTACTGGGTGTAGCACTCTGCTGCAGCAGATCTCGGCAAGCGATATATTTTTGCCCGTGATTTGTAGTTACCAGCCGGTAAATTACGGCCTCCAACTATGTTAGTAGATGGGAGCCATAGAAGTAATTTTAATGAGGTGAAGATTGTTTGTCGGACGTGAGAATCGAACCCGGGTTTTCAAATCCACAAGTCGACTCAATATATTGAGCCACCTATCCCCACCTATCCCATAAACTATATAATATAGAAATAGTTTCAATAAATATTTAATATACATTACCTACCTCATCTTTAAGCCTCAAATTACAGAAATATAAAAATGCCTACTAATTTCCAGTATTTATGAAAAAAAGTGACAGTCACAGGCTTATTTATTTTAGTAGTCACCAATAATCATATTTGAAGATAAATAAGAAAAATAGGAAAACATTTTCCATCACTTGTCTCATAATTCCACAGAGGTTTTACAGCACGTTTGCATCAACTTCTCAGGTCATCAACAAACGGCTGGTCAGTTCAGGTTTAACCATAGACGCGTTTTTTTTCTTATTTATGAAGACTCAATTCCACTTCGCAATAGACATTTTGTCTTTTGTTTTATTTCAATAGCTGTCAAGCAGTTTGCGATTTTGTCGGTAGATGGCACCACGAGTGGCTTCATAGCTCTCATGTCATGTTACCGTTGTAGATAGGTTAACATCAGTCAGTTCAGCTAAGTCGGTATCACAATCCACTATTTCCTAGTTGATCTAGTTGGATAAATAATCCCACCATACTGATGAGTCCGGAAGGACGAAACGCGTCTATGGTTAAAGCTGAACTGACCAGCCGTTTGTTGATGACCTGAGAAGTTGATGCAAACGTGCTGTAAAACCTCTGTGGAATTATGAGACAAGTGATGGCAAATTTTTTCCTATTTTTCTTATTTATTAAGACTCAATTCCACTTCGCAATAGACATTTTGTCTTTTGTCATATTTGAAGAGGTCAGTGGATGAAGGTGATACGGTTACAAAGACTTTATTTTATGTAACGTTTTGTTTTTTTTATCACCTTTAACTATAAATAAATTAGCTATTAATTAATATTTTACCATAAAACTCATACGGGGTGTGGCATCGAGTCCGGCATGTGGATCCTGAGAACCTTGGTTTGATTTCCATAGCCGGCAAACATTTTCACTACATTAAAATTATTCCAGTGGCCCCTCCCTCAACTAATATCTTAGGGGGCTGTGATTTGATGGCTGGTAACCGCACTTCACGCGCATAAATACATATATCACTTACCGAGATCTACTTTGACAGAGTGCCACACCCAGTAATGGGTAAAAGGCGTGATGATATATTTATTTTATTTTTTATAAAACTCATATGTGGTGGTAGATTATTGAAAAAACAGATTGACTATTTAAATATCTGAAATTTTGCAAAAATGTGTCATAACACGTTCACCCACTCTCGTCTTCATTTATTTGGCGTTTCTCTCGAACTATTTAAATTATTTCTATAATTTGTGAAATTAAAATGACGTAATCTATATTAAATAAGGTGTGTGAATAGGTCTAGTATTATCGTGTACAACCGGCATGTCAAATTCGTTTTGCACGACGTGCCACATAACCACGTTAGCTACTCTGCATTAGGCCGACTGAGAGCCGCAGGCTTTTGATATTAAAAAAATATATAAGAAAAAGGATGATATATTTTTCGTATTTACAAAGTGAAATTTATACAACAATTTTAGTCAAAAACAGTGCCACAAAATTAAATTTTGTACAACTGTGTGCGTTTTTTTTTAAATTTATTTATTTTTCACTTTAACTATTATTGTTCAACTCATGTAAAATTATTACAATTATATGTTTTTTATAATAAAATAACTGCAAAACATGTCTGCATTAAAAATTAAAGGTATTTTATTTTATAACATAACCTAGATAATTATGAATTTGTAACCTAACCTAACTGTAAATTTAAAAATAAATTAAAATTTAGACATAAAATTGTTAACAAATTCAAAACATAGAAATATACAAAAGTAATTTATATAGTGTGTCTATCCAAAACCCGAACATAGGCTTATAACATGTGATATCAGTTTTTTGGTGCGCATTGTTTTCCAATTAATTTTATATGAAAATACTTCAAATAAAAGTTGTACAGCCCAATTCTCAAAAGAGTTTTAGCTAGAATTTAGCTAATCCTGAATTTTGGATTTGTCAAATTGAGCTAAACCATATTTACAAAAAACTTTTTTGATATAAAATACATTTCATTTGTGTATTTCATTAGAGCGCAAAAATTAATTAAATATTTGTAATATTCATAAAACTAAAGGCTTCCATGAAGAAATTAAAACATTTGTCTACTGTCAAAAATATTTTTCTGTAACTTTTATGTCCATTTTATTATCTGTAGCTTTACTTCGTGTGCGAAATCATTAATTTTTTAGATGTTTTTCCTTCTTTGTTCATGATTCATTTTTTCATGGATGTCTTTATTTTTACGAATAATACAAATATTTAATACATTTTTGCGCTCTGATGAAATATACAAATGAAATGTGTTTTATACAAAAAAATCCGTAATTTTAATCTCTACTACTTTTATTTGAAGTATTTTCTTATAAAATGAATTGGGAAGTAATGCGCACAAAAAAACTGATATCATAAGCCTATGTTCGAGTTTTGGATGAACACATTGTACATTTATGTATATATATATATATATATATATATATATATATATATATATATATATATATATACATATATACATATATATATATATATATATATATATATATATATATATATATATATATATATATATATATATATATATATATATATATATATATATATATATATATATATATATATATATATATATATATATATATATACAAATTTCCCATAGATTCATTATGGTTAATAAACCCATCTTGTTATTAATACTTTGTTGTTAATGAAATAAACATGTGTCGTATATTTATATTTATCTTTAAAAATGACTAAAAATCTATTGTAGGTATGTGACATTTCAAGCTATATTTGACGTTTCTCTAATCTGTGTGTTATATGTTTATAAATGTTCTCAAGCTTTGCGTTCTTATGAAATGGCATGTTTTCAGTGCGTAATTTTAAAAAAAGAATCGAAACTCTAAAGAGTTTAACATCTTTGTAGATGGTAGCACTAGTTTCACCAAAAAATAAATTGATGCAAAGTCTTTAACAGGCAGATTCATAAAGCGGATTAGCGCTAACACAATTTTTTATTTCGTTTTTAACTCTCTTTACAATATACGAAACAAGTTTATTTTAACTTGAGTTAAAACGAGAGTTAATTAGCTTCAAATTTAGTTCATTTCTTTAATCTGTTTTAATTTGAAACAGAGTTATAGATAATATTATAAACGCTGTTAGCGCTAATCCGTTTTGTGAATCTGCCTGTAAATGTAGTGCTCAATGCTTATTGATCGACTTATCCGTTAATAAATTGATCGATTTATTTTGAATTGTTAAGTGTAAAACCGTTATTCATCATCAGCTTGGCTCTACAACTCAGGGTGAGTCTTGGCCTCCTTCAGCATGTTCCTCCAAACTTCTCTGTTCCTCGCTCTTTCTTTCCATCTTCTTACTTTAAGGATCCTTAAGTCTTGTTCTATTTCATCCATATAGCGTTTCTTTGCTCTTCCTTTTGCCCTTCTTCCTGCTGGATTCTTTTCCATAATTTGTCTAGTAGGGTTATTTTCTTCCAGTCGTGCTAGGTGGCCTATCCATCTGAGCTTAATAATTTTGACGGTCTTACTAATATTTGGTTGGTCATATATTTCATATAATTCATGGTTGTAGCGTCTAAGCCACACGTTTTGCTCCAGTATACCGCCACATATTGATCTCAGAATTCTTCTTTCAAATATCTCTATTGCACTTTGGTCTTGTTGCCTTAGCGTCCACGTTTCGGATGCATATAGTAACACTGGTTTTATTAGGGTGGTATATAATTTCAGCTTAGTTTTTCTGGATATTGCTTTTGATGTTAGTTGTGGGCGTAGTCCATGATATGGTCTATTTGCTAGCATTATTCTTCTCTTTATTTCAGGGGTTACATTTACACTCTTTGTGAATAGTGCCCCTAGATACACAAATTCTGTCACTGCTTCTATGTTGTAGTTGTTTACTACAAAATATTCTTCATCCTGTCTGTTCTCCCTTCCGATATGCATATATTTTGTTTTGTTTTCATTTATCTGCAGACCGATCTATTTCCTTTGTTGCTCTATCCAACGATTCGAAGGATTCGGTCGCGTGTCTTTTTGTTCTAGCTAGGATAACGACATCGTCGGCATATGCCATAAATTGGACTGGATTACTAAATATAGTTCCTCTGGTGTTAATATCTGTTAATAAATATACAATGACCAGGCTTGTTTTTAGGATTTTTTCAATCAATGCAAGCGGCAGTATTTTCATATTTAGTTACGACGTATCTCGTTAGAGGCGCTAGTTGACGTGCCTGCTCTGTAAATTTGAAACTAGGAATTTTAATGACATATGAAACGGCCATAATAAGCGTAGCGCAATTTAATGAAGTTGGCCATGACTAGAACTACCTTAATGTCATATGTAACGACAATAATAAGCGTAGCGCAATTCAATGAAGTTGGCCATGTTCTAGTGTGACGGGGGCGCCATCGGTCGTCGAGTGGCGAAACTGGCGCTCAGGGAAAGAAAAATACAGAATAAAATAAATATTTTATACCTATTATGATTTGAATATCATGAATTGTTAATAAGTTGTTGGTCTAGTGAATTTTCAAATACACTGTGTGGTGTAGCCATTATAAATTAGGAATCTTAATTTTTCATTAAAAACAAGGCTTTGCATGGCTATATATTCATTACTAAACAATAAAAAACTTTTTCCTTTTGATACAGTATACATGGATAGTTCTAGAACATCATATTAGTTTTTCAAATGAAACTGCAAATTTTTAGAGCTACACAAACCAAATATGTGCGATTCTGAATGACGATCGCCATAAGCCCCGTGTATAAGAACTCTACTTTACAAACGAATATATTTGTTCACAGACGATGAATGTGTTTCATATTTTAACAGGATGCGTATGACTATTCCATGTTTACGTGCGCCGAGTTTCATTCAAATCCGCTAAAACTTTTTTCACGCTAGAACTACCTTAAATATTGAACGTGTTTATGGCAAGGTTCGCTTTTAAACAAACAAATATTAAGTCCGTAGAACCTACGCTTCAGAAACGCAAGCTTTTATGTTTGTTTTTGGCAAAATTTGCATGATTTAAGACTGCACTTCCCACTACCTCAATTTCACACCATAAAATCAACCGTTGTGAGAGAAGTGGGTTTTCCTTCGGTGTATAATTATAATACGTATATATTATTATTTTCTTAGCTACGGGACTGAAATATACACGTTTCTCTCGCCTTTATTGATAACGGGATAAAATATTCATTTTAGTCCCGTTGCTCTTAGTAATAGCGGGCTAAAATTTATTATTTCTGTTCGAATGTTGATGCTATAGAAACCGATTTTTACCTTTCGTCGTGGAAAAACTCGTTACTGAGAATACTGCTTAAAATTAAATAGATATGACTATTAACTTACACTCTTATTCAAATATGGGGTAATGGCTCAGTGGTATCAAGTCGGCCTGTAGATTCAAAGAATCCTGGTTCGATCCCCACAGTCGACAAAACATTTTCACCAAATTACCCCTGTGGCTCCCCCACCACTAACATCTTTGGGGGCCGTGATTTGACGGCTGGTAACCGCACTTCACGCGCATAAATATATCACTTACCGAGATCTGCTTCGGCAGAGTGCCAAACCCAGTAATGTGTAAAAGGCGTGATGAAATATTTACTTATTTTATTTTTCTTATTGTCTTATTCAAATCTTTTATTATACAATATTACTAATAAAACATATTTATTATATTAAAAAATGTGAATTAATATATACCTTTCTTATGAAACAGACACATTTATTATTAAATGATTATTATTTCAGTGTAAATTAATATCATGAATGACGGAGTCCTGTCGCTGTCAACCAAGATCACAATCAAAACATGAATGAATCGAGCGTACAAAGTACAATAAATTGTCTTTAATTCCGTGGAACTGCTAGTAAAATGAATATCGATTGTATATGATTCATTCATGAATTATTAAGAGTCTATGTACACAGTTTTTGTGAATATCTCTTTGGCGTTTCGCTGGAAATTCCATGATTGTAAGTTATACAGTAATTCAAGCGTTATCAAAAATTTATCAACCACCAAGCGAATTTTTATCTGACTTTTATAGTCATAAAACAAAAAGTACCGCGTCGTGTGAATCACATACAACCAATCTCAGGAGGAAACTCATTTATTTTGGTTTAGGTTTTAGTTTTTATTTTGTAACTTTAATTTCATGTTTCATTATACCATATACTCTCAGGTAGCTTGCGAAATTTATATTTCAGATGAATGAATTTTATAACTTATATGTTGAAAATGTCGTTTATTTAAAGATAAATAATAAATTCCAATACAAATAATCTCGTTCTACTAGTATGCTCTTGGTGGGTAAAAATAAAGAGCTCTTTCGTTAAATAATTGTTTATCTGGCAATAATATCATCAATGGAAATTTTCTGACACTTATTGAACTGTTAGTTGCTAATAAAAAGATAAAACCCAGCATATGTCTTCTAAAACTGATGCAATGTTTTATTATAAAATAAGTACCCACAACTTTCAATACTATAGAGTAGTATAACACGAAAAACAAAAATAAACCTATTTCAAACATAAAATTATAAATACTCACTTATTTTCATGTATATCATCTCTATTACAACATATGATTATGGCAGCTGTCATTCTTCTTGATCATTTTAGCGCTGAGTGTACGACAAAACACACATCAATAGAGAAAAATGAGAGTTTCGTGAAGTAGCAATAACAACTTAATTTCAATAAATTATTTTATATATTTATTCTCAGCCAAATTACGAAACTAGTAGTACTACCTAATTTTTGAACATTCAGCTTTTTGATATGTGTATTAAGAAGAAAGTTGAATCTTCATAATACAAATAAATTGAAATTGAAATGTAGGAGATCATCAATTTTAAGGTGCAACATACTGGCTGAAATTAATATCAGAACGATGATCTGCCTTAATCTCTTTGAAACGAAATATTATTCTTATTATGAATGAAACTTATTAAGTATTGCATATAATTTTGAAGCCAAAACTTCAAAGTATGGTAATAAACTAAATATTATTCATGTTATGTACAAGCGTTGAAAGAAAATACACTTAAAATTTGAATTTATTTCTCAAAAATGTGAAGAACATTTTAATTTAAAAATTCTCGACATTTATGGCAAAAATACCATGAAGAACAGTGTTTTTCTTTTTTTTCTCAAAAGTGTTGTGTTTAATTTGTCTGATGTTTTTTTGTGTTATAGACTATATTAATTTTAAATATACATATTTTTTTATTAAAAACGTTTGGCCCAATTTTGAGAAAATCGGACTCAAAATTGTGAATTTGGTCCGCTTTGTTTATCTCAATTTGATCATATATTTTCATTATTTATTTGCTCTTGAATAGTATTGATTCATAAACTATAATATAATATGAAAGTAATACACTACTTTTCATTTATCTATACATTATCATTTGTTGGCATTATGCCAATGGCACACTGGTCGAGGAGCATGAATGAGCGTCGAGGAACTCATCGATGAAACAACAGAACGCACCCGTCATCGATGAAAAATAGAGGCGCCTCTATTTCCATCGAGGAGTTCCTCGATAAAACGATTGTGTCTCATTTCACACGTATTATTGTGTCTCATTTCATGTTAGCGTGGGCTGTCATTTTGGTTTTGCTTTGTGCTATTTTTTCGTGTTTGTTTATTTTATCAGTCAGGGTGCGTTCTGTTGTTTCATCAATGAGTTCCTCGCGCTCATTCATGCTCCTCGACCAGTGTGCCATTGGCATAATAAGAATAATATTTCATTTCAAAGAGATCAAGGCAGATCATCGTTTTAATACTAATTTCAGATCGGATGCTTCACCTTAAGTGGAAGAACAGCAAGTTTGCTGAATTTCGCCTCAATAAAGAGTTATTATTATTATTGTAAGTATTTTTTTTATATTATAATATCAAATAAAATACTATAATTTATTAAATTTTTAGATTTTATTGTGTTGACATCATATAGAAATATTTCCTGCGGTTTAAAATAATTTTCTTGAAAATCTTAACTTTTCTATAGTTTTTAAACGCGTGTTAATACACCTTCCATTATTCTATATATAATTTTCCTGATTTTCTGTGATTGGTTAGGTCTACAATTTTGTCAAGACCACAAGAAACCCTACTTACACGATAACAAATTGTTGGTTAACGAACTTCAGTCTGATTTTGTCAAAAATACTAGGCACGATTTCAATTTTTCTTAAATGTATCTTTAAGAATATGATCAATAACACAGTAATTTTTTCCAATTTAATTGTGCGGCTTTTGAAAAAAACCAAAAACTACACGACAAAGTCCTGCTTTGGGCGTTTTTTTACTTATTTTTTGTCTCCAAAATCCTACAATCAAATTGGATAAAAATTTATTACCTATATTATACAAGACCAGATACTTAAATATAGAGATTTAAAAAAATTAAAGTCGTATCTAGCATTTTTGCGAAATTAAAGTCAAATTTTGAGTATAATTTCTTTCATTTGTATATAACTTTAATAGTATTTAGTTTAATACTATATTTTGAAGTTTTGGCGTTAAAATTATGTATAATACATAATGTTTCATTCATAATATGAACAATATTTAGACCAGATGTCATATTGCATCTTTAGGATCGTCATTTCGCCCGTGTGCCATTTCTTTTGGATTCGTTGAACCTTTTACTTACGAACATTTGGTAGAACGGTGGGAATATAATCTTTTATATTGCTGTTTTCAGTATGTTTGATTCTAGAAGCCCATATGTGTGTGATTAACTGATGGTTAGGAATATACGAGTGTGAATGTTTATGTCATTTGTATTTGTGTAATAGAATATTTAAGTTTTATAATTTTGTGTGAATTTAAAAAAAAAATGTATACTTTAAACAGTTTGTGTTTCGTATGCTTAAGACATGAGAACTATTTAGAACCAGTGTCTCGCAAGACACCAGAAAATGAAATATTTCTGCAAATTAAATATATCCTGCCGGAACTTGTACGTATAATATTTATGATTTATATTTTAGTTTTGTAATTTTAGGTTAAGTAAGCATGTTTTCCTACGAAAGTGTTGCTAGCTAGAGCTCGACAAACCGAAGTAAAAACGTGACTGGAATGCGCTTTAACTCCACCCAATCAGGTATATAACGAATGGCGTGGCTCTACTTTGGCGCGAAAATGAAATATACAGACTCAATGAATACACTTGTAGTATATTCCGAAAATGAACCACAGTGCGGTTCAATTTTACCACGGTTACGGTTAGTATGACGTCATTTTGTATGTAAAATGGAACACTTTCACGATGACAGTTGTCACTTGACAGATGAGTTTCGAAATATGAAATTTATTTAATATAAAAAAATGTTTATATTATAAAAATATTGTATTCTGCATAACACTTGCTTTAACTTAATTATAGGGATATAAAAATAACACAAAGAAAAAATAAATATGAGCTTCAGAACAAGTAATAAATTCATCTAATATGAATATATACTATTAAGTAATAAAAATATATTTTGTATCACATGTTTATTTATCAGTCATCATAAAAATATAGTTTTATAAGACAAAAATCCACAAACACTGCAAAAGCCGCCAAACACGTTTCAAACTTGTCAACAACAGCTGTGAAGTTACCAAACTAACCGCCGCTCGAGCACGGTTAGTTTGGTTATTAAAAACTAACCACAAGTTTTCAAAAACAATGTTCCGTAATGAAACCGGTTACTGAAAAAACTAACCATGGTTAATGAGGTTCATTTTCAGAATACACTATTAGCTACCGCACCATGTACAATATGCGCTTTATGAAATTTTATTAACGATACATTTATTTACGAGGTTTGTTTAAAAAAGGTGATTTATTTTTCTCGAAAAATATTTATTTATTCATCAACATCTATTTTGTCCCTTTCAAAGTAATCCCCCAGATATAATACACTTATGCCAGCGCTTTTTCCAATCCTCAAAGCACTTCTGACATGCGCTTTTTGGTATAGGCTTAAGCTCTTTCAGCGATGCGGTCTTTATCTCCTCAATTGTAGCATAACGCCGTCCTTTCATGGATCTTTTCAGTTTTGGGAACTGGAAAAAGTCGCAGGGAGCCAAGTCTGGTGAATACGGTGACTGAGGCGTGATTACGGTGTTGTTTTTGGCCAAAAAATCACGAACAAGCAACGATGTGTGTGTAGGTGCATTATCGCGATGCGAAAGCCATGAATTGTTTTGCCACAAAATTGCATGGCATGAGCCAACCGATATCCCGACATCCTCAGCAACTTCTCTAATAGTGATTCGACGATTCTCTATAACAATTTTCTTCACCGCTTCGTTTCCATCGGTTGTTGACATACTGGGGCGTCCAGGGTGGGCATCGTCATTAACATCTTCTCGGCCTTCTGTGAAAAGCTTGTACCACTTATAAATAGTTCTTTTGCTCAAAGTAGACTCGCCAAATGCCACAGTCAACATTTCAAGTGCGTTGGAGCACTTAATTTTATTTTTCACAAAAAATTTAATACAGATTCTTTGATCCATTTTTTGCAAAAAATCGCCAAGCACACCAAAATACGAGGGTAAGGTGAAAAGTTCTCGGCCTCACACAGAGATGGCGTTTCAATCAACAAAAATTTGTGTTTTCTGCCTGGGTGCACGTGTCATTAGTTCGTATGACAAGTTTCAACTTGCTTTCTCAATTAGTTTGTTTACATGCATTTTTGAAGTAGACGTCTTACGTGTTTTTCGTTGAAATTTCGTTAACTTGGATATCGTGCGGTCATAAAATTCTTCGATTTGGATGGATTATCTCCAAGGGAAATTTTACGGGGATTCTGCTCCTTCCATGTCAACCGTCAAAAAATGGGCAGCTGAATTTAAACGTGGTCGCACGTCCCTCGAAGATGACCCACGTGAAGGACAGCTAAAAACCGCCATGAAAGTGAGTGAGATAGCTGAGACTGTTGGGATATCTGAAGAAAGGGTGCGAAACATCTTGCACAAAGAATTAGAGATGTGAAAGCTCTGCGCAAGATGGGTGCCGCATTTGCTGAATGCTGATCAAAAGCAAATGGGCAAACGATCTTCGCAGCAATGTTTGGACCGATTCAATAGGGATCCGACCGATTTTGTGCGGCGATTTGTTACCATGGATGAGACATGGGTCCACCGTTATACGCCAGAAATGAAGCAGCAGTCCAAGCAGTAGGTGGAAGCCGGTGGTTCAGCGCCAAAGAAAGCGAATTCAATCGCATCTGCCGGAAAGGTCATGGCCAGCGTGTTTAGGGATGCGAAAGGGATCCTGTGAATTGATTACCTTGAAAAAAGCAGAACAATTACAGGCGAATATTACTCCAACCTTCTTGACCAGCTGGATGCCAAAATTCGCGAGAAGAGGCCTGGCTTGCAGAAGAAAAAAAAATCATCTTTCACTAGGACAACACATTTGCATACAAGGGTGTGTTGGCGATGGGAAAAACTGCGGGATTTGGGATACGATTTGCTCGGTCATCCCCATATTTTCCTGACTTGGCACCCTCAGATTTCTATCTGTTCCCAAACTTGAAGAAATTTGTTTCTGGGAAGCGCTTCGCGTCCAATGAAGAAGTTGAGAGGGCCGTAGATGAATATTTTCACAGCCTTTCAGACTCTCACTTCCGGGAAGGAATATTGATGTTGGAGAAACGCTGGATCAAGTGTGTTGAAGTCAAGGGAGAGTATGTAGAAAAATAAAAAAAAATTTAACTGAAACTCGCAGTATTTCATTATCAGGCCGAGAACTTTTCACCTTACCTTCGTACTGTGCCAAGGCGCTTGTTTACTCATATGTAAATTTAACAGCTGACGAAGAGCAGATCTAGAAAATTTTCAAGAGGGATGTCTATAAATCTCATTTAGGTCTTTGTTACTAATTCCATAAGGGCGAAGAGCGAACATTGGGAACCCGACCGATGTTTTTTTTTTGTTGCATTTTTGTAATGTGTAACATTGGCTGTCTTGATTTTATATATGTGTCAGTTAACATTTTGAGATTATGTATATTTTGTTTCAATTATTATTATTATTATTATTTAAGATAAAAGTAGGGTAGGTGGTATCGAGTCGACCTGCGGATTTGGGACTTGAGTTCGATTCCTACAGCCGACAAACAATTTTTATCATATTAAAATTACCTCTGTACATTTTTGGGTGCCATGAATTGAAGGCTGGTTATTGTACTTCACGCGCATAAAATATTATTTGCCGAGATCGGCTACAGCATTCTTACAAATGCAGAGCTACAAAAATTAAGTGATATTCTAATCTATTAATATTAAAATGTTTAAAATCTTATAAGTTTTTTTTGGTTCTTATTGTACTTTGAGTACTTTGACAATATATTTAAATATATTATTAATTCATTAATTGAGAACCTGGAATCCATTTTGGACTTCAATTCGGAAATAACGTGCATTGTAAGGAATTTAAGGGTTAATTACCTATAAATTGTTTATAAATCCTAGAATTTTCCTGTTTTCGGGCATTTACAGTAATGTATTTAAGTATTTATTACTTTCGCGCCATTCGATATATACCTGAATTTGTTTGTCGGTGTTATACAATGTTATTCTAAAAAAGTTTGTTAAACTCTAAGTTATAACAAAGGTACCTACTAAAACTAGATTTGAAAGATTATTATTGAATGTACGCAAACATTTGATTCTACGATTCTACCTATAAAATGTATTGCTTAATAGAATATTTAATTTTTTTCAGACAATTTTGAGCCTGGAGAATCCTGTTCACATATGTTCTTCATGCCACACAACACTTCGTTTGTTTTACATATTTAAGAAAAAGTGTTTAGAGAACTTTAATCATATGAAAAATTACATAAAAATATTAAAACAAACCAACGACTTACAAAATTCGACATTCAGTGAATTACAAATTAAAATAATTAATTGTGAACAAGATCGAATAATAAAGCAGGAGAGCGATATTAATTTGAACATTGCAGAAGAACTTGAAGATTCATTATTGCTTTCCAGGGAAACAGAAGAGCAAATATTCAACGAATTACAATTGAAAATATGTGTTAATAAACAGCGAGAAAATGAGGTGGAAGAGAATGAACAAAATGATCACAAGTTTGATGCAGAAGACATCAACATCAAAAACGAATCGGTTGTCTATGAAGACAACACAGATCTTTATCAACAACTTAAGTGTGAATTACTAGCGGATGCTGTTCAAGATGGCGATCCATCTACTAGTACTAGCGAAGACAACAGACCATTGAATAAGAAATCAACTCCTTTCAGTACTCGCACAAACAATAGATTTGTAGAAAATAATAATTTTACCGAACATATGAAATATCATTCTGGTAAAAAATATTTTGAGTGTTCAGTTTGTAATAAAAAGTTTGTACGAAACTGTGAGTTGAAAATACATATGAAATATCATTCAGGTATTAAAGATTTTGAGTGCTCAATTTGTAATAAAAAATTTGTACAAAAGATAAATTTGCAAGTACATAGGAAAACTCATTCTGGTATTAAAGATTTTGAGTGCTCAATTTGTAATAAAAAATTTGTACAAAAGATAAATTTACAAGTACATATGAAAACTCATTCTGGTATTAAAGATTTTGCGTGTTCAATTTGTAATAAAAAATTTGTACAAAAGATAAATTTGCAAGTACATATGAAAACTCATTCTGGTATTAAAGATTTTGAGTGCTCAATTTGTAATAAAAAATTTGTACAAAAGATACATTTGCAAGTACATATGAAAAGTCATTCTGGTATTAAAGATTTTGAGTGCTCAATTTGTAATAAAAAATTTGTACAAAAGATACATTTGCAAGTACATATGAAAAATCATTCTGGTTTTAAAGATTTTGAGTGCTCAATTTGTAATAAAAAGTTTGTACAAAACTGTAGCTTGAAAATACATATGAAATATCATTTAGGTATTAAAGATTTTGAGTGCTCAATTTGTAATACAAAATTTGTCCAAAAGATAAATTTGTAAGTACATATGAAAAATCATTCTGGTTTTAAAGATTTTGAATGCTTAATTTGTAAAAAAAAAGTTTGTAGAAAAGAGTAAATTGACGAAACATATTAAATCTCATTTAAGTATAAAAAATTAAAAGTGCTCGATCTGTTATAAAAAAATGTACAAAATGTATTAGAAAGTACAAGTCACATTTTTCTGATTTCGAATAAAAATTAATTGTATTTAATGCGTCGTGAAAATGATTTTAAACAAGCAAAACAACAGATTACTCACTAGTGCGTATAATTTTAAGTAGTTACTAGTGAGTTTTTTTTTAAATTTAGAGTTAGTTATTACTATACATAAGTACAACATTCATTATTATGTATTATACAACATTATTATGTATTATACAACACAGTATGTTAAATAACTACTATTACTATTTTTTTTCTCGATAGTCATTATCGATACAGGAAAATTGTTCGAAAGAAGTTTCTTTTAATAAGCTAACTAAATTTGTATAAATCTGGCTTTAAAAAGTTAAATTTTCGTAGATATCATTACTTTTGTGTGTGTGTTTTTTTTAAATAACACCAATTAATTGAAAATAATTTTTGTTGTCATTAGGTAGGGTCTTTACCTTCTAGAATTGATAGTTTTTGAAATTCAAATTTTAATGAGCCTTGAAAACAAAGTGACTTGTCAAAAAAAAATTTTTCTAAACGAAGTTGATTTTGTCTAATGATGTCTTTAATAATTTGTGTCAGTAATAGCAGATTATTCATTTAATGAGAATGTAGATATTTTAAAATGTTACTTTTTGCCAAATAACTTTTCAATAATACATTATTGACATAAATTAATATAATAATTGGTTACCAAAAACTTTGTATATCACAAAATAACACAATTGTGAAATTTTATTTTGAGAAAATTTTAAGATTTTCTTAAATAACTAAAAAAATATAAAATTTTGAAAGTAAATGCCCTTATACCTTTTTAATGTAAAAGTATCTTCAAAACTGATGCAAGAATATAGAAGACATGTCATTTAAAAAAAAAATATATGAATGTAATGTATTATTTACGCAAATACAATTTTTTGTAACCAGATTTACACAGATTTAGTTAGCTCATTAAAAATACTAAAAACTTTATCTGAACAATTTCTATATCGATAATAAATTCTGAGAAAAACAGTGTTGCCAATTTACCTTTCGTCCCTGTATAAATCAATGATATTGTAATAATTGAAAATTTAAGTGTCATAAAATAAATACAATGGCTTCGAATTTATTATTTTAAATACATTTACTGTGAGAGTAAATTTATTCTGTCCTTGATAAAACTTGGCATAAAACTTCTTGAATTGTCGTAAACAAGTTTCTACAAAATAATAATTCAGTTATAAAGATTTTTAATGTTCAATTTATAATAAAAAGTTTACAGAGAATAGTTTGTAACAAATAGTAACTTAAAATACTATATAAAAATTAGTATATTTAAAAATACTTACTATTAATTTTTAAGAAACTTAATCATTAATGTTTGTAACTGCAAACTTGTCTGTAGATATGATTGGTATATTTATAAAGATATTTGTAGTTATATTGATAAAATAAAATGCGATTTTAATTTCAAACTTTTTTCTAGGAAGTATTTTTTTGCCAATAGACATTAAAAGTACGCTTTTGTTGACAACTGACAGGCTGTGAAGTGCTACTTTTATAGCCTATACCAGCGCATGGCAATCCTTATATAGTTAAGTGACACATTTTATGAACTCCTAAATTTTAGCCATGTCGTGTGCCATTATAGAGAAAAGCAGGGGTTGAAAAAAAAATATAACAAAATTTGTACTATTTAGGGCCTGTTTTTAAATCACCGGTTAACGTTAATCATGATTAAATAATAATGGAAACCATAGTTTAATGTTAATAATGAATAATGGAAACCATAGTTTTCATTATTCATTATTAACATTAATCGGCAGTAAACCGGTAATTGAAAAACTGGCTCTTAGACGTAAAATTAAATCACATTACTTATTTCATATAAGGTTATAGGAACTATTAGATAAAAATATAACACAAACAATAACTATATATAATTATACGATATTATAAGTATAAGTATTAAAATAATAACTAAAACTTGAAATTACTACTGACTACTAATGATTTCCTTGATTTTCTATTTTTGGCGCCAATATCTATATTTGGCTCATAATTGAATGTCTTTAATTTGATACAAGCTTCGAAAGTTTTTTCAGTTAAACGACTCTGTAAGGATTTATAATGTACTTCATGATGGAGAATATTTCTTCACAATAATAAGTAGTTCGAAAGACAGCCAATAAGCAGACACGATTTTCTTCATTGATGAAAATTTATTATTACTTATGTTCAGTTCATGTCTTTGTCAAAATTTGAATATAGCTTTGTTCATTTACAGATAATTCTTTTTTATCTTGAAATTTTTAAGTCCAACATTCTGAAGAATGAAAATCAATCAACTCTAAATCTAAAGAATCGATTCCCAAAAAGTTGAAATATTGTTTATCAAGTTTGTATGGATCTTTTATATCAAGCTTTAGAATAAATTTAAACATAAGGCCATGAGTTCGCAAATTCTGAAATCTATCAGTGAAATGTTCTTTTAAATTTAGTAAATAATTAGCAAGTTTTGTCACGTCTCATTCTTTGATATCATCAACAATTATTTTTTTTAAATTTGGATAATACAGAAAAGTTTGAGACTTCACATCATTATAAAAGATATTAAGTTTTTCTGCGAATGAAGCCCAATGTTCATATAATTGTAGTACTGTATGATTTATTTCCTGAAGTTCTATATAACATTAACATCAGAACCCACTGAATATATAATTTTTTTATTCATGCCTAGAGATAGTTTACCTACACATTACGATAAATACATATTTTATTTTAAATCAGTTTTTTTCTTTCTCTCAGAATATTTCTCATTCATTCTACTCCTTTTCCCAAATCATCCAGGAGCACTCGTATACTTCTTTCTTCTTCACATTCATACGCCTTGTGCTATAATGTTTCTTTTTTCTTCTTGCCTACTCTGCACATTTTCTCTTTGTTCAACCATCTTTTATTAGCATTTTCTTCATTCCTACATCGAAATCTTGCTAATATTTTTGTGGCGCCTCTTCTTTCTTCTTTAGATATCTTGGTAGACTCAATGTTACTAAATGCTTGTATGTCCTTTTGTAACTCGATTCTAAAATGCGGTTCATTTGGTCTTATTTTTTATTTTTTCTGTCTTTCAATTGCTTCTTCAATCACATTTGCTTCTATATTTCTTCTTTTTGACTCTTCTGATGAAAGTCCATTTCTCTTATAGTACTTTTTCCATTATATTTCCCATTTTGTCTTTTGTTCTTTTTCTCTTTCTTTTTTCTATGTAACTTTCCAGCATTCTGCTAATATCGTGCCTTCTTCTTTTCTTCTTATCTTTTCCTCACATATCATTGCTCTTTTGCCTGTTTCTAGTCTTATTTTGTCACACTTTGTTTCTTCTAAAATTATGTACGTAGGTGTTTGTACATTCGGTCCTAGAGTCCATCTTATTAAATATTTGGTACGTATATTTTGGATTTTTTCTTGTTCGCTCCATCCTCAGGTTTTCGACCCGTGCAGCATTAAGCTTTTGACAAGTGAGTCGTACATCAATGCGTGCCTTATATTTCTCTTTGAATTTCCTTTCTCCTACGAGGGTAAGGTGAGAAGTTCTCGGTCTGACAATGAAAGACTGCGATTTTTAGTTAAAAAAATATTTTATTTTTCTACATACTCTTTCTTGACTTCAACACACATGGTCCAGCGTTTCTCTAACATCAATATTCCTTCCCGGAAGTGAGAGTCTGGAAGGCTGTGAAAATATTCATCTACGATCCTCTTAACTTCATCATTGGACGCGAAGCGCTTCTCAGAAACAAATTTCTTCAAGTTTGGGAACAGATAGAAATCTGAGGGTGCCAAATCAGGAAAATATGGGGATGACTGAGCAAATCGTATCCCAAATCCCGCAGTTTTTCCCATCGCCAACACACCCTTGTATGCAGATGTGTTGTCCTAGTGAAAGATGCTTTTTTTTTCTTCTGCAAGCCAGGCCTCTTCTCGCGAATTTTGGCACCCAGCTGGTAAAGAAGGTTGGAGTAATATTCGCCTGTAATTGTTCTGCTTTTTTCAAGGTAATCAATTCACAGGATCCCTTTCGCATCCCTAAACACGCTGGCCATGACCTTTCCGGCAGATGCGATTGAATTCGCTTTCTTTGGCGCTGAACCACCGGCTTCCACCCACAGCTTGGACTGCTGTTTCGTTTCTGGCGCGTAGTGGTGGACCCATGTCTCATCCATGGTGACAAATCGCCGCACAAAATAGGTCGGTCCCTATTGAATCGGTCCAAACATTGCTGCGAAGATCGTTTGGGCATTTGTTTTTGATCGGCATTCAGCAAATGCGGCACCCACTTTTTCTATGATTTCCGGTGTAGAAAAAAAAACATGTATAATGTTGATGATCTAATCAATGAAATATGAAAAAGCACAAAAAATTGCCATTTTTGAGGCCTTTGCGCTGGCTGGGTTTGAACCCATATTCAAAACCATGACTCTTGCCCCTCAGATTCACAAAAACTATCACTTTTTCGCTACCCGTCTCAAATCTAATTTTTTCGATCCCCTTTTCTTTTTTTTTTATTATTATTTAGCACAAGTCCTGAACTTTCCTTTTAAATCACGTTTTATTGGGATTTTATATTTTTTAAACGATCCCGCGTTCGATACTGTTTTACTTCCTTTAAAATAATAATTTCAAATAAAGCAAATAAACATAGCTTTTAATTCTTTGTGCTGTATAATATTTTGGTTTAAAATTCATATAAAATCTAATAGAAGTGAGAATGAGGTGAAATTTTTTATGATTACTACTTACAAAAGCTATTAAGAATTTCTAGTTCACTATGACATTAGACTAGATACTACTATCTAGGACTAGGTTACTCTTATAAATTACAAAGTCTTTATTTTTCGCTATTTATAAATTATATACATGTGGCTTCTCCATTTCACCCTATATTTTCAATGGATGGAAAGTTCGGATCAGGCTTTATTAACTGCACCAACAAGATTTAAATATTAAACTTAGTTTAAATAAGTTTTTCGCTACCGGCACTTCCTTGTTGAAAACTAAAATAAAAGATAAATTTACACATATTTTATTATTTAAGGGCCGAGATATCCACCTCCTAATAAAATTCCTAATAAATTTATTTAGCTAATAAATTTTTTTTTTAGATATCCACTACCTTATAAATTTTATTTACCTAATAAATACATTTGTTAGCTACATATTTTATTAGCTACTCAAACCTCCTAATAAAAAATAAAAGATTAAGGGCCGAGATATCCACCTCCTCATAAAGTTCCTAATAAATTTATTTAGCTAATAAATATATTTTGCAGATATCCACCACCTTATAAATTTGATTTACAAAATAAATACATTTATTACCTACATATTTTATTAGCTACTCTAACCTCCTAATAAAAAACAAAAGATTCAATTGTCATGTCAGTTTATACATAAAAATATATTTTTTAATACTGTATTAATTTCTTATTAAAAAGGTATGCTTGCAAATAATATATTTATATAGGGTTATTATTGATATTTTAGATAATTCTTGATGAATTGGATGAAATTATAGAGAGACAAGAAATGATATGGCCTGTGAATTTGAGAACCTCGATTCGATTTCCGCAGTCAAAAAATAATTCTCACCACATTAAAATTATCCCTGTGGCTCCTCCACCACTATCATATTTGGAGGCCGTGTTTAACAGGTTGGAAACCTCACTTCACGTGCATAGATATATAACTTACCGAGATCTGCTACGGCAAGGTGCTACACCCAGTAATGGATAAAATGTGTGATGATATATTTTATTCTTTTTATGAAATGGAGATTATGGAAATAATTAATATTAGATACCCTTACAATGTTACATGTTGGAAAAAATACAGATCTTGCACGTTCTCCTGACATTTTGACAGTTATAACAAAATCAAGGAGGTAGAAACAAAATTACAATCATATATTTATTAAACGTCATAAACAATTTTTGTATTTCTTTCTAACTAATGCTTTTCATAATATTCTCTCTCTCTAAAAGATGAACAGTGTTGCAATTTTGACTTATTTATTTATTAGGTACCTAATAACAAGTAGACGAATAAATTGAACTGGATATCTAAAAAATAAATATCTTCCTAATAAATAATTTATTTTGCTAATAACTATTAGCTACTTTATTAGGAGGTGGATATCTCGGCCCTAAATTGTCATGTCAAAATATGTATAAAATAAAAATATATTTTTAATACTGTATTAATTTCTTATTAAAAAAGTATGTATGCAAATAATATAGGGTTATCATTGATATTTTAGATAGTTCTTGATGAATTGGATGAAATTATAGAGAGACATATAATGGTGTAGGTGGCTCAGCTGGCCTGCGAATTTGAGAACCTCGATTCGATTCCCACAGTCAACAAACAATTATCACTACATTAAAATTACCCCTGTGGCTCCTCCAATACTATCTTTAGGGGCTGTATTAAGCAGGTACCTCAACTAATAATCTGACTTCATTTATAGAAAAAAATACAGATCTTGCACGTTGTCCTGACATTTTGACAGTTATACCAAAATCAAGGAGGTAGAAACAAAATTACAATCATATATTTATTAAACGTTATAAACAAGTTTTGTATTTCTTTCTAATTAATTATTTTCATAACATTCTCTTTCTCTAAAAAATGTACAATGTTGCAATTTTGGCTTATTTATTTATTAGGTACCTAATAACAAGTAGACGAATAAATTGAACTGGATAGCTACAAAATAAATATCTTCCTGATAAATAATTTATTTTGCTAATAACCATAAGCTACTTTATTAGGAGATGCATATCTCGGCCCTAATTCTTGTAAAATTGCTTTGTGGGAATTAAATGTTACAAATTTGTTTGCATTATACTCTTTAAAATTAATTTTGACGATAATTAAATATTAAAAAAAATTATTTTATTATCTGTAACTTTGCAACAATGAATGGTAGCAGAAAACTAATTTCTCATGATAATCATTCATGGCGCAGTTTTCGAAAGAAATGTAGTGTGATATTTAAACACATTCGAGTAGATATTACTAATTTAAAGTACACTTAAAATTAGAGTTTTATTAGTACAATTGAAAAGCAATAATTTAATTTAAATAAATTGTAATTTAATTATTATTATTATAAATTTAAAATATCTAGTTTAAACTTAAATTTAAGAAAGTGTGTAACAATAAGCAATATGATGCATTACTGCATTACTTAAAACTAAGTTGTGATGGACATTTTTCACCAATACAGTGCGTGAAAGAAGATGAAATAAAAATTCTTCCATTAATATTGTTTGAAAAAGTTGGAGGAGAACTTACGACTGTGTGGAAAATATTACCAAGTCAAGTGAAAAATAATTTACTCGTAAAGTTAAAAAAGTATGAACCTTGCTTGAAGCATCCTGACAACGGAGTAATAGTAGCTGATTATCCATACGACTGTCTTTTAGTGAGCAATTGCAAACTTTGTTATAACGAACGAAAAGAAAAGTTTAAAGATGAGTTTGTTCGTTTGCAAACATATAAGAAGTGGCGAAATAAGTATGTAAATGCTAAAGACTTGGCAAAAGATGGTTTCTTATGTTTAAATAGGGAAGATTGTGTACAATGTGTTTTTTGTGATGTTGAAATAGGCTATTTTAAAGAAGGCGACATTGTACGTGAAGAACATAAATATTTATCACCTGACTTTATTTGTTCATCACAAAAATGTTGGCAATATCCCGATGTAGTAAATTGAGCTGATGGAACTACAAAATTTAAAAACCAGTGATACTACAAGACAATTATGAGCTCAAATCCCCATATTCTATCAACAATAACGTCACTATAGAATAACATATATTTAAGCTAAAAAAGGATTAATTAAAAAATTTTACATTTTTTTTTTCGCTTAAATATATGAAATTTTATTAGTCACGTTATGTTTAGGTAAATCAGTGGTACCAAAAAGTAAATTATGTGCTGGAATCTCCATATCCTATCTATATTTTTACAGAATTTTGATTTAATCCTTGAAAATAAAAACAAAACTTACTAGTTTTACCAGACGAAAGTTTTTGCGGTATACATTTGAAATTTTAAATCAGCCAAACCCTCGATTTGCTTTTATTTATTTAAAACAAATTTAAATTTTAACTTTTGACGATACAACTAATCCGGTATCTCTATTTTCTGAGTGTTAAATGTCTGTAAATAACAAATGACCATTGCGTGAATATTCATTAAAATTCACTCAATGGCCTGAAATCATAACACATAAAACACAACTTCCCTTTATACATTTAGGAAGTAAAAAATCAACAGTTTCCAGTCAACACATCGCTCGTGCCACCGCCAGCTCGGATGTGAAAACCTACCATATGGGCTCGTCCCCCTTCAGACATCACGTCCCCACGCACACTATCACACATTCTTCACCAGCCGGCACACGCACAAACCAACCACGGAAATCTTTTTAATTCATCTCTGCCCATCTAGACCACTGATCATTATTATGAACTACTTATCACAGTTTTCATGAGCAGTACAATACATGGGAAACAGGTATTTTAAATATTACATTTCAGATGTCATATCTTGTTATTAAATTATTTTTTTATTCTTAGCTATAATATCCAAAGGGCATTGATAATATGAAGTAATTTTATCACACTTCGAAAGCATGTTCTTGGTAAATGATAATTGCCCTAGAACAATTATCAGTATAATCATGCTAGGATTGGTTGATTTCGTATACATGATAAAAATGAACACAATACTGCCAGTACTACTACATCTTATTTCATAGAGATTATTTTGATGGCGAAATTTAATGAAATTAACAAAAATAATATCAAATTTTTCGCCTACTATTTTATTGCAACTGACGTGAAGTGCTTGCAATATGTTTTAAATATTTTAATCTGTCACTGTCATCATGAATATTTTAAAAATCGAGAACTGCGTAAATATTATTAGACTGTATTATGAGAGTACAGTACGACACAAAAATTTGTGTGTATTGTCAGAAACAGAAAAATTACAATATTCATAATGACACTGACAATTAATACAAATACTTATTCAAATTCAAACAATAATAACTCATAGTTTAAATAGTTTACGAGTGAATAAAAGAACTATTGTCGAAAAATTTATTTTTCCTTTTTTTTTTCATCGTACTATAACAATAGTAAAAAATTAGAACTGCCAACATCCGAAAAATTTTCAATCCGGGTTTGAAAAATTCGTTAACTAGATATTAAACTTTTATCCGGAAAATCCGGTTTCCGCAAAACTGAAATCAGTGAACCTGAATTCGTACAAACCTCGACCTGCTGAAATCGGTTTCCGAATAATACAATATTTGTGGAAACCGGATATTTCAATATTTAGACTAATCGGTGACCGTAAAAAAATAAGCAATTAAATAACACATTGACTATTATAACAAAAAAAAAGAGTTATGTTTGACTAATATAAACTATTTAGTAAATTCTGAAATATAAAAAAAGTTCAAATTCTTGATTTAAAGATAGAATTATAATATTAAACATATAATATTAGCATTTTTCACTTCTGTATATTTACTGTCTGAAGTATCACATTTTGCTAAATTGGCCGGATACCGGTTTCAGTCGGATCCCGGTTTCTATCGGATTCCTGGCAATTTGAAATCAGGTTTTTAAATGGATTTCGGATTAAACAGATATGTGGAGTTTCACGATTGGAAAATATCGGATACCGAGTATTTTAAAATCCAGATATTCAAAATCCGTTAACAAGCTTAATGACACATCAGTTTCGTCATTATATATCCTGTTCCAATTCATTGCTTTGATATTAATCAGCGATCAACATTCACAAGGAGCTTACTGGAATCATAGGGGCTCAATTCTACAGAGACGAGTACATTTGAAAATTAATTATGAAGAGGAGTCCGACTCTTTCAATAATAGGACTGTGGGTCGGTTTTTCCATCTCAGGATAAAGTTTATCTATCGATAGGATAAATGAAAATAGATCGCATCAAAAAATGACATTCAGTATATCATTGTTACCATTTGTGCTACGATTTTGATGCGATTTTTATTTATCCCGCCGATAGTTATTCGGAATTTTATATGGAAATATAAAAAAACTGGTCCTTAATATTTTAATGAACTTTATGTTTATAATACAATAATAAAATAGTTTAAATATTGCTATATCGGTGTTCTTATAGCTCTATAAACGCACTGTTACCACGTTGTCAAGGATATCTATAAGCGCACTGTTTTTGGCGCTTTTAATTTTGTAGGAGTGGTATGAATGCTATTAAATCTGACAGATGAATGACATATAACCTCAAAATTGTAAATTATCGATGTCGAAATATTACTATAATCATACAACATTCACAATAAGAAAAACGTTGATTAATTATCAAAAAATTTGAATTTTGTTATTGTTTTTGTTATAAGAAGCGCTACCAACACAACTGATAAAAAACACCAACTTATAGTTTTAACAAATCGCAGTTTTTTAAATCTAACAAAATTATAAAATGACCTCAATAGAAAAAACAGTATAAAGAACATGTTTCATAAGGCCTTATGCCTTATGAAACTAGTTCTTTAAGACACTATTTTAAAATTCCTATTATTATTCCTAATATTTGCTTCTTAAATATTTAAGTTTATATTATTGAAATTTTGAGCGATATTAAATTTTATTCATAAAAATGATAGTTTTCTGAACATTTTTCTGTAGTACTGTATGCCACTGCTTCATAATTTTGTATATAATTCTATATAAGCGCTTGCGCACAAACTGTATCACAACCAGTGACGTGAAATAATTTGAAGTTTCTAACAAAATAATTAAAAAAATTACATACAAGATAAACGGGAATAAATTGAAAGAAATTGATTTAAAATTCGTATTGTTATTGTCGCCTATAATACAAATAGTAGCAATATATAATAAACGAAGAATTACAAGGAAGAAAATATGGTGAAGGAATTGGCTAAAAAGGCGAGTGGAGGTCAAAGGGATCTTGCATTTATTGAATAACGAATTGAAAATTGAATTTTTTTTCAAAGAATTGAATTGAATTTTGATGTAGTTGATAGTTGTTTCGGGTATTTTTTCTTTTATTATGGCTAACAAAAAATTTCAATGCCCGTGACCTTGCATGTTTATTTTTGTATTCTATTGATTTAACCAAACATAAACATGGATATTTTTGGCATTCTTCGATTAAAAATCTTCACTTCATCGCGAGACCACGACATTTTGTAATTTAAAATTCACAAAAGAAGAAATAAAACAAGTAAAATCAGATGTAAATACAGAATCAAAAGCAGTGATATAATACTAGGTTATAATTAAACGTCAAACAGTAAACAAAAACGGAATAATTAACTGCGCAATTTCTGTACAAAATTTTGCTAGAATATAGAAGTTCTATATAATTTTGTACATTTTTTAGAACATTTTTCTGAACGTTATTTTACTGTATGCAACGGTACATTTTTTTGTTCATAATTCTGAAATAGAAAAATAATGTACATAATTTTGTACAAAATAATGCATCGTGTCAAACGGCCAATATATATATATATATATATATATATATATATATATATATATATATATATATATATATATATATATATATATATATATATATATATATATATATATATACAGAATATTGACAATTTTAATAGTTTAAACGACGTTTTTAAAAATCTGAATCGTTCGATTACATTAAATCTTGGTGAGATTGCTACAGACCCGATGCTGGTGGGTGTTTATTTTGTGCCCCGAGCAAAACCGCTCCATATTTTTATAAAGCAAATAATAGTTTTAAGCTCTTTTTTTCAATCTACATTTTATAAAATAAATAAATAATATTATTCTTTTAAATTTAAAAAAACGAGTTAAAATAAAAGCGGCAAAAATAAGTTCGTGTTGTTAATAGACTAGTGCATTTAATACTTTTTACGATTGGTCCATAGAAGATATCAACTGTACATTGACAAATGAGAGAATAATTGTCTAGTTTTCATAGCAATCGTAGATAAATAACTATTTAGTAGTAATTAGATTAAGTGCACAGTGAGACAAAAAAAATATTTAAAACTCTGTTCAAGAGGTTTCCACTTTTCAGACATTCTAAAATTGATTTAATTTAATTCTAACTGGAGGCATTTCTTGCAATGGAAAATATGGAACAAGAAACAAGTTTTAGTACCGCACGAGATAGGAATGACCTAAATAGGAACCCAACAAAGTGAGGCCCGTGCAACAGCCATGCAGCCGCAGCCACAGCCTTCTGTCTGTCTAGACAACATGAAATTAATCATTGAAGTCCCCACCCTCTACCTCGTGTGTAATCACTAAAGTGAATGCCTGAAATTGTAGACGAGGATAAGGGTCGAATGAATTGAAATTTGTTTTATCGATGGTGTAATGGATGGATGATAACAGGGAGCTTAGAATTATTATTATGTGCGAGTTTGATAGAAGCAAGCCGAGGAAAAAAAGTTGGGGTGATGCGCCTTACTAATTCAGTTAACTCAGTTATTTCTTTGTCGTCTGTATATATCATATTTTAATATGTATTTCTGTACTGGTATATATGTATAAGGGTGTATTAAGTAAAATTAAAATGCTATTTTTAAATGTTCAAAAAAATAAACTGCCTGTTTAAGCTGTTTGGTGCCATCAATATCGGATCTGAAAAAACAAAAACAATAAACCTAACGAAAAGTACTAAAACTGTAGTAAAGACAACATTGTTTTTAACAACATGAGCTCAGTTGCACATGAATCTTATTTTTTCATTTCATGTTTTTTTTTTGCAATTTTTTTTTTTTTTTTTTTCTGTGGCTTCTTTGGCGGACCAACTACTTAGGTCATATGCCGCCATTCCGCCCTGATCTGCGTTTTAGGTATTATGGTCAACAGCAACGCGGGTTTTCTCTGGACGGTCACCCATCCAAGTACTACCCGCGCGCAACGTTACTTAACTCACGTTATCGCTTAGATCAGTTCCAACGAGTGCAGCCATGGCCGTTGACAATTTTGCAATTTTATTTCTCGTATTGTATACAAGATAATTGAATGAAATTTTAAGGAGACATATATTAAAATATAATTAATATATCATGGAGTCGATGGCTCAGTGGTATCGAGTCGGCCTGTGGATCCTGAGAACCTTGGTTCAATTTCCACAGGCATAAAATATTTTCACAACATTAAAATTACCCTTGTGGCTCCTCCACCACTAACATCTTTGAGAGCCGTGATTTGACGGCTGGTAACTGCACTTCAAGCGCATAAATGTATCACTTACCGAGACCTGCTTCGGCAGAGTGCCACACCCAGTAATAGGTAAAAAGGGTGATGATATATTTATTTATTTGTTAATCAGCTAAAATTTCAAGTCAATTAATTTACATAACTTGGAAGAACATCCACTGAACAAGAATATAAACAAGCAGGTAAAGTCTGTTTTGTATTTTACCAGACTGTTATTTTTGTTGTAACCTTGGATACTTGTCTGCTGTCAATACAATTCATATTGAAAAATTGAAACATTTTCAATTATTTATGATTAATTATTGATTAAATGTAACGGTTTCTGAAAAAATAGTATACATAATACGTCAGGAAAGTATTTTTACTTCACTCAGCAGATTAAAATACTCGGCCTACAGCCTCGTAATTCAAACAACAGCTTCGTCAAGTAACACATCGCTTTCCTGATTTATTATGTAATGTACTACGAGGGCAGGGTGAGAAGTCCTTGAAAAATAAAACAGATTGCGCCACAATCGCAAATCTCATGTGACATTTGTGATGTACCATCTTTAACTAGAACGCATTAAAATTTTCAGACTGATATGTCATTCAGTTCTGTTTCGACACCCATCGAAAGCAAGCAACCTTGAAGATTTTTGAAAACATGGAAAAAAGTTAATTTCGCGTCTTGATTAAACATTATTTCTTGCGTGGAAAAAACATTACGCAAACCAAAGCATCGTTTGTTAAACATTATGGGGACTCCTCACCATCGATTGGAACGATTCACAAGTGGTTTACTGATTTTCGTTGTGGTAGTATGACCGCAAAGGACACCGAACGTTTTGGTCGTTCAATTGAGGTTACAACACAAGAAATCGTCGATAAAATCCATGGTATGATATTGGACGATCGGCGAGTTAAACTGCACGAGCTTGCTGAGGCTATGAGCATCTCAACAGAACGAGTACGGAACATTTTGCATAAATTTTTGGATATGAGAAAGCTATCTGCCAGATGGGTGCCGCATTTGCTCTCTGTTGACAAGAAGCGCGACCGCAGTCGCAATGGCAAAATTACATGAATTGCGCTACGAATTGGTTCGTCATCCACCATATTCTCCAGAGTTGGCACTCTGCGATTTTGATCTATTTCCAAACATGAAGAAATGGCTCGGCGGAAAGAGATTTGGCTGCAACGATGAGGTCATTGCTGAGACAAACGCCTATTTTGAAGGATTGCCAAAATCGTATTATTTGGAGGGGATCTAAAAATTAGAAAAACGTTGTACGAAGTGTATCGAGCTACAAGGAGATTATATTGAGAAATAAAATATGTTTTGACCAAATAAATCATTTCTTGTTTCATTTTTCAGGGACTTTTCACCCTACCCTCGTATTATGCGAACAAATGTTTTTAATTCTATTTCTAATCGAAAATTTTATACAATTGCTTAATATCAGCTATTTGTTCCAAGTAACAATGCTAGAATTAGTAGTTATGGAACTTTGCAGATCTTTACCTATATGACTGCAATAGTTTTCTTTATGAGGGAGGGGCATACTGATTGTTAAATAATACAAATATCAACACTGCATAACAATCCATGTAACAAAACGCGCAACAAATGTGTGCGGAAATTGGCTCTCCTGTACATTTAGAGCAAAAGTACAAAAATATAATATTGCAAAATGTTTTATTGCACACATTGTACACTTATTTATTTCATAAAGTATTGTATTTCCATGTTTACAGTAGTAATTTCAGCACAGTAAGTGAAACTTTACAGTATTAGATACCGTATTGGAATATTACGGTAGTGTATCGTGAGGTTGCTAGATAACAATAGGTTTTGACATTTAATTATAATTATTTTAAGATGTCACTTTCAAGGTTAGGATATGAAAAAATGTTTAATAATTAAATGCGACACATTATGAAATAAAACGTTCTAGTCCATATTACCCACGTTCCCAAGTAGTAACGGTCGAGCTGAAAAAGCAGTAAATATTTGTAAAACGATTTAAAAAATGTCTGGTGGACAAATCCAATTAATAAATGAATCCTTACTGACACCAGCTCAGCTACTTTTTAGTCGACAATTAAAGGATAAAATTCCAACTGTAACAAACTTTTAATTCCTAAAACTAATAATATTAACGAAACTAGATCAAAATTAAAACAAGACAAGATAAACAAAAATTTTATTATTTATTTTACCGGGGAAGAAGGAGATAAAATTATGTATTTTAATAAAAATAAATTTTCATAGGAAAAGGATAGAAATACGTGAAATTTTACAATTACCACGTTCGTATATAGTTGAAAATGAATTAGTACAGACTTATCGGCGAAACAGAGAAATATTATTGAAAAATTCTGAGACAACATTTGAAAACTTGGATCAATATGATATCTCTAGTCCTCATATAAATAAACAAGAATAAATTACTTGAAATGCAAATTCCAATCGTGATCAAATCAAAGCTCCCAAAAGATTAGAAAATTATACGAAATAAAATATTGTCTCTGAAGTAATATGTTCACGTTTAATAATATGTATTTAAATGTTATATTTTATTTAAGTATTTATTGTTTTTTGTATTTATTTAAATTCAACTTAGCGAAAAGGATGTAATATTATGATTGAATATTGTATTAGTTTGCCATGTTCAGATTGGTTTTTGTATGGTAGTCATGGTGATATAGATTTAATAACGATGTCAAGATAAGCTGTATTCCATTTGCCACTTGGTTCACTTAAATCAGTTCAGATAAATTAGACAACGTGACAAAATAACTGAACTAAACAAACTAATGCACTTATTGGGGTGAAATACTTCAAAGTAAATTAGAATCAATAATTGTTGTATTACAAATAAAGTATGCGAAGTAATTCAGCGAAATAAATAAGTGATTTGGTTAGATCTGATCCAAATGGCAAAAGAAATAGGTCTATAGAAAGAAAATAAAATAAGTGATATTAAATAAATTGGTATTTAATTGAGTATTTATATAATTCATATATTGGTCTTACCAATATTATAATGACCTCTAAGAAGTCGGGCTCTAAAGAATCGCTTTCTTCATCAGCCTCACTCGCTGCACTTGTTCGACCATAAACTACGGCGCGTTCAATTCCTGCATTATGCTATGTACCTGTTACATAAATAGCTATTATTCATTTCAAATTTACATTAGGATCACAGTAAATATTTGCTTTGTTGAATTTGTCTGTCAATTTGTATCAGTTTCTATCAAACTAACATTCACATACATACGGATAGGGGTCGAATAAATTAAAATTTATTTTATTCAATACATTGTAAGGCACAATGTATTAATGATAACAGGGGATAGAAATTTAAATCCGTATAATAATGTATGCGTAGGTTTTGTTAGAAGAGAACAATAACAAGAACTGGGAGTCTGGAATCGGATACTATAATGCGGTACTTCCTAATAAGGGTATGACTCGTGATTAATTCGGATTGAATTTGTCTTTCTTTGTTGTCTGGATCTCTCAAATACTTTAAAATCTGTTTCATTGTGTTCATATACGTTTATAACAGACATTAGAAAAGAATAGGGAACAATAAGAATAGTAAATTAACAACTACAGGCCAGGGTAGTCTGATGGTCAGCTCAACAGCTGGTTGATCAAGGTACACGGAAAAGATGTGTATGTATTGTAAATATAAACATACACATACCCCTTTTAAAAATTCTGTGTTCAACGTTTTGAGAAAACAAGATCTACGATAATACTAACTTCGATGTGCTCTATCGAATGAGACCAAATTTGAAACCTCCCTCCCCCCTGGAAAAGAGGAGGGGGTAACTTTAAAACCCCAAATTTTTATTGCAGATTCGGATTCCGCGTAAAAAAAAATTGTCAGTTTTATTCTAATTTTTTTTAATTTTCTACAGATGGCGCTGTAATCGCAAAAACAGGTTTATTGGCGTTTTTTAAGGGGGTAGTACTCTTTCGTGGCTCTAAAAAGAAGGTGATTTTTGCGATTTTTTTTCGAGGACAAATAACATCTCACGAACAAATTGATAACACAGCTTTATTCATCGCAGTTCGTACTTCAATAATAATAATAAAATTTGGTCTCATTCGATAGAGCACATCAAAGTTAGTATTATCGTAGATCTTGTTTTCTCAAAACGTTGAACACAGAATTTTTAAAAGGGGTGGACGGGTGGACGGGTGGTCTGGACCACCCAGTATATATACAGGCTGGTGACTGCGACTCTCGAACATAGGGATTTAACTTGTAAAATCATACTTTTGTTATTTCCTGCTTCCCTAATTATTTTAAGTAATAAAGGTTCAAATCAGATCTGAAAATAACGAAAATAGCCCCAAAACTATCGATAGCCATGGAAATGAAACAAAATTAAACAAATATTTCATGTTTTAGGTCGGGTACTTTTTTTTGTACGGTCGAAGCTACTCATTTAACATTTTTATTTTTATAAAACTCTGGATAGGGAATGCTTCGCTGTTTTTCGTCCAAGGGCAACTCGAACTTAGCTACACCACTTGATTTTGTAGAGAAGTGCCACTTGTTCAATTTTTAGAAAAAAAAAATATATCAAGCTACGTGGTCCAGGTAAATTTAAATTTAAAGGTTTTATTTAGCATATACATACGTACGAGATACAGTTTTAGGAAAAATAGTTGAAATCGATCAAAATAAATTTAGAAAAAAACATACCACCATAGTCATCAGATGGACTGCCAATGAGTTTTCTGGGAATACGAGCGGCGCACCGGTCGAATTTTTATGGTTCCAGTGGAAGATCGGTGGGAATAATTTGTTTCTTATGTGCTTCGTAATAGCGTGTATTGTACAATATTTTATTTGTTACTCCTTTGTAAACAATATAAAAAATTATAATTAAATCCTAACAGTTACAACTGTTGTCAAAAATTATTTTTCCCACAACTGTGCGATTTCTTTGTTATTACGTAACTATTATTGCCTTGGTTACGTATGGAAAGTAGACAAATGCAGAACAAGTGCGTTTCTGTAAGCAAAGTAACACTAGTGCGGAAAGTAATTTGTTTTACGTAACTGGCAAAAGAAAGTTTAATTGAGAGCGATTTAAATTTCGCGCCGAGCGCGGAATTTCATATTTTAGTCACAGACGCTTATGGAAGAAGATGCGGTGAGCCAGCACTAGTAAATATGCAGTAGTGTATTTTGACGTTTAAATACATAACTTTAAATTGTAGTATATCTAATCTGTACACAATTAATAAAAAGAACCGAACAAAGTAAAATATATCGATAAATGGTTTTATTTTAAGAGTAAGTGAAATACATAATATTTATTGTTTGTGTATATTATTAACACAGTTGTTACAGTTGCTTATATTGACATAATGTGAAGTGGAAACTTTTGTACTGTCTAATGAAACATAGATTTCTTTCGTACCTGTTCATATTATTAACAGTAATATTATTGACCACAATTTCGGAGGCTTTAGAAGTACAAGCAGCAGGTAGATTGTCATTGTCGAAAATAGATCCAACATAGCATGATCTGGGGCTACAACTATCTTTGAAAGTGTTTATAATAAAGAATAATCACTCATTGTAGTATTCCAATCTAGTCGATTTTCAAGAAATTATCTTGAAATATTTTTAAATAACGTAGAACAAAGTGCAAGCAATCAACAAACAAACCATAGCAACGCCGTAAAACAGGGTTCTCGTGTAATATTATTAAAATTTTATACATTTTGATAATATTTTAGTGATTTTCTAAATCGCACAGTTGTAGGAAAAATGTTGTTTATAACAGGTGCCGAAAAAGGTTACGTGCTCGTGCAAGCTCGCTAAGCCTTGTGCGTTAAATTCTGCACTTGCACGTAACAAGCCTTTTTCGGCACTTGTTATAAAAATAACTATTAAATGATAAGTATTACTGTGGTAACGCGCATTGTTTACTAATTTGTAAAACAGTCAGTTGACCAGTCAAATTTTTACAAGTTGTACAACTTGTTAAGACAAATTTTCAACTTGAATAAGTGGTATAAATAAACAATGTGTACAAAAAAAATGTATTCCAGCTTCTTTTTAAAATTTGAATTTCAAAATGCGTCCGCGTTAGGTTTCATAAGCACGCGCGCTTACAGATCCTAGCTGTTACTACTTCTACAGGACGAATCAAGGCGCATATACTGGATAACTTGGCCCGATATATGTTTTACAAGAGTTGTCTTGAATCGGGTCTAAAACGCACCGTTGAATTTTATTAAATCGCCGGAGATTTATATCGACCTGGTAGAGATAATAAAGATGCAGATGCAGATGTCAGTTTTTTCAATATCTTAATTTTGTTTCTATTTTGTTACTTTCATGTTTGTTTTATTTCGTGGAGTAGGCCTACTGGGGATACCACGTTAAAAAAAGACGCACTATTGTACCTCAATGGTAGTGTGGAAACGAGTACATACTCTGATAATGCTAAATAAAAAATAATGTATAGGTATACATATAACTTTCCTGATATATTAAAAGTTGAAATACAAGAATTTCTTAAATAAATTCATTTATAATCCATCCAACTAATTTCAAGAAATATATTAATTTACTTACCTACTTACTGTATGGAGTAGGTGGCTCAGTGGTATCGAGTCGGCCTGTGGATCCTGAGAACTCTGGTTCAATTTCCGGAGCCGACAAACATTTTCACCACATTAAAATTACCCGTGTGAGTTTCTCAAAAGTAACGTCTTTGGGAGCAGTGATTTGTCAGCTGGTAACCACACTCCAAGCGCATAAATATATCACTTACCGAGATCTGCTTCGATAGAGTTCCACACCCAGTAATGGGTAAAAGGCATGATGATATATTTTTTTACTTTATATATACTCCTGTGCGATGAGCTTTAAATCTTTGAAAAAGTTTTAGGATCACTGATAAGTAAATGTTAATATAGTGGTGGGGGAAATTTTAAAAATTGATCAGTGATACTGCACTTTAGCCAAATGAAGAAAAGTTCCAAATATTTAAATAACATTATTATTATTTACGGAAAATTTTATCAATTTTCAAATGTTTGTCAGTTTTGTAACTTGTGTTTTAAAAATTTTAAATTTGCTTCCTACTAAATATAATTTATCTTTCTACACCTAAATCTTAATATACGAGTATTTCAATATATTTAATACTTTTCTGATGGATCTAATTCTGTAAATATTTACAGTTCTGTTGAGGTTTCCATATAAAAAATATATAATTTTCCTTAAAAATATATATCAAATGTATCTCTTCATACATTGATTTTAATTAATTTCTATACATTTAATGCTGATCAAATGATATTTTTTTATTCAAACGCATTGCCAATCTAGACCATATTTTGTATATTTGCTACACTGTCAACTATTCTCTTTAATTTTGGTTTACAAGCGTGTAAACACTTACGATGTATGCATAAATAAATAAATATTTAAGACTGTGGTGCTGATTGCTATGAAATCAATCATAAATAAGGAAGGAAAATTTTTAATAATTATAATTACGATAAATAATATATTTTCTCCGCTTAATATGGAATACATAATAAGTGTATTAATTTATTTATTTATTGAATTTTGCTACTCTGTACAACAGGAACTCAAGGGGGTAGTCCTCTAAATAATTTTCAAAATATAGATTTTTGTTTAGTTTTGTTAAAATGTTCTTTGGGGTATCTATTTTATTATAGACTTTATCCCATCTTCGCCGGAAACTTCGTTCTTGAGTTATGAGGCGATATGCAAAGATGTGCACTGGCGCGCTAAGCGGTCTTTGTAGTTCAAGATGCTGTCGCTAGCATCGGAGGTGGCGCTAGTATCGTATACATTTGATTGAAATGTTCCCTTCGCATTTTGAACAGTCTATGGTGGACATTTACAACAAAACACGCTTATGTGCGCGCTGGCGTCGTTTGGTTTTGTAATCGTGATTGTTTGTCGTGCGTGAAAAAAATGTAACCCCAAACTTCAAACGCGTTTTTCTCGAAACAGTGTTTTTCAAACTGGTGGCCGTCATAACTTTTTAACCACACATACGATTTTCATCGGACTTTGAGTTTCGTATTCCAAATTTAATTTTCTAATTGCGTACGTAGCCGTTTTTCGATCCGTTGAAAAGTCTGTGCTCCGTGCACGTTTTTATACCGATTTTTGGGACGAAAAATCTAACTTTTTTTTCAACACGTCGCCATTTTGTTTCATGTTGGTCTTTTTCAATTCTCCTACGTAGGCAATTAGATTTACCAATTCGCAATCACTTAAAAATATTAATTTTGTTGAACGACCAATCGGACGACCTCCAGGCCGGCCACCGAAAATGGGAGTTTCCAGTACAAGGGATCATTTCATCTGGAGGGCTATTCTGTGCACAAGTCACCATGGTGATAGTGACAAAATTGATGACGTCAATAAACTGTATGCAACCCGCATATCGTGACTCAACCCAGTGACATTATAGTAATTTTTGTTTCACTAGGTTATAGTTCTTTTAAGTTTATATTGGTAACAATGAAATTTCATTTTATTTTCAAATATTACAATTTAGATGCCATTTTATTTCTTTGTTCATCGCAAGCAGTTGGCGGGTAGTTTATTCGATTGAACAAAGAAAAATTAGTAAAAGTTGTAAAAATCTCTTCTTACTGGTGATTGAAGCGTGGTAAGTAAAAGTTTTAGTAATGGAATGTGCATAATTGTTATCTCTTTTATATATTTTCAGTAAAATGGAAGACAAGAAAATGTCCATCGAACAAAAGGACATTTTAGTGTCTTTCATGGAGGACCATCTTGACTTTGCTCGGGGCCGTTTACAATCCACTGAAGGACGGCAGACATATAAAAGTCTGTGGATGATTTTGGTCCAGCAACTCGAGGGTACAGGTGGAAAAAGAAAACGATAGTACAATGGCAAAGGGTGAGGAAATATAATATACAAAATATGTAATAATCTACAATTTTAACTTTTATAAGCAGACTTGGACAGATATCAAAATCAAAGTCAAGAGGAAAGTGTCTGCCATGAAAGCAAGTCGAAAACTGGGGGCGGTCCAATGGTTGAAATCAAAATATCTGATTTGGATGATCGAATCATAAAGATATTGTCCGAAGAAGCTATTTTCGGAATCGATGATGAAGATGCTTCTTTAGAAAGCGAGGGAGTAAGAAGAGAAACTATTTCATGGAATGTTGCTGGCCCTTCTGGATTCCAAGAATCAGTAAAAAGAAAAGCACCTGGTTCTAGTTGGGTGCAAAATGCCGAATTTTTAGAGGGGACAGATAAGAGAAGACGAATGGAGTCCGATAGTTCTGCTTCTCCTTTTGTAATTTATAATAAACGTTTTGTTATTATTTTTTTATTATTAATTTATGAACTTTATAGATACCGGATATAATCATGGATGACGACGAAGAAGACAAGCCAATTTTAACGCCTCGCAGTAAGTATTCCAATTGAATGACGATTATTATAATTAATATTCGTTACTCAATTGTATTACGTGAAAAATTGTAATATTATGGTGACAGGATAATAACAAAGTTTTTCTCTAAAGGAGGTCGAGCAAGTGTTGCAGCGATAGCTGCAAAAGAGATAAAGCAGCAACAGAGTGAAACCAATTTGAAAATCGACGGATTTGTAAGTGAAATTACAAAATTAAATAAAAATTTTGAAACACTTTTACAACAAAATCAAGAATCCATGAATAACAGGGTTGCTACAAACAACATATTGGAACGAATTGCCAGAGCGTTAGAAGGACAATATCTGTAAATAATTATTAAGTTGTACATTTTTATGTTGTATTTTTTTAAGTTGTATTTTTTTTAAGTTGTATTTTTTTTAAGTTATATTTTTTATAAGTTGTATATTTTTTTAAGTTGTATATTTTTATGATAAGTAAAACAAATCTTAAAATCGAAAGACTTATAAGTGAAATGACAAAATTAAATAAAAAATTGTATACACTTATTCAACAAAATAGAAGAAACCATGGATAACAGGGTTGACACAAGTGAATTGCTCCAGTGTTAGAAGGACAATATCTTTAAATAATTACTAAGTTGTATATTTTAATTATAAGTAGTATGTTTTTATAAGTAGTATATTTTTATAAGTAGAATATTTTTATAAGTTGTATATTTTTTTAAGTTGTATATTTTTATGATAAGTTTTGTATATATCATGTATGTACTAATATTTTATCTGTTTTAGATTCAACCAGGTGGGAGGCGGGTCCTTGCCGAAGGAGCTCACCTTGTCGTGGTGGCAAGGCTTAACCAACCTTTTATTAAATTCTACTTATATCCAAATAATTAATAAATTTTTATTTCTGCATATTATTTTATTAATAAAAGGATGGAACTAAGAAGTTCCACTAGACTTTAATATTTTGATTTGTATTTATGATTATTGAATAAAGAATATCGCTTATTATTTTAAAATTATTTATTCTACTTTGTACAACACAGGAGTCCCAATCTATCAGAGACTTCAAAACGAGAAAGTCACTATTCATTCAACGCTTTATTATCCATACATTTCTATTTATCTACTTAATAGAATACAGAAAACTAGATTTATTTCATTTATTAATTGCTCCAACTTTAGGACATTACCTTTAAATAATTGGTAAGTTGATTATTTTTTATTAAAAATATAAATAAAAAGTTTTACAATGTGTTTTTTAATTAAAAATTTTCTTGTCCTAATTGATTATATATATATATAACTGTTTCTGTAGAATTTAATAAAAGGTTGGTTAAGCCTTGCCACCACGACAAGGTGAGCTCCTTCGGCAAGGACCCGCCTCCCACCTGATTGAATCTAAAACAGATAAAATATTAGTACATACATGATATATACAAAACTTATCATAAAACTATACAACTTAAAAAAATATACAACTTATAAAAATATTCTACTTATAAAAATATACTACTTATAAAAACATACTACTTATAATTAAAATATACAACTTAGTAATTATTTAAAGATATTGTCCTTCTAACACTGGAGCAATTCACTTGTGTCAACCCTGTTATCCATGGTTTCTTCTATTTTGTTGAATAAGTGTATACAATTTTTTATTTAATTTTGTCATTTCACTTATAAGTCTTTCGATTTTAAGATTTGTTTTACTGTTTTCTTTTTATTAAAAATTTTCTAAAATATATTGACGGCGTGCAGCTTGTCCTAATTGCCTATATAATACATTTGCGTCTGCATTATTTTGATTGTGATCTTCAACATCAATATCATCGAAAATTGGGTTTGGATGTTCCAGTCGATAATGAATAGCAATATTATGTAGAATTGCACAAGCCATTATTATTCTTGCTGCGTTTCGAGGCTTATAGTGCAACGTTCGGTCTTTTAGAAGACATCTAAATCTACCCTTCAATACTCCTATACACCTTTCTACAGTGCTCCGAACTTACTTAATTTGCCTATTAAACCTCATTTCCCTCTGATTTGTGACGTTTGCTAAAGGCACCATGAGCCAGGGTAAGCAAGGATAGCCCGAATCACCTAAAAAATTATATATTTTTTAATATTGATCACATTTAACAGGTAACTAATAATAATACCAGATCCATCGTCTCCGTTTTCATAATTAGCTCGCAATCTCCTACCAACAATACTATTACGCCATACAAATGCGTCATGAGTCGACCCTGGATAGCGAGCAAGGATACTTACACTGGTATGCATAGTCGTTCGCCCAGCGACGCGCTGAGGAAGCGCCCATAAGCGATACACTTGACGAAACGCTGTCGAAACGCTGGCGAACGACTATGAATACTAGTGTTAGTATCTTCAAATGGGGATCACATATCTAAAAAATATACCGTTTTAACAGATAGACATGCAATAAATATATATATATATATATATATATATATATATATATATATATATATATATATATATATATATATATATATATATATGAACTATTATCATACTATTTGCACGTTGATACTATGGTATCCTTTTCGATTGACGTATGCATGTTCATTCAACCCCGGTTTATGAATGGCAACATGTGTTCCATCGACAATTCCAATAATATGTGAAACTTGATGCATCACACGAAACCTAGAAATACACTTTTTATAATCAGTTTATAGTAGTTTACAATACTAACATGGTAAAACAGTTTTTACTACCGAAAAGAGGATTGGCTGACAAGCCGTTTAGGTGAGCCTGTCATCTTGAGGCAGTAAAAACAGTTACCTTGTGTGTATTGTACATTTCATTTGTTAATCATTTGTAAATAAAATTAAAAAATTATAATTAAATCCTGTCAGTTACAAATTTATTAAGAATGCATATACACATACTTTTCTTTCACATTTTCATATTCAGCCTGGTTTCTTGGAAACTGTGTCCACATGTGCAAAAAATGCTGGTTAAGGACATTTGCTACATCTTTTATGCTACGGCTAATCATGGGCTGACTCATTGACGCTAATAAATTGTTACCAATGCCTCTTTGATAACTGCCAACAGCGAAGAAATTTAACGTTGCCAAAACCTAACATTAATTATAATAATTAAAAGTAATACAATTATCTTGCTTACTTATTGTACTAAATACTAACCTTTAAATGATTGGGTATCCGCAATACAGAACCTCGACCAGCTTCCATATGCGGAATTATATTCTCAAAGAGATCCAAAACTGCCTGTTTACTTAGACGATAATTAGAAATAAATTCAACATCGCTCACAGTAAATGGATCTTGAACGTCTCTTATATTTCTTCTAAATAGACGATCCGCATGAATTCTGTCCTCTTTCTCAAGTTCTTCTATTACAACCAATGCTCATGGGCGTCCACAGACATTTTTCCAAGGGGGGTCGAGTCGCAAGAAACTCTCATATACCTATACATAAATTTCTAAAATATTTTTTTACAAAACATAAATACAAATACACATAACAAATGCATAAAAAAATATTTAAATTGGTGAAATAAATTACTAGTCTTTGTCGTCTGGGTTTGAATTGAAGAGGAAGGGCAATTTTCGAATAATTTAATAAACTTAGATTACTCACTCGTTACGATAGGGAACATGTCGCTAGCTGGTCATAAGAATACTGCTGAAAATTCAGTTTCAACTTGAATACTTATACAGTGTGGTGGCCACGACTCTCGAACATAGGACTTTAACATGTAAAATCATATAGTTTTAATTTTCTAATTATTTAAAAGAAAAAAGCTTCAAATAAAAGTTTTAGGGCATAAAATACGAAATTAATTTTGCGTTCTTTGTATCGACACAAACTAGATCTGAAAATGATTAAAATTGTCTCAAAACTATCGATAGCTATGAAATTGACACAAAATTAAACAAATGTTTGACTTCAATCTCTCAAAACTGTCAGAATAGATTCTTTATTTAACATTTGTTTAATTTTGTTTAAATTTCATGCCTATCGATAGTTTTGGGGCAATTTTCTTCATTTTAAAATCTAATTTGTGTCGTTACAAAGTATGACAAATTAATTTTGGGTATTGGTTCAGATGCAGAATTTTATGTCCTAATACTTTTATTTGAAGCTTTTTTGATTAAAATATTTAAGAAGGCAGGAAATTACAAAATTATAGTTTTACACGTTAAAGTCCTATATTCGAGAATCGCGGTCATCACCCTAGTTAATATCCAGGGGGGGCGCGCGCCCTTTCCTTGCCCCCCTCTGCGGACGCCCATGCCAATGCTCCATATATTAACGCCATTGAAACAGCCAAAATCTCTGAAATAATTACACCACTCAATATACTAACTTATTGCGCACTTCGATATCTCCGCTTTAAATGTCATTTATGTTAATAATAAGTGCTTATATTCACACTTACCTATAATCTAAAATGAAGCACACTTAAACAAAGCCCGCCAATACAAATATGTTTGTCAAAACGGTCAAAACTCAACATGTGCGATCACGTGATACACAAGTCATTAGTGACTAGCTCTAGACACCACCTCCGGAGGTCACTACTTCTAGTACACATAGACATAGTTCACCGCTAGAATGCGTTTCAAAATGTCACTGTAACTGGTGACTTGTGCACAGAATTGCCCTCCTGGTGCAGCAGTCACGGGAAGCAGCCGATGGAGATGAAAAAAATGGTGCCTGAAAGCTCTTGGTTCAATGAATAAATCAATATACCTAAAGTTGTCATTTCCTTTTGGTTTACTCGCAAAAAAAAATTCCCAAAAAATCCTTATTTTCAGCCGGATTTAGAGGACTACCCCCTTAATTCTAATTAAAGTACAGGGTCCGCAACCCCCGAGCCGTAGTGTGATACCAAGTTCATACACAGGCTGGTGACTGCGACACTTGAACATAGGACTTTAACATATAAAATCATAATTTTGTTATTTTCTGCTTTCCTAATTATTTTAAGCAGAAAAGCATCAATTAAAAGTTTTAGGACATAAAATTCTGCATCTAAATCAATACACAAAATTTGCTTTATAACGGCACAAATTAGATCTGAAAATGACGAAAATTACCTCAAAACTATCGATTACCATGGAATTGAAACAAAATTAAATAAGTGTTTGACGTTTTATCTGTCAATACTGTCAAAATAAATGAAGATAATAGACCACGGGCGTGTGACGTCATCAAATTAGATGAGCTCCGTACCTATCAAAAGAGTGACTCTCACATCAGTAATAAACGAGCGGTCGGCCTGGCTGGGCCAGGCCTCACGCTAGCCTCTGCGGACACTGAAGTAGGATTCACTTCTGTAAGACAATTGACACAAATAAAATTAAATTATTACCAATCTAAAACTATTATAGTGGACTGTCAAAAATTTTCTTTTTAATAAATGTGCAATTATTATAAAAACATAAGAAAAACGTTCCCTCATTCCCCTAATATGTGTAAAATGTTTTAAAATTACTAATACCAAACACGATAGGCCTTAAAGCAGTTATACTAAAATAATTGCCGATAGAAAAACATCCAATTCTATATGAGGGCCTCCAAAAGACATCATTTAATATCAAACACAATAGATTTTGAAGCACTGTCATTAAAACAATTTCCTTTCGAAAAATTCTATTCTGCACGTGAGCCATTCAAAAGCGCTTACATTTGCTACCAAACACGATAGGTTTTGAAGTACTTACACTAAAACAATAGCCGATCGGAATTATTTCAATTTTGTACGCGTGCCTTTCAAAAGAACTTTCATATTATATAAGATTTGTAGCACTTTCAATTAAACAATTACCGATAGAAAATTTAAGAGTGCTCAAATGATTCCAATTCGAGTTATCTGGTTTTTAAAATTGAACTCGGCCGTGGATAAAATTTGCTTGGTTTTACTGTATATTATTACTGGAGACAAATTTTGTTGGGTTTACCTGTATACTTTATATAACTTGTCAATTTGACGTTTTTGTTTTATGCAGTGGCCTGTCAAAAATTTTCTTTTTAAATACACATATTTAAAATGCGTAAGTATAATTAAAACGTTCCCTCATTCCCCCAATATGTGTAAAATACTTCAAAAGTTCTCTAAAATATTTAATACTTAAATAATTTTTAATTAAAAATGCGATATGTCCACATACAAATGTCAAAATTAGAGTAGGTGTTCTTTTTAAAATTTCAAAGCCTCCACACTCTTTGTCTGTATATTTTATAAAACTTGTCAATTTGACGTTTTGAATTAAAACCAACTTCATAGTGGACTATAAAAATTTGTCTTTTTAAATACACATATTTGAAATACTTAATTATAATAAAAACATCCCCTCAGTCCCCCAATGTGCGTAAAATATTTCAAAACTACTCTAAAACATTTAATATTTAAATAATTTATAATTAAAAATGCGACATGTCCACTGAAAAACGTCAAAGTGACAGTAGATGTTCTTAAAAATTTCAAAGCCTCCACACTCTTAGTTGATTTTGCCCCAAAAACGCATGCATATATATATAATTAAGCCGTTTAGTATATAAGATGCTTTTTACCATCTTCAGTTTTGATCATACAAAAGTAAGAGGTGTTCCGAAAGAATTTATTTGTGATTATTTTCTCCAGGCGAGCCATGGCTCCGAAAAATTTTAAATCCATTGTACTAAATCATTAAAATACGTGAACAATTTAAAAATATTAAATAATAACTTCATTAAATTTTTATTGTTTTATTTTATCAACATAATTACAATTTTTATATAGTTTAACGGAATAAGACCTACAGACAAGTTTGTAGTTACGAACATTATTATGATTAAGATTCTTAAAAATATTTATTAATTACCTACTAAAAAAAAGGTCATGAATTTTTATGTTATTTTAAATTACTATTCATTATAAAATATTCTAAATTGAAACTCAAAATCGTTAAAAGCATGATGTCAGTTATACTTTCAACTCAAATTTTTATACAAACTTTTCACAATTGAGTACTCTAAATTTGTAATACCTGAGTGATATATCATATCTACTTTTAACTTATTATTTTCTGAAAAAAAAATTGAGCACTAAAAATCTTTTATACCTGAATGATTACATGTATGTTAAAATTCCTTTTTATTGCAAAATTATTCGTACTAATTGAGCACTCATATCTGAATGATTCATATGCTTTTTTGTTTCAAATTGAGTGATCTACATCTTTAGAACCTAAATAATAATGCATATCCCTTGTAAATGTACTTTAACTCTATGCTGTTACCTGAATTATTATTTTGTAGAAACTTTTTACCATAAATCGGAAACTCTTATGCCCAGTTTTATAAAGGACAGAATAAATTTTCTTTCATTGATAATGTATTTAAAATAACAAATTCGAATCTAGTTTATTTATGTTATGCTGTATATAACATTACTGACTGTCATTTCAATAAATAAATTAAATTTTATTTGAAAGTAAATTAATTTGTCGTTTTTAAAACAGACCATTAATCTTTTATACTTGAATGATATTGATATCATATGTCTCGTCAATTTATGCTTTTCTTCAAAAATTTTTATTACAATCTTTGAATTAATAGTTATTTACTCTAATGGGTTAAGTAAGGATTTATCCACTAGAGAAATTTTAGCTCATTCAAAAACTTATTAAGATCATTTTCTCAAGTTGATAATTTCTCTCAGTTCACGTGTGAAATATAATATTTGATCCAACACCTTATAAATGCAAAATTATTTTTAAAAATAATATTGTATTAATGAAATGCTTTAAATTTTTAAATTAAAATGTCGATCGTACCAAGGTGTTGTTTTGTGTGCAGAAGAATTTTGCTAGATAAACACAGACATTCTGGAAGATTCCTGCGTATTTATACCTGAAGATATTAAAGAACAAGATTGCAACTGTGCATTTATTACAAATTTTAACAGATGGAAGAAAGAAAAAATGTTGGTGGCTTAAATGAAGACATTTTATTGGCATATTTCTATAATCTTGGAAACATGTATAATGCATCATTATTATAGGCCAAGTACTTTATGATGAAATCTTTATAATATATTTATATTTAAAAGAGAAAAACAGAATTTATTCGCCGAAAAAATCAAAAACATTTGAACAGGAACATGTTGAAAAGTTTTGTCTGATGCACTAGACTTTTTTCAATCGTATATTTGCTCGTATAACCGTTATATATAAACGACGCTCTAAACAGTTTAGCGGGCAACACTACCACGTCACGCGATAACATCAAAAAACCAGAACTGATACTCAACATTCCGTATGTCAAAGGAGTCTCGGAGAAAATCAGAAGATTAGGCAAACGGTACAATATAAAAACTGTCTCCAATGCCAAGTCTACACTACGCAGTGTTCTAACTAGAACCAATCCAGTTAACGACAAAGATACGAAAAACTGCATCTATAAAATTCCATGCGAATGCGGCAAGCTTTATATCGGTGAGGGTTAAAGAACATCGACTAGATACACAAAAAGGTGAAATCTCCAAGTCAGGGGCTGCATGCCATGCATGGGAGGAAGGACAACATATGAAGTGGACAGAAGCGGAAATTATACATAAAGAAGAACACTGGCGGAAGCGGAAATTCAAAGAAGCCATCTACATCCCCCATGTGGAAGCCGACTGGAAGAAGTCAAACTACCTGGAAACCAAACTACAACCGTCGAGTGAATCCGTCATGAACTGTGAACACCTATTATATATATATATATATATATATATATATATATATATATATATATAATCTTGTAGCTTAGGATTTAGTCAGTATCACCTGAAGACGAGTGTAGATTACATCACTCTAAACGTTGTGAATTTTTTTTTGTATATTTTTGTTCAAATCAATAAAGACAATGCAAGTCCAACATAGATGTTTTAGGAAAAATGTCTTTTGAACAATATGTATCGATAATAACTTCTGAGAAAAACCGTGTTTCAACTATTAGTTTCCGTCCTCTAACACAAATATGTGTTGCTTTGTCCAAATAAGGGTAGTCATAGAAGATTTTTCACGAATTATAAGAATGTTCCGTACAATCAGTCGGGATAAACACGTTTTCAAAATTGCTTAAGGAGATTTTTAAAAATTTATTTAAAACAGAAATATATACTGGGCATTGTTTTAACTTTACTTCAGCCACCCTTTTCGCGAACGGTAGAGGAGATATAATGACACATAAACATCACGGCGGCTGCAAATCTTCTACCATCGCATAAGGTAACGTAAAAGATTTCATCAATAATAAAATTTAATTTGCAAGAAAACTAATAATAATAATAAGCCGAAATATACGTCTGTTAATTTGACTATAGAAGCAACATCGTCATCACATCAAAATACTGTGAATGATAACTTTAGTGTCGAACAGTCTGGATGTTTTCATTTTCAAGACACAGTAATTTTAAATTAAAAAACAAATTACTCATTAGTGATTTAGCTCAAAATTATGCCCACTAGTAAGTAATCTGTATTCTTGTTTGTTTGAAATCACAATAATACAGATAGATTTAATAAGAGCTGTTGGATAAAACATTTTTGTTGTTTGTCTTTTATATCTAAATGATATCGAGCTCTCTTATGATGGGTTACAAGAAAAAAATAAAGAGCTCTTCAGTTAAAGAAATATTTATGTGGCAATAGTATCAATTGTGATTTTTTGAAACTTATTGAACCGTTGTTTGCTAATGAGTCGATAAAACTTTCATGCAACTCAGCATTAATATTTCTTTTTTCTACGAACTTCTTATTACAAGTTGAGCTCAAAATATGTAATACCTTAATGAATTTTCATATGTATTTTCAAGTCACAGTTTCGTACAAACTTGTTATTACAAATTGAGCATTCAAAATCTTTAATATCTGAATGATACTTTATATGATCTTTCAAATTGCTCTTTTTTACAAACTGTTTTTTACAAATTGAGCACTCAAACTCTTTAATATTTGAATGATATTTCATATGTATTTTCAAGTCAGAGGTTTGTACAAATTTTTTATTACAAATTGAGCACTTAAAATCTTTAATACCTGAATGATATTTCATATGTACATTCAAATTGCTCTTTTGTACAAACTTTTTTTTACAAATTGAGCACTCAAAATCTTTAAAACCTGAATGATATTTCATATGTACATTCAAATTGCTCTTTTGTACAAACTTTTTTTTACAAATTAAGCACTCAAAGTCTTTAATATTTGAATGATATTTCATATGTATTTTCAAGTCAGAGGTTTGTACAAATTTTTTATTACAAATTGAGCACTCAAAATCTTTAATATTTGAATGATATTTCATATGTACATTCAAATAGCTCTTTTTTACAAACTGTTTTTTACAAATTGAGCACTTAAAATCTTTAATACCTGAATGATATTTCATATGTACATTCAAATTGCTCTTTTGTACAAACTTTTTTTTACAAATTGAGCACTCAAAATCTTTAAAACCTGAATGATATTTCATATGTACATTCAAATTGCTCTTTTGTACAAACTTTTTTTTACAAATTGAGCACTCAAAGTCTTTAATATTTGAATGATATTTCATATGTATTTTCAAGTCACAGGTTTGTACAAATTTTTTATTACAAATTGAGCACTCAAAATCTTTAATATTTGAATGATATTTCATATGTACATTCAAATAGCTCTTTTTTACAAACTTTTTTTTACAAATTGAGCACTCAAAATTTGTAATAACTGAATGAATTTTCATATGTTTTTTCAATTCATAGTTTCGTACAAATTTTTTATTACAAATTGAGCACTCAAAATCTTTTTTACTTGAATGACATTTCATATGTTCTTTCAAATCAGTCTTTTGTATAAACTGTGTATTACAAATTAAGCACTTAAAATCTATTATATCTGAATGATATTTCATATATCCCGTTAAATTACTTTTTCCTACAAACCTATTGTTTGTACGAGTACTCAAGTGAGTTTTCTTATTGAATGATCTGTTGTCTTCGCTAGTACTAGTACATGGACCGCCATCTTGAACAGCATCCGCTAGTAATTCACACTTAAGTTGTTGATAAAGATCTGTGTTGTCTTCATAGGCAACCGATTCGTTTTTGATGTCGATGTCGTCTTCATTAAATTTGTGATCATTTTGTTCGTTCTCTTTTTCTCGCTGTTTATTATCAAATATTTTCATTTGTTTTTCATTGAATATTTGCTCTTCTGTTTCGCCGGAAAGCAATAGTGGTTCTTCAAGTTCTTCTGTAATATTTAAATGAATATCACTCTCTTGCTTTATTATTTGATCTTGTTCCCAATTAGTTATTTTTAATTGTAATTCACTGAAAGTCGAATTCTGCAAGTTGTTGGTTTGTTTTAATATTTTTATATAATTTTTCAAATGATTAATGTTCTTTAAACACTTTTTCTTAAACGTGTAAAATAAACGAAGTGTTGTGTGGCATGAAGAACATATGTGAACAGGATTCTCCACGTCCAAAATTGTCTGAAAAAAATTAAATGCCTTGTATTTAAGAAACATATTTTAAATTTTCGTAGTAAATGTTGAAGTTTTTATTTAAATATTTCGTATCCTAATATATCTTAAAGATAGAATTGTAGGATCAAACGTTTGCGTATATTCATTAGTACTTCAAGTCTAGTTTTAGTAGGTACCTTTGTTATGACATGACCAAAAAAGTAAAAGTTTCATCACAAAGGAAACTCTGCCATGATATACGGCAATGCGAAATGAGTTATTAATTATCCGTGGATACTATGATAAACCATGTGTTTAATTATTTATCTGAAAAAAATTAAATGCCCTGTATTTAAGAAACATATTTTAAATTTTCCAAGTAAATGTAGAAGTTTTTATTACAAATTTTCCTATCATAATATATTTTAATGTTATGATCGTATGGTCAAATGTTTGAGTATAATTATTAGTATTTCAAGTCTAGTTTTAGTAGGTATCTTTGTTATGACCAAATAATTAAAAGTTTCGTCATAAAGAGAACACTGGCACGATGTACAGCAATGCGAAATGAGTTATTAATTATATGTGGACACTGCGACAAACCATGTATTTGTAATATGAAATGTAAAATACTAACCTTACAACATATAATTTATGTATTATTGTAAAATATCTTTTATAGATGTAGATACATCTAAAATCTATTGGCAGTAGCAGTAACAGGAAAATCAAAGAAGAGACCAAAAACGTAGCAATAAAATAGCAATAGAATTTGATTTAGGAATATTACGACGAGCATTTCACTAATCTTATATACTTAATACACAAGTTACGACATTCAAGATTTTAGGACAGAAACTGAAGTATATAATACGGTTAATGCTGGGAGAGAACCCCTATGAAAGAATGAAGAGCATTTATCTAAGGGCAAATAGAGATAATGCAAAGTTAGAGGAGAAATAAAAACCGATCAAATACCTAAATGATACATCCTAATTATGGAGTGTAGAAATCGAGGTAGAAATATTGCCTACCAGCAGAAGAACCTGGTTTATTGCACTCAAATCGTATGGGTCACAGATACACATATACTTACTATCTATATACCGCTGATGCTCGTATTTTACAATAGAAAGTAGCATCCGCTATCAAGGGTGATAGATGTATACATACATCTCTCTAATAGAGTTTTGTCCTCGTAATGCGCAGACGTGTTTACATAAGTGTCCTAAAGAAATATATCGAACGGGGCATAAATTAATTAGACACAAGTCTGTACTCAAATATTTGCTTAGGGGGACACAAATATAAAATAAATTATATCTTCTGGTTATGAAATAAATTTTAAATTAAAAATCAACAAATATTTTAAAATACATTTAGGTTTTATTAAATTGTACACTAAATTGTATTTTTGAATGTCAAATGACAAGTAGTAAATAAAAACTGCTGCGATTTTGTTCAGTTTTATAGTGTTACACAAACATACAGAGCCGCACTGCCAGGACGGTAGGAATAAATAATAACAAAATATTTATTTAGAATACATTGTTCGTATATAAGACCACACAAACAACAACTCGGCATGTTAAAACTCAAAAAGAAAACTATTACTGCTCGCAACGAAGTACAGCAACAGAATGACAAAGAGATAACGCTGTCGGTGTAACCACGTGGCAAACAGGCAGCCGCTTGTTTTTGAAACAGGAACGTCCGTTATTGGCTGTAGACAATCTTGTTGCAGCAATTTGAGCATGCGCATTTACTACAATATATTCTATTAGAGAGATAGAAATATATCTGTCTCCCTTTTCATAGCGGACGTGAAAAATACAGAAACAGCAGTATATAGATAATAAGTACATATATGCAGATACATAATTGTCCACGCTGGTGAAACATAGATTTCTAGGCAACACGTTGCTGATTTTCAAGTAAAAATAAAAATTCGGAAATTAGCACGACATGAATCATGAGAAGTTTATTCAATAGTTTAAAGAACAACTTTTTCCCAATTTACTTGAAAGTATTGTTATAATGTATAATGCTAATTATCAAAGTGTGCGAAAAAAATATGTTCGTACTCAAACGATTCGTAAGAAATAGCAGCATGGTTTAGTGAAAATGGAGTAGAAACACCAGATGATGTGCGAAAATCAGAATTAATTACAATCGTTAGGAAAATAGCGAAGACATATTATGTGGACAAATTACTGAAAGAATATGGGCACATGAAATCCAAGAATTGCTACTTCAAATACGACATTCCGTCATTTGATTTCATTAGAGTTATTTTTATTATTAATTATTTATTAATTTTCCATTTGTACCAAAAAATGACAACCCATCCATTATTCCTCAGGCAAGGCCTATCAAAGATTTTTGGGCTTTACTCGTAAGCAGAAAGATGTGAGACAACGGCTGAGATGTACAAAATGAGGAACAACTTCGTCGCAGAATATTACAGAAATCGATGTAAATTCTGTCCAGAAGCTGTGACATATGAGGAGAAAATTACGGACCATTGAAATTAACGGATCGTTGTCCATTATATAATCTTGTTATTAATGTTACCTTAGACGTAAGATTAACATGTTATAAATATTTTTTGAATATAATTGTATTTAAATTAAATATACATATTCCAACCTTTTCTAAAAACTTTTGTTACATACATTAATTGTTGTTTAATTCGGATTATTAATTATATTACACGCTTTTTGATTGTATTATACCAGGTGACCATAAATACCTAAATATTTTAAATTTTATGTTGGTTTATAATACTCGTATAATTGAAATTTGATTATCTGCCATTGTCAAACCTTATTTCACCTTTACGAGGGCAGAGTGATAATGACCCGTGTTTGAGAACAAAACACTATTTTTTTGAAAAAAATTATTTTATATTTTTAAAGGTAATATCCTTTTAGTTCGATATTCTTAATTAAACGTATTTTCAATTTTTTTTATCCCCTCCAAATAATATGATTTGTTAAACTCCTCAAAATAGTCATTTACAGCTTGTATGACTTCTAAAATCTATGCAAATCTTTTACCTCCGAGCCATTCCTTCTAGTTTGGAAACAATTAATAGTCAAAGAGATTCAAATCTGGAGAATACGATGGATGTTTGACCAATTCATAGCGCAATTCATGCAATTTTGCCATTGCAATTGTTGATTTGTGTGTTGCTGAATTGTGCTGATGGAAGAGCACTTTTTCTTTGCCATATACGGTCGCTTTTTTTATTGCAGCATCTATTTGGTCCAATAATGATACGTAGTAGGCTTCTATTATAGTTTTTCCTTTTTCGAGACAATCGATAAGGATAATTATTTTTGCATCCCAAAAAACAGTCGCCATAACCTTTCCAGCAGTTTTGCCTTCTTTGGTGCATGTCTGCCAAAAAAAGTTCATTGCTTTGTTTCATCAACGGTTACAAAACGACGTAAAAAACCTTCGTATTGCGCTTAAACATCGCTAAACGCTCTTTTGAAATGTTCAATCGAAAGCATTTTTGGTCGGTTGTGAGCAAACACGGCACCTATCTTGCGCATAGTTCTTTTTCAAACAAATTTTTGTGTAAGATATTAAGCACACATTCATTTAAGATCCTTATCATTTCAGCTATCTCACGCACTTTTATTCTACGATCATTTTAAACAATATTATGGATTCTTCCAATTTTTTCTTTGGTAGTCACTTCAATTTGCCGACCTTGACGTTTTTTATTACAAACGCTTGTGCGGCAACGTTTAAATTCATTAAATCAATATCTAATGGTTGTCATAGAAGGAGCAGGATCCCCGTAGACACCGTGTAACTTTTCTTTGATTTCCGCACTCGTTTTCCCATCCAAAAACATAAATTTAATCACAGATCGAAACTGATTTTTTTTCCATAGTAGAAAAAAAGCAAAAGTTGTTTACATTGAATGACTGTCAAATTTTAACAAAACAATGTATTGATTTTAAACTTTGACACTAGTTGTTTGAAATATTAAATTCAATAATAATAATATAGTCTTATATAATTGCCGCAATTTATTGTCAAACACGGGTACTTATCACTCTGCCCTCTTATTTATAAAAATGGTTATTTACTATAACACCAAATTGGAAAAACTTTAACCAAAAAAATTTATCAAGAGATGTCATGTTGACAGTGACGAGACTTGCCAATTAAGCAGGGTAGTCAACTCAAAAAAAATTGTCATTCATTTATAGTCATCCGGTATTATTATATTATATATTTTATTTATAGAATTATTTCCTTTTATTAAAAATAAAATTATTCATGATATATTAATTTATTATTAATCCATCATCATTATTACTCTTTTAATATGCTTTTTTAATAAATGAATGACTTACCATTTCATAAATTCAAATAAATCGCCATTTTTTACATTCAATTTCCGTATACCCATTTCTCGGGGTTGTAAATCTTTTTGTTCAACTATAGCATTTTTAAATAACCATTTTTTTATTTTGTACATAGCATTAATTTTAACTTTTGATTTTTTTTAAACTGTAATAGATTTTAATTTTCAGTTTAAAAATATAGGCAAATGCAGCTAAGCGTTACACCACCTAGTGGTAATTTTTAGAACTACTGTATCCAGGACACATTTTGAAGTGTATTATATATTAGATACAGATATTTTGAAATATTTTCGGTGTGTTGATAAAATATATAATGTAGAACGACTAATACTGCGTACCAGGATGTAAAAAACATCCAGATGTATCTTTTCATATATTGCCAAAGACAGAAATACAAAAGCAAAATTTCAGACAAAATTGATGGTTGCAGAATTAATAGATAATGATGCAGTATGGTTTATGCAATTAAAACTAGGGGGAAAAGATAACCCGCGAACGTTAGTATGTTTCCTACATTTTACAAAAAAAATATTAGATTATTATTTCAACTTTTTCAGTAGTAAATAAAAGAATATTATAGGAATGTTCATGTTATCATGGATACGTCTTAGTACCAAAAATAACATTTTTACTACAATTGTCATGGTGATAAATAATATAATAATAATAACCTTTATTACTTCATACGAAAACTGGTGTTTTTAATCCTAATTAAACATATAACTATTTTTTTTGGTAAGTAGTTAATCAAGTAATATGCAAATAGAACTGTTACTAAATAAAAATTTTCCCTGTACATCTTAAACGAAATGCAATATCTATGAATTTGCTAAAGGCAAGGAAAACACCACAGACAAATCCAAAATAGTGACAGAATTTTGAGAATGAAAAATCCATTGAGATGCAAAAATTCGGACAAAGTGAACATTAAAACGCTACGCATAATAATGTCACGATACAAATACAGTAGAAGAGACAGAAACAGTAGATAATACAATAAATTTATTAAATAATCAACCGAAAACGTTTGGAAATTCTGAAGTACAAGTAAATATTTAATAAATACAAAAAGAGCACTTAACCATTTCAGGGTTAGAAAATATTGATAATTTAATTTTTATACTAAATTCAATAGATTTAATATATAGTGACAATTGTGTAAATAAAATAATTATAAAAAGAGAGAGTTATTTTGTGTTTTATAATATTAAAATGCGATTTAAGTTTTGTAGTTTTAAAACGTCAAAAATATATCCTGGATACAGTAGTCCAAGAAGTGTTCTAGATGGCGCAGCGATCTTAATTTTATTTGCCTGTATAATGTTCCTAAAATGGTTATTTATGAAACAAGGGCAAAAAATTAGGTTTTCGTACGAATATAGAAAATTGCTGGACGAGGCGGTGTCGAGATTGCCACATCTACAATCCCGTGAGTACGAAAATTATTTTTGTTTACATGTTATACACTATTTTTTATTAAATTGTAAGAATTTTGTTAAGATATATTTTTTTTATGCCGGAAATATTTTAGCGGCCAAAATTATTTTATGAACGGAAAATTCATGTCATATGGGATAGGTGGCTCCCTTATCACTAACATCTTTGGAGGCCGTGATTTGACGGCTGGTAATCACACTTCACTTGTATAAATATATCACTTACCGAGATCTGCTTCGGTAGAGTGCCACACACAGTAATAATTAAAAGGTGTGATGATATATTTATATTTATTTATTTATTTTAAATTTTTGTCATTTATCAACCATACGAAATAACTTTACTGAAAATGTTAACTTTTAAAACAAAATCCTAACAAAAAAACAACATTATTTGATACAATAGAATAATAACAAAGTTTCACTGTAATTGTTCGTTTTTTTTATTTATCAGTTCCTACTCTTTTATTTATTTGGTTATATAACAAAGACTATTTTTTTAAATAAATAAAAGCAGCAATATCAATGGAGTCCTCTACTGTAGTCACAAAATAATAAATTAGTCATTTATATGAACGCTAGACCAAACAACTTGGTGCCACAGACGATCAAAAGATTGAAGACTATTAATAAATTTTAAATATTTGAGTTTTTAAGTCTAAAAGTAAATTATTGAGATTTCTAGGGACTTTTGTTATTTAAACTTAAGGATTTTAGTCTGTGTTCGGAGTTGCACTTTTATCACCCTAATATACCAAATCCTAAATTTGTGTGCCCTAAATGATGTCATAATTTAGGGTTTTAGCAATTATATTTTAGGATTTGAAAGAGCACACTACGCCTTGAAGTTGGTACACACACAGAGCTGGGCATGATTTAAATCAAAAGGAATTATAAATTGATTTAAATCATATTTCTTGATTTAAATCAAGTGAATTAAGCCTTTTTTTAAAATTCGGAAATCAGGCTTGTGACTTAAGACCTTTAAAGAAATTGATTTGGGCTTGTGAATTGTTTTAGAGCTAAAAAAAGGCTTAAATCATTTCTCTGGGCTTAATTCAAATGGAAGGGCTTAATTCAGTTGAAAGGGCTTAATTCAAATGAAAGGGCTTAATTCAAATTTGCCTTAATAGCAACAAGATTTGAGCTTTGAAAGAGAGATCGGAACGCTTTCTGAAGGAGCTGACAGAAGAAGACTTTCAGCACTGTTTCGAACACTGGAAAATTCGCATGGAGCGTTGTAAGGATAGGAGGGGTGTATAATGAAGGTGATAATGAGTAAATAGGTATGAAATCAAAATAAAATGTTAAAACAACGTCAGTCTCATTATTTAATAGCCACATCTCGTATCTACTTACATCTGTTTTCATTCGGTTGTGCACATATGTTTGGCATATAATAATGCACCTAATATTTAAAAAAAAAAAAAAATTAAATGTAAATGTGATTTAAGCCCCAAGCCCCAAGCCCTAAGCCTCAGGCCCCAATTCACAAAAAGGCTTGTGATTTATAATTCACATAAATAAAGCACAAATCACTTAGATTTGTGAATTAATTCACTTTGAAAATGAAGTGGAATTGTGAATTGTCACAAAAAAATAATTGTTTGATTTGTGAATTGTGATTTAATTCCTTTTGTTCGTGATTTTGCCCAGCTCTGTACACACACACACTAAATTAATAATCATGTGCGTTACGGCCAAACAAAAATCGTTTTTTGACGTTTACAGGTTGTCAAATTTGCTGGAGCATTTTTGAAGAAAAAAATTGCTTCGTATTTTGTGAGTAAGTATAAAAAGTATTAAACATGTTATTATTAATACCTAAACGTCAAACAATTCAACCTACAGACTGCAAATGTCGTCAGGAATATACTATTCGAAGTTATATTTATGTGAATACCTAATTTCTTTCCCCAATTCCTAAATTCTAAATGTCAAAAGGCTACTTCGAAATGGTCTTAATGTATCTAATAACACTGTTTCATAGAAAACATGGTTACTTAACCTAACAAATAACAAAATAAATCAGTGCTATAACTTAAATCATAAGTATTATTGACTTACAAGTTCTGGTAGGATATATTTTATTTGTGCTAATATTTCATTTTCTGATGTCTTGCGAGTCACTGTTTCTAAATAATTCTCATGTCTTAAACATACGAAACACATACTGTTTAAACTATACATTTAAAACAAAATTCACATACAATTATAACACTTTAATATTCATCTGTGCGATGGAACACACTTTTATATTCCCAAACAACAGAAAACCAACAACATCAATTGCTCTTCTGTTGGAATCAAACATCCTGAAAACAGCAATGGATAAAATTATAGTCCCACCGCAGTGTTGTCAACAATGTGAGATGAAAAGTCGCAAATTTCTTAACTAAAAATCACCAGAAATCACCAAATAAGTAATAAATAATGCACTACCAAATTTCTTAGCATAAAAACAAAACAAAAATATTTCTGATAACTATTTATATCAGGTACACTGATATCATTATCGTTTGTTATCTAGTAGAGTATAATCCTTTTAACATGTTTTTAAACGCTTTAGGTTAGATCTTATATGCAGTATATTGTTGAATAAATTTAAAGTCAAACGATTCCTAATTTTATTTTTTATTAAATTCATCTTTCGACATCCGCTTTAGATAAAATGATTCATATCTTAGGAACACAATATCAGTATATCAGTAATTTATTATTGACTTATAAATTTACTATGATCGTCAGCTATGATGTGAATAGTAGAATCAGAGATAATATATATGAAGTTTGCATACTAAGGCAGTGTTCTACTATTTACACCAGAGTTAAAAAATAGTCAATTAAGCAGTATTACTCTTTTATTTTTTCAAACCAAATATCAACATGATTTGAAAAGAACAAAATTCACCAGAAATACCACCAGATTGACTTAAAATTCACTAGAATTTAGACAAGTTGTAAATTTATAAAATAAGATGTTTTTTGATATCAAATTCACAAGACTGATAAAATCACTATATTGGCAATACCGTCCCACAGTTCTATCAAATGTTCTCAAGTTAAAGGTTCAACGCATCCAAGATAGAGCTCAACAAACCAAAGGAAAACCCTGAAAGGAGTGTCTTCGGAGGTCGCTACTATAGTCGGTACATTCAGTGTCAAAAGCTGGTTTTACAAAAATAGCGATTTAAGGTGAAACATTCGACCTGAAATTCGATAACCAACAATTTGTATCGTGTAAGTACAATTTCTTGTGGTCTTGACAAAAATGTAAACCTGCCCAATCACAGAGAACCGTGATTCAAAATAGTGGCAGGGATATTGGCGCGCGTTACAAACATTACAAAATATAAAGATTTTTCTAGAAACGTATTTTATATAAAAATAAATGTAATTATGTAATATGAAAAGAGAACACAATAAAATATAACATTTTAATTTAAATTATGTAAATGCCAAGACGAACATCGCAGTGGTCGACCAAATGACTCCAAAATGGTGAAGAAAATCCACAAAATGATAGTGGATGACCATCGATTGAAAGTCAAAGTGAAAACAATGGACTGGAAGGGAAGAATCAGCTCCAAAGAAGGCGAAGACATTTTCATTTGCGGGCAGACATGGCGTCAGCCTTTAGGGATGTGCGTGGGATAATCTTCATTGATTACCTACCCAAAGGAAAACCAATCAACGGCGAGTATTATGCGAACTTATTGCAGCGTTTGAGTGATGATATCAAGAAAAAACGTCCGCATTTGGCGAAAATGAAAGTCTTGTTTCATTAAGACAATGCACCAGTTCACATATCTGTTATCGGGTCGGATTTCGGATCGGATCTCAAATCACACAAAAATAAGAAATGTTCCGAAATAATTTATTTGGAATAATTTCCTCCAGCGAGCCGTGACTTCGAAAAATTTGAAAGCCTTTATACTAAATAATTAAAACACCTATGCATTTTAAAAATATAAATAATAGCTTCGTTAAATTTTTATTCTTTTATTTTATCAATATAATTACAATTTTTTAAAACAAATTAACCAATAATACATTCAGACAAATTTGCAGTTACGAACATTATTATGGTTAAGATTCCTTAAAAATTATTAGAAAGTATTTATTAAAGTTACTAAGAACGGTAATTAATTTTTATGTTATTTTAAGTTACTATTTATTACAAAATATTTATTTTAAAGTGAGAACTCAAAATTGTTAGTAACATGACGTCACAGATGTACTTTCAACATAAATTTTTATACAAACTTTATATCAAAAATTGAGCACTCCAAATTTGTAATATCTAAGTGATATATCATATCTACTTTTGACTTACTATTCTCTGTAAATTTTTTATTACAAATTCCTGAATGTTTAAATCTACTTTAAAATTATTTTTTACAAATTTATTCTTGCAAATTGAAAACTCATAATCCTATCTGAAAGTTATATACTTTCATACTTACTAAAAATTTGGAATACTTAAATAATAATGCATATACGTTGTAAATGTGCTTTTGTACTGAAATATTTTGTAACAAACTATGCTTTGAAACTCGTTATTGTTTGTCTTTTATAATTAAAGTATTATTTTGTAGAAATTAATTTGTCGTTTATGAAACAGGCTATTAATCTTTTAAACTTAAATAATATGTCATGTTTCATCAATTTCTCTTTTCTTCAAAATTTTTTATTACTATCTTTGAATTAACAGTTAATCACTCTATTGGGCTAAGTAAGAAATTATACACTAGAGAAATTTTAGTTCATGAAGCCGAAAATTTAGTAAGACCAATTTCTTAAGTTGATAATTCCGCTGAGCCCACGTGTGAAGTATAACTTTTTATCCAACACACCTTATTAAATACAAAATTATTTTTAAAAAATTATATATTGACTGAGCCATATTTTAAATTTTCTAAATTAAAATGCCGATCGTAGTAGTTGTCAAGGTGCTGTTTATTCTATTGTTTTAATGTGTGTTTGCGAAGTGATTTTTTTTTGCGCTGAAGGGTGTTGCAAGGTAAATGTGAACAATTCGGAGATCCTGATGTATTTATACCCGAAGATATTAAAGAACAAGATTACCACTGTGCATATATTACCAGTTTAATCGAAAGAAAAATATGAAAGAGACATTAATTTTGACAGTTGAAAGATGAAAAAAATGTTAGTGGCTTAAATGAAGATATTCTGTTGACATATTTCTATAATGTTGGAAGCATCATCATTATAGGTCAAGTACTTTATACTGAAATCTACATTTAAAATATATGAAAATGTAAAAAAATTTAAAAGTTTTTATCTGATGCACTACACAATAAGAATTTATTAAAGAAAGCTGCGATAATAATGGGCATAATTATATTATGTGTAGATGACATTGATGATAGAGGATCATATTACGGGTTACTTTGTTAAATACGAAAACAAATATTGCACGTAAATTTCTAATTATTACACAGATGGATATTCTGTCAATATAATTGATTTATACAGGCTGGAAATATAAAGTGGAAACAGTTTTTCTCAGAAGTTATTATCGATATACATAAATTGTTCGGATAAGGTTTTTAGAACTACTAAGGAACAAACTAAACCTGCGTATATCTAACAAAAAAAAATAAAAAATTCGAATATATTACTACTTTTGTACTTTTTTTAAATGGTACAGCCTCTGTCTATATTTTTGCACCAGTCAATAGAAAATAATTTTTACATTAATCAGAGTTTTTACCTTCGAAATTTGATAGTTTTGAGACATTAAACTTAATTTTTTTTCAAAATGATCGGGGACAAAGTAAAATGTACCTCAAAATAAAATTTTACAATTGTGTTGTTTCGTGTTGTTGTGCTATAGATACAAAGTGTTTGTTGACCAATTTTATTAATTTATGTCAATAAATGAATAATGGATGAAAGCGATCCACATTTTATTATTAACACTTAGACTGCCGCGATGATTTTCCTAAAAGGGTCCCTGGCGCCACGACTTTTTTTTTAATGGAATGTCTTTGAACTATGTACTATATGTATATAAAACTTAAAATTTCATAAAAAAATTAGTTTTTGTCTCCATAACTTCCGTGTACCTAAAATATACACGTGGCGCAGAATTAATAATTTTAATCTAAGGCCATGTGTATTTCGAACGATACATGAATTATGCAGGTGTGGATATGTATGTTGCGTTCGCATGTCTTGTTGGTATTGTATACTTAGGAATACCAGTAGTACAAAGTCCACACAGATGAAATTATAGATGTTCCTGGTAAAAATGGGGTTCGAAGAAAGCCTAAAGCTATTGCAGAATACAACAACGCCAAAACATTCCTAGATCTGTCTGACCAGATGTTCTCATATTAGACTTCTCGAAGACAAAGTATCAAGTGGTTCAAAAAAGTTGCAATTAAACTTATATTAGGTGCAAGTATTGTCAATGCCCACCATCTGTTCAATCGTAATGAGGACAAAAATAAATGTACTACTATAACTTGCTTTAGAGAAAAACATTGTCTTCAAATTTTATCTGCAGGTAGAAATATTAAAGAAATTCAATATCCTTTTTCTTTGACATTCATAAAATAATTAAAAACAAATAATTTTAAGCACTGGTCATACCTATAATAGTAATATTTTTGTTAAATAAACATACGAATTGTATTAAAAACTTTGTATAATTTTATAAGGTAATAAAATACGTATTTTAAAAAAAAATTGCAGGCTAAGTTTATTTACATTTAATTCCACGCCACGACAAATGATATCCCTATTGAAAACCATGTATATCGCGCTCCACTCAGATACACGCGACTAAAAAGTTGAAATCGAATGTGTATGAAGAAGGATACACGTGGCGCCCAGGACCCACTATGGTGTGTATCCATATATATATATATATATATATATATATATATATATATATATATATATATATATATATATATATATATATATATCCATATATATATATATATATATATATATATATATATATATATATATATATATATATATATATAAATCAAATTTTTATAGATTTAGTTAGCTCATTAGAAACATTAAAAATGTTTTTTGAACAATATGTATCAATAATAACTTCTGGGAAAAACCGTGTTTCCACATTTAGTTTCCACCGAGATTTCCATACTGTATAAAAATATACGTTGCTTTTAATTTCCATCCTGTATAAAAAATACGCGTTACTTCGATAAGATTAGTCAGAAAACATTTTTCATGAATTATGAAACGGTAACTATTTCATACAATCAGATGGGCTAAACACGCTTTCTAAAGTATCTAAGGACATTGCAATTAAAAAAAAAACCTAATCCAAAAATATATACTGGGTATAGTTTTCGCTCTACTGCAGTCAGCTTTCCCGAGAATGATGGAGGTGATACAATGACACGTCAACGTAACGGTGGCTGGAAATCTTCCACCATCGCGAAAGCGTACATGTGAGATTCCATCAATAATAGAATTAAAATTGCAAGAAATTTAATGAGAAGTGAAATATTTCAAGCCGAAATTTATTTTACTATGGAAGTAACATTGTCATTACAACAAAATACAGTGAATGACAGCTTTAGTGTCAAACAGTCTAGAGGATTTCATTTACATGGCACAATAAATACCATTAATTGTTATTCGAAATCAAACATATATAGCAAAACGTTATAAATTTTGAAGATACTTATTACTTGTAGTATGGGTTTATTAATAAAGTACCAATTTAATATAATATGTAACAGCGTTGTAACATGATAACAAATGTACTTATGTGTAATAATAAATATTTCTAAATTTAAAAATTACTCACTTGTCTTTTATATATGAATGATATCGAGCACTCTTCATCATTTATGCTTGTATGATATTTGACATGTTTGGACAATTTCTCTTTTCTACAAACTTCTTATTACAAATTGAGCACTCAAAGTATGTAACACCTTAATGAATTTTCATATGTATTTTCAAATCACCGTTTCATACAAACTTTTTATTACAAATTGAGCACTCAAAATCTTTAATACCCGAATGAATTTTCATATGCATCTTCAATTCACAGTTTTGTACAAACTTTTTACTACAAATTGAGTACTCAAAATCTTTAATACCTGAATGATATTTCATATGTACTTTCAAATTGCTATTTTTTACAAACTTTTTATTACAAATGGAGTACTCAATGTAATATGATAACAAATGTTGTACTTATGTGTAATAATAAATAATTCTAAATTAAAAAATTACTCACTGGTGACTTAGCTCAAAATTATATCCACTAGCCGGTAATGTGTATCCTTGTTTGTTTAAAATCTCAATAGTACAGATGTTTTCAATAAGAGGTGTTGGATAAAATTTTATGCTTGAATGATATTTGACATGTTTGGTCAATTTCTCTTTTCTACAAAATTCTTATTACAAATTGAGCACTCAAAATCTTTAATCGCTGAATGATATTTCATATGTATTTTCAAATCACTGTTTCGTACAAACTTTTTTTTACAAATGGAGTACTCAAAATCTTTAATACTATTTCTTACAACTTTTTTTGCTAATTGAGCACTCAAAATCTTTAATACCTGAATGATATTTCATATGTACTTTCAAATTGCTATTATTTACAAACTTTTTTTTACAAATTGAGCACTCAAAATCTTTGATAACTGAATGAAACTCCATATGTCTATTCAAAGCACTCTTTTGTACAAACTTCTTATAACAAATTGAGCACTTAAAATCTTTAATACCCGAATGAATTTTCATATGCATTTTCAAATCACCTTTTCGTACAAACTTTTTATTACAAATTGAGCACTCAAAATCTTTAATCGCTGAATGATATTTCATATGTGTTTTCAAATCACCTTTTCGTACAAATTTTTTGTTACAAATTGAGCACTTAAAATCTTTAATACCCGAATGAATTTTCATATGCATTTTCAATTCACAGTTTTGTACAAACTTTTTACTACAAATTGAGCACTCAAAGTCTTTAATACCTGAATGATATTTCATATGTACTTTCAAATTGCCCTTTCGTACAAACTTTTTTTTACAAATTAAGCAATCAAAATCTTTATTACCTAAATGATATTTCATATGTATTTTCAAATCACCTTTTCGTACAAATTTTTTGTTACAAATTGAGCACTTAAAATCTTTAATACCCGAATGAATTTTCATATGCATTTTCAATTCACAGTTTTGTACAAACTTTTTACTACAAATTGAGCACTCAAAATCTTTAATACGTGAATGATATTTCATATGTACTTTCAAATTGCCCTTTCGTACAAACTTTTTTTTACAAATTAAGCAATCAAAATCTTTATTACCTAAATGATATTTCATATGTATTTTCAAATTAATCTTTTTTAAAAACTTCTTTTTACAAATTGAGCACTCAAAATTTGTAATACCTAAATGAATTTTCATATGTTTTTTCAATTCATAGTTTCGTACAAATTTTTTATTACAAATTGAGCACTCAAAATCCTTTTTCTTTGAATGATATTTCATATGTTCTTTCAAATCAGTTTTTTGTACAAACTGTTTATTGCAAATTAAGCACTTAAAATCTATTATATCTGACTGATATTTCATATATCTCGCAAAATTACTTTTTCCTACAAACCTATTGTTTGTATGAGTACTGAAGTGAGTTTTATTATTGAATGTTCTATTGTCTTCGCTAGTACTAGTACATGGACCGCCATCTTGAACAGCATCCGCTAGTAATTCACACTTAAGTTGTTGATAAAGATCGGTGTTGTCTTCATGGGCAACCGATTCGTTTTTGATGTCGATCTCTTCTTCATTAAATTTGTGATCATTTTGTTCGTTCAATGACAGTTCAATTACTTCTTCCACCTCTTTTTCTCGCTGTTTATTATCATATATTTTCATTTGTAATTCATTGAATATTTTCTTTTCTGTTTCGCTGGACGAGAATAGTGGTTCTTCAAATTCTTCTGAATTATTTAAATAAATATCACTCTCCTGTTTTATTATTTGATCTTGTTCATAATTAATTATTTTTATTTGTAATTCACTGAATGTCGAATTATGCAAGTTATTGGTTTGTTTTAATATTTTTATATAATTTTTCAAATGATTAAAGTTCTCTAAACACTTTTTCTTAAACGTGTAAAACGAACGAAGTGTTGTGTGGCATGAAGAACATATGTGAACAGGATTCTCCAAGTCCAAAATTATCTGAAAAAAATTAAATGCCTTGTATTTAAGAAACATATTTTAAATTTTCCAAGTAAATGTAGGAATTTTTATTACAAATTTTCCTATCATAATATGTTTTAAAGTTATAATCGTATGGTCAAATGTTTGAGTATAATTATTAGTATTTTAAGTCTAGTTTTAGTAGGTATCTTGGTTATGACCTCAGACCAACCATAAGTAGACGGAGAACAACGGCGTTTGTTGTGAAGTAGAAAGGGTTTGAATAACTGGGTTGATGAGACGGGTGCGCGGCAAAGAGCTAGTACCAGCTGGTGTTATGCGGGTTGCATTTTTGTTGATGCCAGTTATCAGACGCGAGCATTTTATTTATTTAAATACATAAATGCGTATGCAAAACACTTAATATGTCAAAAACTAACCTTTACTTTGATGTATGAACAGTAAGTAATTGAATCTAAAAATAACTACACAAATGTTTGCAACTCGCATAACATCAAAGGGTACTCGCTCCTTGCCGCGCACCCGCCTCACCAACAAGTTACTCTAACTCTTTCTACTTCACAACACTGCATTGCCTTGAATACGGCAGAATTTGTCTACTTATGCTTGGTCTGAGGTTATGACCAAAAAATTAAAAGTTTCGTCATAAAGAAAACACTGGCATGGTGTACAGTAATGCGAAGTAAGTTATTAATTATATGTGGACACTGCGACAAACCAGGTATTTGTAATATGAAATGTAAAATACTAACCTTACAACATATAGTTTATGTATTATTGTAAAATATCTTTTATAGATGTAGATAAATCTAAAATTGATTGGCAGTAGAAGTAATAGGAAAATAAAAGAAAAGACCAAAAACGTAGCAATAAAATAGAAATAGAAGAATTTGACTTAGGAATATTACAACGAGCATTTCACGAATCTTATATAATTAATACACAAGTTACGACATTCAAGATTTTAGGGAAAAAAAAGTACATAACACGTTTAATGGTAGCAAAGAAGCCCTATGGAAGAATTTGTTACAGTTAGAATTTCAATTTAAGATATGTAGAGACAGAAGAAAAATGCTGATGGAAAAATATGACATTGTTGCCTGAAGAGCAGTTATCTAAGGGTAAATAGAGATAATGCAAAGTTAGAGGAGAAACAAAAACAAATCAAATACCTAAATGATACATCCTAATTATGGAGTGTAGAAATCGTGGTAGAAATATTGCCAACCAGCAGAAGAACCTGGTTTATTGCACTCAAATCATATGGGTCACAGATATACATATAGGCAAATGCAGTTAAGCGTTACACCACCTAGCGATAATTCTTAGAACTCCTGTATCCAGGATTCATTTTGAATTGTATTATATATTAGATACAGATATTTTCAAATATTTTCGGTGTGTATATAATGTAGAACGATTATTACTGCGTACCAGGAAGTAAAAAAAAAACATCCAGATGTATCTTTTTACGTATTAGCAAAGAAAGAAATACAAAAAGCAATTTTGAAACAAAATTTAAGATTGCCGAATTAATAGATAAGCATGCAATATGGATTACGCGATTAAAAATAGGGAAAAAAAGTTAACCCGCGTACGGTACTATGTTCCCTACATTTCACAAAAAAATATTACATTATTATTTCAACTTTTTTAGTAGTAAAAGAATGCTATTTCAGGAATGTTCACGGTACCAGGGATACATCTTAGGACCAAAAATAATATTTTTACTACAATTGTCATGGTAAGATAAATAATAATAATAATAATAACCTTTATTAGTCCTAATGAATCAAATAACTCTTTTTTATGGTAAGTAGTTAATCAAGTAATATGTAAATAGAACTGCCGCAAAATAAAATTTTTCTCTGTACGAAATGGAATACCTACTAATTTGCTAAAGGCAAAGAAAATACGATAAATAAATTCAAAATAGTGACAGAACTTTGAGAATGAAAAAAAAGTGAATGTCGAAATAGAGAAAAGTCACGATACAAATATAATAGAAGGGACAGAAACAGTAGATACTATAATAAATTTATTAAATAATCAACCGAAAACGTTTGGAAATTTTGATATTTTAATTATTAATCTAAATTCAATAGATTTAATATATAGTGACAATCGTGTAAATAAATTAAATATAAAAGAGAGTTATTTTGTGTTTTATAATATTAAATTGCGATTTAAGATTTGTAGTTTTGAAACGTCAAAAATCTATCCTGGATACAGTAGTTTGCGAAGTGTTCTAGATGGCGCAGCGATCTTAATTTTATTTGCCTATACTCACTATCTATATACCGCTGATGCTCGTATTTTACAATGGAAAATAGCATCCGCTATGAAGGGAGATAGATGTATACATCCATCTCTCTAACAGAGTTTGTCCTCGTAATGCTCTGACGTGTCCTAAAGAAATATATCGAAAGGGGCAAAAACTAATTAGACGAGATGCGCATTTCAACCCGAACCCGACCAGACCCGTCCCGAACCACCGTCGGGTTTCGGGTCGATTTTATATCCAAATATAAAGTTCGGGTCGGATTCGGGTCAGGTACCGTCACCGAACAAGTAACCATAGAAGGGACAGCTATAACAAAAGATTGTTACGCAGTTACTGGTGACATCTCTTGTTGCCCCAAGTAATTATTATTAAAAATACCGATAATATAGGATACATATTTATCATTCTCATGATCGTAATGATTAAAATATTTCAAAATTATTAAAATCAAAATATATTATAAAACAACAAAAACAAACAATTAGTAAAAAGCTAGATTTATTGAATCATATTTAAAATATTAATTAAACACGTACTAGTATGCAATACAATAATATATAGTAATAATATAATAATATATATTTTCGCCTTCTTATGCACACTCATTTATAATTCTTCAGTATCCGTATTCTTATATGTTGCTGTTACTGTTCTTATTCATCCCGAATTGTTGAAAATGAATTTATATGAAGTCGGCCTGTGGATCCTGAGGTCCCTGGTTCGATTCAAACAGGCGACAAATTTTCATAATTTGAAAAAGCTATCCCTGTGGCTCCTCCACCACTAACATGTTTGGGGGCCGTGATTTGACGACTGATAACCGCACTTCACGCGCAAAATATATCACTTACCGACATCTGCTTCAGCAGAGTGCCACACCCAGTAATGGGTAGAAGGCGTGATGATATATTTATTTTATATTTAAAAAAGAATATTCATAATTATAAAAGTTTCATATTTCACAATATTGTATTAATTACTTATATTGGCCAATATGTGGAACAGCCCCAATATTTAATTTTTGGATGATGTATATCGATACTGTCAATTTTTAAAATGAAGACTACATACGACATTGTGCTTAAGAGTACTACTATAGGGTACATCAATTAAATCATTTCTATTAATGTTTTCCAGCAATGTATTCCGTAATAAATTATTCCGTGATAAAACATGGAAAAACACATTTTTACAAATTTTTTTCTACTACAGACACGCCTAAAATTATAAAATAGTATAAAATTAAATTAATATTATAAAAGATATCTACTCACCATTAAATACAGATTGCAATAATGACGACAGATATGTTTATTATTTACAAATTTTACTTGTCAAAATATAAAACATCGTTTGTCAAACATTTCAATATATAATTTGTTTCACAGTCAACCATTTAAATATTACCTACTCTGATTCCTGTTCTTAATTTAAAATTGATTTAGTTCATTTGGGGCAGCAAGAGATGGCATTAAAAATCGCGTAACAGGGTAACTAATGCAGCTGTCCAGGCCCTGGGTACCGTTCACGTCGGGTTGGTTCAGTTCGGGTCGGGTCGGGTTCGGGTCGGTACAGTTCAGGTACCGTTCAGCTCGGGTTGGTTCAGTTCGGGTCGGGTCGGGTTCGGGTCAGGTACCGTTCACGTCGGGTTGGTTCAAATTCGGGTTGGGTCGGGTTCGGGTCAGGTACCGTTCACGTCGGGTTGGTTCCGGTCGAGTCGGGCTGGTTCAGTACGAGTTCTCTCAGCTCCGGGTTCGGCTCGGGTTGGTGCATCTCTGTTCATTTCTATAACCGTGCGGACGGCAGTTCATATGACACAATTCATGCAAGAAGAGATTATTATAAAATTTTATGTCATCCAGATGACCAAATACGGTGGAAGTGTAATTTCTAATTTTAGTACCAGGTATCCTTCTATGTTCTATCAAAGAATTTTCCCATTCCCAGGTATATTGCCGAAATTGCGAATTATACTTGAAATAATAACAATGGCTATAACGGGATAATAAACGACAACCAGATGTTCATTCAAATTTCAAACCTCTCTAAAATGAAAAACTAAAATCAAGAGTTCTTTGAAAAAGAATATCGATTTAAAATTATAAGGAATATATATTTATTGAATGTTTGTTCAAAATATTTCATTGGCTATCGAAGAAATAATTATAGTCGGTTGAGTTTGAAATTCAGATCTATTTACTTTACTCGATATTTTCCAGTTTTATTATATAATTTACCCAATCCCAGATAATTTTTATCTCTCTCTTTGATTTAAATTTGGTATAATTTCTCATTGTACTTCGTTTCGAAATGAGCTGGTATAATATATCAAAATTTGTAATAATTTTATTGGATTTTTGCGGCAAGTAAACTCACTAAAAATATTAGATATAACTTTTCTAGGGCACCACCCACTTTGTATCTGAACAAAATTTACTACTCTAGCAATATGTAACAATAGAAAGACCTCACTAAAACTTTCAATAATCCCTTTTGAAGACTTGCATAGCCGTAGAGAGAAGTTTCCATGGAGATTTGTTTATGTATTTACATTATCTGCAGATTTGCAAAATTTATATTTATTTTAATATAAAGTGGCTTCAGCTGATCTCTAAAAAATAATTGGCAGCTGAAACGGTCGATCTCTATCGAATTCAGTTCTTTTGAGAATCCTCAACAAACAACAATTTATTGACGCGCCACTGGAACACTATGTTTGACGGACTGATTTATAATTTCAGCCCATTTTGAAGCGAAGTAAAGTTAGTTTGTGTGAAAAACAAATAAGAAAGTCTGTAATAGAGAAATAAAAATAACGCTGGATTTAAAAAGAATTATACAAATAAATAAAATTTTAAATGGTAATGCTGATTTGGCTTCTAGCTTAATTACTGCTTTATTTTCTTGCGAGGTTGACCGTACATTTACCCTTTAAACTCATTTTTACTGATAGAAGGCAAAATTTTAGTTTCAAAAACAGTTATTGTATTATAATATTTACTGAAACAGGTTCATTAAAATACGTAGTTATAATTTAAAAACTAATGATATGTTACCGTGCGGGTGTTTACCAGACGTCAACACGTAAGTAATGATTTCTGGCGTGGGGCGACTATAGCCATAGGTGTATTTCTCGTGCCATTTAAAATTGATATTAGGTTTTGTTTAGGTAAACAAAGATTTTTTCACTTCGAGTCGGGTTCGGGTCGAGACAGTTCATTTCGGGTCGGTACCGTTCAGGTCGGGTTGGTTCATTTCGGGTTGGAACCGTTCAGGTCGGGTTGGTTCGGGCTGGTTCAGTTCGGGCCAGGTACCGTTCGGGTCAGACTTGTTCATTTCGTGTCGGGTCGGTTCGGAACAGATATCGGTCGGGTCGGGTCGGGTTCGGGTCGGTTCGGAACAGATACCGGTCGGGTCGGGTTGGGTTGGTTCATTGATGGTTACCGTTCGGGCCGGGTTTCATTTTTACAGAAAATGCGGACTCAAATATTTGCTTAGGGGGCACAAATATAAAATAAATTATATCTTCTGGTTATGAAATAAATTAACAATCTGCAAATATTTTAAAATACATTCAGGTTTTATTAAATTGTACTCAAAATCATATTTTTGAGTTTTACGGTTTTATAGATAATAAGTATATGCAGATACATAATTATCCACGCTGGTGAAACATATAGATTTCTAGGCAACACGTTGCTGACTTTCAAGTAAAAATAAAAATACGTAAATTACCACGACGACATGAATCATGAGAAGTTTATTCACTAGTTTCAAGAACAACTTTTTCCCAATTTTCTTGAAAGTATTGTTATAATGTAAAATGCTAATTATCAAAGTGTGCGAAAAAAATATGTTTCTACTCAAACGATTCTTTAGGAAGAAATAGCAGCATGGTTTAGTGAAAATAGAGTAGAAACACCAGATGATGTGCGGAAATCAGAATTAATTACAATCGTGAAGAAAATAGCGAAGACATATTATGTGGACAAATTACTGAAAGAATATGGGCACATGAAATCCAAGAAATGCTACTTCAAACACTGCATCCCGTCATTTGATTTCATTAGAGTTATTTTTATTATTGATTATTTATTAATGTTCCATTTGTACCAAAAAAAGACAACCCACCATTATTCCTCAGGCAAGGCCTATCGAAGATTTTTGGGCTTTACTCGTAAGCAGAAAGATGTGCGACAACGGCTGAGATGTCCAAAATGAGGAACAACTTCGTCGCAGAATATTACAGAAATCGATGTAAATACTGTCCAGAAGCTGTGACATATGAGGGGAAAATTACGGATCGTTGCGCACACATTCATTTAAGATCCTTATCATTTCAGCTATCTCACGCACTTTTATTCTACAATCATTTTAAACAATATCATGGATTTTTCCAATCTTTTCTTCTGTAGTCACTTCAATTTGCCGACCTTGACGTTTTTTATTACAAACGCTGTGCAGCAACGTTTAAATTCATTAAACCAATATCTAATGGTTGTCATAGAAGGAGCAGGATCCTCTTAGACAGCCTGTAACTTTTCTTTGATTTCCGCACTCGTTTTCCCATTCAAAAACATAAATCTAATCACAGATCGAAACTGATTTTTTCTTCCATAGTAGAAAAAAAAGCAAAAGTTGTTTACATTGAATGACTGTCAAATTGTAACAAAACAATGTATTGATCTCAAACTTTGACACTAGTTGTGTGAAAGATGAAATTCAACAATAATAATGCAGTTTTATATTATTGGCGCCATTTATTGTCAAACACGGGTACTTATCACTCTGCCCTCGTATTTATAAAAATGGTTATTTACTATAACACCAAATTGGAAAAACTTTAACCAAAAAAATTAATCAAGAGATGTCATGTTGACAGTGACGAGTGACTTGCCAACTAAGCAGAGTAGCCAACTCAAAAAAAATTGTTAATCATTTATAGTCACCGGTATAATTATATTATATATTTTATTTATAGAATTTTTTCCTTTTATTAAAAATAAAATTTTTCTTGATAAATTAATTTATTATTAATCCATCATGATTTTTACTCTTTTCACATGCTTTTTTAATAAATGAAGAGATTTACAATATAACTTACCATTTCACAAATTTAAATAAATCGCCATTTTTTACATTAAATTTCCGAATACCCATTTCTGGGAGTTGTAAATCTTTTTGTTTAACTATAGCATTTTTAAATAACCATTTTTTTATTTTGTACATAGCATTAATTTTAACATTTTTTTTTTTACTGAAATAGACTTTAATTTTCAGTTTAAAAATATAGGCAAATGCAGCTAAGCGTTACACCACCTAGCAGTAATTTTTAGAACTACTGTATCCAGGGCTCATTTTAAATTGTATTATATATTATGCCAATGGCACACTGGTCGAGGAGCATAAATCAGCGTCGATGAGTTCCTCGATGAAACAACAGAACGCACCCGTCATCTATGAAAATAGAGGCGCCGCCATTTCCATCGAGGAGTTCCTCAAATAAACGATTATATCTCATATCACACGTATTATTGTGTCTCATTTCATGTTAGCGTGGGCTGTCATTTTGGTTTTGCTTTGTGCTATTTTTTCGTGTTTGTTTATTTTATCAGTCAGGGTGCGTTCTGTTGTTTTCGATGAGTTCCTCGACGCTCATTCATGCTCCTCGACCAGTGTGCCATTGGCATTAAGCCCATGACACATATAGCGTCAAAACTCCGAGTCTGCCATTTGACTGCCAAAAATAGAAACGCCTCTATTTTCAGCAGTCAAGACTGCCGAAAACCAACTTCATTATGATGCTGGTTTTTTCGCTATCTTCCTTTGTTGTTTGACGTATGAATTATTATTGTTTGATATTTTGTACATTTTTATAGTTAAATTTATTTACTTTATACATAGTTAGATACTTTTAAGTTTTCATATTTCATTTATAGTTCATATCAATTATTTTTAATTTAATTTTTTGTTTTAATAATCCTAGTTGATAGTTTTTATATTTCTTAATAGTCTATAAATATTTTAAATAATACATTTTAGTTTTTTTTATTTCATTTATAGTTCATATAATTTTTTTTTAATTTAATTTTTTGTTTTATATTTCGTAGTTTATAGTTTTTATATTTCTTAATAGTCGATAAATATTTTAAATAATACAAATTAACAAATTACACGTTAAAGTGAACAAATATTTAATTCTGACTGCCAAAAACACTGACTCTATATGTGTCACCCGTTTTGGACATGACTCTCAGTTTTTCAGCAGTTTGTAGCAGACTCGGAGTTTTGATGCTATATGTGTCAGGGGCTTTAGTTACAGATATTTTGAAATATTTTCGGTGTGTTGATAAAATATATAATGTAGAACGACCATTACTGCGTACCAGGATGTAAAAAAACATCCAGATGTATCTTTTCATATATTGCCAAAGAAAGAAATACAAAAAGCAAAATTTCAGACAAAGTTTATGGTTGCAGAATTAATAGATAATCATGCAGTATGGTTTATGCAATTAAAAATAAGGGAAAAATATAACCCGCTTACGTTAGTATGTTTCTTACATTTTACAAAAAAATTATTATATTATTATTTCAACTTTTTCACTAGTAAATAAAAGAATATTACAGGAATATTCATGTTATCATGGATACGTCTTAGCAAAATAACATTTTTACTACAATTTTCATGGTGATAAATAATATAATAATAATAATAATAACCTTTACTGTCAACGGCCATGGCTGCACTCGTTGGAACTGATCTAAGCGATAACGCGAGTTAAGTAAAGTTGCGCGCAGGTAGAACTGTTACTAAATTAAAATTTTCACTATACATCTTAAACGAAATGCAATATCTATGAATTCGCTGAAGGCAAAGGAAACACGATGAACAAATTCAAAATAGTGACAAAATTTGGAGAGTGAAAAATCCATTAAGATGCAAAATTTCGAACAAAGTGAACATTAAAACGCTACGCATAATAATATCATGATACAAATACAGTACAAGAGATAGAAACAGTAGATACTATAATAAATTTATTAAATAATCAACCGAAAACGTTTGGAAATTCTGAAGTACAAGTAGATATTTAATAAATACAAAAAGAGCACTTAACCATTTCAGGCTTAGAATATATTGATAATTTAATTTTTATACTAAATTCAGTAGATTTAATATATACTGACAATTGTGTAAATAAAATAATTATAAAAAGAGAGAGTTATTTTGTGTTTTATAATATTAAAATGCGATTTAAGTTTTGTAGTTTTAAAACGTCAAAAATCTATCCTGGATACAGTAGTCCAAGAAGTGTTCTAGATGGCGCAGCGATCTTAATTTTATTTGCCTATATAATGTTCCAAAAATAGTTATTTATGAAACAAGGGCAAAAAATTTTCATACGAATATAGTAAATTGCCGGACGAGACAGTGTCGAGATTGCCACATCTACAATCGCGTGAGTACGAAAAGTATTTTTGTTTACATGTTATACACTATTTTTTTATTCAATTGTAAGAATTTTTTTGAAGATATATTTTTTTTATTCCGGTAATATTTTAGCGGCCAAAATTATTTTATGAACGGAAAATTCATGTCATGGGATAGATAGCACAGTGGTATCGAGTCTGCCTGTGGATCCTGAGAACCCTGGCTCCCTTATCACTAACATATTTGGAGGCCGTGATTTGACGGCTGGTAACCACACTTCACTTGTATAAATATATCACTTACCGAGATCTGTTTCGATAGAGTGCTACTCCCAGTAATGAGTAAAAGGTGTGATGATATATTTATATTTATTTATTTAAAATTTTTGTCATTTATCAACCATACGAAATAACTTTACTGAAAATGTTAACTTTTAAAACAAAATCCTAACAAAAAAACATCATTATTTGACACAATACAATAATAACAAAGTTTCACTGAAATTGTTCGTTTATTTTCTCAGTTCCTACTATTTTATATATTTGGTTATATAACAATGACTATTTTTTTAAGTAAATAAAAGCAGTAATATCAATCAGCCTCAGTCCTCTACTGTAGTCACAAAATAATAAATTAGTCATTTATATAAACGCTAGACCTCACAACTTGGTGCCACAGACGATCAAAGATTCACGAATATTATTAAATTTTAGATATTTAAGTTTTTAAGTCTGAAGTCAAATTATTGAGATTTCTATGGAAATTACACTGACTACATCGGAATTCTAGGGACTTTTGTTATTTAAACTTAAGAATTTTAATGTATCAAACAACACTGTTTCTCAGAAAACATGGTTACATAACAAATTATAAAATAACTCAGTGCTATAACTTAAATCATAAGTATTATTGACTTACAAGTTCTGGAAGGATATATTTTATTTGTGCTAATATTTCATTTTCTGATGTCTTGCGAGTCACTGTTTCTAAATAATTCTCATGTCTTAAACATATGAAACACATACTGTTTAAACTATACATTTAAAAAAAATTCAAATACAATTATAACACTTTAATATTCAATTATGCGAATGCAATTGAAGTAAACACACATATTCCTAACCAACAGATAACCAAACAACACCATGTGCTCTTCTGTTTTAATCAAACATCTTGAAAACAGCAATGGATAAAATTATATTCCTACCGTTCTATAAAATGTTCTCAAGTAAAAGGTTCAACGCATCCATCAAAGAGCTCAACAAACCAAAGTAAAACACTGAGAGGAGTGTCTTCGGAGATCGCTACTATCGTCGGTACATTCTAAGGACGTTGAAAGGAAGGGATACGGCATTAAAGTCAAGACTGTGAGGCTCGGCAGATTGACAAAGACAGAAGTATTATTCCCTGTACAGTGCTTAGCCACTGCTATTGCGCATGTGTCATAAAGAGATTTGAAATTTAAACAGGACAGAACAGAATCATTCTTCCTAAAAGATTATAAATTTTTACAAGGAAACTGAATTATCAATGTTTATTATTAAGGTGAAGCATTAGATCTGAAGTTCGTTAACCAACAATTTGCTATCGCGTAAGTAGGGTTTCTTGTGGTCCTAACAAAAATGTTGATCTGACCTATCACAGATAATCAGAAATATTCTTTATAGAATAGTGGAAGGGGTATTGGCGCGCGTTTAAAAGCTAAACAAACGTGAAGATCTTCAAGAAAATGATTTTAAACCACATGTCAACACAATAAAATTAAAATTTAATAAAATATAGTATTTTATTTAATATTATAATATAAAAATAAAAAATTTTACTTACAATTTTATTTCAGTTATACATAATCATATAATAATAATAATAAATTTATTTCCATCTATCATATACAATGATATAGGATGTCAGACAAAAAAAATACATTATTCTATGGATACCTAAACAGTAAAAACAAAATTATAATTATAAGCTAAATAACATTTATACACAAGACATATATTCATTAACAGAATAAAAACAATATAATTGTATATTATTTTATAAGGAGCTAAAGTCATACTTTTTTGTGCTCGTCCGTCAAATACAGATGAGGCACAAAATGTCACTTTTATTCCACATAAAATATGCTATTTTTTCTTCAAACACTGGAACATTTACTTATGTCATAATTTCGCTGACACTCGTGAGTGGCAGAAAGACATTTTCTGCCGCAAGTAAACTAATGAAATTCCTTGATTTGAACGAGCGTCAGAAAAAGTATTTGACAGAAAAATCAAACTTTAACTGTATCTATAGATTCTGATGTCATAATTTTCTAACGTTGGAAGAAAAACTATTTTATATATCAAGGGTGAAAACAGACAAGTATTTACAATAAACAAAACTTGCTACTTTATTTATGCATCCGTCGGAAATTATTTTATTATGGCTTTAGGGCCAAAAACAAGTGTTTATGCCCGATTTTCATGACTAAAACACATTAATTTTGACCTCGTACAATTTTGTCAAAAAAGTTAATTAGGAAGTGTTAACATTTATTGGTAGGTAATATTATTTTATCATCTGTAATAGTTATTTGTTACAAAACTGAATGTGATATTTTACTGGGTGAGAGCAAGCATATTCCAGCGTGAACCGTAGGCGAGGTTTGTAAGCTTGAAAGCCCAGTAAAGACACTTTCAGGATGTGTTACGTACATACTCATACGGTTGCCGAACTAGACTTCGTCTCGTCCGGAAATTTCCTGCATTCGTTCGAAAAACTGCATTTTTCGTCCTTGTGTAACAATTATTTTCATCTTGGTACACAAATAGTTATTTTTTGTATGTAACTTCTTGGCGAACCAACAACTCAGGTCATATGTCGCCTTACGCCTTGATCCGCTTTTAGGTGTTGACAATAGTTATTAAATAGATCGTTTATGTAATCATAAACAGATCGTACATCTTAGTTAAAGCTGTCGGTAGTAACGCAGAATACACTTGATAGAACGGTACTGTGACGTATTCTGCCCAATACAGAACACGTATGTCAGGTCTACACTAACACAAATTGAAAGAAATCTATTTGATACTAGTCGCCGAAGTTGACATCTACTTGCTTTGGTAATTAGACACCGTAAAATGTTACTTTTACTTAATTTTTAAAAGTTTTATTTTATTCACTGCGTTCCATGTTAATCGCATCATAAATGAAACATTAACATTCAGACAGTCTGGTACTATGTGACATTTTAAGATCATATCTAGGTATATAATATAAGAAACGTATGACTCGTGTGTCGCTTAAGCATCGGTAGCGAAACATGTCACATTTAGTTTCTCGCGATGTATTCACTTCACCTAGATATACTATTGAATCACGGTAACTATTTGATTCAGTTACATGTGACTATCTATAGTGGTTTTCAAATATCGACGCTATACATGATGTACAATAATATTAGAAGGATGGCATTTTGATAAACTTCTCGCTGGGTAAAGATTTGCCTGGCTGCTTAATCAGTTCAATTGGTTGGCATCAGTATACCGTAGAGCTTGAGCTTATGCCACGATTGAAAGTGACTTATGTTTAAGAATACGGCGATTTCAAACTCATCGTGTTGACAACGCACTTGGTGAATACAACTTCTGCTGCAAATAGTCATACATCTTGCACTCCGAAAACAATGTTGCAGGTGAATGTTATGTAGCCACTAAATACGACATAAAATGAGATATGTTTAAATGAACAGGGACATCAAATATACCTTTTCAATGAATTCCTCCAATGTATTGTTCTTTAAAATAATTGTTTGAAGGCCAACCAGGTAGTATTTTTCTTTTTTTAAATCATCTGAAATGTGTAGATATTAGTAAGAAAATAAATGAAGACTTTAGATTTATATCAACTTACCGAAAATGTTTTTTTTATTACTATTTATGTATTTTGCATTTTATTTTGATGGAATGTTTGAGGTTATAAATGAAAAACTTTTTATAACCGTACAATTAAAAACTTTTATGTTGAAAATATCGTTTATGAAAAGATAAATAATACATTTCAATATTACACATAATCCTGTTCTACTAGTATGCTCTCCTAAAATTGATAAAATATCTTATTATAAAAAAGTACCCATGACTTTAAATATTATAATATAATATTACACGAAAAACAAAAGTAGACATATTTCAAACCACAAATTATGAAATGCTTATATATTTCATGTATATCTCTATGTAGCACATCTTGACACACATGATTATGACAGCTGTCATCCTTCCAGATCATTTTAACGCTGAGTGTATGTAAAAGCCCGTACCACTTGTGGAAAATGAGAATTTTGCGAAGTAGCAATAACAAATTCAAATTTCAAAAAAATATTTCATATATTTCATCTTATCCAAAATAAGAAACAAGTAGTACTACATAATCTTTGAACATTCAGCTTTTTGATAAAGGTATTGAAAAGAATGTTTAATCTTTGTAATATAAATAAATTGGAATTGAAGTGTAAAAGATCATGATATCAAAATTTTAAGTCTGATTTTCTCTAAAATGTGTCGTTCAATTTGAATTTAAAAATTCTCTATATTTAAAACTCAGGCCTTCTATAATACAATTTTTTTTATTCAATTTGATCGTGGGACTTTTGAGAAAAAACTAAAAATACACGAAAAAGTCCTGTTTTGAGCGTTTTTTCGCATATTTTATTTTTTTTCTCCAAAGTTCCACGATCAAATTGGATAAAAATTTACTATATTATAGAAGATCAGATACTTAAGCATCGAGAATTTTTTAATTAAAATTGTTCGTCACATTTTTGAGAAATAAATTCAAATTTTGAGTGTAATTTCTTTCAATATTTGTACATAACATTAATGGTATCTAGTTTATTACCATACTTTGAGGTTTTGGCTTCAAAATTATATACAATACTTAATAAGTTTCATTCATAATAAGAATAATATTTCGCTTCAAAGAGATCAAGGCAAATCATCGTTCTGATACTAGTTTCAGATCTAATGCTTCACCTTAATGTGATCTATCGATTAAAATAAATATTTGTAATTGCAATTGTTGAACAATATTTACTATTAATAATAAGTATAAAACTCGTTAATATGACGAGGAAGTTTGAGAATAAATATCAAATTTATGTTTTTAAACACATCAAAACTACAATTACTTCAACAAACATAAGTGTACAAACTAAACACTTAGTTACCATCTTATCCACAAAAAAATATGTCCAATTCCACACAGCGCGACGATTGAAACATAAATGAACACCTCGTGGTTATATTCACATACAACAACGCCCCCCTGAGAACGTCTAAACGCCACTTTTCTGTCACAAAAATTCAAAATATTTGGAAGAAGAAGAGATTTGGCTAAGCACGGTGCAGAAAAACTATTGTTGTCTCTTTCCCCTCCTTTCAACGTCCTTGGTACATTCAGTGTCAAAAGTTGGTTTTACAAAAATGGCGATTTAAGGTGAACCATACGGGCTGAAGTTAGTATCAGAACGATGATTTGCCTTGATCTCTTTGAAACGAAATATTATTCTTATTATGAATGAAAATTATTAATTATTGTATATAATTTTGAAGCCAAAACTTCAAAGTATGATAATAAACTAGATACCATTAATGTTACAAATATTGAAAAAAATACACTCAAAATTTGAATTTATTTCTCAAAAATGCTTTCTATGATTTTAATTAAAAAATTCTCTATGCTTAAGAATATGGTCTTCTATAATGTAGTAAATTTTTATTCAATTTGAGTTTACAGTTTTGGAGAAAAAAAATATAATATGCCAAAAACCGCTCAAAACAGGACTTTTACGTGTATTTTTTGGTTTTTCTCCAAAACTGTAAATTCAAATTGGATACAAATGTACTGTGTTATAAAAGACCATATTCTTAAATATACATTTGTTGTTGACGGACGAGCACACAAAACGTATCACTTTAGTTCCTTATAAAATAATATACTTTATATATGATTATTTATAATTGAAATAAAATTGTAAGTAAAATGAATTATTTTCATATTATAATATCAAATAAAATACTATATTTTATTAAATTTTAGTTTTTGTGTTGCTGTAATATAGAAATATTTCTTGCGATTTAAAATAATTTTCTTGAAAATCTTCACGTTTGTATAGTTTTTAAACGCGCGCCAATACCCCTTCCACTATTCTATACAGATTCACATTCTTGTTAGGACCACAAGAAACCCTACTTACACAATAACAAATTGTTGGTTAACGAACTTCAGGTAGAATGTTTCAAGAATCATATTGATAGCAGACTGCGTATCCAAGGTTACAACAATAACAAAAAAAAACAGTCAAGTAAAGATTCAAAATGTATTATAAATAATTGAAGAAGTTCATTTCAAAGGAAAGACTAAATGTACCTACATTTTGAAGCAAAGAATGTTTTTTAAATATTGGTTTCATTATAATAAAATACGTAAGTATATTTTATATCATTTAATATTTATACCAAAAATACAATAAATAAAAGTAAATGTGCTAACATATTATATTTTGTACAAAGAACCTAACGAAGTGAAAAAACCTCAGACAAAACATTACTAGACGGAGAACAACGGCGTTTGTTGTGAAGTAGAATGGGTTAGAATATCTTGGTTATGAGACGGGTACGCGGCAAAGAGCTAGTACAAGTTGGTGTTATGCAGGTTGCATTTTTGTTGATGACAGTTATCAGACGCGAGTATTTTATTTATTTAAATACAAAAGTGCGTATACAATACACTTCATATGTCAAAAACTAACTTTTACTTTGATGTATGAAAAGTAAGTAATTGAATATAAAAATAATTACACAAATGTTTGCAACTTGCATAACATCAAAGTGTACTCGCTCCTTGCCGCGCACCCGCCTCACCAACAAGTTACTCCAACTCTTTCTCCTTCACAACACTGCATTGACTTGAATACGGCAGACTTTGTCTAGGTATGTTTTGTCTGAGGAAAAAATAAATTTGGAAAAAAATGGCATTTAAACTCTTTTGAACAAGGCCTTCAATAATTCAATTTAAATTCGTATTAAAGATCAGTTTAGTTATAACTTTTGCTGTAGATGGCAGCACATACATTAAAATTACTTATGCCGTGGGGGATTGTAGGAAAACAAAATATTGTTGTTGTCATAGCAACCATTTGACAAGTTAAACATGACTGAAAATTATAATTTGTTATGTGCAATTACTGTTAATATACTTTGTTAACTAGTTGTAATAGTGAAATATAACTCCACATAAAAAGTAAGCAATAAACATAATATATTAGTTTTAAATATTATTAAAAATACAGTAAAATATAGTTGAAACGAAAAAATAAACTTCACAAAAAATATCAGCAAAAATTTAATAGCAATTAATACGTATAAATGCATAAAATAAATACATATTTAGATTATTTGATTTACTTTCTACCTCTACTTTCTTTCAATAATGAAATATTTTCATTCCAACAATTGATTATGATTGCAACAATACATTTTGATTTCAAGAATCATAATATCCTGATTACAGTAACTTCAAAAAGATAATATTTAAATCAATTTCACATTTTCTATTTATTTAAAAATTGTTTTATTTGTATTTATATTTTCTCTTTTCCATGTTCTATGTATTTGTGCAGAGTTGTGGAGAAAGTGAAAGACCGTTTGGATCCAAATGTTAAAACTAAATTTTATCGCCACGTTTTCTAGGTTCTAATACCCGTGGATTTTGACGTGATGCAAGTCCTGTATCACGAGATGATGCCATTACCGGCAGATGAACATATCACGATGGCTGAACTAATTAACTTATCGCCCAAGCAAGGTAACAACAATTATGTTTAATAAAATATTGTTCTTGTAATGAAGTAAATTCGTTTCGACGTATCAGCTGATTGATCGAGAAAGAAAAATGACTAACGACAGAATTCTATATTATATTATAATATAATATAATTATACAGTGACCAAGCAGACAGAGTAAAAGTGTTCACGAGTATTACTAATAGAATTACTACATAATGATTTTCCTTTTTCGGATTATGTTTGGCTCAAAATACATCTAAAGAGAGGTATGTTATCGAATTCGACGTAATATATTTATTTGTTGCTTGTAACTTCAATTCTAAAAAAACACTAGATTATTTATGTAGATTTTTCTATCAGATTAACCACTAGAATTTGATTATACTTATTTATTTATATATTTGTTACTCTGCACAACAGGAAGTAAATCCCAATTACAGTACAGGGGGCCTATAGCTTATAGTGGAATCCGAACCACTCAGACACAATCGTACTTTTTGGATATAAGTAGAAGTCAGTGAGATTTGAACGCACGAACTCTTACTTGCTAATTAAGAAACGCAAGTTTTACCTCGCTTTTATCCACTGAGCTACGATTGCCTGTACTGTATATAAAATTAATGTGCAAGATTTCTAATATAATATGTTTAAATTATGTAATTATTTTCAATTTAAGATTAAAATGAAATATTTTACTGACTTATTTTTTAAAAAGATATATTTTATAAGATATAGTAATTTAAATTATACTAGAAATCTTTAAATTTATGTTTATTATGTTTTCCTCATATTTTATGAACATTATTTAATTAAATAAATGTACTAAAAATACGAGGGTCGTTCAATAAGTCCTTAAAAAAAAGTAGAAAAAACACTTTTTTTGGGTAGATTTTTTTTTATTTTTCTACATAATCTCCTTTTAGCTCTATACACTTCTCTAATCGTTTCCCAAATTTTGTAAGCCGTCCAAAAAGTAGGATTTCGGATGCTCCTCAAAATATGCCTCCGTTTGGGCGATGACCTCTTCATTGGTCGTAAACCTTCGTCCGCCAAGCCATTTCTTTAAGTTTGGAAATAAGAAAAAGTCACTGGGGGCCAAATCTGGTGAATACGGTTGATGTTGCAATAATTGGAACTTTAATTCCGTAATTTTGGACATCGCAACTGCGCAGGTGTGCACACGTGCATTGTCTTGATTAAAAAGGACCTTTTTGCGTTTCAAATGAGGACGTTTTTCTTTTATTTCTTCGCTCAGCCGATCCAATAACAACGCATAATACGCTCCTGTTATCGTTTTTTCCTTTTCCAAATAGTCGATGAAGATGATTCCGCGTGCATCCCAAAAGACCGTTGCCATAACCTTGCTAGCCGATTTTGCCGTCTTCGCCTTCTTCGGAACCCGTTCGCCTTAAAAAATCCACTGTTTTGACTGTTCTTTTGTCTCTGGAGTGTAGTAATGTATCCAAGTCTCATCCACAGTTATGTATCGACGCAGAAAATCTTCAGGATTACGACGGAAAAGCGCCAAAACAGCCTCAGAGTCCACCACACGATTGCGTTTATTCTCCACTGTGAGCAAACGCGGCACCCATCTTGCCGAGATTTTTTTCACATCTAATTTTTCGTGCAAAATTAAAGCGACTGTGCCTTGTGATATGCCTGTAGCCTCAACTATTTCCCGCACTTTAATTCGTCGGTCACTTAAAACCATATCGTGGATTTGGTCAATCATTTCGGGGGTAGACACTTCTACAGGGCGTCCGGAACGATGTTCATCTTTTGTGGATGTACGGCCACGTTTAAACTCATTCACCCAATTGTAAACAGTTCCAAACACAGGAGCAGATGTGCCATGAACTTCATCCAACTCAGCTTTAATTTCTTTCGGCGTTAAGCCTTTTAAATACAAATGTTTAATCACCGCTCGAAACTCACTTTTATCCATTATTATAAACTATCAAAAGTTTTTTACTACAATTGACAACAACAATGAAACTACGTGACGGATAAAGCTAAAACTCTAACAGTTGACTAGTTAGGAGTGCTGCTTACTGGAAAAAATTCATTTTCAATACTAAGAGCACCATCTCTTGGATTTTCTAAGGACTTATTGAACGACCCTCGTATATTTAGTTTGATTTAAAAAAAAGTATAATAATTGAAATAAATTAAATAATCTAGTGTGCTACATATATCTGTCCTTGTCTAATTAGTTATGGACCATATGCAAGAGTGCAGCACTGGCGCGCAATTTTCGTAACTTAGGAGATAGACATCCGAATAATAAGTAAATCTGTGGCCAGATTCCTGACATAACCTATTTGTATTTATTAGAAATGTCAAATAGCATTTCCGCCTTTATCTGGCGTTGTGCCAACTGTGGAATAAAAAGGTCTCCGGAATTGTATAGCCAACTGTAACAATTCCTTTTGATCACTCTCTATATCATATGTAGCGAACTCAGACAAAACATAACTTAGACGGATAACAACGGCGTTTGTTGTGAAGCAGAAAGGGATAGAATAACTGGTTAGTAAGGCGGGTGCGCGGCAAGAAGCGAGTACAAGTTGATGTTATGCAGGTTGCATTTATGTTTATGACTGTTATCATGCGCGAACATTTTATTTAAATAAATACAAAAGTGCGTATACAAAACACTTAATATGTCAAAAACTAACCTTTACTTTGATGTATGAAAAGTAAGTAATTGAATATAAAAATAACTACACAAATGTTTGCAACTTGCATAACATCAAAGTGTACTCGCTCCTTGCCGCGCATCCGGCGGACCCACAAGTTATTCCATCTCCTTCTGCTTCACAACACTGCATTGACTTGAATACGGCAGTCTAGTATTATACGTCATTGGTAGCGAATTATGTATATTACCAATGGTTTAATATTGAAACTAATAGTGCTTCATAGAGCTCGACAAACCAAAGGAAAACCGTGCGCTTTATCTCCACCCATTCAGATAGATAACGAATGGCGTGGCTTTACTTTAGCGCGACAGTAAAATATACAGTCCTAATGAAAACACTTTGTCGCCGCACCATGTACCATATGCGTATTTATGCAAATTTATTAATGATATATTTATGTATTATTAATCCATCATAATTATTTTTCTTTTAATATGATACTTTTATAAATGGAGAGAAATACATAGTCTTATTTATAAATACGAGTAAACCGCAATTTTTGTAAATACAACTTTTTACACAGAATGTACCGACAATAGTAGCGATCTCCGAAGACTCTCCTCTCAGGGTTTTACTTTGGTTTGTCGAGCTCTATTAATAGAGGTCAGCAAAAGTTCCGATATACGAGTCCGATCTGATCCGAGCCAAATCCGACTTCGGAATGGATCGGATCGAATCCAAATCTCGAATAAAATATTCGATCCGAAAGTCGGATAAAATATCTGATCCGAAAGTCGGATAAAATATTCAACCTGAAAGTCAAATAAAACATCCCATACGAAAGTCAAATAAAACATCCGTTTCATAAATTATAAACACAGCTTTTAGGCATTTACTTTGAGTAAAAAACACAAATTCCAATTCTACTCTAAAGAAATGTAACGCTACGTAAAATTTATAAGCATTTGTTCTATGACAACAAAATATGTCTCTTTAATTTTTCACAACAAAATTATTTATTAAGTTTCATCTATAACGGTTATTCTTTTTTTTTTAATTCGTTAAATATAAATAGGAAAAGCAATACGGATCTAATGATACACTTGGTCGAATTTCAGATTGATTCTCGTATCGGATTTCGGATCGAATCTCAGATCACACAAAAATAAGAAATGTTCCGAAAGAATTTATTTGTGATAATTTCCTCCAAGCGAGCCATGGCAACGAAAAATTTGAAAGCCTTTATACTAAATAATTAAAATACCTATGCATTTTAAAAATATAAATAATAGCTTCGTTAAATTTGCATTCTTTTATTTTATCAATGTAATTACAATTTTTAAGTTAAGCCGCATTCACATCTCGAAATTTGGTGAACTTCGGTGAAATTAGTAGAGTTTGACATATAGCTTTGTATGTATCCGTTCACAGCTCTGAAATTTGATGCGCACAAATTTCACTTTGAACAAAAGTTTGAAAACTCCAAACTTTTTAACCAAATTTAGAGACCGTTCTACAAATAAAGTACATCGATGGTACAAGTTGAACGAATTCTCTTTGAGCAATTGTCAAAAGTTGTTGAGTTTTTTTTTGTACGTCAGTTATAAAAGTTAAAATATATAATGGATAGACCCCGTCGACATAAAGTAGCAGTTTTATTAATGTGGCTGCACCTGCATTATTTTTTACAACAAAATAACGGAAAGATTCGTAGACGTTGGTGGGTACGACCAATTAACCAAAGAAGGGAAGTGCAAGGTGACTGGCACAATTTAGTAAATGAAATGAGATTGTAGGATTCTGACATGTTTTTCAATTACACAAGATTAAATATTCAACAATTTGATTTATTGCTGTCACTTGTGGGCCCGAAAATTTAAAAAAGTGAAACAGGAAGAGCGCCAATTCCGGAAGGTGCTCGGCTTGCTTTAACTTTACGGTAAGTTATTTGTATAATTGTTATTGATAGCAATTCAACATAAAATTGATTTTTTGCTCAGACATTTAGCAACTGGAGATTCCCTGTCTTCTTTGGCATTTGCATAGCGCATAGGAAAATCAACGGCATGCAAAATTATACAAGAAACATGCACAGCAATTTGGGATTCGTTAGCTGCAGAATATGTACCCTTTCCTACAGTAACAAAATGGCGAGAAATATCGAATGGTTTTGAAACCAAATGGAATTTATTTAACTGTGTCGGGGCTCTTGATGGCAAGCATGTACAAATTCAGGCACCAATTAATTCTGGTTCTAGTTATTTTAATTATAAAAAACACTTTAGTATAGTGTTATTTGCCTTGTGTGACCATAATTATAAATTTATATTTGTTGATGTTGGTGCATATGGTAGCCAAAGCGATGGGGGAATACTTCGTAATTCTACATTAGGGCAAATGTTGTTTAGTGGAAACATTAATTTTCCTGAAGATACAATACTTCCAGGATCAAGTATGACAATTCCACATTTTATAGTAGGAGATGAAGCCTTTCCCCTTCATCGTAATTTGAAGCGACCATTTGGTGGCCACAATTTATCAGAAGATCAACGAATATTTAATTATCGCCTGTCTCGCGCAAGAAGGTGCATTGAAAACGCATTTGGAATTATGGTAGCAAGATTTAGAATTTTCCACAGAGTCATTAATGCTTATCCTCAAAATGTGGATAAAATAATATTGGCCTGTGTCTCATTACATAATTTTATTAAAAAATTGGAAGAAGAAATGGAGCCACAAGACAGAATATACTCTGCACAAAGGTACGAAGATTCAGACCAAAATGGAGTAAATGTACCCGGAGATTGGAGAACTGATATACCAGAATCAGGAGCTCTCCAGTCAACAAAAAGTTTGGAAAGGAGATTAGGGTCCAGGAATGCTACGCAAGAAGCAATACAAATTAGGAACACATTAAAAGATTATGTGAACAGTCCTCAAGGCCAAGTTCCTTGGCAAAATAATATTATATAATATTAAAATTAAATGTCTGTAATATATGTATATAGTTTTAATTTCATAAGTTTTATTAACTTTATTACAATATCATAAATTTAAATATTACATTTCATCAGCTTTATGTATAAAAAAATATTATGTAGAAAAAAAAAGACATTTTGTCAAAACATACAAGTTTAAGAAAAATATCATTTTGTTCAAAACAATGTAGACATCTTGTAAATATTTGTCTTCTATTAAATACCTTGCAATGATTTATACAGTAATTGCGAAATATGATTTTTTAATTCGTCTACCTTGGCTTTTGGTAGACGACACATTTCATTTGCTAAATATGCACAAAAACTCTTAACAGCACACATATCAGGCTTTTCTGCTATTTCACTATCGTTGAGAAGCGAGTTAGTTAGTTTTTCAATAGAATTAATAACTGTAGAAGGCATAAGTTCATCATATTTTTGTTTCTTTCGAGAAACTACCGGTTTGATAATATTATTTGTCGCAATTCTCTTCCTATTATTGATGACAGGGGATGACGTTGACAATAATGAAGTGTCATCGGAATCACTGTCGATTAGAGTATTTTGTGCTTCTATCGTATCTATTTTGTTACCATTGCACGATGGGCTATAAAATGAAGTTTTCTTGGCAGCATTTACATATGGGTTTCTTATACTTATCAATGATACTGATTCATTATCGAATTCTTTTTCTAAATATTCTGTTGCCATACTTTCATCAATATTGTTATTTGTTCTAAAATAAAATAATAATTATAATTTACAACAATTTTCCTCGTTTCATAGAAAATATATTTATTATACTAACTGTCTAGGTTGAATACAGTCATCTAAAAATGACATAATATCCATTAAATGCCATTTTTCTTTATTTGAACTGCCGGACCCACTTTTTAAATCTAGAACTTTTTTTTCTCGGATGTACTTTTCTCTTATACTTTTAAATTTCCTTCTTGCATCTTCTCCTGTGCAATTGAACTACATATGAAATTAATTTTAATTTCTCAAACTAAAATATGAAATACTAACCACTCATATCACATGCCGCGCCAATTCTAATCCATTTCTGCTCTTTCAATTTTATATTTTTATATTGCTCATTTCTTCTATCATACAAGCACGGATGCTGTGCAACTAAATTAATAAAGATCATTTTTGTATCCAAAGAAAAAATATTTCGCAGTTGTTTACAATATTTGTTGGTAAGAAAAATGTCGTCTTGTTGTTTATGCACACGTGGTCAGAAACGAGCCAATCGGAAAATAGCTGGTAGATGGTACATTGAAAAGATAATAGATGTCGATATTACATAAATTTCGAGTTGTGAACGCACGAAGTAATTTACAAAAATTCGTGTTTACAAATTTCACCAAATTTCGAGATGTGAATGCGGCTTTACTATTCATTACAAAATATTTATTCTAAAGTGAGAACTCAAAATTACTAGTAACATGATGTCACAGATGTACTTTCAACACAAATTTTTATACAAACTTTGTATCATAAATTGAACACTCCAAATTTGTAATATCTAAGTGATATATCATATCTTCTTTTGTTTTTATTACAAATTGAGCACTCAAAATCTTTAATACCAGAATGAATTTTCATATGCATTTTCAATTCACAGTTTTGTACAAACTTTTTACTACAAATTGATCACTCAAAATCTTTAATACCTGAATGATATTTAATATGTACTTTCAAATTGCTCTTCCGTACAAACGTTTTACTACAAATTTATCACTCAAAATCTTTAATACCTAAATGATATTTCATATGTACTTTCAAATTGCTATTTTTTACAAACTTTTTTTACAAATTGACCACTCAAAATCTTTGATAACTGAATGAAACTGCATATGTACATTCAAAGCTCTCTTTTGTACAAACTTCTTATAACAAATTGAGCACCCAAAATCGTTAATAGCCGAATGAATTTTCATATGTTTTTTCAATTCACAATTTTGTACAAACTTTTTACTACAAATTGAGCACTCAAAATCTTTAATACCTGAATGATATTTCATATGTACTTTCAAATTGCTATTTTTTACAAACTTTTTTTTACAAATTAAGCACTCAAAATCTTTAACACCTGAATTAATTTTCATATGTTTTTTCAATTCATAGTTTCGTAGAAATTTTTTATTACAAATTGAGCACTCAAAATCCTTTTTATTTGTATGACATTTCATATGTTCTTTCAAATCAGTGTTTTGTACAAACTGTTTATTACAAATTAAGCACTTAAAATCTATTATATCTGAATGATATTTCATATATACCGCAAAATTACTTTTTCCTACAAACCTATTGTTTGTACGAATACTGAAGTGAGTTTTCCTATTGAATGTTCTGTTGTCTTCGCTAGTAATAGGACAAAATTATCTGAAAAAAATTAAATGCCCTGTATTTAAGAAACATATTTTAAATTTTCCAAGTAAATGTAGAAGTTTTTATTACAAATTTTCCTATCATAATATATTTTAAAGTTATAATCGTATGGTCAAATGTTTGAGTATAATTATTAGTATTTCAAGTCTAGTTTTAGTAGGTATCTTTGTTATGACCAAATAATTAAAAGTTTCGTCATAAAAAGAACACTGGCACGATGTACAGCAATGCGAAATGAGTTATTAATTATATGTGGACACTGCGACAAACCATGTATTTGTAATATGAAATGTAAAATACTAACCTTACAACATATAATTTATGTATTATTGTAAAATATCTTTTATAGATGTAGAAAAATCTAAAATCTATTGGCAGTAGCAATAACAGGAAAATCAAAGAAAAGATCAAAAACGTAGCAATAAAATAGAAATAGAGATAATGCAAAGTTAGACGAGAAACAAAAACCGATCAAATACCTAAAGGATACATCCTAATTATGGAGTGTAGAAATCGAGGTAGAAATATTGCCAACCATCAGAAGAACCTGGTTTATTGCACTCATATCGTACGGATCACAGATACATAATTGTCCACGCTGGTGAATCATATAGATTTCTAGGCAACATGTTGCTGATTTTCAAGTAAAAATAAAAATTCAGAAATTACCACGACATGAATCATGAGAAGTTTATTCACTAGTTTAGAGAACAACTTTTTCCCAATTTACTTGAAAATAGTATTGTTATAATGTAAAATAATAATTATCAAAGTGTGCGAAAAAAAATATGTTCCTACTCAAACGATTCGTCAGGAAGCATAATTTAGTGAAAATGGAGTAGAAACACCAAATGATGTGCGGAAATCAGAATTAATTGAATCGGTCATTCCAGAAACATCATAAGTCAGAAAACTTACATTTTAAATAAATCAGTTTTAACTGTTTAACTATATAAACTGCAACCTTATGTTAAATTACTATACTAATTATTTTTCCAGAGGTTAATAGTTATTATGCAGACTAATTGATAAGGTTATACGTATCATTAGATTTTGAAAAAAATAAATAGAATTTGGAAGACTTATGTTGTTTTTGCTGGAAACGAAATTAATTAAATAGATACTTAAATATAGAGAATTTTGTAATTAAAATTGATCGTCGCATTTAGAAGAACTTAAAGTAAATTTTTGAGTGTAATGTTTTACATAATTTGTGCATATTAATCGTATTTAGTTTAATATCAAACTTTGAAGTTTTGGATTTAATATTGTGTGTAATACATTATAAGTTTCATTCATAATAAGAATAATATTTTATTTCAAAGAGATTAAGTCAGATCGCCCTTTTGATACTATCTTCAGCCCGGATGATTAACCATAATAACAAGTCAACTTTTACCGTTTCAATATCACCACCAGCTAAGATGAGAAAAGACTCAGGGCCATCTATGAGTGACTTCAAAAACTACTTGTCACTGAATAATGTTGTATTTGCAATGACTTTAGCTTGAATATCCAAAATATATAGTTAAGAGCAATGCAATGTATGCAGATTTTATAGAAAATATGGCAGTACCTATCTAGAAGCAAATTCTAGTAAAAACTCAATTTTGGAAAAATAGTGACTTACGATGTTTTTGAAGTGATCGATTCAAGTACAATCGTGAGGAAAATAGCGAAGACATATTATGTGGACAAATTACTGAAGGAATATGGGCACATAAGATCCAAGAATTACTACTTCAAATACTGCAACCCGGCATTTGATTTCATTAGAGTTATTTTTATTATTAATTATTTATCAATGTTCCATTTGTACCAAAAAATTACAACCCACCCATTATTCCTCAAGCAAGACCTATCGAAGATTTTTGGGCGTTACTAAGCAGAAAGATGTGAGACAACGGCTGAGATGTCCAAAATGAGGAACAACTTCGTCGCAGAATATTACAGAATATTAAAGAAATCGATGTAAATCCTGTCCAGAAGCTGTGACATATGAGGGGAAAATTACGGACCATTGAAATTAACGGATCGTTGTCCATTATATAATCTTGTCATTAATGTTACCTTAGACGTAAGATTTACATGTTATAAATATTTTTTGAAAATAATTGTATTTAAATTAAATATACGTACTCCAACTTTTTCTTAAAACTTTTGTTACTTACGATAATTGTTGTTTAATTCGCATTATTAATTATATTACGCGCTTTTTGAATGTATTATACCAGGTGACTATAAATGATTGACATTGTTTTGTAGTGATACCTATATATTTTAAATTTTTATGTTGGTATATAATATAATTGTAATTTGATTACCTGCCATTGTCAAACCGTATTTCACCTTTAATTATAAAAATGGTTATTTACTATAACACCAAATTGGAAATATTTTAACCAAAAAAAATCATCAAGAGACGTCAGGTTGACAGTGACGAGGCTTGCAAACTAAGCAGGGTAGCCAAATAAAATACTTTTGTCAATCAATTATAGTCATCCGGGGTGCGTTCGAAAACCTTACTCTGGTACCCGGAGGACGCAAAGTTTCGTTCAAAAACTAAAGAGTTTCTACTATACGTACTCTAGCGTTTACTCTCTGTACTCTGCAAAATAGTAAGGTACGAATGTACTAGTCCAGAAGTATTAGAAGCGTTTCATGTTAATTCGAATGGAACTGAAGAACCATCATCGCCATCATTACTAACAAACAATAATATTAAATCTTGGTGTGACAATGCAACACGAATCTTAATTCACAAATATAAAGAAAATGAATTACTATTTCGTGACAACAAAAAAAAACGAAACTGTTTGGAATATAATATCAACCAAATTAAACAGAGCCGGTTATAACTATACAATTAATCAAATTATAAACAAGTGGAAACACTTAAAAAATTGTATATGAGACAACATGGGTGACAATTGTAGTGGGGAGGCTACGTTCAACTTTACTTATTTCGATATAATGGATGCCATCTTTGGTAAAAATCCAAAATGTAACCCAAGTTGCAATTGCGTCATCCTCCTGAGGATCTTCAATAGATCCTGACATTCTAAACAAATCTTTTAACGAAGATGTCGATGTATGCATTAGAAAAAGAAAAAGTGATAAATAAAAAACTGAACCGGTTTCAAAGAAACAAAAATTTAATAACATACTTCTTACATATTTAGAACAACGAGAAAGACGACATCAAGAAATTATTAAATTACAAAAGGAAAATATGAAAGACTTGAAAGAAGTCATGACAAAATTGAATTCGAAAATTATTAACTGCTATGCAATAACAGAATATATTTTTCATAACTTTGGTGAATAATATACAATTTTTTTTTATTATTATTTTAAGACTGATTATACAATAAAATATAATTCTAATGTTTTATTCATTTATAAATTAATTTACAGATTCATAGCAATTTTATCACATCTCAAAACTACTGCTTCATCTTTATCAAATTACATAATTTCTTAACATGATTAATATAAATTAAATAAAGTTTCAAGCTGAGGTTATATTCGTTCGAAAAAAATCCTGTTAAATATTCTCAACGCCGTCCAAATATACTCCAGAAAATTTAGTCACATGACCGTACTCGACGTGGAGGATATCTATACTCTTGCCATAGGTTTTCGAAAGCACCACCGGTATTATTATATTATATATTTTATTTATAGAATTTTTTTACTTTTATTTAAAATAAAATTATTAATCATGTATTAATTTATTATTAATCCACCATCATTATTACTCTTTTCACATGCTTTTTTAATAAATGAAGATAATTACAATATGACTTACCATTTCATAAATTCAAATAAATCGCCATTTTTACATTTAATTTCCGAATACCCATTTCTCGGAGTTGTAAATCTTTTTGTTCAACTATAGAATTTTTAAATAACCATTTTTTTATTTTGTACATAGCTTTAATTTTAACATTTGTTTTTTTTTACTGAAATTCTTTACTTGAATTTTGTTGCGCATATTTCAGTTTAAAAATATATAATGTTCCAAAAATAGTTATTTATGAAACAAAGACAAAAAATTAGGTTTTCGTACGAATTTAGAAAATTGCCGGACGAGACGGAGTCGAGATTGCCACATCTACAATCGCATGAGTACGAAAACTATTTTTGTTTACATGTTATACACTATTTTTTATTCAATTATAAGAATTTTTTTTAAGAAATATTTTTTTTATTCTTGTAATATTTTAGCGGCTAAAATTATGTTATGAACGCCTAATTCATGTCATATGGGATAGGTGGCTCAGTGGTATCGAGTCGGCATGTGGATCCTTAGAACCCTGGCTCGATTCCCACAGCCAATAAATATTTTCAACACATTAAAATTACTCCTGCGGCACCCTTATCACTAACATCTTTGGAGGCCGTGATTTGACGGCTGGTAACCACACTTCACGCGTATAAATATATCACTTACCGAGATCTGCTTCGGCAGAGTGCCACACCCAGTAATGAGTAAAAGGCGTGATTATATATTTATATTTATTTATTTATTTTAAATTTTTGTCATCTATCAACCATACGAAATAACTTCATTGAAAATATTAACTTTTAAAACAAAATCCTACCATTAAAACATCATTATTTGACACAATAGAATAATAACAAAGTTTCACTGTAATTGTTCGTTCCTTTTATCAGTTCTTACTCTATTATTTATTTGGTTATATAACAAGGCTATTTTTTTTAAATATATAAAAGCAGAAATATTAATGGAGTCCTACGGTAGTCACAAAATAATAAATTAGTCATTTATATGAACGCTAGACCTAACAACTTGGTGCCACAGACGATCAAAATTCAAGAATATTATTAAATTTTAGATATTTGAGTTTTTAAGTCTGAAGATAAATTATTGAGATTTCTATGGGCATTAGACTGATTACATCGGAATTCTAGGGACTTTTGTTATTTAAACTTACAAGATTTTTGGCTTTGTTCGGAGTTGCACTTTTATCACCCTAACATACCAATTCCTAAATTTGTGTGCCCTAAATGAGACCATAATTTAGGGTTTCAGCAATTAGATTTTAGGATTTGAAAGAGCACACTACGACTTGAATTTGGTACGCACTAAATTTAAAATCATGCGCGTTACGGCCAAACAAAAATAATTTTTTGACGTTTACAGGTTGTCAAATTTGCTTTAGCATTTTTGAAGAAAAAAAATGCTTCGTATTTTGTGAATAAGTATAAAAAGTATTAAAAATGTTATTATTAATACCTAAACGTCAAACAATTCAACCTACAGACTGCAAATGTCGTTAGTAATATACTATTCGAAGTTGTATTTATGTGAATACCTAATTTCTTTCCCCAATTCCTAAATCCTAAATGTCAAAAGGCTACTTCGAAACGGCCTTGATGTATCTAATAACACTGTTTCGTAGAAAACATGGTTACTTAACCTAACAAATTATAAAATATATCAGTGCTATAACTTAAATCATAAGTATTATTGACTTACAAGTTCTGGTAGGATATATTTTATTTGTGGTAATATTTCATTTTCTGATGTCTTGCGAGTCACTGTTTCTAAATAATTATCATGTTTTAAACATACGAAACACATACTGTTTAAACTATACATTTAAAAAAAATTCAAATACAATTATAACACTTTAATATTCAACAGTGCGAATGCAACTGATATAAACACACTTTTATATACCAAAACAACAGATAACCAAACAACACCAATTACTCTACTGTTGGAATCAAACATCCTGCAAACAGGAATGGATAAAATTATATTCCCACCGTTCTATAAAATGTTCTCAAATAAAAGGTTCAATTTTTTGGGATGTGCGTGGGATCATTTTCATTGATTACCTTCACAAAGGAAAACCAATCAACGGCGAGTATTATGCGAACTTATTACAGCGTTTGAGTGATGAAATCAAGAAAAAACGGTCGTATTTGGCGAAAAAGAAAGTGTTGTTTCATTAAGACAATGTACCAATTCACATATCTATTATCGCGGTGGCCAAACTCAATGAGATAAAGTTCAAATTGCTTCCTCATGCAACCTATTCGCCAGATTTATCTGCCTCGGATTATTTTCTCTTAACAAACTTGAAAAAATGGCTCGATGGTAAAAGATTTGCTAACAAAATGTTGAGTTTGCTGGTAATGGCTAGGTCGACGCTTCTCACTATAAACAAGGTATCAAAGCTATTGAACATCGCTGGGAAAAGTGTATCGAGCTAAAAGGAGACTATATAGAGAAATAAAGATATTTTGTTCCCAATTTTTTTATGTTTTCTTTTGGGAATATCCTCATATAGACTTAATAATTCGGGAAAGAGATTTTGCCGAATATTTTAATCTCCTGAGTCAAATAAAAACATTTTCCTGACGTATTATCTATACTATTTTTTTCTAAATTTTATCAATCACGAATAATTCAAAGTGTATAAATTTCTTGACAAGAATCATATTGATAGCAGACTACGTATCCAAGGTTACAACAACAAAATAAGTCATATATATATATATAGATTTTAAATCTTTACTTGACTGTTATGGGATGGCTAGCTCAGTGGTATGAAATCAGCCTGTGGATCCTGAGAACCCTGGCGACAAACAATTTTCATAATTTCAAAAGCTATCCCTGTGGCTCCTCCACCACTAACATCTTTGGGGGCCGTGATTTGACGACGAGAGTTGTCATTTTACTGCTTAAAATTAATCATGAATTTTTTTTAGTTTTTTGCAAATAACTTACGACCTGTAAGAAATATCCAAAACTTTTTGGAAGATAAGTTATAGGAAATGAAATGTTCTACAAAAAATGTTCTATGGAATTTTCTTATAAAGTTGATGGTTGCGTCGGAAAAGTAGAAAAATGTAAAAATTTAATATCAAGCCAAATCTATCGTTAAATAACTTTTGAAAAAATAAATATATCAAAAAATTGTAAGAGACCTTTTTTGTAGAGCGTTAAATTTTCTACAAGAGTATGTTTTGATTATTTCAAAATAATTTTTCTAACGTGAGTTACAAAATTCCAAAGTCCAGCAGAACGTTGTTCCCATGTTATTTAAATGGGAAATTGAAATTTACGATGCGGCACCTCTTAACATTAATATTAAGAGCTCAAACTTTCACAGGATTTTTTTTTTACCATTTCCAACAACATTTTCGATATAATTAAGGAAAAAAAAATATCGATTTTTTTTTAAACAGTCTAATATATATACAGGTATATATCAAGACAGGCGGTAGTTGTCGACGCCAATATCAAGCAGCCTACGGCCGGCGACACTGACTGTCTATATTACAGTAACGAAGACTTTAAACCAATATTCGAAATTTGTAATTCCATTTATCTTTTTATTAGTCGATAAATTAGTCACGTTAAACATATGATAATTTACTACATAACACCCTTGTTTGTATTAGACACAATTTTTGTATTAATTATTACTTTACAAGCTATTATTTCCCTATATAAGATTTTTTTCAATCAATTTTTCGTTCCTCCCGACCCTAAATATTTTGTTTTGCTTTTCGCGACTTGTCCGACTAGCGGCAGCACCTTACGCTCAGTTCGACAACTTCGGCTCTCGAGCTCGCTTCGTTGTCGATCGGAAACTGATGCAAAACCAGAAGTACAAAACTAAAGTTTATTGACTTTTGACATTGCGAGTTACCAAATTTGTGTAAAATATATGTCTAAAGTTCATATACAAGTATTTCTGTATTCAAAAATATATAATCAAGACAGGCGTTAGTTGTCGTCGCCAAGATTAAGCAGAAAACGGCGACACTGACTGTCTATATTACAGTAATATAAACTTTGAGCCAATATTCGCTAACTGCAATTCCTTTTAACGTTTTATTAACCGATAATCGTCTTTGGTATCAATTAAAAGGTCTTTTGAAGTGCTCCCGTGCAAAATTTAATACTTTTCGATCGTCAATTGTTATAGTGAAAGTGCTTCAAAACCCATCGTCTTTGGTATCAATCGAAAGGTTTTTTGAAGGGCTTACATGCAAAATTGAAATTTTATCGATTGGCAATTGTTTTAATGAAAGTACTTCAAAACCTACCGTGTTTGGCATCAAATGAAAGGTCTTTTTAAGGACTTGCATGCAGAATTGAAATTTTTTCGATCGGCTATTGTTTTAACGAAAGTATTCCAAAACCTATCGTGTTTGGCATCAAATGAAAGATCTTTTGAAGGGCTCGCGAGCAAAATTTAATACTTTTCGATTGTCAATTGTTTTAGTGAAAGTGCTTCAAAACCCATCGTCTTTGGTATCAATCGAAAGGTCTTTTGAAGGGCTTACATGCAAAATTGGAATTTTATCGATTGGCAATTGTTTTAATGAAAGTACTTCAAAACCTACCGTGTTTGGCATCAAATGAAAGGTCTTTTTGAGGGCTTGCATGCAAAATTGGATTTTTTTCGATCGGCAATTGTTTTAACGAAAGTGTTCCAAAACCTATCGTGTTTGGTATCAAATGAAAGATCTTTTGAAGGGCCTGCGAGCAAAATTTAATACTTTTCGATCGTCAATTGTTTTAGTGAAAGTAATTCAAAATCCATCGTTTTTGGTATCAATTGAAAGGTCTTTTGAAGGGCTAACATGCAAAATTGGAATTTTATCGATTGGCATTTGTTTTAATGAAAGTGCTTCGAAACCTATCGTGTTTGGTATCAAATGAAAGATCTTTTGAAGAGCTCGTGTACAAAATTTAATACTTTTCGATTATCAATTGTTTTAGTGAATACTCCAAAACCTATCGTATTTGGTATCAAATAAAAGATCTTTGGAAGGGCTCGCGTATAAAATTCATACTTTTCGATCGTCTATTGTTTTAATGAAAGGACATCAAAATCCATCGTTTTTGGTATCAATTGAAAGGTCTTTTGAAGAGCTTTCTTGCAGAATTGGATTTTTATTGATCGGCAATTGTTTTAGTGATAGTAATTCAAAACCTATCATATTTAGTATATATTAAAAGATTTTTAGATGGACAGCCGTGTAGAATTTAAAAGTCTTAGATTCGTAATAATTCAATTTATATTGTGTCTATTGTCTTACTGATGTTAATTCTATATCAGTGTCCGCGGAGACTAGCGTGAGGCCTGGCGAAGCCAGGCCGACCGCTAGTATTTATTATTATTCCAATATGTGATTGTAGTAATAAGAATATTACTATACAAGAGCTTATTAATAAACAATTTGTTGTGAAAGAAAATGTAGAAGCTCAATGTTCAGAATGCTTGCACTCACATAAATTACATAAAACCGAATTAGTTTCTTTTGGCACAGTATTAATTTTCCAAATTCTGTTATTTGAAAATGAAAATGGATATATTCGGAAACTAACTGATACACGTAATATTTAAAACGTTTCAATGGGAACTTATTTGATTCAATGATATAAATACAAAGTGCTATATTTCACCATGGTACTTCAATGGCTGAGGGACACTACACAATATGATTAAAAAAGGAAAGTCATGGATGCTTGCAAATGATTCTCACGTTGGAAAACAAACTTCGCCAAGAAACTTTAAACATGCTTATATATTTATTTTAGAACGAATTTAGATTTTTATAGAAAGATGTAATAACAATATACCAATACCAAATATCATTTATAATATAGGATCAAACTATTTTATAAAAAAAAAGTGATATCTTCCAAAAAAACAATTACATTGTTAAACGTACGCCAAGATTGCGCAGATTCCTTCCCCAAAAATTGTAATATCTATATATTACAGGTTTAAAAAAAAGTGATATCTAATTAAGCCAAGAAAAATATTCGAATTTAAAAAACCTTATCGAACAGTTTTAAAAATATAGGGTCAAATAAAAAAAAATTAATTAAAAAAACACTGGGGTCGCCAAGGTTTTTTTTAATTAATTTCTTTTTATTTGACCCGATATTTTTAAAACTGTTCGATAAGGTTTTTTAAATTCGAATATTTTTCTTGGCTTAATTAGATATCACTTTTTTTTAAATCTGTAATATATAGATATTACAATTTTTGGGGAAGGAATCTGCGCAATCTTGGAGTACCTTTAACAATGTAATTGTTTTTTTGGAAGATATGTACATGTCTTTTGCGAAATCATGCTTTATATATACAAATGAATGTTTGTTTGTTTGTCCCGTATGCGTTTCTATATCTTTCATCTGATTGCGATGCAACTTTCGTAAGTTGTTGAGCGCACGTCCGCGAAGGTTTCTGACTTAGCACAAGCCCAGTCCGCTATCTTGAAACAAAATGGCCGCTAGCCATCCTGAAAAGTACTGCACTGATTCGATTCAAATTTGATATAGGTATAGACGAGAACCAATCTTAACATATAGGTATAATAAAGCTTCAGTCCTATGCCATTCGAATTCAAACGTTTGCAGTTTCCGGTACGACTCGCATTTGCAATGACCATCAACAAAGCACAGAGACAATCGCTACAAGTGTGTGGACTAAATTTGGAAAATTTATGTTTCTCACATGGACAGCTGTATATGGCATGCTCACAACGTCGGAAAACCTTCTGATTTATTAGTGTACGTCCCAAAGAGAATAACTAAAAATATTGTGTATCCAAAAGCACTTCAATAAACAGAATTAAAGACAAACACTTTCTTTCTTTGTGTTGCAATGCAACACATGCTGGGTACTCGCATTAAATTGTAGACCACGCGAACGAAGTCGCGGCTAATATCTTGTATATTATAAATAATTGAAGAACTTCATTTCAAAGGAAAGACAAAATGTACATTTTGAAGCAAAGAATGTTTTTTAAATATTGGTTTCATTATAATAAATACGTAAATATTTTTTTATATCATTGAATGTATCTATCAAAAATACAATAAATAAAAGTAAATGTGCTAACGAATTTTATTTTGTACAAAGAACATAACGAAATGAAGAATCAAATTTGTAAAAAAATGGCATTTAGACTCTTTTAAACAAGGCCTTTAATAATTCAATTTAAATTCGTATTAAAGATCTGTTTAGTTATAACTTTTGCTATAGTTAATTGCCTGTCTGCATTGGAAAACATCTCATGAGAACAGTGTGGACAAAATAGGTGGAGCCAAGTGTGCCAGACGGACGCGTAATATGAGACCGAAATTATATATCTTAGAAAAAAAGTTTATATATGAGATAAGTCTATTATAAATAAGAAAAATCAAAGTTTCTCATGTTTTTAACAAGTTTGTATCCTAAACATTGAAGCTGTAACAAAACGGGTAATTCAGAATTTAGTTTTGTTTATAAATTATGATATTTCACTATCAACTCAGCTTCGAAAGATACAGACGAATTAAGCGTTATCTTAAGTATCTTTCTAAAGTTGACTTGACAGAGTTTATTTTGTTTATCAAATTTGTTAGTCATTATTTATCAAATTATAGCTTTTCTGTATTGTCGCGTCTGGTTACACGGGATGTGATGACATATCTAGGTAAATTATAGCTAAGCATGGGGTCGAATAGTTTTAACCTCGTCTGGGTTTTTATGTAAACACATATGTGAAAACCGCTATCTCGACCAAAGCAACGATACCACCCCTTACCGTTTGTCAGAACATCTCATGGAATACAACAATGATTAGTTAGTGGTGGTTTGGCATCTGACGAGACGAGTTGTCTCGTCTGGGCAAGATGTAGATCTTGCTATGTAATTTTGTAACTTAAAGATTAGTTTTATTCATATGTTGTTGTTGTTTCCATTGCCGGATAATTTATTTAATTACATTATTAACTTTAGTTTCTTCATAGTTTATAGCTTCTGTATAAATTTTAAGCATTTATATTTTTATATATTTCATTTTTATGTTTTATTAAATATATATTTTTACTAGAAGTTCGTCTTATTTCGCGCTTTTTATTTTATCGTCTATTAATTTTGAAAACTAATTGATTCAAAGTTTCATTTAGTTTTACAAAGCTTATAGCCTATGGAACAAAATCTATATGATATATAGCGAATTTTGTATATTAAGAAATGGTTTAATATTAAAACTAACGGTGCTTTATAGAACTCGACAAACCAAAGTAAAACCGTGCGTTTTAACTCCACCCATTCAGATAGATAACGAATGGCGTGGCTCTACTTTAGCGCGAAAGTGAAATATACAGTCCCAATGGAAACACTTGGTTGCCGCACCATGTACCATATGCGTATTTATGCAAATTTATTAATGGTATATTTATTTATTATTAATCCATCATAATTATTTTTCTTTTAACATGCTTCTTTTATAAATGGAGAGAAATACATACAGTCTTATTTATAAATACGAGTAAACCACAATTTTTGTAAATACAACTTTTGACACAGAATGTACCGACAATAGTAGCTACCTACGAAGACTCTCCTCTCAGGGTTTTACTTTGGTTTGTCGAGCTCTATTAACAGAAGTCGGCAAAAGTATCGAGTCCGATCTGATCCGAGCCAAAATTCGACTTCGGAATGGATCGGATCGAATCCAAACCTCGAATAAAATATTCGATCCGAAAGTCGGATAAAACCTCCGACCCGAAAGTCGGATAAAATATCAGATCCGAAAGTCAAATAAAATATTCAACCTGAAAGTTGAATAAAACATCCGTTTCATTATTTACATACACAGGTTTTAGGTATTTACTCTGTGTAAAAAACACAAATTCCAATTCTACTCGAAAGAAATGTAACGCTACGTAAAATTTTTAAGCATTTGTTCTATGACAACAAAATATGTATCTTTAATTTTTCACAACAAAATTATTTTTTAAGTTTCATTTATTCCAGTTATACTTTTTTTGAATTCGTTAAATATAAATAGGAAAAGCTATACGGATCTAATGATACGCTAGATATCAGATCACACAAAAAAATAAGAGATGTTCCGAAAGAATTTATTTGTGATAATTTCCTCCAAGCGAACTATGACTCCGAAAAATTTGAAAGCCTTTTTACTAAATAATTAAAATACCTATTTTAAAACATAAATAATAGCTTCGTTAAATTTTTATTCTTTTATTTTATCAATATAATTACAATTGTTAAAAACATATTAACCAATAATACCTTCAGACAAATTTCAATTTACGAACATTATTATAATTAAGATTCCTTCAAAATTAATAGAAAGTATTTATTAAAGTTACTAAGAAAGGTACTTAATTTTTATGTTATTTTAAGTTACTATACATTACAAAGTATTTATTCTAAAGTGAGAACTCAAAATTGTTAGTAACATGATGTCATAGATGTACTTTCAACACAAATTATTTATACAAACTTTATATCATAAATTGAGCACTTCAAATTTGTAATATCTAAGTGATATATCATATCTACTTTTGACTTACTATTCTCAGTAATTTTTTTATTACAAATTGAGAACTAAAAATCTTTTATTTCTAAATGTTTAAATCTACTTTAAAATTCTTCTTTCCAAAAATTTATTCTTGCAAATTGAAAACTCATAATCCTATCTGAATGTTTCATATACTTTCATACTTGCTCAAAATTTGGAATACTTAAATAATAATACATATACGTTGTAAATGTGCTTTTATACTTAAATATTTTGAAACAAACTATGCTTTGAAACTCTTTATTGTTTGTCTTTTAAACCGAAATTATTATTTTGTAGAAATTAATTTGTCGTTTATGAAACAGGCTATTAATCTTTTATACTTAAATAATATCTCATATGTTTCATCAATTTCTCTTTTTTCCTAATTTTTTTATTACTAACTTTGAATTAATAGTTATTCACTCTATTGGGCGAAGTAAGACATTTACACTAGAGAAATTTTAGCTCATGAAGCCGAAAACTTAGTAAGACCATTTTCTTAAGTTGATAATTCCTCTGAGCCCACGTGTGAATTATAACTTTGTATCCAACACACCTTATTAAATACAAAATCATTTTTTTTTAAATATTGTTGACTGTGACATTTTAAATTTTCTATATTAAAATGCCGATCTTAGTAGTTACCAAGGTGCTGTTTATTCTATTGTTTTAATATTTATTTGTATGCGAAGTGAAAATATTCTGCGCTGAAGAGTGTTGCAAGGTAAATATGAACAATTCGGAAATCCTGATGTATTTATACCCGAAGATATTGAAGAACAAAAATCGAAAGAAAAATATGAAAGGGAATACATTAATTTTGACAGATGGAAGAAAGAAAAAAATATAAGCGGCTTAAATGAAGATATTCTGTTGACACATTTCTATAATGTTGGAAGCATCATCATTATAGGCCAAGTACTTTATGCTGAAATCTACATTTAAAATATATGAAAATGTAAAAAAATTAAAAGTTTTTGTCTGATGCACTACACAATAAGATTTTATTAAAGAAAGCTGCGTTAATAATGGGCATAACTAAATTATGTGTAGATGACATTGATGATAGAGGATCATATTAAATACGAAAACAAGTATTGCACGTAAATTTCTAATTATTATAGATGGATATTCTGTCAATATAATTGATTTATACAGGCTGGAAATATAAAGTGGAAACAGTTTTTCTCAGAAGATATTATCGATATTGAAAAATTCGGATAAAGTTTTTAGTACTACTAAGGAGCTAACTAAACCTGTGTATATCTAACAAAAAAAATTTCGAATATATTACTACTTTTGTACTTTTTTTAAATGGCACAGCCTCTGTCTATATTTTTGCACCAGTTAATAGAAAATAATTTTTACATTAAAAAGGTATCAGTCTTTACATTCGAAATTTGATAGTTTTGAGATATTAAAAAAAATCTTAATTTTTTTTAAATGATATGTACATCAGAAACAAAGTAAAGTGTACCTTCAAAATAAAATTTTACAATTGTGTTGTTTCTTGTTGTTTTGCTATAGATACAAAGTGTTTGTTGACCAATTTTATTAATTTATGCCAATAAATGAATAATGGATGAAAACGATCCACATCTTATTAAATGAATAATCTATTAATAACGCAAATTATTAAAGTAATTAGTCAACACCAACTTTGTACCTAAATTAAAACAATATGAAATAACAACAGTCCGATTTTATTTTGAAGATAAAGTTTATTTAATATTCAAGGTACATTTAAAATTTGAGAAGAAACATTTCAAGATTTTCTTTAATATCTCAAAAACTAACAAGTTTAGAATGAAAAGACCCTTTTACCTTTTGAGAGCAAAAATGATTTTATATATATATATATATATATATATATATATATATATATATATATGTATGTATATATATATATATATATCCACACTACAAATAATAAGTATCTTCAAAATTTATAACGTGTCGCTATATGTGTCTGATTTTGACACTAAAGCTGTCATTCACTGTATTTTGATGTAATGACGATGTTACTTCCATGGTAAAATAAACAATATATATATATATATATATATATATATATATGTATGTATATATATATATATATATATATATATATATATATATATATATATATATATATATATATATATATGTATGTATATATATATATATATATATATATATATATATATATATATATATATATATATATATATATATATATTGTTTATTTTACCATGGAAGTAACATCGTCATTACATCAAAATACAGTGAATGACAGCTTTAGTGTCAAAATCAGACACATATAGCGACACGTTATAAATTTTGAAGATACTTATTATTTGTAGTGTGGATTTTGTAATAAAGTACCAATCAAATATAATGTGTAACAGCGTTGTAACATGAAAACAAATGTTGTGCAATAATAAATAATTCTAAATTAAAAAATTACTCACTGGTGACTTAGCTCAAAATTATATCCACTAACGGGTAATCTGTATCCTTGTTTGTTTAAAATCTCAATAGTACAGATGTTTTTAATAAGAGGTGTTGGACAAGACTTTTTATTGTTTGTCTTTTCTAAATGAATGAGCACTCTTCATCTTTTATGCTTGAATGATATTTGACATGTTTGGACAATTTATCTTTTCTACAAACTTCTTATTACAAATTGAGCACTCAAAATATATAACACCTTAATGAACTTTCATATGTATTTTCAAATCACCGTTCCGTACAAACTTTTTATTACAAATTGAGCACTCAAAATCTTTAATACTTGAATGATACTTCATATGTACATTCAAATTTCCCTTATTTACAAACATTTTTTTACAAATTAAGCACTCAAAATCTTTAATACCTGAATGATATTTCATATGTACTTTCAAATTGCTATTTTTTACAAACTTTTTATTACAAATTGAGCATTCAAAATCTTTAATACCTGAATGATATTTCATATGTATTTTCAAATCACAGTTTCGTACAAACTTTTTATTACAAATTGAGCACTCAAACTCTTTAATACCCGAATGAATTTTCATATGCATTTTCAAATCATAGTTTTGTACAAACTTTTTACTACAAATTGAGCACTCAAACTCTTTAATACCTGAATGATATTTCATATGTACTTTCAAATTGCTATTTTTTGCAAACTTTTTATTACAAATTGAGCACTCAAAATCTTTAATACCCGAATGAATTTTCATATGCATTTTCAAATCACAATTTTGTACAAACTTTTTATTACAAATTGAGCACTCAAAACCTTTTTTACTTGAATGATATTTCATATGTTTTTTCAAATTAGTCTTTTGTACAAACTGTTTATTACAAATTAAGCACTTAAAATCTATTATACCGGAATGATATATCTTAGGTACCGTCAAATTATTGTTTTCTACAAAAAAATCAGTTGATTTCTTATTCAATGGCCTGTTATCTTCGCTAGTACTAGTACATGGACCGCCATCTTGAACAGCATCCGCTAGTAATTCACACTTAAGTTGTTGATAAAGATCTGTGTTGTCTTCATAGGCAACCGATTCGTTTTTGATGTCGATCTCTTCTGCATCAAACGTGTGATCATTTTGTTCATTTGATGATAGTTCATTTACTTCTTCCATCTTATTTTCTCGCTGTTCATTAACATATTTTTTAATTTGTAATTCATTAAATATTTGCTCTTCTGTTTCGCCGGAAGGCAATAGTAGTTCTTCAAGTTCTTCTGTAATATTTAAATGAATATCACTCTCTTGCTTTATTATTTGATCTTGTTCACAATTAATTATTTTTAATTGTAATTCACTGAATGTCGAATTCTGCAAGTCGTTGGTTTGTTTTAATATTTTTATGTAATTTTTCAAACACTTTTTCTTAAACGAGTAAAACGAACGAAGTGTTGTGTGGCATGAAGAACATATGTGAACAGGATTCTCCAAGTCCAAAATTGTCTGGAAAATAATTAAATGCCCTGTATTTAAGAAACATATTTTAAATTTTCCTAGTAAATGTGGAAGTTTTCATTAAAAAATTTCGTATCCTAATATATTTTAAAGATAGAATTGTAGGATTAAACGTTTGCGTATATAGGTACATTTTGTTATGACATGACCAAAAAAGAAAAAGTTTCATCGCAAAGGAAACTCTGCCATGATATACGGCAATGTGAAATGAGTTATTAATTATCTGTGGATACTATGATACACCATGTATTTAATTAATTTTGCTGAGATTAATGCTGAAATATTGAAATACGAAATATGAAATACTAGCCTTACAAAATATATTTTACGTATTATTATAAAATATCTTCTGTAGATGTAGATAAATCTAAAATCTAGTGGTAGTGGCAATAACGGGAAACTCAAAATAATTTTTTAAATGCAATCTGGAGTTAATCAAATGAAGCAAGTTATCTCGAAAAAGAAGATACCAAAAACGTAGCAATAAAATAAAACTGGAAGAATTTAAATTAGGAATATTATGACGAGCATTTCACGAATATTTATATAATTAATAATACATAAATTACGACATTCAAAAGTTTACTGAAAAAAAATGAAGCACATAATACGTTTAATTATAGCAGAGAAGCCCTACGAAAGTATATGTTGGAGTTAGAATTTCAATTCAAGAAATGTATAGACTGAAGAAAAGTGCTGATGGAAGAGCAAATAGAGATAATGCAAAGTTGGAGGATAAACCAAAACCGATCTAATACCTGAGATGTATGTACGAGGGCGTGCCTTTTATATTTCGGGATTGGGCAACCCTAGTGCTGCCATCTGGCAACTGATGTTTCTATAGTAAAGTTTGACATTTTTGACAATATACTCAGAACGTTTTGACGTACGAACGCTATTTGTGTTGTTTACAGTAACTTGGAAAATTCATGTCGGCCAAAAAATGGAATTAAATTGTGAACATTTTCGTGCAACTATTTTTTACAACTTTCGACATGGATTAACTCAACAACAATGCATCGATGAACTTAATTCGATTTTTGGCGATGAAGCACCATCAAGGACCAGTGTTTATCGATGGTTTACTGAATTCAATCGTGGCCGTAGTTCGCTCAACGAAGAGTTTCGTGAAGGTCGTCCAAATGTAACAAGTCAAAGTCAGCACATTCTTAGTGAATACAATTAAGTAAAGTAGAGCATGTTGTAATGACGTCAAGTATTCTAAATAGTATTGTTTGACGTAAGTAGCTAACTATTTGCTGACTTAGTACTTTTGTAATTAGATATATAGTAGCGTTAGGTCAGTTATAATGACAGTCGATAGTCGATAGTCAGATAGTCAATACGAGAGTTCAGTAGGAACTCGACAACTCCAACCATGTAGTAAGTGTGAATGAATCTTTGTTATTTGTTGAACCAAATTGTAAGTACAAACTTATTTACAACAACCCTAGTACTTGTCCTTTCACCGGTCTGGGTCACAAATTAGTGGCAGCGGTGGGATATTTTTGTCAGATCAGGGTGGCCAATCGTTTTTGGTCCACTCGCGGAAAACCAAGTATTAGGAATTCAACAATAACAACAGTTGTATTCTATCTGATACAAATGATGGCATCGATTTGCGAATTTTTTTTTTCCAAACTACACGAACTAAATGTTTGGTAAATTGAAAAGCATGGATTCAATGACAACAAGCAAGTAAGTGACTCAAGAAAGATGTACGGCCAAAGAAGATCAAATTACAACGAGAGAAGACGCTCTGTACAATGTTACATTTGCAATGGCAACCACTATGCCAGGCAGTGTCAGCAACAGCGTCAGCGTCAACGAGCGAATCACTATCCGAGGGAAGAAAATTACCATTATCATAGGGAAGAAAATTACTACTATCCGAGGGAAGAAAATTACAACTACCAGAGGGAAGAAAACTACAATTACCCGAGGGAAGAAAAGTACAACTACCAGAGGGAAGAAAATTACAATTATCCGAGGGAAGAAAATTACAATTACCAGAGAGAAGAAAATTACCATTATCAGAGGGAAGAAAATAACCATTATCAGAGGGAAGAAAAATACAATTACCAGGATGAAGAAAACTACAATGATCAGAGAGGCGATTACTACGACTACCAGAGAGAAGATGATGACACTCATTATAGAAGAAATCAAGTTCAGTGTTATAATTGCAATGGCAACCATTACGCCAGGCATTGTCAGCGTGAGCGTCAGCATAAGCGTCAGCATAAGCGTGAGCGTCAGCATAAGCGTCAGCATAAGCGTGAGCGTCAGCATAAGCGTCAGCATAAGCGTGAGCGTCAGCATATGTATCAGCGGCAGCAGTCAAATGTTTACGAAAGTCAAAAAGAAGAAGACATTGAAAATGATACACAGTATAACAGAAGAGAAGCAGAAACAACAGACCAAACTAAGAAAAATACAGAAGAAATTGACGCGGAAGAATTAAAAGAGAAGAAGGAAATTACGTGGTTCTTTAATATGTTAAGAATGGCGGAAATATCCGGTGACCAAGAGGCAGCTCTTATGATTTATAACCACTTAGATGGCATTCCGATGGACGATGGAGTATTAAGATGTTTTGGATGTAAGATGCCTAAGAAAAAGTACTGTCTTTGTGAACAAATTAAAGAAAGAGAAAGAGAAAATATTGCTGAATTAGACAAGAATGAGGATGATTCCCAACAAGTGAGTTCAGAAAAAGACCGTAGCAGTGAAGAGGGAGGAAAAAGAAGCATCAGGGGTTAAAAATGATGGCTTAATAGAGGGTACGGGTATTGAGGAAATATCACAAGCGGTTAATGAAGGAAATGACGAAGTTGGACAGATCAGCATTAAGTTCGAAAACAGCAAACAGTTTCAGAGAAATAAAGAACAAAGAAAACAGTACGATAGGAAGAATCCACATCAAAAGAAGAACTCCACAACAGATGGCCAAAAGAAGAAAAGAAGTACGAGTAAACGAGATTCGATATTTAGACGACATAAGCAGTACTACAAGAAGAAATTCAAACCAAATTCGACATTCACAAATAACCACAAGAAAGAACGAGATACGAGGTATAAACTTCAATTTTATTCTAGTGTTGTGCGTTATAAAATAAACATAAGACGATGGTGGTGTTTATTTGGACTATTTTATGGACGGTACAAGTGATAAAAGTGTTTTGTGTTTATGTATATTTAATTTTAAATTAGTAAAAATTAAGGTATAAAAATGTAACAAGGAAATAATAGTTAAATTATGTTTTGTGTAATATGTAAATTGTGCCCCTTTGCAGGAAGCAAATTGTTTGAAAAAGGGAGGAATGTAACAAGTCAAAGTCAGCACATTCTTAGTGAATACAATTAAGTAAAGTAGAGCATGTTGTAATGAGGTCAAGTATTCTAAATAGTATTGTTTGACGTAAGTAGCTAACTATTTGCTGACTTAGTACTTTTGTAATTAGATATATAGTAGCGTTAGGTCAGTTATAATGACAGTCGATAGTCGATAGTCAGATAGTCAATACGAGAGTTCAGTAGGAACTCGACAACTCCAACCATGTAGTAAGTGTGAATGAATCTTTGTTATTTGTTGAACCAAATTGTAAGTACAAACTTATTTACTACAACCCTAGTACTTGTCCTTTCTCCGGTCTGGGTTACACAAAATCGGTTGTTGTTCCGAAAAACATTGATTCTGTGCGTGAACTGATACTGCAAGATCGTCATGTAACTTATCGTGAGATTGAGGCAACCTTGGAGTTTAGTAGGACCAGCATACATTCAATATTGCATGAACATTTGGCTGTGAAAAAGATTTGTTCGCGTTGGATTCCACAGAATTTTAAAATCGCTCAAAAAAAGGCTCGTGTCAATTGGTTGCAAGAAATGCTAAAAAAATATGATCGCGGTGCTTCAAAATATGAGTACGTACGACATCGTGACAGGTGCCGAATCGTGGATCTACGCATATGAGCCCGAAAGTAAACAGCAGTCGACTGTATGAGTCTTCCAAGGCGAGTCAAACCCAACAAAAGTCGTTCGGGCTGGAAGCACTTCGAAGCAAATGGTCGCCTGTTTTTTCGGAAAAACTGGACCTGTCTCAATAGTACCATTGGTGCAACGTAGAACGGTCAATTCTGAATGGTACACAACCATTTGTTTGCCAGAAGTCTTCGGAGAAATAAGAAAAACCAACCGCCGAAGACGGATCATTCTCCACCACGACAATGCGAGCTCACACACATCGGTTCAGACAAGGGACTTTTTGAGCACTCAAAACGTCGATTTGATGAGTCATCCGCCGTATAGTCCTGAGTTGGCACCCAATAACTTCTTTTTATTTCCGAACATAAAAAATAAATTGCGAGGTCAACGTTTTTCGATAGCTGATGAAGCGGTCGTCGCGTTCAAAATGCATGTTTTGGAGGTACCTCAATCTGAATGGAAAAAGTGCTTCGAAAATTGGTTCACACGTATGCAAAAGTGTATTGATCTTCATGGAGAATATTTTGAAAAGCAATCAAACCATTTTCGATGATAAATATTTATTTGTTTTCTCTTATCTCGAAAAATAAAAGGCAACCCTCGTACATACAAGTTATGGAGTCTAAAAATACTGACAATCAGAAGAAGAATTAGGTTAATTGCACTCAAATTGTACAGGTCAGAGAAACATAATAGGCCCTTCAAGACTTTTTTGAAATTTTTATATATTAATCTACATAATAAAATTATGAAACCCAAATTTTGTATTTATTTTTTAACTTATATTAAGCATGATAAAAATATTAAAACTTTCGAAACAAACGAACATGACGTAGTTGCATCTTGGATTAAAGAGATACAGATAAGACAGAGATAAATAACACGTAACGTGTGTCGTCAGTAGAATCGTAAAATACTGAATGCTTGTGTCTTCTTCGTCTTCTTCTCAGTAAAGATAAGCACTGACAAACGTTTCAGACAAAGCGTGATTGGCTTAATGTAACTACGTAATTGCAATATGGCAGTGCGAAATTTAAATGAGTGTTTTGAATTATTCAACTTTTACTTTCATATTTCAGCAATAAAAATATAATTTATGGCATGGTTTTATATTGTATTTAAATATGATGTTCGGTCAAGAATTTATTGTAATAAATATATATTAAAAAGCCCTACCAATTGAACCCCCCCATTGTCCACGATGGTAAATCATATAGATTTGTGGAACACACGTTGCTGATTTTCAAGTAAAAATCTAAATTCGGAGATTACCACGACGTCATGAATCATGAGAACTTTTTAAAGAACAACTTTTTCTCAATTTACTTGAAAATAATATTGTAATAATGTATAATGCCAGCCAGTGGCGTACCTACGGGGGGGCGGTGGATGCGGTCCGCACCGGGCGGTATATATATTGAGGCGGCATTTTTTATATTTAGCTTTAGTTGTAAAAAAACAACGAATTATGAATTACTATATGATTTCGAATATTTTTCTTCATCGTTAAGTCAATGTCTTAGAAAGGGCGGAAAATTGGAGACCACTCTGGGCGGCAAAAGTTCTAGGTACGCCACTGATGCCAGTTACCAAAGTATGCAAAAAACATGTTCCTATTCAAACGATTCGCAAGGAAGAAATAGTAGCATCGTTTATTAAAAATGGATTAGAAATACCAGATGATGTGCGGAAAGCAAAATTATTTACAATCATGAAGAAAATAGTAATAGCGAAGACATATTATGTGGACAAATTATTGAAAGAATATGAACACACAGTACTTCGCCTTCCACTTTACCATTGTGAATTGAATATGAAAGAACCAAAGAACTTGTTTATTAGTTATATAAAATTCATGACTTGCTAATCGAAATTCTCCTACTTCAAATACTTCATTTCTTCATTCGATTCCATTCGGGTTACTTTTATTACTGATTCTGATTTTTCATTATTGTAATTGTTGTTTAATTCACATTATTAATTACGTTGCAAGCTTAATGAATCTATTATATTATTAAATTATATTTTATTTATACCATTTTTTAATAATTTTAAAAATAAAATTATTAATGATTTATTTACTTTGTATTAATTCATCATAATAATTATTCTTTTCACATGCTATTTTAATAAATGAAGAGAATTACAATCTGACTTATAATTTCACAAATTCAAATAAACCGCCATTTTTTACATTCATCTACCGAAGACACACCTGTCAGGGTTGTAAATCCCTTTGTCCAACTCTAGCATTTTTAAACAAAAATTGATTATTTTTCATTTTGTGCATAGCTTTGTTTTTAATATCTTTTTTTTTACTGAAATAGACTTTATTTTTGTGCTAAATATAACAAGGATAAAAAATCAACTTTTCCATACGAATGTAGAAAATTTCCAGTCGAGATCGCCACATCGGAAACTGCATGAGTACGAATTTTTTTTTCGATCGCATGTTATACACTATTTTTTATTCAATTAAATTTGTTAAAGATTTTTTTTTCGATTATATTTTAGCGGTCAGAAGTATTTTACGAACGCCAAAATCAAGTGATCTAGCAACCCTAACAAACAATGTAAATTTTTAACACAATCGAATAATAACAAAGCTTTATTGTAATTGTTCGTTTCGCTTAGCTGTTCTAACGTTTTTATATGTTTGGTTATAACAAAGTATTTTTTTTTAATATATTAATTTTCAATTACATTAACAAAACTTAAATTTTAAACTTAGTTTAAATAAATAAAAGCAGCAATATCAATGGAGTGCTCCACTGTAGTCAAATAATAAATTAATCATTTACATGAACGCTAGACTTAATATTTGATTTTTCAAGTCTGATTGAGACCTTTCAGTAACCCTCTCCTCTCTTGCACATCTAGTCTATTCCGAATTCTTTCTCATATTATCTATTTGTCTTTGTTTAACTGATTAGTTTGGAAAACTCGCTTTCGCCTCCTTCCATAATAAAAATTTAATAAAAAATTACTTGTCAAAATCACACAATTATTTGTTTATTAGTAATTTTGTTACTTGTTGCCATGGTTTCAGTTGTGAACACGAAGAGATATATTCTTAAAATAAGGTTGTATTCTACATTAAAATGAACTATTTTTATTTAATTCGCGGTTTTCATGAATACGAAAAAATATATTGTTCCCTACGGGAATCTAACGGAATATTACATCCTTCAGCTTTTGCTGCCCTCGCTCCCTACGGTCGCTTGTGCAGCAGAAAACTTCGGAATGAAAAGCCCCTGACACATATAGCGTCAAAATTCCGAGTCTACCATTTGACTGCCAAAAATAGACACGCCTCTATTTTCAGCAGTTAAGACTGCCGAAAATCAACTTCATTATGATCCTGGTTTTTTCGCTATCTTCCTTTGTTGTTTGACGTATGAATTATTATTGTTTGATATTTTGTACATTTTTATAGTTAAATTCATTTACTTTATACATAGTTTGATACTTTTAAGTTTTCATATTTCATTTATAGTTCATGTCAATTTTTTTTAATCTAATTTTTTGTTTTATTAATCCTAGTTTATAGTTTTTATATTTCTTAATAGTCTATAAATATTTTAAGTAATACATTTAAGTTTTTATATTTCATTTATAGTTCATATAATTTTTTTTTTTATTTAATTTTTTGTTTTATATTTCGTAGTTTATAGTTTTTATATTTCTTAATAGTCGATAAATATTTTAAATAATACAAATTAACAAATAACATGTTAAAATTAGCAAATATTTAATTCTGACTGTCAGAAACACCGACTCTATATGTGTCACCCGTTTTGGACGTGACTCTCAGTTTTTCAGCAGTTTGTAGCAGACTCGGAGTTTTGACGCTATATGTGTCAGGGGCTTAATATGCCCTTATCTTCCCTTACGGCACAATATACTATTACCATTGTATTTCCTATATAACAAAAAAAAAGTAAGACACTCGGCAGAAATTTGTTATTAATCAGTAATTCAATTTTTATTTTTTTTAACTATGATAATATTGTTTTGTCTTTTTATATTGTTATTAAACACGTATGTTCGTGTTACCAATAAATAATATAGTATTATTATAAGAGTGAAACTAGATGTCAAGAGATAAATGAATAATAAAAGTTAAAAATATGTTTCTCATAAAAACACCATAATTTTTCCCCAAATTCGATAATTTTAATAGTTAGTTTCGATAATCAGTTATTTTAAATCTGGCAACACTGCAACACTGTTTCATAGAAAACATGGTTACTTAACCTAATAAATTATAAAATTAATCAGTGCTAAAACTTAAATGATAAATATTATTGACTTACAAGTTCTGGTAGGATATATTTAATTTGTGCAAATATTTCATTTTCTGGTGTCTTGCGAGTCACTGTTTCTAAATAGTTATCATGTCTTAAGCATGCGAAACACATATTGTGCAAACTATACATTTTAAACAAATTAATACAAAGTTATAACACTTAAATATCCAACTGTGCAAATGCTATTGTCGTAAACACACACACTTTTATATTGCCAACCATCAATTGTTATCAAACAACATTATGTGATTAGAATAAACATACTGAAAACAGCAACACAAAAGATTATATTCCCACCGTTCTATAAAATGTAAGTAAAAACTCCAACGCATCCAAGAAAATGGCATACGGTCGACTTGACGATTCCAGAGATGCAACATGACATCTGGTCTATGCTGCCAAACCGTTGGAAGAAAAATTAACTACAAAAATCCCTTTTCCAGTAAAAAAATACATCCCTTCTGTTAATAAACTTTCATATTAAAAATAAAATAAGCTAAATTACTGGGTGTGGCACTCTCCCGAGGCAGATCTCGGTAAGTGCCATATTTTGCGCGAGATTGCGGTTACCAGCCGTCAAATCACGGCCCCCCAAAATGGTAGTGAAGGGGGAGCCACAGGTGTAATTTCAATGGTGGTGAAAATTGTTTGTTGGCTTAGAAATCGAACCGAGGTTCTCAGGACTCGATACCACTGAGCTAGCTATCCCATTATAATGTATAATAACATAATTAATTTAAATTATACTTATAAAGAAGTAAACATTAATAATTTTAATTTACATGTAAACAAGTTAAAAATTATAAATTAATTTATACATACATAAAAAGTATACGAGGGGAGGGTGAGAAATTCCTGAAAAATAAAATAGATGGCGCCACAATCGCAAATCTAATGTGACATTTGTGATGTACCATCTTTAACTAGAAAGCATTAAAATTTTCAGACTAATATGTCATTCAGTTCTGTTTTGACACCCATCGAAAGCAAGTAACCTTGAAGATTTTTGAAAACATGGAAAAAAGTGAAGTTCGCGTCTTGATTAAACATTATTTCTTGCGTGGAAAAAACATTAGGCAAAGCATCGCTTGTTAAACATTATGGGGACTCCTCACCATCGATTGGAACGATTCACAAGTGGTTTACTGAGTTTCGTTGAGGTAGTATGACCACAAAGGATGCCGAACCTTCTGGTCGTCCAATTGAGGTTACAACGCCAGAAATCGTCGATAAAATCCATGATATGATATTAGACGATCGGCGAGTTAAAGTGCACGAGGCTGCTGACGCTATGAGCATCTCAACCGAACGGGTACGGGACATTTTGCATAAATTTTTGGATTTGAGAAAGCTATATGCCAGATGGGTGCCGCATTTGCTCTCTGTTGACAACAAGCGCGACCGTAGTCGCAATGGCAAAATTGCATGAATTGCGCTACGAATTGGTTCGTCATCCACCATATTTTCCAGATTTGGGCCCCTGCGATTTTTATCTATTTCCAAACTTGAAGAAATGGGTCGGCGGAAAGAGATTTGGCTCCAACGATGAGGTCATCGCTGAGACAAACGCCTATTTTGAAGTATTGGCAAAATCGTATTATTTGGAAGGGATCGACAAATTAGAAAAACGTTGGACGAAGTGTATCGAGCTACAAGGAGATTATGTTGAGAAATAAACTATGTTTTGACCAAATAAATAATTGTTTCATTTTTCAGGGACTTTACCGTGCCCTCGTATAAATAAATTAAAGTACCTATGCACAAATATTGAAAATTTTCTAAAAACCTTAAAAGTCAAAAATATATATTAAAAAAGAGGGAAATCCCTTCGGCTGATAACACTGCATATGGTGACAAAAATTTCAGTGTCCGCGGAGCCTCGTGAACTGTGAAGGCCTAGTGCCGACTGCTAGTTTTAACTATTGTTTGAAGGCACTTAAATTGGAGGTTACATGTTATTTATTTGTGTTTCAAACAATTTTAAGTGATGAATGTGTTGGATATATAATTTAATTTTTTTATTTTTAATGTTAGCGCCTCACTGCTGAACATAATTCATGTAACAGGGGATTTTTTTTTGTAGTTGATCCCAAAATGTCATTATAGAATGGTTGTTTGTAATATTACACATTTTTTCTTTTTCTAAAGGACATTGTGTTAGTAAACAAATTGAAAACTGTAGATGCTTTCAAATTCACGGTAGACATATTATTTGAATCAAAAGGTCTCCAAAATATAGTAGATGGTTCTGATGTCAAACCAGGAACACCAGGCAAAAATCTGAATTCATTTTGCTTAAAAGGCCAAGAACATAATAATAAGATAAGAAGCCACTATCACTCATAATGAATTGCAAAACTGCTCATGAAATGTATGAAAAGTTATGCGTTCTCTTTCAATGTGACAGAGTCAGCATAAGTTCACACTAATGCTAGATTATTTTAGCTTCAAATTCAATGCTGGTGAAGATATGTCCTCGTTTATAAACCATCTAGAATTCGTTACATATAGATTTAAAGCATTGGATGAGACTATTATTGAAGAAATGATAATAGGTAAAGTCTTCAATGTACTTACAAGCAAATATTCTCACTTTCGTACTTCATGGGATTCAACTATCAAAAATAAAAGAACATTAATAAACTTGAGCACACGTTTAGTTAAAGAAGAAAAAAGACTTAACATGATAGAAGAAAATAAACAATTTACATTTGCTGCAAGAACAAGATTGTGTTTTAAATGCAATTCACCGAAACACATTGCAAGATTCTGACAAAAAGGGCGAGAAGAAGTTTTCAGACGAATTTAATGCTAATAACAATAACAAACAAGGATTTTATAAAAATCAAAACATTACTGACAAACCATGCGGTATTTTCAAGAAAAATTATTACAAAGAAGAAAATTGCTTTTTTCACAAAAATAAGACTGAGAAAAATTAAACTCGTACATCTTTTTGACTACTTCAGCTACATACTCAAAAAACGAATGTATTGTAAACTCGGGGTCTACTAGTCACATGACAAATAATGATAGTATATTAACAAATGTTGAGGAAGCTTCAGCATGAATAGGTGTCTCTAGACAATCATGTATGTATCACGTTAGCGCAAAAATTGGTATAGTTCAGACAAAGAAATGTGATCTTAAAAAAAATCTTGTACACACTAGCATTATTATAGTATTTTTCGAACTATAAGACGCACCGGACGATAAAACGCATCTCAAATTTATAAGATGATTTTTAGAAATATATATTTTAATGTTACTTTCGGATCATAATTTTTATTTATTGTTAACATAACTCGTACTAGCAATATTCAGTTCATCTTCACTCTCGGTACTATTACTCGTCTCGTTAATGTCACCATTCGTATTACTTTCGTCTGAACTATTGTTGTCACTCCTTTCAAAAACTGCGTCATCTTCAGTACCATCTACAGCAGTTTTTAAATGACTTTATAATCGTCTCTTCTTTCACAGTTTCCCATGAATTTTTCACCCGGGTACAAAGTTCTGAAATTGTTGGTGGTTTCATACGTCCTGTTGCGGTGACCGCCATCCATTTATTCCACCCTTCTCGCATACAATTTTTAAATGAATTTATAGACGATTTAAAAACAAAAACGTGCTGGAGGGGGTGGCCTTTTTGACGAAGAACGCCCCGTATATATATATATATATATATATAAAATATTGAAATGACAGCATAACAAATAAACTGGATTCGAATTTGTTATTTTAAATACATTATCGATGAAAGAAAATTTATTCCGTCCTTTATAAAACTGGGCATAAGAGTTTCCGATTTATGGTAAAAACTTTCTACAAAATAATAATTCAGGTAACAGCATAGAGTTCAAGTATATTTACAAGGGATATGCATTATTATTTAGGTTCTTAAGATGTAGATCACTCAATTTGAAACAAAAAAGCATATGAATCATTCAGATATGAGTGCTCAATTTGTACGAATAATTTTGCAATAAAAAGGAATTTTAACATACATGTAATCATTCAGGTATAAAAGATTTTTAGTGCTCAATTTTTTTTCAGAAAATAATAAGTTAAAAGTAGATATGATATATCACTCAGGTATTACAAATTTAGAGTACACAATTGTGAAAAATTTGTATAAAAATTTGAGTTGAAAGCATAACTGTGACATCATGCTTTTAACGATATTGAGTTTCAATTTAGAATATTTTATAATGAATAGTAACTTAAAATAACATAAAAATTTATGACCTTTTTTTAGTAAATAATAAATATTTTTAAGAATCTTAATCATAATAATGTTCGTAACTACAAACTTGTCTGTAGGTCTTATTCGTTAAACTATATAAAAATTGTAATTATGTTGATAAAATAAAACAATAAAAATTTAATGAAGTTATTATTTAATATTTTTAAATTGTTCAGGTATTTTAATGATTTAGTACAATGTATTTAAAAATTTTCGGAGCCATGGCTTGCCTGGAGAAAATAATCACAAATAAATTCTTTCGGAACACCTCTTACTTTTGTATGATCAAAACTGAAGATGGTAAAAAGCATCTTATATACTAAACGGCTTAATTCCCTATATATATATATATATAAAATAAATAAATAAAATAAATATATCATCACGCCTTCTACCCATTACTGGGTGTGGCACTCTCGGTAAGTGATATATTTTGCGCGTGAAGTGCGGTTACCAGTCGTCAAATCACGGCCCCCAAACATGTTAGTGGTGGAGGAGCCACAGGAATAGCTTTTTCAAATTATGAAAATTTGTCGCCTGTGGGAATCGTTATCAACTATTTCTGGAGCAAGTTCGTTCACACAAAATTTCTTTAATATTGGAAGCATCCATTGAACTAACTCCTCATCAATTTTTATTGTTTCTACTTCTATATTCTGAGGTGTCCAAATAATGAAATCACATTCCTTTCATCCTGTTATGAATTTTATTTTGATAAATTGTTTGAGGTTAGAAATGAATTACTTTCTATAACCGTACAATTAAAAACTATTATGCCTATGGCACACTGGTCGAGGAGCAGCAACACTTATAAATACAAATCTACTTACCTTACATACATTTGACGTTTGAGGTTAAAACCATATCCAAAAACTTTATTATTACTTATTATTTTGCAAACAACATATAATATATTTATTATTATTATCATTAATAGTCAATCTTAAAACATTTTTACATATCTGATAGCCAAATTTAATTTAGGCTGAAATTTCGATACTTGAGTGTACATTATACGTCATCAAAAATCTGATTCACACAACAAAAACTAATGATTCAGGAACACCAACAATAAATCTATGGCAAATTTGAATTTCAACAATTAATTTCTTACAAATGCTAATATATAGATAAATAAAAAGTAATGTATTACTTTTATATTACATTCACGAATAAATACTATTCAAGAGCAAATAAATTATGAAAATATGTGAAAAAATTGAGATAAACAAAGCGGACCAAATTCACAATTTCGAGTCCGATTTTCTCAAAATTGGGCCCTACGTTTTTAATAAAAAAATATTTATATTTAAAATTAATATAGTCTATAACACAAAAAAAATCAGACAAACACAACACTTTTGAGAAAAAAAAAGAAAAACTCTGTTTTGCATGGTATTTTTGCCTATTTTATTTTTTTGCTAAAAATTATCGTGTTTAATTTGGCTGAAAATTTCATCAGGCTTAGTCTGTCGTATTTATAATTTACTGTATTTTTTATATTGATATCGTAGTGCCCATTTTTAAATAAATTCACATTAAATTTGGTGTAATATATAATTTATTTTCTTTTATTATATGAAAGATATTTCAAATTAGTAATATTATTATAAAACTTTGAATCTTTGATTACAAGAATATGTACAATAAATAATAAGTTTCATTTACATATAATAAAAAAGATATTTTATTTCAAATACAAGACAGATCATCGTTCCACCATTGTTCTGTTGTTATCTTCAGCCCGTGTGGTTCAGCTTAATCTCCTGAGTCAAGTAAAAACACCTGACGTATGTATACTATTTTTTTCCTGAAATTTATCTATCACGAATAATTCAAAGTGTATAAATTTCTTGATAAGAATAGCAGACTACGTATCCAAGGTTACAACAACAACAAAAGAACAGTCAAGTAAAGATTCAAAATATATTGTAAATAATTGAAGAACTTCATTTCAAAGGAAAGATAAAATGTACCTACATTTTGAAGCAAAAAATGTTTTTTAAATATTGGTTTCATTATAATAAATACGTAAATATATTTTATATCATTGAATGTTTCTATCAAAAATACAATAAATAAAAGTAAATGTGCTAACAAATTATATTTTGTACAACGAACCTAACGAAATGTAAATCAAATTTGGAAAAAAATGGCATTTAGACTCTTTTGAACAAGGCCTTCAATAATTCAATTTAAATTCGTATTAAAGATCAGTTTAGTTATAACTTTTGCTATAGTTAGTTGCCTATTTGCATTGGAAAACATCTCATGATAACAATGTGGACAAAATAGGTGGAACCAAATGTGCCAGACGGACGCGTAAAATGAGACAGAAAATATATATCTTAGAAAAAAGGTTATATATAGGAGATAAGTCTGTTACAAAAACGAAAAATCAAAGTTTCTCATATTTTTCACAAGTCCTAAACATAGAAACTTATAGCCTGTGAAACAAAATCTATATCATATGTAGCGAATTATGTATATTAACAAATGCATTAATATTGAAACTAATGGTGCTTCATAGAGCTCGACAAACCAAAGTAAAACCGTGTGTTTTAACTCCACCCATTCAGATAGATAACGAATGGCGTGCCTCTACTTTAGCGCGAAAGTGAAATATATAGTCCCAACGAAAACATTTGGTCGTCCACCATGTACCATATGCATATTTATGCAAAATTTATAATATGATATATTTATTTATTATTAATCCATCATAATTATTTTTTTTTTAATAAATGGAGAGAAAATACATATAGTCTTATTTATAAATACGAGTAAACCACAATTTTTGTAAATAACCCTTTTGACACAGAATGTACCGACAATAGTAGCGACCTTCGAAGACACTCCTCTCAGAGTTTTACTATGGTTTGTCGAGCTCTATTAATAGACTTCGGGATGGATCAGATCGAATCCAATCCTCGAATAAAATATTAGATCCGAAAGTCGGATAAAATATTCAACCTGAAAGTCACATAAAACATGCCATCCGAAAGTCGAATAAAACATCCGTTTCATAATTTATATACACAGCTTTTAGGTATTTACTTTGAATAAAAAACACAAATTCCAATTCTACTCTAAAGAAATGTAACGCTACGTAAAATTTATAAGCATTTTTTCTATGACAACAAAATATGTCTGTAGTTTTTCACAACAAAATTATTTATTAAGTTTCATCTATAACGGTTATTGTTTTTTTTGAATTCGTTAAATATAAATAGGAAAAGCTATACGGATCTAATGATACGCTTGGTCGAATTTCGGATTGGTTCTCGGATCGGATTTCGGATAGGATTTCGGATCGGATCTCAGATCACACAAAAATAAGAAATGTTCCGAAAGAATTTATTTGTGATAATTTTCTCCAAGCGAGCCATGACTCCGAAAAATTTGAAAGCCTTTATACTAAATAATTAAAATACCTATGCATTTTAAAAATATAAATAATAGCTTCGTTAAATTTTTATTCTTTTATTTTATCAATATAATTACAATTTTTAAAAACAAATGAACCAATAATACCTTCAGACAAATTTACAGTTACAAACATTATTATGGTTAAGATTCCTTAAAAATTAATAGAAAGTATTTATTAATGTTACTAAGAAAAGTACTTAATTTTTATGTTATTTTAAGTTACTATTCATTACAAAATATTTATTATAAAGTGAGAACTCAAAATTATTAGTAACATGACGTCACAGATGTACTTTCAACACAAATTTGTATACAAACTTTAAATCATACATCGAGCACTCCAAATTTGTAATATCTAAGTTATATATCATATCTACTTTTGACATACTATTCTCTGTAATTTTTTTATTACAAATTGAACACTAAAAATATTTTATTTCTTAATGTTTAAATCTACTTTAAAATTCTTCTTTTTTACAAATTTATTCTTGCATATTGAAAACTCATGATCCTATCTGAATGTTTCATATACTTTCATACTTCAAAATTTTGAATACTTAAATAATAATACATATACTTTGTAAATGTGCTTTTGTACTTAAATATTTTGTAACAAACTATGCTTTGAAACTCTTTATTGTTTGTCTTTTATACCTAAATTATTATTTTGTAGAAATTAATTTGTCTTTTATGAAACAGGATATTAATCTTTTCTACTTAAATAATATCTCATATGTTTCATCAATTTCTCTTTTCTTCAAATTTTTTGGTTACTAACTTTGAATTAATTCACTCTATTGGGCTAAGTAAGAAATTATACACTAGAGAAATTTTAGCTCATGAAGCCGAAAACTTAGTAAGACCATTTTCTTAAGTTGATAATTCCTCTGAGCCCACGTGTGAAGTATAACTTTTTATCCAACAAACCTTATTAAATGCAAAATTATTTTTTTTTTAAATATTGTTGACTGTGACATATTTTAAATTTTCTAAATTAAAATGCCGATCGTAGTAGTTACCATGGTGCTGTTTATTCTATTGTTTTAATGTTTATTTATTTGCGAAGTAAAAGTTTTCTGCGCTGAAGAGTGTTGGAAGGTAAATATGAACAATTTGGAGATCCTGATGTATTTATACCCGAAGATATTAAAGAACAAGAATCAAAAGAAAAATATGAAAGAGAATACATTAATTTTGACAGATGGAAGAAAGAAAAAAAATGTTAGTGGCTTAAATAAAGATATTCTGTTGACATATTTCTATAATGTTGGAAGCATCATCATTACAGGCCAAGTACTTTATATTGAAATCTACATTTAAAATATATGAAAATGTAAAAAAAAATAAAAGTTTTTGTTGCACTACACAATAAGAATTTATTAAAGAAAGCTGCGTTAATAATGAGCATAACTAAATTATGTGTAGATGACATTGATGATAGAAAATCATATTTATAGGTTACTTTGTTAAATACGAAAACAAATATTGCACGTAAATTTCTAATTATTACAGATGGATATTCTATCAATATAATTGATTTATACAGGCTGGAAATATAAAGTGGAAACAGTTTTTCTCAGAAGTTATTATCGATATAGAAAAATTGTTCGGATAAGGTTTTTAGTACTACTAAGGAGCTAACTAAACCTGTGCATATCTAACAAAAAAATTAAAAATCGAATATATTACTACTTTTGTACTTTTTTTAAATGGCACAGCCTCTGTCTATATTCTTACACCAGTTAATAGAAAATAATGTTTACATTAAAAAGGTATCAGGGTCTTTACCTTCGAAATTTGATAGTTTTGAGATATTAAAAAAAATCTTAAATTTTTTTTCAAAATGATATTTACGTCGGAAACAAAGTAAAGGGTACCTTCAAAATAAAATTTTACAATTGTGTTGTTTCGTGTTGTTTTGCTATAGATACAAAGTATTTGTTGACCAATTTTATTAATTTATGCCAATAAATGAATAATGGATGAAAGTGATCCACAACTTATTATTAAATGAACAAAGTATTACTAACGCAAATTACTAAAGTAATTAGTCAACACCTACCTAAACGAAAGCAACATGAAATAAGAATAGTCCAATTTTACTTTGAAGATACACTTTATTTCATATTCGAGGTACATTTAAAAGTTGAGAAGAAACAAGTTACGATTTTCATTAATATCTAAAAAACTGACAAGTTTAGAAGAAAAAGACCCTTTTAACTTTTGAAAGCAAAAATTATTTTTTATTAATAGGTGTATGAATATACAGGCTGTGTTATTGAAAAAAGTACAAAAGTAATAATATCTACGAAAATTAAACTTTTTAAAATCAGATTTTTATAGATTTAGTTTGCTTATTAGAAACATTAAAAATGTTTTTGAACAATATGTACCGATAATAACTTCTGGCAAAACCGTGTTTCCACTTTTAGTTTCCACCGAGATTTCCATACTGTATATATATATATATATATATATATATATATATATATATATATATATATATATATATATATATATATATATATATTATACGTTGCTTTTAATTTTCATCCTGTATAAAAAATACGCGTTACTTCGTCCAGATAAGATTAGTCAGAAAACATTTTTCATGAATTATGAAACGGTAACTATTTCATACAATCAGATGGGCTAAACACGCTTTCTAAAGTATCTAAAGACATTGCAATTAAAAAAAAAATACCTAATCCAAAAATATATACTGGGTATAGTTTTCGCTGTACTGCAGTCAGCCTTCTCGAGAATGGTGGAGGTGATACAATGACACGTCAACGTAACGGTGGCTGGAAATCTTCCACCATCGCGAAAGCGTACATATGAGATTCCATCAATAATAGAATTAAAATTGCAAGAAAATTAATGAGAAGTGAAATATTTCAAGCCGAAATTTATTTTACTATGGAAGTAACATTGCCATCACAACAAAATACAGCGAATGACAGCTTTAGTATCGAACAGTCTGGAGGATTCCATTTCCACGGCACAATAAATACCATTAATTGTTATTCGAAATCAGACACATATAGCAACACGTTATAAATTTTGAAGATACTTATTACTTGTAGTGTGGATTTATTAATAAAGTACCAATTTAATATAATGTGTAACAGCGTTGTAACATGATAACAAATGTTGTACTGATGTGTAATAATAAATAATTCTAAATTAAAAACTTACTCACTGGTGACTTAGCTCAAAATTGTATCCACTAGCGGGTAATCTGTATCCTTGTTTGTTTACAATCTCGATAGTAGAGATGTTTTTAATAAGAGGTGTTGGATAAAACTTTTGAATGAAATCTGAATGATATCGAGCACTCTTCATCTTTTATGCTTGAATGATATTTTACATGTTTGGACAACTTCTCTTTTCTACAAAATTCTTATTACAAATTGAGCACTCAAAATATGTAACACCTTAATGAATTTTCATATGTACTTTTAAATCACCGTTTCGTACAAACTTTTTATTACAAATTGAGCACTCAAAATCTTTAATACCTGAATGATACTTCATATGTATTTTCAAATCACAGTTTTGTACAAACTTTTTACTACAAATTGAGCACTCAAAATATTTAATCGCTGAATGATATTTCATATGTGTTTTCAAATCACAGTTCTGTACAAACTTTTTACTACAAATTGAGCACTCAAAATCTCTAATCGCTGAATGATATTTCATATGTACTTTCAAATCACCGTTACGTACAAACTTTTTTTTACAAATGGAGCACTCAAAATCTTTAATACCCAAATGAATTTTCATATGCCTTTTTAATTCATAGTTTTGCACAAATTTTTTACTACAAATTGAGCACTCTAAATCTTTAATACCCGAATGAATTTTCATATGTAATTTCAATTCATAGTTTTGCACAAACTTTTTACTACAAATTGAGCACTCTAAATCTTTAATACCTGAATGATATTTCATATGTACTTTCAAATTGCATTTTTTTACAAACTTTTTATTACAAATTGAGCACTCAAAATCTTTAATACCTAAATGATATTTCATATGTACTTGCAAATTGTGATTTCTTCCAAACTTTTTATTACAAATTGAGCACTCAAAATCTTTAATACCCGAATGAATTTTCATATGCATTTTCAATTTAGAGTTTTCTACAAACTTTTTACTACAAATTGAGCACTCAAAATCTTTAATACCTGAATGATATTTCATATGTACTTTCAAATTGCTATTTTTTGCAAACTTTTTATTACAAATTGAGCACTCAAAATCTTTAATACCCGAATGAATTTTCATATGTATTTTCAAGTCACAATTTTGTACAAACTTTTTATTACAAATTGAGCACTCAAAACGTTTTTTACTTGAATGATATTTCATATGTTTTTTCAAATTAGTCTTTTGTATAAACTGTTTATTACAAATTAAGCACTTAAAATCTATTATACCGGAATGATATATCTTAGGTCCTCCCAAATTATTGTTTTCTACAAAAAAATCAGTTGATTTCTTATTCAATGGCCTGTTGTCTTCGCTAGTACTAGTGCATGGACCGCCATCTTGAACAGCATCCGCTAGTAATTCACACTTAAGTTGTTGATAAAGATCTGTGTTGTCTTCATAGGCAACCGATTCGTGTTTGATGTCGATGTCTTCTGCATCAAACGTGTGATCATTTTGTTCATTTGATGATTGTTCAATTACTTCTTCCACCTTATTTTCACGCTGTTCATTAACATATTTTTTAATTTGTAATTCATTAAATATTTGCTCTTCTATTTCGCTGAAAGGCAATAGTGGTTCTTCAAGTTCTTCTTTAATATTTAAATGAATATCATTCTCTTGCTTTATTATTTGATCTTGTTCACAATTAATTATTTTTAATTGTAATTCACTGAATGTCGAATTCTGCAAGTCGTTGGTTCGTTTTAATATTTTTATATAATTTTTCAAATGATTAAAGTTCTCCAAAGACTTTTTCTTAAATGTGTAAAACGAACGAAGTGTTGTGTGGCATGAAGAACATATGTGAACAGGATTCTCCAAGTCCAAAATTATCTGAAAAAAAATTAAATGCCCTGTATTTAAGAAACATATTTTAAATTTGCCTAGTAAATGTGGAAGTTTTTATTAAAAAATTTCGTATCCTAATATATTTTAAAGATAGAATTGTAGGATTAAACGTTTGCGTACATACATTAGTTTCATTGCAAAGGAAACTCTGCCATGATATACGGCAATGTGAAATGAGTTATTAATTATCTGTGGATACTATGATACACCATGTATTTAATTAATTTTGCTGAGATTAATGCTTAAATATTGAAATATGATATACTAGCCTTCCATAATATATTTTACGTATTATTATAAAATATCTCCGGTAGATGTAGATAAATCTAAAATCTAGTGGTAGTGGCAATAACAGGAAAATCAAAATAATTTTTTAAATGCAATCCGGAGTTAATCAAATGAAGTAAGTTATCTCGAAAAAGAAGAAACCAAAAACGTAGCAATAAAATAAAACTGGAAGAATTTAAATTAGGAATATTATGACGAGCATTTCACGAATCTTTATATAATTAATAATAAACAAATTACGACATTCAAGAGTTTAGTGAAAAAAACTAAGCACATAATACGTTTAATTTAATAATAATAATAACGAACACAGGAGAAAGAGGAGCAGAAATCGCAGAAAAACTTTTTACAACAAATAAAGCCCTTCATTTAAACAAATACTTATTAAAAAATAAGGAATTCTCAAAAGCAACAAAAAATAAAATATATAAGACACTGATAAGACCCACACTACTATACGATGCTGAGACACAAACAATGACACAAAGAGAAGAGGAGCAACTCAGAATAGCAAAAAGGAAAATTATAAGACCAATTTTAGGAGGAATTAGAATAGGAGATAATGAGAACAGAACAAGAATGAATACAGAAATACTGCAAGAACTAGAAGGTGAAGATATCACCAGGAAAATAAAGCAGCATTGAGCGAAATGGCTAGGGCATATAATGAGAGCTGATACAGAAACACAATCTCTACAACACTAAAATGGGACCCAGGGTACAGAAGAAGAGGGAGGCCATGGTCAACCTGGATTAAGGAAGTAGAGGAAGATCTGCGAAAAGTAGGAATTGATAAATGGAAGGAAGAGTCGAAGAATAGGAAAAAATGGAGAGAAATTTGCAAGAAAATATAATAGTTAAAGGAAAAGGGCTGATCTCCCTAGAAATTGGAGCTTCCAAGAAGCGGAGCAACCCCTTTAGGGGGTGTTAAGTCACCATATATATATATATATATATATATATATATATATATATATATATATATATATATATATATATATATATATATATATATATATACATCATTGAGAAAATGATCAAAACGGATTCAGTGAACCTCAAAACACGTATTTCCGCAAAAATCTTGTCAACAATTTTTTTCACGATTCCAATACTTCCTTATACTGTGTATAAGAAAGTAAAAATAATTGTCAAAATCACGCGATTATTTATTTATTAGTAATTTTGTTACTTGTTGCCATGGTTTCAGTTGTGAACAAGACGAGATATGTTCTTAAAATAAGGTTGTATTCTACATTAAAATGAAATATTTTTATTTAATACGCGATTTTCATGAATACGAAAAAATATCTTGTGCCCTACGGAAATCTAACGGCATATTACATCCCTCAGCAGAAAACTTTGGGACTTAATATGCCTTTATCTTCCTTTATGGCACAATATACTATTACCATTGTATTTCCTATATAACAAAAAAAAAAGCAAGACACTCGGTAGAAATTTGTTATAAATCAGTATTTCTCCGTATTATGTGATCGCAAAATAAATAATTTGAAATAAAAGTAATTTAACGCTCTCAATATAAATTTATACTGCGAGAACGTTCCTGTTGAGAGCTAAGCTAACCCGGTGCAAAGTAACTCGGGTTATTACAACACCAGGTCATTTTTACGTCAACAATATAGAACAAAAATCAAACAAAAGCACCAACAACAATTTCTCATACGTCAAACAAAAGAGTAAAGATGGCGTTTCTCTTTTTCACACAAAATTATTATATCCCATAAATAATTATACTCTTATTTTATTATCGATTTGCATTTCATTATTTTCGCATTTCAAAGTGATTTTTTCATTATTCATTACTTTGGGTTCAATCGCAGGCGTCATTCGGGATTTTTCTCTTAATATTTTAACTTATGATCTTGAATGTTTAATTCTCAGTTTGAATTATGTATTGTTAATCATTATTTTATACATTTTGCAGAACCATCCATATTTAATGTTTCAAGTACTGTACGAACTGATTCGCTGCCAGTATCACCGGTACGAGCACCGATAATTTATAAAAAGTGTCGAATATGACTAAATTACCAGGCTGCAGTATCCTTCATTTTCAGTCGTAACAGCGTTTACAACTATTAAAGATACAACTTTACAGTTTATAAAATTAAATTGTGAAAAACGCAATTTTGTCAAACATTTAAAATCATTTGTGAGAGAAAATGTTAATTTTTATTTCATAACTTGTAATGATCAAAAGGAACTTGTTATGGATTCGATAATATCCATTTTAATTTCGAATCATTGTATAAATGAAATAAACAGTATAATAAGGAAGAAAAAAATTGTTAATACCGATGATACATTAGCAAGTAAAGTCAAAATGTGCTATGAGAAAAATTGTAAGATTAAAAATATTATAAATAAAACATAGGGACACTAATTTACTGTTGCATTTTTTGTTGAATAGAAAATTTTATTTTTCTGTCACATAATGCACAATTTTTAAAGAAATTGTTAAGCTATTTACATGTACTTCACAATTTCTTTAAAAAAAATTATGTTGTGACTAAAAATATATTTCATATGATATAAATTCCCGACTACGCTTTTAAATCTAGTATAGTTCTTGACCCAACCAAGAGACGGCGCTGAAACAGGGCGCCGGTCTCTAACATTTCAATCTCGTATCTATAGGTATATATATATATATATCTTTGGTTAAACTTAAGGATTTAATATATTTATCAACACTGTTTCGTATAAGAACATATTTACTTAATCTAACATATTAAATAAATCTATGCTAAAACTTTAATCATACTATTGACTTACAAGTTCTGGTAGGATATATTTAATTTGTGCAAATATTTCATTTTCCGGTGTCTTGCGAGTCACTGTTTTTAAATAGTTATCATGTCTTAAGCATACAAAACACATACTGTTTAAACTATACATTTTAAACAAATGAACACAAAGTTATAACACTTAAATATGCAACTGTGCAAATGTAAAAGTCGTAAACACACACACTTTTATATTGCCAACCGCCATTTGTTATCAAACAACAGTATACGATTAAAATAAACATACTGAAAACAGCAACACAAAAGATTATATTCCCATCGTTCTATAAAATGTTCTCAAGTAAAAACTTCAACGCATCCAAGAGAAATGGCATACGGTCGACTTGACAATCCTAGAGATGTAACATGACATCTGGACTGTATTGCCAAACCGTTGGAAGAAAAATTAACGAAAAAGATCTCTTAATAAAATAATCTTAAGTTTTATGTATAATAAAACATAAAATAAATAAATATATCACCACGCCTTTTTATTTATTTATTTATTTAATACACTGCTCTAGAGGCCGGCTCTCAGACAAAACATTACTAGACGGAGAACAACGGCGTTTGTTGTGAAGTAGAATGGGTTAGAATAACTTGGTGATGAGACGGGTGCGCGCCAAAGAGCTAGTACAAGTTGGTGTTATGCAGGTTGCATTTTTGTTGATGACAGTTATCAAACGCGAGCATTTTATTTATTTAAATACAAAAGTGCGTATACAAAACACATAATATGTCAAAAACTAACCTTTACTTTGATGTATCAAAAGTAAGTAATTGAATATAAAAATAATTACACAAATGTTTGCAACTTGCATAACATCAAAGTGTACTCGTTCCTTGCCGAGCACCCGCCTCACCCACAAGTTATTCCATTCCTTTCTGCTTCACAACACTGCATTGACTTGAACACGGCATAATTCGACTAGTATTATACGTCATTGGTTGTTTGTAAAATTACACATTTTTTCTTTTTGTCTACTAAATAAATTTTTTGGTATTCATTTTGTACAAGTGTTGAGTTATTTAAAAACACGTTTAAAAGCTGATAAAATAACAGGTTATGGGCCCAGATATCCTGTAGTTAAAACATTATCAGTTCTTCTAGTTCCGGAATAAAATTGTTGAATTATTTATTTATTTTTAGTTGAAAGTAAATTCTCAAGTATTATTTGAACTAATTTTATTTGATAGTTTTTCGTAATTACATTTAATATATATATATATATATATATATATATATATATATTTTTATATTCATAACATCTAATATCATTATATAAAATCAAGTAAGCAGATATATTACATAGATTAAAATTAATATTCTCAACACTCCCACTTTAATTTTACAATCTAATATATCCACAAATTTGTATTATATCATTTTTATTCTGTTTCTTCTGCTTTGCTAATCATTCCCATCATCGTGCGAAAATTACAAAACTTGTTTCTTGTCAATGCTTTAGTCATAACATCGGCCAACTGTTTATCTGTTGAAATATATTCCACATTAAATATCTTTTCATTGTATTTCTCGCGAATAAAGTTTATGAAATTCTGGATTCTTGATTAGGCGAATCGCACTTTGATTATCAATATAAATTACAGGGAATTAATTTTCAATTTCACCAATATCATTTAGTAATAATTTCAACCATATTAGTTGTTTTACTGTTTGACTTGCAGCTACATATTCTGATTCGGTTGTCAACAGAGCAACTGATTTTTGTTTATGTGAACTCCAAGCAATTGATCCAGATCCAAATTTTAATATAAATCCTGTGGTTGATCTTCGAGTGTCAATGTCACTGGCGAAATCTGCATCACTGTAAACTGTTAGTTTTATTTTTTTATCATGACTGCAAAAGCTAAATCTGGTCGAGTTGCTACAGCAAGATACATTAAAGTGCCCACAACTTGACGATATGGTACTCCCACTGCTTGTACTGTTTCTTCATCTGATGATCTTTCAAGCTCAATGAATAATGCTGATCTGCTGGTACTGAAACTGAATTAGAATATTGCATATTAAATTTCTTTAACATTCTTTGAGCATAACCAGACTGATGAATAAATATTGATCCATCTTCTTCACGCTGAATCTCCAAACAAAGAAAATGATCCAGTTCGTAAACTTTAATTTCAAATTCTCGTTTTAAATAATTTAATAATAGCTCAATCTCATCTTTAGATGAGGCAGCAATCAAGCCATCGTTAACATAAATTGCAAGAATTAATTTATTTTTATTTCTTTTTCTGTTGAAAACACAAGGATCTGCTTTACTTATTTGTAAGTCGAATTTCATTGAAAATGTTGTGTGAATCTATGATTCCAACATCGTGAAGCTTGTTTTAGGCCATATAGACTTCTCGGAATACCTTATTTGTCTTATCTTCATATACTGTCGGTTGTTCCATGAAGATATCTTCGTCTAAATTTCCATATAGAAATGCAGTTTTTACATCGAATTGCTTCAATTTTAAATTTTTAACTGCTGCAATAGATTGAATCAAATTTTACCACAGGACTAAATGTTTCTGCATAATCAATACCAAACTTTTGTGAAAATCCACGAATTACCAATCTTGCCTTCTACCTGTCAATGTCTACATTTGCTTTTCGTTTTATACGATACACTTATTTACTGCTAATTACTTTTCGGTCACTTGGTAATTCAGTTAATTTCCTTGTTTTATTCTTTCTTAATGAATCAACTTCTTCATCCATAGCTTCTTTCCACTTTTCATTATCTTCAGAGTTTATTGCTTCTTCATATAATAAGGGTTCATTACATTCTGCAAGTAAAGCTATTTTCTCATTAAAACATAATAATTTTTCAGACTGTACTATTTGCTTCCTGTTTCATAAATTATATGATGGTGGTCTCTTGTTTTCATGTTCAATAATTTCTGTTATTTCTTCTATTTCTTTTTTGTTATTTTCATTGATATTATCTTGTAAAATTTCATTTTCGTCATTCCTTGGCAAAGCTAATTTTATATTTACTTCATTCTTTTCAGATTTATTTTTACTTTCTTCATGAAATATAAAATTTTCAGTGAAGATAATATCACGACTTATTTCTACTTTATTTTTCTGTGGATACCATACAAATATACCTTTTTGACTTTTACTGTCCCATTTACTTCGTTTTCCTTTAGGAATATGTGCGAAGACCTCTGTACCAAATACATGAAGTTTATCTATTTTTGTTTTCTTTTTAAACCAAAGCTCATACGGTGTTTTACCCTCTTCTGTACTTTTCCCTGTTTTATTTAAAACATAAACAGCCGAATTGACAGCTTCTGCCCATAATTTTAAATCCAGTCCTTTTGCATGAATCATTGTTCGGCTAGTTTCCACAATAGTTCTAATTTCTCGTTCAACTGAACCATTTTGTTGTGGTGTATATGGAATATTTCGCTGATGTCGAATACCATGCTGTTCTAATATTTCCCGTACATCTTTATTCACATCTTCCAGTCCATTATCTGTACGTAATATCTTTACATGATATCCGGTTTCATTTGTTATACTTTTCAGAAATATTTTCAATTTATCTTTTACTTCAGTTTTATTTGATATGAAGTAAACTGTGCGATAATGTGAATAATCATCCTTGAATAATACAAAATATCGTGCACCACCAATTGATTTATTTTCCATGGGACCACATACATCTGAGTGTATTAACTCCCCTGGTAGTTTTGTTTTCGAATCGCTGGAATGAAAAGATTTACGACATTGCTTACCATATGCATTGCACATGCTTCACAAAAGAATTCTTCTTTTGTATCAGTAACTTGAATATTCATATTTTTAAGGAATTTACGTACATATTGAACATTTTGATGTCCTAGTCGTTCATGCCATAATTGCAGACTTTCCTTTTCAGCTATATTTGCTTCACGTTCTTGACTATAGTTTATATCAGGGATAACAACTTTATACATTAGTTGATATAAACGAATGTGTCGAACTCCCACTGCAACAACACGACCATTTTTTATAAATTCACATCTTTTATGATCAGAAATCATTTTTAATCCTTTATCAAGAGCAGCACCTGTTGAAAATAAATTTATTTTTAGATCAGGTACATACAAAACGTTGGATAAATGTTTCTCTGTCCATCTTCCTTCTGCATATGCCAATATGTTAATGTTTCCTTTTCCTTTCACCTGTAAACTTGTTCCATTACCAATTCGTACTGTTAAGGGATGCTCGATAGGCTCGAAATTAATGAACCAATTGCGACAGCTTGTCACGTGATCACTGACTCCAGAATCAACATACCATTGATTTTTGTCATCCATAATGAATCCTACGGTGTTCATGGTTGTCTTTTGCGGTGGATTGATTCATACATAAAAAATCGTTCTCAGTTAGTGTATGTTAATGGCTTTAAATCTCGAATTATAAACGTCACTTCTGGTGTACCTCAAGGGTCACATTTAGGGCCATTACTTTTCAATATATATATTAACACTATATCGAATCACTTTCATGACTGCGAATTTCTACTGTATGCAGATGACTTAAAGATTTATAAATGTATAGAGTCCTTTAATGATTGTGATTTGTTACAGAAAGAACTTAATAAATTAGAACTATACTGTACTGAGAACGATTTAGCTCTTAATATTTCTAAATGTTACATTGTAAGTTATACTAGAAATAAAAATCTTACTCATTTTAATTATATGTTGCAAAATAATACTCTACAGCGTAAAACCACCATTAGAGATCTTGGTATTCTTTTCGATTGTAAATTATTATTGAATGAACATATTGATTCTACTGTTAATAGAGCATATAAAATATTAGGATTTGTTTTCAGATCATGTAAAAATTTCACTACAATTGAACCATTTTTATTATTGTACAAATCTTTAGTACGTCCTATTGTTGAATATGCTTCTCAGATATGGAATCCTACTTACACTAAAAATACCACTCTTCTGGAATCTGTGCAAAAAAAATTTGTAAATATGTTAAAATATAAATTCTTCACTACAAATGAAGATTACAAAACCATATTAAAAGAATTAAATTTGCAGTCTCTTGAACAGAGAAGACTAACAGCTGACATGCTCCTATTATTTAAAATTGTAAACAATCATATGGACGGTCTTAATATTTTAAACAACTTTAATTTCCATGTTCCACAAACAAATACAAGGAATAAAAATCTGTTTAATGTTGCAAATTGCAATACTAATAATTACAAAAACTTGACAGTTAACAGGATTATGGAAACATATAATAGGAACTATCAGCAGTTAGATCTCTTCTCTTTAACTGTATCACAATTTAAAACAGCTTTAAACCGCTCTGATTCTAATTCAAACTTATAATTTTCTTGTTTATCATTATTGCAAATGAATTATCGTCTTTATTATTATATGTTGTAAAATTCTTATGTTGTGGGTTTTTCTGTTGGCTTCCCAAATATAAATAAATAAATAAATAAATAATGACATTATTTATTTGTGTCCCCACAAACGCGTCGCCCCTTGAATTAATATGACTTCTAGTTACTAAATTACCTTCTTTTTCATCTCTTTTTCGGTAGCGACATTCATTTTTCAAATGTTCAGGTTTATTACAATAATAACATTTTCCTGGTTTTCGTAAGTTTTAAATTCATTACTAGTTCTTTTTACAAATGTTTTCTTTGTTGATAGCGCTTTAGATTCATCTTTATTTTCTCGCCCAGTCTCCCAGTCTCTTCCATCATTAGTCAAGAAGTTAAATTTGACAATGTTCGTTTATTTTCTGACGTTGATTCCCATGCACTATAAAAATAATTATAATATGATGGTAAAGTTACAAGTCATCATCATTGAGTCGGATATCGGTTCTCCAAGCTGCTTTACTTGGAATCCAATTTCTTCTAATTTTGAAATATGAGTGGCCATATCATCAGCTGGATCCTTTGTATATTTGTAAAATTGTTGCTGAATCTGATGTAAATTTGATTCAGATTTATGTTCATAAATATTTAATAATTTGTCTCACATTATCTTGGCTGTTTCACAGTTCATCAAATGTACAAATGGATGTTGATCTACAGTTGTAGCAATCATCTTTTGTGCCTTGCTGTTTGCTCTTTTCCAATTTTTTATTTCATCTGTAAATCTTACCTTTGCTTGTAGGTACTCGTATATCGGTTTCCTCTAGAGGTCGACATATTTGAAAATTTTGATATCCGATCCGATCCGACTTGATTCAAGATCCGATCCGATCCGACTCTATCCGAGATCCGATCCGAAATCCGATCCGAAATCCGATCCGAAATCCGATCCGAAGATCCGATTCGAGATCCGATCCGAAATCCAATCCGAGATCCGATCCGAAATCCGATCCGAGATCCGATCCGAAATCCGATCCGAAGATCCGATCCGAAGATCCGATCCGAAGATCCGATCCGAGATCTGATCTGAAATCCGATCCGTAATCTGGTCTGAGATCCGACCAGACGTGTCATTAGATCAGTACAGTTTTTTCTATTTATACTAAACCAATTTTAAAGTTGCATATTCGAAAGTAAAATAACAGTTATAGATGAAATTTAATAAATAATTTTGTTATAAAAATCTGAAGCGACATATTTTGTTGTAACGTTATTTAAACATTTTTATCACAGAACATAAATGCTTATAAATATAACGTAGCGTTGGAATTGGAATTTATGTTTTTACTAAGAGTGGATACCTAAATGTTATGTACGTAAATTTCGGATCGGATGCTTTATCCGACTTTCGGATCGGATATTTTATCCGACTTTCGGATCGGATCTTTTATCCGACTTTTGGATCGGATATTCTATCCGACTTTCGGATCAGATATTTTATCCGACTTTCGGATCGGATCCGATCCGAGAGAGCTCCGATCCGATCCGATCCGAATGCGATTTCGGATCGGATCGGATTCGGATTTCGGATATTTTTGCCGACCTCTAAGTTTTCTCATCATTTTTAGACAAGACCCGTTTCGCGTATTCACCCGTTAAAATGTCAAATAAATCATAAGAATTTAGAATAATTCTTATTTGGAACTTCCAATGTGCCCAATTACTTGAGTTTTTTTTGAAAAGTTCTGAATCCATTTTTTTTATAAATACTTTATAATTCTTTACCTTTATTTTATTTTATTTTTTTTATTTTTTTTTTACTTTCAACTTTTATATCATAGGAAATTACATTCCTGAGCTCATAAGCTGTTGAATTATTTATTTATTTTTAGTTGAAAGTAAATTCTCAAGTATTATTTGAACTAATTTTATTTGACAGTTTTTCGTAATTACATTCAATATTTTTTTTTTATATTCATGACAACAACATCTAAATATCGTTATATAAATAAGCAGATGTATTACATAGATTAAAATTAATATTCTCAACAAAAATCTTAAAAAGTTAAAACGTGTCAATAAAAATAAAAATGTCGACGTCAAATGATACAAAGGACATTGTGTTAGTAAACAAATTGAAAACTGTAGATGACTTTCAAATATTGAAATGGACGGTAGACATATTATTTGAATCAAAAGGTCTCCAAAATATAATAGATGGATCTGATGTCAAACCAGGAACACCAGGCAAAAATCTGAATTCATTTTGCTTAAAAGGCCAAGAACATAATAATTTCATCCATAGATTAGAAGCCACTATCACTCATAATGAATTGCAAAACTGCTCAAAAAGTTATGCGATCTCTTTCAATGTGACAACAGTCTGCATAAGTAAACTTGAGCGCACGATTAGTTAAAGAAGAAAAAAGACTTAATATGGTAGAAGAAAATGAACAATTCGAAATTTGCTGCACAAACAAGACTGTGTTTTAGATGCAATTCACCAAAACACATTGCAAGACAAAAAGGGCGAGAAGAAGTTTTCAGACGAATTTAATACTAATAACAATAACAAACAAGGATTTTATAAAAATCTAAATATTACTGACAAACCATGCGGCATTTTCAAGAAACATAATTACAAAGAAGAAAATTGCTTTTCTCATAAAAATAAAACTGAAAAAAATTAAACTCGTACATCTGTTTGACTACTTCAGCTACATACTCAAAAAACGAATGTATTGTAAACTCGGGGTCTACTAGTCACATGATAAATAATGATAGTATATTAACAAATGTTGAGGAAGCTTCAGCATGAATAGGTGTCTCTAGACAATCATGTATGTATCACGTTAGCGCAAAAATTGGTATAGTTCAGACAAATAAATGTGATCTTAAAAAAATTTTTGTACACACTAGCATTAATATAGTATTTTTCGAACTATAAGACGCACCGGACGATAAAACGCATCTCAAATTTATAAGATGATTTTTAGAAATATATATTTTAATGTTACTTTCGGATCATAATTTTGATTTATTGTTAACATAACTCGTACTAGCAATATTCAGTTCATCTTCACTCTCGGTACTATTACTCGTCTCGTTAATGTCACCGTTCGTATTACTTTCGTCTGAACTATTGTTGTCACTCCTTTCAAAAACTGCGTCATCTTCAGTACCATCTATAGCTTTACTTATTCCGCATTTTTTAAATGACTTTATAATCGTCTCTTCTTTCACAGCTTCCCATGAATTTTTCAGCCAGGTACAAAGTTCTGAAATTGTTGGTCGTTTCATACGTCCTGTTACGGTGACATCATGATTTGGCACCGCCATCCATTTATTCCACTCTTCTCGCATAAAATTTTTAAATGGATTTATAAACGATTTATTGAAAAAAAAATTAATTTTACCTTCGGACCATAAGACGCACTCAAAATTTGAGTCCATTTTTCTATGTAAAAAGGTGCGTCTTATAGTCCGAAAAATACGGTATATAAAAAAATAGTCAGTTAACGCAGTTACAAAGAATGGCGGCTCAGTACTGTTTGAGAAAGATATAGTCAAGATCAGTAAAGACAACGAAACAATATCGGAAGACACTAAAAATTAGAATGGTTTATATGTAATTGACGTTGTATCTGATTCTAGAAAAGATACATTATCAACCGAGAAACAAAATAAACTATTAATGTAGCATAGAAGACACATAAGTAACGATGATTTAAGAAATCTAGTTAAAATCACTCAAGGAATCAACTTGTCCACAAACCAGTTAGACAACCTGATTTAGGATCAGTTCAGGAACAGTTCTAGGGGACTTAAAACGTGCCAATTAAACAACCGGGTTAATTTAAAAATTCCAAATAAACACAGCCAATGTCGTACTATTAAAATCCCACAAAAAAAACGTATTATTATTTGTCACAATGTTATACATTTCATACGATGAAATGAAAATAACAAGTTAAATACATCTTCATAAAATAAAAATATACATTTTAGACTGACCGAGATCCCTGTTCCTACGCACACCTATAAATATGCCTCTGAAGATTATGGAAATAGGGTATTTCTATCACTAGGCCAGAAACTGTTCTTTTGCGAGAACTGCCAAAAGAGTTTCTGGCCGTTTGATACATAAGATTTTTGGAGCCGATTTAAATGAAATTATTGATTTATTTATCAAATTTTAAATACTAAAATGTTTATCTTCCAAGCACTCCACACATTAAACTGACACTGACAGCCAGGTTATGCCAATGCTAACCTTATCAGAGTCCCTAGTGTTTGCCGGTCTATTCCGGAAATAGACAGTTTCTGGACGATTTTGAGTTATACAAAATTAGTGGATGGAGGCATGAAATAGTATATTACATAACAAGCATCGAAAGTGTAAGGTACACGAGCACAGTTATCACAACTAGTTCATTTTTTAATAATTTGATGTAGTAATTAGTAGTAAAATTGAATTTGTAAAAATATATAGTATGCTTTAATTGAAATTGTTATTTATTACTCGAAAACGAAAACGAATATTATGAATTTACATCTGACGTTATTTGCACTACATATTGTAATATATTAATTTTACATGATTATTGCTGTTCTCTTTCGATGGGACTAGGTTATAGTATATTACATAACAAGCGTAAGATAACGTGCGAGTGTACAAATTGAAAAACGAGGCGCGCAGCACCGAGTGATTTAAGTACACGAGCACAGTTATCACACTTTCGAGCGAGTTATGTACACTATTTTTCAGACGACCACAAAATATTTCTAAAAAAAGTTTACAAGAGCAATGTTGTCGCACTGTGACAGCTGATGTGTTTTTGTTGGTAAGCATGGACGTTTGACGTTTGAGGTTAGCTATTGTGATACCAACTGTTCTAACCATAATGTCAACATATTGTATAATGTAAAAATATTAGTAAATAAGTAATTATTTATTTAAAAAATAAGATTCTTGTGCAAATATGTTGAAAAATCAGTTAAAACTTCAATTTAAATAATGATACAAATTCTTTTCATTTATTTTATTGTTTTCTTTTGTCGTAACGCCATCTATTGTCAATCAGTGGAACTTCACCTGATATATTAGAAGTGTACATTATACTAACATACGAGGTGTATGTTAGGTTCAACTTTCCGTAGTAGTTTATGATGTTGTTATGGTTACTTTCATAAGTGGTCGTCTGAAAACATATTTACGTTCTACAAGGACAGGAAAATTTTATTATATATTCACGCGATATAATTCTAGCTCCAATAGAAGTTATAAATAATTTTGTATTATTATATCTACGAAGAATGCAATTACGAGATATATAGATTTAGATACGTGTTGCGTGTAGTTTTTATTTCTTACATCAAATTATTTGTTTATGTTTACATATATCTCATTTTTTCTTAAACTTATGTTTGTATTTTAAAAGAATTGTTGATCCTGTAGTAACATTAATAGTAGGTATTTTTAGCTTCAACAAAGTTGTTGAATTAATTCTTTTCATTTATTGTGGACGATTCTACGGTTAACTCAACATAACAAAATTTTTTTATAGAATTACACGTTGAGATATAGTAGTATCCAATTTTTTCATTTACGAAGTATGTTTTTTGTGACATTTAAATATGAAGAATGTCGCGTAATTCATTTTATAAAAAAGCAATTATAAAACAAAACTTTTTTTTTGTAAAATGGCCGGTAGAGAAAAATACAAAAATTGTGTCAAAACATGTTCTTGGCAGTTGAAGAAAAATTTATTTTTTAAATGGCATTGTAAGATTTTTATTACGTTTTTCTATTTTAAAACTTGGTTGAACAAAAAAAAAATCGTATTCTATAAGATAATTATACAAAAAGAAAATATATGTTACAAATAAATAAATAAATATATCATCACGCCTTCTACCCATTACTGGGTGTGGCACTCTGCTGAAGCAGATCTCGGTAAGTGATATATTTTGCGCGTGAAGTGCGGTTACCAGTCGTCAAATCACGGCCTCCAAACATGTTAGTGGTGGAGGAGCCACAGGGATAGCTTTTTCAAATTATGAAAATTTGTCGCCTGTGGGAATCGAACCAGGGACCTCAGGATCCACAGGCCGACTTCATACCACTTAGCTAGCCATCCCATAAATATATGTTACATTTAATTTAATTGGTTTATTTTGTTAAATATGGATTACTGGTTTTGGTAAAGTCTTTATTAGAAAGACGATGTTTCGATTCTGTATAGAATCATTCTCTAGTCTTATGTGAAGTTAAATTTACATGTTAAAATTAATTTTGCTACCGTAACGTTGAGGTAAATATTTAAGTTAAAATTTTTTAATGTTTAAACAACTAATTGAAAGTGAAACTTCACTTTCAAGAGTCAACGGATGACTTAATTGGTTAATGTTAGTATATTTGAATGAAAGTTCCAAATATAAAAGGAATGTTAGGGTTTTATGTAAATATATCTTGATTTCGCGTACCTATACTACAAATGCAATTTAAACTTTTAAAATGCTGTAAGTCTTTTAAACTTTATTATAATATTGCTTGTTTCTGCATCTTGAGAAAGATGGATTTAAATAAGAACAAAACAAATTTAAAAGTTGTTGAAATCATTTAAGAAATTTTTCAAGTTTACATGTTTATCGTTATCTTCTTTAACATATTTCTTATAAATCTTTATACATTTTTTTTTGTTCCTAATCTTTTAATTACGATAATTGTAAAGCCCAGTCTAGAGATTAATTATAACAATTGGTTTCGTCACCTAGGAGTTCTCCACAAAAAAAAAAACGAATATTTTATAATAAAAGATAAAAGTACAATGTCAGAATTTCTGTTTAATTTAACTGATATTTTATCTATTATAGTTTTTAAGATCTACGTTTAAGATTTATTTTGGTTATAATGAAATACTTTTATAAAATATTAGTTTTATTGTATTAAAAAGTGACGTTTTGATTAGAACATTTGTATAAAAAGATAACCTTTTCAGAGAAATATGAATGCCCATACATATTTTTCGGTCTAGGACGAAAAGTACTTTGGCATCTAAATTAATTAAATTAAAAATTTTAAAAACAAAAATTTACAATCGAATAAATAATAATGTATGACAAGCAGACGAGAAAGATTACGGTTGTCGAACTCAACTTCGTCTAGTCTGGCAATTTTCAGTTTCGTAAATATCTGTAAATATTTTCAAATTATTATGATTGGTATTCATTATTATTATAACATGCACAAAGCTAACTCAGAACTGATAATATTTTTGATTACACTGAATCTCTTGGCATGTACGCAAAATTATAGTTCGAAAAATGATATCTTTACACTAGTTTTTTACTTCATATAACATAATCAGTATTTCACAAAATTTTTATTACATTTTTTAATTTGTTTTTATATAACAAAGTAAATAAAGTATTTTCCTACATTTTAAAATTAATCATAGATGTAAATATTTAAATGTCCAAATAATAACCCCTTACCGTGTAAAATTAACTCAGGACATAAAAAAACTTACGATCTCTATTGAAAAGCCATGTATTATTATTCAAAATATTATTTTATTATCAATAGTAACGTATTAATATCTAAAATATTTAATTAAAAAGTGAATTATTCAAAACGATCGCCATTAATGCCCTTGTAACGTACGTGGATCAAATAAACTAAAACTTCACATTGTGAGGCAATGCGTATGTGCACCGAGTTACACTGAGATGGGAATTCGGCATAAAACAATATTACAATTATAACAATAGGCAAATGAAGCGAAGCGTTTCACCCCCTACCGGTAATTTTGGGGACTGCTGTATCCAGGATTTATTTTGAATTGTATTATATTGCCTATGTTACAAAACGTTAGTTTTAATTTAATAATTTTTACATAAGTTAGTAATTAATTCGTCGTTATGTTATCAGTTCGAATTATATTAGTTTATAATAAAGGTTTATGTAAGGAGTTAGACCGATCTTACACAGTAAACAGATTTCTTACGTTAGTTTCTGTTCATCGGTTGAGGAGTAAAGTTGTAGCGAGACAGTTAAGTTGGTAGTGATCAAGTCGCGGTGGATAGTGTTTGGTTAGTGTTGAGCCGATTACATTAGCGAGGTGAGTCAGTTAATCTAGAGCATGTATGAGAGAGTATGATTGAGTTGGGGTGCATAGCACTGTTAGCAGTCTGTCCATCACGGGGATGATGTTGAAGTAGCGGACTGTAGTGGCTACAGATAGTTCTGTAGCTGCCGACGGCAGCAGCCGGGTGCTGTAGTAGCCACAGATAGTTCTGTGGTTACCCACGATAGCAGCGCTGAAGGCTGTAGTGACCTGGCTGGCCTTCGGGTAGCCTTCGGGCGTACGGGGTCACCAACGGAGCAGTCCCGTGAACTGTAGTGACTACAGATAGTTCTATAGCTGCCAACGGCAGCAGCCGGGTGCTGTAGTGGCCACAGATAGTTCTGTGGTTGCCCACGGTAGCAGCGCTGAAGGCTGTAGCGACCTGGCGGCCTTGTGTAGAAAAGGTGTTCGGGGTTGCCCTCATGTATGAATGATGTTTAGGTTTTGGTAGATTGACTCCTCATTGAGTTTGTTACTCACGGTTTGGTTCTTACAGGCAGTAAATGGTTTACGCTCGCGTTAGGTGATACGCGGATTGTTCCATTCGGGTTTGCTTAGTTTTGCGAGTACATTTGCTTTACGTGTCTACTTCAGGTGAGTTTCGTTTATATTTGTTATTAAGGCATTTGTGGGTACAAATGTAGTCTGGATTAATTATGCTACACATCCATTGTATAACAATACGAATGTTTGATTATTGCTAATGGCAAGAATTGCCCGTCTAATATTATCATCGTGACACCTATATTGGATAAAGATATTGAAATATTATTGGTGCTCTCATAATAATGTCTAACGATTATTGCTGGATAACAGGAAATGAATCTATAAGAAAAAAAAAACATTCAAATGTAACTTTTCATGTATTTCCAAAGAAAGAAACACAAAAAGTGAAATTTGAGACAAAATTTGGGGTTGCCGAATTTATATATAAGCATGCAGCATGGAATATGATTAAAAATAAGGAAAAAGTTAACCCGCGTTCGGTATTATGTTCCTCACATTTCACAAAAAAATATTTCATGGTAGTAATTAAGTAATATATAAATAGAGCTGCATTGAGATGCAAAATATCGAATCAAGTGTATATAAAAATGAATATGAAAATACTACACATATTACTTTATTACTAACATGAAACAAAAATATTTTTTTGTGAAATGTAGGGAACATGATGCCGAACGCGGGTTAACTGCTTTAACATGCGAGAATCTTTTATATGCAGACGATCTTAAAATTTTCTACCCTGTTTCTACTATTTCTTCAAAGTAGTAGTAATTAAGTAATATGTAAATAAAGCTGCATTCAGATACAAAAGATCGGATCAAGTGAATTTGAAAATGCTATCTACACATGATAATGTCGAAATAGAGGAAAGTCACGATACATATATATATATATATATATATATATATATATATATATATATATATATATATATATATATATATATATATATATATATATATATATATATATATATATATATATATATATATATATATATATATATATTTAGAGCATAAAACTTTACATCTTTAGATCTATATGTGGGTGTATATATATATTAAAATTAATTTTGTTTATTGGTTTAGATGTAAAGTTTTATGCTATAAATATATATATATACATATAGATCTAAAGATGTAAAGTTTTATGCTCTAAATATATATATATATATATATATATATATATATATATATATATATATATTAGAGCATAAAACTTTACATCTTTAGATCTATATGTGTGTGTATATATATATATATATATATATATATATATATATATATATATATATATATATATATATATATATATATATATATCTTTAGATATATATATCTTTAGATATATATGTTTATATATATACATATTTATAGCATAAAACTTTACATCTAAACCAATAAACAAAATTAATTTTGCATGCTTCGTAACGGCAAAAATTATATCTAAAAATAACGAAAATAGCCTCAAAATTATCGATAGCCATGGAATTGAAACAAATGTTTAACGTTTTATCTGTCAAAATAATTTCACGGGCGTGTAACTATAATAAATTTATTAAATAACCAATCGGAAACGATAGGGTTTCTGAAGTACAAATACACTCTAAAGACTTACTGTCGTACATTTAATAAATATTGAAAGTGCATTAAACAGTGTTACAGACTTAGTAAATTTTAATTTTTAAATTTTATTCTAAATTCAATATAAATGACAATCGTGTACAGGTGTACATAAATTAATTACGATTTAAATTTTGCACTTTTATCTCTTTTATTTTATATTAGTTCTTTTTTATGCATAGGTAATTGGATTTATGCATAATGTATTTCAAAGATAAGTGCAAAATTTTATTTTAGAACATGCTATATATTTCCAACATAAATTTAAATTAATAATAACATGCCTATTTTTCCTGAAAAGTTTTTCACATGCCTAACATTATACACTGTTTTCAAGAAACTTATAATTACCAAGTTTCATTAACAAATCTTATCTCGTTCATGAGATATTGCACACTTGGACACACATCCATCCATCCATCCACACACACACACACAGACATCATTGAGAAAATGATCAAAACGAATTCAGTGGACTTCAAAACACGTATTTTCGCGTAAATCTCGTCAAGGATTTTTTTAACGATTCCAATACTTCCTTATACTGTGTATAAGAAAGTAAAAACAGAGAAAAATTATTTTGTATGTAGAATAATATATAAAATATTCAATTTTTTGTGGAATACCCTGTTTTACTCTATTAGGTACGTTTAAATACCTAGTTAGTCATATCTACTCTTTAAACTATTAATATTTTATTCATAATATTCAGGAAATCACTTACAAACTTTTAGTTATTTTATATTAAGAAAGTATTTAAAAGAAAAATATATTCTTGTGTAGCGCGGAAGGACAAAGTATATTAACCTCAAATTTCTGAAAACAATGTGGGCAATGAACGACAAAGCGATCATGATAACAAAACCATATAATCCACTTTCTATACACGCTAAATAAAGCAATTATTTTATTAATAATTCGCCTATTTGCCGGAACAAACAAATTCAAATACGTATTAAAACGAAAGTGTGAACACTTTTATTTTAGAACCCAACTTGGCATTTTGCCAATGTTGTAAAATTTATATCTAGAGTTTACAATTATTATTCCAACGACACTTTTTAGTGTAAAGCTAGGTACAGTACTAAAATGTGTATTTTCTCGCCAGATTCTCGGAATCTGTTCTATTTTTGAAAGGTTGTCAACCTGAGAAGAAGCTTAAACGAGTAATCAATATGAAGATAGAGAATATACGAGTATATTTACAATGTTTGTGTGAAGTAAATATTTAATTTATTAGTTTAGTAAACATTCTCATGATTAACTTTACGCTTATCTTGATCATTCATTTTTATACATAAACAATGTATCAATTTATGGAATTGAATAGTATTGGCACCGATCACAGAACATACGATTATAGGCGTGTTTCTTTGGACTGTGATTCATAATCAAAGTGATCAAACTTAACATGATCATGAAGAATCATGTTTCTTCGTTCGTTATTCGTTATCCCTACTCTTTCATTTTGTGATCACGAAACGACAATCCCCCTACCCTTCTGAATCATACTTTTTCTATGATTCATGTTGACTGATTCACATCGAAGGTTTAAAAATGGCTTCTGATGATAAATTTATGTGCTTTATTTGTGGAATTAAGGGAAATTGGCTGCTTCTGGAAGAATTTTTAAATGGCTTACATGGACACTCATTTATGAAATTTTAAAATAGGTTAGTTTGTGTATTTGACATTTGCAGTTATTTTAACGTTCATACTATAGTATCGCGTCGATCGGGTTGGATTTGAATCATTATTCCTGTTCGATGTTTTCTTCAGTATCATATTTAATCATGATTCAACGCAATCACGATCAAAGGAATCATGATTTAGAAAATCACAATCACAATCCAAAGAAACATGCCTTATATCTAGTATTTCATCAAGACAAGATTTCTTACCTTGAGATATATTTTCTGCCTTGATGAGTTCTTAATCATGTATTTCTTGTTTCAATATCACGATTTTCTGTAACTGCTACAATTATTTAACAACAATTTTATTTAAAAATATATTAGAATTATTATATTATTATTAAATGTAATAAGTAACTAGATGAACATTTTCCATTAAGAACGGACAACCAAAACGCCTTTTTGCGCAACAGTCAAAAAAAGTTAATATTCGTGTACTTCGTTCGTGTAAATGAAATTCATTTTTCTTGTACACATACTTTCTCGGACGTCGCTGTTGGCAACATACAAAAAAATAACTTTCTTGAGCGTTGCTATTAAAACGTCTGATAAAACTGCTAAAATATTAAATATTTGCTGGAAATTAATGTCAAACTAGGGTACAGTTTCCTTGGTTACAGAATCATATTTATATGTACAAATAAAGACATATTTCATTTGTCATCTGGATCAGATCTAACTTATATTTACTGAGTCAGATCACTTATTTATTTCGCTGGATTACTTCGCTGACTTTATTTCAAGTTCTAGAATTATTGATTCTAATTTGCTTTGAAGTAATTCTCCCCAAAAAGTGCCTCACTTTGCTTAGTTCAGTTTGTTTTGTCATGTTGTGTAATTTATCAGAACTTATTTAAGTAAACCACGTGGCAAATGGCATACAGCTATTAACTGTAAAAGTGTTGCTGCTGAAAAACAACAAATTCAAAACTTATAAATTAATTTAATAAATATAATTACAACCGCATACCGCTTCTTTAATCTCGTGTGGAATTAACATTCCTTCGTTACTTTCTATTAAATATTGTAAATTAATTAATATTTTCTGACTGACAATATTCACAAAATGCAGAATGACATTTATAAACGTTAAATTTGTTTTTACCTATCCACCGTTTAATAAAAGCATAACAACATGATGAGTACGCTGTTGCTGATAACATGAAAAATATTAAGAATAATCACAAAATTAATATAAATTTTAACCAATCGACAAAAAACTTATGTCTTCAACACGGCAAAAAAGCTAATTTACTGTCTTGATTAAATTGTGTAGAATTACTGAGGCAGTAAATTTGCAACTTTTTTGCCTACTTAACCAATGACATTTTTTTTGTTTACATTAAGTTATATCCTAAATATTTATAATTTAGTTTATGAAAACAAGTATTCCTATCAAGAAGTATAACAGCTTCTTTTCTTGATATTTATTTATTAATCAAGTTTTCAGTTTTCTTTCCTGATTTTGTCAAAAACTGATTATCTCTGAAAAACTAGTTAAGATTGGAACCTGCATACCCTATCTGTCTACATATACTGAACTGAAGGTTTATTTAACAAAAATGGCTGGTGTCTATCGGATATCTTCGTCACGCCGAACTTAGCCGAATAATAATAATAATAATAATAATAATAATAATAATAATAATAATAATAATTTATTTGCTAGAGTGATCATATACAGATATATAGCACGTCAAATACATAAATACATACAATAATTTAATTATAAAACTTCATTAAGATATTCATTTACACTGTAATATGTTTTATCTATCAAAAATGTTTTCAGCTTTACTTTAAATTGTCTGTTTGTCTGCGCATTTTTAATAGACTTCGGTAGCTTATTTAGCAACCTTATACCCATTGAAATTGGATTGTTGGCGGCTAATTTTAATTTATGTTTAGTTGTGATAAAATTGGATTTATTTCTAGTGTTGTAATTGTGCACATCTTCGTGAGTTTTAATATTACTACAATTACTTCGGGCAAATAATATAACCGATAAAATATACATACAAGGCATGGTTAATATTTTTTCATTTTTAAAGGAATTCCGACATGAATCACGATACTTTAAATTAAATATATTTCTTACAGCCAATTTTTGTAACTTAAATATTCTTATTGCTGCAGATGAGGATCCCCAAAAGATTATGCCATAGTCTAGGACGGAGTTGAACTTAGCATAGTAAAACATTCTTGCTGTCTGTGTGCTACTGATTTTAGTTAAGTGTTTAATTGCATAACATAAGGAAGATAGCTTAGAGCATATAGTGTCAATGCAAGCGTTCCAGTACATATTTTCATGTAGCTCTAGACCCAGGATTTTACTGGAGTTTACTTGAGGCAACGATTGAGAATTACACTTTATTAACATGCTTTCTTTCCGCTTGCTTGTGCTGAAATGAATCATAACTGATTTATTTATATTTAGTGTCAGTTGCAAAGATGTAAAGCACTCTGATAATCTAGTCATTAAGTTAGATATAGTCGTTGTATGCTCAGTGACATTAGTAAATGGTATTAAAATAGAGATATCGTCTGCATAAGCCATGAAAGAGTATTACACTAACATTATATTATATATATATATATATATATATATATATATATATATATATATATATATGAGCCATTCACATGAAAAAACCGGATAAAGTGTCTAGTTTTCAAATATGAGTGACAAAATTGATAATTTTCATAATTTTGGGCTGTTTTGGCCATTTTATTGACCAAATATTTAAAAACAAAATTTTGAAGTTGAAAAATGCTTCAGTTTGGTTTTTATTTCATTTTGACAGCGGCATCTCGTTTCTTGTCGAAAAATTGAAATATTTCGTCTCTTGTCAATTTTTCTAAAAGTTACCATTCTTTAGCAAAAGAGGGTCGAAAAAATAAGCTATTGATAAGGGGTGTGTGACGCTTCACAGTGAAGCCAAGGGGTATACTTCATTCCCTGTATGAAAACTATTACGTCACATTCGGTATCCATATAATTCATGATTTTGTACTTAAAACGTTTACATTGACATAAAATATAACTCAAAATGTTGATGTCAGATTAAAATATTTATTACTTTACAAAATTTTGTTAGTTATACATGAAACCAAGTTCTGCAACATATTAAATGAAATCCAAATATAAATTTATCTTAACGGACGAAAAATATTACCTACATTATTGAAATATATAATTATGTAAAATTAAACTCGAAGAAATAATATATGAAAATACATAATACAGTGCACATTACCTCTTGTACTACAATTAAAAGTCCTCCATTCTCCAGTTCTCGCGAAAAATAATCATGAAGATGGCAAACGTATTTCTGCATTAGATTATCCAAAAATTTTCTAGCCATTTCTGATTTCACAGTCTTTATTTGTGTATTAAAAATAAAAGTCACAAACTTAGAATAATAGGCGAGAAAATATCAAAATCATAACCAAAGGTCTCTATTTTAATTTTACAAACAAATGTAAATGAGTAAATATAAATTTTCATATTAGTAAGAACTGTCATACGTTTTCAATAAAAGAAAAAATATGATAGAACGTAAAAAAACATGAATTGGGTGTTTTTTCTTATTAAGACATACGCTAATGTCTTCGCATAGATACGAATAATATTAATAAAAAAAGATAGCTATATTTTATCGTATCTATGATGACATCGTGCACATAAGACGTAAGTATTTTCATACATTGATTCAAAGAGATCATAACCGCTACCACAAACGATCAAATTTCAAACATATTATTAGTTTTTAAAATATTTGACTTTGTAATGCTATTAAGTCTGAAGTCAGAGCATTATGATTTTTTTTAACCCTCACTCTTGCATATCTAGTCTATTAAAAATTCTTTCGCCTATTCATGTCTTCTGTCTTTGGCTAAATTGAAGTTATTGTTTGGCTTACATTGTTATATACGGAATTGACAAGTTTACTTTCAATATACATAAAATAAAAATAAATAAATATATCATGACGCCTTTTACCCATTACTGAATATGGCACTCTGTCGAAGTAAATCTCGGTAAGTGATATATTTATGCGCGCAAAGTGCGGCTACCAGCCTTCAAATCACGGCCTCCAAAGATGTTTGTGGTGGGGGAGCCACAGGGGTAATTTTAAATTGGTGAAAATGTTTTGTCTGCTGTGGAAATCGAACCAGGGTTCTTGGGATCCATAGGCCGACTTGATACCTCTGAGCCATTATATTTATGTAATATATTATTTATTTATTGATTAATGGATTTTTATTTAGTAAAAATAATTATTCAATATTACATAGTTAGAAACATAGGTTAGGTTTAGACAAATCTGTGAGGAGAAAGGCATGCTGAATAGTATATGTACTAGCGGTCGCCCTGGCTTCGCCAGGCCTCACGCTAGCTCCGCGGACCCTGAAGTAGGATTCACTTTTGTAGGACAATTGACACGCGAGCTCTTCAAAAGACCTTTCATTTGATACTAAACACGAAAAATTTTGAAACATTTTCACTAAAACAATTGAGGATCTAAAATTATTAAATTTTGTACGCGAACCCTTTAAAAAATCTTTCTTTTTGATACAAACGCGATAGGTCAAATTTCAACTTTTTTATTTCATTACAATTTTCTTCTAAAGCCTTTTTATACACCAATACTTTAAGTTTGAAACAGTTGATGGTTGTAAAATATATATTTTTTTATTTCATTTGAACTTTCTTTCAAAACTCTTTCATATCACACCAAACTCGGCATGACTCGGAATACTTTCAGTTTGAAACAATTAACAGTTGTAATATTGAATTTGTTTCTTTATTCCATCTACAAGTTCATTCAAAACTTTTTTATATGACATTAAACCCGGCATGATTCCGAATACTTTAAATTTAAAACAATTGACGGTCGAAATATATATATTTTTTATTTCGTCTGAAAGTTCTTCTAAATCCCTTTCATATGATATCAAACACGATATGATACGGAATACTTTAGGTTTAAAACAATTGAAGGTCGTAAAATTTCAAATACGTGTGTTATTTCCGAAAACATTTTGCTAAACAAACTTTTTATAAGAATTTGTGTATTGACACAATTGTTTGTTTGTAGATATTATAAATAATTTTTGAAAAAGCAATGAGCGTTCGCCGGGATTTGAATCCAGAACCTTTCACTCGCATGGTGACTGCTCTAGCATTTCTTCAACTAAAAGTTGCTCGAAAGGCATGAGTATTCGCCGAGTGTTTGTAGCTCAATTGGTTAGAGCAGTCACCATGCGAGTGGATTTTTTTATAGAATTTATTAAGTTTGAAACAATTACCTATCGTAAAATTTCAACTTTCTATATTTCATCTGAAAGTTCTTTTGAAGCCCTTCAATATGACACTAAATACGGTACGATACGGAATACTATAAGTTTGAAATTATTGACAGTCGTAAAATTTCAACTTTTTTTTTTATTTCATATGAAAATTCTTCTAAAGCCCTTTCATATGACACCAAACACAATATGATTCGAAATACTTTATGTTAGAAACAATTGCTTACTGTAAAATTTCAACTATTTTCATTTTTCTGAAAGTTCTTCTAAAGCCTTTTAATATGACACCGAACACGATAGGTTTTGTTGCAATTTCACTAAAATAATTGCCGATTGAAAATATTATAATTTTGCCCACATGCCCTTTAAAATAACTTTCGTATTACCGATAGAAAATTTAAGAGTGATCAAATGATTCCAATTCGAGTTATCTGGTTTTTCTAAATTGTACTCTGCCGTGGATAAAATTTGCTTGGTTTTACTGTATATTATTACTGGAGACAAATTTGGTTGGGTTTACCTGTATACTTTATATAACTTGTCAATTTGACGTTTTGTTTTAGTGGACTGTCAAAAATTTTCTTTTTAAATACACATATATAAAATGCTTAATGATAATAAAAACGTTCCCTCATTCCCCCAATATGTGTAACATATTTCAAAAGTTGTCTAAAAAATTAAATACTTCAATAATTGTTAATTAAAAATGCGATATGTCCACATACAAATGTCAAAATTAGAGTAAGTGTTCTTTTTTAAAATTTCAAAGCCTCCACACTCTTTGTCTGTATATTTTATAAAACTTTTGAATTAAAACCAACTTCATAGTGGACTGTTAAAAATTTTCTTTTTAAATACACATATTTGAAATTTGTAATTTTAATAAAAACGTCCCCTCAGTCCCCTAATGTGCGTAAAATATTTCAAAACTACTCTAAAACATTTAATATTTAAATAATTTATAATTAAAAATGCGACATGTCCACTGACAAACGTCAAAGTGACAGTAGATGTTCTTTTTAAAAATTTCAAAGCCTCCACACTCTTAGTTGAAAATGCATGTTTTTTCAAGTTTTCTCGCACATCATGTGCACGAAAAATCTGAGACTATCAAAAGGCACTCCCCATAAGTAATCCCTATCAAATAAAAAAAGTTTCAATTAAATCGGATAAACCGTCTAGGCTGTAAAAATGTCAGACTGATCGTGATGAAACTATATATAGGGAATTAAGCCGTTTAGTATATAAGACTAGCGGTCGCCCTGGCTTCGCCAGGCCTCACGCTAGCTCCGCGGACCCTGAAGTAGAATTCACTTTTGTAGGACAGTTAACACGCGAGCTCTTCAAAAGACCTTTCATTTGATACTAAACACGAAGAATTTTGAAGCATTTTCACTAAAACAATTGAGGATCTAAAATTATTAAATTTTGTACGCGAACCCTTTAAAAAATCTTTATTTTTGATACAAACGCGATAGGTCAAATTTCAACTTTTTTATATCATTACAATTTTCTTCTAAAGCCTTTTTATACACCAATACTTTAAGTTTGAAACAGTTGACGGTTGTAAAATAATTTTTTTTTATTTCATTTGAACTTTCTTTCAAATCTCTTTCATATCACACCAAACTCGGCATGACTCGGAATACTTTCAGTTTGAAACAATTAACAGTTGTAATATTGAATTTGTTTCTTTATTCCATCTACAAGTTCTTTCAAAACTTTTTTATATGACATTAAACCCGGCATGATTCCGAATACTTTAAATTTAAAACAATTGATGGTCGAAATATATATTTTTTATTTCGTCTGAAAGTTCTTCTAAATCCCTTTCATATGATATCAAACACGATATGATACGGAACACTTTAGGTTTAAAACAATTGAAGGTCGTAAAATTTCAAATACGTGTGTTATTTCCGAAAACATTTTGCTAAACTAACTTTTTATAAGAATTTGTTTATTGACACAATTGTTTGTTTGTGGATATTATAAATAATTTTTGAAAAAACAATGTGCGTTCGCCGGGATTTGAATCCAGAACCTTTCATTGACATGGTGACTGCTCTAGCATTTCTTCCACTAAACGTTGCACGAAAGGCATGAGTATTCGCCGAGTGTTTATAGCTCAATTGGTTAGAGCAGTCACCATGCGAGTGAAAGGTTCTGTGTTAAAATTCCGGCGAACGCTCATTGTTTTTTCAAAAACTAACTTTTTAATTATTTTATCTAAAGGTTCGTCTAAAGCCCTTTCATATGATACCAAACATGGCATAATTCGGAATACTTTAAGTTTGAAATAATCGACAGTCGTAAAATTTCAATCAAATACGTGTTTTATTTCCGAAAAGATTTTGCTAATCTATTAAAAATCCGTTGGATGTAATTTTTGATAGTTCCACATTTTTTTATAGAATTTATTAAGTTTGAAACAATTACCTATGGTAAAATTTCAACTTTTTATATTTCATCTGAAAGTTCTTTTGAAGCCCTTCAATGTGACACTAAATACGGTACGATTCGGAATACTTTAAGTTTGAAACTATTGACAATCGTAAAATTTAAACTTTTTTTATTTTATTTGAAAGTTCTTCTAAAGCCCTTTTATATGACACCTAACGCAATATGATTCGAAATACTTTGTTAGAAACAATTGCTTATTGTAAAATTTAAATTTTTTTCATTTATCTGAAAGTTCTTCTAAAGCCCTTTAATATGACACCAAACACGATAGGTTTTGTTGCAATTTCACTGAAATAATTGACGATTGAAAATATTATAATTTTGCCCACATGCCCTTTAAAATAACTTTCGTATTACCGAAAGAAAATTTAAGAGTGATCAAATGATTCCAATTCGAGTTATCTGGTTTTTCTAAATTGTACTCTGCCGTGGATAAAATTTTAAATACACATATTTGAAATTTGTAATTATAATAGAAACGTCACCTCAGTCCCCCAATGTGCGTAAAATATTTCAAAACTACTCTAAAACATTTAATATTTAAATAATTTATAATTAAAAATACGACATGTCCACTAACAAATGTCAAAATGACAGTAGATGTTCTTCTTCAAAATTTCAAAGCCACCATATTCTTTATACTTTATAAAACTTGTCAATTTGACGTTTTGCTTTAAAACCAACTTCATAGTGAAGTGTCAAAAATTTACTTTTTAAATATACACATTTGAAATGTATAATTATAATAAAAACGTCCCCTCAGTCCCCCAATGTGCGTAAAATATTTCAAAACTATTCTAAAATATTTAATATTTAAATAATTTATAATTAAAAATGCGACATGTCCACTGAGAAATGTCAAAGTGACGTTTGATGTTCTTCTTAAAAATTTCAAAGCCTCCACACTCTTAGTTGATTTTGCCCCAAAAACGCATGTTTTTTCAAGTTTTCTCGCACATCATGTGCACGAAAAATCTGAGACTATCAAAAGGCACTCCCCGTGATTGACCTCTATCAAATAAAAAAAGTTGTAAATAAATCGAATAAACCGTCTAGGCTGTAAAATTGTCAGACTGATTGTGATGAAATTATATATACATAGGGAATTAAGCCGTTTAGTATATAAGACTAGCGGTCGCCCTGGCTTCGCCAGGCCTCACGCTAGCTCCGCGGACCCTGAAGTAGAATTCACTTTTGTAGGACAGTTGACACAATTGAGGATCTAAAAGTATTAAGTTTTGTACACGAACCCTTAAAAAAATCTTTCTTTTTGATACAAACGCGATAGGTCAGTTGACGGTTGTTAAATAATTTATTTTTTTTATTTCATTTGAACTTTCTTTCAAAACTCTTTTATATCACACAAAACTCGGCATGACTCGAAATACTTTGAATTTGAAACAATTAACAGTTGTAATATTGATTTTTTTCTTTATTCCATCTACAAGTTCTTTGACATTAAACACGGCATGATTCCGAATACTTTAAATTTAAAATAATTGACGGTCGAAATATATATTTTTTATTTCGTCTGAAAGTTCTTCTAAATCTCTTTCATATGATATCAAACACGACATTTTGCTAAACTAACTTTTTATAAGAATTTGTTTATTGGCGCAATTGTTTGTTTGTAGATATTATAAATAATTTTTGAAAAAGCAATGAGCGTTCGCCGGGATTTGAATCCAGAACCTTTTACTCGCATGGTGACTGCTCTAGCATTTCTTCAACTAACGAAAGGCATGAGTATTCGCCGAGTGTTTGTAGCTCAATTGGTTATAGCAGTCACCATGCGAGTGAAAGGTTCTGGGTTCAAATTCCGGTGGATGTAATTTTTTATAGTTCCACATTTTTTTATAGAATTTTTTTAAGTTTGAAACAATTACCTATCGTAAAATTTCAACTTTCTATATTTCATCTGAAAGTGCTTTTGAAGCCCTTCAATGTGACACTAAATACGGTACGATTCGGAATACTTTAAGTTTGAAACTATTGACAGTCGTAAAATTTCAACTTTTTTTTATTTCATATGAAAGTTATTCTAAAGCCCTTTCATATGACACTCAACACAATATGATTCGAAATACTTTATGTTAGAAATAATTGCTTATTGTAAAATTTCAACAATTTTCATTTCTCTGAAAGTTCTTCTAAAGCCCTTTAATATGACACCAAACACGATAGGTTTTATTGCAATTTCACTAAAATAATTGCCGATTGAAAATATTATAATTTTGCCCACATGCCCTTTAAAATAACTTTCGTATTACCGATAGACAATTTAAGAGTGCTCAAATGATTCCAATTCGAGTTATCTGGTTTTTTAAAATTGTACTCGGCCGTGGATAAAATTTGCTTGGTTTTACTGTATTATACTGGAGACAAATTTTGTTGGGTTTACCTGTATACTTTATATAACTTGTCAATTTGACGTTTTTGTTTTAGTGGATTGTCAAAAATTTTCTTTTTAAATACACATATATAAAATGCGTAATGATAATAAAAACGTTCCCTCATTCCCCCAATATGTGTAAAATATATCAAAAGTTATCTAAAAAATTTAATACTTCAATAATTGTTAATTAAAAATGCGATATGTCCACATATAAATGTCAAAATTAGAGTAGGTGTTCTTTTTTAAAATTTCAAAGCCTCCACACTCTTTGTCTGTATATTTTATAAAACTTGTCAATATGACGTTTTGAATTAAAACCAACTTCATAGTGGACTGTTAAAAATTTTCTTTTTAAATACACATATTTGAAATTTGTAATTATAATAAAAACGTCCCCTCAGTCCCCTAATGTGCGTAAAATATTTCAAAACTACTCTAAAACATTTAATATTTAAATAATTTATAATTAAAAATGCGACATGTCCACTGGCAAACGTCAAAGTGACAGTAGATGTTCTTCTTAAAAATTTCAAAGCCTCCACACTCTTAGTTGAAAATGCATGTTTTTTCAAGTTTTCTCGCACATCATGTGCACGAAAAATCTGAGACTATCAAAAGGCACTCCGCATAAGTAATCCCTATCAAATAAAAAAAGTTTCAAATAAATCGGATAAACCGTCTAGGCTGTAAAATTGTTAGACTGATCGTGATGAATCTATACATAGGGAATTAAGCCGTTTAGTATATAAGACTAGCGGTCGCCCTGGCTTCGCCAGGCCTCACGCTAGTTCCGCGGACCCTGAAGTAGAATTCACTTTTGTAGGACAGTTGACACAATATAAATTCAATTATTACAAATCTAAAACATTTCTGCATATTTTTCCAACCAAAGATCTTTTAATTGATACTAAACACAACAAGATTTCGAAGATCTTTCTCTAAAACAACTAACGATTGAAAAATATCCAATTCTGCTCGCGAGCTTTTCAAAAGACCTTTTACTAGATACCAAACACAATAGGTTTTGAAGAACTTTCATTAAAACGATTGATGACAGGAAAAATTCAATTATGCACACGAGCTCTTCAAAAGACCTTTCATTTGATACTAAACACGAAGAATTTTGAAGAATTTTCACTAAAACAATTGAGGATCTAAAAGTATTAAATTTTGTACGCGAACCCTTCAAAAATCTTTCTTTTCGATACAAACCCGATAGGTTTTAAACACTTTCACGAAAACAATTGTATATTTTGCTAAACTATTAAAAATCCTTTGTACGTAATTTTTTATAATGTTCTACATTTATATTTTATATGTACATAAAATCAATTGAAATTTTTCTCTAAACTTTTTTGAAAAACTGTTGGAAATCGCTGAAATATACTTTTTGCATTGTAGAATGCTGCTGTCAATTTTCTTTTTTTTAAAATGTATATTATTACCGCAGACAAATTTTGCTTTGTTTTATTACATACTTTTAAAAATTATTTGTCAAGTTGATGTTTTGTCTTTAAAATTTTATATGAATATAAAAATCAGTTGAAAGCAGTTCAAAACATGTATTCTCAATCTTCTAATACCTAAATCTATTTTCAAAATTTCTGTAATTAAAGTCAATCACGCGAGCCCTTCAGAAGACTTTTCATTTGATACAAAACACGATATGTTTTAAGCACTTTCATTAAACAATTTACGATTGAAAAAAACAATTATTTACGCTAGCCCTTCAAAAAACCTTTCATTTGATACCAAACACGATATATTTTTAAGCACTTTCACTAAAACAATTGACGATCGAAAAATAATAAATTTTGTACGCGAGCCTTTCAAAAGATTTTTCATTTGATACCAAACACGATAGGTTTCAAAGTAATTTCACTAAAACAATTGCGGATCGAAAAAAAAAATTAATTTTGCACGAGATCCCTTTAAAAGACTTTTTAGTTGATATCAAAAACGGTATCGTCTTAAAATTTCAATCAAATACGTGTTTTATTTCCGAAAAGATTTTGCTAATCTATTAAAAATCCGTTGGATGTAATTTTTGATAGTTCCACAATTTTTCTATAGAATTTATTTAGTTTGAAACAATTACCTAACGTAAAATTGCAACTTTTTATATTTAATCTGAAAGTTCTTTTAAAGCCCTTCAATATGACACTAAACACGGTACGATTCGGAATACTTTCAGTTTGAAACAATTGATAGTCGTAAAGTTTCAACTTTTTTTAAATTTCTTATGAAAGTTCTTCTAAAGCCCTTTCATATGACACCCAACACAATATGATTCGAAATAATTGCTTATTGTAAAATTTCAACTTTTTTCATTTATCAGAAAGTTCTTCTAAAGCCCTTTAATTTGACACCAAACACGATAGGTTTTGTTCCAATTTCACTAAAACAATTGCCGATTGAAAATATTATAATTTTGCCCACGTGCCCTTTAAAATAACTTTCGTATTACCGATAGAAAATTGAAGAGTGCTCAAATGATTCCAATTCGAGTTATCTGGTTTTTCTAAATTGTACTATGCCGTGGATAAAATTTGCTTGGTTTTACTATATATTATTACTGGAGACAAATTTGGTTGGGTTTACCTGTATACTTTATATAACTTGTCAATTTGACGTTTTGTTTTAGTGGATTGTCAAAAATTTTCTTTTTAAATACGTTCCCTCATTCCCCCAATATGTGTAAAATATATCAAAAGTTATCTAAAAAATTTAATACTTCAATAATTATTAATTAAAAATGCGATATGTCCACATATAAATGTCAAAATTAGAGTAGGTGTTCTTTTTTAAAATTTCAAAGCCTCCACACTCTTTGTCTGTATATTTTATAAAACTTGTCAATATGACGTTTTGAATTAAAACCAACTTCATAGTGGACTGTTAAAAATTTTCTTTTTAAATACACATATTTGAAATTTGTAATTATAATAAAAACGTCCCCTCAGTCCCCTAATGTGCGTAAAATATTTCAAAACTACTCTAAAACATTTAATATTTAAATAATTTATAATTAAAAATGCGACATGTCCACTGACAAACGTCAAAGTGACAGTAGATGTTCTTCTTAAAAATTTCAAAGCCTCCACACTCTTAGTTGAAAATGCATGTTTTTTCAAGTTTTCTCGCACATCATGTGCACGAAAAATCTGAGACTATCAAAAGGCACTCCGCATAAGTAATCCCTATCAAATAAAAAAAGTTTCAAATAAATCGGATAAACCGTCTAGGCTGTAAAATTGTTAGACTGATCGTGATGAATCTATACATAGGGAATTAAGCCGTTTAGTATATAAGACTAGCGGTCGCCCTGGCTTCGCCAGGCCTCACGCTACCTCCGCGGACCCTGAAGTAGGATTCACTTTTGTAGGACAATTGACACGCGAGCTCTTCAAAAGACCTTTCATTTGATACTAAGCACGAAGAATTTTGAAACATTTTCACTAAAACAATTGAGGATCTAAAATTATTAAATTTTGTACGCGAACCCTTTAAAAAATCTTTCGTTTTGATACAAACGCGATAGGTCAAATTTCAACTTTTTTATTTCATTACAATTTTCTTCTAAAGCCTTTTTATACACCAATACTTTAAGTTTGAAACAGTTGATGGTTGTAAAATATATTTTTTTTTATTTCATTTGAACTTTCTTTCAAAACTCTTTCATATCACACCAAACTCGGCATAACTCGGAATACTTTCAGTTTGAAACAATTAACAGTTGTAATATTGAATTTTTTTCTTTATTCCATCTACAAGTTCATTCAAAACTTTTTTATATGACATTAAACCCGGCATGATTCCGAATACTTTAAATTTAAAACAATTGACGGTCGAAATATATATATTTTTTATTTCGTCTGAAAGTTCTTCTAAATCCCTTTCATATGATATCAAACACGATATGATACGGAACACTTTAGGTTTAAAACAATTGAAGGTCGTAAAATTTCAAATACGTGTGTTATTTCCGAAAACATTTTGCTAAACAAACTTTTTATAAGACTTTGTTTATTGACACAATTGTTTGTTTGTAGATATTATAAATAATTTTTGAAAAAGCAATGAGCGTTCGCCGGGATTTGAATCCAGAACCTTGCACTCGCATGGTGACTGCTCTAGCATTTCTTCAACTAAAAGTTGCTTGAAAGGCATGAGTATTCGCCGAGTGTTTGTAGCTCAATTGGTTAGAGCAGTCACCATGCGAGTGAATTTTTTTATAGAATTTATTAAGTTTGAAACAATTACCTATCGTAAAATTTCAACTTTCTATATTTCATCTGAAAGTTCTTTTGAAGCCCTTCAATATGACACTAAATACGGTACGATACGGAATACTTTAAGTTTGAAATTATTGACAGTCGTAAAATTTCAACTTTTTTTTTTATTTCATATGAAAATTCTTCTAAAGCCCTTTCATATGACACCCAACACAATATGATTCGAAATACTTTATGTTAGAAACAATTGCTTACTGTAAAATTTCAACTATTTTCATTTTTCTGAAAGTTCTTCTAAAGCCTTTTAATATGACACCGAACACGATAGGTTTTATTGCAATTTCACTAAAATAATTGCCGATTGAAAATATTATAATTTTGCCCAAATGCCCTTTAAAATAACTGTCGTATTACCGATAGAAAATTTAAGAGTGATCAAATGATTCCAATTCGAGTTATCTGGTTTTTCTAAATTGTACTCTGACGTGGATAAAATTTGCTTGGTTTTACTGTATATTATTACTGGAGACAAATTTGGTTGGGTTTACCTATATAACTTGTCAATTTGACGTTTTGTTTTAGTGGATTGTCAAAAATTTTCTTTTTAAATACACATATATAAAATGCGTAATGATAATAAAAACGTTCGCTCATTCCCCCAATATGTGTAAAATATATCAAAAGTTATCTAAAAAAATTAATACTTCAATAATTGTTAATTAAAAATGCGATATGTCCACATCCAAATGTCAAAATTAGAGTATGTGTTCTTTTTTAAAATTTCAAAGCCTCCACACTCTTTGTCTGTATATTTTATAAAACTTGTCAATTTGACGTTTTGAATTAAAACCAACTTCATAGTGGACTGTTAAAAATTTTCTTTTTAAATATACATATTTGAAATTTGTAATTATAATAGAAACGTCCCCTCAGTCCCCCAATGTGCGTAAAATATTTCAAAACTACTCTAAAACATTTAATATTTAAATAATTTATAATTAAATATGCGACATGTCCACAGACAAATGTCAAAATTACAGTAGATGTTCTTCTTAAAAATGTCAAAGCCTCCACACTCTTAGTTGAAAATGCATGTTTTTTCAAGTTTTCTCGCACATCATGTGCACTAAAAATCTGAGACTATCAAAAGGCACTCCCCATAAGTAATCCCTATCAAATAAAAAAAGTTTCAATTAAATCGGATAAACCGTCTAGGCTGTAAAATTGTCAGACTGATCGTGATGAAACTATATATAGGGAATTAAGCCGTTTAGTATATAAGACTAGCGGTCGCCCTGGCTTCGCCAGGCCTCACGCTAGCTCCGCGGACCCTGAAGTAGAATTCACTTTTGTAGGACAGTTGACACGCGAGCTCTTCAAAAGACCTTTCATTTGATACTAAACACGAAGAATTTTGAAGCATTTTCACTAAAACAATTGAGGATCTAAAATTATTAAATTTTGTACGCGAACCCTTTAAACAATCTTTCTTTTTGATACAAACGTTATAGGTCAAATTTCAACTTTTTTATTTCATTACAATTATCTTCTAAAGCCTTTTTATACACCAATACTTTAAGTTTGAAACAGTTGACGGTTGTAAAATATTTTTTTTTATTTCATTTGCTAAATTAACTTTTTATAAGAATTTGTTTATTGACACAATTGTTTGTTTGTAGATATTATAAATAATTTTTGAAAAAGCAATGAGCGTTCGCCGGGATTTGAATCCAGAACCTTTCACTCGCATGGTGACTGTTCTAGCATTTCTTCAACTAAACGTTGCACGAAAGACATGAGTATTCGCCGAGTGTTTGTAGCTCAATTGGTTAGTGCAGTCACCATGCAAGTGAAAGGGTCTGGGTTCAAATTCCGGCGAACGCTCATTGCTTTTTCAAAAACTAACTTTTTAATTATTTTATCTAAAGGTTCGTCCAAAGCCCTTTCATATGATACCAAACATGGCATAATTCGGAATACTTTAAGTTTGAAATAATTGACAGTCGTAAAATTTCAATCAAATACGTGTTTTATTTCCGAAAAGATTTTGCTAATCTATTAAAAATCCGTTGGATGTAATTTTTGAAAGTTCCACATTTTTTTATAGAATTTATTAAGTTTGAAACAATTACCTATCGTAAAATTTCATCTTTTTATATTTCATCTGAAAGTTCTTTTAAAGCCCTTCAATATGACACTAAACACGGTACGATTCAGAATACTTTAAGTTTGAAACTATTGACAGTCGTAAAATTTCAACTTTTTCTTTATTTCATATGAAAGTTCTTCTAAAGCCCTTTCATATGACACCCAACACAATATGATTCGAAATACTTTATGTTAGAAACATTTGCTTATTATAAAATTTCAACTTTTTTCATTTATCTGAAAGTTCTTCTAAAGCCCTTTAATATGACGCCAAACACGATAGGTTTTGTAGCAATTTCACTGAAATAATTGCCGATTGAAAATATTATAATTTTGCCCACATGCCCTTTAAAATAACTTTCGTATTACCGATAGAAAATTTAAGTGCTCAAATGATTCCAATTCGAGTTTTCTATTTTTTTTTTAATTGTACTCGGCATGACTCGGAATACTTTAAGTTTGAAACAATTAACAGTTGTAATATTGAATTTGTTTCTTTATTCCATCTACAAGTTCTTTCAAAACTTTTTTATATGACATTAAACACGGCGTGATTCCGAATACTTTAAATTTAAAACAATTGACGGTCGAAATATATATATTTTTATTTCGTCTGAAAGTTCTTCTAAAGCCTTTTCATATGATATCAAACACGATATGATACGGAACACTTTAGGTTTAAAACAATTGAAGGTCGTAACATTTCAAATACGTGTGTTATTTCCGAAAACATTTTGCTAAACTAACTTTTTATAAGAATTTGTTTATTGACACAATTGTTTGTTTGTAGATATTATAAATAATTTTTGAAAAAACAATGAGCGTTCGCCGGGATTTGAATCCAGAACCTTTCATTCGCATGGTGACTGCTCTAGCATTTCTTTCACTAAACGTTGCACGAAAGGCATGAGTATTCGCCGAGTTTTTGTAGCTCAATTGGTTAGAGCAGTCACCATGCGAGTGAAAGGTTCTGGGTTAAAATTCCGGCGAACGCTCATTGCTTTTTCAAAAACTAACTTTTTAATTAATTTATCTAAAGGTTCGTCTAAAGCCCTTTCATATGATACCAAACATGGCATAATTCGGAATACTTTAAGTTTGAAATAATTGACAGTCGTAAAATTTCAATCAAATACGTGTTTTATTTCCGAAAAAATTTTGCTTATCTATTAAAAATCCGTTGGATGTAATTTTTGATAGTTCCACATTTTTTTATAGAATTTATTAAGTTTGAAACAATTACCTATCGTAAAATTTCAACTTTTTATATTTAATCTGAAAGTTCTTTTGAAGCCCTTCAATATGACACTAAATACGGTACGATTCGGAATACTTTAAGTTTGAAACTATTGACAATCGTAAAATTTCAACTTTTTTAAATTTTATATGAAAGTTCTTCTAAAGCCCTTTTATATGACACCTAACACAATATGATTCGAAATACTTTATGTTAGAAACAATTGTTTATTGTAAAATTTCAACTTTTTTCATTTATCTGAAAGTTCTACTAAAGCCCTTTAATATGACACCAAACACGATAGGTTTTGTTGCAATTTCACTTAAATAATTGACGATTGAAAATATTATTATTTTGGCCACATGCCCTTTAAAATAACTTTCGTATTACCGAAAGAAAATTTAAGAGTGATCAAATGATTCCAATTCGAGTTATCTGGTTTTTCTAAATTGTACTCTGCCGTGGATAAAATTTTAAATACACATATTTGAAATTTGTAATTATAATAGAAACGTCACCTAAGTCCCCCAATGTGCGTAAAATATTTCAAAACTACTCTAAAACATTTAATATTTAAATAATTTATAATTAAAAATGCGATATGTCCACATGCAAATGTCAAAATTAGAGTAGGTGTTCTTTTTCAAATTTCAAAGCCTCCACACTCTTTGTATATTTTATAAAACTTGTCAATTTGACGTTTTGAATTAAAACCAACTTCATAGTGAAGTGTCAAAAATTTACTTTTTAAATATACACATTTGAAATGTATAATTATAATAAAAACGTCCCCTCAGTCCCCCAATTTGCGTAAAATATTTCAAAACCACTCTAAAACATTTAATATTTAAATAATTTATAATTAAAAATGCGACATGTCCACTGAGAAATGTCAAAGTGACGTTTGATGTTCTTCTTAAAAATTTCAAAGCCTCCACACTCTTAGTTGACTTTGCCCCAAAAACGCATGTTTTTTCAAGTTTTCTCGCACATCATGTGCACGAAAAATCTGAGACTATCAAAAGGCACTCCCCGTAATTGACCTCTATCAAATAAAAAAAGTTGCAAATAAATCGAATAAACCGTCTAGGCTGTAAAATTATCAGACTGATCGTGATGAAATATATATATATAGGGATTTATGCCGTTTAGTATATAAGATAGCGGTCGCCCTGGCTTCGCCAGGCCTCACGCTAGCTCCGCGGACCCTGACGTAGAATTCACTTTTGTAAGACAGTTGACACAATATAAATGCAATTATTACAAATCTAAAACATTTCTGCGTATCTTTCCATCCAAAGACCTTTTAATTGATACTAAACACAATAGGTTTCGAAGATCTTTCACTAAAACAACTGACGATTGAAAAAAATCCAATTATGCACGCGAGCTCTTCAAAAGACCTTTCATTTGATACTAATCACGACGAATTTTGATACATTTTCACTAAAACAATTGAAGATCCATAAGTATTAAATTTTGTACGTGAACCCTTCAAAAAATCTTTCTTTTTGATACAAACGCGATAGGTTTTTAACACTTTCACGAAAACAATTGTACATTTTGCTAAACTATTAAAATTCTTTTGGACATCATTTTTTATAATGTTCTACATTTATATTTTATATGTACATGAAATCAATTGAAATTTTTCTCTAAACTTTTTTGAAAAACTGTTGGAAATCGCTGAAATATACTTTTTTGCATTGTAGAATGCTGCTGTCAATTTTCTTTTTTTTTTCATGTATATTATTACCGCACACAAATTTTGCTTTGTTTTATTACATACTTTTAAAAATTATTTGTCAAGTTGACGTTTTGTCTTAAAAAATTTTACGCTAGCCCTTCAAAAAACCTTCCATTTGATACCAAACACGATATGTTTTTAAGCACTTTCACTAAAACAATTGACGATCGAAAAGTAATAAATTTTGTTCGCAAGTCCTTCAAAATACCTTTCATTTAATACCAAACACGATAAGTTTAGAACTTTCACTAAAACAATTGCCAATCGTCAAATATTTAATTTTGTACGCGAGCTCTTCAAAATACCTTTCATTAGAAACCAAACACGATAGATTGTTAAGTACTTTCACTGAAACAATTGCCGATCAAAATTAAATTAAATGCTGCACGAAAACACTTCAAAAGACATTTCATTCGATATCAAACACGATAAATTTCAAAGCAATATCAATTAAACAATTGCGGATCGAAAAAAATTATAATTTTGCACGCGATCCCTTTAAAAGATTTTTTATTTGATACCAAAAACGGCATCGTTCGAAATATTTTATGTTTAAAACAATTGATATTCTTCATTTTTTTTTATTTCATATAAAATTTCTTCCAAATTTTCATATGACATTAAACACGGCTTTAATCCGAATATTTGAAATTTGGAACAATTGACAATCGTAAAGTCTTAATTTTTTATTTCGTCTGAAAGTTCTTCTAAACCCCTTTTATATGATATCAAACACGATTTAATTCGGAACACTTTAAGCTTAGAACAATTGACGGTCGTAAAATTTCAATCAAATACGTGTTTTATTTCCGAAAACATTTTGCTAAAATAACTTTTTTTTATTTCATCTGAAAGTTCTTCTAACGCTATTTCATATGCTTTAGCATTTCGTCAACTAAAGGTTGCACGAAAGGCATGAGTATTCGCCGAGTGTTTGTAGCTCAATTGGTTAAAGCAGTCACGATGCGAGTGAAAGTTTCTGGATTCAAAATCCGGCGAACGCTCATTGCTTTTTCAAAAACTAACTTTTTAATTATTTTATCTAAAGGTTCGTCTAAAGCCCTTTCATATGATACCAAACATGGCATAATTCGGAATACTTGAAGTTTGAAATAATTGACAGTCGTAAAATTTCAATCAAATATTTACGTGTTTTATTTCCGAAAAGATTTTGCTAATCTATTAAAAATCCGTTGGATGTAATTTTTGATAGTTCCACATTTTTTTATAGAATTTATTAAGTTTGAAACAATTACCTATCGTAAAATTTCAACTTTTTATATTTCATCTGAAAGTTCTTTTAAAGCCCTTCAATATGACACTAAACACGGTACGATTCGGAATACTTTAAGTTTGAAACATTTGCTTATTGTAAAATTTCAATTTTTTTTCATTTATCTGAAAGTTCTTCTAAAGCCCTTTAATATGACACCAAACACGATAGGTTTTGTTGCAATTTCACTAAAATAATTGTCGATTGAAAATATTATAATTTTGCCCACATGCCCTTTAAAATAACTTTCGTATTACCGATATAAAATTTAAGAGTGATCAAATGATTCCAATTCGAGTTATCTGGTTTTTCTAAATTGTACTCTGACGTGGACAAAATTTGCTTGGTTTTACTGTATATTATTACTGGAGACAAATTTTGTTGGGTTTACCTGTATACTTTATATAACTTGTCAATTTGACGTTTCGTTTTAGTGAATTGTCAAAAATTTTCTTTTTAAATAAACATATATAAAATGCTTAATGATAATAAAAACGTTGCCACATTCCCCCAATATGTGTAAAATATATCAAAAGTTGTCTAAAAAATTAAATCCTTCAATAATTGTTTATTAAAAATGCGATATGTCCACATACAAATGTCAAAATTAGAGTAGGTGTTCTTTTTTAAAATTTCAAAGCCTCCACACTCTTTGTCTGTATATTTTATAAAACTTGTCAATTTGACGTTTTGAATTAAAACCAACTTCATAGTGAACTGTAAAAAATTTTCTTTTTAAATACACATATTTGAAATTTGTAATTATAATAGAAACGTCCCCTCAGTCCCCCAATTTGCGTAAAATATTTCAAAACTACTCTAAAACATTTAATATTTAAATAATTTATAATTAAATATGCGACATGTCCACAGACAAATGTCAAAATTACAGTAGATGTTCTTCTTAAAAATTTCAAAGCCTCCACACTCTTAGTTGAAAATGCATGTTTTTTCAAGTTTTCTCGCACATCATGTGCACGAAAAATCTGAGACTATCAAAAGGCACTCCGCATAAGTAATCCCTATCAAATAAAAAAAGTTTCAAATAAATCGGATAAACCGTCTAGGCTGTAAAATTGTTAGACTGATCGTGATGAATCTATACATAGGGAATTAAGCCGTTTAGTATATAAGATATCAGCAAATGGTACTACTTCCTGAAATAACTAATATTTTTCCAGAGTATTCGCCACGAAAGTTATTTAAACTCAATTTATATATTGTTTTAAATGATAAAATAGGTCATATATATGATTACAATTATAAGGGAGCTTCACTGTTTAACGTCCAAATTGCACTAAATCTGACGTCACAGAATTTTTTAAAATCAATACGCCTTCATGCAAAACAATTAAGACTTTCTAATACTGTGAATTGTGAGTTTCATAAAATAAATAGTATATTATGTAACAAATGTATAAAGCTACCTTTTTTAGGGGCGCAACCACACAAGAGTAAAAGAGGCTTTATACATGTGTTCCATACGAGTACTATACTTTTTCCACGACCTTATATTTTTAAAATGAATGAAGGAAAAATGGTTAAATTTTCTTTATTGTAATATTTATACTCATTAATGGTAACATTACAATTTGTCAAAGTCTCGAAGTTGACACCAACTTTTTCGTCTAACGATATCTTAACAATAGGGTTGTAGATTTTACGAATATTCGAGACTTCGATTGTTCGGATTTATTGAACCTTCGAATTTAGATTCGAACTTTTGAACTTCGGAATATTTCGAATTTTTGAATAAGTATTTTTTTAAATTTTCGGATTATTTTAAATGTTTTAACAGCTCGAGAACAAGTCAGTCAGACTACAAACTGAGTATCCAGGATTCAATTCTCGTCTAAGTCATTCTATTGCCAGATCTTAGCCTTATCACAATTTTTACTAGGGACGTGTTAGATATTCTTTTTTAGGGAGTTCCATTCACTAACCATATTATGGAATAAAAAGGCATGGCACGTTAGTAAAACAACTTCAATGCATTTGTTGTACATAAGTTTATGTATTATTATTTATTTATAAATAATATAAATTATAATCAAGAAAGTAGATGTCTTAATTAAGATGCCTAATCTTGCAGAATTTTTGCAGGATACATCGCCGAGTTTATTATTTAATTCGTGGCCGACTTTTCGCGAATTATGCGTGAGCTTGTTTGGAGATGATACATGCCGTTAATTCAGTGACAAAAAATTCGAAAATTCGAAATGTTCAAAAAATTAGAAAATTCGAAGCATCAAAGTTATTCAAAATATTCGAATGTTCGAACGTTCAGAAATTCAAACTTAGGTGGAAATCAACGACCCTATTTCACAATAATGATATATCGCAATCCATAATAATTAATAGTCTTCAAATGTATACCCAAAATACGTAAATTAAAACCGACTGAACTATTTTCGCTTGACAATTATCTGAAAACAAACAATTCGTTGTCATGAAAAATCAAACAAAAACTAAGCACAGCAATCTATTAAAAATTTCTATACATGCCAAAAATTATAAGAGCTTTTACAGGCGTAGTGCGTAAAATAAACTCCATAAGAAATGCATTGCATTTCACAACAGCTTGTTTTTGAAATAGGAACGTCTGCCAATGGCTGTACAATCATGGACACTAAAGTATGTCACGATATGAAATGCTAGCAGGGTCTATATAAAGCGGCACTGCGATTAAAAATATTTTACTATTAGTGTTATACGTAATACATGAACTGTTCTGCCAACCAATACTAACTGCAATAGACCAGTGAAATAAATACAATTTCACCTCTTTGACATTCTTTCTTGACAACGACTATAGTCAATCTTGTTGCAGCAATTTGACCATGCGAATTTACTACACAAAATTCTATTAGGTACTGAGATAGAAATATATACGAGGGTCGTTCAATAAGTCCTTAGAAAAAAGTAGAAAAAACACTTTTTTTGGGTAGATTTTTTTTATTTTTCTATATACTTCTCTAATCGTTTTCCCAAATTTTTTAAGCCGTCCAAAAAGTAGGATTTCGGATGCTCCTCAAAATATGCCTCCGTTTGGGCGATGACCTCCTCATTGGTCGTAAACCTTCGTCCGCCAAGCCATTTCTTTAAGTTTGGAAATAAGAAAAAGTCACTGGGGGCCAAATCTGGTGAATACGGTGGATGTTGCAATAATTGGAACTTTAATTCCGTAATTTTGGCCATCGCAACACGATTGCGTTTATTCTCCACTGTGAGCAAACGCGGCACCCATCTTGCCGAGATTTTTTTCACACCTAATTTTTCGTGCAAAATTAAAGCGACTGTGCCTTGTGATATGCCTGTAGCCTCAACTATTTCGCGCACTTTGATTCGTCGGTCACTTAAAACCATATCGTGGATTTGGTCAATCATTTCGGGGGTAGACACTTCTACAGGGCGTCCGGAACGATGTTCATCTTTTGTGGATGTACGGCCACGTTTAAACTCATTCACCCAATTGTAAACAGTTGCAAACACAGGAGCAGATGTGCCATGAACTTCATCCAACTCAGCTTTAATTTCTTTCGGCGTTATGCCTTTTAAATACAAATGTTTAATCACCGCTCGAAACTCACTTTTATCCATTATTATAAACTATCAAAAGTTTTTTACTACAATTGACAACAACAATGAAACTACGTGACGGCTAAAGCTAAAACTCTAACAGTTGACTACTTAGGAGTGCTGCTTACTGGAAAAAATTCATTTTCGATACTAAGAGCACCATCTCTTGGATTTTCTAAGGACTTATTGAACGACCCTCGTATCTGTCTCCATAGCGGACGTGGAAAATACAGAATCATCAGTATATAGATAGTAAGTATATGATCCAAACACTCACGAAATATACCTATTTGTTCCAATCGCAGCCTTCAATGGGCCTTTATATTGCCTGCGCTAGTTCCCGATAATATACTCGTACAATTCAATTGTCTATATCTATTAAAACTATAATCAGTTTGTCATGCAGATAATTACAACTTCCAATATTTCATAACAATTAAAACAGGTTAACATTCTTTTGAATTCAACACATAAACACTGAATTTACGTGTTTACAAATGTTATTTATCACATGATAAATCTCCTGTCAAGTTCAAATCTCTCCAATGCGAACAAATTTCCTTTCATGGGTAAAAGTGGTTGTTTGTAATCAAACCTCGTTGTGTACCTGTCAGTTGTCATGTTTTCAGTTCAAATCCCTTTCAAATACGCGAGAGTATGTCGTTGACCAGAAATGATGTTAGCAATTTTGTGTTTAATCTCTGTTGAGTAGAAAATATAGCTGAATTGCCGACAACGATGTTGTCTTCCTTGTATAATGTAAACTTAATTTAATAGCAAATACTTACTACAGTATATTTACTTCCTGTTTCGAGCGATAAATGGAACAAATTTTGTTCATGAAATATTTGTCGCAAATATTTATCTCTCTACAATTTATTTTGACAAAATGTAATCGTATTTAATGTCATGACTCAATATATTTAAAAATAAACACGGAACATGTAATAGGACATTCACTTGTATGAACTATGAATATTAATAATGAGTTATTACTAATTAAAAATATCTGAAACAGTGGCGTAACTGTACAAGGAGCATAAATTATTTGGAGGTGAAATTAAAACTCTATGACATATTAAATGGAATATATGATACAATAGCCCAGGCAATATAAATGTTTGCCTCTAATGGCCAGTTGCACCAGTGGCGGCGCCAGAAAAAAATATTTGATTGGGCACACCAAATAAAATGGTTTTTCGGTAGGTTATCAATTTATTTTATATTTACATAAAATTAACATCATTACTAGAAAATCTAAATTTTAATAAAACAAAGCTGATTTTGTTACAAATAAAAGAAAAAAAATTAAAAGTGAAATTAAACTTATAGAATTTTTATTTTTAATAGCAAATTCATTTACAATATTATCTAAATCTAATAATTTTTAAATTTTCTTTTCGTCATTACTAATAAGAAAAAATATATTAAATAAAAATTATGTACAATACCTACATAAACCATATTTTATTAAGAATAATAGAAATAGAAGAATAATTTTTATTTAAGAAACGCAAGAATTAACGAAAAATATAGTAAATAAACAAAGAATATATTTGATTACAGAGAGTAATTCTGCTATTCTATAAAATTCTTGTCTGGTTTTTGCCAAATTGTCCAATTTGATGAAATGAAGATATAATATCAGAACGACGTAGTTTTTTATAATTTAAATACATTTTTAACATCATTATAAAATAGTTGGGTGGGCACATGGTAAGGCACAAGCCGTAACAGGGTGAACCCGTACCCACTCTAGCTCCACCCTGGAGCCGCCCCTAAGTTGCTCTGTTCCCTCTTGAATATAAAATGTCACTTAATTAAAAAAATATCGAATCGAATAGTTGGTAGCAATGTTTATTAATTCATTTGATATTATTTCTCGAATATATGTTAGCTAACAGCATGTTAGAAGTTAATAATGTTCAAGATGGTTGACACCTCATTTTACATATATATATATATATATATATATATATATATATTTTATTTTTATGTTTTAATTAATTAATATGAGCGTTAATATGCTCATTTTTAATTATACATACATACATCGTGGTTTTACACCCCATTGTGGGGTTAAACCGCCTCTTTTCGAAGCCCTCTCGATCCTTTAATTTGGGGGGATCACTCCCGTATTCTTGATCTTCTTATATTCTCTTGCATATCTTTTCCCATTTTTTCCTGTCTGCAGTTCTTGCTTTCCAGTCGGTGATCCCTATGTTGTTTAGATCTTCCTTTACTTGTTGTATCCATGTTGCTCTCGGCCTTCCTCTTCTTTTTCTTCCAGGATCCCATTGCAGTATATTATTTATCATTTCTTTTGCACCTGCCCTCCAAACATGCCCTAACCACCTTACTCGTTGTTGTTTAATTTTCCTTACTATATCTTCTTCTATTTCTTTTTCTATTTCGAAATTCATTCTAATTCTATATTCGTTGTCGTCGTTTTTTACTGGTCCTAGAATTGCTCTCAAGAATTTTCTTTCGATTATTCTTAACTGTTCTTCTTCTTTTTTTGACATTGTTAAAGTTTCCGCGTTATACATCAGTATTGGTCTTATCATGCTATTGTATATTCTCATTTTAGTTGTTTTTGTGAGTATTTTATTCTTTAGTAGATTTTTGTACATGTGAAAAGCTTTATTTGCTGTAAATATTTTCTCTTTTATCTCTGATTCTCTGTCACCTTTACTTGTTATTGTCACCCCTAAATATTTAAACTTCTCTACTTCCTCGAACTCACATTCCCCAATTTTTATCTTTGTGGACTTTTTTGTGTTTCCAGTTTTCATGAGCTTGGTTTTGTTTTCATTTATTTTCAGTCCCATTTTTTGCCCTTCCGTTATTATTTCCTTTACCATTTTTTCCAGTATGTCACGCCTTGTCGTTATAACCACTACGTCGTCTGCGTATGCGATTATTTGTCCGCCATTCTTTCTTATTGCGTTTCTATTTATTTTCTGCGTTACATATTCCAATGCTAGATTAAAAAGAGTAGCGGATAGCGCGTCTCCTTGTCGAACACCTTTATTTACTAAAAATTCATTTGTCTCTCCTAAATTTGTTCTAACGGTATTTTTGGATTCGTTCATCGTCATCTTTATTAATTTTCTTAATTTTTCTTCTATTTTCAGTTCCTTTAAGGCTTTCCTGAGTTTGTTCCTCTTAATGGAGTCAAAAGCTTGCTTAAAGTCAATGAATAATAATTCTATATTTATCTTTGCCTCATGTGTCTATTCCATGATCTGCTTTATTATGTGTAGGGCATCTACTGTGGATTTACCCTGAATAAAGCCACATTGATACTGACCTATTTTGTTTTTTGCTGTTCTCTCTAATCTTTTTTGAATTATTGTTGATAGTATCTTATAAATATTGTTCAGTAGTGTTATTCCTCTGTAGTTTTGGCATTCATGCCTGTCGCCTTTTTTATGAATCGTTACGATTTGCCCTACTTCCCAGACTTTGGGCACATTTTTTCTTCTCTCCATATGATTGTCATTAGTCTGTATATTTGTTCAAGCAGTTCCTCTCCCCCATACTTTGTCAGTTCCATGTCTATTCCATCTTTACCTGGAGTTTTTCCGTTTTTGCATTTTGTGATTACTAGCTTGATTTCCTCTAAAGTTGGCTCTTGCGTTACGTCATTCTCATTTCCCATCTCGGTTACTTCCTCATCCTCATCATCGTTTTCTTCTTCTTCTTCAGTTTCTGTTTCGTTAAGTAGATTTTTAAAATATTCTTCCCATACATTCTTGTATTGTTGCTCTGTTTCAGTTATTTCTCCATTCTTGTCTTTCATTTTACTTATATTTATGTTTCTCGTGTGTTTATCTTGCCTAATTTCTTGGTAGAATCTTCTCGTATTTCTGTTCCTGCTTTCTGCCTCCATACCTTCCATTTTGTCTTCTATCCATATCTTTTTGTTTCTCTTTATTATTTTATTGCATTCTTTTCTAATTGTTACATATTCTTCTTTGTGTGTTTCTGTTTTTGTTTGTATCCATTTCCTTCTCGCTTCTGCTTTCCTTTTCAGTATTGTCTTGTATTCTTCATTAAACCAACTCTTTTTCTTTTTACTTTGTTTTATAATTCCTATCGTTTCTTCGGCTGCCTTTGTTATGCATGTTTTTAATCTACTTCAGCCGTCTTCAACATCATTTCCTTGCATCTCGTTCTGTATTATTTTTTCTTCCAATTTTTCAATATATTTGTTTCTTTCTTTATTATCGTTGAGTTTTTCTTTGTTCCATTTTATTCCTTTATTCCTGAGTGTGCCTTTTCTTTTTGTTTTTTGCTTTATTGTCGCGGTCACCATATAGTGGTCGGAGTCCGCGCATGCTCCTCTATAGGTCCTTACGTCTCTCATTGTTGATTGTCTTCTACGATTAACTAGTATATGGTCTATTTGTGAGTTGTTTCTTAGGTCAGGGGAGGACCATGTTACTTTGTGTTGCCACGGGTGGTTAAATTTGGTACTGCTTATTACAAGATTTGTACTTATTGCTAGGTTACATAATCTCGCCCCATTATCATTTGTTGTCTTATGTATTGTGTGATTTCCTGCCACCTCCTTTAAATATTCTTCTTTCCCTATCCTCGCATTAAAATTACCTACTAGTAATATTGTGTCTTCTTTTGGAATATTCTCTAATTCATTTTCTAGTTTCACATAAAATATTTCCTTTTCTTCACCTTTCGCGTTTTCTGTCGGTGCATATACATTTAATACTGATATTTTTGATGGTTTTGCATTTATTCTTATGTAAGCCATTCTATCGTCTATTGGTTTAAATTCTATTATGTCATCTCTCATTTTTTTCATTACTATAAATGCTATTCCGTATTGGCCTTGCTTTTCTTCTCCCGAATAAAAAATTGAGTAGTTTTCATTGTTAACCTGTCCTTTCCCTTTCCATCTCGTCTCTTGTAGTGCTGCTATACTGATCCCATATTTATCTAATTCTAAGCTTAATTCTATTATTTTCCCTGTCGTTAATAAAGTTCTTATATTCCATGTACTTATTCTAATAATCTTATTCCTTGTTTGTTTTCTTTTTTTGTTTCTATTTTCTAAGTTTTTCTTTTTCTTTCTGCCTGTTCTAAGTTTTTTGAGTTTTTTGGGTCCTTATTCATATTGATTTTTCCCGTTTCTTCACACCACTCGAACCATTCTTCATCTATTTTAATTTTTTTGTACCCTATTTTTACGTTCTTGTCTTTTAGTCTTCTTTCTTTTGCTATTAACAGTATTTCTTTCTGTATTTTCTTCTCCCTTCTTGTCAGATCGTTTTCTATGAAGACTGTCGTGCCTTGTAATGATTTTTTCTTCTTCATAATTTCGCTCTTATTTTCCCATGTGTCTATTTTTGCTACTGTGTGCTGCCAATCCCCTTTTGTTTCTATTTTATACGTTTTGATCACTTTTGCATGGACTTCTAGTTTATTCTTTATAAATTCTTCGATTGCACTTACATTATTCTCTAAGTTAATTCCTTTTATAATTATATTATTTTTCTTTCCTGCTTTCTCTCTTCTTTCTTCGGCCTTTTCCAGTTCTGCTATGGTGTTATTATATTTGTGCTTTTCTTTTTCTAATTGATCTATTTTACTTTCCATTTCCTTTAGGGCTTGATTCATTTTAAGGGTACTTTCACTCTCTTGTCCAGTCTCTTCTTTCTTATTTTCTAACTTTTCTAAACGTTTTCCTAGATTCATGATTTCTGCTTTCTGTTCGTCATCATTCTGCTTCAGTCCTTTTATGTCATTATTTATTTTTTCTATATTATTTTTTATCTCCTTAAGGCCATCATTCACTTCTTTCTTTATTTCTGAATTACCTTGTTTCATTTCTCCTTTTACGGACTCCACCGTTTCAGTTAGCTTTGCTAAGGACGATTGTATTCCTTTCAAGATTTCTTCCATTTTACACTTTTTAGGGCTACTCTTCCTGCTTTCTTCTTTAATTTTTAATTATAACGTTTTTAATTTTAAGTATCAACCATCATCATGTAAATTATTAACTATTTTTCTTGTTTTATATATTTGACTTGATAATGGTCCCAATCTCGGACCGAAACGTCGTCTTTTTCAATTATTAAATTAAAGCCTGTCATCCAATCAACATGGAAGGTTTTGTTTTGTTTACAAAATAAATTTCTTTTCCTATTTCCAATAAATTTACACGGCTTAATCAACTTTCCTTACAATATAAACAATATATTACTAAATGGACGTTGAAAAATAATTACATAGTAATCGCTTAACAAATGCATAGCAACCTAATGGCGGTTACTTTAAAAATAATCACACAGGTAATAATAATTCTAAGCAATCGGCAAAAAAATTATATCAGTCTGCTGAGCCAAATAAAATTAACATTTACGTACCTGATTCTTATCAAGAAATTAATCTTTTCTGTATAATATTACCTTGCGTTTCTATTAACGATGACCGCTAAAACGATTTTATCCACCATTGTTCTTGCTAATGACCGTCAAACCTGCGAAAATACGAAATATTTATTGAGAGTACATGCAAGATTACCGTTTACATGTGTACACTTCGTCCGTGAAATGTGTTTGGTGTTCTGATAATGTCATCTGCCTCGGTTACCACCTCAGCCGATATGTTAATTCTTCAATACACCAAACCTTCATTTCACGGCCTATGTACACAAACCAGAATCAAATTCAATCAAGTACTATAGCAACGTTTCCTACATTATCATTTAATTTAATTTCTTATCATGAATAATTTCTGTTTACATTTCAGAAGGAATGACATCTTCATTATTACATAGAAGAAATTAAAAGCTGTGGTTCTGGTTAGTATTTTGTAGCATCGGCATTCATTATGCTAAATTAATTGGATCAAATGTACAGACATGTAATTTAAATGGTAACAATTTGTCAATTTGAGGTGTTTCCATGTTTGATATATCTATAAATAGTACATCACGGACCATGAACTGTTAAGTGACAGTTTTTAGGTCAAGAATGTAGTTTGGGAAATCGAGGTCCATACGGTCGAGATTTCCTAAACATACGCGACCTAAAAAATCAATTACTGTTCGAGGTTAGTAAGATATTTTTTACAATACTTGCACAAATAGAAGGAAAAAAAATAGGTTTCAAAATTAACAGCTGTCAAATTGTCAAAACAAACAGGACCTAGATCTATAATATTTACTTACTATCCACGGTGGATGGTACCGTGCAATGAAAATTCCACTTACTGTATTTAAATTTTGTCAACTATTATTATTATTTATTTATTCGCTTTCGGGGTCGCATCCCATACAAATAGATTGACAAAAAGTAATATTTTGTTTTTATCCTATACATTTACATAAAGCTAAATCAGATCAGCATTTAGAAATGTGCATGTATGTGTATCAAATCACAATAGCAATGTAGAACAGAACATGAATTATATTGAGCTATAATGTTACTCAGCTTAAATCCATAAACTCTCCGATTGTACAGTAAACTCAAACACTAGACGTAAAATAAATAAATAAATAAATATATCATCACGCCTTTTACCCATTACTGGGTGTGGCACTCTGCTAAAGCAGATCTCGGTAAGTGATATATTTTGCGCGTGAAGTGCGGTTACCAGTCGTCAAATCACGGCCCCCAAACATGTTAGTGGTGGAGGAGCCACAGGGATAGCTTTTTCAAATTATGAAAATTTGTCGCCTGTGGGAATCGAACCAGGGACCTCAGGATCCACAGGCCGACTTCATACCACTGTGCTAGCCAGCCCATAACACTAGACGTGAAAAGGAAAAATACGAAAAATATATATATATAATAACAAAAATACAAGCAAACATTAAAGTGCACTGATGTAAAAATGATACATTTTGTTATTAATGGGTAACTTACAGTACAGATATTGTAAAAACGATATTTAATATCGACAATTAAACATATTTTAGTGAGATTAGTATTTAAATATTTTTTGTAGACAAATGAAGTATAATTAGCATTTTAAAAATTGCGTAGAATTTCAAACATTTGTAAAATTACTTGCATAATAATTTACGTAATAATGATCTGAGAAATACTGAATTTATTATAACATATGCACTAATAAATTTGATAAACAAAATAAACTCTTTCAAGTCAACTTTAGAAAAATACTTAAGATAACACTTAATGACTCATTACCTTTCGAAGCGGAGTTCATAGTGAAAACTCTTAATTACAAACAAAACCAAATTCTGAATTATTTCAGTTTGTTACACAACAAACTCAAACCGTTAAACTCGAATAAAGAACAATCGCCATTATTTATGTTGCTAATTTTTGCATTTTAAATCGTTGTTATATTAAGAGACAGTTTATTGTTTATTGGTTATAGATTTCCAAGCATGTGTATACAATTTAAACAATAGATAATAATAGTTAATTGAAGAAGACAGGAGAAAACAGAATAATGTAAATACCAATTTTTAATTCACTACTTTCAACAAACTCAGCCCATTCTAAAACCCACTAGATACCAATCACATTATTCAGAGCAATTAATGAAGGTAAACATTCTTGTAACTAGCATCTTTCACACATCACATGCCTCTTCTGGTCTAGTATGCTAATCATGTTTATCACAAGTACTCACACTCACATCTCCTTGGAACACAAACACAAGATACGCTAGAATGGGAATAGCACAGCAGGGAAAGGCGAACGTGAACAGACAGTAGTGAAAGCACGCATCACTGCCTTTCTTCAGCTACCTTTACACGGTTAACTTATATCATCTTCATTCTAGTGAATTAGAAACATTAGATTAAAGAATAGCGTTATTTTATCGACAGTTGGAAGCATATCTATCCAACTTTGCTGTTTAATATTTTGTGATATTCTAACTACAAAATAACAAGACGCATTGTTAGATATGCCCTCTACCCTTGCCTTTAGAACAGTAATTTTCAAACTTTTCGGATCCATGACCCTCTTGGAGGAAAAAATCACAAATATTTTTTTTCGCGATCCCCTTACTTTCTATGTCATCAAAATTGTAGTTTGCAAAAAACTTATTTAATAATGTACATTACAAACATAAATTTCAGAAATTAGTAAAGGAAAAATTTTTCATTAAAACCTTTATACAGTTCCTTAGAAACTTACTTAATTTTTTATAATAAGTTTTCCTTAAATAGAAAGATCTTGTCGACATGACCTCTTAAATGAATTATGTAACATTGCTGTCAAATATTCGATTTAATATTTTTCATTTAGGTTACCTTGAATTTTAAGTGAAAGCATTCAACTGGATGGATCTTTGAATACATGATTTTAAATTTTTTTAAACTGATTTCAACGACTCCCCTTCAATGCCTCCGGGGGTAGCGATCCACAGTTTGAAAACCACTGCTTTCGAATAATAAAATTTTAAACCGATAAAGCTCAATAAAGTTACGAACGTAATGTGAATCTTGCGCTTAATTGAACTTTTTAAAACAATATATTATTGTTATTTTAAATAAAGCATATTAGGTATTCTCCATATTTTTTAAGTTAAAGGTTGAAAGTATTGTAATAAATCCTTGGATTTGTTTATATTTTGTAAAATACAGTCAAAAAATAACTTTTTAATTTAGTTTCTACTTTTTAATACACATAATGCAGAAAAATCAGTTGTCATGCATCAATTGTCTGCCTATTCATTGGAAAAATAGCTGTTCCTGTCATTTTTTAATCCAATTTGTATAGTAATATAAAATAAATAAATAAATATATCATCACGCCTTCTACCCATTACTGGGTGTGGCACTCTGCAGAAGCAGATCTCGGTAAGTGATATATTTTGCGCGTGAAGTGCGGTTACCCAAAGATGTTAGTGGTGGAGGAACCACAGGGGTAATTTTTTAAATTATGAAAATTGTTTGTCGCCTGTGAGAATCGAACCAGGGTTCTTCATACCACTGAGCTAGCCACCCTATATTGTATAGTAATGAAACAAATAAATTCAAAAATGCAGAATTTTGATTCCTATCACATTTACTTTTTTATACAATAAATAAATTAAACGTTATGCTGCCTCATAATAATAATAAAAAGTACATATAATATTATATTTGTTTTTTTGAATTTGGAACTAAATAAGCTGAACTTAGCAAACTGATGCATTTATTGGAGTGTATTACCTACAATAAGTTAAATCCAAATTAGTAAATCTAGTACTGAGCATGAACGTCCACAAACATTTTTCCAGTGTAGGGGGTAGAAAAAACTCTCAGATATACATAAATATCTAAAAAAAAAATTACGTAATATAAATACAAATACACATAATAAATAGATAAAAATAATAATTAAATTTGTGAATTAAATTACTAGTCTTTATCGTCTGGATTTTAATTGAATAAGAAGGGCAATCTTCGAATAATTCTTCCATAAATTGACACCATTTCTTCAACAAATTTCAATTTTGCAGGTTTACCGTTATTATTACTAATATTTTGTGTTTAATAAACTTAAGCTACATTCACTAATCGAAATTAGTTTTTGTTTTATGCTTTAGGTTTTAGTGTGTTTTTATGTGCCATTCACAAATAGTTTTGCCTAGTTAGCAGTGACATCTATCATAAATTTTAGAAGATCGGCTATACTCAGAAGATCGGTAATACTGTAAATGCAACTGTCAGATGTGCTAAGTTACACATGCTGTCATATGTTGTTTGTTTACTTTCGTATTTTTTGGAAGAGTAAGGTAAATATTATCATAATAAGAAAGTAGGTATTAAAATCTTGTTTTTATTTTCATTCATTTTGACACTCGAATAAAATCAAACTTAGGTTATCGTCAATGCGAAGGATGATAGAAAGAGACAAGTATATATCACTACATCATTCTATGCTTCGTCCTATTGGTCTATTCCTAAGTATAAAACGTAAAACTAAAACATAAGTTTGGAGTTTGCAAACTTTTGTGTTAAAACCAACACTAAATACTGATTTGTGAATGGCTGCATAAAATAACATGTCTACAAGGTTATTAAAACAAAAACTAATTTCGATTTGTGAATGTAGCTTTAGATTACTCAATCGTTACGATAGGGAACATGTCACTAGATGGCCTTAAGAATACTGCTGAAAATTTAGTTTCAGTTTAAATATGCATATAATAGAATACGCCTTTTGTATATGACAACTTGCGCTATATTTGAAAAGAGTAATCGAAAATCTAAAATGAATCATATTTTCGTTGATGTAGTAAACATAAATTGATGGAATATCTTTAAGCGTAATGCTTAAAGCTTATTGATAGATTTAATTCTCAATAAATTAGTTGATTTATTTTAGATTTATTATCCGTCATAAAATCACTGTTAGAAAAATTTCAAAATATCAAAAATTATAGAAAATCATCCATTATAATTGTTTGTGAGTATTAGTCCATGAAAACAACAGGTGTCACTAGAACTATTACTTTTATTATAAATATTAGATATTAGTAGATTATCTTGAAATCATTTCACTAATATCTCTATTTTTCTGAGATAAAATGAAGTAATACGTAATAAATAAGATATATGGCTATGTCTAGTATTATCAATATGCAATATGATAACTATAACAATTATTTTCCGCACATTCATAAACTACCAAAATCTGTTTTCTCATGTTATATGCCAACATTTTCCTGGGACACACTGTATAAATATTACTCCGTTCGAATGATTCAAATTTTAATATTAATTAGCTATAAATGTTCGACTGGTAGAAATAATAATTTTAAAAATACACAAAATGAAGTCAATTATGTTTTTACTAAAAAAATCTGAAGTTTTGGTTCACACCTGTGCCTTAAACAGGAGCTACAAATAATAATAAATAAAAACGTGTTATATATTTAACCAGAAAATATTCATAAAATGAAACTGAAGAAACCTAAACAAAATAACAATAGTTTTCAAAATAGCAAATGAAAAATCATCATGAAAGAAAAAATCATCTAGCAAAATATAAATCACCGGAACAATAGCGTAAGATTTAGTTACAAAACGAACAAAATGTAACGGATATATGTAGTCAGAAATAAGTAGAAAATAAAAAAAAAAACGTAGTATCTGAGATTTTTAACCTAATGATTCTTAATTGTATAGATATGATATACCCTGCAACCCTATGTCATAATTGGGATTCATGTTGTACTGCATAGTTGGAGTTCAGTAAATAAATTGCTAACGTCTTCGGTAAACCGTATAAACTCACCTTTACAGCTGTCTTTTGCCTGAAGATGCAGCCGCGTGAAACAGACACACAGACACACGAACAGGTGGCCCAGTAAAAATTCACAACACTTTCAATTGACTCAAGAAGAATTACTTGACTAGAATGCTAGAGAAAGCAAAAAAATATTGTTTTCCTTTCATTTTGATGTTGTTTCAATTTGCATTAATCGATTGGTTTTAAATATAAATTTCACGATGAACAGTAATGAATGAATATTGTTAAATTCAAGAGAATGGTTGAAAATTTAAAATATTGAGTTGAGTCACAAGAGTGCAATAGTAAAATTATCACGCAATACAATGGATTTAGTAAAAATGTAAATATTTTTGTTTTTAACTGCACCATTACTACTTGATTTCTGACACTGTTTATTGAACATAAAATAGCACTTTACTGGACTAATATGATCAAATAACAAAAGTGTAATCTTGTCAATGTCAAAAAATTAAAGTGAATATTTCATTTCCCTTAGTAACAACCAATCAAAATCACAAAATTTGCATGGTAACGGGAGTATATTTACTTCTAACTCGGTATACAATAGTAGCTTTTTAAAGAAATCTGGGAGTAAAATCAATGATATGCGGCTAAATTTAAGTTCTTTCACAAATATGATAAAGAAAAAAAAAACATAAATTGTGGAATACTAAAATGGAGATCCGTTTTATTAAGCCGTTTAATTTTCATGAACTAGTTAGGAGCAGAAGGGTTGAAAAAACTTAAACTCCACAAAGTTTGGATTACTTGGCTTTTTTTCAATCAAATTATTACAAAATAATAATAACAAACGACCTGTCGTCGTTTGTTATTATTATTTTGTAATAATTTGATTGAAAAAAAGCCAAGTAATCCAAACTTTGTGGAGTTTAAGTTTTTTCAACTCTTCTGCTCCTAACTAGTTAAAAAAAAACATAGGTACTATAATTCGTTTAACGCTGTCTTCATTTTCAAGTTAAGTAAATAAATTCACAGTATCTGTCAAAAATTGACAAATTAATTGTCATCAATATGAGTATTCATAAGTGCATCGAAATTTTCTTGATAATTCTATGACAATAATTGACATGAAAAAAATACACAATAAATAATAATAATAATAATACAATGTAAAAAATGTATTGTTTTTAGTTAATAAACTCTTGTTCGAGAAATATTCTTTACAAATACACCTCTTGCTTCAGTTCATTATCATATATATTTTGTTTTTCACTTAAATATATTTTATCTGTGGCAATCTTTTATTCGAATAAAACTGGACATTTATAATCAAAGATTATCAGAACATAAATGCCCAAATTCATTTTTGTAAACCATTCGATATATCGATAATAAATCTATCTATCGCTATATTACCTATGGAAATAGATTAGATATAATTTTTTAAAAAGCAATGAGCGTTCGCCAGGGTTTGAACCCAGAACCTTTCACTCGCATGGTGCCGTTGTCAATCTGTATACATCACATAGGCATTATAAGAGCTATGACTTTGGTTAAATTAGGGAAAAATTACTTGTATTATTTAACGATGATATTGTTTTTCCAAAAAAAATGGATACATCACTAGATAATAACGAAAAACTGAGTTTTGTCGATTTTAAATAATTCCTAAACCAAATATTGAGAAATGATAAATATGTTTACTATCTATCCAGTGGCGTAGAGACAATTTTAATAGGTTGTTTTTCATTATTTTAATTCAGTCAGACTCAAAGTACAATAACAAATAAATGTCTCGTCACGATTTTTACCCATTACTGGGTGTAGCACTCTTCCGTAGCAGATCTCGGTTTGTGATATATTTATGCGCGTAAAGTACGGTCGCCAGTTGTCAAATAACGGCCCTCAAATACATTAGTGGAGGATGAGCCATAGCGGTATTTTAATGTGGTGAAAAGTTTGTCGGCTGTGGAAATCGAACTAGGGTTCTCAAATCCGAGGTTAAATTTCATACTACTAATCTATCTAGATCTACCTCATAGTAGTATAAATTTAATAATATAATAAATTTTGTGCCTAGAGAGTTTAACTAATAACACTCAATTTATAATTTTTTATATTTGACATTGAACCCATCAAAACATCTTGTGTCCGTAAAACGGGAAATTAATAATTAATTAATATGCGTGTTAATGTTATAACAAAGAATCGTGGCAGTATAATAGTAATAAATAAAAAATTTAAGTGGTAATAAGATATAAATCTATTATAATTTTAAGGGGTAATAGCTCAGTGGTATCAAGTCGGCCTGTGGATTCTAAGAACCATGGTTCGATCCCCACAGCCGACAAAACATTTTCACCAATTTAAAATTACCCCTCCACTAACATCTTAGAGGGCCGTGATTTGACGGCCGGTAACCGCACTTCACGCGCATAAATATATCACTTACCGAGATCTGCTTCGGCAGAGTGCCGCACTCAGTAATGGGTAGAAGGCGTAATGATATATTTATTTATTTTTTTTATAATTTTAAGCATTAAAAAAATAATAATAAAAAAATCTTCTAAAAAATACCTTTGAACACGACAACGTTGACAATGATAGTTGACAGAGACTTTAAAAAATGTATTCGAAAATTGTAGAAAAAATGTAAAACAGAATCAAGTTGTTAACCGATGGGAAATCTGCGTAAAATTATAATAAAATTATTACTTACAATTTCAAGTTTCTACTTCATTGTAATAAAATTTAAGAATAGTATTCTAAGTGGCAGATGTTTCTCATCTGGCAGATGACTTGCCTTCTGTCTCTCCAGATACAAGATACTACAGGTTGCAGGTGTTTTCATTCTTCACTTAATTTTTCAATAATTTATTGGGTCTTTGTGTCACTAAATGATTCGATATCCTTTCACCAGCTATTTCAGGTTTTAGAAATAAACTCGCTAAAATAAAATTATACCTATTAATTGCGATTTCCAAAGATTAGAAATGTTTCAATTTAACGTATCAGCACACATTTGTTCTAGGAAAATTATGTACCTAATCAGTTATTTTATTGGAATGAAAAAGATTCTCAATTTGTAAAATTCATTAATTCAATGATGTATAGATATTTATTTCGAAATGATGCTCCAATATTTATGTTTGTGTTACATTATTATATTTTTAAAGAAACACATAATGATTATGATAACCTTGAACACGAAACTGAATTGTCACAAAACTAATCTTATTGATTAAATTATAAATACCTGTTACACTTTTACATCATGTTACAATCATTAATCAATTTTGATAATGAATGGACAAATTCCGAAGCTATGGACTCATTCATTGTATATAATTATCACATGTTTTCTTAATCATTTATTATTGTTTTGTATTTAATTATACTTGTATATATTAGTAGTTACTAACAATAACATATTTTAATAATAAATTGCAAAGTATTTTATGTTTCATATCATAAAAATTAAAGCAAAAATTCATGCATTCGTACATAATAACGGAAAAATAATAAGTGAGTATTTTTTTCACTGTTAATTATTCTTAAATTATTTTAGAAAGAAAAATCTTTAAATATAATATACAATGACCTTAAATTTAAAATAAATAAATCACAATGTCTTTTACCTATTAACATGTGTGACACTTTTAAAATGATGTTATTGTTTATAGTAGGAACATGGGCGTCCGCAGGGGGAGGCAAGGGGGCGTCCCCCCCCTTGGATATTAACTAGGGTGGTGATCAAGACTCTCGAAAATAGGACTTTAACATAACTATAATTTTTTAATTTCCTACTTACTTAAATATTTGAAGCAAAAAAGCTTGAAATAAAAGTTTTAGGGCATAACATTCTGCATCTGAACCAATAAACAAAATTAATTTTGCATGCTTTATAACGACACAAATTAGATTTGAAAATGACGAAAATTGCCTCAAAACTATCGATTTATTTCATATTTTATGCCCTAAAAATGTTATTCGAAGCTTTTTGCTTTTAAATAATTAGGAAGTAGGAAATTTAAAACAATGTGATTTTACATGTTAAAGTCCGATGTTCGAGAGTCGTGGCCACCACACTGTATATGTACAGGTATATATATATATATATATATATATATATATATATATATATATATATATATATATATATATATAAATTAAATAAAAATTAAATTATAAGTTTAAAGATAATAAATTCAAGCTGAAACTGAATTTCCAGCAGTATAGGTACACAGATACAAAACATTAGAAAATAAAAACTGTAAAACTACTAAATCGGAATTTATTGAAGAAATGGTGTCAATTTATGAAAGAGTTATTCGAAAATTGTCCTACCTCTTCAATTCAAACCCAGACGACAAAGACTAGTAATTTATTTCACAAATTTAAATATTTTTTTATCCATTTGTTATGTGTTTTTGTATTTATGTTATGTAAAAAAAAATATTTTTGAAATTTATGTATATCTGAGAGTTTTTTGCGACTCGCCCCCTCCCCCCCTGGAAAAATGTCTGTGGACGCCCATGAGTAGAAACGTTTAAGAGATTGACTTACGTCATTAAATATATAACTCAGGGAATGAGAATCTGTACCCGGTTTTAAATTATATTGTATTGTTATAGTTTAAGCTTTTAAAACTATTATAGGTTAAGGGGTTTTAAGAATTCGCCTTTTCTTTGTAAAAATTTATAAAACGGTTGGAGATATTAAATAATTGACAGATTAATGACATCTATACCCAGAAATATGACAACAAAACGTGCACCAATGTTGCCAATCCCAATAACAGAAATTATAGTGCTATTTTTTTCGAAAAATAATATCATTGATAATTAAAATTAATTATTTATTACGCATGTATCGATTTAATTATTATTTTACTATACGGGTAGTTCTTAAGTTATTTGATTTGTACGATAAACACTATCACTACATACAATTTGATCAAATACTCCCACTTTGTCAAACATATTGATTATTTTTTTGTAGTTTTCAAATCAACTGAACAAACTTAAATTTTCGTCACACCATGGTTCAAGTTTTTAACATGATGTTAATCATTATTAGAATTTAAAATAACGCGAATATAATTTTAAGTTCAGATTCATTGCCACATAATATAGTGCAAAAAATGATTGTTGATACACCTAGTTTTTATCATACATTAAATAGAATGATGTGACATCATCATACATAATTCGGCAAACAATAATGAAGTAAATATAAAACGTGTGTCACCGGTTTTATGAAAATAATCATGTTATATGACTATAATCAGTTAATGGAGTAACACAAACCCATAGCGAAATAAACAATCGTATCTACATCAAAATCATCCCATAATCAACCTTCGCTAAACATTGCTTTCAAGACATTATCATTTTCACCTGGTTTATGTTCCAAATATCTTTTATACAAGCAAGTCTATTTATTTATCAAACTTGGAATCTTTTGTTCATGCAATAAACTCAGTATGGTCTATTTGTTGAATCAGTTTATACCCGTTATCACTTTTGGTAAAACTTAGCAAAGAAAAATTCTCTAATTTATTTTATAAAGATATTATTAATGCAATATTAATATATCTCTTAATAAAAACATTTGTATATTTACAATTGCATAATAATATTAAGTTTTTTAATTGCAACAAAAACTGTTTTGTTAATGTGTTACATCAATAAATGTATTTTTAAATTTTACTTTTATTGGCAACACTGAAATATAAATCTACAATGTCAATTCCCTATTCGCAAACAACGTATTTTAATGCCTTCATTCGTATAGTGAACAGCGTTGCCGTTGTTAGTACAATTGTACTAAATTTAGTACTATTTAATTTATTTTAGTGACTCAGTACTCACTGCCCGAAATCTAGTGATTTTTCTAATATTTAGTGTTTTTTTAATAATTTTCCATTCATAAAAATTGTCAATGTTCTTTGAATAAAATCAAATATCAAGTCCATCCCGTTTTTATTCAATTAGATCGCGAACAACGGTTCATTTCTTTGCTTTCTTGAACGGAACCGTGATGGGCTGGATGTTGATGTGCTGTACGAATATACATATATAAAACTTAATTCGTATATTGCTGTACGCCTGTACGGTACGTATCTGTGTCACGCGTATATTAATTCTGTGATTTTTTTCTATATTTAAGTAATCATTTTAAAATGGCTGCAAGTGCGAGGTTAATTGGAGCACTATTTGTAAAAAAATACTAATTTATCAAAATATAAAAATATAACCAATAAATGTATAAAAGAAATAAACATATAAATTACATCTTAAGTTTTCACATCTACACTTTATGCTGAAAATATCGTACGGTAGAAGACAAAACGTAGGTTTATGTAATTACTACAATTTAATACTGAATTCCTACAACTTATATTGTTTTCATTAAATTAACTTAAATTGATGTAAGTAATAGCTATGTAAAATTAATGTAAAGAGAAACATTTGTAATTTAAGTTTATGTTTTGATGAAATTAAAAAAAAATGATAAATACTGAATCTTCTGTTAAATAATTTTTTTATTATTGTAAGCTACATATTTATTTGAATATACTTATTTACATATTGCCGACAAAATTAAAAATAAAATGTTAATCAATGCTTCAAGAGATTGTTTATGATACCAAGTATATATAACAATATGTTTATAAAATTTGATAAATTATATAAAAACATCATTTATATTGCTCAAATGAATGTAAGTACAATTTTAGTAAGAAAATTTATAATTTAGTGAATTTTTAGTATTTTTTTTATCAACAAATCTAATACTAATCAAAAAATAATTTTGGCAACGCTGATAGTGAATACTGAATGAATATTGAAAATGGTGAAGGCTTTGGGTCGGCAAAGTTAAGAACTCATTGCAAATTTAATTCAATATTAAGAGGTGAAAAAAATCTGTAATGATATGATTACGGTACTACTCTGTACAACAGAAACATAATCCCTTTTATAATAAAGAGTTCGATCTCAGTAGTGTGGTAGTTTATAGATTTTTTTAGCTTGAGTGGGCTTCGAACTCGGGATCTCCATATTGGAATGCCGTAACACTATCCACGCCGTACTGCTGGTAAGATAGTAAGATCTATTTAGTTACTTTTAATTATGACGTGTATAAACTGATTCAACAAATAGATCATATCATTAGCATTATAATGATGTAAAAGTAGGAGAAATTAATTATTCAAACTGTAATTGAAGCATTTTTTTCAATACAATAAATATCCAAATTTCTTAATAATGTAGCAAAAATATTCAAAGAACGCCACTGCTCCCATTAATACCAGGCTAAATCGTTAATAACATTTCCTTTTAGTAATTTTAATAGTAAATATATAATTAACGATTAATAATTAATAGAACAAGCATGTGCATTTCTCTTTTTTCAACTTTCGCGGTAGATACGCCTGCATTTATACACAGACGCTCTACTTTTCCCGGTAACTGTAACATTTTGTACATAGTTGGTTTATTTTCCATGTCTACGTACAACTAGTAATTATTAAATAGAATTCTGTCTCGCTGTCTGTAGGTTAATTAATTACATGATCTACGATTAAGTAATACAGTAATACCTGCTACTACTACAGAGTGATCAGAAAGAATTAAGGCTCTACACTTGCAATCTCATACCATCTACAGTTTTGCAAGTGTAAAATTGTTATATGAAAATTTAGCTGTCAGTACTTGCAAAAATTACTCTTACATGTATGAAAATGTATTTACTATTATACCATTACAATAAATGTATCCAACACTGCAAATATGTCTACTTAAAATATACATACCTCTGTTCATCTTCAATTACATTAAAATAAATGTCGTTACCACCGTCACTAGTCCTGTTTTTCACATTCTCATTATTTTTGCATTGCGCACGTCGTAATTTTAATTTTACAGATTTTCGTCGGTTTGATAACCGTGGATTACGTTTCATATCTCTATTGCTTTTCGCCATATTGAAAAGAAAATAAAAACTAAATAGTACAATTCTCTTCGAACTTCCGTAAAATATTAAATTATCGTATAAGCCAACTCGCCGCTGAGGCAATTACGAATCTACGCTAGAAGTAGGCGTAGCTAAACTTGAAGCTAGCACCGTTGAACTACTAGCGACACCGCTACATGGAATAATGAAACATATTTATACATTTTCAAATTACAAATTATTACTGTTTTCATTAATTAAACATCAATTTTTTTGTTCTTAACACCTTAATTTAGTAGTTCTCAAGACTGCTATGGAAAGATTTTATTAGTTTTATAAACAAAATTTAACAAAATGTTAATGTAAAAACCATGAAAATTATACGTATTTCTGATATTATTTTAAAAAAAACTATAGACAATATCAACATTTAGACTCCATAGCGGTCTAGAGACATCTTTTTTCTACCGGTGTATAAAATATGTAGTGTTTAGGTAAAATAAAATAGACATAATTTGTAATTTACGAAGAGCACTTTTTCAATATTATCTTATGACAAGTGTAGAACCTTAAGTGTTTCAGTTGGCAATACAATTCTTGGGATCTTTTTATTCCACAGTTGGCACAATGCGAGATAAAGGCGGAAATACTTTTTGACATATTATCATTTTTGTAAAAAATACAGATAGGTTATATCAGGAATCTGATAACTAATGGAATTTTAAGTGATAAAAATACTTTAGATGATTGCTCTGTGAGTAATGTTAAGAAATGAAGGGATGTGGGTAAGGGAAATAACGATTGTATTTATGGATTATAAATATGTATACTCAAATTTAAATTTTTCAAAAGTCACTGTCAACAACAAGCAATAAATTTATATATCAGTCTAACCAATTTCAAGTAGTTTTTTTTTTAATGCCAACTAAAACACTTCCTTTTGATCATCCTGTAGATATAATATTCATACAAAGATAAGTATATCTACTTACAAGGGTTGCAAAAGTGTTTTAATGTTACAAGCAAATACATTAAGAAAATATGTGTTTCTAAATTTGTATCAACCCTTTTGCGGTCTCACCCATTTGGGAACAGTGAAATCAAAAGTACACATGCCATAAATTTAAGTATAAGAACTACTCGTATGATATTATTTATACACTTTTAATAGATGTCGCTATAGCATTCTGTTACAAAATGTTTCTTTATTTCAAATTCATGGAGCAGGAATCAATCTGAACGTTTGTTTATTTTCAGTCATTTTTACTATATTGTGACACTGACACTAGTGTTTGGAAGATTGTATTTCAAATTTTGTAAATTTTGTGGTTGTATTTCTACTGAAAATACATTAACCGAAGATATGTTAATAATTTATAAATTATTATTATTATTTATTATAGGGTAGGTGGTTCATTGGTATCGAGTCGGCCTGTGGATTTGGAAACTCGGGTTCGATTCCCAAAGCTGACAACAATTTTCATCACGTTAAAATTACCCCTGTGGCTCTTTGGGGGCCGTGATTTGAAGACTGGTAACCGCATTTCACGTGCAAAATATATCACTACCAAGATCTATTACGGCAGTAAAGGGTAGAAGGCGTGATGATATATATTTATTTTATTTTTATTTTATAAATTTGTATGGTTTTCTGCAATTTTTTTATTTTGCTATAAATATTTCAATATTATTAAATTTTTACAATCTTTTCAACAAAATTATTGTCTGGTTATTTTTTGGCAGTTAATGAGTTAACAAAATATAATAAATAAACAGTTTTGTGGCCAGTATTGTTGTATTGTATCCTGAAAATATTGCCAGTAGTCCATAAAATGATTATAAATTTTTAATTTAAATATCTCGCTTCGTTCGTATTTCTTATGAGATTAAACGTAATCTCATTATTTAGTCTTTAGCATGAATAATAATATTAATAACGCATTATTTCATTGTTAAAAGTTGAAAATAAGAATAAACATAAAATCTTATTTAAATTAAAACAAACTCGCGTAGTCATCATTCATCCACAATAATCATAGAAAACTCATAATAATAAAAATGTCGCATAATAACTTTTTTTTCGATATTTCTTTGTATACGTGACAGAAAAATTATTTTTGTTTCGTAATCATTAATCATTATTTATAATACCTACAAGCTCTATTTTTATAACATTAGAATTCACAATCCAGAATTGAATTTTTCATTGAAAACGAAAGGTAAATTCGATTCCAAGAATTTTGTTTGTAATTACATTATACATTGACAAAGGGATATGAGGTCCAGGCTGAACGATTTACGATTTTGGTCACCCAAATATTACTGACGTTTTTAATACTCGTATATATCCAGTATTATTTATAGCAGGGGACGCGAACTTAAGCAGCAAAGGGCCAGCAGGTTAGATATATAAATGACGCGGGCCGTAATCAATGTTACTTTTACTGATCTAAAATGTGTACGATACGAACAAATTAAAATATAATGTTATATTTTTTTTTTAAATTTCAATATATATTTGTATGATTTGACGGCTGGTAACCGCACTTCACGTGTATAAATATATCACTTACCGAGATCTGCTTCGGCAAACTGCCATACCCAGTAATGGGTAAAAGGCGTGATGATATATTTATTTATTTTTATATTCGATCTTTAAAGTTTGATTTACAATAATGTTAGAAAAATAATCTTAACAGGAATAGTGTTAATGTTTGTCGGCTGTGGGAATCGAACCCGGGTTCTCAAATTCACAGGCCAACTCGATACCACTGAACCACCTACCTATATGTAACATCTCATTCATAAATTTATAATTATAAAAATGACTAGCTATAAGTGAAACTTTTGTAAAAAAAAATATATCAAGGTCACGGGACGAGTAAAGAGCCTTCGCGGGCCACGTCCGTCCCGCGGTGTGCCGATTTGCGACCCCTGATTTATAGTAATATAATTTTATTTATTGAAAGGGGAGTCCTGAGTCAATTGAGATGGTATGGCCACATAGAACGTATATCGAACGAAAGATTGGAGAAACAGATGTAGGATAGTGAAATTAAAGGTGAGAGATTCCGTGAACGACATTGGAATAAATGGATAAATATGATTGAAGGATTGTTGCGTGAACGTAAGATTCAGACATTTGGAGTGAGAGAAATAAACGAGCTTGTATGAAAGAAAGTATGAATGCGGTTGAAACGAAAATGATGTGTCAGAATAGCATTGTTTGGTGGAGATTAATTACGGAATGAATCTATTGAATTAAGACAAGCTCATGATTCTTCGTTTTAGATTCGTTGCTAGTTATTTCACCTACAATAATGTGAAATTCACTTTAAAAAAAAAAACGCAGAGATACTCACTTTCTTTTTTACCTTTTTGATGCGTTTTAAGTTATTAGAATAGAATGTCTAATAGTAGTTGTGTGTAGGGACGTTCCGATACTACTGATATGATATTAATATCGATATTTTCGTTTCGATACCAACATTTTGGTATCGATACAAACCTTTCGATACGTTACTAATATCAGGATGATATACCTAGTATCGGAAAATTTAAAAATATCCGATAAAAATAAAAATGTAACTCCGTTTTTATACGAAATTTGTTATTTTAAAATAACAGTAAATAAAAAAATATAGTTTAAATTCAAGCTTCTTTTGAAAGTATAAATTAAAATTCACACCACATGCGCAGTGGCCATTATATTTCTTATTTCTTCTTGTATATATTTCTTTCGATATTTGAAGATATCGATATTTTTCTTCCAATACTATATCAGTATTGATACATTTTATTCGACATTTTCCCTACGCAAGTATCGATACTTTTTCAGTATCGCACGTCCCTAGTTGTGTGGATTTTACTTTAACCTTTGCGTCACCAAAATATCTATAAAACTTTGTTTACCAAAATAGGGTCAATATTGACCCACTCATTTTCATTATTTAATCTTATATAAAATATCATAAAATACAAAAATTTTGGTATTATAATTTCCTAAGAATTTAGTAATTTAATTCAATATTTTTATTGAGTAATTACTATTTAAAAAAAATAAAAACAAATATATTATTATGAATAAAAAATATTTTTTTCTTCATTAGGTGGAATCTTACTTTTCTCTATCAAACCATTTTCTTTGAAATCTGCTGTCCTTGTTTCACCTTTTTTTAGGAGCTAACTATCAGCAACATCAATATTACGGTTCTATTCTTCCTTAAATAGATCACTATTATTATTTTCCTCAATAGAATATCGTTATAAAATTAATTTTATTTTCCTCTATAATATCTTCTATTTCTTCAGACCTATCACTAAATATTTCCTCAATCGTATCATTTTAGAATACAAAAAAGTTCTTCGTCAGATTAAATCCTTTATTATGTCATTGTAACTATTTCACATGAACCACTGATAATAATTTAGACTATCACGTATAAAAGTAAACAGAATTGAAAAACATCGAAATTCCTGCCGTGAGCAGGGATGAACACATCTCAACTTGTATGAAAATAAGTTCGTTAGGAAAAATTAAAATTAAAATATTAGATATCAAAATCGGATCATAACTTATCCAGAGAAAGAAAAAACAAATTATTCTTAAACTGTATTAGTTTTAGATTTGGTTATTATTGCTTAAGGTTCAATACAGTATTTTAGGAGAATTCTCGAAAGGAAGAAAAACTAAAAAAAAAATATTTAACAAGTTACAAAAAGAAAACAAAATTTTGGGTTAGAGTTGACTAAGTTTCAGTAAGGCAAAGGTTAAAGAACAAGCGCAGAATGATGTTCCCTTCCTTTTTTTCAGATTAATTGATAGAGGAATGGGCATGAATAAGTTGGAATGATTTAAGTACGTGGAATGAAAGATTGATGAAACAGGTATATAAAAGCGAACGGATGGATGTAATTGAGGGTTTGTTGCGTAATGAATGATTTCGGGTATGAGGAATAAATGAGTTTGTATGGAGAGAAATGTGGTTGAAGGGAGGATGATTTTAGGTTAAAAATGTTTGGCGAAAATTAATCAATTGATCAATCTGATGAGTGAATGTTTCGCAAATTCGTGCTGCCTTATTTTATGGAATATAGCATATTATGTATATGTGTACGTATGCAGTAGAAATAAATATGCTTCTGTTTGTTGCGTTTAAATTTAAATATATTGTAATTTATATAACAATATTTGGTATTCAGGTTGTACAAGCGGATAGTAGCAACATATTTTCCAGGGACTCATTTCCTTTTGTCAAGTTCTGAATTTTTTAAAGGAAATATTTACAAAATTGTTTACTCAATTATTATTTTAGAGATAAAATTAGGTTGACGCCTGGATTTGAACTAGGGATTGTTTGATTCTACCAAAAATAAAAAGTTAAATTCAAATAATATAATGACAATCTGATTTTAGTGTAGCCTAGTTTTGATGACGTTTTGCTAAAATAATAAACGAATTAATAATTATTATTAATCAAGGAAAAAAGAAAATAATAAATAAATGAAAAAATTCTATGCTACAGGTTGGTAGGTATGCAAGCTGGCTTTTAATGTTTTCTCATAAAATAAATATTAATGAATACGTAAAGAACATATATTATTGAAAATAAAAGCTAAATTACCATAAAATTAAAACATTATACTTGAAATTTTATTGCTGAAAGTGAATGTCTGCAGTTATTATCTCTAGAGAGGCATCCGGTACTTGAGAACATTTATTGAAATTTAAACTATTCAAGCATGACTAATTGTCGAATGAGTATAAAAAGTAAAAGTATAGGTATATTTAAATACAATACAGGTATTATAAATGTAACTAATTATGTTGAAACATACTAGATTATTTTCAGCATAAATGTTTCGTTTATATTCATAAAACGTAATAAGAATATTATTTTACAACTGAAATTTATATTATCTGGAATTGGCATACGTATTATTAATATGAAGGCCAATTGAATGCCTGCGATTGATGTCAATCGGTACATTTCGTGAGTATTCGGGTTGTATTCTGTACAATTCAGATATTACATAAGGTAGTACTTGCGTGAAAAAAAAATGCAGATCTGAATGAAATTCGGCGCACGTAAACATTGTACAGTCATACGCATCCTGTTAAAATATGAAACACATTCATCGTCTGTGAACAAAGATATTCGCTTGTAAAGTTAAGTTCTTATACACGGGGCTTATGGCGATCATCACTCAGAAACGCACATATTTGGTTTGTGTACCTCTAAAATTTTGCAGTTTCATTTGAAAAACTAGTATGATGTTCTAGAACTATCCATGTATATTGTATCAGAAGGAGAAAGTTTTTTATCGTTTAGTAACGGATATATAACTATGCAAAGCGTTGTTTTTAACGAAAAATTAAGAATCACAATTTATAATGGCAACACCACACGATGGTATGGTATTTGAAAATTCAGTAGACCAACTACCTGTTAACAATTCATGATATTCAAATCATAATAGGTATAAGACACTTATTTTATTCAATGTTTATATTTTTTGAGCATCAGTTTCGCCACTCGACAACCGATGGCGCCACCGTCACACTAGTACTATCTGCCTGTATACTGTTATATAAGGTTCTGGATAACAGTCTTTAAGACTGGTTACAGAATCTTAAAATATATTGAAATAAATAAATAAAATCTTAAGGTAGTTGTAGTGTGACGGTGGCGACATCGGTCGTCGAGTGGCGAAACTGACGCTCAAAAAACAAAAAATTCGAATAAAATAAGTGTTTCATACCTATTATGATTTGAATATCATGAATTGTTAACAGGATGATGGTCTAGTGAATTTTCAAATACCTTACCACCGTGTGGTGTTGTTATTATAAATTCTGATCCTTAATTTTTCGTTAAAAGCAAGACTTTGCATGGCTATATATCCATTACTCAACGATAAAAAACTTTTACCTTTTGATACAATATCCGTGAATAGTTCTAAAACCTCATAGTAGTTTGTCAAATGAAACTACAAATTTTTAGAGGTACACGAAACAAATACGTGCGATAGATATATATATATATATATATATATATGTATATATGGGATGGCTAGCTCAGTGGTATGAAGTCGGCCTGTGGATCCTGAGGTCCCTGGTTCGATTCCCACAGGCGACAAATTTTTATAATTTGAAAAAGCTATCCCTGTGGCTCCTCCATCACTAACATGTTTGGGGGCCGTGATTTGACGACTGGTAACCGCACTTCACGCGCAAAATATATCACTTACCGAGATCTGCTTCAGCAGAGTGCCACACTCAGTAATGGGTAGAAGGCGTGATGATATATTTATATATTTATTTATTTATTTTATATATATATATATATATATTTCTCGAAAAATATTTATTTATTCATCAATATCTATTTTGTCCCCTTCATAGTAATCCCCCTCTGATATAATACACTTGTGCCAGCGCTTTTTCCAATCCTCGAAGCACTTCTCACTTTTTGGTATGGCCTCCAGCGATATAGTCTTTATCTCCTCATTCGTGGCGAAACGCCGTCATTTCATGGGTCTTTTCAGTTTTGGGAGGATGAAAAAGTCGCAGGGGGGCAAGTCCGGTGAGTACGGTGGCTGAGGCGTGATTACGGTGTTGTTTTTGGCCAAAAAATCACGAACAAGCAACGATGTGTGAGCAGGTGCATTATCGTGATTCAAAAGCCATGAATTGTTTTGCCACAAATCCGAGCATTTTCTTCGTATTACTTTCAACCGACATGCCGACATCCTCAGCAACTTCTCTAATAGTGATTCGATGATTCTCCATAACAATTTTCTTCACAGCTTCAACGTTTTTATTGGTTGTTGACATGCTGGAGCGTTCAGGGCGGGCATCGTCATTAACATCTTCTCAGCCTTCTGTGAAGAGCTTGAACCACTTATAAAAAGTTGTTTTGCTCAAAGTAGACTCGCCAAATGCCACAGTCAACATTTCAAGTGTGTTGGAGCACTTAATTTTATTTTTAACACAAAATTTAATACAGATTGGCATTCTTCCTTGGCAACGACTGTACATTTGGTGTTTCTCGGTACAAATATAGCTGCTAGACTTATTAAGCTGGATTTATAATGAAGTAACGCAAGAAGTAACGCAAAAGTAGTAGGTAAGGCAACAAATTAAAACTTGTGATTGAAGTAGAACCATTTATATTGACACTCATGGGCGTCCACAGACATTTTTCCAGGGGGGTAATATTTCGTGTCTGTGTAAACTTAAACTTAGATTACTCAATCGTTACGATAGGGAACAACATGTCGCTAGCTGGCCATAAGAATACTGCTGGAAATTCAGTTTCAGCTTGAATTTATTATCTTCAAACTTATAATTAAATTTTTATTTTATTTATATATACATACACAGTGTGGTGGCCACGACTCTCGAACACAGGACTTTAACATGTAAAATCATATTGTTTTAAATTTCCTGCTTCCTAATTATTTAAAAGAAAAAGCTTCAAATAAAAGTATAAGGGCATAAAATACGAAATTAATTTTCAATGCTTTATATCGGCACAAATTAGATCTAAAAATGACTGAAATTGTCTCAAAACTATCGATAGCTATGAATTTGAAACAAAATTAAACAAATATTTGACGTTCAATCTGACAAAACTGTCAGAATAAATTCTTTACTTATTATTTCATTTATTTTGACAAATAAAACGTTAAACATTTGTTTAATTTGGTTTCAATTTCATGCCTATCAGGGGGGGCGCGCGCCCCTCCTTGCCCCACCTGCGGACGCCCATGTTGACACTAAGCAAGTAGTAAGGTAAGATAAGCAACGCAAGAGTTGGCCAACTTTCATCTTTCTTCGTTTCTTTACCTAACATTTCTTACCCCTGGCCAATCAGAAGTCAGCGTTTTAAACTTCACATTGTAATCTCTATTACCGAACGTGCTCTGTCAGCGTTTCAGCTGTGATTTTTATACATCTTGATTGATGTAAATGTTTAAAAATAGACAGATAAATAATATAATTAGTAAATAAAATTATGCATGACAAGTGATGAAAATATTTCAGAACTTATTTATATAAAACAGCAATTGTGGGAATAGTTACGAAATCTTCTGAAAACAAACGATAAGTTTTTGAGGTTATATTGTTAAATCAATAAATTTGGGTTGGTATTTATTTTTAGCTGAATATGTCCAACGTCGTTGGAAAATTATAAAAGATAGGTACTCCCAAGAATGAAAAGAAATTTTATCATACCTTTAATTGGCTAACAGTATTTTATTCTGCTTGTCAATATAAATCTGTAATTTACTTACATTACTTTTTCCTTTGCTTTACTTTACTTAACCTCTTACGTTACTTCATTATAAATCCAGCTTTAGAGTTGAAAATAATTTTCCTATACAAACATTTTTCTTAATAATATCTTAGACGTTTACCTGGAAAATGTTATACAAAATGAAAGAATTTAACTGCTTTATCTACAAACAAACCAATGTTTTCTCTAATACAATGTTATCGACACTAAACTAACCATAAAACGGAACTAACAAAAAATACCGTGACGTCGCCCTTGACGTTGCATTTAAAAACTCTACATTACTGACAATCTTAACCTAACAATTTACATGGAAGCACGGTCATCAGCAACCGGAAACCAGTACGCTTGGCTGCCCACTGTAATCCTGAGTAATGCGTAAGTTGAAGGGTCACACGACAACAATGCCATCGAGAGGAAGTGGCCAACAAAAAAGGGACGTAGTGCTGGCAACGCAAGAAAGAATTCTCTCCCTAAGTCTTGTCAAACTCAGCTATTCCTATCTGTTAAGTGGCCACCAACTGGAACAAGGTAATGATTTTAAGTGCAGTGAAGCATCGTTGTGGCAAGTTATTTTGTTTGAAAAGAAGTACCGTGCGTGTTTGATCCCTGAATCTTTGTACCGCGTCTATTAGTTTTCAACGGAAAATAATGCGAATTATATATTTTATTATTACTTTATATGCTTTTGTTGTTTTGTCAAATGTATGATGACGTTTGCAGTGCAATAAACAGAAATATTTATATTATTCAAAACTGTTACATAATGGTATATTAAAGAACTAATTTAGTCTAATTGCCTGACGAAATTTTTTTTACAGATTGTTAATGCACGAGTCCAAATTTGGAAAACGAGTCAAACGAGGAAAACGAACAAAGGACGAGTGCGATAACAGGCCTTATGAAACGAGTTCTTTATATATATTTTTTTTTCTTTGTAGGTAATTATTTAATTCTGATTGATTTTAAAAAAATGCGATTTGTCAAAAATATATGTTCTCTCATAACACAATCAATTGAAATTTCAAATTTTTTGACAATTAATCAATATTTTTTTCTGTATTGTGAATGTTGTGAATATTGTCTGATTATAATATATTATATGGGGTAATGGCTCAGTGGTATCAAGTCGGCCTGTGGAACTTAAGAACCCTGGTTCGATTCCCACAGCCGACAAAATATTTTCACCAATTTAAAATTATCCCTGTGGTTCCTCCACCACTAACATCTTTGGGGGGCCGTGATTTCACGACTGTTAATCGCACTTCATGCGCATAAATATATCACTTACCGAGATCTGCTCCGGCAGAGTACCACACCCAGTAATGGGTAAAAGGCGTGATTATATATTTAAGCCAGAACAACACACATAAACCGTTATATTTCACTTTAGATCAAATTATTTCAAGATTCATACATTTATTTGAATATTGAACTTCTTCATGACAAAATTCGATTCGCTTGTGTTTTAAACAAACAAGTAGTTGTAAATTTTTTTGCATTCCGCATTTTGATTGGTTTTTTACTATAAATGAGATAAAGTTCCTGTTGTACAGAGTAGCAGAAATAAATAAATATTCTACATTACATATATTTTATTTTAGGAATATAAACTACAAATGAATGAATTTCTTTAAAATTAAGGGTAAGAATTATATTTATTTGTTCTAATTTGTTACAGAGATACTCTAAGAGTATTTGCTTTGTTAATTTCTGTGTACTCAACAATACAAATAAAGAACTCCCAAATACAAAAAATATTCAACGCTATTGAAACAGTGTTCCACTATTATTTAAATTGACATTTAAAGGGTCCGTTAATCAATAGAAAGATAAAATGATAGACAACTCATGTTTCAAATGAGTAAAAATTATGAGGCGCCGTTTGAGACAATTAAATTTATCCATATAAAACTATTTTGTAGAAATATATATATATATATATATATATATATATATATATATATATATATATATATAGCCATTTTATCCAATACTCCTGGATCATTTATTTGATTCCTTATTTAAACAATATTTTCGGCTTAATAACTTCAAAATTCAATTAAAATCATTATATATTAATAATAATAATATTTTAAAGCATATTACAATATTATTAGTGAATATTATAAATAAATATATCATCACGCCGTTTACCCCTTACTGGGTGTGGCACTCTGCCGAAGCAGATCTCGGTAAGTGATATATTTATGCTCGTGAAATGCGGTTACCAGCCGTCAAATCACGGCCCCCAAAGATGTTAGTCCTTTAAATGGCAATTTAAATTAGTGAAAATGTTTTTTCGGCTGTGGGGATCGAACCAGGGTTCTTTGGATCCACAGGCCAACTTGATACCACTGATCCATTAGCCATTACCCCATTATGATGGAGCAAAACTAAAATGTGATTACTGTCTTGTCTTCACCTTGAATTTCATGCATTTTAGCCTGAATTAACTGGCAATTTTTACGCGAGGAAAAACTGATTTACCATGTTAAATGCCTATGGCCAGGTTTTCATATTACACCTGTATAATATTTGTGAATGATCAAATGCTATTATATTATACTGTAAGTATTAAGCGATTAATGTAAATGTCGGCAATATGAAAATATATTTAAAATTCCTTTCTAATAATATTCTACTATCAGGTCAATCTAATAGATACCGTTTAAACTTTATGAGTCATGTCTAAAAAGGTAAGTATTCAAAGTAGTTATTAAAAATAGAAAAGAGACTTCATATAGTTACTTTTTACTGCTGTTTTAAATATTAATTGCTTTGTCCAGTTATTAGAAGAAAACATCCTTTCAATATGAGAAACAAGATAACATTGTTTTCCATTTGATAGGTACAAATACGCACTGAACGAATTATTACAATAGTAAAAAGGCAATGTGTTATGAAATTTATACGGCTGGTTGTTAGTGTCTACTTGATGGTTTAGGTATCTTTATGGACGTTGTAAGATGACAGATAAGGTAGGTGACGAATCTAAGATACGTAACTTAACTACCTTGTTTCTTTGTTGTTAATGTGGGATTTTGTTTTAAAAGTCAAACTATGGGAAAACTCTACTTTAATTACTTTTTTCGTATTTGTAGATATGAATAACAAAAACGAAGACAAAAGGAATGTATATTAGAAAATTATACCGACTAGTTGCATAACATCTATAATATAAACTGGACAATAATCTGAAATATGTGTCTAATTACGTATGAAGTTGGCATCTGAACACTGATCTTTTGTTATTATAAATAAAATACATTTTGTGCTGTACATATTTTGTTTTAATTTGAAAACAATAGATTTAAAATGTAAATGTTTCTATAAAAAGATAATACGTCATATTTATTATTACAAAAGATCTATACTAGAGTAATTTCTATTCCTTTTGAATTCGATGATCTTAAAAAAAAGGTACCTATATGTGTATTCAGGATGTTTTTATACTTCGGGATGAAAATTTAAGATTATATATTACTTGACGGTACTTTATAGTCCAAAAATATTTATTTCAAAATTTGCAAAATTGATACCATGATTCTTAAAGTGTACAGTGTTAGTACCACTGGTGACACTACAGTCAAGTATTTGATATTGTATAATGAATAAATTGACTATTGTAGCTTTTATAATTATAATTTAATTATTAATATACTAGAAATATCTATCAAATATGTTTAGATTAGCAATAATTTAGTGAATTTAAAAAAAAAATTGTTCTATGGTTAGCATGTCAATTAATATACACCCTGATATATAAAACCACCTGATGAAAACTTACCAAAAACATGTTTGTTTGTTTTGTAATTTTAACCCAAAATTACTTTATTAAGGTAAAAGATAATTATATTTATAACTATAGTAAATTTTTTTCTTATCTTCTTCTCAACTGTTTTTTTTTAAATTAAATAAAAAAATTTAAATCATTTTCCATTGTTTGGGAAATTGAAAAAATATTTAATATAGTTTGTTGGATTACTGGCTTTTTTTAATTGATTACATAAATGCGACATTTCGACTTAAGATTTAAGCCATTATCAAGCAATATATAATTATAATGGTGAGCTTTGAAATAATAACATATTAAATTTTAAAAAACCTCCATAGGTTAACAAAGTCGAAGTTTTAATATTTTAAATGCAGTATATAAATACTATCTATGGAGGTTTTTTAAAATTTAATATGTAATTATTTCAAAGCTCACCAATATAATCTTGCTATCTGCGAGAGCTACTACTTCAATTAAATGAGACTTTTTGTGCGCCTTGGGTGATGCATTTCAGAGGTATGTTTCTCTTGTAAATAATTTATAAGCACATAGCGGAATATCGGGGAAAAAAATCACAGCCCCCGATGATTTTAGTGGAGGGGGACGACAAAGTTAATTTTAATTTCGTTAAAATTTTTCTCGGCAGTGGGAAACCAACTCTAGTTCTCAAATCCACATTCCGACTCGATTCCACTAAGCCATCTCTATTAAATGCTATTATATAATTAATAAATTATTGAATAACAAAAAAATAGTAGTTAATCAAGAAACCTATGAATTCAAACTTCTTGTATTTGATATAAAAAAAATAATTTTTAAATACTATACTTACAAAATCATTACATATTAATAATAATAATAATTTAAAGCATATCTATTACAATATTATTAGTGAATACTATAAATAAATATATAATCACGCCTTTTACCCATTACTGGGTGTGGCACTCTGCCGAAGTAGATATATTTATGCGCGTGAAGTGCGGTTATCAGCCGTCAAATCACGGCCCCCAAAGATGTTAGTAGTGGGGGAGCCACAGGGGTAATTTTAAATTGGTAAAAATGTTTGTGGGGAACGAACCAGGGTTCTTAGGATCCACTCGGATACCACTGAGCCATTATAAATAAATATTATAAAATGCACAAATCACTGCAAGACTAGAATGGTTGAAATCAGAAAAAAAATGCATTCTAATTAAGGTATTTTAAAGTTTCATAAATTCGATATGCAACCTTTTATGAAATAATTTAGAATGTAACGGTTATAGAAAAACAGTTTTTTACCATTATCTAATAATCTACCACAATTTTAGAGCAACAAAAAACACTTCTGAAATGCCTTATCCAAGATGCACAAAAAGTCCTATATAATCCAAGTCGTAGCTCCTACAGGTTTCGAGATTCTAATGATGATAATATGTACATTCTGTATAATATGTTTCATTTTCATTTATACTAACAATCTTGTTTTTATTAGATCAGTGATCAAATACCAATTTGATATATGTTCACCTTGAAAATGTGGGATGAAAGAGTAAAATATTTTTATTATAAACCTTAAAATTAAATTTGTTAGGCTAATAAATTAATCAGTCATCTATATTTCTATGCATAGTGTCTATGTTGTCGGTGTTTGATGATAGCAATAACTTAAATAAATTACATGTGTTAAGTATGTCAAATTTGGAATTAAATAATGTAACAAGGTCAGCTGCCAATGATTACTAATTTATTATTTATTTAAAAAATTTAATGACTTTGAGAAAGTATTAAAAAGTTGGCAAGTGTCAATGATATCAAAAGTAGAGCATAAGTTTAACAAAAACGCGTAAATAGCCAAAATATTCAACAATTATTTTTGTACTTGTACTAAACAATTAAACCAAGACCTGGATCTATAGGTTACAGGAAATATTCGTATGTTTAAATAAAATACTATATCTTGTTTCAGAAAAGAATGTAGTAATTTTATAAAGTCTGTTTTACACTGAGTAATAATTGAAATTACAAAAATTGTAGGTGTACCGCTTTTCCACAACTGATTTAATTAAAATAGTCCTTATTCTAATTTGTGCAAGAATTGCATGTGATTTTAGTGTTGTCAGAATGATGCCATTATATACTTTGTGACAAATTTGAAATTTGTAGGTTATGTAAATGTATTAAAAAGAGCTATAAACGATAAATAAGCTGAAATAAATTTAACAATAATATTTGGTTTGTTCGAGTAGCAATTAACAACTATCAGAAGCATGCGTAGTTGGATTTTAGCTTTCAAGCAATGCAATAGTAACTGAGAAGTAAACAGTTGTTCAAGCATGTACAAAATTAGTTAGAAACTGGTTTCAAACTATTAGGATAATTCCCGGACTTTTGTGAATTGTCAGTCAGTGACCTGCGCATTAGTGTTTCATTTAATATTTCAAATATGTTGTTCACTGAAGCTTCTTAAAATTTATTGTCATACTCGTAAGTGTTGCCACGTATATGTTTGCAAATATAGTGATTTTGTACTTTTGTAAATATAAATATATTGAATTGTATTCGTGAACATACACGTCAGCTTTTCACATTGTGAATGTTTTTGGATAGTTAGTTTAGCGGTATTAATAAACTCTAATGAGAGTAGCAAATAAATAAATAAATAAATCTTCAATAAAAAATGTCTAATATGGATTCAAAATATTACGTTACTGTTTAAGCAGCACAATTAAACAGTTATAAACTAATTGAACAAATTATAACCAAAAGCATGCATAGTTAAAAAGTATAACAAACTAATTTCTGATTACTTGTTTGAACAAAGTTATTGTTTATACAATAGCTATTTACATAACAAGTGCGCGAAGACGTACTTAATTTGCGTGAATGGTGCAAATGTCGTCTTCGTGCACGAGTTTTGTACAATGCTTTTAGTAACGAGCACAAATTATATGATCGATAACGAGGAAATTTATTAAAATTGAAGTGTGAATTTATATTGACAGTTAAGTATGCCATGAATTAACATTTGTTATTTGAAAACAAATTGTTCGTTTTTGCTAAAATAATCTCTGTTTGATGGCGTTATAAGCTAATGTCTCAATTTCTTTCATAAATTCCTTAAAATGTGTGTATATAAGTATTAATGGGATGACTAGCACAGTGGTATGAAGTCGGCCTGTGGATTCTAAGGTCCCTGATTCGATTCCCACAGGCGACAAATTTTCATAATTTGAAAAAGCTATCCCTGTGGCTCCTCCACCACTAACATGTTTGGGGGCCGTGATTTGACGACTGGTAACCGCACTTCACGCGCAAAATATATCACTTACCGAGATCTGCTTTAGCAGAGTGCCACATCCAGTAATGGGTAGAAGGTATGATGTTATATTTATTTTTTTATTTTTATAAGTAGGTACAATTAGCGTTTTAATAATCAAATAAAAAATGGGTGTTTTTTCAATTACTTTGCGCACTAGTGCGCAAAATTAAACTTTCCATCGGTTTCCAAAATAATGTAAACCTTATTTTTAATGATGCGAGTACAAAAAATATATTATTCAAAGCTTTAATGCTGGGTTGCAAGAAAGTTTTATCGTTTCATGAGCAACTAACGGTTCAATAAATTTCAGAAAATCGCTATTGATACTGTTGCTAGATAAACAATTCTTTAACTAAAGAGCTCTTTATTTTACCCAGCATAAATTTTATTATTACATAATTATGCTTGTAACACCTCAAAAATCATATTTGACAAGATAATAATAATATCACTTGCTGGTAATACTATTGGTAGTTATGTTACATTTTTAATTTTGTTAGTTGCTCAATAAAAAATAGGAAAAAATGTCTCTAGAATTTATTGCTGCTATCAATTACGAGTTACAGTTACACAAGAAATGGTTGCTCATTGTAAAACAGTCTTTAAAAAACGTAAAAAGAGAATGCATCCTTTAAAAAATAAAAAAAAATACAATTTCGTTCATCCAACTGTTATTAACGTTCTATATACAATTATTTCTAATTACATTTTTATTTGAATTAATTAAAAATCCAGATTGTACGAGTGGTATATTAGTAACATATTTCTCAATGCTTCGTATCCCTTCTTTGGTTCTTTATCAAGATATATTAAAACTTCAAAATGTTTTGGTAAATTTTAAATAATGTTCTGATCAGATCACAGTGTCTAGTAAATAGATATCTTCATAATCATAACTATTTAACTGTTATTATTTTTTCTTTTGTGACTGATGACAAGAGCAAATCAACTAAGAACTTACTCCGTTTTCTTGAAAATTATTGACTGACAATCATAGCCCAGTAGATTCATCCTGCTTCTACCATGCAAATAATGTGCTTCCGAATGAATTATGCTTGCGTGTTTTGTAACACAAATTAATTCAATGACGTAATTGTCAAGGCCTTTGACATAATGTATATACTTGAATGCTACCAACAAAATTTTATTTAGGTCCTTCAGGTTTTGATGAACTCTACTATACAATAATGTTACAAGCAGAATACGTCACCACCCATAATAACGTAGCTAATTCCTAATTACAATAATGACGACATCAACAAATTCCTGGGAAGGTGATGCATCAAGTACATAATTATTGAAATTTAGTTGTTTATCTGTAACTCCACTATACAAGTAAAATTTATAGATACAAAAATATTTGTAGCATGTAAGCTAATTTGCAATTCAAGGTTGAAATCAAAACCAACTACGTTTACTAATTAAAAATAAGTATTTAAAATTTGAAGATTTTTCCTTTAGCAAAACTTCTTTCCGCTAGTGCAGCATACGCCGCATCACCAAAACCAACATTTACGTCATCAATTCCGCAGAGTAAATAACGTAACTCATTCCACATTCACAGTTATGACGTCAACAACTCAATCCGAATTCCTTTGTTGTTGATGCGTGATGCGCTACAGTAGCGTAACAAAAATAAATTTCAGGAGGCGAAACAAGTCAGAAAGATGAGAAAATTAAATTTGTTGAAACAGTTTTGTAATTCATTATTTTGATTATTATTAAAATTAACAATTTCGTTTTCTTGCTATATGATATGAACAAATTGTCACTGTGGAACTTCAACACCTGAAGTAAATAAAAAAACCTAGTATATTTTATAAAACACTTAAAATATGCAACCTACACTTTCATTTAAAACTGATCATCTGTTCACTCAGGGGACTGTTCACTAGGGCCATATTTGTTTGGGAAATTTTGATCCAACTCTGAACTGACCTAGAACTAACTCGTGTTACTTCCAAATAAATGATGCATCTAGTGTCCGTTGTAAACACTGGCGGTAAATTTAAAATCTGAATGCATGTTCGAAGCGACATCTGCTTAGTTTTGTTTGTGTGTTAAATTGCGCTTTTAATTGGATGTTTTGAGTCATCTTTATATTTTTTATATGTAGTCAAAAAGCAAATAACGTCAGTGTCTGTTTTTTTATAATTTTGTCATCAGTAGTATCAAAATAATGAATTTCGGAGTCGCAATAATGTGTCGTAATATTATCCTCTGTGACTTATATTGCAAGAAGCACATAATGCATATTGCTCTTCCATCTGCATAAATAATAGTTTAGTATATTTTTTCAAAATATTATTATAAAATTACTTACGTTTTTCATAAAAATAACTCCTAACCTCTCTATACTATTACAAATCGCGATGCCGCCACGAATAACAAGGAACACAAGTTGATTAGATAGAGATAGTAAACGGGTTGAATCTACCAACCCGCTAAAATAGCTGGGACAGTAGGGTCAGTTTAAGGTTAGTTCCAGGTTACTTAAAGTGTGCCAAGTAACCTGCAGGTTACTTTAAAAATCCCAAATACATACGGCCTAGGTGTGCGAGTTGTGCTCCAAACAAAGGCTGCCAAAATTAAAAGGCGGCAAAAACTAAAAAAAAAAATCACGCTAGAACTACCTTAAGTCAGTAAATTAAGAGTTTTCTTCAGTTTTTCTTATTATTATTATAGTTTATATTAAAAATATTAGTTATGGAAGGTGCATAATTTAAAATAACTTGGGCTACCAATATTCGATCATATTTTGCTGTTAAAATATTGGCTCCGTCCATGTGGCAATTAATAATAAATGAATAATATAAAATTAATTTTACAAAAACAAACTTATTGTAAATATGAAAATGAAACGAACAATCAGCAAGAAATTATAAGAATCGATTTTGGATATTGAATGTCTAGTTGTTTATATGCATTACGCCTCATTCACTTCTCTTAGTGTACTCACTGTTGTTGTTATATGTCATAACCTTAAAATATTTGATATACTTACGTAATAACATCAGACGATTCCCAGTTGCAATTTTAATCTTAGCCTTAAGCATAAGTACAAACTAAAACTTTTGTCTTTGTTTTGTCGTTGTTTTAACCTAAAATAATTTATTTTGGTTTTATTTCTTTAATTGTACATGAAACTGAAAATAGTATCACACTATACAAATAAATTACTGTCGTTTACTATTATTCTATATTTTAAAAATGTATTTTAAATCATTTTGTATATGAACAAAAACTACTGTTTGAATCAAGAGCTGGGAATGGTCCAGTTCTATTTGGTAAAGAGAAAGACAAAATAGTGACTATATTAAAAAGCTATTAATTAAACTTTACAGGCTTTTTGAAGTTCTTATTAAAATTTTGTGATGTTCTAGTCTTGTATTTGGCTACTTTCAAGCAACTTACTTATTTATTAAATAAATTATTTGTTAATAAAAACGGCAAGTTTTACTAAAACGGCGTCAATTTTAAAGCGATTATTCATTTCCAGTAAAACTGTCAAGTACGCCAGTGGCATGTCAAATACGTCACTATTAAACACCACAACAAAGTGGTGACGTTTCGTTACCGGTCTATTATTGGTTTTGCGACTAGTGCCAGCAGCCGCAGGGCTTTGTAATTAGGTTAGACTGAGGTTTGGTTTTCAAAACACTTCAACGACACCCGCTGATCGATATAATCAATGTCCTTTGCCTTAATCTCTGGCTAAATTTAGACCCGCTAATTGTCTATTCTCACTGCGCTGTGACTTGAAGTCAGAAACAACATAAGATTATTATCTTGTCAGTGATAATGTGAAACTTGCTTTAAAGGGGGACTGTCGGTCCGCCTATTAAGGTCGAATACTTCAAACAGAATTATGTGTATTTAAAGGACTATCATATGCTGTCTGCTGCCTACCACTATAATTATTTTATATTGTTCTATTGCTATTATTATTCTATTATGTATTTATTATATTATGAATAAGCGTATGTGATGGCATTGATTCATGATTTCTAGGAAAATAGGTAAATGTACAGCATTAACGTGAATCATGTGCCTAATTGGATTTGAAGTTGGCATCTGACCACTGATCTTTTTGAAATAAAATATTAATGTTATGTTAATACAAATGAAACACATTATGTATTTTATCTCTTTTTGAAATAAAATATTAAAACTATTGAAGGCAATATCGCAATCTATAATATACACTGCTCAAAAGAATTAAAGGGTCAATTTTTTTTTTGTTAATAATTTCTGTTCCTATATAACATAAATATCCACATCGAGAATATAAGTTGACTTATGTATTGTTCAAACATTTAAACTTGTTTCATTTGTTTTATTTATATCATTATCTGTCAATACTTTTATTAATGAAAACATAAGTAAAACATAAATGAAATTTAGTCTATTGCGATATTTTATTAAGCATTTACTAAAGTATAGCAGTAAAGTTTTGTTAAAATTTGAAGTCATGAATCAAAATAGAGGTCAAAGATGACATTTAAGTGAAGTTCAATTATCGGAAGCAATTACTTTGCTCCAAGAAAGGCGAACACAGAGGTATACAGCTCAACGTCTAGGTGTTTCCCAAGCAGTTATTTGGAGGGCATGGAAGAGATACCAGGAGACAGGTGTTTCAACTAGACGTATTGGGCAAGGTCGAGGAGGAGCAACTACTGCTAATGAAGACCGATTTTTAAGACTTCATACCCTACATAAGCGTTCCACTACGGCTCGAGAGGTACAAAATGAGTTCTCTCGTGCAACTGGTAACAGGATTTCTGATCAGACCGTACGAAATAGGCTTCGCGAAGGACAATTGTCTTCCAGAATTCCTGCTAAAGTGCCATCTTTTACTAGAAACCATAAAAGAGCACGAATTATGTTTGCTCAGCAACATCAAGGATGGCAACTGAGATACTGGAGGACTGTACTCTTCACTGATGAGTCGAAATTCAATTTACACTCATATGACGGACGTCTTCGTGTATGGAGAAGAAGAAATGAACGGTACAGCTAACACAATATGCCACAACGTGTTGCTTTTGGAGGTGGTTCAGTTATGATCTGGGGAGGAATATCAATCAGTGGTAAAATCGATCTCTTCATAATACGGAATGGCACTTTGACTGAACGTCGATATGTAGATGAAGTTCTAAATGTTCATGTTCAACCGCTTGCTATTGTAGCAACAAATAGACATGAAAATGTTATCTTAATACAAGATGGCGCCCGTGCGCATCAGCTAGACTATTCACAAAGTACATTTCAGACAACAATATTAAAAAAATGCAATGGCCTACATGTAGCCCAGACCTCAACCCTATTGAACACAGTTGGGATCAACTTGGACAACGCATCAGAAGTCGTATTAATCCACCTGTGACAATACAGGAACTGAAAACTGCTCTGGTGGAGGAATTGCAACAAATTCCACAAGAAAGCATACGCAGACTTATCCGCAGCATGCCACGTCGTTACCAAGCTGGATTAGATGCTAACGGGGGTAATACACCTTAGTAGAGCTGTAATTAGGTATCCAAACGAGATAAATGTAATAAATATTAAATGAGTGTGCCATTTTTCCATTTTATTTTTGGTAGTGTCGTTGTTCTGGGTAATCCAGTTCGATGATATGTAATTGTTGCACTTTGAATTTAATAAAGTTGTGAAACTAAAGGTTTAAGTTATCTGTAAAATAATATTTATATAAATCCTACACTTGGGAAAAAAGTTAACTAAAAAAAAAATTGACCCCTTAATTCTTTTGAGCAGTGTATAAAACAATCTATCCCACTTGTAATAATTGTCATAAACCTATATGATGCACTTTTTTCTTGATTGATGCTGCTCCTTCTGCTCTTCTCTATTCATATATTTGTCAGGATAAATAATAGACGAAGTACAGTGAATATGTACGTCAGTTTTAATTAATAAAGATACAATAATGATATATACTACCTTAAAAACTGCTCGTATCTACAAAGTCACATGTGACCTTAACCATTCACATACGTCCCTTCATCCCTTACATATTCCAACATGTTCTCATATTTGGCGTCACTCATTTATTGGTTTTAAAAACATAAACACAATTCCAAACATTTAATTCTCACAATACTTAATTTTTCCTAAATCAATAACTTTAAATATAGGGTAATAGCTCACTGGTATCAAGTCGGCCTGTGGATCCTAAAAACTCTGGTTCGTCCCCAAAGTCGACAAAACATTTTCACTAATTTAAAATTACTCCTGTGGCTCCCCCACCACTAATATCTTTGGGGGCCGTGATTTGACGGCTGGTAAATAAAAAAGGAAATGTTTGATTTAATTTCGTGAAAATTATTAGGAGAAAAGCGTTTAAAAAAAAACTAAAATATTATGATTTATACCTCAGTAAACTTTTATTTAATTTGAACTCGATTACCTATTTCGAAAATAAATGTTTTTCTTTGCTGTTTTATTTTGCATTTATTCAAATGCAATACAAATTTACTGAGGTTTAAATCACAGTGTTTATGTTGAATTTTTTAATAAACTTTCTCCCATTTGTTTTTGAAAATTTTAATCAGAATTAAGCCCTATATTCTGCAATTGGATCATTATTTGTTAATGATCGACAAATTAATGAGAACTTTAATTTTTCATGGTTACAATATGCAGGTGCTAAATTACAGAACCAATTTGGCAGATGACTCGACTTTTAGAAATTGTTGTCCTCTTGTTTTTTAACTACAATAATTCACAGATATTACGATTTTACTGTCAATTTGAATTAATATTTTTATTGTTGTAACTTCTAATTATTTTTGTTTGAATATATTTACATTTAAATAAATTCAAGAACACTTCAATTTTCCGCGAAGTAATCTAAAACACAATCACCGACAAAAAAAAACAACGGAAAAAAATTAAATATGTTATAGGTATATTTATTTGGCAAAAGGGGCAACTGATAGTATATTATACGATGTAAAGATCAAGTTATTACAGATACTTGAGAGTGTTAAGCCCGTCTGACACGATCAATTTTAATGTAAATTTTAATGTCAATTTTTTAGTTCAATTTTAACGTACATTTTCCATGTACATTTTCCTTGAAGATAAAAATACCTGTATGCAACGACGTCAATTTTCTGTTAGATGCGCATGCGCATTTCGATCTGTTTTGAAAATATGTTGGTATTGCATTAGGGCCTTTGTGTCAAAAACAAAATTATAATTTATATATGGCAGTAAGAGCTGGGCAAAATCACGAACAAAAGTAATTAAATCACAATTCACAAATCAAACAAATATTTTCTTGTAACAATTCATAATTCCACTTCATTTTCAAAGTGAATTAATTCACAAATCATAGTGATTTGAGATTTATTTATGTAAAATATAAATCACAAGTCTTTTTGTGAATTGGGGCTTGAGGCTTGGGGCTTAAATCACATTTACAAGTACTAAATATTATTAATTTATTAATTATATATTTATTAAAAATATTAGGTGCATTATTATATACCAGAGATATGTGCACAACCGAATGAAAACAAATGTAAGTAGATATGTTCAAAAGGTTCTCAAAAAAAGTAATTAAATGAATGACATATGTTGGCATGTTTACATTAAATCTGTACCCGGTTTTAAATTGTATTGCATTACAACAGTTTAGCTTCTGAAACTACTGTAGACTAAGGGCCAGTTTTTCAATCACCGATTAATGTTAATCGTGATTAAATAATAATGGAAACTATGGTTACCATTATTATTTAATCATGGTTAACATTAATCGAGAGAAAACAGACGATTGAAAAACTGGCCCTAAGAGTCTTAAAAAATATAAATTTTCTTTGTAGAAGTATACAAAATGGCTAGTAATTTTTAAAAAAAGTTTAAGGCCAGTTTTTCAATCACCGATTAATGTTAACCATGATTAAATAATAATGGAAACTATGGTTACCATTATTATTTAATCATGGTTAACATTAATCGAGAGTAAACCGGCGATTGAAAAACTGGCCCTTAGTGTTACACAATCACGAATTAGTTCACAGATCACCTACAGCTACAGCCAGAAATGTGACATTTAAACGTGCATCAGCATTGCTAATCTCAATAACAAAAATAATATAATATAATTGAATTAAGCCCTTTCAATTGAAATAAACCCTTTCATTTGAATTAAGCCCTTTCAATTGAAATAAGCCCTTTCATTTGAATTAAGCCCAGAGAAATGATTTAAGCCTTTTTTTAGCTCTAAAACAATTCACGATCCCAAATCAATTCCTTTAAAGGTCTTAAATCACAAGCCTGATTTGCCAATTTTTTAAAAAGGCTTAATTCACTTGATTTAAATCAAGAAATATGATTTAAATCAATTTATAATTCCTTTCGATTTAAACCATGCCCAGCTCTGATGGCAGTTTTAGTGGCGTACTAGCAAGGCTTATTTTAGTACTTCTCTATTAAAACGGACACCCGTTGCCGAGACTACGACATTTTGATTAAATAATGATACAAATTGAAAAAATGAGGTTCATGGTTTCAACAGATTCAACATAGTTTGACGTTTTAACAATATACCAAGCCATGCGCTGCGCGCAACTTATTTGCGCATTTAATTGAAGGAAACATTGAAGAAGATACGACCGGTTCTATTTTTTCATTGACATTAAAATTGAAGGAAACATTGAAGTGCCAAGCATGTATGATACATTCAATTATTTACTTTGTAAAAAATTGACATTGAAAATGAACATTAAAATTAATCGTGTCAGACGGACTTTAGACAACGAAAATGTAATTGACCTTCGTATTGCTCTTCAGGAAGAGTGGAGAAATATTCCTGAAACCAACATTCAGGCCATGCTTCAAAGTATGCACAGAAGAATAGAACCTGTAATAAAGGCAAAAGGGGGAAATACGCGTTACTGACAACTTAATAAATTAAGTATCTAAAATTTTTGTAAATTAGTAATGTTTTCTAATTTTGGTAATAATTTATAATTAAATTTTTTAAACAAATTATAATTGTTTCAATTATTGTAAAGTACTGCCAGTTTACGCAACATATCGGTATAATACAGTCAAATAAATACATAAGTATTTAAAAACTAGATGTAATCCGGTTTTTTTTGTAGGTGAATGTACTCGTATATGCACCATTAAACCTTGTTTCCACAACTTAACAATAAGCTTAGTTTTAGTTTTTCGTCAAAACCTTGCGAGTTTGTCATATGTGAATATAGCTGAGCGTTTCCAGCTACTGTTTTAGCCGTAGTCGTTGTCTTCGTCGCTGCGCATAAACATAAAGTTTGCAGACTTCATGCTTTCGACATAGTTTTTCGTCGCTGTTCTGTAAGAGAGAGTTAGCTGCGGCAATGCAGTCAATTCTATGCCGTCTGTCATTAGGTTTGTGTGGAGAATACTATAAATATAGACAATAGAATAAAAATAGTAATAATTTAGACTGTGCAAAACAAATAAAAATTACTGGATCAATTGCAACAACAAAACTAACATGTCAAAAAGAAATTATTTAGTCGCTGTCATTTTAAAATTGATTTCTTTTCGTTGATTTTATAAGTATAATTGCAATGCAATCATACTTTAATAATATAAAAATTAATTTTGAAATTTAAATTACTATATTTGAAATATTTTGGTTTGTTCACTACAAAAATGTCTCAATTTTTTAAAATTATTTTAAAATTGTATAATTTAATTAAACTAGTGCTTAATTTTAATAGTAATTACTATTCCTTATTAATAATTTTATATAATTTTAAAAGTATTTCAAATGGTTTTATACAATTATTTTCTCATTTAAGTGAACAAACCTTTACTAGAATAATGAATTAATGTTATGTTTATGTTAAGGAGCTGGAAATGGCTGGAATTTTTCTGACAAACAGAAACAAAAAACCAAAAATAAAGACTAAAACAGTAAAACAGAGACTATGTTAAGACGTGGAAACGTAGCTTAAGAATAAAAATTTGCTGTTGTCATGTGCTGACAATTCATTTCATATTTACTTTGTGCAAAATCACTTGTACATGTTCCTAATGGGAATAAGGAACAGAAGGCGCTACCGGCTTCGAAAATATATTACACAACGCAGAAAAACGGAAATTTTTCTATATATTATTTATCAATGAAAGTACATTTTACAAGGGCGGATCCACGGGAGGAGGGGCATGGGGGCCATGGTCTCCCCATGGGCTTATTTTTTAATTTTTTTTATGAGTTTGATAACTCTTATAGAACTGATTAGTGAGAAATGTTTAGTGAGAATTGTCAGAATTGTTTGTCAGTGTTACATGACTGTAATAGTGTTTAATAGTAAACATACGTTTTACTAGGTGTAAAACTTCTTAATAATTATTTACTGTTATCCTTTGTTACGATGATAAAATTAGACGGGTAATTATTGCCATTAGAAATAATCAATCATTCGTATTGTTATGCAATGGGTGTGTAACATAATTAATCCAACCTACATTTGTACCCACAAATACCTTAATAACAAATATAAACGAGACTCACCTCAAGTTGACACGTAAAATAAATGCACTCGGAAAACTAAGCAAACGTGAATGGAACAATCCGCGTATCACCTACCGCGAGCGTAAATCATTTAATGCCTGTAAGAACCAAACCTTGAGTAACAATCTCAATAAGAAGTTAATCTACCAAAACCTAAGCATTCATACATGAGGGTGACCCCATACCCGTAGGTCGCCAGGTCACTACAGCCTTCAGCGCTACTATCGTGTGCGACCACATAACTCTCTGTGAACACTACAGCACCCAGCTGCTGCCATTGGAAGCTTACAGAACTATCTGTAGCCACTACAGTCCGCTATTCAACACATCATCCCAGTGATGGACAAACTGCTAGCAGTGCTATGCACCCCAACTCAATCATACTCTCTCATACGTGCTCTAGATTAACTGACTCACCTCGCTAATATAATCATCTCAACACTAACCAAACAATATGCACCGCGACTTGATCACTACCCACTCAACTGTCAAACTACAACTTTACTCCTCAACCGACGAACAGAATCTAACGTAAGAAATCTGTTTACTGGATAAGATCGTTCTATCTCCTTATATAAACCTTTATTATAAATTAATATACAAACAGATAACATAACGACGAATTAACTTATATAAATATTATTAAATCAAATTTAACATTTTGTGACACCTTAAAATTATGAAATAAATGAATAAGTACAAGTACTAACTGAATTTTGAAGTTCTAATATATTTTATATTTGCACAAGTGTTACGATAGGAGATTACAAACGAAATGAAACGTAGCGGAGATATTTATACTTAATTTAAATAACCGTACTTACATAAAATGCAGCCCAAAATATACTGAGAGAAGACATGTCCTAAGAAAGCCCTAAGATATCTATTCACGGTTTAGTATCTGGAAAGAATATACTGAATAAGCATTAAAGGTCAGTGAGAACACACATCCAATCATTCACATCAATTACTCCACATTAAGTACTCCACGGATCAAATACTCCAGGTCATATAACATTCACATACTTGGCCAACTCACACAACATTCGCTAACCTTTCGTATCTCGTTGGTAAACCGGGTTAGGGTTACTACAGCTCACAAGGCTGCTTGCTGTAGGGTTCCGCTACAGCCCAAAGCTGCTCGCTGACGTTGGCGGCCAGTCACGGTTCCGCTACAGAACAAAGCTGCTCGCTGTACGTTGGCCAACCTGACTAAATCCTCATCCTCGAGGATACCGCATATCTCTCGGAAATCCACAATTGATGTATCAGTTTGTGAACTAGCTGATAATTATCATCCTTGTATCTATCGTGTTATACTATCAAGTGTAACTGCGAGTATATTTCAATACTGTTTTCTTTAACTTTATTTAATTTTCTAGCATATCTTTGATTGCATGTCTATCATTGAAGTAACTTTCTCAGCTCGAAATAAACTATTGGATATTGGTAGTTCCCAGTTTCCTATTTATATCCTTAAATGGTTGAATTTGTTTCATTATTAATGTCAAGTTTCGTTCTCTGTACTCTTCCGATGCTTTTCCTTTCTCGTTGTTTCTCTTGTTTTTTCATCTTCAGCAGGCGGGTTAACACATCAAACAAATTCTATAACAAAGCTCCGAATGTAAATTTTCATTTCTGTAAAGTGTTTTATGTTTTAAACTACAATTAAATAGAATAATGATTATATTGCTATATCAGTACACGTCTAGCGTAATCAATGTGTGAACATAGAGTGTCAATATCTAACTCCCGATTTGTCAAGCAAGCGGGAACGCTGACTCAGCCCTCTCGCAGTTCGGCAGGCAGGAGTGCTGACTCTGCCACCTCGCAATTCTGGAGTGACCCTGATCCTGGATTCCAGCTATGTCTTACATTTCTATCAAAAGATTCAATTTGGTGAATATTTCCTCGTTAACATTCAAATGTAAATTGCCAATTGTTGATTTTAGAAAAGGTCTTGAGTTATCTATCTGTATTGTTATCCTTATTGATTTCCCAAAGTTTTCTTATATAGAAACATCATATCCAGCACTTTTACGTGCTTCTTCGCATTTTAGAGAAGTTGTAAGTTTCACATAGTTTTTCCAGTGATTTTTTTTCTAGAATGCTCGAAACCGTCGTATGCAATTTTAACTATAACTCTTTTCATTCCTCCTGGTACAACTCACTGATGATCGCTAACTGTGATTCTGTACACCTTACCGCCCATTATGCAACAGTCTTAGTCCCTTGTAATTCGTATGTATGTTGGTTTAGACAAAACATCCAAAATTAGATTCCAATTTTCGTCTATTAAATGGCTACCACCAAATTAGTCATTTGAGTATGCAGCAGCATACGGCGCCTCTTCACTTTCGATTTAAATCTGGCTCCTGAATCTGCGAATGCAAAACGTGCCCTCGATCTAACTCTACAGTGAAAGAAAGTCCTTGCAGGTACAATCACGAACGTGCTATCCTAGGTGTTAGCTCACTTTTGTGCTTCCCACTCGTACAGTCGGTTATCAACTTAAACTCAATCCCTGGAAGATAAACGAGAAACTTGTTCGATGTTTTAATAACTGCTAACGTCTGCAGTTCGAAAGAATGTTATTATTTATTACTTGGCGACCAGATTATTCAACTAGTTGTAGCTTGTCCTACTTTTGATTTTAAAACCTCTTGGATCTGTCTAGCTCGCAATTTAAATGTATCTCAGTCTTCTCGTTCGAATTGTACATAATACTAGCTGTAGTCATGAGCCAGATTCTCGTCTGAGATGTTCATATAAGTCATTCTGTTTAGAATTCCAGTTCCAAGTTTATAATATCCTTGTCAATTGTGTCAGCAGTCGAGTGGTCATCTAAAATCCTTCTATAAAAGTTATTTCCGCTACAGATTTTTGTCATATTTTTCTCTCTTTCCATAGAAAATCAAAATAATCTGTGTAGTTATTCAGTAACTTTATTACTTGTCATCTTTAACTTTCATCAAGATCTTTTCCAATATTTCATCTTGTTACATTTACATTTTTACACTCTGATTCTCCTTTCTATTTTTTTTTTGCCTATTTGTAGGTATTCCTTTCTTCAATCATATCTTCGTACTATCGCGGTTGATGACTATTACCGTTGGTAGTATTTCACTATCTTAGCGCGACGCAAACAACTCTGATCAACCACGGCTTATTCCTACGCATCCCATCCGTTCCTCGACGTTTTAAAGCGAACGACTCGCTGCGTTGTTCCACACTCGTTCCTTATTTTCAAATATATCTATATAATGCCAACTTTGCTCGTGTATATATTTTTATTATTTTACTCCCTTGTCTACATTCATATCCGGAGATATGTAGGTCATCCTTGTTGGTTGAGAGAGTTACATTTCGATCTACTTGTACCCACAAAAGTCTTTTCGCTTTACACTCTCACCGTTTCCACTTAGCTCACTGTGGTTCGACCGGTCCCGTTCGAGATTCCGTTCAATAGGATTTTACCAATCTTAAACATTCCTTTACTTCAGTCCCAACATTGTAGTAATCCGAGTTATATCCTCACACAAGAGTTCAGTTAGTTTTTCTTTTTTTTTTCAATGGAAAGACCTCTGTTAGACGTCGGGTAACACGAACACATTTTCATCGGTAGCTATCATCTATCTCAAGATTTTAACGTTCTCGCTTCCTTCACCTAGTCTCACACTCCCGTCTTACGAATGAACATCTGTTCTTTCCATATAACATACAATGTGTCCAATTTCCAAAGTTTCCATTGTCCTTTGTTCATACACTCGCGTTATCCTTTTCTTTTTCCTGTGGCACTCCACAATAACTTGTTTTATTTTAATTCCGTGTCTGTAACAGTAATTCAAAAGAATCCAAATTGAGTAAACTGTTCACTCTCATCAATTCACTCCAATACTGACAAGAAATATTTAGTTATCGTAGATTCCTACCCTCGTAACTCGATGTCTGTTTGTTTATCCTGATTCTTGTCTTATTACATGTTGTTGTTACTGTGTTCTCGGTTTATGCTGTTAATACCATTCTCTTCATAAAGTTCTGTTGTTTACCACATTTGTCTTACGAATTCGTCGATATCTCTCATGACAGTGTTATTTGGTGTGCGTTGGTTATCCAGACAAGTGTAACAGTCACGTAGTTCAATTAAATAATATGATGAATTTGCTATTATTATTACCGTGACTGTTGCAATCACGGATCAGTAACCTGGGTGTCTTCCGCTGCATATTGCTGACTAGCAGCAAGCAGTGGAATACTACCAGCAAATTGCTGATACGATCAATCTGATTCGAGGGACATTTTGCTGTCTTCGAGGTAAAACGTGTTCATTCTCGATTCGGTTACCTCCAAGACCAGAACGCGCGGTTCGGCTGGCATTTTGTAGACAATCATTGTAAACTTTACTGTAAACTTCACTTATACAAATAATATAGACTCGTTTACGTTAACAGACTGTGTGTGTGTGTGTAATTCGAAACTACCCTTCCTACTTACAGCACGTCGTGGGACGACACCGAGATACAGGTAAGTATAAACTTGTTTATCTATTTATCATCCCGTATAATTCGGTACGTCGACGGGGGTTGTGCTTCATTGACACAACCCACTGTTACAATTGGCGCTGCGGACAGGATTAGTAATTTTAGTTGGAAAAAAAAAATTACTTGTACGAGTACGAACATTTCGATCGAATTATAATAATTTTTAATCGTGTATGTAAACATGCCTCAAGAAGACAACACACCTAACCCACCTCCCTCCGGTCCAACCGAACCACCCTCAACCGCAACCGTATCAGAGAATCCGTCAGTTCCTCCCAGCAGAGTACCAGCTATGAATCCTTCAGCCCCTCCTGATCAAGTACGAACAAATAACTATTGGTACAACTACTCACCCCCTGGTCATTCCCGAGACACGCACGGAACCGATCCTGCAAACTATTACGGTCCTTTTTCATACCATCTCCCAAATCAATCACATGGAACTAAAGAAATACCAACTGCTTCCGATGGAAAAGTTCCCCGTACCAGTACACCCCCAATGAGTAACGTATTCCATGATCCTAACTCGATGTCCGCCCTCAAAACTATTGAAACCTATTCCGGTGGACCCGAACTCGAGGCTTTTCTAGATAACGTAGCCCTTGTAGTAGAATGTTATCAGTGGAATAATGACCAAACAGTAACAGCGATGAAATTAAAACTCAGGGGAGAAGCGCAAAGTTGTTACTATTCGTTACCGGCAGATAAACGGCCTACTACAGTGGCATCTATGAGAGGTTGGTTACATAGTTTATTTGGCCAAAAAGTTGACTATGCTATGGCTGAAAGAGAATTTTTCAAAATTTATCGGAGGAAAGACGAATCGCTTCGTAAGTTTGCTTTGCGTTTAGAAATTGCCGCCGCAAAAATGTTTGCTACGTCCGACGACAATATGATTAACTTGCGGAATAGAATAAAACGTGAAACGCTGATGATGAGACAATTTTTTGAAGGTCTTGACACGCGCCTTGCTAACGAAGTGTGTCGTGTTCGACAATTCGAAACTGTCGAGCAGGCTTTACCTTGCGCTGAATATTGCGAGGAGGTGCTTGCGCGCCTGTTTAAAGAAACTAAGGCCGACGCACACAAAGCGCACGTACGTTCTTTAACCACCAAACCTACAAAAAGTACGCCGACACAGCAAGCACCTTGGGTAGGTAACAAATCAACCAACAAACAAAACGGTTTGTTACGTACGGATCAGCGTTATCACCAAATGCGCGGAGGTTGTTTTAATTGCGGTAGTACGGATCATAGCTATAGGAAATGCCCGAAACCGAAACAAACATTGTGTTTCAACTGTATTGAAACAGGACACCGCGCGGAGGATAAAAATTGTCCTTTAAACTCGAAAGCTGTCCCGACGACGACCCAACGTCGGACAGGAAAGTAGATAAAACGATCTGTATTGTGCCACGGGTCGCAGATTCTGGCAAAGATAGAACAAAGCTAGTAGAACTAAAAATTAACGATAATAAATTAAAATTTTTAGTAGATTCTGGAGCCGCCGTTTCACTTATAAAACGGAAAGTAGTTGCTGAAAATAATTTGTCAATCTCACCTTCGGACGATGTATTAGTAGATGTTTCAGGAAACCAATTAAGTAGTGACGGAGTCGTCAATATAAAATTAAATACGGGTTTTGAAAACTTAATACATCGTTTTGTAGTTTGTCCAGATGATCTGTTTTTACCTTCAGATGGACTGATCGGAGTAAACTTTTTAATACAGCATAATGTAGTAATAGATTTTAGTCAAAATCTTTTCAAAATTAATAATCAAGTTCTATCAATGTCAGAAATTTTAAAGAGCACATATACAGATGTAAATAGTAACGTAAACGTAGTTTCGGCTGACACATCAGTTAACCGTACGCACACGAACAGTGTAGACAGCAGTGTCACGTTTCAGAACCAAAATTTTGTTGATACGGATCAAGAATTAATTCATGATCAAATTGTGGGCTTAGATTCATTGGATGCTAATAATCAGGGTCAAAATAGTAGTTGTACGGATTTTGAAATTGCAGAGACAGCATTTCCTAATCAAAATATTATGTGTGCGGACCCTGAACAACTAGAACCCAATAATCAAGCAACGAACAAAGAGTGCGTGGCTCAGCCAATATCAGAAACGCAAATGTTTGACAAAAATTGTAGTACGGCGTGTTCTGACACTCTAAATTGTAAATTTAGTAGCGGTTCTGAAAAACAGTTTATAATACGCGCGATGGAAGAATTAAACATTCCACCGCGTCACACAGCTGTCTGCGAAATAATGCTTGATAAGCGCGTTCCGGACGCTACCTATGTTGTTGAACCGAAGGAATTAGATATACCGGGTGTTCTGGTGGCGCGTACCGTGATAAGAAAAGAACAAAATTCCAAATTATTTGTTAACGTCTTAAATGTCAGTCCCGAAAAAGTTCAAATAAGGAATCGTGTACCGTTAGGTTTTGCTGTTCGCGCGGAGGAACAGCTCGAAATTCAAAAAGAAAATTATCTCCCTATAAATGTAGTAGATACGACAAAAATTCACAAATTTGAATTAAATCATTTACCCGTTGTGGAACGAAATAAGTTTGTTAATTTTTTGAATGAATACGCTGATATATTTAAACCAAAAGAAAAACCTTTAAGTAAAACACCGCTTGTTAAACATCGTATACATACGGATACGGAGGTTCCGGTCGCTAAAGCCCCATATCGTGTACCCTTCAGTCGTCGCCAGGTTATGAAAGAACTAATGGAGGATATGCTTACAAATAACATCATTCAACCATCCGTGAGCCCCTATTCTGCCCCTGTCGTACTAGTAGAAAAGAAATCAGCTAATGGTGAAAGCTCTTTTAGATTTTGTATTGATTATCGAGAATTAAATAAAATAACAAAGAGAGATTACTTTCCTATTCCAAATTTACAAGACACTTTAGATCAATTAGGAAAAGCGGTACGTTTCACCACGTTAGATTTGACCAAAGGTTATTGGCAAGTAGAAATGGATTCACGAGATAGAGAGAAAACAGCATTCTCTGTTCCGTGGGGCCATTTTGAATGTAATCGAATGCCGTTTGGTCTTATCAACAGTCCCAGCACATGGCAGCGACTGATGTACACGGTCTTATCAGGTTTGACTGTAACTCATTGCTTTGTGTACCTTGATGACATAATTTGTTTTAGATCAGATAATTTAGATGAGCACATGAATAAACTTAAATTAATTTTTGATCGATTGCGTGATGCTAATCTTACTTTGAACCCTAATAAATGTAAGTTTATGAAAAGCGAAACAAAATATCTCGGACACATAGTAAGAACGGAGTGAAACCTGATCCCGAAAAGATAAGCGTAGTAAAGGAATTCCCAGTACCGCGTGACGTCACTGATATACGAGTATTCTTAGGATTAGCTGGTTTTTACAGAAGATTTATTCCAAATTTTGCTAGTGTAGCGTTACCTTTAACAAATTTAACAAAGAAAAATTGTAGATTTGCTTGGTCCAATGAAGCAAATAACGCATTCACCACGCTTAGAGAATTATTAATTAGATCACCTATTTTAAAATACCCAGATTTCGATAAACCATTTATCTTATGTCCGGATGCATCTATGTTTGCCATTGGTGTAGTTTTGTGTCAAGAGCATGATGGACATGAGATGCCGGTAGCTTATGCAAGTCGTCAACTTAAACCCGCAGAAAGAAATTATCACACGACAGAACGAGAGTGTTTAGCACTGGTCTGGGCGATTAAACACTTCAGGTGTTATCTGTATGGACACAAATTCACTGTCTATACCGATCATCAACCTCTAAAATGGTTGATGGCGACCTCAGAGCCAACCAATCGTTTGATACGATGGTCATTATTGCTTTCGGAGCACGATTTTGATATTTGTTATCGGCCGGGTGCTAAACACACAAATGCGGATGCACTCTCACGTGTAAAACCAGTACGTGTTTTATTTCAACCACCATATGAACCTATGATATGGAACCGGGACGCCATGAAAGCAGCTCAGCAAGATGACGCGTCAGTAAAAGCGTACGCTGAGCAAATAAAATCTGATAGAAATAGTGAATTCTATTTCGATGACGATGGTCTGATTTACCGAAAATCAGACGATGAGCGTTTCCAGGACCGGCTTGTCGTCCCCGGTAAATTCCGTAAAAATATTTTGCAAGCCTGTCATGACTCTCCTCTATCCGGTCACGGAGGGATGGAAAAGACGTTCGAAAAAATAAATTCGAGATTTTTTTGGACACATTTAAGAAAAGACGTCAAGAATTATGTAAGACAATGTGTGTCATGCGCACAACGGAAAACATCTCCACATTTACGACCTGCTCCACTAATGAAATTCAAGTTAAGTAGTAGACCTTTTGAGCGAATCGCGATGGATGTAGTGGGACCCCTTGTTGTTACGTCAGCCGGAAACCGATACATTTTAACAGTTCAAGACGCGGCTACACGTTATCTAGAAGCCTTTCCTATGCGAGACCAAACTGCCGAAACAGTAGCGAAAACTTTTGTCAAGGGTATCATTTTGCGTCATGGTACACCTCGACAGCTTCTTACTGATCTTGGTACAAATTTTGTATCAAAATTAATGAAAGAATTGTGTAAAGTACTTAACATCGAACGTTTACACACGACAGCGTACCGACCACAAACTAACGCAAGTTTAGAGCGTAGTCATCGCACACTCAAAGATATTCTCTCGCATTACGTTAACCCGCACCATACAGATTGGGACGAATGGCTGCCCTTTGCTGTTTCAGCTTTCTGCAATACTATGCATTCTATGCTCGGGGATACGCCATTTTTCCTAATGTTTGGGCGCGACATTGAATTGCCGTTTGACGAAATTATTCGCCCTCTGAGAACTAGATACGATACTGACTCAAATTATGTAGCTGAATTCATGCAACGCTTAAAAATTGCACATTGACCGTGTACACCGTACATTTAATAAGAAAACTTCCGGAGTCAAGTTTCAACTTGGCGACCGAGTTTATTTGTATACACCAGCTATCAAGGTCGGCACTAGTGCTAAGCTAGCTAAGAAATGGTCAGGACCGTATCGCATAATTGAAATGCGGGACGTCAATGCGGTAATAAAAGAAATGCGTGGTCGTAGAGAAATGAAAGTACATGTCAATAGATTGAAGCATTGTTATGTGACAGAGGACGATTTAAACAATGAGGTAGAAGTTGCTAATCCTGCTAGTTCGACCGAAACAACGAATTATACGGAGAATGATGGTACAAATATAATTATTCCTTGGTCAGCTAGAAAGTCTTTGGTAAAACCAAACGAAGTTCCAGCTGAATCGTCGGAAGTATCTGTGACCAGTCCATTTAACAGCTTTTCAGTTACAGATTTGTCCGGAAATTCCAGGACCAGTGCCAATCAATCGGCGTCCGGGAGCAACACCACGTCCTCACACTACGATACCACACTGTCAGACGCTAGTATCGTTACTACGCGAGAAGTTCCAACAGCACAGACGTACGCCACCCGAAGTCGCGGAGCCGTCCCTGACCATTCGTGGATACGAAACTCTCGAGTGTAGCGCTCAGTGGAAAAGAAAAGACATATTTTAGCCTTTAAGATGCTTTTGTTAATTTTAGTTTTATTATGTTTGAGAAGCGGAGGGCCGGAACTAATTGCGTTCGATTGCGCGGACCCGGACGTGGAAATATCGAAGATTTCCTTATTAGATGTCAAACCCTGCTTAGACCCGAAGAACAACTCTGAAGAAGTAACAACACGAATCCAACTCGTTCAAGAGCGTAGGTACACCGAGGTGCACGTTTTCAACTGTCTAGTCACCGTGCAGCAGATGGTTCAGCACTGTGGTATGCATTCGCATACTAGTGCAGTTTCCGGTGGTTTTTCACACTTCATACAATATGTGAAAGCAGAAAGTTGCTTGGAAGCCCACCAGTTCCAAAGACTAGACTTGACAGGACTGGGAGCCGGAATTGTCTCTGGTTTACTTCAGAATGGGACAACAGAGGTTTCAGCAACACTCGAGGGCCACCTGGAACCGAATGGAAAATGCAGCGGTGTACGCTACACTCTACACGGTACCACCTATGAGGACGTCATCGTCAGCGCAGCCATCACCATCAAGCTATTTGACTATCTCGCCATAGCCGATGTCGAGGAGAATACAGTACGACTCCGTACGGGCACAATTTGTCCGTACAATCAGAAATACTGCTTCGACGACGTGGCAGGAGAAGTCATATGGCAGGCCGAGCATGCTGATCGATGCTCAGAACGAGGGATGGACGTCCTCTACGAGGGAACAGCCACAATATTGACGGTCAACAACACCAAAACGAAATACGTTGTGGTGGAGGCACGTGATACAGTGTTTGCTTTACGGCTGGTTCAGGCAGAGCTAGTGTGCTATCAACCAGCTTGGCGCACCGAGCAAAATCGCCTGATCGTAATTTTTGAATCATCTCTAGGCTTCTTTTTCCAACAGTCAAGGAGAGTGATACAGAACACTGATGTTATGACTCAAGTTCTTAGCAAGCTGCTGTTTTTAGAAATTGCTTTTAAACAGCAGGCTAGGGGTCTTCTATACGACGCCATATTGAAGCGATGCCATCTACGAGAAGCAATCCTGAAAAACCGTATCATGTTGGCCTTGGAGAAACCGGATATTGTCAGTGGACTCGTAAAAGAAGCGGCAGGACATATGGGCCGAGTAATGGGAGAAGTGCTGTACATAACTCGGTGCAGCGCAAAAATTGTGGATTTCCGGAAGACAGAATTCTGTTACCAGCAGCTCCCGATTATGTACAACAATGAGAGCAAGTTTATGGCCCCGATTACTCACATCATTCAAAATCACGGAACCCAGGTGGACTGTGATAGTCAATTACCAGTGATGTTCCACCTAGAGAGCAAGTGGTTGGAGGTGGATCCGGAATTACGACGGACACAACCAGAGCCCTTAGTCCTGGATGCTAACGAGCCAAGCGAGGTGGTGCCGATGATGAAGATCGCGCCGATCAGCGCGCACGGGGTCTACAGCCGGCAAGATATGGAGGCGTTCCAGCACACGCTGATGTTTCCGAACGAACGTCGCGCCGTCGCTAACCTGATGACACGACGAGTTACAGGAGCCGAAGTAGACAGCCAGGGTTACCACATGCCAAGCGTTTTTAGTAGTGGAGAATTCGCAAAAATGGCCTGGAGTGCAGCAGAAGAAGTGTGGGGGTTCCTATCATACACAGGAAACCTTTTTTCAATATTCATGCTCCTGTACACATTTTACAACGTCATCAGGTATGTAGCGACGGTGATTTTAAATTTGTTTAGTTTGCGAAAAGCCGCCCCAGAGCAACCTCATCGCAAATGGTTTCTGCTGGCCAGCTTCTGGGATGCACTTACCACACGATACCTAGTGAACTTAGCACGGCAAGACGCCCCAAGCCCAAATGATCTGGAAGCATCGCCGTCACTGATGTACCCACAACTGCCGCAGAATCAAACACCAGGTCACAACTCCGGTCCGCCGCAATACGACGCCAGTTCCTCCACCAACGCCGCCCTTCTCCGTACCCCTCTAACGACGTAGTAAGTAAGAGGCCAACCCGACCGATATTGAATCAGATTGACCCCGTTGAACTTGACTTTAATTTTTAATTAAAGCCAAGTTTAAAGGGGAGGGTGATGTAACAGTCACGTAGTTCAATTAAATAATATGATGAATTTGCTATTATTATTACCGTGACTGTTGCAATCACGGATCAGTAACCTGGGTGTCTTCCGCTGCATATTGCTGACTAGCAGCAAGCAGTGGAATACTACCAGCAAATTGCTGATACGATCAATCTGATTCGAGGGACATTTTGCTGTCTTCGAGGTAAAACGTGTTCATTCTCGATTCGGTTACCTCCAAGACCAGAACGCGCGGTTCGGCTGGCATTTTGTAGACAATCATTGTAAACTTTACTGTAAACTTCACTTATACAAATAATATAGACTCGTTTACGTTAACAGACTGTGTGTGTGTGTGTAATTCGAAACTACCCTTCCTACTTACAGCACGTCGTGGGACGACACCGAGATACAGGTAAGTATAAACTTGTTTATCTATTTATCATCCCGTATAATTCGGTACGTCGACGGGGGTTGTGCTTCATTGACACAACCCACTGTTACACAAGTCAAATATTAAACTATTTTCTTGTAAACTTGATCACGCTGATAGTGCCTTATATAATGATTTCATAATTCATGTTGCATTCATTATCTACGTAGATGTTCTCATCACTGAAATCTTTGTCATGCTTTAAATAGTTTCTCAGTTCGTTTCGTATGTATTTAACTCTTCACCATTATCGACTCGCACGAGTCATTTGCTGTAGATTTCAGTAGTAGTTTATATCTTGATGTGAAAACGCTTCGAATAACTCCGTTTCTGATTTCAAAATAATCCGATGCTATCTGAATTTCTGTATTACGTTTTCCATACATCCACTTATTCGCGATGATCAAATTAGGTACCTAATCGTTGACTTATTCCTGTTACGAAGCGTATGAATCTCCTTTAATTTATGCAATAACTCCTGTATTTCCTGCGTGCAGTCTCCCGGTTAAATTGTGAATTGCTTCACGCGTTTTTAATTGTACTGGAGACTTGATAGAATGTTGTTAAAATGCCTCTTAATTCGCCTTACATCGTCGATCATTTGCAGAATCTTATTGTCCTATGCATCCCTCGACAAGTTATCACACAGCAGAGTTCGTCTGTGAGTATTAAGTGTCGATTTACTAAAGTTGTAATTCTCGTTCTCAATCCTATTTTTGTAGATACATATTCCAGCCAACTCAGAATTTCCAATGTCCAGAGTCCTTACATTAAAGATGCTGATCCTAATCACCGATTCCTGATATTCGCTATGCAACTTAACACGTTGTCCTGATCCCATTCTGAAGTGTTACGATAGGAGATCACAAACGAAATGAAACGTAGCGACGATATTTATACTTAATTTAAATAACCGTACTTACATAAAATGCAGCCCAAAATATACTGAGAGAATACCTGTCCCAAGAAAGCCCTAAGATATCTATTCACGGTTTAGTATCTGGAAAGAATATACTAAATAAGCATTAAAGCTCAGTGAAAACACACCTCCAATCATTCACATCAATTACTCCACATTAAGTACTCCACAGATCAAATACTTCAGGTCATATAACATTCACATACTTGGCCAAGTCACACAACATTCGCTAACCTTTCGTATCTCGTTGGTAAACCGGGTTAGGGTTACTACAGCTCACAAGGCTGCTCGCTGTACGGTGGCGGCCTGACTAGGGTTCCGCTACAGCCCAAAGCTGCTCGCTGACGTTGGCGGCCAGTCACGGTTCCGCTACAGCACAAAGCTGCTCGTTGTACGTAGGGAGTCAACCACGGATCTCCATATGACCACACTTGGCCACAGCCGTAACATGCGCTCACACTTGCGCTAACTCAACAATACCATCAACCAACTCAACTCACATACGCAAGGAGGACTCACCTCTAAACCTGTCCTGAATATCCTCGAAACTCTATCTGGCACTTAACACAATATCTAACCATCTCAATACTACTTTACTTGTCAAACGATGAACTGTAACTAACGTAAGTCATCCGACGATTCGATTAATAAATATTCAATCAAACATTACATAATTACCTAGTTGCGTTAATAAAAGGAGATGGCATAAGCAAAGACGAGCTAATTAATAAAATTAATCAGATGAAATAAATATGACTGTGACACAAGTTTGTCCATTTTTTTCAACAACTTACGTATTCGCTGTTGTAATTAACTAAATTGAATAATATCGCGATCGATTTAACCTGTTAGAATTGGTTAGCTTAATTTGACGTAATCAAAATTAAAGATTAGCTGAAATATTTCTGAGAATCGACTTGATAATTTTTAAAATGTCCACATGAAAATACGTTAAGGACAACATCGAGAAAGTATTAAAAATAAAAAAAGAATTATTTCTCTATCCCATTCACGTCAAATTTGACGTAGATAGGTACATGTTTCATGTTAAAGAATGCAAACGCATTTTCAGCATATAAACTGCAAAAATTCTTTATTTTTGTATACCTATTTGTTTACTCGCGCATTTCCATATGTTGTGCTTTATGCTGTTATGTGGAATGCAATTGTTCAGCAAGTCACCAAACTCCAAGCAGTGGCGTATCTACAATTTTTGTCTACTGGAGGTGAATTTATCGTAAAATATATATTTCAAATAATTAAAGCAATGAAAAATATTGCAAGTTTATGCCATATTTAAAAATGAAGAGCTGAAAAAATATTTTAATTTCAACTATACAGCGAGCATTAAAACCTGCAATTTTTATTTAAAATTGTATTCTTTGTCAATTATTGTTTAAGAATTAAAATTGAAAAAAAAACCACTGATTTTACATTGCCGATCGTAAATCTACGTACAAATCTTTTTTTTTTAAACAAAAACAAAATTATAATAGCCCGTTGAAATAATAATATTAAATACATTTTTATCGACAATAATTTTCGAGAAAAAATCGCATGCAACGTTATTTAAAAATTTTCTTACCTCCTAAATTAAAATGCAATGAATTCGAATCCATACTTTTATTTTCTTATTCTTCTTAGGGTGTTTAGTTTGTTCAATTGAATATGTCGTTTATAATAAACTTAATTATAAAAGAAAAGATAATTAAAATACTTCCATGGAGGGCGAGGATTTCTCTGGCCTCCCTCTAGCGACGTCCATGTCCAGAACCGTAATAAGATTTGTTTTATGTCATGTATATATTAGGCCTTGAAACTAAATTTTTGATATATGTTTTATTAAAAAAGTAACGTTATTTTTTTATATTTAATATTTGTATGAAAAGTTAATCTTTTCAGTGAATTATTAAAGTTTGTTGTGATTACTAGATTATGATTATTTTATCGTCCGTAAAATATTTTTTACCTGCTAAAATTATATTTGAAAACACATTTTTTTTAAATACATAATGTAATTAAATATATGTAGTATATGCAATTTTCTTCATTCGTACGAAAAAAACTGCCTTTTTCGATCTTGTGTCATAAACAACTATTTTTAATATACAAATGAAATGAATTTTTTTAAAGCTTGTTTTGCTCGATTTACTTTCAAAATTCTACGTAAACATTTTATTATTATATGTTAAATTAGTCCCCAAAGATGTTATTGTAAACGGCGGAAACGAGTACGGCACTTGGCATCGGGAATAAAAATCTCAGTGACGCATGTTCTATTTGCTCGCTGCTTTACTTTTAAAATTTTATACAAACAATAAAACACACTTCGTATACTCTTTTTACTATCACATTTCTAAATAGATGAACCATTTTACCATGGAAAATCAAATTAATTAATTAATTCTGGAGTTACATAATTACTTTTGAAGCGTAATGCGCATTAATAGCTTTACTCACATTTCACGACATTTCCGAGACATCAGTTTGATTAATCTAGATGTTTATATTCTTCTGAAAAAAGAAAAAAAAAATGAAAATGTTTATTAACATACGTTATATTTACTATCGATGAAACGATTCAGATTAATCGTAATCGCTGATTAACGAACTATTTCCCATTAATCGTTATCGCCAATTACTTACACGATTAATAAAATAAAAATAAATAAATATCATCACGCTTTCTACCAAGGATGTTTAAAGGAGGGGATATGGCATTCAAGTCAAGACTGTGAGGCTCGGCAGATTGACAGAGACAGAAGTATTATTTCCTGTACCGTGCTTAGCCTGCTATTGATTGACATGTGTCATAAAGAGATTTTAAATTTAAATAGAGAGAACAGAATCATTCTCTCTAAAAGATTATAAATTTTTACAAGGAAACTGAAATTATAAACACTTTGTTACCATTTTATCCACAAAAAATATGTCCAATTCCATACAATACAAAAATTGAAACACAAATGACACTTCGTGGTTATGTTTACATAAAACAACGCTCCCTGACAACGTCTAAACGTCACTTTTCTTACATAAAAATTCAAAATATTTGAAAGAAGAAGAGATTTGGCTAAACGGTGCAGAAAAACTATTGTTGTCTCTTTCCCTTGTCCAAGCCTCACTTCAAACAATGCTACAGTATCGTAATGCCATATCCCCTCCTTTCAACGTCCTTGCTTTCTACCCATTACTGGATGTGGCACTCTGCCGTAGTAGATCTCGATAAGTGATATATTTTGCGCTTGAAGTGGGGTTACCAGCCGTCAAGGATGGCAGTTGAGGGGGAGCCACAGGGGTAGTTAATTAATTATGATTAATAATCGATAGTTGTGAGTTTCAATGTCTCCACATTCGAAATTCGTGAAATACTCGACCTGTCTTCGCATTCACTTTGCATGCTTTGTATATTTTTATTATTTATAATATCCGTAAAATAAAAAGATGCTGGTGATTTGGAAATATTTTACAATGAAAATAGTGACATGTAAATATTGTGTAAATGACAGTTTCCGGGGCGGCAAAAATGCTTTTGAAATATTAATTTCTACTATTTTTACTTCCTTATGCACAATATAAGAAAGTATTGAAATCGTGAAAAAAATAGTTGGCGAGATTTTCGCGGAAATACGTGTTTTGAGGTCCACTGAATCCGTTTTGATCATTTTCTCAATGATATCTGCGTGTGTGTGTGTGTATGTGTATGTGCATTTGTATATGTGTATGTGTATGTACATGTGTATATGTGTATGTGTATGTACATGTGTATATGTGTATGTGTATGTACATGTGTATATGTGTATTTGTGTAAAGTACCTAATCGTAATTTAATTGTACGATTATTGTATCGTAATCGCAGGAGCGCTAATGGTTTTATAACTAATATTTACATTTTGATATTGTACAAATGTCCAGGGACATAAAGTACGTGTGTATGCAATTTTTTTTAAAATAATTTGTATTCTCTTTAAATGCTATATTCTACTCGTATTCTATATTCATATACCTGCATTCCTTCCAGCTATATGATATGAGTGAAATCGTAAATACACATAGCACATGGTAATACCTTTCATATAATTCTCAATATGATTGTTCATTAAAAAAGGAGGCATATTTTGCAGTGTATGTGAATTTAGAACATTTAATTTGCCTGTTTAATTTTTATTCTTGATTTCTACTTATATATATATATATATATATATATATATATATATATATATATATATATATATATATATATATATAATTGTATTGCCAACTATAACAATTCCTTCACCCTGTATTTTGTAAAAAATAAATAAATAAATTTTATTAGTCATTTGTTTCTGTCATAGCACACTAATTCTATGCGATTTAAATTAAATTAACATCAATTTTAGTCAAACATTTTGTAATGTGAGGGTACTGAACTTTCTGGTCGTTGAATTCAGAAAAAATACTGAATCGAACAAACAAATAAAAAATATATGTTCCCATTTAAAATAAGAAAGTTGCACCTCATATTTTGAGAACCACTGGTGAAACATTTTTTTATTAAGAGTTTTGTAATAGGCTTACAAAATGGTATTTCTTTGCTAATTTAACCAACCTTGTAGCTCTTATAGTTCTCGAAACAACAATGGTGGCATGACTAAATGGAATACCGTATATATATATATATATATATATATATATATATATATATATATATATATATATATATATATATATATATATATATATATATATATATATATATATATATTTCGCATTGGAACTTATAAACCCGCAACTAAAATGAAAACACTACGCTTATGCAAATATCATCATTATCTAATTTACTTTTATTCATACTCAACTTATCTCAATCTACCCTAAATAATAATATTTAGGCCATGTCATCTGTTTATGTACAAAACTAATTAATAATTATAAAATAATGTCATTCCTTCTGTTCTTGAATTAAATGAGTTTTTGTCACGACAAGTATGATGATATTGTAATTTTAGGTAATTTCGTCCCGTGCCATTATCACCTACCAAATCTTCTTCATTGCAACGCTAACAACATTAAATAAGGGGATATAGCGTGATGTTATTTTTATTCGACTATTATGAAGATAAACAAGGGTATTTTATAATTATTTTTAATTTTTATCTGCTTCTTTAATATTTCTATTTTTTTGTAAACTTGTAAGATTAGACAAAATAATTCCTTGTGCGGCAAGGTCATTCTACGCATTCAGTTTGTTACAGTTGGCTACAATTACTTTTTCTATACCACCATATTTACAACGTGATTGTGGGCCAATGACGTATAATACTAGATAAATTATACCGTGTTCAAGTCAATGCAGAGTTGTGAAGCAGAAAGGGATAGAGTAACTTGTTGGCGATTCGGGTGCGCGGCAAGGAGCGAGTACACTTTGATGTTATGCAAGTTGCGAACATTTGTGTAGTTATTTTTATATTCAATTACTTACTTTTCATACATCAAAGTAAAGGTTAGTTTTTGACATATTAAGTGTTTTGTATACGCACTTTTGTATTTAAATATATAAAATGCTTGCGCCTGATAACTGTCATCAACATAAATGCAACCTGCATAACACCAACTTGTACTAGCTCTTTGCCGCGCACCCGCCTCAACATCAAGGTATTCTATCCGCTTCTGCTTCACAACAAACGCCGTTGTTATTTATCTAGTAATGTTTTGTCTGAGTTGTGGGCTAAAATAAATAAATTATGGCAGGTTATTATGAGTTTTAAGTACAAACTGTATTGACAGTTATTTCAAAGATAATATATATCCTACTCTAGATGGGAAACTGTAATGTTAAAGGCCGGCGCACTCTTTCAACGCCATCTCTTGGTTGGGTCAAGAACTAAACTAGATTTAAAAGCGTAGGCGGGAATTTATATTATATGAAATATATATTTTAGTCACATAACATACAATTTTTTAAAGAAATTGTGAAGTACATGAAAATAACTTCACAATTTCTTTAAAAATTGTACATTATGTGACAGAAAAATAAAATTTTTCATTCAACAAAAAATGCAACAGTAAATTAGTGTCTATATTTTATTTGTAATATTTTTAATTTTACAATTATAGCACATTTTGACTTTACTTACTAATGTATCATCGATATTGACCATTCTTCTCTTCCTTATTATTATACTGTCTATTTCATTTATATAGTGATGCAAAATTAAAATGGATATTATCGAATCCATTACAAGTTCCTTGTGATCAATACATTATGGAATAAAAATTAACATTTTCTCTCACAAATGATTTTAAATGTTTGACAAAATTGCTTTTTTCACTATTTAATTTTATAAACTGTAAACTTATGTCTTTAATAGTTGTAAACGCTGTTACGATTGAAAATGAAGGATATTACAGCCTGGTAATTTCGTCATATTCTACACTTTTTATAAATTACGGGTGCTCGTACTATCCATCAAACGAAACTCGTCCATATCCAATATATCCAATCACTTGTTGAAACGAACCAAATCCTTTCCTGGATTAGGAAATCGATGATAGTGGACATCTGTTTAAAAAAATTACAAATTTAAAGGATATAATTAGCGAATAACTACAATCAACATAAGAAAAATGTATCTGTTTCTAAAAATCGTGTTGCTGTGCATATTTGGAGGGATCAAGTATATTAAAATCTACAGAATAATAAAACATACTTACCAGTAGCCTGACATCCGACGATGCAGCACTTTGTACTCGTAGAACGTAGAAGATATTACAGTTTGTATAGAAAAATACACCAAATGACAACAGTAATGAAACACAAAAACCGTTGACTAAACTAAAAGAATATCTGAACTAGAAAACGTAAAAACGAACTTGTTATAGAGAACTTATGAAAACGAATGGCGGTTGATGGCAGAAGACTCTAACTTTAACGTCATCTGTTTAGCCAATAAAAACACACTTCTGAATTATCATCTACAATACTATGTGCGCCATCTCTTGGTTGGGTCAGGAATTAAAAACAGTGCGCAGCTTCGCTCATAAGACTTTCCAGTGCCTGAGTTATTTGCTTCACTAGGACAAAAATGCAAGATTTTCGGTCCAGTAATAACATTTAACAGACGACGCGCAGCGGAGTTCGGAAATATTACTAGGCCAAATTAAACATCTTATTTTTTCTATTTCGGTATTCTTATAGCTCCATAAACGCACTGTAAACACGTCGTTGGAGATCTATAAGCGCTTTTTATTTTGAAGGAGTTGTATGAATGCCTGTAAATCTGACAGATGAATTACATATAACCTCAAAATTGTAAATTGCCGGTATTGTAATATTACTAAAAGAATATGCTAGAATCTGACAACATTTAAAACATTCACAATACAGAAAAATATTGATTAACTGTCAAAAAATATGAAATTTCAATTATCTGTGTTATGAGAAGCGCTACCAACACGAATGATAAAAACACCAATTTATATTTTTAACAAGTCGCAGTTTTTAAAAATCTAATAGAAGTATAAAATTTCTTTAATTAAAAAAATAGTATAAATAGCACGTTTCATAAGGCTTGTTAACGCACTCGTCCTTTGTAAAATTCGCCGCAGAGCGACTCGTTTTCCAAATTTGGACTCGTGCGTTAACAGATTGCCTTATGAAACTAGTTCTGTAATATACAATTATGCATTTACCTTTACATTCAGTAGTATCAAGTCCGATTGTAAATTTGAGAAATCGGATTCGATACGCATAACGTACAAACAATTTTTGTCACATTAAAATTACCCTTGTGGCTTCCCCTCCACTAATATATTTGGAGGTCGTAAAATATATCACTTATCGAGATCTGCTACGGCGGCACACCCAATTATGGGTAAAATTGTGATGATATATGTTGATGATGCGCTTTTACTCAATTATCCCATTTACTCCTTATAATGCGATCTTGGGTCTAGATTTACAAATAACTATTTAGTTGTTGAATTATAATATTAAAGTTAATTGCTTCAGCAGCATATTAATAGAATTCATGCTTAGTAAGAAATTAATTATCTTATTCAATCATGTATGATTTTGTTTTCTCTTCTCAGTAATAAATTGATGTTAGGAATTAAGTTGAATTTATTACATCAATAAAAGTTTGACATCTACTAATTAAGTGAAAAGTAATTAAGTAATATAAATTTAATCTGTGATTAAATGAACTACGTCCACATTATTAGTTTAGTCAAAATGACCTCTACAAGATACTTTGAAAAAAATTTAGTCCTGAATTACCATACTGCCAATATTAGCATAAATGATAGTTGTAGTTACTGTAAATTGAAACATGCTGGTAGTTATTGGTAGCATGTTTTCTTTTTAATTTTTATTTTATTTCCACGAAAACAAGCACCAACGTATATCATTGGTGCTAACAATTTGCTTATTTCCAATATTTTCTTATTTAATATTTTAAACACTTATTAAATAATAATTTTCTCTTTGCATCCATCATCATCATTTATAAATCGATATTCATAATTTTTTAATTTTTTTTTAATTTTTTATTTTCGGATTTAAGGTTTTTTAGCATGAAATTTTATTTACAGGTCTGAATGAGACTCGGCACACGTAAAATGGGATAGTCTTACGCATGTTGTTAAAATATGAAGCACAATCACTGTCTGTGAACAAATATATTCGCTTGTAAAGTTGAGTACTTATACACGGGACTTATGGCGATCATCACTCAGAATCGAACATATTTGGTTTGTGTACCTCTAAAAATTTGCAGTTTCATTTGAAAAACTAATATGTTGTTCTAAAACTATCTATGTATATTGTATCAATAGGAAAAAGTTTTTTATCGTTTAGGATATGTAGCCATGCAAAGCCTTGTTTTTAACGAAAAATTAAGGATCTTATTTTATAATGGCAACACCACAGAGTGGTATGGTATTTGAAAATTCACTAGACCAACAACCTGTTAACAATTCCTGATATTCAAATCGTAATAGGTATAAAATATTTATTTTATTCTGTATTTTTCTTTCCCCGAGCGTCAGTTTCGCCGCTCGACGAGCGATGGCGCCACCGTCACACTAGAACTACCTTAATGTAACTAACTGGTTTAAATACCTAATGGGGTAATGGCTGAGTGGTATCCGAGTCGGCCAGTGGATCCTAAAACCCTGGTTCGCTCCCCACAGACGAAAAAACATTTTCACCAATTTAAAATTACCCCTGTGGCTCCTCCACCACTAACATCTTTGGGGGCCGTAATTTGACGGCTGGTAACCGCACTTCACGCACATAAATATATCACTTACCGAGATCTGCTTCGGCAGAGTGCCACACCCAGTAATGGGTAAAAGGCGTGATGATATATTTATTGTATTTAATGTTCTTGCTATAGATTAAAAAATATAATTTGATAATACGTACGTATTTGTAATGAAAGAATTGAAAGAGGTGTCTATTTTTACATCAAAAGGTAGTAAAGTTTATGCTTTACTGAACTTATGCTCTTTAAGCTATTTAGATGTTGCAGATGACTTCTATAGTCCGTTAGATTTCGCTTAAGGCCGGAAATAAGGATTAACTTGTCTCATATTTTGTAGCAAGGATTAAAGACCGGGATGTTTTCGGAATGAAAATTTAATCTCTACTCGGTTTAAGTTTTAATCTTGACTAGAATATGAAAGTACAGAAATAATTAACAATACGATTGTCAAAGTCAAATCATCTAATGTATTTACAGCTTTGTTCGGAAAAACAATCAGAAATTAGTTTGGTGTACTTTTTAATAGCGCATGTTCTTCGGATTATAATTTGTACAATTTGTTTGTGATTGTCTAATTGTGCTGCTTCAATAGTAACATAATATTTTGAATCTATATCAAACATTTTTTTATTGAATATTTATTTATTTGCTACTATCATGATTGTTTATTAACACTGCTAAAATAACTGTCCAAAAATATTCACTGTGTGGCAAGCTAGTTTATATACTCGCGAATAAATTCCAAAATATTTAATCTATATTTACAAAAGTAAATGAGGTAGGTGGCTCAGTGGTATGGAATCGGCAAGTGGATTTGAGAACCTGAGCTCGATTCCCATAGCCAACAAATAATTTTCACGACATTAAAAAACTATCCCTGTGGTGCTCCCTCTACTGATATCTTTGGGAGCCATGCTTTGACGGCTTGTAACCGCACTTCACGCGTAAAATATGTTTATATTTATTTTACAAAAGTACAAAAACGTTATTTTTACAAAAATATACGAAACAACACTTGATTATGATAATAATTTTTAAGCAGCTTCAGTGGTAACAAATTTCTTATATTAAATGAAAAAGGAACTGAAAATTCTCAACACGTCTACGGATTATTCTGATAGTTTGAAACCAGTTTCCAATTAATTTCTATACATGCTTGAACAAATGACTACTTATCAGTTCAGATTTTGCGCTGCTTGAACACTTTTGATTATTATACTCGTATAAAAAAAAAAAGATAAATTCATCGCTCGTATTTTGGATGCTGGTGCTTGTGCTTATTTAATGGACGTTAGAACGAACTATATTCGCAATTGTTTTACCAAATATATTAAAGTTGGCTATAATATTTTATAGTCTATATATATCCGGTAGGTACAGTGAAAATATGATTACATATTTGTTTAGAATCCATGATAGTTGAATATGAACAAAAATTTTATACAATTACATTTTATTTTATTATTAAAACTTAAATATTAAAGATGTACGTAAGTAACGTTACATACATACATACATACATACATACATATCTTCACGCTATATCCCAACAAATGGGGTAGCACGAACCCTAAAATCACTCATAAAACATTCACTCATCACACCCATCAAACAACCAGTCATCGTCAAACATTTTCATCCAAACATACCACCCTCACTTCAACCACTTTCATAGATCACTCCATATAAACTCATTCATTTATTACACTCGAAATTATTATCACACAACAAACCTTCAATCACATCATTCCTTTTCACTTACCATTCATTTTCTTTCTTCAACGTACATAACGAATGCATAAAAAATCTCAAATTACTCACGTTTACTCCTAACAACGAATCTAATAACGAAACTAACAACGAATCTACAAGATTAGAAAAGATGAAAGCGATAGTCTGCACTTATATGTGAAAGAAAAGACCACACAGTAACTGAAAATGAAACAAAAAGATAAGAAAGGGAGGGAGCGTCACCCTGCGCTTGTTTTTGAAAGTGAATTTCACACAATTGCAGTTAAACACTACGTAATAACTGAAAACGAATTAAAAGATAAGAAAGGAAGGGAGTGTCGCTCTACGCTTGTAAGTAACGTTGAAGATCCTAATTAAAATTTCAGTTTACCGTAATATACGAGTATATAGTCCTATTTTATTATCGCATTTGCTTTTTATTACAACAGTTTCATAATGCAAGAATATACAAAAATCGTCTTACTGCCAAATATATAATTGTATATAAGTGATAAAACTTAAGAAGAAGTAAAACTTATGATATTAGATATAATGTAGTGTATTAATAATAATTTTCTTTTTATATTGCTCCCTACAACAAGTATAATTAATAATAAGGACTATAAAAATGAAATATTTGAGAAAACAGTAAATAAATCATCGTGTAAGTATTACAGATTTCCCCTACGCTGAGGGTAACTCTGAAGTCACACTATCTGTTAATATAGCAAGTCATAATTTTGACAAATGATTAACTGTGTGCAGCTGAGTATATCCCGGCACTCGGCATCTAGGGATGAAATTAGAATGCTAGTGTAAGGGGAGCAGTTAATTGGAAATACACACGCAAATATTAATTAAAATTAATTAAATTATACTGTAATGAGATTTGAATGTATGCACTTGTTAATTATATTTTACATACCTATTAGTCGACTAGTAATTGGTGATATTATGAGAGCTGTTTTTCGTGTCAAATCTGTTTTATTTTAACTAAAATATACATATAAAAATGTATTCTGAAAAGTTACATAAATAAAGCTACTAATTAAGATAAATACGAACAATTCCTTTCTGTTTGTCTCATAATCGGAATCTACCGATACTGATGAAACTTGATATAATTTATTTATCCTCAGAAAATAATCTGATAAAGTCTAATTCTACGAAAAAATCATTTAATACATCATTTCCAAATAAAATTGGGAGAAAATTTATGTAAATTTTGTTATTCAAAACATAGGTATGCGAGTACTTTACCCAGAAAATCGAATGAGATTAAAATCAATTCGATATTAACAACTGTTTTCGAGATATGTTCGAAATTGCGAAAGAAAATTGGGGAAAAAATCGTCTTTTTATCTATTTCTTAGTTTTGTCTTCAATTTTCTGCCCTTTCTAAGTCAATCAAATGGTGGTTTTTATAAATTAAAAAAAATAAATATAAAATAAATATATCATCACGACTTTTTTATGTTATACAATTTCAGTGCAGAACTACCTATTATCCAATTAAATTACAGTATTTTGCTATTTTAAGTTAATAAAAATAGAATTACATAAAAAATAATAAAAATAAATATATAAATAAATATAAATATATCATCACGCCTTCTACCCAATGCTGGGTGTGGCACTCTGCTAAAGCAGATCTCGGTAAGTGATATATTTTTGCGCGTGAAGTGCGGTTACCAGTCGTCAAATCACGGCCCCCAAACATGTTAGTGGTGGAGGAGCCACAGGGATAGCTTTTTCAAATTATGAAAATTTGTCGCCTGTGGGAATCGAACCAGGGACCTCAGGATCCACAGGCCGACTTCATACCACTGTGCTAGCCATCCCATAAATATATTATAGCGTCTTTTACCTATTACTGGGTGTGACACTCTGCCGAAGCAGATCTCGGTAAGTGTAATTTAATTGGATAATAGATAGTTCTTCACTGAAATTGTATAATATAACATATAAAAGTACGTAGATATCCGTTTTGATAGAAGGCATGAAATAGGTATCGATCTCGTATTTAATATCGCTATCGCTATGTGGTATCGGAAAGAAGGATCAATACTTTGACTTATCGATACTTTAAAATACCAGAAATTGGAAAATTACAAAAAGAAAAACGTGTTAATATTTAGATACATATCGTAGGATTATTGAAAAAGCAAGATAACTTTATTTTTATTAAAAAAAATTGAGTGCAATAATGTATTTCAAAACCATTAAATGTGTAGTATAAATAAATTTTTATTAGTGGAGAAAGGTGTTATACCGAAACCTTAAAACGTGTGTCGATATCAATAAAATATCGAGTACTAAAATACTTGGTATCATTGTATCGTTTCTAGATTCACATGTACCTATTTAAAATGCAAATTTACATAAAATTTTATTAGGTAAATATAAATATCTAGACATAAAAAACAATTATATTTAAATATATAGACCATGAGTAACCAAATAAAATAACCTTTGGCAGATTAATAATATTCAATAATAATGAATAGGATATAAATTATAAAAGAAGTAACGAGTATTACTTATTAAGTTACATTGGATTTCTTAAATTTGTTAATAGTGCTTTCACCATTCAAGAATTCAATTACACAATAGTTTATGAAATCATGCTTCATACTGTTATCTGGTATCTAGTGTTAAAGTGCAAATTAAAATTGCTGCGTTCTGAATAAACTTTTACAATCATGATATTTCTTAAAACAAAATGAATCAACAAGTAATAAATAAATAAATGCTTACGGAATTACAAATTTAAATACTGATTAATCAATGACTGGCGACTGGCTAATCGAAGGCCACCGAATAGATAATTGTAAGAAATACGATAAAGAAGACCTACCGCATAGATATCTATCGCTCTAATCTTTTTTACTAAGAATTTATGATTATGACACATTCAAAAAACTAATTATGAATATCTGTTATTTTTTCTATAATCTTACAACCCGATAAAAAAATTTAATTGATAAATCAAAACGCATTTTGGACTCGCTCGTTTTTTTTTAACAATAAAATAATAAAATATGAATAGCCAGTTGCACTATTAAATCAATTTAAGTTAAAATTGTTAGTTGTCTATATTTTCAATTCATAACTATGTAATTCTGCTTTATTATTTAATTTTTAATTATTTGTGTCGCAATCTCAATATATAAAACAATTTAACAATCTATCCACTTCTGATAATTGTCGCCTAAATACGATGAAACTTTTTCTGAATTGATACTACTCCTTCTGCACTTCTCTATTCATGTATTTGTCAGGATAAAATCATAGACGGAGTACAGTGAATATGAACATCAGTTTTATTTAATAAACATTTACTAATAATTACTTTCAACCTCTCTCGTCTATCGCCGGATACACACTATCTTAAAAACTATTCACAAAGTCTCATGCACCCTTAACCATTCACACACGTCTCTTCATCCCTCACCTATTCTAACATGCTCTCACATCTGGCATCACTCAAACAGACCCAGACACACTTGACCATAATTTATTGGTTTGAAAAACATAAACACAACCCCAAACATTTCATTCTCACAATACTTAATATTTTCTAAAACCAATAACCATAAATTAACCGAATCGAGTAAAACTAAACACATAATTTAACAATAACAATCTAAATTATAAATATTGCCACATTTGATTTAACTATTATTTAAGAACTCTAAAAGACCTTTCAAAAAATGAAATCAGTTAAATTCAAGTATTTACTTGTCGAAACAAAGTAATAAGTTTTTAAATAACAGTTTGGCATCTGGAAAGAATGCAGTAATTAACATACCTTCAACATTCGTTTGAAAAAACTTAACAGGTCAAATAAAATTCGATATTCTTTGGTATCTCGTTGGTAACTTGATCAACGTTACAGCAATCTAAAGCTGTTAGAACAGAAGCCGGGTTTACAAATACTACCCCACTGAAAAAAATATTTTTAATAAATAATAATCCGAGTACAATACCTACACGAAAATATGAAGTTTGAAGTAGAAACTGAACCATTAAATATACTGAATGCAATACTTTTATTCAAATTGGAAATATTAAACTTAATTTTGAAAATAATTGGAAAACTTTAATTAGGTTTTGGGGAGATACAGTATGGCTTGATTTCAATTTTAATTAAAGTCGTGTCTGTGTTACAATACTTAAAAGAAAGAGTTATAATCTTTTAAACCATTCCAAAATGAGTTTCTCAATCGCTTTCGTGAATCTGAAAAACTGAAACTGACACTAAACAAAGTATAACATTTTTAATTATATAAAATGTCAAATCATATTAGACAGGGATGCAGTAAACATTCTAAAAATTTACTCTCTTAAGTTGAATTAGTAGAATATTCACTAATTGAAAAAGTAAGTATGAAAACTACATAAAAATTAGTAGTTTAAGATTGAATCTACTAAAATTTTAGTAAGGTAATAGCTTCACTTTTTAATCGGTTGTTTTCTACTAATTAAAATGGTGATAAGATCCAAAGCTACTATCGAATTAGTAGTCCTCAAGCGATTCAGTGGCGCCACCGTGTCAACAGTATAAGTTTTACGCGTGTGTGTACTTGGTTCCTGTATAGAACATTGAGAAGATCTACCGTTGTGCAAATACATTTTTTTAAAGTTAGCAATAAAATGAAAATAAATAAAATGTTGTAATTTCCGTATTATTGTCACATTTCAACTATGTTACATGTCCACATTAATTCTGAATATAAATTAACTCCAATGTTGTTTTTTTTTTCAATATCACTACTGACGTAAATTATTTAAGGTTAGAAATTTGAAAATATGTCAATTATTGTTGTTTTATATATTTATTTGTAAGGTTTTATATCACTATAATTATCAATGGATATTTATTATTTATAACAATCGAATTTTTACGTTTTCAATAAACTATTATTAAATATTCATTAAAAAGAGTTTTACTTTTTTGATTTGTAGAAAATTTACTTTTTCAATAGTAGAATTTTCACTATTTCATTAGTAAATAAATCACATTTTCATTTGGTGAATTTTACTTTTTTATTAGTAAAAAATTCACTAATTAAAAATGTGACAAGTTTCACTAATTGAAAAAGTGAACAACTACTATTTACTAGTGGTATACATTGGACATTTTCAAAAAGTGAATATTCACTATAAATTAGTAGATTTTTACTAATTCAACTTAAGAGAGTACTGTCTTTTAAAGAATAGTAGAATTTGTACAAATATAATACATTTAATTTTTAATGGTCTTTATAATAACGCCCTGGGTTCGAATACAACGCAACTCCAATACAAAATTAAAATAAATATAATTATCTATTGTGAACTTCCTACAATAAAAATAATAAAATAGCTCACATAAAACTGACTAAGCATTTTCTATTTGTAATACGCAAACATTATGCAGAACTATTCTAATTTAAAAGATGCTGATTTCATTATTCTATATTTGTTTAATTTATCAAAATCAACGACCCATATTCCATAATCAGTATTCATTTTGTCTGCTTTTCATTGTGTCGCAATCTCGAATATAAAACAATTTAACAATCTATCCACTTCTGATAATTGTCGCCTAAATACGATGTAACTTTTTCCGTGATTAATGCTCCTTCTACACTTCTCTATTCATGTATTTGTCAGGATAATAATAATAGACGAAGTACAGTGAATACGTACATCAGTTTTATTGAAAATATATAATTACAAATGATTAAACCTTTCTCGTCTCTCGCCGGATACACACTATCTTAAAAACTATTCACAAAGTCACATGCACCCTAAAACCAATCACACACGTCTCTTCATCCCTCACCTATTCCAACATGTTTCCACATTCGGCGTCATTCAGACGGACCCAGGCACACTTGACTTAATTTATTAGTTTAAAAACACAAACACAACCCCAAACATATCATTCTCACGATACTTAATATTTTCTAAACCAAGGGCTACAAAATAGCTAACACTAGACGAAACATACATAATTTTAAAAATAATAGCCTAGCAATTAATAACGATACTTAACACAACACTGTCACTAGTTTCACTTTTTGTTTATAATACATTATTTACATGTGACAACCTGAAATATTACCACAATTGTTTCATTATTCTTTTATATACTAAAATTTTAGAAAAGAATCAATAAATAAAGCATTTATGAATTAAAATGTACCTAGAAAAATAGTTAATACGTAATTTGTCAGTATTTCTATGTAACAAAATGAATATGAGTGCTAGAGAAGAACGAAGAAGTGAATAGCAAAAATGAAAAATTTGAAAAAGACAAATAAATCAAAAGAAGATTTAGTGTTATTAGTTTCCAGTCTGCTCCTATTTATATGATTTGTGATTTCCCGGTGGCGTTGTAGAGTCGAATATACTCGTATCCAGAAAAATTTCAATGGAAAAATATTGTAGTAAAACTTCATTTTCTAATCCCGGTTAGGGATCACACTTTTGTAAGTATAGTATTAATAAAAAATTTGATTGCGGTGAAATATTTTATATTTCAAAATAAAACTTATTGCTAGAAATTATAAAGTAATTTATTATTTACTTCGCACAGTATTTTTTATATGATTAGTTTCTAAAGGAAGTATTGTAATTGCTGGAAAAAATCAATTATGAGAACTTGATTTCAATTAATGTTTTGACATTTTCCTGAATCTGTTTTGATTATCTACACAATGTACATGTTTATATTTGTTGTAACTCAAAAAGAGATATAAAGAAATATTTTTTTATATATACAGGCGTGGGCGTAAGCAGGGAGGGGGGCAAGCCGGAGCGCGCTCCCCTCTCCTGCTTCTCTAAATATTTTAAGCAAAAAAGCTTGAAATAAAAGTTTTAGGGCTTAAAATGCTGCATCTGAACCAATAAACAAAATTAATTTCACATACTTTGAAATGACACAAATTAGATTTGAAAATGACGAAAATTGCCTCAAAATTATCGATAGGCATGAAATTGAAACAAAATTAAATAAATGTTTGACGTTTTATCTGTCAAAATAAATGAAATAATAAATAAAGAATTTATTTTGTCAGTTTTGACAGATTGAACGTCAAACATTTGTTTAATTTTGTTTCAATTTCATAGCTATCGATAGTTTTGAGACAATTTTAGTCATTTTCATTTCTAATTTGTGCCGTTGCAAAGCATGCAAAATTAATTTCGTATTTTATTCCTTAAAACTTTTATTTTAACCTTTTTTGTTTTAAATTATTATGAAGCTGAAAATTAAATCAATATGATTTTACATGTTATCCTATGTTCGAGAGTCGCGGTCACCATCCTGTATATGTATATATAAATTAAATAAAAATTAAATTATAAGTTTAAAGATAATAAATTCAAGCTGAAACTCTCCAGCAGTATTCTTATGGCCAGCTAGTGACATGTTCCCTATCGTAACAATTGAGTAATCTAAGTTTACTTAAGTATACACAGATACATATTGTTAGAAAATAAAAACTGTAATTCGGAATTTATTGAAGAAATGGTGTTAATTTATGGAAGAGTTATTCGAAGATTGTCCTTCTTCAATTCAAACCCGGACGACAAAAACTAGTAATTTATTTCACAAATTAATTTTTTTTTTGTCTATTTGTTATGTGTATTTGTATTTATATACGTAAAAAATAATATTTTAGAAATTTATGTCTATCTGAGAGTTTTTTGCGACCCGCCACCCTCTGGAAGAATGTCTGTGGACGCCCATGTATATAGGCAGTCTCACAAAAACTGCACCATAGGAGATTAAGTGGGAAAAAGTTTTGCGCTATCAGTGCTTTCTAGATTACATACTCTCCCTGTCGAAAAGTTTCAAATATGAGATGTAGAGAATTAAATTCTGCTTCTAAATCAATTATCATACTTCCCCTTATGTATCTCATTGTTGTTGAATTGGAAGTTGTCAAAATGACTAATTTTGTTTTCGAGTATTATACACAGATATATTATTTATAACCAACAGCAAAATTATGCAACCAAAGTGGATTTTTAAATGAATGTGTTTGCATATACAGGTATTTCGTCCTATTTTCACTAAATACAATCTTTTGAACAATTAAAGTAATTTAATAGTTGTTTTTTTTATGTACCAAGAGCAGTATGTGATATTTTGAAGTATGCGCCTCGTGTTCCAAATAAAAACCTATTGGCCAGTTGCATCAACAAAAGTTATATTTTAAACTTGGCTTAAATAAAAGCAAATTGAATAGTTGACAGCAATGCCAATTTTTCCATATAATATGCAATTTTGATTTGCTTTTATTTATTTAATCCAAGTTTAAAATTTTTCTACTGTTGATGCAACTGGCCATAAAAAATCTTTAAATGCACTTAACACTCGTGGTACAAAATTTTCTATCAACAGCGGAAAATAACTTCAAATGTCTTAAATATATATATGTCAAAAGTTTATTTGTGATGATGAATGAATAATGCAATTAATAATTCATAATTAATGAATAATGTTACCATAATACTCATTATATTTCTGTTACCAAGGATGTAATGATATACGAGCCCAGTCCCGCATCAGTTGGCCCGAATCTAATTTTTTCGTTAAAAATTTAAATAATACTAAAAACCCAGGTATCTGACATTTACTAAATTCTACAATTAATTTTGAACATTTTCAACTAATTTTAACATTAAATATACCTTAAACACAAAATGTACAACAGTATAACACTAATTTTTTTTTCTTCACATAAACTAAATCAACACACAAATAAACTATCATGATTATTATCTTGTGGGCAGTTTCGCGAATGAAGTTGAAGTTAATTATTATTTAAAACAAACTTTATTATTATACAGTTTTTTAATAAAAACAATTTTTTTTTAGTTAAAACAGAAATGTTTACTTCCTCTTACAATGGCTGTTATTTCTATATTTATGTATCGATTGATTTAAAATTTTATCTGTGTATTAACAACATACTGGTATAAGTTTCGTTAAAATTTCATTTAATTTTCTTGCATACTACACGAGAAATAAAACAGTAAAATATAACATCGAACGAAAAAATTAAATTGGGCCAACTGAAGTGGGGCCGGGCTCTTACTTACTATGCTGGTGGTAAAAATTATTTTATACGATCAATGTATGAGTACATAGTAGATAGCTCAGAAGTAACACGTCGGTCTGTCGACTTGAGAACTTGAGTTCAATTCCCACAGGCCTTAAATTGATTTTAATTACATTAATATTGCCCCTGTGGCTTCCCCAACCCTATCATATTTGCGGCTGAGATTTGGCGGTCGGTAACCGCACTTTACAATCATAAATACATCATTCCTTGAGATTCTACGGCAGAGAGCTACACCCAGTAATGGGTATAAGGCGTCATGAGATATATTTATTTATTTTATTATCAATGTCGATGTATAAGATAGTTTATAGATTTTTATGTGCCACCAGTTTCTCAAATTTGTAAATATGTTTTGGGGTTAATATCGTAATATCAATATACTTCTTACCTGTCACAGGTGCTTTTACACTTTCAATTAAATGATTTATGTTCATATTTAATTTAAATCTAATACTTGTAGCTTCCTTCTAATGACAAATTAAGTAGATAATCGTCTTACGTTTTCATCGCCATTCAACGTTTTCAGTGCAGACATCTTTTTCCCCTAGACGCTTAGACATAAAAAGATACAAATAAATAATTCAGACAATTTATTGCGATTCAGTCTCAAGTCGAACACTGATATAATTTTATTTTCAACACCAATACACCTCCATTGTCTGGAAGTCTATTCGCTAGTTCTAGTTGCTTTACTATTTTACAAAGTCTAAGAAAATTGCGAGTTGCCGGGATGCGCAGCTGAGCAAGGCAGTGATCGGTAACTTCATTATGCATGAGTGTAAGATACTGGTGTGAAGTGAACATCATTACACCTCGGAGACTGAATTTTTGTTCGTTTGTTCCTGTGAATTTTTAACTCTCTAGAGCTGAGCGTGAGAAAATATCTAATAGAGTTGTTATTTCTTTAGGTACCTACTGATTTTTTGCTTCCAGCTTCACATCTATTTCTCATGAATTTAAAATTAATTAATAGAAGATTGCTCAACAGTGTGTTATGTTTTATTTCTATAATTGAAATATATAAATAATTACTGAGAAATGATACACAATAATAGTTCAAGTTATATTTTTCTTGTTTAAAATACCATTGAATTTGAATAGTGCCCGTAGTACCAATCAAAATAATCATATTTACCTACTTTACATTCGGAATTATTTTATATTACATCATCAAAACTACTGTTGTTGCCCAGAGAGAATGCCAAATGGGTAAGGAAGAGTAATTCACTTAATCACGTCACTGTGAAATTGTATTTATTCCACTGGTCTATTACAGTTAGTATTGGTCGGCAGAGCGGTTCATGTATTAAGTATAACACTAATAGTGAAATATTTCTAATCGCAGTGCCGCTTTATACAGATCCTATAATTATTTCACATTTTTGAGCTTGGCATACTCTCATGTCGATAACAGTACACTGTTTAACCACAAACAAATTGTAAACTGTGGACAAATAAGAATAAGAACAATAAATTTGACATTCATGATTTAATGTCAGGCCGAACAAGTAGCGCCGCTACTGTTTAATTTAATAAATATACTTACAACCGCATGCCAGTACTTTAATCTCGGGTGCGGTTAACATTATTTCATCACTTTGAGCCTGATTTATAGATTGCATGGAATAAAATAGAATAAGGAATGAAATGGAATAGAACAAAAATTTGTAAGAACAATTTATAGATTGCACAGAAAAGAACAGCAGTGAATATAATGACGTCATGTTTATACTAAAATAGTTATGTTCATACTTTAGATTACTATTACAAATGGAAAATTACTTACCATATAAATTGGGGTGTATAGCACATGCTATAGGGAGTTTCTATATGTTACAAAATTCACAAACAAAACGAAAACGTCCATGTCTACATGAATAATTTTGAGGCTCTATACTAAAGGGTCCAATGTAGCGCGTTGGGCCCCAAAAAATACTATTTAAATCTCCACGCGGAGCTAAACGTAACGTGTCCAATGTGGCATTGAGCATTGGTGTGAGGAAAAGTCTCACCAGATAATGTGGGGCCCTACGATGATTTAAGAAAACACCCATCATCCTATTATATAGGAGAATTTTTAACTGTTAAATTATTTTCATATAAATTTATACAAACGAAATATTTTACTGTAAAATGGGGCCCATCAAACAATTATTAAGTTCAAATTCAATATTTTCGATCATGTACCGTTGAATCCTCCTCACTTTTCGATGACAAAATCACATTTGTAACAAATTCTTCTATAAATAAAATATAAATAAATATATCATCACTGCTTTTACCCATTACTGACTGTGACATTCTGTCGTTATTTTATTTATATTTATATTATTATTATATATATATTATTATTTTACAGGCAGATTCATACAACGGATTAACGTTAACACCATTTTTAGTATTATTTATAACTATGTTTCAAATTAAAACAGGTTCAAGAATTTTAATAAATTTGATGCAAAGTAATAGTCTGTTTAACTCAAGTTAAAATAAACTTGTTTCTCACAGTGGAAAGAGAGTTAGTTACAAACGAAATAAAAAATGGTGTTAGCGCTAATCTGCTTTATGAATCTGCCTTTTAGTGACTTAAATAATTACTGTAACTTTTTGTGGTATACAGTAAAATGCTGCTGTAACTAACCGTCGCGTTTTACAGTAACTGCCACGTAGCGAAACAAACAAAGCTATAATCAGATAACTATGTAACGTCAAAATTTGACAAATTATTTTTATTTGAAACAATTCTTATTTTTGTATTAAATGCGCGGAATGAATTTTTTTTGTTGACCGTGTGAATGTTACATTCGAATGCGCCAAAAAACCCACGAAATACAAACAATTTTTTTTTACAACTGTCAAAAAAGAATAATACCATAATTATTGACTTATTTAAATAAATTGAAGGAAAAAAATGAAAAATAATATTAATCTGATGTGTTGGAATGTGAAAATGTTAATAATTAGATAAACAAAAGTGTCCACGAATTTGATATTGAACATATCAATAAAAAAAACACAAACTTCGCATATCCTTAAAAATATTAAAAATATCGGGTTTTTGACGGTTTTAGAAAAAAACTTTTGTTACAAGGTGTCCAGAAGTACTAAAATTAAAAAAAAATACTACTCAATAAAAGTTAAATATTTAAAGTAGAGATTGGTATTAATTGATTAGGTCTATCAACGCAATTTTACACAATTATTTTTGAATGTAAACAGTAATGATATTCTATAAAAGATTTTTAAAAATGCACTTTGTTTAGTCGCATATTTACTAGTTTGATGGTTTCGTACAAATTTTTTGCATTAGGATTGTCGACTCAGAATTAATCAAGGAATCGTTGTACCTGAAGTTTGTCACTCATTTTCTGAACATTCTGTATAATTTGTACGTTCTTAAACCAAATTAATAATATTATAAGTTTTTGTTATAGTAACTGGTATTAGCTTATATATGTCGCAGGGATATGGTAAAAACGGAAATTTGAACAAATCCCTAAGAGAGTTGATCATATCACGGGAGATGTTAAAATGACAACTCTATCTATTCTAAATAAATGTTTTTGATATTTTAGAAATTTCATTTTCATCATTTCACTAAAATAACCCAGGGATTTGACCATATCACTTAATATTTTTAGGGAAATGACCCTGTAGAGTTGTGATTTTAACATCTCCCGTGATATGATCAACTCTCTTAGGGATTTGATCAAATCTCCGTTTTTATCATATCTCTGCGACATATACACGTATTTTAGGCGTAAAGTGCAAAACAAAATAGATCTATGTACTTACGATTTTATTAATATGGGTTATTTATAAAACTTTATCTAATAAACTAAGGAAATAATGTAAAAAAAATATATAAAAATTACAATGTTGTATTGCCGCTTTGGTTACCAGTAATTACAATAAATATAACTGAATACGAAAACATATCATTCCTGTATTTCTGTATTTCTGTGAGCGTTGTGTTGTCACAATCTATTGTCGTTAACTGTTATCTTCACTAATACAACGTAATTTTTTGTTGGAAATCCTGTTTAATGATAGCTTGTAGTTCCGTTTACCACTTTCGCTATCTGTGCCATTACAGTACATTTTTTAGACAATAAAACACATAATGCTCCCAATCCTCTTAGCATAGCTTCTAACGCGCGTTATAAAATAGAAGTAGTAATAAAATAAAAAGGTTAAAGAATATTATTATTCGACAATAATATTTTAGTTATTTTAAATATTTTAGATGAAGTAAATTAGTCAACATGAGCTGTATTTCATTTGCCACTTGGTTCAATTAAATCAATTCTGATAAATTAGACAACATGACTAAATGAACTGAACTGAGAAAACTGGTATAGTTATTAAGGTGTATAACTTGAAACTTAATCCGAATTAATAAATTTAGTACTGTAAATAAAGTGAGCCAAGTAATCTAATCAAGTAATAACTGATCTGGTTCAGTAAGTGTAAGTTAGATCTGATTCAAATGGCATTTGGAATACGCCTATTATTATTGGTCGAGTCTCAAATGAATAATATAATAAATAGAACAGTTGGTAACCGGACTTCAAGCACCTAAATACATCACTTACCGAGATCTGCTACAGAAGAGTGCCACGCCTAATAATGGGTAATAGTCGTAAAGTGCAACCTATGAATGTGGTTGAAATGAGGGTGGTTTGTTTGGATGAAAATGATTGACGAGGGCTGATTGATGAGTGTGATGAGTGAATGTTTTATGAGTGATTTTAGGGTTCGTGCTACCCCATTTGTTGGGATATAGCGTGAAGATATGTATGTATGTATGTAAGTATTTATGTTTAATGGGGTAATGGCTCAGTGGTTACGAGTTCGCCTGTGGATCCTGAGGACCCCGGTTCGATTCCCACAGCCGATAAACAATTTTCACCAAATTAAAATTACTCCTGTAGCTCCCCTACCACTGACATCTTTGGGGGCCGTGATTTGATGGCTGGTAACCGCACTTCAAGAACATAAATATATCACTTACCGAGATCTGCTTCGGCAGAGTGCCACACCCAGTAATGGGTAAAAGTCGTGATGATATATTTATTTTATTTTTATTTTTTAATTTATAAAAACCATCATTTGATTGACTTAGAAAGGGCGGCAAATTGGAGATCGCCCTGGGTGGCAAAAGTTCTAGGTACGCCACTGGTTGTACCTATCACAGTAGGGGATGTAGTTACGTTTTTATAGAAATAGTATTAAGAAAGATTTTAAATATGATATTTCTATTTTAATTTGAAAATACTACAATTAACGACAAATATCTTTTCTTTTTTATCAAGGTGTTATTGATTAAATAAAATTTGTGTCTCTCTACACAACTGAAATTTAATCCCAATTACAGTACAGGGGACCTACAGCTTATAGTGGAACCTGAACCACACAGACACAATCGTATTTTTTTGATATAAGTAGAAGTCAGTGAGATATAAACGCACGATCTCTTGCTTGCTAATTAAGAAACGCAAGTTTTGCCTCGCGTTTACCCAATGGGCTACGATTGCCTTACCTGTACACCCTATAAATTCAGGGATAATTCTTTTACTAATGAGCAGGCAATTATCTATTATCTTGGCAAGTACTATAATGGTATATTTTCTTTATTTATTTACACTGAGAAATAAAGTGAAAATAATTTCTAGTCATAATTAGAGGCTAATTAAGAATAATTTTTATATGATGTAGAGAAGCTTGATGTGAAAATATTTAGCTTAGGCAATAGGAATCGAACTCATATTTTCATTGATATGTAAGATCATTGCTTCAATGATGTTAATAAAATTAAAACTACGATTTGAAATAATTTTTGAAACAATAAATGTAGCTCTGCCAAGATTTGTAACCAGAACCTCTCACACACTACGTTAACGCTTCTTTCACTTGGTTTGTTAGAGCTAGAGAATCTCAACAGAATTTTCATAATTTCTCGTGTATCTAACAGTTCTTTATATTCATAGGCTTAGAGGAAGGATTTTTTGTATTACAAATATTGTTAATTCATTCATGCAAATGAATTTGAAAAATTTGTCTAAACGAATATCAACTTTAATACCTTCAGGCACATCTTCTTTAATAAAGCATAACAGGGCTGCAAGTAAAATAAATAAATATATCATCATGCCTTTTACTCATTAGGGTGTGACACTCTGCTGTAGCAATTTTCAGTGAAATGCGATTACCAGCTGTCAAACCACTCCCTCTAAAGATGTCTGTAGAGGAGGAAAGGATATTGGGGTAATTTTAATTTAAATGGCTAGCTCAGTGGTTTGAAGTCGGCCTGTGGATCCTGAGGTCCCTGGTTCGATTCCCACGGGCGACAAATTTTCATAATTTGAAAAAGCTATTCCTGTAGCTCCTCCACCACTAACATGTTTGGGGGCCGTGATTTGATGACTGGTAACCGCACTTCACGCGCAAAATATATCACTCACCGAGATCTGCTTCAGCAAAGTGCCACACCCAGTAATGGGTAGAAGGCGTGATAATATATTTTTAAATTTTTTTATTTAATTTAAATAAATAAATAATAATGCTTTATTTAAACTATCAACAAACAGATACAAGATTGAATTACAAGTTATCAGTGACAACATAACAGTATATAAATAATTCAATTCTTACAGCATTCATAACATTACATTTTTTCATATCAAACAAATCAACATTAACAGTATTAGCTGTTTTTAAACATTTATGTAAAGGTGATTGTAGGTTCCCTATTTTAAAAGTTGTGTCTCGTTTTCTTAATCTAGAATCTGGCACACAGAAAGAAATTACAGCCAGTAGTTCAGGTTAGAGTCCTGCGCGGGTCCACTTTATTAGATCCGCACCCGATCCGCATCCGCAGAATCTAAACCCGTACCCGACCCGCCACCCGCAAGTTTCATATGTATTAGACCCGCACCGACCCGCTACCTGCTAAAATAACTCAGACCCGACCCGCAACCCGAACCGCTATGCGGGTATCGGGTAACCCGCGGTTAATTCGCAGGTACCCGCATCCCGACGCGGAAAAATTATAATTGTCTACAACAGTACTACAAGAAGAATAAGTACATTTAACAATCATATTTAATTTGAAGAATTAATAAATTTTGAAAATAACATTGGATTGGATCTACTTTAGTCGACCCGCACCCGACCCTCAACCCGAATGTTCATACCCGCAGTCGACCCGCGACCCGCAAAATGTGCATAAATCCGACCCGCAGCTCGACCCGATGCAGGACTCTAGTTCAGGTACAGTTAAATTACAGTGTATAACATTATAGATAAATAATATTTCAACGATTATTCTTCGTTTACTTAGTGTTTCTATATTAAAATCTTCTAACTGTGTAACATAAGAAATCATAAACGGATAGGTACCATATTTCCGAACATGAAGAATTTTAAGAAACCTCTTTTGAATTTTTTGTGGATTCCATATAATAGATCCGTACTCAATTTTCGATCGAACAAATTAATTGTAAATCATGATCATTGTTTTAGAATTAAAATCAGTGGTGTTCCTTATAACAAAACTAAGTAGCCTATTATAATTATTATATATATATATTCTACATGATTTACAAATATCAGCGTGGTACTAAAATTATGCCGAAGTTAAAATTATCGCCTGTGGAAAGTGAAGTCGGGTTTCTGAAACGCATTGCCAAGGACCCATTTACGAGTACTCTATACTAGTGGTGGGATTCGGATCCGGATAGTTTCGGCTTCGGATCCAAAAATATCCGGATATCCGGATAATTGAATGTTGAACTATCCGGATCTCGGATCCAAATCTCAGTATCGGATTTTGGATCCGGATCTGAGTGTCGGATTTTGGATCCGGATCTGAGTATCGGATTTTGGATCCGGATCTGAGTATCGGATTTGGATCCGAATCTGAGTATTGAATTTTGAATCCGAATCTCAGTACTGGATCTTGAATTCGGATCCAAATGTTGAATCTTGGAAATGGATTTGAGCATCTGATCTTAGATTTGAATGTGAGTATGAGTATGGAATTTTAGATATGGAATTTCAGTATCCGGATCGGTTCTCTTCAAATATTCTGAGTAAAATCAAATAAATGTGATTATGAAATAATCCACTAAGCATTTTCGTTTCATGTCGGCATATTTCTGATGTTTAAATTTTTGTTAAACAACTTTTAGCATCTGCTAACAAGGAAATTTCACAGAACTAGTAGGTAAGTAGGTAACAAAAACAATCCCTTTTATGTGAAACACGTGCTCGAAGTAAATAAATATGTATTCGCTACCTGCAATGAACCTATGGCCATTATTTTTCAAATTTCACCTTAATCCCTTTTTGCTTTCAAGTATTTGTTCTAATGAATGTTATAAAATCTTAGAACTGCAGAATTTCAATTTTCAAAGAAGTGTCCCCCTTCTTTTCTTTACATGCGAAATTTTATGCTTTATGCTTTATTGTACTCGTATGTTTAAGAGTATGACAATATATATTTTTCTAAATGAGCAATAATAAATGTTATCATGCAAGTACTTTTTACATATCGCATATACTAACTCCCATAAAATTGTACGGTAAGTAAAAAGAAATTAGAATCGTTTTCTTAAAAAGCATTTAATGAGTATTGCTACAAACTTCATACTCATAGTATGACAAAATAAATTAATGAAATTAATGTCATATTAATATGTTATCATTTAACTAAATAGGACTCTGTGAAAGTAAATTCCTTTCTTCTTTATATATGTACAAACTACCTGGCTATTTTAGAGGGGTATTATAAAATTTATTACTGTTTACAGACCGCTGTAAAGATAAAGATGCCCACTTCAATGGTTTCAATTTGAACTCAGTTTCAAATGTTTGCCTTTACATTCGAAATGAAGAATCAGATCTAGAACTAAAATTTGGATCCGGATCCGTAAACAAAACTTCGGATCCGGATCCAAGTCAAGATTCGGATCCGAATCCGGATCCGGATCCAAATCCGAATGAAATTTACGGATATCCGCTTCAAGATCCGAACATCGGATATCCGAGCATCCGGATACAAATTTTGTTGGATCCTCACAGCACTACTCTATACTAAATAACAAATAACATGTTATAATCTAAAAATCAAAGTTATTAAATAAAAATTTGTCAATTGCATTACTTACCTGATATGTCATATCATATCTTGACATCACTAAACAAATGATTAGCTGTTAACAACAGGTTACATGAAGTATATGACAAAAATATAAAGTAAAGTAGAAAATTTGTAAATTAGAAGCTTCAAAAAATTCGAAAGTTCGAAGCATCGAAATTTTTCTGACGAAGTTCAAAACATTCCAATGTTCGAACCTTCAGAAATTCAAACTTCGGTGGAAATCAACGACCCTAATTATTTCTATTCATTTCGTAATATATTTGTGCATCATTTAAAATTAATTTCGATTTGTCATTTAGTACTATTTTTAACTTTTTCGCCATAACGTTTTACAATTGCAGTGTAGAATGGAATAGAAACGTGAAGAGTCATTCACAGCTCCAAAATGAAACGAAATTTCAATAAGTAATTCCACTTATGTTTTGAATTAAAAATTTGTTTAATATAAATAAATGCAAGCGTTCATTACTATGAAATTATTATTGTATGTTGATTTAGGGCCAGTTTTTCAATCGCCGGTTTACTCTCGATTAATGTTTACCATGATTAAATAGTAATAAAAATCCTAGTTTCCATTATTATTTAATCATGATTGACATTAATCGGTAATTGAAAAACTGGCCCTTAACCTTAAAAAATGTATGCAAAGTTCAAACTTTCACTTACAATTCCACTTGTAGTTAAGGTTTGATCAATCACAAATTTCCAAGGTAGCTAAAAAATGTAAAAAAATAAAATAAATATATCATCACGCATTCTACCCATTACTGGGTGTGGCACTCTGCTGAAGCAGATCTCGGTAAGTGATATATTTTGCGTGTGAAGTGCGGTTACCAGTCGTCAAATCACGGCCCCCAAACATGTTAGTGATGGAGGAGTTACAGGGATAGCTTTTTCAAATTATGAAAATTTGTCGCCTGTGGGAATCGAACCAGGGACCTCAGGATCCACAGGCCGACTTCATCCCATTCTAAAAAATATGGTATATTATATTTTTGTTTCATTTGTTCATAACATTGACATTTCATATTATAATTCCTGTCAAAAATATACCACTTCTGTCACTTGTACACACAGATCTTGTACACAAACAAATTATCTTCGTTGAAAAAAAAGCATTTGCGAATGACACTAATTAAAAATGAGTTTGCTAATTTCATAGCCTACTTAACATTGCTTCAAGACGTATACTTAAGTATAAATAGAATTGTTAAGCGAAATTTCGCTTACATAAATATACATATACAAATTAGGATTTTAGGTAAACATTGTTTATATATTCTTTTATAAAAAATACAACAAGAATATGCAAATTATAAAGAGATAACACAATTAAATTCATTTTACAAAATATTTGTTATATCAGTCAGGTTTGAGTCATTCATAGTTGTTTCAGAATTCATGGATTCGTCAATAATCTCTTTATTCTGAAGGTTATACAACCCTGCACGATTCCATTTCAATTTGTTCCTTTTTTCCATCTGACATTTTATATTATACTTCATCACAAGTCTATTAATCACTTTTGCAAATCTCTGAAAAGAATATTTCTTTTGGTATTCCTGGAATGCCGCATCTCCTATCATTTTTGAAGTAGTTGGATTGTAGATTATTTCATGCATAATTTCAGCAAATCTAATTGGTTCTGGAGAAAGAATGTATCCAGTTATACCATGTTCCAAAACTTCCAAGGAAAACGCTGAATTTGTAGCAATCACAGGTTTCGAGAGACTCATAGCTTCCAAAACGTTTCTGTCACAAATATCTGATGCTGCTGTGTGTATCATTGCTATGCAATATTCTATAAGACTTTTCTTTGCAACTGAGTGCAACGAATTAAGAAATGTTATATTTTTTAATAAATTATACTTTCTGGATAGCAGCAGTAATTGAGAACAGTACTTATACTGCTCTTTAATTTTCTTGTTGTAATTTCCTGCAATAACTAGTTGTATTTTTATTATATTGTGCTTCCGAACTTTTCTTGTTAGAATTGCCAAAGCATTTATTGCAAGTTCAAAATTGGAACTAGGGCGATAGTCCCCGAAAAGAACAAACATAACGCTGTTTATTGGCAAATTTGGAAGAAGAAATTTTTTGGGCATCGGAACATAGACCTGTTTACTTCTCAGGCTAGTAGAGTGACTAGTACATATACAGGGATATAAAATTGTCTTCTTTACGGGTAGTTTGTAGTTTTCTTCAAATAAGTGTCGACTTGCTTTGTTTGGCAACAGAACTTCATTGACGAATTTAATACTGCGCAAGTCAATCCAAGATTTGGACAGTTTTATTTTTTCTGTTTCAGTATTCTTCAGCTGGTTAAAACTGTACAGATTGTGAAACTGAATTATTTTGTAAGAACCTAAAAGGTTTAAAATTGGAAGAGCAAATAGGTTTTTGTCGCAGAATATGATGTTTGTATTTCCTTTTGGTTTGAATATTGATGTAAAAATTGCTGCGTAAATACTCCATAATTTTTGTAAAGGATTTTGGAAGAAACCAAAAATACTTTTCGGGATGAACCTTCCAATTATGACAACTTCTAGTTTTCGTTTAATTTTCTTATATTCTTTTCGTAAATCGTTCTTGTTTGCAAAGATAACTACCTAATTATTTAATTTGAATTAGTGATTTGAAATACTTTCAAACGAATTTATTTTAAATACAAGGCGATTCATGAATAGTAAATTGCAGGAACGCGAGCTATATCCGAAGTTAAAATAACTTTAAAATTTAGCTCAAATATTTTCGAGTTAACTCTCTATTTATAATTTCAACATGGCTCTCATACCCATTTTAATTTTATTTATTTATTATTTACAGGGTTCAATTATATTGGAATGATTAATTACAAATATATTTACATTAAATTGTTAATAGTTTTAAGCATACTATCCGGCTGTTTTGTTCGAATTTAGTACACTTGTGACGTTCGGGACAATAAGTCACGTACTATTTCGACACTTTCGAACAGGGATTTCAAACATGTATAATTTGTGTGGCCCGCTAAGTTAATTAAATTTGCAAGTTGAATGCAGTCCACCTGATGTCAAGTAATATAATTGCGCACAAACAATAAACTAAATTATATTATGTGCAATTTGAATTTATAATTTTCTGTTTTATCAAGCAAAGTATGGTGAAACTACTCTCAAAATTTCTTATTCTTTATTGCCAGAAGATAAAATTTTCGACTTTATTATTATTATCGTGGTTGAAAGTACAAAAATGTGAGCAATTTTTTTCGCGAATGAAAAATAATAAAAGTAATATTATCCAAGTTAAACGATAATAATTTAAAAACAATCATGATAGTAGTTTCTAATAAAATCACTCTTCAAATATGTAATTTAACTAATCAAGAGTGTTATCAAATGTTTGGGCAAGCAAAGAAATAAATTATGTGCCATTAATATTAATTATTAATTTTTTTCTGTAAGTTCTACAAAATATTTTAAATTTCTATTTCTATCCTTCCTCATCTAAAATTTTACGAAATTCAAAAATTTTAAAGTGTGCGGCTCGTTTAGCATAAGCAAAAATCTTATGTGATATGTGGTCCTTATAAATTTTGAATTTGAGACCCCTACCTAAAAATAACGTTTTTAAGAGAAATAATAAATTGGGTAGTAATCGAATGGAATTCAATATAAAATACTCCCGGTGTATTTGAAAGAGTTCATCGATCAGTGAGAAGAAGATAGTTGGGAGTAGTCATTTTAAGCAGTTTTTGTGAACATAATGTAGATTAATAAGCTTTCCATATAATTTTAAATAATAAAAATGTTGCAACTATTGAAAATATATATTGATCTATATCGTAAATGATACAATTTTCGGGCTAAAGTGCAGTGTCACTGACCAATTTTTAAAATTTCCCCCATAACTTTAGTGACATTTATTTAGCAGTGATTCTAAAACTCTTTCAGAGATTTGAAGCTCATCGCAAAGAAGTATAAATGTTATAAATTTATAAAAATAGCAATAAGGTTTGGTTAGGTTAGAAAGAATTATTTTTTATTTCCTGTCAGTAGTAGGTTACATCATTCTTGAGGTTTGAAGATCGAAAATATTTTTCAAATAACAGTTTCGAAGCACTGGTTTATTTAGTAATTTTTAGGGAGTTTTAAAATTCACAACATTTTACCAACTTAAAATTATATTTTTTAAATTGGTCAGTGATATTGCACTTTTGCCGAAAAGTTTTATCGATCTAAAAAACGATACTATTTGAAAGATATAAATATTCATAAAATAGCCCAAGGAACCACATCTTGAATTTTTGCCGTATGTTTAAGAAACATCCTTTATTATAGTAAGTAAATATACTTACTTTATGTCCATAATTAACTAAAGCCAAGGCAGTATCAATAACATGTTTATCTTCGGATGTATATCGAAGTTCTTCACATAGAATAACAACAGAAATTTTTTCATACTTTGAAGGTAATATCTTGCTATTGGTCTGCAGATCTTGAATAGCCATTGTAGATAATTTTTATAGTATTTTATTTCTAGTCTTTTATGACAACGGAAAATATAAACTGTCATAAATGACTTTCAATGAAATAAATGATACATATGCACATACCTGATCTTAATATAAATATAAAATTAATAAAAAGATAATTATTAAGGGTCAGTTTTTCAATTACCGGTTTACTTTCGAATAATGTTAATCATGATTAAATAATAATGGTAACCAAAGTTTTCATTATTATTTAATCATGATTAACATTAATCGGTAAAAAACTGGCTCTAAAACAGACAAATTATTTCCAAAATAAATAAATATATCATCGAGTCAATTATCTATTATTGTTTCAGCTAATTCTGAATTTTTAATTAAAAGTAAATCACGATTTATTTCAACTTTTTTGGGAATATTATTTACCAAAATTCAGGATTACATAAAATCTTTTAGAGAACGGGACTGTCGGAATTTGAATAATGAAAGTGAAAGTAAAGTGAAGTGAGGTTAGCGAAAAATTTGCTCCAATAATAAAAAATTTTGTAAAAATATACATTTATCTTAATCGTTACAAAATTCAGAATTCATGTTTAATAATAAAAACAATCATTAGCCGTATTCCATTTGTCATTTGGATCAGATTTAACTTGCATTTACTGAACCAGATCACTTATTTATTTCGCTGAATTACTTCGTTGACTTTATTTTCAATACTAGAACTACTGATTCTAATTTACTTTGAAGTAATTCAGCCCAATAACTACATCAGTTTGTTTAATTCAGTTCATTTACTCATGTTGTCTAATTTATCTGAACTGATTTAAATAAACCAAGTGGCAAATGGAATACTGCTAATGATTTACTTTCAGTCATTTTTTTTTGTACTTATTTGTTTTTTGGTTTTGTCAACTAGTACCTATCCTTTAAAAATATATTAAATTAATAACATAAACCAGAAATAGTTTTAATTAGTTATTAAAAATAATTTATTATTTGTAGTGAACAAATATAGGTACATAACATTCAACTTTAAATTACGTGCCATATTAAAACAAAATTATTACTTCTACCTTCTGTAATTACAGACACGTGTCTTTCACAAAGAATTTAAATAATTATATCATCTTTTCATATTTATACGTGAATTATCTCTTTATTTATTTAGTGATACTATTTAAATACTTTTCAACTTGGGCATTCACGGCAAATTGCACCTTTCATTAACCTTTTACATATTATACTTAATTTTACTCATACATTAACACACATTCTATGCTTAACCTTCCAGACCGTAATAGCATTTTATGAGTACATCACTTTAAATGGAGCTATCATATTCAAAGTCTAACCTTGACTTTATACGTTACATTGATTTTCCCATATAAAATTCAGCATTTGCTTTATTTATACAATTTTTTTCTTTATTTGTTTTTAGAATTAAATTAAAATACAGTAAACTTACAGTTTATTAAAGATAATTTAAAAATACTGTATCATGTATACGTATTTTTGTGTTAAGTATGGACTCAATCACTCGAAGAATAATAATATATCTCTATTCTTTAAATATAAAATAAATATATCATTTTGCCTTTTATCCAAAACTAGTTGTGAAACTATATTGTAGCAAATCTCGGTAAATACATTTATGCGCGTGATGTGCGGTTAATATCCGTCAAATCACAATCCCCAAATTTGTTAGTGGATGAAGGAGCCACAAAAATAAGTAATGTTCATGTGACGAAAATCAGTTGTAGGAAACGAACCGAAATCCTAAATTTCATAATAATTAATATCAGAAATTTTCTCTTATATCTTCAAATAAAAATATCCAAGCACCCGTATAATTTTGGATCCGGAAATGAAACTATCTGGATCTAGTTCTTAGTATTAAGTATACAGAATTTTATTGAGTTGGTATTATTTTCAGTTTTTATTATCACTGAAATTGTTCTTTTACTATGTTTTGCTATTTTAGTTCGATTCTCAAAAAAGTTTTAGCTAATCTGAAATCTTATATTAACTAATCTTATTCTACTTCGATTATAAAATGTTAATTCGAATCATATTTTGGAAACATAATGGTAACAAGATTATATTAGAGTTTATTTAAACGTTTTTTGTAAATATTGTTTAGCTTAAGGAGTTACACTACCCAGGCGCACTGAAAAGTGAACCTTTTTTTGGGAATTTTTTTCTCGATTACTAATCAATGGGTTAAAATGAAATTTTGAGACTTTATTACATGTATTAAGGCATATAAACATATTTTTTATTTAAATTTACGATATAAAATGGCGTTCTGGCACTAAGTAACTTGAACAATTTTTTTTTCAGGAGGAAATCGCTTGCACTGTATCAGTCTCCGTACACCACTTATAGAGCAAAAAAATAAATAAATAAATCTACATTCTTTGGAAGTACCCAAGATTATAATTTTTTTTTGAAAATTCACAAATTGGCATTAATTTTCATTTTTTTTCTCATTTTTTGGCAAAAAAACGGGCTTAAATTGTTTATTGCAAATGTAATTATTTATCATTCTTAAAAATGGGCTGTACTTCGAAAGATACTCTAGCTAAGGAGCTACAGTTAAAATTTCAAGTAGGTAAATCCGATAAAAATTGAGCGAATTACGGAAAAACATAGTATCGAGGAAAACGCGTTAGTATATGAAATATTCAAAATATAGGCATGCTATCCCAGCACCATACTGTCCTTCCAAGCATGCATTTCGCTTTTCAGCCTCTTTTCTAAGCGACGTAAGGTCTTCCCGAGCGCTTTTCTGATGATTCGATGCTGAGCGGCCTTTTCAAACGTTTCAGAGCGCTTAAAGGCGTCTCAAAAAATAAACTATAATAATTGTTTTTCATAGCTTGTCTGCCAAAATAGTTTTTGAATATAATTTTCAAATAGTTTATGCATCATTTAAGGCAATAAAAAAAAATGGATAAAAAATTGCTGGGTAGTATAACCCCTTAAATTGACTAATTCAAAATTCAGAATTAGCTAAAACTCATTCTTTGTCAATAAAAATTCAATACATTTGATGTTAATTTCTTTCAATTTTACCTATACATACTACAAGCAAATAAGGTTTTAATAATTATTCAATTTTCATTTACAGAGTTCAATATTTTTCAAAAACGAAATAAATATACTTTATTTATCATTTCTGAATGTTTTATCCGGAAGTAATACATTAATAAACAAAACACATAAATATCTTCTACGATGTCAAGAACACTTGCACACAACGCTTCCAATATCAAGAATCATTATTCATAACATGTCACAAAAACTACATCGGTATTCCACTACCCATCACGGTAGAATGAACCTAATGACTGTAATTCAATTATTATCCGCAAATATGTTAGTCATCTGTCTCATACAAATGACAATATCTATAGTAACTGATTGGTTGCAGACAAGAGTAAAATATCATTAAAAACCAGCGCATGATCTCAAAAACACGATTGTCCTAAATTAATACAAGGATATGTTTACAAATACGTCTGTGTATGTCTGTGCTGTGTGGTTTGCTTTTTGTTTCCACGAATTGAAATTGGATCTGGTATTGACAGAAACAAAGAACCCACGTACATCGAAACTGTAAAAGTATTTTTGTTTTTTACAGTGCGCGGGATTTAAATCGATATTACTGTTCAGGAAAGATTTTGACAAATGGTTATAGAAATAATTGCTTGGAACCGATTTTGTCGTAAAGATATATCTTAAAAAGTATTTTAATTTGTAGTAAATGGTAACAGATTTATAACAAAAAAAAACTAAAAACAAAGTAGCTGTTACCTTGTACTAAAACGTGGAACCTTTGTACGAAGGATAACATTAACTTTTGCATATATTTTACATGTTATTTACTTTATTAGTTTAATACACACTACAGAAATTATAACATTTTTAAATATTGAACTGTCATTCATTTTGGAATTTCTTAGATGGGTTTTTTTTATTCTAATGTAACTTTTACACGAAGTTAACAATGTAATTAGTTGACAACATTTTATGCAATCGAGCCTTAATGAATTTTCAGGAGGATGATATTGTTTTCAAACATTAGAATACCAAACATCAAAATTGTTATAGCCGATGCCGAGATATATGATACATACAGACAGACAGACAAGGATTGCTCGTATTTCAGTATAGAATAAATATAAATATTTTTTATCTCTGCCCATGGGCTTCAAAATCAGAAAACCATCTCTGGTTATTGCTTAAACTTGACTTGACATATCACAAATTGACGGAATTTTAAATAATTTTCAAGCAGTTAGTAATATTAAAAAAAATAATATAAATTTTAACAAAATCTAAAATAATTTTGTTACATTAAAAATTATTTGTAATGTGTAAACAATGATATTGTTGTCCTAATTTTCGGTAATGTACATCTGCAGCTGGATTTTGTTCAATAATTAGCAGATCCTATTCGTATTTACATTTTATAATAATAATATACAGTGCACAAAAAATATAAAACTTTTCTAACTTCGAAACTAATCAACCAAAAAATGCATACGCGACTCAGTAAACGACCAGTCGCCAACAATGACGGCAGGACTGTACTTTTTAACTATACCAACAGATGGCGCCAGTATCAAAGTCGCCAAATATGACGTCAAACAGTCGCTAAATCCAGTTACCAACTAATTAGAATAGGTCTCCAGGATAAAAGTATCACCCTATACAGAATAAAATATAATTTCTTGGCGGGCCGGTCCGTACCTTTTTGCAATGTCAACAAACTATAGCAAGGGTCACTTCAGTTAGTAGAAGTATGGTCAACTTCATTGAATTGCGCTACGCTTATTATGGCCGTTTCATTCCATTGTTTTGTCATATAAAAATTTGTCGTGAATTTTTTACAGTTTTGGTACGTCAAGTAATGCCATCTAGTGATTTTTATTTCTATTAAAGGAAAGTGACAACACTGTCAAGTTACAATAACAACCTTAAAATATTTTTCCTACAATTGTGCGATTTCTTTGTTATTACGTAACTATTATTGCCTTGGTTACGTATGGAAAGTAGATGAATGCCGACCAAGTGCGTTTCTGTAAGCAAAGAAACACTAGTGCGGAAAATGCTTCATTACGTAACTGTCAAAAGAAAGTTGTTTTGAGAGCGATTTAAATTTTGCGCCGAGCGCGGAATTCATATTTTGGCCACAGACGCTTATGTAAGAAGATACGATGAACCAGCGCTAGTAAATATGCAGTAGTATATTTTGACGTTTATAAACATAACCTTAAATTGCAGTATATCTAATCTGTAGACAACTAATAAAAAGAACCGAACAAAGTAAAATATATCAATAAATGGTTTTATTTAAAGAGTAAGTGAAATACATAATATTTATTGTTTGTGTATATTATTAACACAGTTGTTACAGTTGCTTATATTGACATAATGTGAAGTGGAAACTTTTGTACTGTCTAAAGAAACAATGATTTCTTCCGTATCTGGTCATATTATTAACAGTAATATTATTGACAACAATTTCGGACGCTTTAAAAGTACGAGCAGCAGGTTGATTGTCATTGTCGAAAATAGATGCAACATAGCATGACCCGGAGCTTCAATTATCTTTGGAAGTGTTTAAATAATAATAATTTAAAATTTTTGAAGTGTTTATAGGTGAAAAGAAGGAAGTTTTATTGAATTATTGGTGCCAACGGTTAGTATTTTACTGTAAAAATCGTATGATAATAAATATACAATGACTAGACTTGTTTTTAAGATTTTTTCAATCAATGCAAGCGACGGTATTTTCAAATTTAGTTACGACGTATCTCGTTAGAGGAGCTAGTTGACGTGCCCGCTCTGTAAATTCTAAACTAGGAATTTTAATGACATATGAAACGGCCATAATAAGCGTAGCGCAATTCAATGAAGTTGGCTATGGTAAGGCGCGTTTAAAAGATTGGGAAGAATTTAAATAAAAAATTATTGAAAATCTGGCAATTAATCAAGAATACGTCTATAAACAGAGCAGTGAAGTAATCGAAGATTCACCATTTTTACCAGAAAATAACGTTGAAAAAATTGAACTGATAAGCATCAAAGAAGAATTTGATGATTTACCAAATAGCAATGACTACAATATTATACATGAATTATTATTAGATAATAGTGATTGTAAAATAAATATACCAAAAGTATTTCACTTGTCTCAAAGTGATTCTTTAATGTCCGATAATGATACATCCAATCAAACAAAGGAATCAACTTCGAATGAAAAGCATGCTTCCTTTCATTTAAATACAAATCTAGGTATTCATACTTCTATCAGTTCAAAAAGTAAAGATATTTTTGTATGGAATATTGAAATACCACAATAAATGGAGAAGTCTATTGAAATTGAAAATCACAATTCATTAGATTCTTTTTTGAATGTAGAAATCCACAACTGGAAGAATTTTTTTCAAAGCCCAACAAGTGATTTACCAGTATCTATATCTGACAAGAGAAGATCAGATAAAATTAAAATTTTAACCGAAAATGTGAATCATGATACATCAAATTTTACTGCAGATTTAGAACCCAATGACAGTAGAAATAGTTTTCTGAGCTCGGGAAGTGATTCAGAAACATTCATGTCCAGTGAAGAAACATTAGACAAAAATGAGGATTGTATTCCAACTACAAATTACGATTCATCAAATTATACTACACATTTAGAAATTACCGACTGCAGAAACACGCTTTTGAGCTTGGCAAGTGGTTTTGAAAGATTCATGTCCAATAAAAAACAACAGACGAAAATGAGGATTGTACTGTATTTACAAATCAGGATTTGACTAGAAATTTAAAGAAATCTCCTAAAATTTATACTGTTCAGAATTCAACACGGAGCAGTAAAATCAAAAGAGGAAAATATTTTACAAGATTTATAAAGGTGAACAATAACAAAGGCACTTGTACAGTTTGCAACAAAACTTTTCTACAAATAGAAGACTTGAAAATCCATGTACAATATCATTTAGATGACTTTATCTGTAAGGTATGTAATAAGGTGTTTCGAAATAAATTTAATTTAAGAAAACATTTGTATAAATATTTCGGTATTACAAATTTTAAGTGTACAGAATGTGACAAAATATATCCTTATAGATCAAGTCTTGATTCACATTTAAAGTCTCATTTTAATATTAGAAACTATATATGTACTACATGTAGGAAAGCATTTTTACTTTACATTGCTAAAACATTTAAAATCTCATGCCATAAAAGAATCTAAACCTAGAATAAATTGCACAGAATGTGATAAAACTTATGTTCATAAACATCATTTTAATTTACACTTGAAATCTCATTATCTTGCTGCAGATTATAAGTGTACTATTTGTGACAGAGCATTTACAGAAAAGTGTATATTGGAAAAACATCTACAATCTCATGTAAAACCTCGTTGCACAGAATGTGACAAAACTTTTTCTGACAAAAACGATCTTAAATTACACTTGAAAACTCATTTTAATATTAGAGATTATAAATGTACGAAATGTGACAAAGCTTTTATTCAAAAATGTACACTAAACAAACATTTAAAAACTCATAACAATGAAAAAGTTAAATCTGGCCTAACTTGCCCAGAATGTAACAAAATATTTGTAGATAAACAATATTTTAAAGCACATATGAAAATTCATTGTAATAATTTCGATTATAAATGTACAATTTGTGAAAAAGAGTTTGTATTAAAGAGTAAGTAGAAAAGACATTTAAAAATTCATGCTAGAAAAAATGAATTACATAGCGTTAGTCATTATGAAAATGTTACAATTGATATTTAATTCATATTTGTATAATAAAATAATAATTATTTGTTAGTTTTTGATTTGAAATATAAATAATATTTTAGCAATTATATTTTTTCTTATTACAAACCCTAAATATTATTATGTAATGTACCTATCTATAGTATTTTCAAATTACCTTGAATATTTGATATCGTATAATTCACAGCATTTATAAATTAATTTAGACAACAATGTTTGAATTTCGAATACCGTATTATGTTAAGATTGTCATTACGATACTATTATGTTTTTTATTTTAGAAAACTAAATTATCGAATATAATTATTAGGCTAAATTTGTTATAAAATATATACAAATCATTTTTAGTATCTCTGTTATAAATAAAATATTTTTGCGCGTGAAATGCGGTTATCAGTCGTTAAATCACGACCCCCAATGATATTAGTGAAGGGAGGTCCACAGGAGTAATTTTAATGTGGTAAAATTGTCATTTGTGTCAATTGAACCTAGGTTTTTAGATCCACAGGCCGACTTGATACCACTGAGTCATATACATATTTCAGTTATGTACAGAATAATTAATAACTATGTATAATTTTACAATTTGAATTAAAATTAATTATATTTTCTTTATTATTATTATAATTGTAGTAAGTACCTAGCATCTTAATAATATTTTAAAAATTTATTGTTTTTTTCTTTAACACAACTTAAATTTTATACTTGGTTTAAATTAATAAAATTAAACCGAAATAACAGGTCATACTCAATAATTGATATTGCTGTCAAACAATCGATTTAAACTAAAAATAAAATTTTGTTGGTGCAACTGGGCATAAGAAAGTTAAATTGTTCATGTCGATAAGATTGGTGTAAACGTTTAAAACAAAATACTACTAAATTGCGTTATACTAATTATGTTATAAGAACAAAATACAACAATTCTGTAAGATATAAAATACTAAGATACTCATTCAGTAACAGAATCCAAAAAACTGTGTTTGGTAAAAGTTGTAAAAAGTCAGTCTGTACAGATTCACAGTTTATTTTACTTATTTCGTTAGTTAAATTATATTTAAAATATACAGTCATAAAATTGAAGCAAATGCAATGAAACGTGTGATGTTTTAACTGTCATATATATATATATATATATATATATATATATATGACAGTTAAAACATCACACGTTTCATTGCATTTGCATATATATATATATATATATATATATATTAGGGTGACACAAAAAAATCCGAATTGCAGTTTTTATCGAACGTCTCTGCTGAAAACCTTTAATAATGTATAAAAATGATTCCTTGAAAATTTCAGTAAAAAATATTAACTCTAAGTCGATGCCACTCTTCTTTTTTTAAAAATTAAAATACGTCAAATTTATTTAATAAATGAAGACTATATAAAGTGGCGGTTTAGGAGATCGTGAGGCTTCTGATAATATTTTGATACCCATACTTATATTTTCGGGTATGCTGAACATGATCCTGTACTTAGTTTATCTCTCTGATCCATAGTTTTTGAGATACGGGTAAAACTATACGGTAAACCGTGAAAAGAAAAAGGAAATTTGATTTTCGAATACTAAATATTCACTGAAATCGGGGCTTAGTGGGACGCTGCAAGATCGGGACTTATGTTTTCGGGCATGCTGAACATTATCATGTACTTACTTTGGCTATATGGGCCATATTTTTTTTGATATGGGCCAAAATATAAAGAAATAAATAATTTTAAAAATACTGGAAATTGGATTTTTTTTTAAATCTTGGTAATTTCAGTAAATAAACCAAACTTTATTATTTTTATTTATTAATATTATTTATTTAAATTGAAGAAATTCTATTCAATTCACAAAGTTTTGACAATTTGTTCCTTCAAACTATTTTTTGGGAAATAGTTTCCTATTTTCTATTACTGTTTGTAAAAGGTCCTGAAATTGGTCCTCATTTCTGGTTATTAAGCCATTGTAATTTTGCGCTAATGTAAATACACGTTCGGCAAGGTCATTTGTCACTTGAAAACCACTGACTTTCTGCAGTCCTTTCTTGTAATTGCAATCATCACACCACAGCGACGGGTCTTTATTTACAAGTGACAAATGACCTTGCCGAACGTGGAGTTGCATTATCGCAAAATTACAATGGCTTAATAACCAGAAATGACGACCAATTTCAGGACCTTTTACACACAGTAATAGAAAATAGGAAACTATTTCCCAAAAAATGTTTGAAGGAACAAATTGTCAAAACTTTGTGAATTGAATAGAATTTCTTCAATTTAAATAAATAATATTAATAAATAAAAATAATAAAGATTTGTTTACTTACTGAAATTACAAAAAAAAAATTAAAACAAAAATCCAAGTTCCAGTATTTTTTTAATTATTTATTTCTTTATATTTTGGCCCATATCCAAAAAAATATGGGCCATATAGCCAAAGTAAGTACATGATAATGTTCAGCATGCCCGAAAACATAAGTCCCGACCTTGCAGCGTCCCACTAAGCCCCGATTTCAGTGAATATTTAGTATTCGAAAATCAAATTTCCTTTTTCTTTTCACGGTTTACCGTATAGTTTTACCCGTATCTCAAAAACTATGGACCAGAGAGATAAACTAAGTACAGGATCATGTTCAGCATACCCGAAAATATAAGTATGGGTATCAAAATATTATCAGAAGGCTCACGATCTCCTACACCTCCACTTCATTTATTAAATAAATTTGACGTATTTTAATTTTTAAAAAAAGAAGAGTGGCATCGACTTAGAGTTAATATTTTTTACTGAAATTTTCAAGGAATCATTTTTATACATTATTAAAGGTTTTCAGCAGAGACGTTCGATAAAAACTGCAATTCGGATTTTTTTGTGTCACCCTAATATATATATATATATATATATATATATATATATATATATATATATATATATATATATATATATATATATATATATATATATATATATATATATATATATATATATATACGATATATATATATATATATCATCACGCCTTCTACCTAGTACTGCAGATCTCGGTAAGTGATATATTTTGCGTGTGAAGTGCGGTTACCGGTCGTCAAATCACAGCCCCCAAAGATGTTAGTGGTGGAGGAGCCACAGGGGTACTTTTTGAAATTATGAAAATTGTTTGTCGCCTATTGGGCCGACTTCATACCACTGAGCTAGTCACCCCATATATATATATATATATATATATATATATATATATATATATATATATTTTAAACTTGATAACTTGATTTTATAAGAGTAACTAAAGAAGAATTTTGAATCAGAATTTAATCATATACAATTTATACAATTTATCCATTTCTTTTAAAATAGTGAAGGAGACAACAGTAGCAAGAAACTTATGTCCCACTTAGATACCTGCATATATTTTAATGTAAAATTTCACAAATATTTTTCATAAATAAAAATATATAAATATATCATCTCGCGTTTTACTCATTACTGAGTGTGGCACTCTGCAGTTACCAGCCGTCAAATCAACGGTCCCAAAGATGTGAAGGGGTAATTTTAATATGGTGAAAATTGTTTGTCGGCTGTGAGAATCGAATCGAGGTTCTCAAATCCACAGGCCGACTCGATACCATTCAGCCCATCTACTCCATAATAATACGTTAAAATAATATCTGGCATCTGCATATACGTACTCTATCTTGCGAAAAAGAAATGTACATAAATTTGCATCAAAAAACTTTCTAAATGAAATATTTCACTTTATATTCCAAAAGGAGCAATAAACCGTATATAACCTAATCCCATTGCAGCCATTTTAGAAACAATGACACCACGCCGAACAAAACAAAATATAATATCAAGTTAGTGACAAAATACGTGCATACGACGTAGCGCTTGCTCATGCTACATTATACACAAAATCGTGAAAGACGACACAATAGTGCCACGAAGCTGAAAAGCTGAAATATAGGTTACAGTGATGACATTCCATTTTGCAATTCCTATTTCGACTACTAATAATATTTGATCTTTTTATATACGATAAAATTGTAGTTATAATGATAATTTTGACTAATGACTGATGTAACAATCATTAAAAATATTACGAGCAATAAACAATAGTATATGTCTCGTGGTACATAGCAATTGATGTGTTATATTTAAATAATATGCAATTATTGAATAATATAAAAATAACACCACTGGATGCGCCTGAAAGGTACGTATCTCTATTATTTGCAACTTTCATTATTTTTTAATTAAAATTATATCAAGAAATTTTTTGTGCTATCTACTACCGCAGAAATAATTATAGTTAGTTGAGTTTAAAGATGAACAACTCTTTAAATTTTTTGTCAAAAATAAAACATCTTTTTTTCATAACAAGGTACATATCTCGGTTTTTAATATATTTTTTTTTGTCGATGTAACAGGAGTTATTTTTGTGTTCCGTATTTCTGTTTAAAAATTAATCATCATCTAATTACGAAAATTATGTATAATGTTTCGTTGTAATATTTTATTTCATGTCGCAAAGGTTACACTTTGATTATTTTGGTTAACAAACATTAATTTTGAAAAGCAAATACTTCACTAAAATCCTCACTTAAGATGGTACTACTTTAATACTTTACCCAACCTTGTATAATTTGCAGTTCTGGAGATCCCAATATTGGCATACAAATTTCATGCTGTATAATGATCTATACCTAGTAAATTTTAAATTTATAATGATAAAAAAATAAAAATTAAATTAAAAATCCACCTAATTTTATTAGCTTTCTTCTTTTTTTGTAATTAAATAGTAACAAGTAATAATATGGGGTAGCTAGCTCAATGGTATCAAGTCGGCCTGTAGATCCTGAGAACCCTGGTTCGATTCTCACAGGCGACAAACAATTTTCATCATTTCAAAACTACCCCTGTGGCTCTCCCACCATTAACATCTTTGGGGACCGTGATTTGATGACTGGTAACTGCACTTCACGCGCAAAATATATCACTTACCGAGATCTGCTTCGGCAGAGTGCCATACCCAGTAATGGGTAGAAGGCGTGATATATTTATTTATTTTTATTTTACAAGTAATAATAACTTCACAATACGATCTATGTGTTATGTTATATTTACAATAATAGTCATATTTTGTTTCACAGAAATGAAAGGTCAGGTGCTAACGTTCGACATATAATTCACTTTAATGTAATTTTATTAATATTGGAATAAATAACATTTAACATATCTGTCGGAACAGTGAAAATATAAGTAACAAGTAATAGGTTGTGTAATTGAGAGGTCTAGTTCCAAAGTGTACAATTCCACTATTTCTGTTTTCCAGTAAATCAAGAAAAATTGTATAAACCTTTTGCTTTAATTATATATTTAGTTGATTAGACTGATTTCTGTAAGTACTACGAATAATTTTATAAAGTCAAAGTAAACAATATAATGTCGTTTATTATTAATCGAAATTAATTTCAAAATAGTAGGTTTTGCAAGTAACAATTCGACATTGCACATTTAAAAAGTTACTAAGTGGACATTGCACATTTTGAAAATAGAATGATGCAAATGAATTAAATAATTAAATACAACTTTATATTTTCTTATCAATAAACTGAGAACAAATATCAATGTGTCATTTGTCATATAATTGCCTTCTTTGATTTTATTGATGATGTGGAGATTATACTGTTTGACAGTTATTGGCAGCTGGAGATTGTACTTGTATGTTATGCAACTAAACAAACATTTCACATGAAGTTTTTAAAGAGAAATTGAACATTTTGAGAAAAACCAATTTGTTATTCAGAGTTACAAATAATATATCTTCTCAATTACTTAAAAATGTGGAGATTGTACAGTTTGAAACTAGACCCCCCATCTATTTATGTTTGAGATTTCAAAATAATATTTTCTCACTTATTTACTAGTCAGAAGACAATTCCTTTAATAAATCTATCCTTTTCACAAATTGTAGTTTTTGTAATTTGAAGTACGATTTTGAAAACGGTGTGACATATTTTGTTTGTTTGACCGATAAATTTATTAGCTGCTTATTAGGAAATTGAAATACCGTCCCATAAAGTTTACGAAATGCGGATATGTATGTAGTGTCCGAGATAAGACTGGACAAATTGTGTAAATATGAAAGAAGTACTGGGGCGCGGCCCTGGGATTTCGCCCTGCAGCCCCACGCCCTGCCGAAAAGAGACCGGGGACAACGACCTGGATTTAGAACGCATCAAACCCTGGAAATTAATAGGGCGACTGATATTGTTATGTTCGAAACGAGTTCCAGCGTTGAGAAAAACTAAATTATAGGGTATCACTCGAACCGATAGAAATGTGTTTACTTATTAAAGAACTCGCTGAAGGGTTTTTTGTTCTATAGGAGAAGTAATGAAACATTCCAGTTTTTTGTATATTCATAACTTATTTATTATAGTATGTTATGACATAAATAATTCAGTAAATAGCATAACTATCTAACCTAAGTTATTTTTTCTGTTTCCGATGATGAAATATGTTTAAGAATAGAAATTCAATTATTCCATATTTTAAGAAAAATTGATAAGAAGCTAGGGACGAATAATAACAATAAAATTCTATGTGGCTAGAGTTGCCAACCGTCCTTTTTCAAAAAGGCCAATCCTTTTTTGAGTATCTTCTGCACTTGTCCTTTTTTCTAAAATATCAGGTACTTACGCATTTTTGAATTCACATTTTGCTTTTACAAATGTATAAATGTACGGAAGTAAAAAACTGGAAGATGCTTTTATATTCTGCTATCGTTCGAAAAGTAAATATTATGTACTTGCAAAAAGTTATAATTATTTCCCTGCATTTTACCTAGAGATGCGCCGAATATTCGGTTATTATTCGGTATTCGGCATATTCGGCAACTTTTTGTTTATTCGGTTATAGCCGAATTATTCGGTTGTGCGACCGAACATTCGGCATTTTTTTATTTGTTTCTGGAAATTAATAATTTATTCAAAACAAAAATATTTTGTCATATTAGTAGTTTTTATTTATTAGAAAACGATTATAATGCATATAATAAAGCAAATTATTTATTAGAAAAAAAAAATCGCAATTCTTAAGATAATACACAGACAACAGGAACATGCGGTATTACTTCAGAAATGCATGAGAAGCTGGAGCTTATGATTTTTGTAATTTCTTCGAAAGGCTGCAACAACATAAGACCTTGTTGTATCAGATCCCACTGATATTCAGATAAATTCTGAAGTTTTACTGCACTACTGTTATCGCAAAGATAGAGAGATACAGCTCGTTTTTATTCTAAAAACCTTGCACACATATAATACGTGCTTGTAGCACCTTGTAGGTACGTTTTGCAGTAGCTTATGTTGAGGTAAATTTAATTCAATTTGTATGGCAGTTAGCTTTTTTTGCGCTTGACTGGAATGATTGAACTGAGTTACTATTCTTCTAGCAGATGCAATAGCCTCACTCAAATCTTCTTGTATATTTAAAGAATCTTTTACAGCCAACTGTAAAGTGTGTATGAAGCATTCTTTGCCAGTATACGGTGTGTCGTTTACAGATTTCACCATTCACATTTTACTAGAACCGAATATTCGGTTCGGCCGCCATGAAATTCGGTAATGTTCGGTATTCGGTTATTCGGCCAAAATTGTATTCGGCGCATCACTATTACCCCACATTGCTGGCAGTATGTGGTAAAATAGTTGCTACAAAACCAACCTAAGATGATGTACAAAATAAATGTTTTTGACACTTGAAATTTTATTAGTAAATGTAATTTTGTAAAGCTCAATTGTAGAAATAATAAACAATGTATGCAGCTCGTGTTAGAAAAAGTATTCCATTGCACTCATAGGTTTCGCATTCTGCAATAAGTTGAAACTTGGAATACTTGTTTCATAAAAATTCATATTTGATTTATTATTGAATGAGAATAGGAATACAATTTGTTCATGTTTTTATTTGCACCAGTAGGTACTTGTAAATAAATTACATCTATTGATTTTTCTTTTTTTTCGTAATAATTTTTATCTAAGTTCAAATGGTGTCCTTTCTTCTAAGATTCAGGAGTTAACAACCCTTTATGTGGCACCTAAGGATTTGATATAAACACTAGATTGTTGATACAATAGTGACAAAGGAACTCTAGATGAAAGAAGCGGCATGCTGTTGAAAATATATTTTTAAATTAAATAATAAACATCAAATATATTGTTTGTCCATACCAATACTTTTACATCCTAGATTGTTAAAGTAGTATTTCATAGCCAGTTGTCAACAAAACTTCACTTTTAATGTCAATCGTTATAATATATTTTTGTTTTATTCTTGATGTTTCGTTTATAAAATAAAACAATAAATACAAACTGTTTTTTAAATTTTTATAAACCTTATTCCGATTTGTCCTTTACTTGCACCAAATTATGAAACTATTTTGTCAGCGTTAAAAATATCGCACATTTGATTTTTCTTTGATTTTCGATCCTTATTATCACCTCATACATATTCCCCATATTCTGTAACTGTATCATTATCTGTTAATGATCGATAAGTTAATGATAAGTTTTATTGTTCGTAGTTATTTTATAAATGATCACAATTTCGGTATTCTGATACTAGAATCATTTACACTGATATGTTTATGTTATATCTCTTTGTTTTCTAATATTCGTAGCTGTTATAACAAAAAAAGTACTATAATGACAGCTCATTGTCAGTTCCGTGAAAAGTGTGGTTAAATATATATATATATATATATATATATATATATATATATATATATATATATATATATATATATATATATATAGATATAATACAAACACATACAGATAACAATAATATTAAAATACATTTATAAACATATTATAATAATATATTTAATTAATTAAATATAATTAAGCATAGGTTATAATAGGTGAGTATTTTAAAATTCTTAACCTAAATCGTTCACGATCTCGTGCATGTTGCTCCCAAAGTACTTTTCGAGCATCCTGATAAGCAGATGTAACAAGCCGCATTCGCGTTTGTTACTATTTGTTTAATTAGAGTATTTTCTGCATAAGAGAAATGTTTGGTCAGTCTTTGTTCTGTATGCAATTCTGGGAAGTATTTGTCCGTTGGATTTGGCGCGAAATCAGTTACTGTAAAAATGTTAGTTTAAAGGCCAAGCATTTCCTTATGACGAGAATAGCTTCAGCAAGCAATTTTGAGAACTTCTGTTAGTAGTGTCCAGCCCTTAAAGCTATAAAAAACGAAAATTGTATAGTCTCGCCCTCACTCTCTCGTCAAATGTTACAGTATCTGGTTGGTACTAAGAAGGTTCTCGAATTGCTAGCTGTTGTTGTTGTAAGCACATGTAAGTTGATTTTTGTTTATTGTTAAATTGTGCGATTGTCAAGTAAATATTGGTTGCGTTGTAAAGGATCGAAATTGAGTTGTTTGTATATTAGTTTTAGCGTCTTTTGATTATATAGAATCACGGATTTAAAAGTAGATTATTTTATACTATATAACTTTCATTTCTTTGTGTTTGTACTTTATTAAAGTTTATATAATTTTGTTATAGTGGAATTCGTGTTGTTGTTTTATTATTGACTAGGCAGTAAGTTCCCATCGGTTGTAGATGCGTTATTGTTCAATTGTTTAAATAATATTCAGTTCCATTTACAATTAAATACTCGTAGCAAGTCGAGTCTAAATACTTCTTGGTGGCCCGCTACCCGCGTAATTATTTATTAGTTGCGCGTTAAATTAATATTCATTGTACAGAGTTCACTCTGATTACACAAATGCCCAAGCAACCGTTCCATGTACTTCCACCTCGTCTTTGAATGTCAACGACTTCGACGACAACGTGTTGCCACCTCAATCATCACTGATATTTGTTAATTTATATTTAATAATTAATTCTCTAATATCATAATAAAATTTTATATCACGCTTTAGTTTTTCAAGCTTATTTAATTAATTTTCTATTGAACCCTCTTCATATACATAATACAAACTCATACTCATCGTCACTAAAACAAAATTTTTCATTGAATATGAGCTCAGCATTTTTCCATTTTAATTCATATTTCCTAACTGTATACATTTGATTTGATACAGCTATACGACTCTATATATATATATATATATATATATATATATATATATATATATATATATATATATATATATATATATATATATATATATATATATAAACTGGCCTCAAAAGTGATCATTATATTACACGAATGGACTCAAAACTGTTGAGTCGTATACATATATATATATATAAATTCAAACAAAAATTAAAAAGCCAAATTCGTATCAAAAATGTTACAAACTAGAATATAAGTATTGTTGTCAATGTCCGCGTTCTCAGCTTTTTTTATTTCATCATATATCAACATGTCCCAAGTAAAAATAAAATTATTATATTTTAATAAATCTTTATTTCATACTTCATAATACATGATTGTGGAGCTTCTTAGTTCCACATCTCTGCTACTAACAGAGAAATGGTTAAGCCCTGCCACCTCGACAAGGAGTTGTTTTACATAGGCAGGGACCCACCCGCCACGCTACCGGAGTACACCATCCAAGAAAATGCTCACATACCGACAAAAGCACCGGGATGACCAAACTTAAATTTTAAACTTGGTTTAAATTATTAAAAGCAAATCAAAGTTACATGCCAATATCATATAGAATAATAGATATTGCTGTGGAATATTGAATATGCTTTATTCATTTAAACTAAGTTTAAGTTTTGTTGGTGTAACTGGCCATTAGTCCAGCATGAATTAAGCAGTTCATTTTGAACTGTAAACTGAACAGTGGATGAAGAGTACTATTTTCTTCTGTTTTCGTTTCTTCATTTGTCCTTAATTTTCTGCTATACACACTGTAAAAAAACACCGGAATTTTATCATTAGTTTGCAACACTTAAAATAAAGTCACTTATATCAGAACAGATGGGGTAATGGCTCAGTGGTATCAAGTCGGCCTGTGGATTCAAAGAATCCTGGTTCGATCCCCACAGCCGACAAAACATTTTCACCAATTTAAAATTACCCCTGTGGCTCCTCCACCACTAACATCTTTGGGGGCCGTGATTTGACCGCTGGTAACCGCACTTTATGCGCATAAATATAACACTAACCGAGACCTGCTTCGGCAGAGTGCCACGCCCAGTAAAATGGGTAAAAGGCGTGATGATATATTTATTTTTTTAATTTTATATTAGAACAGCTACATGCCTACTGAACCCGTCTGATAAATGACTGTCAATGCTAGTTGCAGTATATGCATTACATAAACATCATTCAGTTCACTTCAAATTTGAAGTATGTAACTCTAGGTATTTGCTCTGAACAACGGAAGAATAGTACGTCGTGATCTGCTTTTATAACTTAAATGTTTTACTGTGTTGTTATCACAGTTACGTAATAATTCAATATTAGCTGTATTCCATTTGCCACTTGGCTCACTTAAATCAGTTCAGATAAATTTGATATATGACTAAATGAACTGAATTAAGCAAACTGATGCACTTTTTGGGATGAATTACTTTAAAGTAAATTAGAATGTATAATTTTAGTACTGGAAATAAAGTCAGCGAAGTTAATCCAGCGAAATAAATAAGTAATCTGGTTCAGTAAATGTAAGTTAGATCTGATTCAAATGGCAAATGGAATACGCCTGTTATAATGAGATGCTATGTTTCATGGTTATTCTACAGATTTTCAAAATTTCGGCACTCGGTAAGAAGAATAACTTACCTTGGCATTTTTATGTTATTTTCACGTACTTTGCTTACATAACTGTAAATAATAGAAAATAATATAATGACAGCTTACGTGCATAACAGTAAAATAGAAATAATACAATAAATAATTTTAGTCACGGAATACCGAAATGGTGACAATGTATAGAATCTGTGTGAATTTTAATGTTTGTTTGAAAGTCATAAAATAAGGAGAGGGTAGAAGGGGAATAAACTAGTAACTTTGACGTTAATGGCTCACTGTTTAGTGCCATCTTCAAATCTAATTGATTACGTGTGATACGAAATGATGGTGGATGCTGAAATGATATTTCATCCAGAGCTGGGCAAAATCACGAACAAAAGGAATTAAATCACAATTCACAAATCATACAAATATTTTTTTTATGAAAATTCACAATTCCACTTCATTTTCAAAGTGAATTAGTTCACAAATCAAAGTAATTTGTGCTTTATTTATGTAAAATATAAATCACAAGTCTTTTTGTGAATTGGAGCTTGAGGCTTGGGGCATAAATCACATTTACAAGTACTAAATATTATCAATTTATATATATATATATATATATATATATATATATATATATATATATATATATATATATATATATATTAATATTAGGTGCATTATTATATGCCAAACATATGTGCACAACCGAATGAAAACAGATGTAGGTAGATATGTTCAAAGGGTTCCTCAAAATTTATAATTAAATGAATGACATATGTTGGCATATTTACATTAAATCTGTTTTAAATTGTATTGCATTATAACAGTTTAGCTTTTCAAACTACTATAGACGTCTTCAAAAATAAGAATTTTCTTTGTAAAAGTATATAGAATGGTTAGTAATTTGAAATAAAAGTTTAGTGTTACACAATCACGAATTAGTTCACAGATCACCGACAGCTACAGCCAGAAATGTAACATTTAAACGTGCACCAGCATTGCTAATCTCAATAACAAAAATAATATACTGTTATATAATCCAAAAAGTAAAGATACAGTTCAAAATGAAAAATTATTATTTATAACTCACGTATCGGTAATAAATTTTAAGCCCTTTCATTTGAAGTAAGCCCTTTCATTTGAATTAAGTCTAGAGAAATGATTTGAGCCTTTTTTTAGCTCTAAAACAATTCACGAGCCCAAATCAATTTCTTTAAAGGTCTTAAATCACGAGCCTGATTTGCGAATTTTTTAAAAAGGTTTAATTCACTTGATTTAAAACAAGAAATATGATTTAAATCAATTTATAATTCCTTTTGATTTAAATCATGCCCAGCTCTGATTTCATCTACTAATATATTATATTATGTGCAATATTTGTAAAGATTATGTTTACAAATGTCAAAATATTGTCTTTTTCTATAAGCGTCTGTGATTAAAATATGAAATTCCGAGCTCGGCGCGAAATTTAAATCGCTGTCTGTAAAATTTTTATTTTGACAAATTACTTTCGGCATTTGTGCTTTTCGTTTACAAAAACGCACTTGGTCTACATATGTCTTCTTTTCACTCGTAACCAAGGCAATAGTAGTTATGTAATAACAAAGAAATCGCACAGTTGTAGGAAAAATAATGTACATAATTATCCTGCTATGCTATTCTTTTAAAAGGTTGTAAAAAATTTATGCCTTGTAGTAACATGTTATAGTGCCGTTCCTCTTATACTTTTTCTAATCAAACTAACTACGTACAGTAAAACTACCGTGTTTCTCCTTAACTAAGTAGCTTAGTTCATATTTCATTTTTCTTATAGTCTTTGGACCCGTGCTGTCCAGCATCTGGGGTGGATTGACACTATTTTCCTCCTAACTTCTTTTTGTTTTAATGACAGATTAAATCAATTTATAATATCCAAATATGAAATTTTAATTTAATAGTTTAACTGATTCGGAATGTTTTCTGTTAAAAGAAATATATATTTTACGGACTGTTATTCATATTATTTATTTATATTTGGGTATTAAAGTCAAACGAATATTGGGCGTTAATTAAGATTAAACGTGCCGATTTATACCGGATGGTGCTTGATAAGGACGAACATAGGAATTTAACATGGAATATTAGTGTTATGCAATTTCTGGCTCTCTATTCATTGTACAGAAAAAAAAATACAACTGTAGACTGCAAAGATGTTCAAAATTTATAGATGCATACAATGCTGTTTTTAACATTTTTATTAGGAGTCTGATTTAGTCGTAAACTTAAAAATAAATTTCAAAATTTCTGTTAAATTGTAGCAATAACCATGACTTTTGTTTTTCATTATTTATTTATAAACGTCCATGTTTGAAGATAAAATAAAATCAAATAAAACATAGTTTTTAGTATTTTGAAATGAAAGTTATGTGTTGTTTAATTTTATTTTAATTATAAGATAGATTGGAGTTTATAAACTTTAAACATTGACGTTTATAAATAATTCATGAAAAACAAAGGTTAGGGCTATTGCTACAATTTTAAAGAAATTTTGAAATTTAGTTTTAAATTTGCGACTACACTAGACATGTAATAAAAATATAAAAACAGTCTTGTGTGTATCTTTTAATTCAGAGTATCTTCGCACTTTACAGTTTTTTTCGTAAAATCAATAAAAGAGCAGGAAATTGACTCTAACTAATATCCCATGTTGTTTGTCCTTACCAAGCATCACCTGATAGAATAGGGTTGTTGGACAGTTTTAATTAGAAGATTATGTACATTTCTCGCAGTAGAATAAAAAAGAAATAGTTTGCTCATACTCTTTAATTACACTAAAAACAACTACGCTTAAAACTTTTGAATAAAACTACCTCCCATTCTTGTGCAGTCATTTAACAAGCAATCATTGAAACAATGGGAGATTCAAGTGGTAGAGCTTTTTAATATATATTTATTAAAATAAATTCTTGACCGTACATCATATTTAATACAATATAAAATCATACCATAAATGATATCTTTATTGCTAAAATATGAAAGTTAAAGTTGAATAATTCAAATCGCTCATTTGTATTTCGCACTGCCATATTGCAATTACGTAGTTGCATTAAGCCAATCACAGAACTTTGTCTGAAACGTTTGTCGGTGCTCAATTTTACTGAGAGGAAGACGAAGAAGAAATAAGCATTCAGTATTCTACGATTCTACCAATGACGTATAATACTAGACGAATTATGCCGCGTATTCAAGTCAATGCAGTGTTCTGGAGCAGAAAGGGCTGGAATAACTTTTGGGTCCGCCGGGTGCGCGGCAAGGAGCGAGTACACTTTGATATTATGCAAGTTGCTCCTTGCCGCGCATCCGCCTCACCAACCAGTTATTCTATCCTTTTCTGCTTTACAACAAACACCGTTGTTATCCGTCTAGTTATGTTTTGTCTGAGGATTCTATGACGACACACGTTACGTGAAGTTACGTGTTATTTATCTCTGTCTTATCTGTCTCTCTTTAAGCCAAGATGCAACTACGTCATATTCGTTTGTTTCGAAAGTTTAAATATTTTTATCATGCTTAATACAAGTTTAAAAAAAATATAAAAATTTTGGGTATAATTATTTTATTACGTAGATTAATATATAAAAAATTCAAAAAAGTCTTGAAAGGCCCATTAGTTTTGTTTTTTCCTTAAATTTTTGTAGTTCTTCTAAAGCTCCGCAGCACGTACTCAGGAGCCGCCTCTGATATAGATTAAATAAATTATAAAATATAAATTTGATACTTACACTTTACAATACATATTCTTAAAGTATTTTAATATTTTTTACAATACTTGTACTGTAAGTTACCTATTAATGACAAAATTTAAACACAGTAAGTGGAACTTTTATTGCCCAGTGGTTACCATGGTTATATCAGGACTTTAATGTTTACTTATTATCTCGCATTAGTCAGACAGCTGGCTAAAAGACCATGATCAACTAGAGCATAATTTAACATGCCATTTAATCTGCATCGTATGTTAAAAATATGCTCTGGTTAGTCGTGGTCTGTCAACTGACTCTCTTACTAGTGCGAGATGTTTCTTTCTTTTGGTTCCCTTCCATCTTTCCCCGGCGTAGTGTTCATTGTACTCTCCAATAACAATTATATTATCGGCAATTCAAGTTAGACTCTAATCTCTTTTACGAATTAGAAAAGGAGTTAATATTGGAATTAAAAATGGTATTAGCGGCTAATTTGTTTCATGAATCTGCCTATAAATTATTTTCGTTCTGATTGTAAGTGTGAATCACTCCTCGACATAAATTGTCATCTGGGCTATTACACCTCTGGCCAGAATTCACGTACACTACCCCACAAAATACGTCAGACGACACACACTCCCTATAACTCATTTCTTCGCTCTGACAGCTGCCGAGCTAGCGAACTAGCGTCCACCGCACGCCAACGGCGTCTCCAATACCGAGTTATCAAATTAGTCTTCACATGGATTCCCGTGGTTTCTTGTTTCTCGTTCCAGGCCGCAGGCTCAGGGTGAGATCGTGCGATGACTCTATGTTCTCGGTTGCTGGGTGCGGATGTCAAACAAGACGGTGTGATCAACTGCGGATGGGGTGGCGTAAGCAATTAGCTTGATGAAATCTAATAGAAAGTGCGTTTTGGAAGTTGAACATTGTAGAAGGGTTTTAGATATTAATTTAAGCTTAAATATATACAATCCAATCACATTTATAACTTCATTAAGCTCTATGTTTACCGGATAAACCCCCTATTAGGTAACTTGAACTTTATCTGTTACTGATCGATAAGGTAATGACAACCTTCATTTTTTAATAATTAATCTGCAGATTGCCACTATTACACCACTCTGTGATCAAAATCATTTATTCTGTTACTTCTATTTTACTTTTACGAGTATGTACTTTGCCTTCGTACAAAATAACCAGTATATATATATATATATATATATATACTTGAAAACTAATTAACCACTATTTCCTTTTTTGTCTTTATGTATCCTCAGTATTCTACTACACACACCATCAATAGCTTCGAATTTTGTCATCGATATAAAAGCAGATACGAGTACATTACTACCAATCTGCCCGATAAGCTGTTCAAAATCTCCATAACTTCTTTACAAAATGTTTGTAGGCAACGGAAATCCACTACTAATTAAATTTCATCGTACATCATATTTACAGTGTATGTAACACGTTCTTCAATTTACTTCTAATTCGAAGAGAGCAGCTCATATGGAATTGTGTATTCATACTGAACAACAGATGAAAAGCAAGTCGTGATTAGCTTTTACAACTTGAATATCAACTGTGTTATTACATGTGCGTCACGCTAGATGGCCCCCTATCTCAAATCTTTTCAAAATTTTGTGTACAGTTAGTGCTAGGTTTGTTCTAGTTTGTTCCAGATTCCTGAAGTTTGTTCTATTCATTTACACAAGTTATTAACAGTTGACGTGGGGAATCCAGCGTGACACTAAGAGTAAACCTATCTAATCTTTCCAGTTTTTAAAAATCTTTTGATATGAGAAGTTAGTGCTAGGTTTGTTCTACTTAGATATAAATTTTGAAAGTTTGTTCTATTCATATACACATGTTATTAACAATTGAATTGGGGAATCCAGCGTGACACTAAGAGAGAACCTACCTAATCCATTCAGTTTTAAAAAATCTTTTTATATGAGGAGTTAGTGCTAGGTTTGTTCTGCTTAGATACAAATTTTGAAAGTTTGTTCTATTCATATACACATGTTTTTAACAGTTGACGTGGGGAATCCAACGTGACACTAAGAGAGAACCTATCTAATCTATTCAGTTTTTAAAAATCTTTTTATATGAGAAGTTAGTGCTAAGTTTGTTCTGTTTAGATACAAATTTTGAAAGTTTGTTCTATTCATATACACATGTTATTAACAGTTGACTTGGGGAATCCAGCGTGACACTAAGAGAGAACCTACCTAATATATTCAGATTTTAAAAATATTTTTATATGAGGAGTTAGTGCTAGGTTTGTTCTACTTAGATTCAAATTTTGAAAGTTTGTTCTGTTCATATACAAATGTTATTATCAATTGAATTCGGGAATCCAGCGTGACGCTAAGAGAGAACCTACTTAATTTATTCAATTTTTGAAAATCTTTTTATTTGAGGAATTAGTGCTAGGTTTGTTCTGCTCAGGTACAAATTTTGAAAGTTTGTGCTTTTCATATACACTTGTTATTCTGTTTTATTTTTATTAAAAAAAATAAAATAAATATATCATCACACCTTCTACCTATTACAGAGGATGACATTCTGCTGTAGCAGATCTTGGTGATATATTTTCGCGCGTGAAGTGCGGTAACCAGTTGTAAAATGACGAACCCCAAAGGTTTTAATGAACTGATTTAATTCCTAAAATGACCACACCAAATCAAAAACAAGAAATTAGTTTAGAGAGAAATTGCTATTTAAAGTATTTGAAAATTAGTGAATATTTTATATCATTGATAGAAGAACAATATCGTAGCATTTTGCTAAAATATTAAAAAAAATATGAATAAATAAATAAATATATCATCACGCCTTCTACTCATTACTGGGTGTGGCACTCTGCCGAAGCAGATCTCGGTAAGTGATATATTTTGCGCGTGAAGTGCGGTTACCAGTCGTCAAATCACGGCCCCCAAAGATGTTAGTGGTGAGGAGCCACAGGGGTAGTTTTTGAAATTATGAAAATTGTTTGTCGCCTGTGGGAATCGAACCAGGGTTCTCAGGATCCACTAGCCGACTTCATACCAATGAGCTAGCCACTCCATAAAAAAATATATTAATGGGTATTTAGAATACATTTGTAACAATCAGAAACAGTATTCTATGGTAATAAATAGTGGTATTGTCGAAAATTTAAATTTTGATGATTTAATAGTTCTATTTTACTTTTATAATAATTAATTTATGTTATTTAAAACATATTTTATTTATTATGTAATTTTTATATTATTTCATTTGTAACCAAATTATTGAAATAGAAGAATGTTTTTTTTATTTATTTGAAAGAAAGCGCAAATCGCCTAGGGCGCTCTAAGCCCTTAAATCGGTCCTGCCTAGTACTAAATCATCATACTGAAAGTAGATAGTAGAAGTTCTCTCTTAGTGTCACGCTGAATTCGGCAATTCAATTTTTCGTAGCAAGCGAATATGAAAAACACTAAATTTCAAAATTTATATTTGAATTGCACAACTTTTCATATAAAAAGTTTAAAAACGTAAATTGACTTAGTGCCACGCTGGATGTATCACTTAAATTGGTTATAAGAAATAAAAATAATGGGGTAGCTGGCTTAGTGACATCCAGTCGGCCTGTAGATTTAAGAATCCGGATTCGATTCCCACAGCCAACAAACAATTTTCACAACATTAAAACTACTCCCCGTCCATTCGTGTGCTTTTCATATTCGCTTGGTATGAAAAATTGAATTGGAGAATTCAGCGTGACACTAAGAGAGAACTTCTACAATCTTCTTTCAATATGATGAGTTAGTACCAGGCAGGACCGAATAAGGGCCCTAGGCGATTTGCAATAAAGCGCTGTATTTCAAATAGATAAGAAAAAACATTCTTCTATTATTTCAATAATTGGTTACAAATGAAATAATAAAAAAATTACACAATAAATAAAATATGTTTTAAATAACATGAATCAATTATTATAAAACTAAAATAGAACTATTAAATCATCGAAATTTAAATTTTCGACAATATCACTATTTATTACCATAGAATACTGTTTCTGATTGTTACAAATGTATTCTATATACCCATTAATATTTTTGTAATTTTTTTTTAATATTTTAGCAAAATGCTACGATATTGTTCTTCTATCAATGATATAAAATATTCACTAATTTTCAAATACTTTAAATAGCAATTTCTCTCTAAACTAATTTCTTGTTTTTGATTTGGTGTGGTCATTTTAGGAATTAAATCAGTTCATTAAAACCTTTGGGGTTCGTCATTTTACAACTGGTTACCGCACTTCACGCGCGAAAATATATCACCAAGATCTGCTACAGCAGAATGTCATCCTCTGTAATAGGTAGAAGGTGTGATGATATATTTATTTTATTTTTTTTAATAAAAATAAAACAGAATAACAAGTGTATATGAAAAGCACAAACTTTCAAAATTTGTACCTGAGCAGAACAAACCTAGCACTAATTCCTCAAATAAAAAGATTTTCAAAAATTGAATAAATTAAGTAGGTTCTCTCTTAGCGTCACGCTGGATTCCCGAATTCAATTGATAATAACATTTGTATATGAACAGAACAAACTTTCAAAATTTGAATCTAAGTAGAACAAACCTAGCACTAACTCCTCATATAAAAATATTTTTAAAATCTGAATATATTAGGTAGGTTCTCTCTTAGTGTCACGCTGGATTCCCCAAGTCAACTGTTAATAACATGTGTATATGAATAGAACAAACTTTCAAAATTTGTATCTAAACAGAACAAACTTAGCACTAACTTCTCATATAAAAAGATTTTTAAAAACTGAATAGATTAGATAGGTTCTCTCTTAGTGTCACGTTGGATTCCCCACGTCAACTGTTAAAAACATGTGTATATGAATAGAACAAACTTTCAAAATTTGTATCTAAGCAGAACAAACCTAGCACTAACTCCTCATATAAAAAGATTTTTTAAAACTGAATGGATTAGGTAGGTTCTCTCTTAGTGTCACGCTGGATTCCCCAATTCAATTGTTAATAACATGTGTATATGAATAGAACAAACTTTCAAAATTTATATCTAAGTAGAACAAACCTAGCACTAACTTCTCATATCAAAAGATTTTTAAAAACTGGAAAGATTAGATAGGTTTACTCTTAGTGTCACGCTGGATTCCCCACGTCAACTGTTAATAACTTGTGTAAATGAATAGAACAAACTTCAGGAATCTGGAACAAACTAGAACAAACCTAGCACTAACTGTACACAAAATTTTGAAAAGATTTGAGATAGGGGGCCATCTAGCGTGACGCACATTGTTATTACAATGGTTACGAAATAGTTCAATGCAATAGCTTCTTCTTCTTTCTTCTTCTCTTGACACTATATACTCAAAAAAGTCCTTGGCCTGATACAACTGTTCTCTCCAGTCTTGTCTGTCTACGTATATAAGATTTTGGTTCCTCTCATATTCTGAATAACGCTATTTCACCATCTATTTGTAAGTCGTCCTCTGTTATAAAACTGGAAATAAAGATTTATTAAAATATATTTATTTAATTTTTTTTGGTATATGTTGATCTATGATAAAAGAAAAACAGGCGATAATGCGGACATTAACAACAATATTTCACTTTATGGGTATAAACATTTTGTTTAATAATTTTCCTGTTTATATTTTGTTTGCCTTTATTTTTCTACCACTTAACTTACATAATTTTGGAAAAGTGCATTAGTCATTTGTCGGTAAAATTTTTGTAGGCCGCCGTCACCGGCTGCATCTCTCATTGCATACCGAAGGTGAAAGATCGAATGTATTTGTTGTGTGCTTAGTGTGCTCAGAGTAGCAATGTAAAATTCTCGGGAATTTATTTTACGGAAATATTTCCTGGATATATTCCCGGGAATAATACTATATTGGAAATTTAATATTTTTTTTTCATCTTGATTTTGTGACATGAATATTATTTTGTAAGGTAAACAATATTCAACCCAAATATTTATTATTTCTTAGTTACTTGGGTATAGATACATTTTGTTTATTTATTATTAATTCTATTTTCCTGACGAAGGTATAGTATAGTGTACCGAAGCATCGAAATAAATAAATAAATTTACAGAAAAATTATTTAAATTTATAAAAGAATATAAAGAACAGTGTATCTTGTACTAAAATTGATGACGTCGAATCAGAAGCTGATATTTCAATTTCGTGTTGATCAGATGTTGAGGCTATGGGGCGATGCTGTAGCTGTTGATGTTGCTAAACGTTACAGTTTTTTTGTATCTGATTGAGCCTTAATATATTTTCGTACTTCAACTGGGCACTCAATACATTTTTTAATATGCTTTAACATTTTTGTTGCATTCACAACCTTGTATACTGTATTGCAGTACTTGCATAGAGCAGATTTTTCATTATTTTAAAAATATTTTCATACTGGAGCTTTTTTGCTTCCCATTTTTAAAATGAAACACAGGAACACAGCACAAGAAGTCCACTATATACCACTTACCCAGCCAAATTGCCGCAGAAATATATGCTGTAAGCATATCACAGCATGTCTGTACAGTTTTGATAGTAAATCTGCAACAAAAATAAATTCCCAAGAAACGGGAATTTATATTGTTACAGGAAATATTTCCATATAAATTCCCTCCCAAAGGAATATTCCCTTTGGGAATATTCCCACCTTACATTGCTAGCTCAGAGTATAAACGTTTAGTGCCCCATTAACACCCACCTGTCCAATTACTAGCGCTGCATCGTGGTTCGTGATACGCCGTTCAACGCAACTGACCCGGAGCTATAGTTCTCGATAGTGGAGTCGAGCTTCCAACTCACCGGCGTTACGACAGAAACAAACAAATTCAGTCACGCGGTGACAGCTCTGGACGTACACGTGTGCCGGTGTCTCACATCCTCGCTGCTAGTAATACCACTCATGTCCGGGAGAGGCAACTCGTCTCCAAGCAACAAACGTCCAACACGGATGCAGCATCTCTGTGAGTCTTGATTCACTACAGCCGTGCTAGTGACTACACCTCTGTACACGTAGAACATACAGCAGTAAATTAAGTATCTTGAGTAAATATTAATTATAGCTTTATTCTGCAATAAACATTACCTTGTAAAACAACTTCGCGTGTGTTACTAAATTACCACATTTTTGGATGGGTAAAGTGGTAAAACAGTTCCCGCCTGAACTTAGATCTTAGTAGTTTTGGCCAATAAATTCAAACAAAAAATAAAAAGACAAATTCCTATCAAAAATGTTACAAACTGAAATAAAAGTATTGTTGTCAATGTCCGCATTATCAGCTATTTTCCTTTCATCATATATCAACATGTCTCAAGTAAAAATAAAATTACTATATTTTAATAAATCTTTATTTCGTGCTTTATAATACATATGATTGTGGAGCTTCTTAGTTCATAGCAAAACAGTCTCCTCCTGATCTTAGATTTTACCAGTTCTGGCCAAGAATTCAAATAAAAATAAAAAACAATATCAAAAAGTTTAAAATAAATAAATATGTATATCATCACGCCTTTTACCCATTTTACTGGGTGTGGCACTCTGCCGAAGCAGATCTCGGTAAGTGATATATTTATGCGCGTGAAGTACGGTTACGAGCCGTCAAATCACGGTCCCCAAAGATGTTAGTGGTGGGGAAACCACAGGGGTAATTTTAAATTGGTGAAAAATGTTTGTCGGTTGTGGGGTTCTTAGAATCCACAGACCGACTCGATATCACTGTGCCATTACCCCATCAAAAAGTTTATGCCTACAAAATGGAATGTTGTCCTAATTGTCACCTTTTTCCGGTCATTATACAGCAACATATTCCAAATAAAAACAAAATAAATATAATTTAATAAGTCTTTATTTCGTGTTATTATAATACATATGATTGTGAAGCTTCTTAGTTCCACATGTCTGCTATTCACAGAGAAATGCTTAAGCCCTGCCACCTCGACAAGGTGTTGCTTCACGTAGGCAGGGACCCACCCGCCACGCTACCGGAGTACACCATCCAAGCAAATGCTCACATACCGACAAACGCACCGGGATTTTCCATTGACTAGTAATCGTTGTAATCTCATCACTAGGATTTCAACACAGCGACACTCCTACCAACCCGCCTGGCCTGGAGCATCAAAATCTTCACAACGCTCTTACAAAATAATCGTAATCAAATGAAAATCCGGATATGTATGCAATGCTATGCCGAATATTATGAATATGAATATGCGAGCAAGTTACTTTTGTTCAGTTTCAGTTCAGCCATTTATGCATAGGTGCACCAACCAAACTTAAATTTTAAACTTGGTTTAAATTATTAAAAGCAAATCAAAGTTACATGCCAATATCATATAGAATAATTGATATTGCTGTGGAATGCTTTATTTATTTAAACAGTGGATGAAGAGTACTATTTTTTGTTTTCGTTTCTTTATTTGTTCTCAATTTTCTGCTATACACACTGTAAAAAAACACCGGAATTTTATCATTAGTATGCAACACTTAAAATAAAGTCACTTATATCAGAACAGATGGGGTAATGGCTCAGTGGTATCAAGTCGGCCTGTGGGTTCAAAGAATCCTGGTTCGATCCCCACAGCCGACAAAACATTTTCACCAATTTAAAATTACCCCTGTGGCTCCCCCACCACTAACATCTTTGGGGCCGTGATTTGACGGCTGATAACCGCACTTCATGCGCATAAATATATCACTTACCGAGATCTGCTTCGGCAGAGTACCACACCCAGTAAAATGGGTAATAGGCGTGATGATATATTTATTTTTTAAATTTTATATTAGAACAGCTACATGCCTACTGAACCCGTCTAAGAAATGTCCAAAATATTTTCAAAGTCTTTACAAAATATTTGTAGCTAATGGAAATCCACTAACAATGAAACTTGACTGTCAATGCTAGTTGCAGTATATGCAACACATAAACATCGTTCAGTTCCCTTCCAATTTGAAGTATATAACTCTAGGTGTTACATACACTGTAAATATGATTTACGATGAAATTTAATTATTAGTGGATTTCCGTTGCCTACAAACATTTTGTAAAGAGGTTATTGAGATTTTGAACAGCTTATCGGGCAGGTTGGCAGGAATGTACTCGTAGCTGCTTTTATATCGATGACAAAATTCGAGGTTATTGTTGGTGTATGTAGTAGAATACTGAGGATACATAAAGACAAAAAAGAAAATAGTAGTTAAATAGTTTTCATGTCCGTAGATATACAGTATTGTACTCTTGCATCTGTTGTTCAGTTTACGGTTTTAAATGTACCATGCTGCACTAGTTGACTGGCCTAAACCTGAACAAGAACAACTTGCGCACATATTCATAATATTCGACGTAGCATGGAATACATATGCGGATTTTCCTTTGATTACGATAACTTTGTAAGAATATTGTGAAGATGTTGAGGCAGCAGGCCTCTGCCTCTCGCTTCTGTAAACAAATCCGTATGGCCGTAGAATTCGTTCTAATTAAAGTGGTTTTTTTGTTTCGCCGAACAACAAGAGATTTCTAGCCAAGTACAGCATCCAGTGTTGGACCATCCGCTTTATTCGCCATATCTTGCACCGTGCGACTTCTATCTGTTTCCTAAGGTGAAATTTACCTTAATAGCAACAAGATTTGAGTTTTGAAAGAGAAATCGACACGCGTTCTGAAGGAGCTGACAGAAGAAGACTTGCAGCACTATTTCGAACAATGGAAGATTCGCATTGAGCGTTGTAGGGATAGAGGAGGAGTGTGTATTGAAAGTGATAATAAGTAAATAGGTATGGAATCAAAATAAAATGTTAAAACAGCATCAGTCTCGTTATTTGATAGCCACACCTCGTATAATTAAAATTTTATGTACTCGTATTTTAGTTTTAATGGAGACAAGTCAGCTTCCGAATATGTAATTTATGCACAATATCTTATTTCCCAGTGTGGCTCTTTTCGAAATTTTTGCTGTTTCATCGTTAGTAATCATGATTAGCGAATCCAGATAATTTAAATTAGAGACCTGGTCAAATTCTCTGTCTAAAATTTAGTTGTTAATGGGCTGTGATCCTTCATTCCTATCACACATATTATTTTGGTCTTAGAATGCTATGACAACGGATATTGTTATTGTAATGTAACGTATTCAATGCTATGCCCAATATCATGAATATGAGTAAGTTATTCTTGTTCAGATTTAGTTCAGCATAAGTTCATTTAAAACCGTAAACTGAACAGAGAATGAAGAGTACATCATGTCTAAGATCATGAAAACTAATTAATCATCTACCGAAAGGTAGAAAGGCTTCTAGGATTAAGTAAGTAAGTAAGTAAGTAAAACTGCTGAACGCACCGACCATAGCATCAGGATTCATAACATTTGTAATAAAGTCACTAAGATTTCATGGATGCTGCATTCGTAGTAACTCGCCTGTTAAGCTGTTCAAAATATTCGCAATATCTTCACAAAATATTCATAGTCTACAAAATTTCACTAACAGTGAAAATGTTGGTGTGGTGGTCGTGCAAGCTAGAATGTAGTCTACTGCTTGTGTAAGGAAAGACATTCGTCTAGTCTTAAGTTTGAGTCTACCAACCGTCAAGTGTGTTTGCCGTTAAAATGCCTCAATATCTGGCATTTAATATACACTCTATACTGTAATTGCAATTAAGTTTCTGTGATGTAGAGTAACAAACAAAATAAATAAAAATCTCTGCAAGCAGTATTTACAGTACATCCAATTTTATTTTGAGGCGATAATTTTTTACGAAACTGGATATTCGTATTAAGGAGCAGATGAAAAGCACCAAGTTGATTCGTTTTAAAATTTAAATATTTACTTCGTTGTTACTAATGCTGGGTTGCAAGAAAAAAATAAAGAGCTCTTTAGTTAAAGAATTGTTTATCTAGCAACAGTATCAATAGCGATTTTCTGAAATTTATTGAACCGTTAGTTGCTAATGAACCGATAAAACTTTCATGCAACCCAACATTAGGTTACTAAATAATTTAATGAAATAATGAGATTCTATTGCAACAGATTGTAATTGTTGGGAACGTTGAAAATATAATTTAAACTTATCACAAAATAGCTATTTATCCACAGCAGCAGTAGCTGTTTAACCATGGCAGGTTTGAATTCCGCTTAAGCTATGGATTTGTGATATATTTGGATAGTCTTAGGCTTAACTTCTCTGTTATTCATTCTGGCCAATATACTCGTAGTCAAATTATATAATACAATTAAAAAAAATTACTAAACTGAAAGTCATGCATCATGTTTTAAAAGAAAGAATCATTTAAGTATTGTTGTCAAAGTCCGCATTATCGTATCGTATATTAACATATTCCAAATAAAAACAAAATTAATATATTTTTAATAAATCTTTATTTAATATTTTATAAGATGACTGTGGAGTGTGCCGCTTCTTGGTTCCATGCAAGGAGTTATAAGGAGAGAGCATATATGTTTCATCTTGTTGTGACCAAAACATATGTTTGTCATATAGGTCTTGTGGTGCTTACGTGAAAATTTGGTTAAAAAGACAGTTTTTGTTTTGTTATTGCCTGTAATTATTTTTATAATAATGAAGATGCTTTGCTTGCCAGAATAATATAATAATTTATTATTACTTTTGTGATTATATTTATGTGACTTTATAGACTTTGTTTATGAATTATTGTGAGTATATTGAGATTTATATTTACAAAATTAACTTCTCGCGTGTTTATTATTAATAATTATAGTTCCTATTTTATCATTAACACTTCAGTGATCGGTGCAGTTATAAAGAAGTCATACCGGCGTGTGTAGCATTCGGATGTACAAATCGTTCTTCAAATAAATCGAAAGAACAACTGGCTGTTGAATCTTCTGGCACCAAAATAACTTTTCGTAGGTAATATTACTATTCAATTTAACTATAAATATAAATAAATATAAATATATCATCACGCCTTCTACCCATTACTGGGTGTGGCACTCTGCTACAGCAGATCTCGGTAAGTGATATATTTTGCACGTGAAGTGCGGTTACCAGTCGTCAAATCACGGCCCCCAAACATGTTAGTGGTGGAGGAGCCACAGGGATAGCTTTTTTCAAATTATTAAAATTTGTTTCCTGTGGGAATCGAACCAGGGACCTCAGGATAAATATTACTAATATATTATCTTCAGATATCCAAAAGATACAACGACAAGAATGTAAGCTATTCGTTAGGAAAATTAGGCTCCCACAGAATCAAGCAGATTGAGTTCACAACATTTTGAAGAAGCTGACTTCGATAAAACTTTTACACCATTTTTGCAATATTTCCTAAATATATTGTTACTTTCTTGTAAATTATTTTAAAAAGGTATTAAATGTGAAGAATGTGTTAGAAGTGGAAGAACCAGATTCCGAAAATTATAGCGTAATATTACAAAAATCAAGAAGTGGTTTAATTTTTCTTTCATTTCATGTTATTCCAATATGTAAAAAATGCGAAGTACTAGTTAGAAACGTATTAAATGAAAATGGTGGGAAATATATAAATAAGAAATTTACCAATTTCTATCTAACAAATGTATTATTTTTATTGAGATATGGATATATTAATTTGTTTGATAATTTAAATGAACAGCAACAAATTATTTTAAAATAAGGCTTCATTATATTGCCAAAAAATCTAATGACAAAAGTGAGTCAATTAGACATTCCTATAATAAATTAACCTTATTTAAGGGCTTTTGACTTATATCTTTATATAGTATTGAATTAAAATATGTGATTTTTTTGTTATTATCATTAGATTCTTATTTTTTTATCTGTTTCTTATCGTTTACATATCTTCCTTGTGTAAAATATGGTCACAACAAGATGGCCGCCATGATATTGTCCCTCCTCCCACCTGGAGACAATCCCCGCGCCCATTGTCATATGATATTGCTCTCTCCTTATAACTCCTGGGTTCCATGTCTCTGGTGTAGTTACACATCGTCAAGCTGCTGCTCCATGAAGACAGGGACACAACCATCTACCATCCATTTTCCATCTTCTTAATAGTTAGGATTTCTTAACCTACCTACGGGTGTATTATGTAACATACCTATTATTTTTTATCGATTCATTAAAATTTTTAACTAACGGAAACATGCGGCTCTTAATAAAAAATGAAAATTTCATTTGAAACCTACATTTTTACAAGCTTTAAATTTTGTTGGTACGATACATTTCGTAAAAAAAATTATATTCCAAAATGACATTTCTTTATTATCGGAGTTACATCACAAAATATTGCAATGTTAACGTAATTTTATTTAGTTTGTAGTAGATAAAGTTATATTATTCTCAACGATGAAGTTTTCAATACTAACGAGCAAAACGAGCGCGGGTTGTAATCGTCGGATAGAATAATAGCCATTATAGCGAGTTGTACTATAATAAAACTAATTAAAACGCGAACAAAACCGCGCTAAAAAAATACAGGAATAAATAATACCACATGACTTTCGCGGTACAGTGACAGTTGTAGATAGGACAGTAAAATGTGTAGAATTTTCAAACTTTTCAAAATAATTTGTCTAGAAATCCCTAAAATTCTATACTATATATTCTAATTGAATTTTTTTTAAAACTTTCCATAGAATAATATGATTCTGGAAGCACATGATCGTTTGAAGTATTAAACTTATTAGATACCATATAATACCGGCAAAGGAATTGAAACTGTTTTCATTCCGATGCTATCATTCAATTAATCTAAATTTCAATCTCAATAAAGGAAAGTGATTAATATTTGCTAAGTCAGGTTTTCCACAAACATTTATAACTTTAATGATTGCATTTGTCATTAAGCCAAATAAAATACATTTAAGTTGTTAATTTATTTTTAGTTGCATGCAATTTAAAAATTTGTATTTCATGTTTTTTAGTTACTATTAGAATAAATTAATATTAATGCCGTAATTGACAAATTCTCGGAACTAAAAACCTGGAAACTAAAATTTTCTTAATTTATTATGATTAATCAGGAGACCAGTTATTTAATTTTTATTTTATTTACTTGTTTTGTTTTTCTTTTTGTTGTATATTTTGTAATTTGTTATGATTTTGATAAAATTTTATTAGAAAAATATGGCTTTTGATCCACTTTTTTTAGTGGACTTTATATGCCAACTCTTTATAATTTAAAACAGTTTGATGTTAAAAAAACAATTTTTTTTCAATGTCAACAATGCCGGTTTTTAAAAGTTAGCCCCAGGCGGAAAAATGTCTTAATCCGGCACTGGATATGACCATGCCATCTCAAATGATATACTTCGGATTCTATCTCTAATATTCTTCTCTATATTACAATCGTCAATTCATTAAACACCAATGTTATCTAATATACTCGTAATACTTACAAATTGAATTTAGCTATGATACAAGGCAACATATTTTTAATACAAAATTTGTTTATCTTATTTAGCAACTTGTGCAGAATGTAAACTCCGTCTAAAAATAAACAAAATGTTACATTTTAATGGATTATTACTCGTCGCAAATATCCTGTTAAACCCCCATTACCACCCACACCTTTTCATAAAACAAAATTAACCTCAAACGCTAGATTTACTCGCTCAGATTTTCGTAATTTATGTGCCTGGAGCCTTCAAAAATTAAAATTTAAACCCGGCAAGATGCGAGCGCAGAACGGAAGATGTAATTTACAGCGTGGCCGGCGGCGGCGCTGGCGTCACACTGGGATCGTTTCGCTTCCTGCTGGCAACGTATGACATTTATAACCAACCTCAACTCAAACTCGAAGATTAAAAGTTAAAGTCGACAATTTCAAAGTAATCGTACAAGAAAATAAAATTTGGTACGAAGAAACGATACCCGTGATATTTAGATCTATTTTAGAAAAAGGAAAATGGTTTACAAAGAATTTGAACTTATTTACTTTACATGATTAAACGAAAATATGAAGTAAATATTTCATGATTTACATTAAATGTTTAATACTTTTTGATAATTTACAAAGGTTTGGAATTAAAATGTAACATATCGTTCTACAATATCTACTATTCTAGGCTATAAAATCTAAACTAAGCGGTCAATAATTTTCAAATAAAAAATAAATAAATATATCATCACGCCTTCTACCCATTATTGGGTGTGGCACTCTACCGAAGCAGATCTCGGTAAATGATATATTTTGCGCGGGAAGTGCGGTTACCAGTCGTCAAATCACGGCCCCCAAAGATGTTATTTTCAAATATTTATGTAAAATTCGTTTATTAGTCTTATATAACATTATTTTCATAATTTCAAAAAAGCTATCCCTGTGGCTCCTCCACCACTAACATGTTTGGGGGCCGTGATTTGACGACTGGTAACCGCACTTCACGCGCAAAATATATCACTTACCGAGATCTGCTTCAGCAGAGTGCCACACCCAGTAATGGGTAGAAGGCGTGATGATATATTTATTTTATTTATTTATAACATAGTAGTTTTTCATTTAAAAAAATTAAATTATAAATTACATGATTATTTTATCATGTATTACGTACGTATTAAAAAGACAAAATATTATTGCAAATTTCTTTGATTTCCGTATTGTCAATTTTCTCTAAATTACGCTAGTCCTTATTTGACGGTCTTCTTATCTTTCTTAATATGTGATACTTACTACAAGTCAAAATAAGGCGAAAACGTAAAAACACCTTAGTAAAAGTTTTACAATAAAGAGACAATATTTTGTTTTAGTTTTTGCAAGAGGGAGATAAAATAAAAAAGTTACAATAACCTGCGAACTAACAAATTTTATTTATTTTTGTTTTTCTGTCAGTTGTAGTTTTATATACTTACTCATAAATAAGCATCATGTCAACTAATTCAATATTAGAATACCGATAATTCATCGTTCACCTTTTACAAAATTAATAATCAATAAAGAAATGATAGTGCACAATTAAATAACAAACTATAACTGACAGATAAACAAATTAAAAAACAAAAGTAAAACAAATGAAATTTGTTAGTTCGCAGGTTTCTACAACTTTTTTCAACAATAATTTATCGCTCTCATACAAATTTGAAAAAATAATATCTCTTTTATTATAAAAGTTTTACTAAGATAAAGCATATAAAAAAATGCTTGTGAAAACCCACTGTCAACTATAAACAGAGACCCAATAATTTTTTGGAAAGTTTCACCGCCATTACCATTCCATTTGCCAATTGGTTCACTTGACAGTTTAGATAAATTACACAACATGACTAAATAAACTGAATTAAGAGTCGTATTTACAGGCGGTATTTGACTTCAAAAAGTGTTTCAGCACTTACGCTTTTTCTCAGAATCTATAAAACATATTGACTTCATTCAAAAACTATGGTCAAGTTCTAGAATAGATCTAAGATCGTACTGTGTTAGATTTTTGTTCTTTGCCCTAGTTTTAAGAAAAACAATAGTTATTATCTGCAAAAAAATGAATTTTTTTAATGGTCATTTTTAATATAATACAAATTGAAAATAATAATTTCAACACAATACAATCCTAGATGACATCTTGTAGTATCTGGAAACATTTTTCAAAGTATGATAATAAGTTATTTACGAAAAAATCTATAGCAAGAGCTAAACCTCTGCATAATTGTATTTCAAGAAGAAACGTATATCGTTCACTAGCGCTCTCATAGCGGTGAATGCTGTCACTACTGCATATCTACTGTGTCATCTATAGTTTGCAGTCGAAAATATACAAAGCTTCGACCACACAATGTAGACAAAACATAGTGACACATCATAAAGTGGGGAAAGGGTATATAACTGAGGCTCGGATTTTAGGAAAAATGCACGTTTTTTCATATTTTGCATATTTCACCTTTTTTATATTTTTATTTATCAAATTGAGCAAGATATTAGAGTCGATAAGATTATTAAAAATAAAATTATTGGAAAAACTTTAAAACTTATAAGATCTTTTTGGAAATACCGAAAATGAAATAAGAAATTTAAAACAAGACATAACTAATTCCACATTATAAACTACATAAAACAATGTGTAATAATAAAAGTCCGGGAAAATATTCCAAATTATTAGAAGTTCGTCGATAAGCTAGTCGCGAAAAATATGTTTCTACTAACACAAGAAAATATTCAAGTTACAAATATGATAAACATGAGAAAAGGCGATATGTACAAGATTCAAATTATGGAGAAAATTGTCAAAAATCAGATATACCGGACAAAGAATTAAAACAGGAAATGGAAATATTTTTGAAAAAACTTTAAAAAATAAAGATGAAATAAAATCTATAGAACGAAGTACTTTATTACAAGCAGGATAAAGAACGCAGGAAGATTTTAACTCCTTCCAATTTTGGAACTATATGTAAAAGAAGAGAAGACACAAGTTCCAGAAACTTGTAGAAAGACTGCTATATAAATCAGATTTGGCAGATATACCATCTCTCTGTCATGGTAAAAATAATTAAATGATTGCTTTGGACTGCGTACAATCAAAGGAAAATTTGAGAATAAACCCATGTGGATTATTTATTCATGAAAATATAAGTTAGGCAGATTAATAAAACGGATTAGAGCTAACACCGTTTTTAATATTATCTATAACTCTGTTTCAAATTAAAACAGATTCAAGAAATGAATTAAATTTGATTCTAATTATTACTCTATTTAACTCAAGTTAATAAACTTGTTTCATACATTGAAAAGAGGTTTAAAAACGAAATAAAAAATAGTATTAGCGCTAATCCGCTTTATGAATCTGCCTGTTAGGAGCTACGCCTGATGTAGACAAAGAAATAATTATTGAAGTTAAATGTCCTATATCGGCATATAAAATGGATCCCGAGGAAGCAATAAAATCGAAGAAAATCATATTTTGGAAATATAATTCAACAACAGATTCATATGAAATTAATAAGAAACACAATTGGTTTTATCAAGTACAACGGCAGCTTGAAATGAGTAATAGAAATAAATGTATATTCGGTGTATGGACTGGCTTTGAAAATAATCCAATAAAAATAGAACATATACAAAGAGATAACGATTTTTTTAATACGATGCTATCTAAATTGGATTTTTTAAATTTTAATTGTGTACTTCTAGAGCTTGTAGACCCTCACCATTCAAGAACTTACCAATTAGAGAACCTGAATATATAAAGACTGCAATAGAAAAACGAAAATCTGCAAAAAAATTATTTTAGAGATTACTATTTATCTATATAGGCCGTTTGATCGTTTCCAAATTTATTTATTTATTTATGTTTGTTTTATGCTGTCAATTTGACACAATATTATTTCATTTGATTTGTTTTAATCAGAGCTATTACTTGTATTACAAATGTACAACTTTACTTTGTTATATATATTTTACTTAGAATACATCCTTTGTATGTTTCGTTCAATTGATTTAAATAATTCGAGTAAATTTCCCAATACATATTTATACCTACATCCGATCCCAGCCGATTCCCGAGAATTCTTCGTTGACCGTCACTGCAAACTTTATTTAGCCCATGTACGAAGCCCCGCCCGGATAGCGCACATGGCTAAACCCCTCTCATGCCGACCCCGGAGAGCACCACTAGCACAAAGTGTAAATACGACTCTTAAGTAAACTGATACACTAATTGTGGTGAATTAATTCAAAGAAAATTAAAATAAGTAAGTCTACTAGTGAAAATAAAGTCAGTGAAGTAATCCAGCGAAATAAATAAGTGATTTGGATCAGTATGTCAGTTTTTCTATCGCTAATTACTCGCCAAATTATTTTAAAGAAAATTAATCAAAATGACAGCTGTATATACTAAAATTAAATATCTATCTCAATCAACAGATTTTATTTGACTCATTACATAATCATATGGGGTAGGTGACTCAGTGGAATCGAATTGAACTGTGGATTTGAGAAATCGGGTTTGATTCCCACAGTCGACAATTTTCACCACATTAAAATTACCTGGGGCTACCTCTCCACTAATATCTTTGGGGGCCGTGATTTGACGGCTGGTAAATGTACTTCACACACATAAGTATATCACTTACCGAGATCTGTTACGACAGATTATCACACCCAAAAATGGGTAAAAGGCGTGATTATATATTTTTTAAATTAAATAATCATTTATAACGCCACAGAAATTTTCATATAATATGATATGGAAGTTTTCTTTTATATGGAAATATTTATTTAAAAAATTTTCATAATTCTTATATTTATGTGGTAATATTTCAGGTTGTCACATGTAAATAATGTATTATAAACAAAAAGTGAAACAAGTGACAGTGTTGTGTTTAAAGTTAAGTATCGTTATTAATTGCTAGGCTATTATTTTTAAAATTATGTATGTTTCGTCTAGTGTTAGCTATTTTATAGCCCTTGGTTTAGAAAATATTAAGTATCGTGAGAATGATAATGTTTGGGGTTGTGTTTGTGTTTCTAAACTAATAAATTAAGTCAAGTGTGCCTGAGTCGGTCTGAGTGACGCCGAATGTGACAACATGTTGGAATAGGTAAGGGATGAAGAGACGTGTGTGAATGGTTAGGAGTCGTATTTACAGGCGGCATTTGACTTCAAAAAGTGTTTCAGCACTTACGCTTTTTCTCAGAATCTATAAAACATATTGACTTCATTCAAAAACTATGGTCAAGTTCAAGAATAGATCTAAGATCGTACTGTGTTAGATTTTTGTTTTTTGCCCTAGTTTTAAGAAAAACAATAGTTATTATACGCAAAAAATGCATTTTTTTAATGGTCATTTTTAATATAATACAAATTGAAAATAATAATTTCAACACAATACAATACTAGATGACATCTTGAAGTATCTGGAAACATTTTTCAAAGTATGATAATAAGTTATTTACGAAAAAATCTATAGCAAGAGCTAAACCTCTGCAAATGAGTATTTCAAGAAGAAACATGTATCGTTCACTAGCGCACTCATAGCGGTGAATGCTGTCACTACTGCATATCTACTGTGTCATCTATAGTTTGCAGTCGAAAATATACAAAGCTTCGACCACACAATGTAGACAAAACATAGGGACACATCGTAAAGTGGGGAAAGGGTATATAACTGAGGCTCGGATTTTAGGAAAAATGCATATTTTTTCATATTTCGCATATTTCACCTTTTTTATATTTTTATTTATCAAATTGAGCAAGATATTAGAGTCGATAAGATTATTAAAAATAAAATTATTGGAAAAACTCTAAAACTTTTAAAAGCTCTTTTTGGAAATACCGAAAATGAAATAAGAAATTTAAAACAAGACATAACTAATTCCACATTATAAACTACATAAAACAATGTGTAGTAATAAAAGTCCGGGAAAATATTCCAAATTATTAGAGGTTCGTCGATAAGCTAGACGCGAAAAATATGTTTCTACTAACAGAAGAAAATATTCAAGTTACAAATATGATAAACATGAGAAAAGGCGATATGTACAAGATTCAAATTATGGATAAAATTGTCAAAAACCAGATATACCGGACGAAGAATTAAAACAGGAGATGGAAATATTTTTGAAAAAACTTTAAAAAATAAAGATGAAATAAAATCCATAGAACGAAGTACTTTATTACAAGCAGGATAAAGAACGCAGGAAGATTTTAACTCCTTCCAATTTTGGAACTATATGTAAAAACTATGGCTCGGTGTGCCCGGTAGGCCCAGGCCCGACTCGGGCTGTAGCGCCAGTAAAAAAGAAGAAAATGTAAAAGAAGAGAAGACACAATTTGCCAGAAACTTGTAGAAAAACTGCTATATAAATCAGATTTGGCAGATATACCATCTCTTTGTCATGGTAAAAATAATGAAAAGATTGCTTGGAGTGCGTGTGGATTATTTATTCATGAAAATATAAGTTAGGCAGATTAATAAAACGGATTAGAGCTAACACCGTTTTTAATATTATCTATAACTCTGTTTCAAATTAAAACACGTTCAAGAAATGAATTAAATTTGATGCTAATTATTACTCTCTTTAACTCAAGTTAAAATAAACTTGTTTCATACATTGAAAAGAGGTTTAAAAACGAAATAAAAAATGGTATTAGCGCTAATCCGCTTTATGAATCTGCCTGTTAGGAGCTACGCCTGATGTAGACAAAGAAATAATTATTGAAGTTAAATGTCCTATATCGGCATATAAAATGGGTCCCGAGGAAGCAATAAAATCGAAGAAAATCACATTTTGGAAATATAATTCAACAACAGATTCATATGAAATTAATAAGAAACACAATTGGTTTTATCAAGTACAACGGCAGCTTGAAATGAGTAATAGAAATAAATGTATATTTGGTGTATGGACTGCCTTTGAAAATAATCCAATAAAAATAGAACATATACAAAGAGATAACGATTTTTTTAATACGATGCTGTCTAAATTGGATTTTTAAAATTTTAATTGTGTACTTCTAGAGCTTGTAGACTCTCGCCATTCAAGGAACTTACCAATTAGAGAATCTGAATATATAAAAGCTGCAACAGAAAAACGAAAATCTGTAAAGATTTTGAAATGTGCAAAAAAAATATTTTAGAGATTACTATTTATCTATAAAACAAACGGCCTAGTTTGATCGTTTCCAAATTTATTTATTTATTTATGTTTGTTTTATGCTGTCAATTTGACACAATATTATTTCATTTGATTTGTTTTAATCAGGGCTATTACTTGTATTAAAAATGTACAACTTTACTTTGTTGTTTATATACAAATATTTTACTTAGAATAATACATCTTTGTATGTTTCGTTCAGTTGATTGAAATAATTCGAGTAAATTTCCCAATACATATTTAAACCTACATCCGATCCCAGCCGATTCCCAAGAATTCTTCGTTGACCGTCACTGCAAACTTTACTTAGCCCATGTACGAAGCCCCGCCCCGATAGCGCACATGGCTAAACCCCTCTCATGCCGACCCCGGAGAGCACCACTAGCACAAAGTGTAAATACGACTCTTAAGGGTGCATGAGACTTTGTGAATAGTTGCTAAGATAGTGTGTATCCGGCGATAGATAGATTGTAAATGTTTATCTTAATAAAACTGATGTACATATTCCCTGTACTTCGTTTGTTATTTATCCTGACGAATATATGAACAGGAAGTGCAGAAGGAGCAGCATTAATCACAGAAAAATTATATCATTTATAGACAATTATCAGAAGAGGATAGATTGTTCTATATTGGGATTGCGACATTTATAATAATTAAATTATTAAATACTTAAAAAAGACAAAATTATTACTATTTTATTCTAATTTGAATTATGTATATTTAAGAAATATTAAATATTCATTTGACAACAAAAATTACCTATTATTTCCAGTTGGGCCATGTTTCATGAGAAATTAATTACTGAGGAGGAGTATATTATGACTACGCCGCCAATTACAGTTGTCATAACTACGTCGACAATCACTATGTTTATGTTCTTAAAAAAAAATTGTTGTTGATCAAATATTTTGAATGGAAAATAAATATACATTTTTCTGGGAGTTCTAATTTTTAATAAAACTTAATTTTGAGTTTAGTATATATATATATATATATATATATATATATATATATATATATATATATATACATGGAAAATTATTTTATTATGGCCAAGAGCCAAAATCAAGTGCTTAAGCCCGCTTTTCATGGCTAAAATACATTCATGTTGTGCATAAAACATGATTTGTTTTGAAATTTTTATTTCTAATTTTACAATCTGTTGAAAATAAAATTTTCTTTTCTATAAAATAGAGAGAACAATGATTGCGGAAAAACTAATTTACCATTTAAGTCACCATCCGGTAGATGGCAAAAGACATTTTTAAGATATCTGTCGAAGTAAATAATTTACGTCATTGGTTAAGGAAATTCTTATTTATTTACTGAAATCTTTTCTTAGAGGAACAAAATGGTAAATATTTATTTATATAGGTATAAAAATAAGTCGAGCTGCCTAAGACCCTGAATTCAAGAGAATTTCAAAAGTAACATTTTCATTGTGTTATAAATTTTTTATGTTAATAATTAATCTATATATTTTTAATAAAAATAAATGTCAAAAAATGTACAATTGCAGCAGTAACAGTAAGAAAGTAAAAAGTACTTAAGAAAGTACGGCGTGCTAAAAGGGTATCATAAATAATTTGAAAGAGGACAGCAAATATGAGACAATAATACGTAATTAAATTCAGATATAACAAATATTATCATTTTCACGCTTCATTTAGTTCCACTTTCTGAATTAAACTAAATCAAATAAAAAGGATATCGTCATCACATTTATCTATATATTACGGAAAGGTCAGTTTTTATATTTTAACTATATTGTAATATTAAAACACAAGTTTGTCACTGTCGTTATCTGTAATCCATAGACGTTTCAAAAGTTTTTGATGTTCAAGTGCAAATAAAATTTTGCTGTCTTTATTAAAATGAAATTATTTGTTATTTTCACATGGCAAAATGACAAAATATTTTTACTAAATATTCATATCTTTTCGATATACATAATTTTTTTATGTTTTTTATGTAGATAAATTTTGCATTTTATTCATTTATCGTTGATATTTTAGTAGTTTATATGAGTAATATTAGCAATAAAAGATGCACGATTTAGTTTAGCTACCAATATTTCGTCATATTATGCTGTCAAAACTATGTTCCGCCCATGTGCCAATCGCGAATTTTATTTTATTCACATAAAGTTACGCAAGAAAAATATTTTACTGCAAATTTTAAATAGACATGAGAAAACGGAAATACACTTCCTAAAATTTTATTTATCATAGTAATTTTTTGTTTCCAAAGGATGTACCTACTTTCACAAGTATTTAGTTCGTAATTTCATAAATACATAAAATTTTGAGTTATAAGGAGTTACATGTCAGTCATTTCCTGAACGCTGTTATTTAAAGTAACAATGTCGTTATTATTTTGTTGAGCTGTTGTTGTTGAGTATTAACAATGGAATGCTTCGATGATTCTCTACTACGGTAGTCGACTTGAAATAGTGAAATCATCGGCTACTAGATTTATTTGTTATTTTCTCCATTACTTAGTTGACAAGTGTAATAATAGTTGTTCATAATAATAATTAATACTTTGAACAAAGTCAGTATATGATAAAAGTTTGCATATATTTGTACATAAATAATATTGTAGTGAGTCTTATTACCATAAATTAATTGGTGACATACCTGGGTGCTATTTAAGTATTTATGTACAATTACACCATAACTAGTTGATTTATGATACTGTTCAATGTCCACAAAATAGCACTTTATTGGTCGATTGTTAAAAAATTCATAGCCGTAATTAATTAATTTATTTATTTGCATTTAATTCAATTTCTTTTATTTCTGTTGTAATTCTTTTATGTTTGAAACATTATGAAAACAATTTTCCAATTTTTTGACAAATTTGACAGTTCACTAATTATGAATAATATTGTTAGAAATAAAACTAAGTTTTTCACATTAACGTATTTTAAGAAAATAAATCTTCAAGGCAGTAGAACATAAAGCTTTGTATGCAATTCGTAGAGAAAATACAAAATTATAGTGAAAGATGGTGGAGGAGCAAAGCAGCTTGATATTAGTAAAGAATTATTTTGTAGTTTTTCAGTTACAAAATATTTAAAAGAACAGAGACGTATTCCTATATTTATAAAATACATTGCTTTGCAGTATCACTTTTACAAATCAATTTAAATAAAAATTTCTTCCTCATCATATTTAGAGTTACGCGTCGGTCAAATGTCTTTTTTTTATTATAATAACTCATATCGTACTTCGGAACTTCTTTATATTACAAATCCACCGAAGAAACTAATCAGGATGCACCTAATCAAACTAATAAGTTTAAATATGGTCGAACTATGAATTAAAATGCAACTTGTAGTGTCAAAATCGGGTCATTTTTTACCGCAATATGTTTATTGCTAATAGGAAACAAAATAGTATGTTATATATCAAGGCACAGACAACATATATCGTCTAACGTCTAACTAAATGCATTCAAATGACAGCGATTTCATCAACAATATTTGTAGTTCTGGACAAGTCTGTATTGCAGCGCTAATGTCGGTTTAGTTCCTAGTTAAGTTAAGGAATTTTAATTTTATAATACACAATTCATTTTAAAAGGAATGAATTCACAATTTAAAATAAATTTTTAAAACATAAGCCCTAATGTTTCGTTTTTGAACTAATAACCGACATTAGCGCTGCAATATAGACACGTCCAGAACTACAAATTTCATTCATAAAAGCGTTGCAATTTGAATACATTTGTTAGACGTATTTTATATAATTCAATCCTAACGGTGAAGTTTTTTTCACGAGTCGCAGGCGAAGGAGATAATCACCTGACAGATTAGATGCAGTTTAATCCTGTGGTACAAACACTATTTTTCACCCTTCCAATCATACATTTAGATTGAATAATTAATTTTGATATTATTTTGAGACATAATTCACAATGACAGCATTATACAAACTTTTAGGTAACTTAAGCAACATAAACAAAGTGAAATATTATATTAATACGTAAACAAACTGCAAACTTTATTTTGTTATTTAAAAAAAAATTATACTTTAACTAACTTCTTATGTCCTAAATAATGCTTTGCTTGCTTTGTCAAAATTAAGTAATTAGGTATATTTATATAAATACATATGTGGTAATATTTCAGGTTGTCACATGTAAATAATGTATTATAAACAAAAAGTGAAACTAGTGACAGTGTTGTGTTAAGTATCGTTATTAATTGCTAGGCTATTATTTTTAAAATTATGTATGTTTCGTCTAGTGTTAGCTATTTTGTAGCCCTTGGTTTAGAAAATATTAAGTATCGTGAGAATGATATGTTTGGGGTTGTGTTTGTAAACTAATAAATTAAGTCAAGTGTGCCTGAGTCCGTCTGAGTGACGCCGAATGTGGAAACATGTTAGAATAGGTGAGGGATGAAGAGACGTGTGTGATTGGTTTAGGGTGCATGCGACTTTGTAAATAGTTTTTAAGATAGTGTGTATCCGACGATCGACGAGAGAAGTTGAAATTAATTATCTTTGTAAATCTTGATCTTAATAAAACTGATGTACATATTCCCTGTACTTCGTGTGTTATTTATCCTGACGAATATATGAACAGGAAGTGCAGAAGGAGCAGCATTAATCACAGAAAAATTATATCATTTATAGACAATTATCAGAAGAGGGATAGATTGTTTTATATTAGGATTGCGACACATATAGTTTGACATTTTCTATTTTAAATATTTTAATTTTAATTCATCATCAATAGAGAAGTAAGCAGCCTATAGGCGGAAAAATAATAAATGTGTCTCTGCTAAGATCTAGGACATAATGACCAATGTTAATACATTTTCATATCTCATTAAAATTACTCCAGAACATTTTACAAATAACTTACACAACAAATAAGAATAACAATGCAGTTCACACTGTCATGCCCACATTCTATAAACAGAGGAAAACGTGACTGCAATACTGTTTAATCATTTCTTGAAGCGTATTTTCGCAACGCAAACACATAACTGATTAGAACATTAGAACGGTTGCGCGTTGTGCGTCCTTATTATTTAAAACAAGCAGCTCGTTGTCGTGTTCGTTGCTCAACATTCATTTTAATAAATAGCATTATGCTAATTGACCGACAAATTATACAAGTGATGTGAGACAATGAAAAATTACAGACACCTCGGAATCAGTGCCCACGCAATACATGCCTACTTTGATTTTATCTCTCAAATGAAATCAACTGTGGATCAAGTAATTGTTTATTGTTTTGACTTTTTGATTACTATGCAGTTTTTGATTCAGAACTATTTCAAAATAAAATTTATGACCAGATTGTAGATAACTTTTCTTTTATTTTATTTCCTCATTTCATATTGTTGTAACATAATAATGAAGAATGATTGACATAACTTGACAAAGCATGCCATGACGACTAAAACCATGCGGACTAACATTCACGCCGTAAAAAAACCATGCGGCCTAAAAGCCACTCAGATTAAACTTTTCCCCACCACAATGATCGTTCAGTATAAATCTATTTGCAGCTTATTTGTAAATTTTGCCAAAAACAAGTATCGAGGTTTGCTTGTGGGGAGTGTACGTTCTGCTGGATTTAGCTTATAACACACGAACAAAGAAATTGGTTTGATTCTCATCTGATATTCAATATGATAATTATTCATATTATCATGTGTTATATTTACAATTTTCATAAAATATTTCATATTACTTTTATTTCATACAATTTTAATCGTACTGTCCTAAAATATTGGTTTGAAAATCAAAGCCAACTAGGCTTATTGTCAATTTTTTTCAATTATTATAGGTGGAAGTGCCGCACTTCATAAAAAGAAGAAAATATTTGAACGACGATATTACATTTTTTAAGAATGCAACAGATGCACTAAATAAATTATCAAAGACATTAAATGATAAAAAACAAACAATTTAACCATCTGTCCAATACGAAGAAGAATTTTTTGAAATAATGGTGTTGAAAAGATTACTTAAACTAGATAAAATAGATGTCATGGAAAATAGTGACGATGTTTTTTCTAATAAACGAATGTAAAAAATATATTTATAATTTACTTTGTATATTTATTTCATATATCTTTTTAAAATAAAAGTATTTATGGTGAAAACCTATTTTACTTATATGATCCTCTCACTTTACTTTGTTTTGTTCGGAAATAATAGTTATTTTTATAACACAAAAGGCTAGTTACGTGCACGAGCAATTAACCTTTTTCGGTACGTGTTACAAACAACATTTTTCCTACAACTGTGCGATTTAGAAAATCACTAAAATATTATCAAAATTTTTAAAATTTTAATGATATTACACGAGAACAATATTTTACGGCGTTGCTATGGTTTGTTTGTTGATTGTTTGCACATTATTCTACGTTATTTAAAAATATTTCACTAATTTCAAGATAATTTCTTCAAAATCGTCTAGATTGGAATACTACACTCAGTGATTCTTCTTTATCATATATACCTCCAAAAGTAATTGTTGGATCTATTCTAAACAATGACAATCAAACTGCTGCATACATCCGAGTCTCTCCGTTGAGACTCGGATATGTGCAACTTGCATACTCCTAAATATTTTTTTTAAACATGTAAACTTATTTATATTTAAAATTGTAAAATAACCACGTCGTGGTTAAGTGTTGACCTGAAGATGAACACAAATGAGTGTTCAAAACGTCGTCTTTTTGAAATGAAATAAATTAACAAAATTTGTAATAAATTCAACAAAGCCTTCATCCAAGAACCCGGGAACTTTCGATTCCTTTTTTTTTAATATTCTTGTTAATAATATGAACAGGCACGGAAGAAATCAATGTATCTTTAGATGGTATAACAGTTTCCACTTCAAATTTTGTCAATATACGCAACTGTAACAACGTGTTATTAATATACACTAACAATCAATATTATGTATTTCACTTACTCTTTAAATAAAACCATTTATCGATATATTTTACTAATTATCATATTTAAGGGGGGACCGCACCCTGGAACTTTCAAAAAATAGATTATTTTTTGCATTTTTGCGATCCTTTGGGCCTCTACAATGTTATCGTAAAACGATTTTTCGATATATAACTTCGTTGCAAAGACACATCGAGAAATGCAGGGTCGCCTCCAAGCAGGTAGAAAGACGGGTCTGCCGGATTATGAAAAAGGACATTGTTTCATTGTTTCGGTATGTTAAGCCCCTGACACATATAGCTTCAAAACTCCAAGTCTGCTACAAACTGCTGAAAAACGGAGAGTCACGTCCAAAACGGGTGACACATATAGAGTCGGTGTTTTTGACAGTCAGAATTAAATATTTGTTAATTTTAACGTGTTATTTGTTAATTTGTATTATTTAAAATATTTATCGACTATTAAGAAATATAAAAACTATAAATTACGAAATATAAAACAAAAAATTAAATAAAAAAAATTATATGAACTATAAATGAAATAAAAAAAACTTAAATGTATTATTTAAAATATTTATAGACTATTAAGAAATATAAAAACTATAAACTAGGATTAATAAAACAAAAAATTCAATTAAAAAAAAATTGACATGAACTATAAATGAAACATGAAAACTTAAAAGTATCTAACTATGTATAAAGTAAATGAATTTAACTATAAAAATGTACAAAATATCAAACAATAATAATTCATACGTCAAACGACAAAGGAAGATAGCGAAAAAACCAGCATCATAATGAAGTTAGTTATCGGCAGTCTGGACTGCTGAAAATAGAGGCGTTTCTATATTTGGCAGTCAAATGGTATACTCGGAGTCTTGACACTATATGTGCCAGGGGCTAGGGGCTTTATATTCACTGCAGTTGAATACTTTGTGTAGGTAGTTCATTTATCGACTATTTTGAATTTTTTAAGTTAAAATGGGTCCGAAACAAATGTACGTGGATCGAAAAGGGTGCAAAACAATGAGAACCCAACAAATGAGCAGAAAACGCAAACATCGGCCGTTAAATCGGCATTCTATGGAGGGAGAAACAGAGAGCACAAGTTCTTCGGCGAAGAAGCTTAAAGCGTCGAATAATATTGACATTTCTGTGGACGCTTCTTTCGGATATCGGATTATTAACTTTATCAGGGTTTTTCCGCCAATTCTGAGGTTGTAAAATGTAAAAAATGCAACGGTGATATAAAGTTTACTGAATCAAGTTACCGTGGTCTAGGATTCAAACTTGTGATCAACTGTAAGTCTTGTGTAGCAACGAATATGTAAATTCGAGTCCTTTAATTGATGGCAAGGCAAATCAATCGCAGGATCACTTTTATTTTTCGATTATTGGGACTGGGCCACGCTGCACTTGAAAAGTTTTACAGTTTCATGGAACTACCGAAGACATTCACTGAGTCGATGTATAGGAAAATAAGTACCAATGTATTTCAAGCAGCAGAATCCATCGGTGAACATTCGTTGAGAAATGCAGTTAAAGAAGAAATAAATCTGAATGATGGGTGCACGGGCTTGACAGTTTCAGAAGACGGAACGTGGCATAAACGCGGATTTTCGTCACTTTTCGGGGTTCCCTCCTTGCTTGGAGATAAATGTGGTAAGGTGCTCGATATTTTAATAAAATGCTCCTACTGCAAAGAATGCGAATCGTGGAGCAATAATATTGGAACTCCGGAATATCAAACGTGGAAAGAAAGTCACGAGGATCACTGCAACACTAATCACCAAGGGTCTGCTGGGAAGATGGAGGTTGACGCGATGAAGGAAAATTTCCAGCGCTCCGAAGAAAAGCACTCCGTCCGGTATGTAAATTATATTGGTGATGGTGACAGCAAAACTTACAAGGCATTAGTTGAGAGCAAACCATATGAAGACGTAAATATTATAAAAAAGAATGCATTGGCCATGTCCAAAAACGTATGGGTACTCGACTGCGAAACGTTAAAAAACAGAACAAAGGGCTTGGAGGACGAGGGAAACTGACAGATAAACTGATCGATGAACCCCACACACCTCAACAGAACGGCATCGCAGAACGAAAAAATCGAACCTTAGTGGAAGCTGAACGCTGTATGCTGATACATTCCGGACTGCCGACACAGTTTTGGACCGAAGCGGTAGCTGCAGCCAATCATGTCCGAAATATATGCACGACCAAAGGACTGTCAGAAGGAACTCCATATGATCGATGGTTTAACAGACAGCCAGATGTCTCACACTTCCGTTCATTTGGTGAACAGATATACATACTTGATAAGATTACCAGGAGTCTCTGTCGGGTATTCCATGAACTCTAAAGGCTACAGGATATGGATACCTAATGAACGCAAAGTACATGTCTCCCGAGATGTCAAATTCCTCGACAAATTCAAAACAGAAAATATTTGTGAAAAATCTCTTCTGAAGGATGACATCGTGGATGAAACAAAGAAAGATAACAGAACAATTGAAGGTGATTCAAATACCTGGACTCCCGTGATACCCGACGTATACATGGAACTACCAGATCAACTTGTGGAAGCTTTGCAGAAGATAGTAGTAACAGATAAAGATGACTCAATTATTGGCGAAGCACATAACATGCTTAAAAGATTAGAGACTGGCAACAAAGTATGTAGACTACGTAAGGCCTTCTACGGTCTTCGTCAGGCAGGTCAATTATGGCATGCAAAATTGAACAAGACTCTTTAATCGATCGGATTGAAACGTTCTTTCTCCGATCCGTGCATTTATATTGACGAACATTAAAAGAATTCTACATTTGTGCTAATTTATGTTGATGATATTTTAATCGCCTCTCGAGAGCTAAAACGAGTCAGCAAAATTAAAGACATGCTTTCAAAGGAATTCGACATCAAAGATCATGGGGCAGTAAACTGTTGTCTTGGTATCGAAGTAAAACAAACAACTGATGAAATATCTATGTGTCAAAGTGGTTTCATCAGAGACGTACTACAAAGATTCAACATGACAGAGTGCAATACTGTGAAGACTCCATTAGCAACCGGAATCAAGTTAAAACACCCTGAAGTTGGAGATCAAGTTATTGATAAACGCTATCATTTTAGAGAGTTGATTGGCATTTTGTTGTATATCGCAGTTTGAACACATCCTGACATTGCTTATGCAGTAAACTTACTAAGTAAATTTAACAGTAATCACGACGAAAGTCATTGGCAAGCTGCTAAACGGATCCTAAGATATCAAAAAGGAACTGTATACCGAAAGTTAATCTTCAAACGAGATGACAAGGATATTCAAGGCTACACCGATGCTAATTGGGGAAACGACGTGTCTGACAGGAAATCATACACTGGATATGCCTTCATTTTATCTGGTGCTGCAGTATCATGGTGTTCAAGAAAACAAAGAGTCGTTGCTCTATCATCGACTGAGGCTGAATATGTGAGTCTCACTGAAGCTTTCAAGGAGGCAATTTATTTGTGAAATTTCGTAAGAGAATTGCGATTGGAAAGACTTTTCAAAATCGTACTCTTCAATGACAATCAATCAGCTGGGAAACTCGTACTCAATCCAATTTATCATGCTAGAACGAAACATGTGGATACAAAGTACCATTTCATTCGTCAGGCACTCCAGAAATATCCTTTGACGTTGGAGTATCGGGCAACTGAGGAAATGACAGCTGACATTTTAACCAAGCCTCTAACAGGACCCAAACATGAAAATTTTGCTATCGAATTAGGATTACATAATTAATGTATCCATTCGGTATTAAAATTGAGAGGGGGTGTTGGAATTACAATATTAATACTCATGACATGTACTGTATGTTTTATAAAAATTGCAACACTGAAATGTCACTGTATAGTAACTACAAATTATTGTTTTATTTACTTTTGTTTCGTGTTTATAAAAATCAGTTTTCGTAATAATAAAATATGTTATAATAAATAATAACGTGTGTTCTCTAGTTTTTACTCAGACCAACAAAAACTTTGAACCTTTAACTACAAGAATATGTACAATAAATAATATGTTTCATTTATAATAAAAAAGATATTTTATTTCAAATAGATCAAGACAGATCATCGTTCCACCATTGTTCTGTTGTTATCTTCAACCCGTATGGTTAAGGTGCAGCATTCCGCCTGAAGTTCGTTAACCAACAATTTGTTATCGCGTAAGTAGGGTTTCTTGTGGTTCTAACAAAAATGTGGATCTGTATAGAATAGAGGAAGGGATATTGGCGCGCGTTTAAAAACCATACAAAAGTGAAGATTTTCAAGAAAATTATTTTAAATCGCAAGAAATATAGTATTTTATTTGATATAATATAAAAATAAAATTAAAATACTCACAGTTTTATTTCAGTTATAGGTACATAATCGTATATAATAGTATATTATTTTATAAGGATCTAAAGTGATACTTTTTGTGCGCTCGTCCATCAACTACAAATGAGGCGCAAAACGTCATTTTCACTCCACATAAAAAATGCATTTTTTTTTCTTCAAACGCCGGAATATTTACCTATTATGTCATATAATTTCTCTGCCACTCGTGAGCGGCAGGAAGACATTTTCTGCCGTAGGTAAACTACAGAAATTCCTTGATTTTAACGAGCGTCAGGAAAAGTATTTGACAGAAAAATCTAACTTTAACTGTTTCTCTAGATTCTGATATGGTATAGCTTTCTATATAGAAATTTTCGCTTCCACCATTATACCAGTTTAATCCACTTACATATCAAAATATTCTAGAGTCACGACGAATTAGAAGTTTCATTTAATGAATGATTTATATGCATAAAAATATTTTCCATTGTCCAGAAATGCACCAAAAAACCCTATTTTGTGTGTCACTGGATTAATCAGGTTACTCTTTTTAAAATTTCATACTTTCCACGTTTCTGTGGCATATTCCTGATCGACATACTACTTTCTTTTCGTGAATCAACTATTTCTGGAGCAAGTTAATATTGAAAGCATCCACTGAACAAACTCCTTATAAATTTGTATTGTATCTACTTCTATACCCTGAGTTGTCCAAATAATAAAATCACATTCCTTTCGTCCTGTTATGAATTTTATTTTGATGAAATGTTTGAGGTTAGAAATGAATTACTTTCTGTAACCGTACAATTAAAAACTTTTATGTTGAAAATATCGTTTATTGAGAGATAAATAATACATTCCAATATTTCAAATTATCCTGTTCCACTAGTATGCTCTCCTAAAACTGATAAAATATTTTAAGAATTAGTTTATTGACACAATTGCCTGTTGGTATATATTATTAATAATTTTTTAAAAAGCAATGTGCGTTCGCCCGGCTTTGAACCCATAATCTTTCACTCGCATGGTGACTGCTCTAACTAATTGAGCTACAAATACTTGGCGAATACTCATGCTTTTTTGTGCAATATTTAGTTGAAGAAATGTAAAGTGACATGGGTTGCGTCAATTCGTTACAAGTCAACAACCGCAGTATGCTAATGGGTAATTCTCTGGTAATATATTATAAGAATTAGTTTATTCTTTATTCTTCAACTAAAGATTGCACGAAAAAGCAAGAGTATTTGCCGAGTGTTTGTAGATCAATTGGTTAGAGCAGTCACCATGCGAGTGAAAGGTTCTGGGTTCAAATCCCGGCGAACGCTCATTGCTTTTCAAAAATTATTACTAATATATACCAACAGACAATTGTGTCAATAAACTAATTCTTATAATATATTCACCAGGGAATTACCCATTAGCATACTAGGTTTTTCTTTCAGGGCAATAAAGATATTTTATTGTCTTCTATCTCATATCCCAAATATTCTATCTTGGATTGTAAGAATTGACATTTATTCCATTTTATTTTGAGACCATATTCAGATGCACGAGTTAAAACCATTTTTAATTTATTTAGGCCTTCTTCACGATCGATAGATGGTATATAATATCGTCCATGTATATTAGTACCATTTCTTGATCAATAAAGTCTTTGAAAATGCAGTTTATGAATCGTTGAAATGAAACGGGAGAGTTGCACATACCAAAAGGTGTTTTCAAAAATTCATATTGACCTTTCGGAGTCACGAACGATGTATACTTCGTACTTTCTTCAGCCACAGGTACATGAAAGAAACTATTTTCACAGTCAAGAGTGGTAAATACTTTTGCTTTTTGTAGTCTATCAATGTGATCCTCTATTAAAGGTAAAGGATATCTATCTTTTATTATTTTCTTGTTGATTTTGCGGTAATCAATACATATTATAGTCGCACCATTTTTTGTTCTTGACTAAAACTATAGGACTAGCAAAATCTGATGAACTAGGCCTTATTATACCATTTTGTAGCCATTCCTTTATTTGTCTATCTACTTCTTTTTGCTCTGGTTGGGAAAGTCTTCGAGGATGCTGATATATTGGCATTTCGTCACTCAAAATAATTTTTGTTTGTATGTTTGTAAACTTACTTGCCTTTGGATGATATTCATTTACTAAACATTTAACATCTTTCGGTACTTTATCCCATTCTTCATTTTCGTCACCCTGAAATGTCATTAAAAAATTATAATGGCGATGTCGTCTGCATAAGCTAAACACTGATGTGTCTGACGGTACAGATTCCCTTTCGTGTACATATAACCCTTCTTCATGACCCATTCCAAAATTAGATTGAAAAGTACCGGGGATATTGGGTCCCCCTGTCTAAGACCTCTCCTAACTTCAAAGGGTGTAGACTTTTTTCCATCTACCATAACTTTACATTTCGTGTCTGTAAGTGTCATTTTAACGAGTCTTATAAGTTTCTCAGGCACTTGGAGTTCTCTCATAATCTTATACAGTTTATCTTTCCTTATGGAGTCGTAGGCTTGTTTGAAGTCGATAAATAACGTATGCAGGGGCAGATTATGCTCATAACTGTTTTCAACTATTTGTTTTAGTGTAAATATCTGATCCATGGTTGACCTTTTACCTCTAAAACCTGCCTGATATTCACCCAACAATTCCTCTGCAATTGTGCTTACTCTGTTTCTTATGCAAATCGCTAGCACTTTGTAGGCTATATCTAAAATAGCAATACCTCTATAATTTTCACATCTAGCTCGATCCCCTTTTTTGAATATTGGGTATATACTTGCATCATTCCATCTTTTCGGCATCATTTCTTTCCTCCATACTTCTTGAATTATCACGCATAGATTTTCTTGTAGTTTTTCACCACCCATCTTGTAGACTTCAGCCGTAACTCCATTTTCTCCTGCGCTTTTATTATTTTTTAGGCTTTCTACGATTTTAATAATTTCTTCGCTTTGCGGGGGCTCTATTTGTGTTCCAGTTCTCCTCTTATCCCCTTACTGCAGTTTCCATGTCATTTTCGTCACGCTCTTCGACTGCATTTAGTAGTTCGTCAAAATACTCCTTCCATCTACCCACTTTCTCGTCTCCTGCGACTAATTGTCCATTCTTGTCTTTACAGTAAATCGTTTTCGGTTGGTAACCCTCCTTTTGTTTCTTCACTTCTTGGTAAAAATTTCTTATAAACTTATTCTTATAATTATCCTGTGCTCGCTCTAAATTTCCTTCCATTTCCCTTCTCTTTTTGTTCCTACATAAGGTTTTAAAAAATTTCTTTGCTTCTTCATAGTTTGTTTTATTTTGATCACTTTGGTTCTGATACATCCTTACTCTCGCCGTGCTCTTTGCATTCATTGCTTCTAAACACTCATTATCGAACCACTTTTTATCCTGCTTCTTTTTTTGTTTCTTCAATACCTTTTTCGCTACCTCGCACATAGTGCCCTCCATTTTCCTCCACCTGTCATCTATTTTTTCTAGGTCTGATGGAATTTTCAGAGTTCCTTGCATTGTTTCTCTAAAAACAAGACTTGTATCCACATCCTGGAGCAAATGCATATTATAACGCTCCACCCGGTCTTTATTTTTATCCATTTTACAAGGAATTACTTGTTTCATCTTAATCTTTACCATAAAATGATCTGATTCCGCTACCGCCCCTCTTTTGCTTTTCACGTCTTTTATTGTATTAGCAAATTTTCTTTCTACCATAATATGATCTATTTGGTTGCATGTATCCCCGGTAGGTGAGATCCATGTGCCTTTATATATATCTTTCCTCTCAAACGTTGTACTCATTATTCTTAAATTATGTTCCGACGCGAATTGTATTAGTTTGTTTCCGTTTTCATTGGACTCCATATGCTTGCTAAAACCTCCTGTCACATGTTTGAAATATAGATAGATATATTATATATATATATATATATATATATATATATATATATATATATATATATATATATATATATATATATATATATATCTATTATATTTATTTATTTAGAACATTGATATATCGAAACTTAAAAGCAAACAGATATACAAAAGTGTATTCGCTTTTATATATCACGCAGCCAATCAAATGAATTCACTGGCTTAGGAATTAATAATAATATTAAATTGCTTTATTGGCGAAGTTCAGCCGAATGTCTTGTTATATTTAATACTTTAATAAAAGAAAATATAAAAAAAAATTATAACGACATTAGAAATTAACAATTCAGTAATATTACTCGAGGCCATTAAATACATTTCGCGGACATGGTCCATACAAATGTTTTTATGTTAAATAAAAAAATTAATTTGGTTTTTGTTACTTAGTAAATAATTATTTACCTTACCTATTGATATACTATACTTAACGACGTTATTCTATAATACCTGAATGATATCTCATATTTTGCGCGATATTGCTCTTTATTACCAACTTTTTATTACAAATTATGCATTCAAAATCTTTAATACTTCAATGAGTTTCCATATGCCTTTTCAAGCCACGGTTTTGTACAAACTTTTTATTACAAACAGAGCACTCAAAATTCTTAATACCTAAATGATTTTTCATATGCACTTTCAAATTACACTTTTCTACAAACTTTTTATTACAAATTGAGCACTCGAAGTCTTTAATACCTGAGTGATATTTCATATGTACTTTCAAACTGCTCTTTACTACAAACTTTTTATTACAAATTGTGCACTCAATATCTTTAATACCTAAATGAGTTTTCATATGAATTTTCAAAGTACACTTTTGTCCAAACTTTTTATTACAAACAGAGCACTCAAAATCTTTAATACCTAAATGATTTTTCATATGCACTTTCAAATTACACTTTTCTACAAATTTTTTATTACAAATTGTGCACTCAAAGTCTTTAATTCCTGAATGAGTTTTCATATGCTTTTTCAAATTATAGTTTTGTACAAACTTTTTATTACAAATAGAGCATTCAAAATCCTTAATACCTGAATGATTTCTCATATGAACATTAAAATTCTTTTTTTGTACAAATTTTTGATTACAAATTGAACACTCGAAGTCTTTAATACCTGAGTGATATTTCATATGTACTTTCAAACAGCTCTTTACTACAAACTTTTTATTACAAATTGTGCACTCAATATCTTTAATACCTAAATGAGTTTTCATATGAATTTTCAAAGTATACTTTTGTCCAAACTTTTTATTACAAACAGAGCACTCAAAATCCTTAATACCTAAATGATTTTTCATATGCACTTTCAAATTACACTTTTCTACAAACTTTTTATTACAAATTGTGCACTCAAAGTCTTTAATTCCTGAATGAGTTTTCATATGCTTTTTCAAAGTATAGTTTTTTACAAACTTTTTATTACAAATAGAGCATTCAAAATCCTTAATACCTGAATGATTTCTCATATGAACATTAAAATTCTTTTTTTGTACAAATTTTTTATTACAAATTGAACATTCCAAATCTTTAATACCTGAGTGATATTTCATATGTACTTTTAAATATTTATTTCTCAAAAACTTTTTATTATAAACTGAGCATTTAAACTCTTTATTGTTGGCATTAGTGTCCAACGTAATTGATTTCTTATTCAATGCTCTGTTATTATCGCTAGTACTAGTACTTGGACTAAAATTTTGAACAGGATCTAATAGTGATTCGTTCTTAACAAGTTGTTGATAAAGTTCTCTGTCTGTGATATCTTCAGAGGCAACCGATTCTTCTTTGATGTCAATGTTGTCTTCTACATCAAACTTCTGATCATTTTGTTCGTTCGATGAGAGTAATACTTCATCCACCTGTTCTTCTTGAACTACCCGCTGATTATTAATATTTATTCCCATTTGTAATTCATTGAATATATGTTCTTCTGTTTCGCTGGATGGCAATAATGAATCTTCAAATTCTTCTTTAATATTTAAAAGAATATCGCTCACTTGCTTTATCAGTTGTTTACAATTAACTATTCTGATTTGTAATTCACTGAATTCCTGGTTCTGGGTGTAGTTGGTTCCTTGTAATAGTTTTATGTAATTTTTATAACGATTATAGTTTTCCAAACACTTTTTCTTAAATGTGTAAAACGAACGAAGTGTTGTGTGGCATGAGTCACAAATGTATATAGGATTCCCCGGGTCCAAAATTGTCTGAAAGAAATAAAATGCGCTGTACAAAAACTAAAATCATGAGATCAGTTGTTTATGTTTAAGAACCACGTGCATGAATTTGAGCAGTAGATACTTAGGAAATGTTATTACTCAACGGATGATGAAAATTTAGAACAGGTAAGGGAAGAGTACAATATTAGACATAGCTTAGTAAAGCATGCTTTCTTTTTCTTTTCAAGTAGCTTGAAAAGTGTCTTTATAAATTACCTTATAAGTATATTTATACAAAATCTCTAAGTTATGGGCTAAATACCCCATGGTCGTCTACTAAACGACAACATTGACGTAAGCAAGTATCCGATTAATATTAATTTTAATAATTGTGCTTCTGTGTCTTTTACTATGAATAAGTAATATAAATAAGTTCTTAGGTACTATTTATTTCAGTGTACTCTATTCTATTTTACTGTTATTATATTATTGAACTGCCAATGTAATATAAATTCGCTAGAGGACTAATGTGAATCTACAAAAAAAACAATTACATTGTTAAAGGTACGCCAAGATTGCGCAGATTCCTTCCCCAAAAATTGTAATATCTATATGTTACAGATTTTGAAAAAAGTGATATCTAATTAAGCCAAGAAAAATATTCTAATTTAAAAAACCTTATCGACCAGTTTTAAAAATATCGGGTCAAATAAAAAAAAAATTATTAAAAAAAACCTTGGCGACCCCAGTGTTTAAAATGTTACCAGTTTAAGTAACATTTTAAACACTGGGGTCGCCAAGGTTTTTTTTAATTAATTTTTTTTTTTGGTAGATATCACTTTTTTTGATACAATAGTTTGACCCTATATTATAAATGATATTTGGTATTGGTATATTGTTATTACATCTTTCTATAAAAATCTAAATTCGTTCTCAAATAAATATATAAGCATGTTTAGAGTTTCTTGGCCAAGTTTGTTTTTCAACGTGAGAATCATTTGCAAGCATCCATAATTTTCCTTTTTTAATCATATTGTCTAGTGTCCCTCAGCCATTGAAGTACCATGGTGAAATATAGCACTGATCACTTTGTATCTATATCCTTGAATCAAATAAATTCCCATTGAAACGTTTTAAATATTACGTGTATCAGTTAGTTTGCGAATATATCCATTTTCATTTTCAAATAACAGAATTTGGCAAATTAATACTGTGCCAACAGAAACTAATTCGGTTTTATGTAATTTATGTGAGTGTAAGCATTCTGAACATTGAGCTTCTACATTTTCTCTCACAACCAATTGTTTATTAATAAGCTCTTGCATAGTAATGCTCTTATTACTACAATCACGTATTGGAATAATAATAAATACTATCGATCGGCCTGGCTTTGCCAGGCCTCACGCTAATCTCCGCGGACACTGAAATAGAATTAACTTCAGTGAGACAATAGACACAATATAAATTAAATTATTACGAATCTAAGGCTTTTAAATTCTACACGTCTGTCCAACTAAAAATATTTTAATATATACTAAATATGATAGGTTTTGAATCACTATCACTAAAACAATTGCCGATCAAAAAAAAAATCCAATTCTACAAGAAAGCCCTTCAAAAGACCTTTCAATTGATACCAAAAACGATGAATTTTGATGTCCTTTCATTAAAACAATTGACGATCGAAAAGTATTCATTTTATACGCGAGCCCTTCCAAAGATCTTTTATTTGATACCAAATACGATAGGTTTTGGAGTACTTTCACTAAAACAATTGATAATCGAAAAGTATTAAATTTTGTACGCGAGCCTTTCATAAGATCTTTCATTTGATACCAAACACGATAGGTTTCGAAACACTTTCGCTTAAACAATTGCCGATCGAAAAATTATAATTTTGCACGCAAGTCCTTCAAAAGACCTTTCAATTGATACCAAACACGATGGATTTTGATGTACATTCATTAAAATAATTGACGATCGAAAAGTATTAATTTTTTTACGCGAGCCCTTCCAAAGATCTTTTATTTGATACCAAACACGATAGGTTTTGGAACACTTTCGCTAAAACAATAGCCGATCAAAAAAATTCCAATTCTGCATGCAAGCCCTTAAAAAGACCTTTCATTTGATGCCAAACACGATAGGTTTTAAAGCACTTTTACTAAAACAATTGACAATCGAAAAGTATTAAATTTTGCACGCGAGCCCTTCAAAAGACCTTTCATTTGATACCAAACACGATAGGTTTTGGAACACTTTCGCTAAAAAAATTGCCGATCGAAAAAAATCCATTTCTGCATGCAAGTCCTTAAAAACACCTTTCATTTGATATCAAACACGATAGGTTTTGAAGCACTTTCATTAAAACAACTGCCAATCGATAATATTCCAATTTTGTATGTAAGCCCATCAAAAGACCTTTCAATTGATACCAAACACGATAGGTTTTGGAACACTTTCATTAAAACAATTGCCAATCGATAAAATTCCAATTTTGCTTACAAGCCCTTAAAAAGACCTTTCATTTGATGCCAAACACGATAGGTTTTGAAACCCTTTCGCTAAAACAATTGCCGATCGAAAAAAACCAATTCTGCATGTAAGCCCTTAAAAAGATCTTTCATTTGATACCAAACACGATAGGTTTTGGACACTTTCGCTAAAACAATTGCCGATCGATAAAACTCCAATTTTGCATGCAAGCCCTTAAAAAGACCTTACATTTGATACCAAACACGATAGGTTTTGAAGCACTTTCATTAAAACAATTGTCAATCGATAAAATTCCAATTTTGAATGGAAGCCCTTCAAAAGACCTTTCAATTGATACCAATGACAATGGGTTTTGAAGCACTTTCACTAAAACAATTGACGATCGAAAAGTATTAAATTTTGCACGCGAGCCCTTCAAAAGACCTTTCATTTGATACCAAACACGATAGGTTTTGGAATACTTTCGCTAAAACAAATGCCGTTCAAAAAAATCCATTTCTGCATGCAAGCCCTTAAAAAGATCTTTCATTTGATACCAAACACGATAGATTTTGGAATACTTTCGCTAAAACAATTGCCGATCGAAAGAAATCCAATTCTGCATAAAAAGACCTTTCATTTGATACCAAACACGATAGGTTTTGAAATACTTTCGCTAAAACAATTGCCGATCGAAAAAATTACAATTTTGCATATGAACTTTAAACATATATTTTACACAAATTTGATAACTTTCAATGTCAAAAGTCAATCAATTTTAGTTTTGTACTTGTACTGGTTTTGCATCAGTTTCCGATCGATAATATATTACACCTACTTTGATTTTGAGACATATAATTCCTACTCAGGCACTTGTAAGTTATATGAGAGAAGCCGCGCACTGTTCTTAATTCCTGACCCAACCAAGTATGTACTACTTTAGTTGATAATTCATAAATGTGTTTTTACCGACTATGCAGATGATAGGTTTTTCATTCGTTTTCTGTAGCCAGTTTGTTTTTGTGTTCAAAGATAATTTGCGTTTTCTAGTGCTAACGGTTTTAGAATTGTATTACTATTGCTATTTAGTGCACTTAATCTGTATTTTACAATATAAACAGTTTTTGCGATTTCTAGTTCAGTTTAGTCAACGGTTTTTGTGTTTCATTACTGTTGTCATTTGGTGTACAATACAAACTGTAATATCTTCTACGAGTACAAAGTACTGCATCGTCGGATGTCAGGCTATTGGTAAGTATTTTTATTATTCTGTAGATTTTAATATACTTGGTTGCGAAATTTGAACATGCATGCTTAAAGCTCTCCTCACCCCTCCAAATATGCACAGCAACACGATTTTCGCAAACAGATACATTTTCCTTATGTTGATTGTAGATATTCGCCAATTATATATTTTAAATTTGTAATTTTTTTAAACAGATGTCCACTATCATCGATTTTCTAATCCAGAAGAGGATTTGGTTCGTTTCAACAAGTGATTGGATATATTGGACATGGACGAGTTTCGTTTGATGGATAGTACGAGCACCGGTAATTTATAAAAAGTGTCGAATATAACGAAATTACCAGGCTGTAGTATCCTTCATTTTCAATCGTAACAGCGTTTACAACTATTAAAGACATAACTTTACAGTTTATAAAATTAAATGGTGAAAAAAGCAATGTTGTCAAATATTTATAATCATTTGTGAGAGAAAATGTTAATTTTTATTTCATAATGTATTGATCACAAGGAACTTGTAATAGATTCGAAAATATCCATTTTAATTTTGAATCACTATATAAATGAAATAAACAGTATAATAATAAGGAAGAAAAAAATGGTACATTAGTAAGTAAAGTCAAACTGTGCTATGAGAAAATTGTAAAATTAAAAATATTACAAATAAAATATAGACACTAATTTACAGTTCCATTTTTTGTTGATTGGAAAATTTTAATTACTTCACAATTTCTTTAAAAAATTGTATATTATGTGACTAAAAATATATATTTCATGTGATATAAATTCCCGGCTACGCTTTCATATCTAGTATAGTTCTTGACACAACCAAGAGATGGCGCTGAAAGAGGGCGCCGGCCTTTAACATTTAAGGACGTTGAAAGGACGGGATATGGCATTACGATACTGTAGCATTGCTTGAAGTGAGGCTAGGGCAAGAGAAAGAGACAACAATAGTTTTTCCGCACCGTGCTGCGCTAAATCGCTTCTTCCAAATATTTTGAATTTTTGTGTAAGAAAAGTGGCGTTTAGACGTTGTCAGGAGATGTATGTGAATATAATCACGAGGTGTTCATTTATGTTTGAATCGTTGCGCTGTGTGGAATTGGAGATTTTTTTTGTAGATAAGATGGTAACTAAGTGTTTAGTTTGTACACTTATGTTTGTTGTTGTAGTTTTGATTTGTTTAAAAACATAAATTTGATATTTATTCTCAAACTTCCTCTTCATATTAACAGGTTTTATATTTATTATTATTAGTAAATATTGTTGAACAATTACAATTACAAATATTTATTTTAATCGATAGATTACACTACTAATAAACGTTAATAATTTCAGTTTTCTTGTAAAAATGTATTAACTTTTAGGGAGAATGATTCTGTTCTGTCCTGTTTAAATTTCAAATCTCTTTATGACACATGCGCAATAGCATGGGCTAAGCACGGTACAGGAAATAATACTTCTGTCTCTGTCAATCTGCCGAGCCTCACAGTCTTGACTTTAATGCCTTTCAACGTCCTTGTTAACATTACAGTCTCCTATCTATTGTAGGTATATATAGTATCTTTGCTCCTACTACTTGTAATTTAACAGACTCTATTCCACGTATGAATGCAGCTGAGAGGTACTGGTGACGGTGTCTTATCACTGATCACTGTGAGAGAAACCCAATTTAAATTTACAAAATATTTTTCAAGCTACTTGCCATCATTTTAACGTTTTGGTAGCTATTTAAAATTGACAACTTACGCCCATATATTCAATAATATATTTCAAATGATTGCATACATAGGTGGAATAGAGTCTAAGATCTACATTTCATAAATTAATATTCTAACCTAACTTATAAAAACCTATAATTAAATATAAATCAAAACAATTATTAACTTACAAGTTCTGGCAGAATATATTTAACTTGTGTAATTATTTCATATGTCTTGTTAGTTACTGATTTTAAATACTTGTTATGATTTAAACACACGAAACAAATACTGTTCAAATAATACATTTTTTTTTAATACAACCACTGACATGAAATTATATTAACCACGTAAATGCAAATTATATAAATACACACGTTTGTACTATTTTCCCAAACCGTAGTTAATTATAATCAAAACAACATCAAATCTCCAAGAATGACAGAATGAAACAGTGTAAAAGATGCGTCGCGAAAACAGCAACATATTTGATATATTCCTACCGTTTTCTCAAATATTTTCCAGCTGAAGATATGTCGCAAACAAATAAACGTTACTCGGTAAAGTTTTGAACTAAATTTAACATTTCGAAATAATCAATGTCGACTATTCAAGGAAAGTCGAGGTAGGGTTGCAGGGTTTTCTTCATATAAATAGTAAACCATTTTCAATAATTATGTTACGGCAATAACTTTTGTGCACATCAGGGCTGAAATTCATGTTTTTTTGCCCTAAAAAGCGGGCTTAAACACTTCTTTAAATAAATAAGGTTAAAGTGACGCATTCTGCCTGAAGTTCGTTAACCAACAATTTGTCATCGCGTAAATAGGGCTTCTTGTGGTTCTAACAAAAAATGTGGATCTGTATAGAATAGTGGAAGGGATATTGACGCGCGTTTAAAAACCATACAAAAGTGAAGATTTTCAAGAAAATTATTTTAAATCGCAAGAAATATTTTTAAAATTTAATAAAATATAGCATTTCATTTGATATTATAATATAAAAATAAAAAAAAAATTGCTTACAGTTTTATTTCAGTTACCTATAATCATATATAATAGTATATTATTTTATAAGGATCTCAAGTGATACTTTTTGTGAGCTCGTCCGTCAACTACAAATGAGGCATAAAACGTCATTTTCACTCCACATAAAAAATACTATTTTTTTTCTTCAAACGCCGGAATATTTACCCATTATGCCATATAATAATAATTTCTCTGCCACTCTCGAGTGGCAGAAAGACAATTTCTGCAGTAGGTAAACTAAAGAAATTCCTTGATTTTAACGAGCGTCAGGAAAAGTATTTGACAGAAAAATCTAACTTTAACTGTTTCTCTAGATTCTGATATGATATAGCTTTCTATATAGAAATTTTCGCTTTCACCATTATGCCAGTTTATTCCACTTATACATAATATCAAAATATTCTAGAGTCATCACGAATAAGAAGTTTCATTTAATGAATGATTTATATGCATAAAAATATTTTCTATTGTCCAGAAATGCACCAGAAAATCATATTTTGCGTTATTTAAACTCTTTTTAAATTTCTTACTTTCCACGTTTCTGTGGCATATTCCTGATCGACATACTACTTTTTTTTCGTGAATCAACTATTTCTGGAGCAAGTTAATATTGGAAGCATCCACTGAACAAACTCCTTATCAATTTTTATTACGAGTATCTCTACTTCTATACCCTGAGATGTCCAAATAATAAAATCACGTTCCTTTTGTCCTGTTATGAATTTTATTTTGATGAAATGTTTGAGGTTAGAAATGAATTACTTTCTATAACCGTACAATTAAAAACTTTTATGTTGAAAATATCGTTTATTGAGAGATAAATAATACATTCCAATATTTCAAATTATCCTGTTCCACTAGTATGCTCTCCTAAAACTGATAAAATATTTCATAAAAAATATCCATGACTTTCAATATTATAACATAATATAACACGAAAACCAAAACTAGACATATTTCAAACCACAAATTATGATATACTTATATATTTTCATGTATATCTCTATGTAGTACATCTTGACACACATGATATGACAGCTGTCATACTTCCCGATCATTTTAACGCTGAGTATACGTCAAAGCCCACATTACATGTAAAAAATGAGAATTTCGCGAAATAGCAATAACAAATTGAAATTTCAAAAAAACATTTCATATAATCTTATCCAAAATAAGAAACAAGTAGTACTACATAATTTCTCAACATTCTGCTTTTTGATATGTGTATGAACAAGAATGTTTAATCTTTATAATACGAGTAAATTGGAATTGAATTGTAGATCATGATATCATAATTTTAGGTCTGATTTTCTCAAAAACGCCTCCTACGATTTTGATTTAAAAAAATTGTATATTTAGGAATATGGTCTTCTTTAACACGGGTAATTTTTATCCAATTTGATTGTGGGAGTTTTGAGAGAAAACAAAAAATATACGAAAAAGTCTTGTTTTGAGCGTTTTTTTCCAATATTTTATTTCTTTTCTCTAAAACTGCACAATCAAATTGAATAAAAATTTACTATATTATAGAAGACCATATTCTTAAACATACAGAATTGAGTGTAATTTCTTTCATCATTTGTACGTAGCATTAATGGTATTTAGTTTATTACCATACTTTGAAGTTTTGACTTCAAAATTATATACAATAATTATTAAGTTTCATTTAAAATAAGAATAATATTTCGTTTCAAAGAGATAAATGCAGATCATCGTTCAGATACTAATTTCAGATCGCATTCCGCCTGAAGTTCGTTAACCAACAATTTGTTATCATGTAAGTTAGGTTTCTTGTGGTCCTAACAAAAGTGTAGACCTAACAATTACAGAAAAACAAGAAAATGTTTTATAAAATAATGGTAGAAGTATGGCTCGCTTTTTGAAACTTTTTCAAATCTGATGATTTTCAAGAAATGTATTTCAAATTACTTTTTTTATATTATATATCAAAAAATAAAAAATAAATAAATTAAACATAACATTTTATTTTGACGTTACAATTTCATTTCATTTGTATGTAATCGTATATAAAACTACATATTATGTTCATAGATATCATCTACGAGAAACAGAACAGAATTTTTTTTTATTTCAATAGAGGCTTTCTCGCAGATTAATGTTGAACTTTATATAGGAAATTCACTTAAATTATTTTATTTTTGCCATCTAAACCATCCGGCGAAGCAGCTAAAAATCCTGTATTAGATTGTAAATATACAATTAAACAACATGGTGTTATTTAAATCCAGTTACCTGCTTGTAAACTTTTATTGCAATAGATTGTCGAGTTTTACCCCAATCAGTAGCAGCAGGTGTAATATTCCGAACGTACAGTATTCTATCCACAAGTGGTTCAGTTGGTAGTTTTCGTTTACATACTTCACTATCACATCTTCACGTAAAATAACTACTAATTTATTAATTGCATCATATAATTCCTAAACACTCATATCCGGTTTCTGATACTTATGCTGGGTTGCATGAAAGTATTTATCAGTTTAATAGCAACTAACGGTTCCTTAGGTTTCAAAAAATCGTTGCATAAACGTCATATAATTTTAATGAATCGATAAACATGGGATGGCTAGCTCAGTGGTATGAAGTCGGCCTGTGGATCTTGAGGTTCCTGGTTCGATTCCCACAGGCGACAAATTTTCATAATTTGAAAAAGCTATCCCTGTGGCTCCTCCACCACTAACATGTTTGGAGGCCGTGATTTGACGACTGGTAACCGCACTTCACGCGCAAAAATATATCACTTACCGAGATCTGCTTCAGCAGAGTGCCACACCCAGTAATGGGTAGAAGGCGTGATGATATATTTATTTTATTTATTTATAAACAGTCCTATAGCTAAATATTTAACGGTTCAATAAATCCAGTTTAACATTTATTGTTAAAGTTGCATGAATGAAAAAATATACGTTGTTATTTTAAATTGAAGTAAATTTTTAATTTTAAATTAAATAACTAGTTATCAAAGTGTAAAAGAATTGAAAGCTACAATTCAATTAGTTTTCAAAATTAATAGACGATAAAATATAAAACGAAATAATGAAGCGATTTAATACACGATTAAATCAAACGAACTTGATGCGAAATAAGACGAACTTCTTGTAAAAATATATATATTTAAAACATAAAAGAAAGTATAAAAATATATATACAAAACTTATAAACTAATATTTAAATTAAGCAAGTTATCCGGCAATGGAAACAACAACAACGACAACGTATGATTAAACTAATTTTAAGTAACTAAGTACTTAAATACATGGCAAGATCTACATCTTGACAGACGAGACAACTCGTCTCGTCAGAAGCCAAACTACCACTAACTAATCGTTCTTGTATTCCACGGGATGTTCTGACAAAGGGGGAGAGGGTGGTATCGTTGCGTTTGTCGAGATAGCGGTTCCTACATATGCGTTTACATAAAAAACCCAGACGGGGTTAAATCTATCCGACCCCGCGCTTAGCTATAATTCACCCAGATATGTCATCACATCCCGTGTAACCAGACGCGACAATTCAGAAAAAGCTATAAACTTGATAAATAATGATCTACGGAATACTGAAATTATAAAATATGCTCTAATAAATTTGATAAACAAAATAAACTCTGTCAAGTCATCTTTAGAAAGATACTTAAGATAACGCTTAATTAGTCTGTATCTTTCGAAGCTGAGTTGATAGTGAAATATCATAATTTATAAACAAAACAAAAGTCTGAATTATCAGTTTTGTTACAAAAGCGTAAGTAATTAAATCTACATATATTGTATTAGGGGATAATCAAAATATATTTTACTAGAATTATGTCTTCGTTATCATCGTCCTCGAACGAAGAAATTATTTTTATAAAACTTCTTCCAAGACCCCGAATGTTTCGTAACAGATCATAACCATTCGAAATTTTTGATAAAATAGAGTTTCAGCAAAGATTTGGATTTAATAAAAATATTTTTAAGCTAATATTTCATAAAGTAGGCCTATATTTCGAAAAAAGAACAAAGTGTAGTATATCTCTTTCAATAAGCACGCAATTATAAATAACTCTATGTTATTGTAACAAATATAAAGATAATCAGTCGAGATCGTTGCACCCAGAGCGAGCTCGCATATTTGAGCGTGCGGTTGGAGAGCGAGAGCGGGATATTCTAGAAATCTTCTAGAATTCAAACGGCAATATAAAAGCGCGAGCAGACGGCTCAAGCCAGTTCCGTTGACAGTTGACTTCGAATGCGTTACATAAATTTCGTGAAATAAATAATAGCTCTAGTGTACATGATATAAATTATATTAGTCTCAGTGTATTTATAAGTAGTGTTTATTAGTTTTTAATAGTTTTTTTTTTTTTTTTAATTCTTTAAATAAATACTTTTATTTTTATTTAACATAAATAGTTGTGAGTAATTTTTTGTGCCTTAAAATTCTACACACATCTAGAAAGACGAAAAACATTACATTAGTATGCAGTAATGCTGTAATATATATATATATATATATATATATATATATATAGCTAAACAATGGTTCTTGAACAACATAAGCTATTTGGGCAACTGTAATAGTTCCAAAGACGTTTTCAATCTGAACTTTTAATTGTACTAAATTTAGTAGGATTCCCTTATAAATTTTTTATTTAAAAAATCCCCAATATAAAAAATAGTTGCACACAGTGATCAGAATATTTAAATCGCATATTACTACATCATTAGATTGGACGCAGTGGAGAAGTAGAATGGTCTGCTTGGTCTCCCGATCTTACACCACTAGACTTTTAAAATCAAAAGTCTACACGGAAAACCAACTAAATTTAGAACAATTAAAAGTTCAGATCGAAAACGTCTCTGGAACTATTACAGCTGTACAAATGGCTAATGTTGTTCAAGAGCCATTGTTCAGCTGTTAATAGAGGAATTTTTGAAAATTTATTATAATTATTGTTAATTTCTTCGTTATTTTGTTTGTTTGTTTACTATTTCCTATGTTTCACATTAAAATAAACTCTCGATATAATTTACATTAGCTAAAAAGTGTATTATTTGGTATAAACTATAATACAACCCACTGAATTTCACCTTATGTGTACAGTATAATATGCTATTTCAAATGTATTAGGCGACTAAATACGTTTTAGTTGGCGGGTTATTATCACTACTTGCTGCAGATTTCAATAAATTTTCAGAATAGTTGTTCATTTTTGGCGACCTCTTTATCAAAAATGTAACTAAAAGATAAAGACAAGTAATTCTATAATAATGGGGTGCTCCACTGTAATCACAAAATAATAAATTTTTATGAACGTTAGACCTAAAAACTTGGCGCGTCAAATGATCAGAGTTTCAAAAATATTATTAGTTTTTTAAGATATTTGTCAAGCATTTGAAAAAATGTGTAATAATTGCAAAAAAAAAATCATTTTGCAAACCTATACAAAACTATAAAGAACAAGACTGTGAAAGTGGGAGAAGCAGAAGAAGTTGATGAAGGAAATGAATATTTATTTATTGGACCCATCACTGGAGGACAGGAGCAGTGTGTGAGAAAAATAAATGATTTTGTCTACAATATCTTTTGTATGAATAAAAAATTAGAGGTTACGTTATTGGACACACCAAGGCCACACAGCAACATATCTCAGACAAATCAGAACCACCCTCTTGCTGCAGCAGCCCCTTAACAATAAAACACATATTAATAAACTGCCTAATACACACACAAACTATAAATAAACACTGTATACCAAACACCATAAAAGAAACTCTTAAGAATACACCACAAACCATACAAAATGTACTAAACTACCTGAAAGACACCGATTATATAAATAAAATTTAATAAAACACCAACTATGTAAAACAACATAAACTGTAACAGTCCTAATAGCCTAGTTGCTGAAGGACTTAAATATTAATTAAAAAAAAGAGGTTACATTAGATACTGGAAGTGATTGTAATGTAATTCCAGTTAAAGTATTAAGAAATTTAAGTAATAATAAGTTAGATTAAAAACAAACGGAACTCAAACTAAATAATTACAATCGAAGTAAAGACTTGTTACGTACAACATTTTTCCTAGTACTGATAATTTAGAAAAGCACTATAATATTATCAGGATTTATAAAATTTTAATGTTGTTACATGGGAACGATGTTTTGCGGCGTTGCTATGGTTTATTTGTTGATTGAAATGTACTATAATAATGATTAAATGCCAAAATAGGAATGGTCGAAATAACTGAAATCAGTGTAAACTCATGCATCGGTGTGATTTATGTTTTGTATTCTGTCACGTTACATTTGAACCAGAAGGTCAATTATTTTACATTCGCGCGCGAGCGAAGGTCATGCACGATATGAACCAATATTGAAATCAAAAGTCAATTTGAAGGCCCGATATTTGCAAGGTCGCTGATAGAATTTGTTTTCACGAGAGAAAATAAAATCATGTCTATCTGAATCAGCTCAATTTATGATTGAAATAAAAACGTTTAATTCCAATTATTGATTAAATACCATAATTTGAATACCAGCACCACTTATATTAAAAGTGATAAAAAAAAATGAGCGTAGAATTTAATTATTATTTCAAAATGAATCAATAGCTGCAATCCATTTTACACTTGTGTAAGCATATGTTTTAATGATATGTATCGCAATCTAATATAAAACAATCTATCTACTTCTGATAGTTGTCTATATATTATATAATTTATGCTCCTTCTGCAATTCTTTATTCATGTATTTGTCAGTATAAATAATAGACGAAGTCCAGGGAATATGTACAGTTTTATTTATACATTTACAATAATAACTTTTGACCTTTCTCGTCTCTCACCGAATACACACTATCCTAAAAACTATCTACAAAGTCACTATGCGCCCTTAATCATTCACACACGTCTCTTCATTCCTCACCTATTCCAACATATTCATACATTTGGCATCACTCAAACACAACCCCAAGAATTCCATTCTCACAATACTTAATATTTCTTAAACCAATAACTATAAATTAACTGGAACGACTAAAACTAAATACATAATTTAAACAAAAACACCCTAAATTAGAAATATTGCCACATATGTTTTAAAATTTTCACAATTAATTGCTCCTCTTCTTATCTTTTCTTATATTTCTCTATTCTGGAATTTGTAATAATAGAAGAAGTACAGATAATAGGTACATCCTATGCCCATGGATGTACCTCTGTCTAATGGGTCGATGGCCCCCCTTTCGTATTCCACAGGAAGATGTAGGCTCCCTGTAGAATTAGAATTATGTTTCTGTTTTACAGAGTAACAAATAAATAAATGAAATTCAAAAACAGACTGTAATTGATTGTTTCCTTTTTTAGTTTATTAGGTAAATCAAATGATGAATATTCACTGGTGTAAACTCTAGAAATGCTTTTATAGCATTGTAATCATGCCCATATTTTTCATAAGGTTGCTTTACTAAATAATAAGGATAAATTCAAATAAATAACGAATAATGGTCATTCACGTCGGTTTATAATATAATACAAATAATAAACAATCTACTCACAATAAACATTTAAAAGTTAGTAATTCATAAACAGCTTTGCTTTCAAGCTTCCACAATTCGTAAGCACTGAGTATTATCACAGATTTATATTTGCATCGTCGTTTGTAACAAATAAATCCGCGTTAATAACCCGGAGTTTCATAAGTACGACTCATGTACTCACGTACAAGGGACACGTGCTTATACTGCATAATTCGCCAAAACTTTTACGATCTATAAATCTCACTACATAGGAAATTAACAGCGTCGTAATTTCGAAATAGTCACGCATTTATAAAAATAAAATAAATAAAATATATCATCACGCCTTCTACCCATTACTGGGTGTGGCACTCTGCTAAAGCAGATCTCGGTAAGTGATATATTTTGCGCGTGAAGTGCGGTTACCAGTCGTCAAATCACGGCCCCCAAACATGTTAGTGGTGGAGGAGCCACAGGGATAGCTTTTTCAAATTATGAAAATTTGTCGCCTGTGGGAATCGAACCAGGGACCTCAGGATCCACAGGCCGACTTCATACCACTGTGCTAGCCATCCCATTTATACGGCGTGAAATTAAAAAAGTCGACGCTCACCTGTTACATTTACATATTTAATTCATGTAAATTACGAACTACACTAATTTCAAAAAAATCTGTTTGAGAAAGTGAAGAAGATAGGTCACATTTGACTTAGTTCTCTGACTGGTTAAAATCGTAAGCAAATTTACACATCAATATAAATAAATAAATAAATATATCAAGCCTTTTACCCATTATTAGGTGTGGCACTCTGCCAAAGCAGATCTTGGTAAGTGATATATGCGCGTGAAGTGCGGTTACCAGTCACGGCTCCCAAAGATTTTATTGGTGGGGGAGCCACAGGGGTAATATTAATTTGGTTATAATTGTTTGTCGGCTGTGGGAATCGAACCGAGGTTATCAGGATCCACAGGCCGACTTGATACCACTGAGCCATTACTCCATACACCAATACGTACATGTCCATTTTTTTATTATTATTATTCATTTCTCTAGTTTAACAGTTTGATCGTGGCCTATATTATAAAAATGCTATAAAACATATATTATAACATAGGCCACGATTTCACAATTTATATACGGAAAATACGAAATAGATTTTTATGTAACTTTCAAAAAATTTAACATTCACGTATGAGTACATGAGCCTGTACACGAAACTCATCTTTATTGTACACATATTAGTTTTTTGGACGTTGCCATTAACAACATCCAAGAAAGTAACTTTATTGGGCGTTGCTATCGGTAATGTCTGCTAAAACTGCTAAAATACAAAATATTTCTTTGAAATAAATATCAAACAAAATAAAAGGTATAGTAAAATACTTGATAAGAATGAAAATGTAGTATAAAATTGATTTCAAACGCAATTAAATCAATGCATGCATTTATTGAAGTGTGGCCAGGGCTCGAAATGGAAATTTTTACGAAACGGAACGCTCGATTTATAATATTTATTATATTATATAAACAATACTCGCAGCTTATATTCCAAGATTTCCCTGTTCTTCCACAAAACTTGATTAAGCAATTTTGCCAATTTTTAGACAATCGTAGGTTTTTGTCGCTGTTTATATCAAAATCTTGAACAGTTTTGCAGATGGAGCACCCTAAAGCTTTTTTTTTAATAAGCCAATTATTATTACTTTGGTATAACTTGGCTTGTTCCACAGTTCAACAAGATGGAAGATCAGAATCAGTTTCTGTAATTATAATAGATTTATCAAATTCCTCGCTAGAATTACTAACAGTTACTTTACTTGTTGTTTGGTCACAGGATGACTTAATTTTTGTCTTCGGTGGTGATAGTGACCGTTTATTTGATAATAAATCAATATCTTGTTCATCTTTCTTGGTCCATGAATGATTTAACCAATTATTTATCAAATTCATGCTTCGTCTTTTATTATAGCCTAAAATTATTGTAATTAAGAATGAAATCTAATTTTTGTATTTATTATGATTTTTTATTTAATATTATTGACATATCATACACTAGCACAGAACAGAATATGCAAGGGCGTAGAGCGCACGAAACATACAAAGCCTTAGAACGCCTTAATTGAAATACTAAAATATGAGCGACAACAATTTGGAGAAATTGTGATTCAGAACGTCTTTCAAAATTAATTCTATTAGGAATTAAAAATAAATATAATTTTATAATATTTCATTTATGTTTTTTGAAAAGTGACGAACCGGAGCGGTATTGTCCATTATTTTACGAGACGGAACGATATAACTGACCATTTCATGAACCGGAACAGCGTTCCGGTCAGCTCCGGTCCATTTCGAGCCCTGAGTGTAGCATACATTTTACATACAGAATTCATAATGTAGTTATATAGTGTAAACATAAGCAAGTGGTAGTTGTGACGTCATCGGTCACTCTGGTTATATTTTGTTAACCATTGACAAATGCGCAGCTGGATTCGCGCAGAGAACTCACTAAGTTTTTGATTCAAAATTTGTTGAATTATTTTCAACTTGTTCTCACCCTTTTGACATACCGAGTTCTTACTACAAATAATGGCTGGTACAACGAACTTGGTTTTTGCATGTTTTAAGAGTAATATATTTGGGTGTTTTATCTATCTGTAACATGTTAAAATACAAAAAAAACCGTGTGGTATCAGTCATTGGCGTTTTTAGAATTTAAAACGCCTTTAATAATTGCAAAATTAAAACATAAAAACAAGCTGTATTATTTGTCAAGCGGCTAATTCAGCATTGTCTTACATTATTGGGAAAAACTGTCAGGACTTGTCTGTTTTAAAAACAGTAGTTATTAACTCTGCGTTATTGTTGTATATTTAACTATAGGCTATTAAGTATTTATTTACCACTTTGCACAACAGAAACTTCTTCTCAATTTCATAATAGGGAGCCTATCCTATAGCATATAGTGGAATTCGAAATACTCGGATATAATCATATTTTTGTAGGTATTTTGAAGTAAATATAAAGAGAAAAATCTGGTGTCGTGACCACACGACTTTCTAATACACAGTATATTTAATATTTAGAATATATGAATCTTATATAATATTATTAAACATGTAATTTAGTTTTTCAGAAATTCAGCATTACATAAGTAATGCAAGTTGTAAAACTTACTCCTTGCGTTTGACAATTATTATTTGACATATAACATCTTTGGGGGCCGTGAATTGATGGCTGGTAACCGCACTTCACGCGCAAAATATATCACTTACCGAGATCTGCTTCGGCAGAGTGCCACACCCAGTAATGGGTAGAAGGCGTGATGATATATTTATTTATTTATTTTATTTATGGCCAGTTTTTCAATCGGCTGTTATTGTTACTGTTATAATTATCCTTCTGTTAAATATAAAAATCTGTTTATCATTGTCTTGTTATGTTACCAGGCACACAAATATCAAGTAAACAACAGGTTAATTTAACAGGTACTATTTTTGGCCGGTAAGATACAAACAAACAAGTTAATTACAAAAGTATACATTTTTTTCAATTATTTTGAAAATGGTGAATTATAATGTCAATGCATTTTCGGATTCTGATGAATAAGCAGAAATAAGAAATGTTTTAAATATAGTATTAGGAATGCGATTGAATATACCTAGAGTTCAAGATGTAGTAGTGGCTACCTGAAGTAGATGAAAATGAAACACTTCGAAGACAATTAATTAATTATTACTTTTCTCGTATGTTGTAGTTAGATAATACTTAATATTAAATTGGATAAAAAAATATATGTAGGTACTTTATTACTTTATTACATACTTTTATGTTATACATTATATTTAAGTTTGCAAATATATAAATATCGTATTTTATTTTATATTTAATATTTATCTCTATTATTGAAACAATATAACATTTGTTTAAGGAATAAATTATGGAAACTACATAAACGTAATTAAAAATTTATAATTACTAAGCAGAAATTTCATTAAATGCAAATTTTATTCTTATTGAATGAAATAAAAAAATATTAAACTTCGAATACAGAATCTGACCATATTCTTAAACTTTTTTTGACTATATTAATCGTTAAATTAATTATTCAATACGGCAAAAAATATGAATGTCTTTTAAATATTTTCCAAATAAAATAAATTATATTTTAATTAAATTGTTCAAAGTAAATTGTTTAATCTCTTTTTCTTTTTTTAAATATCAATTACTAATTCTTTTTTACTAATTTTGGTGTCAATACATTTTATTTTCTGGTTGAGATAATATATTTTCAATCTTTTCTCTTGCATATTTAACTTTACAGCTTCATTTTGAAATTCAATTAATTCTAATTTTGTCTTTGTTATGGCACTGACGTTTTCCAGCGTATAATCCCTTAATTGTTTAGTTTTACCTCTATGGCAAGGTACTTCTGAAAAAAATATAAAATTTATAATATTTTTCTTATACAAAATATTTTCTAGATTATTTTACTTGTTACTGCTGAAGTGGGTTCTGACTGAATACATATTTTAATTAACAGGCATAGTTACAGCATTTTGAATATCTTCTGTGTGCAAGGGTAGTATTAAAACATCTTCTAAAACTTGTGCAGATTTGGTCGTGACGCAATCTTCAATTGAGAAGCAACAATTATTATGATATAATTGTATTTCGTATGTATAATATACATAAACCTACAATGAATAATGCGTATATAGGTAAAAAACAACAAGTGCCGTTTATATAATAATTATAATTACATATCGTATATATTTATTTATCTATATTTATTTTCTTACCTTATCGTCATTATTTCGAGCCATTAGTCCTTCAATAGAAAGTGATATGGAAAGTAATTTTTCTTCTAAAGGTGTGAAGTCATTTTTTTTAAAGTTCCCTCAGCCCGTTTTGTACAGCTGTTGCTTTTCATCAAATATTCGTACTTCGTTTTCAATGTTCTACATATTCGTGGGCATTGTCCATTTAAATTGTTAAATTCTTCTGTGAGTGTATCCAAAGCTGCTTCTTTTTCCGTCCATGATTTATGATCTGAATTTTTACATTAAATAATCTTTGAATATTTAACAGCTAAATTGATGTAGCCACAGGGGTAGCTTTTGAAATTATGAAAATTGTTTGTCGTCTGTGGGAATCGAACCCGGGTTCGCAGGATCCACAGGCCGACTTCATACCACTGAGCTAGCCACCCCATGACTTCCTTATACTGTGTATAAGAAAGTAAAAATTAAGATACCGCCAGGATTTGAGTTTAATTTAATCATATTTTTTATATAAGTTAAAGTCATCGAAAATTGTGCAATCTATTGCTTGTTAATAAGTAAACGGTTTTATTCAGTGTTCATGAATTAAACACTGATTTTTGTAGATTTCTTTAGTTTGAATATTTATAATATAAATTTTATATTATAAACATGTTATAATGTCTGAAAATCAATTCAACTGTTTTTTTTTTAATATATATTCATTAAAATAAAATCAACAACAAGAAACATCATTACATCATACATCACAATCAAAAACAAAACTACATCATTCATAATTCCGCATTCCTCTGCAGTGCGAGGAATTTAAATTCGTAGGTGACTTGATGATAATTCCATATTTCCTGGATCTACAGTCGCAGTGACAGCTTGGATTCGTTCTTGCAGATAACTGTGATCTATGTTTGTGCGAACCAATACTGCGCACATTCACACTTCACACATAGTATGTGAATGTGATAACGCAAAACGCAAGACGCAACGTTTGTTTTAAACCGCAACATCGCAAGCTGTAGTATAGAGTTGTGTATGCAATAGTGCTTGCGACAACAGAACGTTAGGAATTGCAAAGCAGAAATTCCTTGGAATATGCGAACGGCTTATGACGTAAGTCCTGGACAGATAGCGCAAAAGCAAAGCTTAATTAGAAACAGAATCTGTATACTCGTATATTTTTTGGCACAACATGAATTAAAGGTGAATCATTTGAACAAATTGCCTTTTAAATCTCTTTATAAACACTAATCGATATTATTATGAAAATTTGTCGTTTGCTGTTAATTTCACGCAAATATATTCTAGTTTGACTTTTCTGTCAAATACTTTTCCTGATGCTCGTTAAAATCAAGGAATTTGTTCAGTTTACCTACGGCAGAAAATGTCTTCCTGCCGCTCACGAGTGGCAGAGAAATTATATGACATAATGGGTAAATATGGGGTGGCTAGCTCAGTGGTATGAAGTCGGCCTGTGGATCCTGAGAACCTTCGTTCGATTCCCACAGGCGACAAACAATTTTCATCATTTCAAAAAGCTACCTCTGTGGCTGCTTCACCACTAACATCTTTGGGGGCCGTGATTTGACGACTGGTAACCGCACTTCACGCGCAAAATATATCACTTACCGAGATCTGCTTCGGCAGAGTGCCACACTCAGTAATGGGTAGAAGGCGTGATGATATATTTTATTTTTTTTTATGTTCTCTCCACAGCTTTTAAAATGTATTTATCTATTTGAACTCTGTACAACAGGAACTTAATCAAAATTATAGGATCCGGACACAGCAAGCCTCAGTGTGGTAGTTCATATATTTTCAGTTTGGGTGGTATTCAAACACTAGATCTTAGGATTCGAATGTTGTAACACTCACCATACCACCATATTGCCGGACATATATAAGTTGAAAATTGTATAGTCCCACTAGAATATGAAAGTTGACGTTTAAATTATTATATTGTTGCGGTTTCTTTCATAGGTTTGCATACGATAAAGGTTTGAAAGAAATATGACCTTTATATTTTGCTACAAAAAAGATAGTCGCAATTCGGACAAAAAAATAATCACAAAGACATGATATATTGTTAACGTTTCGGTTGATTTTCAACCATCCTCAGAACTGGAAGAGAAAATCGATTTCAACCATCCTCAGAACTGGAAGAGAAAATCGATTTTATTACAATAATATTTATAAATTTATAAATTTAAACAATAAAATACAAAAGTATACATACCTAATAAATATCAAAACTTTAATTTATTTTGAAATACTTAAACAGAAGTACGTTAGTGATGGAAAGGAAACGAAATTGTACATATCCTAATAACATTCCAGTTCAATTAAATTACAATGTTAATACAGATGTAGTTGATCGAAAGACGACTGAGTGACTGAATGTGAAAATGAATAACGATCTTGTGAAAGACGAAACGACTTGTTTGCCAATCCAGTTTAGGAAAGAAACCTAAGAGTTGTCTGAACAACAAAGTAGATGGCGATACTACAAATATAAGTCAACAACAGTTATTTAAAATATTAATATATAAATTACTTAATTTATCAATGTCAGTCCTTAGGTTGATACTATTATTATCTAATTTAATGTGTAACATTGCTAAAAATAACCTCTTTTGTAAATTTGGTTCAATATCTAAAATTTTTACATTCTTAAAATCGAAAGTATGAGGGCAGGGTGAAAAGTCCCTGAAAAATTAAACAAAAAAGATTTATTTGGTCAAAACATATTTTATTTCTCAACATAATCTCCTTGTAGCTCGATACACTTCGTCCAACGTTTTTCTAATTTTTCGATCCCTTCGAAATAATACGATTTTGGCAATCCTAGGCGTTTATCTCAGCGATGATCTCATCGTTGGAGCCAAATCTCTTTCCGCCGAGCCATTTCTTCAAGTTTGGAAATAAATAAAAATGGTAAGGGGCCAAATCTGGAGAATATGGTGGATGACGAACCAATTCGTAGTGCAATTCATGCAATTTTGCCATTGCGACTGTGGACCTGTGCGCCGGAGCGTTGTCTACAATGCGGCACCCATCTGGCAGATAGCTTTCTCATATCCAAAAATTTATGCAAAATGTTCCGTACCCGTTCGGTTGAGATGCTCATAGCCTCAGCCAGCTCGTGCACTTTAACTCGCCGATCGTCAGACGACCAGAACGTTCGGCGTCGTTTGTATTCATACTACCACAATGAACATTAGTAAACTACACATCGAATCGATGGTGAGGTGTCCCCATAATGTTTAACAAGCGATGCTTTAGTTTGCGTAATGTTTTTTCCACGCAAGAAATCAAGACGCAAAATTAACTTTTTTCCATGTTTTCAAAAATCTTCAAGGTTTAACTTTTATACTATGTATATTGAATATTGATAGCAGTTCCAAGAAATAATTGATTATTACTAATTAGGTATTTTACGGCATGAAAATTTTAAATGGAATATTTGACTTGGGTACCTGAAAACAGAACGTTGGTTTCTATGAAAAGAAACCACAACTTATAATAATTTAAATGCAAATTTATATACTCTATTGGAACTACACGGTACTATTTAATTAGGAAAATGTTGCTCAGTAAAATAATTGTTCCACGCACAAATGCTTGACTTAACAATGTACCTATTAACTGTGCAACTGTTTATACATTTTACATTCTGTTTCTGATAAGGTGGTTGTAAGTTGTATTTAGCCAACTCAAACCATCAAAGGTTTGCAAATATAAAAGGCGAGATAGCGAGAAGGCTGGATCAAAAAGATGTCTTCTACATTCGTTCCCTGCGCCGAATCAGCACTCAAGTGCAGGTCTTGAGTGCTGATTCGGCCCAAGATTCCTTTTTAGGTTTCCGTTACATGTGTGTGATCTAAGCCACCACATGGTCAGTACATATTGAACCAGAAAAAAAAGAAAGAATATCAAATTTTCGAGCTAAATGCTACTATTTTCTTTTCACCATTTTCATTTTAATTGTCTATATTAGTTAGTATTAATGTCATTTACAACAAGTAATATAAAAAGAGAACTTCTAGAAACAAGTCACATAATTTTTAATTTTATTTAATAATTAAATGTAGGTATAAATATTTATTAGATAACATTTCTTACTTGATTTATAGAGTAGGTGGCTCAGTGACATCGAGTCGGCCTGTGGATCCTGAGAACCCTAGTTCGATTCCTACAGTCGATAAACATTTTCACCACTATGGCTCCCCTACCACTAACATTTTTGGGGGGCGTGATTTGACGACTGGTAACCGCACTTCACGCGCATAAATTTATCTTACCGAGATCTGCTTCGGCAAAGTGACACACCCAGTAATGGGTAAAAGGCGTGATGTTATATTTATTTATTATATTTTTTTATCCTTACTTGATTCAGTCGAATGTTTTATTTATTTATTTAATTTTAAATATTTTAATCTTTCTAAATATGAACAACACCACCATTTTGTTCACCATTCAGTCATTCATCACCCACCTCCATTTCATATTACACATCATCAATTAGATGTAAGTAATAATAAAAATATAGAAATAAAAATAAAAACACTTGATTTGTCCACAAATATAATATTTATTAAATATACTACGATCGTTTCGACTTTGCAGTCGAATCTGATGATAACTGCAAAGTCGAAACGATCGTAGTATATTTAATAAATATTATATTTGTGGACAAATCAAGTGTTTTTATTTTTATTTCTAATTTTATTATTATAAAATGTTCCACCAAGAACCGACTACACAATCTCTTACTTTATTTAGATGTAAGTAAATTTTTGTGAATTTTTTCCTAATTTATTTTATACTGTACTCAAATATTGTTTTACATTTCTTATTTGTGTTTCTTTCCTTATAGCTGAAGATGGCACTAAACAGTGACCGAAATATAAACCATTAACGTCAAAGCAACTAGTTTATTCCCCTTCTACCCTCTCCTTATTTTATGACTTTCAAACAAACATTAAAATTCACAAATAAAAATAATAATGTTTGTATTAGCAGAATCTTAAGAGACATTTAGATTTTGTAACAAGGAGAGTATTGTATTTATGAGTGTTAAATACATATAATTAATATAATATTTTTATTTTCGTGTCGCACATGAGTAAACAGCTCGAGCTCTAATAACACAAAAATATATAAAGCTGGCAATGTAGAAGTTCATAACATGCATTCATCAGAGACTATGACTATATGTCCTTCCTTGTACATAGCCGTGGCGCATTCCGCTGCAGCAGCCATGTGACAGTGCTGATGCCCATGTGATTACGATTCACGCATGGTCTCCTCTGATACACCGCCAGACATTCTACAACAAACTCGGTTGCTAATTTCTGCGCCCAGAGCTGCTAGTTGCAGATGATGTGGTCCATTGCATCTAGGCAGTCAGTGATATGGCGTTTCATCATATGCTTGCCTTTTAACTCTTTTGAATTTCACATCATTAAATTTAATGCAAAAATATCACTACTCTCTCTATCCCTTAACACAAAAATGTACTAAATGGTGAACTCCTTTACTAGAACTGGGCAGATCGATTCGATTAATCGAAATCAAGTCAAAATATTTGTAAAACCCAAAAAAGCGATTATTTTATTCTGAAATAATTTATTTCGAGTCTATAAAAAGCAAATTAATTGAAGAATATTTGCAGTTTTTTTATAAATTTATGTACTCTTATTATAATTTCATGAGGAATTTAATAGTTCAGTAGCTAGCTCAGTCATCAAGTTGGCCTGTGGATTCTGAGAACCCTGGTTCGAGTCCCACAGGCGACAAACAATTTTTACCATTTTAAAACTAGTCCTGTGGCTCCCCCACCACTAACATCTATGGGTGATTTGACGGCTGATAAAGGAACTTCACGCGCAAAATATATCAATTACCGAGATCTGCTTCCGCAGAGAGCCACACCAGGAATGGGTAGAAGGCGTGATGATATATTTATATTTATTTATTTAATAGTAATTTAATAATATATTTTAATATGTTATGTATTTTGATGGTAGGATGAATAAAATGTGCATTTTAAATTATATGTTATATTATATTAATCGATTTCAAACTAAATATACGGAATTGATTTTTAATTTTTAACTATTGAATCGAGTAGAAATTGAATAAATTTTATTTGAAATCGAACTGCCCAGTTCTCCAAAGAATTTAAAAAAATCTATTTTCATATCAAACGATAAATAAATAAAAATAAATATATCATCACGCCTTCTACCCATTACTGGGTGTGGCACTCTGCTAAAGCAGATCTCGGTAAGTGATATATTTTGCGCGTGAAGTGCGGTTACCAGTCGTCAAATCACGGCCCCCAAACATGTTAGTGGTGGAGGAGCCACAGGGATAGCTTTTTCAAATTATGAAAATTTGTCGCCTGTGGGAATCGAACCAGGAACCTCAGGATCCACAGGCCGACTTCATACCACTGTGCATCTAAAAATTATCGATTTGCGATAAATGTCGAAAATAAAAAATTTATTTTTTTAAAATTTGGAGCGAACAAATTTGTTGAATTTAAACATACTATAATAAAAGTTAAACGTAATTGTACAAAATGAGGCAACTAAACAAAGAACAAATGAATATTAGTGACTACTATATAATACTAAAAAAATCATCTTGCTATTACCGGAATTCCATGGTTCAATAGGTTAGAATATCCGCGACCCAAGTGGAAGGTTCCTAGTTCATATCCCGGTGGTGGCACGACTATTTTTTTCAATATTATTTACTATTATCTGACTATTATTATCAATATCCTTCATTCAACATTTAGTGACTAGTGTTGGTAACTATTTTATTACATAATGAGAATATTTAAAAAATGCAGGAAACATTTATGGTAATTAAACACAGCACTGAGCACGTAAAAAGAATGGTTAGAGAGCAGATGTCGTTGATGCTGTTCCCTTGCTCAAGAAATTTGTGAACATGTACAAAATTTATTATAGAATTATTAAAATATAAACTATAAATATCGTTACAAAAAAAATCGATATTTATGTGGCAATATTTAAATTTTAGATTCTTATTGTTTAAATTATATGTTCAGTTAATATCAGTTAATTTATAGTTATTGGTTTAAGAAATATTAAGTATTGTGAGAATGAAATGTTTGGGGTTGTGTTTGTTTTTAAACCAATAAATTATAGTCAAGTGTGCCTGGGTCCATCTGAGTGACGCCAAATGTATGAACATGTTGGAATTGGTGAGGGATGAAGAGACGTGTGTGAATGGTTAAAGACGTATGTGACTTTGTAGATAGTTTTTTAGATAGAGTATACGGGCGATAAACGAGAAAGTTTCAAAAAATATTTGTAAATGTATATTAAATAAACCTGATGTTCCCTGTTCTTCGTCTATTATTATCTTGACAAACATGGGCGTCCGCAAGGGTATCAAGGAAGGGCGCTCGCCCCCTGCTTATTAACTAACCAAATACAATATAAATATGTATATACAGGGTCTTTTTTTCTATATTATACGAGCTCTGGCTATTAATTAACGAGACTGCTTATGTAAAAGAATTTTATTTTAAAAATGATTCTATAATCGAATGCTTTCCTTCAATGTACTGTACGTAAGATTAAAGCTACATTCACAAATCGAAATTAGTTTTTGTTTTAATAACTTTGTAGACATGTTATCTTATGCCACCATTCACAAATCAGTATTTAGTTTTGGTTTTAACACAAAAGTTTGCAAACTCCAAACTTATGTTTTAGTTTTACGTTTTATACTTAGGAATAGACCAATATGACGAAGCGTAGAATGACGTAGTGATATATACTTGTCTCTTTCTATCATCCTTCGCATTGACGATAACCTAAATTTTTTTTATTCGAGTGTCAAAATGAATGGAAATAAAAACAAGATTTTAATACCTACTTGCAAATTAACATGGAAAAATTTAACATTGTTTCTCCTGTGTATAATCTAAAAATTAAGACCCTGTATACATAAAATAAAAAATTAAATTATAAGTTTAAGATGATAAATCTAAGCTGAAACTAAATTTTCAGCAGTATTCCTATAGCCAGCTAACGACATTTTCCCTATCGTAACGATTGAGTAATCTAAGTTTATGAAGTATTCACAAAGACAAAATTTTAGAAAATAAAAACAGTAAAACTGCTAAATCGGAATTTATTGAAGAAGTGGTATCAATTTATGGAAGCGATATGAAGAAAAGTGGGTTGATTGTTATATATAATTGCGACATTTTGCTCGATAAATTAAAACATAACATCGATTTTAAAAAATCTCTGTAAAAAATCGATTATTTAAAATAATCGATGTTTTTTGGCCATCTCTACAACCAGCATAATACAATATAAAATAAGCGCATGGTTCCGCAATCCGTTACTGATATTCTAAATCTAAAATCAATACGAATGCACTTCGCTTGCAAGCCCACATCGCACCCAGGTGCACTCACACGGCACTAGGCGCTGCTAATTAAGGTCAAAGGTCAGCCAGGTGCCAGTTGGGCGACCGAGAACCGTTGTCCGTTGCTCACTTGTTTGGAATGCCCACGTGAGTACGTGTGCGTGGGTTTGTGCTGAAAACTTAGGTTATGTTATGTTGTATCAGTCAGAGATTGTATGTGTTGTGTGGATGTTGATTATGGCAAAGCCGTTAGATGCGAGTTCTTAATCGTGTCCGACACGCTGTAATTGGTTCCGTTGTTGATGGCCTTATATATTGAGTCAGATAACTGAGTAATATGTATACGTGAATTTTGTACTTAACCGAAAATTTAATTTAATTTTCTAGATTATTTTTTGACGTTTCTCAAAACCAATGAAATGTTTCATTGTATGTCACGTGTATGCGTTTTAACCAATCCTGTCATTATTATACTGAGAATAAAACTCTTGTGATTATTCCCGAGAATAATCTCTGTTGTTTGTGACAAATGATAGATAGTTGTCAAATAATTATTTAAAACTGTCAACACGTCAAGTAAAATATGTGGAAAAAATCAATTTAGTTCCATTTCAGATACAGACATATACCAACAAATTTTGGAAATAACTTCCAAGAATACACTAATAAGTAATCAATCGATATGGACTCAGTTCAAAATCTTTTAAGTTGGATGAATCGACCTCAACAGCTAATTCAAAAAATAATCTAATTAAATACAATTCGAGAATTCGATAAATTAGAAAATAATTATCCAGTATAGTTCTCAAACTTGTTGCCAGGCAATAAGTTTTCGAAAGATCTATCAAATTATTTTCAATTTATTCTCACGCTCTTGTTATATTATTACTGATAACATGCAATCACGCATCAACTGAATTGGAACGCACTGAAAAAATAAAAAGTGAGAATTAAAAAAATATATATTGTAAAGAGCTGTTATGGAGGGTAAATCACTCCCCTTTTCTTCCTGCTATTCATCTTGCAGAGTATACACTTTTAATCGTTTGTTTGAAAGAATTTGAATAAAATTTGTTGATATGCTAATAATGGTATATATTTACACGTTAATATCGTGTACACTTTATACATAAATACTTATTGCTAGACATATGACTTTGATATCTGATTTAGGGCTAGTTTTTCAATCAAGGTAAAACGCTGCGATAGCTGGCGGTAAAAGGTTTTACAGCAACTCTAGGCTTCGCTGAATAGCGGTAGAAGTTAATTTTGACACATTTTTGGCATCAGAAAAAATGAATAACAAATGTAGCATCGGTGAGAAGAAAAAAGTAAAATATCTATCTTGATAATTTATAAATAAAAATATTTATTTTATTTGATGCGTCCATGTCTACGCATGAATAAGTTTGGGGTTCTATACTAAAGAGTCCAATGTAGCACGTTGGACCCCAAAAAATACTATTTAAATCTCCACGCGGAGCTAAGCGTAACGTGTTTAATGTGGCACTGAGCATTGGTGTGGGGCAAAGTCTCACCATATAATATGGGGCCCCACGCTGATTTAAGAAAACACCCATCATCTTATTATAAAGGAGAATTTTTATCTGTTAAATTATTTTCATATAAATTTTTACAAACGAAACATTTTACTGTAAAATGGGGCCCATCAAACAATTTTTAAGTTCAAATTCATAATTCTCGATTGAACTTGTATCTATCGTTGAATCCTCCTCACTTTCCGATGACAAAATAACATTGGTAACAAATTCTTCCATAAATAAAATATAAATAAATATATAATCACTACTTTCAACCATTACTGATTGTGGTATTCTGCATTAACAAATCTCTGTAAGTGAAGTGCGGTTATCAGCTATCAAATTTATATCAATTTATGTCAAAATGACAATTTAAATACACAACTCGTGTAGTATACTGGGCATACAAAACAAAAATATAATTTACCTCGGATGAAAAAAAAAACAATTATTATTTTAGTGACTTAAATTATTACTGTCACTTTATATCGTACAGTACAGTAAAACACTGCTGTAACTAACGGCCGCGTTTTACAGTAACCACCACAAAGCTAATAATGGAAACTATGGTTTCTATATCTATCTATTTGTAAATTATATTTCATAAAACTTTTATAATATGTTTATCTTTAATATTTAACTGTGCTCTCCAATTGATCATGTTTATAAATACGAAATTCAGTGTAAAATCTATAAATTCGAAATTCGAAGAAAAATAACAAATTTTCTAATTACACATTTTACAAAATACAAATTTCATCAACAGAGATTGTAGCACGAGGATAGCGAGGGATTAAATAGTCGAGGTCAGCTAAGATACTTTCAACCACAAGTGAACACAACATTTTTTTCTACTATGGGAATTTAAAATTAACAGATTTTTCATTATTACAATGAAAAAATAAATGTAAAAAAATTACATTTGTGATCTACAAAAAGGCTCTTTGCCAAGAGAACCAGTCTGCAAAGAATCTCGGTTTGCAATTGTTTACTTTTTTGGTCACCAAAAGAGGTTCGAAAAGCCAACTTTTTTAATAATCCTAAAAAATATATTTTTTTAACTGAAAAACACAGATAGCATTAACGTGTAAAAAATTGTTGTTTACGTGCAAAAAAGCGTAATAAATGTAAAATTTTAAATCTTTATTACACCGTGTCTTCTTGTTTTCAGCTGTCAAACTTGTGACAAGTGAAATATATCATATCGTATTTTATGTTTATGAGAATGATGGATCGACGAAGAAAATGAAAAAAGTGTAAAATATAGTATTACTGTAAATATTATTAAATGTGCTTTGCTAGAATAAAATAAAATTGTCATTTCACATTTCTAATAATTATAATTATAACGAGAATCATTATTACATAGACGATATACTTATGCACTTCATGTTTGATAATTTAGAACTGTCACTTTCACAGTACTTTGATCGTATTTTGCTTGCTGATTCGCACATGGTATTTAACTAGTTAAAGTATAATTCGAAAGATGACGAGCGAAAAATCTGCCTTCGTATAACCAAGAAATGTTTCTACATATTATGCATTATTTACGTAAAAAGTCCTAAATTTGGTCAACGTAAAAAATAGTTTTTTACGCGTAAAAAACGACGTATTATACGCGCCCACCCCGTCGAAAAATCTCGGCATTGTTTTCTCTCGACTTATTAACAATAAAACTATATTAGCCAGTAGAAAACAATTCAAATAAACTTAATAAAATTATATTAAATTTTGTAAAATTTGGAAAGGACTAATTAAGCCGTGAAGAATATTGTCACTTGGGAAAAAATATAAAAAATTTTTTCCACGCTTTTATTTATTCAAAATAATAAATGACGACATTTCGAAGCTTGGTTTGGTTCATTTTCAAGTTGAAAAGTAAAAAAAAGTTTTCTTTAAATTAACGTGATGAGATGAAACATTTTTAAAATTATTTTTTCCTACAACTGTGCGATTTCTTTGTTATTACGTAACTATACTTGCCTTGGTTACGTATGGAAAGTAGATGAATGCAGACCAAGTGCGTTTCCGAAAGCAAAGAAACACTAGTGCGGAAAGTGCTTCATTACGTAACTGTCAAAAGAATATTGTTTTGACAGCGATTTAAATTTCACGCCGAGCGCGGAATTCATATTTTGCCCACAGATGCTTATGGAAGAAGAAGATACGGTGAATCAGCGCTAATAAATATGCAGTAGTATATTTTGACGTTTATAAACGTAACCTTAATATGCAGTATATCTAATCTGTAGACAATTAATAAAAAGAACCGAACAAAGTAAAATATATCGATAAATGGTTTTATTTAAAGAGTAAGTGAAATACTTCATATTTATTGTTTGTGTATATTATTAATACAGTTGTTACAGTTGCTTATATTGACATAATGTAAAGTGGAAACTTTTGTGTCTAAAGAAACATTGATTTCTTCCGTACCTGTTCATATTATTACCAGTAATATTATTGGTAACAATTTCGGAAGTTTCAGAAGTACCAGCAGCAGGTTGATTGTCATTGTCGAAAATAGATCCAACATAGTATGATCCGGAGCTTCAATTACCTTTGGAGGTGTTAATGATAAAGAAGAATCACTCACTGTACTATTCCAATCAAGATGATTTTGAAGATATTATTTTGACGTTAGTGAAATATTTTTAAATAACGTAGAACAATGTGCAAGCAATCAACAAACAAATCATAGCAACGCCGTAAAACATCGTTGTCATGTAATATGATTAAAATTTTATAAATTTTATAAATTTTAATAATATTTTAGTGATTTACTAAATCGCACAGTTGTAGGAAAAATGTTGTTTATAACACGTGCCGAAAAAGGTTACATGCTCGTGCAGATTTCCAAACTCGGCAAGCCTCGTGCGTTAAATTCTGCACTTGCACGTAACGAACCTTTTTCGGCACTTGTTATAAAAATAACTATTAAGGAGTGTACACTCCTGTAGTGAAAAGATGAAAAGTCGTCATTTATTATTTTGCATAAATAAAAGCCAGAAATCCAAACAACGTGGAAAAAAATTTGTTATGTTTTTTCCCAAGTCACAAATTTTGTAAAAGTGCCAATTCGTTTTTTATGATTATAAATTCTCATTAAATAAAATGAACCAGAATAGAAAGAAAATGAATGAAAAACATTTGGTTTATTGATTCCAATAATGTTATAATTACTAAATTTCAATTTAATTACAAACAATAATAATCAAAACCAGGAAAGGATAGATTAAGATTCAATGAAAATTAGCGATTGAAGATTAATTTCCTATTAAAATTCATTTACTTCTTCCGTTGCCAAACATAATAATCATTGTATACAATAATTAATTATCGCTCAGACAAGATCTTTCCGATAACAACATCCTCGACGCAATTCAATTTAAATTTCAATTCTCTGAGAATCCATTCAAAATGAAAAGGAGTTTTCTATCTATGACATCATCCTGTCTCGTTTACAATCTGTTTTTTACCTAACCTTGACAAAGACTCGCTCGACTTTTTAATAAAAACAAATACGCGAACATAGCCTTCAAGAGAAACTAGTCTTGTATGTAAGTCAGTATGCATACGAAACTAATGAAGTTTTTCACGGAATTCAGTTATTATTTAGGCCAAGGTAAACAGATTCGCATTTAGAAGGCTGCTTGTTGTTTTTTTAATTTCCAAATCACTCAGAAACTGTCATAATTCTTTTGGATATAAATTGAAGGCACTGAGGTTTTGGTAGACAACTGATATTGAAATAAATACATACATACATGGGACGACACTCCCTTCATTTCTTATCTTTTTTATTCATTTTCAGTTTCTGCATTGTGTGGACTTTTCTTTCATATACAAGTGCAGGCTATCGCTTTCATCTTTTCTAATCTTTGTAGATTAGTTTTTAGTATCGTTATTAGATTTGTTGTTAGGAGTAAGCGTGAGTATTTTGAGATGTTTTATGAATATGTTATGTACGTCCAAGATAGAAGATGAATGATAAGTGAATAGAAATGATTGGATAGATATGATTGAAGATTTGTTGTGCGATAAATGATTTCGAGTTTAGTAAATAAATGAGTTTATATGGAGTGATCTATGACTGTGGTTAAAGTGAGGGTGGTGTGTTTGGATGATAATGTTTGACGAGGGCTGATTATTTGATGAATATAATGAGTGAATATTTTATGAGTGATTTTAGGGTTCTTACTACCCCATTTGATGGAATATTGCTTGAAGATATGTATGTATGTATGTATACCATACATGGGGTCATGGGCTCAGTGGTATCGAGTCGACCTGTGAATCCTCTGGTTCGATCCCCACAACCGACAAACATTTTCACCAATTTAAAATTACCTGTGTGTCCCCCACCACTAACATCTTGGAAAGTCGTGATTTGACGACTGGTAACCGCTGTTCACACGCATAAATATATCACTTACCGAGATCTGCTTCGGCAGAATGGCATACCCAGTAATGGGTAAACGGCGAGATGATATATTTATATTTATTTTACATATATACATAACATCACACTATATCCCCATTTACACGAACTCTAGAATAATTCATAAAACATGCATTCATGATTAGTAAAATATTCATTCGTGGTCAAACATTTTCACCTTCACTTCAACCACATTCATAGTACCGTCCGCATAAGCTCATTTACTCATCACACAACAAACCATCAATCACATCCATCCAATCACTCCTATACACTTTTTATTCATCTTTCTTCGACGTACGATTAATGTACAAAAAACATCTCAAATTACTCACACTCACTCCTCTAACAAAAAATCTACAAAGATTAAAAAATAAGAGAACGCTCGCATTTCAAAGAACATTCCACACAATTACAGTTAGTCACTCCATTGTAAGAACTCAGTAATGAAACAAATAGGTGAAAAGGAAAGAGAGTGTCGCCCTGTGCTTGATTTTGAAAGTGAATTCCACACAATAGTAGCTAAACACTCTAAGCAAGAAATAAAAATCTGGTGTGGTCACCACACGACATTCTTATATACAGCATATTTAATATTTATAATATATGAATGCTATATAATATATTTAAACATGTAATTTAGTTTTTCAGTAATTAAGCATTTATCTGAATTTATACAAATTTTGGAATATTACTGATTTCTTTTTAATTTTCATGACAGATAATCAACTTCCTAACAAAATTTTATATAAATAAACTTATATTGACAGAAATAGAAATATAATTACTTACTATTTGATCAATAAAATTGATATAGCATCAGAAACGCTGAATTGAACACTTATGACTTGCTCCTTACGTTTGACAATTATTATTTGGCATATAAATGTTAAACATGTTTATGTTTTTTGTTTCTATTGCTACTATGATTATTCGAATATATTATTAAATATATAAATTAATTTTTCTCAAAATTAGACGCATATACTGGAAAATTGAAAATAACATTTTATGTTCCAAATATTTCGACTAACATCTTTTATTTGAAACTTTTGTTCGTAACTGGTTCCATTTTTGAAATAAATGGAATTTATTGTTTTGTGTGTCCAGCAAACTTCCTCTTCCGGTTTTTCAATTTCATTAAAAATTAACTCAGCTCTTCGTATTATCATGAAACTTATAATTACCAAGTTTCGTTAACAAATCTTATCGCGTTCATGAAATATTGTACATTCGGACACACATCCATCCATCCATCCACACACACACAGAAATCATTGATAAAATGATCAAAATGGATTCAGTGGACCTCAAATCACGTATTTTCGCGAAAATCTCGTCAACGATTTTTTTCACGATTCCAATACTTCCTTATATTGTGTATAATAAAGTAAAAATGAATTAAATAAATAAGAAAGGAAGGGAATATCACCGTACGCTAGTTCGAAATAAATAATATAGGAATATAAAAAATATAATGACGTCAGAGATGTTTGTCTACATGAAGCATAACATTCGACTGACTTTTTTTTGTAATATAAGTTATCAATTCCAAAATTAAATTAAAGTAAGTAAATATACCATTACGCCTTTATCCATTACTAGGGAGGCAGTCTATCATAGCAGATCTCGATAAGAGTATATTTTGCGCGTGAAGTGTGGCTACCAGCCGTTAAATCACGGCCCTCGAAGATGTTAGTGAAGGGGAAGCTACTTAATGTGGTGAAAATTATTTGTCGGCTGCGGCAATCAAATCCGGCTTCTCAAATCCACAGTCCGATTCTTTATCACTGAACTATCAACTAGACAACCGAAATCGAAATAAATAATAAAGAAACGCACTGAAGCAAACCACGCACATAATTTGAAATGTCACAGAAATATAATGACGTCAGCGATGTACGAGTATGTCCACATGAGACATAACATTCAAGTAACTTTTATTGTAATATAAATTGTCCATTCCATTACTCAATTTGGCATTCTGCCGTAGCAGAACTCAGAAATTGATATATTTATGCACGTGAAGAGCGACTACCAGTAGTCAAATCACAAGTATCAAAGATGTTTGTAGAGGGGCAGTCATAGGTGTAATTTTGAAGAAGTGAATATCGTTTATTGCCTTTGTAAATCGACTCCGAATTTTCATTTCTACAGTCCGATACGTTTTCACTAAGCTATCGAAATAAATTAATATTTTAATAGCTTATAGTAATTTTTATATGACATTTGTGTAACAAATCGAATAATTCAGAATTTGGTTTTATTTATAAATTATGATATTTCACTATCAGCTTCGAGAGATACAGACTAATTAAGTGTTATCTTAAGTATCTTGCTAAAGTTGACTTGACAGAGTTTATTTTGTTTATCAATTTTATTAGTGCATATGTTATAATAACTTCAGTATTCCTTAGATCATTATTTATCGAGTTTATGGCTTTTCTGAATTGCCGAGTCTGGTTATACGGTATGTGATGACATATCTGGGTAAATTATTAGCTATGCATTGGTCTGGGATAGATTAACCTTTGTAACTCACCCCGTCTGAGTTTTTTATGTAAACTCGTCCATGGAAACGGTTATCTCAAACCAACGCAACGATACCACCTCCTTACCCTTTGTCAGAACATTCCATGGAATCAACAACAACTAGTTAGTGGTAGATTGGCTTTTCTTGAGATAAGTTGTCACTCGTCTTCATGTGCAAGATGTAGGTCTTGCCATCTAATTTTGTAACATAAATAAATAATAGTTTAAATCTTACGTTGTTGTTGATGTTGTTTCCATTGTCGGTCAATTCGTTTAATAATAATATTCTTTTGTTTAATTTATAATTTCTGTAAATTTTACTATTTGTATTTTTATGCTTTTCATTTTTATGTTTTATTAAATATATATTATTACAAAAAGTTCGTCTTATTTAATTTTGTATTAAATTACATCGCGTTATTAAAAGTTCTACTTCATAACAATGTTTTATATGCGTCACTTCGGCTTTGTCTTACGCGTTACGATCACGACTCTATCTAATTACATTTGTATTAGAAGTGGAAAAGTTTCTCTCTTTTATAATTTTTATTTTTTATGTTTGAAATACAATTTTCTTAAACAGAAAATGAAAGTAATAAATTATGACATTATGAGTCATTCACTGTAATGAGAAAATCGTTTGTAAACATGAAATCGAGACGAGAAGCAGAGACTTGAAATGCACACGAGTATCAAATTTCGCTAGAAACACTTTCATAGTTTCATGTATCAAGTAATATTTATATCAGGGAAGAAAATGTATACATTCTACGCACCTTATAATATTAATTAATTAATTAAAACATTTTTCGTGAAATATTCGAAATTAATGTACTCGTATTTTAATTAATATCTCTGGTAGACTGATTGGATTCTGTAGAAGAGACGCGAGCATGAAAATGTTGTCAATTTTCATAAAGTTATTTCTTTTAAGAGGATAACACGTTATAAGTAACTAGAGAATTGTGTGACGTAGAGTAACTTTCTTAATTTTAATCTCCAGTTACCTATGATTACGAATTCTATGAAAAAAGTGCTATTCAAACTAATGTAGTTACAGCTATATTTGTTTCAAAAATAGGCAAATTTTGTTTTTTATGTTTGGAGATTATACCTATAAACTTTTGTTGATGAAAATAAAGGACAAATCTGATGAAAGTTTATAAAAATAGAAGAACGGTTTGTATTTATTGTTTTATTATATAACCGAAACCTCAAGAACAAAACTAAATTTTTTATGATTTAATTTAATAAATATAATTACAACCGTATGCCGCTTCATTAACGAGATTGGCGTTGATATTCCTTTATCAATTTTCGTTATATATAGTAAATTTAACAGTAATTGAAGCATTTTTGTCTAAAAAAACTGTTTTCCCATCATAAATATCTGTATCCCGCTTTTCATGATACACCCACTCATAAAGGAGGTATTTCAAAAAATAACAAATCAGTTTCTCTGATGACTTGAAAAGAAAAAAAAATACGTCGGGTTATTATTGCAGAGATGAGATGCTGTGTGAAGCATTATAGCATTCGAATCCGGATATCTCGAGTTCGAACCCTGTAACAAATCTTTCAATATATGAAGAAGTCATAGAATCGAGTTGCCTTCGACATCTAACAAAAATAGAGAGAAAAAATTAATTTAGTGGAGAGCATATGACTGGAATTCATAGGTCCCAAGTTGAAATCTTGGCGGTATCCCAATTTTCTCTCAATACCTTCTTACTATTTGTTAACCTGCACAACAGGATTAAAGCACAGCGTGCTTACAGCTTATAGTGAAGTCCAAACCACTCAAACACAATTGTATATACTAGTAAGTTGAAGTCATCTGATTAGATTCGTTCTACCACTACACCTATTACTTGAAATTTGAAAATATTAAACTTCAAACGCAAAGTGACAATTCAACAATTTAGTTGTTATATAATGGTATTTTTACAGTTTTTAAAGACTCTATTTCATGAAGGAAACGATTAGTCGATTAGTATAACTTCGTACACATTTGTGAGAAAAGTTAATCATTAGTAATATCATTCAAACTGCACGATTCTTTATCATGTAAGAATCCTTCCCATAGTTTAGTTAGTATATCATAAGTTACCATATTAAATAGTTACGCAACCCAGTCAAATTCAAAGACAAAGAAAAATGACAGAGTAGAACCGGTACAGTTGCTTTGAAAAATTTATTTTTAGACATTTGAAATATGTTAGCCCACATAACATACTGCCCCCGTCAAAATTCATTATTAATCAACATTGTCTGTTAATTCAAGGACTTGGTCTTTTATCTGTAGGTGAACCGTTCACCGATTCACCTAATTTATAAAGATTAATTCAGGCAATTAAACCGTTTAATCACAGCATAAAATTAATTAATTTTAATTGTAGGTATTTTAACTGCAATAACATAAGTATTATGTAATTAGCAAAAAAATATGAGGTATAAATTTTTTTAAACAAAATATCGCTCTATGTAAACAAATATTACACAATCAATTCGTCATTGCTCTATTATTTTGTCAACTAGTTTATGCCACGAAATAAATTATAAACGATGTTTTTTTTAAATTAACAATATGTAAATTTTCAAGTATAATTCATTAATGACTGGTTTTTTTTTAAACGACAAATAATGACAGTCGAACATTTGACAGTAATGTTAAACAGAGTTTTATGTATGTAAATATACATAGTTTAATAAAATATTAAGATGACTGCGTGGAACTTAAATCTGCAATAGTTTCTGTTTTGTGACTCATATAGTGGATCCACTGAAATCGAAGTTATATCAGTAAAAATAAAAACAAAACACGAAACTGTCACAATTGACATATATGATCATTGGCAGTGAAAAACTACATGTTTATCAACACTGATTTCTGGAAAGATATACCTGTTAATAGACAAGTAAGTAAAATAGATGAGTACAAAATAATACAAATAATGCATGTCTGTATATCTTGCTTGGTGTAAGTAATTATTGGCATTTTAAAAATAAAATAAATAAATATATCATCACGCCTTCTACCCATTACTGGGTGTGGCACTCTGCTGAAGCAGATCTCGGTAAGTGATATATTTTGCGCGTAAAGTGCGGTTACCAGTCGTCAAATCACGGCCCCCAAACATGTTAGTGGTGGAGGAGCCATAGGGATAGCTTTTTCAAATTATGAAAATTTGTCGCCTGTGGGAATCGAACCAGGGACCTCAGGATCCACAGGCCGACTTCATAGCCATCCCATATTATATTCATTAAAGCGAATATTAAATTGTATAACAATATAAGAAACATTTTGCGTCAATTTTGACAATTTTTTTTTTCCAGGGAACACATTGAATGTATTTATTTTTTAAAATTTTGTATCATGATGTAATTGGTCGGTTTTAACAGGCTCCAGCTTTTGTAGAAAAATTGCTAGATATACTATTTTTGCGGTCAGTTCCACCATCGGTTAAGCGTCGTATGCTTACTGAAATAACACCATGTATTTGCCATAAAAGAAATAAAATTTAATCTAATTTGTTAATTTAAATATATTTTCTAAGTAAATTTATTCTGTCCTTTATAAAACCAGGCATTAGAATAATAAAAATTACTAAATTTAAATTTAATTATTTTTTTGTCTTCGGTATATTAAATAATTAGACGGAAAATCATTAATTTTATTCCTTTCTTTCATAATTAATATACAAATAAAAAATCTTGTCATCACTTATGGATTCCATCCATAGTCATATTTGTTTCAGAAATCTTCTCAAGAGTCGTACTGTTTCACAAAAGCTGTTATATTTCTTGATAAGAGCTACTCTATATTTTGACAAGAATTCCTGATTTCTTAATTTACATTTAAAATATTTTTATAATATTTATTTTATTACTTTTATGTTTTTCTGCCATAATATTCTCTTTTCTGTCGCAATCTTTCTTTTGCTGCAGAAATATGTTTTTACTGCCGAAATTTGTTTGATACTGAAATATTTGCTTACTACCCAAATATTTGTCTCACTACTACTTTTTTAAGTAGCTTGCTTAGTTCTGATTGATGGTATAAAACTCGTTTGGGCCCGGGAACGTCGGCGATTACCCATCCGCTGACCTAGTCAGTCTGCCACTGCTTAATCAAATGTAATTATAATTATTATAACAAAAATTGTGAGTGATTGATATATGTATTGTAAGAGAAGCAGAATTTTTGCTATTCTATAATTTTTTTTTGTCAAACCAATAATAAACTTTTTTCCTATATGTTAACATTTTCTTGAAACACTGAATGAATAATCTTATAATTATATAGTACTTGGAATTTGAAATCCAATAATGTCTTTCATACTTTATATCATTCTTTGCCAAATGTCCATATTTCTCTGTTCGCTTGGCATTTATACGTCAGAGTGAAATCACATATTTCTTCTACTAATTTTTAATATTTTATTTCTCGTAAACTAAATAATTTATAACTTTTTTTTTAATTTCTTATATAAAATCATATGTACAGAATTTGATCACGGACCCCATTGTAAGACGACTTGTAACATTTTAATTTTTTTAATCTTAATTTACAAAATCTTGTTTTTATTTTGGTTAACATTTAATTGGTTACTATACAGTACTTTGTATTAAAGTTAGCATTATTTTAAACAGTGTTTCAGTTATTATAAAGTATAGTATAGTAACGTACTGTTAATTTTGTGAGAATAAAAAATGCTTTGAACTAAAAATGTTTATATTGATTTTATATTTTTAAATAAATAGATGTCATAGTTACACATTTCGGACTAATTAACTGGAAAAAACAAACAATTTCACAAAAAGAAAGAAATAAACACATATTGAATTCTCTTTGTTCTTGTAAACGCAGCTTTAAAATCACTTTCATCTGATTAAATAATGTTTAACATGTGTTGGCCTTGCTCCCTTATGTAGAAAGATCGCGCGGTGACTCACACTCAAAACAGCATACATTCACATTAAAAACATTCTTATTTACTTCTACTTGTGTTAAATAGAGCTGAATGGTATGTCTGATTGTAACTGCCATCAATTAAAGATTGCGTATCTGATTAGTCCGAAGATAAGTCAATATTAATAACAACTATTAATATTATTACACATATGAGTATATATGGATTTACTTGTACTTGTATTATTAATTAATAATATCATATGTAATGGGGTAATGGCTCAGTGGTATCAAGTCGGCCTGTGGATCCTAAGAATCCTGGTTCGATCCCTACAGCCGACAAAACATTTTCACCAATTTAAAATTACCCCTGTGGCTCCCCCACCACTAACATCTTTACGGGCCGTGATTTGACGACTGGTAACCGCACTTCACGCGCATAAATATATCACATACCGAGATCTGCTTCGGCGAGTACCACACCCTGTAATGGGTAAAAGGCGTGATGATATATTTATTTTATGTTTTATTTAATATCATATGTATTATTGTAAATTGTTATACATGATAAATTGATTTTCACTTCCTTAAAATTACTCCTGTGGCTTCTCCTACATTGACATAATAATAATGTTATAATAATATATAAATTTATTCAGAAAACATGAAATATATGTATGCAAAAGTCAAGTACAAATAAATACATATAAAAACAGTTTAATTTTTCAAGTTAAAAAAAAAATAGTCAATAAAAATTGTTTTAGGAACATATTGAATGTTTTAAATTAATCGCAGGTGTTACCCAAAAGTTCCCGAACTCTTTGTGTAACTTTTATAACTACTGTAATGCACCGATTTGCCGCTAGATTTCGGCACTAGTACATCTCTCAAATCCTTTTCTTCGTTTTCACAACATTTTGCATTCTTTTGTCGTATCAATGTGGTGATATCTGTGTTACCGTTTGTTGTGTTCTGCGATAGCGTGATGAGCGATTTGAAGGAGCAACGCATTTGCATCAAATTTGGTTTCAAGCTTGGGAAAACGGCGACCGAAACTCAGCAAATGCTTCGAGAAGCATTTGGTGATGAAGTCATGGGAAAAACCCAAGCCTTTCAATGGTTTACGAGGTTCATGAATGGAAGGATGAGTGTGGAAGACGATGAGCGCTCTGGACGTCCTTCAACTGGAATCAGTGACCAAAACATCCAAATTGTGCGCGAAGCAATTCTCCGAGACCGTCGACAATCAATTCATGACAGCTGTAATAAAGTTGGAATGTCCTATGGCACAGTCCAAAGAATTTTGGCGGACGAACTTGGGATGCGCAGAATTGCTGCAAAATTTGTTCCCCACACATCTCTGGTTGTCCGCGAATTTTTGACATCCACGCAAACAAATGTTCTTCTCCATTCCCCTTACTCACCAGACCTCGCTTCGTACAACTTTTTAGTCTTCCCAAAAATGAAAACCAAGCTGAAAGGTAAGAGATTTGATACTGTTGAGGAGATTCAAACTATATCGCAGGAGGTCCTAAGCGCTATTGAAAAAAATAACTACAAAAAGTGTTTTGAACAGTGGAGAAAAAGATGAGTATAACTGTAGGTGGGAATTATTTTGAAGAAGATATTTTGTTGGTTTGAAGTTTTCATAAGTACAGCTTTTTTTAAAAAAATAAGTTCGAGAATTTATGGGTAACACCTCATAAGGTCGGGTAATTAATTGAAAATTTTTAAGCCTATTACATGTGGAGCACTAGAGAATAATTAATAAAAGATACTCGAAATTGTTCTTTATTTCTTGTGCTAAAATTGTGGAAGTTAGAATGGGAGAAGCTGGGCAAAGCTTGTCTTAGATGGCAGCAGCAGACTCAGGTACTTTAAATGTGTGGAATCTGGAAATGCATGAAGATTTTTTAAAAATTTTGATAATACAAAAAAGCAGATTTACACATTTGTTAGCTTTTTAGTTGTCATACGTATCAAATAAACATGGTACAGAAACATAATCACAATTATTGACATAAAAAAAAAAAATATATATCATCACGCCTTCTACCCATTACTGGGTGTGGCACTCTGCTAAAGCAGATCTCGGTAAGTGATATATTTTGCGCGTGAAGTGCGGTTACCAGTCGTCAAATCACGGCCCCCAAACATGTTAGTGGTGGAGGAGCCACAGGGATAGCTTTTTCAAATTATGAAAATTTGTCGCCTGTGGGAATCGAACCAGGGACCTCAGGATCCACAGGCCGACTTCATACCACTGTGCTAGCCATCCCATTATTGACATGTATACTCGTAAACATGAATATCCCAAATATTTTAGCAGTTTGCGCTAGGCAAGTTGTTAAAGCAAGTAGACCTAGTTTATTACATAATTTTGGAAAAATGCCTTAGCTGTGTGGCACCAAAGTTACTGTAAAACCCGTTTGACACGATAAATTTTTATATACATTTTAATGTAAATTTTTTGTGTTAAATTTTTTAATACATTTTCCATGTACATTTTCATTCAAGACAAAAATTCCTGTATGCAACGACGTCAATTTTCTGCTAGATGCGCATGCGCATTTCGATCCGTTTTGAAAATATTGGTATTGAATTAGGGTCTTTGCGTCAAAATAAAAATTATAATTTATATATGGCAGTTTTAGTGGCGTGCAAGCAAGGCTTATTTTTGTATTTCTCTATTAAAACGGACACCCGTTGCCGAGACTACGACATTTTGATTAAATAATGATATAAATAGAAAAAATGAGGTTCATTGTTTCAACAGATTCAACACAGTTTGACGTTTTAATAATACTCGTACACTATGCCATGCGCCGCGCAGTTTATTTGCGCATTTAATTGAAGGAAATATTGAAGAAGATAGGACCGGTTCAATTTTTTCATTGACATTAAAATTGAAGGAAACATTGAAGTGTCGAGCATGTATGATACGTTCAATTTTTTACTTTGTAAAAAATGTACATTGAAAATGTACATAAAAATTGCTTGTGTCTGACGTGCTTAAGAGGGAGCACCCGTTGAGCCTGCTAAAAAATTTATTTTTTGATAATTTTTTTAGGACATTAGAATAAATGCAATCGCTTTGAGTTTTTAGCATGTTATAAAGTAATATTTCAGCTTTATTTTCAGAAATTTTCAGCAGAAACAATTCGTTTCCCTGCCATTGGCAGCCCTGCGAATAGAGAGCTGCAGGCGGTGCATTGGTCGCTTGCGGGACAACGCGTTCAGTACTATACTCAAACATCTGAGAAAAAAATGGATTCGTGTTTCGGGTTCTAAATTAAATTATCTAAAAGGTAGCATAGGATTTTTTCGAAAGTCGCCAAATTAACAAAAAAAAAGTTCAATTTTTCGTTGAAAAATCGCTACTAAAATGCGCATAAAAAATCGAAAAGTTGATATATCCGAAAAATCCTGTGCTACCTTTCAGATAATTCATTTCTACATAGAAAACCGAAAGAATCAGCAAAATTTATCGAATATTTTCAGAAATCTCTGTCCCGCAAGGTAAAAAAATGTGGTTTCGAGAAAAAAGCCTTTAAAGATTTGAGTTTTATATAAGTTTTATACCTGCTCAGTTCCCTATTTCTTCTTTCTTCTTCGTAACGACTTTATATATCAAATTGGTATTTTGACACAACATTCTAGGCAGTATAAAGATGCCGAAAATGCAAAAAAAAATCGATTTTTTGAAAATTTTCAATGGGTGTCCCCTCTTAAGTCGTCGCCAGCATCTTCCATTCAAGACAAATTCAATTTTATGTTGCAAGATAAATTTGCAAATCAAAAATGTTTAGAGAGGTAATAGTAAATATTTTAGAATTTGTAAACAATTCCCTAGAAGAAGTACATGATGCCATTTCTATCACGCAACATAAGATTCTTTTTTGCGCTATAAAACTCCTGGCTAAATTAATGAGCGAACAAAGTACAATCCCATATGGTAATACAGAAATGTATCTTTGAGGGTCGAGATTTAACAGTTCATAATCGCACTAAACGCGCATAAATATATCATTTACGACATTTGTATACCTTTCACGTAAATAGTCGGAACACAAAAACATGGTCGAACACTACAAAAATTATTGTAAATATTCATACGTATATGTTCGTTTCATTTGTATCGTATACTAGTTTGCATTCGACATCATAGTACACTGATTCCTATGTGATTTGAATTAAATTAATGTCAATTTAATATGCATTTTTCTCAAAAAAATTATAGTGTGCGGATAACAAACGTTAACAACTTTATACTGAATCCCGTCTGACTATTTTTATAAACAAAGACTACAATTGTTTACATCGAAATAAACTCTGAAGTGTCCTCGTTGAAGTTTAAAGTAAAAAATTATATACCTCATCCAAAGTTTAACGGAAATATTAATATGACCTTTAATACACGTGAAATAGGTCAGAGATTTTTTGCTCCAATTTAGACACGCTTGTAAAAAAATATTTTTTTTTGTGTTGTTATTTCAGGCCGGTCTAATTTTAGAATTATGAATGAAGTGCTTTATTAATTTTATGATTAATCCAGACATGTCTACCACATCCGGAGAAACGACAAATGAACATGAAGGCACGTGCAGATAAATAATATGCATTCAGTAGATCTTTTTTTTTTTTTAAAACACAGAAGTTACTCTTCATACTGCATTCGTTTATAACTTGCATTTGCATCTGATGTGATTTTAGTTGCTTAGTAAAACCGTTCAAATTAAGGTAGTTCTAGCGAAAGAAGTTTTTACAGATATGCCCCCGGATCATGTAAATGTGAAAACGATATTCGTTATTCAATTGATCACGTAAAATTAGTCACTCACTACGTTTTCAACTTCGGACATTTCCGTGAACTCACTACGTTTTTCTCTAAACGATATCGCTTTCTTAGTACCTTTTTATTTTTATGTCAAAAACTTAGACAAGTAAAAATCAACATGATTTAATAAACATAATTTGTAAAAATAATGATTTAAGTATGTATATCAATATTATGTAGATAAAATTTATTCATATAAAACAATTCTTAGCTCTTTCCACATAATGCTCCCTATTTGTCCTCCGCCAGTTTTTGATAGTTCTTTTTTTTAAAGCGCTACTTTGCTTTTAGCCCTCTGCTTATAATCTGACCAAGCCTACAAAGTCACATGAATACATTTTTTTTTATATAATAATTGTCAAATTGCAATTATACTTTCTGCCACTTTTGAACAGCTTTTATTGCACTGCCCAGCGCATTTAAGCGTATGGTCAAGTCGCTCCACAGTTAATTAATTTTGGCCTGTCCTTAAACTGCTTAATACGTCCTTCTATCATTTCCTTATTTATTTCAAAATATGATACAAAGGTTACCCATATATCAGCCTTTCGTGCTATTCTTGAAATTTTATTGCCCTGTAATATTAATTACTATAAATTTTATGAAAACATTAAACGTCAAATATTGTCATATAAAAAATTAACATATTTCATTATTTATAATTGATTTACCTTGATTTTTTTACCTGTGGTCTAGTGCAAACGTCAAACTTCTTTAAATTGTGACAGTAAGCACTGAGTAAAAATTGAAAAAAAAGAAGAATTTTGAAATAAAGAACGACTTATAGAAATATAAATGAATTAAACAAAGATGTGAATAGTGAGTAACGTTTTCACCCACAATGAACATTGCGTTTAGAAATGACAATTTAACTAACGCAAAACAATATCGTTTTCGCTATTCACTTTTACATAATCGCAATTGACACGAGTCACTACTATTCACTGCTAGTCATTTTTACATGATCCCACCCCTGAATGAAACTCGGCTCACGTAAACATGGGATAGTCATACACATCCTGTTAAAATATGAAACACATTCATCGTCTGTGAACAAATATATTCGTTTGTAAAGTTGAGTTCTTATACACGGGGCTTATGGCGATCGTCATTCAGAATCGCACATATTTGGTTTGTGTACCTCTAAAAATTTACAGTTTCATTTGAAAAACTAGTACGATGTTCTAGAACTATCCATGTATATTGTATCAGAAGGAGAAAGTTTTTTATCGTTTAGTACTGGATATATAGCCATGCAAAGCCTTGTTTTTAATGAAAAATTAAGAATCCCACACGATGGTACGGTACACTAGACCAACAACCTATTAACAATTCATGATATTCAAATCATAATAGGTATAAAACAAATATTTTATTCTGTATTTTTCTTTTTCCGAGCGTCAGTTTCGCCACTCGACAACCGACGGCACAACAGTCACACTAGAACTATCTTAATATCAATTTACAAGTCCTATATTTTAATTAAAATTAAAATAATGTTATATATTATGAGTGTTAATGCCAATTCTTTTCTGTTGCTCTATTCACTAATAAGTTATAAATTAAAAAGCTTATTTTTTTGTTTTTATTTTATTATTCATTGTCACGTGTGTGCGTTTCAACCAATTCTGTCATTATTATAGTGACTTGTTGTATTAAAATGGCATAATATGTATTAATAAACTGTATCGCTAGATCATGTGCAATTTTGTAACATAATTTATAACGTTTTTATTAATTTCGTGTCAGTTCACTTTGGAGTTGGGAATATGGTATAAGGAACAATTTTTTTGTATTAACATCAATTTCCTATTATTTATTGATGCTCATTATATTAAAATAATATTAAAAATTAAATTTGTTGGCTCAGTGGTATCAAGTAGGCCTATGGATCCTAAGAACCCTGGTTCGATCCCCACTGCCGACAAACATTTTCACCAATTTAAAATTACCCCTGTGGTTCCCCCACCATTAACATTTTTGGGAGCCGTGATTTGACGGATGGTAACCGCACTTCACACGCATAAATATATCACTTACCGAGATCTGCTTCGGCAGAGTGCCACACCCAGTAATGGGCGTGATGATATATTTATATTTTTTTTATCATATTTTTTTTAAATAAAAAAATAAATTGCAGAAATTTGTGATTTTTTTCTCGATCTCGAAATTTTGAAGAATCTTCACATTTTAGATGCTACTAAATAAAACAAAATATAGTCCCAATAAAGTCGGTTTCTCTGGAAGCAGGATAATTTAAAAACGAGGTGAGATATTATAGTAAAACTTAATATTTAAACTTTTAATCGAAAAATTTAGATTATGTTCATTAATGGGCTATACATATACAATTAGTGGTACCATAAATTCATTGATTAAAAACAAAAATTTCATTTATTTGGTACAGGGTTTATCACAAAATATGTAATAACTAAAATAGACCCTAGTTTGATTAAAAACTACTTTTTATTGAAACATTTTTCGAAATTATCATCGGTTCATTTATTTATAAGCAGTAATAATTTTGAAAGTCATAAACTCCCAGATTCACGAAGCAGGTTAGCGACTAACCTCGAATTTAATCACAGTTTTAACCCTGTTTCCAATTCACGAAGCAGGCTACTAAATAACCCTATCTCCATTTTTAACCCTTGTTTTAATTCCACGACATGTCAAAATAACCCCTATGCTGATTCATTACGCAGGATTAAGGAAAATAAGTAGTCCAAAAAATAACACTACTGTAAGAGGGCAAGGTGAAAAGTCCCTGAAAAATGAAACAAGAAATGATTTATTTGGTCAAAACATATTTTATTTTTCAACGTAATCTCCTTGTAGATCGATACACTTCGTCCAACGTTTTTCTAATTTCTCGATCCCTACCAAATAATACGATTTTGGCAATCCTTCAAAATAGGCGTTTGTCTCAGCGATGACCTCATCATTGGAACCAAATCTTTTTCCGCCGAGCCATTTCTTCAAATTTGGAAATAGATAAAAATCGCAGAGGGCCCAATCTGGAAAAAACGTCCTTATTTTTGCGCTTGAACATCGCCAAACACTCTTTTGAACTTGTCACACGGTCGCGCTTGTTGTCAACAGAGAGCAAATGCGGCACCCATCTGGCCGATAGCTTTCTCATATCCAAAAATGTATGCAAAATGTTCCGTACTCGTTCGGTTGAGATGCTCATAGCCTCAGCCAGCTCCTGCACTTTAACTCGCCGATCTTTCAATATCATACCATGGATTTTATCGACGATTTCTGGCGTTGCAACCTCAATTGGACGACCAGAACGTTCGGCGTCCTTTGTGGTCATACTACCACAACGAAAATCAGTAAACTACTTGTGAATCGTTCCAATCGATGGTGAGAAGTCCCCATAATGTTTAACAAGCGATGCTTTGGTTTGCGTAATGTTTTTTCCACGCAAGAAATAATGTTTAATCAAGACGCGAAATTCACTTTTTTCCATGTTTTCAAATATCTTCAAGGTTGTTTGCTTTCCATATGTGTCAAAACAGAACTGAATGATATATCAGTCTGAAAATTTGAATGCGTTCTAGTTAAAGATGGTACATCACAAATGTCACATGAGATTTACGATTGTGGCGCCATCTGTTTTATTTTTTAGGGACTTTTCACCTTGCCCTCGTATGAGTAGGGTTAAATATAATTTTGACATTTTTATATATCTAGTATGAGTAGGTAATTAAACAAAAATACTGTATCACATTGACATTTGGTAGTTGATATCAGTTTTATGCCTTGTATTATTTGTTATTTTTTAATAATATTTATATGATGCAATGTTTCATTTTAATGTTTATTCAAACAGTATGTTTTGCATTTATATTTTTTTTGAAATTTTAAATTACAACTAATTCAATATGTCAAATTTGACACCAAAATTATTTCGTTTCGTGAATTGCCAATAGGTATTAAAATTTAACCCTGAATAAAATTAGGGTTTCTTAACACCAAATTTAATCTACCAGTATGTTGTTATAAAATATGTTAAGAACAAAAATTATCAAAATCATAATGTAATGACTTGATATCAAATTAAAGTTTTATAGAGGAGAATTCTAGTAAAAGTATCCAAAATTTGTCCAACTTATCAAAATTTATAGTCAGAATAGTACTATGGTAAACAGACGCGTATACAACGGGGGGGTATGGATTTCATTCCTTCTCTCTCTCCCATTGAAAATAAACAATATAGATTTATCTACAAATAAAAAAAGAAAACAAAATTTTATTATGTCATATTATTTATTGCATATTACTTACAGAATGCCACACTCAGGAGTGGGTAAAAGGCGTGATGATATATTTATATTTATGTACTTATTGTTTCGACTGTACTATTTAAATTCCCGCTACTCTTTGATGAACGAATTTAGTAGTCCAACATAGCTATTATTATTTTTTTTTATTTTAAGAAAGAGACCCTTAAATAGCCAAATATGTGCCATTTTTTCAATAAATGTAATGGTGCAAAATTCATAACAATCGCAGATCAAATAACCGACTTATAACCAAAAATAAATAAAAAAATAAATATATCATCACGCCTTCTACCCATTACTTGGTGTGGCACTATGCCGAAGCATATCTCGGTAAATATATTTTGCGCGCGAATTGCGGTTACCAGTCGTCAAATTACGGCTCTCAAAGATGTTAGTGGTGGAGGAGCCACAGGGGTAGCTTTTGAAATTATGAAAATTGTTTGTCTGTGGGAATCGAACCAGGGTTCTCAGGATCAGCAGGCCGACTTCATACCACTGAGCTAGCCACCCTATATAACCAAAAATAATATTTTTATAAATGGAAAGTCATATGGAGATTAATATCATCAGATAGCTATCGGATGATATTATTTTTAATATCGCTTCTTTGATGTAAAATTGTTTTTAATTGATCGATGAATCAACAGAACGCACCCGTCATCGATGAAAAATAGAGGCTCCTCTATTTCCATCGAGGAGTTCCTCGATGAAACGATTGTGTCTCATTTCACACGTATTATTGTGTCTCATTTTATGTTAGCGTGGGCTGTCATTTTGGTTTTGCTTTGTGCTAATCTTTCGTGTTTGTTTATTTAGCAGTCAGGATGCGTTCTGTTGTTTCATAGATGAGTTCCTCGACGCTCATTGATGCTCCTCGACCAGTGTGCCATTGGCATAAGGCCGTATTTGTTTGGGAACTTTGGGTTCAACCCTGAATTGATCTAGAACTAGCTCATGTTACCTTCAAATAAAGAATGCATCTAATGTTAGTTGTAAAAATTAGCGATAAATTAAAAATCTGAATTCAGGTTCTAAGTAATATCTGCTTAAACACAAATTACGATGCAACAAATTCAAAACGGATAACAAGAAACATAAGTTGATTAGAAAGAGATAGAACACGGGTTCAACTTGCCAACCCACCAAAATAGCTGGGGCAGCAAGATCAGTTCAGCAATTGTTCGGGATTACTTATGTGCCAGTTAAACAAAAGTAACCTTCCGGGTTACTTTAAAAATGTCATATAAATATGAACATATTTGTCAAGCCTTTTAACATACTATATAATTATACATATATTGTCTTTATGGCCGTATTTGTTTGGGAACTTTGGATTCAACCCTAAACTGACCTAGAACTAACTCGTGTTACGAGTACTTCCAAATAAATGATGCATCTCAAGTGTCAGTTGTAAACATTAGCGGTAAATTTAAAATATGAATGCATGTTCGAAGCGACATTTGCTTAGTTTTGTTTATGTGTTAAATTGCGCTTTTAATTGGATGTTTTAAGTCATCTTTATATTTTTTATATATAGGTCAAAAAGCAAATAACGTCGGACTCGGTCCATTTTTTTATAATTTTGTTATCAGCAGTATCAAAATAATTTATTTCGGAGTCGCAATTATCTATCATAATATAATCCTCTATGACTACTGCATAAATAATAGTTTTATATATTTTTTTCAGAAAAATATAAAATTACTCACGTTTATCATAAAAATAGCTTCTAACCTCTCTATACTATTACAAATCGCGATGCCGCCACGGATAACAAGGAACACAAGTTGATTAGAAAGGGATAGCAAACGGGTTCAACCTGCCAACCCGCTAAAATAGCTGGGGCAGTAGGGTCAGTTCAAGATCAGTTCTGGAGACCTATTCTAATTCGTTGGTGACTAGATTTAGCGACTGTTTGACGTCATATTTGGCGACTTTGATACTGGCGCCATTTGTTGGTATAGTTAAAAAGTACAGCCCTGACGTCATTGTTGGAGCCTGGTCGCTTACGGAGTCGCGTTTGCTGGCGACTAGTAACATACAAGGCTGTTGCGAAGTTTCATGGCGTCAGTCGCTTAGCATTTTTGGGTTGTTTAGTTTCGATGTAAGAAAAGTTTTATATTTTTGTGCACTGTATATTATTATTATAAATAATAATAATAATAATAATAATAATAATAATAATAATAATAATAATAATAATAATAATAATAATCTTTATTACCCAACAGTCCTATTACAGGGTAAAAACAAATAAATATAAATATAAAAATAACAAAATATAAATATAAAGAAAACAAAAATATTTAAACAAAAATATCTGAAAAATTAATTTTTGCATACTGGCACATGATGTGGACAGGTAAACTTCGCAAGATATCAGTGTTGTGCGTTGGACGATAGAAGGTACGTGCAAGCCTTGATGGGTACTGCGGGACGTGGATGGGAATGCGAGACAGCAGAAATGGAGCATCTACTATATTATGCAACAGCATCCACAAAAATGAAAATACGAGTAGGATCTGCCAATTATTGAACAAAAGCCAGCTGCAGATGTACATTACCGATAATTAGGACAACAATATCGTCGTTTACACATTAATAATAATTTTTAATGTAGCAATGTTTATTTAAGATTTTGTTAAAATTTATATTACTAATTACTTGAAAATTACTACAAATTCCGTCAATTTCTGATATGTGAAGTTTAAGCAATAACATACAAAAATTTGAGTTTAACAAAGAAAAACAACTATCAACAAGTAGTTGTCAGAAATTATAAGCACCAACACAAAATACTCCGTGGTTCCTATTAATACCAACGTAAGAAATTAAAATCCCTGACATTGATTGCACCGTGACGTCATTGACTTAGCGACTGAAACTAGTCGCCAAGCAGTCGCTAAGAATTAGAATAGATCTCTTGGGTTACTTAAAGCGTGCCAATTAAACAAAAGTAACCTACCGGGTTCCTTTAAAAATCCCAAATAAATACGGCCATAGTCAAGCCTTTTAACATACCAAGAGACATATATTGTCTTTATGTAACATGTTTTTACTGAAGACCCTGTTACAGCATGTATATTATTTTTCTGATGTAGCAGTTTAAGTTTTCACGTTTTTATATTCAGAAGAATTGAATGTACGTATATTAAAATAATTTAATTTATAATGGACTCTAGATCTAGATATAAGATAATCATCTTTAGTCTGATTGTTGGGGGAACATCAAGCTACTAAACTAGAGCAATCATCATCTAACTTACTACACTTAACGTTTACTGATCACTGACACGTATTTCCGACCATATCACATAAACCATTTATAAATTATGTAATTGCAATCACTAGACGTGTAACACATGTCTTAATCATAACTGGGGTGACATACATCTCCATTCTAAGCGTAACATTACCTCTCGTTCAGAATAATAACAATGATTTCTGAAAATAGAAATTGAAATTTACATCGTAATGAAACTGAATGTTTAAAGTTGTACTTTACGTACTCAATTCTTTAATATTCCACATACTTTTGCTATTCAGCTGGGAAATTGGTTTAATGAAATATTTATTTATTTATTTAACAGGAACTTAATCCCAATTACAGTACAGGATCCGGACTCACCGAACCGAAATATATTTTTAACATTAGTGAGATTCGAACTCGGAATCTCCTGATTAGAATTATGTAACGTTACCTACACCACCGCACTACCGGACTACGTGGTATGGTTAGTGCTACCTCGAGCGTTGCTTCATTCGAATCCGAAGATTCAAATTTTGAATTCGATTTAAGCAAAAACATATATGAACTACCAAAATGCAGTTCCGTGAATCCGGGCCATGTACTGTCATTCGAATTAATGGTGGACTTCTGTGTAAATCCATCAATTTTGTAGATCCATAAATCTTATAACTAATATGAAATTTTATATAATATTTTCCACCTATCAACAAACATTCATGTGATTTTGTTCATTATTTACAGATTAACGAATCTATAAACCTATAAATTTATCACAGAATTCCACCATAAGTTAAGAAGCATAAATAAAAAATTAACTATGATAATAATATCTTGTTAACTTTAAAAATAAAATATATTTTTGGTTTATTTAAGTTTTCTCAGGCATTTTGATAAATAATAATAAAATCTTATGAGTTATAAAATAAAAATAAATAAAAATAAATATATCATCACGCTTTTTACCCATTACTGGATATGGTACTCTGACGGAATAAATCTCCAAATTTGTTAGTGGAGGAGGAGGAGAAGCCACAAGGGTAATTTTAATGTGGTGAAAATTGTTGTCGGCTGTGGGAATTGCACCCAGGTTCTCAAAGCAACAAAAGCCCGAGTGAACAACGAGAAAAAAATTCTGGGAATATTCAATATACGTGTTATATTCGATAAATATATTACCCCACGAAAATAAACCAAAAATTTTACAAAATTAATATTTTGACATATATAAGATAACTTTGTTGATAGGTAACTAAAACAAAAGAGAGTAAAACTGTCAATTTTTTTATACATAAAATTATCGCGATAATTGCACTAGTAAAAATTACCCTTTATTAATTCACTCATTTCCATGACAACGTTGTCAAATAATGAAACGCTATTGGTTGATAAAGTCATGGGGCAATATTCTATATATTGAAATAACTAATATTGATATTTTCAGTAATACTATAACAAGAGAGTGAAAATACATTGAAAATAATTTGACAGATGTTTCGAAAACTTGTTGTCAGGCAACAGTCACGAAAGCCCGTAGGGCTTGAGTTGCTATTACAAATGGTAACAAGTTTGAGCAAGATACTAGAGAATTATTTTCTAATTTATCGAACTCTCGAATTATATTTCAGTAGATTATTTTTTTATCCATAAATTTGTTTCAAATAACGGAATCAGACTGTCATGCTATTGTAGCGCCATCTACTGTCGTAATTAACTAGCTTAACTTCATAACAACTTTGCAGTCTTATTCCACATAGTTTTAATGACTGCTTCTTTGTAATCTCCTCTGTTCTTTCGTTTCATATTGTATGCCCAATCTTTTAAAATCTATGCGTAGCCATTGTTGTTGATTCTTCAAGGGCCAGGTTTTCAATCATTATTTAATCATGATTAACATTAATCGGTGATTGAAAAACTATCTTAGTTTAATTATTTTCTAAATAAAACGTTTTGAACTGCATCCATATCGCAAGATTACTAATTATGGTGTTTTTGGAAGTAGTTTCAATCATTTTTTGGTCTATTTCTTCATCCGGAACGGCACTAAATCTATCTTTTTCGTTTATTTTTACTTTCTTATACGTAGTATAAGGAAGTATTGGAATCGTGAAAAAAATCGTTGACGAGATTTTCGCGGAAATACATGTTTTGAGGTCCACTGAATCTGTTTTGATCATTTTCTCAATGATGTCTGTGTGTGTGGATGGATGGATGGATGGATGGATGGATGTGTGTCCGGTCGTGCAATATCTCATGAACGAGATAAGATTTGTTAACGAAACTTGGTAATTATAAGTTTCATGAAAATACTAAGAGCTGAGTTGATTTTGAATGAAATTGAAAAACCGGAAGAGGAAGTTTACTGGACACACAAAACAATAAATTCCATTTATTTCAAAAATAGAATCAGTTACGAAAAAAAGTTTCAAATAAAAGATGTTAGCAAAAATATTTGGAACATAAAATGTTATTTGTAATTTTCCTGTATATGCGTCTAATTTTGAGAAAAACTAATTTATATATTTAATAATATATTTCAATAATCATAGTAGCAATAGAAACAAAAAACAAAAACATGTTTAACATTTATATGTCAAATAATAATTGTCAAACGCAAGGAGCAAGTCATAAGTGTTCAATACAGCGTTTTTAATATGAAATATGTTGTGTATAAGAAAGTCGTGTGGTGACCACACCAGATTTTTTACTTTTGTTGATGATAACTATCTGACAACTGACATTTGTCAACAAAATCAAAAGCTACAGACATTATTTCGTGAATAATCACTAGAGCTTTATTCTCAATATAATAATGACAGGATTGGTTAAAACGCACGTGACATACAATGAAGCATTTCATTGGTTTTCAGAAACGTCGAAAAATAACCAGTAGAAGAAATTACGTATGTATCACGATCGTAAAATGTCTTTATTCTTCTTGCCCTATTGCACAATAGTTATTTGTGAATTAAGAGCGTAATTAACAACACTAATTACCGTGCTCGAGTAACAAAGACACTTTACGCTCTTGATATACACATATTTTTTTCTACAATTGCATCTTGAATGATTAAAAACGTATACGTACTGAAAATAAATTAGGAAGCAATGCGTACGCCAAAACTGTTTTCTCATGTTAAACATATATGATCCGCTTGTGGTGATACACCCAGTGTATTACGGTAAACAGTTTGAGATGACGATGACATTTTGTCAAAATGTAGAAATAAACTGTTTAAAAAATACATATTTGTTTATATTTGCTTTCCTTCTCTTATCTGATTATTTATTTTCTTGTAATTAAAAAAAATCTAACCTAAGTAAACAAATATGACAGATCCCACTGACAGTTCAATGAAGTTAGTTACATTCTACTACATTCCCGGGAATAACCACTCAGTATTATTATAGCTTTGTTTGTTTCGCTACGTGGCGGTTACTGTAAAACGCGACGGTAAGTTACAGCAGCGTTTTACTGTATACCACAAAAAGTGACAGTAATATTTAAGTCACTAAAATAATAATTTTTGTTTTTTTCATCCGATGTAAATTATATTTTTGTTTTGTATGCGCAGTATACTACACGAGTTGTGTATTTAAATTGTCATTTTGACATAAATTGATATAAATTTGACATCTAATAACCGCACTTCACTTAAAGAGATTTGCTACGGCAGAATGCCACTATCATTAATGGGTAAAAGGTGAGATGATATATTTATTTATATTTTATTTATGGAACAATTTGTTACAAATGTGATTTTGTCATCGGAAAGTGAGGATAATTCAACGGTAGCTGTTCTAAAATGATGAATTTGATCTTAATAATTGTTTGATGGGCCCCATTTTACAATAAAATGTTTCGTTTGCATAAATTTATATGAAAATAATTTAACAGATAAAAATTCTCCTTTATAATAAGATGATGGGTATTTTCTTAAATCAGCGTGGGGCCTGACATTATTCGGTGAGGCTTTGCTCCATACCAATACTCAATGCCACATTGGACATGTTACGCGTGGAGATTTAAATAGTATTTTTTGGGGCCCAACGCGCTACATTGGATCCTTCAGTATAGAGCCTCAAAATTATTCATGTAGACATGGACGCATTAAATAAAATTAATATTTTTATTTATAAATTACCAGGTTAGATATTTTACTTTTTTCTTCTCACCGCTGTTACATTTATTATTCATTTTTTCAGATGTCAAAAATGTGTCAAAATTAACTTCTATCGCTATTTAGCGAAGCCTAGCGTTGCTGTAAAAAAATTTACCGCCAGCTACCGCAGCGTTATACCGCGAGATGTCAAAAAGTGAAACGAACAAGATCTAGTAACTTATTATTTTACCGTCAACTCAATCGAACACAAAATCCTTACCGCAGCGGTAAACAGTAACCGCCACGTAGCGAAACGAACAAAGCTAATGACAGGATTGGTTAAAATGCAGACTCGTGACATACAATGAAGCATTTCATTAGTTTAGAGAAACGTCAGAAAATAATCCATATAATGAAATATCTGAATATCAATATATCGGGACATCGATGTATTGAAATATCGAAACATCAATATATCGAAATTTCTAAATATCGGAATATCGATAGACCGACTTATTTTCTTATATCACTACACAGTGCGATGAATATGAAGTTATAACTTTGCCATATATCTATGGTGATTACCAAGCAACATGCTTTTTTGGATTGTGATAAAATTATTTCGTATCAACCAATGCTGGAATATATTAATACTAACAATTGAGACAAGTTAAGTTAATAATTCGAAGTTTCGTAAATTTGACATTATAGGATGTAAAGAACAATCTGTTTGTGAACGCTAGGTAGGCAATATACAGAATGACCAGAAGTGTTTCAGTTGGCTATTAAAAAAAGAAGAACTACTTGAAATTGGTAAGACTGATATATAAATTTATTTCCTGTTGTTGACAGTGACATTTGAAAATTTAAATTAATGAAGGTCGTTGTTTCCCTCACTCACATCCTTTTATTATTTAACATTAGTCACAGAGCAATAATCTAAAGTATTGTTATCACTCAACCTATTTGTATTTATTATAAAAATGACATGTAAAATAGTATTTCCGCCTTTACCTGGCGTTGTGCCAACTATGGAATAAAATAATTTTGGAATTACAAAATTATGTCTTCAACCTCGTAGCCTCAATATCAATCAGTGTTGAAATAATTTTTATTTAAATTTGATAATGTCGATATTTAAAAAATATCGATATATTAAAAATACCGATATATTAAAAATATCAATATATTGAAAATATACATACATACATACATATATTCACGCTATATCCCATCAAATGGGGTAGCACGAACCCTAAAATCACTCATAAAATATTCACTCATTACATTCATCAAATAATCAGCCCTCGTCAAACATTATCATCCAAACACACCACCCTCACTTTAATCACATTCATAGATCACTCCATATAAACTCATTTATTTATTAAACTGGAAATCATTTATCACACAACAAACCTTCAATCACATCTATCCAATCATTCCTATGCACTTATCATTCGTCTTCTTTCTTCGACGTACATAACATATGCATAAAATATTTCAAATTATTATTATTATTGAAAATATGCAGGATGGTGACCGCGATCCTCGAACATTTAACATGTAAAATCACAATTTTGTAATTTCCTACTTCCCTAATTATTTTAATCAAAAAAGCTTCAAATAAAAGTTTTAGGGAATAAAATTCTGCAACAATAAACAAAATTAATTTTAGATGCTTCGTAACGACACAAATTTGTTCTGAAAATAACGAAAATAGCCTGAAAACTATTGATAGCCATGGAAGTAAAACAAAATTAAACAAATGTTTGTCGTTTTATCTGTCAAAATAAATAACATATAATAGTTATTTTTATAACAAGTGCCGAAAAAGGCTCGTTACGTGCAAGTGCAGAATTTGCACGAGCATGTAACCTTTTTCGGCACGTGTTATAAACAACATTTTTCCTACAACTGTGCGATTTAGTAAATCACTAAAATATTATTAAAATTTATAAAATTTTAATATTACATGACAACGATGTTTTACGGCGTTGCTATGGTTTGTTTGTTGATTGCTTGCACATTGTTCTACGTTATTTAAAAATATTTCACTAACGTCAAGATAATTTCTTCAAAATCATCTTGATTGGAATAGTACAGTGAGTGATTCCTCTTTATCATTAACACCTCCAAAGATAATTGAAGCTCCGGATCATACTATGTTGGATCTATTTTCGACAATGACAATCAACCTGCTGCTGGTACTTCTGAAGCTTCCGAAATTGTTACCAATAATATTACTGGTAATAATATGAACAGGTACGGAAGAAATCATTGTTTCTTTAGACACAAAAGTTTCCACTTTACATTATGTCAATATAAGCAACTGTAACAACTGTATTAATAATATACACAAACAATAAATATGAAGTATTTCACTTACTCTTTAAATAAAACCATTTATCGATATATTTTACTTTGTTCGGTTCTTTTTATTAATTGTCTACAGATTAGATATACTGCAAATTAAGGTTACGTTTATAATCGTCAAAATATACTACTGCATATTTACTAGCGCTGGTTCACCGTATCTTCTTCTTCCATAAGCGTCTGTGGTCAAAATATGAATTCCGCGCTCGGCGCGAAATTTAAATCGCTGTCAAAACAATATTCTTTTGACAGTTACGTAATGAAGCACTTTCCGCACTAGTGTTTCTTTGCTTTCGGAAACGCACTTGGTCTGCATTCATCTACTTTCCATACGTAACCAAGGCAATTATAGTTACGTAATAACAAAGAAATCGCACAATTGTAGGAAAAGAAATTATTTTGACAGATTATACGTCAAACATTTGTTTAATTTTGTTTCAATTCCATGGCTATCGATAGTTTTGAGGCTATTTTTCTTATTTTCAGATCCAATTTGTGCCGTTACGAAGTATGCAAAGTTTATTTTGTTTATTGGCTTAGATGCAGAATTTTATGCCCTAAAACTTTTATTTGAAGCTTTTTTGCTTAAAATAATTAGGGAAGCAGGAAATTACATAATTGTGATTTTACATGTTAAATCCCTATGTTCGAGAGTTGCGTTCACCATCCTGTATATAGTTATACCCCTGCTATCTACAAACCTCATTTTGATAATATTTATTATTTTACAAAAATAATTAAAGAAGCCGGTCAATATCAACGAATAAAGTAGCACATACATATTTTCTTTCTGTAATAAACTTGTAATATTTATAAAATTATTATTAAGAGACACGTTACATGTACTTCAATCAAAAGCAACATCGGATTCAACAACATTCATAATGTAGGTCAAAAAAATCTTATTTGTATGCAGAACACACACTCAAAACAAACATACATCAACCATAAGTATCAAAACATAGTTATGATAATTATAACAACCATGAATCAGTCATCAATTATTAAAGAATTGAATATGCATTTTCCATAATCAAATAACTAACCGTTCATTCATAACCGTGCCGTACACAACAACATTCTTCACATACCAAACTAGAAAACACAATTATATAATTCAGTAACTATTTGCAATAATATCGCATATAAGAAACACATTTGAGTTTGTGACATTCGTCCCTGATTTCGCTCAGTGAACTTTCCTGGTGGAGTCAAGGTTTGGCTCTATTTGCGTGTTTCCCGGAAATGACGAGTCGCCGCTGGATTATGCCTACGGAATGCAAGCGACATGTGCAGGAATGCAACGTGAACCGACTATGAGCTGAATATGTGTTCACATTTATAATGCGTGTAATAGAAGAATTTTGTAAATATAAAATGGGCTCCTATACCATAAACAAGAATTAATGATAAAAACATAAAATATACCACGTGTCCCACGTAAATGTTCGCATAGGCAATTAACATGTAAAATCAGATTTTTGGAAATAAAAAGTGTTCGGCAAAAAAACATGGGACCAAATTTTATTTCCCAATACTGCCAATATTCCTACATCTTATTTAATACAGATTATTTAATTTTGCTGGCGTAATTTTATGATATTAATAAAAATATTTCCTAAATTTTCGCCTACTATTATACACTAGATTATTTCGTGAATCTGTTTTTTTTTTACCTCAAACTACTTCTGCAGTTTTCAACCGATTTCAACCATTTTTGTTAAAAATCTTCTATAACTCCGACACATTTAATTTTTATGTAATATTGCCAACTTTTGGCGAAAATAAGTACTAGATATTCAACGAATTTAAAAATAGTACTAAGTACCTACTTCGAAAAAAAGAGTATTTATCTACTGTACGAGGACAACCATTGAAACATCGAAATACAATTTTATTAGATCCAAATATCATCGTATTTATTCTTATACTAGCTATTACTCACGATTTCGTTCGCGTTGTCTACAATTTAATGCGAGTATCTGGTATGCGTTACAATGCAACTCAAATAAAGAAAGTATTTGTGTTTAATTCTGTTTATTAAAGTTCTTTTGGATACATAATATTTTTTGTTTTTCTCTTTGGGACGTACACGAATAAATCAGAAGGTTTTCCGACGCGTGAGCATGCCACATTAGAGCTGTCCATGTGAGAAGCATAGATTTTGCAAATTAGTCCATACACTTGTAGCGATTGGCCCTGTTTATGAATTCCGCCATTATAATTTTTAAATACTACAAGATCCAGAAAGAAAGTTTCAAATATTAATCTACATTTCTTAAATAATAGTGGTTAGAGCATCTGCTTAACTATACGGAGATCGCAAACTCGAACCGCGTTCAGGAAGATGGCGGGTTAAGATTGGTTCTCGTCTATACCTATACCAAATTTGAATCGAATCAGTACAGTACTTTTCATGATAGCTAGCGGCCATTTTGTTTTAAGATGGCGGACTGAAGTTTTATTATACCTATATGTTAAGATTGGTTCTCGTTTATGTCTATACCAAATTTGAATCGAATCAGTGGAGTACTTTTCAGGATAGCTAGCGACAACTTTCCAAAGTTGTATCGCAATCGGATGAATGATGTAGGAACGCATACGGGACAAATATTAATTTATATATATATATATATATATATATATATATATATGAAAGTTAATAATGCATATGAAAATAAATTAATTAATTCATAATTACTATTCTATACACCTGTCAATTATAGAAACAGTTAATCCCAATTATAGTGCAGTAGACACACAGTTCATAAAATAATCCGATCCACTCGAAGGCAGTTTGTTGTATTTTAGATATCATTTTGAATCAGCGTTATTTAAACCCTTGAACTTTAGTTTGTGAAGTAAGAATGCAAAAAAATCCGTATTTGCTGGAATCCATAGACTGAAAGTGCAAAAGATTTATTTATGTTAAACTGATATTGTTTTAAATTCTTGCAAAAAACGGACAATCAAAATATGAGTTGTGACACGATTTTCTTCGCACAGTATCTTCAAATATTCTTATAAAAGTACATATCTTCGAAATGAAATTAATAACTGGCCTAATTTTCAATTATTGATAAACTCGGTATTTTGTCTTGTCATCATTTGAGATTGTAATATGTTCACAAATTATCAGTTGTAGAACGGCAAAGCATTCATTTATAACGCACTTTTTATTTTAAATTCCAATATACAAAGAAAATATTTGTTTATTATTCTTCATTCATTCATTCATTAGAAGATTAGAAATATCAACTCACAGCCACAGCTACGAAGCCGCACTCTTTAATGACGCATTCCCTTACTTGTTTGCAGGGATGGACTGAAATAAACAAAAATATAAATGATAATAAAAAAACTCACACAGGAAGATATATTATGAATAATAGAACTTACATTACCGCTGCTAAGATAGATACCAGCATCAATTTACATATCTGCACTACAGTCTACGGCCAAATAGAGAATGAAAACACGCATCCTGGTTCCACTTCACTCGGATATTTCTAACAATATATATGCATACATACAATGAGGCAAGTGTTGCTCTGTGAGGCTATCATTAATTCACTATCCCGGTTCTTGTCGTCGCTTGCTGCCTGCATTCGTCCAACATAAAATGAATGTACTTCATTTAACTTATCCAACACAACCACGCTAACGCAACATTCGTACTTGCATACATCTACAGTTAAGTCTTAGCTGCTAAGAAACTAATTACCTTCATGTCGCACTACGAGTTTGTTTTAGTTAATCTCCATGCTGAAATGTAGTAAAAGTTTAAAACTTAGCAGACAGTTAGTCCCAAACAGAGAATTAGTGTAAATGCTGCATCGCTATGGTCTTAAATTTTAATTGATAATTATTATGATAGTTGATTAGGTGTCATGTAAGTATGAGCATGAGCTACATTTGTAGAAAATTTTTAGAAAATGATCTAGAAAGTAACTAACAGAGAAAAATAAAAGAAATATTATTATATTTTATTTGATACTCTGTAAATAGCTTAAATATGACAATTTTAATTTACATATATCTCGCGAGAGAAAGCTGTGAAATCAATAAATTTTGATTCATTGAATGCAATTTTAATTCAGAATATGTTTTGTATTCATTCACACATTTGTTCTAAAATTGATAGTGAAGAAACTACGACGGCAAGGTGAAAAGTCTCTGAAAAATTAAACAAGAAATGATTTATTTGGTCAAAACATATTTGATTTCTCAACATAATCTCCTTGTAGCTCGATACACTTCGTCCAACGTTTTTCTAATTTTTCGAACCGTTCCAAATAATACGATTTTGGCAATCCTTCAAATAGGCGTTTGTCTCAGCGATGACCTCATCGTTGGAGCCAAATCTCTTTCCGCCTAGCCATTTCTTCAAGTTTGGAAATAGATAAAAATCGCAGGGGGCCAAATCTGAAAAAAAAAGTCCTTCTTATTGCGCTTGAACATCGCCAAACACTCATTTGAACTTGTCACACGGTCGCGCTTGTTGTCAACAGAGAGCAAATGCGGCACCCATCTGGCAGATAGCTTTCTCATATCCAAAAATTTATGCAAAATGTTCCGTACCCGTTCGGTTGAGATGCTCATAGCCTCAGCCAGCTCGTGCACTTTAACTCGCCGATCGCCCAATATCATACCATGGATTTTATCGACGATTTCTGGCGTTGTAACCTCTATTGGACGACCAGAACGTTCGGCGTCCTTTGTGGTCATACTTCCACAACGAAAATCAGTAAACTACTTGTGAATCGTTCCAATCGATGGTGAGGAGTCCCTATAATGTTTAACAAGCGATGCTTTGGTTTGCGTAATGTTTTTTCCACGCAAGAAATAATGTTTAATCAAGACGCGAAATTCACTTTTTTCCATGTTTTCAAAAATCTTCAAGGTTGCTTGCTTTCGATAGGTGTCAAAACAGAACTGAATGACATATAAGTTTAAAAATTTTAATGCGTTCTAGTTAAAGATGGTACATTACAAATGTCACATGAGATTTACGATTGTGGCGCCATCTGTTTTATTTTTCAGGGATTTTTCACCCTGCCCTCGTATCGGAAAAAATAAAATTGTAACATTATATTTTCTATACGTATAAGTTATGCTAGTTCAGCGGTCCCCAATCTACTATATTGATTAATATTATTATTAGATATTTTTATATAACTAATTAAATAATTATATATGTTACAAGACAGGAAAGTGATACTTTACTGTATTTAATTTATGATTGATTATTTACAAGTTGTTAGTTTATTATATTACACTTTTTCTTATATTTTTTTCTCTGTAATGGGATTGTATGTTTTTAAAAATCTTTTTATATGAGGAGTTAGTGCTAGGTTTGTTCTACTTAGATACAACTTTGGAAGGTTGTTCTGTTCATATACAAATGTTATTAACAATTGAATTGGGGAATCCAGCGTGACGCTAAGAGAGAACATACATAATCTATTCAATTTCAAAAAAAATTAAATATATGAGAAGTTAGTACCAGGTTAGTTCTGCTTAGGTACAAATTTTGAAAGTTTATTCTATTTATATACACTTGTTATTCTGTTATTTCTTCTTTAACAGTAACGAATTTCTACAAATTTTGCCGCTAATATTGTTAAATGACGCCAAAATTTCCTGCCAACATTTTTCTTTTTCGTTCCAAAATATTTTGTCTGCTATTTTACATTCAATGATATCCTTTTTGTTTTTTTACTAAATCCACAAATAGTTCAGTAGAAAAATTCGCTGTTCTTTAGTTTCCATCAGTGAAGATGTTGATGATATACCTATTTTGATAGAATTTTTCTTATTTTGACATAAATACAAATTCAGTAACCTGGGATATCGTTGATATTTTCTCAGAATTCCAAATTACACAACACTACAAAATTATTTTCACATTTAGGCCCGGTTGTACAATATAGGTTCAGTGTGAGTTCAATCTTGAACTTGAGATGACACCTTGCGTTGTACAAACCTGCTTCAAAATAATGAGCTTGGTTCAAAGTGCGGTTCAGCTGAGCGGCCGAATTCTGCAGTTCAACCACAGTTCAATGAACAAAATAACAACATGTGTCAATTTGATTAACTTAACAGATATTATTTTAAAATTATGAATGAATTAATAGATATATTTTTAATTGATAATGTAGATATATTAGAATTAATAAATATATTAGAACGGCGTAGAGCTGAAAAAAAAAATGTAGAAAAGGCGAAGATCATTTGAAAAAATGGAAGGATAAAGAATTTAGTGCGAGATTCTGTTTGTCGACAGCTGCTGTAAAATATATGATAGAACAAATTAGAAATGAAGTTTGTTCTTCCACATAGAGATAAGTAAAGTAACAGCTATACTTGAAGATTAGCATTTAAATTTTCTGAACATAATAAATAATTTATTTAAGAAACAACACCGTATTGCCGGAGAATAAGGTGCTAGTGACTCTGTGCTTTTCTGCAACTGGTCCTTTTTTGCAAGTAGCAGGAGATTTTAGTGGATTTGATAAATCTACTATTAGTACAATCATTCACAAAGTGTCCAAATCAATTGATAGATAGCATTTCTAGTCCTAATATGGCGCTCGTTTTATAAATTTTCAGCAGAATTTTGGGGTTTTAATAGCGGAGTTAGTAAAATATTTATTGTTTTATACACTTTACGCCCAAAAATAATTAATTTCCCATTTGGCCATGATCAAATAAAAATTTATAACATCTTCATCATTTAAAGATTCCATATTGCACTGAAAAACACTTTGAACCTTGAACTTGAACTTGAACCGATGTTTGAGTATAAACCGGCACTGAAAAACCGGGTATTAGTGTCATGCTGGATTCCCCACGTCAATTGTTAATAACTTGTGTATATGAATAGAACAAACTTTAAGAATCTGGAACAAACTAGAACAAACCTAGCACTAACTGTACACAAAAGTTTGAAAATATTTGCGGTAGGGGGCCATCTAGCGTGACGCTCATGCTTGAATCAGTTCTAACGAACTGTGCTATGGCCGTTGCCAAAATAATGTTATATTTTGTATTATTTTAATGTTTTATAAATACGATTTCAAAACAACCAAACTTTTCAAAAACACGGCAGAAACAAATATACGAATAAGACAGGTAGCAACTGAGTTAGCAACTGATTCAAAGCAGTTGCTAGCAGTAAGTTGCTAGAAAATATCTAGTCGCCAATAATGAAATCACACAATTAGTACATTTTATCCCGCAAGGTGGTCACGATAAATGATATTAAGGTAGTTCTAGCGTGAAAATGTTTTATGCAGATCTGAATGAAACTCGGCTCACGTAAACATGGGATAGTCATACGCAACCTGTTAAAATATGAAACACATTCATCGTCTGTGAACAAATATATTCGTTTGTAAAGTTGAGTTCTAATACATGGGGCTTATGGCGATCGTCATTCAGAATCCCACATATTTGGTTTGCGTACCTCTCAAAATTTGCAGTTTCATTTGAAAAACTAATATGATGTTCTAGCACTATCCACGTATATTGTATCAGAAGGAGAAAGATTTTTATCGTTTAGTAATGGATATATAGCCATGCAAAACCTTGTTTTTAACGAAAAATTAAGAATCCCAATTTATACTGGCAACACCACACGGTATTTGAAAATTTACTAGACCAAAAACCTATTAACAATTCATGATATTCAAATCATAATAGGTATAAAACATTTATTTTATTCTGTATTTTTCTTTTTCCGAGCGTCAGTTCCGCCAATCGACAACCGATGGCACCACTGTTACACTAGAACTACCTTAAGCCAGTCGCTACAGCTTGTTGCTACTAGAAGAGAATCATACTCCTGATTTAAAATTGCTAACATGATTTTTAGTGACCATTATTGACCGGGGGTCATATCAATTACTTAGAAATTTGTGTTCCACAATTGTCCTTAATATTTACAACATAAATATCTGTTACCATGGCGTCTCGTCTCATTATTGTATTAAATTATTTCGTATCCGTAGTAACAACACAGTGAAAATTCAAATTTCAAAATTAAACACAACATCTGTTCAGTACGCAGTTCATTGTAAGCTGCTCATATCCGATTAGAAGTGAACTGAACAATGTTTACTACGTATTGCTAATACTGTAATAGTATTGACAGTGATCTTTCATTGTTAGTGGATTTTCATTGACTATGAATATTTTGTAAAGACTTTGCGAAGATTTTGAACAGCTATTATTTGAAATCTTAGTGACTTTATGGAAATCTCGTGGAACGCCGATAGATGTGCATTGGTTGCAAAGTTGTAAGTAGATATACAGTGTCTCTTTATATCTCGTTACATTTATATATATATATATATATATATATATATATATATATATATATATATATATATATATATATATACATATAATCACGACTTTTACCCATAACTGGGTGTGGCACTCTGCCGAAGCAGATCTCAGTAAATGAAATATTTATGCGTGTGAAGTGCGATTATCAGCCGTCAAATCACGGTCCTTATAGATGTTAGTGGTGGGGGTGCCACAGAGGTAATTTAAATGTTTGTCGGCTGTGGGAATCGAACAATGATTCTCAGAAGCCACAGGTCGACTTGATGCTACTGAGCTATATATATATATATATATATATATATATATATATATATATATATATATATATATATATATATATATATATATATATATAGCGTGTTAAAAAAGTTCCGGGACGGTGAAATATCTCGAGAAAAACACATCGAATCAAGACACCAAAAAGCACGTGTTTCATATTTTGCAAAAACCTATCTAAGCACACCAAACACAAACCCCAACCCCCACCCCCAGGGGGTGGGGCGGGGGGCAACGTTGAAACCTTAAATGGGAACCCCCATTTTTCATATTCTGCGAAAAAAAATAAGTTAAATTTATTTGAAACTTTTTTCCAATTCGGAATAGATGGCGCTCTAAACGCAAAAATAAGTTTTGACATGATTCTGAAAGAAAAGTAAAAAACGGTTTAATATCACAAGAAATAAACATTATTTTATAAAATCGTTTTGCAAATTTATTTCAAGCATTTAGTCGGTGAAAGGCTTGTGGCTACTTGTGATGATGTTGATTTTTTTATTTGATTCAATGTTTATTTCTTGTGATAGACCGTTTTTTACTTTTCTTTCAGAATCATGTCAAAACTTATTTTTGCGTTTAGAGCGCCATCTATTCCGAATTGGAAAAAAGTTTCAGATAAAATTAACTTATTTTTTTCGCAGAATACGAATCTGTAATAAAAAATAGGGGTTCTCATTTAAGGTTTCAACGTTGCCCTCCGCCCCACCCCCTTGGGGTGGGGGTTGGGGTTTGTGTTTGGTGTGCTTAGATAGGTTTTTGCAAAATATGAAACACGTGTTTTTTGGTGTCTTGATTCGATGTGTTTTTCTCGAGATATTTCACCGTCCCGGAACTTTTTTAACACGCTGTATATATATATATATATATATATATATATATATATATATATATATATATATATATATATAAATGTAACGAGATATAAAGAGACACTGTATATATATATATATATATATATATATATATATATATATATATATATATATATATATATATATATATATATATATATATATATATATATATATATATATAGTACAGTTCAATACATGCAACAATGACCTTGAGAGTTCCACGAGATATTAACCGATCTTTACAAGTGTTGTCAGTCGATGACAAAATCCCGGTACTATTGTCGGTATTTTATAGCAGTAAAAAAAAAATTCTCGTGTCCGTAGACACATTGTACTAGCTTATTCAGTTTACAGTTTAAAATGAACTGCTTAGTTTACGCTCAACTAAACGTCTGAACTAAACCTGAATAAAAGCAACTTGTCTGCATATTCATATTCATAATATTCGGCATAGCATTGCATACATATCCGGATTTTCCTTTGTTTACGATTATTTTGTAAGAACGTTGTGAAGATTTTGATGCACCAGGCCAGGCGGGTTGGTAGGAGTGTCGCTGTGTTGAAATCCTAGTGATGAGATTACAACGTATTACTAGTCGATGGAAAATCCAAGTGCTTTTGTCGGTATGTGAGCATTTGCTTAGATAGAGTACGGTGATAGTGGGTTGGGTGGGTCCCTGCCTACGTGGAGCATCACCTTGTCGAGGTGGCAGGGCTTAACCATTTCTCTGTTAGTAGCAGAGATGTGGAACTAAGAAGCTCCACAATCATATGTATTATAAAACACGAAATAAAGACTCAATTAAAATATAGGCACTTTTATATTTGGATTATTTTTAAGAAAAAAAGTCGATAATACAGACAATGGTAATAATACTTGCATTCCATATTGTAGGCATAAACTTTTGTTTAGTAATTTTTCTTTTTTATATTCTTCTATTGAACCCTTCTAAAAATACCAAAAGCAATACTCTGAGCGGAAGTCGATCCTACGATCTAGTGTATGCGATTATCAAGCACGACTAATGTGGTACGTTTAAATATATATTTCTAGAGATGGGCGAATACCACCCGTGAATACTCGAATACCAAGAATACTGAAAATCTTTGATATTCGAGATCTTCGAATATTTACGGCAATGGCGAACATTCGAATACATCGAATATAATGCGATGCATCTTGAAAATGAAACAGCGTTGCCTTCGGCACTTTAATGAACTCAGTTGACAGTTGTACAGTTGCCACGTAATAGATAAAGAAAACAAGTTCTGTTTCATGTACATGTTTACTTATTTACTTCATTTCAATCATTTCATAATTCATAATGATAATTTAAGTAATTAATAACTATTTTGTAAATTATAAACAATATTAATATTCTTATATTTTTGAATTATTATTTATTTATTATATACAATTACAAAATTTAATTTGTGTTCGAATAATTCAAATATTCGTGGTATTCAAAGGTTGAGACAACATTTGACTCCTATCATTGTAAACTTTTTCATCCATAATGTAACTATTTTTGAAGAAAACTTATTAATTTATTCGACTTGAAAATGAATCAAACCAAGGTTCGAAACGTTGTCATGTACACGTATTTAGTAAATAAAAAGCCGGGAAATCCAATCAACAAAGAAATTTTATTATCATTTTCTCATTTTGTAATATTGTTCACGGCTTAACGTATACTCTTCAAAATTACTGCTTTTTACAAATTATTATAGAACGATCATATCTCGGAAACCTTTCATTAGAACTGAAAAAGTTATATTTTCCAACGACTTTTATGTAAAAACAATTGACTATCAATCGGTTACAATTTTTGCCCATTCTCTTAAACATCTATCTTCAAAATGTTTAATTTGCTACTAAACACGATAAGATTTCTAATGACTTTAAGAAAAGCAATTGACAATCAATCGAATATAATTTTTAAATACGCTGCTTGAAATCTTCTTTAAAAACCTAATTTGATACCAAATACGATAGCTTTCTAAATTTCTAACTATTTTTAGGAAAAATAATTGGCAATCATTCGGTGCTAATTTTAGACCCATCTACTCGACATATTTTTTCAATACATTTAATTTGATACCAAACACAATAGATTTCTATTAACTTTTGAGAAAAACAATTGACAAATAGTCACAATTTTTCACAATTCTTCTCGAAATCTGTCTTCAAAACCTTTAATTTGATACGACTGATTTTTAATAAATGATAATCAGTCCATCATAATTTTTAATTACTTTGCTTGAAATCTGTAGGCAATAATCTTTAATTTGATATGAAATAATTGACTACCAATCGGTCACAATTTTTTATCATTCTGCTCGTATATATTATTATTTCATAAAAGAAAAAAATGAGAACTCAAACTAAACAACTTATTATTATTCTCCGAACACTTGAACGAAAACACATTTTTCAAACTAAAATTGATTCATGACAGAATTCACTGTGAAATTTTGGATAAATTCTAGAAATTTCTTGACGATAACAGCCTTCCCTTCCTAGAACATTGTATAGTTACATCGCCGCAGGCTGACAGTTCATTTAAAGCCATTTTAAGCAGTCAGATCTGAAAACCAAGCTATGATGAATGAATTTCAAAGAACGGCGTCGTTCCGTGTTGTCGCTCCGACGCTATAAGTGACTGAGTTGATTAATTTATATGTATCTCAGGAATTTCGAACTATTTAGAAATTTGAACATAACAGATGTATTGTTCCTTATGTCTTCTCTGGTTCTATAGCTAATAGGAGTTTTTATAATGTTTTTATAATCTAAGATAATTAATGGCGTTTGGAGCGTTTGGTTCGTTTAAGACTAATGAGATGAATATATTTATGACATTTTACTTGTTAGGTTAATTAATTAAAATAAATAGTATACAGGATGTCTCCTGGACGAGGGCCACAATTGATATCTCGGAATCTATAAGAGCTACGATTTCGGTTAAATGAGACAAAAATTGTCACAACACAGTGTTACCAGATCTAATATAACTGACTATCGAAACAGGTTATCAAAAAAAAGGAATTTGGGGAAAAATTATGATGTTTTTATAAGAAATATATTTTTAACGCGAGCTTTTATTATTCATTTATCTTTTGACATCTAGTTTCACTCTTATAATAATACTATAGGGTAACTCCGGGATAGACGGTAAACAAAATTTTGGAAGGCTATAATTTAAATTTAAATTTTATTTATTAAAAAATAAAAACGCCATTAACATGCATACATACATATCTTCTCGCTATATTCCAACAAATGGGGTAGCACGAACCCTAAAATCACTCAAAAAACATTCACTCATCACACTCATCAAACAATCAGCCCTCGTCAAACATTTTCATCCAAACAAACCACCCTCACTTCAACCCCATTCATAGATCACTCCAGATAAACTCATTCATTTATTACACTCGACATCATTATCATACAACAAACCTTAAATCACATCATTCCTATTCGCTTATCATTCATTTTCTTTCTTCAACGTACATAACATATGCATAAAACATCTCAAATTACTCACGTTTACTCCTAACAACGAATCTAATAACGAATCTAACAACGAATCTACAAGATTAGAAAAGATGAAAGCGATAGCCTGCACTTGTATATGAAAGAAAAGTCCACACAATGAAGGGGGAGAGCGTCGCCATTATACACACTCAATCGAGCATCTCTGTATACATTCACATTTCGAGCAAAGGTTCGCATCTGGCAACGCCGCATTAGCAGGACAATTTGAAAACCTTTTTGTTAAAAAAAAATGCATACGTCCCTAAATATAAGTGAAAATGTGGAAATAGATAAACATTATTGAATTGTCCTAATAGAGTGATAACTTTTGTCTAATTTAACCGAAGTCGTAACTCTTATAGTTCTTGAGAATCTAATGGTGGCTCTAGTCGTAGTCCAAGAGCCATCTTGTATGTTCATTGTTTGTATTTGTACACTGTAGTACTAGTATACATGAATTATGTTTAGAAATATACACTGATATATTTTAGAACAGATACCTCTTTTAAGTCCTGACTATACGAACATTTTTGGGCACCAACTGCTAATATGAATGTCAATAAACTTGCAGTTGATTAACTTTATTTTTAAGTTACGTGAATTAATTTTGGCCAGAAAGGTAAAATAAACAAAAATTTATAGTTTTATTTGAAGCAGTTATTTTTAAAATGTAAGCACGTTTGTTAGCAAGAGATAAAGTTAGTCAGTTGCTAGTTAATCATCCTTAATCATTTATCCATTCTGTAGCGGTCAATGTAATTTCAATTCGAGAGTCTTTCTATTAGACGAATTATCTCTGCTAGATGTTCTCTACTTTTAAGCGGACATGTTATAAATATCGCACAAAACTATATGACATGATTTGTAAGTGTCTTTAATTGTGTCTATGAACTTAAAAGAAGTGCTTTTGAAATAAAGTTTTAATTACTGACAGCTACTATCTATTGATTCTGTATTTCAAAATATATTTTTTGTTTTTATAAGATTATTTTAACAGTAACTAATGTTTTATAACCAAATAATAACAAAATTAGCCAAAACGGCGTATTACCTCTAAAATCATATTTGTGGGCCAATAAAACAGTAAATGTATTCTTCAGGTTCATTTTTCATATAAAACAATAATTCTTTTACATAATCATTACAGTAAGGTAATGAAAAATACGCAATTGACAGATGGTTAAGGTACCCCTTTGATAGCAAAACATGGCGGCAAGTTGAAGTATTAGTAGTTTGAGCTGTTATAAATCGTGCACCTTTTAGTACTAGTTAATATTTTTAATATAGAATAATAACAACAAAGATGAATAAAATATAAAAAAATACCAACTCAAACGCAATTAATTATATATATTTGATAGCGAATAACAACATATAAAAACATATCATCACGTCTTTTATCCATTACTGGATGTGGCATTCTGCCCCAACAGATCTAGATGAGTAAAACAAGTATATTTATGTGCGAGAATTGCGGTTCCCAGCCGTCAAATCCCGGCCTCCGGAGGGAGGGAGAGCCATAGAGATAATTTTAAGGTAATGGATATTTTTATTATTATTAGAAGTAAATAAATTAGAACTATTAAAAATCAGTAGAAATTTTTATCGAAATATTTTATGTATCTTCACAATATATTTATAGAGATTACCTCATTTCACTGTCTTCCAATGGCGCTACGGCCTAAATCGAGTTTGAGCCCACTGGCCACACCGAGCCGCAGTTTTTACTCTGCCGACTGCGTACTGCCGGTTTTCGTAGTTGATGTTAAATATGTTATGTATAAGTGACTAGTTTATAGCTTCCGAGTGTGATGATTAATACATGTAACTGTATTTTTTTTTTCTATTTTACGACAAATCACACTGTTTCGACAGGCGGATTCAAACTGACGAATCATGGATCGGGGAACGTCACAGTATGTTAAGGTAGTTTTAGCGTGAAAAAAGTTTACAGATCTGAATGAAACTCGGCGCACGTAAACATTGGACAGTCATACGCATCCTGTTAAAATATGAAACACATTCATCGTCTGTGAACAAATATATTCGCTTATAAAGTTGAGTTCTTATACATGGGGCTTATGGCGATCATCAATCAGTATCGCACGTATTTGGTTTGTGTACCTCGAAAAATTTGCAGTTTCATTTGAAAAACTACCTTAAGAGATAGTTCTAGTTAGGGTACCTCAAATAAAAAGGGTAAAGACATTATCAAGGTCGCCGCCATTAGTCTGCCAGGAACATGTATAAGACATAGGATTAATACTAATTTTCTAATTTTATTTAAGTTTTTTTATAATAAATATAAACTATTTGACTATTACGTTATTAAAATACATTAAATTAACATGAAACCATAATTTAATGAAGAAAAAAATAAATGTTATTCAATATGCAATGTTTAAAATGGTCTAAAAACAAAAACTATATGATTTACCTTGTCATAAGTTTACTGCTACATTGTTTTCCAGTGTAAATTTTCTTTTCACCAACAATTTGTATTCTGTATACTATAAATCTATTCACGATTTTGTTGTGAATGTTATAGCACGTATCCTTTAATTTTGTTTTAACTGAAATTAAAATTTATTAAATCTCTATTTTGATGCTGGAGTATGTCCGAAATACTGTTTCCATTTTACAAAAATAGACGTATGCATCTATATTACAATAAAATAAAGTATTTTTTTTGTGTGCTCTTAAACAACATAATAAAAAACATGTACAATTTCCTTGTTATAATTGATCTAAGAGCAGATGTACAATTCTGCCATGTTTTCGAATATTTAAGAAATCTAGAAAGTATATATCCGGCATTATAATAAAATGAATTTTTCTCGCTATTATTTAAATTTATTTCATGAACTTTTAAATTTTCTGGGATGTTTATAGGATCAGGTCTGACTTGTAGTTTTTTGTTGTACAACAGTTAAAAATTCTGATAAAAATTCTCGATCATCTTCATTGTTACTTCCTTTTGAAGTATCTTTAAATATTGAGATAAGTACTGCAATAATTTTTTTTTAAATTTTTATTATGTATGTTACTTAAATCTCTTATTTCTTTATTAATAATTATTATTATAATAAGATAATGTTCAAAATACCGATTATAGGTGTAAATATTATGAAATATTTAATGTTATAATAACATTTTTGAAATAAATGACATCTCTCTTTAAACAAGATTCTTATTTAGTAGAATAAAAATATATTTATCTATATAGACTTAACACAAATGTTAAAATATGTTTAGAGAAGTCTTTTAAATATAAATTATACATAATTAAACAATAAAGTATGCAAATAGTTTAAAATAATGATACTAACCCTATATAACGCAATGTAATCTAACACTTTTTTTGGCAGACTAATGGCGGCTAAAACGAACGCAAGCGAAATCGGTTGTCGAGTGGCAAAACTTACGTCCAGGAAAAGAAAAGTACAGAATAAAATAAATATTTTATACCTATTACGATTTGAATATCATGAATTATTAACAGATTTTTGGTCTAGTGAATTTTAAAATACCATACCACCGTGTGATGTTGCCATTATAAATTGGGATTCTTAATTTTTCGTTAAAAACAAGGCTTTGCATTGCTATATATCCATTACTAAACGATAAAAAACTTTCTCCTTCTGATACAATATATATGGATAGTTCTAGAACATCATATTAGTTTTTCAAATGAAACTGCAAATTTTTAGAGGTACCTACCCAAACCAAATATGTGAGATTCTGAATGACGATCGCCATAAGCCCTGTGTATAAGAACTCAACTTTACAAGCGAATATATTTGTTCACAGACGATGAATGTGTTTCATATTTTAACAGGATGCGTATGACTATCCCAAGTTTACGTGTGGCGAGTTTAACTCAGATTTGTAAAAAAAAAATCAGGCTAGAACGACATCAACAATTACAAAAAATTATAAAAGTACGTTGATAAAAACTTCTACTAACTTCTGATATTTAAAGAAAGGGACATTGTAACAAAAATATTTAATAGTTAGTAAACTATTTTCTCAAACTATTCAAATTAATTTATCTAAATTGTTGGTCTCAAATAAGATATTTTTGGTTTGTTAAAAAAACAAACAAATTTCCAATAATAAACGCTATGTTTATATTAATTTAAGATAAAAACACTAATATTAATATTTAAATTATTATTTAAAATATATTAAATTAATCCAATTAATAATACAAACTAAAACGTAAATATAATTCAAAATGAAACATTTGTACATCACAATTATAAAATCATAAAGCAGTAAACATTATTTGAAGGATTACCATCAATTACAAAACAGTTAAATTAAAACACAAACGTCAGAATCAGATATACATATTGAATTAATTATTTTGAATTCAATATTTATAAATGAAACATAGATATTATTTTCTCTTACAACACAATAGTCGTTTGTTATTGTCTTATTGTTTTTGTTTTTGTCAAACAATTTACTTCACTTTGGAATTTCTAAAAAAAAAAAAAAAATAATGATAATATTTTTCTAGAAATAGCTCAGCTGTCAACTTCAATAAGCTGCAGACGTAACAATTAATAAAGACATATAAACCTACTCAGCTCTGGCGCGGATGACTTCACGTCTGGAATTAATATTACGTTACTAATAATGAAATTAATTGTAGAAAATGTACAAAGGAATTTTAATAGCAGATATCTTAGGCATCTTAATTGTAATTAACATAATCACGTTTGTGGAGATAGTAATTGATTAAATGATGAAAACGTGTGTTTTAAATATTTTATTACTTCTTGTGTACCTAATATGATTCAAAGTGAATTGTAAATATAGTAATAAATAATTAATTATTTACATTTTATAGATATAGTCACGCCTTTTTCTTAGTACTACGTTGTGGTACGAACAGGTACAAGAATATTTCTTTGAGTCATACATATATGAATAATTATTATACAGAGTTTAACACGAAAAGCGAACCGTAATTATTTAACACCACAAATTAAAGGAAATTGCATGTATAACAATTTTAGAGATTATAATTGTGCATCTAAGCCAGTATGTAGATTTCATTTTATTCAATTAATAACTACGAAAATTAGGTTTTAAAGATACCAAAAATTTAGTTTTTAGTTGACATTACATTTGAACAAAACATGAATAAAACTAAAAAAACGTAGCACATCAAAAAATGACAGTCAATATAATTTAGTTTCAAAAACTTCTGAATCAAGACGACTCATTTTCATGTTCTACCATTATCATTTCTTCGTGTTCCATAACCACTTCAGGAATTTCAGAAATTGATGCAATTAAAAATTTTAATAAAGACCCAGATAATTTTCCTTTTACCATTCTTTTTTTCTTTTCGAAATTGTGGCCCTAAAAGTTCTTTTCTGTTCTGTAAATCCTAACAAAAATAAAGAATTATTTACTACTACGACAAAACAACTAAAAATATAATAGTTCTTTATTCAGTTAATAAAATATACGCAAACACAAATTCTCAATTTTTACATTTTATTTTGGAAAATTAAAATTGAAAGCTATAACGTACCTAAATTATAGAATAAAAATTTAGTACTTACTATTTTATTGAAATCTCACAATTATCACAATAAAATGAGAATAACAAAGTTCAAAAATGTCTAATTGTGCACTATTTTCTAATAAATGATTTGGATCCCATATGTGACCATGTTTTTATACTATTATAAAATTTTCAAGTTTACGTAAGCCTTTAAACATGTTATGATGTCTTTTAATATAATACAGGGAAATTATTTCATGTTCGTGCAAGTTCGTATACACAAACGTGTCATCGTATGTTTGCTCATAAAAACAAAAAAAGTTTAAACAGTGCTTTATAAAATTTTCATTTTCAAATTTGCACGCCTTATACGTCCTGCTAGCGATGGCCTTGCGTAGAAATGAAAATTCGAATTCATACATATACGAACAATATTTAATACCACATATTGGATATTTTTAGCTGTCAAATGTATATATTTTATTGTTTATTATAAGTAGGTTAAATTTATATAGTACTCATTTATTATTATACATTACATTAAAATATTAATAAATGGTGGAAGGAACACGGTCTTGTAATATTCGTTATCTCATGTATTTATGTCGAAACGTTGACTATTGACAACTCCAGCGCTCAAATAAGCCAACTAGCGGTAAAAAAATAACTACTCTTGGTGGGACTGTTTCATCTTATACGAGCTGTTACTTTTAAGGATGCAAATCGCTCTGAACTATTGCAACTTATGATAAAGGAATCATCCTCAGTTAATAATTTGTAATACATATTCCGGCAGCAAATTTTTAACCCAAACATTATACAACTAATTTCATACATTAATTAGTTATCGTAGCAATAGTCAATAAGTAATTTAAATTTAGATTTTAATTCGTCAGTTAAATCATGTTCTTGTAATTTTGTATGCCGGCCTATAGACATAAATGTAATTCGGAATCTTTAGAACATGCAATTAATATAATTTTGTATTGAGAAAATATTCGATGTTTACATTTTATAAGTTTAAATTTTTGATAGTTGAATATCTACCCCCATATTTAGTATGTATTTTGTAACCACAAATCATTTATCTATGCGAAAATAATATTATTCAAGCAAAGAGTAAATGATCATGAGAAAAAAATCTGCTTTTATTTTCTAATATTACACGATTTGAGTTGTCAATACCCGTCTTTCTGTCACGTTTAGATAATATTGTAATGAAATAAATAAACTCTGATGTGTCATTGAGCTGAAAATGAAACTGGAAATAAATAAAAATGACTTTTAAATAAATATAACATATTAAATTAATTAATTATTCGTTATAATTGGATATTAACTAATTTAATATATTACTCAAATTTATCATAATGTTGATAAGCAACATTATTAAACATATCTGAAAATTATAAAATTAAACTTTTCATAATTGTTAAACTAATTTAATTAAATCAATTAATTAATATAGTGTATTTCTGAATTTTCAGGTTATGTTAACTTATGAAATTCAATTCTAATAGAGGATTTTAATATACAGTTGATTTTGGTTAATTGGACCAACGGTTAATCGGTGCAACCGCTTATTTGTTGACATTTCTTTTAATTGGGCCAGTAAACGTAGGATATTTACGTATCAAATGAAAACTCAAAAGCGACTAAATTGCGTAATGAAAGATTTTTGTTTCCATATTATATGTGTTTGATCTTTTTTAATATCTTAATTGAAAAACTCAGTGGAACAATCGTCTAGATCAGAGTATAGACAAAATATATACAGACATCTAACTAACTATATACAAATGACGATTTAGTTATTATGATTCATAATACACAATTCATTTTAAAAGAAATTAAATCACAATTAAAATTAATTGCAAATATATAAGGCCTAATTTATCATTCATGAACTAATAATTAGAGGTCGGCAAAAATATCCGATATCCGAATCCGATCGAATCGGAGCTCTTCGGATCGGATCCGATCCGAAAGTCGGATAAAATATCCGATCGGTAAGACGGATAAAACATCCGATCCGAAAGTAGGATACAATATCCGATTCGAAAGTTGGATAAAACATCCGATCCGAAAGTATGATACAATATCCGATTCGAAAGTCGGATAAAACATCCGATCCGAAGGTCGGATAAAAGATCCGATCCGAAAGTCGGATAAAAAATCCGATCCGAAAGTAGGATAAAACATCCGATCCGAAATTTACATAGGTACGTAACATTTAGGTATCCACTTTTAAGTAAAAACATAAATTCCAATTCCTCTCTAAAGAAATATAACGCGACGTTATATTTATAAGCATTTATGTTCTGTGATAAAAATGATTAAATAACGTTACAGCAAAATATGTCTCTTTAGTTTTTTTATAACAAAATTATTTTTAAATTTCATCTATAACTGTTATTTTTCTTTCGAATATGCAACGTTAAAATTTGGAACAACAGACTATAAAACTATAGTTCAAATGTATTCCAATTAATAATAAACTGTAATAAAAAAAAATGTAGCTATATATGTTCACGTCTTTTACTCATAACTGAGTGTGCCACTCGAACGTATATAATCTCAGTAAGTGATATATTCTTGTGCGTAAAGTGCGATTACCAACTGTTAAATCACTCTACCGAAAGATGCTGTAAGAGGGAGAACCACAGTGGTAATTTTAATATGATGAAAATCACAATTTGTGACTCAAAATAGGAATCTATCTGGCACTAGTTGAGAATTCAAATTATTAGTCGGTAGGCTCTGATTTTCATATTGCCATTTTTTAATTATAAATTATATTTTTCTAAAAGCACGTCCTGGTATTGCGCCCCTGTTATTTATAAAATTTACACCCCTAGCTAATGAAAACAAAGTATTTCGTCTAATAATGTCTGCACCTTTTATTATATTACTGATAGTATAAAATGGGGTAATGGCTCAATGGTATCAAGTCGGCCCATGGATCCTAAGAACCCTGGTTCGATCCCCACAGCCGACAAACATTTTCCGCAATTAAAAAAAAATTACCCCAGTGGCTCCCCCAACACTAACACCTATGAGGGCCGTGACTGGTAATCGCACCTCACGCGCATATATATATATATATCACTTACCGAGATCTGCTTCGGTAGAGTGCCACATCCAGTAATAGATATAGGGCGTGATGATATATTTATTTATTTATAGTATAAAATGACTAATTTATATTATTATATTTAATTAAATAATAATAAAAGAATCGCATATCAGTAATGCGTATATACAAGTATAGTTCAATAATTATTATTATTCGTGTGCAAAATTTGATAAAAACTTTCATATAACCACTACTTACGTTAACAACTTTTCATTTAATTATTAGAAATTTCGGAACAGATATTAAATAACAACACAACAAATCTAATTTTAGAAATGCAATATTTAATCCACTCATATGCATACTTCCAATAAATTATAAACTTGGTCGTTTATGTTTTTACATTTCTCGTTTGCTCTAATTTCTTGTGTTACGGTTACCGTCCAAGTAATTATACGCTCAGGCATCTTACGTTACGTAAATATGTCACGACTTACGACAAAGATAAGATTTCGTTATAATTATGTGTCGGAGTAAATTGCAAATTGTAATATAACCTAATACCAACATGAACGTAGACCAAACGTTCACAACTTGTGACCTTAAAAACTACAACCATATCCGTTGTGCAGATAAATTTAAATTATTTTATTCGGAAATTACTACAAAGCGGAAATAGCATTTAATGTAATCATAAACATGTTGATATTTATCACTTCAATTATCTTTGCGTTCCATGTTTGTATAGAGTTGATTATGAATAAAAAATATGTATTTCCTTCTTCATTTAAAAACACAATGAAGTACCTATTTCTTTTTAAAATTGTTAAGTGTATCCAGGGATGAACAGGCCTGGATATCAACATTTCGCCATTTCAAAACTTATTCAGCTAATAATTTAATAACTGGTTCTTTTCTCAAGACTCGCTTCACCCAACATTTTGAAATAAATTCTAAAAGTTACTGATTTTGTCCTTGATTTTTAGTAGAAAGCCCATTGTAACATAGCTACATACCGGGTGAATCATGAAAAACGGGCCATAGACGTTTAAGGTAGTTCTAGTGTGACGGTGGCAACATCGGTTGTCGAGTGGCGAAACTGACGCTCAAAAAAACATAAAAATTGAATAAAAATAAGTGTTTTTTACCTACGAGTATTATGATTTGCATATCATGAATTGTTAACAGGTTGTTGGTCTAGTGAATTTTCAAATACCGTACTACCGTATGGTGTTGCTATTATAAATTGGGATCCTTAATTTTTCGTTAAAAACAAGACTTTGCATCGTTATATATCCATTACTTAACGATAAAAACTTTCTTCTTTTGATACAATATACGGGGATAGTTCTAGAACATCATATTAGTTTTTCAAACGAAACTGTAAATTTTTAGAGATACACCAATCAAATATGTGCGATTCTGAATGACAATCACCATAAGCCCCGTGTATAAGAACTCAACTTTACATGCGAATATATTTATTCACAGACGGTGAATGTGTTTCATATTTTAGCAGGATGCATATGACTATCCCATGTTTACGTGCGCCGAGTTTCATTCAGATCTGTAAAAATGTTTTTCACGCTAGAACTACCTTAACATGGGAAAACAGTTTTTCCGGGCACATTGTTTCCCAAATTATTTTAGACTAAAATGTTTCAAATAAAATTTATGGAGTATAGAGAAAAAATAAATAAATATATCATTACACGTTTTACACATTACTAAGCGTGGCACTCTGCCATAGCAATTTCGGTTTGTGATATTTTGATCATTACCCCCATGATATTAGTGAAGGGGGAGCCACAGGGGTAATTTTAATGCAGTGAAAATTGTTCGTGAGCTGTGAGAATTGAACTCGGATGCTGAAACTATAAATTATTGACTAAAATAACCTCTTAATGTAAAAAGCGCAAAAAAAAATCTCGTTTTTCCATGAAAATATACTTAAATTCCTTTTAGATGTAATCTTCGAATCTTGCTTTCTTTCCTTCACAACCTTTCAAGAACTTCTGACACAAAATCATCCATAAATATTTCTGAAATCAAATTACCAGGAACGGAGAATCTTAATACAATAAAATATGATCCATCCATACCATATCATGAAAGAATATCTAATAAAACACTTTCATGCAATTGAAAGCAAAAAGATCTTCTACAAAATTATTTTTACGAATTCTCAATAGCTTGGAAAATGCAGTGCGACAGGAAGTAGGTTATCGGTTATCAGGACGGAAAGTTATCACTTGTGAATGACATATGTCTGCCATTTTGAATTCCTCGGCGAATGACGCTTATAGTATCGCTGGTGTTTTAATTTTTTTTTGAAGACTAACTTATTTATAGAGATTAATGTCACTTGTGGTCGTATTTCACTCCTAGATACAGAGCTGTATTCAGATATTTTAGTTATAGCTTTCTATGAATGAACGCTTACCGAAAAATTTTAAAATTTTAATTTCGATTATCGATTGTCAGAATGGAAAGTTATCACAAGCAAATAGGGTCGTTGATTTCCACCGAAGTTCGAATTTCTGAACGTTCGAACATTCCAATGTTTTGAACTTCGTCAGAAAAACTTCAAAGCATCGAATTTTCGAATTTTTCAAAGCTTCGAATTCTCGAATTTTTTGTCTCTGAATTAACGCTATCTGTCATCTCCAAACATGCTCACGCATAATTCGCGAAAAGTCGGCCACGAATTAAATAATAAACTCGCGAAGTATCCTGCAAAAACTCTGCAAGTTTATGCGTCTTAATTAAGACATCTATTCTCTTACCGCCCATCTAAATACTACGGACTTTTAGTAAAACGTTTTAAAATGAGAATAAAAATGATACAAAAACGTCTTAATTAAAACGTTTTTGACAGTGTAGCGAAATTTTAAGTCTAAATATAACTAATTTGGCAAATAATAATTATTATTAATAATTACTTATGAATTAATACAAAACTCTGCAAATGAGTTTATTCTGAAAATAATTCATATCTACGTGTTCACGTTAGATTCCAGATTCACAATTCGAATAATAAAAAATTTCGAAAATTTGGAATATTCAAAAATTCGAAAATTCGGAATATTAAAAAATTAGAAAATTTGGATTATTCAAAAATTCGAAAATTCGGAATATTTAAAAATTTTAAAGTTCGAATCTAAATTCGAAGGTTCAATAAATCCGAACATTCGAAGTCTCGAATATTCGAAAAATCTACAACCCTACAAGAGAATGACATTTGTTTGCCATTTTGAATTCCTCGGCGAATTGCGTTTATACTATCGATAGCAATTTTTTTTTATAGACTTACTAATTATGGGATAATGGCTCAGTGGTATCAAGTCGGCCTGTGAATTCAAAGAACCCTGGTTCGATCTCCACAGCCGACAAAAGTTTTTTACCAATTTACAAAATTACCACTGAGGCTCCCCCACCACTAACATCTTTGGGGGCCGTGATTTGACGGCTGGCAACAGCACTTCACGCGCATAAATATATCACTTACCGAGATCTGCTTTGGCATAGTGCCACACCCAGTAATGGGTAAAAGGCGTGATTATATATTTATCTATTTATATTTTATATACTAATTGATAAGTTTAAACAAGGGCCATATTATGCAATCTCGAGAATTATAAGAGCTACGGCAAAAGTTATTATTTTAGTACAACAATTTAAAGAGATTTTTGGTTTTCCAAAAAAAAAATTCATAGATTACTAGATATGAGTGAAAACATGGAAACAGAGAAATATTCAAATAATTTTAATTCTTAATTAGTACTAGATAAAGAAAAAAGTTACAAATAAAAGTTATAGATACTGAAGCTCTCTTACACTGAAGAATTGATTCTAAAAAATCAGTAGCCCAATTTTGACATAAAATAACATTTTTTTAATGGGGAGAATAGTTGAAAATTAAATATGTAAAAAGTAATTTTTTACTAATTTGAATTATGACAAGTAGCCTATTGATTGCTCAAGTAATTAAAATATAATTAATTCATATATCATAGGATGAAGTTGTTAATTCTTATCAAAATTTGTTTACTATTATACTATTCATGGATACATGAAAACTGTCAATTTTTTCGAGCAAAAAGATGTAATAATTAATTTTTAAATTCTTTTTCAAGCGTTCCTAAATGGTCGTATAAAAAATTATGTATGCATCATGAGAAGAAAAAGTCTTTGCCACTCTTGCGTGCGCCTTGATCAACAATCTGCATACGCAATTGCGCAAGCGGAAATAGACTTACTTTCTGTTTTAGGTACACACATTGCGAATCGGACACATCGAGAAAATATAATTTATTGCCTTATCAAGTAAAAGTATGTTTTATTTAAATTAATTCAAATAATCGAAACAAATACGAGGTGTGGCTATTAAATAACGAGATTCCATACCTATTTACCTATTATCACTTTCAATATACACTCCTCCTCTATCCCTAGAATGCTCCATGCGAATCTTCCATTGTTCGAAACAGTGCTGGAAGTCTTCTTCTGTCAGCTCCTTCAGAACGCGTGCCGATTTCTCTTTCAAAACTCAAATCTTATTGCTATTAAGGCAAATTTAACCTTAGGAAACAGATAGAAGTCGCACGGTGCAAGATCTGAAAAATAAGGCGGATGGTTCAACACTGGGATGCTGTACTTGGCTAGAAATCTTTTGGCAGACATTGCGCAATGAGCCAACGCATTGTTTTGATAGAGAAACCAGACTTTTCCTTCCACAATTCTAGTACTTTTTTCAATAAATTATAAGTTTCAGTAGAAGTTTTGCCAAGTTTCATGTGAAATTTCACAACAATTTGTTGCTCTAATGTTGCACTTAAAATTTTTTTGGCGAAACAAAAAAATAACTAATTAGAACGAATGCAACGGCTATACGGATTTGTTTACAGAAGCGAGAGGTACTGCATTCGAAAAATAAAGCTTCACACGCTAAAAAGCTTACGTTCCCTGGTGTTTGGTGCATGCGTACTTCGTCTGTAGTAGCGTCAGTTTCGTTATTTAATAGCCACACCTCGTATAACAATTTTATTAATATTTTAAAAGTAAATAGTGAACAATTCATTATATCATATTCATTATTTAATTCTAATCCAGTATCACCCTAATTTTACTCTATATTTTAAAAATAGGATTGAAATTAGCATTACAATATTAGTGTTAAAATATTTGTAAGAGTTCCGTACCTATTCATTTTCCATTGTTGTTCGAATTTTTCTAAACTAAATCAAACATAATCGCCAAGGCTTCTGAACGAAAAGAATTTCGAACTCAATTAGAATCTCCGTTACAATATTCTCTTTTGAGATGTAACAAAAATTATATAGTATGTTAAAAGTTTATTTAATAGAAAATTAGGGTGATCTTTAGAAATAATAATAATAATAAAAAAAAAACTATTTATAATTGTTTCTGCAGGTTTTTTCCAGATTTTTTAAAATTCATATTTAACTATTTATTTGGACAAGTAAGTGTAGATATAGTGTATGAAATACGGCGCTGACTAATATACTGTCTGAAGTATACAGTATCATACGCAAAAGAAGCTCCGAGTTCTACCTTCTACCACATGAAACAAGCGATATGTCAGTGTCAAATTCTCTCATTAAAATTCATTACCGCAAAAATGTACATACATGAAATAAATATAGAAGCTGAGGAAATAAGTTCACATGTGATGAATTTCTGTGGTTAATTTATTATAAATAGAGTGCAGCATGGAGAAGTAATAAAATGACGTCAGTTCTAAAAAAATAATACTGTTGATATAAGAATCTCAATGTCATAGTAATTTTTTTATGATTTATAAGCACAGATTACATTATTTCGAACAATGTTACATTGCGAAATATTGTATCAATTATTTTTTAACGTTTCTCATAACCAATGCAATGCTTCATTGTATGTCACGTGTCTGCGTTTTAACCAATCCTGTCATTATTACACTGAGAATAAAGCTCTTGTGATTATTTCCGGGAATAATCTCTGTAGGTGCTTTTTTGTTTTTAAAAAATTATAGGTAGTTGTCAAATAATTATTTAAAACTGTCAACACGTCAAGTAAAATGAGTGAAGAAAAACGATTTAGTTTCATTTCAGATACAGAAATACATAAACAAATTTTGGAAACAACTTCTAAGAATACATTAATAAGTAATCAACCGATATGAACCCACTTCAAAATCTTTTAAGTTGAATGAATAGACCTGGAGGTTGATTCTGTATCTTGCGTTAGTATTTGCGTGACTACATTTGCGTTAGTAAAATGTCTGACGTCACTGTATTTATTCTAGTAACTTTCATGGGGGAATTTCGTGCCTTAAGTTTACACGCCAAATTTAGTGTTAGTAAAAAAATGCCCACTAAAGCCATTATTATTAAACAACGATAATCTGAAACAATTTTAATGACTACTGATTTCGATAAGTTACAATAAAATATATACGCTAATGTAACTCTAATGACAATAAATAAAACTAAAGATTAAAGTTTAAAAAAATTACACAGTTACAAGGTTACACTATTCTATGGGCTAAATGAATAAATACAGAAATATAATATACTTACTTTTGTAAATATTTTGTCATAAATTGTTCAAGCGCAGCATAGAAGTTTGGTTATAAAAGCACAAATAAACAGTAAAATGAACGACAGATATACAGTTAGAATGAGACAGATAGTGTCGCAAATTAGAAACAGGACCTACGTAGGTCACGCAACAATATTTGCTTGTCTCGCATCTCGTGACGTCATATCAATAAGTTCTTAAAATATCCGTCAGATGGTTTACAGTATGCATATGACAAATTGTGTTAGGATTAGTGCCGCAAGTAGTCACGCAAGATACAGAATTAACCTCCCGAACAGTTAAGTCAAAAAATAATCTAATTAAATATAACTCGAGAGTTCGATAAATTAGAAAATAATTCTTCAGTATCTTTCTCAAACTTGTTGCCATTTGGCAATAGCCACTCAAGCCCTGCGGGCTTTCGTGACTATTGCCTGGCAACAAGTTTTCGAATGATCTGTCAAATTATTTTCAATTTATTCTCACTCTCTTGTTATATTATTACTGATTATTTTTTCCAATTTTGAAATATTTTATACATACTTTGAGTTTAAAGTTGTCAGATAGTGGGATATTCAACTACTAGGACATTGCGTTGATCCCGATATGTCAAACTTGAGATAAAGGTACAATTTTAGTTGTTATCCATAAGCTTAACATTGCTGTCACTTGTATTTTTTTGTTTTTTTCTTTTATTTTGTGTTTGCTAGTATCGTTTTTTTTATATTATTATTATTAAATTATTTACATCGTTAGTTCTCTATTGGTGTTAGTTATATTTCAGTTTTAGTATTAGTTTCATTATCGTTTAACATTTAGGTACAAATTTAAGTATATCGTTCATAGGTCTTTTAATGAAGTAGCTTTTTCTTAGTAGAAATTAGTTTTTTTATTTAATTATAGTTTTGTTATCTTCTTTATTGTCAATATCAGTTCTATTTTAATTCATTTTTATTTATTTTTTTGGTACATAGTTATTAGGTTGGTTTCTTTATCATAGTTACAATTTGCGCCATTATGGACGCATTCTTATTTTAAAATCTCAATACTTACTGAGCTACTTAGATATATCTATTTTTAGTGGTGTGCTATTGTTTTAGGGTCATTTAATAAAAGCTGGAAGAAAGTGACAGATAATTTACCTATTAAATTTATTGATATGATTTTCACAAAAATGGTTGATGAGATATTTGTCGTTCTATCCGAGCAATCCGGGTCGATATTATTATTGTCTATTATTTAGATGTTATTCTTATTCACTATTATATTGTGATAACTAGAGCTCGGATTTTAGACAGCCTATTTTCTATTTATAGTATCATACATACGGCCTGACATAGAGAAGATTCACAACAATTTTTTTGTGAGTTTAATTGCACTGTCATTAAAATTTCTGCAAAATTTTATGGTACATTACTATTCCAACAAGTAATTTATATAGATCTTTTTAGTAGCGTGCATAATTTAAAATAAATGCAGACACGAATTTGATTTGGTATTTTTGTTGACTTTTTAATTTGATTTTTAAATAATTGTGAGCCTAATGCTGCCCTCTCTATATCAGGTCGTGAACTATTCAATCGAGGCTCGAGATGCGATGTGGCATCTGGTGACAGAAATTTAAACTACAATATTCAGATATCGAAAGTGGTGGTTACATATGATTTATATGTGCTTCATACAATTTTATGTAATAATAGTAATAAAAAGAGAGAAAAGTAAATGTACTGTATATACGGTTGCCCTTTCAGGTAGTACTAGCGTGAAAAAAATTTTTGCAGATCCGAATGAAATTTGGCGCACGTAAACATTGGATAGTCCTACGCATCCTGTTAAAATATGAAACACATTCATCGTCTGTGAACAAATATATTTGCTTGTAAAATTGAGGTCTTATACACGGGTCTTATGGCGATCATCACTCAGAATCGCACATATTTGGTTTGTGTACCTCTAAAATTTTGCACTTTCATTTGAAAAACTAGTATGATGTTCTAGAACTATCCATGTATATTGTATCAGAAGGAGAAAGTTTTTTACCGTTGAGTAATGGATATATAGCCATGCACGGGGCTTATGGTGATTGTCATTCAGAATTGCACATATTTGATTGGTGTATCTCTAAAAATTTGCAGTTTCATTTGAAAAACTAATATGATGTTCTAGAACCCCGTATATTGTATCAAAAGAAGAAAGTTTTTATCGTTTAGTAATGGATATATAACCATGCAAAGCCTTGTTTTTAAGAAAAATTAAGAATCCCAATTTATAATGGCAATACCACACGGTGGTATGGTATTTGAAAATTAATTAGACCAACAACCTGTTAACAATTCATGATATTCAAATCATAATAGGTATAAAACACTTATTTTATTAAATTTTTATATGTTTTTGAGCGTCAGTTTCGTCACTCGACAACCGATGGCGCCACCGTCACACTAGTACTACCTTAAATGCGAAACGCGACGGAAGTTAAATTGTCACATTTTTCACATACAAAATTATAATACTGTAATAATAACATCACATGCCGATGTCAAAGTTTTATTTGATCGTTTAAAAGATGCGAAATTGTTATTCGATTATTTCGTGGATAGTAACTACATACTCGTATTAGGGGGTAATTATAAATATTATCATATATAATATAACGAGTGCATTAAATAATTTTTTGAGCTCACGAGGAAATATTTTCTAACAGCAACAAAAGCCCGAGTGAACAGCGAGAAATTTTTTTTCTGGGAATATTTAGTGCATGTGTTATATTCGACAAGAATATTAAAACAATAAAAAATTGTACAAAGTTAATATTTTAACTTGCTTTTAACAATACATTCATTTCTTCATTATATGTCAGACAACCTGGTTGCTAGGCAACTAAAAACAATTAGAGTAAAACTGTCAATTTTTTATACAAAAAATTATTGTGATAATTGCATAAGCCCAAATTACCGCTGTAATTGCATTAGTACAATTTATCACTTATTTTCCTGACAACATGGTTAAATAATGAAATGTTATTGGTTGTTTCAAGTCGTGGGGCAATATTCAACATAATTTCGAAGATATTAAATTCAATTGTCAATAACAATAAAATACAAGCTAATAAGCGGATTTTCAAAAAAAAAAATTGGCTAATTTTGAATGAAGCTAAAATCTAGTCCGATTTTAAAAATTTAATCTAAAATATCTTACGAATTAAAATGTTTAACTTCATTAAAAAAAAAATAAGCCAAATTCAGATTTAACTAAAACTCTTTTGCAAATACGGCCCTTCTATGTTTAATTTATTAAAAAGGGCCAATTCCAACAGTACTGCAATGTTGGACCGACCCATGACAGACGCAGAGCAAGCTCATGCACGTCTGTCGCGTCGTAAAAATTAGGTAACACCCAAACTCAGTTTTGCATTTTGCAAGACGGTGTGTATTACTAGATAATCAACTAACTATCTCAGCCAAAGGCCGAGAAGCTGCATTGCATACAAACTGCAGAGACCCTTGTCACTGAATCTATAATGGCATTTAGCACGCAGAAGTAAATTTATATAATTCTTGTAACTTACATTAATTTACATTCTTGCAAGTTATTTTATAAATACCTCTACATAATTATAGCATACTATAAATATTTTAGAAAAATTATTACATATACAGTGTTTGAAGTATTAATTTGATAAAAATATAATTAGTGCTCATGAATAACTAGGCTTCAAATTGTATCGCTTGCCAAAGAAAGCTCGGCCTTTGATGAATATTTCTTATTATATCAGATATTTTACGCACTGAAAGAATGATTTATTAAAATCAAATCTGATGGCCCTTAAATTTAAAATGTTATTTTGCATATTTCATTTTGTTTTTCAGATTTCTCAAGATAAATAATTACAACAATTTTGGTGTAAACCCGCGTTTCCATCGGTAATTTTTTACAAAATAGTAAATTTTTAAATATCAAAATTATAATATTTTAACAAGAAGTTATAATAACTGCAATATGCTTATTTAAAAATACAGTTATGCAGTTTTTAAAATATATTGATATGTTTATTGAATTTATCAACCATTTTAAATAAAGCACTTATTTCAAAACTATGAAAACAATCTTCTAGATTCACTTTGTAGTTTTATTCTCTTTTTCGTATTAAATTCATTTGCAACACTTCAGACTGTATATTTGAGATCCTGATCCGACAACCCTATTTTTACCAAATTAAAATTATTTCCGCTAATATCTTTGGTGGTCGAGATTTGACGGCTAGTAATCAGTTCACTTACAGAGATCTGCGATAACTGACTACCATACCAAGTATCCAGTAAAGGATAACAGGTCTTGCAGTACAGTGGTGTGGATAGCCTTACGGAATTTGAACCCGGAGATCTCGAGTGTTAAATTTTTTACATTTTTACATTTACTAAAATTTATAACAAAATCTATCACCAACTGAAAATTTTAATACTGTATTCCCTATATAACAAAAAAATTAGAGACTTTGGTATATATATATATATATATATATATATATATATATAATTACGCCTTTTACTCATTACCGGGTGTGGCACTGTGCCGTAGCAGATCGCAGTATATGAAGTGTGGTTAACCAGCCGTCAGATCACGACATTGTACTGTAATAGTTTTTGTAGTTTTAATATTTTATTTAGGTGGCTCAGTGGTGTCAAGTCAGCCTGTGGATCCTGAGAACCCTGGTTCGATTCCTACAGCCGACAAATATTTTCACAACATTAAAATAACCCCTGTGACTCTCCGACCACTAACATCTTTGGAAGCCGTAACTTTACGGCTGGTAACCGCACTTCATGCCCATAAATATATCACTTACTGAGATCTGATATGCAGAGTGCCACACTCAGTAATGGGTAAAAGGCGTGATGATATATTTATTTTATATTTACTTATATTTTATTTGTAAGAATTAAAAGAATGGGAACAAAATATATTTTTTTCACCCACTTGAATATACTATTATTTCATCTTTTTCAATAGTAAAAGAACGTTATTGTATTCATGTTGACTTTCTCATGGAAACATTATTGCTTTTTAGTCTTAGGACCAAAAATAGCATTTTTACTACAGTTACCATGGTAATAAAAATAATTTTGACAATTTGTTTCATTTTAATTTTAATAAATCTGCAAAATTTTCTAAATAAGTAAGTAAAAAAAATAATTTGTTTCAATTCGGCTAAAAATGCAATTTCGAATCCCATATCTTTATCTCAGTGGTATCGACCCGGCCTGTGGATCCTGAGAACCCTGGTTCGATTCTCTTACCTGACAAACATTGTCACCACATTAAAGTTACTCCTGTGACTACCCTACATCTTTGGGAACCGTGATTTGACGCCTGGTAGCTGCACTTCAAGCGCATAAATATATCATTTGCCGAGATCTGCTTCGGCAGAGTGCCACACCCAGTAATGGGTAAAAGGCGTGATGATATATATGCACAGTTGAGTTTAATCTAAGAGAAAATAAATTAATGGTACAAAACAATTCTAAAAAGCGCCAAATTTTTCAGCTGCACCCTATACACTACAATACATATTACCCAGCAGCCTAGCTCTGCTATAAATCTTCACCATATTTAAGCAAGGGAAAACAACATAAAACACTGCACTCCTAATTTATGCTTCAGTAGAAAAAGTAACCACATAACTCACTAATTATTGCAGTCCTAAATAATTATTCGCGGTCACGAACTACTAAACCTAATTACTTCCCTCTCAAACTAATTTAATAATTATCTCAGCTTAAGTCCACCACCACTAACATCCCTACAATACAGCCGGAAGTGTACAAACTTTACCCTCTGAGCTTCGTTGTTCAAGTTCCACTCGAAAGCGAACGAATCAGAAAGTTTGTTACAAGCTCACTGCGTATTTTCACTGTTCACTTGTTCAGTGTTTAGTGTGGGCTATTCGGCTATGAGCCAAAAGGTGGGACATCATTTCTGAAGTAGAGCATTTCGCGTTGTTCCATGAAATGCATGAGATAACCTCATTACCTATCATGTGTAAACACACGCCGCAATGACGTAATTCGAGCCAGGAGAGAAAAGGGCACAATCCTATGCTCCAGAGGATATGGTGTGCGTTTGGAGAATGAAGTCTAGGGTTGCCGTCTCAGAACTATGTATAAGTCTTGCCCGGAGACGATGACTAAAAAAAAAAACCATTTATATAAATTAACAAATTCAAAACTCACATTCCTACAAATTAAATACAATTCTAATGATCACAGAGTAGTTATTATGCATATAACTAATAAAAAACAGACTTAACAATTTAAGTATCAAATAATAACAACTAAATAAGAAGAAAAATGTGCAATATGCAATATAGTATAAGTATAATAAATAATTTATTTATGTTGATTTTTCCATCGCAGCCTTTACAACATAAGTATTTTCTGTTTTTTTATGAATTCATAAAATTCTCGATAGCTTATGTTGAAATTAAGTTTTATGCATAATTCTGCCTTTACCAGCTTAAACTGCATCATATTACGATTTTTATATAATAGGCAGAGCTGGACAAGCTACTTAAAAAAAGTAGCTAAGCTACAGCTACAGCTATTCTTTAAAAACAGCTATAAGCTATATTTTGTAAAATATAGCTAAGCTACAGCTACAAGCTTTCGTTAAAGTAGCTGTTAAATTTTAAAGCTACTTTTTTAAAATTATTGTGAAATAATTAAATTTGCCATTGTCATATGATCAGTCTTTTGTTATAATGACTGTTAATTTACTATTACGTACATAAATATCAAAAATAGCAAATACCATCTGGCACCTACTGAGTATTTTTGCGTATTAGAGCCAGTTAGAACCGGCAACAAATAATTATTTTGTGTGGGTTTAGCTTGTACGCATGCGTACTTTGTTGACCTTCTGCTTAAAAAGTAGCTTGAAGCTACAAAAAGTAGCTTTAAAAGTAGATTCTGTTGTTATTTTTAAGCTAATAGAAAAAAAAAGTAGCTAGCTACAAGCTACAGCTATATTTTTTCACAGTTAGCTAAGCTACAGCTACAGCTAAGGTAAATGTAGCTAAGTTAGTACCTAAGCTACAAAAGTAGCTAGCTACTGCCCAGCTCTGATAATAGGTAGATAAAAATTGTAATTTAGTCTTTAGGAATTTGATCTGATACAAGATATTAAAACAGAAATTAATTGTATGAATTCATCCCTAAATAATCATAAGGACAGAATCAAGAAATTGTAGGACTTGGTGACAGAAATAAAACGAGATAACAGAAAGATGTACAAGATCATCAAAGAAAAAAATTTAATAATTATCGGCGTAGAAGATTCCGAAAGTGAGCGTGTTGACATCGGCTACAAAAACGAGTCCTCCGTCTTTCCGGCCGTACCGTCTGTATCACCCAGGGCCGTAGCCAGGGGAGGCTAGGGTGGGCAATGCCCACTCTGGAAGAAAAAGTTGCCCACTCTAAAAAAATCGGAATAGTCTTAGTTTTTTTAATTTTTTTAACTTTAAGCTGTAAAAAGTAGCTTTAAGCTACAAAAAGTAGCTTTAAAAGTAGCTTCAGTTATTATTTTTAAGCTAATAGAAAAAAAAGTAGCTAGCTACAAGCTACAGCTATATTTTTTCATAGTTAGCTAAGCTACAGCTACAGCTAAGGTAAATGTAGCTAAGCTAGTAGCTAAGCTACAAAAGTAGCTAGCTACTGCCCAGCTCTGCAAAACGGTAACATTTATATAATATAAATAGGACATTTAATTTAAAAAATAATAAAGAAAATAGATAGAGCCGAATATTTAAATTTTTTCTTAATTAATATTTTTTATTTTATACAATACATTTTATAATTTTATAATAATAAAAATAGATCGAACTGAGATTTGACATTATTTTGATTCTGTTTAAAATATTGCTTCAAGCGCATTAAAATAGATATTATTTCTTTCTTGTGATCTCTACAAGAGAAAGAGAATGCATAATTTTCAATTACAGAATACACTGTTTCTTCATATACACGAGGGTTATCTATATATACTATTAATTTATCTTGAATATATTTGAATAATCTAAATATGTTTATATTTGGGTGGATTAAAAAACCACGACTTTTAACATTTGTTAATTCCGCTTCTTTTATTTGACATACATTTTCTTTGTTTACAAGCAATATAAAATAATATATATCTGCTTATATTACTACTTTTTTCCAAATTTCCAAATGCTCTTTTGGAGCACGAAACAAAGATATTTTGTCATGATTTGAGTCATACCCGCTGGTACAATTGGGCGCAAAACACTTACAACCCATTACAAACTAATTGTTTATAACTATTTATCACCAAACAACACTAATGATTGAAAAAAGTAACCTGCGTTCATATGGCGTTGAGTAAATTCCGGTCTCTTTATAACATCTCTCTCTTTCAAAGTCATGCGCGCGAATGACATAAAGCTGGACGTTTACTAACTGCGCTTATATACGAAGTTGCATAGGGCTGATAGATAGTAAGTATATGGATATATCGATAAGATTGGCAACAGTGCCTAACAATATCCAACCGGTGTGCGGTCAGCTATAAATTTCGCCCCTAGGTTCGCATTCTTATGGAGATATTCCAATAAAACAAAAAATCGGAAATGGTTTTTAGTTTTAGGTAGAAGTTGTTAAAAAAATGTTATTGATGTTAATCAATTTTATAAGAACTGTTATTTATGTGGCGTTATCGTAAATGACTAAAGGAACGGGAAATATAACTTTTTTACACTTCAAACTTTTTCCTTTTCGTTCAAGACATGTGCTGCCATCTCTGAGATTTTACTTTGACTATTATGGATTTCAAATTCTTCTGGATAATAGAGTTGAACAAACCAATTGCAACCCTAATAGGAATGTCTTCGGAGATCGCTAGTATCGTCATTCAGTGTTAAAAGTTGGATGTAAAAAAAATGCTGAAACTGTATATTTCACTTTTGCGCCAAAGTTGACTCACGCCATTTGTTATATACCCGAATGGGTGGAGTTAAAGCTCACTCCAGCTCCGGTTTTACAATAGTTTGCCGAACTCTACATACCTATTTATTGATATATTTTATAAAGGTGTAAAGTCTATTACTGGCAAAAATTCGGTTAAAAAGTACTGTAAGTGGAAAATAAACGCATCATTATAATATCCAACCACGGTTTATTTCTCGTATTGCATTTTTCATGTACTACTTTGTATAAACGCAGTTTTGGCCAAATTCCTTATAGCGTAGATACGAACCAATTTATGGCGACTCAGTGTTTAATCTATTTGTCACTAGATGTAGACTGATGTATTTAAAATCATGGCTAACTTTATTGAATTGCGCTATGCCTATTATGACCGTTTCATATATTATTAAAATTCTTAGTTTCAAATTTACAGAGCGGGCACGTCAACTCTGACGAGATACGCAGTAACTAAATTTGAAAATACCGTCGTTTGCATTGACTGAAAAAATCCTAAAAACTAGCCTAGCCGTTGTATTTTTATTAACATTTACAGTAAAATACTAACGATTGGGACCAATAATTTAATAATACGTCCTTCATTTGACCTATAAACACTTCAAAAATTTTAAATAGGTAGACAATATGGCGGAATTATTTACAATGACAGATAATGCTACGTTTCCAAATGAAATTCATTTAGTCTAGACTAGCTAGTTACTTCTTTAGTCGGTAGTTCAGAATACCAGTCATAATATTTAATAATATTGTAGGTATACATAAAATACCCAGTTCCATTAAATGTATTTGGTTTGATCACATAAACTTCAGTTTTCAAATATTTTAAGGTTGTTTTTGTAACTTGACAGCGTAATCACTTTTCTTTAATTGAAATAAAAAGTACTAGACGTACCAAAACTGTAAAAAATTCACGACAAATTTTTATATGGCAAAATGATCGAATGACACAGTGGCGTACCTAGAACTTTTGCCGCCAAGAGCGGTCTGCAATTTTCCGCCCTTTCTAAGTCAATCAAATGGTGGTTTTTATAAATGAATAAATATAAATAAATAATTGTAATTGAGACAAACTATACGTGGGGAACTTTTTTACCATTAGATGCCATATTTAAATTAGGCAGTAATAAGGAATTTTTCGAGATCATATTTTCAACCCTACATTAACTTAACGATTAAGAAAAATATTTGAAATCATATTGTAATTCATAATTCGTAGAAATCGAATAGTAAACTTATGATGTGAACAAATTGTTTTTTTACAAGTAAAACTAAATATAAAAAATGCCATCCCAAAATATGTGCCGACCGGTGCGTACCGCACCCCCCCCCCCAGGTACGCCACTGGAATGACGTGCCCGTAATAAGCGTAGCGCAATTCAATGAAGTTGGCCATGTTAAAATATGTAATATTTTGAATACCAATTTATTGACACATATCCTTATTCAGTTATATAAAATGCACATATTGCCAAATTTCCAAATTATTAACAATTACAGCACTCTGATACACCGACTAGCGATAAAAATAACTTCCATTGGTGGTACTGTTTCATTTTTTGTGCATGCTTGTATGTAAAAGTACATGTTTTCATTAACGTGAATTTTAAATTTTTTCTATGCAAAACCCTTGATTATACAGTTTAGTCAATCAACGGTAAAACTTAACTGTTGTGTGTACTGATGCAAATCGGTCTAAACTATATGATAAAAGAAAAGTCTTCAGTTAATAATTTAGAATACACACTGCGCTATGGATCATTCAAATCCATATAGGAGTGACGTCATATCAGTAGATTTTATCCACGACATTAACAACGAAAGCTATCTCTTTTCTATGCATTTCACTCGTATAAATCTCAAATGTTCGTTGTTTGCCACTGTTTGTTTACTGCTGTCAAGATATCAAATACATTTTGCTCATGCACATAAAATTTTGAGGTTAACGTGATTTGTTATATATTTCTTTTTAAATACTTTCTTAAGTTTTGTTATATTAATATTTAATTCTTTCACAAGCTCAGCTGTTTTCAGTTTTAGAAGAAAAGAATGTCCGAGTGCAGGAAGATATGTTGTGACTGGAGTTACTCGATCTGATCGCCAACATGTTCGAAAGAAGAGATTTGTTGTGGATGAAATATAAATAGACGGTCATCAAGTAAATAATAAAAATAATTGTAATGAAAATATACACGATTTTTTTGTAGATTAGTAGACTGCTAGCACCATCTACCAAACTCATGCTGTAATAAAATCAAATCTTGATTCATACGAATATTTATATGACGCCACTTCTATATGGGATTTAATAGCCTACAGAAATGTTGTAACTCAAATATTAAACAACTACATATTTAGGGGCCGTGATTTGACGACTGGTAACCGCTCTTGACGCGCAAAATATATCACTTACCGAGATCTGCTTCGGCAGAATGCCACACCCAGTTATGGGTAGAAGGCGTGATGATATATTTATTTTATTTTTATTTACATATATTAATCAATTATCGTGGTAGTGAACAATAAGTTATTTAAATTTTAATTCGTCAGCTAAATCATGTTCTTGTAGTTTTGAATACCGGCTTGTAGAAAATAATTGTAATTCAGAATTTTCAGAACATGCAATTAATAAATTTTGTATATCGTTGTCTCTTGTGTGGAAATACATGGGAAATTTAAAATTGGTGTAGGAGTTCGTACATATTAGGGTGGGTCGATAAAAATATATTTTGCAGGTTGGGTTCTAAAACGAAAGTTTTTGATCTAAGAACATACCAGACGGCTAAAACGCAGTTTTTAAAAAATGTTGAGAGGGCCTCAAACATGCCACTTTTAGCACTTTTTTACTATTTTGTCTGTATCTCGGAATGTACTGGTCAGAAAAATATGGCCTTTGGATATGTCGTACCCAGATACGTTCACGAGATATTCTAACCTGAACACGCTGTTTTTCCGTCAATTTTCAGTATTTTGGCTATTTTCCATACTTTACGCTAGTAAGCAGCTGTTTTCTTGTTTATTGTTTCAATTTTAATCACAAACAAAATTGATACAATATGATACTGCTGTGATGACAATTGAAACAATATAGAAGATATCAGCCGCTCGTGACTCTATTGAGTAGGAAGACAACTCGACCCAATCTAATAATCGAAAAAAAAAAAATAATAATATAAATAAAAATAAATTTATTATCATAACAATATAAAATGAATAAAAAAAATTGTAAAAAATTCAAGCTTAATTTATATAAGCTAGGTATATTCTTCTTGTTAAATAATATTGTATTATTGTTTGTCTTTTATATCTAAATGATATTTAATATGTATTTTCGAATTATTATTTTATAGAAACTTTTTATAACAGATCGAATACTCTTAATCTTTTATACTTGAATGATATTTCATATGTATCGTCAAATTACTCTTCTCTATGAACTTCTTATTATAAATTGAGCACTGAAAATCTTTAATACCTGAATGATATTTCATATGTGAGTTCAAATTACTCTTTATTACAAAATTTTTATTACAAATTGAGCACTCAAAATCTTTAATATCCGAATGATATTTCATATGTACCTTCTACCCTTTTGTACGAACTTCTTATTACAAATTAAGCACTTAAAATCTAATATATCTGAATTATCTGTCATATGTCTCAGCAAATTACTCTTTTCTTCAGACTTATTGTTTGTACTAGTACAGAAAGAAGTTGATTTCTTATTCAATGGTCTGTTGTTTTCGCTAGTACTAGTATATGGACCACCATCTTGAACAGCATCCGCTAGTAATTCACACTTAAGGTGAAGCACTCGATCTGAAGATAACAACAGAACAGTGGTGAAACGACGATCTGTCTTGATCTATTTGAAATCAAATATCTTTTTTATTATAAATGAAACATATTATTTATTGTACATATTCTTGTAGTCAAAGGTTTAAAGTTTTATAATAATATTACTAATTTGAAATATCTTTCATATAATAAAAGAAAATAAATTATATATTACACCAAATTTAATTTAAATTTATTTAAAAATGGGCCCTACGATATCAATATAAAAAATACAGTAAATTATAATTACGACAGACTAAGCCTGATGAAATTTTCAGCCAAATTAAACACGACAATTTTTAGCAAAAAAATAAAATAGGCAAAAATACCATGAAAACCATGAAAACAAAAGTGTTATGTTTAATTTGGCTGATTTTTTTTTTTTTGCTATAGACTATCTTAATTTTAAATATACATATTTTTTTAATTAAAAACGTCGGGTCCAATTTTAATAAAATCTGACTCAAAATTGTGAATTTGGCTGCTTCATTTATATAATTTTTTTCATATATTTTCATGATTTATTTGCTCTACTTGTTTCTACTATTTACAAGACTCACACAAATGTACAAACTTATTCTTGTTACTATTACCTGATGATGGTCTAGTCGACCGAAATACGTATAGTTAATAAACTTTATATTTTTTGAAACTTACCTAGTGTTGATTTTTTAATTTTATAATAAATATGTTGTTTGAAAATAGTTTTTCCAATTTTAGTGACAAAAAGTTCAGCCGATGCCAAAGTGTTAATTTTTAAAGATAACATGTCAGATAAAAATCTTAATTTTGAAAAAATTGAGTATTTGTCGGTGAATAAGTACCTGTTTTTGAATGGGTTGTCCGGCAAGGAAATTTACACGGATATGTTGGATATTTTGAAAGATCATTGCCCTTCATACGGCACTATAAAAATTGGGTTGCTGAATATAAGAGAGCGAGAACAGACGTTAAAGATGACCACCGTGTTGGGAGACCCGTTTCTGTGTCCACTTCTGCACATGTTGAACTCGTACATGACATGATTTTGAAGGATCGACGAATTGAACTCAAATGTATAGCAAATACTTTAAACATTTCATACGAATGGAACATACTCATCGTTCATCATGATTTGGGTATGAGAAGATTATCTGCTAAATGGATCTCCAAATGATGATCAAAAACGACTCAGCGTGACAACTTCCAGTTGACTTTTCTACCGTTTTGAAGAAGATTCTTCGAATATATTAGATCGTATTGAAACTATGGTCGAATTATGGATCCATCATTATGATCCAGAAACAAAAGAACAATCAAGGGAATGGAAACACGCTGAATGAAGCAGTAATAAGTGCTGTGGAAGAGTGGTTTGCAGACTAACACAAAGAATTTTTTAAAGGCTTTATTCTCTTTTGTGAGTGTTATGCTAAGTACATAAAGTTAAAGGTGATTACACTAAATAAATAAAAATTTGTTTTGAAATACAGTAACGTTTACTACAGGCGTACGAGGGCAGGGTGAAAAGTCCCTGAAAAATGAAACAAGAAATGATTTATTTGGTCAAAACATATTTTATTTCTCAACAAAATCTCCTTGTAGCTCGATACACTTCGTCCAACGTTTTTCTAATTTTTCGATCCCTTCCAAATAATATGATTTGGCAATCCTCCAAAATGGGCGTTTGTCTCAGCGATGATTTTATCGTTGGAGCCAAATCTCTTTCCGCCGAGCCATTTCTTCAAGTTTGGAAATAGATAAAAATCGCAGGGGGCCAAATCTGGAGAATATGGTGGATAATGAACCAATTCGTAGCGCAATTCATGCAATTTTTAACTTGTCACACGGTCGCGCTTGTTGTCAACAGAGAGCAAATGCAGCACCCATCTGGCAGATAGCTTTCTCATATCCAAAAATGTATGCAAAATGTTCCGTATCCATTCGGTTGAGATGCTCGTAGCCTCAACAGCTCGTGCACTTTAACTCGCCGATCGTCCAATATCATACCATGGATTTTATCGACGATTTCTGGCGTTGTAACCTCAATTGGAGGACCAGAACGTTCGGCGTCCTTTATGGTCATACTACCACAACGAAAATCAGTAAACCACTTGTGAATCGTTCCAATCGATGGTGAGGAGTCCCCATAATGTTTGCGTAATGTTTTTTCCACGCAAAAATAATGTTTAATCAAGACGCGAAATTCACTTTTTTCCATGTTTTCAAAAATCTTCAAGGTTGCTTGCTTTCGATGGGTGTCAAAACAGAACTGAATGACATGTCAGTCTGAAAATTTTAATGCGTTCTAGTTAAAGATGGTACATCACAAATGTCACATGAGATTTGCGATTATGGCGCCATCTGTTTTATTTTTTAGGGACTTTTCCTTCGTATTCCATTTGCCATTTGCATGAGATCTAACTTACATTTACTGAACCAGATCACTTATTTATTTCGTCAGATTAATTCGCTGACTTTACTTCCAGTACTATAATTACTGATTCTGATTTACTTTCTAGTAATTCATTCCAATAAGTGCATTAGTTGGCTTAATTAAATTGATTTAGTACATACATACATACATATCTTCACGCTATATCCCAACAAATGGGGTAGCACGAACCCTAAAATCACTCCTAAAACATTCACTCATCACACCCATCAAACAACCAGCCATCACCAAACATTTTCATCCAAACACACCACTCTCACTTCAACCACATTTATTGATCACTCCATATAAACTCATTCATTTATTACACTCGAAAACATTATCACACAACAAACCTTCAATCACATCATTCCTATTCTCTTACCATTCATTTTCCTTCCTCAACGTACATAACATATGCATAAAAAAATCTCAAATTACTCACATTTACTCCTAACAACGAATCTAATAACGAAACTAACAACGAATCTACAAGATTAGAAAAGATGAAAGCGATAGTCTACACTTGTATATGAAAGAAAAGACCACACAATGTAGTCACAGAAAATGAAACAAAAAGATAAGAAAGGGAGAGAGCGTCGCCCTACGCATGTTTTTGAAAGTGAATTTCACACAATTGCAGTTAAACACTCTACGTAATAACTGAAAACGAATTAAAAGATAAGAAAGGAAGGGAGTGTCGCTCTACGCTTGTTTTTGGAAGTGAATTCCACACAATTGCAGTTAAACACTCAATGTAAGATCAGAAAACGAATAAAAAAGATAAGAAACTAAGGGAGTGTCGTCCCTGAGCTTGTTTTTGAAAGTGAATTTCACACAATTACAGATAAACAGTCTAATGAAATTACTAAACAACAAAGCTAAAATCTATAACCCTGCGCTTTTCTGAAATCATCAGATTCATTCCACAATTAATCTTCGCCAAACGTTCCTATCCTGACACACCACTTTTGCTTCATCCACATTCATAATTCCTTTCATACAAGCACGTTTATTCCTCGTACTCGGAAACTTTCGTTCACGCAACAATTTTTCTATCATTGATTTAGTAATATTATCAAATTTATCTGAACCGATTTAAGTGAAATAAGTGGCAAATGGAATACAGCTTTTGTTAGGCTAAGAACTTGTCAATATACCCTCGTAACTTGGCAACGAACAAAATAAAAAATTCACTATTTATAAATTAACTTATTTATTTCGCTGGATTACTTCGCTGACATTATTTCTAATACTAGAATTACTGATTCTAATTTACTTTGAAATAATTCATTTCAATAAGTGCACCAGTTTGCTTAATTTAGTTCATTTACTCATGTGTCAAATATATCTGAACTGATTTAAGTGAACTAAGTGGCAAATGGAATACAGCTACTGTCACAAACGTAACTAATCTATCAAAAATTTCTTCTAAATTGAAAATGTCAACTATTTTGATAAAAAAATGATGTAAAGGAAAACCAAAACAGAAAAGTTCAAAATTCGGTCACTAGCCGCGCAGTGGCGAGGGGACAAACAATTATTGTACTGCGGAATTCTTGCCTAAAGAAAGTAAATGCAACCGTTCATATCCAGAATTGATACCATCGTTTCATTGCAGAGCAAAAACTTGCAAAGCATTTAATTTTAAACTGTCGTTAATATCAAAATATATTTGTCAAGTAATTTTTTTATATGTAAAAATCAGGCTAAAATGTTATTTGATAGTTAATTTATTCGGTAGTTTTTCTCCTTTAATAATAAAAATGCTGTGCACGATAATACATATGTAATATTTGCTTGTCAAATATGATTATTTGGCATGTTCATTTAGAGTTTTATGACAATTTCGATGGATGTGATCTGTACTCACAGTTAAACTTTTTACAATGATTTTCTCTACATCAATTTACATTTCTGCACTACAGTCTACAGCCAAATAGAGAATGAAAACACGCATCCTGGTTCCACTTCACTCGGATATTTCTAACAATATACATACATACAATGAGGCAAGTGTTGCTCTGTGAGGCTATCATTAATTCACTATCCCGGTTCTTGTCGTCGCTTGCTGCCTGCATTCGTCCAACATAAAATGAATCAACTTCATTTAACTTATCCAACACAACCACGCTAACGCAACATTCGTACTTGCATACATCTGCAGTTAAGTCTTAGCAGCTAAGAAACTAATTACCTTCATGTCGCACTACGAGTTTATTTTAGTTAATCTCCATGCTGAAATGTAGTAAAAGTTTAAAACTTAGCAGACAGTTAGTCCCAAACAGAGAATTAATGTAAATGCTGCATCGGTATGATCTTAAATTTTAATTGATAATTATTATGATAGTTGATTAGGTGTCATGTAAATATGAGCGTGAGCTACATTTGTAGAAACTTTTTTTAAAATGGTCTAGAAAGTAACTAACACAGAAAAATAAAAGAAATAATTTGTATTTCACACTCTTTAAATAGCTTAAATATGACAATTTTAATTTACATATATCTCGCGAGAGAAACCTGTGAAATCAATAAATTTTGATTCATTGAATGCAGTTTTAATTCAGAACATGTTTTGTATTCATTCACACTTTTGTTCTAAAATTGATAGTGAAGAAACTATCGCCAAAATAATATTGTAACATTATATTTCTTATACGTATAAGTTAAAAAAAGTAAACACCCAGTATATGCTAGTTCAGCGGTCCCCAATCTACTGTCCGGCCCACAGTTACTTTTGAATTGATTAATATTATTATTAGAAGTTTTTATATAACTGCCGATTAATGTTCAAGTGGAAATGATTTAATAACTCTATTAAATAATTATATATGTAACAAGACAGGAAAGTGATACTTTACTGTATTTAATTTATGATTGATTATTTACAAGTTGTTAGTTTATTATATTACACTATTTCTTATATATTTTTTTCTCTGTAATGGAATTGTATGTTTTTAAAAATCTTTTTACATGAGGAGTTAGTTCTAGGTTTGTTCTACTTAGATACAAATTTGGAAGTTTGTTCTGTTCATATACAAATGTTATTAACAATTGAATTGGGGAATCCAGCATGACGCTAAGAGAGAAAATACATAATCTATTCAATTAAAAAAAAAAAATTATATGAGAAGTTAGTGCTAGGTTAGTTCTGCTTAGGTACACATTTTGAAAGTTTGTTCTAGGCAAATACACTTGTTATTCTGTTTTATTTTTATTAAAAAATAAAATAAATGTATCATCACGCCTTCTCAGAGGATGACATTCTGCTGTAGCAGATCTTGGTAATATATTTTCACGCGTGAAGTGCGGTTACCAGTCAATTTACATTTTTAATCTTTTTACATGAAAAGTTGTGGTATTCAAATATAAATTTTGAAATTTAGTGATTTTCATATTTGCTTGCTACGAAAAATAGAATTGGCGAATTCAGCGTGACAAAATACATTCTTCTATTTCAATAATTTGGTCACAAATAAAATAAAATAAAAATTACACAAATAATAAAATATGTTTTAAATCACATAAATTAATTATTACAAAAGGAAAATAGAACTAATAAATCACCAAAATTTAAATTTTCGATAATATCACTATTTATTATCATAGAATACTGTTTCTGATTGTTAAAATGTATTCTAAATACCCTTTAATACTTTTGTTATTTATTTTTTTAATATTTTAGCAAAATGCTACGATATTGTTCTTCTACTAATGATATAAAATATTCACTAATTTTCAAATACTTTAAATAGCAATGTCGCTCTAAAATAAATTTCTTGTTTTTAATTTGGTGTGCTTATTTTAGAAATTAAATCAGTCCATTAAAATCTTTGGGGGTCGTAATTTGACGGCTGGTAACTGCTATTCAAGCGCGAAAATATATTACCAAGATCTGCTACAGCAGAATGTCATCCTCTGTAATAGGTAGAAGGCGTGATGATACATTTATTTTATATTTTAATAGAAATAAAACAGAATAACAAGTGTATATGTAATGCATAAACTTTCAAAATTTGTACCTAAACAGAACAATCCTAGCACTAATTCCTAATATAAATTTTTAAAAAATAATTAATAGAATAGGTATGTTATCTCTTAGCGTCACGCTGGATTCTCCAATTCAATTGTTAATAACAATTGTATATGAATAGAACAAACTTTCAAAATTTGTATCTAAGTAGGACAAACCTAGCACTAACTCACCATCTAAAAATATTTTTTAAAACTGAATAGATTAGGTAGGTTCTCTCTTATGCCCGGTTTTTCAGTGCCGGTTTAAACTCAAAAATCGGTTCAAAGTGTTTTTTCAGTGCATTTTAAACCTTAAACTCAGTTCAAATTTTTGTTGAACCTGAACCGTCAATTTTCTTGGTTTAAGTATTAATTTTAGAGTTCAACCGTCGCCTACATTAAAATTATAAAACATAATCGACTGTTTTTCAGTAAATTTTGACGTTTGCTTGTAATATTTATTTGTCACAATTTTGGAAAAATAGAATCATCGAACGATGAAGATATAATTAATTTTGTGGAGCGGCTTGGTTGTGTTAGAAGACCTAAAATAATTAGAAACAGAGTAAATCATTTCGAAAATTGGGATGACTACGATTTCTTCGTTAGGTTTAGACTTAGTAAAGAAATAGTCAGAAGGGTATTGTAGCGGTTCACTTGTCGGCCAATAAGAACGAAGCATTATCCCTTCCAAACAAAATACGAGCCGACCAATAAGAACGAAGCATGGTCTCTAACAAACAAAACACGAGTCGACCAATGAGCGCGAAGCATTTTCCTCACTAGCTCAGCAATCAGTATAAAAGAAGACGCGTGAACAGCCGAAGAGGCCTAGTGTTTTCAACACTCACGCATTCTTACTACAAGCACGCACGACATCTGAACAGCGCATGGAAGACGCTATGACTACACTGTCCACCAGGGTGCAGAAGCAGCTATAGGCCATCGCTACTCAACCGAGGATCCAACCGACAGCCTGGCGCCGACCAATTTCACCCACCAACAATCAGCAAGACGGGTTGTGCTGATACCACGCCAGATTCGGGAAGCAAGCCCGGTAAATGCTGCGCACCATGTAAATTCGCATCTTCCCGGCTTTCGGGAAACGACACCGGCGGGTGCTAACGGCGGCTAGCGACCCTTCGGCCCCACCACGCCGTCTCTACCTGCAAGAGAGAAGCACCAAGCGCAACTTCCTCATCGACACTGGCGCCGACGTATGCATTTTCCCAAAACATTGGTTACCACGCCGCTGCATACCTACTTCATTCACTTTATATGCCGTGAACGACTCGAAGATCCCAACGTAAGGCACCATATCGCTGACCCTCGATCTTGGGCTTCCTCGAGATTTTCCTTGGCGTTTAATCATCGCCGAAATCGCCAAACCAATTATTGAGGCAGACTTCTTGGACTACTACAACCTCTTGGTAGATATCCGAAAACAACGGCTAGTGGACGGTTCCACAGCCACACGGGGTACACAAGTGCGCCCAGAATCCGCCATACAGTTATCCTTGCTGCGCACAAACTCCAGGTATCAACAACTTCTACAGCGCTACAAGGGAGTTGTCGATCCTACTGGTTTGTCGCGTGAAGCTAAGCACACTACGAAGCATCACATTCATACCACACCAGGACCACCGGTCGCTCATCGACAACGACGACTCGCCCCGGACAAATTCCTCGTGGCACGGAACGAGTTCAACACGATGCTCCGACTCGAGATCATTCGACCATCTGACAGCGCATGGGCTTCGCAGCTCCACCTAGTCGATAAGAAGAACAAAGAATGGCGACCATGTGGCGAATATCGGGGGTTAAACAGCCGCGACCAGTACCCGGTACCACATATGGACGATTTTTCTCACCAGCTGCACGGTAAAAATACCTTCTCGACTATTGACTTAGACCGAGCCTATCACCAGATACTCGTCGCCCCGGAAGACATCCATAAAACTGCTATCACGACCCCGTTTGGGTTGTACGAGTTTTTATTCATGACGTTCGGGTTACGCAACGCAGCGCAGACCTTCCAGAGGTTCTTGGACAACATCCTCAGAGACCTAGATTTCGTCTACGTCTACATAGACGACATCCTGGTTGCCTCAACTGACGAAGAAGAACATGTTCAACACCTGCAGATCCTGTTCGAGCGATTACAAGAGCACTGGGTCGTCCACAACCCATCCAAACGTACCTTTGGAGTAGACCAGGTGAAGTTCTTGGGTTATCAAGTCAGCAACAGAGGTCTCAGTCCATTACCTCAAAAGGTGGAGGCAATGCACATGTATCCAAAGCCGCTCACCACCAAACAACTGCGTCGATTCCTGGTGATGGTGAACTATTACCGACGCTGTTTACCCGGACTCGCGAACACCTTGGCACCCTTGAACGACATGTTAAAGGGCAAAGGTCGAGGTAATAGTCCTGTATCCTGAACGGAGAACGCCGAACACGCTTTCGAACAAACCAAAATTCAATTGGCCAACGCCGCCCAGCTAAGTCATCCAGATCCTGCAGCCACACTGTCTATCGTAACCGACGCTTCCGATGTGGCTCTCGGCGGAGTCCTACAGCAATGCCAGGACACGCAGGAGTGGTCACCAGTGGCGTTCTTCTCATCTAAGCTTACAGAGACTGAGCAAAGATATTCGGCTTACGACAAAGAGCTGTTAGCCATCTACAAGACGATTCGAAAGTTTCGACACCACGTGGAGGAGCGGAACGTCATCATCTTTACGGATCACAAGCCACTCACATACGCCTTCCGCCACAAGCCCGATAAAAGTACCCCACATCAGTTCCGGCACCTCAGTTACATCAGTCAGTTCACCACCAACATACAACATCTGCAGGGACAGGACAACGTGGTAGCCGATGCTTTGTCCCGCATCGAAGAAATCACACAGCCAGAGGGAATCGACTACGAAGGACTGGCACGAGAACAGGAGAATGACGAAGAGTTACGCAAATATCGAGCGACACGAACCACAGGACTCCGTTTCGAAAAGAGGCTAATCACAGGGAGCAACGTTATTTTGTGATCTGTCCACAGGAAGAGCCCGTCCTTACCTGACGCCGACATATCGAAGGCACACCTTTCAGAGCGTGCACAATCTTTCACACCCCGTTATCAAGGACACCGTCAGGATGGTTGTACAGCGGTTCATCTGGCCCAGCATGAAGATTGACGTGCGGGAATGGGCTAAGCAATACCTGGCCTGCCAACGCAACAAGGTGACCCGACATGTGGTCTCCTCTCGAGAACATTTCACGCCACCATCTGCCCGTTTCGAACATGTCCACATCGACATCGTTGGCCCGTTGCCAGTATCAAAAGGGCAAAGGTACCTCCTGACGTGCATCGATCGCTATACGAGATGGCCCGAGGCGTCTACTCTGCCAGACATCGAAGCAGAGACCATTACACGTGCTTTTTACAACGGCTGGATTACAAGGTTTGGCGTTCCCCTCCGGGTAACCACTGATCAAGGACGTCAGTTCGAATCACACCTTTTCGAGCGTCTAGAAGAGCTTCTCGGATTCCAACGCATCCTAACAACTGGGTACAACCCCGCGGCTAACGGGATGGTCGAGCGGTTGCATCGCCAGCTAAAGGCAGCCCTGAAGTGTCACGACGCAACACACTGGACCGGGGCCCTACCCACAGTGCTGTTCGGCATCCGCAACGCGTGGAAAGCAGACCTGCATGCCACGTCCGCCGAAATAACTTATGGTGAGTCACTTCGGCTACCCGGGGAATTCCTTTCGGAACCCGTCGACCACACATGCAGCCCAGAAGACATCGTCACGCATCTCCGGAAGCATTTTCGTCGGCTTAAACCAGCTCAACGGACGGACCGACACGAGCAGGGGATTTTCGTTTTCAACGACCTTCCCACCAGCACTTATGTGCTGGTACGTCACGACGAATATCGAGCCCCGCTGCAAAGCCCGTACGACGGGCCTTTCCGGGTCATCAAGCGGAATGAGAAGCACTACACTATAGCCCGAGAAGGACGTGGAGAAGTAGTGTCCATCAACCGACTCAAACCGGTTTACCAAAATTCCACCGGTAACGAGGAAACAGCAAGAAGACAGACGAACGCTGCACCACACGCGATCAACCCGACCGAAGAGGACCCGCCTATGACTCAAGACAAGTGCGCGCTCCAACAAGGTTCAGATCCTGATCGTCCCGATCACTAGGAGGGGAGTCCTGTAGCGGTTCACTTGTCGGTCAATAAGAACGAAGCATTATCCCTTCCAAACAAAACACGAGCCGACCAATAAGAACGACGCATTGTCTCTAACAAACAAAACACGAGTCGACCAATGAGCGCGATGCATTATCCCTACTTCATTCCGCACGAGCCAGCCAATGAGCGCGAAGCATTTTTCCCACTAGCTCGGCAATCAGTATAAAAGAAGACGCGCGAGCAGTAGAAGTCAGTTAGTCTACGACAGCCGAAGAGGCCTAGTACACTGGTCTCATCCGCACGACAGCTGAACAAGCCTAGTGTTTTCAATACTCACGCATTCTTACTACAAGCACGCACGACAGCTGAACAAGTCTAGTGTTACGACGCTCTCGAATCCCGACTACGAGCACACACGACAGCCGAACAGGCCTAGCGTTACGAAGCTCTATGTTTCAGTGTTATCAATAGACTGTTGGGAACGTCGACGCCGACAACCTGGATTCGGCCTTGAAGACCACCAAGTGACACAACACCAGCAGCCGACTTCTCACAACCTTGACCACAACGAGTCCATACGGCGCGCTCCGTATCTCCACTGCTGATAACGTACAAGAAGAATTCGCGGAGCACATCGTCCACGTCTGACATTCCGAGCACCAAGTAGCCACAACAGGCTATCCAGCCTGAACTACAAGAAATCTCCAACCTTCGCATCGGCTAGCCATATGCTGTGAACATTGAATCTGTGCTATAAACATTCAACAAACTTTATGTTATTTTAAATTTATAAATAAAAGATCGTTCAAACTGTTTCAGCTATCTTCCTTATTTCCACTGATTCAAAGCAGTTGGTAACGGGCACCGCACGATATGCCCGTACCAACAGTATTATTAGAAATAGAAGACGATATACGCTCTCCTACTAATTGGTATACAAATAATAAATAATTCAATGACATTACGTATTTGTAAATAATTACCATATTAATAATTAGGAACTCTGCAGTGATGCCTGAACAAATGTTATTATTAACATTACGCTTTTATGCCACGGGCAATTTCCTTATTACAATAGCAGACTTTGCTGGAATTCATAAGTCGACTGCTAGTAGAATTATTAAAATTGTAACCAATGCTTTAGCTTCTTTGCGACCAATTTATGTTAAAATGCCGGATTAGCGAAATTCTTAAAGGATTTTACAATATTGCTCGATTTCCCCGAGTTTTAGGTACTATAGATTGTACTCATGTAAAAATTCAATCTCCAGATACATTTTTACAAAATAAATACATATTCTTTATCATATATCTCTATATTTTTATAGGTGGGGAAGATGGAGAAATTTATCGTAACCGAAAAGGTTTCTTTTCATTGAATGTTCAAACAGTCAGCGATCACACTTTAAAAATTCGGGATATAGTATGCAGGTGGCCCGGATCCGCACATGACTCTCAAATATTCAACAACTCGTTTTTGAGAAGAAGATTTGAACATGGCCAAATGGCAGATAATTTATTGTTAGGTGATAGTAGATACAAAAATAGAAATTTTTTACTTACTCCGTTAGTTAATCCTCAAAGTCCAGCAGAAAATTTATATAATGAGCAGCATATTAGAAGAAGAAATACAGTAGAAAGACAGTACGGGGTATGGAAACGTAGGTTTCCTGTGCTTGCAACTGGCATTAGATTAAAATTAAGCACAGCCAGAGCTATTGTTGGAGCCACAGCTATATTGCATAATATTGCTTGTGACGCAAAAGAAGCTGTTCCTCCAATAAATGAAGAAGAGGCTGCTATTAATTTAATGAACGCGGTAAATGTTGGTAATTACAAATACCGAGTTGGGCCAGATAATAGGATAAGAAATAACATGATATATTATTTTCAAATTATCTTGGATTAATAATTGTTACTATTTTTACTTGTACATCATATTTATTCTACTATAATATTACAAATATATTAAACTAATTTTAAAGTAAATGAAAGTCTACATCTACATATCTAACATTTGTAATTTTTGCTTTTTTAATTGTATTTCTAATTGTAAACTTTCTATCTGCAATTTTTTTAAATCCATATTAATATCAAATTCTTTTCGTTTCAAATCCCTTTCTTCTAATAAATTTTGAATCCTAATTTCATGTTCCTTCTTTTTATAATTATCTTCATTTATTATAGATTTAATTTGTATATTTACATATTCCTCCTTCTTTTCTGCCAATTTGTACCAATTTTTATTCGTGTCTGCCCCCGTAATTTTTCTTTTTTTTTAAATTATACGAATTTGTACTAGAATTTTGATGAACGGGTACTTGATATTGAACTAAAATTTCGTCCTGTACATTTTTAACATCCTCCGATATGGTTTCATTTATAGGAAAAACTTCTGCTGTTAACAATATAGATAATATAATAACATATTATTTTATTATTTATTTAAATTATTTATTACCTGAATCGCTATCATTAATCCAGGTTAATCCTTCGACTCGCACCCCCAATAGCTCTCCAATATTGTCCCCAATTATCGAACTTAAATTTTTACATTCTGGTTCTGCTGGCCCACCACCAGTTATTTTTAAATTGCACTTTTCATTTGCGAATTTTAATTTTGTTCTTTTTTTCTAATTTTCATATTTTTTTCTTAAAACTAGAGAACTTCGAAAAATTTTGCCGCTAACAGTATTGAAAGACTCAGATATTTCCTCCCAACACTTTTCCTTTTCTCTCCAAAATACTTTATCAGTTTTTTTGCATTCTATTATATGCTTTTTACTCTTAACTAAATCTATTAATAATTCTATTTCATCGGCAGAAAAATTTGCAGCTCTTTTAATATTCTTCATCGCTGGTATATAAATATATTTCTTATTTTGACTTTGACAGAATATAAACAGAATTTCGGTAACCAGGCAAATGGCTAAAATTTTCTTAGAATCCCAAATTACACAACACCGTAAAATTATTTTGACATTCAGTTTAGGTTCAGCTGAACTAGTTTAATTTGACAAGTTAAAAACAAAAAAAGTTCAGGCTCAAGTTTAAGGTTCAACTGAACTGAAGTTTAAACCGCCACTGAAAAACCGGGCATTAGGTTTTTACTTTGGTTTGTTGAGCTCTATCTTGGATGCGTTGAACCTTTTACTTGAGAACATTTGATAGAACGGTGGGTATATAATTTTATCCATTGCTGTTTTCAAGATGTTTGATTCAAACAGAAGAGCACATGGTGTTGTTGGTAATCTGTTGGTTGGGAATATGTGTGTTTACATCAATTGCATTCGCACAGTTAAATATTGAAGTGTCATAATTGTATGTGAATTTAAAAAAAATGTATAGTTCGTATGTTTAAGACATGAGAATTATTTAGAAACAGTAACTCGCAAGACATCAGAAAATGAAATATTAGCACAAATAAAATATATCCTACCAGAACTAGTGTCAATAATACTTGTGATTTAAGTTATAGCATTGATTTATTTTATAATTTGTTAGGTTAAGTAACCATGTTTTCTACGAAACAGTGTTATAGATACATCAAGGCCGTTTCGAAGTAGCCTTTTGACATTTAGGATTTAGGAATTGGGGAAAGAAATTAGGTATTCACATAAATACAACTTCGAATAGTATATTACTAACGACATTTGCAGTCTATAGGTTGAATTGTTTGACGTTTAGGTATTAATAATAACATTTTTAATACTTTTTATACTTACTCACAAAATACGAAGCATTTTTTTTCTTCAAAAATAATACAGCAAATTTGATAATCTGTAAACGTCAAAAAATGATTTTTTTTTGCCGTAACGCGCATGATTTTTAATTTAGTGTGTACTAGAGGTCGGCATATTTGAAAATTTTGATATCCGATCCGATCCGACTCTATCCGAGATCCGATCCGATCTGAAATCCGATCCGAGATCCGATTCGAAATCCGATCCGAGATCCGATCCGAGATCCGATTCGAGATCCGATCCAAAATCCGATCTGAGATCCGACCAGACGTGTCATTAGATCAGTACAGTTTTTCCTATTTACATATTGGAAAGAAAAATAACAGTTATAGATGAAATTTAATAAATAATTTTGTGTTGAAAAACTAAAGAGACATATTTTGTTGTAACGTTATTTTTATTACAGACCATAAATGGTTATAAATATAACGTAGCGTTATATTTCTTTAAAGAGGAATTGGAATTTATGTTTTTACTAAGAGTGACTACCTAAATATATATGTAAATTTCGGATCGGATGTTTTATCCTACTTTTGGATCGGATATTTTATCCGACTTTCGGATCGGATATTTTATCCGACTTTCGGGTCGGATCTTTTATCCGACTTTCGGATCGAATCTTTTATTCGACTTTCGGATCGGATGTTTTATCCGACTTTCGGATCGGATGTTTTATCCGACTTTCGGATCGGATCCGATCCGAATACGACTTCGGATCGGATCGGATAGGTTTGGGATTTCGGATATTTTTGCCGACATCTAGTGTGTACCAACTTCAAGGCGTAGTGTGCATCCTAAAATCAAATTGCTGAAATTTAGAATTTGGTATGTTAGGGTGATAAAAGTGCAACTCCGAACACAGCCTAAAATCCTTAAGTTTAAATAACAAAAGTCCCTAGAATCTAATCTCAATAATTTGACGTCAGACTTAAAAACTCAAATATCTCAAATTTAATAATATTCTTGAATCTTTGATCGTCTGTGGCACCAAGTTGTTAGGTCTAGCGTTCATATAAATGACTAATTTATTATTTTGTGACTACAGTAGAGGACTCCATTGATATTGCTGCTTTTATTTATTTAAAAAAATAGTCTTTGCTATATAACCAAACAAATAAAAGAGTAGAAACTGATAAAAGAAACGAACAATTACAGTGAAACTTTGTTCTTATTCTATTGTGTCAAATAATGTTTTTTTTTTTGTTAGGATTTTGTTTTAAAAGTTAACATTTTCAGAAAAGTTATTTCGTACGGTTGATAAATGACAAAAATTTAAAATAAATAAATAAATATAAATATATCATCACACCTTTTACTAATTACTGGGTGTGGCACTCTACCGAAGCAGATCTCGGTAGGTGATATATTTATACAAGTGAAGTGTGGTTACCAGCCGTCGAATCACGACCTCCAAAGATGTTAGTGATAAGGGAGCCAGGGTTCTCAGGATCCACAGGCAGACTCGATACCACTGAGCCACCTATCCCATATGACATGAATTTATTACCGGAATAAAAAAAATATATCTTAAAAAAAATTCTTACAATAGGGACTTACAATTTTGACGTCACATGCAGCAGACCCCTCACCACACAATTTTGTGTGAAACAACAAATTTGTAGAAAGAGCGAGGTGACACTATGCCGAATCCTCAGAGCCTCAGACAAAACATTTGTCTGAGGCCGAGTCGAACAACTGCTTTCCCCATTCAACCCTTCTGTCCTCAGATCCCATTATTTGTTTGACGTTTAACGTTTGGCTCACGTGATAAACGTCAAACTGTAAAGCTATACCGTTTTACTCACTAGATGGCAACCGAAAAATTTGAATTGTATAAGTCCCCATTGAAGGAAAAATTATGTATAACGTAAACAAAAATACTTTTCGTACTCACGCGATTGTTGATGTAGCAATCTCGACACCGTCTCGTCCGGAAATTTTCTATATTCGTACGAAAACCTAATCTTTTGCCCATGTTTCATAAATAACTATTTTTGGAACATTATACAGGCAAATAAAATTAAGATCGCTGCGCCATCTAGAACACTTCTTGAACTACTGTATCCAGGATAGATTTTTGACGTTTTAAAACTACAAAACTTAAATCGCATTTTAATATTATAAAACACAAAATAACTCTCTCTTTTTATAATTATTTTATTTACACAATTGTCACTATATATTAAATCTATTGAATTTAGTATAAACATTAAATTATCTATATTCTCTAAGCTTGAAATGGTTAAGTGCTCTTTTTGTATTTATTAAATATTTACTTGTACTTCAGAATTTCCAAACGTTTTCGGTTGATTATTTAATAAATTTATTATAGTATCTACTGTTTCTGTCTCTTCTACTGTATTTGTAACGTGACATTATTATGCGTAGCGTTTTAATGTTCACTTTGTCCGAAATTTTGCATCTCAATGGATTTTTCATTCTCAAAATTCTGGCACTATTTTGAATTTGTTTATCGTGTTTTCTTTGCCTTTAGCAAATTCATAGATATTGAATTTCGTTTAAGATGTACAGTGAACAATTTTATTTAGTAACAGTTCTATTTACATATTACTTTATTAACTACTTACCAAAAAAAAAAATAGTTATATGTTTAATTAGGACTAAAAACACCAGTTTTCGTATGGAGTAATGAAGGTTATTATTATTATTATTATAATATTATTTATCACCATGACAATTGTAGTAAAAATGTTATTTTTGGTGCTAAGACGTATCCATGATAACATGAACATTCCTGTAATATTCTTTTATTTACTACTGAAAAAGTTGAAATAATAATCTAATCATTTTTTTGTAAAATGTAGGAAACATATTTATGTATGCGGGTTATCTTTTTCCCCTATTTTTAATTGCATAAACCATACTGCATGATTATCTATTAATTCTGCAATCATCAATTTCGTCTGAAATTTTGCTTTTGTATTTCTTTCTTTGGCAATATATGAAAAGATACATCTGGATGTTTTTTTTTTACATCCCGATACGCAGTAATAGTCGTTCTACATTACATATTTTATCAACACACCGAAAATATTTCAAAATATCTGTATCTAATATATCATACACTTAAAAATGTGTCCTGGATACAGTAGTTCTAAAAATTACCGCTAGGTGGTGTAACGCTTAGCTGCATTTGCCTATATTTTTAAACTGAAAATTAAAGTCATTTCAGTTTAAACAAATCTAATGTTAAAATTAATGCTATGTACAAAATAAAAAAATGGTTATTTAAAAATTCTATAGTTGAACAAAAAGATTTACAACCCCGAGAAATGGGTATACGGAAATTGAATGTAAAAAATGGCGATTTATTTGAATTTATGAAATGGTAAGTCATTCATTTATTAAAAAAGCATGGGAAAAGAGTAATAATGAGGATGAATTAATAATAAATTAATATATCATGAATAATTTTATTTTTAATAAAAGGAAAAAATCCTATAAATATAATATAATAATACCGGGTGACTATAAATGATTGACTAATTTTTTTGAGTTGGCTACCCGCTTAGTTTACAAGTCTCGTCATAGTCAACATGACATCTCTTGATTAATTTTTTTGGTTAAAGTTTTTCCAATTTCGTGTTATAGTAAATAACCATTTTTATAAATACGAGGGCAGAGTGATAAGTACCCGTGTTTGACAATAAATGGCGCCAATAATACAAAACTACATTATTATTGTTGAATTTAATCTTTCACACAACTACTCTCAAAGTTTGAGATCAATACATTGTTTTGTTAAAATTTGACAGTCATTCAATGTAAACAACTTTTGCTTTTTTTCTATTATGGAAACAATCAGTTTCGATCTGTGATTAGATTTATGTTTTTGGATGGGAAAACGAGTGCGGAAATCAAAGGAAAGTTACACGCTGTCTACGGGGATCCTGCTCCTTCTATGACAACCATTAGATATTGGTTTCATGAATTTAAACGTGGCCGCACAAGCGTTTGTAATAAAAAACGTCAAGGTCGGAAAATTTAAGTGACTACCGAAGAAAATGATACTTACTTCGAAATGTCAAAAGTAAAAACAACAGATAATCTCTGTAAAATACTTCAACAGAAAAGGTTGGAAAAATCCATGATATTGTTTAAAATTATCGTAGAATAAAAGTGTGTGAGATAGCTGAAATGAATGTGTGCGCAAATCTTAAACGAAAATTTGTACCAAAAATGCTTTCGATTGAACATTTCAAAAGAGCGTTTAGCGATATTTAAGCGCAATACGAAGGATTTTTACGTCGTTTCGTAACCGTTGATGAAACAAAGCAATGAACTTGTTTTGGCGGACATGCACCAAAGAAGGCAAAACAGCTGGAAAGGTTATGGCAACTGTTTTTTGCGATGCAAAAATAATTATCCTTATCGACTGTCTCCAAAAAGGAAAAACTATAATGGAAGCCTACTATCTATCATTATTGGATCAAATAGATGATGCAATAAAAGAAGCGATCGCATATGGCAAAGAAAAAATGCTCTTCCGTCAGGACAATTCAGCAGCACACAAATCAACAATTGCAATGGCAAAATTGCATGAATTGCGCTATGAATTGGTCAAACATCCATCGTATTCTCCAGATTTGAATATCTTTGACTATTAATTGTTTCTAAACTAGAAGGAATGGCTCGGAGGTAAAAGATTTGCATAGATTTTAGAAGTCATATAAATGACTATTTTGAGGAGTTTGACAAATCATATTATTTGGAGGAGATAAAAAAATTGGAAATACGTTTAATTAAATATATCGAACTAAAAGGATATTACCTTTAAAAATATAAAATAATTTGTTCAAAAAAATAGTGTTTTGTTCTCAAACACGGGTCATTATCACTCTGCCCTCGTAAAGGTGAAATAAGGTTTGACAATGGCAGATAATCAAATTACAATTATATTATAAACCAACATAAAATATAAAATATATAAGTATTTATGGTCATCTGGTATAATACATTCAAAAAGCGCGTAATATAATTAATAATCCGAATTAAACAACAATTAATGTATGTAACAAAAGTTTTGAGAAAAAGTTGGAGTATGTGTATTTAATTTAAATACAATTATATTCAAAAAATATTTATGACATGTTAATCTTACGTCTAAGGTAACATTAATGACAAGATTATATAATGGACAACGATCCGTTAATTTCAATGGTCCGTAAGTTTCGCCTCATATGTCACAGCTTCTGGACAGAATTTACATCGATTTCTGTAATATTCTGCGACGAAGTTGTTCCTCATTTTGGTCATCTTAGCCGTTGTCTCACGTCTTTCTGTTTAGTAAAGCCCAAAAATCTTCGATAGGCCTTGCCTGAGGAATAATGGTGGGTTGTCATTTTTTGGTACAAATGGAACATTAATAAATAATCAATAATAAAAATAACTCTAATGAAATCAAATGACGGGATACAGTATTTGAAGTAGCAATTCTTGGATTTCATGTGCCCATATTCTTTCAGTAATTTGTCCACATAATATGTCTTCGCTATTTTTCTCACGATAGTAATTAATTCTGATTTCCGCACATCATCTGGTGTTTCTACTCCATTTTCACTAAACCATGCTGCTATTTCTTCCTTACGAATCGTTTGAGTACGAACATATTTTTTTCGCACACTTTGATAATTAGCATTATACATTATAACAATACTTCCAAGTAAATTGGGAAAAAGTTGTTCTTTAAACTATTGAATAAACTTCTCATGATTCATGTCGTCGTGCTAATTTCCGAATTTTTATTTTTACTTGAAAATCAGCAACGTGTTGCCTAGAAATCTATGTGATTCACCAGCGTGGACAATTATGTATCTGCATATACTTATTATCTATATACTGCTGATTCTGTATTTTTCAAGTCCGCTATGAAGGGAGACAGATACATATTTCTATCTCTCTAATAGAATATATTGTAGTAAATGCACATGCTCAAATTGCTGCAACAAGATTGGCTTCAGTCAATAGCGGACGTTCCTGTTTCAAAAACAAGCGTTGCGAGCAGTAATAGTTTTCTTTTTGAGTTTTAACATGCCGAGTTGTTGTTTGTGTGGTCTTATATACGAACAATGTATTCTAAATAAATATTTTGTTATTATTTATTCCTACCGTCCTGGCAGTGCGGCTCTGTATGTTTGTGTAACACTATAAAACTGAACAAAATCGCAGCAGTTTTTATTTACTAGTTGTCATTTGACATTCAAAAATACAATTTAGTGTACAATTTAATAAAACCTGAATGTATTTTAAAATATTTGTTGATTTTTAATTTAAAATTTATTTCATAACCAGAAGATATAATTTATTTTATATTTGTGTCTCCTAAGCAAATATTTGAGTACAGACTTGTGTCTAATTAATTTATGCCCCGTTCGATATATTTCTTTAGGACACTTATGTAAACACGTCTGCGCATTACGAGGACAAAACTCTATTAGAGAGATGGATGTATACATCTATCTCCCTTCATAGCGGATGCTACTTTCTATTGTAAAATACGAGCATCAGCGGTATATAGATTGTAAGTATATGTGTATCTGTGACCCATACGATTTGAGTGCAATAAACCAGGTTCTTCTGCTGGTTGGCAATGTTTCTACCTTGATTTCTACACTCCATAATTAGAATGTATCATTTAGGTATTTGATCGGTTTTTGTTTCTTTGCTCTTCAGGCAACAATGTCATATTTTCCCATCAGCACTTTTCTTCTGTTTACACATTTCTTGAATTAAAATTCTAACTGCAACAAATTCTTTCATAGGGCTTCTCTGGTACCATTAAACGTATAAAATACTTCAGTTTTTTCCCTAAAATCTTGAATGTCGTAACTTATGTATTAATTATATAACATTAGTGAAATGATCGTCGTAATATTCCTAAATCAAAATCTTCCATTTCTATTTTATTGCTACGTTTTTGGTCTCTTCTTTGATTTTCCTGTTAATGCTACTGCCAATAGATTTTAGATTTATCTACATCTATAAAAGATATTTTGCAATAATACATAAACTATATGTTGTAAGGTTAGTATTTTACATTTCATATTACAAATTCATGGTTTATCGCAGTGTCCACATATAATTAATAACTCATTTCGCAGTACTGTACATCGTGCCAGTGTTCTCTTTATGACGAAACTTTTAATTTTTTGGTCATAACAAAGATACCTACTAAAACTAGACTTGAAATACTAATAATTATACTCAAACATTTGACCATACGATCATAACTTTAAAATTTATTATGATAGGAAAATTTATAATAAAAACGTCTACATTTACGTGGAAAATTTAAAATATGCATTTAATTTTTTTTCAGATAATTTTGGACTTGGAGAATCCTGTTCACATATGTTCTTCATGCCACACAACACTTCGTTCATTTTACACGTTTAAGAAAAAATGTTTGGAGAACTTTAATCATTTGAAAAATTATATAAAAATATTAAAACAAACCAACGACTTGCAGAATTCGACTTTCAGTGAATTACAATTAAAAATAATTAATTGTGAACAAGATCAAATAATAAAGCAAGAGAGTGATATTCATTTAAATATCACAGAAGAACTTGAGGAACCACTACTGCCTTCCAGCGAAACAGAAGAGCACATATTCAGTGAATTACAAATGAAAATATATGATAATAAACAGCGAGAAAAAGAGGTGGAAGAAGTAATTGAAGTGTCATTGAACGAACAAAATGATCACAAGTTTAATGAAGACGACATCGACATCAAAATCGAATCGGTTGCCTATGAAGACAACACAGATCTTTATCAACAACTTAAGTGTGAATTACTAGCGGATACTGTTCAAGATGGCGGTTCATGTCCTAGTACTAGCGAAGACAACAGACCATTCAATAGGAAAACTCACTTCAGTACTCGTACAAACAATAGGTTTGTAGGAAAAAGTAATTTAACGGGAGATGTGAAATATCATTCAGATATAATAGATTTTAAGTGCTTAATTTGTAATAAACAGTTTGTACAAAAGACTGATTTGAAAAAACATATGAAAATTCATTTAAGTATTACAAATTTTGAGTGCTCAATTTGTAGTAAAAAGTTTGTACGAAAGAGTAATTTGAAAGTACATATGAAATATCATTCAGGTATTAAAGATTTTGAGTGCTCAATTTGTAAAAAAAAGTTTGTAAAAAATTGCGATTTGAAAGTACATATGAAATATCATTTAGGTATTAAAAATTTTGAGTGCTCAATTTGTAGTAAAAAGTTTGTACGAAAGAGCAATTTGAAAGTACATATGAAATATCATTTAGGTATTAAAGATTTTGAGTGCTCAATATGTAAAAAAAAATTTGTAAAAAAGAGCAATTTGAAAGATCACATAAAGTGTCATTCAGGTATTAAAGATTTTGAGTGCTTAATTTGTAAAAAAAAGTTTGTACACAAGAGCAATTTGAAAGTACATATGAAATATCATTCAGGTATTAAAGATTTTGAGTGCTCAATTTGTAGTAAAAAGTTTGTACAAAACTGTGGATAGAAAATGCATATGAAAATTCATTCGAGTAATAAAAACAAAAGTAGATATGATATTATCACTTAGATATTACAAATTTGGAGTGCTCAATTTATGATACCTATAAAGTTTGTATAAAAATTTGCGTTGAAAGTACATCTGTGACTAAAGTAAAAAGTAAAAATCTAAGGCTAAGATATAGCTAAGAACAAATATAAATATAAGATATAACAAAGAATAAATTAAACCCCTAAGCCTTAATAAATATAAAATAAATCTAATTTATCTATATATTTATTAAGGCTTAGAGGTTTAATTTATTCTTAGTTACATCTGTGGCGTCATGTTACTAGTAATTTTGAGTTCTCACTTTAGAATAAATATTTTGTAATGAATAGTAAATTAAAATTAATTACCTTTCTTAGTAACTTTAATAAATACTTTGTATTAATTTTTAAGGTAGGTATCTTAACCATAATAATGTTTGTAACTGCAAATTTGTCTGAAGGTATTATTGGTTCATTTGTTTTTAAAAATTGTAATTATATTGATAAAATAAAAGAATATAAATTTAAGCTATTATTTATATTTTTAAAATGCATAGGTATTTTAATTATTTAGTAAAAAGGCTTTCAAATTTTTCGGAGTCATGGCTCGCTTGGAGAAAATTATCACAAATAAATTCTTTCGGCACATTTCTTATTTTTGTGTGATCTGAGATCCGATCCGAAATCAGATCCGAGAATCAATATGAAATTCGTCCAAGTGTATAATTAGATCCGTATTGCTTTTCCTATTTATATTTAACGAATTCAAAAAAAAGAATAACCGTTATAGATGAAGCTTAATAAATAATTTTGTTGTGAACAATTAAAGAGACATATTTTGTTGTCATAGAACAAATGCTTATAAATTTTACATAGCGTTACATTTCTTTAGAGTAGAATTGGAATTTGTGTTTTTTACTCAAAGTAAATACCTAAAAGCTGTGTATATAAATTATGAAACGGATGTTTTATTCGACTTTTGTATGGGATGTTTTATTTGACTTTCAGGTTGAATATTTTATCCGACTTTCGGATCTGATATTTTATCCGACTTTCGGATCGTAGGTTTTATCCGACTTTCGGATCGAATATTTTATCCGACCTTCGGATCTGATATTTTATCCGACTTTCGGATCGAAAATTTTATTCGAGATTTGGATTCGATCAGATCCATTCCGAAGTCGGGTTTTGTCTCGGATCAGATCGGACCCGTACATCGGATACTTTTTCTGACCTCTATTAATACAGCTCGACAAACCAAAGTAAAACTCTGAGAGGAGAGTCTTCGGTACATTCTGTGTAAAAAGTTGTATTTACAAAAATTGCGGTTTACTCGTATTTATAAATAAGACTATGTATTTCTCTCCATTTATAAAATCATATCATATTAAAAGAAAAATAATGATGGATTAATAATACATAAATAAATCATTAATAAATTTGCATAAATACGCATATGATACATGGTGCGGCGACCAAGTGTTTTCATTGGGACTGTATATTTTACTGTCGCGCTAAAGTAGAGCCACGACATTCGTTATAATATGAAAGTTCTTTTGAAGGGCACGCGTACAAAATTGAAATAATTTCGATCGGCAATTGTTTTAATGTAAGTACTTCAAAACCTATCGTGTTTGATAGCAAATGAAAAGTCTTTTGAAGGGCTCACGTGCAGAATTTGATTTTTTTTTCGATCGACTATTGTTTTAATGAAAGTGTTTTAAAACCTATCGTGTTTGGTATCAAATGAAATGTCTTTTAAAGGACACGCGTATTAAATTGATTTATTTACGCGGCAATTGTTTTAGTGATACAGATTTAAAACCTATTGTGTTTGGCATGAATTAATAGGTCTTTGTGCGGATAAACGAACAGAACTGAAATGTGTTAGATTAGAATTTAGTTTATATGGTGTCAATTGTCATACAGAAGTGAATCTTACTTCAGTGTACGCGGAGCCTGGCGTGAAGCTTGGCGAAGCCAGGCCGACCGCTTGTCATAAACTAAATATATTTTTAGTACATTTATTTAATTAAATAAAGTTCATAAAACATGAGGAAAACATAATAAACATAAATTTAAAGATTTCTAGTAAAATTTAAATTACTATACCTTATAAAATACAGACTGATCAAAAGGAATTGTTACAGTTGGCAATAAAAAAAACTATTTGAAATTGGTAAGCCTGATACATAAATTCATTTCCTGTTGTTGACAGTGACATTTAAAATTTAAATTTGAGTACATTTATTATTACATTTATTTCTAAAGTATTTCTATTACTTAAAAAGTCAAAATTCTATTAGCTGCAGGCTAACCTATTTGTATTTATTAGACATGTAAAATAGCATTTCCGCCTTTATTTGACGTTGTGCCAACTGTGGAATAAAAAGATCTCTGGAATTGTATTTCCAACTATAACAATTCCTTTTGATCACCCTGTATATCTTTTTGAAAATAAGTTAGTAAAATATTTCAATTTAATCTTAAATTGAAAATAATGACATAATTTAAACTTATTATATTAGAAATCTTGCACATTAATTTTATATACAGTATAATCACATTCTAGTGGTTAATCTGATAGAAAAATTTACATAAATAATCTAGTGTTTTTTTAGAATTGAAGTTACAAGCAACTAATAAATATATAACGTTGAATTCGGTCACATGCCTCTCTTTTGATGTATTTTGAGCCAAACATAATCAGAAAAAGGAAAATCATTATGTAGTAACTCTATTATACATACTTCATTCCCTGTATGAAAACTGTTACGTCACATTTGGTATCCATGTGATTCAAGATTTTGTACTTAAAACGTTTACATTAGTATTGGATTGACATTTTTAAAACATAACCTAAAATTTAAATGTCAGATTAAAATATTTATCTATATATATAAAAATTAATGTTTGTTTGTTTGTTTGTTTGTTTGTTTATTTGTCCCTTATGCGTTCATATATCATTCATCCGATTACGATGAAACTTTGCTAAGTTGTTGTGCGCACGCCCGCGAAGGTTTCTGACTTAGGAAAAGTCCAATCCGCCATCTTGAAACAAAATGGCGGCTAGCTATCTTGAAAAGTACTGCACTGATTCGATTCAAATTTGGTATAGACATAGACTGGAACCAATCTTAACATATAGGTGTAATAAAGCTTCAGTCCGTCATCTTGAAACAAAATGGCCGCTAGCTATCTTGAAAAGTACTGCACTGATTCGATTCAAATTTGGTATAAGCATAGACGGGAACCAATCTTAACATATAGGTATAATAAATCTTTAGTCCGCCATCTTGAAACAAAATGGCCGCTAGCTATCTTGAAAAGTACTGCACTGATTCGATTCAAATTTGGTATAAGCATAGACGGGAACCAATCTTAACATATAGGTATAATAAAGCTTCAGTTTGCCGTTTTGAAACAAAATGGCCGCTAACTATCCTGAAAAGTATTGCACTGATTCGATTTAAATTTGGTATAGGTACAGACGAGAACCAATCTTAACATATAGGTATAATAAAGGTTCGGTCCTATGCCATTCGAATTCAGACGTTTGCAGTTTCTGGTACGACCCGCATTTGCAATGACCATCAACAAAGCACAGGGACATTCGCTACAATTGTGTGAACTAAATTTGGAAAATCTATGCTTCTCACATGGACAGCTGTACACAAACACTTTATTTGAGTTGCAATGCAATGCATGCCGGGTACTCGCATTAAATTGTAGACCACGCGAACGAAGTCGCGGGTAATAGCTAGTTACTTTATAAAATTTAATTAGTTTATAATGAAACCAAATTCTGCATGTATTAAATAAAAATCAAATATAAATTTATGTTAACGCGCGAAAATTATTACCTACCTTATTGAAATATGTAATTTTGTAAAATAAAACTCAAAGGAATATACATTTTTATATGTATTATTATTATATATAAATAAATAATATATGAAAATACAAAATACAATGCACATTATCTCTTGTACTACAGTTAAATTAATTAAAGATCCTCGATTCTCTAACTCCACCGCAAAATAATTATGAAGATGACAAACGCATTTCTGCATTTTATTACCCAAAATTTTTCTAGCCATTTCTTATTTCTCAGTCTGTATTTATGTATCAAAAATGTCACAAACTTAGAAATGACAGGCGAGAAAATTACAAAATTTTGACCATAGGTCTCTATTTTTATTTTATAAATAAATGTGAACAAAGTAAATATATATTTTCGTATTAGTAAGAACTGTCATACGTTTTCATTAAAATAATAAATGTGATAGAACGTGAAAAAACATGGAACGTGTGTCTTAATTTATTAAGACATAGGTTATGTCATTCGCAAAAGGTACGAATAATATTATTTAAAAAGATAGCTATATTTAATCGTATCTATGATAACCTCGTCCACATATGACGTCATCGTTTTCATACAGAGAATGGAGTTTAGTAATACTCGTGAACACTTTTACTCTGTCTGCTTGGTCACTGTACATTATAATGTAGAATTCTGTCGTTAGTCATTTTTCTTTCTCGATCAATCAGCTAATACGTCCTCTGTAAACGAATTTACTTCATTACAAGAACAATATTTTATTAAATATAGTTGTTGTTAACTTGCTTGGGCTATAAGTTAATAGACCATTTTAAAAATGTCCGCGACCCCTAGGTGTTTATTTTTTTAACTAATAACTTAGTGCCGCCGAATGGCGGCAAACGAGATATTTCAAAATGTATTTAAGTACAAAGTAACTAAAAAGGTTTATATTGAAAATGAAAACTTATTGTAGTATCAAAATAAATGAAGTATATTCATCAGTTATTTATAAATTATGTTAATATGATATATTTCGTATAATAACGTATCTATTCTTTTCTTCTGTTCACGTTTTGAGAAAAAGAGTGAAATGAAATGTTTCTGGTTTTTTTTTTAAAATTATTATTACAATCCTGTACACAACATATAGTACCCGTCATAATTACTATTATTAATTACTTTTCAATGAAGAAATAAATACTAACCAACAAAAATAATCGAACTGTCACTTGTCAAATCAGACAAAGATGAGTATACGGCACTAACTTTTTTTATCTCCGTCTAACGTTTGCACATGCGCAATGAATTTTTAAAATGGTCTATTAGTTCAGCCATCGCGATATGTTCACCTGTCGCAGGGACGGCGCCAAGATTGAATTGATGGGTGGGCACGAATTGGCCGCATAAGTTGTTGGGTGGGCACCTAGATGTAAGCGAATGTCGACATGGCCTGCTGGCCTGCATTAAAAATGCGATATAGTACTCAAAATATTTTTTATTCTCTACACATTCGGTATAAGTAGTATCTGGAATTTATAACATGGGAATAAAATAAATAAACATTATATAGATGTTTTTAATTGAGAATATAAATTTATTTGAAATTAGTAATATAAACAGCTGTACATAAATATATAAAACAATATTAAGTACTTAAAAATAAACTTAGAACTTCGAACATTGCTTCGAAAATTTAAATTAAAATATAACTTACTAAATGAACTTTTCAATATTGTAATACAATTATATATTCATTACACTAATTGCATTCTTCTATTTGGATTGAGTTTAATAAACTCGTTCACTACTGTTTCCATGCTTATTGGTTTTGCTATATATTTTTCAATATTTATAATTGCCAGAGTTGCCAGCCTGTCGTTAGTCATTTTATTTTTTAAATATGTTTTCAGTCTTCTAAGACAAGAAAAGGATCTCTCACATGCAGCACTTGAAATCGGAATTGTTATGCATATTATTAAAAGTTTGTGTATCACCGAAAATGCAATTTTTTATTTATTTACCATATCAGCAAATTGTAGCATGTTTGAAATTTTTATATTATATTCTTTTTCGTAATTTGAAATTGTGTTTGGTAAAATATTTAATTCTGATCTTAGTAAATTTAAATCACAAATAATATTTCGCAAGTGGAATTATAGTATCAAGATTTAATTTTTTTCTGGTATTTCAGGATTCAAGCTACAAATACTCATTAAAATATTTTTATTAGCAAAAAATCTGTTTTCTAGCTCAACTAAAATCCTGTCTGTCACAGGTAGAAATATTTTCGTCCTTAAATGTTCTTTTATTTCTGTGTTAATATCTTGCTCAAGAGAATGCATTTGCTCTGTAATTATATAATTTTGAAATTTTTTAGACTTTCGACAGTCGTTTTCTTTGAAAAATTTGCAGTTTAATATTATTTTCGTCGGCAATAGCTACTGCTTCTTTGTAAACAATTTCAAAACAGAATTTTTGCTCAAAAGTGTGAATAGTGTCTCTTTGGTTGCTAAATACATTTTTAATTCCTTCTATTAACAATAAAACATGAGATACATCTGAATTAACTTCTTGTAAATAATCACTTATTCCCTTGAACATAAATAAAATATGAAAAAAACATAGTGTGATTAAATATAAACATGAATTCCATTGTTTCAAAAGACCGGTCGCTTCTATCTTTCGTTCACCTTTTTCAGTGATTAAAATATTTAATAACAGTAAGACTACTTCAAATGCCTTCTTTAAAGCTATGCATGCGTGTACTTGACTTTAATTCCACAGGTTTGCGGTCTTTATTTTCTTTTTGAAATTTTTAAATCTATTATGTATTGCAGAACCAGAAAAAAAACATATAATTTTTCTAATAAAGAAAAAAAAGGAATCGGTTTCAGCAAGACATTTGCATGCGTCTACTACAACTAAATTCAGCTTGTGATTGAAGCAATGTACATAGCTTGTGGCACTTCCTCACGGAATAATGCCTGTACACCATTTAGTCTGCCACTCATGACACTAGCCCCGTCGTAAGTTTGTGCCACACATTTGTTTATATCTATGTTACATTTGGACAGATTTTCTTTTATATAAAGGAATAGAGATTGAGCAGTTAATGACTCTGCTGCCGTATAACCCAGAAATCTTTCATACAGAGTACCATTTAAATAATATCTTAAAACAATAGAAATTTGTTCTATTTTCGAAATATCTTTCGTCTCATCCACCATTATTGCAAAATATTCACATCTTTTTATATCATTGCTAATTTAATTTAGTATTAAATTTGAAATAATATTCAATAATTCATTTTGTATACTGTGATGTAAATATTTTGCATTTTTCGGAGCATTTAACAATCGAGATTGTAAAAATAAATTATGCTTAGATACAAAATGCAATAATTCAATAAAATTACCTCTATTTACACTAGTTTCACTTTCATTGTCACCTCTCAATGGAAATCCCTGCACAGCAGCAAACAGCAAAACTTCTGCTATCAATTGCTGCGTGTTTTATAAAGCCTGAATCTTTTTCCATTGCTCGTTTCCAGTTTTTGAACCAGACTGTCACAAATGGTTTATTTGGTTCATATGCTGCATTAGATAAAAACCGGGAAGGAAAACAAAACGCCGAATCGTCTAATATACTATATTCCAACCGCTTATGATGATGGAACCAAGACATTTTGAATCCTCGCCAATTGTTGCCAATTTTTTTTTGTGGGTACTTGGATAATTTCGGCTGTACTGGTCCTGTTGATATACTCTGCGCGATATCTTGAGGGCCAACAACAGTTTTTAACACCTGATTATCAACTAAAGAATAATTTGTTACTGAAGATTCATCAGCAAATGACAGTGATGCACATCCGTCTTCTGATTAATCATCATCACACTCACTATTGTCACTATCACTTGCTGCAGAAACTGCGTATTCAGCATACGATTCGTTTAAATCTGCATCCTCTTTGTCTTCCCACTTATCTTGGTCCTGGATTAAACTTTGGGCTGCACTCACATTTTCACTGAGTTCGCTATTTGAAGCAGTACTATTTTCGCCTTCTTCACTTATTGATTTCTGGTTTTTATTGCTAGTAACTAGCCAATTTAATAAATTCCGTTTTCTACTCATTTTATAAATAATTATCAACACATCCGTACCTCACTGCTACAATTCACAAATGTGCCACTAATAATGCTTAATCGAGTATAGTTTTGTACAGCATAAACCTCGCGCAATATACAAGTCGACGCTAGTCGGCTAGTCGCAAGATAGCACCTCCTTCCTCTCCCTTCGCTGCGGTAAGAATTGCGAGTTATAACTTGTCTTTGCGTACGCGTGCAAGTAAAATAAATATTTGTTAGTTTTATTGTCTTTATTTCCTTAATTATGTATATAAAATATATTAATATATTATATCAAAAAATCCAATTTCTAGCGGATGGGCACAACCTATTTTCGGGTGGGCAAGTGGCCACCCGGGCCCACCCCTTGCGCCGTCCCTGATCTGTCGGCAATGGCATCATCTCGTGATACAGGACTTGCATCACGTCGAAGTCCACGGGTATTAGAACCCAGAAAACGTGGCGATAAAATTCAGTTTTAACATTTGGATCCAAACGGTCTTTCACTTTCTCCACAATTCGGCACAAATACATAGAACATGGAAAAGACAAAATATAAATACAAATAAAACAATTTTTAAATAAATAGAAAATGTGAAATTGATTTAAATATTATCTTTTTGAAGTTACTGTCATATGGATATTATATGATTCTTGAAATCAAAATGTATTGTTGCAATCATAATCAATTGTTGGAATGAAAATATTTCGTTATTGAAAGAAAGTAGAGGTAGAAAGTAAATCAAATAATCTAAATATATATTTATTTTATGCATTTATACGTAATAATTGCTATTAAATTTTTGCTGATATTTTTGGTGAAATTTATTTTTTCGTTTCAACTATATTTTACTGTATTTTTAATAATATTTAAAATTAATATATTATGTATATTGCTTACCTTTTATTTGGAGTTATATTTCACTATTACAACTAGTTAACAAAGTATATTAACAGTAATTGCACATAACAAATTATAATTTTCAGTCATCTTTAGCATGTTAAATGGTTGTTATGACAACAACAATATTTTGTTTTCCTACAATGCCCCACGGCATAAGTAATTTTAATTTATGTGCTACCATCTACAGCAAAAGTTATAACTAAACTGATCTTTAATACGAATTTAAATTGAATTATTGAAGGCCTTGTTCAAAAGAGTTTAAATGCTATTTTTTTCCAAATTTGTTTTTTCACTTCGTTAGGTTCTTTGTACAAAATATAATTTGTTAGCACATTTACTTTTATTTATTGTATTTTTGGTATAAATATTAAATGATATAAAATATACTTACGTATTTTATTATAATGAAACCAATATTTAAAAAACATTCTTTGCTTCAAAATGTAGGTACATTTTATCTTTCCTTTGAAATGAAGTTCTTCAATTATTTATAATATATTTTGAATCTTTCCCTGACTGTTTTTTTGTTATTGTTGTAACTTTGGATACGTAGTCTACTATCAATATGATTATTATCAAGAAATTTATACACTTTGAATTATTCGTGATTAATTATGGATAAATTTCAGAAAAAAATAGTATACATAATACCTACGTCAGGAAAATGTTTTTACTTGACTCCGAGATTAAAATACTGGGCAAAACATCACTTTCCTGACTTATTATGTAATATATGAGGATAGTTCCAAAAGTACCCAACCTAATATAGAAAACACAAAAATTTGGGAACAAAACATCTTTATTAAATTTAAATTCTACAATCTTCTTTCAGTATGATGAGTTAGTACTAGACAGGACCGATTTAAGGGCTCGGAACGCCCTAGGCGATTTTCAGTAAAGCACCGTTTTTCAAATAGATAAAATATACATTCTTCTATTTCAATAATTTGGTTACAAATGAAATAAAATAAAAATTACACAAATAATAAAATATGTTTTAAATAACTTAAATTAATTACGATTTAAAAAATAGGAAAGGAAAATAGAACTATTAAATCATAAAAATTTAAATTTTCGCCAATATTACTATTTATTATCATAGAATACTGTTTCTGATTGCTACAAATGTATTCTAAATACCATTTAATATTTTTGTTATTTATTTTTTTAATATTTTAGCAAAATGCTACGATATTGATCTTCTATTAATGATATAAAATATTCACTAATTTTCAATTACTTTAGAAAGCAATGTCGCTCTAAAATAATTTCTTGTTTTTAATTTAATGTGGTCATTATAGGAATTAAATCAGTCCATTAAAATCTTTGGAGGTCGTAATTTGACGGCTGGTAACTGCTCTTCACGCGCGAAAATATATTACCAAGATCTGCTACAGCAGAATGTCATCCTCTGTAATAGGTAGAAGACGTGTTGATACATTTATTTTATTTTTTAATAAAAATAAAACCGAATAACAAGTGTATTTGTAATGCACAAACTTTCAAAATTTGTACCTAAGCAGAACAAACCCAGCATTAACTCCTAATATAAAAAATTAAGAATCCCAATTTATAATGGCAACATCACACGGTATTTGAAAATTCACTAGACTAACAACCTTTTAACAATTCATGATATTCAAATCATAATAGATATAAAACATTTATTTTATTCTGTATTTTTCTTTTTCCGAGCGTCAGTTTCGCCACTCGACAACCGATGGCACCACCGTTACACTAGAACTATATTAAGCCAGTCGCTACAGCATGTTGCTACTAAAGAGAATCATTCTCCTGATTTAAAATTGCTAACATGATTTTTAGTGACCATTATTGACCGGGGGTCATACCAATTACTTAGAAATTTGTGTTACACAATTGTTCTCAATATTTACAACAGAAATATCTGTTACCATGGCGTCTCGTCTCATTATTGTATTAAATTATTTTGTAACCGTAGTAACAACACAGTAAAAATTCAAATTTCAACATCTGTTCAGCACGCAGTTCATTGTAAGCTGCTCATTTCCGATTAGAAGTGAACTGAACAATGTTTACTACGTATTGCTAATACTGTAATAGTATTGACAGTGATCTTTCATTGTTAGTGGATTTTCATTGACTATGAATATTTTGTAAAGACTTTGCGAAGATTTTGAACAGCTATTATTTGAAATCTTAGTGACTTTATGGAAATCTCGTGGAACGCCGATAGATGTGCATTGGTTGCAAAGTTGTAAGAATATATACAGTTGTCTCTTTATATCTCGTTATATTTATATATATTATCACGCCTTTTACCCATTGCTGGGTGTGGCACTCTGCCGAAGCAGACCTCGGTAAGTGATATATTTATGAGCGTGAAGTGCGATTACCAGTGGGGGTGCCACAGGGGTAATTTGAATGTGGTGGAAATGTTTGTCGGCTGTGGGAATATATATATATATATATATATATATATATATATATATATATATATATATATATATATATATATATATATATATATATATATATATATATATATATATATATATGGGCCATTCTCTGAGAAACGGACACCCCACCTTCTCCAAAATTTGGAGCATCCAAAAAATTTTTGAAGGGCATGAGGACATAGAAAAATGTATCTAGTTTTCAAATATGACTGGCGAAATTGATAATTTTCATTATTTTTTTATGTTTTGCCCATTTTTTTTGGCCACGGATTTAAGCAAAAAATTTTAAAGTTGAATAAAATGCTTAGGTTTGCTTTTTTTCTTATATTGACAGTAGCATCTCGTTTCTTGTTAAAAAACTGAAATATTTTGTCTCCAATCAATTTTTCTAAAAAGTTACCCATTTTTAGTAAAACTGGATTATTATTTGAAATCTGTCAATATTTTACTCAAAAACAAAGCATCCTACGAAAAAAAATATGTAACAAAAAATGCTTAGAATTCATCAGAGAATACGTGTAATTTTTTTCAGAGCTTTTTTTAATTTTTTTTTTAGACGAGAATTTAGGAAATTTTTTAAATGTTTCAGAAAATTCTAATAAATTTTATGATATACTACCTTAAAGCTAACGCTATATTGAAAGATGAAAAACCAAAAACAAGAAATTAAAAAAATGTTTCTTCGCGAAAATTGAGTTCAAATTGCAAAGAGTATGAAAATTGGAATAGAAAAATTTCATGATTTTTTTATTCAAAAAGGATCACAATTCCAGAAAAATTTATATAACAGAAAATGCATTTTACAATTTTTCTAAAATTCTATAGTCCAAAAAAACAACAAAAAAAATAAAAAATATCAAAAAATTCTGAAAAATCACACATATTCTCCGATGAATTCTAAGTATTTCTTGGTTTTTTGTAGGATGCCTTGTTTTTGAGTAAAAAATTGATAGATTTCAAATAATAATAATTTTTTTGAGCCACTTTTAATAAAAAAGAGTAACTTTTTAGAAAAATTTGCAAGAGATAAAATATTTTAATTTTTCAACAAGAAACGAGATGCCACCGTCAAAATAAGAAAAAATCAAACCCAAGCATTTTATTCAACTTTAAAATTTTTCGCTTAAATCTTTGGTCAAAAAAAATGGGCAAAACACCCAAAAATAATAAAAATTATCAATTTCGCCACTCATATTTGAAAACTAGATACTTTTTTCTATGGCCTCATGCCCTTCAAAATTTATTTTTATGCTCCAAATTTTGGAGAAGGTGGGGTGTCCGTTTCCCAGAGAATGGCCCATATAAATACATATATTTATATATCACGCCTTTTACCCATTACTGGGTGTGGCACTCTGCCGAAGCAGATCTCGGTAAGTGCGCGTGAAGTGCGATTACCAGTGGGGGTGCTACAGGGGTAATTTAAATGTGGTGAAAATGTTTGTCGCCTGTGGGAATCGATCAATGGTTCGCAGGATCCACAGGCCGACTCGATACTACTGAGCTATATATATACATATATATATATATATATATATATATATATATATATATATATATATATATATATATATATATATATATTCTAGTACAGTTCAATACATGCAACAATGACCTTGAGAGTTCCACGAGATATTAACCGATCTTTACAAGTGTTGTCAGTCGATGACAAAATCCCGGTACTATTGTCGGTATTTTATAGCAGTAAAAAAAAAATAGTGATTAATTCTCGTGTCCGTAGACACATTGTACTAGCTTATTCAGTTTACAGTTTAAAATGAACTGCTTAGTTTACGCTGAACTAAACGTCTGAACTAAACCTGAATAAAAGCAACTTGTCCGCATATTCATATTCATAATATTCGGCATAGCATTGCATACCTATCCGGATTTTCCTTTGATTACGATTATTTTGTAAGAACATTGTGAAGATTTTGATGCACCAGGCCAGGCGGGTTGGTAGGAGTGTCGCTGTGTTGAAATCCTAGTGATGAGATTACAACGTATTACTAGTCGATGGAAAATCCAAGTGCTTTTGTCGGTATGTGAGCATTTGCTTAGATAGAGTACGGTGATAGTGGGTTGGGTGGGTCCCTGCCTACGTGGAGCATCACCTTGTCGAGGTGGCAGGGCTTAACCATTTCTCTGTTAGTAGCAGAGATGTGGAACTAAGAAGCTCCATAATCATATGTATTATAAAACACGAAATAATGACTCCATTAAAATATAGTCACTTTTATATTTGCTTAACGTATACTCTTCAAAATTACTGCTTTTTACTAATTATTAGAGAACGATTATCTCTCAGAAACCATTCATTAGAACTGAAAAAGTTTTATTTTCCAACGACTTTTATGTAAAAATAATTGACTATCAGTCGGTTACAATTTTTGCCCATTCTCTTAAACATCTATCTTCAAAATGTTTAATTTGCTACTAAACACGATAAGATTTCTAATGACTTTAAGAAAAGCAATTGACAATCAATCGATTATAATTTTAAAATACGCTGCTTGAAATCTTCCTTAAAAACTTAATTTGATACCAAATACGATAGCTTTCTAAGTTTCTAATTATTTTTAGGAAAAATGATTGGCAATCATTCGGTTCTAATTTTAGACCCATCTACTCGACATATCTTTTCAATACGTTTAATTTGATGCCAAACCCAATAGATTTCTATTAACTTTTGAGAAAAACAATTGACAAATAGTTACAATTTTTCACAATTCTTCTCGAAATCTGTCTTCAAAAACTTTAATTTGATACGACTGATTTTTAATAAATGATAATCAGTCCATCATAATTTTTAATTACTTTGCTTGAAATCTGTAGGCAATTATCTTTAATTTGATATGAAATAATTGACTACCAATCGGTCACAATTTTGTATCATTCTGCTCGTATATATTATTATTTCATGAAAGAAAAAAATGAGAACTCAAACTAAACAACTTATTATTATTCTACGAACACCTGAACGGAAACACATTTTTCAAACTAAAAATGATTCATGACAGAATTCACTGTGAAATATTGGATAAATTCTAGAAATTTCTTGACGATAACAGCCTTCCCTTCCTAGAACATTGTATAGTTACATCGCCGCAGGCTGACAGTTTATCTAAAGCCATTTTAAGCAGTCAGATCTGAAAACCAAGCTATGATGAATGAATTTCGAAGAACGCTATATGTTGCGTCGTTCCGTGTTGTCGCTCCGACGCTATAAGTGACTCAGTTGATTAATTTATATGCATCTCTGGAATTTCGAACTATTTAGAAATTTGAACATAACAGATATATTGTTCCTTATGTCTTCTCCGGTTCTATAGCTAATAGGAGCTTTTATAATGTTTTTATTATCTAAGATAATTAATGGTGTTTGGAGCGTTTGGTTCGTTTAAGACTAATGAGATGAATATATTTATGACATTTTACTTGTTAGGTTAATTGATTAAAATAAATAGTATACGGGGTGTCTCCTGGACGAGGGCCACCTTTGATATCTCGGAATCTATAAGAGCTACGTTAAATGAGACAAAAATTGTCACAACACAATATTACCAGATCTAATATAACTGATTATCGAAACAGGTTATCAAAATTATGGAATTTTGGTGAAAAATTATGATGTTTTTATAAGAAATATATTTTGAACACGAGCTTTTATTATTCATTTATCTTTTGACATCTAGTTTCACTCTTATAATAAAATACTATAGGGTAACTCCGGGATAGATAGTGAACAAAATTTTGGAAAGCTATAATTTCTATTTAAATTTTATTTAAAAAATAAAAACGCCATTAAGTACAACTTTCATACATTGAACATAAATTATATTATTTTATTAAATAAGTATAAAAAAGTAAGTTTGAATTTTTTTCATAATATTACCATCTTACTCATATCACTATGGGTGAGTTGGTGAAGCATAATAGTAATGTTTCTATTTAACAAAGTTTAGATGTTTTTGGTTTTTTTGAAAACTTTACACATGCATTGCACATATTTACATATTTCATGCAACCAACGACTGCAAAGGACACATTGAATCCAATCGACACTTTTTTTGGTGTGAGTATATTTTTCACCGCAACCAACACAGGATACGTCGTTTTCTTCTTGTATTTTTGTAACAGCCTCATTTAAATTTTCTTCTGTCCACTCAACTTTTTTTTACTCCCTTTTCTGTTATATGTTATTGGTGCCATCTATAAGATAAATATATTATTTGGATAAAAAAGTATTCACTAACCTAGCAGAAAATTCAGATATACATATATTTTAAAAATAATTTTTTTTACATAACATAAATACAAAAACATCTAATAAATAGATAAAAGAAAAGTATTTGAATTTGTCAAATAAATTACTAGTTTTTGTCGTCTGGGTTTGAATTGAAAAGGAGGGACAATTTTCTAATAACTATTCCATAAATTGACACCATTTCTTCAATAATACTGCTGAAAATTCAGTTTCATCTTGAATTTATTATCTTTAAACTTATAATTTAATTTTTATTATATTATATATTCATATGTATACAGGATGGTGACCGTGACTCTCGAACATAGGACTTTAATATGTAAAATCATATTGTTTTAATTTCCTGTTTCGTAATTATTCAAAATAAAAAAGCTTCAAATAAAAGTTTTAGGGCATACAATACGAAATTAATTTTGCATGCTTTGTAACGGCACAAATTAGAACTGAAAATGACTAAAATTTTCTCAAATCTGTCGATAGGCAGAAATTGAAACAAAATTAAAAAAATGTTTGACGTTAAATCAGTCAAAACTGTTAATATAAATTCTTTATTTATTACTTCATTTGTTTTGACAGATAAAATGTCAAACATTTGTTTAATTTTGTTTCAATTTCATGCCTATCGATAGTTTTGAGGCAATTTTCGTCGTTTTCAAAGCTAATTTGTGTCGTTACAAAGTATGTAAAATTAGATTTGTTTATTGGTTCAGATACAGAATTTTATGCCCTAATACTTTTATTACAAGCTTTTTGCTTAAAATATTTAGGGAAGCAGGAAATTACAAAAATATAATTTTGCATGTTAAAGTCCTATGTTCGAGAGTCATGGTCACCACCCCAGTTAAAACCCAGAGGGAGCGAGCGCTCTTGCTTGCCTCCCCCTGCGGACGCCCATGATAGCAACCAGAGCTATCTAACAGCTAGTAGCGAAATTGAAGACATTCATCGTCTCACCCACTTTCACCAAATCTCCCGGAGTTACCTATAATTTATTGGTAACATGAACGCATAACGTGTTTAATAACAATACTAAGGAACCAAAAAAAAATCTTATTGTTAAAATAAATAAAAATTGATTGTACTGATACCTTTTTCCCAAAAGTTATGTTATAATTCTCTTCTTCGTCATACGAGTACATACATTTATTCAAACTAATTATCATATTTTTTGGTTCAAAATGATTTCTTGTTTTATTAAATGTTATGCTAATAATAAACCATTGATTTTATTAGTGCACAGACGATGTCTTGTATCAGTTTTAATTAAATTATCTTACTGAATACTCGTTCGCAAACTATGTTGGAACAGGCATAGTAATTAGTTATATTATCAACCAGAAAAAGTACCAATTTATTAAGAATTTTGCTGTTCATGGCATAATATAAAAATCAAACGGATATTTATCAAAAAAATATCGATTTATAAAATATTTGTAAAATAGTTAAAATTATGCTATCATTTCTAAAATATGATGAAATTATCGATTATGGTGTCCTTTTTATTTTTATGGTAGTATCTAAAGCCCCTGGCACATATAGCGTCAAGACTCCGAGTCTACCATTTGACTGCCAAAAATAGAAACGCCGCTATTTTCAGCAGTCACGACTGCCGAAAACCAACTTCATTATGATGCTGGTTTTTTCGCTATCTTCCTTTGTTGTTTGACGTATGAATTATTATTGTTTATGTTCTTGTTTGATTTTTGTACATTTTTATAGTTAAATTCATTTACTTTATACATAGTTAGAAACTTTTAAGTTTTCATATTTCATTCATAATTCAAGTCATTTTTTTAAATTTATTTTTTTGTTTTATATATCCTAATTTATAGTTTTTATATTTCTTAATAATCGACAAACATTTTAAATAATACATTTAAGTTTTTATATTTCATTTATAGTTCATGTAATTTTTTTTTAATTTAATTTTTTTCTTTTATATTTCGTAGTTTATAGTTTTTATATTTCTTAATAGTCGATAAATATTTTAAATAATACAAATTAACAAATAACACGTTAAAATTAACAAATATTTATTTCTGACTGTCAGAAACACCGACTCTATATGTGACACCCGTTTTGGACGTGACTCAGTTTTTCAGCAGTTTGTAGCAGACTCGGAGTCTTGACGCTATATGTGCCAGGGGCTTTAAAGAATATGTCGCTTTTTCGATAATTATGTCGCATCTGGCAACGCTGCATTAGCAGGACAATATGAAAAAGTTTTTGTTAAAAAAAAAATGCATACGTTCCTAAATATGAGTGAAAATGTGGAAATAGATAAACATTATTGAATTGTCCTAATAGAGTGATAACTTTTGTCTAATTTAACCGAAGTCGTAACTCTTATAGGTCTTGAGAATCCAATGGTGGCTCTAGTCCAAGAGCCATCTTGTATTTCTCTGTTTTTGTTTTATTAGTATCTACTCTACAAGTATATAAACAATAGGTTCATTGTTTGTATTTGTACACTGTAGTACTAGTATACATGAATTATGTTTAGAAATATACACTGATATATTTTAGAACAGATACCTCTTTTAAGTCCTGACTATACGAACATTTTTGGGCACCAACTGCTAATATGAATGTCAATAAACTTGCAGTTGATTAACTTTATTTTTAAGTTACGTGAATTAATTTTGGGCAGAAAGGCAAAATAAAAAAAACTTTATAGTTTTATTTGAAGCAGTTATTTTTAAAATGTAAGCACGTTTAGTAGCAAGAGATAAAGTTAGTCAGTTGCTAGTTAATCATCCTTAATCATTTATCCATACTGTAGCGGTCAATGTAATTTCAATTCGAGAGTCTTTCTATTAGACGAATTATCTCTGCTAGATGTTCTTTACTTTTAAGCGGACATGCTAACTTAGGACGATTCTTTTATCATATGTTGTAATAGTGCAGAGCGATTTACATCCGTAAAAGTAACAGTTCGTATTAGAATTATTTTTTTTTTAGGTTTTTCATAGAAAAAATGTAAAATTAACGTTATAGAAACACGTACTTTTACCGTACAAACATGTACAATTTTTTACCGCTAGTTGGCATATTCGAGCGCTGGTGTTGTCAATATTATAAATCTAAGTAAAAAAAAAGTAAATTAATGTCGTTGAAAGATAATATAATCAATTAGTTTATTTAATTTACTCATCATCCTTACCAAAATCAAGCGGATTTAAATGGAATATTAAATCTCACCTCAGTTTGCAAGCTTTTCTGTGTTATTCTATTAACACTGATATAACTGAGATCAAGTTAGATATTCACCTGCCTCATTGCCGATGCTGCAGTACCTATTTTGCTAGCGCGTACTGAGAGATTTTACAGTAGTTCTAGTGCGACATCGGTCGTCGAGTGGCGAAACTGACGCTCGGAAAAAGAAAAAAATAGAATAAAATAAGTGTTTTATACCTATTATGATTAGGATATCATGAATAGTTAACAGGTTGTTGATCTAGTGAATTTGTTAACAACAAGACTTTGCATGGCTATATAATAATAATTAATACTTTATTGACAATAAGTCAAAGGCGAGGTTCAGCCAATGGCTGCTCTTCCACCTAACCATAGTACATGATATGACATACAAAAGATATTTACAAGAAAATCTACAAATTTATAGGTATTTTACATTATTTTAGTAAAATGTAACATAGAATTATTAAAAGAATTAATTACAAAGAATTATTTACATTGGTCAAAACTAAGTTTAAACATACTTTTCACATGATGTTTGAACGCATTCATTGGTAAAGATTTCAACTCAGATGGAATTTTATTATAATATGCAGGAGCAAGATACGAAAATGAGTTTTTAAATTTAATTTTCTTGAAGGAAGGCAATACATATTAATCTTTTTCACGTAGTGTATAATTGTATTGCTTAAAAACAAGTTTTGCATATAAATAGTCAGGCAATCCAGTTAGCTTAATTTTATGTGTTAGACAAAGATAAGATATTTTGAGACGATCATCAATGTGATTCATTTTAGCGATAATGCGATATTTAGAAATATGATCGTATTTCCGCACACCATAAACATATCTTAAGCATGAATTTTGAAGAAGAGTTATTTTCTACTTATCTAATTGAGTTAAATGAGGCACATAAACACAAGCACAATAATCAAATAAAGATAGTACAAGGGAATTAACAAGGCGCAATTTTATCTGCATAGAAAGAACATCGCGGAACTGGTACAAATGTCGAAGTTTCAATCTAGCTGCTGCAAGTTTCTTAAGTAAATGTGTTCTGAAATGTAAGTCTTGCTCTATATGCATACCTAGACTTTTTATTGTACTGCTACGTTGTAACTGAAGTCCGTCCAATATAATATTTGGCGTCTCACTTGTACCCAATATTAACAATGATGACTTGTCAGCATTAATTTTAAGGCCGTTGTTGGTAATCCACTGTACTAGATTGTCGAGATCTTTATTTATTACTGTGCTTGTTTCATTCATTTCTGAACTATTAAATGAAGCTAAAATCTGAGTGTCATCAGCATATGAATGTGAAGTACAGAAATTCAGAACTGTTGGCATGTCTGCAATATAGATTAGGAAGAATAAAGGCCCCAGAATTGATCCCTGTGGCACGCCAACGCTTAAGAGAAAATGGTGCAGATATTGAAGTAGTTGAATTAGTAGACATGTTCACGTGAAAAAATATATATATTCCGCAGCCCTTGTTTCATGTGTACTTTCTAATTATTGTATTGTACAAACATTTTATAACAGATCAAGCACTCCTAATCTCATGTAGTTGAATGACATTTCATATGTCTAGTCAAAGTACTCTTTTCTACGAACTTCTTATTACAAATTGAACACTTAAAATCTTTAATACCTGAATGATATTTCATATGTCCTTGTAAATTACCATTTGTTACAAACTTTTTATTACAAATTGAGCATTTATAATCTTTAATACCTGAATGATATTTCATATGTACTTGCAAAGTATACTTTCGTGTAAACTTTTGATTACAAATTGAGCACTTAAAATCTTTAATACCTGAATGATATTTCATATGTCCTTGTAAATTACTATTTGTTACAAACTTTTTATTACAAATTGAGCACTTAAAATCTCTTATAGTTGAATGAAATTTCATATGTATTTTCAAATAACTCTTTTGTACAAACTTTTTATTACAAATTGAGCACTCAAAATCTTTAATACCTGAATGGTATTTCATATGTAAGTTCAAACTACTCTTTGTTACAAACTTTTTATTACAAAATGAGCACTCAAAATCTTTATTACCTGAATGATATTTCATATGTATTTTCAAATTATTCTTTTGTACAAACTTTTTATTACAAATTGAGCACATAATATCTTTAATACCTAAATGATATTTCATATGTGTTTTCAGGTGAGAGTTTTGTACAAACTTTTCATTACAAATTGAGCACTCAAAATCTATTATACTTGAATGATATGTTTTATGTCCCCTCAAATTACTCTTTTCTACAAACCTATTGTTTGTACGAGTACTGAAAGAAGTTGATTTCTTATTCAATGGTCTGTTGTCTTCGCTAGTACTAGTACATGGATCGCCATCTTGAACAGCATCCTCTAGTAATTCACGCTTAAGTTGTTGATAAAGATCTGTGTTGTCTTCATAAACAACTGATTCGTCTTTGATGTCGATGTCTTCTTCATCAAATTTGTGATCATTTTGTTCGTTCGACGATAGTTTAATTACTTCTTCCACTTCGTTTTCTCGCTGTTTATTAATACATATTTTCAATTGTAATTCGTTGAATATTTGCTCTTCTGTTTCGCTGGTTGGCAATAATGGATTTTCAAGTTTTTCTGTGATATTTAAATGAATATCCCTCTCTTGCTTTATTATTTGATCTTGTTCACAATTAATTATTCTGATTTGTAATTCACTGAATGTTGAATTCTGCAAGTCGTTGGTTTGTTTTAATATTCTTATGTAATTTTTCAAATGATTGAAGTTCTCTAAACACTTTTTCTTAAACGTGTAAAACAAACCAAGTGTTGTGTTGCATAAAGAACATATGTGAACAGGCTCCTCCAAAATTATCTGAAAAAAAAAGTCTAATTATAGTCCGTATTTTTGTTACAACCAAAAAACTAAAATTTTAATATCTGCGAAATGAAGCAAAAATGATATATACAATCACAGATAAAACACTGGCACGATATACGGTAATGCGGAATAAGTTTGATGGAAAATAAAGTATAGTTTTTGTAATTTATCATTGTAAAATAAATATCGCATGCTATTAATTAGCTGTGGAGATTGTAATAAACCATATATTTAATTAATTTTACTGTGATTAATGCTAAAGCTAAAATATTGAAATGTAAAGATTGACTTTGAAAAATATATTTTATTTATTATTGTAAAATATCTTTTGTAGATGTAGATAAATATAATATCTATCTGCAGTAGCTGTAATAGGAAAATCAGAATCATTTATAAAAGCAAACCAAAGTGAATCAAATGAAGGGAAATGCAATAATTTAATTATCTCGAAGAAGAAAAAAAACTAAAAATTTAGCAATAAAATAAAACTAGAATAATTTGAATTATGAATATTATGACTAGCAGTTAACAAATCTTATGTAATTAATAAACATGATTCCAATATTGAAGAGTTTCGTGGAAAGCCTAAATGGTAACAGACACCCTACGAAAGTATTTCTTGCAGGACATGTGTAGAGCTCAGACAAGTGCTGTTGGAAAAATGTTGTCTAAAGAGCAATTATCTAAGAACAAATAGAGATAATGCAAAGTTGGAGGCGCAACAAAAACACCTATGGTGCAGCTTTAAATTTTGATTCGGATAGGCTAACCAAAACGTCATTATGAAGACATCGGTTGACTGTGTGTTTTATTCAATAGGGACTTATAATTTTGACGTCATATGCAACAGACTCGAAGCAGAACCCCATCCACAAAATTTTGTGTGAAACAACAAATTTATAGAAAGAGCGAGGTGACACCATGCCGAGTCAATCAACTGCTTCTCCTTTCAGCACTTCTCCCCGCAGAACTCCACATTTGTTTGATGTTCAACGTTTGGATCAAGTGATAAACGTCAAACTGTAAAGCTATACCATGTTCGCTACATAACAAATTATTAAATTCTATTTCACTCACTAGATGGCATCCGAAAAATTTTAATAGGATGCGGGCACTCACGTGGTTCTGTGACGTTTTTGTGACGTAAGAACAGCTGTTTCGGGAAAGATCACTGCGCCACCTACAAAATGAACTATTTTGTGATCTTTCCCGGAACAGCTGTTTCTACGTCACAGATGTCACGTGAGTGCCCGCATCCTATTGTATAAGTCTCAGAAGTAGACGGAGAACAACGGCGTTTGTTGTGAAGTAGAAAGGGTTAGAATAACTGAGTGATGAGACGGGTGCGCGGCAAGGAGCTAGTACCAGTTGGTGTTATGCGGGTTGCATTTTTCTTGATGACATCAGACGCGAGCATTTTATTTATTTAAATACAAAAGTGCGTATACAAAACACTTAATATGTCAAAAACTAACTTTTACTTTGATGTATGAAAAGTAAGTAATTGAATATAAAAATAATTACACAAATGTTTCAACTCGCATAACATAAAAGGGTACTCGATCCTTGCCGCGCACCCGCCTCACCCACAAGTTACTCCAACTCTTTCTGCTTCACAAAACTGCATTGACTTGAATACGGTAGAATTTGTCTAGTAATGTTTTGTCTGAGGGTGAACCGTACGGGCTGAAGATAACAACAGAACAATGGTGGAACGATAATCTGTCTTGATCTATTTGAAATAAAATATCTTTTTTATTATAAATTATACATATTATTTATTGTACATATTCTTGTAGTCTAAGGTTCAAAGTTTTATAATAATATTACTAATTTGAAATATCTTTCATATAATAAAAGAATAGTTATTTTTATAACAAGTGCCGAAAAAGGCTAGTTACGTGCAAGAGCAGAATTTAAAGCACGAGGCTTGCTGAGTGCGGAAATCTGCACGAGCATGTAACCTTTTTCGGCACGTGTTATAAACAATATTTTTCCAACAACTGTGCGATTTAATAAATCATTAATATATTATCAAAATTTATAAAATTTTAATGATATTAATTGTGGGGTGGCTAGCTCAGTGGTATGAAGTCGGCCTGTGGATCCTGAGAACCCTGGTTCGATTCCCACAGGCGACAAACAATTTTCATAATTTCAAAGCTACCCCTGTGGCTCTTCCACCACTAACATCTTTGGGGGCCGTGATTTGACGACTGGTAACCGCACTTCATGCGCAAAAATATATCACTTACCGAGATCTGCTACGGCAGAGTGCCACACCCAGTAATGGGTAGAAGGCGTGATATATTTATTTTTTATTTTTTTATTTAATGATATTACACGAGAACGATGTGTTACGGCGTTGCTATGGTTTGTTTGTTGTTTGCTTGCACATTATTCTTCCTTATTTAAAAATATTTCACTAATTTCAAGACAATTTCTTCAAAATCGTCTAGATTAGACTACTACAGTGAGTGATTCTTCTTTATCATAAACACCTCCAAAGATAATTGAAGCCCCAGATCATGCTATGTTGGATCTATTTTCGACAATGACAATCAACCTGCTGCTGGTACTTCTAAAGCCTCCGAAATTGTTGTCAATAATATTGCTGTTAATAATATGAACAGGTACGAAAGAAATCAATGTTTCTTTAGACAGTACAAAAGTTTCCACTTCACATTATGTCATTATAAGCAACTGTAACAATTGTGTTAATAATATACATAAACTATAAAAATTATGTATTTCACTTACTCTTAAAATAAAACCATTTATCAATATATTTTACTTTGTTCGGTTCTTTTTATTAATTCTGTACAGATTAGATATACAGCAATTTAAGGTTATGTTTATAAACTTCAAAATATACTACTGCATATTTAATAGCGCTGCCTCACCGCATCTTCTACTTCCATAAGAATCTGTGGACAAAATATGAATTCCGCGCTCGGCGCGAAATTTAAATCACTCTCAATACAACTTTCTTTTGACAGTTACGTAACAAAGTACTTTCCACACGAGTGATTCTTTGCTTACAGAAACGCACTGGTCTGCATTTATCTACTTTCCATACGTAACCAAGGCAATAATAGTTACGTAATAACAAAGAAATCGCACAGTTGTAGGAAAAATGAATTATATATTACTCCAAATTTAATTTAAAATTATTAAAAAATAGGCCCTATATATATATATATATATATAATATAAAAAATACAGTAAATTATAAATACGACAGACTAAGCCTGATGAAATTTTCAGCCAAATTAAACACAACAATTTTTAGCAAAAAAATTAAATAGTCAAAAATACCTTGAAAAACAGAGTTTTTCTTTTTTTTCTCAAAAGTGTTGTGTTTAATTTGTCTGATATATTTTTGTGTTATAGACTATATTAATTTTAAATATACATTTATAAAATCGGACTCAAAATGGTGAATTTGCTCCGCTTTGTTTATCTCAATTTTTTCATATATTTTTATGATTTATTTGCTCTTGAGTAGTATTTATTCATGAACTAGAATGTATGTTAATATGAAGGTAATACACTACTTTTTATTTACCTATATAATAACATTTGTAAGAAATTAATTGTTGAAATTCAAATTTGCCATAGATTTATTGTTGGTGTCCGTGAATCATTAGTTTTCGTTGTGTGAATCGGATTTTTGATGAAGTAGAATGTACACTCAAGTATCGAAATTTCAGCCAAAATTAAATTTGGCTACTAGATATGTAAAAATGTTTTAAGATAGACTATTAATGATAATAATAATGAAATATTATATGTTGTTTACAAAATAATAAAGCTTTACAAAATAATAAAGTAATAATAAAGTTTTTGGATATGGTTTTAACCTCAAACGTCAAATGTATGTAAGGTAGTAGATTTGTATTTATAAAGCCTGATTTATAGATTGCATAGAATAGAATGGAATAGAATAGGGAATAGAAATATAAACCTAAGAAAATGCATGCGACCATTTATAGTTGCATAGAGTGGAATAGAATAGAACAACACAGAACAGGATATAACCAAATTTTATTTCGTGTTCTATTCTATTCCATTCCTATGTCGGTCGTGTAATTCCGATACATTTCGTTCTATTTCGATTGAAATTTACGCGACATCTTTTGTCATTTGTGACATTTGTATTTTAAAGCAGTGTTATTTATTTGAATATTTTGTATTTACAAAAAAAAACATGCTTGACGATTATCGGTTAGTAGAATTAATAGATAGAGAAATACTGTATTTATCATTTTTTTTTAAATATTTTTCGAAAAAACTGCAAATATTTTTTGCTTTTATTTATTTGCCGAATTCTACTACTCCGTTTACGTCTTAGTTTTGTTTGTGAATTTTGTAACAAATATAAAAAATTCCTATAGCATGTGCTGTACACCCCAATTTATAGTTAATTTATATTTTTTAAATCTACACCTTTCAACTCATCAAATTTTCATGTCACTTCGTTACCATGAAGTTTGTAATAGTCATCTAAAATACTAGTATGAACATAGCTATTTTAATGTAAAAATGACGTCATTCTATTCCTTTCTGTGCAATCTATAAATTGTGATTACAAATTTCTATTCTATTCCATTTCATTCCTTATTCTATTCTATTCCATTCTATTCTATGCAATCTATAAATCAGGCTTAAGTGTTTATTTATTAATAATTAAAGTTTTTATTTAATAGTTTTGAAATGGACGAAAAACTAGCAAAGTTGGAACGACAAATTATTATTAATATAAACATAAGAAGTATGCATACGGTGACCATGAATAAAGTCTATTTCGTTTTATTTTATATTTTTTAGGTGCAGTGGTTAGCCGAAAATTATAAATTAAAATACCATGCACAATAGGACTGATCTCAAGCTCTGCGGTATGCTGGTGCCAATGAAGTTGATTCAGTAATCTTATATACGTTCACCAAGCAAGAATATCTCCCAAGGTGTTATCATTTCAACCTTACTGTACATCATCTACAACACTGATTCTTTTAAACTACTATAGTTTGTCCCTAGGATAGCGAATATTATTAATACGCTAGTTTTTGTACCATGTAACTGAGTGCAAGCAGTAATCTAGATTCAGTAACATACTGAGATTCAGGTGGAGTGGATACTTCTGAGGAAAGTTGAAGGAGACATATTTCGCTACCGACGTTTATGCCACAGGTCAACAGAATAGGATGCGGCGATGCGGGCACTCACGTGAGACTGTGACGTTTTTGTGACGTAAAAACAACTGTTAGGGCAAAGATCACAGCGCCACCTACAAAATGAACTATTTTTTTGGGCGAGATTTGAAAAGAACCGGTCTTTTAAAAAATTAGGTGAAACATACGGGCTGAAGTTCGTTAATCAACAATTTGTTATCGTGTAAGTAGGGTTTCTTGTGGTCCTAACAAGAATGTGGGTTTGTATAAAATAGTGGAAGAGGTATTGGCGCGTACAAACGTGAAGATTTTCAAGAATTTTTTTTTAAATCGCAGGAAATGTTTCTATATGATGTCAACACAATAAAAACTAAAATTTAATAAAATATATTATTGATATAATATAAAAATTAAAACCTTTACTTAAATTTTTATTTCAGTTCTACATAATCATATATAATAATATATTATTTTATAAGGAGCTAAAGTGATACTTTTTGTGCACTCGTCCATTAACTACAGATGAAGCACAAAACGTCACTTTCACTGCACATAAAATATGCCATTTTTTTTTCAAACGCCGGAATTTTTTCCCATTATGTCATATAATTTCTCTGACTCACGTAAGCGGCAGAAAATGTCTTTCTGCTAAAGAAATTCTTTGATTTTAACTAGCGTCAGAAAAGGTATTTGACAGAAAGATCAAACTTTAACTGTTTCTATGGATTCTGTGACATATTCCTGATCGACATACTTTTTTCTTTTCGTGAATCAATTATTTCTGGAGCAAGTGCCTTTCCATCAAATTTCTTTAATATTGGAAGCATCCATTGAACTAACTCCTCATCAGTTTTTATTGTTTCTACTTCTATATTCTGACGTGTCCAAATAATGAAATCACATTCCTTTCATCCTGTTATGAATTTTATTTTGATAAAATATTTGAGGTTAGAAATTAATTACTTTCTATAACCGTACAATTAAAAACTTTTTTGTTGACAATATCGTTATTGAGAGATAAATAATACATTGCAGTACTTCAAATTATCCTGTTCTACTAGTATGCTCATCTAAAACTGATGAAATATTTTATTATAAAAAAGTACCCATCACTTTGAATATTATAATATAATATAACACGAAAAACAAAACTAGACATATTTCAATCCACAAATTATGAAATGCTTATATATTTTCATATATATCTCTATAAAGTACATCTTGACACACATGATTATGACACCTGTCATTCTTCCCGATCATTTTAACGCTGAGTGTACGTCAAAGCCCACATCACATGTAGAAAATAAGAATTTCGCAAAGAAGCAACAATAAATTCAAATTTAAAAAAAAATATTTCTTATATTTAATCTCATCCAAATGAAGAAACATGTAGTACTACATAATCTCTGAGCATTCAGCTGTTCGATATGTTTTTGAACAAGAATGTTTAATCTTTAGTAGCGTTCGATTTGCAAACAATCTCACCTCAGTTCATTTCAACTGAGTTGAGATTCTCTGAAATGAGATGATATTTTTTCGATCACAAATCGGACGGGTTTTGACAGGTCCTGAACTGAGTTGGTTACGTGACGAACCTTGTAGTATCATTTCGCGGACAACACATGATTTGCTTGATGTTTTTGTTGGAAGTGAGCTGTGAAACATGATTTATAATAACATACAATTTAAAAAATATATTAAATAACTTCCAAATATTCAAACTACAAACAAAATATAACGAATTGTACCCCCACTCTTAACTGAGTAGAAAATCTCAGTGCGCACCAGTGAAATAGGTAGTGCAGCATCGGCAAGGGGGGAGGTGAGTATCTCACCTGATCTCAGTTATGTCAGTGCAAATAGAACAGCACAAAAAAGCTGTCAAACTGAGGTGAGGTGAGATGAACTGAGATTTGGTGCAAATCGAACACTACTTTTATGATACAAATAAATTGGAATTGAAGTGTAAGAGATCATGATACCAAAATTTTAAATCTAATTGTTTCAAAAATGTGACGATCAATTTTAATTAAAAAATTCTCTATATTTAAGAATCAGGTCTTTTATAATATAATAAATTTTTATCCAATTTGATCGCGGGACTTTTGAGACAAAACAAAAAATACTCGAAAAAGTCCTGTTTTGAGCGTTTTTTTGCATATTTTATTTTTTTTCTCCAAACTTCCACAATCAAATTGGATAAAAATTTACTATATTATAGATCAGATACTTAAATATAGAGAATTTTTTAATTAAAATGGTTCGTCACATTTTTGAGAAATAAATTCAAATTTTGATTGTAATTTCTGTTACTATTCGTACATAACATTAATGGTATTTAGTTTATTACCATACTTTGAAGTATTGGCTTTAAAATTATGTACAATACATCGAAAGTTTCATTCATAATAAGAATAATATTTCGTTACAAATAGATCAATGCAAATCATCGTTGTGATACTAACTTCAGTCCGTATGGTTCACCTTAAGAATTTTAGCTTATATCTATGGATCATTCAAACCCATACAGGAGTGACGTCATAAAAAAACAAGCGAATTATTCGTATGAATCAAGATTTGATTTTAGTACGGCAAAAGTTTGATAGATGGTGCTAGCTCTACCTCTTCCCGCGAAATTTAAAACCAATAATTTTAATTTCTACTTTTTTATTATTATTATTTTTATTTCTACTTTAAAAATTAATCAAAATTAATTTAAATAAAATTAGTTTATTTATATATTCATATTTATTGATCCATTACAATAATAACATTTAATGTAAAAAGCGAAAAAAAAAAACTAAAATAATTTTAACTGATATCGCAAATAAAGACTAGAAAATTAAATATAATAAATTGCACAAGTAAATTACAAACACATAATTAAATACGTGTATAACAATAAGTCACAAATAAATTATAAATAAATATATCAAAAGTCTTCATCATCTTAATCTTATTTAAAATATAAATAAAAATAAATTATTTAATAATAAAATATTTTAAGAAATAAAAGATTTAAATAATAAATATTCTCCTGCGTTATATATATATAAAAATTGTATCACAAATGAAGACTAGAAAGAATCTATACTCAAATATTTAGCCCAATCATCCAATATTTGTTTCTCAGCACCTCGAAAGTAATTCTGCCAGTTTTCAATTGATACATTGGCCAGAGCTTCCTCCCACATAGCCAGAGTTTTCTCATCTCCGAAACCATCTCGACCGATGTTATTGTCATAATATATCTTGCACTGAGCCCAAGCATGTTCAATCGGGTTGTACTGACAGTGGTAAGGTGGTAATCTCAAAACCTAACAGAAAAAAATTTATATTTTCATTACAATCATTTTTATGAAATACCTGATGACCATGTCTGTGAATTATTTCTTCCACAATATATTTCTTCTGTCCAATATGTTGGCGGGCAAGATTCAGTAATTCAAGTCGGACCAAATTTCCCTGAATTTGAACATTCTTTTCTTCTAAAAATGAAAGCAGCTGAGCTCGTGTCCAGAATGTTGTTGGGTGTAGAAAATAATTTATGATTATTATATTAAAAAAAATAACAATAATACATCACATAACCTCAAAATTTTACGTTGACACAAATTGTCAGCAGTAAATAATCAGTGGCATACAACCAACTTTTGTAAATCTAAAAAAAATTTGTAAAAATTTTGGAATTTGTGACAAGTGATGGAAATTTTGTTTTCCTATTTTTCTTATTTAACAAGAGATTATATTCCTACCGTTCTCTCAAGTGTCCTCAAGTAAAAAATAACGCATTTGAAGCAGTGGTACACGGTCGAATTGACGATGCTGGAGATGCATAGGATGCGGGCACCCACGTGATAATGAACAGCTGTTTCGGGAAAATTCACTGCCCCGCCACCTACAAAATGAACTATTTTTTGGGACGAGATTTGAAAAGAACCAATAGGATGCGAGCACTCACGTGACACTGTGAAAGCTGTAGGAAGGATTTTTGAGAAAATGAGATCTCAAATTTTGATATCATGATCTCCTACAATTCAATTCCAATTTAATTACTATTATAAAGATTTAACATTCTTATCCATACACATATCAAAAAGCTGAATGTTCAGAGATTATGTAGTACTACTTGTTTCTAAATTTAGATAAGTTAAAATATATGAAATATTTTTTTGAAATTTGAATTTATTGTTGCTTCTTCGCGAAATTCTTATTTTCTACATGTGATGTGGGCTTCGACGTACACTCAGCGTTAAAATGATCTGGCAGAATGACAGCTGTCATAATCATGTGTGTCAAGATGTACTTCATAGAGATATATATGAAAATATATAAGCATTTTATAATTTGTGGTTTGAAATATGTCTAGTTTTGTTTTTCGTGTTATATTATATTATAATATTCAAAATTATAGGTACTTTTTTATAATAAAATATCTCATCAGTTTTAGATGAGCATACAGGATAATTTGAAGTGCTGGAATGTATTATTTATCGCTCAATAAACGATATTTTCAACAGAAAAGTGTTTAATTATACGGTTAGAGAAAGTAACTAATTTCTAACCTCAAACATTTTATCGAAATAAAATTCATAACAGGATGAAAGGAATGTGATTTAATTATTTGGACACTTCAGAATATAGAAGTAGAAACAATAAAAATTGCTGAGGAGTGAGGAGTTAGTTCAATAGGATGCGGGCACTCACGTGATATTGTGACGTTTTTGTGACGTAAAAACAGCTGTCCCTTGAAAGATCACTGCGCCACCTACAAAAATGAACTATTTTTTGGGATGAGATTTGAAAAGAACCCGGTTCTTTTCAAATCTCGTCCCAAAAAATAGTTCATTTTTGTAGGTGGCGCAGTGATCTTTCACGGGACAGCTGTTTTTACGTCACAATATCACGTGAGTGCCCGCATCCTATGGATGCTTAATTATTATAGAAATTTTATGTAAAGGACCTTGCTTCAGAAATAATTGATTCTCCATTTGGATGAGATTAAATATATGAAATATTTTTTTGAAATTTGAATTTGTTATTGCTATTTCGCAAAATTCTCATTCTCCACATGTAATGTGGGCTTTAACGTACACTCAGCGTTAAAATGATCTGACAGAATGACAGCTGTCATAATCATGTGTGTCAAGATTTACTAGATGGAGATATACATAAAAATATATAAGTATTTTATAATTTGTGGTTTGAAATATATCTTGTTTTGTTTTTCGTGTTATATTATAATATTCAAAGTCATGGGTACTTTTTTATAATAAAATATTTTATCAGTTTTAGGAGAGCATACTAGTGGATCAAGATTATGTGTAATATTGAAATGTATTATTTATCTTTCAATAAACGATATTTTCAACATAAAAGTTTTTAATTGTACGGTTATAGAAAGTATTTCATTTCTAACCTCAAACATTCCATCAAAATAAAATGCAAATAAAATATTTGTGATATTGTTACAGTTTAGGTGTATGAGAACATGTTATGGATGGAGGAAAGAAAGCATAGATTAATCGCTTCAAACTTTGGTGAAGTATGTAAAGGAAAATTTCCAGCGGGACCACTTGTGGAAAGAATGCTTTACGTTCGAAATATTACAACTGCAGCAACTGATTGGGGTAAAACTAGAGAATCTGTGGCAATACAAGTTTATGAACAGGTAACTGGAGTTACAGTAAAACCATGTGGTTTAATTGAAAATTTAGAACGTAATGCAGGATATTTAGCTGCTTCGCCAGATGGTTTAGTTGATCAAAATAAGATAATTGAAGTGAAATGTTCATATACAGTTCGACATTTGTCACCAAAAGAAGCTGCTGTGAAAATAAACAACTTCTGTTCTTTTTTAGATGGTAATAAGTTAAAATTAAAGACGAATCACAATTATTATTACCAAATACAAGGCCAGTTGTTCATAACGGGACGAAAGGAATGTGATTTTATTATTTGGACACCTCAGGGTATAGAAGTAGAGACAATAAAAATTGATGAGTTAGTTCAATGGATGCTTCCAATATGAAAGAAATTTTATGTCAGTTTGAATTTCCAAATAGTCATTTTAATGCCATCTAGCGTAATAATACGTAAATACGCTGTTTACAGTGTCATCTCTCTTTGCAACCAGTAACTCAACTTACCCCCATACCCCCAAACACTTCTATCATAACGAATCCCATTTAGCTGTCAAGCCCTGTTATGTCTTACTTCGAATTCGTATCAGACATAATAGGATGCGGGAACTCACGTGACACAAAACAGCTGTTCGGGCAAAGATCACTGCGCCACCTACAAATTGGACTATTTTTTTTTGGGACGAGATTTGAAAAGAACCGTTCTTTTTAAATCTCGCCACAAAAAAATAGTTCATTTTGTAGGTGGCGCAGTGATCGCAGCCCAACAAGATTTGAAAAGAACCGTTCTTTTCAAATCTCATCCCAAAAAAATAGTTCATTTTGTAGGTGGCGCAATGATCTTTGCCCGACCCTCAGACCAACCATAAGTAGACAAATTCTGCCGTATTAAGGTGAACCATGCGTTCTGAAACTAGTATCAGAACGATGATTTGCCTTGATCTCTTTGAAACGAAATATAATTCTTATTAGGAATGAAACATATTATGTATTGTATATAATATTGAAGCCAAAACTTCAAAGTATGGTAATAAACTAGATACCATTAATGTTGTGTACAAATATTGAAAGAAATTACACTCAAAATTTGAATTTATTTCTCAAAAATGCTGGGAACAATTTTATTTAAAAAATTCTGTATTGTTAAGAATGTGGTCCTCTATAACTCAGAAAATTTTTATCCAATTTGAATTTACAGTTCTGGAGAAAAAAAATAAAATATGCGAAAAATGGCTCAAAACAGGACTTTTTTGTGTATTTTTTGTTTTTTCTCCAAAACTGTAAATTCAAATAGGATAAAAAATTTCTGAGTAATAGAGGACCATGTTCTTAAATATACAGAATTTTTTTAATAAAATCGTTCCTAGCATTTTTGAGAAAATTAGATCTAAAATTTTGATACCATGCTCCCCTACACTTCAATTTTAATTTATTTGTATTATAAAGATTAAATATTCTTGTTCATACAATAACAAAAAGCTGAATGTTTAGAGATTATGTAGTACTACTTGTTTGTTCATTTGGATGAGATTAAATATATGAAATATTTTTTAGAAATTTGAATTTGTTCAAGCTACTTTGGAAAATTCTCATTTTAATCTATTGAAGAAGGCTTTGGTGTACACTCAGTGCAAAAATGATCTGGCGTTTTGACAGCTGTCATGATTCATGATATATTTTAAAATGTTACACTATGTACATGAAATGAATATTTCAGAGTTTGTGGTTTGAAATATGTTTAGTTTTGTTTTTCGTGTTAAATTATAATATTCAAAGTCATGGGTACTTTTTTATGATAAAATATTTTCTCAGTTTTAGGAGAGCATAGTAGTGGAACAGGATTATGTGGAATATTGAACTGTATTATTTATCTTTCAATAAACGATATTTTCAACATAAAAGTATCTAATTATACGGTTATAGAAAGTAATTCATTTTTAACCTCAAAAATTTCATCAAAATGAAATTCATAACTGGACGAAAGGAATGAGATTTTATTATTTGGACACCTCAGTTTATAGAAGTACAGACAATAAAAATTGATGAGGAGTTTGTTCAATGGATGTTTCCAATAGTAAAGAAATAGTATGTACAAGAACTTGCTCCAGAAATAGTTGATTCACGAAAAGAAAGAAGCATGTCGATCAGAAATATGCCACAGAAACACGGAAAGTAAGAAATTTTAAAAGAGTTCAAATAACCTGATTAATTCAGTGGGACGGAAAATACGGTTTTCTGGAGCATTTATAGATATTGGTAAATATTTTTACGCATATAAATCATTCACTAAATGACACTTCTAATTCGTCATGACTCTAGAATATATTGATATATAAGTGGCATAAACTGGCTTAATGGTGAAAGCGAAAAATTGTATATAAAAAGCTATACTATATCAGAATCTATAGAAACAGTTAAAGTTTGATTTTTCTGTCAAATACTCTTCCTGACGCTCGTTAAAATCAAGGAATTTCTTTAGTTCACCTGCGGCAGAAAATGTTTTTCTGCCGCTCACGAGTGGCAGAGAAATTATATGACATAATGGGTAAATATTCCGGCGTTTGAAGAAAAAATAGCATATTTTATGTGGAGTGAAATTGACGATTTGTGTCTCATTTGCAGTTGATGGACGAGTGCACAAAACGTATCACTTTAACTCCTTATAAAATAATATACTTTATTTATGATTATGTATAATTGAAATAAAATTGCAAGTAAATTTTTTTATTATAATATCAAATAAAATACTATATTTTATTAAATTTTAGTTTTTGTGTTGTCATATAGAAATATTTCTTGTGATTTAAAATAATTTTCTTGAAAATTTTCAAGTTTGTATAGTTTTTAAACGCGCGCAAATACTTTTTTCACTATTCTGTACCGATCCACATTCTTGTTAGGACCACAAGAAACCCTACTTACGCTATAACAAATTGTTGATTAACGAACTTCAGGCCGAATGTTTCACCTTAAAGTCAATGCAGTGTAGCGAAGTAGAAAGAGTTAGAGTAACTTAATGGTGAGGTGGGTGCGCGGCAAGGAGCGAGTACCCTTTGATGTTATGCGAGTTGCAAACATTTGTGTAGTTATTTTTATATTCAATTACTTACTTTTCATACATCAAAGTAAAGGTTAGTTTTTGGAATATTAAGTGTTTTGTATACGCACGTTTGTATTTAAATAAATAAAATGCTCGCGTCTGATAACTGTCATCAACAAAAATGCAACCCGCATAACACCAACTGGTACTAGCTCCTTGCCGCGCACCCGTCTCATCAATCAGTTATTCTAACCCTTTCTACTTCTCAACAAACGCCGTTGTTCTCCGTCTACTTATGGTTAGTCTGAGACTTATACAATAGGATGCGGGCACTCACGTGACATTTGTGACGTTTTTGTGACATAAAAACAGCTGTTCCGGGAAAAATCACTGCGCCACCTACAAAAATGAACTATTTTTTGGGACGAGATTTGAAAAGAACCCGGTATTTTTCAAATCTTGTCCCAAAAAATAGTTAATTTTTGTAGGTGGCGCATTGATTTTATGTCACAAAATCACGTGAGTGCCCGCCTCCTATTCTGATTATAACAATATTTTGATTATCGATACAACAAAACATTGGTTACAACAACGGATTTTAATATGCTGATTAAGGGTAAAAGCAGTCTATTTGCATATTCTTGTTCAAAATAAATGATTAAATAATAGATCGGTATTTGACAACCCTTTGACAAATTTCTTTCCCTCGGCATTGCTATAAAATAGCTTTAAAAAAATACTTTATGTCAAAGTCCTTAAACAGATATTTTGATGTTTGAAACAATAGATCATGAATCAGACAGATAAATGACAAGTCGATATAGGCAGAAATTGTGTGTCTTGTGAACGTGCATAATATAAAATAATTATTATAAATGAAAAGTAATTATTTTCAATACATGAATCGATAGAAAATATAGCTATTATTCAAGATTCTTAAATAAGATTAGTATTTCAATGCCATTTTGTTTTTTAAGTGGCATTTTCATATTACACTAGTTTTTTATAATTTTATTGTTTTTACAACATGGATGACTTTAGTCTATCTGTATAACGTTTTTAGTATAGTTGAATGCGTACCCAAATATTTAGTTTGTGTTGTAACAGCAAATCATATCTATGCGAAAATAATATTATTCTAGCAAGGAGTAAATTATCAAGACAGAAAAGAAAAATCTGCTTTTATTTTCTAATATTAAGCGAGTTGCATGCTTCATTCAGAATTTCAAAAATATATACATATTTCCTACAAAGGTGAAGATGCATAACAGAATTTAAACAATTACACACTACTTAATTACATCGTAAAAATTGGCGAAACCAGCTCTACATGAACATATGCATTTTAATGTAAACTAACTATTTTACCAAAGCTAGGTGATTTGAGTTCTCAATAAACACGCTATATTTAAATATATCATAAGTATTCCTGTTTTAAAAACATTGTTAAATTTACTAAAAATATAAAATAAATATTTTAATAAGTACATTATACGTTATATTTCAAAGTATAATAGGTAATAATAATATAAATAAATAGTAAAAGTTTATATAAAATCTTTCTTTAAATCAGATTTCTCCGCAATTAGTTCCAATTTCTCTCGTTCCGTGAAATCTGTATATGAAAAAAACCAATATGCATACGCAAAACAGGCCGTAACATCTATAAGACAAAATTACAGAAGTCCTGTTACTAGCACATCAAATTTAGTTCACATTTGTAGATATGATTGTTTTAAAAGTTATTTACAGCATAGCATTGATATTGTACAAGTGTATCGAATTTTGAACATTTGCATAATTCAATAACATTTATCTGATCTTTTGGTAGGGTGTTCTTCTTGGTCGCACGTAATTAATTTCATTATCCACACATAGAATGATTAATCTAATTATTTATTGTTTTATTTAGAAGCTCTATAAATTTAAAGTGTTAAAAACACGACCTTTTAATAGCTAATTTGTAATATTTTTAATTAAGAAAATAACAGAAATTACAATAATTACATCACCATTTATTTTATTATAAATTATTCTATTTAAAACATTTATAATATTTTTAAAACAATCTAAAATATAATTATTATTTCCTCTTTTTCGACTTTTTACCTTTTCCTTTTCCCTTTCTGCCATTACGCAGCTTTTTCTTCTCAATTATTAATCGAGCCTTCAAAATCTGTTCTGAACTCTTCAATTCTGATTTTCGTTTTTTATCTACCATATTACGATTATGTCGAGCCCAGTGTGTATTTGGCATACCTTGCGACAAATCTACAAAAAATAAAAATCAATACAAAAAATTACAACCATGAAAGATTTTTATACATACCAACTTTATTTCCTTTATCTCTATGATCATCTTCATCGTCAGATTCTTCATTTTCTGCTTGTTTTGTTTTTTCTTTCCATTGCGCATATCTGTCACTTTTATATGTTGCGGGAATCCAGATACCCGATTCAGTACGGATTTTCTTCGATTTTGAATCCTAAAACAATGATTTAAATGTTTATTTTCCGTAATAGTAATTAAATGTATAATCATGTTTTACAACAAAATATGAATTTGTGAAATGTTTTACCTGATTGACTGAAACCATTTTTTTCTTCTTGCGATCCCATTTTTTAAGTTGTTTGCTTAATTTCTGTTGTTCTTCTGAATCACCAATTAAATCTAATTGGACTCTAGAAGCTTCTTGTGAGAAACTATTAACGGCTAATCTATAAAATATTCATAATATGAAATTAAAATGCAATTTCCAACTTTTAATTCACGTTGAAAATGTGACGCTGTTTTTTATTTCAAATAGCCAATTTAAATTATTTTTTTCTGAAACCGGCAAGAAAGTAATCAAACTGATGCACTTATTGGGGTGAATTAGTTCAAAGTAAATTAGAATGAAAAATTCTAGTACTGTTAATAAAGTTAGCGAACTAATCCAGTGAAATAAATAAGTGATCTAGTTCAGTAAATGTAAGTTAGATCTGATACAAATGAAAAATGGAATACGCCTCTAGTAAAGTACAAAACAGTCTGGTAAATATTTTACCTGACTGTTATTTTTCTTGTAACCTTGGAAACATAGTCTACTATCAGTACAATTCATATTAAAAAATTTGAACATTTTGAATTATTGATGATTAAATATTGATTAAATTTAACGGTTTCAGAAAAAATAGTATACATAATACATCAGGAAAGTGTTTTTACTTGATTCAGCGGATTAAAATACTCGGCCTGCAGCCTCGTATTTCAAACAACCGCTTCGTCAAGTAAAATGTCACTTTTCTGACTTATTATGTAATAAACTATTATTCTAATGTCAACAATTACAGTATTGGACACTAAGAATTTTAAAATATTTTTGTAGACTAAACGCAATGAATTCTGTTATATGTCTTTCTTACCCTTCTTCTGTGTGTCTATCTGGCGCATTATAAGGAATATAGTTTTCATCTTTATTAACTCTTTGTTTCTTAACTTTCTTCTTATACAGATCATCTAGCTTGCGTTTTTTCGGCAAGACGACTTCTTTAAACGTGTCCCTAATTTCTTCTTGATTACTGGCTGGTAAGTCTACAATTTCCTTGTGTTCATTCATCTCATTTTCTACTTTCTGTTGTTCAAGTTTACGATGATGTGAAAAAATGTAATCTTTGTGGAACTGACGTTTAGTTTTCATTGCTATGTAATCTGGCGATGTTCGTTTAGTACCAATTTCAAAAACAGTCTGTAAGAACAATTCAATATTAGCAATTTAGAAACTAAATTGAGAAAGAAAATGTGTACCCCTTGCGGTCTGTAACTTTTCATTTGATCTATCATATTTTCACGTGTTTCTTCGACTTCGTTAAAGCCCTTAAACATCGGGTGAAGACCAGCCGTGGAAAGAGGAAGAGTTTTAGCTCGTTTGTTGCTATCAGCTGAAGCTGCTGGTCGAGAACGTATGTATTGTTGATATCCATTTCCACATACTTTTAACATACTTGTCTGTGAAAACATTAAAAATATTACATTTCATAAAGTTTTCACTAACAGGCAGATTAGCGCTGACACTATTTTTATTTCATTTTTAACTCTCTTTTCAATGTACGAAACAAGTTTATTTTAACTTGAGTTAAAAAGAAAGTTAATAAGTGTCAAATTTAGTTCATTTCTTTAATCTATTTAATTTGAAACAGAATTATAGATAATATTAAAAACGGTGTTAGCGCTAATCCGTTTTATGAATCTGCCTGTAGATGATTAAGCCGTTTGATTCATACGGGAATAGCAGTGTCGTAGTGAGTTTAAATAAAATAAAAAAATAAATCTCAAATATGTTCCCAATTAACAGATTGCGCTTATTATTTCTTAGTATAAACAATAAGTATTATATAAATCGCATAAAGTCGTAGAGTTTATCTAAAGTTAAAGTGACAGAAAAATCGGACGTCGCCTGGATTTGAACCAGGAACCTTTTGCTTTAATAAATATATCATCGTTCCTTTTACCCATTATTGCACATAACGTGCAATTACCAGTCATTAAATCACGTTCCAAAAGTTGTTAGTAAAGGGAGAGACACAGAGGTAATTTTAATGTAGTGAAAATTAATTATCTGTGTTTATTTTTTATACTTCTGAGCATAACAGGAACTTAATCACAATTATAGTACAGGATCCGGACTCACCGAGCCGGAATGTACTAATTAATATATTATCTTTGAAATATATGATAAATAATTAAATTATTAGTAAATTAAAAAAACTATTTTATATTGAAAGAAAATATTACCAAATCAATATGACTCTCATGCCAGTTAACCAGTATACCATGTTGTTCTTCAACTAGTTCTTGAGGCATTCTTCCAACAGCATTTAAATCGTATTTTTTATCATCGACTGCAGAAACTATATTCAGCGGTCGCCCCAAAAACAAGTGTAAATCTAACAAATGGGCATATTCATCTGGTCCAACTAGGGAATATGCTGTACCTGTCCTTCCCGCACGAGCACAACGTCCTGAAAAATTATCATAAATTATTGTTATGTTGTTGTTTATTCAGGAAGTAGCAATTTTTCATTTTACGGAAGTTCAAATTTTTATTGTAAGCTATTTTAAACTGTTATTATCTAATCTATAAACTATTAAGCTTTTTGATAAATTATTCCATAATAGCTCAAGTAAAACAAGCATTGCCAAAAACATATTCTATTTTCTGTAGCCTGAATAGCTTAAATGGGGACTTATACAATTCAAATTTTTCTGTTGCGATCTGATGAGTAAAATAGAATTTAATAATTTATTATGTAGCGAACATGGTATAGCTTTACAGTTTGACGTTTATCACGTGATCCAAACGTTAAACGATAAACAAATGTGGAGATAAGCGAGGAGAGCTGAAAGGAGACAGCATTTGATCGACTCGGCCATGGTGTCACCTCGTTCTTTCTACAAATTTGTTGTTTCACACAACATTGTGTGGATGGGGGTCTGCTGCATGTGACGACAAAACTATAAGTCCCCATTATAAAATAATCAAGTAACACAGCTTTAAATGGTTGTTAGCGAAGATTTTGTTGTAAAATTGCCAGATAATGCTTTTACACAGATTATTTAATATAAACCCCAATATAATATAATATAGGGATAGCTAGCTCAGGTGCATCAAGTCGGCCTGTGAATCCTGAGAACCCTGGTTCGATTTCCACAGGCGACAAACAATTTTCACCATTTTAAACAAACCTACCCCTGTGGCTCCCTCACCACTAACATCTTTGAGGGTCGTGATTTGACAGCTGGTAACCGCACTTCACGCGCAAAATATATCAATTACTGAGATCTGCTTCGGCAGAGTGCCACACCCAGTAATGGGTAGAAGGCGTAATGATATATTTATTTATTTATTTATTTAATATAAACAGAAATTCGCGATAATAATTTGAAGCAATTGTTATTTAAAAAAATTTAAGTAGCAACGCGAAATAACGGTTTATCATATTATGCTAAAGAAAAATGTTAATGAGCACTTACCAACTCTGTGAACAAATAATTTCGATTTAGCTGGAAAATTGAAGTTGATAACGTTGTCCAGTTGCGGTATGTCTATACCACGAGCAGCGACATCAGTTACAATAAGAACTTGAGATTTCCCTGTGCTGAACTTTGCAGCGTGAATTTTACGAGCAGATGGATCAAGATTAGAGTAAATATAACTGTTTGTAATTCCAGCTTTATCCAAAATCTAAACAATATTCCGAAATTTTTGATTAATAAATATTATTTCTTTTACAGTGGCAACCTACTAACCATATGTAAATATTCCACATGATGTTTCGTCGCAGCAAAAACTACTGTCTGCTGTTTTGAATTAATATGATTTCTTAAGAGAATAAGCAAAGCAGCAACTCTTTCCTCCGCTCGTACAGTTACAAATCGTAAATGAAGTTCTTTTGGTAATTTAGATTCCACGTCTAATCTATTTAATAAAAATATAAGTAATTATTTTGAAAAAGAAAACAAGCTTTAAAATAAGTTTCAAGTTTATTAGATCCATTTTTAAAAAGAAATTAGATTTTAGCCTACCATCTTGAATAAAAATGGCAACGATCTATCATAGAAATAGAACTATTTATTAAAATTTTAAAGTTAGTCCCTAATATTTACCTAATGAGTACAGGATCACTGAGTCCAGCTTTAGCAAAGTCTACCAAAACTTTAGGTAAAGTAGCTGAAAATAGCAATGTTTGCCTGTTATCGGGTAATCGAGCAATAATATCAGCTAACTGCTCTCCAAAACCCATTTCGTACAAACGATCCGCTTCATCGAAAACAATATACTCTATGCTATTCAATTTCAATTCCATTTCAACACAAACGTGTAAAAATCTGCCAGGAGTAGCGACAATTACATCAGGGTTTCCGTGAATAGCACTGAATTGATCTTCCATTGAATCTCCACCCAAAATGACAGCAGATCGTAAACCAGTAAATCGACCTATTTCTCTCATAAATTTTAGTGTTTGTGTCGCTAATTCTCTCGTAGGTGAAAGAATCAAAGCCCTAGCACCAGATTTAGCTGTTCTAATTTTTAGTTTTTCAAAAAGAGGAATAAGGAAACAGGCAGTTTTACCACTACCTGTTCTTGCCATAGCGACTACATCTCTGCCTTCCAAAACTAGCGGAATTGTCTACAAATAATTAATTAATATAGTAAACATGAAATATTTTGAATAAATTTAAAATAGTGAAATTACCTTACGTTGAATAGGTGTAGGAATTTTATAACCTTTCTTAGTTATGCCTTTTAAAATAGGATAACTAAGTCCCATAGATTGAAAACCACCTCCTTTACTAGATTTATCTTTTTTCCTTGGCACATTTTCAGTTTCAGGAGCGTCTCCATTAAAATCAGCAAAACCAGGTATTTCTGTACCCATTTTATTCGGTTTTATGGTAAATAAATCTGTTTTGACAAATCATAACATTTAGGTTATGTACTCACAAAACACGTGCTACGAAATTTAGTGCTATTTGGTTTTTAATTAATTTGATATTCAACTATTAATGTAGCAACAAGTTGTACTACTATATTTACGAATGCACGCAAGCACGTTTTTTAAACATTCTTTGGAAAATTTATTACATTAAAATAGATCACCCCCGCAAATTCTGAATTACATAATATTGACTGTTAATAAAGGCTTATAAACAAACAACAATTTATTCAGTTTTATTAAACAAGGCCTTTATTTGTTTATTTTTAATCCTAGATATCAAATCTATTGTTATCCACACTCACAATTTGTTTTTGTATTATATTATGTAATATTTTTTTTTATAGAAATATAAACATAACATTTATCTTTGTTTCATACAATAATATTTATAAATGATATGCGAAGGAAAGGTATGAAATAGAATAGCAAAAAATTAGAGGAAATAGGGTCAGGTATGTATTTAGAGATCTGCACTTTCCAAAATATAAAAGTTTACAATATAAACATTATTATAATAATGTATAACAGACTCTACAATAAATGCAATATACTAATAATAAATAACATGTATTATTGTGGAGGCGATACATACTTGAGGCTTTCAACATGTGTTTTATATTCCATAGCTGTTCCTGGAGGTAGGTTTAATATTCTTCTTAACGTATCTCTAATACGTGCCGTGCTTGCTTGATCCGAGGACGTTCGATTCCACAAACTTAACAAATCTTCTTGATATCGAACAGACACTACTGCTCCACATATTTCATTCCCAACCTTTCACAATTGCATCACATTAATAAATTATTCTTCAAAGAATATTAAAAATATAACTCACCATAAATTGTTCGCCTAGCATTGCCATACAAAGGTTCTCCCAGGCTCGTCCAATTTGACCCTTTCGGAGTCTTATAACCTACAAGAAATTTAATATCTAATAAAACCTTTTCTAAAAGTAAGAACACGAAGTCTTACCCATTTGCCACCTTTCGCATTAGCCTGATCTTCCCACATGGGCTGAATGCCGAGTTTGAAAAGGTGTAAATCCGTGTGGGGCGGTAAGTCATTTAAGCGTATTATATGACTGTATAAAGACCACCATTGTTCTACAGTCCCGACTTGGGCCACAAGCCGTAAAGCTTGACTGTAACCTTGTGTTCCTTGAGCTTGTAAGTTTCTAACGTTAGTAGTAGGACGTCTTGAAAACCATAACCAATAAGGATGTTGTAACCTATGTTGATCAGGTGGATATTCTATTGGACCTAAATCTACATTATTTGGACAACTTGCTTCCTCTTCTCCACTGTCAGAATTATCCACATTGTCCTTTAATCTATAAATGGTAAAGGTATACGTGAGCAAGGTAAAGTAACACATGAGGAGTAGGTAAAAATAACATACTGGGCATTACTTACGCTTCAAATTTGTTCGACATCGTATTTGTAAAATTAATATTATTTATCATAAAACAATTATATCACAGACTGTCAGAAGGATTTGTAAAAATTGTTTTATCTAAAAATGCAACGTTCCACTTGTTTATATTCTGATTCGTTCCTTATTCCTTCTCCTTTTATCTACCACATTCCATAAAAGCAATGCCAACCGCGATTATAAAATTACCTGTTACATTTTCCACTAGCTTCGACAAATAAAAACAAATAGATATTATGAAATAATCAATATTTTTGCCGAGTAATAATGACAGTTTATATTTCAAAATTAGCAGCGTATTTGCACAGTTTTTTATAAATCAATATTTTAAAGAAAATTCTCAAAATTTCATAGTTTGACATTTCTTGACATTTAAAAGAATGGCTACAAAATCTTTAGCAACTGCAACAGTTCGAGCAGTAAAAAATAGAAGAATTATCCCTTTAAGAGCAGCATTAGTATTGGTAAGTATTCATTTAAATAAGTTAAGTGCTTGAATATTTATATTTTAACATTTATATTATATAACCTCAAATTTTCAGACTCCCACAGCAGTTCAAAAAGTGAAGCAGTTGTTAGATGGAAGACCGGAATATGTAAGTAATTATATTTAATAAATTGAACAAATTTAAAGCTACATTTCTTACAGATAGGATTAAAAATTGGTGTTCAACAAAGGGGCTGCAATGGTTTATCATATACTTTGAACTATGCTCAGCAAAAAGGTATTTTCATTGATTGTAATCTGATATCTATATAAACAATTTGTGCATTTTTTTATAGATAAACTAGACGAAGAAGTAATTCAAGATGGAGTACGAGTTATTATCGATAGAAAGGCGCAATTATCACTGTTGGGTTAGTTATCATTCTTTTAATATGCATTAGTTGCGATATGTAACTAACTACATTAAAAAATAGTAAATATTACGTCACTGTTACATTGATAAAACTTGGTTTTACAGGCACAGAAATGGATTTCGTAGAGAGCAAATTAAGTTCAGAATTTGTTTTCAATAATCCAAATATAAAAGGAACTTGTGGATGTGGAGAGTCATTCTCTGTATAATCTAGTCAGAAAATAGTAGTTTAAATTGTATATAATGTTTAATTATTAAATAAATAGTTCAATTTAAAAAATTGTAGTATAATGACATATATTAAGTAATATTTTTGTTATTATAATTTAATGTTACAAATAAAATATAAAATCAACAAATATTTTATTATTTATATACAAAACATTGCAAAAGTTTACTCGCTATAAAAATTTTGGTTGCTGTTTCAGAGTTGTGATATCCAAGACTTTCGGATCAGAAGAAGTAGCACCTAATTTATTTCTGGAGGGTGGTTTCTTTGTATTTTTTCCTTTACGTCCTGAAATATTAAAATTAAATAATTATTCACTAAGAACATATTCATATAATTCAATTCTTACCATAATACGGTGGAGCATTCGCAACAACATTGCATTGTTGAACATATTTAAATGCAGTGATGTCTGTAGGTTTTCTCTTGTCAGGTTTATAATGTTCATCTTGATTATTTCTTGTTGCTACATTTGCTAAACCATCGTCGGGTAAATATTTCATAAGTATTTGTTTCACGGCAAAACTAACTTCCGTTGGTTTAATTTTTAATTGATCATTACTAGAAATTAGAATAAATTTATATTTTGCATTATTGGTCATACTTTTAAATTATAAATAATTAAACTAGGGGTACGCCGAATATTTGGTCTGCTTCGGTATTCGGCCGATTCTGTTCAAACATATTTTGCTTCGATCGAAAATAAATTTAAAGGAGGAAAAACATGTTTTATTTAGATTTTTACTATTGTAATCTGTTTGTAAGACTTTTTTTTAAATTACTTTAATAATTTTGTTTCGCGAAAATAAAACTTTCAAATAATTTTTATTTTTTTCTAGTTCTTATAATATACTTCGAATATTCAGTGCTTCAATGTAATTGCACACCGTATATTAGATTTTTGGCTAAATTAAACTTCGGTGCATCCCTATATTAAACAATATTTTAAATACACTTTCACATTCTGTTTTCGAGTAAACAAATTTTACAAACAAAATTGAATAATGTTAAACATTTTTGTTGAATGTTTTATTTTTTAAAATATTCCTTAACTTACTTTGCTTGTAAGAATCCATCAGTTTGTAATCGCTTCATTGTGGCTTGTTTAATTTGTTCTAATGTTGTATCTGTATAATGTTCCTCATCATAATTTCTGTTCCGCACTTCATTTCTAGGTTTATACGCTGGTCGGGGAGAATTCTCTAGCAAGTGATTAACTTGTCCCTTAAAAATATAATTATAACAATATATTATTCCCTCAAATATATATACTATTTTAAATACTTACCAAAATATCTTTATAAAACGTCCATCCTTCGTCTGCAGAACATTCATCGTCACTACTACTGTAAATTATTTTCATATTAATTAAAATTTAAAGTAGGTAACTTCATTAATCCTGATAAATATGGAAAATAATCGAATAATGCATTGCAACTTCTTAATATTCAATTGAAGTAAAGGTTATAATACTTATAGAAATACAAAACAATAAATTATGAAAAAAAAAATGTGATTATCAATTTTATGTAGAACTATATATACATATGTCATACGCCCAATGCGTATACATTTTTCCGCGTGTATTATTTTAAAATTACCCTTGTATTATAAAGAATTATTTTCATCAGAGATTATTGATGCAACAAATACAAATTTTTCAAAACGACGAATACCGAATATTTGATTCTATCTTTATGTCGAATATCAAAATATTCATCCATAAAGTATATTTTTTAAAATGCCTGAAAATTGCTTTAACACATTATTAGCTCTTCAGAAATATTTATTTTGAAAATAATAATTTTCAATCTATTATTTAAAATGGATGTTATTTAATAAACAGTCGAAAACAAAATTAATTCATATTTTATTTATAATTACTCCGATGTAACGCGTAATTTTGACTTTATTTAGCACAATTTGATAAAAATTTATATTTTTCTGACCGCAAAAGCACCATTATTCGGCCAATTTTGCCGAATATCCGTTATCTCCCTATTAGAAATTATATGGAAACCAGTTCTATTGTAAGTAATACTCGATAATACCTTTACTATTTTTTGTGTGTCAATAAATCTAATTAAATTGAAAAATTAAATTTCAAGTAATAACTTACTCTGTGTCATATTCTTGCATATCGATATGTATGCTGTTTTCTGGACTTTCCGGTAGTTCTTGAACTTCTAGAGATTCTTGTGACCCTAAAGAATATTCGGTTTCATTTGTTCCTCTATTCCATTGATTTGGCATAATTCGTTCTTCTTGCTGCTGCCGCTGTTGTTGTTGTAATAATTGTTCTTGTTGTTGTTGATGACGTCGTTGTTGTAATAATTGTTCTTGTTCTTGTTGATGATATCGTTGCTGTTGTTGTTGTTGTTCTTGTTGATGACGTAATTGTTTCCTATTTCTTTTTGCATATTCTTGTTTCTTTGTTGGTCTATAGTACTGTTCTGCTGGTTCGTAAACACTGCTATTAGATTCGTCTTCAACAGGTTGTAGATTTCGTGGTTTGCTTTTCTTTTTGTTCAAAGGAGGCTTGAAACTAACTTCAAAACTCGTCATCAAGCCAACTGAGATTTTCTTACCGTCTTTTTCTAATGTTTCTTGGTGAGATTCAATAACATCTTCGAAAGTTGTGCCAACTTGTTGATCTTTACACATTACTACATGCTTATTATTTTGTTCTACGTTTTCAGCATTTTTTTTAGATTTTTCTTCTGCTTCTTTTTCATTGATCTTTACTAGTTTTTCCACTTGACTTTGCAACATTTGTAGTTGTTCATTTTGCATTTTTATTATTGTTAGTAGGTCACTTACAGTAACAACATCGTTAGAAGAATTTTTAGAAACAGAATCATTTGAAACTAATTCTTTATTATTATCACAGACTTTATTTGTATCACAGTCTTGTATTTTGCCATTTTGTTCAGTATTTGTTGATGAATTATTAGAACTCTTTACTTCATTCCTTACTTCATCTACTTTTTCAGTGTCATTACTTTTTGCTTTTAGTTCATAATCGGGTAATTTTGTAACTTCACAAATATTATTTAGCGTAATTTGATTAGATGATTCATTTCGAAACCCTGGATTTATTTTATTAAACCTAGGTGAATAAGCTTTAAAACCTTCATTATAGTCATATGCTTTTGGTGAGAGAGTACTAGAATTTGTTTTATAAGGAGTATAATTTTGAGTTTTTATTGAATTGCAAGAATTTTTCTGAGGTTCTAAGAAACTTAAGTCAAGTTCCCTATTTGGTATATTGGATACATACAACTTTTCAAATGGTTTAGAAATTGTAGGATCTGCTGGTTTATTTGTAGATAAACTTTGTGTATAACTTGCAGACATTTGCCTGGACTTAAAATTTTGAGTTGGAGATCTGTTATTTTCATTTGAAGTAACTGGAGAACAATATTCAGAATTGTATCTTAGTTTAAGATTATTATCTTGCTTTTCTAAATATTTCAAGGAATTACTTTCTGCTAAAGGTGATGTTTCTGTAGCTATTTTTATATTTTGTCTAGTAATTGGATAATGTGATACTGGTGAAATTTTTTGAACTGGACTTTCAAATCTAACTTGTTTTTTAGACAGAAAACTTTTATCGTTTTGAGAGGCAGTAGCTAAATTTTCTTTATTTGTTGTATTAGTCAACAAAAACGAATCATATTCCGGACTATTTCTAGTGTTGTTACTTAATTTCCATGCATTGTAGGATTGCACTGATTTTCCAAAATTAATAGGAATGGTTGTTTTACCCTTTTTCGAGTTTTGAAACATTAAAGAAACTTCAGGAACTGTTGGAGCACCAATTTCCTAACCAATGTGAACAATTTAGTAAACTGCTTTATATATTTAATAATAAACTTACTTGTATCACTGGTGTTGGTTTAGGTATAGTTCTTGGTTGATCAAGAAATGAATCCATTTTGAGAAAACTATTTACACATCACATAAAAATTAATAAATCAACTTCTCAAAGTTAGCATTCACCTGCCAATTCTATGCAATAAAGATAAACAACTGTCAAATTTAAAAATATTGCCAACAGTGCAGTATTAATTACTAACATTATTATTTCTAAAGGAGAGAATTTAAATAATTTTAAATAAATAATATCTACTATAAACTTAAATTAGTATGTCCAAAATGTTTCTTCTATCATATTACCTTCTCCTTATTAAACATATTTATTTAGTGTTTTATAAATAATTTCTACTATTGGCTACATTGTTATATTTCTGTATTACGAATTCTTCCGAACTTTATCGAAGTTGTAAAAAGTAGAGAAGCCGAGCGACCGGCGGCACCGGTGTCCTCGAGAAATCGTGAAATCGAGTTCATTGTATTTCTCGTCGCCATTATTCTTGTTGGTTATCGGGTGTGTTTCAAGTTCTACGCTTATTATAGGTAGTTCTCTATATACATTATAGTTCAATTTTTATATCTTCAATTTGTTATACACATTTTCATACAAACAAGTAAGTGAATTCACGTAATACATGAATCCTTTAAGGGTAAATAAAGTAGAGCAGTAGCATGTGCAGCCATTAATGTTAGCTTCCATTTTGCTATTTACTACGCATTTAAAGCCGACGTAGAGTATTTAGCATTTGTTTTATTTAATCATCATCATATTGTATTATTAGTGTTAAGATTTAAGTTTGTAATTTTATTGATAGAATGTCGCGCTATCGTGAATGGGATTTGTCTTGCAAAGTATATGTTGGGAATCTCGGTTCATCTGCAAGCAAACACGAAATCGAAAGTGCGTTCAGTAAATATGGTCCATTGAGGAATGTGTGGGTAGCACGCAACCCACCAGGTTTCGCATTTGTTGAATTCGAGGATCCCCGGGACGCAGAGGATGCAGTTCGTGGATTAGATGGAACGTAAGAGCGTCAGCTTCAGATCGACTCACTTTGCAGTTTCACTGCAGTGTGAAAACAGAATTAGTAACTGTATGGGCGGGTTCTGATTTTTGTTCACAGTCGATGCTGTGGGACAAGAGTACGCGTAGAAATGTCCTCCGGTCGATCTCGACGAGGCGGTGGTTCTGGTGGACGTAGAGGACCCCCGCCCAGGTATTCCAGGTAAGAGAGTCAGTTCACATGATTAGAGACTAGAATTCACAATGATGTATAATGAAGTAAGGTAAAAAGTAACAACAAAATAAATAATACCTGCCGTACTAAGACAATGCTAGATCTTACCTAACCAGCCTCATGGAATCAAATATGTTAGGTTCGAAACCCGTATTCTGTGAGGTGTAAGATTGTGATTTTGTAAAATCGATTATACAAAATGAATGTAGTGTATTTCCACAATGCAATTTTGGCGGGAAAAATAAACAAAAACAAACAAATTTGTAAATAGAAAGGCAATTAAAATCGGATTTGCCCAAAACTGTTCATAATAAATAATAACTAATTAATTGTTTGGTGACTAAAGAACCGTGTAGGCTGTTGGCAAATGCTATCCAAATACTTTATGAATTGAGTTTATTTTTAGTACAGAATTTGATTCTGTCATATTTGTAAGAATTTCCGTTCTGTATATCAAAGTTCCTATAATAACTAGAAAGCGTTAACAAGTAGAATTCAACTGAATTAAATAACTTCTGGTATTTTCCAAATTGAAAAAGTTTCCTCCCTAATAAACGAAAAAATTGTTTTTAACCATTAGAACATTGCATATCTAGTATTTATTATTACGATTATTACAAATATATATACATATTTTTGTAAATTGTCGGTAATTCAATTTTTAGCTTTCTCAGGAGTCTGCTTGGAAATATTTTCTATTTTGAATTTTTATTATAGTCGCTGTAGATGAATCCGATATAGTATTCGAAACGTCCGACAAATATAATAAACAATTATTATATTGTTTTCTATATTTATTGACCTCCATGCAGACTCCTGAGAAAACTACATATTCTTACAAGGTCAACCAATTAAATATAATACAATTTCTGGAAACATTCCAAAGAACATTAACGATGTCGCTAAATTTTCATTTTCTGTAAATTACTTTTTGTGGAAATATTTTAAATAACCGGTCTAATTTTGTTCATTAAGTATTCCATTATATTGAATTCATATACGTTCTCGCTTTCCAGTTACAAAATCAGTTTCCAGATCTGGGGTTTGATTCCATAACTTGAGTTGCTAGCATGTGAACATATGATATTTCAGCAACTAAAAATATCAACTATAAAGTGAACTTGCAATTATTATTTGTAGTTGGTATGAGTTACGGAGAGCTTTTATTTTGTAAAGTAGAAAGCAGATGTGAATAGAATTCAAATTCAATCAGATTTTGGTTTATTATAACGTAATATTGACGATCAGGACCACACGAATCTAGTTATGTATTGAATAAGTTTTTTTACTGCACATTTAAAAGGTTCCCAATTGGATTCGTATTTGTTCTAGCTTTCTAAAATTCATTTTAGTTCCGAAGAGTTTGTATGATAACCTATTTTCGAAAATAAAATGAACATTATAAAATAGGACACTGCCCAGGGGTTCTATTCTTTCAATCATTCGAATACGAATTATTCAAGTCATAGCAATAACGTTAAACTATTCAAATAATTTAATATTGTTATGGTCTCGAATCAAAATTCATATTCGTATTTTTCGAATATTTTGGATAATAAGGCTTCAGATATTCCTTACGTTACCAGGCCGTGAAACCAAGTTTTCTTCTCAACCCGTGACAAAATCTTAATTTTAAATTTTGTTGTAATAAGGATGCAACATCGATAAATATTATCAAACTATCAATAGTCAGTTACATATATGTTAACATTACTAACTAAACAATATGTTATGTGGAATCGACTATGGAACTGAAAATTTTAATTTTTTTAATGTATAAATATTAAACGAAATAATATAAGTAAACATACAAATTTGATAACATTTGTTGAAGTTGTACCACTGCGTTAGATATGAGAAGTGAAGTTTTTAAAATACAAAAACATTGACCGATTAAGGACGACTAACGTTTGACATCGGATATGATAGTTGTGTTTTCACGGCCTTGCCTAGATAAGAGTGACGAGTGTTGTACTTGTACCTTACTACATTATACATTGCAACAAGTTGGGCGTTGGGCGTCTACTGAGTAAGTCATTTGGCGCACGTTCCAGGACTGTCTCATCAGTTCTACTGCTGTTAAAATGTGACCCCCCCGACTGAGCACCCAAACGCCCACCCCACCAGCCCACCACCTTTCCCACCACGACGCCTACGCCTACGCCCGCGCGGCTACCAACACATCTCATCTTACAATCAACTGCTACTCGACACTTTCCAACCCACCAGCCACCAGCGTCACTGCTACGCTACGCTACGCTACTACTACTACTACGATTACTTCTTCTAAACTGTAAACATCGATCGAATCGAAAGCCTCTTCACCAATCAACCCTTCACGTAGCAGTTCGGTAGCGTATATGGTGTGCAGTTCTCTAGTACGACTAGGTGGTGTTTCTGTTGACATGGCATGGGTGGCGTGGTAAGGCCAAGGCCCGCCGCCAACGGTACATGAGCTTGTGTTGTAGGTCTCGCTCGCCCAGACGATCCCGCTCGCCGCGCTCACGCTCACGCTCGCGCGACCGCCGCAGCCGCTCAGACTCCCGGGACCGGCGCTAAGCACGAAGGTACGAAGAAGAAGACGACGAAGAATCAAGGCAGGGTAACTCACACGACGAGGTAGTGTTACCCGCACTACGACCATATTATATATATTTACACAAACATATTGTCATAACATATGATACGAAGTTGTTCGTTCATCAGGTCTCTTTATATTATTATGATATAACTATTAACTTTATTTTCACGTATTTTACTTTAAACAATTTTTTTTTGTATCATGTAAGTGTATTTTATAGATTTATTTTAAGTCTTAATAAACAATATTAGGAGAAACCTAAAACCACATTGTTATTTCGTATTTTTTTAAATGAATGTAAGGCACTTTTTTTACCTGTGTTGAATAAAATTGTTCATTTTGAATAATCTATTGTTTAAATATTTGCTTGAGTTTTTTAAACATATGAAGTATACACTGATGTAAGGTAAAAACAAATATGAATAAAATTTCTTATAAAAGTACTTGTATTTAAATAGTACATTGCAAAATAAAACGTAAATTTGAAGTAATTTTTACAATTAAGCACATAAATGCGTAGTTAACTTACAAACTAAGGAATTCACACGAATGAACTGAAATCGTTACCACGTATTTGTTTCAACTTGAAATTATCGCGTCCTCCTCGATGACCACCTGGAACATTATCTTTCTTTAGAAATTAAAAGTAGACAAAGTGCAGTGTTTGTTATGCAAAGCGTTATCGATGCCAGTGCTGTTAGTACACGGGTAAAGTATTGATTTCTTTTTCGTATTCGTAGAACAGAGTTATCGATTTCCTTTTTCTAGTGCATAGTTGGTGTAATTATTTCTAGTGGTAATTACATGTATTTACAAATACAATTATAAACAGTTGCTTTAATCATTGACAAATAATAAATATATCGAGACTACAATATTTTTACATTAAATCCAATTTTAAACATAAGGCGAGTAGCTATGTAGGAATATTTCGTATTTCGTACCATATTTTTTTCCTTTTTAGTAACTTATTTAATTGGTATAAATTTAATTATAATTATGAACATGTTGCTCATTCCGTGTGAACTAGGTCTCTTATTAAGTACAAAGGTTTAAATAAAATTGTTAAACTTTTTCAACCTTTGTAAAATATTTATTGGAATGGCGATAGTTCATTTGAAATATATAATTTGTAGGTACATGGAAATTGTACTTTTTACAAAGTTAAGTTTTTAAAAACAGACATAAAACATACAAAATTGGAATATAGGATACATACAAGGTACTTATAACTATTTTTACATTAATGGACGACAATACTTGATACATAACTAAACATTTAAGTACTTCAATCGACCAGTTTCACCAATTAATCATTTGTTTAAATAAAATAACTTCAGATACCTGGTCATTCGGCAAATACTGACGGCCATCATAAAATAAACCTCAATATTGATACAACAGTCCTTTTATTACAATATTAGCAACTTTATTGTCACTTAAGAGGCAAACGAATTTTGTTATGCACTATGCCTGGTTTATGCAAACATTTTTAATTTAAAAATTTATATTTCTCAAAAATAAGTCTTAACATCCATAGTACAATATTAATGCACAGATCTAAATAAAATTTGTAATATAATACAGATCATATAAAAGTCATGGTGGCATTTCAAATATTAATTTCATAGAAACTATATTTTGTTTCTTGTAGAAACTAATTATGTAAAACTTTATTTTAGTATTTTATTAGTATTTAAAATCTTACCAGACCTTTTCGATAACTGTAGATATCAATTTTTGTCTTTAATAAGTGTTAATTCTTTGAAAAATGTCTGTAAAAACTAGACATTACAATATAAATTAATTTTTATTTTCTAGATATGTTACAGTTAGTTCTAGGAAAATAGAGAATGAACAAAAATAGTCAATCATAACAATACGATACCTAATATAAAAGAAATGTTTTTATTCATAACACTAGGTTTGTCTCCAAAAGAACTATTTTGTGTTTTCGTTCATGACTTTTACTGACTATCTTTTGGGGTTATTATGATCAAAATAAATTATTTACAAAAAATATATCATTCAATAATTGAAAGAAAGAACAAATCTATAATTTTATTAATAACTTTTTAAAATTAAATACTTGTCAAGTGATTAAATAAATGTTTTTCTCCAAAATATAAAATAAATCATTTAAGTTTTTACTAAAATGTGAAGCTACGATTTCAACCGGGTAATTTTGTAAAATGTTTTTTTAAAAGAGTTTATTCTATTTAATGTGAAACTTGTTTTTGATTGCCTATTTCTTTTTGCTCACTCTATATTTTTTTGTTAACTTTAAATTTATATTCGTTTTCCTGATATCTTATGAAAATAAGAAAAAAAATACTGGATCAGTCCTTAGAAGTAAAACTGATTTAAGAAAAGTCTGCTTTAAATTACAAAGTACCGCAATGCAATTTAGGGTAAAGGCTGATTTAAGTACGGAATAACATAATTTACAGAAATAACCTCGAAGACAGGTTGCGCTAGCTTGCAATTTGAAGAACTACTGCAAAAAGTCATTTCTAAAGAATCGCATCAGCTTAACTTTTCTTAAATCAAGGTTTCAATCAGTCTTCAGATGTACTCTCTAATTAATTCCATCTCCTCATCTGTTAAAACTGATAAAAAAAATATTGTAATAAAAATATTCAAAAATATTGACACCATTTCGAAAAAAAAAATATCAAACACTTCAACTCGAGTAAATGTTCGATAATCTATTTACCTAGTAATCGAATATCAATGAAACCAGACATGAGATCATTACAACAAAAAATATTATTAGAAAATGACTATTCTATCTCTTGTCGATAAAACATACAAAACTGTTATTCTACCACCAGTAGCTAAATAGTGTTCTATTACTACAAATTTTTACTTGCATTTTTTGTCTAAGATTAATGATTTAAAGTCGTCACTTTAAGTGGGGTAGTAAAATTTTCCCGCTATTAATCGCGTCTAATGAAAGTTTCATTAAACGTGCATTTATGATATATTTATTGGCCATAACGGCCAAGTTCAGTCGATGGCTGTTCTACTATCTAATCTCGATAAAGACATTACATAAGGGCACTGGTCTTTTCACTTCCACATAAAGCTGCCGACCTATAACCGGCGTAATAAATGAAAAACTGACATCGGTACTTTTGTACTATTTGTATTATACTTTCGATGCGATATTTTTTTCCTTTATTCCGCCAAGAGTTATAGAGAACTTTATCCGATAGTGGAAAAATAGACTACCGTAAAACCAAAGCAAATTTTCATGTTACTTATTTCTATACTATAAGCATATAAAAAATTTATATATTACATATTTCTATTTTTAATGAAGTATAAAAAAGTTTACGTTTCAATTTGTCATCTACTATAGAGAAAAACAATTATGAAATAATTTTATATAGGCTGTTAGGAGAAAAATCTAATTTAATTAATTGAAATTTTTGTTGTTATAAAGACAATGGAAATATAGCTTTGCAAGGTAATATAGTCGTTGTCTTTGTCGTAACACATAGCATGAACTAGTATGTAACTGGTTCAATATATAATCGATCGATATGGTAATGACAATTTTTTTTATTTTTGGATTATTTAGTAGATTATCACTAATTCGGTATCCGATAACAATAAACAAAAACAGAAATATTTTTCAGGAACAGAAACAAAACGATATTCTAATCTTACTTCAGGAATGAAAACTATATAACCCAAATATAAATTATAGTTTTCTCAGTTTTTAAAAATCCGAATAATATAATTTTTACATTTCAATTGGATTTATGAGCTCCTGTACCTATTTTTTATCTATTATGAAACTACATGATAAACTATGACAATAAGTGAAAACGTTTATTGAAATTTTTTATATTACAAGAAATACGATTTTTTGAAGTTTTGTGTTGGGGTTGTGACGTCGCGTTTTCGTTTCAGTGGTACTTGTTTCGTTCAAAGAGTGCAAATAATATACGACAATTCTTGGAAAATAAAATAAATATATCATCACGCCTTTTACCCATTACTGGGTGTGGCACTCTGCCGAAGGAAATCTCGGTAAGTGATATATTAATGCGTGTGAAGTGCGGTTACCAGCCGTCAAATCACGCACCCCAAAGATGTTAGTGGTGGGGGAGCCACAGGGGTAATTTTAAATTGGTGAAAATGTTTTATCGGCTGTCGGGATCGAATCAGGGTTCTTAGAATCCACAGGCCAACTTGATACCACTGAGCCATTACCCCATAATAATAATCTTACTATGTTGAAAAGGCAATCGTAGCTCAGTGGATAAAAGCGAGGAAAAACTTGCGTTTCTTAATTAGCAAGCAAGAGGTCGTGCATTCAAATCTCACTGACTTCTACTTATATCCAAAAAATACGATTGTGTCTGAGTGGTTCGGATTCCACTATAAGCTGTAGGCCCCCTGTACTGTAATTGAGATTTACTTCCTGTTGTGCAGAGTAACAAATAAATAAATAAATAAAATCATAATTTATAAAATTTACATGTCCAATTGTTGTAATAAATATAAAACGTGTTGAACATGTACATACCAGCAAACGACGAACAGTTTGAAAAACCAGTGCAGAGATGTCATAGTTAGTTACGTTCTACTCCGCATATGTCTCTTATTTACAACGCGAAAATACTTGTGACCAATAAGAACGCTTCCAACCTTGTGATGTCACTATATTTTTAATCGCTTATATCTCTGATGTAAAACGTTATTTTTATCTATTTTTTTTTTACTAATACCTATTATTCAACATATATATTATATGTTTTATCCTTTATTTTTATTATTTCCATTATGGTTCAGGTAGGAGAATAAAATAAAAATATTAATAACTTTTAATTTTAATCAGCAACGTTTCGCCACAAATTTTTGGCCATTATCAAGCAATTACACTTGTAAATAAAGATTAAGAAATGGTTAATAATTAAGCCATTTTATATAAAAAATGTTTTATTTTTATTTTATTTGTTAATCTGCGTCCACAGAAACTTATTTCGCATTACAGTACACAGTATGTGATTAAATGCCGGCTGGTAGAATCAAACCCAGGACTGCACAGATATCTTACGTAACAATAAATAGTAGTCTATGCACTAACGCACTCGATCACGAAATCGCACACAACACTAGATCGGTAGGATTTTTCAACAAACCTTCTTTTGAAAAGTAATTAATTTGTAAATCAAAAGGTTAAAATGAGTATTTATTTCACAAAAAAGGTAAATTAATTCGAACGAAATAACCGGTTCGAAACAATTTTTTTTTTATCGGAACGAAAAACAAATATTTCTAAACGATATTTACCGAAACGAAATTAATTTTCTAAAGAACAAAACCGAAACGAAATATAAAAACAAAATAATTTACCCTAGCATTTTTATATTACTTTCATATTTTTTTTTTTTTTACTTTTTAAAAATAAGCCAAATTATATTGTTTTATTGATTAGTCAATATTTTATTGAATTAACTTAACGTATGATAAAAAAATTTATTAAAGTTTTACTTATATAATTTTAATGCAACGTTTCGGCTAGGTTGTGCTTATTATCAAGCTATATTTTACATTGTGTATTATAATTTTTTTTTAATTAAATGAACTCTCAAAAATTAAGTATTAAGATTAAATTCATACATTTTACTTACTTATACATGCAGTTGTTTTATATATAAAAAATATAATGACAACTCACTAACTGCTTCCGTAAAAAGTGTGAGTAAAAAGTAATAATTAGTAAAATGGCATTTCGTACGAGAGCAAAATGCTCAAACAGTAAAATGCATATTACAGAAAAAATGATTTTAATCGTAGTCACAGAATGCCGAAATGATGGAAATTTAAGAGTAATCATGAAAAAGTAAAAGTTGTCATTAATTTATTGAGTCACCGAATAGATGGAATAGTTTTCAAACTTTGTGGCATATTCATAGAATAATAGTAGTTATCAAGTTAGAGCGAAAAAGCTGATTTTTTTTGCCATTAACAGTTTGATTCCATATCCATATACTTACTGTTAATTACAGATATTTATGTTACTCTGTACAACAGAAACAACCTCAATTACAGAGTCCGGACTCACCGATCCACAGTGTGGTAGTTCATATATATTTAGCTTGAGTAGGATTCGAATTCATGATCTTTGGATTCGAATTCCGTAACGCTACCCATACCACCGTACTGCCGGATATTTGTAAGCTTAATAAGATAAATAGAAAAACCGTGTATAAAAGAAGAGATTCATTATTTTTTCAACATTTATAATAAATAAATGCGATATTTTTTTACTATTCCAGCGATAATTCTTTGAAACTTTATATTAGAAGTTAAAAAGATCGATCCTAAAATATATAATTTACACGATAAAATTCCTTAACTATTAATTAAATACTAATGGTGCAATAATACTTGCAACAAATAATTTATTGTTTTGAAGTTTGAACTATTCATATTTAATTGATGTATTTTTTATTGCAGTTTAACTTTCTTTTATTAGAAGTTAACATATGCGACCGGACTAAAGTCTATCTTAAAAGATGAGTATATATCTTATAGTTTTCGCTCTATCGGACGAAAGTCTTTCTAAGCTCCATTCACATTACAATTAGTGTCAAATTCAACTATCTGTGACCTTATTTTGTCAATCATGGCAATTAAATTAAATTATCTTATTAAATTATTTACCAACAATTTATTTTAAATTAGCAAATGATTACTGCAATATACTGAAAACAGTTTTGTTTACGAACCTAAAATCACATCAGTTGGGCCGTAACTATTTTTAAATTAAAAATTTAAATAATACTCATCTTATAGTTTACAAAATTCTAGAATAAATTTCTAACATTTCTAATTAAATTTATTATTAAATATACCTCTCAAAAGAGTTTTAACTAGAATCAGGCTAATCCTGAATTTGTCAAATTAAGCTAAACCATATGGCCAAAAAAAGTTTAAATAAAGTTTAACATAATTTTCCTACCATATAGTTTTCTGAAAGTGAATTGAATTAACTTTTTTAAATCGGACTAGCATAAGATTAGCTAATTCAAAATTCAGGATCAGCTAAAACTTTTTTAAGAATCTGGCTAAAAATATTTTGCTAGTATTTTTTGTTTTGTACTGGGTGGAAAAAATTATCATGATTATTATCTGATGGGCAGTTTGGTGAATAAAATAAAAATTATTATTTAAAACAAACTATCACAGTTTTTAATTAAAACGAATACGTTTTAATTAAAACAGACATATATATTTCTTCTTTCAATGGCTGTCATAAGGAAGTATACATCGGTTGACTTCAAATTTTAGATGTGCGCTAATAATATTAGTATAGTCTCACTAAAAATTGAATTCTCTTCCATCCAACATGAGAAATAAAATATCAAAACAAAACATTAAACAAAAAACCTGAGATTCAGGCCAACTGATATGATGCAGGGCTCGCATGTGGAGCTAGTGTTCTTAAATATTTCTAATTGTAATCTGAATAAGCCTGAAGTTTCATTGTTAAAAAAACTAATTTAGTCGAAGTGCGTTTTGTTGATTTAAGGTTTCATTGTGGACTGGTGATAGAACAACAGCAAGTTTGTTCATTCTACTGACTGGCGATAGAACAGTTACTTCTCTGTTATTATTGCTCATTACGATCACCACTTCCCTTTCAATAATGTGAGTCGTATTTCTTACCTCCGGAGTAATTTCCAGGTCCGTTCCCAGGCGAGGAATTAAGGAAGAGTTCGATGTAGCGATGTTCCATGTGACCTTTGTCTTTTGCCATGGCTTTGACAGCGTCGTCGTGGGTGGCGAACTCCACGTCGGCTTCACCTGACGATCGGCCGGAGTTGTCGAGGAGTAAGTGGATGCCGATTGGGATGATTGGTTTAAAGAACTGGAATTTGTAAAATAATTTAAGTTCATAAACGTAATATTATTTTTATTATATTTCATGATATTAATTATAAAATATTAACATACTAAACTTCCATATGAATATTTATGTATGAAATGGACTGAAAAAGCTACATAAGGAAATATGTTCAGTTTTAATTGAAACTATATCAGGCGTATGCCATTTGCCATTTGGATCAGATCTAACTTACATTTACTGAATCAAATCACTTACTTATTTCGCTGAATTACTTCACTGACTGTATTTCCAATACTAGAATAACAGATTCTAATTTACTTTGAAGTAATTCACCCCAATAAGTTATATAGTTTGCTTAATTCAGTTAATTTAATTATGTGTCAAATTTATCTGAACTGATTTAATTGAATCAAGTGGCAAATGGAATACAGCTATTATGTAGCAAATCCTAAAAATAAAATCAGCTGTAGTATTATATTTAAAAATATATATATAACCATGAAGTGTGATAAAAAAGTTCTCGAATTAATTTAAAAAAAATTAAACAAACAGACAAGTTATCTAGTTCCATTTAATGTACTTATCTCCTCTAGTTATACATTTTTCCCAACGTCATTAATATTTCTGAAAACTGTCCAAAAACTAATCTTGTGAGATTCTCTATAACCTGCTGTATTAAATTTTTCTTTATAACATGAATTATATCGAATCGTCTTTTCAATGCAGATTTCATCTTAAGAAATAAAAGAAGTTTCCAGGGACTAAGTCAAGAGAGTAGTCAAATTCACAAATTTTTGTGGATGAATTGTCGCGTGCGCAATCATGATCAAGAATCAAACTTCGAGGTCCGATGATCGAACTTTTTCGCATTTCTCGCACAGTTAATCGTCGATTGGAGCATACTTCCTTCCCTCATTTGATCAACATAAGACTCATCAGTTGGTGTTGATGGTCAATCTTCTTCAGTTGATTCACGATCACTTTCAAAAATAGCGGATCACTCAAAACACTTGCCACGACTCCATATGTTCCCAATAAGCCTCTTTCAATATTTCATAGGATTTCGTAGCGTATTTATCCAATGTTCTACGCTGCCTGCTGAAGTCATTCATTATGAAAAACCGCCAAATGCACAAAACCGGTTTCACTAAAAATTTTGTGTCTTCAAAATAAATAAAAAATAACAAACGGAAAGTTATTCATGAGATTTTCTGCTGCTGCGAACCTCATCTCGTTAATCTTCTCCGTTAGCGCACAATTTAAACAGTTCGGGAACTTTTTGAAAATATCTCTCAATAATAAATAATAATGACGAACACGTGGAAAAAAACTGATCATAAGATCATGGTCCTTTACTAGTAACATAACATTATTGATAACTATCAGGAAATTGAATTAATAGTCGTGCAAGCAAATTTGAAAGGAATTTTTAATGTTTAAAGTACTATAATATATTTAATACTTTTTTTATTACACTATATTAGTGCTTCCCAAACTTATGGATATAAAAAGGCTGCCTTGAAGAAAATATTATATAAATTTGGTAATACAAACACATTATTATATTTATCAATACTTTTGAATTGAAGTTAATATGAATAATTATCAAATCGACTAATAGACATAAAACACCGAATACGCATTTTATTTAAACCTAGCAAACTATAAAATGCCGCTAAAAGTAAAATTAACCGGTTAATTATGAGTTCAAACCCCGGTTTATTAACGACAATTAGAATATTTATCATTGCCCAACACTAATAAAAAACAAAAATTAATCCAAATAATCAAATAGGTTTTTTTTAAGAACAAAATAGTTATTCGAATGAAAGTAAAATTTTCAAAGGTAATAATACCATAAGAGCTTGTTTTATCAGTAATATAACAAGAGAGTGAGAATAAATTGAAAATAATTTGACAGATTTTTCGAAAAATTGTTGCGAGGTAATAAGTTTGAGAAAGATACTGGAGAATTATTTTCTAATTTATCGAACTCTCGAGTTATATTTAATTAGATTATTTTTTGACTTAGCTGGTGAAGTCGATTCATCGAACTTAAAAGATTTTGAACTGGGTGCATATCGATTGATTACTTATTAATGTATTCTTGGAAGTTGTTTACAAAATTTATTGGTGTATGTATCTAAAATACAACTAAATCTATTTTTTGTCATACATTTTACTTGATGCGTTGACAGTTTTAAATAATTATTTGACATCTACCTATTATTTGTCATAAACAAAAAAGCATCTACCGAGATAATTTCCGGGAATAATCACAAGAGCTTTATTCTCAGTATAATAATGACAGGATTGGTTAAAACGCAGACACGTGACATACAATGAAGCATTTCATTGGTTTTGAGAAACGTCAAAAAATAATCGGTTAAATTTTTATAAACAACGAATACTTGATTGCTTTGTAATGGACGAGCGCAAATGACGTGAAAAAATCGCGACACAAAAGATGGAGCGTTTTTATCTAATGTCATTTGCTTGAGTCACCTCAAAGCATTCAAGTTAAGAAAATTAAAGTTTAACCTAATGAAAACAGGACGCTCGAATGGTATTTGTTACGATAATTTCACGACTGAATACTATTTAAAAGTACAATTATAGGCGTATTCCATTTGCCATTTGGATCAGATCTAACTTACATTTACTGATCCAAATTACTTATTTATTTCGCTGGATTACTTCGCTGACTGTATTTCCAATACTAGTATTACAGATTCTAATTTAATTTGAAGCAATTCATTCGAATAAGTGCATCAGTTTATTTAATTCAGTTCATCTAGTCATGTATCGAATTTAACTGAACTGATTTAAGTGAACCAAGTGGCAAATGGAATACAGCTCATTATACACAATTTGGCTTAACAAATATCACCTAGATGTCACCAATGTCAAAAACTCATAGCGTTGTTTTCTACTTGTCACGTATATGACTTTACTTTTCTTTCATATGAAAGAAACATGTACTTTCTTCTCTAGCGACGAAAAGTATAACTTTCTCAGTTGAGACAAAAAACTTTCTGATAGGATCGTGAAAATATTATTTTTATATCTTTAAACATACTAAATTTGTTTGCATTATTTCGCGACCCCCTTAACAAAACTAACGACCTACAAGGGTGCCACAGTCCACAGTTTGAGAAGCCTCAATAAAAATTAAATTCATTTTACGAACGATTCCGTATTAGATCTTCTTGACTTACATATGCTACATCTTGCTGTGTCGCCTTGAATGGAAGACCACGCATGTGGACGCAGTGCACGCCGATGTTCCTGCGGTCGCCGCCCATGTTGCCGTTGTGACCGCCGAACTGTTTCATGTTTCCGCCGCCCGGCCCGTTTCGATATCCACCTCCAGGACTGTTACCTACCCACGGTGAATTGTCATAGTTGTTATAATCTGCAATCAAGGCAATTACATTTGTTCCATACACACATTTAGCTGTTATTCACATATCAACGTACATGAAGCGAAAGGAATATTTGCATAATACATGCAATAAAACTAAATAAAATATAATACATACATTATCAGTTGTATTAGTCGAAACAAAAAGAAAATGTTGCTTAACTACATTCAATTCGAATACAATTATATTCGAAAGTAAATTTAAAACATAATATTCGAATAAATACAAAATTATTCCTATTTATTCAAATAAACAAAAAAATATATCTTAAAATAAAATACATTTCAATATTCAAAAGTTTAATTTTAGATTCTCCAATATGTTTGAATTCACATTAAAGAAAATACAAGGTTATATTTTATATAACTACATAAAAACTAATAAAGTTTAGAAAAAAAAACGTATAACAAAAATAACATACATGTTAAATGAACTGAAACAGACTTATGGCAACAGGAATTTCCAAAGCTTATAGCTTTTATAAATTTGTATAAAATACGGATGTAATATTTTTAAGCATAAACTAACAAAAAACAAGCATTTTCATAAAGTTAGTTAGCTAGTATCATCACTTTTAATTTTCTTATTTGCGAATGTGTTCGAATTTGGAACGGGGTTCTACATGATAATAAATATAGTGTTAACGGCTAATCCACTTTATGAATATGTTGTAAAATCAATATTACGAGTAAATACAAATAAATGCCAAATAAATATTGATAAGCACATACATAATATGTTTCACTACGTCAAATAAACTCTTAATATGCATTTCTATTTCTGGTGTAATTACCTTTGTAATTCCTAGAACCTCTATTATTATTTTGTTGGAATCTGTTGGGCCCTCCAAATCGGTCTCCTCTATCATAGGGGGCAGGTCTGTTATTGTATGCCATTTGTGGACCGCCACTCAATCTTCTGTTGGGTCCTCCAACTGCTCCGTGTATTTCAAACAGACTGCTGCGAAATATCTCTATGTACCTGCGGAACAGTTCAATATCTCGTTAGTTTCTCACCAAAATTTAACTGAATCCGTCACTAGTTGTGCGATCGCTGCGAATTTTTGTTTCGACTGCGTTTTGAATGATTCATGCATTGGCGATTTGACTGTTGTAGTTTTGTGATACTAGTTTTCATTTGGGACAAACATTTTCATTGTTTTGAACGATGGTATGAAGAAATTTAAGTTAAATTCATGCTCGTGCAAATTTATGGTTGATTTTTTATTAAATAACGTTTATAAATATATCTTTAGAAATCGAAGTTTAAATTTATCAATTAGAAAATATGGTGTTTTTTTTTCTGCCCATAAAATCAACATATAGAGAACCTTCTTACCTTCGTGTCCCAACTAGAGAGGCAACATTTATTTTACCACATAAAGAACATTATATTTTTTGATAAAATATAATGTTTCTCATACGTCACGCTTAAAAAATACACGCAAATACATTTTATTCGAATCGAAGTATTAAAGATTTTACATATTTTCGTTTATCTTTGTTTTAAATAAAATACGATTCAAAAATGACTAATGTGGGACTATAACTATCTTCTATTTGTATTTTATTTTTTATAGATTATTTTAATGACCTTATTTAATAATTATACATTTGTATATTACAAATCTGTGCATTCCTTTAAATGTGATGGAACAAAAATAGTTTAATGCTCAGGCGCACAGAAAATGAGTTAACAATTATGAAGAAAAAAATATAGTACGGCTTTCTGATAATTTAAATTAGGTACTCAATGTATGTATTTAACTTAGTTCAATACATTGCGGTGCAACTGAGCATAAAAAAATATTTTAGAAATATGATTTGTACGTTCCATCTCTGCTACAGTGTAGTTATTTTTTCTTTTTGTATGTGTCTACCTCATTCAGAATACGAAAGCGTGTTACTTCTAATCTGATGCATATTTCGTTTTGACTATGTAATGTAAATCACTAATAATTTAAATATGAAAAGCGTTGCGTGTATTTTTAAAGACAATCGCATAACAAATAGACCACAATAGCAAAATATAGTATCTATGTAAACTGCTAAATTAAGTATATTTATATTGAATGTAAATTGAATATAAATATACAAAAATAGCGAGCCTGAGGATGGGAACCCACCCGCCCGAAACCCCACCTGTGTCCTATTCTTTCCCGATGTTTGAGCAGAGCTTTCTCTGCCACTTCTTTGCTAACAAACTGAACGTAAGCCTCCCCAGTACTCCGCCCTGAGTAGTCATTCACAATGGTAATCCCGTTGGGCACTATCTCCATCCCTACCCAAACAACCCATTGCATATAAACACTCCCTTCCACAATGTCAATACATCAAATAATTAATACATCATCAAGCTGTTCAACACTACCCACAACACTATCATCAACTATAAAACATCAAACACGCCGATTGTCAACACAAAACTAACATTCATTTCATTTCAAACTTATATAAACAATAATAACTCGAACTCATCTGTCATAAAAGAGATTTTAACATTCCATATTCGACTTAATATTATTCATATAAATTTCACTTCAAAGTCTAATAAAAGTACATTTAAGGTTACAAAATTTAATAAAATATAAGGAAACATTTACAATCGGCGTGAATAATTTTCTGTACGGTAAAAACATCAGATGTGAATGTTGTTTTTACCTTACCGTTCTTATCAACTTTATCAAAATGAAAATGTTGTTAAAATCAAAATATACCTGTAAAGAACTGTGCAATTTCTTCTTTAGAACAACCAAATGGAAGGCCTCGTAATCTAACGCAGCCATCTTCTGCGAATGAGTCTTCTGGACCGCTACGTTTTACTACCCATTCCATTTCTGCACGATTTACTTTAAAAACTTTAAACATAAATATATTCAGACATAAAAAAATCAATACCCTGACTCTCATACTATATTTTAGAGCTATAATACCTACCTTCTATATATCTGTTTCCCATGTGATCTCTATCACGTTTAAGTGCTGCTTTTAAATCTTCATCGTCAACAAATTCTACAAAAGCTTCGCCGCTGGGCCTGCCTTCTCTGGATGTTGTCATGTGTATTCCATTCGGACCGTTAAGAATTTTAGAGTCACGGAAGAATTTAATAATTTCTTCAGCTGTTGTAGACCACGGTAAACCTCGCAGTTTGACAACATATCCGTCTTCCTGATCTCCTCCTCCAGACATGTTTCTTTCTGTTAAGAATATTTATGAATAATTAAAAAATTATCAAAGAAATGCATAATTTTGTTAATAAACCATAAGCTTTAGTTATTAGATACATTATTTATAATATACTGATAAAATTACCTTTAATAATTTTAAATTACAACGCAGTACAGCGTTCGTAAACCTGTCGCTTTCACAAGCAGAGAGCAAACAAAAAAATGGCGGCTATAGAAACCACCAACAACAGTGTTGCCAAACATAGGAGAAATGAAATTCATAACTTATGTCGTCAAATAGCATTATTTTTAGATTTCATGCGAAATTTATTTTAAAATATAAATCACGCAGTTTACTATAATTAGATAAGTAAAATTCTCGTAGTACATATTAAAAATGTACCGATTATAACAATGCGCATGCGTTATTGTAATGATTAAAGTTCTGTATAAATATAAAATGATTTATTGTTGTCGTTTTCGCATTATTTTTATTAATTCTGTTTTTTATACATAATTTTACATTAAAATAGTTTTATTCACTCTCTTATTAAATGACCCAACTCGTAAAATTGATTTTTTTTGCAGAAAAGTAAATGATTGGAATGCGACTTGTTCATGTAAAGCTAGTTGAGAAGGAAATTGCAAACATAACAGCAGAAACGTATGCATAGTAATTGTATTTGGTCTATAATTATTGCACTGGGGTACAGAACATTATTGTTTACATCCATTTGTCATGTTCATAGTTATTACAATACTTACAAAACACAGTATATTTTTTTAAAAAACTAATACATAATAATATTATTATTTATTAAAATTAAACTATTTTGTACAATATACGGGTAATATTAATAAAAACTTAGAAAATACTAAAAATATAAGAATATAACAAAGAAATATTGAGCCTGCAGGCTTATGGTCAATCAAAAGTGCAAAAGTAGGATATATACGAGTATTATCTTTGAGTGCTCATTTGTTCAATTTTTACTATATGTGTTTCAGCGCCATCTCTAATTAGTGAGATATTATCGTTATCAGTAGGTGCTTTTTCTTCTATTATTAATTATGATAATAACAAATAACTCTAGCTTTGCAGAAAATTATTTAGTTCAATCATTATATTTAGTAAATATTCTATAGCAAAAGAAATATATTATTTCCAAAACACTAAGAAAACTGCATCCCAAAAACAAACTGAATACGCCTCCAAATGATGCTAAAAAATACAAATCACATCTAAATTTTTCACAGTAATAAGACCAATAGAAATGTATATAGTCATAAAAATTAGTTCTTACACAATAAATAATATGTTGAAGTAATAGTGTCTCGAAGCATTTCTGTCTGATAGAAACTGCCGAAATAAATATGTATTGCCATTCTGTCAAATATTTCATCTTCTTTCTTCAAGTTACTAAAACGAAATCAACAAATTACTTAAAACGATAATAGATAAATTAATAGAAGTAGATCAGATTAAAATCATATTTCTGTGAAATAAGAAAATGCAGAACAACGTATTAAACTTTACATTTTGTTTTACTAATGAATACTTACTAGAAATTTGAAATAGTAGGAACATTAGAACTCATTGGAATACTGGATGTTTGTACAGCATAAAACACATCATTACATTGAGATGGACAAACGCAAGAGATAATTTTCATAGAATCCGAATGATTTGATAAAGAATTTTCAATAAATGATTTTTTAGATGGATTTCGATATATAGCATCTGCAAAAGGAATCATTACAATTAAAGATTTGAATTGCAATCATTTTAGGTAGGTGGCTCAGTGCTATCGTGTCGGCCTGTTGATTTAAGAATCTACGTTCGATTCCCACTGACGTAAACAATTTTACCACATTTAAATTACCCCCGTACAACCCTTCTACTAAGGGGTCACGATTTGACGGGTGGTAACCATACTTCACGCGTATTAATATAACACTTACCGAAATCTGCGACGATGAAGTGCCACACCTAGTAATGGGTAAAAGGCATCATATATTTATTTTTTTATAATTTCGAGGATACAACTTTTTTCAGGGTAGGTTGAATTTTTTTGTAGGTAAATTATAAAAATAATATATTTAAGTATACTATCGCACCTCAACAACTCTAAGTTTACTGTTGTAAGATCATGTTAGTATAGGTGAGGGATGTAAGAGATGTATGCGAATGGTTAAGGGCGTATGTGACTTTGTAGCAGGGCTGGATTAACACTGTGAGGGGCCCTAAGCACACAGATTTTGCTCCCCCCCCAGTTTCAAGAAAATTAGTTTTTATTCATAGAATGAAGTAATCTCGTTTGTAAATAATTTATAATTGTATGTACCATTGTTTTTAAACGGTACAATTGAAAAGAGAAGAGAAGGTTATTGCCAGGAAAATAAGTAAGTGAATATTGACCCTATTAGTAGATCTTCATAAATTGACATAATATACAATGCGTAACTACATGAATAACTTTTACAATGGGGGATTCAAGTGGTAGAGCTTTTTAATATATATTTATTAAAATAAATTCTTGACCGTACATCATATTTAATACAATATAAAACTATACCATAAATGATATCTTTATTGCTGAAATATGAAAATTAAAGTTGAATAATTTGAAACGCTCATTTAAATTTCGCACTGCCATATTGCAATTACGTAGTTGCATTAAGCCAATCACAGAGCTTTGGCTGAAACGTTTGTCGGTGCTCAATTTTACTAAGAGGATGACGAAGAAGAAACAAGCATTCAGCATTCTACGATTCTACCAATGACGTATAATACTAGACGAATTATGTCGGATTCAAGTCAATGCTGTGTTGTGAAGCAGAAAGGCATGGAGTAACTTGATGGTCCGCCGGGTGCACGGTAAGGAGCGAGTACACTTTGATGTTATGCAAGTTGCTCCTTGCCGCGCACCCGCCTCACAAACCAGTTATTCTATCCCTTTTTGTTTTTTTTAAATTATTTTAAATAAGCCGAAAAGATATAATTTTAAAAATAGATTAAAAGGATTACAGGCTTAATTTGTTGAAAAGATGTACAAAAAATTGAAACACAATTTTTAAAACATTCTTTTATTCAGAAGCGACGTTTCGGCTAAAATTCTGGCCATTATCAAGCAAAACAAGAGTATAAAACTGAAGTTACATTGTACAATTATTAAAATTAAAACATGGTTCAAGAACCACTTAGTAAAGCAAAATTCATTGAGATGAACAGAATTTTGGCCGAAACGTCGCTTCTGAATAAAAGAATGTTTTAAAAATTGTGTTTCAATTTTTTGTACATCTTTTCAACAAATTAAGCCTATAATCCTTTTAATCTATTTTAAAACTATCCCTTTTTGCTTCACAACAAACGCCGTTGTTATCCGTCTAGTTATGTTTTGTCTGAGGATTCTACTGATAACGACACACGTTACGTGAAGTTACGTGTTATTTATCTGTTTTATCTGTCTCTCTTTAAGCTAAGATGCAATTACGTCATATTCGTTTGTTTCGAAAATTTAAATATTTTTATCATGCTTAATACAAGTTTAAAAATAAATAAAAAATTTTGGGTATAATTATTTTATTACGTAGATTAATATATAGAAAATTCAAAAAAGTCTTGTAAGGCCCATTTCCGCGGGGCCCTCAATGTGTTGGGATGCTAAGCACTGCTTTGTAGATAGTTTTTAAGATAGTGTGTATCCGGCGATAGACAATAAAGGTTCTAAATGAGGTATTTGTAAATGTTTAAATAAAATTGATATACATATTTCCTGTACTTTGTTTATTATTATCCTGACAAATACCGGAATAGAGAAGTGCAGAAAGAGTAGTATTAATTCAGAAAAAGTTCACATCATATACTCGTATATGCTAAAAATTATCAGAAGAAGTGGGTTATGTATACGATAACAGTAATATGGTAATTTTCAATAAAAATATAACAAGAGAGTGAGAATAAATTGAAAATAATTTGACAGATCTTTCGAAAACTTGTTGCCAGGCAATAGTCACGAAAGCCCATAGGGCTTGAGTGGATATTGCCAAATGGCAACAAGTTTGAGAAAGATACTGGAGAATTATTTACTACTTTATCCAACTCTCGAGTTATATTTAATTAGATTATTTTTTGACTTAGCAGTTGAGGTCGATTCATCCAACTTAAAAAATTTTGAACTGGGTTGATTGACTAAATATTATTGTATTCTTGGAAGTTGTTTCAAAATTTGTTGGTGTATATCTGTATCTGAAATGGAACTAAATCGATTTTTTTCGCACATTTTACTTGACGCATTGACAGTTTTAAATAATTATTTGACAACTATCTATTATTTGTCCCAAACAAAAAAGCACCTACAGAGATTATTTCCAGGAATAATCACAGTATAATAATGACAGGATTGGTTAAAACGCAGACACGTGACATACAATGAAGCATTTCATTGGTTTTAAGAAACGTCAAAAAATAATCAGATAATATTTTTGACATTAATTTAAATTCGTTGTATTGTATTTCCTATTTCCGTAACAACGAATTTAAATTAGAAAAAAATAAACAAAGCCCCAAAATATACAGCCAACCCAATCTCGATATGTTGGCGTACACAGAAGGGTTTATTTTGCTATCACCGGGTGATTATTATAAATGACGACAATCCCCCTAATCTTCCTCAGGCTCGTTCCATAGTAGTGTTTTGGGCTCTTTTATCTCGAAAAACTGTTCGAGAAATCGATGAAAATGCCTTCCAAAACCTAATACTAGTAGTATATTCCGAAAATGAACCACGGTGCGGTTCAATTTTACCACGGTTACGGTTAGAATGATGTCATTTTGTATGTAAAACGAAACACTTTCACGATGACAGATGAGTTTCGAAATGTGATATTTATTTAATATGGAAAAATGTTTATATTATAAAAATATTGTATTCTGCATCACCCCTGATTTAACTTAAATATAGGGATATAAAAATAACACAAAGAAAAAATAAATATGAGCTTCAGAACAAGTAATAAATTCATCTAATATTAATATATACTGTTAAATAATAAAAATACATTTTGTTTCACATGTTTATTTATCAGTCATCATAAAAATATAGTTTTATAAGACAAAAATCCACAAACACTGCAAAAGCCGCCAAACACGTTTCAAACTTGTCAACAACAGCTGTGAAGTAACCACAAATTTCAAAAACCGTGTTCCGTAATGAAACCGGTTACTGAAAAAACTAACCATGGTTAGTGTAGTTCATTTTCGGAATACACTACAAGTGTCTGCAGAATGTTGCGCCTTTTGGAAGACCACGGTCTTCTTCATTTAATTGAGTTCATAATTTGGTTGCCTATGCATCAGTTAATTATTATGTTATACAAAACTTCAATTAAATGCATTATTTTACAAAAAAAATTGTTGAAATTTATGACAAAACTTATGGGACATAGATAAAAAATATATTTTTGGACACAGGGCTTGGTGTAGAATATAATATAATTTTATTCAATTGTAGACGTTTGTCAGCCATTTTGCGCTATGAGTTGTGTATCACTTATGTAAATTTTATACATTATTTATTATTTATTGACTTTACATAACTGTGTTATGTTTTAGAATTACGTGTATTGATAATGGGGATATACACCTCCGAAACATCTACAATTGAATAAAATTATATTATATTCTACAGCAAGCCCTGTGTCCAAAAATAATTTTTTTTACCTATTATATTGGTGAGGCTTAACTATCCGTTTTCATTATGAGACATACGTTATTTATTATTTTTTTTAAATATTTTTGTGAAATGTGAACATATGAAAAGATCTTGTTGATATGCCTAATAAAAGCAATGTATGCAATTGCATGGAATCCACTCTTTACTTATAATAAATGAACCGATTTTTTTCGAAAAACGTGTCAAGCAATAATTGTTCTAAATCAAATATAATAAACACTATCATTTTCGAAGTAAACATACTTAAAAAAAAAAACATCCATAAACTTGTGAAGTCTCTTACAACTTAACCTTAGTTTTTGACTTAAAAGCTTAAATATAAAGTTTCAGTCTACTATATAGGTCGGAAAAGTAAAATTAGATTTAAAAAAAATCTAAACTGCAGATATCAAAGGAGGATCAATCGATCCATTCGTCCTGCCATGCGGGCATTCAGTTTAAAATGAAAACAACAAAAACGCTTGCTACCTATTTACAGTAGATTGTTTATTTAGTTGTCTGCTAAACTGAAGCGAAATGGTGGAATTGAATAGATAATACAAACATTTTTAAATTACTTACTATAATTTTTCGTTAAACAAACTATATCTTTCACGCCACAAATACGTCTATCTGAAAATAAGTAAAACTATTATAAATAATTAAACAATTTTGAATTAATTGTTGGGAGTAATAAAGTACGAGCTCTGATTTAAGATGTTAATAGTTCTTTCAAAATTCAAGTAAGTACTTAACCCATTTTGTTGCTGTAGCATTCTTGACATTGAATTTAATTCCAACTGTCTAGCACGAATAATTTTACTAATGGTCGGTTTTATAAAGAACAAAATAAATATGTTTAAATTAACAAATGCGAATCAATTTACTTTATTTGATGACATATATAACTTTATTGTAAAAGTGCGACTGTCATTTGAATAAATAAATTATAATTTTCCACTTGAACATTATTTGTTCTTTATTACTATGATACAAAGTATAATAACAACTCCATACAACGTCACAGTTGATTAGTATTCCTACACATACATTACTATAATCATAATTATTATCCCATTATGGGGTATGGCTCATTGGTGTCAAGTCGGCCTGTGGATCCAAAGAACCCTGGTTCGATCCCCACAGCCGACAAAATATTTTCACCTATTTAAAATTTCCTCTGTGGCTTCCCCACCACTAACATCTTTGGGGGCCATGATTTGACGTCTGGTAACCGCAATTCACGCGCATAAATATATCACTTACCGAGATCTGATTCGGCAGAGTGCCACACCCAGTAATGGGTAAAAGGCGTGATGATATATTTATATTTATTTATTTATTTTATAATTATTATCAATTAAAATTAATTTTACATATTCTAATGAAAAATAAAATCTTGTGTGCACCACGGACATTACTAGATGATAATACCGTTGCCCTTGGTGTTGAGTCTGCCTGTGAATTTGAGAACCCGGATTCGATTCCAACAGCCGACAAACAATTTTCACCACATTGAAACTACCTCTGTAGCTTCCCCTTCACATTATAGGGGGCCGTGATTTGATGGCTGGTAATCGCACATACGCGCAAAATATTTCACTTACCAGGATCTGCTACGGCAGACTGCCACATTCAGTATAAGTTGAAGGCGTGATGATATATTTATTTTATTTCATATTTATATTAAGGGCATAATGAAGTTTTTTTGGCGTGAGACGTGATTTTGAGCTCGATGTATTAGCCGACGGTTAAAAACACGTCAAAGGCCATAAAAGCAAGTTACCCCTTGGTACAAACATAACTTTAGAAAAAATATTTCTGAACGAAATTTTCCACATACATTTAATGGTTGTTGTGGTTAAATTTAATGTGCGTAACTATTGGAGCGGGAAAACAACAACAACTTTAATCACCGTTACAGCTTAATCGGTTTGATCAAATGTTGTGATTTTTTTTTATTATTTAAAAGTGTGGTTCGCGTGAATTGAATTAAAAACTTTGCTAATTTTGAATGATCGAAGAATGCATGCGTTGCTATGCATTTGTAATTGACACTTTTAAGATGAATAACATTCGAAGCTCACATTTTTGACGTTACGAAAGAAACTTTTATGTAATCATGGTTATTTATTTCGTCTTTTGCCTGTTACTGCTTTGATAATGGTTCATATTAGGACCAAAACATCAACAATAAAAATTTTGTAACACCTTACATCACAGCCAGTACTTCATTATTCCCAACAAATTACATTATATATTACTTGATTTGGGGTAAGTAAAAGGCAAGCATTTACAATAATGTAAAATCGAATTCATTCTACACTCAACGCCACAGTTTGTATCTCTATAGGTTGGAAAATATTCAAGTTCTTTCTCATCCTCGAATAAACAATTCCTTTGCTCAGCTTTCAACGATTTAACACTATCTGAAGATGTAAGCTTGGTCCCCAAAATTCTAATATTCGTTTCCGTTCCATTTCCTAGTATTTTTTCGATACTTGCTATACCAGGATAATCTTCAGGACTATGAATTAATACCTTAAATAAAATCAATTACTTACTCTCAAAGATGAAGCCTCTTCACATAAAAATGAAATATACGCAGTTTAATATGAGAAATAATAGTTGTTTAATTTTACCCATGCTGTTACTATTACAATCTTTAAAAATATCTTCTTCATTGAAACGTTAGAAAATATATGTCGCGAATTTTCCAGGCCACTAAAACATCTTTAAATATGTATAAATTGTTCGATGTGTGGTTATTAAATAACGAGACTAACGCTGCTACAGACGAAGTACGCATGCGCCAAACACCAGCGACCGTCAGCTTTTTAGCGTGAAGCTTTCTCTTTCGAATGCAGTATCTCTCGCTTCTGTAAACAAATCCTTATAGCCGTAGCAGTCGTTCTAATTAGAGTTGTTAAATGCAACATTAGAGCAACGAATGTGAAATTTCACATGTAACAAAACTGCTACTGAAACTTATAATTTATTGAAAAAAGTACCCGAATTGTGGAAGGACAAGTCATGGTTTCTCCATCAAAACAATGCGCTGGCTCATTCCGCAATGTCTGTCAAGAGATTTCTAGCCAAGTACAGCACCCCAGTGTTGGACCATCCGCCTTGTTCGCCAGATCTTGCACCGTGCGACTTCTATCTGTTTCCTAAGGTGTAATTTTCCTTAATAGCAATAAGATTATAGCTTTGAAAGAGAAACGGGCACGCGTTCTGAAGGAGCTGACAGAAGAAGAGTTCCAGCACTGTTTCGAACAATGGAAGATTCGTATGGAGCATTGTAGGGATAGAGGAGGGGTGTATATTGAAAGTGATAATAAGTAAATAGATATGGAATCAAAATAAAATGTTAAAATAGCATCAGTCTCGTTATTTAATAGCCACACCTCGTACTTGTTTATTCCCATTTATAAAATGCGTGCAAAGTATAAATAAAAACTTTCTTTACAACGAAAAAAATAGTAAAATCTAGACAAATCTTATACACCTCCTGATGTTATGATTAATCTAGCCCTGGGACTAGTTAAATCTTTCTCTCAAATAATTTATGAAACAATTCCATATTAAACGCCTATTGTTCCATTTTTCATGATATACTCGATATTTGATTTTTCTTTACCTTAATACTTGTTGAGCTCAAAGTGGAAACAGCTTTAGAAATATTTTCAGTTTCTGGATTTATTATAATTGACAAACCCATCTGAACACCATAAAATAAAGTGCGAAATTTTTTAAAATGTTGACTAAAAATAAATAATAAATTATGATTATGTGTATATTTATTAATATTTAAATTTCTTAGGGTTAGTTAACAGATTTTTCATTCAAGTGACAGATTAGTCATTTAACAGCAGTGTTGTAACTTATTTATAAAATTTTATCTAGATACATGAATTATTGGCAGATTCATAAAATTGATTAGCCTCTCCGTTTCAAATTTACGGACGGTAAAAATACGAAAAAATCTAAATTATAAAACACTAATAATCTTTTGTAAATAGCTTTCACCTAAAAAATTTTAGTAAAAGTTAGTTAACTTCAGATTTAATTCTCTTTACGAATCTGTCTGTTAGATAATATACTTTTATCTATTATCTTATTAAGATATATGTTTTTAATTTTATTTACTGTTTTCTTATCTAAATAAAAATACAAATTATCTTTATCTAGTTAATAACCAATATTTATTTTTCTCTCATTTTTAACGATATATGATATATTTTTGAAATGATACGTAAGTTATCACTTATAATATAACTAGTGCATTGAATATACCAATATATTTTTTTTTTGAGCTCACGAGTGCTTTTGTTACTATGGAAATATGCATGAGTCGAAGACAAGTGCAGATTTCCTAAAAGCAACAAAAGCCCGAGTGAACAGCGGGAAAAATATTCTGGGAATATTCAGTGTACATCTTATATTCGGTAAGAATATTGCCCCACGATAATATTTAATATTTTGACATGCTTATAATAAAATTCATTTGATCATTTTATCAGAAAACCTAGTTGGTAGGTAACTAAAGAAAAATTAGAGTAAAAATGTCAATCAAGACAGGCGGTAGTTGTCGACGCCAAGATCAAGCAGCCTACGGCCGGCGACACTAACTGTCTGTATTACAGTAATATAAACTTTGAGCCAATATTCGAAAATTGTAATTCCATTTATCTTTTTATTAGCCGATAAATTAGTCACGTTAAACATATGATAATTTACTACATAACATCCTTGTTTGTATTAGATACAATTTTTGTATTAATTATTACTTTACAAGCTATTATTTCCCTATATAAAATTTTTTTCAATCAATTTTTCGTTCCTCCCGACTTCCGGAATATTTTGGTTTTTCGCGACTTGTCCGACTGGCGGCAGCACCTTACGCTCAGTTCGACAACTTCGGCTCTCGAGCTCGCTTCGTTCTCGATCGGAACGAAAACCAGAAGTACAAAACTAAAATTTATTGACTTTTGACATTGCGAGTTACCAAATTTGTGTAAAATATATGTTTAAAGTTCATATGCAAGTATTTCTGTATTCAAAAATATATAATCAAGACAGGCGTTAGTTGTCGTCGCCAAGATTAAGAAGAAAACGGCGACACTGACTGTCTATATTACAGTAATATAAACTTTGAGCCAATATTCGAAAATTGCAATTCCATTTAACGTTTTATTAGCCGATAATCGTCTTTGGTATCAATTAAAAGGTCTTTTGAAGGGCTTACATGCAAAATTGGAATTTTATCGATTGGCAATTGTTATAATGAAAGTACTTCAAAACCTACCGTGTTTGACATCAAATGAAAGGTCTTTTTAATGACTTACATGCAGAATTGAAATTTTTTCGATCGGCTATTGTTTTAGCGAAAGTGTTCCAAGCCCTATCGTGTTTGGTACCAAATGAAAGGTCTTTTGAAGGGCTCGCGAGCAAAATTTAATACTTTTCGATTATTTATTTATTTATTTATTTATTTCAATATATTTTAAGATTCTGTAACCAGTCTTAAAGTGAAAGTGCTTCAAAACCAATCGTCTTTGGTATCAATCGAAAGGTCTTTTGGAGGGCTTACATGCAAAATTGGAATTTTATCGATTGGCAATTGTTTTAATGAAAGTACTTCAAAACCTACCGTGTTTGACATCAAATGAAAGGTCTTTTTAAGGACTTACATGCAGAATTGAAATTTTTTCGATCGGCTATTGTTTTAGCGAAAGTGTTCCAAGCCCTATCGTGTTTGGTACCAAATGAAAGTATTCCAAGTTAAGTAACATTTTAAACACTGGGGTCACTAAGGTTTTTTTTAATTAATTTTTTTTTATTTGACCCGATATTTTTTAAAAATGTCGATAAGGTTTTTTAAATTCGAATATTTTTCTTGGCTTAATTAGATATCACTTTTTTTAAATCTGTAATATATAGATATTACAATTTTTGGGGAAGGAATCTTCGCAATCTTGGCGTACCTTTAACAATGTAATTGTTTTTTTGGAAGATTTTTATACAGAAAACTATTGTGATTATACTGAGAATAAAGCTCTTTTGATTATTGCCTGGCAACAAGTTTTCGAAAGATCTGTCAAATTATTTTCTATTTATTCTCACTCTCTTGTTATATTATTACTGATTATTTTTTGACGTTTCTCAAAACCAAATGCTTATTCCCGGGAATAAATGTGTGAAAACAATCGATTTAGTTCCATTTCAGATATAGAAGTACACCAATAAATTTTGGTAACAACTTCTAAGAATACATTAATAAGTAATCAATCGATATGGATCCAGTTCAAAATCTTTTAAGTTGGATGAATCGACCTCAATAGCTAAGTCAAAAAATAATCTAATTAAATATAATTCGAGAGTTCGATAAATTAGAAAATAATTCTTCAGTATTTTTCTCAAACTTGTTGCTATTTGGCAATAGCCACTTAACTAGCAACAAATTTTCTAAAATTGCACTAATTCAATTATTACTTATTATTCATTCATTTCCAAGACAACAGATATGAAACACTATCGTTTGTTTAAAGTCATGGGGCAATAATCTGTTATATTATCCTAGCTTTAATAACCGAGCACTTATTAGTATTTGATATTTGATAATTAAATTTTAAATTGTAAACATGTTAAAACTTACGATTCAGTTTTAGTATTGAACGAACAACAGTAACCATCATGCGTCAAAGAAGTTTTAAAAATTTCACTGCATGGTATAATTTGTTGCTCCCATCTGCATTTCAGAAGTATGTCATTACAGTCGGGCTCTATTTGTCTGAAGATTTTTTCCACACTGTAGTTACCATTCAGACGGAATACACTATCTAATAGAGCGATGATGCTAGATTCAACATCAACTGGTTGCGTGTAGCCTATGAGAGAAGGAATTGCTGTCCTAACTTCGTCCAGTGTGATATCTTCAGGGAGAATTCTTCATTACGTGAATCATTCATAGTATTAAATAGTAGTTTTGATAACAAGGGAGGAAAGTTCGTCATTATTTGTCGAGAGCGAAGATTGAAACCTGAGAGCGTAGCTCGAAGGATCAATCGCTTGAGGTAAATAATGGCACTTTACTCACGTCTTATATACGATATTTTATACACAAACGGAAAAATTGGTTAAAGGAAAATGCATGTAGATCACTTTTATATAATTATCGTTTAAATTATTAATTATTTCACGTTTGTCCAACGTTTCGAGAATAAAATCTTGCCCATCATCAGCGACCATCGGCGAGTAATTACCCATTAATGATAAAATTAAAAATCAGTAAATGCAACTTTTATTGCACAGTGGTTTCCATAGTTGTATCAGAACTTTAATATTTACTTTACCGTGAACAATAAGTAAATAGCTGTATTCCATTTGCCATTTGGTTCACTTAAATCAGTTCAGATAAATTAGACAACATGACTAAATGAACTGAATTACGCAAACTGATGCACTTATTGGGGTGAAATACTTTAAAGTAAATTAGTTTCAGTAATTCTAGTACTGAAAATAAAGGCAGCAACGTAAGCCAGCGAAATAAATAAGTGATCTGATTCAGTAAATGTAAGTTAGATCTGATCCAAATGGCAAATGGAATACGCCTAATATTACATATCAAGGTCCTGTTTATTTTGCCAACAATTTGACAGCTGTCAATTTTGAAATCTATTTTTCTTTTTCTTCTATTTGTACAAGTATTGTAACTTACTAACTTCGAACTGTAAGTGATTTTTTTTATGTTTTACATTCTTGACCTAAAAACTATCACTTACAGTTCATGGTACGTAATATACTATTTTTAGAATATCTGTATTGTAAGTTACTCACTCATTAATGACTAAATTGAAATACAGTAAGTGGAACTTTTATTGCACAGTTGGTTTTCATGATTACATCAGGACTATAATATTTACTTACCATCTACCGCGGACAGTAAGTAAATAGTATAGATCAAGGTTCTGTTTATTTTGACAACAATTTGACACCTGTTAATTTTGAAACCTATTTTCCTTTTTCTTTCATTTGTGCAGGTTTTGTAAAAATAGCTATTAACCTAACCTAACTGTAAGTGATTTTTTAGGTCGCGAATGGTTAGGAGATAGTTCTAGCGTGAATAATATTTTTACAGATCTGAATGAAACTTGGCGCACGTAAACATGGGATAGTCATAGACATCCTTTTAAAATATGAAACACATTCACCGTCTGTGAACAAATATATTCGCATGTAAAGTTGAGTTCTTATACCCGGAGCTTATGGCGATTGTCATTCAGAATCGCACATATTTGGTTGGTGTACCTCTAAACAATTGCAGTTTCATTTGAAAAACTAAAATGATGTTCTAAAACTATCCACGTATATTGTATCAAAAGAAGAAGGTTCTTTATCATTGAGTAATGGATATATAGCCAACGAAAAATTAAGGATCCCAATTTATAATGGCAACACCACATGGTAGTATGGTATTTGAAAATTCACTAGACCAACAACCTGTTAACAATTCATGATATTCAAATCATATGTATAAAACACTTATTTTATTCTATTTTTTAGTTTTTGTAAGCGTCAGTTTCGCCACTCGACGACCAATGTCGCCACCGTCACACTAGAACTACCTTAAGCTAAAAACTGTCACTTACTGTTCATGGTACGTAATATACTACATATTTCGATAATCATTGGTTTCCACTAATTTAGGTGATTAGGTAAGTGATCAGTAATCAATAACCTAATTAAATACTCATTGCTCTATACTGTCTAATTAGGTCATTGCTGCTAAAACTCCTTGTAACATTTATAGAGATTTACCGGAGCAGGGTAAATTAATTTTTTTAAAGATTTTTGAACGAATATTTCAAATTATGCATACAAGTTCCTAATGAAAATGTCACATTTACTATTTATCAATATTTAATTCATACAATGATTCCAGAAGACGGTCAACTTTTCTCGGAACTTGTCTGATAGCCGTGCAAATGGTGACTCCAGGAAATGGTATAATCGATGTCTGTTTATGAACAGGCTGAATGGTTATACGAATCGGATTGGAGCTGAATCTGTCCCAGAATATCATCGTCATGTAGATCGCACCGCACAAACCCAACATCATTATCAGTATCCAAAATATTCTATAAATGAAAATATAATAGGTTTTTGTTTAACTAGGCAAAAATTAGCAGATTTACTGCCGCGGTTAGAGTTCTATAGCCGAGACGCAGCCGAGAGTATTAATCCAGCTAAGTCAGTAAATTTGCTTAGTTTTTCATGTTGAACACATAATTTTTTGCCGATTGTTGTTGTTATGGTTTTGTTAAATAAAAACAAATTTGATGATTATAAAAAAGACGTTATTCTGCTTTTCTGAATGATGTCAGCAGGGGTGAAAGTAGATTTATTTTCTTACCGGTACGCTACTTAAATATATAGGACGGGGGGAGGTAATACTAAAAGAAAAAAATAGTGTCGTCGCACAGAAGTTGTGTTTCAAATATAAAAATTATTTAATATTAAATACAGCATTATTAATTATAATTATCGTTCAAAATAAATTTATTTATAAAATTTTCTTATCGGTACTCCGCACCGGCTCTATTTCTCTTATCGGTACGGTGTACCGGACCGTACTGGCTTACTTTTACCACTGGATGTCAGTAACTATACATTAATAAAATTTATAATATAAAATGGAAAGTGACGAAGGAATGTTAATCCCACTCGAAATTTCAGAAACGGCATGTGGTTGTAGTTTTATGCCAAATTTATTATTTTTCCATTGCAACACTTTTTCAGTCTTTTAATGGAAATTGGCAAATTGGACATATTTTTAAACTGAAAACAGATTTCCAGTTTTATTTACATATTTGCAATATTATATTTGAATGGCTGATATTGATAGACGCAATTTTTCCTCCATCATTGATGGCCATTATTTTGCATTCTTCAAATAAAAGTTGTAGAGATATAAATTCCTCATATAAATAAATAAATTTTGTATTCAGCAGTTACTTAAAAAATAATGTATACGTACGAGGCAGGGTGAAAAGTCCCTGAAAAATGAAACAAGAAATGATTTATTTGGTCAAAACATATTTTATTTCTCAACATAATCTCCTTGTAGCTCGATACACTTGGTCCCACGTTTTTCTAATTTTTCGATCCCTTCTAAATAATACGATTTTGGCAATCCTTCAAAATAGGCGTTTGTCTCAGCGATAACTTCATCGTTGGAGCCAAATCTCTTTCCGCCGAGCCATTTCTTCAAGTTTGGAAATAGATAAAAATCGCAGGAGGCCAAATCTGGAGAATATGGTGGATGACGAACCAATTCGTAGCACAATTCATGCAATTTTACCATTGCGACACGGTCGCGCTTGTTATCAACAGAGAGCAAATGCGGCACCCATATGGCAGATAGTTTTCTCATATCCAAAAATTTATGCAAAATAATCCGTACCCGTTCGGTTGAGATACTCATAGCCTCAGCAAGCTCGTGCACTTTAACTCGCCGATCGTCCAATATGATACCATGGATTTTATCGACGATTTCTGGCGTTGTAACCTCAATTGGACGACCAGAACGTTCGGCGGCCTTTGTGGTCATACTACCACAACGAAAATCAGTAAACCACTTGAGAATCGTTCCAATCGATGGTGAGGAGTTCCCATAATGTTTAACAAGCGATGCTTTAGTTTGCGTAATGTTTTTTTCACCCAAGAAATAATGTTTAATCAAGACGCGAAATTCTCTTTTTTCCATGTTTTCAAAAATCTTCAAGGTTGCTTGCTTTCGATGGGTGTCAAAACAGAACTGAATGACATATCAGTCTGAAAATTTTAATGCGTTCTAGTTAAAGATGGTACATCACAAATGTCACAAGAGATTTGCGATTGTGGCGCCATCTGTTTTATTTTTCAAGGACTTTTCACCCTGCCCTCGTAAGTAGTTCAAAAAATTTATATTTTGAATTATTTTGCCACGGAACTTGGAACAAAATGTGAACTAATGTAGAACGTTTTGGCTGTAAAGTGAATATTTAATATTTTTTTAAATATAACATTTGAAATTAAAATTTAAATCTTAATTTAAATTAATAAAATCAAATCGAAGTAACATGTCTCATGGAATAAATGATATTGCTGTGCAACATTCGACATGCATTAGTTTATTTAAACTAAGTTTAAAATTTAAGTTTTGTTGGTGCAACTGACAAAATACATGTACTAATTTAGCAATAATAAATTTAAGAAAAATGATAATTTGAAAAGAATATAACGAGTACAATATCAACATCAAACACTCGATTTTTTCAAACTCCATGACTACCCGTTATAAAATAGTTTATTACAATAGGGTAAAGCACTTAACAATCCAGTGTTTTATACATTATTTTGTATTATCACTTTTGTAATATATCGAAACGAAACAAAAATAATGACGAAAAGTCAAAATGACAGTCAGATAAGGACCGTTATGGATCATAACGGGCTTGTTTGGCATTGTTTTCATGACATCCATATCATACAAAAATAAGATCGGTTACTTTAGATAAATAGTTGCTAACGCAAAAGCGAAATTTTTAGTAACAAATTAGAACTAAAGTTGGTGATTGGCTTATTTTACGTAATGATAAATCGACCGATTTGTTGATCAACTTGTGACTTTCAATTTTTCTGCTTGTGTAAGTAAAACAGAAAAATAAATTTCGGGGAATTTTTGGTTACTTTCCTAGTGCCAATTCTATAGTATTTCAAGCTATATTTGATGTTTCTTCTAATCTAAGCTTTCTAAATTATCTCAAGTTTTCCGTTGTGATATGATAAAATTTCAAAAAGAATAAAAAATCTAAAACGAATAACAAAACAGTGTCACAATATTAAGATGAGCAGTTAGTAACCCTGCTTTTAGCAATAATAAACTGATGTAAAACGTTGAATATAATATAATATTCAACGGTTATTGATAGAATTATCCGTTACTAAATTGATCAATTTATTTTGGATTTATTAAGTATAAAACATCTGATAGATGAAAAACTTTAAATGCTACAACTATTATTTGAAGCACTTTTCGCCACAATAATTTGGGGAGCATTTCCGGCAAAGAAAAAAGATTTTCCAAGTAAACAGTCAATGGCCCGCTTTATTATAAACTAGAATGAAATGTATGTTAACCGCCATATTAAAAAAAAAAGCTGGAGGCAGTAACACATTCCTTATGACATTATTATTTGGATTTAAATAAAAGATCTACTCAATGCGATTTCGTTTTATGAAGTAAATATAAATTATAGCCCAATATTTGTTTATATATAATAAAAATAATATAAATAAAATGTTCATTGGTCACTGGACCAAACATGAGGATAGAGTATAATAATAATTGACTTGTAAATACATCTCCTTTATTTTGAAGTAAAACGGCGTACACAAATATCACTTTTCTTGGTTTTAGTTGATAAATATATATTTTTATAGAACAGTTAATTTATAGTTATTTATGTTACAAGTGTCACTGCATTGCACGAGTTGAAATACAATACAGTACATACAACATTTTTTTTTACGATCGAATTTTAAAATTATACAAATTTTTCTAATGCCATTTCAAACTTCAAAATAATTTATTTTGTTGGTTACGTAGCTTGTTTTGTAGCAACTAGTTTATCGCACGGTTGCCGTCACTTTTTGTATTGAAAATGAGAACATAGAAAATCACTTTTTGAACGATCGTAAAAAAAATTGTGAATGCACATTGCTGCGTTGTTTCAATTTACTATAATTAAAATATAATTTAAACTTCAAATAAATGTTTTATTTTTTATTGAGTGTATGAAAACGGATTTGTACAAATTCAAATTATCTTACTTATAATATTATACTCACTTTTCATAAATTGTGTTATCTGGCGATACAGCATATTTAATTCCATGAAAACTTGTGTTTTCTCCAAATTCAATAAGCGTCCGATAAAATTTTCCATGCTTTGCTTCCTTCTTTTTCACAGTCATTGTAGTCGAATGAAAACTAAATCTAATTTATCTTTGATCTATATCTATATTTTGACATATTAAATATTTACATGTCACATGTAAATTAAATGTGGATTTTAAATAACATTGAATATAGTGTATATAAACTTGTGTTAGCAATCATATGATTAATATTTTACTTAGTTTATGTTTACCTAGCTGATTAATCTTGCAATGAAATAGCGTGATTTTATTTACTGTAATTGGACAAACACATGCGTTCAACTAGATGAATAAATTAATTATTGATTTATTTTTGTGTTTTCTACTTTTTCATTAGTTCTATTATTAGTATATGTTTAAGGTTTACTTATCAAATTAAATAAAATATTCTCATACTAGTTGCCAGAGTAAATAATTCTGTTGGCAAATATTTGCGATAGCGAATTTAATTATTAAACATTCTTTTATTATATGCATTAATATATTTTTTTCCTAGATTTATTTTATTTTTTATTACAGGACAAGGACGAGTTTATTCATCTCTCATTTGATTGAGAAGAGTCAAATAGGAATACCAGGCTCGTATTATCTAAAAACAAATTATTGTATATATTGTATACTTAATAAAATAAACTAATTTCAGTTAATATCGTTATTTAATAAGTACTACAGGTATTTTGGTTGTACTTATTTCAAATTATTAAACATTGGTGAATGATAAGTGTAATATTGAAAACAATGGTGTTATAAGAGTGGGTACATGTCACTGCGTCTGTTGAGCGTTATTAAAAGAATTTAATGACAGTTCAATGACAGTCTCGTAAAAAATAGAGTTAAAAAGTAATATTTTTATACCAAACAACTTCGTATAAGAGCAAAATTCATAACAGTCATGTAGAAATAACAGAATAAACGATTTTATCACAGAATATTGAAACTGTAATGATCTATACAGTTATCAAAAAATTTGGTTTATCATGAACTTATAAATGAGAAGTAGATAGTGATAGACGTATAGAATAGGTGAGATTGTTATATAAATTTAATAAAATTAGACAAAAATAAATATACATTACAATTGAGAAGAGAAGCATTTGGATTTTTTTTTTATAGCTTTATTCCCACTATTTTAGATGTAAATTTAAACAATGCTATCAGTTTCGATTACTACCAAACAGAGCTGGGCAAGTACCAGGACCAAAGTACTTAATTATAAGTACCAGGACTAACCATGGTCAGTACTTGTTATGCAGTACTTTTTCAAGCACTGCTTGAAAATACTTAAGTAAAGTACCAGTTTTTTTAGACCAAAGTACTTAAAAAATAAGTATTTTGCAAGTACCAGTATTGGGTATATTCGTATGAAATAGTTTTTCTGTTATTGTTATTTATTTTAATAGCAACATATTCTAAATATACATTTTGAAAACATGATTAAAAATTGAAAAGATTTAAAAATAAATAGGTACATGCAAAATTTAGTATGTAGTCGGAAATTTAAAAAAAATCTATCTTATATATATATAAAACTGCATTAACCGCAAAATCAAAGTACTTCAATGTTTCGAAATATTTAAGTACTTTTCGTGATTTTAGTAATATTGACGTATTTAATTATTTGAAAAGTTCTTCAATATTTTTTACATTTACTATCCAAAAATGTAAGTCTTAAGTACAAGCTGAAATTTAGTACTTAAAAATTTCAAGTATTAAGTAACACAAAAATAAATATACTTCAGTATAAGTATTAAGTACCAGAAGATACGAAAAATTGGTACTTAAGTACTAAAGTACTTAAGTATTGCCCAGCTCTGCTACCAAAATATACAAGTAATGTATTACAAAAAACAAACAAAATTATTACAAAAAAATAAATACTTAGATACATTCAAAGACTACAAAAATTGAAACGTGCAGTGCATAAAAAAATGGTACAAGTAAAAATGTTCTAATTACAAAAATAGTCTTGAATCAGAAAATATTGCAGGCTCAGTAAAACGGAGATTTAATCGAAAGCAGGTTTGTCCGGAACATAATAAAATTTAAGTTTCTAGCAGCGCATTAGTCTTCAAATTTATTTGATTGATTAGATATATAACTCAACATTATATCTGATGGTCTTTTTAATTTTTAAAATTTCCAAGAAAGACTGCATTATCATTCTTCTAAATATATAGAATTTCAAAGTTTTATTTGTTGATATTAAATACCACATTAAATAATCAGCCTTACACCAAAAGGTAGAAACGCTTCAGGATTAAACAAGTCAGTATAAAAGAACTGCTAAAAATAGAATGGGGGGGAGATCATTTTTTTGACAAAGACGCATAATCATTTGTTAAGGCATAGATTGTTTCCAAGCAAAGATAATTTCCATTAATATATTAATTTTTAAATGAAAATGTTTTTCAGTTTTTCTTTGAAGTTGTGTAGTTAATTTTTAATGAAACTTTTTACTGTAGTTAAAGTTTTATACTTACAACCATAAAAGATTCCAAGTTCATGTTATAAAATCGCCCAACAGATATTTTCAGAGGTTTCTGAGATCTCATCATCAGTAAAATAAGTAATTTAACAACAGGTTTCTCATGCAAGTACCAGTTGCTTTTCCACGCTGCATTTGCTATTTCTACACTCTATAGAACGAAAATATATATTAACATATCGCATAAGATAATTACTTTATGTGTATTTTACTTCTATCATCAGTAGGTTGCCAGTCCAATAGAACATGAAGAGTTGGACTAATACTGCACCTAAATATGTCGTGCAGGAAACGAAGGTAGGCAGATCTACTTCCGTCTGAAACATTTTAAAAAGTTTTATTATAGTAGTGTTAAAATTCAGGGAGTTAGAATAGGATATACGAGGGTAAGGTGAAAAGTTCTCAACAGAGATAGCGTTTCAATCTGCAAAAATTTGTGTTACCTGCTTGGGCGCACGTGTCATTAGTTCGTATAACAAGTTTCAACTTGTTCTATCAATTAGTTTGTTTACACGAATTTTTGAAGTAGACGTATTGCGTGTTTTTCGTTAAAATTGATAAACTTGAATATCGTGCGGTTATAAAATTCTTCGTTTTGGATGGATTAATCTCTAAGGAAATTCATCCGAAGTTGACAAAAGTTTACGAGAATTCTTCCATATCAACCGTTAAAACCGTTAAAAAGTGGGCAGCTGAATTCGCAGTCCCTCGAAGATGGCCCACGTGAAGGACGACCAAAAACCACCACCACACAGGAAATCATCGAAAAAGTGCATGATATCGTGTTGGACGATAGGCAAGTGAAGGTGAGTGAGATAGCTGAGGCTGTGGGGATATCGGAAGAAAGGGTGCGAAACATCTTGCACAAATAATTAGAGATGCGAAAGCTCTGCGCAAGATGGGTGCCGCATTTGCTGAATGCCGATCAAAAGAAAATGTGCAAACGATCTTTGCAGCAATGTTTGGACCGATTAAATAGGGATCCGACCGATTTGTCACCATGGATGAGATATGGGTGCACCACTATACGCCAGAAACGAAACAGCAATTCAAGCAGTGGGTGGAAGCCGATGGTTTAGCACCAAAGGAAGCGAAGTCGATCGCATCCTGTGAATTGATTACATTGAAAAAGGCAGAACAATTACAAGTGAATATTACTCCAACCTTCTTGACCAGCTGGATGCCAAAATTCACAAGAAGAGGCTTTGCTTGCAGAAGAAAGAAAAAATCATCTTTCAACAGGACAACGCACCTGGATACAAGAATGCGTTGGCGATGGTAAAACTGCGGGATTTGGAGTACGATTTTCTCGGCCATCCCTCACATTCTCCTGATTTGGCACTCTCAAACTTTTTTCTGTTCCCAAACTTGAAGAAATTTGTTTCTGAGAAGTATTTCGCGTCCAATGAAGAAGTTGAGAGTGTTGAAGTATTTTACAGAGATTATCTGTTGTTTTTACTTTTGACATTTCGAAGTAATGTTGTTGCTATAGTTATGAGAAATAATTAAGTATTGATGTTGTCAAAAATATTATTATGTATATTTTCCTACTTTTCGTTTAAATTAAATATATAAAGTGTGAATTGTATCTGTGAGTTGTTTCTTAAATAAACTTTATCAGGTTATGGGCCCAGCAAAGCTAGTAGATAATATTATTTTATAACAATCACATTCATCAAGTAAATACTAAAGATGGATACAACTAAAGTTCACATTGGACTATTAGAGGGTAAAACTAACTGGAATACTTGGAAATACAAGGCCAGTATATGTTTGAGAGGAATTCCTGGCGCCATGGATGTAATTCAAGGTCGTTTGATTAAACCTACAGCTCTTGGTGAATCTGCTACGGCTGAAGAAGAAGTTACATACAAAATAAGCCTTGAATCTTTTTACAAAGCAGATAGTAGTGCTCTGATAGTTTTAACCACAAACATGACTGAAGAAACATTGCAAAAGATTATGCGTTTTACAACAGCTCATGAAGTGTGGAAGGAGTTACATAGACTTTTTGATGGATCGTCTGAAGACAGGTCTTACGATTTATGTCTTCAATTCTTCAACTTTAAGAAAAATTCTGATGATGACATGGCTACTCATACAGCAAAATTGAAGAATATTTGGAATGAACTGACTGATGAAATGAAGAAAGATACGAATAAAGTCAGAATTACCAGAACTATTCCTGATTTGTAAAATCTTAGGAACTCTACCGGATGAATATTTTTCATTTAAGTCGAGTTGGATGTTAATGTCAAAGAATGATCGTACTATTGACAATTTAACCAATCAGCTGTGTGCTCATGAAAGAGCCCTTATAAAGAAAGAAATTGAGCAGGTATCACAAAAAAACTCTGGTAACTACTCGTGCTTCATTTAATATTTCAGATAGAAAGCGAAAGAAAATTATCTGCAAATATTATAAAAAAGGTCACAAAGTCAAACAATGCTACAAATGGAAAACAGATGGTAGACCTCCAAAGCCAAATTCGTCAGAAAACACGAAGAATGCAGCTACCATGATATTATCTATAGTTCCATCACAAGTATTTTCTGTAGATAGTGACTGCAATAGTTGGTACATTGATAATGGAGCTACAAATCATATCACTAGTCAAAAACATTGGTTTAAGTCATTTGAACCGTTTTTGTCTGACCATTCTGTAATTACAGCTAATGGTGATTCCATTAAAGCTTTAGGTAAGGGTACCATTGAAGTTGAGGCAGCTGTACATGAAAAATTGTTTAAGTTTATTCTTGGTGATGTTTGGTATGTACCCAATATCAAGAAGAACCTATTTTCTGTTCTATCAGCGCAAGATAAACATACGAATAGTCAATTCAATTCAAGTGTTGAAAGATGTTATTTGAAAGTTGGAAAAGAAGTAAAGCTGGTTGGAAAACGATGTCGGTTTGGTGGACTTTATAAATTAGACTTGAAGACTGTTCAATCTACTTATCCAACAGAAGTTAATGTTGTAAATCAAGAAGATCTACTGCAGGTGTACCATGAACGGTTAGGACATCTAAACAAACGCTATGTAAAGACATTAATCAAAAGAGAATTGGGTATAAATGTAAACGTGGATAAAGAATTATGTGAAGGTTGTATCTATGGTAAAGCTCATCGATTCCCATTTGGAACAAGAGTATGTGCTACGAAACCTGGTCAATTAATTCACACTGATGTTTGCGGCCCATTTCAAAAATCTATGTCTGGATTTAAATACTTTGTTTTGTTTAAGGATGACTTTACCAGGTATAGACAAGTTTATTTCTTGAAAGAGAAATCTGAGGTCGAGCAAAAGCTAAAACAGATGCTTGCTGAAACTAAAACTACTGGTCACTGTGTTCAAGAAATACTTAGTGACAATGGAGGAGAGTTTGATAATCACTCAGTCAGAAAAAATTTGAATTTCTATGGAATTAGACAAAGACTAACTATGCCATACACGCCACAGCAAAATGGTTGTACAGAAAGAGAAAATAAGACTGTTGTGGAAACAGCTAGAGCACTGATGCATTCTCATGGCAATATGTCTCAAGTATTATGGGCGGAAATGATTAATACTGCTTGTTATATTTTAAATCGGGCAAGTTCTTCCAGTGTTCACACTGTATCATCGTTTGAATTGTGGTTTGGTAAAAGACCCAGTTTAAAACATCTTCGCATTATTGGCAGTGTATGCTATGCACATGTTCCAGCAACAAGAAGGAAGAAATTGGATAAAAAGGCAATCAAAGGGATTCTGCTAGGCTATGATAACGACGAAGGATATTGAATTCTATCAGACGACAAGAAACTTATTAGGTCTCGAGATGTAATATTTAAAGAAATTCCAATAGTTCATGATAAAATAGATTTGCTGATACCGGATGAACCAAACCATTCAGACAAGTCTGTTCGGGCTGATGATTTATTAGATGAAAATGAAGAATTTCAAGAAAATATAAATCAAGACATCGAAAATCCAGTAGTGGAACAAGGGGGTAGAATTCTTCGTGACCGTAATCAAATTCAATTACCTTCTAAATTTAAAGACTATATAATGTCTGCTGTTGCTCATGTTAACAGTGCAGAAGAACCAGAAACTTACGCTGAGGCAATGGGATCAAATCTCAAAGAAGAATGGTCAAAAGCCATGAGCCAAGAAATGACTGCCTTAGAAGAAAATGTTACATGGATTTTAGAGTCTTTACCAACTGGAAGAAAGGCTATTCCATGCAAGTGGGTACATAAAATTAAACTCAACTCTGATGGGTCAGTAGAGAGATACAAAGCCAGATTGGTGATAAAAGGTTTTTCACAACGCAAAGGATTAGACTACAATCAAACATTTAGTCCTGTTGCAAGAATGGCTACAGTTAGAAGTCTACTTAATGTTGCAGCCAATGAAGGTATGATTCTTACTCAAATTGATGTTTCTACAGCATTTCTTTATGGTGATTTGAGAGAAATCATATACATGCAGCAGCCTGAAGGATTTAATGATGGTTCTAAAAAGGTATGTCGATTACTGAAAAGCTTGTATGGTTTGAAACAAGCTCCCCGTTGTTTTAATATGAAAATCTGCAATTATCTAATAGAATATGGATTTAAGAAAAGTGAAGCTGATCCTTGTCTTTTTGTAAGACACAAAGGCTCAACTAAAATTATATTTGTACTATACGTCGATGATGGTTTAATTGCTGCTAATAATAATACTGAACTTGATTTGTTTCTAAATTATCTCAAGAAAAGTTTCAAGTTAAAGTCAAAGCCTGCTTCGTATTACTTGGGTCTGGAAATTTATAAAGAAAAAGATGAATCCATTGTAATTAATCAAAAGCAGTACACAAAAAGGTTATTAGAGAAATATGGTATGCAGGATTGTAGACCGGTTTCTACTCCTATTTTAAATGATCAAGATGTAGATAAGAATTCAGAAATTACATCCTTTCTATACAGACAAGCAGTTGGAGCATTAATATATCTTATGTGCGGAACTAGACCTGATATTGCGTATGCAGTGGGCGTGGTTGCGAGAAATATGGAAAATCCAACTGAATATGATGTTGTTAAAGTTAAACGAATTTTTCGTTACTTAAAAGGCACTGTCAATCTTGGAATTGTCTACAGAAACAACAAAAAGAATGGCATTCTTGAAAGTTACAGTGATGCTGACCATGGAGGAGATATTAGTACAGCCAGGTCAACTTCTGGAGTGGTGTGTACATATTCCGGTGGTCCTATATCATGGTTGAGTCAACGACAAATGTCTGTGGCCATCTCAACTATGGAAGCTGAAATAGTGGCTGCTAGTGAGGCAACTCGTGAAATTGTCTGGCTTAAAACTTTACTTCAAGAAATTGCTCTACTCAACAATGTTCCTGTTTTACATGTTGATAATGAAGCTGCTATCAAATTAGCACAAAATCCTGAGTTGCACAAAAGAACGAAACATATCAGGACGCGACACTTCTTTGTAAGAGAACTAGTTTCAGCTGGAGAAATTACTATTCTAAAAATTAGTACTGAAAACCAGTTGGCTGATTTCTTGACAAAACCCCTACATGGACCAAGGCTACGTGAACTAACTAAGACTCTTGGTTTAACATTACGTATCGAATGAGGGAAGGTGTTGAAGTATTTTACAGAGATTATCTGTTGTTTTTACTTTTGACATTTCGAAGTAATGTTCTTGCTATAGATATGAGAAATAATTAAGTATTGATGTTGTCAAAAATATTATTATGTATATTTTCCTACTTTTCGTTTAAATTAAATATATAAAGTGTGAATTGTATCTGTGAGTTGTTTCTTAAATAAACTTTATCAGAGCGAGCCGTAGATGAATATTTTCACAGCTGGACCAAGTGTGTTGAAGTCAAGAGAGGGTATGTAGAGAAATTTTTAACTGAAAATCGCAGTCTTTCATTGTCAGGCCGAGAACTTTTCACCTAACCCTCGTAGACTGGAGTGGTTGATATCAAATTTAAACGAAGCGTGGCCTCAAGTCTGCGAGATAAGTTTATATTTTTAATTGTATTTTCTTTCTCTTTTCATTATACAACCCGCAATCTCGCTAATTAGCGGTATTACTATTTCTTTCTAATCTATTTTCTTTTCTCATTATTTTAAATTTTGTAACTAAGCAGAATATATGTGAAGTTGGCCAACAATAAATTATCCTAGATTTTATTTTTTTAATGTTTTTTATTAATATTTAAGTCCTTTAGCAACTAGGCTATTAAGACTATTACAGGGATTTTATATAATTGGTTTATGTTTAATGTGTTTCACTAGGAATGAACTATCATTATTGTTTATCAATACCATGAATACAAGATACCTAAATTATTTACATATTTTATGCCTTAGAGCACTATATGGTTTTAATAGGACCTAGGGCATTAAAAACTGACATTTCTTCTATTCACTGATGCCAGGTAATTGTAACAAAACGGACAATTCAGAATTTGGTTTTGTTTATAAATTATATTTCACTATCAACTCAGCTTCGAAAGACACAGACTAATTAAGCGTTATCTTAAGTATCTTTCTAAAGTTGACTTGACAGAGTTTATTCTGTTTATCAAATTTATTAGTGCTTCAATATTCCGTAGATCATTATTTATCAAGTTTATAGCTTTTCTGAATTGTTGCGTCTAGTTATACGGGATGTGATGACATATCTGGGTAAATTGATAGCTAAGCATCTGGTCGGATAGAGTTAACCTTTGTAACTCACCCCGTCTAGGTTTTTTATGTAAACTCATGCGTGGAAACTGCTATCTCGACAAAAGGAACGATACCACCTACCTCTGTCAGAACATCCCATGGAAACAACAATGATTAGTGAGTGATCGATTGGCTTTCGTTGAGACAAGTTTGGCTCTCGTCGTCTGTGCGAGATGTAGATCTTGCAATGTAACTTACTAACAGTAATTAATAGTTTATTCATACGTTGTTGTTTCCATTGTCGGATAATTTGTTTAATTTCAATTATCAATATTAGTTTATAACTTCTGTAAATTTTACCATTTATATTTTTGTATATTTCATTTTTATATTTTATTAAATATATATTTTTACAAGAAGTTCGTATCTATTTTATCTAGTATTTTATCGTCTATTAATTTGAAGATTTCAATAGTTTGACATAACCCATTATTTATTATTTAGGTTATTGAAACATATTAGTAAAATATTATGAAGATGTTTATGCCCTGCGAGGGCCTTTGACCCGAGGATCTGTAAACCGCCCGAGGGATATAAATATCAAAGACCAAATATCTAAAGATTATGTTTATTTCGGTCCACCTTGAAAAAAAGTCTGCGGGCACCCATACTTTCCATATAACTGCATTTTTAGCGAAATCGAACTATAATAGACGATTTTCTTGAAATAAATATATTAAGTAATTTGCATTTTTCTATGACCGAGCAGAAAATAAACTTTTTCAAATGTCAGTTGAAAGCAGAAAGTTGACATTTGCCACTTGCCGAGCTGCAATGTAAGAGTGTTTCATCGTATCCATGGATATATGAAAACTTTCGCCCGAATTACCAAGCAGAGTAACTGTCAAAAATGATTTAAATGTTTTTTTCAAGCGTTTCTAAATGGTCGTAGAAAAAATATTGTGTGCACCTCTAACAGAAAGTGTCCTCGCCGCTCTTGCATGGTTGTTACTCTTGGGTACGACTCGATCAACAATCTCCAAGCACGAGCGGCAATAGACTACTTTCTGCTCTAGGTACACAAATAACTATTATTATTAAAATATGCAATTTGGTATCATAATTGTTTGCCGGACGTTTTTGATTTGCAAAAAACTGATTTCTCATTTTAAACTTATGTCTCACTTAGGACATATTGTATGTGTATTCAATATTTTTAATACATGGTTAGGAGTAGTACAAATCTTGTTGAATTATTTTGTTTATATTTTCAAGGATTTTACTACTTGCTACTAATGAATGTATTGCATGTTGTTATTACAGTTTATATAAGTAAATTAATAAAATAACAGCGAAATAATATGTATGTGTGTACTACATGTAATTATAAATTAATTACTTACATCAAAAATAGCTCGAAATCCTATTGAACACAATAGTATCGCGTACACAACAAAATCCAGAAACATGACATTTGAGATTAATGAATCAAGGTCGGCAACATATCTAAGGAAATATGAATTAATTAATATATTAATAATCAATCTTATTAATAATTATAAATACGGCAAAGCATAAAAACCAAAATGAAATATGTTAAGACTATCAGCCCAACTCCAAATGTATTTGTACCACTTGCATCTCGGAAATAATGTAAATATTATATTAAAAACCATAATTGTTGGTATATTACAATAATATATTTTTCTACGATCGTACAAAAACTAAGTTATTATGTACTCATTCTCAGTGCAAAAAGTGACTGTTATCGTATAGCGAGGGATAAAACGTTTTATCATACGCTGCCAATTACCACTGTACGATAAAGTACTTGCTACGAAACAAAGTTAACTACATAATCTAAGACAACAACAACCTACCAAATTATTTACGTGATTTAAGCTGTAACAAATTTAAAATTAAAATTAGAGAAATTCTCATCACTAATGCACCATTCACTACTGATGAATTTATGCAACAAATTAATGTTAAGTAATTACCGATTGTTTCATGCATATGTATTTTGACTTGTGTAAATACTTTTGTATATTGGCACTAAATAAATATTATATTATATTATATTAAGATAATAATAGTATATTATACATTGATGCTATAATGGATGCTATTATTCCCAATGATGAAGTGTTGTTCCCTCGTGTTGTAATCGTATTACATATAACATTATTTTATCATTTCGTTCCATAATAATATTAAACTAAATAAAATTATGTTAACATTGCAATATTTTGTGATGTAGCTATAATGGTCGAGAAATATCAAAATTTTTGCATAATTATTTATTTTTATTTCGTTTTTCATAGTTACTTATCAGTCTTTATGCATTTTTTTATTTGCATAGAGAAATTGCTGTAGGCATAATAATTTTCTGATTGGTGCAGAAGAAGAAATAATAGGATTTATACATGTACATAGTAAAAATCACACATTTAATATACATATAATACATTAGTCGTAGATAAATGTTTTTGACGTTTTGAAATGTCATAGTGTATAATTAGTTAAAACTCGATCGTATACAAAATAGTGTATGCAACTCAAGTTAAAAGTTTCTTTTTTTCACTCGTGAGTTTGAAACACAAGCTGTAAACTTCCCACAATATATATATATATATATATATATATATATATATATATATATATATATATATATATATATATATATATATATATATATATATATTTATTTATTTATTTGTTGTTTAAATGTTCAATTTAACAATTAAATATATACGTAAATGTTTTTGTTCTTGTAGAATTATGTCCAATAGTTCAATACTGGTCTTTGTGTTTACTCAAGCAGTTGAACATAGTTCTTTTATAAACGGTATTTTAACACAAATATGAAATTTTATTAGTAGTTAAAAATTTGAGAATTATTGAGAAAAATATTTTTCAATAAGATGAAAATTGATCTAACAAAACACTAAAACATTATTTAGTATTACAAAATACAACACCGATTTATTTTATAGAAGATTATTTTGTAATTCATCATTAGAGAAAATGCAAAGTATCCCATATGGCCACATATTCTGTTCCAGGAATACATATGAATACCTAGAAATATAAATGTAATATATTTTTTCGCTATTTTGTAAAAATTTAAACTGCAGATATGCCTTCGGTGTTATTCTTTCCTTATATTATTAATTAATTTGGCCTGTTCAGTGGTTAAACACTAAAACATTATTTAGTATTACAAAATACAACACCGAGAGCCGACAAACATTTTTACCACATTAAAATTACTCCTGTTGCTCCCCTACCATTAGCATCTTTGGGGGCTCTCAGATATACATAAATTTTTAAAATATTTTTTTTTTTACATAACAAATACATATACACATAACAAATAGATAAAAAAAGTATTTCGATTTGTCAAATAAATTACTAGTCTTCGTCGTCTGGGTTTGAATTGAAGAGGAAGAACAATTTTCTAATAACTCTTCCAGCAATTGACACCATTTCTTCAATATATTCCGATGTAGCAGTTTTACAGTTTTTATTTTCTAATATTTAGTTTTTGTGTATACTTAATAAACTTAGATTACAATAGGGAACATGTCGCTAGCTGGCCACAAGAATACTGCTGAAAATTCAGTTTATTATCTTTAAACTTATAATTTAATTTTTATATATATATATATATATATATATATATATATATATATATATATATATATATATATATATATACATATACAGGATGGTGACCGCGATTTTCGAACATAGGACTTTAACATGTAAAATTTTTTAATTTCCTGTTTCGTAATTATTTATAAGAAAAAAGTTTCAAATAAAAGTTTTAGGGTATAAAATACGAAATTAATTTTGCATGCTTTGTAACGGCACAAATTAGATCTGAAAATGACTAAATTGTCTCAAAACTATCGATAGTGTAACAAAACGGATAATTCAGAATTTGGTTTTGTTTATAAATTATGATATTTCACTATCAACTCAGCTTCGAAAGATACAGACTAATTAAGCGTTATCTTAAGTATCTTTCTAAAGTTGACTTGACAGAGTTTATTTTGTTTATCAAATTTATTAGTGAATATGTTATAACTTCAGTATTCCGTAGATCATAATTTAACAAGTTTATAGCTTTTCTGAGTTGTCGCGTCTGGTTATACGGTGTGATGACATATCTGGGTAAATTATAGCTAAGCGAGGGATCGGATAGATTTAACCCCGTCTGGGTTTTTTATGTAAACGCATATGTAGGAACCGCTATTTCGACCAACGCAACGATACCACCCTCTTACCCTTTGTCAGAACATTTCATGGAATACAACAACGAGTAGTTAGTGGTAATTTGGCTTCTGACGAGACGAGTTGTCTCGTCTGTGCGAGATGTAGGTCTTGCCATGTATTTTGTAACTTAAGTAACTAAGATTAGTTTAATCATACGTTGTCGTTGTTGCTCTTGTTTCCATTGCCGGATAATATGTTTAATTACATTATTAACTTTAGTCTTTTTATAGTTTATAACTTCTGTAAATTTCACCATTTATAATTTATACTTTATTTTATGATGTAATAAATATATATTTTTACAAGAAGTTCGCATCTATTTCGCATTTATTTTATCGTCTATTAATTTTGACAACTAATTGGTTCACAGTTTCATTTAGTTTTACAATAGCTATGAAATTGAAACAAAATTAAACAAATGTTATTATTATTTTTGTTTTTTGATTTATAAATGAAATGTTATTTTAGCAATCTGGAGCCTGATTACGGGTAGTGAATCATGTCTGGGGAAGATGTGGCCCTGCTGGCAGAAGAATTGGCGCATGCAGTGGAACTCACTATGAGTGCAATTGCATCGCAAGTTGCAAGACATGAAGCTTACACTGCTTGCAAACGATTTAAAGAAACTTCGCCGCTCTGCGCTCAAGCTGGTCTTTATTTAGCGGGTAGTGAACAACATTCTACTGTCATAAGGCATTTTGGTTTGCAATTTATGGAACATACTGTGAGATATCGTTGGAATCACATATCTCAACATGAAAAGTTATTTATAAAGGTACATTTATATTCCTTAATTAATGACAATGCATTAATTTGATTTGTTTTTTTTTGCACATAATACCTCACTACAGACTCAGACCAGTGATTCGAGTATTTTTAAAACCGTTTATACGCTCTTGCCCGCCGGTATTTTATGAAGCCGTTCTTCTCCCAGTTTTGGCTCACCTCGCTCCTTTTAGTAAGTTTTTCTAATACATATTCACGATCAAATATCAATAATTTATTTTTGTTTCAGTGGTGAATCGTTTGGGAGCAAAATGGCAACAAGTAAGTGAACTAAGTGACAGTGGCGCTTTAGATGAAAATGCTGATACTCAAAAAGTTCTCGACGATATTTTGACACGAACTTTAACCCGCAAATACTTGCCGCTTCATCACTGAATAAAATGAGCAACGGTTTCCATTCTTCTGTGCGTCCTTTACAGTTCACTATCTGGAACGAATTATGCAAAATAAATGTTCGTCCTTAAAAGTTCTTGCTTAAAAATAAACAAAAATTAATTTACCTGAAGGAGGCATTCTGCGGCTGGGTACTGAAATGCGCTATCAGTCAAAAGTAAACACAACATATGCAAAAATCAACCTTCATGAGCTATAATGTGCGTCATCGATACCCATTGAACAAATCCGCCAAGAGTTAGCAAAACAACTAGTACAACACGTCCATGAGCCGTAGCTTTCTCGGAATCTCCGGCTTCACTGCGCGCTCGAAATTGTCCTACATGTAGTTCAATTAGTTGTAAAAAAAATTCAAAAATTACTGCCATATTTGTTGTCAATGCTTGATATATATCTTTTCGTCTTTGATTTGATTGATTCTAAGGTCTAAAATGAATGTTATTACAAAATGAGTAAGAAAAGTTATTATTATAATCTTACTTGTAATAAAGCCACGTCTTCCACCAATCTTAAAAAGATCAATAAAACTAGTTCAGTCTGTACTTCTCCACAACTACATGCATCGGACAATTCGGTAATCAGACCAGGCCACTGCTGTGGCCATTCTCGTTTCACCATTTCAACGACAACTCGACTCAAAGCATCTTTCATATGTGGTTCATTGCTTACACCCCCAGCCGCCAATAATTTCATAGCATTTTCCTGCAAAAAAAAAACAAATCAAATTAATGCATTGTCATTAATTAAGGAATATAAATGTACCTTTATAAATAACTTTTCATGTTGAGATATGTGATTCCAACGATATTTCACAGTATGTTCCATAAGTTGCAAACCAAAATGCCTTACGACAGTAGAATGTTGTTCACTACCCGCTAAATAAAGACCAGCTTGAACGCAGAGCGGCGAAGTTTCTTTAAATCGTTCGCAAGCAGTGTAAGCTTCATGTCTTGCAACTTGCGATGCAATTGCACTCATAGTGAGTTCCACTGCATGCGCCAATTCTTCTGCCAGCAGGGCCACATCTTCCCCAGACATGATTCACTACCCGTAATCAGGCTCCAGATTGCTAAAATAACATTTCCTTTATAAATCAAAAACAAAAATAATAACATTTGTTTAATTTTGTTTCAATTTCATAGCTATCGATAGTTTTGAGACAATTTAGTAATTTTCAGATCTAATTTGTGCCGTTACAAAGCATGCAAAATTAATTTCGTATTTTATAATAATAATAATATAATAATAAATTTATTTATTTAGCAGAGTTGCTAATAACCACATAATTACAAATTAAATAAATACCTAATAACAATTTACAAAAAATTACAAAAACGTATAAGAGAAGCATTATTTTACAAAGGTAAATACAATTTCTTAATTTTATATTTAAACTCTCTTAGAGATTTAGCATTTTTTATTTCTAAGGGTAATTTATTATAAACTAACAGCCCTTGATCAAAAATTGATTTTGATGAACTAACTTTATTCTTTTTTGTAACATAAAAATGGTCAATTTGTCTAGTTACATAATTATGTACATTTTTAACACTTTGCAAATTGTTAGCTAAATTAGGATACATACCATTAAGTATTTTAAAAATAAAAATCATGCTATTATACTCGAAGAATTGTTCAACATTTAACCAATTTAATATTGTGAGCATATTTGAAATGTTACTGTACTTATTATATTTAAGTATAATACGCATACATCTGTTTTGCAGTTTTTGTAACTTATACAGATCACCTTGGTCACACATATACAGTATTGTACTACAATAAGTGAAATGAGGCAGTATTATTGTATTATAAATTAGTTGTCTGGACCACAAAGATAGATCTTGACCAATTCTATGAAGAAAGTTTAATTTTTTTGCAATTTTTTACAAATATATTGGACATGATTATGAAATTTTAATTTTCTATCAATTATAACTCCTAAGTATTTAATTTCTTCTACTAATTCTATGTTACTTCCACCTATATTCACAGAACAATTGGAATTATTTTTAATAGCTGTATATTTATTTTCGGAACACAGTATCATATATTTTGATTTAGAAGCATTTAACTTTAATTTATTTATTTATACCCTAAAACTTTTATTTGAAGTTTTTTTCTTTTAAATAATTACGAAACAGGGAATTAAAACAATATGATTTTAAATGTTAAAGTCCTAAATTCGGGAGTCGTGGTCTTCAATCTGTATAATATAATTGTTGAGAACTGCTGAGTTTTGTTTGAGAACCATGGATTGTTGAACGAGTGTGAAGAGAGTAGCAGGAAAGTGAGGTTAGAAAAAAAACGCACATGATATAATCAAAACGGGTAGCATCAGAAATTCATAATCCGCATACACTGCCTTACCTGTATATTTCACCGTAAAATATTTCTTTATACTAGTCATACATCAACTTGGTCATCGTCCTAAAATGGTGGTCTTAGTGTTTCATCTATCTCTCACTAGATGTAGACTGGTACACTACATCAAATTCTTCAAACATATCCCTATGCAGTCACATAAAATGCATGTGTGCTAAAATTCACACAACAATCTCCAACACCCTAAACCACAGTTCCTGCTTTTGAATTACAAGTACAATCCGCGCAAAATGGCGGTTGGCGGGAATATATGAATCCATCACTTGCCAACAGAAGGCGCAACAAGCAAAAATATAAAACGTCAGTTTGACTTTTAACAATGTTTTCATAATAATAACCATAGATAGAGAGCAAAGATTAATAACTCTCTAGATATATAGAAAAGTATGGCTTTAAAATTGTAATGTTATACGTAGTATAGTACAATTCAAATAATATAATAAAATATCCACAAACATCATAAAAAGTAAATGCCTAGGTAAATGAGAAGTTTAAAAGAAATATTAATTGGATTTTTATGTGCAGGGAATATTTATATGAAATGTGATGCAATCAGGCATGTCGATTCATTCTAAAAAAAATCTATCTTCGATTCGATACGAATCGAACGCACTAGAATCGATTCTCCATTAAATCAAGCATTAAAAGATCGATTCTCGATTAATCGAATCGTAAGTCAATTTTTTTTGATAGTTATTATGCAAACTTATAATCAAGAAATAAAATAATAAATAAATAATATTTGTTTATTGAATTAAATAAATAAATTATTACATGTCCCAATATTTTAAGTCAAGTGATTTATTTTAAAAAGATTAATTTATCTAATCGTTCCGGATCTAGGCGACTTCTTTCATCATTTGCAATATTTCGTGCTACGGAAAAAAGCCGCTCACATGGGACGAATGTTTCAACAATACAAAAATATTTATTGACAATCGGCTTTATTGAATCACACAAAGAAGTTTTTAATTGTACGGTTATAGAAAGTATTTCATTTCTAACCTCAAACATTCCATCAAAATAAAATGCAAATAAAATATTTGTGATATTGTTACAGTTTAGGGGTATGAGAACATGTAATGGATGGAGGAAAGAAAGCATAGATTAACCGCTTCAAACTTTGGTGAAGTATGTAAACGAAATCTTCCAGCGGGACCATTTGTGGAAAGAATGCTTTACGTTCAAAATATTACAAATACATCAACTAATTGGGGTAAAACTAGAGAATCTGTGGAAATACAAGTTTATGAACAGGAGTAACTGGAGTTACAGTAAAACCATGTGGTTTAATTGAAAATTTAGAACGTAATGCAGGATATTTTGCTGCTTCGCCAGATGGTTTAGTTGATCAAAATAAGATAATTGAAGTGAAATGTCCATATACAGCTCGACATTTGTCACCAAAAGAAGCTGCTGTTAAAATAAAAAACTTCTGTTCTTTTTTAGATGCTAATAAGTTAAAATTAAAGACGAATCACAATTATTATTACCAAATACAAGGCCAGTTGTTCATAACAGGACGAAAGGAATGTGATTTTATTATTTGGACACCTCAAACAATTAAAGTTTGATTTTTCTGTCAAATACTTTTTCTGACGCTCGTTAGAATCAAAGAATTTCTTTAGCAGAAAGACATTTTCTGTCGCTCACGTGAGTCAGAGAAATTATATGACATAATGAGTAAATATTCCAGCGTTAGAAGAAAAAATGGCATATTTTATGTGCAGTGAAAGTGACGTTTTGTGCTTCATCTGTAGTTAATGGACGAGTGCACAAAAAGTATCACTTCAGCTCCTTATAAAATAATATAATATAATATATGATTATGTATAACTGAAATAAGTAAAATGTTTTTATTTTTATATTATAATATCAAATAAAATAATATATTTTATTAAATTTTAGTTTTTATTGTGTTGACATCAAATAGAAATATTTCCTGTGATTTAAAATAACATTTATATAGTTTTTAAACGCGCGCCAATAACCTTTGCACTATTCTATACAGATCTACATTTTTGTCAGTACCGCAAGAGACCCTACATACACGATAACAAATTGTTGGTTAACGAACTTCAGGCCCTTCAGGCCGAATGTTTCACCTTAAATTAATTTCTTTATGGGACTGTCTCCGTTGCCGTCGACGGCAACCTAAATAGTTGCCGGCACCTTATGTTGATGATTTCATTTCAGGCGCCAATTCCAAGGAAGAAGCAATACAGTTGGCACATGGGGTTAGCAGTTTACTAAATGTTAGAGGTTTCCCATTACGCAAGTGGGCATCTAATGACAAGGCAATCTTAAAAAACTTATTACAATAGGATGCGGGCACCCACGTGATAATGAGCAGCTGTTTCGGGAAAATTCACTGCGCCACCTACAAAGTGAACTATTTTTTGGGACGAAATTTGAAAAGAACCAATAGGATGCGAGCACTCACGTGACACTGTGACAGCTGTCACATGAGTGCTCGCATCCTATTGGTTCTTTTCAAATCTCATCCCAAAAAATAGTTCATTTTGTAGGTGGCGCAGTGAATTTTCCCGAAACAGCTGTTCATTATCACGTGGGTGCCCGCATCCTATTAAATGAGTCAGATTCCTCTAATGTGTATATTTCAAACAAGACTGAGCAAAAAACACTTGGAGTAATTTGGAACACAGAATCAGACACTCTGCACTACAAGATTGACATAAAAACAATTCCACTGAAAATTACAAAGCGAACGTTATTGGGAATAATTACGCAGATATTTGATGCATTAATTCTTCAACAATTATGGCAAGCAGGAATAGGATGGGATGAATCATTACCCATGCATTTGAACACAGTATGGAAAAACACAAATGAAAGGTTACATCATTTAAATGAATTGAGGATACCCAGAAATATCATAAATTGTTGCAATTACATGGATTTGCCGACGCCTCAGAAAGGGCTTACGGTGCAAGCATTTACTGTCGCGTATATAATGCAGAAAGGGTTAAGTTCGGTATTGGTTCTGGGGGATCTAACGACGCCAGGTAGTTATTTCCAATAAAACCCAGAAGAAACCTACTGTTTTTGTCGTAAGACAAGCTCGGAAAGTCTGAGTCAGCTCTACCGAAAAGTCCAACTCCCACGTCCACGAAGGCATGCTTGCCGCGTAACCCCTGGATACCGAGCAACCATGTGGATCGCTCGGGAACAGACGGGAGAGGGCGACAGGCGAAACTCCGGCGCCTTAAAACCGGATTAACTTGGCTAAGGGAGATAACCCCGACAGAAAAATCTTGGTCCTCTAGATTGGGGGTTGTGCTCAAGGCTAATCACCTAGACACGGAAAACAAGTCCGATTCAGGAACTCTTACACGAGCCTCGGAATGCAGGAAGGAACAAACGGACTCGACAAAGGCTACGAAAACGGATAAACGACATCCGCATAGGAACATGGAACGTAAGAACAATATACAGAGCTGGAGCATTGCAGGAAATAAAGGAAGAAATGATAAAGTATAAGCTAGACATACTAGCAGTCCAAGAAACCAGATGGCCATCTGAGGGAATCCTCCAACAAAGGGACTCAACCTTTTATCATACAAAAGCTAAACGCGGACAAGGTGGAACTGGATTTATAGTAAACAAAAAGATGCAGAAATTAATCACAGACTTCCAGTTAATCAACGAACGATTATGTACTATCAGATACAAAGGAAAGTTCAACAATGTGTCAATAGTCAATACTCACGCACCCACAGAAGACAAGGAACAAGTGGAGAAAGATGAATTCTACGCAAAAGTAGAAAGAGTATTAGAAAAAATTCCTCGATACGATGTTGTAGTAGTAATAGGCGACTTTAACGCCAAAATAGGGAAGGAGGAAATATACAAACCCACCATAGGAGCACACAGTATACATGAAACATCAAATGACAACGGAAAATGATTAATAGACTTTGCCACATCCAGAAGTCTAGTAATTAGAAGTACACAGTTCCCACACAAAATGAGTCATTTAGTAACATGGAAATCGCCGGATGGAAACACGGAAAATCAGATAGACCATGTGCTCATAGCAAGTTGACATGCATCAATCATAATAGATATAAGAACCTACAGGGGGGCTAATATTGACTCGGACCACTACTTGCTGGTGATGAAGATGAGACAGAGACTGTTAGTCACTAAGGATCAGAATAGTACAAAATCTATAAAGTACGACATCGAGAAAGAATAAGGACTACCTTCACCGATGACGTGAAAGATCAAATCATACAACAGTTCCCATGCGAAAACAATATAACAGAAAACACTTGGAAACAGGTGGAGGAAATTATAACACAATGTGCGAACACACATATAGGGATACGCAAGGAACAAAAGAAAAACAAATGGTTTGATGAAGACTGTAGACAAGCAATAAAAGAAAAAAATGAAGCAAGACAAAAAGTATTACAACGGAACACCAGAGCAAACATGGAAATCTACAAAACGAAGCGGATAAAAGCGTTTAGAATAATTAGATCAAAGAAAAGGCAAGAACAAAGAAATAACCTAATACAAATGGAAACAGAATATAACAGAAAACAAGTTAGGGATTTTTACAGGTCTGTAAATAGTTCTAGAAGAGCCTTTAAATCTCAAGCATCGATGATAAGAAACAAGGAAGGTATTCTAATGAATGATAAAATAGGTATAGCTAATAGATGGAAAGAATATTTCACAGAACTACTCAACGACGAATTACCACATCCTCCCAATGAAGGCCAAATCATTAATACCGCAGAAGCAGAGACACCACCGCCATCAGAAGAAGAAGTAAACGAAGCAATTAAGGCACTAAAAAGTAACAAAGCAGCAGGACATGACAGTATCACTGCAGAACTCCTGAAAGTACAGGCAGAGGAATTCACAACGTTACTAAACAGAATTATTAAAAGTGCCTGGGAAAGGGAACAACTACCAAACGAATGGAAACAAGCGGTGATACAACCGATACATAAAAAAGGCGATATCACTAAATGTGAGAACTACAGAGGCATATCTCTGTTAAATACAGCATATAAAGTTTTCTCATATATACTGGCTCAAAGATGTAAGAAAATTGCGGAGGAAAAATTGGGAGATTATCAATGTGGATTCAGACAAGACAGATCTACAACGGACAATATATTTTATGTACGGCAGACATTAGAAAAATGTTGGGAACATGATATAAAGATATACAGTATTTTTATCGATTTTAAAACGGCATATGATAGCGTAAATAGACCAATGCTATGGGAAGCGATGAGAACACTTGGTTTCCCCAATAAACTTATAAATCTAGCAAAAGTAGCAACAGAAGATCAGGAAGTCATGATACAAACGCAGGGAGGAGTCACAACGCCCTTCGGCACAAATAAAGGTCTGAAACAAGGAGACTCCCTAGCGCCCTACTTTTTAATATCGCTCTAGAAATGGCACTACGACGAGCGGGGGTGAATGTCCGTGGAATCATATTCAACAGATCACATGTAGTAATAGCCTACGCGGATGATCTAGCAATAATATCTAAAAGACCAGCAGACATGGAAGAAACATTCATTCAAATAAAGGCAGCAGCAAAAGAGTTTGGGTTAACCATTAACGCTAATAAAACAAAGGTAATGGAAATCGGCAGGCATAAACATAATAACATAAACCCCGAACACATAATCATAGACAATGAATCCTTTGAAATAGTTGAAGAATTCACCTACCTTGGCTCGTCAATCAACTCCAACAATAATACAAGCGAAGAAATAAAGAAAAGAATATTAATGGGGAACAAATGCTACTATAGCCTAATAAATACTCTCAAATCGAAAAATATCAGTAGATCAATAAAAATAGCTGTCTACAAAACTATTATTCGTCCAGTAGTAACATACGGCTCTGAAACTTGGACGCTAACGAAGACGGACGAGAGAGTACTAATAACATTTGAATACAAAGTACTAAGGAAAATATTCGGTGCTATAAATGACAACGGTACATGGAGAATCCGAATGAATTACGAGCTAGAACAACTTTATAAGAACGAGAACATTATCGGATATATAAAAAAGCAGCGCCTCAGATGGCTAGGACATGTAGTACGGATGGACGAAGCAAGAAACGTTAGCAAAATATATCACGCAAAGCCAACCTACAAAAGGCCGAAAGGAAGACCCAGAAACAGGTGGAAAGATGATGTCGAGAAAGACCTAAAGAAGATGAAAGTAGCAAATTGGAGAAGAGTAGCCCAAAGCAGAGCAGACTGGAGGGAAGTAATAAGAGAAGCGCATATCCTACTAGGATAGTAGAGCTGAGAAGAAGAAGAAGATATAATGCAGAAGGATTAGTGAAGGTTAATCTAATAGCAGCAAAGGCACGTATTGCTCCACTAAAGCTGATAACTCTCCCACGATTTGAGTTATTAGCAGCTGTACTGCTAGCAAAATTAATAAAGTCAGTTATTAATTTCAACTTCAAATCCCAAGTGATAATGTCTTTTACTGGACAGATTCTACGATAACGTTGGCCTGGATTATGGGACAACCAAATCAATGGAAAACCTTTGTGGGAAATAGGGTAGCTACCATTCAAGCAATAACCAATGTTCAACAATGGTACCACGTTCCTTCAGATGAAAACCCAGCTGAATTGATTTCACGTGATGTGGATGGTGACCAGTTAAAGGAAAACAAGTTGTGGTGGCAAGAAACAGATTGGCACCACCCGCTACAAACAAAGGAAGAAACGAATCTAGAACAACGACAAATCACATCACTGCATACACAGTTAGAAGATTCTGAATTGCTAACTAGATATTCTTCATTCAGCCGGCTGCAGAGAATTATAGCCTATTGCATGAGATTTACACACAATGCTGTTAGAGGCGCTTATAAACAAATAGGCAGTCTCAATGTACATGAACTAGACAGAGCTATAAAAATAATCATCTCAATGACACAAAAGAGAGAATTTCAGTCAGAATTAAATGATTTGAAATTAACAGGAAAACCAAGTAAGACAAGCAGATTATTAACCCTTAGCACTTATTTCGATGAAGACGGTCTTATAAGAGTTGGAGGAAGGTTGCAGTTATCAAGTTTAGACAATGATCACAAGCATCCATATGTCATACCAAATAATCATCACATTACAAATCTAATCATAGCTGCAGAACACGTGCAACTGAAACATTGTGGTCATGAACAACTTCTTGCATCAATTCGCACTAAATATTGGCCAATAGCAGGACGACAAGCTGTCAAACGCGTCACACGAAAATGCTTAATATGTTATAAATTCCGACCATAGAAATTAACTCATAAGATGGGAAATTAACCACGAGACAGAATCAATGAAGTAAGCAGACCATGCACAGTCACCGGAGTCGATTATGCAGGCCCTATTCAGCTGAAGCAAGCTCGAGGGCGAGGAAGGCCTCTCTTGATAAAGGGTTACATATCGGTTTTTGTATGCTTCAATACCAAAGCAATGCATTTAGAATTGATAAGTGATTTGACATCAGAAGGATTCTTGGCAGCATTAAGACGTTTTACCAGTCGAAGAGGTTTATGCAAAACACTGTACAGCGATAACGAAACAAATTTTACTAGTGCTAACTCTAAGTTACAAGAAATTTACAATTATTTAAGAACTGTTCCAACCTCCATGTGGAGATGTTGTTATTTTTATGTCTTTGACATGTTTTTGTTGGCATATATAATTGTGAGTTTTTTACTCTTATTATATGATTTTATACGTATAACATCGCAAGCTTTGTTTGTTTTTTGCTGATGATGGATCGAGTATCGATCCGAAACGTTCAAATTATAATTGTTATGAAATAAATACGTTATTTATTTCCTTTCCAATTTTGAGGATCCCCAAGGAAATTTGTCAAATTTCTCAAGAATTTTTGGATCCAATTTAACCTCACTATTTAAGAAATGATCAGGATAACAAAACACAAGCTTTAACTAAGCAACACATTGAATGGAAATTCATACCACCAAGGGCACCACATTTTGGAGGACTATGGGAAGCGGCCGTAAAGAGCATGAAATCTCATTTCTATAATATAACAAAGGACCTAGTTATGACATATGAGGAGTGTTATACATTGCTAGTTAAAATTGATGCGATTCTAAATTCTCGTCCTCTGACACCCTTATCCACAAGCCCAGACGATCTAAATCCTTTGACACAATCACATTTCCTAATTGGTGATTCCTTGTCATATCCAGTCGAAATGTCTCTTACTGATAAGTTGCCAAGTCTACTCACAAGATGGCAACACATTCAACGGGTGAGACAGCATTTTTGGGCCAGATGGCACAAAGAATACTTGCATCTACTACAAGTCAGGACGAAGTGGCACACACCCACACCAAACGTCAAGGTCGGTACCTTGATACTACTCATCAATGTCAATGTTCCATCCATGCAGTGGATCACCGGACGAATAATTGCAACGCATCCAGGCAACGATGGAAGTGTAAGAGTGGTGACTCTGTGCATTGCCAATCGAGGGCGCAACAATTGAATAGAACGTAATAAGATTAAATTACTATTTAAGAATTAAATATCAAAATGTTGTTATGTACAAAAAATTCTTCTGTAATAATGTTAAGCTAAAATACGAAACTAGATATATAGAGTTGAAAGAACTTAAGTTTTTCAAGGCAGGCGGCATATGTTGAGATCTGCTGAGTTTTGTTTGAGAACCATGGGTTGTTGAACGAGTGTGAAGAGAGTAGAATGCTATATATATATATATATATATATATATATATATATATATATATATATATATATATATATATATATATATATATATGTATATATATATTAGACTGTTTCAAAAAAATCGATAAATTTTTGTTTTCTTAATTATATAAAAATGTTGTTGGAAATGGTAAAAAAAAATCCTATGAAAGTTAGAGCTCTTAATATTAATATTAAGAGGTGCCGCATCGTAAATTTCAATTTCCCATTTAAATAACATGGGAACAACGTTCTCTTGGACTTTGGAATTTTGTAACTCACGTTAGGAAAATAAGTTGGAAATTATCAAAACATATTCTTGTAGAAAATTTAACGCTCTACAAAAAAGATCTCTTACAATTTTTTGATATATGTATTTTTTCAAAAGTTATTTAACGATAGATTTGGCTTGATATAAAATTTTTATATTTTTCTAATTTTCCGACGCAACCGTTAACTTTATGAGAAAATTCCATAGGACATTTTTTGTAGAACATTTCATTTCCTATAACTTATCTTCCAAAAAGTTTTCGATATTTTTTACAAGTCGTAAGTTATTTGCAAAAAAGTAAAAAAAAATCATGATTAATTTTAAGCAGTAAAATGACAACTTTATTATTTTTTTTTTTAGTTTTTTGCAAATAAGTTACGACTTGTAAAATATATCGAAAACTTTTTGAAAGATAAGTTATAGGAAATGAAATGTTCTACAAAAAAGTCTTATGAAATTTTATCATAAAGTTGATGGTTGCGTCGGAAAATTAGAAAAATGTAAAAATTTAATATTAATCTAACTCTGTTGTTAAATAACTTTTGAGAAAATAAATATATCCAAAAATTGTAAGAGACCTTTTTTGTAGAGCGTTAAATTTTCTATTAGATTGTGTTTTTATAATTTCAAAATAATTTCCCTAACGTGAGTTACAAAATTCCAAAGTCCAAGAGAACGTTATTCCCATGTTATTTAAATGGGAAATTGAAATTTACGATGCGGCACCGCTTAATATTAATATTAAGACCTCTAACTTTCACAGAATTTTTTTTTTACCATTTCCAACAACTTTTTCGATATAATTAAGAAAACAAAAATTTATCGATTTTTTTGAAACAGTCATATATATATATATATATATATTTATATATTTATTTATTTATTTATTTATTTATTTATTTATTTATTTATTTTTGTGGCTTCTTTGGCGGACCAACTACTTAGGTCATATGCCGCCATTACGCCCTGATCTGCGTTTTAGGTATTATGGTCAACAGCAACGCGGGTTTTCTCTGGACGGTCACCCATCCAAGTACTACCCGCGCGCAACGTTACTTAACTCGCGTTATCGCTTAGATCAGTTCCGAGTGCAGCCATGGCCGTTGACATATATTTATTTATTTATTTATTTGTTGTTTAAATGTTCAATTTAACAATTAATTTAACAATTAAATATATACGTATGTGTATTATCAAGCACCAAATGTATTTGTTCTTGTAGAATTATGTCCAATAGTTGAATACTGGTCTTTGTGTTTATTCAAGCAGTTGAAAATAGTTCTTTTATAAACGGTATTTTAACACAAATATGAAATTTTATTAGTAGTTAAAAATTTGAGCATTATTGAGAAAAATATTTTTCAATAAGATGAAAGAAAATTGATCTAACAAAACACAAAAACATTATTTAGTATTACAAAATACAACACCGATTTATTTTATAGAAGATTATTTTGTATTTCTCCATAATGTGAATTTTAGGTAAAAATACATATGGGATGGGTCTCGTATATATAAAAATAATACTTTATGATTTCTTGGTGGAGTTGCGCACAATCCACCGCATCGTCATATACAGATTTTGATCCGTATTCTCCGAGTGATATTAGTGAATTTTGCAAAACTTTAATTGCACAAATTCCATGCATCATTAGAGAAAATGCAAATGTATCCCATATGGCCACATATGCTGTTCCAGGAATACATATGAATACCTAGAAATATAAATGTAATATATTTTTTTCGCTATTTTGTAAAAATTTAAACTGCAGATATGCCTTCGGTGTTATTCTTTCCTTATATTATTAATTAATTTGGCCTGTTCAGTGCTCAAACTAATAATTATCAGAAGGAGATAATATCTACCAAATTTTATTTATTGTACTAATTATTTTTCAGGCATTACTTATTTTCAATTTAGATATGCTCATGGGGATGAAAATAAATTATATATTTATATATATATATATATATATATATATATATATATATATATATATATATATATATATATATATATATATATAAATATAATTTTCCCGTGATATTTTTATAAAATTTTAGTGGTGGCTCAAGCTCCCATGGTTTCGCGGTTCTCCTAGTTAGAGAGCTAGGGTGCAAAATGATGTCTCATTTATTCTAGTGACAGAAATGGATTTTTTAATAGATTATGTCATGGTAAACATGAAAAAAAGTAAATTAGATTTGGGAACGGATGGCAACTATAGATGGCGCCGGTGTGAATGCGCAGATTTTAAGGGTGGTTGTTGATCCCTACACCAGTCCACTTTCAGAGCTTCTGTCACCAAAGAGCAACCAGCAATAATTTCTGTCAATAATTTTTTTGACATGTATTCGTCGTGAACAATAGTAATATGTCACACGACACCATAAAAATTGCTTACTTTGACCGGTTTTGTCGCGCATGCGTCATCGGCCAAAACTTATGTCTATCATTTTTATTTATTTATTTATTTATTTGATACTCTGCACAACAGGAAGTAAATCCCAATTACAGTACAGGGGGCCTACAGCTTATAGTGGAATCCGAACCACTCAGACACAATCGTATTTTTTTGATATAAGTAGAAGTCAGTGAGATTTGAACGCACGACCTCTTGCTTGCTAATTAGGAAACGCAAGTTTTACCTCGCTTTTATCCACTGAGCTACGATTGTCTGTTATTACTTCATTATACCAAAGTCTCTAATTTAAACTGAAAATTAGCCTGTAATAATGTCAACAACTACCCTTAAAATCGGATCATTCACATCGGTGCCATCTATACTTGTTACCCGTTCCTAAATCTAATTTTCTTTTTTTCATGTTTATCATGACATAATCTATTAAAATCCATTTCTGTCACTGGAATGAATGAGACATCATTTTGCACCCTAGCTCTCTAACTATTCATTTTATGCTTTAAAAATGACGAATTGTTCGTTATTAAATACAAAAATATGACAGCCATTTTGATAATAAAATTTTATAAATTAAAAGAGAGATTAGAGTGGATTTTAAGAGAAACATTTTTGTAACATTTAAATCACAGATCAAAATTATGAGTTTTTCTACTGCCATATACTGATTCATAAATAGCATTTGCATTTCGATTTGTGCTTATTTAGAAGCTACGTACTTACTTGTATAATAAACGCAGAAAGATGATGTTTCTGTTGATCAAAAGGCAACCAACAACTAAACGGTAGAGTTTTTGTTACAGTTCCATCTTCTTCAATTTTATGATTAATACCAAAGATAGCTAAGAAACCAGGAGTTACCAGCAAAGCACAAGTCGAACCTACCATTGTCCAAAATAATGCACTACTAAATCTAGTTATTTTCACATATCCCAAAAATATTTTCTTGTTTTCTTCATTTGGGCCATTCATAACTTTTTCTTGAAATAGTTTTGTTCTGTCAAATAAGTCAGAAACCTTTTCTCTATCAGTAAACAAAAGACTGATTTTTGCCAATATAATAAAATATAGAAGAGATATACTCAAATTGTACATTAATTGTAGAATGTCTTTCCATATGAAGAATAATTGAATATTCATAGATGTGAAAAATGTCAAGAAAATGAGAATGTTAAATTTGCCATAGATTTTATGTAATTTATTTAAAAATGGATAGTTTTTGACTTTTGATTGCCATAATCCCCAATATGTGATTGCTCGTATATTAGAGCCCGTCAACATATATTCTTCGTCCATTTTTAACTTTTGCAATCAGTTGCGAAAACGAAACTTGACTTATGAAGATATGGTAGATAGAAATGTTTAGGAATTTATAGTTTCTAACTTTCAAGTTATTTAATAAATACGTAGGTTGTAGTTGAATTAAGTTTTAAAGTGTAATTTAGAAACCAGAATTGGCTTAAGTTCAAATTGTCCAAATGAAGTATATTGTTGTTTCCTTGAGAATTATGGAAAGTGCAGCTGCTGATAACGAAAAATTATTGTATCCCGAGTAACAAGCGTTTATTTTAATTTTCTTATTGTCTCCAATAGCAACTAGCGAGAAAATAACATTCCGGATTGTCCTCAATAGTAAAAAAGGAAAGTAATATTTTCACTTAAAAAAAAAGATTTTAATATTACATTGTGTAACTAGCAGGAAAAGTGATATATATCCGGACGATGGTGGGAGATTGTGGGACGAGCCGTAGGCGAGTCCAGCAACCATCAGGAGTCCGAGAAGATACTTTTCCTACATGTACGCATACTATATATATTTTTTTCGATCGATTTATACCTAGTAATTAGTTATTTTATATTTCATTTATAAATGTCAAACAACCAACAAGACATAAAATGATTGCGTTGTTTTGATAAAAATATCTGATAGCGTTATCATGGTTTATTTTTTATTTTCACAAGCGTACTATACGGCAAAACTTTACCAGAGGCTGGAAATAGTATATTACATAACAAGCATCGAAACTGAAAGATAACGTGCGAGTGTACAAATTGAAAAATGAGGCGCGCAGCGCCGAGCGATTTAAGTACACGAGCACAGTTATCACACTTTCGAGCGAGTTATGTACACTATTTTTCAGACGATCACAAAATATTACTAAAAAAAGTTTAAAAGCGCAATGTTGTTACACTTTGACAGCTGATGCGTTTTTGAAGGTAAGCGTTGGCGTTTGACGTTTGAAGTTAGGTATTATGATACCAGTTGTGCTAACCGTAATGTCAAAATATTAAATAGTGCTAAATTATTAGTAAATAAGTAATTATTAATTTTTTTAAAATAAGATTTATCTGTGCAACTGTGTTGAAAAATCTGTCAAAATTTCGATTTGAATAATAATACAATTTTTTTAAATTTATTTTATTATTTCTTTCATCGTAATGCCATCTGTAACATTACAATTTGTCAAAAAGTTGATACCAGTTTCTTCGCCTAACGATGTCTTCACAGTAATGATGTATCACAATCCATAATAATTAATAGTCTTCAAATGAATGCACAAAATACAAAATTCAAAACTGACTGAACTATTTTCGTTTGGCAGTTACCTCAAAACAAACAATTCGTTGTTATTGAAAAATCAAATAGCAATTTATTAAAAATTTGTATCTATGCCAAACAATATAAAAGCTCGTATGGGCGTAGTGTATAAAATACACTCCATAAGAAATGCATTGAATTTTTCGCATCGCTATTAAAAGTCAAACTTTAGCTACAGCGATCATTGTGTGAAGCCACTACGTCACGCATGAGAGTAGAAAAAATAGATATTAAGTAATAAGTCATGATATTAATAGATATATTTATTAGTATTTTGATATCTAGTGCGATATTCCCTTGTCGTCCACTGTCTTGCCTAACGTTCCCCTTGTAGCCCACCGTCATGTTTAGCGCCCTCTTGGATAATTCAAATACTCCAGGGGGTGATATCGCCCACTTTAAAAAGCACGGATCTAAATGTATATAGTCTATAAACATGTGTTACAAACAAAGTAAAAATGTTGTTTTACTAAGCAGTAATAGTTATTTTTACAACTAGTAATGGCAATACCTACTTTTTTCACGAATTCGAAGTGCAATGCACGACGGCGAAGCCGCAATATATCAATAAAATGAATGAAAAGAGATGTTTTTATTCCATGTTGAATAGTAATTTTTTTGCTTGTTGATATTAGATTGATTTTACGAAGATTAAAATTAAATTTATTTTGACAAATACCAAAATTGCAATATAATGTTCGAAAACGTTAAATGATCTCCCAAGAAATAAATATAAATGATGAAAAAAAAAAGAGAATTAAACCAATGAGAATGCAGTATTCATTTTTATCACGTAAAATATGAAGAAATTGTTATCATTTTCGTTTGTACTTAAATATAAATATCCCATGTGGAAATACATATAAAAAAATATCTTTTCAGTGCAGAATATTGTAACACCGGATCTGATATTTTAAGTTGAAGAAATTAGATGTAACATGTAGGTAAAGTAATAATTTAATAATGCGATTCAAAGTTTGCTAAAATGATTCAAGAAACTATTATTTCTGTAACAAATTACTATCTAGTTAAGTTCTGCAAAATAATAGTGTACAAAGTCCTAATTTAACATACGTAATTTATAATTTATTTCCCTGCATATTTAAATTTATATTTCATTTTCTGACGAATTTGCATAAGTGTATTAAAAAAGTACAAGTACAAAACCATTACTTATTTTTGTAATAAATAACTGGTTATTTACATATTTTTTCAAGTAATGTTTAATTAATAATGATGTAATTTTATAAAAATACTAACAATAAAGAAATAATAAGTAGCTCCGTTGCTATGATCACATGTATATGAGTCCACAGGCGTACTTTGGCCTAGTCTAAAGAGGCAATAGTCTAGGGACCAAAAATTTTAGGACCCGGATTCAAACTTTTAGTTTAAATAATATACATGATGGTGACCGCGACTCTCGAACATGGGTATTTAACATGTAAAATCATAATTTTGTAATTTTCTGCTTCCCTAATTATTTTAAGCAAGACAGCTTCAAATAAAAATTTTAGGACATAAAATTCTGCATCTACTCCAATAAACTAAATTAATTTTGCATGCATCGTAGCGGCACAAATTAGATTGAAACATAATTAAAGAAATGTGTGACGTTTAATCTGTCAAAATAATTTCTTTTAGGCAGATTCACAAATCGGATTAGCGCTAACACCGTTTTTAATATTATCTATAACTCTGTTTCAAATTAAAACAGATTAAAGAAATAATCTAAATTTAATCCTAATTAATTCTCTTTTTGACTCAAGTTAAAATAAACTTATTTCGTATTATTGAAAAGAGAGTTAAAAACCAAATAAAAAATGGTGTTAGCGCTAATCCGCTTTAAGAATCTGCCTGTGTATTTTTATTTTTCTTTTTTTCTTTTTTTTGTGGCTTCTTTGGCGGACCAACTACTTAGGTCATATGCCGCCATTACGCCCTGAACTGCGTTTTAGGTATTATGGTCAACAGCAACGCGGGTTTTCTCTGGACGGTCACCCATCCAAGTATTACCCGCGCGCAACGATTTCTTTATTTATTATGTCATTTATTTTGACACATAAAATGTCAAATATTTGTAAATTTAAGAATAATTTTTGAAAAAGCTATGAGCGTTCGCCGGGATTTGAACCCAGAACGTTTCATTCGCATGATGACTGCTCTAACCAATTGAGCTACAAACACTCGGCGAATACTCATGCTTTTTCGTGCAATTTGTAGTTGAAGAAATTTGTAAAGTGACAGGGGTTGCGTCAATTCGTTACAAATAACAACTTAGATTGCAGTGGGAAATCCCAAGAAGAAGCTCGTAATATTATAAGAAATAATTTAGTGACACATGGCCAGTTGGTAATTGTTAAGAATAATTTTTGAAAAACGCTCATAGCTTTTTCAAAAATTATTCTTAACAATTACCAACTGGCCATGTGTCACTAAATTATTTCTTATTTGTAAATTTAGTTTCAATTTCATGGTTATCGATAATTTCGTTATTTTCAGATCTAATTTGTGCCGTTACGAAACATATAAAATTAATTTTGTTTATTGGAGTAGAAGCAGAATTTTATATCCTAAAACTTCTTTTTGAAGCTCTCTTGCTTAAAATAATTAGGGAAGCAGGAAATTACAAAATTATAATTTCACATGGGATGGCTAGCGCAGTGGTATGAAGTCGGCATGTGGATCCTGAGGTCCCTGGTTCGATTCCCACAGGCGACAAATTTTCATAATTTGAAAAAAGCTATCCCTGTGGCTCCTCCACCACTAACATGTTTGGGGGCCGTGATTTGACGACTGGTAACCGCACTTCACGCGCAAAATATATCACTTACCGAGATCTGCTTCAGCAGAGTGCCACACCCAGTAATGGGTAGAAGGCGTGATGATATATTTATTTATTTTATTTTATAATTTTACATGTTAAATCCCTATGTATCTATATATATATATAAAGGGCCCGAAATAAATATTTTGCTTAGGGCCCGAAATATTTTAAATCCGCTTCTGTATGAGTCCCCAATGCAATTGTAGATAATTTTAAAAATGGGTCTTATACTAAAGAAATCATGAATATGGTGCAAACAACGTAAAACGTTAGAATATTAAAAATATTTATTTATTTGTACATAACACATTGTAATATCTTTCCTTATACGTATTTGTACGTTAGTATTGTAAAACAAAATAAATTCATTGGTATCTAAAAACAAATAAAATTATAAGGCATTATTTACTGTTTATCGGTATCTACTCCACTATCCAAAAAGTCTTTTAAAATAGTCGATACTTTGTAGGGGTACAGTCTGAAACAGAAAATATAAAATTAGTATCCTTGTGTCGAAAGCAAGAGTCAAATAATAATAATATATTTAAAATACTTTAATACTTTTAAAAATGCCTAAAGAAATCATTTATTGCTGCAGTAAAAAGTTTGCCTATATCTACTAATCTGTAATTATCAAAATCTTGAGTCAGTTTTTATTCTTTCTTTACTTTTGCTAAACTTTCGTTGATTGATTTATAAACTTCAGCAGAACAAATGTATTATTATTATTATTAGAAAAAAAAATACGGTTGTGTAATTGAATTATTCGAACAATTTTCATAAAATATCCGTGAAAAATAACCTGATTAAAAAATATGCTGATTAGTTACATATGAGTATTCGAAAGATTGGGATTATTCAAAATAATATTATTTTTTTACATGTGAAAAAATAGTATCTCTTGTTTTATTTGTGAAAAATAAAAACACAAACTTCGAAAAAATGTCGTGTTTTTTGTTAGTTGTAGAAAAACATAATTTTAATTTTTGTACAGTTCTCTAAAATTAATTATTTTTTTGTCATTGTACCTACTTTTTAAACTATTGGGTCTATTTCGTGACAATAAATTCCGGATCAAAAGATTAAGTTTTAATTCTGAACAAATTTTATATTTATACTTTTGTTTTAAAATAAACTATCGCCAAAGAAAAATTTTACTATTACATTTTCTACACGAAACTTTGCAAAAATAAGTTACACATTTTTAGTGCTACTGGCCGACATTACAAACAGTCATTAATCTGATGTATAATGGGTAAATTGATTATTCATAATTATAATGGAGTAGCTAGCTCAGTGGTATCAAGTCGGCCTGTGGATCTCGAGAACCCTGGTTTGATTCCCACAGGCGACAAATAATTTTCACCATTTAAAGAAAAACTACCCCTGTGGCTCCCCCAACACTAACATCTTTGGGGGCTGTGATTAGACGACTGGTAACCGCATTCAGGCGTAAAATATATCACTTACCGAGATCTGCTTTGGCAGAGTGCCACACCCAGTAATGGGTTGAAGGCGTGATGATATATTTAGTTATTTATCTTTATAATTTAATTATTAATATCTTAGAAATAGCTATCATCCAGTGATACTAAAAATATACACTTCAAATAAAACATTTCGGGTAATGGCAATATTACGAGACTCGAAATAGTATTTTTAGTTCGACTGACACATATTGTATTTTTTTTACACACTTATTTAGAAAATTTTGAAGATTAATCAAATTAAAATTAAACAAATTAACAAAAGTATTTACGTTACCATTGTATTAAAAATGCTATTTTTTGTCCTAGGACCAAAAAACGATGACGTATCCATGGTAACGCAAACATTTCTGAAATAGTTTTATTTTACTATCGACAATTTTGAAATAAAAGTGTCATATTGAAGTGGGTGAAAAAGAGGATATTTATTTTTGTGAACTACCAAAAAAAATCTTTGTGTTCTATAATCAATACTTATATCCAATTATTAACCTCATTAAAGTTTCGTGCATAGATATAGAAATACCCTGTATAACAAAAAAGTTGAAATTCGGTATAAGAAGAATACCGAAAGCAGGTTGATATACTGGCAACAAAAAAACACGAAACTATACCTGAAGAGGTTATTCATAGAGAACATATACTCTGGGATAGTCCTCTCCTTAACATTCTTCTTCACCGCATCGACGATCTTCTTCGCGGCTTGTTTGGGGGGCACCAGATTGAACTGGTTCTTGAAGCGGATACGAGGGTTCTTGCAAAGTCCGGTGTCTACCATATAGGGGTAGATGGTGGTGAAGTTGATGCCGTGGTTGGGCACAGTCTCGCGGAGTTCCTCGTGGAGGGCTTCCATCAAACCACGAACAGCGAACTTAGACGCGCAATAGGGCACCAGGTTACGTAGACCAAGTATGCCGGCCATGGAGGAGAGGGCCACAATGTGTCCGCGGTTGATATCTAACATGCCTGGCAAGAAGGCTTCGAACATCTGTAAGATATGAAAGAGAATTAGCGATAAATATTAGACGCATTCAAAGGACATCTGAGTTATTTAGTTCTTTATTTTATATTGACATTATAAACTTGTTTATTAGCCCTCAAAAGCGGGCGTAATTTTACTATTTTAGCCCTAGGGCGTATAAAGTTGCCAAGCAACAGCTATTCAAATAAATAAAAATCGTGATTTGATAATAAATTCGTATTGTTTTTCGTAAAGCACTTTTGACTTCTGTGGTACAAATTTTCCTTATACAAACTCAAATTCATCCAATATTTCTTTAGAATAGCAACACCAATAATCTACGTGCAAGCATAGAAACCACCGCATATCTATAATTTACAACAGCAACAAAACGATAACGAATACCTACTGAGTGAATCCTTTAATTACGAAAACCAAAATAAAATTAAACGTTGCATGTACGTACCACGGGCATAATCAAGATTGAAGCTTTAAACATTCTCTCAGTGCTATAATCTTTTGAGTATACCCTTAATACGTAAATAACTATTATGAAAATTCAGAACGGAGGTTTTTCACATATTCTGTTTTTTTTTTTATTCTTTGAATCTGCTTCATAAAATTATTAGACCCCTATCATTTTGTTTTGCTAAAAATGCTCAGTACTGCAGTAATAAATTTATAAACTTTGAATGAATATGTTATGAAGCACTACACTCAAATAATATTAGTATTAACAGTGATTTGTTTCTAGCTATTTCTTATTTCACAGTCTTTATTTGTGTATTAAAAATATAAGTCACAAACTTAGAAATGATAGGTGAGAAAATCACAAAATCATAACTATAAACCTTTATTTTAAACGTAGAAAATATAAATTTTCATATTAGTAAGAACTGTCATACTTTTCAATAAAAGAATAAATGTGATAGATCGTGAAAAACATCAAACGTGCGTTTTTTTCTTTTTAAGACATACGTTAATGTCATTAGCATAGATACGAATAATATTAATTTTATCCACAACTCATATATTATAAAGACATAAATACACTGATTTCAGTTGAATTATATGGCTTATATTCCATAAAATACTATAAACAACTTGTTACTTAGCAACCACTTCATGATCTACCGTATTTTGAGAAACTATATGCTGTACACCTGAATTAACGTTAAACGGTACGGCCAATCTTCTTATACCTATAATTATGAGTTGTGGATAAAATTTTGTATTACACTTGTGTTTTATTGGTATATAAAACACTTAAGAAAAATTAACTCGACCTTCGGTCTCGTGTTTAAACTTTTTTCGCGTGTTTTATATACCTAATAAAACACTAGTATAATAAATAACTATAAAAAAATAGCTATATTTCATCGTATCTATAATAACATGGTGTACGTATGACGTAAGCGTTCTCATATAGGGAATGAAGTTTACTAGGTATTTGAAAGTTCAAATGTGACATTTTCATTAAAAATCAGATAGCCATTAAAATAGAAAAACAAAATAAACAAAATCTCATTTTGACAGCAGTCAAGAAATTTTTATTTTAATTGTTACGCTGAACTGTCAGAATAAAATTCTGTTTTATATTTTGTATTTTATTTTACAAAACTGTTACATTTTATTTTTTAAATATCTAGTACTACATATACAGACATGCAAGTATAAAATAAATAAAATAAAATAAATATATCATCACGCCTTCTACCCATTACTGAGGGTGGCACTCTGCTGAAGCAGATCTCGGTAAGTGATATATTTTGCGCGTGAAGTGCGGTTACCAGTCGTCAAATCACGGCCCCCAAACATGTTAGTGGTGGAGGAGCCACAGGGATAGCTTTTTCAAATTATGAAAATTTGTCGCATTTGGGAATCGAACCAGGGACCTCAGGATCCACAGGCCGACTTCAAACCACTGAGCTAGCCATCCCATAAGAAATGTAAACGTTTTAAAGATAAAATTGAATTTTAATCATTTTGTTATTCTTGTACTTTTGCTCTAAAATGTACAGGGAAGTCGATTTCCGCATATTTTTAAAATCCTACGTTAAACTCCTATGTTCCGCATTTCTGTGCACTTCCTGTATATACTGACGTAGTATACAGTACGTAACACAAAATGCGGACAATAGGCGTTTAACATGGGAAACAGTTTTTTCATGCGCATTGATTCCCAAATTAATTTAGACAGAAATGCATCAAATAAAAGTTGTAGACTTAAAATTCTATAACTATAGTTCTCCATAGTATTATTTGTAGCTTCGTTCTTCAAAATATTTTTGAAACGTTTGATGTCAAAAGTGTAAAGATCTATAGTGTGAAAATCCTTTAACAGTTTCCGTTTCGCCATTTTATTTTTGTATTACTTAAATAAATATTATATCTATCTCTCTCATGCCATTTACAATCAACATTCGTATGATTAATACTAAATGGTATTTATTTGTTTCCACATTAGTTGTAAGAATTTTAAAAATATTTCTATTGTTTTTCGAAGAATTAAATGAAAATAGGATTTTCCTGAAATGATTTCCCACACGTTCTTAATAAGAAGTGGTTACTCACACAATAGCTATTGTACTGTGTTATTTGTTAGCCATTAACTTGTAATCAATAAAATATTTTGCATCAAAAAATTCCATTCCAAATTATAATATAACAATAGTCACCGATACTTGTGATTATAATACTAAGTAGGTTCGTAAATATTAAAGAATTTCTTTTGGTTAGTTTAGTAATGTAGCTTAAAGAATATAAACAGTACCAGTGGTATCTTTGTCTTGTCAATTCGAAAAATACCCGCTATTCTGTACCTTGATCATTATCTGTTAATGTTCGTTAAGTTAATGACTCCTTATTTTTTATGATTAATCTGCAGATTACACTATTTCGCCATTCTGTGATCAAAATCATTTATTCCGTTACTTCTATTTTACTTTTATGCATTTTGCTCTTTTAAAAAACTGCCAGTATATAAAAAATATTGTTTATAACCACACTTTTTACGGAACTGTCAGTAAACTGTCATTATACACTCACTGGCAAAAAAATAATTTAAGAATTTTATTTATTTATTTCATTGTATTATATCGATATATAGCGAAAACTGAGTAAATGGCAGTACTTCATACTAATTTAAGCTGTTTCAATCTGTTTAAAAGCATTTAATTACAGATTATTACTAAATTATAAATTATTAATAAAGTTTGAAGTTTTTCAAAGTATGCACAGAAAAATAAAAGCTGTAATAAGGGCAAGAGGAGGAAATACGAGTTGTTGATAACTTAATAAATTAAGTAGATAACTAAAATTTGTTCCTTAATTTTTTTTTATAATTTGTAATGTTTTATAAACTTGGTAATAATTTATAATTAAATGCTTTCAAATAAATTTAAACGCCTTAAATTGTTGTAAAGTGCTGCCAGTTATCACATTTTTTCAATATATCGGTATAATACGATCAAATAAATAAAAAAATTCTTAAATTATAAGTAATCTGTTGTTTTTTTGCCGGTGAATGTATTATTTTTTATAATAACAGCTACGTATATTAGTAAACAGAATGCATGAATATAATATAAAAATGTCGGGGTAAATGATTCTGGTCTCAAAATACTGAAATTGTAATCATCTGTAAACCAACGATGAAAAATCAAAATTATCATTAACTTATCGATCATTCATAGATAATGATACAGTTACAGAATATAGGGGAATATAATGTTTTTGAAACTGATAAAAAGTAAAGTTTTCAATACTGGTTTACCTAAGTGTTACTATTACAAAGTATCAATCAATAGAAGGAAGTTAATGATAATAAAATTCTTTTGTCTGTTTCACATTTGTTTTACGAATACGCTATGTTCTATAAATTTTTATTATTTTCTATCACTTTTGCGGATCCGTATTTCTTGTCTTTTTTAATTTTTTTTTTGTCTAATTATGTTTATGTAATTTTTATTTCATACATATCACTATTTAATTACGTATTGAGCAATGTGAAATAGAAAAAATTATTTTTAAATTTTAACTTCCTTCTTCTATATATTGAAATAAGTAAATATTAGGAAAAACAATTGGGTGTAACTAAATTTCCAACATGAAATAAGTAAAAAATTTAAATGACTTACCCAGAAATGAGCGAGAACATTGATATCGAATATTTTCCTGATTTCTTGTTCGTTGTGTTCCTTCAGAGGATGGCACGGCATGATTCCAGCATTATTCACTAAGATCGTCACGGTACCTACTTCTTTCTTTACTTTTTCGGCTACGTCCAGAATATTTTGACGATTTGATACGTCACACCTATCAAATTAAACATAAAAAATCAACAATTAACATATTAAATCGACAAAAAAATTATAATTAATCTGATCTGAGATTTTTTTTACAGTTTACAGTATAAAAAAATGTTATTAGATAATTGTGTGGAATTCGAATCACTCTAACACAGTTTTATTTTAATTATAAAGTTATTAAAATAACGAATCAAGTTATACAGCCGTAAGGTTGAATTTATATTAATAAATCTTATTTGTTTAACAAGGTAAACAAGCAGCAGATTTACTGTCGCAGCTAGAGTTTCATAGCCGAGACACAACCGAGGGTATGAATTTTTAAAACCTGAAAATCCAGTTTTTTACGTATTGAACATATATTTTTTGTCAATTGTTTGAAATTAATGTTAATTTTATGATTATTTTCAATATTTTTAATGTAATCTGCATCATCGTAGTCATCATGTTGCTATGCATTTGTTAAGCGGTGCCTATGTAAAAATAAATTTAACGTTTATAATTTCGTCATTCTGCATTTTGTGAATGTTGTAAATGCCAAAGGAATGTTAACCCCACCCGAAATTAAAGAAGCAGCATATAGTTATAATAAAATTTATTAATTTAAATCATAAATGTCAAATTAGTTATTTTTCTATAGCAATACGTTTACAGCCTAAGCTGTAAAAGTGCATTTATATAGCCTAGGCTGTAAAAATAGCGCTTCATCGCTTGTAAATTGTCAACAAAAGCCCATATTTAATGTCAGTCGGTAAAGAAACTGTTTCGAACATTTCGATTTTAAATTTGGATCATTCTCAAGCTACATGGAAAATATCATATTAATTTAATTGTTTGTTTCGTTGTTCTTTACATGATATATTTTAAGAATGAACTAAACCTGAAGTCGAAGTACCAGTTAATCTCATCGAATAAATGATTTTTAAAGACTAAAGGATGATTATGCCAAATTGCTAAACGAAATTAATGACCCCGCTTGTTAGATAACACAACAATATACATATTTTGGTAAAAGACTGAATTAAAACTATTATCGAGTAAAGTTTTATAAATAAAACACTGGTTATAAAAAATGTTAGCAATTCAATTATGTAATACTTAATTTGTTTATATTTATTTTGCCATTTTTAGTTTTGTAAGCAGCGACCTTGCAGATTATAGCATAGAAAATATAACATTCTGCATTTTATGAAGGCCTCCAAGGATAAGTTTAAGGCTACTATATCCATTAATAAAATTTAATACTTTGCATTTACTTTTCTATTGCTTAAGGATAGGTATTACATGCATAATACATTCTGTTACATTTTCAAAACTGTTCTTGATATTTGCATTATATTGTATCTATAGGCGCGGGTGCATCCTATAAAAGAAATTGTGGGGAGCAAATGTTTATAATAGTACTGAAAGAGAATTTTATACATTATACGACAAAAAGACTAATCAGCAATTTAAATAAATAAATAAATATATCATCACGCCTTCTACCCATTACTGGGTGTGGCACTCGCCTGAAGCAGATCTCGGTAAGTGATATATTTTGCGCGTGAAGTGCGGTTACCAGTCGTCAAATCACGGCCCCCAAACATGTTAGTGGTGGAGGAACCACAGGGATAGCTTTTTCAAATTATGAAAATTTGTCGCCTGTGGGAATCGAACCAAGGACCTCAGGATCCACAGGCCGACTTCATACCACTGAGCTAGCCATCCCATATCAGCAATTTGAAATTTTTAATTTTTGTAGCTACTATACAAGGGTGATTCGCTATTTCGTGTATTAATTTTAAGATCATGTAGTATTCAATGTACTGATAACGAAGCAATTTTTTTATTTTTTGAAAAAAAATCAAAAATAAATTTGTTTTTTTTGGGCTACCACTAAAAATTAACATTGCATAACTGAATATCGGTGAAACAAACAAAGGAATAATTAACTAAATTAGTCAATTTTGTCGTTAACGATTACAAAACTTTATGACGTTTCATTTAAAAACAGTAACCCACAATTGTTCGCTTTGAAAACCTGAAAATTATAATTTATATATATATAAAGAATACTACATGCTCTTAAAATTCATTAACGAAGTCGTGGATCACTCTGCAAAGTATAATTTTGCTGATAAAATTATTCTAGGACAGTGAGTAATAATGTTCGTATAATAACGAAAATTCACATTTAACGTGTGGAATTTCTGATTATTTGATTGTTGAGATTAACATTCATTGTTGGAATATTTTATTGTTGGAATATTTAACTGCTGTGATTTTTTATTGTTGAAATTTGTAATTATTGTGATCTGCCATTATTGTGATTTTTCTCTGTTGGAATATTTCACTGTTGTGATCTTTCATTGTTGTGATCTTTCAGTGCTGGAATTTTTCATTATTGTACTAAAAAATAACCATTAGCAATTAGGGTACTCAAGTGGTTCAATGGTTTTTACAAAATTATTGATATTAGTTTTTTATGTTAAAATAAAATACATAAATGTTTTACGATATAATAGTTTCTTCGTAAATATATACAATTAAAAAATGTAAGTGCATTCCATAAAATTTTATAACGTCGGCGCCTCTGACCAGAAAGTAAAAGTCAAATAGTTGCAGCAGATTTTTTTATTAATTTGAATATTTTTGTTTTTCCAGGTCCATTAACAAAACCCAAATGTTTTATAAAAAAGTCATAAACGCTAAATACGAAATTTTAGATGTAACACAAAAAAATATACAAGGTGAACGTCAAAACTTGATATCAAGAATATTTTGTTTATTTTGAGAGATACGAAAAAAAAATGTTATTGAGCAAGGTTAAATTAGACAAAGACTCATAATATGATCGTAGTAAGAATTTTGAATCACTCCGGTTTCAGCGGAAATAGATACAGTTTTAAATCTAGTATATGGAATCAGTATTTTTATGTTTTTTTTTTCAAAATCGGTACTAATTATAATTTGTATTAATTTTTTACAAAAATGCATTTGTAAAGCTTATATGATCCGGTCAAATTTTATCTACATTTTAATGTTAATTGAGCGTTGCATACACGGAAATTACTTCAATGATTTACTCAATTTTAACGTACATGAAAACAAACAACTTGTTCTATTTCCGTTAATTTTTGGTTCAAAGAAATGCACGTTTTAGTGCTTTCGAAACTTCATTTGTAACAGCTGCAAGACGACTTTTTTATATTCATTATGATATTACTTTTAGTTGTGCAGTGTAAATAATAATATTTCTCTTCAAATAAATGAAAATATCGTTTCTTGTCCACTGCACTATTTCGTTTTTTTCTGTTATAATTATTACAGCTACATTTAACAATATTGTTACTGCTGCAAGAGCAACATAATTATTGTTGTGTTAAGTGCGCGAAATAAGTTTTTTTACGCGTCAGAATACGAGAATCTCTTTTAGTCGAGACCGCGAGGTGGGTGACAAAAAGGTCATTCGAACGCGTCAAAAAAAAAGCAAGAAATACAAACAACATTTTTTTCTACAACCGTCAAAAAAGAATAGCACAATAATTATTGATTTATTTAAATTTAAATTAAATTGAAGGAAAACATAAAAAAATTATCTGAATTTGGTACTATTGATCTGTTAAAATCAAGATAATGTGAAAATGTTTATAAATAAATTAAAAGTGTCAATGAATTTGAATTTTGAATAATCAATGCAAAAAACACAAATATTGCGTATCCATAGTGATGTAAAAATTTCGTGTTTTTGACAGTTGTATATTGGGTTATATGAACGTTTTATCGGTTCTTTAGCAACAAACGGTTCAATAAGTTTCAGAAAATCGCTACTGATACTGTTGCTAGATAAACAATTCTTTAACTAAAGAGCTCTTTAGTTTTTTCTTACAAACCAACAGTAGAATAGTATATTGAAACACAAGTGTGGGAAAGCTTTCATTGCACACGAGCGTTAGCGAGTGTTACTAATCATACTAGTGCTGGAATGACCGTTGTCACACGTAAATTACAAACAATTTTTTTACGATCGTAAATTTTTATTTCTCAAAATCGCTATTTGACATCTCTCATATACTATTATATATCACATTAATTAAAATAAAAATGTTTGACTTTAACACATTCGTATTAAAAAACACAATAACCTATTATAAAATCAACCTACTTTTACAATATTAACAAAATATGCATACGCGTCTAATAAATAATTGACCTGTGTTGCGTACAGAAAACGTTTATAAAGCTGAAGACAAACAAAATTGACATTAAAAATGTACATAAAAACTGACCGTATCACACGAGCTTAAGTTGTATATTTATAAAATGTATTAAAATCTAATTAAGCAGCTACACCCCCTTAGATTCGGGCGCCCAATGCTAATACCTCACTCAGCTCACCCTTGTTACGGCTCTGATACTGCACATTTAAATATAGCAATGACATACATTTGCAGACATGAATGAGTGTAATTGAAGTGATGACACTTACTCGTAGGAGTGCGCTTTAGGATATCCGATCTCCGCGATGTCCTTGACGGTCTGGTCGTTGTTCTTCTTGTTGATGTCCCAGCAGACGACGGTGGCGCCGCCGGCAGCGAACTGGAGAGCCAGCTCGCGCCCGATGCCATGTCCGGTTCCTGTAATCTAAACAAGAGTCACTTAAAAAATGAAAATAATAGGTATTGTTGACGATAACTGATCGAAGTGGATTCTATTGACAACTTAAATCAACTATAGAGGCGCTGCGTTCGCCTAGCTTTGGTAGGATACATGGTTTGTTTACATTAAGCCCCTGGCACATATAGCGTCAAAACTCCGAGTGACGGGTGACACATATAGAATCGGTGTTTTTGACAGTCAGAATTAAATATTTGTTAATTTTAACGTGTTATTTGTTAATTTGTATTATTTAAAACATTTATCGACTATTAAGAAATATAAAAACTATAAACTACGAAATATAAAACAAAAAATTAAATTAAAAAAAAAATTATATGTACTATAAATGAAATATAAAAACTTAAATGTATTATTTAAAATATTTATAGACTATTAAGAAATATAAAAACTATAAACTAGGATTAATAAAACAAAAAAATAAATTAAAAAAAATTGACATGAACTATAAATGAAATATGAAAACTTAAAAGTATCTAACTATGTATAAAGTAAATGAATTTTACTATAAAAATGTACAAAATATCAAACAATAATAATTCATACGTCAAACAACAAAGGATGATAGCGAAAAAACCAGCATCAAAATGAAGTTGGTTTTCGGCAGTCTTGACTGCTGAAAATAGAGGCGTTTCTATTTTTGGCAGTCAAATGGTAGACTCGGAGTCTTGACGCTGTGTGCCAGGGGCTTTAGAATATATATGTTAATGTAGAGCTCGTTTCCCCAATTTTGACGATAAAATTAAGTATCGTGCAATTGTTTAATTTTTTTGTTGTCTTAACATTCGTAGGAAAATTGTATATATTTTTTTAATTCTGAATAACTTGCATAATATTAGAAAATGAAAGCAGATTTCTTTCTCATGATCATTTAATCTTTGCTTGTATAATATTATTTTCACATAGATAAATGATTTGTGGTTACAAAATACATACTAAATATGGGGGTACTACGTATTCAACTATAAAAAATTTAAATTTTAAAAATGTAAACATCGAATATTTACTCAATACAAAAATATATTAGTTGCATATTCTGAAGGTTCCGAATTACATTTATTTTCTACAGACCGGCGGCATACAAAACTACAAGAACGTGATTTAACTGACGAATTAAAATTTAAATTACTTATCGACCACTGTTACAATAATTTATTAATGTATGAAATTAGTAGTGTAATATTTAAGTTAAAAAATTGCTGCCGGAGAGTATGTATTACAAAAAATGAGAACGATTCTTTTATCATATGTTGCAATAGTTCAGAACGATTTGCATCCGTAAAAATAACAGTTCGTATTAGATTATTTTTTTAGGTTTTTCATATCAGTAATTTAAAAAAAACGTTATAAAAACACGTACTTTTATCATACAAACATGCACAATAAATGAAACAGTCCCACCACGAGGAGTTAGTTTTTTTACCGCTCGTTGGCGTGTTAATGCGCTGAAGTTGGTCAATAGCAAATGATCGGTATTTTTAATGAAGGTTTATAAGGAGGATGTTTTTGACGCGCCAACAGTCGTTATTTTTTTAACTACCTGCAGTGATATATACAAACAAATCGTTGTCAGAGACAGCTATCAGCAGTTGAACACTCTGAAATGTGGGGGTAGGCGATACATCGATAAATAATTATATTTTTTCAATATTTAATTTTTATATTATATATCGATATTTTGACGATATCGTTGTTTGTATTTCGCGGATAAAATTATTAGTTTTTGGCGCGTTCGAATGATTTTTTTGTCTCGACCTAGCGATCTCGACTAAAAATGACTTTCCGACGTGCAACAATAAAAACACTCATTTCGCGCTACATTAATATCTATTTTTTTTACCCGTAAAGTGCAACGCGCAGTTTTATTTTATTATATTAATTATTTTTGCTCCTATAACTATTTCATCTCACTGAAATAATGAATCGATTATTGAAGAAATTTTAGGAAAAATGAAAGTGAAAAAGTATGAGGCGCCGTTTGCGACAAAACGTTTTGAATATTTCATGTAAATTAAAACAATATATTCTATGATTAAACGTATATACAAGATTTATGTAGTAAAATATTACACATTTTGAGGAAATATACTAAATAAATTGAAAAATAGCAACTGTGTAAAATATTACCTCTTGCATTTTGTCGTACTTCAAATGCGTATATCAGACATAATTCTAGAATACAGACTAGGATTAGAACATTTGCCGCAAGATGGCTCTGCTTATTACAGTGTTCTGTAGCAATTTAAATTAATTTCCTACTTTACCAATAGTGTAAAAATCAAGGATGACCAAAGTTTTAGTAAGTAAATGGTTGTCTATTTCATTGACGCCAACAAATATTTTTAATTAAACAATAAATAGGTATAGTTTTCTATTTTGTTGTCCCAAGACAAGAGAAAACAAATATTTGACTAATAAATGACAAAACTTGTACAAATAAATTATTACTTTTTATTTCACAACTTAGCCAAATAAGTTTTATGTACTATATCTTGAATATTCAAGGTATTAAGCAGCTCCACAGGCTATAAATTTAAAAATAATTTTTTGCGCTGCCGTTGTTTCCCAATAAAATTTAAAGAGAAAATATTCAAATAAAAATTGTAGATATTTCAATATTGCATATGTTTAGTTAACATTTCTTGTTTTACTTGATTAGTTACTGTAAAAACTAGATTAAAATTAACTAAGTATGTGGAAGATGATCGAAATGCGAACAAATAAAATTTTTAAATGTAGAAGATGTCAATGAATAACACCGATTAATAAACAACGTAGAGAAACAATAGATTTGCATAAGTTATCTCATCTGCACCCCGGTACTCCTTTTTATGAGTACTTATGTGATTTATTTGCCTCGATTGATTACAAACACAAAATTTAACTTCTGTCTATGTACACAAATAATAATTATTATTAATGCAAAGTATCTTTGGTCTCAACTAAAATTATTGTTTTTTTTTTTTGGTAATGGCGTCATTTTTGAAACATGTATTATAAATTTATGTTTACTTTTTGGTTTTTTTTATTTTCGGAATATTTGCTTTGCAATAATTATTGGTTACCTTAGAGATCAACATTTTTTTTTTACTCTTTATTCCCTAGTTAAATAAATAATCATCACACCTTTTACCCATTTCCATGTGTGGCAGTCTGCCGGGACAGATCTTGATAAGTGATTTATTTATACGCGTGAAGTGCGGTTACCAGCCATCAAATTACAGTCTTCCAGAGATGTAAGTGGTGAGGGAGCCACAGGGATAATTTTAAATGTGGTAAAAATCAGTTGCCGGCTATGGGAATTGAACTCGGGTTCTAATTTCCACAACCCGGCTAGCTACCATTGTGCCATAAGTTGATAAGTAGCCCTTAATAAATAATAGTCAAATGTTCAGAAAAAACAGAATAAAAAATCGGAGAAATTATAAATTTACTATAAATGGCTCAAATATTAAATAAAACATAAATAATAAATATATGTGGGGATGTAACTATGACTATAACTAACAACGAAAGCAAAAAATATTTGTAAAAGAAATGAAGAGAACATTTTTTTCATTACATTAAAAAATATATATATAGGAAATATCTATCTACATTAGACAACCAAATACACATCCCGAAATAAGACACATTGCAGAAGGTACTAATGACAAACTGTTACCCGATAAATCCAAGAACAGATATTGCACTAACTGTAATGTCAATATAAACTATTTTGATTCAAATAAATAAAATATTACCCTCATTCTACTAGTCATGTCAATATAAACTATTTTGATTCAAATAAACAAAATATTACCCTTAGGGCCAGTTTTTCAATCACCGATTAATGTTAACCGGCGATTGAAAAACTGGCCCTTATTCTACTAATCTTTTCTTAAAATGTATTGAAGGTTCGAGACAATCGTTTTTAGAAACATGTCATGAAAAAATGTGGTGTCTAACACAAGAAGAAACAGTTTTTTCCACTCTCGCTCGAATTGCCTCATGAGCGAGTGGAAAAAGAGGCACTTTCTTCTCTAGTTTAACAAATAACTATTTATAATGTCTCTATGTAATATGAATTTATCAAAACAATGATATAATTTTCCATAACATACAAATTTAGAAGTATTTATTTTTATGTTACTTAAAAATTGTAATCTCATTTCCGTTAGCTTTAAAGAAATTCCAGTTTTGTTAATGTTACTTAAACTAAACCTAAGATAGTTATTTTAAATCTGGAGAAAAAGATTAAAAATAATATTTTGTACACCCCTTGGGTGTACATTTCATAGCGCCATTTCGTTCGAATGTTGCACTATCTCTCCAAAATGCAGCGTGAACTACCTGAAATTCGGCGCCATCTCTGAATAAGTGGCACAATCCTATTCTGTATATATTTTTAACGCGACAAAAATATCACAATATACAGGTTTATAATATACCCGATTTTCTTAATACAGTACACAAAATTTGTATATATACAATATTTTTTGTGATATTGTAATAAATTTAATATATATACAATATTTTATGTGATATTGTCAAAAATTTAGTATATATTGTGAAAAGAATTGTATATTTACGAGTCTGTATATTGTCGCAAACGGCGCCTCATAAAAAAGTACACTATCTTATTTTGTTGTTTTATAATTTTTTTTATATAGGTACTCTTCAAAATTACACTATTATTTCAACTTTTAGGGCCGAGATATCCACCTCCTAATAAAGTAGCTAATAGTTATTAGCAAATTAAATTATTTATTAGGAAGATATTTATTTTTCAGATATCCAGTTCAATTTATTCATCTACTTGTTATTAGGTACCTAATAAATAACTAAGCCAAAATTGCAATACCGTTCATTTTTTAGAGAGAGAGAATGTTATGAAAATCATTAATTAGAAAGAAATACAAAACTTGTTTATGACGTTTATAAATATATAATTGTAATGGGCCTTTCAAGACTTTTTTGAATTTTATATATATTAATCTACGTAATACAATAATTATACCAAATTTTTTAATTTTTTTAAAAAACTTGTATTAAGCATGATAAAAATATTTAAACTTTCGAAACAAATGAATATGACGTAGTTGCATCTTAGTTTAAAGAGTGACAGATAAGACAGAGATAAATAACACGTAACTTGTCGTTGTCAGTAGAATCCTTAGACAAAACATAACTAGACGGATAACATCGGCGTTTGTTGTGAGTCAGAAAGGGATAGAATAACTGGTTGGTGAGGGGGGTGCGCGGCAAGGAGCAACTTGCATAACATCAAAGTGTACTCGCTCCTTGCCGCGCATCCGGCGGACCAACAAGTTATTCCATTCCTATCTGCTTCACAACACTGCATTGACTTGAATACGGTATAATTCGTCTAGTATTATACGTCATTGGTAGAATCGTAGAATGCTGAATGCTTATTTCTTCTTCGTCTTCTTGAGCACCGACAAACGTTTCAGACAAAGCTCTGTGATTGGCTTAATGCAACTACGTCATTGCAACATGGCAGTGCGAACGTTTTAAATTATTCAACTTTAACTTTCATATTTCAGCAATAAAGATATCATTTATGGTATGATTTTATATTGTATTAAATATGATGTACTGTCAAGAATTTATTTTAATAAATATATATATTAAAAAGCTCTACCACTTGAATCCCCCATTTTGTTTCTATCTCCTTGATTTTGTTACAACTGTCAAAATGTCAGGAAAACAAGCAAGATCTGTAATTTTTACTATAAATGAACTCAGATTATTAGTTGAAATAACTATAGAATATAAAAATGTAATAGAAAATATCCAGATGCAGGGAATTAAAAGCGAAAAAGTGAATAATGGAAAAAAAATAGCGGCAAGATTTAATACACGGTTTTGTACAATTAATCGTTCTTCAAAAACCTTGCGTCTGAGATATGATTGTATCAAATGCTATATTAACAATAAGAACATTGTGAGGGCATCTAATATTAATTATTAAAATTAATTATTATTAGTAAAAAAAGGCTATTTCATAAATATTTGTGTTACCATGAATACGTCATCGTTTTTTAGTCATAGGACCAAAAAAGCATCTTTCCTACAGTTGTCATGGTAATAAAAATAATTTTATCAATTTGTTTCATTTTAATTTGAACAAATTTGAGAAATTTCCCAAATAAGTGGATAAAAAAATATGTTTCAGTCGGACAAAAAATACTATTTCGTGTCTCAAAATATTGCCAGACTTCGCTAAGCGTCCTCTTAATATTCGACCCTTAAAATATTTACAATTTAAATGAACAAAATATTTTACTTCTTAAACTGCATTTAAGACAAGATGCAAATTAATTTAAACTGAACTTTAATATTGAGTGGAAATTTTGATCTGGAACTACGGTAAAGAATAGCGAAATATTTTGTATACAGTGATACATTGTACGGGTATACCACATGAATAGTTTAATCATGAAAATGTGGATATGGAAAAGATAGCTTAGTATTAAGTGATCAGATATAGTTAGCAACTAACAAATGTTGAAAGAAGTAGAAGAAAATGTATGCGACTTTATTTTGAAAAGGAAAGAATGTGGTTGGGCTATACGTTAAGAAAGGATACTCTAATGAAGGAAATAATAGAAGGAACAGTAGAAGGAGAAGGTAAAAGCGACAGGAGGAGGAGGGAGATGGTAGACGACCTGAAAGAAGGAAGAAGTTGTGTTGAAATGAAGAAGCTGGCTATGAGTAGAAGAAGATGGAAAAGGCATTTAGGACCTGCGTCAAGCAGATAACTATAGATGATGATGAATAACGGATGGCAATATTACGATGTGAAAATAGCATTTTTGGCCGGATTAAACTTATCTATCAAATTCCACTGATTTGCTTAGAATAACATGAAACAAATTCACATGATATTCATATTCATCACTATGGAAACATCATCTATTTTTTGGATGTGGACTGTTTTGATATATTTCTGTACATTTACCATGGTTATATTCAAGGACGTTGAAAGGAGGGGATATGGCATGACGATACTGTAGCATTGTTTGAAGTGAGGCTTGGGCAAGGGAAAGAGACAACAATAGTTTTTCTGCACCGTGCTTAGCCAAATCTCTTCTTCTTTCAAATATTTTGAATTTTTATGTAAGAAAAGTGACGTTTAGACGTTGTCAGGGAGCGTTGTTTTATGTAAACATAACCACGAACTGTCATTTGTGTTTCAATTTTTGTGTTGTATGGAATTGGACATAATTTTTGTGGATAAAATGGTAACAAAGTGTTTATAATTTCAGTTTCCTTGTAAAAATTTATAATCTTTTAGAGAGAATGATTCTGTTCTGTCTATTTAAATTTCAAATCTCTTTATGACACATGTCAATCAATAGCAGGCTAAGCACGGTACAGAAAATAATATTTCTGTCTCTGTCAATCTGCCGAGCCTCACAGTCTTGACTTGAATGCCATATCCCCTCCTTTCAACGTCCTTGGTTATATTGCTGATATACGAGTATAGCAATCCCAAATTTACGTACATGAACAGGAAATATTGTATTTTTTGGACTATAAGACGCACCTTTTTAAATAGAAAAATTGACTCAAATTTTGGGTGCGTCTTATGGTCCGAAGGTAACATTAAAATATTTTTTTCAATAAATCATCTCTAAATTAATTTAAAAATTTTGTGCAAGAAGAGTGGCATAAATGGATGGCGGTGCCAAATCATGATGTCACCGCAACAGGACGTATGAAACGACCAACAATTTTTGAACTTTGTACCTGGGTGAAAAATTCATGGGAAACTGTGAAAGAAGAGACGATTATAAAGTCATTTAAAAAATGCGGAATAAGTAATGCTATAGATGGTACTGAAGATGACGCAGTTTTTTAAAGGAGTGACAACAATAGTTCAGACGAAAGTAATACGAACGGTGACATTACCGAGACGAGTAATAGTACCGAGAGTGAAGATGAACTGAATATTGCTAGTACGAGTTATGTTAACAATAAATTAAAAAATATGATCCGAAAGTAACATTAAAATATATTTTTCTAAAAATCATCTTATAAATTTGAGATGCGTCTTATCGTCCGGTGTGTCTTATCATCCGGTGCGTCTTATCATCCGGTGCGTCTTATAGTCCGAAAAATACGGTAATCAAAACGATAAATAAAACACTTGGTATTTGTTTCACAAAATTTGACAAATCTTCATTATATAATTTCGGCAGTTACGCCATCATCAGAAGACAAGTAAAAGGTTTACAAAACAGATCTTATTTATAATATGAGGGTAGGGTGTAAAGTCCCTGAAAAATAAAAAAAATGGTGCCACAATAGCAAATCTCATGTGACATTTGTGATCTTTAACTACAACGCATTAAAATTTTCACACTGATATGTGATTCAGTTCTGTTTTGACACCCATCGAAAGCAAGCAACCTTGAGGATTTTTGAAAACATGCAAAAAAGTGAATTTCGCGTCTTGATTAAACATTATTTCTTGCGTGGAAAAAACATTACGCAAACCAAAGCATAGCTTGTTAAACTTTATGGGGACTCCTCACCATCGATTGGAACGATTCACAAGTGGTTTACTGATTTTCGTTGTGGTAGTATGACCACAAAGGACGCCGAACGTTCTGGTCGTCCAATTGAGGTTACAACGCCAGAAATCGTTGATAAAATCCATGGTATGATATTGGACAATCGGCGAGTTAAAGTGAACGAGCGTGCTGAGGCTATGAGCATCTCAACCGAACGGGTACGGAACATTTTGCATACATTTTTGGATATGAAAAAGCTATCTGCCAGATGGGTGCCGCATTTGCTCTCTGTTGACAACAAGCGCGACCGTGTGACAAGTTCAAAGGAGTGTTTGGCGATGTTCAAACACAATAAGAAGGACTTTTTGCGCCAGATTTGGCCCCCTGCGATTTTTATCTATTTCCAAACTTGAAGAAATGGCTCGGCGGAAAGAGATTTGGCTACAAGGAGATTATGTTTTGAAATAAAATATGTTTGCATGAATTGCGATACGAATTGGTTTGTCATCCACCATGTTCTCCAGATTTGCCCCCTTGCGATTTTTATCTATTTCCAAACTTGAAGAAATGGCTCGGCGGAAAGAGATTTGGCCCAACGATGAGGTCATCGCTGAGACAAACGCCTATTTTGAAGGATTGCCAAAATCATATTATTTGGAAGGGATCGAAAAATTAGAAAAAAGTTGGACGAAGTGTATCGAGCTACAAGGAGATTATGGCCGTATTTGTTTGGGAAATTTTGATCCAACCCTGAACTGACCTAGAACTAACTCGTGTTACTTCCAAATAAATAATGCATCTCAAGTGTCAGTTGTAAATACTGGCGGTAAATTTAAAATCTGAATGCATGTTCGAAGCGACATCTGCTTAGTTTTGTTTGTATGTTAAATTGCGCTTTTAATTGGATGTTTTGAGTCAAAAAGCAAATAACGTCAGGGTCTGTTTTTTTTTATAATTTTGTCATCAGCACTATCAAAATAATGAATTTCGGAGTCGTAATAATGTGTCGTAATATTATCCTCTGTGACTTATATTGCAAGAAGCACATAATGCATATTGCTCTTCCATCATCTGCATAAATAATAGTTTAGTATATTTTTTCAAAATATTATTATAAAATTACTTACGTTTTTCATAAAAATAACTCCTAACCTCTCTATACTATTACAAATCGCGATGCCGCCACGAATAACAAGGAACACAAGTTGATTAGATAGAGATAGTAAACGGGTTGAATCTACCAACCCGCTAAAATAGCTGAGGCAGTAGGGTCAGTTTAAGGTTAGTTCCAGGTTACTTAAAGTGTGCCAAGTAACCTGCAGGTTACTTTAAAAATCCCAAATAAATACGGCCTATGTTGAGAAATAAAATATGTTTTGACCAAATAAATCATTTCTTGTTTAATTTTTCAGGTACTTGTCACCTTGCCCTCGTACAATGTACCAGTCAATTGTAATTGTTAGTAAAAGGGAGAACCTGGAATTCCTTTAAAACTAAGTATATCTATGAACGGGGAGAGAATTACATACAGGTATTCATTCATTATTGATTTTTGGGAATTCTTAATATCAAGTCACTAATGAATGAATACCTGGATGTAATTCGCTCCCCGTTCGTAGATAAAGTCCCGGTTCTCCCTTCTACTAACAATTAAAATTGACTGATACATTGTAATATAAATAAGATCTGTTTTGTAAATCTTTTACTTGTTTTCTGATGACGGCATAACTGCCGAAATTATATAATAAAGATTTGTCAAATTTTGTGAAACAAATACCATGTGTGTTATTTATCGTTTTAATAATGTTTCACGAGTGCCTATAGCTTCATCAATTGAATTTATTAGGAAATAATCAAATAACAGTATCATATTCGAGTGGATGAAACAATATATTATCTCAAAATTGAGTGCTACAAACGATAAATATGCTAATTAATCAACATTTTTCAAAGATAGTAAGATGAATTTAGTTTAAAAAATAATAAGTATAAATTGAACTAATCTTGGAAAATAAGGAGCTGATAAACATGTTTATTTGATACTCATTTAATGGTATTTCATCATACCAGATAAACAAGTAATTAAAACAATACAATCAATAAATTATTGTACCTATTTATATCGCAAGAGATACTTAACAACAATGAATTAACAAAATTGATAATTACTTGAAATGTACTACTTACGTAATAATTATTTTATAATAATATATAATTGGATTACAGATTACATAGGTACCATTTATGAAGTTAAAAAGATAAAATTAATTAAAACATTTCTTTGTTTAAATTAAGATATTATAATCGCTTGTTTACTTTATTACTTCTTACTTACTTACGCAAATATTAACTACTAACACCAATATAAATTATGTATACCGGGTGTTAGAGTCCTGCGCGGGTACAGTTTATTAGACCCGCACCCGTAGAATCTAAACCCGCACCCGACCCGCTACCCGCAAAAATAACTCAGACCCGACTCGCAACCCGAACCGCTATGTGGGTATCGGGTAACCTGCCGGTAACCGCGGGTACCCACATCCCGACGCGGAAAAATTATAATTATCTACAACAGTACTACAAGAAGTATAAGTACATTTATAAATAATACAACAATCATATTTAATTTGAAGAAAAAATCAATTTTGAAAATAACATTGGATTTCTTAACTGTTTCATTATTTAAATTCTAAAAATGGGTAAAATAAAATACAGGTTACAGATTGACAGTTGTGACATCACAAGGCCAAGCAAAATATGACAGGCAAAGTTAATTTGAATCGCGACTATACTCTTACTTTTTAGCCCGTATAGAGTTAAATTTAGTTTATTTATTATTTGAATTTTTCCTAATGAAGGTACACTTTTTTTTATACCGAAACGTCGAAACAGAAATTGTTTTAATGATTAAATATGGATTCTGTAAATGATTTCCATATGCTAAAAAATATTTCTTACCAGTACAATTTCTCCTTTGATTGATTTTTCTTGGGCAGGTATAAACAATTTGACAAATGACACAATACATTCAAATATGATTCTTAGTAAAACTAGTAGAACTTCTCCAATTACGGAAACTGCTGACATAGCCTGCGTTCCAGCATCATCACCCCTGAAATTAATAATTAAAAATTAACAAATATATCAGCAAGCATGGCCAAATTCGCGGAGTACTAAAAGTGAAGTCCATCATTTCGCATTAACAGATTGAACGGTAATAACTAACAAATGAGATTTAGTTTTTGTCGAACAAATTTTTATTTACGCGGACGTGTTTGCTTGGTAACAACAGAGACTTCTTTTACTGAGAATGAGACATCTATTGCCAATTTTCTAAACAACAAATTAGTTTCTCTAAAAAGCAACAAAATTACGTCTACATCAGTAGTTCTTAAACTATGGGTTGTGTGGATTTTATGTTGGATCGCGACTAATGGCTTGTTTCCATGCATCCGTCGCGTCCGTTGCAGTGGATACAGCGCTGCGCGCTGTACGACGGACGAAAATATATGCGTTCAGATGCATCCGTCTTTTTTATTAGTTATAACCTCAAAAATGTCGGCTAATAATGTATTTATCATTAACCAAATGCAAAGTATTTCTTTGAAATTAAAGTATATTTACAAAAGACATATGTAGATAATATAAAATAACTAACCAAGCCGAAAATACGCGGTATTTGATATTTGTCACTAGTGCTATCTCATATTATATGAGAGAGATGCTTCCGTCATCAAGGTCACACTGCATGGAGTAGAGAGTAGACGAACTCTGTCCGTCACTGCAAGTAGCTTCGCTTCCTTTTCAATTATTCAAATACAACCAATCAAATTTCGCGACGGACGCACTGCAACGGACGCGACGGATGCATGGAAACGAGCCATAGCTCAAAATTATTTTTTTAGTTTATTTAAAGATTTTTTTTGTATTATATTTTCAGTTTTAATTAGTGATACTTAATAATAGAATACAGTCAGTAAATATGTCCAACTAGCTGCTGCTAGGTGCGCGTTTCGCAGTAAACGTTCGCATATCTCTCGCTGTGGCTGCGCCATCATACGCCACAACTTTGTTGCAGTCTTCAGTCAGTATCAGTATTGCCAAGTTAGTGGATTTTCCACTAAATCTGGTGGTTTGTGGGTGGTGTTTAGCGGTGAAATTTGGCTTTTAGTAGTTAGTGGTTTTTCTGGTGATTTTTTATAGAAAATTATTTATTTTATCTTTTAATTTTTATTTTATGGATGATCGAACATGAATTTCTTAAATTGATTTATTTTATAATACACGGTGATCAGGAAGGGAGAAAAAATGCGATGAAAATGTCCGCAAAAACGGCTAATGCAGAAAGTTTCCGTATCATCAGGACATTCAAAATCCGCAAAGATCAAAATCCTATCAGCTCCCTTTTGCGAATTATCAACATTTTTATATATGTAAAAACGAACTCTCTGGAGCTTGAACTGCCCATCGATAGCTCGAAGTTCCCAGCTCACCTATTCCATATTATGGGCGCAAACCATGTTCATTTTATATTATTGGGTTCCTAAGCAACATTATTTAATTTGTTAATAACAATTTTCAAATGAAAATTTGACTTTCAGAGTGCAAAAGTTAGAGAATTTTAAAAACTATTTCTTATTCGCAAAAGGGAGCTGATAGGATTTTGATCTTTGCGGGTTTTGAATGTCTAGATGATACGGAAACTTTCTGCATTAGCCGTTTTTGCGGACATTTTCATCGCACTTTTTCTCCCTTCCTGATCACCGTGAATATAGGGCCATTCAACTACCGTTGTAATGTCGTTGCTTGATTAGTCATGCTCATGGTGATAGTAGTACACAGGTACGTCGTATCTAAATAAATTCGTACGTCTCGTTTGTCCTCATCAGTCGTCAGTGAATATAATTAAAAATAATCTAAGAATAAAGTAGTAATTTGTTTCAAATTATTTGCACAACTATCAATCGTAATGAGAGGGCAAATCCATCACAGTGGCATGTTCTGCCCTGATACATCAAGGTGAGATTACAAAGAAAAATAAGGCAGAATGTAGCGATTAACGATACATATTCTCTTCGTGCAATGTGTTACGCTCGTGACTATGAAAGCGGATGTGCCTGCGAGCAATTCAAATTGTTCGATTGCCATCTAGTGAGTAAAGTAAAATTTTTAAATTTGTTATGTGGCGAACATGGTATAACTATACAGTTTGACGTTTATCACGTGATCACAACAACTACTCATTTGAATGTCAAACAAAATATGTAAACATGTCTGAGACTGAACACATAAGAATAGAAATATCTTGTATTAAATTAATTTCTATACTTAAAATAGGCCATAAAAAGATATATACTCATTATCTAAACGTCAAATATTCAAACATGTTTTAAGTAAATAACAATTGTTATCTGCGGGGAGAAGTGCTGAAGTTGATCGACTCAGACATGGTCTATCACCTTGCTCTTTCTATAAATTTGTTGTTTCACACAAAATTGTGTGGAGGGGGCTCTGTTGCATGTGACGTCAAAATTATAAGTCCCCATTGTAGCCATCGTAGAACAAAGTTATATTTGTTCTTTTCCATTGAAATAAAACCGTCGTAATATATGACTTATATAATAAAATTTTTTCATTTCCATTTGTAACATACCTAAAGCTAAATTCTCCTTCGAAAAAGATGGCCGGATCCACCACTACTATAGATAATGATAAATGCGCATTTCAAAGTTTGATAATACCAACTACTTTCTTTAGGGTTTATAATAGAATACTACTTTCTCCTAAATTAATTTTTATAGTATTTAGAGAGATGTACATCTATTACACAACATGATATTAATGCTATATCATCATTTTTAATGAGCGTAACATTTTTAAATGTAAAAGATAGGAGAACCATGAAGCACGATAGAAAAGAAAAACAACAAAAACCAAAACAAAAACATGAAACATGTAGTTTATATAATGCATACATGAGACCCATCCTATCGGCGACAGCGTACCTCCTCCACTCAGGCAAGTTTGGCGCGCGCTACATACATGGACGTCCACAGACATATTTCCAGGGGGGCGGGTCGCAAAAAACTAACAGATATACATAAATTTCTAAAAAAAAAAATTACATAACATAAATACAAGTAAACATAACAAGTAGACAAAAAAATCTTTAAATTTGTGAATTAAATTACTAGTCTTTATCGTCTGGATTTAAATTGAAGAGGAAGGACAATCTTCGAATAACTGTTCCATAAATTAACACCATTTCTTCAATAAATTTCGACTTATGGCTTGTTTCCATGCATCCGTCGCGTCCGTTGCAGTGGATACAGCGCTGCACACTGCACGACGGACGAAAATATAGGCGTTCACATGCATCCGTCTTTTTGTTTAGTTATAACCTAAAAAATGTCGACTAATAATATATTTATTATTTCATATTTATATTTCAAATATGTTAAAAAGCAGCAAATGAATTGTTCCCGCATCGTTAACAAAATTTTACCTATAAATTTATAATAATCATTAACCAAATGCAAAGTATTTCTTTAAAATTAAAATATATTTACAAAAGACATATGTAGATAATATAAAATAACTAACCAAGCCGTAAATACGCGGTATTTGACATTTGTCACTAGTGCTATCTCATATTATATGAGAGAGATGCTTCCGTCATCAATGTCACACTGCATTGAGTAGAGAGTAGGCGAACTCTGTCCGTCACTGCAAGTAGCTTCGCGCCCTTTTCAATTATTCAAATTCAACCAATCAAATTTCGCGATGGACGCACTGCAACGGACGAAACGGATGCATGGAAACGAGCTATTAGCAGTTTTACTGTTTTTATTTTCTAATATTTTGTGTCTATGTATACATAATAAACTTAGATTACTCAATCGTTACGTAGGGAATATGTCCGCTAGCTGGCCATAAGAATACTGCTGAAAATTTAGTATTAGTTTAAATATATATATATATATATATATATATATATATATATATATATATATATATATACGAGAGTAAGGTGAAAAGTTCTCGGCCTGATAATGAAAGACTGCAATTTTCAGTTAAAAAATTATTTTATTTTTCTACATACTCTTCCTTGACTTCAACACACTTGGTCCATAAAATATATTATATACGCTAAGGAGAAAGCAGTGGATCGACTCGACCATGGTCTATCATATCACTCTTTCTACAAAATTGTTGTTTCACACAAAATTGTGTAGGGGGCTCTGCTGGATATGACGTCAAGATTATAAGTCCCCATGCTAAGCATAGTAAAACTAAGTTTATTACACGATAATTTAAATTTGTTGTTTTCCATTGAAATAAAATCGTCGTAATTTATGACTCATATAATAAATTTTTTACATTTTCATCTGTAACATACCTAAAGTTTCCTCCGAAAAATTGACCGAATCCGCATGATAAATGCGCATTTCAAAGTTTGATAATAGCAAATATTTTCCTTAGGGTTTATATTAGAATACTACTTTCTCTTAAAATTTATTTTTAATAATATTTAAAGAGATGTGCATCTATTACACAACGTGATATTAATGCTATATAATTATGTTTAATGAGCGTTTAATATATTTGAATGTAAGATAGCCATGAAACAAGATAGAAAAGGAAAGCAACAAAAAAAAACAGAAACATGAGACATTACATTTGAATTATTATTTCCTCACATAAACTATAGTTAAATTAATGTTGAACATGTAAAACTACCTTGATTGTAAACAAAGTATTTATACTACATTTGATTATAGGTTGTAGTGTAGCGTGGTACAGGGACATGCCTTGTGATTGTTACAAAAGAAAGATAGGTTTAAACTGGCCCAATGTTTAAGTTGTGAGTTTGTATACCACTTATAGTATATTCCGAAAATGAACCACGGTGCGGTTCAATGTTACCACGGTTACGGTTAGAATGACGTCATAACGGAACACTTTCACGATGACAGTTGTTACTTGACAGATGAGTTTTGAAATGTGAAATTTATTTAATATGGAAAAATGTTTATATTATAAAAATATTGTATTCTGCATCACACTTGCTTCAACTTAAATATAGGGATATAAAAATCACACAAAGAAAAAAGTAAATACGAGCTTCAGAACAAATAATAAATTCATCTAATATGAATATATACTGTTAAATAATAAAAATACATTTTGTATCACATGTTTATTTATCAGTCATCATAAAAATATAGTTTTATAAGACAAAAATCCACAAACACTGCAAAAGCCGCCAAACACGTTTCAAACTTGTCAACAACAGCTGTGAAGTAACCAAACTAACCGCCGCTCGAGCACGGTTAGTTTGGTTATTAAAAACTAACCACAATTTCCAAAAACCGTGTTCCGTAATGAAACCGGTTACTGAAAAAACTAACCGGTTCATTTTCGGAATACACTATAAATGTAGTTCTATCGAGAAATTTTTTTTGCAGATCTGAATTAAATTTGGCGCATGTAAACGTTGGATAGTCATACGCATCCTGTAAAAATGTGAAACACATTTATCGTCTGTGAACAAATATATTCGCTTGTAAAGTTGAGTTCTTATACACGGGGCTTATGGTGGTCATCATTCAGAATCGCAGATATTTGCTTTCTAGAACTATCCATGTATATTGTATCAGAAGAAGAAAGATTTTTATCGTTTAGTAATGGATATATAACTATGCACAGTCTTGTTTTTAACGAAAAATTAAGAATCCCAATTTATAATGGCAACAACACACGGTGGTTTGGTATTTGAAAATTCACTAGACCAACAACCTGTTAACAATTCATGATGTTCAAATCATAATAGGTACAAAAAAATTATTTTATTCAAATTTTATATTCTTTGAGCGTCCGTTTCGCTACTCGACAACCGATGGCGCCACCATCACACTAGAACATGGCCAGCTTCATTGAATTGCGCTACGCTTATTATGACCGTTTCATTCCATCGTTTTGCCATATAAAAATTTGTCGTGAATTTTTTATAGTTTTGGTACGTCAAGTAGTGCCATCTAGTGCTTTTTATTTATATTAAAAGAAGGTGACAACGCTGTCAAGTTCCAAAAACAACCTTAAAATATTTTTAATCTGAAGTTTATGGGATCAAACAAAATACATTTAATGCAACTGGGTATTTTATTTATAGATTCAATATTATTAAACATTATGACTAGAATTATGAGCTTTCGACTAAAGTGACTAGCTAGTCTAGACTACGTGAATTTCATTTGGTAACGTAGCATTATCTGTCACTTCAGGTAAATAATGCCGCCATATTGTCTACCTATTTAAAATTTTTGAAGTGTTTATAGATCAAAAGAAGAAAGTATTATTGAATTATTGATGCCAACGGTTAGTATTTTACTGTAAAGATCGTATGATAATAAATATACAATGACTAGGCTTGTTTTTGGATTTTTTCAGTAAATGCAAGAGGCAGTATTTTAAAATGTAGTTCCACGTATCTCGTTAGAGGCGCTAGTAGACGTGCCCGTTCTGTAAATTTGAAACTAGGAATTTTAATGACATATGAAACGGCCATAATAAGCGTAGCGCAATTCACTGAAGTTGTCCATGACTAGAACTATGTATCTTAAATAAAATAGATAAATATATCATCACACGTTTTACCCATTACTGGGTGTGGCACTCTGCCTAGCAGATCTCGGCAAGTGATATATTTATGCGCGTGAAGTGCGGTTACCAGCCGTCAAGTCACGTTCCCCAAAGATGTTAGTCGAAGGACTATATACATAAATTTGTAACTAAAAGTAAAAAGATAATTGAAACTAATACTAAGACTACAACAAACTGTAATACAGAACTGTATTCTATATAAATTAATGTACAAAAAAATAAAAGAAAAAAACAAATAAATACAAGTGATAGGAATTTTAATTTCTTACATTGGTATTAATCGGAACGACGGAGTATTTTGTGTTGGTACTTATAATTTCTGACAGCCACTTGGTGATATTTGGTTTTCTTTGTTAAATTCAAATTTTTTATGTTATTGCTTAAACTTGACACATTACAAATTGACGGAATTTTTAATCATTTTCATGCAATTGATAATATTTTTTAAATAAATAATATAAATTTCAACAAAATCTGAAATAAACAATTTTACATTAAAAATGATTATTAATGTGTAAACGACGATATTGTTGTCCTAATTATCGGTAATGTACATCTGCAGCTGGATTTTGTTCAATAATTGGCAGGTCCTACTCGTATTTACATTTTATAATAATAATATACAGTGCACATAAAATATAAAACTTTTCAAACGTTGAAACTAATCACCCAAAAAATCTAAGTCACTGACGCCATGACACTTCGCAACAGCCTTGTACTAGGCGCCTGCATACGCGACTCCCTAAGCGACCAGTCGCCAACAATGACGTCAAGACTGTACTTTTTAACTATTCCAACAGATGGCGCCAGTATCAAAGTCGCCAACTATGGCGTCAAACGGTCGCTAAATCTAGTCGCCAACGAATTAGAATAGGTCTCCAGGTGTTAAACTGATCAGAACAGATACTACACTTACGATCTTAGCCAAAGGTCGAAAAGCGATGCTGAATTACCGCTGTAGAGACTCTTGTCACTGAACCTATAATGATATCTAGTACGGAGAAGTAAAATTACGTTATTCATATAATCCATATTAATATGCATTGATTTCTAATTATTTACTAAATACCTTTACAGAATGTTAGCAAAAATATAAATACTTTAGAAAAAGTAGTTAATATGATATGCATTTTGTATTATACTAAAATTATTATAGTAAAATATTTTTCTGCAGGTAAGAAAAATTTAAAAAAAGTAGTAATTGTTTATTTCAATCTAGACCTCGGTGTCGCCGCGCCACGCCGGCCGCCGCAGCCGACAATTTTAAATGGACGCCGTCCGCCGATATTTTTTCACGGCGCGCCTCCGCCGCCGCCGACGTACTTCTTCATCGGCGTGACCGGCGTGAATTAAAAAAAAAAAACTGTTTGTTAGATCCTAGATTTAATAATTTAATACAGATTGAAACATTTTTACAACAAAAGAATATAACCAAAATTAATTTTATGTGTGAACAGGTTAAATAGCACATTAAAGGTACAGATATAGATATAAATAAAGACTCGGAAAATGAAATAAGTACAAATAAAGATGCAACTATAACTACAAATATTTTTAAAATAAATTTAGCCAAAAAACATTCTAAACCAAATGAATGTAGTACTGCCATGGGATGCGTGCACTCACGTGACAATGTTTTGACAATTTTTTTGTGACGAGATTTGAAAAGAACCGTTCTTTTCAAATCTCGTCCCAAAAAAATAGTTCATTTTGTAGGTGGCGCAGTGATCGAAAGCCCAAACAGCTGTTTTTTACGTCACAAAACGAATATACGTATAAACTTATTTAAGTTTATACGTATATTACAAAACGTCATATTGCCCTCATCCTATTGAAGAAGAATGTCATAATTATTTGCGTGTAGCCCATTATAATTCTGAAAAAGATTAAAGTATTTTGAAGTACTGGCAGTCCAATTCTAGAAACATGCCTTATTTAGAAGCACTGTCTAAAAAAAATGTATGTATACCAGCTACGACGACACCAAGTGAAAGAGTCTTTTCCATTACTGGACTTGTTATAACTGCCAAAAGATAGTCACTAAGTCCTTTGCATGTAGATGAACTTATATTTATTCACGACAATTAGACTTTGTGCAAAGATATGATAATTAAAGCCTGAAATTACTAAAGCAATTATTTGTTTTTATTTTATAAGTAAGACTATTTTATAGGTAATATGAATGTTTTATATATTTGTAAATGCATAATGTACTATATATTTGAGAAGTGAGTAAATAAAATTTGCATTAGCATAATTTTTTTTATTTAATATAGTATACGAGGGCGGTCCGATAAGTACTTAGCCTCACCGCCAGATAGCACCACTATCGCAAGAGCAATTTTGTATCGATTAGAACATTCTCGTAGACAGCTACTGTTAAATTTTCAGCCGAATCGGACGCGTAGTTTTATTTGACCGCGTGTGTAAGCGAGCGTGTCCGCAGATTTGAGAAAAATGGAAAAAGAACAATATCGGTCGGTGATTCGATTCTTGTTTTTGGAAGGAAAATCGCGCAGCGAAATCAAAGAACGCTTGGATGCTGTGTACGGGGACTCTTCTCCTCCGATGGCGACCGTCAAAAATTGGTTTAACGAGTTTCAACGTGGTCGCACGTCGGTTTTTGATGAGCCACGCCCAAGTGGCCCGAAAACGGCTACCACGGAGGATAACGTAACAAAAATCCACGATCTCGTATCCGTGAGATTACTTCAGAGCAGAATTTTGACGATGTTTAGGCGCAATCCGAAGGAGTTTCTGCGAACGTGATCCAAAGAAGGCGAAGACTGTCCTATCGGCCGGAAGGGTGATGGCCACCGTTTTCTGGGATTCAAAAGGTGTGATCTACATCGACTACCTGGAGAAGGGCAAAACGATCACAGGGCTCTACTATGCCGAATTATTGGGCCGATTCGACGCCGAATTGCAGAAAAAACGGCCCCATTTGGCGAAGAAAAGAGTGCTCTTTCACCACGCACACACCTCCGCCGTCGCCACGGCCACATTGATAGAATTAGGCTACGAACTGCTGCCCCATCCACCGTATTCTCCGGATTTGGTCCCGTGCGACTTTTTTTTGTTTTCAAATTTGAAAAAGTCTCTCGCCGGGCCTACTTTTCAGACCTCCAGAAAACGTATTTTTCAGACGGGTTAAAGAAGTTGGAGCATCGCTTGATCAAGTGTATCGAACTCAAAGGAGATTATGTTGAAAAATAAATCGCCACTTTTCCAAAAATTTTGTTATTCTTTTGTAGGCTAAGTACTTATCGGACCACCCTCGTATAACGCCAGACCGCGGCGAGCCGCCGCCGATCTCTTCAAACGGCGTAACGTCGGCGCGCCGCCGCCGCCAATCATTTTTCATTAAAACGCCGCCGCCGACAAAAAGGTTATCGGCGCCGGGGTCTATTTCAATCTGATATTTCGAGAGCAAAACATATTTCATTAGCGACAAAAAATTGATAAATCCAACAAAAAATTGTCTAGCAACAAGCTATAGTAAAAAAAAAATACTTGTGAACATGTGTTCTTGATAAGTATTTGTTTTGACTATAGCTTGTTGCTAGATTTACTGTTTGTCGGATTTTTTAAATATTTCATCGCTGATGAGGATGTGCGTTTTACCCTTAAAATATCAGATTAAAATAAACAATTACTACTTTTTTTAATTTTTCCTGATCTACAAGCCGAAAAATATTTTACTAAACAAATTATTATTTGTTAACATAATGCATCCACTAAAAGACCACGATATTCTTTAATTATTTTTTTTCTTTCTAAAAATTTACAAGATAAAATTGAGTAAATAGGTAAATATTTTATTAGTGTAATTTTAACTTTTTAACTATGGCGAAAATACGTTCTCAGTTATGGGAATCGAACACGGATTCTGAATGCCGTAGTCCAATACAACGTTTAAATATTATTATTGAAACAAATGCAAATGTTTTCTAAAATATCTTGTTTTTGGTTGACTGGTTTCCATTACATTTTTAAGGTCACAAACGCCCGTATGAACAGTGGAAATTAAAAATGATTCAAACCAAATGGAATTTTTTCTTTGTGGCACGCCATCGTTGCTGCGCTCATAATAACAGAAAATATTAAACATAGTTAAATTGTTTACATTTAACAACATATAAATATTTACATAGCTATTTTATAATTATTTATACAAAATTCTAATATCATAGGTACCTACTTTTGTTTTATAATTTTAAAGCAACAGACGATTTAGAATAGAATTATGAAATTTCTCATAACCACTCTATTGAGCGGACATTTTTTTGGCATATTTCGAAATCAATTCGATAGTTTCTCCGTTAGACGGACTAACACTCTATTGAACAGATAGATGGAAATTTTCGTAATTATAATAATTTTTTTACAATGAAGCATTTCATTGGTTTTGAGAAACGTAAAAAAATAATCTCTTAAATATTTTAGGAACATTTGACCGTATAAAGCTAATCATTTACTAGTTAATTAGGCTACGTACGTGTAATACTACAAGTCATTAAGTATATAATATGACTAGTACTTAAGATTAGTTCTTGTTGTTTAATTTAGTAAATAAATAAACAAATACTAATTTACTTTTTGCTGTAGTTATATGGAAAAGAAAAACAAGTAAAAACGCATTCTATTTTTTAAAGAAAAAGTTGAAATTATGAATTTACACTATCAAATATTTACAGCACCATATTTGTCGTTTATCAGAGATTTTTTATGTCACGTGACTTTTATCAAATAAATTAAATTGTAAAATAATATTATGATTACAGAAAATTTACTTAACAAATACTATGGGTGAGTAATCATTACGTAAGAAGTTATCTTTAATTTTTTATGAAGTACATCATATCAATAACCAATTTGCTTTATTCTCGACGGAGTCGAGCTATTAACTTAATTTTAGCTTTGTAATATAATCACAAGACGACTTTAATCATAAAAAATTGACTACATTATTAACAATATACACGCTACATGGCAACTTGTTAGTAATAAAATCTCTATAATCTTCAAATTTCAAGGAGATTGTAGAAGTCTAAAAACAAAATAATCATCGAATCAAGACCTAAAATATAAACAGCTTTACGTAAAGATACAGATATTTTGTTTGTTTCAACTTCTCAAGGAGATGATTAAAATATTATAAATAGAATTGATAAAAACATTGACTAATACGTCAGAAACATTAATTTAATATTAGGTACATTCACAGAATTAACTGAACTTGAAAATAATAAACAAACAAAACTTAAGTACATTGATTTAAATATACACAAGTATATTAATTTTTGAATTGTTTATATTATATTGTTAATTTAAACACACTAAACATTTAATTTGTGAGTTGTATGCTAGATTAATAATTTTTTGAACAGTTTTGTATTATGTCGCTGCTTTTTCTGGTTTTAATGGGCTGTGAGGAAACTTGGATTCGAGTACCCGGATATCAAAATATCCGGGTCCTCGGATATCCGACGTTCGGATATTGAACCGGATATCCGTAAATTTAATTTGGATGTGGGTCCGGAGCCTAGTCCAGATCCGGTTTCGTCGTTTTGCTTACGGATCCGGATCCAAATTTTAATTCTAGATCTGATTCTTCATTTCGAATGTAAAGGAACTCAGTTCAAATTCAAACCATTAAAGTGGACCTGTTTATCTTTACAATGGTCTGTAAAAAGTAATAAATTTTATAATACCCCTCTAAAATAGACAGGTAGTTTGTATAAATGTAAAGAAAAAAGGAATTTAAACTTTCACAGAGTCCTAATAACTGCACGCACTATAACTTTTGTCAACAGTTTTAAAATGTTGTCACACAGAACTACGTTTGGACATTTTCTTTTACGCTAATTTTAATTCAGATAATTCATCAATGAAGTTGAAATTATGAATGAACATAAAATTATGAACTAGGTATTTCGCATGTAATGAAAAGAAGGAGGATACTTCTTTGAATATTGAAAATTCTGCAGTTCTAAGATTTTATAACATTCATTAAAACAAATACTTCAAAGCAAAAAGGGATTAAGGTCAAAATTTGAGAAATAATGGTCGTAGGTTTATTGCAAGTAGCGAATACATATTTATACTCGATTTTTAATATTATAGGAAATGATTCGTATTGCATTTCAGATTTTTCTTTAATTTATTTTTTCAATCCGGTTTTATCTCATGTTCTAGTATTTTCTTGAAAATTATGTAGAATCCAGATAATATATGATGGCACATAGTTAACTAATTTCAAAACAGTTTATTGTGCACGTTTTGGGAAAAAAATATTAAATTATTATTTATTTGGGGTGATATTTCTAATAATTGTATTTATTTGTGTCTTCAAAATTAAAGGTATCTACCTAAATTATTTTAGCAATGGCTTCAAATTAATTAAAAATTTGTATTTCTCTGTTACTCGACTTGGAACTTCTAGCATAAATAAACAGTATACATTGATTGCTTTGATAAAATGATTAAAATAGATTCAAGAATGGTGGTTTTACAGCAAAATTTCGCAATCGAATATTTACATAATTATTATAATTCTTATTTAAGTACAGAAATTTGCAATGGGATAATGGCTCAGTGGTATCAAGTCGTCTTGTGAATCCTAAGAACCCAGGTTCGATCCCCACAGCTGACAAAACATTTTCACCAATTTAAAATTACCCCTGTGGTTTCTCCACCACTAACATCTTTGGGGGCCGTAATTTGACGGTTGATAACCGCACTTCACGCACATAAATATATCATTTACCGAGATATGCTTCGGCAGAGTGCCACACCCAGTAATGGGTAAAAGGCGTGATGACATATTTATTTATTTTTTATTTTAAATTTGCAAATAATGTATACGAAAGTACAATCATAATGATACAAAATATTCCATTTTTGTAATCTATTAAAATTACGACTATTTTTACATGGTCTCCCACGATAATGTAGGCATAGAGAGAAAACATGGGAAAACAGATTTTGTACTTTATGCTGTCGGCTAAAAGTTATAACGCCAAATTAAACATGATACTAAACATCTACAATTTCATAAATTGCTATAAAATGTAAATAATTACTAAATATATCTGACGTTTAATATAAGAAATTAAATAAAATTGAATTATAAAATAAAATAAATAAATATATCATCACACCTTTCCCCCATTACTGCGTTTGGCCCCCAAAGATGTTAGTGGAGGGGAAGCCACAGGGGTAATTTTAATGTGGTGAAAATGTTTGTCGGCTGTGAGAATCGAACCAGGGTTCCCAAGCATTTGAAGCTGGGACCAATGAACTTTAAACCAACTAAGCTACGGATGCTATATGATTCAAATCTGATTTTATTCCAATTTTTCGCTTTAATTTGTTGTGTCTAAATGCCCGTTTTACATTGAGCAAGCGCAACATGCAATTGCAACTATTGCCTGTTTTCCCTGAGCAATATTGCAAGTGCAATTGCAACTTGCAACAAGTTGAAGCAATATTGAACGAGTGTAATACAGAAATTGCAAGTGCAAGAACCAGAAGCAATCTTGCAGCAATCTCTTGCATGAATTAGAACGTGTTCTAATTTTTGCAAGAGTTGCAAGGTCATTGATAGTTATTTCTAGTAATTTTAAGTTTGTTAGAATGCTACCAACTTATTATAAATGTCAAAAACGATAAAGTAGGGTTAAGAATATTAAAATGATTTACTTACTGCATTGCAAATAATTGTGCAAATACTTATAAAAATAAATTTTTATATCAATGCAATAACATATGAAACAAATGTCAATAATACAAGTAGTATAAGAGGTTAAGCTGATATAATATGAAGTTAGTAACGCCAAAAATTTGTAAATAAATTTATATTATATTGCAGTTGCAAGTTACTGAATGTAAAGTGAAAAAATTATATAACATTTTGGTGCAACTTATTGAACGTATAACTTGCAACAGTCAGCTCAGTATATGAAGATATCATGGGATTTCTTCATATACTGAAGAACTTGATACGACATTGTAAATCAAAGAAAATATTTACCAATGAAATTTAATCAGTATTTTTAGTAAATATTTAACAATTGTTAAAATCAAATTGATCTATAAAGAGAAAAATTGGGACATCAGTGTCGAGGCTCCCTATTGTTGTTTTGAAAGAAATGTGAAGATCCATTTTATACAAATACACACACGCGCACTATTTCCATAATTATTGCGTAGAAAATTATGAAAATTAGAAAAAGTATTTATTTACTTTTACTGTTACTGTTAAAAAATGAACTGGAACAACTAAAAATTGTATGTAAGAAGATTTTATCAATGCTGTACCGATAACTAAAATAGTCGGAAAAAGTGTCGTTTGCGGCTAAATTTAACATTGGTTTCCCCATTTTACTTGGAAACTAGCATGACATTCCAGGTCTTATATATAGGCTGTTCAATTTAAATGTGTTACCTTTGCTATATTATATAAGCTACAAGGTTTAATAAATAAGAAAAGAAATATCATTTTGTAATTTTATTACAAAACTATTAAAAATCTTTTTTACGACCAGTGGTTCTCCAAATATGGGACACAAATTTCTTATTCATATTTTTAATTTTTTGTATGATATGATGTTTTATTCTAAAATCAACAAATACAAAGTTCAATAACCTAATTTTTAAATTTTTTTGGGAAAAGTACATAATAAATTGACATTAATTTAATTCAAATAGCATAGAAATCAGCGTGCTATAAAAGAAGCAAATCAATATCAAAATTTATTTTTTCACAAAATAGTCGTATTGACATTAACAGCCCAATTCAGAAAAGAGTTCTAACAGAATTTTTTATTTGACAAATTAAGTTTTTTAGCATTTAGTTTTCGGAAAGTGAAATGAATTAACTTTTTAAAGTCGGACTAACATAAGATTAGCTAATTCAAAATTAGCTAAAACTTTTTTGAGAATCTGACTGTTACTTATTACTCAAACAAACAAAAATGTTATGATTTGTTTATTTGTACCTTTCATAGAGAGAATTATTGGTTGAAAAAAAATTGTTAATAGTTCTGGCGGCGCACTTAAATTGAACAGCCTGTATAAAATAGGTGACGGTTCCACCAATGGTCTAGTTGTTACAAAAAATGCTAAACATCATATAAAATATTTTTTTGTGATAACTATGATATGTCACTTTTGTTATAAATATCAGAAATTAATAGACGTTTTTAACGGAATATTTTAATAAATTTCTCTCTTCTGTGGTATAAATTTGAAGTAATAATAATACTAAGCTGATATAAAACAAAAGACAAAATGTCTATTGCGATGTGGAATTGAGTCTTAATAAATAAGAAAAATAGGAAAAAAAAAAATTTTCCATCACTTGTCTCGTAATTCCACAGAGCCGTTTGTTGATGACCTGAGAAGTTGATGCAAACGTGCTGTAAAAACCTCTGTGGAATTACGAGACAAGTGATGGAAAAATTTTTTTTTTCCTATTTTTCTTATTTATTAAGACTCAATTCCACATCGCAATAGACATTTTGTCTTTTGTTTTATTTCAATAGCTGTCAAGCAGTTTGCGATTTTGTCGGTAGATGGCACCACGAGTGGCTCCATAGCTCTCATGTCATGTTACCGTTGTAGATAGGTTAACATCAGTCAGTTCAGCTAAGTCGGTATCACAATCCTCTAGATCCTAGTTGATCTAGTTGGATATATGATCGCACCATACTGATGAGTCCAGAAGGACGAAACGTACGTCTATGGTTAAAGCTGAACTGACCAGCCGTTTGTTGATGACCTGAGAAGTTGATGCAAACGTGCTGTAAAAACCTCTGTGGAATTACGAGACAAGTGATGGAAAATTTTTTTTTTTCCTATTTTTCTTATTTACTAAGCTGATACATTTCATGTGAAATCGCAGCTGCTCTGCATCTCTGCAGAACTCGAAAATCCGCTTAATTAAGGTGGATTAGTCCTTATTCTCTTGAGGTCTTCACAGTGCTTCATGCTTCCTTGCCTTTTCCACTATTTTTCTCCATTTCTTTCTGTCTGTCATTTACTTTTTCCACTGCTCTATTCTCATTTCCCTGTTGTCTTCCTCCACTTGGTCTTTCCATCTATTCTTCGGTCTTCCTCTATTTCTGCCATATCTTGGGTTCCATTCTGTTATCTTCCTTATTCCTGCGTTATTTTGAAGTAATCTGTATTAAATAAAATGTATGGATAGCTCAAGTTTATCATATGCTACCTGTAAACTCTGTAGCAAGGATGGTGCGAGAATTGCCCTTGCATTGGGTGCCAAATGAGTAGAATACGCTATGCCATTTAGTCATAAAATGTTTGCAGATACTTTATTATATTTTTAATATTTATTTATTTATCTGTATTTGCAACCAATACAAATTGAATCGTAGCAGGAATGTGCGTTAATGTATGTAGAACAAATACAATCTCATAAATGTCAGGAATTATTTATTACCCTAATCAAAGACAAATACAATTAAAACATGGGTGCCCGCAGAGGGAGATGAATGGGTCGATGGACCCCCCTTTGATATGTGGAATTTTGTGTTATTTATATAAATTTAAAAAAATTCTGTAATAATATAACAAGCGAGTGAGAATAGTTGTAAATAATATGACAGATCTTTCGAAAACTTTTTTGAACTGGGTTCATATCGATTGATTACTTATTAATGTATTCTGGGAAGTTGTTTCCAAAATTTGTAGATGTATGTCTGTATCTGAAATGGAACTAAATCGATTTTTTTCACACATTTTATTTGACGCGTTGACAGTTTTAAATAATTATTTGACAACTACCTATCATTTGTCAACAAAAACAAATAGATTATTCTCGGGAATAATCACTAGAGCTTTATTCTCAGTATAATGACAGGATTGGTTAAAACGCAGTCACGTGACATACATTGAAGCATTTCATTGGTTTTGAGAAACGTCAAAAAATAATCACTTTAATTTATTTTTTATTAAATACGATTATTTTTTATTACATGTATGAATAATTCTATATTGTATTAACTTTATTGTTAGCTAACAGTATGTTAAATGTTACGTTGGTTAAAATGGCGGACACCACATTTTACACATTTTTTATTTTTACGAAATTTTTCTAGTAGGTATTCGGTACACCTCGTTCCAATTCTATTAACACAAACGTTGTTTTTTTTGTTTTATTTCTCATGGAAATCTATAAATATAAATAGCAACAAATAGTAACTATTATTTTACATCTATTTCAACGTACATATTATATCAATAAATTAGAGCTCATTAGATGCAATTTTTAATTGTGATCATCTTTTGTGTTTATATTTTTGTTCTAATTAATAGAGAAATGAAAACTTTACTATTGTGTTTCTTATATAATAAAAATAGACACCCCGAATAGTGTTAGTTGCGTAGAAATGAAGTGTCTTCCGATTTTGTTTTTAACAGGCAAGTTAATTAGTCACTTTTTCAATAGAACATTTGAACAAAATCAGCAACAGATCTAGCATTAAAATATTCATAGGATTTAGATAACATAGAATTTTGTTCAGAGATAGTGAGTTCTTTACTTCAAGTACTAAAATTTATTAATTTTTATGGCTTTTAAGATGCTTATCTGAGTATAGATATTTCACTACTTGTAGGCATCATTCTGCCTGTTACTGTTGCTACGTGTGAACATAGTTTCAAAGTCTTATTTAAGGCCATTTATGGGCCAAGACAGATTAATAAATCCAACTATTATTTCTATAGAACATTAATAGCAAAAATACTCAATTTCGATGGTATCATCCGTAACTTTGTGTCTCTAAAAGCTAGAAAATTTAGAATATGGAGATATTAAATTTAATGTTTATTTTTATATATTAATAGTTTGAATGATATTGTTCTTTTTTTATACTTGAATTAGCCTGAATAAATTTATTGCATCGAAAGTACTATCTCGTATATAATATTATTTGATCTATTATTATAGGCTAGAGTCCTGCTCGGATCCACTTTATTAGACCCGCACCCGACCCGCACTCGCAGAATCTAAACCCGCACCCGACCCCGCTACCGGCAAGTTTCAAATGTATTAGACCCGCACCCGACCAGCTACCTGCAAAAATAACTCAGATCCGACCCGCAACCCGAAGCGCAATGCGGGTATCGGATAACCCGCGGGTAATTCGCGGGTACACACCCCGACACGGAAAAATTATAATTGTCTACAACAGTACTACAAGAAGTATAAGTACATTTATAAATAATACAACAATCATATTTAATTTTTTATGGGGTGGCTAGCTCAGTGGTATGAAGTCGGCTTGTGGATCCTGAGAACCCTGGTTCGATTCCCACAGGCGACAAACAATATTCATAATTTCAAAAACTACCCCTGTGGCTCCTCCACTACTAACATCTTTGGGGGCCGTGATTTGACGACTGGTAACCGCACTTCACGCGCAAAATAAATCACTTACCGAGATCTGCTTCGGCAGAGTGCCACACCCAGTAATGGGTAGAAGGCGTGATGATATATTTATACTTTATTTATATTTAATTTGAAGAATTAATAAATTTTTAAAATAACATTGGATTGGATCCATTTTAGTTGACCCGTACCCGAATCGCAACTCGAATGTTCATACCCGCACCCGACCCGCATTGCGGGTAACCCGCGGATACCCGACCCGATGTAGGACTCTATTATAATAATAATGATTAAAAGCTATCCCTGTGGCTCCTCCACCACTAACATGTTTGGGGGCCGTGATTTGACGACTGGTAACCGTACTTCACGCGCAAAATACTCGTATATCACTTACCGAGATCTGCTTCAGTAGAGTGCCACACCCAGTAATGGGTAGAAGGCGTGATGATATATTTATTTTTATATTTATTATTATGACCTCGCGCCGGGCGCCAAAATGGCTTGCCACGGCACTGTTACCTGTCTGCAAACATTATTTAATACAGAATATCTCACTTTAATAGCATAAATGAGATCAATTAATTAATATAACATGTTAAAAGCGCCTACTGATTTCTACTATTTAAAACAAAAATGACAGTCACAGTAACAGCTATTGTTCCCATGGTGTATTTGTCATCAAAAAGCATAATTAGGAGAAGTTTTTCTTCTAATTGCAATGTCAAAATAAAACTCCGAATACAGACAGCTTTTAATGTCTTAATTTTTGGGATCTAATTCTAGTATATTATTATTATTATGGGGTAGATAGTTCAGCGATATCGAGTCGGTCTGTAAATTAGATTTTTACAGTCGACGAATTTTACTCCACATTAAAATTACCCCTGTGGGTCTACCTTCACTAATATCTATGGAAGGCGTGATCTTACTGCCACACCCAGTAAAGAATAAAAGGCGTAATGATGTAATTAATTATTTTGGAATGATAGAAATGTAATTTCGGACGCAACTTAAACATTGCTGGTACACTTTATAATTTCGTGACATTTTTAATTACAATCTAGTAGCGGCTTTTCTTTTAATACGTATGTACGCACGTATCACGATAAAAATAATATAATAACAGATTATACTATGTGTGATACCTATATTGGTGGTCATACATCTAATATGATATCTTATACAAAATATAAACAGAGAACAGTTACTTTTGATATTGATTTTTATATTTATACACGTGTTAGATATCTAGATCAACAGGGTCATTACTCCATATGAATAATCCTACAAGTAAATGTACATTTTCATAATATACTTCTTGTTTATGAAAATTCGATTCCCAAAAATCATAACTTATCGAGATCTACTACGGCAGAGTGCCACATCCGGTAATAGGTAAAAATGGCGTGATTCTATGTTAGTTTATTTATATTTACTATTTAGTATACACAGGGTGTTGAAAATGGTCTGAAACTGAACATTTAGATTTCCTAATTTACAATAAAGAATATTTATTTCAAAAGTGGCAAATTTAAGAACAGGGTTTTAGAAGTGATAATTGTTAATGCCACTGGTCGACGAGAAATATTTAATAAAAATGATAATGAATTATTTAATTCCGTAACTGATGTTGAATAACAAATACTCGTAAGTATTTATCAAATGAGTAGAAAGAATGCTTTCATTAGGTGTTGTAAAAATTTGTTTACATATTAGATTAATTTTATGGTGATAAGGATTAAAAATTGATGTCAAAATATCCAAAACATGTTGTTAAATTTTATTTGATCTTTAAGGAGATAAATAAATGAAAATAGGAAAAAAAGTAAAATTAAAACAATGAAATTATAGTATTTACTTTTTGTTTTCACTTTTTTAATTTAGTTGAAAAATGTATCACTTTCTAAACGATTTTTCATTCAAAATAAAAATATAACATGAATATATCAACACGTATTCTACCTATTACTGGGTGTGGCAACAGATCTCGGTAAGTGAAATATTTTGCGCGTTGAAGTGCGGTTACCAGTCATCAATTCTCGGTCCACAAGGATGATAATGGAGGAAGAGCCACAGTGGTAGTTTTTAATATGGTGAAAATTGTTTGTCGACTCTGAGAATCTTTAAAATGCAATAAAAGATTTTATTAATTATTAAAATGAACAAATCATAAATTTTAATCAATTTGTTACGGTAAATTGAACAAGCATCTATGTGACTATTCTTTATATAGAAATATAATATTTTCCCCAATCTAAAATATAGGTAAAATGTTAAATATTTACATTCTTTCCAAATCATACATACATACATACATACATATCTTCACGCTATATCCCAACAAATGGGGTAGCACGAACCCTAAAATCACTCATACAACATTCACTCATCACACCCATCAAACAACCAGTCATCGTCAAACATTTTCATTCAAACATACCACCCTCACTTCAACCACTTTCATAGATCACTCCATATAAACTCATTCATTTATTACACTCGAAATTATTATCACACAACAAACCAAATCATGTAATAAGTAAATTACCTAGCCATAGTTTCATACATGTAAGTACATAATAAACACGTGTGGTGATAGTAACTATACTATCAAAGAAGACACATAACAAATTATTTATTGATTATTGATATAAATTTTTTATAGTAATATTTACTCATGTTAATAATTACTACTCGAGTAATTTGTTGTTCTCATCTATTGTCATTTAAAACAAATCAATTTAAACACCTCTTCATGCATATATAAATGACAAATAATAGTTTTGTTTTTAACAAAAATGCTTTTTCGCATCTATATTCATTAAAATTTTCCTCATACTTAAAAATTAATTCTCTTATGAACAGTTTTATAAACAACAAATTAATTTTCTTCCAAAGTGATTTTACAGCTAGTAACCGCACTTCACGCACATAAATATATCACTTACAGATACCTGCTAGGCTATATTATATTTTTTTAAATTAATAAATCATTTTTTTATTGTCAACAACTAATCGTACAATGTCACACGAGAAGCCAAAAGACATATACCTACGAGTATATAAAATGTTACAATCAATAAATTGTAAATATATAAAAAGACGAATTAAAACTAATCATTTAAGGAAATCAATAAAGAAATATTTTTTACATATTTTTAGAATTAATAGTGAACATAGTATCTTTTATGGGATGGCTAGCTCAGTGGTATGAAGTCGGGCTGTGGATCCTGAGGTCCCTGGTTCGATTCCCACAGGCGACAAATTTTCATAATTTGAAAAAGCTATCCCTGTGGCTTTTCCACAACTAACATGTTTGGGGGCCGTGATTTGACGACTGGTAACCGCACTTCACGCGCAAAATATATCATTTACCGAGATCTGCTTCAGCAGAGTGCCACACCCAGTAAAGGGTAGAAGGCGTGATGATATATTTATTTATATTTCAAATATTGAAAAAGAGTTTATTGTACAAAAGAAATTCTGCACCAAAGATTAAAAAAAATAAAATTAGAAATTGAAGTTCATATTATAAATAAATTATTGCAGTTTTTGAAAAAATTACTCCTTCAAGTTTGATGAAAAATATTACTTTTGATATTATATTACACGATGCACATACCGGCACAGAGGCATTACTTTAACTACAAAACAGTTTTAGTGACATCGTTGACTTTAATTAGTTATAATTATTATTATTTATAGTACTCGTAAGATAAGCACACTGTTTAAAAATATTTAGTTATCTAATTGGAAGTTGACACTCTATAAGCATTTATATTTGTCGTGATATAATAATCTTTCAGCATGATTAAATTTTATTAAAACAAATTTCAGAATTACGACACAGAATATATACAATTATAAAACTATCTAGTTAATTATACATTATTATTAAACTGTAAATCTGTACCAAATGTAAATAATAAACAAAATCTGTATTTGTTTACGTTTCATATAATTCCACGAATATATACCAAAATAATTTATTTGCAAAAATATGCAAGATTAATTTATTGCATTTAATAATAATTTTAGTGGGGTAATGGCTCAGTGGTATCAAGTCGGCCTGTGGATCCAAAGAACCTTGGTTCGATCCCCACAGACGACAAAACATTTTCACCCATTTAAAAAATTACCCCTGTGGCTTCCCCACCATTAACATCTTTAGGGGGCGTGATTTGATGGCTGGTAACCGCACTTAACGCGCATAAATATATCACTTACCGAGATCTCTTTCGGCAGAGTGCCACGCCCGGTAATGGGTAAAAGGCGTGATGATATTTATTTTTTATTTTAAATTTGCAAAGAATTTATACGAAAGTACAAACATAATGATACAAAATATTCAATTTTTGTAATCTATTAAAATTACGACTATTTTACATGGACTCCTACGAAAATGTAGGCATAGAGAGAAAACATGGGAAAACAGCTACGTTTACACATCTTAATATAGTCTCTGTTTTAGTCTTTGTTTCTGTTTCTGTCGGAAAAATTCCAGCCATTTCCAGCTCTTAACATAAACATAACCTTAATTCATTATTCTAGTAAAGGTTTGTTTACTTAAATGAGAAAATAATACTTTAAAAATTATATAAAATTATTAATGACTAGATCATGGGACCAACCCATAGTCCCGAAAGGTCGTCAGCTGTAATTATTTTGTAAAAATTTTATTTGAAAAAAGCCAAGCAATCCAAACATTGTGTATATATTTTTTCAACCCTTTTGCTCCTAACTGGTTCAATTAACTTATACAATTCCAAAATAATTTCAAAAAAATAGAGACATTATTGTAGTGAACAAACCAGAATATTTTAAATATAGTAATTTGAATTTCAAAATTGATTTTAATATTATTAAAATACGATTGAATTGCAATGATACTTATAAAATCAAAGAAAAGAAATAAATTTTAAAATGACAGCGTCTCAATAATTTCTTTTTAACTTGTGCCAGACCCAGCAATGGGTAAAAGGCGTGATGATATATTTATTTATTTCATTTATTTAATAATAATATTCTCACTATAATATTTTACTTTTGGGTAAAGTTACCGCTATTAGGAATTTTATCTAAAAGTGTTCAGATCGGTCCATTTAAAATGTGTCGATTATAAACTTCACACTAAAGAATTTTAATTTATAAGTACTTTATTGTTAACTACAGTTTAACTTTTGACAGTAATTTAATAATTCTTCAAAGCGACTAGCTGCTCTCTTTCTCAAACAATATTTATCCCATTAACACCCACAGAATAACCAGAAAATAATTTTGTTTAAATTTACTATATTTGTAAACATTACAATAATTTAACAATATCTAATGAAATATTTATAGCTAAATAAAAACCTGCAATAAATATGCAAATTCATAAATTATTTGGTTGATGTGTTTTCAGTAAAAATACAACAAAATTATAAATTTGAAAAACTGGATATATCGTACAATCTTTCAAACATTTATTTTGTATCACAACAAAGAAAAAATGACTGAAAATAAATAGTCGATCTGGTTCATTCTTGCTCCATTATGTGGAATAAAGAAACATTTTGTTTCAGAATAATATAGAGACATCTATTAAAAAGTGAATAAACAACATAATACTTAAATTTATAACGCGCGTATTTTTGGGCGCTAATACGTTAAGATAAAATTATAACTGATAATACCAAATCAACAATTTTAAATATCATATCAATTAACTAAATATACATGTGTAACAAATAAACGGAACCTACCTATTATTTCTGTTATCCATGTTGGTTGCACTAGTGAATAATTTGTTGAGTGTCAAGTTCTCCACGGTCCGCGGCTCGCACTGTGTGACAGCTGTGACACTGACACCGACTGACTGACTGACATGCGGCACGGTCGTAGCTCGTAGCGGTCTCGAACGAACCGAGAGTTAACAACGACTGGAGATTTGATAAGAGAACCGACCGTTGTGTGCGTGTCCTTCACAATGAATAAATATAAAGAGTTTTAAATAGTAACTATTAGCTGGAGTATTTTTGGGTTTTGTGTGTTGTTATAATCCACAAGATGAAGATATAATTCGTTGCATGCAGTGCTTAAAGTGAGGCAAGCTGGGAGGTGCAGTGAGATATCGACGCAGGAGCGGATTTGCAACATTTTGCCCAGGTGCATGGCGCCCAAGAACTTATCACTACTGAAAAGAAATAAATGACAGTCACAACAGCTATTATTTCCATGTTGTATTTGTCATCAAAAAGCAATTAGTAGACGATTTTCTTCTATTTGCAAGGTCAAAATCATGGGCGCCTATAGAGAATTTTTCAGGGGAAGGAGAGGGAGTTCAGACAACAATAAAATGTAACCAATATAATATAATTTAAAAATTATAAAAAAATGTAATTATTACAAAATGAAATAAATAATAAGTATACTAGATACATATTAGTGAATAAAATAAAAAGAAATAGTTATTTTTATAACAAGTGCCGAAAAAGGCTTGTTACGTGCAAGTGCAGATTTCTGCACGAGCACTTAACCTTTTTCGGCACGTATTATAAACAACATTTTTCCTACAGCTGTGCGATTTAGAAAATCACTAAGAGGCAGATTCACAAAACGGATTAGCGCTAAGACCGTTTTTAATATTATCTATAACTCTGTTTCAAATTAAAACAGATTAAAGAAATGAACTAAATTTGAAGCTAATTAACTCTCTTTTTAACTTAAGTTAAAATAAATTTGTTTCGTACATTGAAACGAGAGTTAAAAATGAAATAAAAAAATTGTGTTAGCGCTAATCCGCTTTATGAATCTGCCTGTAAAATATCAGAATTTATCAAATTTACACGAGAACGATGTTTTACGGCGTTACTATGGTTTATTTGTTGATTGCTTGCACATTGTTCAACATTATTTATTTAAAAATATTTCACTAATTTCAAGATAATTTCTTCAAAATCGTCTAGATTGGAATACTATACTGAGTGATTCTTCTTTATCATATACACCTCCAAAGGTAATTGGTAGATCTATTCTTTACAATGACAATCAACCTGCTGCTGATACTTCTAAAACCTCTGAAATTGTTGTCAATAATATTACTGTTAATAATATGAACAGGTACGGAAGAAATCAATGTTTCTTTAGATAGTATAACAGTTTCCACTTCAAATTATGTCAATATAAGCAACTGTAACAACGTGTTATTAATATATACAAACAATCAATATTATGTATTTTACTTACTCTTTAAATAAAACCATTTATCGATAAATTTTACTTTGTTCGGTTATTTTTATTCATTATTATATTTAATAATGATATACTTATCTGCTCAAGGTGATGTGTACAGATTAGATATACTGCAGTTTAAGGTTCTGTTTATAAACGTCAAAATATATTACTGCATAATTCTTCTTCTTCCATAAGTGTATGTGCCTAAAATATGAAATTCCGTACTTGGCGCGAAATTTAAATCGCTCTCACTTATATTTTATTTGACAATTGCGTAAAGTACAAAATATTTTCGGCACTAGTGTTTCTTTGCTTACGCACTTGGTCTGTATTTGTCTACTTTCCGTACGTAACCAAGGCAATACTAGTTACGTAATAACAAAGAAATCGCACAGTTGTAGGGAAAAAATTATAAAGTTAAAAATTCCTACTAATTTAGGAAGTTTCAGTAAAAATCAATTTAATTTTTTTTGCATTTTTTTGAAAATTCATCTGTAATTTTTTTTGTGAAATCACATTAATTTTTGTTGAATACAGAGAAAATTCTAACGATATTTTTACAAAAAGCTAGGTAACTTGTAATGTCTTATGTCTTATACGATACAAGGCCAATAGTTATAAAACATAAACAATTAAGTACTTTGAAAACAATTCTGAAAGCTTGTTAAAAGCCAAGGATTGTTACTACTCCCTATTGCCCCTCCCCCAAAAATAGGCACCCATGGTCAAAATACAACTCCGAGTAGAGTCGGTTTTGAAGCCTTAATTTTTAGGATCTAAATAAATAAATATATCATCACGCTTTGTACCCAATACTGGGAGTGGCTTGTTGCCGTAATAGATCTCGGTAAGTGATATATTTATGCGCGTGAAGTGAGGTTACAGCTGCAAATAACGGCCACCAAAGATATTGAAATAAAACAAAAGACAAAATGTCTATTGCGATGTGGAATTGAGTCTTAATAAATAAGAAAAAATAGGAAAAAATTTTCCATCACTTGTCTCGTAATTCCACAGAGGTTATACAGCACGTTTGCATCACCTTCTCAGGTCATCAACAAACGGCTGGTCAGTTCAGCTTTAACCATAGACGCGTTTCGTCCTTCCGGACTCATCAGTATGGTGCGATCATTTATCCAACTAGATCAACTAGGAAATAATGGATTGTGATACCGACTTAGCTGAACTGACTGATGTTAACCTATCTACAACGGTAACATGATATGAGAGCTATGGAGCCACTCGTGGTGCCATCTACCGACAAAATCGCAAACTGCTTGACAGCTATTGAAATAAAACAAAAGACAAAATGTCTATTGCGATGTGGAATTGAGTCTTAATAAATAAGAATTGTTGATGACCTGAGAAGTTGATGCAAACGTGCTGTAAAACCTCTGTGGAATTACGAGACAAGTGATGGAAAATTTTTTCCTATTTTTTTCTTATTTATTAAGAGTCAATTCCACATCGCAATAGACATTTTGTCTTTTGTTTTATTTCAATAGCTGTCAAGCAGTTTGCGATATTGTCGGTAGATGGCACCACGAGTGGCTCCATAGCTCTCATGTCATGTTACCGTTGTAGATAGGTTAACATCAGTCAATTCAGCTAAGTCGGTATCACAATCCACTATTTCTTAGTTGATCTAGTTGGATAAATGATCGCACCATACTGATGAGTCCGGAAGGACGAAACGCGTCTATGGTTAAAGCTGAACTGACCAGCCGTTTGTTGATGACCTGAGAAGTTGATGCAAACGTGCTGTAAAACCTCTGTGGAATTACGAGACAAGTGATGGAAAAATTTTTCCTATTTTTTCTTATTTACCAAAGATATTAGTAATCGCCATCTAGTGTCATGTACCAACACTGAATCATTTGATATTTTAGTCATTATGTTGCTTCTATTTGTAATTTAATTTGTATGTATCTGCTTAGTCACTAAGGCAATATTTCATATCTTTTAATTGTCCACATTCAAGGTCCATTCTTTCTCAAATTCCAAGTTATCAACAACCCATAGTCCAATTGCGGACACTGAACTTCCTACCCCTACTATAATCTGTCCTAAATCGTACTCCTATAAATACTTATATCTTTTGTCTCACAGCCAGTAATAGAACATGGATCACGTTAGTACAACGTAGCACAGCATAGACTAGCTTGTCTATTAACTTGAAACTTATTATAAACGATTGTCTCCAAGAAATTAGCGTTTGGCTTACCGCAATACAATATACAATACAATATATAAATAAAGAAATATATTGTGTACTCGCGATATTTAATTGGAAACCACTCCAATCCGATACCCAACACTAGTCAACCGACCCAGTTCAGCCCTGTATCAGTTTTGTGAATATTCTATTCCCGCAGACCACAAACTGATTTTCAACACTTTTAAAATTATCCCCGTGGCTTCTCGATTAACAATTATGGGAAGAATAGAATAAATATATATTTATTTATTAATTAAAACAATATAAATTACAATTTACCATTTCACTCACATTTTAATTCTTAACAATCCAATCCTAAAACCAGTGTTTTTAACCACTAAAAACAGAGTTACAAATTTATTTTACCAACTCATATTATGAAGATATAATTACACTGATTTCAGTTGAATTATATGGCTCATAAAACGCTAGTGTTTTATATTCCATAAAACACTATAAACAACTTGTTACTTAGCAACCACTTCATGATCTACCGTATTTTGAGAAATTATATAACTGAATCAACGTTAAAGGTTACGACCAATCTTTTTCGATACCTATAATTATCAGTTGTGAATAAAATTTTGTATTACTGGTATATAAAAATTAAACACGAGACCGAAGATCGAGTGTTTAAACTTTTCTTACGTGTTTTATATACCTAATAAAACGCTTGTATAATAAATAACTACTTCTACAACCGATCAGAAAGTAAAGGTTTCCAACTATCAGATGAATACAGAAATTTGACGAAGAGTATCATCGTATCTATGTATGTATACATGAGAACTGTCAACATGAGAACCTACCGGACATGTGATGCCACTATATTTATAATCGCTTATATCTCTGATATAAAACATTATTTTTAACTAATTTTTTTCACTAATAGTTATTATTCAATACATATTTTATGTTTTTATCCTTCATTCTTGTTATTTCGATTATGGGTCAGGAGCCCATTATAATAAAAACAAAGTTAATTAGAACATTATCTATTTGTCAACATTTTTAATTTGTGCAGTGAAACCACCCACTACTTCTTTTTGTCCACCTAAAACGCTGGATATACATATTCAAATAATAACATATTCCATTTCAAGTCTCATTTAAAAGCAGCTAGACTATAGCTGTTTTCTTTCGGTCGGAAAAATCTGTTTGTAATCCAAAAGTGGTTGTACACATTCTTTCGGCTTTCGGTCACATAATCCCACCACAATGTTCTTGATTGCAATCTGATTTCCCGAATCGCTTCAAAACAGATCGAATTGCTAGTATTGTTGTTACGTGGTTTGTTAATTTGTCATTTAACTAATAATTTCGTGTTTAATATTTAAATAAATAGAAACATAAATACGATGGAAAATACAAATGTACAATGTTAATAATACGAAAGAGATGAATATTTTCTAGTTATTTCATCCAACAATAACATATTAGTATAAATTAATTAGAATATATTAGTTTATATTCTTACAAATAACAAATTTTTTAAATTTAATTTTGGTATTGTATTAAGGTTAAGGTAGACAAATGTCAAATTTCCATGAAATGCAATCATACAACGATTAGATCTTTTGAATCACGATTTCCATCACTTGTGACGTCATGTAAGCGGATCTGTTCAATCAGATCGGATTGTATCGCTTACCGAAAGAAAATAGCTTATATCATACCTAATGATTGTATAATGCTAAATTAATACATGCTAAAAAAAATGATCAAAAGTAACATGTTAATATCTAAAATATTTCATTAAGAAGTGAATTATTCATAACGATCGCCGTTGATGTTCTTGTGACGTAGTAAGTTCAATTAAATTACTACTTCACCCTGTGAGCCAATGCGCATGTGCACCGAAATGGCAATTCAGTACAACATAATGTTTAATTACAACAATAATTAAAATAAGAAATGTTAGAAATATAATATATATATAATATATCATCACGCCTTCTACCCATTATTGGGTGTGGCACTCTGCTGAAGCAGATCTCGGTAAGTGATATATTTTGCGCGTGAAGTGCGATTACCAGTCGTCAAATCACGGCCACAGGGATAGCTTTTCCAAATTATGAAAATTTGTCGCCTGTGGGAATCGAACCAGGGACCTCAGGATCCACAGGCCGACTTCATACCACTGAGCTAGCCATCCCATTTTTAGAAATGTTAGAATAGCACAATAATCTAGTACACAAAATTCGTCAACTTTAATTGAACCTAAAAATTGTACATAAATCTGCATAAATTTGTAGATTAATAATTATTTTTATTATTACCTGAATATTAATAGTTGGAACGTGATTAATATAATTTAGTTCTTCATAAATTTCGTATAAGTAAAAACTGGCAAAAACAAGTGCTGACAAGCATGAACTTAATTCAGTGAGATGTTTCGCGCTCTTGTCACAGAATACTTTACTATCAAAAACGAAACTCTTGACGGCGCCTTCGCTTACAAATTCAATGGCCTCAGACATTTAAATTTTTTGTTCAGGTTTGGCGAGAAATTTACAAATGTATAATAAAGTGAAGAATATTTGCATTATTTCATTACGTATAATGCAAATGTATTTTAAGGCAACTATATATTAATTAATAATATCCAATAAAGAACAGGTAAGTTTTGTATGTAAAAAAAAAAAATACAAAATTAATTTTATTTACATAATAAATCATTTGTAAGAACTACATATTCATCAAAATGCTTAATTTTTCAATTATTTTGAAATTTATGTAACTATATTTCATAAGATAAAATAACTGAAATCTTATAAACAACTTAATTACATATTCCAAATGAAAATTTTTAGAAGAATGTTGAAATTACCTTTCAAACAATGGTTAACTACAGTGATGTACTGCCACCGCTACCTCTACCGCCACTATCAACCCAAAATATGTGACATGCTGCCATGTGCACTTTTAATTCGACCAATGATGTATGACATTTGAAATGAAGTCAGCACAAGAATAGCCGACTGACCCTTTAAATTTGTTGTAACGTTCTATTTCTCTTTAATTTTAAATTTCTCTTTCTAACTATCGCTTCTGGTAATATTCTGTGCTCTTGTCGAAGTATACTCATCTCTCTCAAAGCCTTCTTTCTCATTATTATTCTTTCTCTCTTAATATTAATGTTATGTTAATCATTTTTTTTTTTCTCTAATAGTAGGAACTTAATTAATTCAAGTAAATAAGTTGTGAGTAGTAATGGGAATAACAAACATATTTTTATTAGAAAAATTAATCAAGGTTGCATACAAAATTGTATAAATAAATATTAAACTTTTGTATAACATAACCTCAAAATATGTATTGTCAACTGAAATATAGTATTATGAAATATAGTATTACTATATTTCAGTGCTAGTAGTTGATCACAAGACTGTGTGCTGTATTAACTTTTTAAGCAGACTATACAATAAAGACAGGTGGCCGAACGACACTTAGCGTTCCAGTACTACATTTCAGTGCTTGTGATAGATAAATAAGATACACTGAATATAAATGTTAAATAACAAATTAACTGTTTGAGTGCCACTGCCGGGAAAAAGTTATAAATAAATATTAAAATAAATATAAATAAATAAATATGTATCAACATGCCTTTTCTCCACTAATCTAGTAGCAGATCTCGGCAAATTATATATCTTGCGCGTGAGGTGCGGTTATCGGTGGTCAAATCATGAACCCCAAAAATATTAGTTTGTGGGCTGCGAGAATCGAACTCGGGTTTTTAAATGTACAGGCCGACATACTTCCACTGAGCTATCTATACCATAATAAATACGAATATTTTACTTTAAAATAAATACTATATCTGCAAATTCTGAACCTGGATTTTCACTTATTGTTATATTATATTAAAATATTCCAGCAGATTTCATATGATTTAAGGAAAAACCAAGTCAAATTCGATAGATGATCAAGACATTTAATTTGTTTTCAAGTATTGTCAACTTCCAGCGAAAACAAAATTTATGTATTTGTTCAATTCTGCAGTTTTCATCCGTTTTTTTGACGAATATGAATCCTAAAAAGAAATAAAATGCAAATTAAATTAACTATAAAATATTCACATGCAAAAGTTCAAGGATATCTTGCCAGCCTTATTATGACCAAACTTAATTTATAAACCTGGTTTAAATAAATAAAAGTAAATCGAAGTTAAATGTCATATGAAATAATTGCTGTCAAACATTCGATATGCTTTTATTTATTTAAACCAAATTGAAAATTTAACTGTTGGCGGTGAAGTGGTCATTAAACAAGTAATTTATTCGTAAATGGCGAGTTATAAATTTATGCTGGATTTATACAGCGTATACCGTAAAGCATCGTAATATACCGTAATCTAACGTAAGAGATGCAAATACTGTTTTTAATCAAAACATTTATACAACGTAACGACGTAGCTTTGACTATCGTAACGTATCGTAATCTAAGCGGCGACATAGTCAACTTTTATCTTTTTACGTTACGGCAGTTTACGGTGTTAAAATTATAGGCAATGCGCATGCGTGGTTTCTCGATATGCCACTCACTTGAAGCAATCTAATAATATCTGGATTTTAAAATCAAGTTAAAAATCATTTCGCTTTTCGTACTGTGTTTTATACAAGATTTTATTTATGTTAATTTAGTTTGAAGTCAGTCTCTGTCAGATTAGTTGAAACTGTGCGCATGTGCGATCTGATAAACTACGCTACGTTACATTCGTGTATAAATATCCACTAGCAAATAGGAAAGTACGATACGATACATTACGATACTTTACATTAGGATACGTTACGACATACGCTGTATAAATACAGCTTTAAAATTCTTACGTGACGCCGGGCAGAGATGGAAGGGATCAACACAGAAAAAGATATCCCGCATTAGTGAGAGAGCTAGTTGACAGACCACGATCAATTAGAGGAGGGGTGGCCAACTCAATTTGGTATGCGATCGACTTTTTTTAGAAAATGCGCCGCGATCTACCATTTCCTAAATTTAATTGCATATGAGTAAAAAAGTGAAGCAACGTATAATGAAAAATATTGTTTGTTAATTTTGAAATTAAATACAACTAAAAGTATTTTTTTACATTTATATGAAATACGACTTTAAATCAATGTGAATTTTATGCCTTCATGTCATCTACCAAGCTTTTAAATTCGGGAACATACTGTGATAAAGCTAATCGTAAAGGATCATCTGTATGCAAGCCATTAAAAGTTGAACGATGTTTTGTTTGTTGCAAATATGAAAAGGTCGATTCACACAGATATGTGAAACCGAAACAAGAATTCAAAATTTCGTTGCTCTTTTTCATATATGAATACTTTTCTGGGCAAACATATTTTCAAAACTCTTTCTGATGATCTGACTTTTAGAAAGATATCATTTCAAAATGCAATTATTTCATTTTCAAGGACTATCTTTTCCATGTAAAAAATATCAGCGATTTTACTTGCGATTTGCTCCGAATCTAAGTCGACATTAAATGGATAAAAAATATTTTGAAAAATATGTTCTATTTTTAAAAATCACTGAATCTAGTTTCAAAACCATGAACAACATTCTCAATTTCAGAAACATATTTCGAGCTATCAAATACAAAATTAGGATATTTTTGCAAATAGTCTTGCAAATTTATAAAAGGATCTAATTATTTTGTTTGTATCCTCAGCCATTGACAGAAATTTATATTTTTATGCGGAAATACTACTAATCATGTCACTCACATTTTCATTGTAATTCCAAATTCAAAACACTTAATTTACCGGTACAAACAGCCAAAATAGCAAAATCACAAAATCACTCCGGACCTTGTAGTTGTTGTACAGAAATTTTTTAATTTCATTCAATAAATTTTGAAATTTCTACACGAATTTACTTTGGGTCAGCCACCTCACATTGCATTTTGAAAAGTCTACTTTGGAGAAATTTTCCTCTGATGGAATTTGGGAATTTACAATTTTTAAAGCTATTAATAATAAATCTGGAAATTCATCATCTTTTCGTCACAATGCGATAACTCCATTAAGATGCCCAGTCATGATTTAGCTCCACTTGTTGATATTGATATGACTGTAAACAGTGATAATTTAATTTTTATAAAGAAATGTATATATATCATCACGCCTTCTACCCATTACTGGGTGTGGTACTTTGCCGAAGCAGATCTCGATAAGTGATATATTTATGCGCGTGATATCACGGCCCCCAAAGATGTTAGTGGTGGAGCAGGGGTAGCTTTTGAAATTATGAAAATTGTTTGTCGCCTGTGGGAATCGAACCAGGGTTCTCAAGATCCGCAGGCCGATTTCATACCACTGAGCTAGCCACCCCATATATATATATATATATATCGATCGACTTGTTGGCCATCCCTGAATTAGAGCATATATTGAACTTGCCATTTAATCTGCATCGCATGTTAAAAGTATATTCTCGGTAGTCGTGGTCTGTCGACTAATTCTCGTACTAGTGCGAGATGTCTTTTTCTTTTGGATTCCTTCCATCTCTCTTTAATGTGACGCCAATTGTATAATTCGCTATTAGGATTAAATTATATTAAAATAATTATACTTAAAATCACTCATAGTAAAAAACGCAATGATTGGGTAAACTCACTTACCGTTACTGCACTAGTCATATGCAACACTAACTAACTTTGACAATATGTGGTTCAACACAGTAATAGACACACGGTATTAAGATTTTTAAATGAGAATAAGATTGCACTCATCATTTCGAAAATTGAAACTTCAAAAAAAGTACTACTAATTTAAAACTAAGTACATACTTAAATTAATAAATAAAAATGAATGGTTGTAGATAGGGATGGCAGCTCGGTCAATTGACCGGTCAAAAGTTGTAAATTGACGGTAAATTTGACCGATGTTGGAATACTTTATCTAATCAATTTGACCAATTAAAAAAAAATTAACTGCAAAAACAACAGTTTATTGTATAAAAAATAAAATCTTTCTCGAAAAAACAAAATAAACAGTCCTGTCGTAAGAAGAAAAAGAAAACTAAAGCTAATATAAATAGACAAATAATAAGAATATAAGAAATAAACACGAAACATGTGCGCGATCAGCTGTATTATTAACACACCAATCCTCGAAAAGTACGAACTGCATACTGCAATTACTGCATCTCGCCAAACACGGGACACCCGTCGATCTGTCCAAAGAGGTTACACAAAGAGTTATTCAACCGGCACGCTCTATACTACTTAGTATTTGACGCGAGCAATTTGACAAATGACCAGTCAAATAGTAGCTTTGTTCGTTTCGCTACGTGGCGGTTACTGTTTATCGCTGCGGTAAGGATTTTGTGTTTGATTGAGTTGGCGGTAAAATAATAAGTTACTAGATTTTGTTCGTTTCACTTTTTGACATCTCGCGGTAAAACGCTGCAGTAACTGGCGGTAAAAAAATTTACAGCAACTCTAGGCTTTGCTGAATAGCGGTGGAAGTTAATTTTGACACATTTTTGACATCAGGGAAAAAGTAAAATATCTATCTTGATAATTTATAAATAAAAGTATTTATTTTATTTGATGCGTCCATGTCTACATGAATAATTTTGGGGCTCTGTACTATAGTGTTCAATGTAGAGCGTTAGGCCCCAAAAAAATATTATTTAAATCTCCACGCGGAGCTAAGCGTAACGTGTCGCATGTGGTATTGATCATTGGTGTGGGGCACGAACTATTATATTGAAGGACAGGCGAGTCTTGCGGGTAAAGCATCCGCAGAAATGTTGTAGAAAGAGAGCGACAAAAAAGTGAGTGCGACAGGAAAAAGAGTCTGGCGAATGCATGGTTGCTTACGAGTCTATTCATGTTTTTTTTACTTTTAGAACTAATTACTTTAAAAAATGTTATTTGCAATTATTTAAAATTAAAGACACACTTTTCTTTAATTATATCAGGTTTAGCTTGACAAATATAAATACGTAAAACCATATATAAACACATTTTTCTAGTAGTACATTTTAGCTATTTAACTACACCATGACAAGTTACACAAGTGTAAAATTGGCAATAAATATTTTACTTTTAAAATACAAAATGGTAAAATTTATATAATGTAAATAGGACATTTTATTTAAAAAATAATAAAGAAAATAGATACAACCGAATATTTCAATTTTTTCTTAATTAATATTTTTGTACTTATACAATATATTTTATAATTTTATAATAATGAAAACAGATCGAACTGAATATTTCAATTCTTTCTTAATTTAGATTTTTAGATCTTCCTACACTGCGATTTGATATTATTTTGATTCTGTTTAAAATATTGCTTCAAGCGCATTAAAATAAATTCATGGACAAAAACAGATATTATTTCTTTCTTGTGATCTCTACAAGAGAAAGAGAATGCATAATTTTCAATTACAGAATACACTGTTTCTTCATATACACGAGGGTTATCTATATATAATATTAATTTATCTTGAATATATTTGGATAATCTAAATATGTTTATATTTGGGTGGATTAAGAAACCACGACTTTCAACATTTGTTAATTCCGCTTCTTGTGACATACATTTTCTTTGTTTACAAGCAATATAATATATACATATATATATATATATATATATATATATATATATATATATATATATATCTGCTCATATTACTACTTTTTTCCAAATTTCCAACTGCTCTTTTGGAGCACGAAACAAAGATATTTTGTCATGATTTGAGTCATACCCGCTGGTACAATTGGGCGCAAAACACTTACGACCCATTGCAAACTAATTGTTTATAACTATTTATCACCAAACAACACTAATGATTGAAAAAAGTAACCTGCGTTCATATGGCGTTGAGTAAATGCCGGCCTCTTTAAGCTATCTCTCTCTTTCAAAGTCATGCGCGCGAATGACATAAAGCTGGACGTCTACTAACTGCTCTTATATACGAAGTTGCATAGGGCTGGTGTGGGGCAAAGTCTCGCCGTATAATGTAGGGCAATACGCTGATTTAGAGAAACATCCATCATCTTATTACTCGTATATAGGAAAGTTTACATCTGTTAAATTATTTTCATATAAAATACAAATGAAACATTTTACTGTAAAATGGGGCCCAGTAATGGGTCCCATTTTTTCCTAATCATACCGTGTTTGGTACCATACAAAAAGGCATAAAAGGGATAGGCAATTATTTCAAACAATTATTAAGTTCAAATTTATCATTTTCGATAGAACTTGTATCTCTCGTTGAATCCACCTCCCTTTGTAACAAATACTTCCATAAATAAAATATAAATAAATATATCATCACTCCTTTTACCCATTACTGGTTGTGGCACTCTGCCGTAGTAAAAGCTGTAAATGACATATTTTTGCGCGAAAAGTGCGGTTAACAGTTGTCAAATTTACATCGGTCAAAATGATAATTTAAATACACAACTCGTGTAGTATACTGGGCATACAAAACGCAGTAGTAACAAACCGCCGCGTTTTACAGTAATCGCCACGTAGCGAAATAAACAAAGCTACTAGGTATTTGACCAGTCAATTGCCATCCTTAGTTTTAGAACTAATATTTACAATGAAGAAAACTAAAACTAATAATATTTATTTATTTGTTACTCTGCACAACAGGTACTTAATCCCAGTACAGAGGGCCTACAGCTTATAGTGGAGTCCGAATCACTCAGATGCAATCGTATTTTTTGATATAAGTAGAAGTCAGTGAGATTTGAATGTATAAGCTCTTACTTGTTACTTAAGAAACGCAAGTTTTACCTTGTTTTTATCCACTGCACTACGATTGCCTGTTATTATACTAAAAGAACTTATTTATACTAGAAATACCTACACTATTCCAAGAACATATGAACTATATACTTAAATTTGTGCCTAAACGTTAACAATAGATGAGACTAATACTAAAACTACAATGAGTGACAACAAATATATATATATATATATATATATATATATATATATATATATATATATATATATATATATATATATATTTACAGTGGCACGAGTAATGTGAAAATATTCTGAGCCACTCTAAAACTTTTAATTTTAAATGATACTTTTTAGAAATCAACTTATTTATATAATCATATTTTTTATTTATTTGTGATTAAGTTAAATGAAATCTATCAAATCATTAATTTTAATTGGAACTTATCTGCATTACATTATATGTCACGTATGTTTTGATTTATCTTTAGATATTTTTATTTTTTATTTTATGTGTTGATAATATTGATATAGTTTATCAAAGGTATCTTAAATAAAATATATCATCACGCCTTCTACCTATTACTGGGTGTGGCACTCTGTCGAAGCAGATCTCGGTAAGTGATATATTTATGCGCGTGAAGTCCGGTTACCAGCCGTCAAATCACAGCCCCCAAAGATGTTACTGGTGGGAGAACCATAGGGGTAATTTTAAATTTGTGAAAATGTTTTGTCAGCTGTAGGGATCGAACTAGGGTTCTTAGGAACCACAGGCCGATTTGATACCACAGAGTTATTGCCCCATCACAGGTATCTGATGTATAATAAAGAGCATTATATAAAATTCGTATTACATTATACTAAATATTGAAAAATATATTGAACAATTTTTGGAACAATATAAATTGTGTAGTATAATACAGCAAATTTGAAAGATCGCATTGCAAATTATCTGAAAAAAAGACATGCGGTATTTCAAACAATTTGCTGTATGCTATAACGCAATTTAGATTGTTCCAAAAATTATTCAAAACCTTGTTCAATATTTAGTATAATGTAAAACTAGATTCATTTTTCATTTATTTTATATAGGATCGAAGAATCGACATATACGAGTATAAAGGGAGAGTTTTTCTTTTCTTTTTGATTAGCATTAAAATCTTTATGTAGCTACCGATGTATTAATTTGTTAAAATAAATACAACATTTCAATCGTCTCTTAAAATGACACTACTTTGGTAGTTTAACTAACTTTGTATCTCGTACGGTTCTGGATATCCCAATGGGGTAATTTTACTATTGTGAAAATTGTTTGTCGGCTGTGAGAATCGAACCCGGATTCTCAAATCCATAGGCTGACTCGATACCACTGAACCTACCTCGTAAATAGATATTTTAAAATTTATGGGGTAGTTAGCTCAGTGGTATCAAGTCGGCCTGTTGATCCTGAGAACCCTGGTTCGATTCCCACAGGCGACAAAAAGTTTTCACCATTTTAAAACTACTCCTGTGGCTCCCCCACTACTAACATGTTTGGGGGCCGTCATTTGACGGCTGGTAATCGCAGTTCACGCGCATAAATATATCACTTACCGAGATCTGCTTCGGCAGAGTGCCACAGCCAGTAATGGGTAGAAGGCGTGATGATATATTTATTTTTAAATTTATTTGTGATGATGAGAACAAACTGCAACTTTGTATCTTTCTCTTCTCGTATGCCTATCTTTCTCTGACCACTTACTACTAGTACGTCACAGTGACGGCATATATAGTAATATATAAATTTTTAATATATATATATATATATATATATATATATATATATATATATATATATATATATATATATATATATATATATATTTTTAAACTATAAAAAATTAATCGATTTAAATACGGGTATTTTAATTTTTCATGTTTCATAAAAAGATTTCATTCCATATAAGGCACACGAAGTAACATTTACTCCAATTGACAATAGTAGTTTATATAACAAGAGAGTCAAGTTCATCATTATTCGAGAGAGAAGATTGTATCCTGTGGGCGAAGCCCGAGGGATGCAATCGCTTGAGGCAAATAATAACACTTTACTCATGTGTTATATATGATATTTTATATACAAACTAAAAAATTCATTATTTAACTGTTAACGGCATGTAAAACTAAGAATGGAGTACATTTCTATATACAAAAAATCATTTATTTTTTAATGTTATTAACAAATATTACAAATATTTTCATGTAAATAATTTCACAGAGAAGTTCAGAAGTATCTCTCTGGCATGTGCACAAGAGCAATGCAAGTCTAATGAATATTAGGAAACTGTATTTACTTTCTATGTGGTACTGCCGATGACCTTGAATAACTTTATTTCCCTAGGGAGTATTTGCCATTTTTATTTTCCTTGGTAAATAATGACGCACATTAGATAATGATTTTGCTAAGAATATTTTGCTCACATTGTAAAGGAAGAAAAAAATTAAACAAAATTGTTCGTTTATTTACTTAAAATTTTTATATTATTCATAAAAATTAGTATTGGTTTTAAATAATAAAAATGGAAAAGATTATAGTACGAGTTCAACTTGAGGCGTTTTTTCCTCGGTATATTGCAGTCCTCGGCTACGCCTCATTCTTCAATTTTACACCTTGAAGAAAAATATGCCCTTTTCTCTCTTGATATACCTACTATTACTTTTTTTATTTGTTTTACTTTTTCTCGAGCGGAATAAAACTTTTATCTTGTCCATCAGGCCATAAAGGCAGAAGCGGATTTAAAATATTTCGGGCCCTAGGCAAAATATTTATTTTGGGCCCTTTAAATATATATACAGGGTGGTGACCGCGACTCTCGAACATAGGGATTTAACATGTACAATCATATAAATAAAATAAATATATCATCACGCCTTCTACCCATTACTGGGTGTGGCATTCTGCCGAAGCAGATTTCGGTAAGTAATATATTTTGCGCGTGAAGTGCGGTTACCAGTCGTCAAATCACGGCCTCCAAAGATGTTAGTGGTGGAGGAGCCACAGAGGTAGTTTTTGAAATTATGAAAATTGTTTGTCGCCTGTGGGAATCGAACCAGGGTTCTCAGGATCCACAGGCCGACTTCATACCACTGTGCTCAAAAATCTCAGAAAATAGTGATTGGTGTAATAATAATTTTGTAATTTCCTGGTTCCCTAATTATTTTAAGCAAGAAAGTTTGAAATAGATGTTTTAGGACTTAAAATTCAGTATCTTATCCAATAAACACAATTAATTTTACATACTTCGTAATGGCATACATTAGATCTAAAAATAACGAAATTAGCGATATCCATAAAATTGAAAGAAAATTAACAAATGTTTAACGTTTTATCTGTCAAAATAAATGACATAATAAATAAAGAAATCATTTTGACAGATTAAACGTCGAATATTTGTTTAATTTTGTTTTAATTTTGTTTTAATGCATGGCTATCGATAGTTTTGAGGCTATTTTCGTTATTTTCAGATCTAATTTGTGCCGTTACGAAGCATGCAAAATTAATTTTGTTTATTGGATTATATGCAGAATTTTATGTCCTAAAACTTTAATTTGAAGCTGTCTTGCTTAAAATATTTAGGGAAGCAGGAAATTATAAAATTATGATTTTACATTATGGGATGGCTAGCTCAGTGGTATAAAGTCGGCCTGCGGATCCTGAGAATCCTGGTTCGATTCCCACAGGCGACAAACAATTTTCTTAATTTAAAAAAAAAACTACCCCTGTGGCTCCTCCACCTCTAACATCTTTGGGGGCCGTGATTTGACGACTGGTAACCACTCTTCACGCGCAAAATATATCACTAACCGAGATTTGCTTCGGCAGAGTGCCACACCTAGTAATGGATAGAAGACGTGATGATATATTTTTTTTTAGGATTTTACATTTTAAATACCCATGTTCGAGAGTCGCGGTCACTAGCCTGTATAATATATACATTATAAGGGATAAAATTATATATTTCTATTATTAAAACTAAAAGTTTGAATCCGGGCCCTAAAATTTTTGGGCCCTAGGCTATTGCCTCTTTAGCCTAGGCCAAAGTCCGCTTATGCATAAAGGTGTCCTTTGATGACGTTTTAAGAAAAAATAAAACAACATTACTTTTAAATAAATAATAATAAATAATTTCTATACTTATTTGAAAAAAAAAAGAAAAAATGGGGAAATTTAATTTATTACATATTTATAGTTAATAAATTAAAAATTTGAAAAGCAAAACTGATTTATGATTTTATCATTAATCAAATTTTAAATATAAAATTGAAATAAATATTTTACGTTTTTGTTTTTGATTCGTATAAGTAGATTATGAAATAATTGGTAAATTTTTAAACATTTTAAACAAATAAATAATTCATCAACCATTGAATCAAATCATCAAATATTTACTGTGACAGTGCTGATCAAGCTAGGAGAGATATTTTAGCTTGGACTCATTTGTTTCCCTAAAAAATTACATATTTTTGTATAATACATTACAGTATAGAAAATATATGAAGTATTTACTTCAAGGTCACATTTCGTTACATTCATGGTAAGAGAAACAGTTGTTCTTAGTCGAACAAACTAAATTTTAACTGGAGTCTTATGAAGAACTCGTGTTTATTTCTATTTAAAGTGATTTGCATAGAAGAAAATATATAAAGTTGTTAAAGGTAAGTTCATACTTTGATTTTTTTTTGTGCTGCCAACTTATTTTCGCTTTTTGAATTAATAACACTTTTTGAACTTCCATTATCTTTATTATATTTTATTTTATAAGAAAAACTAAAATATAATAAAGATAATGGAAGTTCAAAATAAAGTGTTATTAATTCAAAATAAATCATTATCTTATAAATTTAAAACTTATTTTAGCTTGTTTCTTATACTGTTATTTGTCATTCAATTTACCGAATTGACACAGTTGTCATGGAAATGCAAAACAAAAATGTTCTGGTCCATAAGAGTACCATTCCGGTTCATAGCAGTACCCTTTCGGTAGGTAGTTCTTATTTAACTGTGATTTTACGTTTCATCGTAATTCTTGTGTCGTGGTCATATTTTTAAATAATATCGGTATCGCAAATGAAATATAAAAATAATAATTGTAAGAAAAATAAAACTTTCCTATTGTTATTCTTATCTTCATCAATATGTATTTTATCAGAAGCTTCTTTTAGAAAATTATACATATTTAATCTTGTAAATGTTTTTTTTTTTTTAGGATGGGAACCTGTACAAGGTGTTCAATTTAAGTGTGCCACCATTGCTATCTTGAGAACTATAAGAGCTACAAGGTTGGTTAAATTAGCAAAGAAATACCAGCAGCTCTCAAAATACGGGATGTATTATTGAAAATAGGAACTTATTTTTTTTATTTGCTTATTCGATTCAGTATTTTTCTCTGCATTCAACGACTATAAAGTTCAGTAACCTCACATTTTTGACAAAAATATATATTTAATTGACCTTTCTTATAATAAAATATTTCGTCAGTTTTAGGAAACCATTTTGTCGAGTTTCTTATTTTATTTGCAAGTTGTTGATTTTTTAATTTTTTTTTCTTCGACACATGAAGGAGGAGATTAGAATTATATTCAGAAGTTGAATTTAGTTTTAAATGTTCTTTTTTTACAAAAGATCGAAACATGACCGATGAATCTTTATCAAAGCTCTTTATCAAATATTAAGGGGATATTGAATCATTCAACATTTTCCAATTCTTTGTAATAATACAAATTCTATTACAATTAACCAAACATTTGATCTTGCGCAATCTGTTAGATCCATATTTATTTTTCCTACAACTGTGAAATTCCTTTGTTAACGTAACTACTATTGCCTAGGTTACGGGTGGAAAGGAGACGAATGCAGATCAAGTGCGTTTCTGTAAACAAAAAGCACAAGTGCCGAAAGTAATTTGTGCTTTACGCAACTGTCAAAATAAAAATTTTACGAAGAGCGATTTAAATTTCGCGCCGACCGCGGAATTTCATATTTTAGCCACAAATGCTTATGAAAGAAGAAGCAGTGGTATATTTTGACGTTTATAAACATAACCTTTAAAAATATTGCACATAATATCATCAGTATTCTTAATCTGTACACATCACAATGAGCAGAGAAGTACTTGTAGGTCTATCATTACTAAATATGAGAATTAATAAAAAGAAAAATGATTTTATTTAGAGAGTACGTGAAATAGATAATATTTATTGTTTATATATTAATAATACAGTTGTTACAGTTGCTTATATTGACATAATGTGAAGTGGAAACTTTTATACTGTCTAAAGAAACATTGATTTCTTCCGTATCTATTCATATTATCAACAGAACTATTTTTGACAATAATTTCGAAGGTTTTAGAAGTACAAGCAGCATGTTGATTGTCATTGCAAAAAATAGATCTAACATAGGTTAACCTGAGACTGCAATTATCTCTGGAGCTGTGCATGATAGAGTCACTCATTATAGTATTCAAATCTAGACAATTTTGAAGAAATTATCTTGAAATTAGTGAACTATATCTAAATAACCTAGAACAATGAAGCAATCAACAAGCAAACCATAGCAACGCCGTAAAACATCGTTTTCGTGTAATATCATTAAAATTTTATATATTTTCATAATATTTTAGCGATTTTCTCACGTAAAAAGCATTTTTTGGCACTTGTGATAAAAATAAATATTACAATCCTGTTAACAAATTCTTCTGTGTATAGAGGTCGCTTTTCGCATTGAAACGACAAAAAAATTATCTAAGATGAGGCAAATTAGGCTAGATACGTTTCCTTTGTTATATGTAGAGAGTGATAGTAGCATGGACAATATCGACAAAGATAATATTCTAAGGGCCAGTTTTTCAATCGCCGGTTTACTGTCGATTAATGTTAACCATGATTAAATAATAATGGTAACCATAGTTGCCATTATTATTTAATCATGATTAATATTAATCTGTGATTGAAAAACTGGCCCTTAAAGATTTTGCTTTACAGAAAGCAAAAAAATGATATATCTGTTAGCACTTATATTTATGTATTATATTTTATATATGTATTATTAGAGAGATTATTCTATATTTACATTATGAGTATATTTGTGTTTTTATTGGTTTTCGTTTAATTTATTAAATATATTAGATTTTCCGGTTTTTTATGTTTTATTCTAGGGGCCCGAAAATTGTTCGCGCCTCAGCCCGAAAGTACATTAATCCGGCTTTGACACTAACTGTTCTACATTCATACTGAAAAATATAAGAATAACTGAAGCAGAAATAAGAATTTTTCTAGTTATACTGGCTACACAACATATTTTGGGATAAATATTCGGTAGCAGAAAATTCTGACATTAAAAAATCTTCACATACAATATTTTCACAGCACACTCGAAATTTGTTTTTTTTTTTGTATTATAGACGAACTATGAATGCTATCATTTCACTTTTGATAAAATATATGAAGACGCTATTGTATATCACTTCTGAGATATTAACGTGGTATGTAATATTAAGTGAATTATTAAAATGCGGGTGAAACAATAATTATACAAACTGTATATATAGTTAGGGCGTGTGATGATATGGCGTGAACCAGATGTAGGTGTACACGCCGCGTCAGGTGAGTCAGGTGAGTCAGGTAAATTAATCAGCCGTCTCCTGTAAATAAAGATGAGTTTGAGACATAAAGCTTAGTGAGAGTGTCATCGCAGAGTCACGCACATCAATCCTCACCATTGGGGTGCTGCAGGTTAATTAGACTGGAATTATCAATAATATACCTCCTCCAGAGGCAGGATAGGAACTCGGGCTAACAGATAGGCCGTTGGGTTCACCGGTAAAGCTCACTACCAACTGTAGTGAACACCGATGGGTTGGCTACACCTATCAACGTCTAACCGATAGGATATTGTAGCACCGTTACCACCAGCCTTCCCAAATATGGGAAGTCAGCGGATCAACTCATATAGAGTTCGGCTACACCTATCACTACCAGAAGGCAGGATATTGTCATACCGTTGCCACCAGCCTTCCCCAGGTACAGGAAGCCAGCGGGTTAACTCACGTTGGGCGTCATCTATAATAGTACCAGTATCATAATGACGCACCGTTGCCCCCCGAAAGAGTTGGTTCCGTGTTGCTCACTAAGAACACCGTTGCCTCATAGACGCAACATAGCGCATTGAGTTGACATGAGCCCCTCCAGGGCTCTATGTACCGGTGGCACTGAGTTTTCTAGGTAGTGTTTTAAGTATAGACCCAGTACATACACACATCATGCACACAGCGTGACGCCACCTCAAGTGACGCTCACATTACAATTCATGCATGATACGTAAAACTCATTGAATGACAAACTCACCGATAGATAGAAGCACTCAGGTAATCCAGAATACACTAATTGATTAATCAGACACTTAATCACAAGTTTATATCAAAGCTAACACAGCACTGCACAAATGAACTGTGCAAAACAAGGCTAATACTTCGAATGAGGCAGGCTAGTTTTGGGTACGTCGTTCCAACCCTCAGTAATGTTTACATAAGCACATGTGTGCAGTTATCGCTTGAGTTGCATGTGAATGTCCCTAAGTCAAGTGGTTTTATGGCTTGGGTCAGATTTCGGACGCTACGGCCCACACAAACTTTTGTGAGAAAGTTTGGTTTTTGTAACGAAACTAAATAATCAGAAAACTAAAAACTAGAAGAATATAATTAAATCAAAATCGTCTTGTAACATTTGTATGAGTCATTCTATTGGGAAAATATTCGATGTTTATATTCCTTAAATTTGAATTATTGATAGTTGAATGCGTGTCCCAAATTTAGTACTCGCATGTGTTTTGTAACCGGAAATCATTCATTTATGCGAAAATAATATTATTCAAATAAATTGTAAATAATCTCGAGAAATTTTAAATTCAATAAATTTTCTTATTGTCGGTTTTATAATTTTTGTTCGTTTCAAAACGCATTGTACAAACCTCGTGTGCGAAGACGTCATTTGCACCATTCACCCAAATTAAAGCACTTGCTTCTCTCGTGCTTTAAAATTGCGCTCATGTGAAAAGTATGTTTTCGCGCACTTGTTATGTAAATTAAAATTAATAAATATACAAACGATGACTAAAGTGAAAAGGAACTGTCAAACATTTACATCATTTTTAATACTTACATAGATTTTTTTCTTTTGTCTATAATGTTTGAGGTTTTATTTGTTACAGAGAAGGTTTTGTTTTTTGTATTGTACTGTGATTATTTATTTTCTGGTAACTGAAACGAATATGTAACCAAAGGAACAAATATGACAAATCCCACTGACAATTCAATGAAGTTAGTTACATTCTACTTTGTACATATCTTATTTGCCGCGCGAAAAAATAGTCAATGAGAATACAAAACATCAATCTCATTTTATTTTTAGTCGCTTATATCTCTGGAGTAAAACTAGAGGCGTACCTAGGGGGGGGGTCACATATTTAGGGGTGGCATTTTTTATATTTAGTTTTAGTTGTAAAAAACAACTTGTTCACCTCATAAGTTTACTATTCGATTTCTGCGAATTATAAATTACTATTTGATTTCGAATATTTTTCTTCATCATCAAATCAATGTAGGGTTGAAAATATTATCTCGAAAAATTCCTTTATTACTTCCTAATTTAAATATGCTATCCAATGGTAAAAAAGTTCCCCACCTATAGTGCGTCTCAATTACAATTATTTATTTATGTTTATTAATTGAATGGGGCAATAGCTCAGTGGTTTCGAGTTGGCCTGTGGATCCTGAGGACTCCAGTTCGATTCCTAGAGGCGATAAACAATTTTAACCAAATTAAAATTACCCCTGTGTATTTGGGGGCAGTGATTTGACGGCTGGTAACCGCACTTCACGTACATAAATATATCACTTACCGAGATCTGCTTCGGCAGAGTGCCACACTCAGTAATGGGTAAAAGTCCTGATGATATATGTATTTCATATTTATTTTTTTAATTTATAAAAACCACCATTTGATTGACTTAGAAAGGGAGGCAAATTGGAGACCGCCCTGGGCGGCAAAAGTTTTAGGTACGCCACTGAGTAAAATATTATGTTTTACAATTATTTTTCGCTTAAAGTCATAATTCTATATATGTTTTATGTTTTTATCATTAATACTCATTTCGATTATGGTACAGGAGCACAATTGGTCTGAATCTAAAGTTGATACCTGAACACTAATTGATTTGAAAGAAGATATTATATTTGAAAGTTAAATTTATGACATAAAAATTCGAGAGACGCCGGGACTCGAACCGCTGATCTTCTGCTGAAATTTAACGTTAAAAATTATCATTATCACTTCAAAGTCATTTATATGACAAAAACTGAAATTTAAGATATTATTGTTATTATAAATATTACATTATTACACTTGTGTGGTGAGATCGTAGAATTCATTGGTGTATGATGAGTGTGAAATTGAGAATAATGTATTTAGAAAAGTAGGTATAAGTCAGTTGAGATGGTTGAACAGGTATATGTTGGTGAAATTGAGGGTGAAAGATTGCGTGGGCGACCTATGAATAAATGGATGAATACGATTGAAGGATTGTACCGTGAATGAAAGTTTCCGAGTATGAGGAACAAACATGTTTGTATGAAAGGAATTATGAATGTGGTTGAAGCTAAAGTGGTGTGTCGTATGACGTAGATTAATTGCGGGATGAATCTGATGATTTAAGAAAAGTGCAGGATTTTTTATTTTAGTTTTGTTGTTTAGTAATTTCATTAGAGTGTTTAACTGCAATTGTGTGGAATTCACTTTCAAAAACAAGCGCAGCGCGACACCCCTTCCTTTCTTATCTTTTTGCTTTATTTTCAGTTACTGTGTTGTGTGGACTTTTCTTTCATATACAAGTGCAGGCTATCGCTTTCATCTTTTCTAATCTTTGTAGATTCGTTATTAGATTCGTTATTAGATTCGTTGTTAGGAGTAAGCGTTAGTAATTTGAGATGTTTTACGCATACGTTACGAGGCCAGGGTGAAAAGTCCCTGCAAAATGAAACAAGAAATGATTTATTTGGTCGAAACATATTTTATTTCTCAACATAATCTCCTTGTAGCCAAATCTCTTTCCGCCGAGCCATTTCTTCAAGTTTGGAAATAGATAAAAATCACAGGGGGCCAAATATGGAGCAAAAAGTCCTTCTTATTGTGCTTGAACATCACCAAACACTTCTTTGAACTTGTCAAACGGTCGCGCTTGTTGTCAACAGAGAACAACTGCGGCACCCATCTGGCAGATAGCTTTCTCATATCCAAAAATTTATGCAAAATGTTCCGTACTCGTTTGGTTGAGATGCTCATACCCTCAACAATCTCGTGCACTTTAACTTGCCGATCGTCCAATATCATACCATGGATTTTATCGACGATTTCTGGCGTTGTAACCTCAATTGGACGACCAGAACGTTCGGCGTCCTTTATGGTCACACTACCACAACGAAAATCAGTAAACCACTTGTGAATCGTTCCAATCGATGGTGAGGAGTCCCTATAATGTTTAACAACCGATGCTTTGATTTGCGTAATATTTTTCCACGCAAGAAATAATGTTTAATCAAGACGCGAAATTCACTTTTTTCCATGTTTTCAAAAATCTTCAAGGTTGCTTGCTTTCGATGGGTGTCAAAACAGAACTGAATGACATATCAGTCTGAAAATTTTAATGCGTTCTAGTTAAAGATGGTACATTACAAATGTCACATGAGATTTGCGATTGTGGCGCCATCTGTTTTATTTTTCAGGGACTTTTCACCCTGCCCTCGTATGTACGTCGTAGAAAGAAGATGAATAATAAATGCATAGGAGTGATTGGATAGATGTGATTGAAGGTTTGTTGTGTGATAAATGATTTCGATAAATAAATTAGTTTATATGGAGTGATCTATGCATGTGGTTAAAGTGAGGGTGGTGTGTTTGGAAGAGAATGTTTGACGAAGACTGATTATTTGATGAATGTAATGAGTGAATATTTTATGAATGATTATAGGGTTCGTGCTACCCCATTTGATGGGATATAGCGTGATGATATGTATGTATGTATGTATAAATGAAAATAATCAACTTCTTAGATTAATTTCCCTAATCTTATTTTATATATATAAATGAAAATAATCAACTTGTTCGGTTAATTTTCTTAATCTTATTTTAAGCTCATTTTGTCAAACACATACATTAATAACAAATGTTACTATGTTTTTATTTTACTAGAATAATTTAATTTCTTCATTTTATTGATTAAAGTATTAATTACCTTGAAATGATGTAAATATCGTATTTATCTGCAGTAACTCTGAAATATAAACCAGATTACGGCCTATAAAACAACAGGTATTCAAGATTTAATTGTTAATTAAGTAGGTACATGAATTATCAAACTGAATTGACATTTGGACATATTTAATGATTTTTAAATGTAACCGGAACAAGGTTTTTCTTTTGTTACACGATCAAGGATACATGCGAGGCAAAACCAATGCGTAATTGTTTTGTTTTTGTTATTTAAATTTAATAAAAACAATATCTTCTAAATGTAGCAACAAATTTTCATATATAAAAATTTGTATATTACATATGTGATAAGTTCTTTGATCTTGAGTTTTTTAATCGTATTAATATAATTATTTATTACGATTAATACTTGTTGTTTTTGCTTTTTTTTTGTTTATATGTAACAATATTATTGTCCGCAATAATGAGTTACTAGATGATAGTTAATTATCGTATATCTTGGTTGAAATTTTTGTCAAAAGCTAATTAATAATTAAGAATTAAACATAAATTTTAAATATTATACTTTATTCGATAGACTGTAAAATTTTATAGTTTTATTATTTCAAATTTTTCTTGTAAATGTCGAATGAAAATTTAATTCATTGTAAATATATAAAAATATATATTATTAAATGTTAATTAAAAAAGATATAGTCAAATCGTTGAATTAACCGAAGAACGTCATCAAAAAAGTTACTAAATTTATGACTTCGTATATAAACATATAGAACATTTTTTGCTACCCACTAGGAGTGGCTAATATATCGATGAATATCGATATTTTTTCAATATCGAAATATCGATATATATATTTGAAAATATCGATATATCCAAATTTTCTATATATCGCTATGTTTGATAAATAGATATTTTGGATATATCGGTATTTTCGATATATTTTTGACATATCAGTATTATAAAATTTTAATAATAATGAATTCATCGCCAATATAATTTTGTCAGTCCTATGCTGGGTTGCATGAAAGTTTTATCGGTTCATTAGCAACTAACGGTTCAATAAATTTCAGAAAATAGCTATTGATACTGTTGCTAGATAAACAATTCTTTAACTAAAGAGCTCTTTATTTTTTTCTTGCAATCCAGCATTAAACTATGTTGTGCAATTAACGTTCATAAAATAAATTGTCCTTTACAGCCAATAGTGTCCAATTTACAAAACCTCAAACTATTAACTTGTTTTAATAACGTAAGTAATTCTTTATTTGACACAAAAATGATAGCAACGCTTGAGGAACATGGCGCTTTGTGTATCAAAGGTTTAAAAAATGATTAGCAATGAATATTCTGTACCAATATTTATTTTTACCTGGCAAATTATAATAAATTTATTATTTATTATAATAATTGTTAACTTATACCCGGTATTATACAGGACAGAATAAAGTTATGTCCATAGTAAATATTATTTAATCAACAAATTCGAATCGATTTTAAATATTTTATGACAAATCAAACATTACTTTAGAAAGTTCTGTCATTTGAAAGAACAAATTTTATATTCTTATTAAGTAAATTTATTTGTTATTTTGAATACCGGAAATTTTTTTCAAGAGTCAGATATTTGGACTGTATTATCACTGAAAAGTCTGTATTTTAAAGATTTATTTATTTTGGTTGACAATTTCCGCTGGAAGTTGAGCGATAAAATCTATAATTATGTACGAGTACATACAGTTTTTATTCATTTTAGTGAGCTTGATAATATTTTTAGTTTTTTATTGTAATAAGTAAAATATTGTAGTCTTGTGGTTTTTGTTCTTCAGACAGCTAAAATTCAGCATTAAATTCAAAATATGTATTAACAAAAAAATAAATAAAAAATTCAGCCACAACTAGTCAAATTATTTTTTCCAATAATCATGTATTTATAGTAGAATTATCGAATCAATATATCGCTATACAACGCGACCGACGATCATATGAATATTAACCTCTCAATAAATAAAAATATATCATCACGACTTTTAAACATTACTGGGTGTGATACTCTGCCAAAGCAAATTTCGGTAAGTGATATATTCATGCGCGTGAAGTGCGGTTACCAACCGTCAAATCACTACCCCCAAAGATGTTAGTGGCGGGGGAGCCACAGGGGTAATTTTAAATTGATGAAAATGTTTGTTGGCTGTGGGGATCGAACCAGAGTTCCTAGGATCCACACGCCGACTTGATACCATTGAGCCACTACCCCACATATACAAGATGGTGACCGCAACTCTCGAACATAAGGATTTAGCATATAAAATCATAATTTTGTAATTTCTTGCTTCCCTAATTATTTTAAACAAATCCAATAAAAGTTTTAGGTCATCAAATATTTTAATTAATTTTGCACGCTTCGTAACTGCACAAATTAGATCTGAAAATAACGGAAATAGTCTCAAAACTATCAATAGTCGTGGAATTAAAACAAAATTAAACAAATGTTTGACGTTTAATCAGTCAAAATAATTTCTTTATTTCAGTGGTTACCAAGCAACGTAGTTTACTTTTAGATTGCGATAATTTTTTTTTCGTATTAATCAATGCTCTTGGAATATATTGATGCTAAAAATTAAAACAAGTTAATAGTTTGAGGTTTTGTAAATTGGATACTATTGGCTGTAAAGGGCAATCTGTTTTATGAACTTTAATTACACAACATAATTTAGGTCTGACAAAATTATATTAGTGATGAATTCATTATTATTAAAATTTTATAATAACGATATGTCAAAAATATATCGGAAATACCGAAATATTGAAAATATAGATTTATCAAACATAGCGATATATAGAAAATTTCGATATTTCGATATCTTCAAATATATATCGATATTTCGATATTGAAAAATATTGATATATCAGGCACTCCTAGTGGGTAGCAAAAATTGTTCTATATGTTCATATACGACGTCATAAATTTAGTAACTTTTTTGATGACGTACTTTGGCTGATTCAACGATTTGACTATATCTTTTTCAATTAACACTAAATAATATATATTTTTACATATTTACAATGAATTAAATATTAATTCGACATTTACAAGCAAAATCTGAAATAATAAAACTATAAGATTTTACATTTTATCAAATAAAGTATAATATTTACAATTTATGTTTAATTCTTAATTATTAATTAGCTTTTGATAAAAGTTTTAACCAAGATATATGATAATTAACTATCATCTAGTAACTAATTATTGCGGACAAACTATTGTTACATATAAACAAAAAAAAGCAAAAAAAACAAGTATTAATCGTAATAAATAATTATATCAATACGAATAAAATACACAAGATATATATATATATATATATATATATATATATATATATATATATATATATATATATATATATATATATATATACCATATATAGATGTACATATATACATATCTTCACGTTATATCCCATCAAATGGGTAGCACGAACCCTAAAATCACTTATAAAATATTCACTTATTACATTCATCAAATAATCAGCACACACCACTCTCACTTTAACCAAATTTATAGATCACTTCATATAAACTCATTTATTTATCAAAATCATTTATCACACAACAAACCTTCAATCACATCTATCCGATCACTCCTATTCACTTATCATTCATCTTCTTTCTTCGACGTACATAACATATGCATAAAACATCTCAAATTACTCACGCTTACTTCTAACAACTAATCTAAATAATAACGAATCTAACAACGAATCTACAAAGATTAGAAAAGATGAAAGCGATAGCCTGCACTTGTATATGAAAGAAAAGTTCACGCAATGCAGTAACTGAAAATGAAACAAAAATATACGAAAGGAAGGAAGTGTCGCCCTGCTCATGTTTTTGAAAGGGAATTCCACACAACTGCAGTTAAACACTCTATGTAAGAACTGAAAACGAATTAAAGATAAGAAAGGAAGGGAGTGTCGCTTTACGCTTGTTTATGAAAGTAAATTCCACACAATTGCAGTTAAACACTCAATGTAAGATCAGAAACCGAATAAAAAGATAAGAAATGAAGGGAGTGTCATTCCTACGTTTGTTTTCGAAAGTAAATTTCACACAATTGCAGGTAAACACTTTAATGAAATTACTAAACAACAAAGCTAAAATAAAAAAAATCCTGCACTTTTCTTAAATCATCAGATTCATTCCTCAATTAATCTGCGCCAAACGCTTCATCCACATTCATAATTCCTTTCATACATGCACGTTTGTTCCTTATACTCAGAAACTATCGTTCACGCAACAATCCTTCAATCACATTCATCCATTTATTCATATGTCGCCCACGCAACCTTTCACCCTCAATTTCACCAACATATACCTGTTTCACCAATCTCTTATTCGACATACGTACTACATGTCCAAACCATCTCAACTGACTTATACCTACTTTTCAAACTACATTCTTCTCAATTTCACACTCATTATATAGCAATGTATTCCGGACACGATCTCTTCTAGTATAACCACACACACCCTGCAAATACCTCATTTCCACAGCAGTTATACGACGTTCATGATTCTTCATCCACACCCAAAATTCACTACCATACATCAATGTAGGCACTAAAACACCATTATACACACTCATTTGAGCATCTCTGGATACATTCACATTTCGAGTAAAGGTTTCCAGAGCACTCAAAACCTTGCATCCCGCAGATACTCTTCTTTCAATCTCACAATAAATACGTCCATCCCTTGAAAACATACTACCCAAATATAAAAATTCATTCACTTGACAAAATCTCACACCATTCACTGAAATATTGCAGTCGGTCACCAAATCGCTCCTTTCAAACACTAACACTTTACATTTATCAACATTTAATAACAGATTTAAACCTTATATATATATATATATATATATATATATATATATAAATATATATCGATTGAATTCAAATTCAATATTCGAAATAAAAATTGTTTCTGTTGTTGTCTTTGTTTATTATTGTTCTTTTTAAACTTCTCATCTTCCTTTATTTCCCTAGTGAAACTCGATCTTCCAGATGTTATCGTTGAAAAGAGAAAAAAATCTTCATAGGCGTACCATAACCTATTTTGAGTTCCATATGAAAATTTAAATTGATGTGATTTATTTATGTTAAGACTTTATAATAATTTTGAGGACTGCTGTATCTAAATATTGTGTGAATCGAAACAAAACAGAAATAAAGGTAAAAACTAAATTAGCTAAATTTATATTTTCGCTTATATCTGGTCACGTATGCATTTTTTTGGGAAAAAGAAAACATGGTCGCATAATGCAACTTTTGTCTCATTTAACTGATTTTGTATCTCATATTTAATAATAATAATAATATTATTTTTATTGCTTCGGATTTCTATGTTTACACTGTTTCAATGGACACCTTCGTATTGAAAAGAAATATGAAGCAAAGTTAACCTTTTCTTAGTTATATAAAAAATATTGAATCACTTCGGCCCAGATTTATGAACGTTCCTTAGGAGTTCCTTAAATATCCTTAATTTGTTAGTTACCATTTCTTAACCAAATTCGTATTATGAACTTCTCTTAGTTGTTTCTTTTTAGGACACTCTAAGGAATTTTTTAATTTAATACGTCTATCCTGTTAAAATTTCTTTATGTTATTACCTTCATTTATTTTGATAGTATTGATAGGTAAAATGTCAAACGTTTGTTTAATTTTGTTTCAATTCCATGGTTATCGATAGTTTTGGAGCAATTTTCTTCATTTTCATATCTAATTTATGCCGTTTTAAAGCATGCAATATTAATTTTGTATATTGATTTAAATGCAGAATTTTATACCCTAAAATTTATTTGAAGTTCCTTTGCTTAAAATAATCAGGGAAGCTGGAAATGACAACATTATGATTTTATATGTTAACTCTCTATGTTCACTCTTTGCAAGCATCACCTAGTACATATACCAATTTACGATATTTTATATCATTAATGTATGGGGTAATGGCTCAGTGGTATCAAGTCGGCCTGTGGATTCTAAGAACCTTGGTTCGATCCCCACAGCCGACAAAACATTTTCACCATTTTAAAATTACCCCTGTGGCTCCCCCACCTCTAACATCTTTGGGGGCCGTGATTTGATGGCTGGTAACCGCACTTCACGCGCATAAATATATCACTCACCGAGATCTGCTTCGGCAAAGTACCACACCCAGTAATGGGTAAAAGGCGTGATGATATATTTATTTTTATTTTTTATTTAATGTATCTTACTAAAGGTTTTCTTCAATAAAGGAAAGGTTTATAAAATACTATTTCAGTTAAGAAAACCATAACCATATAAGGAGTACTAAAGGAAGCGTTATTAAAGGTACACCTCGTAAGCGTAAGTCAAGGGACTTCTAAGAAATGTTCATAAATACGAGCCCCAGTCTGTGAAATCTGTTTGGCGTAGTCAGAATTAATGGGCGCATGAATAAATTTTTACTCATAATTATCCAAAGATAATTCACGATCACGCCCGCTCATGCATAATATTTTGGGCTCGGGCAGATCACGCTCGTGACATGATCTAAAAATTTGAAAAATATAAAAAATAGTTTTAATCGACTGAATACTGAACGAAATGCGAATTAAAGTTAATTACAAATTTATCAATGTTAATGCATCAGATTTTTTTAAAACACTTATTTTTTTACATTTTATGTTTTTCTTTTTAAAAACATACATTTTTATTCAATAATTTTTTAAAATATAAATTTGTTTTGATTGTATATTTTATTTACGATAAGTTCGAAAATTTTAACAGTCTAATTCTTCAAAAATTTTTTGCTAATCCCGTATTTTAAATTAACTAACCTAATTCTAGTTCGATTTAAAACAGTTAAATCACATTCCGAAACAAAATTATATTAGTTTATTTCAACTTTTTAAGACTATGGTTCAGGTTAATTTGGCTAATTCATAATTAGTTAAAACTCTTTTGAGAATTGAGCTGTTATTAATCACGCCGAAAGAAATGAACTCACGCAAAGGTTCGCACGACGCACGATCACGCCCTCTATTAAAACATCTAATCGTTGACGCTCACACTGTGATCACGAGAAACAGTCATTTTATGACCTCAATCAGGTTTATATACGTATTTAAATAATTGTGTTGTTCTAATAAATAAGAAAATTAGGAAAAACCTTTCCATCACTTGTCACAAGTTCCAAAAATTAACAGCACGTTTGAATCAACTTATCAGGTCATCATCAAACGGCTGGTCAGTTCAGCTTTAACCATAGACGCGTTTCGTCCTTCCGGACTCATCAGTATGGTGTGATCATATATCCAACTAGACCAACTGGGGAATAGTGGATTGTGATACCGTCTTAGCTGAACTGACTGATGTTAAAAAGTATCTACGACGGTAGACATGACATGAGAGCTAAGAAGAAACCCGTGGTGCTATCTACCGTCAGAATCGCAAAATGCATGATAGCAATTGAAATAAAATAAAGACAAAAAGTCAAATACGATGTGGAACTGAGTCGTAATAAATAAGAAAATTAGGAAAAACCTATCCATCACTTGTCACAAGTTCCAAAAATTAACAGCACGTTTGAATCAACTTATCAGGTCATCATCAAACGGCTAGTCAGTTCAGCTTTAACCATAGACGCGTTTCGTCCTTCCGGACTCATCAGTATGGTGTGATCATATATTGTTGTTCTAAATTTTAAATTTGGCCGTTCAACACGAAAACATTTTTAATAATGATTCTATACAAAATATAAATTTACCTATCTTTGAATATTCAGAAATGGATGCCATATTTAAAAAAAAGCATCACTGCCAAATTAATATTCAACTCACATATTTAAGGACCAGGGCAAGAAACCGTGTTTTAATTTTAAAAACCTGTAAACCGATATTTTTGATCATTAAATCAGAATTGTTATTTTCCTTGCCAAAACCGGTAACCCTTAACAGAAACAAATATTAACCGGTATTCAAAACTGTTAACCGAGGCATCAGCCCGGCAAACCTAGTGGTTAAGGCATCAGCCCGTCAAGCTGAAGGTCTCCGATTCTAGTCCGGGCCTCTCTAGAATTTTTCTGTCATAAACTTTAAATTTAACAAACTTCAACGTCATTCATATGACTTAAATTGTTGTAATGAAATTTGTAGTTAGTGTTAGCGGTTAAAAGTTTGACATATGTATTTCTCTGTTAATTGTTACTGTTCACAACGAAATTAATACAACGTTACGCTGCGCTAATTTCAGTTAGCGTACAAGTTTGTAAACTTCAAACTTTTAGTTAGTGGTTAACGGCACAGCCAATCAGACATGAGCAGAAAAGTACAGTTGCTTTTCTTGGCGTTAATTTCATGTTACGAAAATGAATCGTCGCACAAGAAAGTTGTTAGTTGCAACTTTAATTCTGCAAAAGAAAAAAAAGAAAAAATAAATAGAAAGAAAACCGAACAAATATGGGACACTGGGAAAATTTGATCAAAAAAATGCGGTCATATGATGAAAAAATGTTCTTTACATCAGGATGACCATAGTTCAATTTGATTTGTTGTTAGTAGTAAAATAGTAGAAGAAAACCAGTCCCTGAAGGAGCAAGATTGATTCATATTGACAATAAAATTAATGGACGATGAAATCTTTTGTAGTTTAAATATAGTTTATTTATTTTGCAACAGATGATATGTTATTAACTTTGGCGCTTCCTTATCAACTTGGGAAAAGTACAGTATGCAATATAATTAAATAGACATGCCAAGTAATTTGGACGGTTTTACCACATGACTATATTAAATTTTCTACTGTTGACGAATGGAAAAAAATTGTTAATGAGTTTGAGCATCGTCAGGGGCGCTCTTAGGCAATTGGCTGCCCTTGTGCAATAGAAAATTGGCCGCCTCCTGATTATAGTAATAAAATAATTATACTATACTAAGTAGATACTTAATGTTAATATATAATTGCAAAGGTGAATAAAAGCTAAGTTAAAGATGTGATATATTATTTATATTAATAAAGTATATATTTATTATACAATCATACAAAACGCTCATTGCTTTTCCAAAAATTATTTCTAATATCTACCAACAGACAATTGTGTCAATAAACAAATTATTATAATATTATCACCCAGGGAATTCACCCAAATTGCATACTAGGTCGTTGACTTGTAATGAATTGACGCAACCCATGTCACTTTACATTTCTTCAGCTAAAGATTGCACGAAAAAGCATGAGTATTCGCCGAGTGTTTGTAGCTCAAAGGGTTAGAGCAGTCACCATGCGAGTGAAAGGTTCTGGGCGAACGCTCATTGTTTTTTCAAAAATTATTTCTAATATCTAGCAACAGATAATTGTGTCAATAAACAAATTATTATAATATTCTCACCTAGGGAATTCACCCAATTGCATACATGGGCGTCCACAGACATTTTTCCAGGGGGAGGGGGGGGCGAATCGCAAAAAACTCTCAGATAGATATACATAAATTTCTAAAATATTTTTTTTACATAACATAAATACAAATACACATAACAAATGGATAAAAAAAATATTTAAATTTGTGAAATAAATTACTAGTCTTTGTCGTCTGGGTTTGAATTGAAGAGGAAAGACAATTTTCGAAAAGCTCTTCCTTAAATTGACACCATTTCTTCAATAAATTCCGATTTAGCAGTTTTATCGTTTTTATTTTCTAATATTTCGTGTCTGTGTAAACTTAAACTTAGATTACTCAATCGTTACGATAGGGAACATGTCGCTAGCTGGCCATAAGAATACTGCTGGAAATTCAGTTTCAGCTTGAATTTATTATCTTCAAACTAATATTTTAATTTTTATTTTATTTATATATACATACACAGTGTGGTGGCCACGACTCTCGAACACAGGACTTTAACATGTAAAATCATATTGTTTTAAATTTCCTGCTTCCTAATTATTTAAAAGAAAAAGCTTCAAATAAAAGTATAAGGGCATAAAATACGAAATTAATTTTGCATGCTTTGTATCGGAACAAATTAGATCTAAAAATGACTGAAATTGTCTCAAAACTATCGATAGCTATGAAATTGAAACAAAATTAAACAAATGTTTGGCGTTCAATTATTTTGACAAATAAAACGTCTAACATTTGTTTAATTTGGTTTCAATTTCATGCCTATCGATAGTTTTGAGGCAATTTTCCTCATTTTCAAATCTAATTTGTGTCGTTACAAAGTATGCAAAATTAATTTTGTTTATTGCTTCAGATGCAGAATTTTATGCACTAAAACTTCTAAATTATAGTTTTATATGTTAAAGTCCTATGTTCGAGAGTCGTAGTCATCAACCTAGTTAAAATTCAGGGGGGGGGCGCACGCCCCTCCTTGTCCCCCTCTGCGGACGCCCATGATTGCATACTAGGTTGTTGACTTGTAACGAATTGACGCAACCCATGTCACTTTACATTTCTTCAACTAAAGGTTGCTCGAAAAAGCATGAGTGTTCGCCGAGTGTTTGTAGCTCAATTGGTTAGAGCAGTCACCATGCGAGTGAAAGGTTTTGGGTTCAAATCCCGGCGAACGCTCATTTTTTTTTCAAAAATTATTACTGATATATACAAACAGACAATTGTGTCAATAAATTAATTCTTATAATATATTAATTCAGGAATTACCCATTAGCATACTACGGTTGTTGACTTGTAACGAATTGACGCAACCCATGTTACTTTACATTTCTTCAGCTAAAGGTTGCTCGAAAAAGCATGAGTGTTCGCCGAGTGTTTGTAGCTCAATTGGTTAGAGCAGTCACCATGCGAGTGAAAGGTTTTGGGTTCAAATCCCGGCGAACGCTCATTTTTTTTTCAAAAATTATTACTGATATATACCAACAGACAATTGTGTCAATAAATTAATTCTTATAATATATTAATTCAGGAATTACCCATTAGCATACTACGGTTGTTGACTTGTAACGAATTGACACAACCCATGTTACTTTACATTTCTTCAGCTAAAGGTTGCTCGAAAAAGCATGAGTGTTCGCCGAGTGTTTGTAGTTCAATTGGTTAGAGCAGTCACCATGCGAGTGAAAGGTTCTGGGTTCAAATGCCGGCGAACGCTCATTGCTTTTTCAAAAATTATTTCTAATATCTACCAACAGACAATTGTGTCAATAAACAAATTATTATAATATTATCACCCAGGGAATTCACCCAAATTGCATACTAGGTCGTTGACTTGTAATGAATTGACGCAACCCATGTCACTTTACATTTCTTCAGCTAAAGATTGCACGAAAAAGCATGAGTGTTCGCCGAGTGTTTGTAGCTCAAAGGGTTAGAGCAGTCACCATGCGAGTGAAAGGTTCTGGGCGAACGCTCATTGCTTTTTCAAAAATTATTTCTAATATCTACCAACAGATAATTGTGTCAATAAACAAATTCTTATAAATTATACAAGATGTTCAATTTAAGTGTGCCATCATTGCTATCTCGAAAACTATAAGAGATATAAGTTAGTTAAATTAGCAAAGTAATACCATTTTACAAGACTATTACAAAATAATTAACAACATTTTCTTTCTACCAGTGGTTCTCAAAATACGGGATGCAACATTCTTATTTTAAACTAGCTATTACCCGCGACTTCGTTCGCGTGGTCTACAATTTAATGCGAGTACCCGGCATGCGTTTCATTGCAACTCAAAGAAAGTGTTTGTGTAGAGCTGTCCACGTGAGAAGCATGGATTTTCCAAATTTAGTCCACTCAATTGTAGCAATTGGCTCTGTGCTTTGTTGATGGTCATTGCAAATGACATAGGACTGAATCTTTATTATACCTATATGTTATAATTGGTTCTCGTCTGTACCTATACCAAATTTGAATCGAATCAGTGCAGTACTTTTCAGGATAGCTAGCGGCCATTTTGTTTCAAGATGGCGGACTAAAGCTTTATTATACCTATATGTTAAGATTGGTTCCCGTCTGTGTCTATACCAAATTTGAATCGTATCAGTGCAGTACTTTTCAGGATAGCTAGCGGCCATTTTGTTTTAAGATGGTGGACTGAAGTTTTATTATACCTATATGTTGAAATTCGTTCCCGTCTATGCTTATACCAAATTTGAATCGAATCAGTGCAGTACTTTTTAGAATAGCTAGCGACCATTTTGTTTCAAGATGGCGGATTGAAGATATATTATACCTATATGTTAATATTGGTTCCCCTTTATGTCTATACCAAATGTGAATCGAATCAGTGCAGTACTTTTCAAGGTAGCTAGCGGCCATTTTGTTTCAAGATGGCGGAAACCTTCCCGGGCGTGCGCACAACTACTTAGCAAAGTTTCATCGCAATCGGATGAATTATATAGGAACGCATAAGGGACAAACAAACAAACAAACAAACATTAATTTTTATATATATAGATAGGAACATATTTTTTTTTATTTGCTTATTTGATTCAGCATTATTTTCTGAATTCAACGACCACAAAGTTCAGTACAGACAAAAATGCATATTAAATTGACATTAATTTAATTGAAATTGCATAGGAATATATTTTTTTAACCTAGTATACAACCGTAATAGTTAGAGAGCTAGGGTGCAAAATGATGTATCATTTATTCCAGTGACAGAAATGGATTTTTTAATAGATTATGTCATGATAAACATGAAAAAAAGAAAATTTTATTTGAGAATGGGTGGAAACTATAGATGGCGTCGATGTGAATGCGCCGATTTTAAGGGTGGTTGTTGACATATTTTTTACAGGCTAATTCTTAGTTTAAATTATAGACTTTGGTTAAATTAAGTAATAAAAATAGACAGAAGTTTTGGCCGATGACGCATGCGCGACAAAACCGGTCTAAGTAAGCAAATTTTATGGTGTCGTGTGACATATTACTACTTGTTCACGACGAATACCTACATGACAAAAAAATTATTGACAGAAATTATTGCTGGTTGCTCATTGGTAACAGAAGCTCTGAAAGTGGACTGATGTAGCGATCAACAACCACCCTTAAAATTTGCGTATTCACATCGACGCTATCTGTAGTTCCACCCGTTCCCAAATCAAATTTTCTTTTTTTCATGTTTATCATAACATAATCTATTAAAAAATCCATTTCTGTCACTGGAATAAATGAGACATTATTTTGCACCCTAGCTCTCTAACTATAAAGCTAAGAAAAGAAATTTAAGGAAGGCACCACTTATATTTGAATCTTTGACTTTAAATTTTAATTTCATTTAATTTCATGCTCTTAAAGTGTTGCAGGGCGTTCTTGTTATTATTATTTATTTATTTATAACGGTCTCCTTTTAGTTTTGGCCGCCTTTATTCGGAGCACAACTTGCACACCTGCATCGTTTAAATTTACCTCAGTTCTCAACATGTGAATAAAGCACCAAATAATTCAGGATCTCAATATTTTAATTATAAGAAGACATTCAGTGTCGTACTTTTTGGTATTTCTGACGTAAATTATTTATTTACATATGTGGATATCGGTGCATATGGAAGCCAAAGCGATGGAAGTGTTCTACAGCATCATCATTTGGCACTGATCTGTACAATAATACCTTAGATATTCCTAAAATAGCACTACTATCGGTCACACGTTTAAAATTTCCATATTTATTTGTTGAAGATGAAGCTTTTTCGCTACACAAATATCTTCTTCGTCCTTACAGTGGAAGAAATGTACCGTGTGATAAAAATATTTTTAATTTTCGCTCTCGATTTAAGCAACGTTGCATTCGGGAAGTATTTGAATGGGTGACTGTCCAGTGAAACGTTGCTGTTGACTAAAAAAGACCTAAAAGCGCGGATCAGGGCATATGATCTAAGTTCGCCAAAAAGCCACAAAAAAAATAATTATCGTTTATCTCGAGCACAAAGATGTATTGAGATCGCTTTTGGCAATTTAATTATTTGTATTAGAATTTTTCACTGAACTGTTAACGCCTATCCAGACAATGTCGACAACATTATAAAAGCTATATATAGACAAAATGTCTATCGCAATAGACATTTTGTCTTTTGTTTTATTTCAATAGCTGTCAAGCAGTTTGCGATTTTGTCGGTAGATGGCACCACGAGTGGCTCCATAGCTCTCATGTCATGTTACCGTTGTAGATAGGTTAACATCAGTCAGTTCAGCTAAGTCGGTATCACAATCCACTACTTGATCTAGTTGGATAAATGATCGCACCATACTGATGAGTCCGGAAGGACGAAACGCGTCTATGGTTAAAGCTGAACTGACCAGCCGTTTGTTGATGACCTGAGAAGTTGATGCAAACGTGCTGTAAAAACCTCTGTGGAATTACGAGACAAGTGATGGAAAAATTTTTCCTATTTTTTCTTACTTATTCTAAAAGCGTTAATAAAAGTATAAATGTCACAATCTATAATATAAAAAAAATTTATCTCACTTCTGAAAATTGTCATATATGATATAATTTTCCCGGATTGATGCTGCTCCTTCTGCACTTCTTTATTTATGTATTTTTCAAGATAAATAATAGACGAAGTACAGTGCATATGTACTTCAGATTTATTTAAACGTTTACAATAATAACTTTCGACCTTTGTCGTCTCTCGGATACACACTATCTTAAAAAACATCTATAAAATCACATGTGCCCTTAACCATTCACACACGTCTCTTCATCCCTCACCTATTCCAACATGGTCCTAAATTTGGTGTCACTCAGACAGACCCAGACACACTTGACAATAATTTATTGGTGTAACAACAAACACAACCCCAAACATTTCATTCTCACAATACTTAATATTTTCTAAACCAATAACTATAAATTAACTGACACTAAACTAAACACATAATTTAAACAATAACAGCCTAAATTATAAATAATGCCACATAAATACTTACCAACTTGTGTACAGGTTGTTATTTTTTATTTTTACTAGTTTTGTTCACTTTTTACATAATTGACAAGATAAATATATAAAATAGTATGAAAGATAAGTTCCTTTGTTGGTACATTTTTTACTTTGTAATATTAATAAAAGTGTTTTGTACAATTTTTACTTTATTTTAATAACCATTCTGAAACTGGTTTCGTACACCGTTTTTTTAATCGTTGAAAACCCGATTTAAAAGCAATTAATCGGTTTTTGAATAAAACCCATTAAAAACAACGTTTTCGATTTCAATTAACCTTTAATCGATATTTTTAATCGTGCTGATATTTTATTTTATTTATTTTCAGTAATTAAGCACAAAGCCATCATTTATAACAATATAAACAAAACAAACATGACGATTAAGTCAAGATACTTATTAAAGAAAAATGTAATGACATTATTGTTTTATTACAAAAACATGCTTATCTTATTAATACTGCAATTAATTTTTACTGTTTTGAGGTCAAAATTAATATAACAGTTATCAGTATTTTTACTCCATATTCAATACAATACCCTTGATCATGTTATAAAATCGTGATCAGGAACAATATAAATCTATTATTTTATATTTTGTATATATAAATAAAATAATATTTACCTCATGATAACGACCTTAACAAAGGTGAAAATTAGGTAAATAACTATAAACACAGTTAATTATATCAGAAAAATAAATAATGACATCATTTATCATTTAACAAAAAAATAAATGTTACTGTAAATTTTAGGTTTGTTTTAAAAAAATATATAACAAAATAAGTACAAATTATGTGTGAACATATTAATGAAATAATACTATTATTACAGGTAAATAATAGTATATTATACACCAAGAGATATAAAAGTGCATAAGCCGAGAGCAATATATCCAGAAAAAAATAAAACTTCTTTCTTGAGTTAATGATGTACATTATACTCGTACAATCGGTTTCATTGATTAAAATCTGTACTTATTCACATGTAGCTAAAATGTTTAAATCTATAACAACCATAATCAAAAACAATTTAAACCAATGCAACAGCTTGACAAGAGTGATATTTCACTAATTTGATCAGCATCTCCATTCATTTTCATTTGAACCTATTTTTAACTTTAAGATAAAATATTGTACATCACACGTGAGCGAAATGTCATTATATGCTCGTGAGAATTATCAATCATCTCACTTGTGGTATAATGACCGAAACAAAATGTACTATAATATTTCTTAACATGAATAATAATGGGGCAGGTAGCTCAGTGGTATCGAGTCGGCCTGTGGATTCTGAAAACCCTGATTCGATTTTCAAAGTCGACAAACATTTTCACTATATTTAAAATTACCTCTGTGACACCCACATCACTAACATCTTTGGGGGCCGTGATTTAACAGCTAGTAACCGCACTTCACGCGCATAAATATATCACTGCCACACCCAATAATGGGTAAAATTAGTGATGATATATTTATTCATTTATTTTAATAATTTGAATAATATAAGAGAACTTTTCTAAGATATGGAATAATTGAATAATCAGAAATATTATAAGAATGTTAGAAATATTACAATGTCAAATAAAACATCAAGCATTTAGTCGAAATTTATTCCAATTACTTGAATACAGCCATAAATTTTTGTTAACTTTTCAATGTAACTTTTGCGGTTATTAAATATGTTGATTGACTGAAATTTAAAATTTTAGTCGCTACAACTGTTATCAAAGCATTTTTCTCTAAAATAATTTTGCAAACGATGGTGGCGAAACAACTGATTTTTCGTGTTAAATGGTTTTGAATTTGTTCGTAAAAATAACTGCTGTTATAATCTTTGACCCCATTGTTTCGGTTTAACAATTGCATGTCTGATGAAAAGATACTTTTGTTAGAGTTAAAAAAAAAATACAAAAACAAAAATGTTTGGTATGTTTATATTACAATAAATTAGGTTTGTTAAAAATAGAATGCAATGACGCAAATATAAGTACAAAAATTCCTTTTCCTATAGTAATTAAATTTGTATTATTTATCTATGTAAAAATAAATAAATATATCATCACGCCTTCTAACCATTACTGGGTGTGGCACTCTGCCGAAGCAGATCTCGGTAAGTGGTACATTTATGCGCGTGAAGTGCGGTTACCAGCCGTCTAATCACGGCCCCCAAAGATGTTAGTGGTGGAGGAGTCACAGGGGTAGTTTAGAAATGGTGAAAATTGTTTGTCGCCTGTGGGTATCGAAACAGGGTTCTTAGGATCCACAGGCCGACTTGATATCACTAGCTAGCTATGTACAATAAGCCCGTTTTACATTCAGCAACATTTACAGCAACATGTTGCGCAACTAGTTCAGCAACTTGAAGTTGCGCAACATGTTGCTGGTGTTCAGTTTTCTTGTATTACATTTAGCAACATATTTCCGCAACTTTACTAGTTCTTTTAAGTATTATACCAACATAAATCTCATGAAAGTTGGTAGTCCGTGACAGTTGACAGTTATTAGATATGTTCATGTTGCTTTGTAACCTCAAATTTTTATAATCATATGTTCATCGTTTGATTTTGAGAACAAGAATGGATTGCAAAAAACAAAGAAAACAAAACGCTATTTTGACACATGTAAAACTAGGTTAACCAACTTACAAGATTTACATTGGCAAAACAAAAAGTAACCAAAAAATACTAAATCTGGGGGAGAGTTGCGAGTTGCCCGCAACAAAAATAGAACATGTTCTAATTTCTGCAACAAGTTGCGCAACTAGTTCAGGAACAAATGTTGCACGCAACTTCAGTTTTACATTTGGCAACTCGTGTTGCGCAACTAGTTGCGCAACATGTTGCTGTAAATGTTGCTGAATGTAAAACGGGCTAATTCAAATAATTTATATATCACTAACGAATTTTATGAAAGAAAATTAATTAATGATAACTTTGGAAGAAAGTGACACATAATCCATTTCTCAGGTACAAAAAAAAAATACGTTTGTTATGATTTCGATTCGATATTTTTTACTTTAACAGATACGTTGTCTGTTACTTTTTTCAACGATTGATAAACGAACCCGTAAGGAGATTGACTTATACGTATCAATTAGGCTTGCCACCTCCCAGGGGTTTGACCCGGAGACTCCGGGTTTCATTGAGTTATCTCCGGGCTCCGGGTTTAATTATAATTTCTCCGGGTTGTGTAAGTAAAATTGAATATATACAAAATTCTTTTCTGTTATCTAGTTATATTTCTGTTACTAAGTCCTTCAATTTGTTAATTCTGTCCTCATGATTATTTAGGGAAGAATTCGTACAATTAATTTCGGTTCTAATTGTTGATATATCATTTTGTATCAGATCAAATTCCTAAAGACAAAATTACAATTATTAGCTATCTATTATATAAAAATCGTAATAAGATCTGGGTTGAGCTGGTAAAGGCAGAATTATGCAAAAAACTTAATTTTGACATGAGCTATTGATAATTTTATGAATTCATAAAAAATAAACAGAAAATGCTGATCTTGTAAAGGCTGCGATGTCAAATAGGAAATATACATGGAAAAATATTGCATCGCATTTTTCTTTTTATTTACCTGTTTTTATTTTATACGTAAGTTGTTAAGTTTGTTTTTTCATTAGTTATATGTATAGTAATTACTCTGTGATCATTAGAATTGTATTTAATTTGTAGGAATATGTTTGTTTTTTTTTTTTGGGCTTTTTTTTGTTATCGTCTTCGGGCGAGACTTAGTTCTAAGGTGGCAACCCTAGTATCAATACCAAAAAATATTGTTAAGTTTTCCTATTAAAAATATCATTAAGATTTTCGAAGTATATATGCATTATGTTCCAGAAAAATAGAATCATATGTGATTTTTTTTATTATCAATAATATGTATTACAAAAACTTCAAAGAAAAAGTTGCCGCTTTGTTTTACAAGAGTAAAGTACCAAAAATATTAGAATAGAAAGAAATTTAAAAATATATATATATTCAAAATTAAAATTTAAACATGTATGCTATTAATTATTATTATTTTTTTAGTTTAATCATGTAAATAACATTCAATAACATCAGTTATGGTATTAAATAATTAATCGAAAGTTTTATTAAAGACTCCTCGTCGACCAGTGGTATAAAAAATATTTACTTCAGGAACCCTGTAAAATAATTTAAAACTGTAAATATATTACTCATGAAAGTAAAAATAAAAATTACTTATCAAACGTTGAATTTACAAGTGATCGATTAAATACAAGCCATTTAAGAACTCTGTGAATATTATACAGAATGATTCTATACCTTATGCACGCTACTTTCGTGAATCATATATATAATTTGATATATTGCCCACAGAACAAAAAAATATAATTATTTATTAATTATGTTAATAAGGAATAAAATTATAGACACTACCTACAAATAATCACATATTACGTAGTTATCTAATATTTTATGGGATGGCTAGCTCAGTGGTATGAAGTCGGCCTGTGGATCCTGAGGTCCCTGGTTCGATTCCCACAGGCGACAAATTTTCATAATTTGAAAAAGCTATCCCTGTGGCTCCTCCACCACTAACATGTTTGGGGGCCGTGATTTGACGACTGGTAACCGCACTTCACGCGCAAAATATATCACTTACCGAGATCTGCTTCAGCAGAGTGCCACACCCAGGAATGGGTAGAAGGCGTGATGATATATTTATTTATTTATTTATTTATCTAATATTGCGTAATGTAAATTATTTTTATTCTTATACAATTGTCTCAAAATCTATCGACCGATCTCATTGGTAATATGTTTTATAAAATTTTTGAAAAAAATTATGTTGAACAGAATATTATCTTTTCTGAAAAACACGAGATATCAATTGGAGAGCAGCATGGATTTGGGAAAGATGGAATAAAGTATTAGCTCTAGGATTTTATGGAAGAGGTTTATAAAAATGTTGATAATGAAATAAATTTGTATTTAACATTAGTATAGTAAGAATAAACATAAATAAATGTAAATATAATCCGAACTATTATTGACTCAGTTTGTATTATGAACTACCACAAGAGCTGAAAAACTTTTGTGATTGTAAAAAATTTGAAAAAGAACTGAAAATATATTGCATTGATAAATGCTACTAAAACTAAACTTTTATAACAATATTGTATTATGACTTTCTGGAACAATTATTATGTATAGGATGCTGGCACTCACGTGATTCTGTGACGTAAGAACAGCTGTTTCGGGAAAGTTCACTGCGCCACCTACAAAATGAACTATTTTGTAGGTGGCGCAGTGAACTTTCCCGAAACAGCTGTTCTTACGTCACAGAATCACGTGAGTGCCCGCATCCTATTGACTTCTTCTATACCAATTTTACTATGGTCTCTTGCAAATAAATATTTATTATTATTACCATTATTATATTGGCTTGAATATTCCAAGACTGACTACTGATCAAATGTATGGATGGTTTTAAGGAGTTTAATGAATTTACAATAGAGTTCAGAAATTGAATTTCAGGCAATTTAAGAATAGATTAAGGAGACATTTAGATTTGGGACCGGTATTACCAACCACATAATAAATAAGTAATAATTTTAAAATTTATTTTTATATTGTTCTGTTATTTATAATATATAATATTGTAACTTTTGTTGCTAATAGCAATGTTAAAAAGATCTATTATTATTATTTTTGACAAGGCGCACTTTGCTTGTATTTTAAACAAACAGTACGCAAACCTTTATAATTAATTTTTGTAAACCATATTAAAAAATAAATACTAATTTAAAATAAAATATACCAAATTTGGCGGTAAAATATGTAAGTATGTGAAAAGCTATGATTGGAGCATATGATTTTAGTTGAAACACACGTTCATGGTCCATTTAAAGATGATGCAGTAGTAGGTACTAGAAAATATCTTAAACCTATCCGAAGTCGTACAAAACATTCGATCTGAAGTTCGGATAAAATTTCAGAACTGAAATTCGGACGAAATATCTCATGTGAAATATTCCAATCCCACTCTATAGAAATGATAACACTACGTAAAATTTATAAGTACTTATGTACTATGATATAAAGTGATGGGGCCGGTTTCCGAAAACAAATTTAACTGGTCAGTTAGTTTAACTCTTCGATAAACTGTCAAATGGGTTTCTGAAACATCATATTGGTATTTAACTGCCCCGTTAAGTTAACGCGGCAAATTGGTCCAGTTAAATTATATGACACTTGTGCATGGGCGTCCACAGACATTTTCCAGAGGGGGGCGGATCGCAAAAAACTCTCAGATATACATAAATTTCTAAAATATTTTTTTTACATAATATAAATACAAATACAAATAATGAATAGATAAAAAAAAAATTAAATTTGTGAAATAAATAACTAGTCTTCGTCGTCTGGGTTGAATTGAAGAGGAAAGAAAATTTTCTTATAACTCTTCCACAAATTGACACAATTTCTTCAATAAATTCCGATTTAGCAGTTTTACAGTTTTATTTTCTAATATTTTGTGTCTGTGTATACTTAATAAACTTAGATTACACAATCGTTACGATAGGAAACATGTCGCTAGCTGGCCATAAGAATACTGCTGGAAATTCAGTTGCAGCTTGAATTTATTATCTTGAAACTTATAATTTAATTTTTATTTAATTTATATATATATATATATATATATATTAATATTGCATGCTTTGTATCGGCACAAATTATATCTGAAAAAGATTAAAATTGTCTCAAAACTATCGATAGCAATAAAATTGAAACAAAATTAAACAAATATTTGACGTTCAATCTGTCAAAACTGTCAAAATAAATTCTTCATTTATTATTTCACTTATTTTGACAAATAAAACGTCAAACATTTGTTTAATTTTGTTTAAATTTTATGCCTATCGATAGTTTTGAGACAATTTTCGTCATTTTCAAATCAAATTTGTATCGTTTCATAGTATGCAAAATTAATTTTGTTTATTGATTCACTTGCAGAATTTTATGCCCTAAAATTTTTATTTAAAGCTTTTTTGCTTAAAATATTTAGGGAAGCAGGTAATTACAAAATTATAGTTTTACATGTTAAAGTCCTATGTTCGAGAGTCGTTGTCACCACCATAGTTAATATCCAGGGTGGGGGGGCGCCCCTCCTTGCCTCCCCCTGCGGACGCCAAATGCACATGTGCAGTTGTTTCATAAATTGAAAATAACGGTGACCGTGACAATTTTAAAAACCAATTCGTTAAGCCGCTGTGCTAGTTTCGTTTGGCTTTGTTTGTGATTGAAAAAAGGTTTAGCTTTATATTTCCCCGTCACCAATTCAAAAAGAACATTCTTTTCAGTTTCTGTTCAGGTTTTTTTTCACGAATTCGCTTTTCTTCCATAATTTTATTACAATCACAATCCACAAACAGGAAGTACAATAATTGATGTCCAATTAATAATTTCGAAGTTTGAAATTGACGTCGAAAATTACCGACATTTACCGACAACCCTAGTAACGCCATCTATTAGTCTCAAGAATAAATGTTAGTTCAGAATAGAACCATGAGTTAGTTATGGAACATATAAATTAACTGACGTTTGTTTTCAGAAACCCAATGCAAGTTTAACCTTTCAATAAATTTAAGCGACAGTTAGTTAACATGCCCGTTAAATATTTTTTCAGAAACCGGCCCTAAATAGTTTTTTTACAACAAAATTAGTAATTTAGCTTATTATTATTATTAATTTTATTCGATTATATAATGTTACAATTGGTTACATATAAAAAGGGAAAACAGTACGGATCTAATGGCGTGGCGGATCGAATCTCAGATCGGATTTCGGATCAGATGCTGATCTCTAGTAGCGTCTTATTGTGGATTCATTTAATTCGACCATTGTTTTCAAAAAAAAGAAAACAATTAAGGTAGTTCTAGCGGGAATTTTTTTTTTACAGATCTGAATGAAACTCGGCGCACTTAAACATGAGATAGTCATACGCATCCTGTTAAAAATATGAACCACATTCACCGTCTGTGAACAAATATATGCGCTTGTAAAGTTGAATTGATTTACACGGGGCTTATAGCGATCGTCATTCAAAATTGCACATATTTGGTTTGTGTACCTCTAAAAAATTGCAGTTTCATTTGAAAAACTAATATGATGTTCTAGAACTATCCATGGATATTGTATCAAAATGAAAAAGTTTTTTATCGTTTAGTAATGGATATATAGCCATGCAAATCCTTGTTTTCAACGAAAAATTCAGTATCCTAATTTATAATGGCAACACCACACGGTGGAACGGTATTTGAAAATTCACTAGACCAACAACCTAATAACACTTCATGATATTTAAATCATAATAGGTGTAAAACATTGATTTTATTCTGTATTTTTCTTTCCCCGAACGTCAGTTTCGCCACTGAACGACCAATACTAATATTGTTCAGGCAAGGGTCTAAGTTGGTACTTATAATTAAATTATTTATTATTTTAGTGTAACTGTAAAATTTAATTTATTGCTTTGTACTAATAATTACCCCTGTGGCCACCCCTCCACTAACATCTTACAGGGCCGTGATTTGACGGCTGGTAACCGCACTTCACGCGCATAAATATATTACCTACCGAGATTAATAAGTAATTAATATTGTTAATGTTTCAAAAGTAACTTCCTGTATTTATTTTGTCATAAAACAATTAAGTTCATACTGAATAAGTATTTCTACGGAATTTTTGACTTTTTAAAAACTAATTGTAGTCTAATAATTTTGCAATAAAAATATGATATAAAACTGATAGCTGCGCTGTGATATAGATATAAACAGATATGATGTTCATATGATATATGGAGTGTGTGTTGAATTTCAAGCGCAGTAGGTTAATATTTATTTAGAGTTCTTACAGATACAAAACTAGATAATGGGGAAATGGTATTTGAAACTGTGATTGTGCTGTCAGTAACATATTGCAAAAAATGATCACTTAATTTGAAATAGCTGCTATTAGAATATTTTATTTGAAATTTTTCCTCTAACATAATTAGTTAAACAATAGAAACTGAGCCGATGGTAAAAGTTATTGGTATTTTTTATAACTCTATAAATGTTTATAATTTACTTGAATAACTCGTACGCAGATCTATTTCTAAATTAAAATGATTAAATCAAATTTCTATTGAGAAACGTCAAAGGAGTATTTAAAGTTGACGTCGATTTGCACCATCTACTGTGAAATGTAGATTGTATTAGGATACCATTTTAGGAATTGAGAACGAAACAGTGTTTGAATAAAGCAAGAAATGTAAAAGGCAGTGTTTTATTGTCAAAGTGTTGAAAAACGCACTGTGTACATTTTGCACTATACGCATTTCATATCACTGAACCAAAATCTGCATGAATTATTAATACTCAAAATTGTAAAGTTTTCAATACTTCAGTCTACATCTACTGAGAGATTGAATAAGCACAAAGTTTGCTATTTGGTTCGTATCTTTACTAAATCCTATTAGAAATTTGAATAAAACTTTGCACGAAGCAGTACATGAAAAAAGCAATACGAATATAAAGCACTAGTTCAAAATTATATATCTGCGATGGCACCCAAATAAATACTACGATTAAATACAGATTTTTGTTGTTTTTAAATGTATGAACAAAAATAAAAATCGAAAAATGAATGACACCTAGAATTGATGAATATTTGATAAACCAAAAGACACCTAGAATTAATTCACTATTTTACGAAAAGAAAAATAATATGAAAATTTATTATCTGCAATAGTTTACTGAGGATCGGATAAAGTTTCCGTTTATTATCGCCAAGATAAATAGAAAATATCGAAATCGAAATTAGCTGTCATACAAAATCATTGCAATGAAAAATGTAACAAAATTTCAATCTAGGCCAACCCACTATCCAAACTTGTGCCACCTGGTCATCTCGTTATCCTCCCAACCGATCCTCCAACGTTCTACCCATCAGTGCGGACTTCATAACAACCTCCAGGCTAATATACAAAATTCTTTGTCTACTAGAAATAAGTTAGGACGCTCGCTTTGAATAGTTTTATGATAAATATCAAACTCATACCCAAAGATAATATATAAACTCATATCAACCTAATGAAACACAAATTCTCCATTCCTTTGTCATTGAAAATAAAATTTAAAGAAAAATGAAGTAAATGTATATTAAATTAACTATTTTGGTAGAATTTGTCAAATACAGTATATAAAATAATTATATTACACATTGATAATATAATTAGGTCATTGAAATAGTGATATTTGATATTTTCGAGAAGCTTTGTGACTTTTAACGCACATGTGCATTATGACGGACATAATGTGGTAGTAGAATGTGTGTAAAACAACGGATTTACTGGTGGTCGTGCAAAAAATAAATAGTACGACACAATGTTATATGAAAATATACAGTTTTTAGTACAAAATTTCACCACTCCCTGGCAGTACTTGAGTAGTACTTGTTTTTTTTAACGACATGAGTATATTTTCCGTAGAATCATCTTTTGCGTTACTTTACTGCAACCGCGTTACTTTTTACTTTACTTCGTTATAAATTCTGCGTTTTGAGCATTCATATTTGTTTTTTTTTTCAATTTTTTTCAAGTTATCATGTTTAATATTAAATAATAAAACTCTCGGACAAATAACTCTAGTAAAAGTGTCAAAATTGATATATAAATGAATGACAATTGTTTTTCAAAATGTGCACAAATTATACGGAGTTTATCTAAACTTTCTTGCACTTTCATATGTTTAGACTTTTATGTTGCTACAACTATCACCTCAGTTGACAACTTTATTTTTCGATACGCCAGACACTCATTTTCATGACCTAGATATATTAACATCATAATGCATCTCCAGCATCGTCAATTCGACCGTGTACCACTGCTTCAAATGCGTTATTTTTTACTTGAGGACACTTGAGAGAACGGTAGGAATATAATTTCTTGTATTGCTGTTTTCATGTTTGATTCTAAGAGTACATGGTGTCACAGACCAAATATCTAAAGATCTACTTCATTTGCATTTGCACAGTTAAATAAATAAGTGTTATAATTTGGTGTTAATGGTCTAGGTATATACCATATTGTATCTCTAAGATCGTCAATTCGGCCGTGTGCCATTTCTCTTGGTTGCGTTCACAGATCATAATATACTACTATAGATAAGAAACTACCGTGTTACGCACTAGGACTGTATTTTGCGCCATCTGAGTAGTGGAAGTCTAACTAAAGTCATGTATATAGGCAACCCGATATGCATATTTAGGCAGCTTGTAATTTTTATTATTATTTTATATTTATTTAAACTACAGAAAATAAAAATTCATTAGTACAATATAAACATTTATTAAAATATACTCGTGTATATAGTTTATTTAAAATTTGAACTGTTTCAGTTTCAGTCGCAGTTTTATCCAATCCTTGTGAACTTGAAAATATATTATGACTTCCTCATCTAAGTATTATTTATTATATGATCACTTACTTACCAGTAGCAGTGCAGTTTTTTACACAACAATTGATATTAGTTGAAGACATTATTTATATGAAATTATTTCACAATTAAAAATTAATTGGATATTTTGACAGATTAAAAAATTTGAAATATATACAAATGACAACTACAGGAACAATCTAGTAACCAATGATTGCCGATATTGTAGTTATCTAAAATGAATGTCTTAACATAAAGACTATTAGCGCCATTCCTTAGGTGGAAGTCTAACTATAAACACAGTCCCATGGTTACCTATATAACTTTCTGCTGCCTGGTTGCGTTGAACTTGTTACTTGACAACATTTGATGAAACGGTAGGAATATAGTCGTTTGTATTGCTGTTTTCAGTATGATTCTAAAGAAAAACGCATGGTGTTTATTTGTTATCTCTAATGTTCTAGTTTAGTACATTTGTAGTCTGTGCTTTAGTTAACAACTTATGCTTGGGAATATACAAGTGTGTGTATTTACGTCAATTGCATTTGCACAGTTGAATATTTAAGAGTTATAATTTTGTGTTAATTTGTTTAAAATGTATAGTTTAAATAGTATGTGTTTTGTATGTTTAAGACATGATCACTATTTAGAAACAGTGACTCGCAAGACATCAGAAAATAAAATTTGTACACAAATTAATTATGTCCTACCAGAACTTGTAAGTCAATATTACTTATGATTTAAGTTTTAGTACTGATCTATTTTATAATACGTTAGGTTAAATAAGAATATATTTATAAGAAACAATATTGCTGGAGCTCGACAAATCAAAATAAAAGCCTGAGAGGAGTGTCTTCGAAGGTCGCTACTATCGTCGGTACAGTGTCAAAAGTTCTTGTATTTTTTTAAAAATTACGGTTTATTTGAATTTATGAAATAATAAGTATGATGGATTAATAATTACTAAATGTATCATTAATAAATTTGCATAAATGTGTATATCGTACATGATGCGAAGGCCAAGTGTTTTTATTTCATTTTCGCGCCAATGCAGAGCCACGTCATTCGTTATGCCAATGGCACACTGGTCGAGGAGCATGAATGAGCGTCGAGGAACTCATCGATGAAACAACAGAACGCACCCTGACTGATAAAATAAACAAACACGAAAAAATAGCACAAAGCAAAACCAAAATAACAGCCCACGCTAACATGAAATGAGACACATTAGTAGCGTTCGATTTGCACCAAATCTCAGTTAATCTCACCTCACCTCAGTTTGACAGCTTTTTTGTGCTGTTCTATTTGCACTGACATAACTGAGATCAAGTGAGACACTCACTTCCCCCCTTGCCGATGCTGCACTACCTATTTCACTGGTGCGTACTGAGATTTTCTACTCAGTTAGAGTGGGGGTAGAATTCGTTATGTTTTGTTTGTAGTTTGAATATTTGGAAGTTATTTAATATTTTTTTTAAATTGTACATGTTATTATAAATCATGTCTCACAGCTAACTGCCAACAAAAACATCAAGCAAATCATGTGTTGTCCGCGAAATGATACTACAACGTTCGTCACGTAACCGACTCAGTTCAGACCTGTCAAAACCCGTTCGATTTGTCATCGAAAAATATCATCTCATTTCAGACAATCTCAACTCAGTTGAAATGAACTGAGGTGAGATTGTTTGCAAATCGAACGCTACTATAAATACGTGTGAAATGAGACACAATCGTTTCATCGAGGAACTCCTCGATGGAAATAGAGGCGCCTCTATTTTTCATCGATGACGAGTGCGTTCTGTTGTTTCATCGATGAGTTCCTCGACGCTCATTCATGCTCCTCGACCAGTGTGCCATTGGCATTATGTAGAGCTCGTTTCGCCAATTTTGACGATGAAATTAAGTAATATGCAATTGTTTAAATTCTTGGATGTTTTCACATTCGTAGGAAAATTGTAAATATTTTTTAAATTGGAAAATTAAAGCAGATTTTTTCTCATTATCATTTATTCTTTGCTTGAATAATGATTTGTGGTTACAAAATACATACTAAATATGAGGGTAAGTATTCAACTATCAAAAATTTAAACTTAAAAAATGTAAACATCGAATATTTCCTCAATGCAAAAATATATTAATTGTATGTTCTGAAAGTTCCGAATTACATTTGTGTCCTACAGAAAATGATTTAACTGACGAATTAAAATTTAAATTATTTATTGACCACTGCTACGATAATTTATTAATGTATGAAATTATTAGTGTAATGTTTGAGTTAAAAAATTAAAATGAACGATACAGAAACACGTACTTTTACCATACAAACTATATATAAAATATAAATATAAATAAATATATCATCACGCCTTCTACCCATTACTGGGTGTGGCACTCTGCTAAAGCAGATCTCGGTAAGTGATATATTTTGCGCGTGAAGTGCGGTTACCAGTCGTCAAATCACGGCCCCCAAACATGTTAGTGGTGGAGGAGCCACAGGGATAGCTTTTTCAAATTATGAAAATTTGTCGCCTGTGGGAATCGAACCAGGGACCTCAGGATCCACAGGCCGACTTCATACCACTGTGCTAGCCATCCCATACAAACATGCACAATAAATGAAACAATCCCACCAAAAGTAGTTATTTTTTTATCGCTAGTTGGCGTATCAAACGTTCAACATTTGGATCTCGCGATAAACGTCAAACTGTAAAGTTCGCTACATAACAAATTATTAAATTCGGTTTTACTCACTAGATGGCAACCGAAAAATTTGAATTGTATAGGTCCATATTGTGCTACGCTTGTTATGGCCATTTCATTTCATCATTTTGTCATATAAAAATTTGTCGTGAGTTTTTTACAGTTTTGGTACGTCAAGTAATGCCATCTAGTTCTTTTTATTTCTATTAAAGGAAAGTGACAACGCTGTCAAGTTAAAAAAACAACCTTAAAATATTTTATAACAAGTTTATGTGATCAAACAAAATACATTTAATGGAACTGGATATTTTATTTATAGATTCAATATTATTAAATATTATGACTAGTATTCTGAGCTTTCGACTGAAGTGTCTAGCTAGTCTAGATTAATTGAATTTAATTTGGCAACGTAGCATTATCTGTCACTTTAGGTAAATTAGTCCGCCATATTGTCTACTTATTTAATTACAGAGTGATCAAAAGGAATTGTTACAGTTGGCAATAAAAAAAACTACTTGAAATTGGTAGGCCTGATACATAAATTAATTTCCTGTTGTTCACAGTGACATTTAAAATTTAAATTTGAGTACATTTATTTCTAAAGTATTTCTATTACTTAAAAAGTGAAAATTCTATTAGCTGTCAGACTCCTGACATAACCTATTTGTATTTATTAGAAATGTCAAATAGCATTTCCGCCTTTATCTGACATTGTGCCAACTGTGGAATAAAAAGATCTCTGGAATTGTATTGCCAACTATAACAATTCCTTTTGATCATCCTGTAGTAATTATTCTCAACATAATATAAAATTTACATCTGTCAATAGCTTTGTAAAATTTGTCTTGTTGCTTGAATATATATAAAAATAATATAAGAATACATAATTTTCATTGTTTAAATATTTAATATTTTTTACAGTTTTTTGACAGTATTATGTAATTAATAAAAGTTGACAGAATCATTTAAAAATGTGCCTCGACAGATGTGTAGAGAATTTAAATACCCATAATTAAAAAAAATAATTATCTACATCCGATGTATATTAAGGTCTCCACCGATTTTTGAACAGTAAAAGCCCACTGTGCGCCGCATCATGTACGATGTGAGTATTTATGCAAAATTATTAGTGATGTAGTTATTTATTATTGATCTATCATAATTAGTATTTTTTTCTCATACTATTTTGATAAATGAAAAGAATTACACAAATTATTACTTCACACATTTAAATTCAGTTTTTGACTCTAATATACCGACGATAGTAGCGACCACTGAAGATATGTCTCTCAGGGTTTTACTTTGGTTTGTCGAGCTTTAATGATGTTTTGGTTAGCCAATTCAAATCAAAATTTAAAGATGCACCATAAGCGTTTAACATAAGAAATAAGTTTTTTTCGCAAATCATGGCAAACAATTATTTTTTGAAATTGTGTACATGAACCTACTATCGTAGTAATAATTATAGTCAGTCTTGTTTGAAGTTAAATAACTCGTTTTAAAAAATCACAAATATGAAATGAGCAGGTATCGATAATTTGTACATTATTATTTTATAATACTTAGTATAAATTACTATAATAAGTAAGCTTTTTAAATGTGATAATAATGAAAGCATATTTTTTTACTTTTTTATACATAGTATAAGGAAGTATTGGAATCGTGAAAAAAATCGTTGATGAGATTTTTGCGGAAATACGTGTTTTGAGGTCCACTGAATCCGTTTTGATCATTTTCTCGATGATGTCTGTGTGTGTGTAGGGGTGTGTGTGTGTGGATGGATGTGTGCCCGAGTGTTCAATATCTCATGAACGAAATAATATTTGTTAACGAAACTTGGTAATTCTAAGTTTCATGAAAATACGAACAGCTGAGTTGATTTTGGATGAAATTGAAAAAACCGGAAGAGGAAGTTTACTCGACACACAAAACAATAAATTCTATTTATTTCAAATATGGATTAGTTACGAAAGAAAGTTTCAAATAAAAGATGTTAACAAAAATATTTGGAACATAAATGTTATTTGCAATTTTCCTGTATATGCGTCTAATTTTCAGAAAAACTAATTTATATATTTAATTATATATTTCAATAATCATAGTAGCAATAGAAACAAAAAACATAAACATGTTTAACATTTACGAGTATATTGCTGGGTTGCATGAAAATTTTATCGGTTCATTAGCAACTAACGATTCAATAAATTTTAGAAAATCGCTATTGGTACTGTTGCTAGATAAACAATTCTTTAACTAAAGAGCTCTTTATTTTTTCTTGCAACCCAGCATATGTCAAATAATAATTGTCAAACGCAAGGAGCAAGTATAAGTGTTTAATTCAGCGTTTTTGATGCTAAACTTCATTCCCTGTATGAAATTTTGATTAATGAAATGCAGAAATGCGTTTGTCATCTTCATGATTATTTTGCGCTGGAGTTAGAGAATCGAGGATCTTTAATTAATTTAACTTCAGTACAAGAGGTAATGTGTATTGTATTTTGTATTTTCATATATTATTTTTTTATATATAAAAATAATTATATTCCTTTGAATTTTATTTTACAAAATTACATATTTCAATAAGGTAGATAATATTTTTCGTGCGTTACGATAAATTTATATTTGGTTTTTGTTTAATATATGTAGAATTTGGTTACATTTATAAGTGAATTAAATTTTATAAAGTAATAAATATTTTAATCTGACATTTAAATTTTAGGTTATGTTTTAAAAATGTCAATCCAATACCAGTGTAAACGTTTTAAGTACAAAATCTTGAATCACATGGATACCGAATGTGACGTAATAGTTTTCACACAGGGAATGAAGTATATATCAATTTTAAATCAACTAAAATTTTAATTTTCGCTTTATCTAGTTAGCTAGAAATTATAAGAACTCGGTGAGTTGTATTTGGGATTCAATTCCTGTTGTACAGAGTAACATAAATAAAATAAAATTAAAAAAATAAAATCTATGTCTTTTTTCGGAAAATTAAATACATCATTAAAATGGTCAATGAATGTGGCAACGTTGCCTCAATTTAATCGCCTTCGTATCTCACGGTTCTTGTGATACCAATGGTTAGGCTCGAACAACGGACATCCTGTATATGCCTCATCAGTAAAGTTAATCATAAAGTAGTCAACACTACTAAAAAATTATACGTAAACAAATTTGATATTTTATATGTTTCAAACAGATAAATGTTGAATTACTGAAAACCTAAATTACATGTTTAATAAATATAACATTCATATATTCTAAATATTAAATATGCTGTGTATAAGAAAGTCGTGTGGTGACCACACCAGATTTTTTTTACTTGAAATCAATCAATTTATTGTTGGAAATGCACTCAACCGGTTTCGAACCCTACATGGGTCATCATCAGGAGCTATAAATAGATAAAATAAATAAAAAATCAAGGAACGTTAAGCTGGCACAACCATTGCGGCACAATTAAACAAAAACTATCAGAAAAATTCGTACTCATTTATTACTAATTAATTACCAAAGAACGAAATTTATTACTGTTATTTTTTTAAAAATAAGTGGGGTTGTGCCAGCTTATGCGTTAAGCTAGCACAACCACACAAAAACAAATAAAAATAGCAAAGCACCATAGCAAAGTCATGTTTATTATTAATTACTCGAGTAATTAATTCGAAACTAGAGTTCTAATATTTATTGATGAATTAATACAGTCTAAAATGCATTACAACTGGTTGTGCTCGAGTAATTAATTTGAAACTTGAGTTCTAATATTTATTGATAAATTAATACAGTCTATAATGCATTGCAACTGGTTGTGCTCGTGTAATTCATTCGAAACTCGAGTTCTAATATTTATTGATGGATTCAGTCTAAAATGCATTACAACTGGTTGTGCTCGAGTAATTAATTCGAAACTCGAGTTCTAATATTTATTGATGAATTAATACAGTCTAAAATGCATTACAACTGGTTGTGCTCGAGTAATTAATTCGAAACTTGAGTTCTAATATTTATTGATGAATTAATACAGTCTAAAATGCATTACAACTGGTTGTGCTCGAGTAATTAATTCGAAACTCGAGTTCTAATATTTATTGATGAATTAATACAGTCTAAAATGCATTACAACTGGTTGTGCTCGAGTAATTAATTCGAAACTCGAGTTCTAATATTTATTGATGAATTAATACAGTCTAAAATGCATTACAACTGGTTGTGCTCGAGTAATTAATTCGAAACTCGAGTTCTAATATTTATTGTTGAGTTAATACAGTCTAACATGCATTACAACTGGTTGTGCTCGAGTAATTAATTCGAAACTCGAGTTCTAATATTTATTGATGAATTAATACAGTATAAAATGCATTACAACTGGTTGTGCTCGAGTAATTAATTCGAAACTTGAGTTCTAATATTTATTGATTGATTAATACAGTCTAAAATGCATTACAACTGGCTGTACTCGAGTAATTAATTCGAAACTCGAGTTCTAATATTTATTAATGAATTAATACAGTCTAAAATGCATTACAACTGGTTGTGCTCGAGTAATTAATTACAACTTGAGTTCTAATATTTATTGATGAATTAATACAGTCTAAAATGCATTACAACTGGTTGTGCTCGAGTAATTAATTCGAAACTCGAGTTCTAATATTTATTGATGAATTAATACAGTCTAAAATGCATTACAACTGGTTGTGCTCGAGTAATTAATTCGAAACTCGAGTTCTAATATTTATTGATGAATTAATACAGTCTAAAATGCATTACAACTGGTTGTGCTCGAGTAATTAATTCGAAACTCGAGTTCTAATATTTATTGTTGAGTTAATACAGTCTAACATGCATTACAACTGGTTGTGCTCGAGTAATTAATTCGAAACTCGAGTTCTAATATTTATTGATGAATTAATACAGTCTAAAATGCATTACAACTGGTTGTGCTCGAGTAATTAATTCGAAACTCGAGTTCTAATATTTATTGATGGATTAATACAGTCTAAAATGCATTACAACTGGCTGTGCTCGAGTAATTAATTCGAAACTCGAGTTCTAATATTTATTGATGAATTAATACGGTCTAAAATGCATTACAACTGGTTGTGCTCGAGTAATTAATTCGAAACTCGAGTTCTAATATTTATTGATGAATTAATACAGTCTAAAATGCATTACAACTGGTTGTGCTCGAGTAATTAATTCGAAACTCGAGTTCTAATATTTATTGTTGAGTTAATACAGTCTAACATGCATTACAACTGGTTGTGCTCGAGTAATTAATTCGAAACTCGAGTTCTAATATTTATTGATGAATTAATACAGTATAAAATGCATTACAACTGGTTGTGCTCGAGTAATTAATTCGAAACTTGAGTTCTAATATTTATTGATTGATTAATACAGTCTAAAATGCATTACAACTGGCTGTACTCGAGTAATTAATTCGAAACTCGAGTTCTAATATTTATTAATGAATTAATACAGTCTAAAATGCATTACAACTGGTTGTGCTCGAGTAATTAATTACAACTTGAGTTCTAATATTTATTGATGAATTAATACAGTCTAAAATGCATTACAACTGGTTGTGCTCGAGTAATTAATTCGAAACTCGAGTTCTAATATTTATTGATGAATTAATACAGTCTAAAATGCATTACAACTGGTTGTGCTCGAGTAATTAATTCGAAACTCAAGTTCTAATATTTATTGATGAATTAATACAGTCTAAAATGCATTACAACTGGTTGTGCTCGAGTAATTAATTCGAAACTCGAGTTCTAATATTTATTGTTGAGTTAATACAGTCTAACATGCATTACAACTGGTTGTGCTCGAGTAATTAATTCGAAACTCGAGTTCTAATATTTATTGATGAATTAATACAGTCTAAAATGCATTACAACTGGTTGTGCTCGAGTAATTAATTCGAAACTCGAGTTCTAATATTTATTGTTGAGTTAATACAGTCTAACATGCATTACAACTGGTTGTGCTCGAGTAATTAATTCGAAACTCGAGTTCTAATATTTATTGATGAATTAATACAGTATAAAATGCATTACAACTGGTTGTGCTCGAGTAATTAATTCGAAACTTGAGTTCTAATATTTATTGATTGATTAATACAGTCTAAAATGCATTACAACTGGCTGTACTCGAGTAATTAATTCGAAACTCGAGTTCTAATATTTATTAATGAATTAATACAGTCTAAAATGCATTACAACTGGTTGTGCTCGAGTAATTAATTACAACTTGAGTTCTAATATTTATTGATGAATTAATACAGTCTAAAATGCATTACAACTGGTTGTGCTCGAGTAATTAATTCGAAACTCGAGTTCTAATATTTATTGATGAATTAATACAGTCTAAAATGCATTACAACTGGTTGTGCTCGAGTAATTAATTCGAAACTCAAGTTCTAATATTTATTGATGAATTAATACAGTCTAAAATGCATTACAACTGGTTGTGCTCGAGTAATTAATTCGAAACTCGAGTTCTAATATTTATTGTTGAGTTAATACAGTCTAACATGCATTACAACTGGTTGTGCTCGAGTAATTAATTCGAAACTCGAGTTCTAATATTTATTGATGAATTAATACAGTCTAAAATGCATTACAACTGGTTGTGCTCGAGTAATTAATTCGAAACTCGAGTTCTAATATTTATTGATGGATTAATACAGTCTAAAATGCATTACAACTGGCTGTGCTCGAGTAATTAATTCGAAACTCGAGTTCTAATATTTATTGATGAATTAATACAGTCTAAAATGCATTACAACTGGCTGTGCTCGAGTAATTAATTCGAAACTCGAGTTCTAATATTTATTGATGAATTAATACAGTCTAAAATGCATTACAACTGGTTGTGCTCGAGTAATTAATTCGAAACTTGAGTTCTAATATTTATTGATTGATTAATACAGTCTAAAATGCATTACAACTGGCTGTACTCGAGTAATTAATTCGAAACTCGAGTTCTAATATTTATTGATGGATTAATACAGTCTAAAATGCATTACAACTGGCTGTACTCGAGTAATTAATTCGAAACTCGAGTTCTAATATTTATTGATGGATTAATACAGTCTAAAATGCATTACAACTGGTTGTGCTCGAGTAATTAATTCGAAACTCGAGTTCTAATATTTATTGATGAATTAATACAGTCTAAAATGCATTACAACTGGTTGTGCTCGAGTAATTAATTCGAAACTCGAGTTCTAATATTTATTGATGGATTAATACAGTCTAAAATGCATTACAACTGGCTGTGCTCGAGTAATTAATTCGAAACTCGAGTTCTAATATTTATTGATGAATTAATACAGTCTAAAATATATTACAACTGGCTGTGCTCGAGTAATTAATTCGAAACTCGAGTTCTAATATTTATTGATGAATTAATACAGTCTAAAATGCATTACAACTGGTTGTGCTCGAGTAATTAATTCGAAACTCGAGTTCTAATATTTATTGATGAATTAATACAGTCTAAAATGCATTACAACTGGTTGTGCTCGAGTAATTAATTCGAAACTCGAGTTCTAATATTTATTGATGGATTAATACAGTCTAAAATGCATTACAACTGGCTGTACTCGAGTAATTAATTCGAAACTCGAGTTCTAATATTTATTGATGAATTAATACAGTCTAAAATGCATTACAACTGGTTGTGCTCGAGTAATTAATTTGAAACTTGAGTTCTAATATTTATTGATAAATTAATACAGTCTAAAATGCATTACAACTGGTTGTGCTCGAGTAATTAATTCGAAACTCGAGTTCTAATATTTATTGATGAATTAATACAGTCTAAAATGCATTACAACTGGTTGTGCTCGAGTAATTAATTCGAAACTCGTGTTCTAATATTTATTGATGAATTAATACAGTCTAAAATGCATTACAACTGGTTGTGCTCGAGTAATTAATTCGAAACTCGAGTTCTAATATTTATTGATGGATTAATACAGTCTAAAATGCATTACAACTGGCTGTACTCGAGTAATTAATTCGAAACTCGAGTTCTAATATTTATTGATGAATTAATACAGTCTAAAATGCATTACAACTGGTTGTGCTCGAGTAATTAATTCGAAACTTGAGTTCTAATATTTATTGATAAATTAATACAGTCTAAAATGCATTACAACTGGTTGTGCTCGAGTAATTAATTCGAAACTCGAGTTCTAATATTTATTGATGAATTAATACAGTCTAAAATGCATTACAACTGGTTGTGCTCGAGTAATTAATTCGAAACTCGTGTTCTAATATTTATTGATGAATTAATACAGTCTAAAATGCATTACAACTGGTTGTGCTCGGGTAATTAATTCGAAACTCGTGTTCTAATATTTATTGATGAATTAATACAGTCTAAAATGCATTACAACTGGTTGTGCTCGAGTAATTAATTCGAAACTTGAGTTCTAATATTTATTGATTGATTAATACAGTCTAAAATGCATTACAACTGGCTGTACTCGAGTAATTAATTCGAAACTCGAGTTCTAATATTTATTAATGTATTAATACAGTCTAAAATGCATTACAACTGTTTGTGCTCGAGTAATTAATTACAACTTGAGTTCTAATATTTATTGATGAATTAATACAGTCTAAAATGCATTACAACTGGTTGTGCTCGAGTAATTAATTTGAAACTCGAGTTCTAATATTTATTGATGAATTAATACAGTCTAAAATGCATTACAACTGGTTGTGCTCGAGTAATTAATTCGAAACTCGAGTTCTAATATTTATTGATGAATTAATACAGTCTAAAATGCATTACAACTGGTTGTGCTCGAGTAATTAATTCGAAACTCGAGTTCTAATATTTATTGTTGAGTTAATACAGTCTAACATGCATTACAACTGGTTGTGCTCGAGTAATTAATTCGAAACTCGAGTTCTAATATTTATTGATGAATTAATACAGTCTAAAATGCATTACAACTGGTTGTGCTCGAGTAATTAATTCGAAACTCGAGTTCTAATATTTATTGATGGATTAATACAGTCTAAAATGCATTACAACTGGCTGTGCTCGAGTAATTAATTCGAAACTCGAGTTCTAATATTTATTGATGAATTAATACAGTCTAAAATGCATTACAACTGGCTGTGCTCGAGTAATTAATTCGAAACTCGAGTTCTAATATTTATTGATGAATTAATACAGTCTAAAAGGCATTACAACTGGTTGTGCTCGAGTAATTAATTCGAAACTCGTGTTCTAATATTTATTGATGAATTAATACAGTCTAAAATGCATTACAACTGGCTGTGCTCGAGTAATTAATTCGAAACTCGAGTTCTAATATTTATTGATGAATTAATACAGTCTAAAATGCATTACAACTGGTTGTGCTCGAGTAATTAATTCGAAACTCGAGTTCTAATATTTATTGATGGATTAATACAGTCTAAAATGCATTACAACTGGCTGTACTCGAGTAATTAATTCGAAACTCGAGTTCTAATATTTATTGATGAATTAATACAGTCTAAAATGCATTACAACTGGTTGTGCTCGAGTAATTAATTCGAAACTTGAGTTCTAATATTTATTGATAAATTAATACAGTCTAAAATGCATTACAACTGGCTGTGCTCGAGTAATTAATTCGAAACTCGAGTTCTAATATTTATTGATGAATTAATACAGTCTAAAATGCATTACAACTGGTTGTGCTCGAGTAATTAATTCGAAACTCGTGTTCTAATATTTATTGATAAATTAATACAGTCTAAAATGCATTACAACTGGTTGTGCTCGAGTAATTAATTCGAAACTCGAGTTCTAATATTTATTGATGAATTAATACAGTCTAAAATGCATTACAACTGGTTGTGCTCGAGTAATTAATTCGAAACTCGAGTTCTAATATTTATGGATGGATTAATACAGTCTAAAATGCATTACAACTGGTTGTGCTCGAGTAATTAATTTGAAACTCGAGTTCTAATATTTATTGATGAATTAATACAGTCTAAAATGCATTACAACTGGTTGTGCTCGAGTAATTAATTCGAAACTCGTGTTCTAATATTTATTGATGAATTAATACAGTCTAAAATGCATTACAACTGGTTGTGCTCGAGTAATTAATTCGAAACTCGAGTTCTAATATTTATTGTTGAGTTAATACAGTCTAACATGCATTACAACTGGTTGTGCTCGAGTAATTAATTCGAAACTTGAGTTCTAATATTTATTGATGAATTAATACAGTCTAAAATGCATTACAACTGGTTGTGCTGGAGTAATTAATTCGAAACTCGAGTTCTAATATTTATTGATGGATTAATACAGTCTAAAATGCATTACAACTGGCTGTGCTCGAGTAATTAATTCGAAACTTGAGTTCTAATATTTATTGATGAATTAATACAGTCTAAAATGCATTACAACTGGCTGTGCTCGAGTAATTAATTCGAAACTCGAGTTCTAATATTTATTGATGAATTAATACAGTCTAAAATGCATTACAACTGGTTGTGCTCGAGTAATTAATTCGAAACTCGAGTTCTAATATTTATTGATGAATTAATACAGTCTAAAATGCATTACAACTGGTTGTGCTCGAGTAATTAATTCGAAACTCGAGTTCTAATATTTATTGATGGATTAATACAGTCTAAAATGCATTACAACTGGCTGTACTCGAGTAATTAATTCGAAACTCGAGTTCTAATATTTATTGATGAATTAATACAGTCTAAAATGCATTACAACTGGTTGTGCTCGAGTAATTAATTCGAAACTTGAGTTCTAATATTTATTGATAAATTAATACAGTCTAAAATGCATTACAACTGGCTGTGCTCGAGTAATTAATTCGAAACTCGAGTTCTAATATTTATTGATGAATTAATACAGTCTAAAATGCATTACAACTGGTTGTGCTCGAGTAATTAATTCGAAACTCGTGTTCTAATATTTATTGATAAATTAATACAGTCTAAAATGCATTACAACTGGTTGTGCTCGAGTAATTAATTCGAAACTCGAGTTCTAATATTTATTGATGAATTAATACAGTCTAAAATGCATTACAACTGGTTGTGCTCGAGTAATTAATTCGAAACTCGAGTTCTAATATTTATGGATGGATTAATACAGTCTAAAATGCATTACAACTGGTTGTGCTCGAGTAATTAATTCGAAACTCGAGTTCTAATATTTATTGTTGAGTTAATACAGTCTAACATGCATTACAACTGGTTGTGCTCGAGTAATTAATTCGAAACTCGAGTTCTAATATTTATTGATCAATTAATACAGTCTAAAATGCATTACAACTGGTTGTGCTCGAGTAATTAATTCGAAACTCGAGTTCTAATATTTGTTGATGGATTAATACAGTCTAAAATGCATTACAACTGGCTGTGCTCGAGTAATTAATTCGAAACTCGAGTTCTAATATTTATTGATGAATTAATACAGTCTAAAATGCATTACAACTGGCTGTGCTCGAGTAATTAATTCGAAACTTGAGTTCTAATATTTATTGATGAATTAATACAGTCTAAAATGCATTACAACTGGTTGTGCTCGAGTAATTAATTCGAAACTCGAGTTCTAATATTTATTGATGAATTAATACAGTCTAAAATGCATTGCAACTGGTTGTGCTCGAGTAATTAATTCGAAACTCGAGTTCTAATATTTATTGATGGATTAATACAGTCTAAAATGCATTACAACTGGCTGTACTCGAGTAATTAATTCGAAACTCGAGTTCTAATATTTATTGATGAATTAATACAGTCTAAAATGCATTACAACTGGTTGTGCTCGAGTAATTAATTCGAAACTTGAGTTCTAATATTTATTGATAAATTAATACAGTCTAAAATGCATTACAACTGGTTGTGCTCGAGTAATTAATTCGAAACTCGAGTTCTAATATTTATTGATGAATTAATACAGTCTAAAATGCATTACAACTGGTTGTGCTCGAGTAATTAATTCGAAACTCGAGTTCTAATATTTATTGTTGAGTTAATACAGTCTAACATGCATTACAACTGGTTGTGCTCGAGTAATTAATTCGAAACTCGAGTTCTAATATTTATTGATGAATTAATACAGTCTAAAATGCATTACAACTGGTTGTGCTCGAGTAATTAATTCGAAACTCGAGTTCTAATATTTATTGATGGATTAATACAGTCTAAAATGCATTACAACTGGCTGTGCTCGAGTAATTAATTCGAAACTCGAGTTCTAATATTTATTGATGAATTAATACAGTCTAAAATGCATTACAACTGGCTGTGCTCGAGTAATTAATTCGAAACTCGAGTTCTAATATTTATTGATGAATTAATACAGTCTAAAATGCATTACAACTGGTTGTGCTCGAGTAATTAATTCGAAACTCGTGTTCTAATATTTATTGATGAATTAATACAGTCTAAAATGCATTACAACTGGCTGTACTCGAGTAATTAATTCGAAACTCGAGTTCTAATATTTATTGATGAATTAATACAGTCTAAAATGCATTACAACTGGTTGTGCTCGAGTAATTAATTCGAAACTTGAGTTCTAATATTTATTGATAAATTAATACAGTCTAAAATGCATTACAACTGGTTGTGCTCGAGTAATTAATTCGAAACTCGAGTTCTAATATTTATTGATGAATTAATACAGTCTAAAATGCATTACAACTGGTTGTGCTCGAGTAATTAATTCGAAACTCGTGTTCTAATATTTATTGATGAATTAATACAGTCTAAAATGCATTACAACTGGTTGTGCTCGAGTAATTAATTCGAAACTCGTGTTCTAATATTTATTGATGAATTAATACAGTCTAAAATGCATTACAACTGGTTGTGCTCGAGTAATTAATTACAACTTGAGTTCTAATATTTATTGATGAATTAATACAGTCTAAAATGCATTACAACTGGTTGTGCTCGAGTAATTAATTCGAAACTCGAGTTCTAATATTTATTGATGAATTAATACAGTCTAAAATGCATTACAACTGGTTGTGCTCGAGTAATTAATTCGAAACTCGAGTTCTAATATTTATTGATGAATTAATACAGTCTAAAATGCATTACAACTGGTTGTGCTCGAGTAATTAATTCGAAACTCGAGTTCTAATATTTATTGTTGAGTTAATACAGTCTAACATGCATTACAACTGGTTGTGCTCGAGTAATTAATTCGAAACTCGAGTTCTAATATTTATTGATGAATTAATACAGTCTAAAATGCATTACAACTGGTTGTGCTCGAGTAATTAATTCGAAACTCGAGTTCTAATATTTATTGATGGATTAATACAGTCTAAAATGCATTACAACTGGCTGTGCTCGAGTAATTAATTCGAAACTTGAGTTCTAATATTTATTGATGAATTAATACAGTCTAAAATGCATTACAACTGGCTGTGCTCGAGTAATTAATTCGAAACTCGAGTTCTAATATTTATTGATGAATTAATACAGTCTAAAATGCATTACAACTGGTTGTGCTCGAGTAATTAATTCGAAACTCGTGTTCTAATATTTATTGATGAATTAATACAGTCTAAAATGCATTACAACTGGTTGTGCTCGAGTAATTAATTCGAAACTCGAGTTCTAATATTTATTGATGGATTAATACAGTCTAAAATGCATTACAACTGGCTGTACTCGAGTAATTAATTCGAAACTCGAGTTCTAATATTTATTGATGAATTAATACAGTCTAAAATGCATTACAACTGGTTGTGCTCGAGTAATTAATTCGAAACTCGAGTTCTAATATTTATTGATGGATTAATACAGTCTAAAATGCATTACAACTGGCTGTACTCGAGTAATTAATTCGAAACTCGAGTTCTAATATTTATTGATGAATTAATACAGTCTAAAATGCATTACAACTGGTTGTGCTCGAGTAATTAATTCGAAACTTGAGTTCTAATATTTATTGATAAATTAATACAGTCTAAAATGCATTACAACTGGTTGTGCTCGAGTAATTAATTCGAAACTCGAGTTCTAATATTTATTGATGAATTAATACAGTCTAAAATGCATTACAACTGGTTGTGCTCGAGTAATTAATTCGAAACTCGAGTTCTAATATTTATTGATGAATTAATACAGTCTAAAATGCATTACAACTGGTTGTGCTCGAGTAATTAATTCGAAACTCGTGTTCTAATATTTATTGATGAATTAATACAGTCTAAAATGCATTACAACTGGTTGTGCTCGAGTAATTAATTACAACTTGAGTTCTAATATTTATTGATGAATTAATACAGTCTAAAATGCATTACAACTGGTTGTGCTCGAGTAATTAATTCGAAACTCGAGTTCTAATATTTATTGATGAATTAATACAGTCTAAAATGCATTACAACTGGTTGTGCTCGAGTAATTAATTCGAAACTCGAGTTCTAATATTTATTGATGAATTAATACAGTCTAAAATGCATTACAACTGGTTGTGCTCGAGTAATTAATTCGAAACTCGAGTTCTAATATTTATTGTTGAGTTAATACAGTCTAACATGCATTACAACTGGTTGTGCTCGAGTAATTAATTCGAAACTCGAGTTCTAATATTTATTGATGAATTAATACAGTCTAAAATGCATTACAACTGGTTGTGCTCGAGTAATTAATTCGAAACTCGAGTTCTAATATTTATTGATGGATTAATACAGTCTAAAATGCATTACAACTGGCTGTGCTCGAGTAATTAATTCGAAACTTGAGTTCTAATATTTATTGATGAATTAATACAGTCTAAAATGCATTACAACTGGCTGTGCTCGAGTAATTAATTCGAAACTCGAGTTCTAATATTTATTGATGAATTAATACAGTCTAAAATGCATTACAACTGGTTGTGCTCGAGTAATTAATTCGAAACTCGTGTTCTAATATTTATTGATGAATTAATACAGTCTAAAATGCATTACAACTGGTTGTGCTCGAGTAATTAATTCGAAACTCGAGTTCTAATATTTATTGATGGATTAATACAGTCTAAAATGCATTACAACTGGCTGTACTCGAGTAATTAATTCGAAACTCGAGTTCTAATATTTATTGATGAATTAATACAGTCTAAAATGCATTACAACTGGTTGTGCTCGAGTAATTAATTCGAAACTTGAGTTCTAATATTTATTGATAAATTAATACAGTCTAAAATGCATTACAACTGGCTGTGCTCGAGTAATTAATTCGAAACTCGAGTTCTAATATTTATTGATGAATTAATACAGTCTAAAATGCATTACAACTGGTTGTGCTCGAGTAATTAATTCGAAACTCGTGTTCTAATATTTATTGATAAATTAATACAGTCTAAAATGCATTACAACTGGTTGTGCTCGAGTAATTAATTCGAAACTCGAGTTCTAATATTTATTGATGAATTAATACAGTCTAAAATGCATTACAACTGGTTGTGCTCGAGTAATTAATTCGAAACTCGAGTTCTAATATTTATGGATGGATTAATACAGTCTAAAATGCATTACAACTGGTTGTGCTCGAGTAATTAATTCGAAACTCGAGTTCTAATATTTATTGTTGAGTTAATACAGTCTAACATGCATTACAACTGGTTGTGCTCGAGTAATTAATTCGAAACTCGAGTTCTAATATTTATTGATGAATTAATACAGTCTAAAATGCATTACAACTGGTTGTGCTCGAGTAATTAATTCGAAACTCGAGTTCTAATATTTGTTGATGGATTAATACAGTCTAAAATGCATTACAACTGGCTGTGCTCGAGTAATTAATTCGAAACTCGAGTTCTAATATTTATTGATGAATTAATACAGTCTAAAATGCATTACAACTGGCTGTGCTCGAGTAATTAATTCGAAACTCGAGTTCTAATATTTATTGATGAATTAATACAGTCTAAAATGCATTACAACTGGTTGTGCTCGAGTAATTAATTCGAAACTCGAGTTCTAATATTTATTGATGAATTAATACAGTCTAAAATGCATTACAACTGGTTGTGCTCGAGTAATTAATTCGAAACTCGAGTTCTAATATTTATTGATGGATTAATACAGTCTAAAATGCATTACAACTGGCTGTACTCGAGTAATTAATTCGAAACTCGAGTTCTAATATTTATTGATGAATTAATACAGTCTAAAATGCATTACAACTGGTTGTGCTCGAGTAATTAATTCGAAACTTGAGTTCTAATATTTATTGATAAATTAATACAGTCTAAAATGCATTACAACTGGTTGTGCTCGAGTAATTAATTCGAAACTCGAGTTCTAATATTTATTGATGAATTAATACAGTCTAAAATGCATTACAACTGGTTGTGCTCGAGTAATTAATTCGAAACTCGTGTTCTAATATTTATTGATAAATTAATACAGTCTAAAATGCATTACAACTGGTTGTGCTCGAGTAATTAATTCGAAACTCGAGTTCTAATATTTATTGATGAATTAATACAGTCTAAAATGCATTACAACTGGTTGTGCTCGAGTAATTAATTCGAAACTCGAGTTCTAATATTTATGGATGGATTAATACAGTCTAAAATGCATTACAACTGGTTGTGCTCGAGTAATTAATTCGAAGCATCTCCATTCCCTCGCCGTAGATCCATTTTCCATCTCCGTTATCACTCCGGATCTCAAGTAGACGATCCACCTTATTTGAACAATTAACTTGTAATTAATAAGTAATTAACTAGTAATTAATGAGTAATTAATTAGTAAACAATTATTATTATGGTGCTTTGCTATTTTTATTTGTTTTTGTGTGGTTGTGCTAGCTTAACGCAAAAGCAGGCACAACCCCAAATAACAGTAATAAATTTCGTTCTTTGGTAATTAATTAGTAATAAATGAGTACTAATTTTTCTGATAGTTTTTGTTTAATTGTGCCGCAATGGTTGTGCCAGCTTAACGTTCCTAAAAAATCACGGTTAACAAAATGGTTGATCCGTTCTAATGTAAACTTTTTTTAACAAAAGTTGTCCTTATAAAACGAGAAATACAAGGTCATACATAACATATATTACATTTACAAAATACTTTAGCGGCTACTTTAGTTAAGTCTTATTCACATACATGATGATGATCCATGTAGGGTTCGAAACCAGTTGAGTGAATTTTTCAACAATAAATTGATTGATTTTCAGTAAAAAAAATTATGCTTTCATAATTTACTTTGTTTTTATTACAACTTATTAAAGCAATTAATGGCCCTGTTGCATCAACGAAATTTAAATTTTACACTTGGTTAAATTAATTAACGCAAATTGAAGTTACATGTCATATGGAATAATGGGATCTTCCACTAATTTTTTATGAAACTTCATTTAAATTGAAAACAATGTACAATTTTAGAAAGTGTTAATGCCGAGGTTAATTCTTATGCATTAAGCTGTAACAAGTTTTAATTTTTTTTGAGACGTCAGACGGAAATGTTGATGTTGACCTCAAACAGTGAGGCTTGCTTATAGTTGCAGGCACATAAATGATCTATTTAATCATTTTAAATATAAATGCAGTTTATATAACTTTAATAGTAAAGAATTAAGAATGTGTAAGAATATCAATTATTTCAGCAAGATAATTAAATAAACTAAAAGATAATCTTAGTTAAAGATTTGATTACCACTGGTACGATTTACTGATATTGTAACGCGGCAGTTATTTAACTATTTAATATCTAATTTAAATTTAAAAATATATTAAAAATCTAATAAGCTTTGTGATCGGCAATGAAATCCCCTACGTTGTGTTTTAATGAATTAAAAGAACTACCTTTTCTCGGGATGCGTAATTTGAAGTTGCCATTTAGGATGTGTTAAGGTTGTCTTGAAATGAAATCACCAAACGAGTGTTAATTATTTATTAAACAATCAAAAATATCAGAAACGAGCTGGTTTAACTCAGACAAACAGTTGGTCGCCGAAACACAGTTGCCTCCACCATTTTCTCGCGGTACGCGTCAATGTAATACGAATGCCGTCTCTGCTATTAGGCTAATGACAGGTGTGTTAGACCAGTGGTTGGTGATGCTATTAGATACCCGTAACTCGCCCTATCGTCGATGCGACTATTGCGTCAGCGGACCTCGGTGCAGAACAAGTTAAATTTAATAGTGTTAGGTACTCAAGCAAACCGCGAACACAACATTCGTGCTCAACAACCAACTCGGTGCAAGAATCAAGATTAAGGTGAAACATTCGACCTGAAGTTCGTTAAAGAAATATTTGTTATCGTGTACGTAGGGTTTTTTGAGATCCTAACAAAAATGTAGACTTGACCAAAAATCCAAGAAAACTGTATGTACATAATGGAAAGTGTACTGGCGCGCGTTTGAAAATGTAACTAAAATAATCAAGAAAATTAGGCGGTATTAATTCGGTTTTCGCAGTTTCTATTCATTGTATATAAGTAATAATATTAAATAAGTGCTATATAACTTCCTCATGATTCATGTCGTGGTAATCTTTGAATTTTGATTTTTACTTGAAAATCAGCAACGTGTTATCCACAAATCCATATGATGTACCAAAGTGGGTAATTATGTATATCAGAATCTGTATGATTCGAGTGAAATAAACATGTTTAAGCAACAATGTCATATTTTTTCATCAGCACTGTTCTGTGGTCTACATATTTCTTGAATTGAAATCCTAACTGCAACAAATATTTTCATAGGGTTTCTGTTATTATGCCACTGTTTTTCTTTAGTTTTTTTTTTGCAAAACTTGTCAATATTGGAATCATGTTTATTAATTATATAAGATTCGTGAACTGCTCGTCATAATATTCTAATTCAAATTATTCCGGTACTATTTTGTTGTTAGATTTTTGGTGTTTTCTTCTTCAGGCTAATTAACTTACTGCACTCCCTTTCATTTAACTCTCTTCGGATTGCTTTTATGAATGATTCTGTTTTTTCTGTTACTGCTACCGCCAGTAGATGTTAGATTTATCTACATCTATAAAAGATATTTTATAATAGTACATAAAATATATTTTGTAAGGTTAGTACTTTACATTTCAATGTTGTAGCATAAGTCACAGTAAAATTAATTAAATAAATAGTTTATCACAGTATTCACAGCTAATTAGTAGCGTACAATGATCAATTACAAAAACTACAATTAACATTTTCAATCAAACTCATTGCATATTGCCGTATGTCGTACCTATGTTTTGTTTATGATTGTAAATATCATTTTTGCTTCATTTCGCAGATATGAAACTTTTACTTTTTGGTTATAACAAAGGTACCTACTAAAACTAGACTTGAAAGACTAATGTATGTACGGAAACTTTTGACTCTACGATTCTAACTTTCAAATATATTGCTTAAATACAGAATTTTTTTTTTTTAGGTATCTTTGGACTTGGAGACTCCTGTTCACATATGTTCTTCATGCCACACAACACTTCGTTCGTTTTACACCTTTAAGAAAAATTGTTTAGAGAATTTTAATCATTTGAAAAATTACATAAGAATATTAAAACAAACCAACGACCTGCAGAATTCGACATTCAGTGAATTACAAATCAAAATAATTAATTGTGAACAAGATCAAATAATAAAGCAGGAGAGTGATATTAATTTAAATATTACAGAAGAATTTGAAGAACCACTATTGCCTTCCAGCGAAACAGAAGAGCAAATATTCAATGAATTACAAATGAAAATAGATGTTAATAAACAGCGAAAAAAAGAAGTGGAAGAAGTAAATGAACAAAATGATCACAAATTTAATGAAGAAGACATCGACATTAAAAACGAATCGGTTGCTTATGAAGATAACACAGATCCTTATCAACAATTTAAATGTGAATTACTAGCGGATGCTGTTCAAGATGGCGGTCCATGTACTAGTACTAGCGAAAACAACAGACCATTTACTCGTACAAACAATGAGTTTGTAGAAAAGAGTAATAAGTGCTTAATTTGTAATAAAACGTTTGCACAAAAGACGTACTTGAGGGTTCATATGAAATGTCATACAGGTGAAAAAGATTTTGAGTGCTCAATTTGTAATAAAAAGTTTGGACGGAAGTATGTTTTGCAAATGCATATGCAATATCATTCAGGTATTAAAGGGTTTAAGTGCTCAATTTGTAATAAAAAGTTCGTAGTTAATGTTCAATTGCAAATTCATTTGAAAAATCATTTAGATATTAAAGATTTTGAGTGCTCAATTTGTAATAAAAAGTTTGTAACAAAGAGTAATTTGCAAGGACATATGAAATGTCATTCAGGTATTAAAAATTTTGAGTGCGCAATTTGTAATAGGAAGTTCGCAGAAAAGGGTAATTTGACTAGTCATGTGAAATGTCATTCAGGTATTAAAGATTTTGAGTGCGCAATTTGTAATAAAAAGTTTTTAACAAAGAGTAATTTGAGGAAACATATGAGATGTCATTTAAGTATTAAAAATTTTAAGTGCTTAATTTGTAATAAAAAATTTGCAGTAGAGTCTTACTTGAAGATACATATGAAATATCATTCAGATAAAAAAGATTTTGAGTGTTCAATTTGTAATAAAAAGTTTATAAACAACAGTGGTTTGAAAAAACATATGAAATGTCATTTAGGTATTAAAGATTTTGAGTGCTCAATTTGTAATAAAAAGTTTATAACAAAGAATTCATTGCTGAGACATACAAAACATGATTCATGTAAAAAAGTTATTGAGTGTTCAATTTGTAATAAAAAGTTTGTAAACAAGAGTGGTTTGAAATTACATATGAAATATCATTTAGGTATTAAAGATTTTGAGTGCTCAATTTGTAATAAGAAGTTTGTAGAAAACAATAATTTGAAAAATCATTTGAAAAATCATTTAGACATTAAAGATTTTGAGTGCACAATTTGTAATAAAAGCTTTGTACACAGCTCTGAACTGAAAATACATATGAAATGTCATGCAGGTATTAAAGATTTTAAATGCTCAATTTGTAATAAAGAGTTTGTAACAAAGAGTAATTTGCAAGGACATATGAAATATCATTCAGCTATTAAAAATTTTGAGTGCTCAATTTGTAATAAAAAGTTTGTAACAAAGAATAATTTGAAGTCACATATGAGATATCATTCAGGTATTAAAGCTTTTAAGTGCTCAATTTGTAATAAAAAGTTTGTAGAAAAGTGTAATATGATGAGTCATGAGAAATCTCATTCAGGAATTAAAGATTTTGAGTGCGCAAATTGTAATACAAAGTTTACAACAAAGAGTAATTTGAAGAGACATATAAAGCAATATTCAGGTATTAAAGATTCTTGCTCAAACTACACGTGAAATTTCATTCAGATATAAAAGGAAAACAATAAAGATTTTTTTCTGAAACCGGCAAGAAAATGTTTACTTTTCTGACCAATTTTAGTATGGAAAGTATATTTTTACTAAAATAGTCCAAGGCTACAACAAAAATAACAGTCTGGTAAAGTACTAACCAGTCTGGTAAAGATTTTACATGACTTTTTTTTTATAACCTTACATACGTAGTCTGCTGTCAATACAATTAATATAAAAAACATTTTGAATTATGTATGATTAATTATTGATTAAATTAAATAGTTTCAGAAAAAATAGTATACATAATACGTCAGGAAAGTGTTTTTACTTGACTCAGCGTATTAAAATACTCGACCTACCGCTTCATCAAGTAAAATATCACTTTCCTGACTTATTATGTAATATACTATTATCTAACTGCTCTTAATAAAAACATCTTTACTATGGCGACTTTAAACAAGGAAAGTAACTGGAGGGTATAATTTTGAGCAGTCACTTGTGTGCAATTTTTTTAATTTAGAATTATTACTATACATAAGTACAATATTCGTTATCATGTGTTATACGACAATATTGTACAGTAGGTTAAATTACAACTTTATTATTAAATTCACACTAAGTATCATCGCAATTTATAACGGTATTGCTATATATCACATTTTTCTGATTTCGAATAATAATTAATGGTATTTATTGTGCCATAAAAATGAAAACCTCCAGACTGTTTGACATTAATGCTGTCATTCACGGTATTTTGATGTAATAGCGATGTTGCTTCCATAATAAAATAACAGACTTGTATTTCAGCGTATGAAATGTTTCACTTCTTATTATATTATTTTCAATTTTTATTTTATTATTGACGAAATCCGCGATGGTGGAAGATTGTCAGCTGCTGTGACATTTAAGCGTCATTATATCAGCAACACCATTCAGAAGTGTAGCAGAAGTAAAGCGAATAATATAGCCAGTATATATTTCTGGATTAGATAAATATTTAAAAATCGCAATTTTCTTAGTTACTTTTTGTTTATATCGACTGATTGTACAGAGCACTTCCCGTTTTTATACTTCTTTAAAAATCTTTTATTACTAACCTAAGGTAGTACTAGTGTGACGGTGGCGCCATCGGTTTTCGAGTGGCGAAACTGACACTCAAACAAATATAAAAATTGAATAAAATAAGTGTTTTATACCTATTATGATTTGAATATCATGAATTGTTAACAGGTTGATGGTCTAGTGAATTTTCAAATACCATACCACTGTGTGATATTGCCATTATAAATTGGGATTCTTAATTTTTCGTTAAAAACAAGGCTTTGCATAGCTATATATCCATTACTAAACGATAAAAATCTTCCTCCTTCTAACACAATATACATGGATAGTTCTAGAACATCATACTAGTTTTTAAAATAAAACTGCAAAATTTTAGAGGTACACAAACCAAATATGTGCGATTCTGAGTGATGATCGCCATAAACCCCATGTATAAGAACTCAACTTTACAAGCGAATATATTTGTTCACAGACGATGAATGTGTTTCATATTTTAACAGGATGCGTATGACATCCAATGTTTACATGCAACGAATTTCATTCAGATCTGCAAAAAAAAAAATTCACGCTAGTACTACCTTAACTGAACGAAACAATGTATATTTATTATACAGGGAGGAAACTAACAGTGGCAACACGGTTTTCCTTGGAAGTCATTATCGATACAGAAAAATTGTTTAAGTGAAGTTTTTATTATTCTAATGAGCTATCAAAATCCGTAAAGATCTAGTTTTAAAAAGTTTCAATTACTTTTATAAATTGTTTGAATGACACTGCCTGTATATTTTTACACCAATTAATAGAAAATAATTTTTAAAAAGGTATAAAGGATCTTTACCTTCTAACTTGATAGATTTGAGATATTAAAGAAAATGTTAAAATGTTTTTTTTTCGAATTTTAAATGTGCCTTGAAGAAATAAAGTGTATCGTCAAAATAAAATTTGACTTTTGTTTGTTGTTAGATTGTAAGCAAAATAAATGTATGTTCATATTTTCATATATTTTTAATGTAGATTTTAGTATAGAGTACTTAGCTCATAATGATGACGCTTTATACATGTCTCCAAGATTGTAGAAATACGTCAACAGAATGTCTTCATTTACGCCATTAACTTTTTTTTCATTCTTCAGCTGTCAAAATTATTGTATTGTCTTTCATATTTTGTTTCTATTTAACTGGTAATAAATTCAGTGTTGTAATTTGTGCTTATTCTTTAATTTCTTCGGGTATAAATACGAAGGATTTTCCAAATTATTCATGTTTATCTTGCAACAATCTTTAGAGCACATAATTTACACTTCGTAAACAAATAAATAATACAAGACATTAAATAACACCTTTGTAACTAGTACGATCGTCATATTAATTTATAAAATTTAAAATGTATCCTTGTTAAAAATATTTTTAAAAATACATTCGCATTTAATAAGTGTTGGATAAAATGATAAAGTTTATAAAAGAGACGAATTTTAAAATACATGTAAACACTAAGGTAGAACAGATTTTAGTGCTCAATTTATAATAAAAAGTTTATAAAAAATTGTAAGCTAAAAAAATATCGCTCAGGTATTAAAAATTTAGAGTGCTCAATTTGTGATAAGTTTGTATAAAAGTTGAAAGTACATCTGAGACGTCATGTTATTAACGATTTTAAGTGCTCTATTTAGAATAAATAGTTTTTAAGAATAGTAACTTAAAAAGCATATAAACATTCATGACATTAATTATTAAGTTTCTACTTTGTATTAACTTTTAAGAATCTGGCCCATAATAATGTTCGTAACTTCAAACTTGTCTGTAGATATTATTGTTACCTATATTCATACAGATTTTTGTAATTATATTGATGAAATAAATCAATAAAAAATTAATGAAGCTTTTAATAACTATTTTTTAAATGCACAGGTGTTTTAATTATTTAGTACAGTGGTTTTCATTTTTTTGGAGCCATTGGCTCCCTTGGAGGCAAAAATAACAAATAAATTCTTTTGGAGCACCTCTTAATTGCATTTTGTATACAAGGAGGTCGCGAAAACCACTGTTCTAGATTAACTACCCTAAGAAGTAATTTTTTTGCCGATTGACGTTAAAAGCTTAGTCTATATAAGTGTAGTTATGGAGAATTATGGTTTAATTTAATAAATGTAATTACAGCCGCTTGCCGTTTCTTTAATCTCGGGTGAGGATATGTTATCCTCGTCACTTTTTATTATATATTATAAATTTAATTAATATAGTAATTGACAATATTCACAAAAAGCAGAATATCATTTATGAAATTATAAACATAAATTTGTTTTTACATAGCCAACGCTTAACAAATACATAACAACCTGATGGCCGATAACATTAAAAATATTCAGCCCAATTCTCAAGAGTTTTAGATAATCTCGAATTTTGGATTAGTCAAATTAAAATAAACCTATTCTCAAAAAAAAAATAATAAATTCCAAAATAATCTTGTTACCATTTAATTTTAGAAAAGTGAATTAACTTCTTAAAATCGGACTAGAATAAGATTAATTAATCCAAAAACATTTTTGAGAATCGGATTGTCAAAAACACAAAAAACTAATAGTAATTTCAAACAACAGACAAAAAATTGTGTGTTCAACACGACAAAAAAATAGATTTACTGATTTGGCTAGATTTTCCGGCTATTCTAGCCGCGGCATGAAATCTGTTACGTTTTTGCCTAGTTGAACAAATAAGTAATATTTCAAAAGGGGTTTAGCTAATCCTGAGTTTTGGATTAGTCAAATTAAGCAAAAGCGTACTCTCATATGTAATTAAATAAACTCTAATATAATCTTGTAACCCTTTTGTTTTCGGAAAGCAATTTCGATTAACCGGACTAGATTAAGATTAACTAAAACTAATCCAAAATTCAGGTTTAGATAAAACTGTTTAGTTTTTATTTTTGTTAATGCAACTGTGTTCATTCCTGTATGCTTTCTTTAATTAGTTTGTATTCTTTCCAGGCGATGCTTCTTATATTCCATGTTCCAATTTTTATGTAGTTTTGTTCTGCATCTCTGACTCCTTTTACCGTTTTTTTCAGTCTTCTTGTTTGTCAATCTTGAATTGTTTATTAGTTTTTTGTACTTTTAGTTACTTCAATTATTCTCCGTTTGTTTTCATCAATATATTTTCTTGTATCCCACTTTCTTCTTTATTGCTGAGTATTGTATAATTGTTTCTTTGTGAGATCATTCTCTATGTACACAATAGGTGTTATACTTTTCAGTACGTTTTTCTTTTTCATGATTCTTATTTTTCTTCCAGTTTTCTGATGAGGTACATACACTTGTTTTATTTCCGGCTCTGATTGTAGATTTTCGTTGAAAAATTCTTGTATTGATTTTTCATCTTCTTGTATATGGATGCCGGAAAGTTCACCGAAAAACAATTCACCGAAGTAACAATTCACCGAACAAACAATTCACCGAAATACAATTCATCGAAATGATAATTAAATTGTAGTATTTTTAATGTTCCTTAGAACTGGTAGAAAAATGCAGGCATTTAGAAAAGGATACATACCGTAAATTCCGAATCTTTTGAATATTATTCATTACGTTAAATATCGTTAATTATTTCAGAGTTAATGTAATTATTAAAACGGCTAAAATTTGTTTAAGCTGGAACAGTTTCTAATGACATTACTGCACTCGCGCATGTATAGTACTTATAATAGCATCGCTGCCAATATATTATTAGAATTTATTCAAATAGAGCAGTACGTGAGCGGCCAAGACGGCGTACCGATGCATAAAAAGTACAGAGACTGTGCTATGAGGACAGAGCATCTAGTTAAAAAATACAACAAGAATAAAATACATGAGTATATACGAGGCATAGAAAATAATTTAAGTTATTAATGTAAAACATATAGTTTTATAAAAATTAAATGAGGCATGACAGAGGAATCAATTTTCTATTTTTAAATACGCCTGTATTTTGCTGCCATTCATAAGCTTGGATTGAGTATAAAGGAAAATTAATTAGCATTTCGGTGAATCATATTTCGGTGAATTATATTCGGTGAATTGTTTTCGGTGAACTTTCAGAGACCCCTTGTATATTTCCTGTCACTACTATATTTTTTTTCTCTTTTGTTTTTCTTATCTTTCCATCTACGCTTTTAGTTTTTCTGCTCTACTGTATAATATGATTTTTTCCTGTACTCACCTTTTGTTTCATTTATTGTCTTAATGCTTTTACTTCCAGCGTATTTGTTCTCAATTCATTGTAGTTGCTTCATATGTTCTTCCATTTCGCGTTCTTTTATGACTTCTAATTTTTCTTTTTGCCAATATGCGTAATGTTTTTTTTTTTACTTTTTATAAATTGTTCAGTTCCTACTACTCATTTAACTTATTTATGCGGTTTTTGTTGTTTAACTCGAAATTATTTATAACTGGCAGCGCTTACTTTAGAACTAAGTTTTGCGTCTTTTATAATTGGGGACACTGATTATAATTATGTTCCCGCTCTACCGTTGTGCGCGGAATTCGTGCTTTCTTGCGCTCGCACTCGCACACATGTAGGTATACACACTCACACCGAACTAACAGAATATGTACACTTGTTTCGTTTTTAGTCTATTTTATTTCAATACCTTAAACTATCTTCAAATTCACACCTTTTGTTCTTCAATAATATCACTGCACCTTACACTGACCACTGAGCCGATAAAACTGAGGTACAACACGATTCTCACTATACTCTCACTCTCTACATGTTTTTAAGAGTTTTCAAATTCATACTAAATGTTTATCTTCAGTTTCACTTATTTCCAATAAATGATACAGAAACTCGTGAAAACAAATTTTTGACTTCTTTTTTAACCATGAATTACACTCCAGAACAAAACAATACATATTAGTTATTAACAAAAAGAAAATATTTCAATAAGGTATTTTATATAAAATAAAAATAAAATACTCACATTGCTTGACAAACACAATAAAGAACTTTGAAAACGATACGTAAAAGGGTTCCAAAATTTATCGTCCAGATGGCGAGCGCTAGGTTGGCATCGACAATAACAATATGTTGTTCGTAGAATCATCTTTTGCGTTACTTTATTGCAACTGCGTTACATCTTACTTTACTTCATTAAAAATTCTGCTTTTTGAGAGTTCATTATTTGTTTTTTTCAACAAATTAAAACTCCCGAGCAGAGAAATCTAGTAAAACTATCAAAAATGATGTTAAAGGATAGACAATTGTTTTTTTTTATTTCAAAATTTGCACAAATTATATGGAGTTTATTTAAACTTTCATGCACTTTCATAAAATAAATATTGCCTTGTCCTCGAAATATGTTTTTACGTCTATGGTATGCCTCAACTATCACCTCAGTTGACAACTTTATTTTTATGGCCTAAGTATATATCATATACAATTCTAATTTTTCGGTTACAATCTAGTGAGTAAAATAAAATTTAATAATTTGTTATGTAGCACACATGGTATATCTTCACAGTTTGACATTTATCACGTGAAGCAAACGTTAAACGTCAAACATCCTGTGATGACTGAACAACAAAGGAGGATATCTGCGGAGAGAAGTGCTGAAAGGAGAAAGCAGTTGATCGACTCGGCCATGATGTCACCTTGCTGTTTTTACAAATTTGTTGTTTCTCACAAAATTGTCTGGAGAGGGGTTTGTTATATTTCACCTTAAGGTGAAACATTCCCTCTGAAGTTCGTTAACCAATAATTTGTTATCGCATAAGTAGGGTTTCTTGTGGTCCTAACAAAAATGTGGATCTGTATAGAATAGCGGAAGAGGTATTGACGCGCGTTTAAAAACTATTACAAACGTGCAGATTTTCAAGAAAATTATTTTAAATCGCAAGAAATATTTCTAAAATTTATATATATATATATTATTTTATAAGGATCTAAAGTGATACTTTTTGTGCGCTCGTCTGTCAATTACTAATGAGGCACAAAACATCATTTTCACTGCACATAAAATAAGCTATTTTTTTCTTCAAACGCTGGAATATTTACCCATTATGTCATGTAATTTCTCTGCCACCCGTGAGCGGCAGGAAGACTTTTCTGCCGTAGGTAAACTAAAGAAATTACTTGATTTTAACGAGCGTCAGGAAAAGTATTTGACAGAAAAATCAAACTTTAACTATTTCTCTAGATTCTGATATGGTATAGTTTTTTATATACAATTTTTCGCTTTCATCATTATACCAGTTTATGCCACTTATGTATCAACATATTCTAGAGTCATGACGAATTAGAAGTTTCATTTAATGAATTATTTATATGCATAAAAATATTTTCTATTGTCCAGAAATGCACCAGAAAACCCTATTTTGTGTCGCACTGGATTAATCAGGTTCTTTGAACCCTTTTTAAAATTCGACATACTACTTTCTTTTCGTGAATCAATTATTTCTGGAGCAAGTTCTTTACATCAAATTTCTTTAATATTGGAAGTATCCATTGAACAAACTCCTCATAAATTTTTATTATCTCTACTTCTGTACCCTAAGGTGTCCAAATAATAAAATCACATTGCTTTCGTCCTGTTATGAATTTTGTTTTGATGAAATGAAATGTATTACTTTCTTTAACCGTACAATTAAAAACTTTTATGTTGAAAATATCGTTTATTGAGAGATAAATAATACATTCCAATATTTCAAATTATCCTGTTCCACTAGTATGCTCTTCTAAAACTGATAAAATATTTTATAAAAAAGTACCCATGATTTTCAATATTATAATATAACACGAAAAACAAAACTAGACATATTTCAAACCACAAATAATGAAATACTTATATATTTTCATGTATATCTCTATGTAGTACATCTTGACACACATGATTATGACAGCTGTCATTCTTCCCGATCATTTTAATGCTGAGTATACATTAAAGCCTACATCACTTGTAAAAAATGAGAATTTCGCGAAATAGCAATAACAAACTAAAATTTCAAAAAAATAGGTCATATATTTAATCTTTAATCCTTAATGTAAATTGGAATTGAATTGTAGGAAATCATGATATCAAAATTTTAGGTCTGATTTTCTAAAATTGCCACCTACGATTTTGATTTAAAAAATTGTATATTTAGGAATATTGTCTTCTATAACACGGAAAATTTGTATCCAATTTGATTGTGCGAGTTTTAAGAGAAAACAAAGCATACACGAAAAAGTCTTGTTTTGAACGTTTTTTTGCATATTTGATTTTTTTTCTCCAAAACTGTACAATCAAATTGAATAAACATTTACTATATAATAGAAGACCATATTCTTAAACATAGAAATTTTTTAAATTAAAATCGTAGGTAACATTTTTGAGAAATAAATTCTAATTGTGAGTGCAATTTCTTTCAACATTTGTACATGACATTAATGATATCTAGTTTATTACCATACTTTGAAGATTTGACTTCAAAATTATATACAATACTTAATAAGTTTTATTCAAAATTAGAATAATATTTCGTTTCAAAGAGATAAAGGCAGATCATCGTTCTGATACTAATTTCAGATCGCATGCTTCACCTTAACAACAACATGGTTGGAAATATAGAAGAGTGTGTGTATTTACGTCATTTGCATGTGCACTGTAGACTATTTAATATTATAATTTTCTGTTACTTTGTTTAAAATGTATAGTATCGTAGATGTATTGATCTTTTTACTTGAGAACATTTGATAGAACGGTAGGAATATAATCTTTTGTATTGCTGTTTTCAGTATGTTGCTAATAGAAAAAAGGATATGCTGTTGTTTGTTTACAATTGTTAGTTGGAAATATATAAGTATTTGTGTTTTCGACAATTGCATTTGCACAGCTGAATATTTAAGTGTTATAATTTTCTGTTAATTTGTTTAAAATGTATAGTTTAAACAGTATGTGTTTCGTATGTTTAAGACACGAGAATTATTTAGAAACAGTGACACGCAAGACACCAGAAAATGATATATTTGCACAAATTAAATATATCCTACCAGAACTTGTAAGTCAATATTAATTATGATTTAAGTTTTAGCACTGATTTCTTTTATAATATGTTAGGTTAAGTAAGCATGTTTTTCTACGAATTTGCTAGATATAAATTAGAATCCATAAGTTTAAATAATAAAAGTCTAATCAGGCTAATGGTCATAGAAATATAAAGCTGTATTCCATTTGCCACTTGGTTCCCTTAAATCAGTTCAGATAAATTCAACACATGACTGAATGAATTGAATTTAGCAAACTGATGCACTTATTTGGGTGAATTATTTCAAAGTAAATTAGAATCTGTAATTTTAGTACTGGAAATGAAGTCACCGTAGTAGATCTGATTCAAATGGCAAATGGAATGCGCCTATTGTCATTTAAATTTTGACTGAAAAATAGAAACGCCATCTTCACTCGGTTGTTTGACGTTTGAGAAATTGTTGTTGGTGCTTTTGTTTGAGTATTGTTCCGTTGAGTATTTATACAGGGTGATCAAAAGGAATTGTTACAGTTGGCAATACAATTCCAGAGATATTTTTATTCCAGTTGGCACAACGTCAGATAAAGGCGGAAATGCTATTTGACATTTCTAATAAATACAAATAGGTTATGTCAGGAGTCTGAAAGCTAATAGAATTTTGACTTTTTAAGTAATAGAAATACTTTAGAAATAAATGTAATAATAAATGTACTCAAATTTAAATTTTTAATGTCCCTGTCAACAGGAAATGAATTTATGTATCAGGCTTACCAATTTCAAGTAGTTTTTTTTATTGCCAACTGTAACAATTCCTTTTGATCACTCTGTAGTTCATTCGGTGAGATATTACTGTTCACGACACAAGTTGACTCAATTGAATAAAACACCGTTGGCCGAAGTCTTCATAATGACTTTCGATCAAAATTTAAAGATGCGCCATAGGCGTTCAACATGAGAAATATAATTTTTTTTTGCATACCTGAGAAACAATTATTATTTGAAATTGTGTACATGAACCTACTATCGCAGTAATAATTATAGTCAGTTTGGTATAAAGTTAAATAACTTCTTTTCTAAAATGACAAAAAAATGAAATGATGAGGAGGTCTATTCTAATTCATAGCGAGATGTGGCTACGGCTGTATGATATTCTGTGTGATAGCTATTGACAACTCCAGCGTTCAGATACGCCAACTAGCGGTAAAAAAATAACTTCTCTTCGTGGGACTGATTCATTTATTGATTTATTGTGCATGTTTTTATGGTAAAAGTACGTGTTTCTATAACGTGAATTTTAAATTATTATATATGAAAAACTTAAAAAAGAAAATATAACACAAACTGTTGCTTTTACAGATGCAAGTCGGTCTAAACTATTGCAATACGAGGTTTGTTCAAAAAAAGGTGACTTTATTTTTCTCGAAAAATATTTATTTATTCATCAATATCTATTTTGTCCCCTTTAAAGTAACCCCCCTCAGATATAATACACTTGTGCCAGCGCTTTTTCCAATCCTTGAAGCACTTCTGATATGCGCTTTTTGTACGGCATTTTATGTGTTTTTATGTCTTGACGACTAGTTTGTTTATTATAAAACCTGAATAAATATTATTATTATTACCTATATAATTACAATTTTTTGCGTCTTTCTGCCCTTATTTTAAAATAACATTAAAATCTTAATCAAATACTTACATAACAATATTTAATTTACTTTTTTTATATATAAATACTTATACTAAATACTAAATTAAATATTAAATTTCTCGTAAGTATCTATAACATTTTCATGTCGAAATATCAGAACAGTAGTTCCGTGCACGATATGTCATCAATTCATCACTATCGTTACAGAGAAGCCTGTGCCTGTGGGCACAAAAGTTTGCGATGTTTATTGTGAAACCGTTATAAAAAGTACCTGCTCTGAAATCCTTCAGACACCGCATCGTTCAGAGCAGACATTGTCATTTGGGTTGCATCGTTTTATACGTCAGGCGTTAAATATGTGACATTGTGACTCGAAATATCGAAAACAAATATATACTTTACTCAGAAATGCGAAACTTTAATGATAATATTCGTATCAAGAAAGTTTTATTTTTGCAAAATCTTTCATTTCATATCTAATTTATATACCCAAGTACTTTCTAAACTGTTAAAATCGTGTATATGTTCTTACATATATATGCATTTAACTAACTTATTATTAAGTTTTACGAAATTATAAAGAGACAACACTTAATATTTTATTATTATATTCATTCTAACAAAATTTGAACAAATTTATTTATCTAGAACTGGAAATAAAAGCATACAAATTTCAAGCGGTTTTACACTGAGTACGGAGCGGCCTTAAGCTCTTCCAGCGATGCGGTCTTTATCTCCTCAATCGTGGCAAAACGCCGTCTTTTCATGGGTCTTTTCAATTTTGGAAACAGGAAAAAGTCGCAGGGGGCCAAGTCCGGGGAATACGGTGGCTGAGGCGTGATTACGGTGTTGTTTTTTTCCAAAAAATCACGAACAAGCAACGATGTTCTTTTGCTCAAAATTGAGCAATTTTGGAACAATTTTCGCTGCCACACGTTTCATGCCCAAAACATCTGAAAAAATTGCATGGCATGAGCCAACCGATATGCCAACATCCTCAGCAACTTCTCTAATAGTGATTCGACGATTCTCCATAACAATTTTCTTCACCGCTTCAACGTTTTCATCGGTTGTTGACATGCTGGGGCGCCCAGGGCGGGCATCGTCATTAACATCTTCTCGGCCTTCTGTGAAGAGCTTGTACCACTTATAAACAGTTTTTTTTGCTTAAAGTAGACTCGCCAAATGCCACAGTCAACATTTCAAGTGTGTTGGAGCACTTAATTTAATTTTTCACACAAAATTAAATACAGATTCTTTGATCCATTTTTTCAATTGCAAACATTCGCCAAGCACACCAAAATATATCTAACCTTTATATCTGTCAAAAACAAACTACAAATGCAAAATGTCTGATCACGTCAACATATTTTGGAAATATGTGTACCAACGTAACAAACAAAAAAATCGAGAATCTAATATACGTAGCCAGCAAAATTTGAAAAGTCACCTTTTCTTTTAATAAACCTCGTATATGATTAAAGAAACGTCCTCAGTTAATCATTTGTAATACATGCTTCGGGGTGCCGGAAAGTTCACCGAATACAATTCACCGAAAAACAATTCACCGAAGTAACAATTCACCGAAAAACAATTCATCGAAAATCTTATTCATCGAAAAGATAATTAAATTTTAGTATTTTTAATGTTCCTTAGAACTGGTAGAAAAGGATACTTACCGTAAATTCCGAATCTTTTGAATATTATCCATTACGTTAAATATCGTTAATTATTGCAGGGCTATGTAATTATTATTGAATTGGCTAAAATTTGTTTAAGTTGGGACTGTTTCTAATGACATGACTGCACTCGCGCATGTATAGTACTAATAATAGCATCGCTGCCAATATGTTATTAGGATTTATTCAAACCGATGCATAAAAAGTACAGAGACTGTGCTATGAGGATAGAGCATCTAGTTCGAAATTACAACAAGAATAACATACATGAGTATATACGAGGCATAGCAAATAATTTATGTTATTAATGTAAAACATATAGTTTTATAAAAATGAAATGAGACATGACAAAGGAATAAATTTTCTATTTTTAAATACGCCTGCATTTTGCTGCTATTCATAAGCCTGGATAAAGTGTAAAGGAAAACTAATTAGCATTTCGGTGAATCATATTTCGGTGAACTGTCTTTCGGTGAATTGTATTTCGGTGAATTGTATTTCGGTGAATTGCTACTTCGGTGAATTGCATTCGGTGAATTGTATTCGGTGAATTGTTTTCGGTAAACTTTCCTAGACCCCATGCTTCGGCAGTAATTTTACACTACTAATTTCATACATTAATAAACTATCGTGACAGTGATCAATATGTAATTTAAATTTAGATTTTAATTTAACAGTTAAATCACGTTCTTGTAGTTTTGTATGCCGGCCTGTAGAAATAATTGTAATTTGGAACCTTCAGAACATGCAATTAATAAATGTTATAAATAATTGTCTTTTGTGACATATTCATCGGCAAGATCAGCACATTCTGGTTTAGAATTACATGAGCAATTTAGAATTGGTATAGAAGAATATTTTGTTTCCGAATGCTGATGTTTTGTAGTATTTCAAGTCCGGTGGAGAAATAAGAACTAACTGTTCTACGTCCGTTCTGAAAAATGTAATAAAAACTCAGGCAGAAAAAGAAATTCGAACAATAAAAAATCTTCACATAAAATATTTTCACAAATCTTACAATTGATGTTTTTGTATGAGTCGTTCTATTGAGTTAATATTCGATGTTTACATTTCTTAAATTTGAATTTTTGATACTTGAATGCGTACTCTTAGTATGTGTTTTGTAATCACAAATTATATATCTATGCGAAAATAATATTATTCAAGCAAGGAGTAAATAATCATGACAAAAAAATCTGCTTTAATTTTCTCATATTATGCGAGTTGCATGCTTTATTCAGAATTAAAAAAAAATATTCAATTTTCCTACGAAGGAGAAGATGTATCTAGAAATATAAATTTATAAATAAATATTCGTGTCAAATTGTCAAATTTGTTCGATATAATGATATAAATGCATTTTCTATTGGAATTTTACGAGTATATCTGTCATTGAAGAAAAGTATTATAAATAAACAAATCGGAAAAAAATTGAATCATCGAATGACAGTGACCATAGTAGGACGTCTCCCGCTATAAATTTGCGATGTGGCTAAATGATGACGTCAAAGATGACGTCATACAAACTTTTTTATTTATACCGCCAGGTGGATACATGTTGTTTAGCGATGTGGCTACCGTTGCCATAATGTCAATTAGAATAGACTCCCTGTTATCAATAATTTGTATATTGTTGTTTTATAATCAGTGGTTAATTATAATTTTTTAAATATTCAAAATTTATTTATATTTACTATGCTGTTATTACAAACTTTTTAAAGCAATTAATGGCCAGATGCACCAACAAAACTTAAATTTTAAACTTAGTATAAAGTAATTAAAGTAATGCGAAGTTACATTTTTTTTTATGAAACTTCATTTAAATTAAAAACAATGTTTAGTTTTAGTAAGTATTCATTCTTAAACATTAAACTGTAATGAGTTTTAAAAATTTTGTGACGTCATACAGAAATGTGGATCTCAAACAGTGGAACTTCCATATAATTATTGTCACATAAATGATCTATATAATTATTTTTAAAAAATTGTAAGAAAAAAATATATTCTTTGTTATAATCAAACAAATAAAAGCTTTAGAACTGCTATGTTAATCGAACAATTACAGTCAAACTTTGTTATGATTCGATTGTATCATGAATTGATGTTTTTTTGTTAGGATATTTATTCTAAAAATTAACTTTTTTTCAGTGCAGTATTATTGTTTGCTGTGGTTGCTACTACAAAATTTGCACGAAAATGACTAAATTAGTATCTATATATACATGTGATGTAAAAAGAAATATGTCTTCTTCGGCAAAAGTTCCGACGTAATTTTAAGTTGGTTAAATATTGTGAATTTCAATACTCTCTAAAAATAATTAAATAAACCAGTGCTTTTAAACTATTATTAAAAATATTTTCTTGCTTCTAACCTCAAGCATGATGTAACCTATTATTATCAGGAAATAAAAATTAATTCTTTGCCTAATTTAATCTTATCTCAGCCTTTGTCACTTTGATAAATTTATGACATTTATACCCCTTTGCGATTAACTTCAAATCTCTGAAAAAGTTTTAGGATCACTGATAAGTAGAGCGCGGATTTGAAGCATTTTGATTATTTGTTATATTATAAGCAGAACATATTTTCTTTGAGATCTGAACGTTTCACGAAACATGCTGCCGTTTGACGTCACTTTTATTTTGCTTATTTTATTTTTTTTTCGCAGATTTAAGCTTATCTTTGCTTATAAGTGCTTTTTTTACTTATAAGTGCTTATTTTTGCTTATTAATGCTTATTTGAAGTTTACTGTGGTACTGCTCATTTTTTAAATAATTTAATGCTTTATTTTTTTATATATTAATTTGTATTTCGTATTTGTCAAATACACAAGTCTACGAATTTCACCTTCAATTAAAGAATGTCATCGTATTTTAAAAAGTAATACTCTAGAACAAAATCTAGCTTATCTACAATCAAATTATCCCTTTGTCTGCCACTGCATAGAAAAAATTGAACAACAAAATATAACGCTTGTACTCGTAGATACTGTCCATGTAATGTTAGATTTTCAAAAAAAGTAAAAGATGTTAGAGGACAAATTGGAGACATAATCAATAAAAAGTTCGTAGATGTTTTACAAAAGAATGAAGGGTTTCATACCCTCCACAAAATTTACATGGTGCTACAAGTTAATCATAGGGTTGATTTCAAAATAAATGTCCCTTTGAACATTTTTAAGTATGCTTCAATAACGTCTTTAGATGTAGAAATTTATAAATCAATTCTAACAAATAAGAGACACTCATTTACTATGGAAAACATTGAAAAATATATAATTGTAAATTGTTCTAAAGACAATGATTAAGTCTGATTAATAGTTATTTTTATAACAAGTGCCGAAAAAGGCTCGTTACGTGCACGAGCACGTAACCTTTTTCGGTACGTATTATAAACAACATTTTTCCTACAACTGTGCGATTTAGCAAATCACTAAAATATTATCCAAATTTATAAAATTTTAATGATATTTACATGAGAACGATGTTTTACGGCGTTGCTATGGTTTGTTTGTTGATTGCTTGCACATTGTTCTACATTATTTAAAAATATTTTACTAACGTCAAGATAATTTCTTCAAAATCGTCTAGATTGGAATAGTACAGTGAGTGATTCTTCGTTATCGTAAATACCTCCAAAGATAATTGTTCCGGATCATGCTATGTTGCATCTATTTTCGACAATGACAATCAACCTGCTGCTGATACTTCTAAAGCCTCCGAAATTGTTGTCAATAATATTACTGTTAATAATTTGAACCGGTATGGAAGAAATCAATGTTTCTTTAGACAATACAAAAGTTTCCACTTTACATTATGTCAATATAAGCAACTGTAACAACTATGTTAATAATATACACACACAATAAATATTATGTATTTCACTTACTTAAAACCATTTATCGATATATTTTACTTTGTTCGGTTCTTTTTATTAGTTGTGTACAGATTAGATATACTGCAATTTAAGGTTATGTTTATAAACGTCAAAATATACTACTGCATATTTACTAGCGCTGGTTCCTTTGAATATGTATTCTATTACGTAGATGGAAGTAGCGAACGCTATATATTGCTTAAGATTTTGCTGGCCCAAAGAAGATTGAGTGGAATAGACATATATATTAGCATTAGTTAGACAAAGATGCACTGCTAAGTGATACTCGACTCTAATGCGCATGTCAAAACTGTTTCTAAAAGATTCCAGAAGCGGCAACCTACATGATGCAAACATCATTTCTGGTTTGTGATTTGTGTCAAATTCGTTTAGATTATAATTTTTGTAAAGGTTTTATCGCGGGATTAATATCATTTTGTAAAAAATATGTTTTGTTACATCTGCAAAACGAAAAATTCTGGATTGACTCATCACATGTAAGTTTATAAAATATAAGCAATAATAACGAAACATGAAATATAACTCTTTAAATTATTTTAAAATAATTTTAGCTTTACGAAAAATGGAGAGGTAATAATGGACGAAAGGCTTAAAGTTGTAGTTATTTGATTGAAGATGTAAAGACAACGTTTCAGACGATCTGACTCTTCAGGGCAAACATATAATTTAGATTCATGTTTTTTGCTAAGTTTAGATTCATACTAATTTTTTTCTTTTTGATATATGTTTGCCCCACTGAACAAGTAACCATAGAAGAAGGGACAGCTATAACAAAAGATTGTTACGCAGTTACTGGTGACATCTGTTGTTGCCCCAAGTAATTATTATTAAAAATACCGATAATATAGGATACATATTTATAATTCTCATGATCGTAATAACTAAAATTTTTCAAAATAATTAAAATAAAAATATATTACAAAACAACAAAAACAATCAATTAGCAAAAAAACTAGTTTTATTGAATAATATATAAAATATTAATTAAAGACGTACTAATATGCAATACAAATAAATATGAATGTATATTTTTCGTCTTCTTATGCACACTCTCTTTTATCATTTCGCTACTTTCTTCAGTATCCGTATTCTTATATGTTGCTGTTACTATTATTATTGATAAAGATGTGATATTTTCGTCCCGAATTGTTGAAAATGAATTTATATTTACTATAAAAGAATTTTCATAATTATAAAATTTTCAAATTTCACAATATTGTATTCATTACTTACATTGGCCAATATTTGGAACAGCCCAATGTATAATTTTTTTGATGATGTTTATCGATACTGTCAATTTTGAAAATGAATACTACATATTGCTTAAGAGTATTACTATAAAGTACATCAATTAAATAATTTCTATTAATGTTTTCCAGTATTTTTTTCCGTAATAAATTATTCCGTGGTGAAACATGGAAAAACATTATTACAATTTTTTTTTCTACTACGATGTGGTACCTCGTACTCCTAAAATTATGCAATAGTTTAAAATTAAATATAAAATTATAAAAGATACCAACTCACCATTAAATATAGATTGCAATAATAACGACAGATATGTTTGTTATTTACAAATTTTATTTGTCAAAATGTGGAACACCGTTTGTCAAACATTGAAATATGTAATCTGTTTAACAATTGCAACCATTTAAATATTACCTACTATGATTCTCATTATTAATTTTTAATTGATTTAGTTCATTCGGGGCAGCAAGAGATGACACTAAAAATCGCGTAACAAGGTAACTAATGCAGCTGTCCAGGCCCTGGTTTGCCCTGAATAAATAATTTCGTAACTTTTTCTAAATTGTTGTTATTCGTTGTATTTTAACGTTTGACCTGAAGATGGCCATAACCTTAGCTGAAACGTTGTCTTTACATCTTCAATCAAATAACTACAACTTTAAGCCTTTCGTCCATTATTACCTCTCCATATTAATTTTGGTTTATTAAAATACGCTACTTTACGAAAAATGTTGATTTACATTGCAAATGGCTTGCGGCACAATTAGATCATGACTATTTAGATTGTACCTGGGATTTATTTTATTAGTAAAAGCATTAAAAGAAAAATACATTGCATTTTATTAAAAATAGAGGTCATTAATTATGCCACCAAAAATGATACTATTATAGATAGGAGCATTGAAAAAAATATAGATCCATTGAAAATAATTTTTATGAAAACAAATTATATGTTTCAAAAATATTTCAAATGTTAAAAACAGCCGACAAAGATTATCACCACAATAAAATTACCCCTATGGCACCCCTTCACTAACATCTATAGGGGCCGATCGAACAGAATTGATAAAAATAATAATTAACATGTATTGTAACACTAGGATACATTACACTAATAAAAAACAATGTAAAAAGATAATTATATAAAAAGAAAGTTTACTACACTTGTGACTTATAGAAATCAATAAATAAAATTTTATAATCAATGAGTTAACGTTATTCCTATACTCATAACATAAGCTCCTTTTTTTTTAATTTGACGACCAGTTGCACATCGGATTGTTTCTTCAGCTTTCAAAATTTAAATATCGCGCGAAAATTAATTGGTCTCAATTGTATCTCCATCCTTGTCAATCTTCTTTGGTACGCTATTTTTGTTGGTTGCTACTTCCAGCTACGATATATATATTCAAAGGCTGGCTCACTGCATCTTCTTCTTCCATAAGCGTCTGTGGCCAAAATATGAATTACGCGCTTGGCGCGAAATTTAAATCGCTCTCAAAAAAACTTTTTTTACAGTTTGTAATGAAGCACTTTCCGCACTAGTGTTTCTTTGTTTTCAGAAACGCACTTGGTCTGCATTCATCTACTTTCCATACGTAACCAAGGCAATAATAGTTACGTAATAACAAAGAAATCGCACAGTTGTAGGAAAAGATATTATTTGCATTATTATTTTATTGGAAGATATAAATATAATTTTAAAATTAAGTACTGCTTGCCTTTTCTGTAGTGTTTGTAACTTTTTGCACCTTTTATAGCGTTTTATAGATTTTTTCGCTTTATCTTGCTTTTTTCTTCGTTTTATGTGCTTTTATTCGATTTTTTCGTGCTTTTTATATGCGCATATATTTTAAAAATAAATGCTTATAATTCCGTGCTCTACTGATAAGTAAATGTGATTATAGTGACGGGGACATTTTTAAAAAGAGCTGAGTGGAACTGTACTTTAGAATATTCTTATGAATTTACAGTTGAAAAACGTCAAAATTTATTCAACAGTGTTAGCAAATATCACATAAATTCGTAGATTGTAGCAGGCAGAGGAAAGTTATATAGGTAACCATGGGACTGTGTTTATAGTTAGACTTCCACCTAAGGAATGGCGCTAATAGTCTTTAAGTGAAGACATTCATTTTAGGTAACTACAATATCGGTAATCATTGGTTACTAGCACAGATCATAATATACTACTATAGATAAGAAACTGGCATGTTATGCACTGGGACTGTATTTTGCGCCATCTGAGTAGTGGAAGTCTAACTAAAGTCACGTATATAGGCAACCCGATATGCATATTTAGGCAGCTTGTAATTTTTATTATTATTTTATATTTATTTAAACTACATAAAATAAAAATTCATGAATACAATATAACATTTATTAAAATATCCTCGTGTATACAATTTATTTATAATTTGAACTGTTCCAATCGCAGTTTTATCCAATCCTTGTGAACTTGAAAATATATTATGACTTTCTCATCTAAATATTATTTATTATATGATCACTTACTTACCAGTAGCAGTGCAGTTTTTTACACAACAATTGATATTAGTTGAGGACATTATTTATATGAAATTATTTCACAAATAAAAATTAATTGGATATTTGACAGATTAAAAAATTTGAAATATATACAAATGACAACTACAGGAACACTCTAGTAACCAATGATTGCCGATATTGTAGTTACCTAAAATGGTTGTCCTTACATAAAGACTATTAGCGCCATTCCTTAGGTGGAAGTCTAATTATAAACACAGTCCCATGGTTACCTACATAACTTTCTGCTGCCTGGTTACTAGATTGTTCCTGTAGTCATTCGTATATATTTAAAAAAATTTAATCTGTCAAATATCCAATTAATTTTTATTTGTGAAATAATTTCATATAAATAATGTCATCAACTAATATGAAGCTGAATCAGACTCATTATTTATAAAATATTTTCAAACGTTTTAATATGGAAGACTGTAAACCTGTTTTAACACCAATAGAAGTTGGATTAAAGTTATTATCAAATTCTAAGAATGAGAAAACTAATTACCCTTATAAAGAGTTAATTGGATGTCTGATGTATGCTGCACTTATGTCTAGACTAGATTTATCAGCGACAATCTCGTATTTCAGTCGTTTTCAGTCATGTGCTACAGACACTCACTGGAAATATCTACTACGAGTTTTGCGATATATTAAAGGAACTCTCGACTTGAGTCTAGTTTACAAGAAAACCAAAGAAGAGAATGTACTAGAGACTTATGTAGATGCTGATTGGGGTTCAGATGTAGATGACCGAAAATCCATCACTGGTCATCTTGTTCAACTACATGGATGTACTATTTCGTGGGTCTCAAGAAAACAAAATACTGTTTCTCTTTCATCAACGGAGGTGGAATATGTTGCACTCTGTAGTTCTATTTGTGAAGTACTTTGGACTCAAGTATTGTTGAAAGATTTATTAACTCCGTTTCCTCTACCCACGATTATTTTTGAAGACAACACTAGTTGCATTAAAATTGCAGAAGAATCTAGAGCATATAAGCGTATGAAGCATATAAGTATTAAATATCATTTTATTCGAGATATCATAAATGATGGTAAAGTGATACTAGAATATATTCCAACTTCTCTGCAAATTGCCGACATCCTTACTAAATATAATTTCCTGGAGTTGTTAGCAAAGTTGTATATTAAATAAAACTTCACTGCAACATTATTTTGATAAAATGTTTGAGGTTAGAAATGAATTACTTTCTATAACCGTATAATTAGATACTTTTATGTTGAAAATATCGTTTATTGAAAGATAAATAATACATTTCAATATTACACATAATCCTGTTCCACTAGTATGCTCTCCTAAAACTGATAAAATATTTTACTATAAAAAAGTACCCATGACTTTAAATATTATAATATAATATAACACGAAAAATAAAATTAGACATATTTCAAACCACAAATTATAAAATACTTATATATTTTCATGTATTATCTCTATGTAGTAAATCTTGACACACATGATTATGACAGCTATCATTCTTCCCGATTATTTTAACGCTGAGTGTACGTTAAAGCCCACATCACTTGTGGAGAACGAGAATTTCGCGAAATAGCAATAACAAATTCAAATTTCAAAAAAATATTTCACATATTTCATCTTATCCAAGTTAAAAAACAAGTAGTACTCCATAATCTCTGAACATTCAGCTTTTTGATATGTGTATGGACAAGAATGTTTAATCTTTATAAAAGAAATAAATTGTAATTGAAATGTAGGAGATCATAATATCAAAATATTAAATCTGATTTTCTCAAAAATCCTTCCTACGATTTTGATTAAAAAAAATTGTATATTTAAGAATACGGTCTTCTATAACACAGTAAATTTTTATCCAATTTAAATTTACAGTTTTGGAGAAAAACAAAAAAATACACGAAAAAGTCTTGTTTTGAGCGGTTTTTGGTATATTATCTTTTTTTTCTCCAAAACTGTAAATTCAAATTGAATAAAAATTTACTATATTACAGAAGACCATATTCTTAAGCATAGAGAATTTTTTAATTAAAATCGTAGGAAGCATTTTTGAGAAACAAATTCAAATTTTGAGTGTAATTTCTTTCAATATTTGTACATAACATTAATGGTATCTAGTTTATTACCATACTTTGAAGTTTTGGCTTCAAAATTGTATACAATACTTAATAAGTTTCATTCATAATAAGAATAATATTTCGTTTCAAAGAGATCAAGGCAAATCATCGTTCTGATACTAGATTCAGATCGCATGCTTCATCTTAATGTCGGACTGAGGAGCAAAAAAAAAGTTACTTGTTGAAAGTTGACATAATTACTAATTTTATTTTAATGTGTTTATCCGTGCTCTGAGGTAACGTAGACTCGAACAAATGACATTAGACAAAATCGCTCCACCTTCGATGATGCTATTTGTTCGTATTATTTGCGCTTGTGCATTACCAAGCAATCAAGTGTTCATTGTAAATAAAAATTGAACCGATAAAACAAGAAGCCATTGTGGTATTACCTTTGATAAATTACAAAAACTATTCTTATATTTTCCATAAAACTCGTTGCGCATTTCTCCGATATTAAACTTTTATTTTTTGGTTATAACAAAGGTACCTACTAAAACTATACTTAAAAAATTAATGAATGTACGCAAACATTTGACCCTACGATTTTACCTTTAAAATATATTGCTTAAATACACAGCTGTTTTTTTTTTCAGAGAATTTTGGACTTGGAGAATCCTGTTCACATATGTTCTTCATGCCACACAACATTTCGTTCATTTTACACGTTTAAGAAAAAGTGTTTGGAGAACTTTAATCATTTGAAAAATTACATAAAAATATTAAAACAAACCGACAACTTGCAGAATTCGACATTCAGTGAATTACAAATAAAAATAATCAACTATGAACAAGATCAAATAATAAAGCAGGAGAGTGATTTTCATTTAAATATTAAAGAAGAACTTGAAGATCCATTATTGCTGTCGAGTGAAACAGAAGAGCAAATATTCAATGAATTACAAATGAAAATATATGTTAATAAACAGCGAGAAAAAGAGGTGGAAGAAATAATTGAACTATCATCGAACGATCAAAGTGGTCACAAGTTTGATGCAGAAGACATCGACATTAAAAACGAATCGGTTGCCTATGAAGACAACACTGATCTTTATCAACAACTTAAATGTGAATTACCTGCGGAAGTTGTTCAAGATGGCGATCCATGTGCTAGTACTAACAAAGACAACAGATCATTGAATAAGAAATCAACTCCTTTCTGTACTCGTACAAACAATAGGCTTGTAGAAAAGAGTAATTTGACGAAACATAGTAAACATAATTCAGATATAATAGATTTTAAGTGTTTAATTTGTAATACAAAGTTTGCACGAAAGTCTGATTTGAAACTACATATGAAATATCATTCAGATATTAAAAATTTTGAATGTTCAATTTGTAATAAAATGTTTGCACGAAACAGTTCCTTGAAAATACATATGAAAATTCATTTAGGTATTAAAGATTTTGCGTGTTTAATTTGTAACAAGAAGTTCGTACAAAAGAGTAATTTGAAGATACATATGAAATATCATTCAGATATTAAAGATTTTAAGTGCCCAATTTGTAAAAAAAAGTTTGTACAAAACTGTGACTTGACAATACATATGAAATATCATTCAGATATTAAAGATTTTAAGTGCCCGATTTGTAAAAAAAAGTTTGTACAAAACTGTGAAATGAAAATACATATGAAATATCATTCAGATATTAAAGATTTTGAGTGCTCAATTTGTAACAAAAAGTTTGTACAAAACTCTAACTTGAAAATACACATGAAAATTCATTCAGGTATTAAAGATTTTGCGTGCTTAATTTGTAATAAGAAGTTCATACAAAAGGGTAATTTGAAGGTACATATGAAATACGAGGTCTGTTCAAAAAATATTCGGACTGTTTGAATTGCGCAGCTCCAATTTGTGCCAGGGGAATCCGCATGGTGTCGCTAGATTTGTATAGATCAGCTGATGATGATGCCGTTTCCCAGTTGCAGATATCTTCATTTGTTGATTAGCTACGCGGTTTTTAGTGAAGTGCGATATTTTCGTTTGTCGGATTTCAGAATGAAAGGAGCAATGACTTACTGTGAAATTTTGTGTAAAAACTTGAAAACTCTGCGACTGAAACATTTGCTATGTTTAACACGACTAAAGCCCCATTCACAACACGAAATTAGTGGTTAGTGTTAGTAGTTATGGTTAGCGTTAGAAGTTTGACATATGTATTCCTCTAGTAGCGTTCACAACAACGAACTTAGCCCAGCGCAGGTCTACGCTAATCGTGGTTAGCGTAGAAGTTTGTAAACTTCAAACTTTTAGTTAGTGGTTAACGGCACAGCCAATCAAAAACGAGGAGTAAAGTGACAGTTGGTTTTCTCAGTTTGAATTTTATGTAACGAAAATGAATCGAAGCACAATAAAAAAGTTGTTACTTGCAACTTTAATTGTGCAAATGAAAAGAAATAAAAAAACAAATACAAGATCAGGGAGACTGGGATAATTTGATTCAAGAAATGAGGTCATGTGATGAAGACATGTTCTTTAGTTACACCAGAATGACCATAGCTCAATTTGATTTATTGTTAAAACTTGTAGGACCAATTTTTAAATAAAATAGTAGAAGAAAACCAGTTCTACCAAATCAGAACTACAGATAAAATATCAGAACTCAAACAAACAAAACTGTAACTCTTTGTCAAAACTTGAAGTTGACAACTGTGACATCTATTATAATTTCTTGTAATATCTATAATTTTCAAAAATGTGCACTACATTACCGGCAGAAACATAAATTCGAAATCATTAATTTGGGACATTGTGAACGATGTATTTTAATCTATAACTACTAACTAGAACCAATAACCACTAACACTAACTACTAATTTCGTGTTGTGAATGAGGCTTTACAGTGATACTGCTATGAAGCGTACGGCATGTTTCAAGTGGCATGAACGTTTTAAGGCTGGTCGACAATCGATTTACCCTGATTCGGACAAATGGCAAATCGGCATCTGACCATCAGGGAGCTTGCTGAAGAGTGTGGGATATTAGCTGGATCTTGAACGAAAAATTAAAGATGCACCGCTTTACTGCGAAATCATGACAACGCTCCAGCCTATTCAGCCCTCAGAACTTGTAAGTTTTTTGACCAAACACTCGATCACTGTTCTTAGCCCCCTACCCACCTGACCTTGCTCCTTGTGACTTTTTTTGTTCCTCAAACTCAAAAGACCCTTGAAAGAAAGAAGATTTGAGACGATTCCCGAGATTAAGGCAAATGTATGACGAAGGAGCTGAAGGACATTACAAAAGAAGCGTACCAGGACAATTTCAACAAGTTGAAACACCGTTGGGATAAGAGTGTGCGTTGAGGAGGAGAGTATCTACTTTGAAGGGACCCAGACATGTAACTTCTAAATATAATATATTTTGTTTTATGGCGTCAGTCCGCGTATTTTTTAAACAGACCTCGTATCATTCAGATATTAAAAATTTTGAGTTCATGTTATATGATATTTCATATTCCACTAGTGTTATATGAGCAGCATTATATATTTACAGTTTGATATATAATGAAGGTATTATTCAATAGTTTAAACAAATTGTTTTATCCAACATCTCTTAATAAAAACATCGTTACTATGGCAATTTTAAACAAGCAAAGTAACTGATTATTCACTAGTGGGTATAATTATTTCTATTTTATTACTGATAGAATCTACAACGTATCCTTCCGCGATGGTGAAAGAATTTCAGCCTCTGTTCTTATTGTTTTCTTTATCTCTCTCACTGCCGCAAGTAGGGATGTTACAATACCACTAATACGATACCAGAATCGATAATTTCTTTCAATACTAGTTGTTTTAGTATCGATATCAATATTTCAATACTTTATTAATATCAGTACATTTAGTGCCATTATACGAGGGTCGTTCAATAAGTCCTCAGAAAAAAGTAGAAAAAACACTTTTTTTGGGTAGATTTTTTTAAATTTTTCTACATAATCTCTTTTAGCTCTATACACTTCTCTAATCGTTTTTCCAAATTTTTTAAGCCGTCCAAAAAGTAGGATTTCGGATGCTCCTCAAAATATGCCTCCGTTTGGGCGATGACCTCCTCATCCACTGTTTTGCCTGTTCTTTTGTCTCTGGAGTGTAGTAATGTATCCAAGTCTCATCCACAGTTATGTATCGACGCGGAAAATCTTCAGGATTACGACGGAAAAGCGCCAAAACAGCCTCAGAGTCCACCACACGATTGCGTTTATTCTCCACTGTGAGCAAACGCGGCACCCATCTTGCCGAGATTTTTTTCACACCTAATTTTTCGTGCAAAATTAAAGCGACTGTGCCTTGTGATATGTCTGTAGCCTCAACTATTTCGCGCACTTTGATTCGTCGGTCACTTAAAACCATATCGTGGATTTGGTCAATCATTTCGAGGGTAGACACTTCTACAGGGCGTCCGGAACGATATTCATCTTTTGTGGATGTACGGCCACGTTTAAACTCATTCACCCAATTGTAAACAGTTGCAAACACAGGAGCAGATGTGCCATGAACTTCATCCAACTCAGCTTTAATTTCTTTCGGCGTTAAGCCTTTTAAATACAAATGTTTAATCACCGCTCGAAACTCACTTTTATCCATTATTATAAACTATCAAAAGTTTTTTACTACAATTGACAACAACAATGAAACTACGTGACGGCTAAAGCTAAAACTCTAACAGTTGACTAGTTAGGAGTGCTGCTTAGTGGAAAAATTCATTTTCGATACTAAGAGCACCATCTCTTGGATTTTCTAAGGACTGATTGAACGACCCTCGTATCACTTGCTGGCTGGCAACAGTACGGCGAAATTATGGCCATATTTTTTATATAGGGTGGAAACTAAAAGTGGAAACACAAATTTGCTCAGAAATTATTATCGATACAAAAAAATTGGTCAAATTAATTTTTTAATATTTCTAATGAGCTAACTAAATCTGTATAAATCTGGTTTAATAAAGTTTAACTATTGTAGATTTTATTACTTTTGTGCTTTTTCTATACGACACATCAATTAATACAAAATAATTTTTGCTTTCAAAATATATAAGGGTCTTTACCTTCTAAACTTGATAGTTATTAATATTAAAAAATATTATTTGTGTGTTAAATAAGTACAGAATAAAGTGTATCTTTAAAACAAAATTTGACTGTTGTGTTATTTCGTGTTGTTTTCGTTTAGAAAGTTGATAATTTGTATTAGTGATAGAAGAATATTGAATTAATGAGAATATAGACATATTAAAATATTACTTGTTGTCAAATAATAATCAAGACATAATACTATCTGAATCATTTACATCCATTATACTCGTACATTATTAAAATAAGTTAATATAATAATTGATCTGCAAAAACTTTGTATCTAAGCGAAAATAACACGAAACAAGACAGTTGTGATATGTTATTTTGAAGTTACACTTTATTTTGATTTCAATGCACATTTTATTTTGAGAAGAAACATTATAAGATTTTCTGAATAGCTCAAAAACTATAAAATTTCGAAGGCAAAGACCCTTATACTTTTTTTAAGAAAAAATTACTTTCTATTAACTGGTGTAAGAATATAGAGGACGTATCATTTAAAAAAGTACAAAAGTATTAATATTTACCATACTTTTACTTTTGTTAACCAGACTTACATAGATTTATTTAGCTAATTAGAAGTACTAAAAACTGAATCCGAAAAATTTTTCTGTATCGATAGTAACTTCTGAGAAAACGTGTATTTCCTCTTTACTTTTACAGCCTGTATAAATATTGACAGAATATCCATCTTTATTAATTGTAAATTTACGGGCGATAATTGTTTTCGTATTTGGCAAACTAACCAGTAAATATATAAGTCTGTTTTTAATGTCATCTACACATAATTTAGTTAGTTCTTCGCAGCGGCATTCTCAGAATATGACCATTGTTAACGCAACTTTCTTCAATAAATACTTATTGTCTAGTGCGTCACACGAAAACTTATCAACATGTGCCTATTCAAGTGTTTTTGACTTTTACGGCATATAAATTCTGTTTTTTCCTTTTAAATATGCTGTTCGTTTCATAAATCTATGTATAATCAGAGCTGGGCATGATTTAAATCAAAAGGAATTATAAATAAATAAATCAAGAAATATGATTTAAATCAAGTGAATTAAGCCTTTTTAAAAAATTCGTTATAATTTAAAACAATTTAAAACAGATTTAATGTAAACATGCCAACATATGTCATTCATTTAATTATATTTTTTGAGGAACCCTTTGAACAAACGAGGTGTGGCTATTAAATAACGAAACTGACGCTGTTACAGAAAAAGTGCGCATGCGCCAAAAGCCAGCGACCATCATCTTTTTACCGTGAAGCTTTCTCTTTCGAATGCTGTACCTCTCGCTTCTGTAAACAAATCCGTATAGTCGTAGCTTTCGTTCTCATTAGAGTTGTTTTTTTTTGTTTTACCGAAAAAATGTTAAGTGCAACATTAGAGCAACGAATTGTTGTGAAATTTTACATGAAACTTGGCAAAACTGCTACTAAAACTTATAATTTACTGAAAGAAGTACCCGTATTTTGTAAGGACAAGTCATGGGTTCTCCATCAAGACAATGCGTTGGCTCATTCCGCAATGTCTGTCAAGAGGTTTCTAGCCAAGTACAGCATTCCAGTGTTGAACCATCCGCCTTATTCGCCGGAGCTTGCACCGTGCGACTTATATCTGTTTCCTAAGGTGAAATTTGCCTTAATAGCAACCAGATTTGAGCTTTGAAAGAGAGATCGGCACGCGTTCTGAAGGAGCTGAAGAAGAAGACTTCCAGCACTGTTTCGAACAATGGAAAATTCGCATGGAGCGTTGTAAGGATAGGAGGGGTGTATAATGAAGGTGATAATGAGTAAATAGGTATGAAATCAAAATAAAATGTTAAAACAGCGCCAGTCTCGTTATTTAATAGCCACATCTCGTATCTACTTACATCTGTTTTCATTCGGTTGTGCACAAAAAAATAAATATTAAATAAATTGATAATATTTAGTAATTGTAAATGTGATTTAAGCCCCAAGCCTCAAGACCCAATTCACAAAAAGGCTTGTGATTTATAATTCACATAAATAAAGCACAAATCACTTAGATTTGTGAATTAATTCACTTTGAAAATGAAGTGGAATTGTGAATTGTCACAAAAAAATAATTGTTTGATTTGTGAATTGTGATTTAATTCCTTTTGTTCGTGATTTTGCCCAGCTGTGTGTATAATATAAAAAAAAAATGTATACAAAATAAAGTTTTAAAAAATTATTTTAGGTTAACCTTGATACGAGTATATTCACATTTTCATATATTTTAAATGTAGATTTCAACATAGAATACTTGATCCATAATGATGACAGTTTATATACGCCTTCAAGATGTAGAAATATGCTAACAGAATGTCTTCATTAAGGCACTAACATTTATCCTTTCTGTCAAAATTATTGTATTCTTTTTCTTATATTATGATGCTCAATTTATGATAAAGAGTTTGTATAAAAATTTGAATTGAAAGTACACTTGAGACATTATGCTATTAACGATTTTGAGTGCTCAATTCAGAAGAAGTAGTTTGTACAGAATATTAACTTAAAATAACATTCATGAAATTTATTAGTAACTTTCTATTATTTTTTAAGTATCTTAATCATAGTAATGTTCGTAACTGTATACTTGTCTGTATATTTTTAAAGATTTTTGTAATTATATTAATAAAATAAAACAATAAAATTTTTACGAAACTCTTATTTAATATTTTTAAAACTCACAGGTATTTAATTTATTTAGTATTAGTGTAGTTCTTTTGGAACACCTCTTATTTTTGTGTGATGAAAATTGAAGTTTGTAAGAGTCTGATTTAATAATGTGCGTTACAAAAACAGAACCATCATTCCAGAAATTAGTAAAGAGAAATTTCTTATTAATAACTATATAGTTTCTTAGAAACTTTGATAATAATAATAATATAATATATCATCACGCCTTTTACCCATTACTGGGTGTGACACTCTGCCGAAGCAGATCTCGGTAAGTTTGTGGTGGGGGAGCCACAGGGGTAATTTTAAATTGGTGAAAATGTTTTGTCGACCATGGTTCTTAGGATCCACAGGCCAACTTGATACCACTGAACCATTATCCCATTAGAAACTTTGATATGTTGTTATAATAGTTTATATAATTTCATTGTATTTTGCTTTCAGGCCTCTGATCTAGTGCAATTTTTGTTTCAAACTTGTTTCAGAATTAATTTTTTGCCGATTGACATTAAAAGTGGGCTTCTGTTGACAATTGACAGGCTGGGAAGTGCCACTTTTATAGCCTAGGCTATAAAAGTGTTTATAGTTGTTTAAAGGTGTGTCCAAAACGTCGTCAATGTATTACTCGTAAAGCCAAGTCATCCAATAAAATCTAGATCCATTTTTTTATTTCCTGTTTCAAATTTTAAATGTATTTTGTTTTCAAGCCTCTGGGAGGTCGCGAAAATCACTAATCTAGTACAACTATGGCAGATTAGTTAATCCAAAATTTAGTATTAGCTAAACCTTTTTTTAAAAGCAGATTTACTGCCTTGGCTCGATTCCTCGGCCACTCTAGCTATTTTTGCTGATGACGTAGCTTAGATTTTTGTTATATATGTTGTTGCTAGGCTATTCCACATATACAATCTCTGTACTCTGTCAATTGCTTCTCAAGGTCTATCTTTGTTCTTGCTCGTTAAGATCTTTTGAATGATTTGCCAAATTGTTAATAACGTAATCCTGTGTGCTTCTTTCCGTTCTAAATCTGCTCTGCGCTTTCTCTAACGTTGATTCAACTACCTCCCTCAATCTCTTGTCTAGAATTCGATCATATTCTTTTAGTGCTGTGGTTAGCAGCGAGATTCTTCGGTAGTTATTGCAGTCTCTAGTATCTCCTTTTTTATGGATTGGCATTGTGACAGCTACTTCCCAATCTCTTGGTATTTTTTCTGTCTTGCAGGCTTCATGGAATACATCTAATAGTAATACAGTTTCTTCGCTTCACATATACTTACATCTGGCAAAAATTATTAACCTACAATCTCATACAATTCAGTATAAACATTTTTGCTTTCATTAAAATTAGTTTTAATGTTAATGAATTTACCATTTGTGTTCATGTTTCAACTCTCAAGAAACATACTTTTCGTGAATTAAATTCATTGTGAAGAACTGAAACCTTATCAAAATAGAAAATATGATTTAAAGAAATACTATGATCTACCAGGGTACTGTGGTTATTATTACCTCTTAAAAGATGGTATTCATGTTGTTTAAGCCTGATGGTTTGTAAGTATTGTTTGATTTCACCTATATAAGTAGAACTACAATATTTACAATCTAATTTGTAGATGACATTGCTACATAATTTTCTAGATAATCAACTTTATCTTTCAGTCGAGAGAACAGGAAACAAGTGTTAGATGGAGTGTTAAGTTTATAGCAGAAGTAATTTGTTCCAGATGATGTTTCAAATGCTTGTAATAAGGTAGTGAATAATAATAGTTCCAATATTTTACCCAATAACAACGAATCTGTCAAATATGTATCCTTCTATGAGTACCGGCTTTTCCGTTTCCCATTCTTTCATTTTTATTTTAAGTTCATTTATTTTCTGTTTCAGTTGTTTATTATCTGTTCATGTTCAATTTAAGTGTGCCACCATTACTATCTCGAGGAACTATAGGAGCTACAAGGTTGGTTAAGGTAGTTCTAGTGTGAATTTTTTTTTTGTAGACCTGAATGAAGTTTGTCGCACGTAAACATTGGATAGACATATGCATCTTGGAGAGAAAGTTTTTTACCGTTTAGTAATGGATATATACTCATGCAAAGCCTTGTTTTTAACGAAAAATTAGGAATCCCAATTTATAATGGCAACACCACACGGTGGTATGGTATTTGAAAATTCACTAGACCAACAGCCTGTTAACAATTCATGATATTCAAATCATAGTAGGTATAAAACACTTATTTGATTAAATTTTTAAATTTTTTTGAGCGTCAGTTTCGCCACTCGACAACCGATGGCGCCACCGTCACATTAGAACCATGGCCAACTTCATTGAATTGCGCTACGCTTATTATGGCCGTTTCATTTCATCATTTTGCCATATAAAAATTTGTCGTGAGTTTTTTACAGTTTTGGTACGTCAAGTAATGTCATCTAGTGCTTTTTATTTCTATTAAAGGAAAGTGGCAACGCTGTCAAGTTAAAAAACAACCTTAAAATATTTGATAACTGAAGTTTATGTGATCAAACAAAATACATTTAATGGAACTGGGTATTTTATTTATACATTCAATATTATTAAATATTATGACTAGTATTCGACTAAAGTTACTAGCTAGTCTAGACTAAGAGAATTTTATTTGGCAATGTAGCACTATCTGTCATTTCAGGTAAATAATGCCGCCATATTGTCTACCTATTTAAAAAATTTTGAAGTGTTTATAGGTCAAAAGAAGAAAATATTGAATTATTGGTGCCAACGGTTAGTATTTTACTGTAAAGATCGTATGATAATAAATATAAAATGACTAGGCTTGCTTTTAGGATTTTTTCAATCAATGCAAGAGGCAGTATTATCAAATTTAGTTACGACGTATCTCGTTAGAGGCGCTAGTTGACGTGCCCGCTCTGTAAATTTGAAATTAGAAATTTTAATGACATATGAAACGGCCATAATAAGCGTAGCGCAATTCTATGAAGTTGGCCATGATTAGAACATGCCCAACTTCATTGAATTGCGCTACGCTTGTTATGGCCGTTTCATTTCATCATTTTGCTATATTAAAATTTGTCGTGAGTTTTTTACAGTTTTGGTACTTCAAGTAGTGCTATCTACTATCTAGTACTTTTTATTTGAATTAAAGGAAAGTGACAACGCTGTCAAGTTACAAAAACACCCTTAAAATATTTGAAAACCGAAGTTTATGTGATCAATCAAAATACATTTAATGGAACTGGGTACTTTATTCATACATTCAATATTATTAAATATTATGACTTGTATTCTGAGCTTTCGACTGAAGTGACTAGCTAATCTAGACTAAGTGAATTTATTAGTATTAACTATCAGTTCAGGTCAAGGAGTTATAAGGAGAGAGCATATATGTTTCACCTTGTCCCCAACCTTCAAGTGTCGTTTGGTCGGACGTAGGGTTACCACCTCAGAACTATGTCTCGCCCGGAGACGATGACTATTTTTTTAAAGAAGATCCTGCAATTTTATTGTTATTACCATATTTGATAAAAATGGGGTTCGATTCCCACAGGCGACAAACAATTTTCATAATTTCAAAAGCTACCCTTGTGGATCCTCCACCACTAACATCTTTGGAGGCCGTGATTTGACGACTGGTAACCGCACTTCACGCGCAAAATATATCACTTACCGGCAGAGTACTACAGTGATGGGTAGAAGGCGTGGTGATATATTTATATTTTATTTTTATATTTGATAAAAAAAGGGTTACATTGGTTTGTTAAAGACAAGTGTTTATGTTATCAGGGTAAAATAATTACATAAAAAATAAAGTAAAACAAGAATGGAAGTGATAAATCTACTGTAACAAAAAAATGAGTGTATTCAACGTCATATATACGATTAAACTGTAACAATATTGACAAAATTGAAGATAATCACATGCAACAGCAGACAGCCCCTCATCTAACAGGGTTGGCAAATTTTGATCAGACTGGTTTTAACCACTGGTTAAAACCAGGTTAAAACCGCCCTGGTCAATATTAAATTTTGGACAGTGGTCAAAATCGACATTACGAAGGTAAGGTGAAAAGTTTTCTGTTAAAAAATGATTTTATTTTGTTATATACTCTCCTTTTACTTCAACACACTTGGACCAGCGTTTCTCCAACAAAATGGGAGTCTGGAAGTCTGTGAAAATATTCATCTACGGCCCTCTCAACTTCTTCATTGGACGCGGTGCCAAATCAGGATAATATGGGGGATGGCCGAGCAAATCGTACCACAAATTCCGCAGATTTCCCATCGCCAACGCATCATTGTATGCAGGTGCGTTGTCCTGGTGAAAGATGATTTTTTTTTTCTGCAAGACAGGCCTCTTTTCGCGAATTTTGGCATCCAACTGATCAAGAAGGTTGGAGTAATATTCGCCTGTAATTGTTCTGCCTTTTTCAAGGTAATCAATTAACAGGATCCTTTTCGCATCCCAAAACACGCTGTACATGATCTTTCAGCCAGATGCGATCGACTTCGCTTTCTTTGGCGCTGAACCACCGGCTTCCACCCACTGCTTGGACTACTGTATCGTTTCTGGCGTGTAGTGGTGGACCTATGTCTCATCCATGGTGACAAACCACCGCACAAAATCGGTCGGATCTCTATTGAATCGGTCCAAACATTGCTGCGAAGATCGTTTACGCATTTGCTTTCGCATCTCTAGTTCTTTGTGCACGATGTTTCACACCCTTTCTTCCGATATCCCCACAGCCTCAGCTATCTCACTCACCTTCACTTGTACTTCGGGGTTTCGTTTAAGTATAATGTGAGTTTTGTCCAATTCTGACTGTCCATTTTGTCCATAAAACCCGGTTTTGACCACTGCCCTGGTCAAAATAAAAAATAAGTGCCTTTTTGCCAACCCTGTCACCTAAACTTATGACTATTTCTGAAAACTTGATACAATTCGAAAAAAATTGATCTGATACAAAATGATATATCAACTATTAGAACCGAAATTAATTGTATAAATTCTTCCTTAAAATCATGAGGACAGAATCAAGAAATTGAAAGATTTAGGGCTAAATTCATAGTCATGACTCACCCTTACCTCATTCTCACCTCACACTCAAAATTGAAGTAACTTAGGCAACTAACTAAAATGGTACACATTTTTGAGTTAGTTGCCTTAGTTACTTCGACTTTAAGTGTGAGGTGAGATTGAGATGAGGATGAGTCACGACTATGAATTTGACTCTTAGTGACAGAAATTAAACTAGATAACAGTAAGATGTAGAAGATCATGAAGGAAAAAAATTTAATAATTTAGCGGTATAGAAGATTCCAAAAGAGAGACAGATTTGTCCTGGACAACTAACTACATAGCACTAGATATTCAATTTTACTTACACAACTTGGAGAAATAATAATTAAACCCGGAGCCCGAAGATAACTCACTAAATTGATTAAATGAATTTTTTTTTTGTTGTACAATGTAGAAAAATTGGTTAAAAAGCCAGTTTTTGTTTTTATTATTAATTATTCTTATAATAATGAAGCTGCTTTGCATGCCAGAATAATATAATAATTTATTGTTAGTTTTGTGGTTTGTGTGTTTGTGCAAAGATAATTCAGCAAAAATAATTATTTTTTTCATGAAAAAGTTTATCCAAATGGAAGTAACTTCAATCGCAGTAATGAGTGGGCCAAATTCTTAGTCGTGACTCACCCTCACCTAATCCTCACCTCACACTTAAATTCGAAGTAACTAAGGCAACTAACTCAAAATATGCAAATTCTTGAGTTAGTTGCCTGGGTAACTTCGACTTGTATGAGGTGAGGATGAGGTGAGGGTGAGTCACGACTGTGAATTTGACCCTTAAAGATAAATGATCATCACTGCTAAAATTTGTAGATCCTTTCTAATAAGGATTAAGACAAAAGATTGTAGAATTACATAGACACTATAACGCTAACGAGACTGGGTTATTCTAGAAGCTCTTACCTGATAAACCTACTTACTGAAAAAAATGCTTCAGGAATAAAAATTGCAAAACAGAGAAGAATTGAATTTAGACAAAATTGTGTACGAAAACGAAGTTGAATATGTTGATGGTAATGAATTATTAGAAAATTAAGGCCTTGGAAAGTCAAGTAAAAGTAACGCATTTGGATGCCGTGAATGCGTTAGATATGGCATTACAGTGGGCACAAATCAACATATTGGATAACGAAGATGACTACTTAAAACCAATACAAGAAAAAGCTCAGTATTTCTATGAAAAAGCACAAACAAAAATTATAAATTATTTTTCAAATACTGAAATTTAAAATATATTATTAAATAAAGTATTATAAGAAAACTGTCAATTTTTCTAATATTCACTCAGTAAAGCCCCTGGCACATATAGCGTCAAAACTCCGAGTCTACCAGACTCGGAGTTTTGACTGCCAAAAATAGAAACGCCTCTATTTTCAGCAGTCACGACTGCCGAAAACCAACTTCATTATGATGCTGGTTTTTTCCATATCTTCCTTTGTTGTTTGACGTATGAATTTTTATTGTTTATGTTTTTGTTTGATTTTTGTACATTTTTATAGTTAAATTCATTTACTTTATACATAGTTAGAAACTTTTAAGTTTTCATATTTCATTTATAATTCAAGTCATTTTTTTAAATTTATTTTTTTGTTTTATATATCCTAATTTATAGTTTTTATATTTCTTAATAACCGACAAACATTTTAAATAATATATTTAAGTTTTTATATTTCATTTATAGTTCATGTAATTTTTATTTAATTTAATTTTTTTCTTTTATATTTCGTAGTTTATATTTTTTATATTTCTTAATAGTCGATAAATATTTTAAATAATACAAATTAACAAATAACACGTTAAAATTAACAAATATTTATTTCTGACTGTCAGAAACACCGACTCTATGTGACACCCGTTTTGGACGTGACTCTCAGTTTTTCAGCAGTTTGTAGCAGACTCGGAGTCTTGACGCTATATGTGCCAGGGGCTTAACATGAACATATTCTGTAAGGTGCACTAAATTACCTACTCCATAAAATTATGTAAAATTTATAAATTATATTTTATCAATAACAAAACTTAATTATTAGCAACATTCACTTACGTTACAATTAATCAAAATTTATAAAGCCAATAGGAATAGAAGAAGGGTAATTTTTATTTAGGAAATACAAGTATTAACGAAAAATATAGTAAATAAACAAGAAACACTATAGATTACAAAATTTAGCTATACTGTAAAATTATTTTTGATTTTTGTATTTTTTATGCGATGCCAGAACTACATGGTAATTTTAATTTTTTTTTTGTCATTATTCTAAAATAGTTGGGTGGGCACAGGCTGTAATAGAGTGGGCCTCACCCTGGCGCCGCCATTGCTCTGGAATGCGTTGAACATTTTTCTTGAGAACATTTGATAGAACGGTAGGAATATAATCTTTTGTATTGCTGTTTTCAGTATGTTTGATGGTGTTTGATAACAAATGACAGTTGGGAATATACAAGTGTGTGTGTTTATGTCATTTGCACCGTTAAATATTTATAAGTTATAATTTTGTGTTATTTTATTAAAAATGTATAGTTTAAACAGTATGTGTTTCGTGTGCTTAAGACACGAGAATTATTTAGAAACCGTGAGTCGCAAGACACTAGAAAATGAAATATTTGCACAAATTAAGTACATCCTGCCAGAACTTGTAAGTCAATATTACTTATGATTTAAGTTTTAGCACAGATTTATTTAATATTATGTTAGGTTAAGGAAGCATGTTTTTCTAAGAAACAAATAGCTAGACAGTGTTGCCACTAAAATTTTAGAAAAATAAATTCATTATTGTTATATATTTAATATTATAAATATTACAGTTTTTGTATAGAATAATATGAACACGTCTCAAATTACTATTGCAAATTAAGTACTATAAAATTAAAAATTACAGCCATAAGTAAGATATTGCAACTATAAATAGACAACTACTATTTTTATTATTGTACACTTGTTTGTAATTGAATATATTTAACATGGTTTTTTTCAAATTCAAAATTGTAGCAGTGATTATTTTGTAAAGTTGTTTTGTGTGTATTAAACCACATATAGTTCTTGTTTCTACTTTATTTCTAGTTTTTGTTTTTAAAAATTAACAGTAGAAAATAATCTTTCACAATTCGCCCTGGAATAAGGTAAACATTATAACGTTAAGACAAATTTTGATAATATAGGATACGTTAGAGCTCGAGAAATCAAAGTAAAACCGTGGCTGGAATGCGCGTAACTCCACCCATTCGGACATAAAGCCAATGGTGTGACTCTACATTCACATTATTTTTTCCTGAATTCCACGACTATGAAGTTCAGTATCTTCACATTACAAAATTTTTGTCAAAAATTGACATTAAGGATAAGCATCCCGCCTGAAGTTCGTTAACCAACAATTTGTTATTGTGTAAGTAGGGTTTCTTGTGGTCCTAACAAGAATGTAGATCTGTATGGAATAGGGGTATTGGCGCGCGTTTAAAAACTATACAAACTTGAAGATTTTCAAGAAAATTATTTTAAACCACAAGAAATATTTCTATATGTGATACTTTTTGTGCGCTCGTCCATCAACTACAAATGAGACACAAAACGTCATTTTCACTCCACATAAAATATGCTATTTTTTTCTTCAAACACCGGAATATTTACCCATTATGTCATATAATTTCTCTGCCACTCGTGAACAGCAGGAAAACATTTTCTGCCGCAGGTAAACTAAAGAAATTCCTTGATTTTAACGAGCGTCAGGAAGAGTATTTGGCAGAAAAATCAAACTTCAACTATTTATATAGATTCTGATATAGTATAGCTTTTTATATACAATTTTTCGCTTTCACCATTATGCCAGTTTATGCCACTTATATCAATATATTCTAGAGTCATGACGAATTAGAAGTGTCATTTTATGAATGATTTATATGCATAAAAATATTTCCCAATGTCTATAAATGCACCAGAAAACCGTATTTTCCGTCTCACTGAATTAATCAGGTTATTTGAACTCTTAAAATTTCTTACTTTCCGTGTTTCTGTGGCATATTCCTGATCGACATGCTTCTTTCTTTTCATAATCAACTATTTCTGGAGCAAGTTCTTTTACATAAAATTTCTTTACTATTGGAAAAACCCATTGAACAAACTCATCATCAATTTTTATTGTCTGTACTCTATAAACTGAGGTGTCCAAATAATAAAATCTCATTCCTTTCGTCCAGTTATGAATATTATTTTGATGAAATTTTTGAGGTTAGAAATGATTTACTTTCTATAACCGTATAATTAGATACTTTTATGTTGAACATATCGTTTATTGAAAGATAAATAATACATTTCAATATTACACATAATCCTGTTCCACTAGTATGCTCTCTTAAAATTGATAAAATATCTTATTATAAAAAAGTACCAATGACTTTGAATATTATAATATATGTTGATATTTGTTGTTTATCGCGCACTCTATGGTTGTATTTGAATTGGCGCATGTTAGTTCCCACACTTGCCACTAGAGAGTAGAGTTGTAACTAATTTCATGTTGTTGATACTGTACAAGATGTGTTGTTATTGTATTGTCGAATAGCCACGTACTGTTTAAATAAAGTTCTCGTTATTTAAATCGTTTTTAACGTTTCATAAACCTGATTTATTCATTATAATATAACACGAAAAACAAAACTAGACATATTTCAAACCACAAATTATGAAATACTTATATTTGTTCATGTATATCTCTATGTAGTACATTTTGACATACATAACTAGCATTAACAAAATCAAATTTCCAAAAAATATTTCATATATTTAATCTTATCCAAAATAAGAAACAAGTAGAACTACATAATCTCTCAATATTCTGCTTTTTGATATGTGTATGAACAAGAATTTTTAATCTTTATAATGAAATAAATTGGAATTGAATTGTAGGAGATCATGATATCAAAATTTTAGGTCTGATTTTCTCAAAAATGCCACATACAATTTTGATTTAAAAAAATTGAATATTTAGGAATATGGTGTTTCGTGTGCTTAAGACACGAGAATTATTTAGAAACAGTGAGTCGCAAGACACTAGAAAATGAAATATTTGCACAAATTAAGTACATCCTGCCAGAACTTGTAAATCAATATTACTTATGATTTAAGTTTTAGCACAGATTTATTTAATAATATGTTAGATTAATAGTATATTCCGAAAATGAACCACGGTGCGGTTCAATTTTACCACGGTTACGGTTAGAATGACGTCATAACGGAACACTTTCACGATGACAGTTGTCACTTGACAGATGAGTTTCGAAATGTGAAATTTAGTTAATATGGAAAAATGTTTATATTATAAAAATATTGTATTCTGCATCACATCTGTTTTAACTTAAATATAGGGATAAAAAAATAACACAAAGAAAAAAGTAAATACGAGCTTCAGAACAAATAATAAATTCATCTATATGAATATATACTGTTAAATAATAAAAATACATTTTGTATCACATGTTTATTTATCAGTAATCATAAAAATATAGTTTTATAAGACAAAAATCCACAAACACTGCAAAAGCCGCCAAACACGTTTCAAACTTGTCAACAACAGCTGTGAAGTAACCAAACTAACCGCCGCTCGAGCACGGTAAGTTTGGTTATTAAAAACTAACCACAATTTTAAAAAACCGTGTTCCGTAATGAAACCGGTTACTGAAAAAACTAACCGGTTCATTTTCGGAATACACTACTAATATGAATATATACTGTTAAATAATAAAAATACATTTTGTATCACATGTTTATTTATCAGTAATCATAAAAATATAGTTTTATAAGACAAAAATCCACAAACACTGCAAAAGCCGCCAAACACGTTTCAAACTTGTCAACAGCTGTGAAGTAACCAAACTAACCGCCGCTCGAGCACGGTTAGTTTGGTTATTAAAAACTAACCACAATTTTCAAAAACTGTGTTCCGTAATGAAACCGGTTACTGAAAAAACTAACCGGTTCATTTTCGGAATACACTATAAGTAAGCATGTTTTTCTAAGAAACAAATAGTTAGAGCTCGAGAAATCAAAGTAAAACCGTGGCTGGAATGCGCTTAACTCCACCCATTCGGAGAAATAACCAATGGCGTGGATCTACTTTGGCGCGAAAGTGAAATATACAATCGCAATAAAAAAAATTGGCCGAACGAATAAACTTTTAATACTAATGCAGTTTCCGATGTGGCGATCTCGATTTGGTCTCGCCCGGCTATTTTATGCATTCGTAAACTTTATTTTTCGTCCTTGTTTCATAAATAACTATTTTTGAAACATTATAAATTTTTAAACAGAAATATGCAGCACAAAAATTATGTATATTTCAGAAAAAAATAATATACAGATAGGATGTTTAATTTAGTTGTGCCAACAATAGTTTCGATCTTTCAAGTTATATACGTACAATTTGAAATTCCCGCAAAAATATTTGAATGGCTAGCACTTCGAGCGAGAAATTTCTCGCTTGTTTTGCTCGCGAGCAAAACGAGCAAATGCTAGCCTAGCAAAACCGTTCAATGATTCTTACTTCCGGTTTGCTTGTTTTGCTTAGTACGTTGAACGCACCTATTACTATCTGGAGAACTATAAGATCTACAAGGTTGGTTAAACTAGCAAATAAATACCATTTTAAGTCTATTACAAAACTAATAACAAATATTTTTTTAAACCAGTGGTTCTCAAAATACGGAGTCCAACTTTCTTATTTTAAATGGATTTGCTTGTTGGATTCATTATTTTTTCCTGAATTCCACGACTATGAAGTTTATTTTGATTTGTTCATTTGTTTCTGTCATAGGACGCTGATTCTTTGCGATTTTATTGTAAGGTAGTAATGGACAAAAGGCTTCAAGTTGTATATAAATTTATTGAAGTATTACAACATAAAAAAGGTTGAGTTAAAATTCTTATTTAGGGCGAACATATAACAAAATGAAAAAATAATTACGAAGCTACAATTGTCAAAATAAACATGAATTTAAATTTATATGTTCGCCCTAAAGAGTCAGATAGTCGACTGACGAGAATAAATTCTTAATAAATTAATTTAATTAATTTGTGGTACATAATGAGCCATCTAGTGGCTAGATCGATAACAAAAACATAGTAGACAGTAAGAAGAAATCAAGAAATAAGAATTTTAACTCAACCTTTGTATGTTGTTTTTCACATTATTTAACGTTGTTTGGTAAGTTAACTGTTGTATTGACTAACAATTTTTCGATTGTTAATTATTTTATATTATTATTTAGACCTGAAGATGGCCATAACCTTGGCCGAAACGTCGTTGTAATACTTCAATAAATTTATATACAACTGCAAGCCTTTTGTCTATTACTACCTTACAATATTATTATTGGCTTACTAAATAATCTACCATGCGATTTTAAGTAAATTAATGTCAATTTAATATGCATTTTTGTCAAAAAATTTGTAATGTGAGAGTATTGAACTTTAAAAAATACTGAATCGAATAAGCAAATAAAAAAAATAGGTTTCTGTTTAAAATAAGAAAGTTTCACTCCGAATTTTGGGAACCACTAGTTATTAGTAGGTAATTTTGTAATAGGATGCGGGCACCCACGTGATAATGAACAGCTGTTTCGGGAAAATTCACTGCGCCACCTACAAAATGAACTATTTTTTGGGACGAGATTTGAAAAGAACCAATAGGATGCGGGCACTCACGTGACAGCTGTCACAGTGTCACGTGAGTGCCCGCATCGTATTGGTTCTTTTCAAATCTCGTCCCAAAAAATAGTTCATTTTGTATGTGGCGCAGTGAATTTTCCCGAAACAGCTGTTCATTATCACGTGGGTGCCCGCATCCTATGCGCTTAGAATATGGTATTTCTTTATTAATTTAACCAACCTTGTAGCTCTTATAGTTCTCGAGATAGCAATGGTGCGACAACTAAATTGAACACGCTATATATTAATAACACAACTATGTATAAAAAAAAAAATGGTTATATTTTTATTAAAAAACACTAGACTTGGTCAAAGGTATTTACAATTCTGAGAGGTGTCTTCAACACAATAAAACGATTTGAAAACAATTTGAAGTATTTTGTCTTTAAAAAAATTAAAAGTTATTAGCTACTTCATCAATAAAAGAAATAATTAGGAATTCAACAGCTAAATTACTTCAATGCAGCAGTCGTCAAGCCAAATTGTGTATAATTATACTTTTAATTTTGATATCTACGGCGTATTACACTATAAATATTATTTAGTAACGATAGTTCAACTATCTTAATACATATGTTTTATTGGTTGTATACAGCAACTGCAAATTATTATAATTATTTACATTTGAATTTAGAATGTAAAAAGATTTGCTCTAAAATTGGTAAAAAATTCTAACCTCCAAGCACTCACTGACAGCCAATGATGCTAATGCTAACATTACAAAATCCCTAGTTTTTACCAGACAGTATTCGGTAAACACGTAGTTTTCGAACGATTTTGAGATATTTAATATTGTTGTCCGATGAAGTCGTAAAAATAGTTACTTGTTTAAAAAAAATTAAATAATTATTGATTTGATATTAATGTGTTCATTCGTGCTTTGAGGTAACAGACTCGAACAAATGACATTAGACAAAATCTCTCCATCTTCGGTGTCGCTATTTTTTTATGTTATTGCGCCCGTTCATTGCCAAGCAATCAAGTGTTTGTTGTAAATAAAATTTTAACCGATAAAACAAGAAGCTCTTATGGTATTATCTTTGATAAATTACAGAAACTATACTTATATTTTCCATCAAACTAAGTGCGCATTGTTGTATATCGTGCCAGTGTTTTCTTTGTGATTGTATATATCATTTTTGTTTAATGTTTCAGATAATAAACTTTTACTATTTTGGTTATAACAAAGGTACCTAGTAAAACTAGACTTAAAAGATTAATGAAAAAGTTGGTTTAATTTTTTTCAGATAATTTTGGACTTGGAGAATCCTGTTCACATATGTTCTTCTTGCAACACAACACTTCGTTCGTTTTACACCTTTAAGAAAAAATGTTTAGAGAACTTTAATAATCTAAAAAATTACATAAAAGTATTAAAACAAACCAACAAATTGCAGAATTCGACATTCAGTGAATTACAAATAAAAATAATCAACTATGAACAAGACCAAATAATAAAGCAAGAGAGTGATATTCATTTAAATATAACAGAAGAACTTGAAGATCCGTCATTGCCGTCCAGCGAAGCAGAAGAGCAAACAGTCGATGAATTACAAATGAAAATATATGTTAATAAACAGCGAGAAAAAGAGGTGGAACAAATAATTGAACTATCATCCAACGAACAAAATGATAACAAATTTGATGAAGAAGACATCGACATCAAACACGAATCGGTTGCCTATGAAGACAACACAGATCTTTATCAACAACTTAAGTGTGAATTACTAGCGGATGCTGTTCAAGATGGCGGTCCATGTACTAGTATTAGCAAAGACAACAAACCATTTAATAAAAAATCAACTCCTTTCTGTACTCTTACAAACAATAGGCTTGTAGAAAAGGGTAATTTGACGAAACATAGTAAACATAATTCAGAGTTTGATTTGAAAGTACATATGATATTTCATTCAGATATTAAAAAATTTGAGTGCTCAATTTGTCATAAAATGTTTGTACGAAACTGTTACTTGAAAATACATATGAATATTCATTTAGGTATTAAAGATTTTGCGTGTTTAATTTGTAATAAGAAGTTCGTACAAAAGAGTAATTTGCAGACACACATGAAATATCATTCAGGTATTAAAAATTTTGAGTGCTCAATTTGTAAAAAAAAGTTTGTACAAAACTGTGACTTGAAAATACATATGAAATATCATTTAAATATTAAAGATTTTAAGTGCTCAATTTGTAAAAAAAAGTTTGTGCAAAACTGTCACTTGAAAATACATATGAAATATCATTAAGATATTAATTATTTTGAGTGCTCAATTTGTAATAAAAAGTTTGTAAAAAATAGTGCCTTGAAAATTTATAGGAAAATTCATTCAGGTATTAAAGATTTTGAGTGCTCAGTTGGTAATAAGAAGGTCGTACAGAAGAGTAATTTGAAAGTACATACGAAATATCATTTAGGTATTAAAAATTTTGAGTGCTCAATTTGTAATAAAAAGTTTGTAGTAAAGTGTAATTTGACGAGACATGTGAAATATCATTCAATATTAAAAGTACTCGATCTGTTGTAAAAAGATTGTATAAAATCATAATTAGAAAGTACATATGAAATATCATTCGGATATAAAAAACAAACAATAATAGTGTATTCTTGCCTGATTTTTATATTTTGGATGCGATGCCAGAACCACATGGATACACATTTCTCATAATTTAAAATTTAAATACATTTCTATCATTATTCTAAAATAGTTGGGTAGGCACATGGTAGGGTACAGGCCGTAACAGGGTGGGCCTCACCTTGGCGCTGCCACTGCTCGTAGATGTACTGGACCCCTATTCTATAACTTTACACCGATTTTCGGTGATATTTTGATGACATCATATCACCTTTCACCAGTGATAGATGAAGGTCACATTTTTAGTAACTTTTCCTCGGTTATGTTTTCGGGTAAGTATATTTATGTTGGTATTGCATTTAAATTTTATTTACAAACACAAAGAGCAACTTTGACACATGTGAATTTGTAAAAATGGAGGTTAACCGAACGGAGAAAGTTACTGTCAAGCTGAAAAATGTATTAATAGATTTTATGAGCGACCACATGGATTTCGCCTGGGTAAAATTGTTGGGGCTCAGAGGGGCGAATAACTAGTGGCAGATTAGCCTCTTTGTCATCTAAGGTTTCTACTATTCTAAACTGACCGTACAAGAGAGCCATTTCTAATAAAATACAAATAAATAGATTAAAATGATAACTCAAAGTTAACTTGTTAATTGATGTTGTTCAACACTTCAAATATTTTTAGGTTAATGCATAATTAGCATCATTACATTTCAAATATCTAATATTTTTTAAGCAGATATATTTTAAAATAATGTATTTTACAAATGAAAATTATATGAACAGCACAATAATACAATACAATTCACAATAAATCATTTCACACAAAATAAATTGTCCAACTATCATAAATACAATTTGTTAGCAGCTACTCTAAACTCAAACGTCAGAATATCACCGGTGATAGAAATATAACACCACCTTTCTAGGAGGTGATATGTCTTCACCAAGTATGACGTCATATGATCATGTTCGGCTGATTATCCGCTAGATGGCAGTCAGAAATATATCACCCAGTGACGCGTATCACCGGTGATATAAGTTATAGAATAGGGGTCCTGGATCTTTTTACTTGAGAACATTTGATAGAACGGTAGGAATATAATCTTTTGTATTGCTGTTTTCAGTATGATGCTAATAGAAAAAAGCATATGGTGTTTCTGAGTGGTGTTATTTGTTTACAATTGTTAGTTGCAAATATATGTCTTTGTTTTCGTCAATTGCATTTGCACAGTTAAATATTTAAGTGTTATAATTTTCTGTTAATTTGTTTAAAATGTATAGTTTAAACAGTATGTGTTTCGTATGTTTAAGACACGAGAATTATTTAGAAACAGTGACTCGCAAGACACCAGAAAATGATATATTTGCACAAATTAAATATATCCTACCAGAACTTGTAAGTCAATATTAATTATTATTTAAGTTTTAGCAATGATTTCTTTTATAATATGTTGGGTTAAGTAAGCATGTTTTTCTACGAAATTGCTGGATATAAATTAGAATCCATAAGTTTAAATAACAAAAGTCTAATCAGGCTAATGACCATAGAAATATTAAGACGAGGAGCCAATGACATAGTCATTTAAATTTTGACTGAAAAATAGAAACGCCATCTTCGCTCGGTTGTTTGACGTTTGAGAAATTGTTGTTCATACTTTTGTTTGAGTATTGTTCCATTGAGTATGTATAGTTCGCAGAGACGGCGCCAGGATTTAATTGATGGGTGGGCACGAATCAGCCCTATGCAACTTCGTATATAAGCGCAGTTAGTAAACGTCCAGCTTTATGTCATTCGCGCGCATGACTTTGAAAGAGAGAGATAGCTTAAAGAGGCCGGCATTTACTCAACACAATATGAACGCAGGTTACTTTTTTCAATCATTAGTGTTGTTTGGTGATAAATAGTTATAAACAATTAGTTTGCAATGGGTCGTAAGTGTTTTGCGCCTAATTGTACCAGCGGGTATGACTCAAATCATGACAAAATATCTTTGTTTCGTGCTCCAAAAGAGCAGTTGGAAATTTGGAAAAAAGTAGTAATATGAGCAGATATATATATATATATATATATATATATATATATATATATATATATTATATTGCTTGTAAACAAAGAAAATGTATGTCACATAAAAGAAGCGGAATTAACAAATGTTAAAAGTCGTGGTTTCTTAATCCACCCAAATATAAACATATTTAGATTATCCAAATATATTCAAGATAAATTAATATTATATATAGATAACCCTCGTGTATATGAAGAAACAGTGTATTCTGTAATTGAAAATTATGCATTCTCTTTCTCTCGTAGAGATCACAAGAAAGAAATAATATCTGTTTTTGTCCATTAATTTATTTTAATGCGCTTGAAGCAATATTTTAAACAGAATCAAAATAATATCAAATCTCAGTGTAAGGAAGATCTAAAAATCTAAATTAAGAAAGAATTGAAATATTCAGTTCGATCTGTTTTTATTATTATAAAATTATAAAATATATTGTATAAGTACAAAAATATTAATTAAGAAAAAATTGAAATATTCGGTTCTATCTATTTTCTTTATTATTTTTTAAATAAAATGTCCTATTTAAATTATATAAATTTTACCATTTTGTATTTTAAAATTAAAATATTTATGCCAATTTTACACTTGTGTAACTTGTCATGGTGTAGTTAAATAGCAAAAATGTACTACTAGAAAAATGTGTTTATATATGGTTTTACGTATTTATATTTGTTAAGCTAAACCTGATATAATTAAAGAAAAGTGTGTCTTTAATTTTAAATAATTGCAAATAACATTTTTTAAAGTAATTAGTTCTAAAAGTAAAGAAAACATGAATAGACTCGTAAGCACCCATGCATTCGCCAGACTCTTTTTTCTGTCGCACTCATTTTTTTGTCGCTCTCTTTCTACAACATTTCTGCGGATGCTTTACCCGCAAGACTCGCCTGTCCTTCAATATAATTGTTCGCTCAGACTAACCATACCTTAGACAAAGTCTGTCGTATTCAAGTCAATGCAGTGTTATGAAGTAGAGAGAGTTAAAGTAAGTTGTGGGTGAGACGGATGCGCGGCAAGGAGCGAGTATCCATTGATGTTATGCAAGTTGCAAACATTTGTATAGTTATTCTTATATTCAATTACTTACTGTTTATACATCAAAGTAAAGGTTAGTTTTTGACATATTAAGTGTTTTGTATACGTACTTTTGTGTTTAAATAAATAAAATGCTCGTGTCTAATAACTGTCATCAACAAAAATGCAACCCGCATAACACCAAGGGATACTAGCTCTTTGCCGCGCACCCGTCTCACCCACAACTTACTTTAACTCTTTTTACTTCACAACAAACGCCGTTGTTCTCCGTCTAAGGTATGGTTAGTCTGAGATAGTTCGTGGCACGAATAGACCATTTTAAAAATTCATTGCGCATGTGCAAACGTTAGACGGAGATAAAAAAAGTTAGTGCCGTATACTCATCTTTGTTGCCGTATACTCATCTCTGTTTATGATTTGACAAGTGACAGTTCGATTATTTTTGTTGGTTAGTATTTGTTTCTTCATTGAAAAGTAATTAATAATAGTAATTGTGACGGGTACTATATGCTGTGTACAGGGTTGTAATAATAATTTAAAAAAAAACCAAGAAACATTTCATTTCACTCTTTTCCTCAAAATGTGAACAGAAGAAAAGAATCATATTAACATAATTTATAAATAACTGATGAATATACTTCATTTATTTTGATGCTACAATAAGTTTTCATTTTCACTATAAACATTTCACTTACTTTGTACTTAAATTCATTTTGAAATATCTCGTTTGCCGCCATTTGACGGCACTAAGTTATTAGTTCAGAAAATAAACACCTAGGGGTCGCGGACATTTTTAAAATGGTCTATTAGGAATTTGAATGAAACTGTGCTTGCACGAAGCAGTGCATGAAAAAAGCATTACGAATATAAGGCAATAGTTGAATATTATAGAACTGCAGTGTCACCCGTTTTTAATTGAGAATATAAATTTATTTAAAATTAGTAATATAAACAACTGTACAAAAATATATAAAAAATATAAAGTACTTAAAAATAAACTTCGAACGTTGCTTCAAAAAATTAAAATATAAGTTCGTCTAATATACTATATTCCAACCACTTATGATGATGAAACCAAGACTTTTGCATCCTCGCCACTTGTCAATTTTTTTTTGTTCGTACTTGGATATCGTCGGTTGTACTGGTCCTGTTGTTAACTCTGCGCGATGTCTTGAGGGCCAACGACAGTTTTTAACACCTGATTTTCAACTAAAGAATAATTTGTTGCTCATGATCTCAGACTAAAAAGAAGTAGACAAATTATGCCGTATTCAAGTCAATGCAGTGTTGTGAAGCAGAAAGAGTTGGAGTAACTAGCTGGTGAGGCGGGTGCGCGGCAAGGAGCGAGTACACTTTGATGTTATGCAAGTTGCAAACATTTGTGTAATTATTTTTATATTCAATTACTTACTTTTCATACATCAAAGTAAATGTTAGTTTTTGACATATTAAGTGTTTTGTATACGCACGTTTGTATTTAAATAAATAAAATGCTCGCGTCTGATAACTGTCATCAACAAAAATGCAACCCGCATAACACCAACTGGTACTAGCTCTTTGCCGCGCATCCGTCTCATCACTCAGTTATTCTAACCCTTTCTACTTCACAACAAACGCCGTTGTTCTCCGTCTACTTATGGTTAGTCTGTGACGTTTTTGTGGCGTAAAAACAGCTGTTGATGAACTATTTCTTGGGACGAGAAATAGTTCATTTTTGTAGGTGGCGCAGTGTTCTTTCCCGGAACAGCTGTTTAAAAACGTCACAGTGTCACGTGAGTGCCCGCATCCTATTGACAACTCCAGCGTTCTGATACGCCAACTAACGGTAAAAAATTAACTTCTCTTGGTGGGACTGATTCATTTATTGTGCATGTTTTTATAACGTTAATTTTAAATTTTTATATATGAAAAACTTAAAAAAGAAAATATAACACAATTTGTTGCTTTTACAGATGCAAATTCGTCTAAATTATTGCAATATATGATTAAAGAATCGTCCTCAGTTAGTAATTTGTGATACATGTTTCGGCAGTAATTTTACACTACTAATTTCATACATTAATAAACTATCGTGACAGTGATCAATATGTAATTTAAATTTAGATCTTCATTTAACAATTAAATCACGTTCTTGTAGTTTTGTATGCCGGCCTGTAGAAATAATTGTAATTCGGAACCTTCAGAACGTGCAATTAATAAATGTTGTAAATAATTGTCTTTTCTGATTTAGAATTGCATGAGCAATTTAGAATTGGTATAGGAGAATATTTTATTTCTGAATGCTGATGTTTTGCAGTCCACAGATATTTCAAGTCCGTTAGAGAAATAAGTACTAACTGTTCTACATCCGTTCTGAAAAATGTAATAAAAACTCAAGCAGAAAAATAAATTTTCTAGTTTCATATTTTGGCAGTAAAAAAATTCGAACAATAAAGAATCTTCATATAAAATATTTTTACAAAACATACAATTTTTTTTTGTATGAGTCGCTCTATTGAGTTAATATTCGATGTTTACATTTCTTAAATTTGAATTTTTGATACTTGAATGCATACTACTATATTTAGTATGTGTTTTGTAATCACAAATTATATATCTATGCGAAAATAAAAATAATCATGCCAAAAAAATATTCAATTTGCCTACGAAGGAGATGATGTATCCAGAAATATAAATTTATAAATAAATATTCGTGTCAAATTGTCTAATTTGTTTGATATAATGATATAAATGCATTTTGTATTTGAATTCTACGAATACATCTGTCATTCAAGAAAAGTATTATAAATAAACAAACCAGAAAAAAATCAAACATTGAATGACAATGACTGTAGCTACGACCATAGTAGGACGTATCCAGCTCCCGCTATAAATTTGCGATGTGGCTAAATGATGACGTCATCGATAATGTCATAAATTTTTTTTATTTATACCACCAGGTGGATCCATGTTTATCGATGTGGCTACCGTTGTTATAATGGTTATGCCAATTAGAATAGACCCCCTGTTATAAATAATTTGAACATTGTTATTTTATAATCAGTAGTTAATTATTATTTTTTAAATAGTCAAAATTTATTTAAATTTATTATGCTATTATTACAAACTTCTTAAAGCAATTAATGGCAAGATGCACCAACAATTTTAAACTTAGTTTAATTTAATGAAAGCAATTCGAAGTCACATTTTTTTTTATGAAACTTCATCTAAATTAAAAACAATGTTTAGTTTTAGAAAGTATTAATTCTTATTCATTAAACTGTAGAGTTTAAAAAAATTTGTGACGTCATACAGAAATGTGGATCTGAAACAGTGGCGCTCGTATATAATTATTGTCACATAAATGATGTATATAATTATTTTAAAAAATATCTAAAAAAAATTGTATTCTTTGTTATAACCAAACAGATAATAGCTTGGGAACTATTAAGTGAAACTTTGTTATTATTCGATTGTATCAGGAAGTGATGTTTTTTTGTTAGGTTATTATTCTAAAAATTAACTATTTATATTATTGTTTTTCTGTGGTTGCTACTTCAAAATTTTGTAACAAAGCGGAGGATGCCCATCGCGAGCGCGAATTATTAGATGTGAATACAAAGATTCGCGGTTACTATTAATTTATTAAATCAGAAGAACGCGCCATAAAACATAGATATCTTTATTTAACATGAATTACTATAATACGAGTTAATATATAATAAAATAAAACTAGAAACATTTATAATTAACTAAACGATAATTAAATGCGCGCGAAGCGCAAAACGGATTCGACGTCGGTCACATCTTGACCGGCCGACAGAGCAAACCTGACTTGACTGACTGCTACCAGAGAATCTTAAAGTAAACGAGAAGTGAAACTTAATGGTAATAAATAGAAACGCGATTGTGCTGCCTCCCGTGTCCTCCTGGCAAACTAAAAACACACACACACACACACGTGCACACATATATTCAAATAAAAAGCGCGAATTTTCAAAAATGACATGTATATTTGAAAAAAATTAAACAAATATATAATATAGAAAATTAATACAATATATTGCATAAAAAAAACTTACAATAAAATAAATATAGAAAATAAAAGAACATTCTGAAATATAAAATAAAAGTAATAAACAGTGAAAAACAAACAAATATAATCTATATCCTAGAAAATTATCACAATACATATCAGTCAATTAATTATATAATAATAAAACAGATTACTTTGTTTTGTGCAAAATTTTGGAATATTTCATTTTGCATTTATTTTTTCTTTTTTCTTGCGAACTTTCATGTCTTTTATCTTTACAATATTTAAAAACTATGAAAGGTAAAGATATATGTAAAAAATTATTTATGAAATTATTTCTGTGTTCTAAACAGGAATACCAATCACTAAATATATTTTTTTTAACAATTGACGTTAATTTGGTAATAAGATCAAAATCACAACCATGATCTTTTAAGTACAAATAAACAATATCATATATATTTTTTAAGTATATCATAATATTTTCAGTGGTATATTTTAAACATATTTTATCCTGTTTATGCTCTTTAAATAATGTAAATAAATGACTGGGTCCTGGTTTGTCAACAAAAATATTAATTTTACATAAGTCACACTGGGGGATGTCCATTTTATTTATAATGTATCCGCTGACGTATGCTAATGTTTGATTTTCTATATGATTTTCTGGTTCGTTTTCTTCGGACTGGGTTGAATTAATTTCAAAAATAATATCCTCACTTAAATTAACATTTAATTCTCTCGCAATATTCGTATTTGTGTGATAGGGCATTAATAATTCTTTAAAATTATGAAACAATATAGCATCGTCTTGTTCACAATTTGAATTTTTCCCAAGAGGTGCAGTTACACCACTTAAAACAGATGTTTTGAGTGCACTGATAAATTGATAACACAGTGGATTTGTATTATGCATCCCGTGTTGTCTTATTACAGAAAATAAATTTTCTATGGGGTCCTGATTTAAACAACGCATATTTAGAAATTTAAGTCCATATTTCTGCAATTCGGTCCACAACATCTGAATTGCTGTTAATGTTGTGATCCAACCTTTATTAAATTTATATTTGTGGCTAACTACCTCCATTGTTTGTTTATTTAAAAATTTCCACTGCTCTATTTGTTTGATTATTTTAGACCAAAATTTGATATGAAGTGAATTTTTTGAAAGTACACATCTGTACAATTTATTTTTATTTTGTCGAAAAGTTGTGCCATTCATACTGTCAAATAAATTGTCCATATCATGTACAAATTCTGCTGTAAATATAGCTTCGGCAGGCATTTCTGGATGATTATTAGAAGTATATGTTTCTATCCCAGCAGCTACAGTATTGCTTAATTGTTGAGCAGCAACACTAACTTTCATTTTAATTCGAGGGTCTTTCAATACAAAATATTCTGGTTTTAATTTGTGTGCTTGCTTAAAGCGTTGTTTTTGATCTAATTCAAAAAATTTGTAAATATATTGCCATTTTACTACTTTATTTTGTTCAAACATGATATTGTGCGTTAGTAAGGCATTTCTTGTGTTTTTTAACAGATGCGGTGGATCAAAAATCGTAAATACTTTATTTTCGTTTACAGTGAAATATGGTCTAATCTCAGAATTATTATTATTATTTTCGTGCTGTAATAGTCTTATTGCTGATTGATTTGTTGCACCCTGATCACAAACTGTTGCTACAATCTGAACACCTACGACAAGTAACTTTTCTATAATATGAATGATTATGGACTTGAGATGTTGAGTTTGTATGGTACCACGTGTAAAAAAATATGCTATGGGCTGTTTAAAACGCGTATGAATTCCTCGTATCATAAAGACTAAAGCATGGTTTGCTAACTTTGTTGATCTGCCTAAAAAGCCTAAATCTTCATAACCCGTAATAGTTCCTGTGTATTTATTAAACTGCAAACCTTCAGATAAACTTATTTCATCAAATAAGAGGACAAAAAGTTTGTCAATTTGCTTGAGCCTTTTCATTTTTGTTTCTATAAGTTTCAAAATGGGATCACTAAGTCCGGGTTCAAAAGGCATACAACTTAAAAGATTTTGCAGTGTTCTCTTCGTGGGGAAAGCCAGTTGTTGTTCTAAATATCTATAGCAGCGTGGGCCTCTTTTATACACTGCTATCGCAAAAATTTTATCATCTAATGTCCATCTTCGACCGTGCTTCTTTATGTTAACATTTTTAAATTGTGATTTTATGAAAGCTAATGGTATGGGCCTCATTTGCAGTTCTAATTTATCAATAAAATCGCTGGATATAATTTTTTTCATGTTTTTTGGTGTATATTTAATTTTTGATAATTTCTTTTTTAATTTATTTACTTTAACAGATTCTTGTCGGTAATATTTATATAATTTTTTCTTACGTGGTGTCATATTTTTATTGTTTAATCGCATTTTTCGCAAAATTCTTTTAGTTTCAGGACCAACATTAACTGATGTTTCTGGAAGTGAATTTACTGAATCTTTATTATTTCCATTCTTAATCTTAACCACTTCACACATGAAACCATTTTCCGTTTTAATAAATTGTATTTGGTCATGTATATCTAATAAACCTGTTGTGCAAAATCGTGGCCGCTTGGCTGATGATTCATTATCAAAAATTAATTTTCTTTTTACACCTCTAGGTTGTGAGAGAGAAAAATGTGCTGGCGTAGAAACTATTGCAGGTACTACAGAAACATTTTCTGAATCTGGAACTGCACTAAATATTAATCTGTTTTTGTTACTGTTCGTAAAAGCACTAGCATTAAAATGTTCTTCGCATAAATAAAAGTTTTCTGTATTTGTATCAGAATTTATGCAACAATTTTTTCTCCAAATATTGCACCGTTCTTTGTCTTTTGGAAACTTAAAAAAGTGTTTATTGATATATTCTGTATTATTTAAATTAATTCTGTAACTATTTCCACATGATGGATATTTACAAGAATATTTGATACGACCAGGTACCGACATGTTTTGTAGAATAAAAAATATTATGATATTCTTAAAAAATATATAAATAAAGATTTAATTGTACTTACATTTTTCGACTAGATACATACTACACAGCTTAAAAAATTCTTCCTTTCATTCGTTCCCTCTTCACCTCTATTCTTCCAACTGCAAAAACAATCTACATTAGCTCTATATATTTCAAAACTTAAATAATTTTATGAATTATATTGCTTACCTTTTAAACATTTTAAACGAAAATCTGACAGACAACAAGGAGTATTTAAAAAGTCATTATGTCTCTGTACACATACATATTTCTATAGCTTCTATCAACTGCTTTTTTTCCAACTGCAAAAACAATCTATATTAGTTCTATATATTTCAAATCATCAATAATTACCTACCTTCTAATAATTATAAACGGTAAACTGACATACAACAATGATGATTTAAAACAAAAAACTTTTCACTGTTCACGTTCATACTTGTATCACTTCTGTCAACAGTTTGTTTACGTTCTGAGAGACGGTTTAAATTTGAAATTCGCCAACAGAGCCATCTATCGTCCTCCTGGCATTCTAAAATATGTTTCCAATTTCTCTATACTACTTTCATACGGGTGACTGCTACCGCTCAAAAACAGACACTATGTTTTTGAGCGGGGATGAAGGGTGGTATTTTGGGAATGCAACACATGGCCGAAGACTGCAGATGATCACACACATTCGTTGCCACGATAAGATTTTTCTGAGAATCTTATCGCACAAAACAGGAAAGCAAACTAATAGAATATCTGCGTCAACTCAAAAACCACCTTGTTACAATTTGCGCGAAAATGACTAAATTAGTATCTATATAATTGTATAGGATACATTGTAATGTGTCTTACAAATTTCAAGTAAATTCTTCGGCAAAAGTGCCGACGTTATTTTAAGTTAAATATTGTGGATTTCAATACTCCCTAAAAATGATTAAATCAACCAGTGCTTTTAAACTATTACTAAAAATATTTTCTAGCTTCAAACCTCAAGCATGGATGTAACCTACTATTATCAGGACATAAAAAATAGTTCTTTGCGTAATTTAATCTTATCTCACTCTTTGTAATTTTGATACATTTATGACATTTATACCCCTTCGCGATTAGCTTCAAATCTCTGAATTTTTTTTAAGATCATTGATAAGTAGAGCGCGGATTTTAAGCATTTTGTTTATTGGTTGTATTATAAGCAGAACATATTTTCTTTGATACTTGAACGTTTCATGAAAAATGCTGCCGTTTGACATCACTTTTATTTTGCTTATTTTGTTTTTTCGTAGATTTAAGCTTATTATTACTTATAAGTGCTTATTTTTGCTTATTAATGCTTATTTGAAATATATTGTGGTATTGATCAATTTTTAAATAATTTAATGCTTTATTTTTTTTATATATTAATTTGTATTTCGTATTTGTCAAATACACAAGTCGACGAATTTCACTTTCTCCTTCAATTAAAGAATGTCATCGTATTTTAAAAAGTAATATTCGAGAACAAAATTTAGCTTATCTACAATCAAATTATGCATTTGTCTGCCACTACATAGAAAAAAATTGAACAACAAAATATGACGCTTATAGATTCTGTTCATATAATATTAGATTTTCAAAAAAGGTAAAAGATGTTAGAGGACAAATTGGACACATAATCAATAAAAAGTTCGAAGATGTTTTACGAAGGAATGAAGGGTTTGATACACTCTACATAATTTCCATCGTGATACAAGGTAATCATAGGGTTGATTTCAAAATAAATGTCCCTTTGAACATTTTTAAGTATGCTTCAATAACGTCTTTAGATGTAGAAAGGAGCTTCTCCATTTATTAATTATTCTAAAAACAATGTTTAAGTCTGATTAAAGCTATTATTTACATTATTATTTTATTGAAAGATATAAATATAATTTAAAAATTAAGTACTGTTTTTCTTTGCTGTAGTGTTTATAACTTTTTGCACCTTTTATAGCGTTTTATAGATTTTTGCGTTTTTTTGCGACTTTTCGCCTTTTCTTGCTTTATTTTTCGTTATAGGTGCTTTTTATTCGATTTTTTGTGCTTGTCATTATAGTGGTGGAGGAATTTATAAAAAAAGCTGAGTAGTACTGTACTTTAGAATATTTTTATGAATTTACAGTTGAAAAACGTCAAAATTTATTTAACAGTTTTAGCACATGTCACATAAATCCGTAGATTGTAGTTCGATAGTTTGATACTTTTTGCAATGGAAAGTGTAAAATTGAAATGAAATAAGTGACACAAAGTAAAAAATCTGGTGTGCGCACCACACAACTTTCTTATACACAGCATATTTAATATTTAGAATATATAAATGTTATATAATATTATTAAACATGTAATTTAGTTTATCAGTAATTCAGCATTTATCTGCATTTATTAAAATTTTGGGATTTTACTGATTTCTTTTTAATTTTCATTACAGATAATCATCTTCCTAACAAAACTTTATATAAATAAACTTATATTAATAGAAATGTAAAATGACTTACTATTTGATCAATGAAAGTGATATAGCATCAAAAACGTTGAATTAAACAATTATGACTTGCTCCTTGCGTTTGACAATTATTATTTGACATATAAATGTTATGCCCATGACACATATAGCATTAAAACTGAGTCACTTCCAAAACGGTTGACACATATAGAGTCGATGTTTCTGATAGTCAGAAATAAATATTTGTTAATTTTAACGTGTTATTTGTTAATTTGTGTTATTTAAAATATTTATCGACTATTAAGAAATATAAAAACTATAAACTACGAAATATATAACAAAAAATTAAATTTAAAAAAATTACATGAACTATAAATGAAATATAAAAACTTAAAAGTATCTAACTATATATAAAGTAAATGAATTTAACTATAAAAATGTACTAAATATCAAACAAAATCATAAACAATAATAATTCATACGTCAAACAAAGTGAAGATAGCGAACAAACCAGCATCATAATGAAGTTGGTTTTCGGCAGTCTTGACTGCGTTGAGGCGTTTCTATTTTTGGCAGTCAAATGGTAGACTCGGAGTTTAACTCTATATGTGTCATAGGAATTAAAATGTTTTTTTTTTGTTTCTATTGCTACTATGATTATTAGTTTAAGAATCCCAATTTATAATAGCACCGCCACACGGTGGTATGGTATTTGAAAATTCACTAGACCACCGGGTGGATTTCAGCAGTCTTGTCGCAGTTTATACTCTATATGTGTCATAGGCATTAGTTATTTGATTAACTGATTATTTGATTATATATATATATATATATATATATATATATATATATATATATATATATATATATATGCCTCTCCTCCTCAACATACCTTCACTTGATTTTGATAATAAATTCATAATCAGCGACTCCAAAAACCCCTGAGTAACAAATTTTAGATAAATTCTATAGTTTTCAAGTATTTTTATATTTGTAGTCGCCATTTTATAACCGCCATTTTGAAATTCTCAAATTTTGATAACAGATTCGTAATTAGTGACTCAAAAACTCTTAAGCAATTAGTTTATATATATATATATATATATATATATATATATATATATATATATATATATATATATATAAAGGGTCCGAAAGAAATATTTTGCCTAGGGCCCCAAATATTTTAAATCCACTTCTGCCTACTTGTACTGTACTGCCTAAACTTCGATTTAAATAATAATTAAAATTCTTTTCCTTTATTTTATTACTTTCTTTCATCGTAACGCCATCTGTTATCAATCAGTGGAACTTCACCTGATATGTCAGTGTGTGTTATGTTCAACTTTCCATAGTAATTTATGATTTTTTTATGGTTATTTTCATATGTGGTCGTCTGAAAAGATATTTTACAATAATAAATAAAATATATTTTGTAAAGTTAATATTGTACATTCTAATACTTTATGTTTAGCGTCAGTCACAGTAAAATTAATGAAATAAATGGTTTAATACAGTATCCACAGCTAATTAATAGCATTTATTTTGCAATGAAAAATTATGAAAAAATATAACATACTTATATTTTCCCTCAAACTAATTGCGCATTGCAGTATTTGCCAGTGTTTTCTTTATGATTGTAAAATTTTAGTTGTTTTTTTATTATAACAAAGGTACCTACTTATAATAGACTTGAAAGACTAATGAATATACGCAAATATGACCCTACGATTCTAACTGTATAATATATTGCTTAAATTTGTTTCAGAAAACTTCGAACTTCGAAAATCCTATTCACATATGTTCTTCATGCCACCCAACGCTTGATTTATTTTACACGTTTAAGAAAAAGTGTTTAGAGAACTTTAATCATTTGAAAAATTACATAAGAATATTAAAACAAACCAACGACTTGCAGAATTCGATATTCAGTGAATTACAAATCAAAATAATTAATTATGAACAAGATCAAATAATAAAGCAAGAGAGTGATATTCATTTAAATATTAAAGAAGAACTTGAAGAACCACTATTGCCTTTCAGCGAAACAAGAGAGCAAATATTCAGTGAATTACAAATGAAAATATATGTTAATAAACAGCGAGAAAAAGAAGTGGAAGAAGTAAGTGAACTATCATCGAACGAACAAAATGATCACAAGTTTGATGTAGAAGACATCGACATCAAAAACGAATCGGTAGCCTATGAAGACAACACAGATCTTTATCAACAACTTAAATGTGAATTACTAGCGGATTCTGTTCAAGATGGCGGTCCATGTACTAGTACTAGCGAAGACAACAGACTATCCAGTACTCTTACAAACAATAAGTTTGCAGAAAAGAGTAATTTGGGGGAACATAAGACATATCATTCAGGTATAAAAGATTTTGAGTGCTTAGTTTGTAATAAAAATTTTGCACACAAGAACAGTTTGCATGTACATATGAAATGTCATGCAGGTATTAAAGATTTTGAGTGCCCAATTTGTAATAAAAAGTTTGTAACAAAGTGTCATTTGAAATTACATATGAAATATCATTCAGGTGTTAAAGATTTTCAATGCTCAATTTGTAATAAAAAGTTTGTACAAAACTCTGACCTGAAGATTCATATGAAATGGCATTCTGGTATTAAAGATTTTGAGTGCTCAATTTGTTGTAAAAAGTTTACACAAAATGTACATTTACAAGTACATATAAAATGTCACTTAGGCATTAAAGATTTTGAGTGCTCAATATGTAAAAAAAAGTTTGTAAGTAAGGGTGCTTTGAATGTACATATAAAATATCATTCAGGTATTAAAGATTTTGAGTGTGCAATTTGTAATAAAAAATTTCTAAGAAAGTATAATTTGAATTTACATATGAAACATCATTCAGGTGTTAAAGATTTTGAGTGCTCAATGTGTAAAAAAAAGTTTGTAGCAAACAAAATTTTGAAAGTACATATGAAAAATCACTCGGGTATTAAAGATTTTGAGTGTTCCATTTGTAATAAAAAGTTTGTAACAAAGTGTAATTTGAAGTTACATATGAAAAATCATTTAGACAATAAAGATTATGAGTGATAAAATAATGCTTTATTTTCAAATATAAAATTAAAAAACAACTGTACTTACTACATTGAATAACAAAATAAAGTACATATAGACATATTACATAAATCTATATTAAAGTCAATAGTAAATCTAAGAAACTGTGAAAAATACGGTGATTTTCCTCTGTTTAATGTTCGCTCCTTCTGCCTTTTTGGCTCGTTTTTTCATTTCCGATAGAATTAGAATATAGTGTTCCGATTCATCATTTTCTGCAGCCCACTTCAAACACCTTTCAAAACTTCTAACTGCCTCTTTGTGCTTTACATGTCCTGGTATCACTTCTACTTCTTCATCGGAGCTTCATTCATTCTGAATATGTTCCAAAATATCCATATCATTTGTGGATTCCCATGATTTTTTATGTCCAATAGTCCATTCAAGAGCTTCTTGTCGTATGACATCTTCAGAAATTTGGTGTATTAGCGCAGTAACTTCGTTTATTTATCTTTCTATACCCTTCAACTCCATTCTGTCCCACTGTAATAGTGGAAGAATATCGTTTTCAGTCCAACCATCAAGAAGTGGTGTAAGAAATTTAGAATTTTAAAATGTCATGTCAAATTTCAATGAACAAAAATTGCTTAAAATTTACCAAAGAATATGTATGAACTTTTTAGAATTTTCTGAGACATTTAAAAATTTTCAAATAAAAAAAAATTAAAATATTAAAAATGTGTCAAAAAATTCGGATAAATTTCGCAAGTATTCTTTGATGAATCCTAATAATTTTTTGTTACAAAAAAATTTTTTCGTAGGTCGTCAGTATATATTTCTGGATTAAGTAAATACAAGATTTTCATTGCTCAATTTATCAAATATCACTCAGGTATTACAAATTTTGAGTGCTCAATTTGTGATAACAAGTTTGTATAAAAATTTGAGTTGAAAGAATACATCTAAGGCGTCATGCAAATCATGATTTTATAAGAGTAGTAATTTAAAATAAAATATATAAATATTCATGGTATTTATTAGTAACTTTAATAAATTATTTTTTTTTAATTTTTAAGAATCTTAATCATAATAATGTTCGTAACTTCAAACCTGTCTGTAGGTATTAATGGTATATTTAAAAAAAAATTGTAATTGCATTGATAAAATAAAACCATTAAATTTAATGCAGCTATTATTTAATATTTTAAAAGGCACAGGTATTTTAATCACAAATAAATTTATTTGGAACACATCTTATTTTTGTGTGACCAAAATTAATGTTTGTAAGAGGCTGATTTAATAATATGTGCATTACAAATCCACCCTTCGTTTTAGAAATTAATAAAGAAAAAACTTGTCTTTAAGAACTTTGGTATGTTGGTATAATATTTTGTAGAATTTAGTTGTATTTTATGTATAATTTGTATGTTATTAAGACGAAATGTTGTATTTGAAACAGGAAATAAAAAAATCTAATCTTACCTATATTAAAGTAGTGAACTAGTAAAACAATGACGACGTTTCGGATACAAGGTTCATGTCCATTTTCAAGTAAAATTTAATAACCACTAGTGGTTATTTACCAAAAATAATTTGTCAAAAAACTTTGTTACGTACTAAAAATTTAAATTATAAAACTGATGAGTATGCAACATTGCATCAATCAGACCGTGTTCGTTTTTGCACTTTTATCACCCTAATATACCAAATCGTAAATTTGTGTCATAAATGACGACATTATTTAGGATTTTAGTTATTAGATTTTAGGATTTGTAAGAGCTCACTGCGTCTTGAAGTTGGTGAGCACTAAATTAAAAATCGTTATGGTCAAACGAGAATAATTTTTGCAATTGATTGACAAATAGAGGATTTGTTACTTAAGATGATAAAAGTGCAATCCGAACACGGACTCAAGTCAAAAGAGTCAATGCCTCGCCACCTAAACTTCATACGGCCGAATGTCCACCCGACCGAAAAACCGCCACGCTGAAATGTTCTTCCACCACTTTGTCCATCAGACCGAATCTAGTTCTGTCTTTCTTTTTCATGGATGCACGTCAGATCGACGTCAGACCTATGACGATTATTAATGATGGCGTCACCCAGTCAGTAAAAAATAATTTCATAGATGGCACTATGCACTAAAGAAAACTAGGGTATCTCAAATAGAAGAGGTAAAGACATGATCAAGGTTGCCGCCATTAGTCTGCCAAAAACATTTATAAGACATAGGAATATACTAAATTTCTATTTTTATTGAAAATTTTTTATAATAAATATAACCTATTTTACTATTACATTATTAAAATATATTAAATGATCTTAAATCAAAAAGTATATGATTTATTTTGTCATAGATTTGCTACTATATTGTTTTCCAGTGTAAATTTTCTTTTTACCAGCAATTTTTAATCTGTATACTACAAAACTACAGAACTCTAGAAATTATAGTATTTTTTTCGCTGTTATTTAAATTTAATTCTTGAATTTTTAAATTTTCTGGGATGTTTATAGGGTCATAAGTCTGAATTGTTATTTTCTATTGTACAACAGTTACAAATTCTGATAAAAATTCTCGATCATCTTCATTGTAACTTCCTCTTGACGTATCTTTTAAATATTATAGGTGTAAATTATGGTGTATTTAATCTTATAATAACATTTCTGAATTAAATAACATCTCTCTTTAAACAAGATTCTTATTTTGTAGAATAAAAATATATTTAACTATATAAATTTAACATAAATGTTAAATATGTTTAGAGAAATCTTTAAAGATAAATTATATATAATTAAACAATAAAGTATGCAAATAGTTTAATGATACTAACCCCATATAACGCAATGTAATCTGACACTTATTTGGCAGACTAATGGCGGCTATAACGACCGCAAGCGAAATTCGACCTTATTTACGTTGCCACATCATGGCAGTACCCTTCTGTTTGAGGTACCCTAAAGAAAACCAAAGAAATATTGAATATAATGATTTGCGAGGTTATTGATTTATAAAATCCGTTAATAGAACAACAGAGACGCTCGTTCTTATAAAACTATTTAATTTACGATTAAAATTTCTTACCACTAATTTAACTGAAGATGTCAATCTTATTTAATTGAGCGAGTAAATCTAACATAAAACTGTTGGAAATGCATGATATTAAAATTTAATAGAAGAATATTAATTGACAATCAGTAATACAACTAAATGGTTAGAAATAATATCAGAATTAAAAGATAGGTTCCTTCAAAGATAAAATAATATTAATTTTTTATTTTTTAATAGGTATAATATTTGAACTAGATGTGTTGTCAGTGCAAGGTGGATATGTAAGTTGATATGTGTGTATCGTATGTGTTTGAAATACCATCAGACAATGAATCTTAACATAGGCGAAGGTTATCAACAGTATTCCAAAACAGAAGCAACTCTTTTTAAAATTGTAGTGAAAATGAGTATGTTTGAAAGACAATTTACATGAGTATGACTCGAAGTACGTTTAAATCTCACACCAGTAATTATCCCTTAACCTCATTGTGAAAACACATGCACCCCTTGTCAGTTTGTTTTATTTTAATTTAATAATAAATACATTCTATAACAAATAAATATATATTCCAAATTAACAAAAATAGGTACTTAAACATTTTTCAAAATTATTTTAACAATGAGTTCGGAAATCTTTTGCCTAATATGATAAACATTTTTGATTTCAAAATTTAAAAAATATTTTTTTTTCAAATGGTAGCATAAAAATAGTTATTTATTTAACTAGACAAAAAAGTAGTTTATCTAGTGACGCGGCTAAAGTTTTATAGCCGCGTTGATATGTCAAAACAATTAGGCAAATAACTAATGTGCAACACGTAGGACAAATATCTTTTTCCGTACACGACGAGCTTGAAATTTCGGTTATTTCTAGATTAAAAATGTCAGGCCCAATATGGAAAAATTTAGATTTTTCTTACTTAATGTTTTCTTTTCTTATAGAATGTTGTTTTTACTTTTTTAAGTACAGTATAAGAATCGTGAAAAAAATCGTTGACGAGATTTTCGCGGAAATACGTGTTTTGAGGTCCACTGAATCCGTTTTAATCATTTTCTCAATGATGTGTGTGTGTGTGTGTGCGCGTGTGTGTGTGTGTATATATCTCCTGCACGAGATAAGATTTGTTAACAAAACTTGGTAATTATAAGTTTCATGAAAATACGAAGAGCTGAGTTGATTTTGAATGAAATTGAAAAACCGGAAGAGGAAGTTTACTGGATACACAACAATAAATTACATTTATTTCTAAAATGGAATCTGTTACGAAAAAAAGTTTCAAATAAAAGATGTTAGCCAAAATATTTAGAACATAAAATGTTATTTGCAATATTTCAGTATATGCGTCCAATTTTGAGAAACACTAATTTATATATTTAATAATATATTCCAATAATCATAGTAGCAATAGAAACAAAAAACATAAACATGTTTAACATATATGTGTCAAATGCAAGGAGCAAGTCATAAGTGTTCAATTCAGCGTTTTTGATGCTAGTAAGTAATTGTATATTTCTATTAATATAAATTTATTTATATAAAATTTTGTTAGGAAGTTGATTATCTGTAATGAAAATTAAAAACAAATCAGTAAAATCTCAAAATTTATTTTAAAAAACGATACAATCAAACTAAAAGAATGTAAAATGAATACAGAGAAAAAGAAAATAATATTCGGAACAAAAATTTAAAAAGAAAAAGAGAAGATAATGACTATAAAAAACATGAAAAAAGTAAAAATAAAGTGAATATGAAACTGAAAAACTAAATTACTTGTTTAATAATATTATATAACATTCATATATTTTAAATATGCTGTGTATAAGAAAGTTGTGTGGTGACCACACCAGATTTTTTTACTTTCAGATGAAGAGTTTGTTTGTGTTGGTATAAATTGTTCCATGCAGAAAACTTAAATTTCATTAAAAGCACTCAACTATGAATGGTAATCTAAATGACATCTTTGACAAAATTATAAAAAGACGGGTCTACACTATCAGGAAAAAGATGACATACATGATGGTGACCGCGACTCTCGAACATAGGACTTTCATCTAAAATCATAATTTTGTAATTTTCTGCTTCCCTAATTATTTTAAGTAAAAAAGCTTCAAAGTTTAAACGCATAAATTTCTGCATCTAAATCAATACACACAATTAATTTGGCGTGTTTTTTAACGTCATAAATTATATCTAAAAATGACGAGAATTGCATCAAAACTATCGATAGCCATGGAATTGAAACAAAATTATACAAAAGTTTGACGTTTTATCTGTCAAAACTGCCAAAATATTTTTTTTATATTATTATCTTCAAACCAAACATTTGTTTAATTTTGTTTCCATCCCAATAGTTTTTAAGCAATTTTTGTTATATTCAGATCTAATTTGTGCCGTTACAAAGCACACAAAATTAATTGTGTGTATTGATTTAGTTGGAGAATTTTAGACCCTAAAATTGTATCCAAAACTATTTTGCTTGAAATAATTAGGGAAGCAGGAAATTACAAAATTATGATTTTACATGTTAAAGAGTCGCGATCACCACCCTGTATGTCCACTTTAAAAGATTTCTTACCACGCATCTATCAACATAGGAATCAAGAACATTCTGAAAAACACTAACATAATTGTTGCTAACTCAAACCAACATACGCTGAAACATTTATTTTCCAAATTGAAGGTTCATAAATTACCCGGCGATAAACAAAACGCCGTTTATGAAGTAGCATGTGGAACATATAAAAAACTTACTAGGTTACCACAGTAAGTTACTTAACCCATGGCACAGCGGCATTATGAAACACGTTCAGAAAACAAGACACAAAATCAATTACAAGAATGAGAAAAATCATCGTTGGAGAACCACATTCTTATAAAAAATTACTTCTAGATACATTGCATATAAATAAAAACAAAGACAACAGCTTAAGGTAGTACTAGCGTGAAAATTTTTTTTTCAGATCTGAATGAAATTTGGCGCACGTAAACAATGGATAGTCATACGCATCCTGTTAAAATATGAAACACATTCATCGTCTTTGAACAAATATATTCGCTTGTAAAGTTGAGTTCTTATAGACGGGGCTTATGGCGATCATCACGCAGAATCGCACATATTTGTTTTGTATACCTCTAAAATTTTGCAGTTTCATTTGAAAAACTCATATGATGTTCTAGAACTATCCATGTATATTGTATCAGTGTAACAAGACAAAGTCAGCACATTCTTAGTGAATACATTTAAGTAAAGTAGAGCATGTTGTAATGAGGTCAAGTATTCAAAATAATATTGTTTTATGTATTAGCTAACTCTTTGCTGACTTAGCACTTTGGAATAATGTATAAATAGGTTAGGTTAGTAAGTAAGAAGGACAGTCACAGAGAGTTAGTAAGTAAGAAGGACAGTCATAGAGAGTTACAATAGAGTCAGTAGAATCAAGAGAAGAGTAAAGTAGTCACGGTTGTGAGTGAAGAGTGTGTTCCAAGAAGACAGCGCAAAGCAGAAGAAACCTTGTATTAAATTACGTGTGAATAAATATTTGTTATTTGCTAAACCAAATTGTAAGTACAAACTGATTTCCAACAATCCCTAGTACTTGTCCTTTCTCCGGTCTGACAAGAACCCTTTTAAATTATTTGTTAATTCTCCTTTGAATAAGGGAGGGTTACATCAGAAGGAGAAAGTTTTTTATCGTTTAGTAATGGATATATAGCTATGCAAAGTCTTGTTTTTAACGAAAAATTAAGAATTCCAATTTATAATGGCAACACCACATGATGGTATGGTATTTGAAAATTCACTAGACCAACAACCTGTTAACAATTCATGATATTCAAATCATAATAGGTATAAAACACTTATTTTATTAAATTTTTATATTTTTATGAGCTTCAGTTTCGCCACTCGACAACCGATGGCGCCACCGTCACACTAGTACATGGCCAACTTCATTGAATTGCGCTACACTTATTATGGCCGTTTCATTTCATCATTTTGCCATATAAAAATTTGTCGTGAGTTTTTTTACAGTTTTGGTACGTCAAGTAATGCCGTCTAGTGCTTTTTATTTCAATTAAAGGAAAATGACAACGCTGTCAATTTATAAAAACAACCTTAAAATATTTGATAACTGAAGTTTATGTCATCAAACCAAACACATTTAATGGAACTTGGTATTTTATTTATACATTCAATATTATTAAATATTATGACTAGTATTCTGAGCTTTCGACTAAAGTGACTAGCTAGTCTAGACTAAGTGAATTTAATTTGACAACGTAGCATTATCTGTCACTTCAGGTAAATGATGCCGCCATATTGTCTACCTATTTAAAAATTTTGAAGTGTTTATAGGTCAAAAGAATGAAGTATTATTGAATTATTAGTGCCTACGGTTAGTATTTTACTGTAAAGATCGTATGATAATAAATATATAATGACTAGGCTTGTTTTTAGGATTTTTTCAATCAATGCAATCGGCAGTATTTTCAAATTTAGTTACGACGTATCTCGTCAGAGGCGCTAGTTGACGTACCCGCTCTGTAAATTTGAAACTAGGAATTTTAATGACATATGAAACGGCCATAATAAGCGTAGCGCAATTCAATGAAGTTGGCCATGACTAGTACTACCTTAAATGACAACACAGATATCAACGATACTATACGTTTCGTGTGCCCGTTAAACACGTTTCACACTAAGCATTCCACCATGTGACTTTTTCGTTTGAATTGTTTCCGATTTCCAAGATGTCTTCTTTTTATACTTTGACTTGTGTTTTTTGATGTGTAATGCGTTTTTAAATTTTTCTTCTATGTACTTTTTGGAATATTTTATTTGTTCGTCTTGTATTTTATAGCTGGACAGTCAGTCGAAAAGTCTAACAAATAAATAATTATAGAAGATTAGTAATTAGTCAGAAGTTAGGTTATCTTTTATTTTCTATTGTCACACGAGGGGGTATGAACATCGCGAACGCGAATTGTTTTATTGTGTATGAAATGTTTCGCGGTTACTATTATTTAATTAAATTTGAACGGGGATGAAGAGTGGTATTTTGGGGATGCAACAACACATGGTTGACGACTGCAGATGACCACACATATTCGTTGTCACTAAAATATTATCAAAATTTATATAATTCTAATGATATTACACGAGAACGATGTTTACGGCGTTGCTATGGTTTGTTTGTTGATTGCTTGCACATTGTTACCCTTATTTAAAAATATTTCACTAACTTCAAGATAATTTCTTCAAAATCGTCTAGATTGGAATACTACAGTGAGTGATTCTTCTTTATCATAAACACCTCCAAAGATAATTGAAGCTCCGGATCATGCTATGTTGCATCTATTTTCGACAATGACAATCAACCTGCTGCTGGTACTTCTAAAGCCTCCGAAATTGTTCTCAATAATATTACTGTTAATAATATGAACAGGTACGGAAGAAATCAATGTTTCTTTAGATAGTACAAAAGTTTCCTTTATGTTTATAAACATCAAAATATGCTACTGCATATTTATTTACTAGCGTTGGTTAATCGTATCTTCTTCTTCCATAAGCGTCTGTGGCCAAAATATGAATTCCGCGCTCGGCGCGAAATTTAAATCGCTCTCAAAACAACTTTCTTTTGACAGTTACGTAACGAAGCATTTTCCGAACTAGTGTTTCTTTGCTTACAGAAACGCACTTGGTCTGCATTCATCTTCTTTCCATACGTAACCAAGGCAATAATAGTTACGTAATAACAAAGAAATCGCACAGTTGTAGGAAAAATATCTTTATATAAACTTAATTCCCTGTATGAAAACGATTACGTCATATGTAGACGAGGTTATCATAGATACGATTAAATATAGCTATCTTTTTTTACTAATATTCGTACCTATGCGAATGGCATTAACGTATATCTTAATAAGAAAAGACACGTTACATGTTTTTTCACGTTCTATCACATTTATTATTTTAATCAAAACGTATGACAGTTCTTACCAATACGAAAATTTATATTTACTTTGTTCACATTTGTTTATAAAATAAAATAGAGACCCATGGTCATGATTTTGTTATTTTCTCACCTGTTATTTCTAAGTTTGTGACATTTTTTATACATAAATGCAGACTGAGAAATACGAAATAGCTAGAAAAATTTTGGGTAATCAAATGCAGAAGTGCGTTTGTCATCTTCAAGATTATTTTACGCTAGAGTTGAGAATCGAGGATCTTTAATTAATTTAACTTTAGTAGAAGAGGTAATATGCATTGTATTTTATATTTTCATATATTATTTATTTATATATAATAATAATACATATAAAAATATACATTCCTTTGAGCTTTATTTTACAAAATTACATATTTTAATAATGTAGGTACTATTTTTCGTGCGTTAAGATAAATTTATATTTGGTTTTTATTTAATATATGCAGAATTTATAAATTAATTAAGTTTTATTTATTTAGGGCCAGTTTTTCAATCAACGATTTACTCTCGATTAACGTTAATCATGATTAAATAATAATGGAAACTATGGTTACCATTATTATTTAATCATGATTAACATTAATCGGTGTTTGAAAAACTAGCCCTTAATAAATATTTTAATCTGACATTTAAATGTTAGGTTATGTTTTATAAATATCTATTCAATACAACAGGGGGTCTATTCTAATTCATAGCGTGATGTGGCTGTGGTTACGGCTATGCTTTCTCGTGACAGCTATACTCAATTGTCTTCATAGCGGGACTTAGTAACAAATTAGGAAATTATATTTTTAATACCAATATTAAAAATTTAATATAGTTGTCAGCCCTTTTATTTACAAATAAATATTCATGTCAAATTGTGAAATTTGTTCGATTTCATGATATAAATGCAGTTTCTATTTGAGTTCCATATCTGTCATTAAACAAAATTATTATATATAAACAAATCAGAACAAAATTAAACATCGAATGATAGTGTGGCTACGACTATAGCGAGACGGAGGTTGATTCTGTAACTTGCGTGACTACTTGCGGCACTCATACTAACACGATTTGTCACATGCATACTGTAAACCATCTGACGGATATTTTACGAACTTATTGATATGACGTCACGAGTTGCGAGACACGCAAATATAGTTGCGTGACCAACGTAGGTCCTGTTTCTAATTTGCGACACTATCTATCTCATTCTAACAGTATATCTGTCGTTCATTTTACAGTTTATTTGTGTTTTTCTAACCAAACTTCTGTGCTGTGCTTGAACAATTTATGACAAATTAATTATATTATATTTCTGTATTTATTAATTTAGCCCATAGAACAGTGTAACCTTGTAACTGTAATTTTTTTTAAACTTTAATCTTTAATTTTATTTATTGTCATGAGTTACATTAGCGTATATATTTTATTGTAACTTATCTAAATCTGTAATCATTAAAATTGTTTCAGATTATCGTTGTTTAATAATAATGGCTTTTAGCGGGCATTTTTTTACCAACACTAAATTTGGCGTGAAAACTTAAGACACGAAATTCCCCCATGAAAGTTATTAGAAAGAATACGGTGACGTCAGAAATTGTACTCACGCAAATATAGTCACGCAAATGCTAACACAAGATACAGAATCAACCTCCACTGTTCCCGCTATAAATTTTGCGATGTGGCTAAGTAATGAAGTCATACAAACTTTTTTATTTATACCGCCAGGTGGATCCTTGTTGTTTAGCGATGTGGTTACCGTTGCCACAGTGGCTTTAGGCGTTTTTCATTTGCCCTTTGGATCAGATCTATCTTAAATATACTGAAGCAGTTCACTTATTTATTTCGCTGACTTTATTTCCAGTACTAGAATTACAGATTCTAATTTACTTTAAAGTAATTCACCCCAATAAATGCATCAGTTTGCTTAATTCTGTTTATTTAGTCATATGTCGAATTTATCTGAACTGATTTAAATGAATCAACTGGCATATGGAATACAGCTTATGTCAATTAGAATAGATTCCATGGATACCGAATGTGACGTAATAGGTTTCATACAGGGAATAAAGTATATCAATAGTTATTTTTGCACGCGTTTCCAAAGGCAACCCGCGAAAAAGATATTTCAATAGTTACCGGCAGACAGCAGAAAGTTATATAGGTAACCATGGGACATGGGACTGTGTTTATAGTTAGTCTTCCAACTACGGCATGGCGCCAATAGTCTTTATGTGAAGACATCCATTTTAAGTAACTACAATATCGACAATCATTGGTTACTAGATTGTTCCTCGAGTTGTCATTTGTATGTATTTCAAATTTTTTAATCTGTCAAATATCCAATTATTTTTTAATAAATAATTTTATATAAATAATGTCGTCAACTAATATCAATTGTTGTATTAAAAAAACTGCACCGCTACTGGTAAGTAAGTGATCATATAATAAATAATAAGATGAGGAAGTCATAACATATTTTCAAGTTCACAAGGATTGGATAAAACTGCGATTGAAACAGTTCAAATTATAAATAAATTGTATATTTTAATAATTGTTTATATTGTATTTGTGAATTTTTATTTTATGTAGTTTAAATAAATATAAAATAATAATAAAAATTACAAGCTGCCTAAATATGTATATCGGGTTGCCTATATACATGACTTTAGTTAGACTTCCACTACTCAGATGGCGCAAAATACAGTCCCAGTGGGTAACATGGCAGTTTCTTATCTATAGTAGTATACTATGATCTGTGGTTACCAGGGATACAAACAAAACAGAAACTTGTCATATTGACAACAAATTTATTTTCAGTACTTATACGTTTTTTACTAATTTAAGATGCAATCGTAGAAAAAATTATGTGTTTATTACGATCGTAAAGTGTTTTTGTTTCTCTTTCGGCTCGTGTTGCAATAATTACCGTGCTCGAGTAACAAAGTATTAACTTTGCACTCTTAATACACAAATAATTATTTTCTTTATTATTTAATAACACATATTCTCCATTTATCATAACATATGTCGCACTAGCCCAAAGAATTTCGTTCGTTCGGCAGTTGATGCTGACTAATTTAAAATACGATGGAAATTAAACGAGTGTGCGGAAAATATTGTCGAGGAAGCTCATTACAAATATTCGCAATTGATTTGGGTGGTCGGACGTGGTATTCGTGCATTCCCTTGAATATTTGTAGTTACGCGAACAAGTACTCAATGTATGGATATTATTATTTTTAAATACAGAATACTTATTAGGTACCTGATATAGTAGTATTTTAATATTACCGTTATAGATAAATAATATAAAGGAGGATAAAATTTTGGTGTTTGAGAGATTTAAAGAAAATTTTGATCATCCGTGATTTTAGTTTTTATACAGCGCATTTTATTTCTTTCAGATAAATTTGGATCCGGGGAATCCTGTACACATTTGTTCCTCATGTCACACAACACTCCGTTCTTTTTACACGTTTAAGAAAAAGTGTTTGGAGAACTATAGTCGTTTGAAAAATTACATAAAACTATTACAAGAAACCAACTTCACCCAGAACCAGAAATTCAATGAATTACAAATTAGAATAATTAATTGTAAACAAGAACAACTGATAAAGCAAGAGAGCGATATGCATTTAAATATTAAAGAAGAATTTGAAGATTCATTATTGCCATCTAACGAAATAGAAGAACATATATTCAATGAATTACAAATGGGAATAAATATTAATAATCAGCGGGTAGTTCAAGAAGAACAGATGGAAGAAGTATTACTCTCATCAAACGAACAAAATGATCAGAAGCCTGATGTAGAAGACAACATTGACATCAAAGAAGAATCGGCTGCCTTTGAAGATATCACAGACAGAGAACTTTATCAACAACTTGTTAAGAACGAATCACTATTAGATCCTATCCAAGATTTCAGTCCAAGTACTAGTACTAGCGATAGTAATAGACCATTGAATAAGAAAGAAATTACGGTCGGCACTTACACTAACAATAAACAGTTCCAATATTCAGTTTGTAATCAAAAGTTTTTGAAAAATACGTACTTAAAAGTACCTATGAAATATTACTCAGGTATTAAAGATTTTGAGTGCTCAGTTTGTAATAAAAAGTTTATAAATCAGAGTTATTTTAAAATACATATGAAAATTCATTCAGGTATTAAAGATTTTGAGTGCACAATTTGTAATAAAAAGTTTGTAGTAAAGCAAAATCTGAAAGTACATATGAAATATCACTTAGGTATTAAAGATTTTGAGTGCCCAATTTGTAATAAAAAGTTTATAAATCAGAGTAATTTTAAAATACATATGAAAACTCATTCAGATATTAAAGATTTTGAGTGCACAATTTGTAATAAAAAGTTTGTAGTAAAGCAAAATCTGCAAGTACATATGAAATATCACTTAGGTATTAAAGATTTTGAGTGCCCAATTTGTAATAAAACGTTTGTAGAAAAGGGTAATATGGCGCAACATATGACACGTCATTTAGGTATTATAGAATATCATCGTAAAGTATAGTATATCGATAGGTAAGGTAAATAATTAATTAAGTTAATATATATATATATATATATATATATATATATATATATATATATATATATATATATATATATAATATTTAATGCATTTCAATATTTTGTATGTAACATAAAAACATTTGTATGCAGCATGTACGCGAAATGTATTTAACGCCCTCGAGTAATATATTTTCTTTTATAAATGTAGTAAATAAAAGAAGAGCTTCGGCTGAACTTCGCCATAAAGCAATTTATTATTATAATTAGTTCCTATGCCATTTGATTAGCGGCGCGATACATAAAAGCAAATATATTTTTGTATTTCTGTTTGCTTTTAAGTTTCGATATATCAAAGTTCTAAATAAATATATATAGTAGAAATATATTATAAAAGTAAGGTGACCATTTATGTTTGTAAACAAAACCCGACACATTAAAATATATATTTTTTTAATTTTCTACAAAACTCACAAATAGATAACATGTTTTTGACAAAAGTTTAAACAAGTAGCATTTAAATTTAAACAAAATAAAAATTTACTTATTTAATAAAATAAGAAAATAATTGGAAATTTTTTTCCAACATTTGTCTAATAAATAGCCGCGTCTATAGTTAAGCGCTGAACTGACAAGCCACTGATGATGACCTAACAGTTTATTCACATGTGTTGTAATTTTTGTGGAACTTAGACAAGTGTTGGGAAAACAATTTTCATATTATTTTCTTATTTTGACTCAGTCATCGCAATTGACATTTTGTTTTTATAATTATTTAATAGTTTTTTTTTTCTGGTATAAAATTCGGAAGTAAAACATTTTATCCCTAGGTAAATAATATGCATATTATTCCTCTAGGGATCTAAGTAAAATACAATAGAGTATAATGAAACAAATAAAACCCTAAGAACTTATTTATTTACATTCATAGGAAAAGATACAAAAGCATAATTATTGGAACAAATATTAGTCAATGTTGTAATTTAGAAAACATGACATTATAATGTAGCACAGAATGTTGAGGATTTATAATTTTTAGATTTTTCGTCAAAATACGGCAACATTACGTTTTCGTATAAATTCGTGCTTTCTTCGGCATACCATTCTCTAAAACGATAATAGCCTGCATCGAACAACTTTAGATTCCGTTGATTGGTAATATGGAACGCCGTTGAACGTTTTATTAGACCCGCTAAACATATTTTAAATTTTTAATTCACCGAAACTTATTTTTAAATAAATAATTTTAAATATTATTGTCGTTCTCTAAAATAAATAAAAATATCCGTCATAAAAAAAAAATATATATATATCATCATGCCTTCTACCCATTACTGGGTGTGGCACTCTGCCGAAGCAGATCTCGGTAAGTGATATATTTTGTGCGTGAAGTGCGGTTACCAGTCGTCAAATCTCGGCCCCCCCAAAGATGTTAGTGGTGGAGGAGCCACAGGGGTAGCTTTTGAAATTATGAAAATTGTTTGTCGTCTGTGGGAATCGAACCAGGGTTCTCAGGATCCACAGGCCGACTTCATACCACTGAGCTAGCCACCCCTGTCATATATTTATGTAATTAAAAATATCAGTGTCATTTATTTATATACTTTAAAATATCACTGTCATATTTTTAAATAATTAAAAATATTTTTAGATCAAACCATTAAACAAACAAAACATTAAAAATATAGTTAGCGAAGTAAAATTCATTTAAAAATAAAATTTGCTGTCTGTGAATTAAATTTTGAAATATATATTTTTAATTCACAAGGATTGTGCCAACCGTATTTCAAATTAAATTGAATAAAAATATGCTAACGATTACATTATATGCTAGGGATATTTTTAATTCTTCATCTATTTCTTTCCCATTAGGTTAAATACAAGAAATAACGAATTAGAAATATGATTCGATTTGAAAATGTATTTAGAATCTAGAATATACTATCTTAACAGACTCAAGCATATTTTGAATTCAATCTTATTTTTAAATCCTGTAAAAGAAGTATATTTAATTTAAAAATATATTTTAAAAATATGTTTCTATTATATTTTATTTTAAATATTATTGCAGACAAAATACATTTATTTTCCAAACTGTTTTATTTCAATTTTTAAATGTTGTGAATTTTTACATTTAAATTTAAAATAAAAATTCAGCATTTAATATTGGAAAAAAAAATCAAACAGAATTTAAATGATTCCTAGAAGTCTAAATATATTTTTAAATAAATTTAGAATTTTTCATATCTCAAATTGCATCTTTAATTTGCTATTTGTCCATATTCTGGAATCATACGACTTCCTCGCCAACGTGCAACTATATACATAATTATGGCCTGAGCATCACAAACTACTTACAAGTAAACGAATTTGTAAATGTAACTATATCACTCTGTGATCTTTGAAATCAGATGTTCTGTTCCGAACTGTCTAAATTATTGATAAGCCAACAAATATGAAATTTTGTTATTTCTTGATAAATAATTTGCCAATTGAGAACCAAACATCTGATCCAAACGCTTAGAAAATCACATGAGTAGGCGGAATGTACCTGAACATTTAATAAAAATCCTTTTCTGTTCATATATAAAAGATGATACTGCTCCGGATTTTTTTATTTTGATATGAGTACAGTCAATCAATCCTATAATATTGGGCATATTTGTTACATTATAAAATTGTTGTTTAATCGCTATTTATTCTCTCTCATTTCTTGAAAAGTATATATGTTGATTTATCAACGATGCTGTAGCTCTAGTGAGCTAGTACAGATAATTAATAATCATTAGCTGTATTACATTTGCCACTGGGTTCATTTAAATCAGTTCTGATAATTCGGCAACATGACTAAATGAACGGAATTAAGCAAACTGATGCACTTATTGTTGTGAATTACTTCAAAGTAAATTAGAATCTGTATTTATAGTACTGGAAATAAAGTCAGCGAAGTAATCCAGCGAAATAAATAAATGATTTAGCTTGTAAATGTAAGTTAGATCTGGCAAACAGAATAACAAAAATTTTTACCTGAATGTAGAATTTACGAGTAATACGATTAAATAACTATGTCACATGACGGACTGAAGGTTATATCAATGGTTTGTCATTAAATAGAACATGTATATTTTAATGTAGGCTGTGAATATTTATGTCATTTGGACATGACACAGAAGTAGAACCAATCTCTACTTCTATGTCATGTCAAGTAATTATTGCTAAGTTACGTGTTTATAAATGATTATGCCTCAGTTTGACGAATTTTTATTGATTACAATAATAGAAACTCATACAATTCTTTATGACAAAAGTAAAGCTGATTATCATAATCATGTTATCAGACAAATTACATGACTATTGTGAGCAACATATTTAATGGGCCTTTCAAGACTTTTTTGAATTTTTTATGTTTTAATCTACGTAATAAAATAATTATACCCAAATTTTTATTTTTTTTAAAAACTTGTATTAAGCATGATAAAAATATTTAAACTTTCGAAACAAATTAATATGACGTAGTTGCATCTTAGCTTAAAGAGAGACAGGTAAGACAGAGATAAATAACACGTAACTTGTCGATGTCAGTAGAATCCTCAGACAAAACATAACTAGACGGATAACATCGGCGTTTGTTGTGAGTCAGAAAGGGATAGAATAACTGGTAGGTGAGGCGGGTGCGCGGCAAGGAGCAACTTGCATAACATCAAAGTGTACTCGCTCCTTGCCGCGCACCCGGCGGACCATCAAGTTATTCCATTCCTCTCTGCTTCACAACACTGCATTGACTTGAATATGGCATAATTCGTCTAGTATTATACGTCATTGGTAGAATCGTAGAATGCTGAATGCTTATTTCTTCTTCTTCTTCTTGAGCACCGACAAACGTTTCAGACAAAGCTCTGTGATTGGCTTAATTCAACTACGTCATTGCAATATGGCAGTGCGAACGTTTTAAATGATTCAACTTTAACTTTCATATTTCAGCAATAAAGATATCATTTATGGTATGATTTTATATTGTATTAAATATGATGTACGGTCAAGAATTTGTTTTAATAAATATATATTAAAAATCTCTACCACTTGAATACCCCATTGCTATAAAATTTGGAATTATTTACATGACATTGATATACTCGTAACATGAAATAAGTTATGTGGCCATAATTTTAGTCCACATTGAAACCAATTTTAGTATTGAAAATTGCATGTAAACAGTAAAGATCTAGATTTGGTTTGGTTCATTCCGACCCAGTTAATTGATAGAATTAGAATGATACCATATTTCAATTTTCGTATTCATGCTTTTTCGTGCAATTTATAGTTGAAGAATTTGTAAAGTGACATGGGTTACGTCAATTCGTTACAAATAACAACCTAGATTGCAGTGGGTAATCCCAAAAAGAATCTCTACATTAAAACACTAAATTATTTCTTATACTATATACTATTTCCAAACAGGTTTTTTTGTTTCTATCTCCGACGGCCCATAACGACTTCGATATCATCAATATCATCAAATATATCTTGATTTTCATTTATTTTATCCATTTCTAATCTACAAAATTACTCAAGTTAAAAAATGCAACTTAATACTCTTTTCATACATTCACATTTATTAGTTAAAGATGTTAGTAATAATTATACTTACTTTAAATTAATATAGTCAGACGGGGGTTAAATAACTAATTCTTTAAAAATTACAAATATATGAAATGAGCACGCATGAATAATTTTGACGTTAATATTTTATAATCCTTAGTTTAATTAGAAAGTGTTAATAGTTATTAAATTTTGGGGTTCGCTTGTAATGGGGGATTCAAGTGGTAGAGCTTTTTAATATATATTTATTACAATAAATTCTTGACCGTACATCATATTTAATACAATATAAAACCATACCATAAATGATATCTTTATTGCTGAAATATGAAAGATAAACATGAATAATTCAAAACGCTCATTTAAATTTCGCACTGCCATATTGCAATTACGTAGTTGCATTAAGCCAATCACAGAGCTTTGTCTGAAACGTTTGTCGGTGCTCAATGTTACTGAGAAGAAGACTAAGAAGAAAGAACCATTCAGCCGCAGACAAAACATAACTAGACAAATTCTGCCGTATTCAAGTCAATGCAGTGTTGTGAAGCAGAAAGGGATGGAGTAACATGTGGGTGAGGCAGGTGGGCGGCAAGGAGCGAGTACACTTTGATGTTATGCAAGTTGCAAACATTTGTGTAATTATTTTTATATTCAATTACTTACTTTTCATACATCAAAGTAAAGGTTAGTTTTTGACATATTAAGTGTTTTGTACACGCACTTTTGTATTTAAATAAATAAAATGCTCGCGTCTGATAACTGTCATCAACAAAAATGCAACCTGCATAACACCAACTAGTACTAGCTCTTTTCCGCGCACCCGTCTCATCCGCCAGTTATTTTAACCCTTTCTACTTCACAACAAATGCCGTGGTCTCCGTCTAGTAATGTTTTGTCTGAGCATTCAGCATTCTACGATTCTACTGACAACGACACACGTTACGTGAAGTTATCTCTGTCTTATCTGTCTCTCTTTAATCCAAGATGCAACTACGTCATATTCGTTTGTTTCGAAAGTTTAAAGATTTTTATCATGCTTAATACAAGAATAAAGAAAAATAATTTGGGTATAATAATTTTATTACGTAGATTAATATATAAAAGTTTCAAAAAAGTCTTGAAAGGCCCATTGTAGTCACATAAATGACCTACTTTATCATTTAAAAAATATATGTAACTGCAGTTTATTTAACTTTCGTAGTAAATAATTAATTATGTTAAAGAATTTCAGTTATTTTAGAAAAAAAATTAAATAAACTATTAGATTATCTTAGTCAAAGATTTTATTAACATTTGTTCGATTAACTGATATATACCATTCAGCATGTTTTTCCCCTCACAGGTTTGTGTAAACCTAACTTAAAGTTTCGAACTAAACAATTGTTTTTACTAAGAAACAAATTTATTAGTTAATAAATAAATAATATATTCCATATGTGTGGCATGAATAGGAGAAAGAATTAAACTAAATGTGCAAGAGAGAAAGAGAGAGAGAGTTAAAGGAAGATCGAAATGCTCTGATGTCAGGCTTGAAAACTTAAATATCATAAAAACAATAATATTTATTATTTTGTAGCTGACGACTGCTTTTATTTATCGCAGTATAAAATTTAAGTTATGTTGGTGCAATTGAAAATTGATAAAAAATTATATTCTTTGTTATATTATAATCAAACAAAATCGTAAGAATTGCTAAGTAAAACGAACAATTACAGTAAAACTTTGTTATTATTGTATTATATCAAAAAGTGATGTTTTTCGTCAAGATATTTGTTCTAAACGTAAACATTTTAAGTGAAAAAATATTGTTTGCTGTGGTTGCTTACCGAAATAAAAAATTCTTACAATTGAGTAAAAAATATTACCTATATGACATGCGAATGAAAAAACTTTTCGTATTTATGCGGTTGCCGATGTGGCGATCTCGATTTCACCTCGCCTGGCAATATTCTACATTCGCAAATTTAATTTTTAGTCCTTGTTTCATAAATGATTATTTTCGAAACATTATACATTTTTAAACAAAAATATAAAATTAAAATAAATAAATATATCATCACGCCCTCTACCCATTACTGGGTGTGGCACTCTGCCGAAGCAGTTCTCAGTGATATATTTTGCGCGTCAAGTGTGGTTACCAGCTGTCAAATCACTGCTCTCAAAGATGTTGGTGGTGGGGGAGTTTTTTGAAATTATGAAAATTGTTTGTCGCCTGTGGGAATCGAACCAGGGTTCTCAGGATCCACATTCGGACTTGATATCACTCAGCTAACCACAACAAACAGAAATATGCAGTACAAAAATAAAGAGTTGCCGAATTAATAGATAAACATGCAGTATGGATGCGATTAAAAATAGGGAAAAAAAGTTAACCCGTGTACGGTAGTATGTTCCCTACATTTCACAAAAAAAGATTACATTATTATTTCAACTTTTTCATTAGTAAAAGAATGCTATTTCAGGAATGTTTACGTTGCCAGGGATACATCTTAGGACCAAAAATAATATTTTTACTTCAATTGTCATGGTGATAAATAATAATAATAATCTTTATAAATTCATACGAAAACTGGTATTTTCAATCCTAATAAAACAAATAACTCTTTTTTATGGTAAGTAGTTAATCAAGTAATATGTAAATAGAACTGTTGCCAAATCAAAAATTTCACTGTACATCTCAAACGAAATGCAATACCTATTAATTTGCTAAAGCTAAAGAAAATACGATAAATAAATTCAAAATAGTGACAGAATTTTGAGAATGATATACAAAATTTCGCATAAAGTGAACATTAAAACGCTACGCATAATAATGTCAAAATAGAGAAATGTCACGATACAAATACAATAGAAGACACAGAAACAGTAGATACAATAATAAATTTATTAAATAATCAACCGCAAACGTTTGGAAACTCTGAAAGAGCACTTAACCATCTCAGGCTTAGAAAATTTTGATATACTAATTTTTATTCTAAATTCTAGAGATTTAATATATAGTGACAATCATATAACTAAATTAAATATAAAAGAGAAAGTTATTTTGTGTTTTATAATATTGAAGTGCCATTTAAGTTTTGTAGTTTTAATGGCTCATTTCCATGCATCCGTCGCGTCCGTTGCAGTGGATACAGCGCTGCGCACTGCACGACGGACGAAAATATAGGCGTTCACATGCATCCGTCTTTTTGTTTAGTTATAACCTAAAAAATGTCGGCTAATAATATATTTATTATTTCATATTTATATTTCAAATATGTTAAAAAGCAGCAAATGAATTGTTCCCGCATCGTTAACAAAATTTTATCTATAAATTTATAATAATCATTAACCAAATGCAAAGTATTTCTTTAAAATTCAAAATATATTTACAAAAGACATATGTAGATAATATAAAATAACAAACCAAGCCCTAAATACGCGGTATTTGAATTTGTCACTATTGCTATCTCATATTATATGAGAGAGATGCTTCCGTCATCAAGGTCACACTGCATGGAGTAGAGAGTAGACCCGTCACTGCAAGTAGCTTCGCGCCCTTTTCAATTATTCAAATTCAACCAATCAAATTTCGCGACGGACGCACTGCAACGGACGCGACGGATGCATGGAAACGAGCCATAAAACGTCAAAAATCTATCCTACATACAGTAGTTCGAGATGTGTTCCAGTTGGCGCAGCGATCACTACAAATTTCCACATGACGAAAGTTTTTACAATAATTTTATTAATGCTGTCGCCCAACATTTTTATGGAAACATTTTCAGTCTTTTCCCTGGCTTCATTGAGTATTTTAATGAGACACCAATAATTGAAGAACATCATGGATTCAGAGTAGTGAAAGCATTGTTGCATTTAACGTTGGCTTGGTTCCATGAAGTAAAATTTGATATTTTAAAAATTTATTAATAGCATATTACGCAACAAGTTTACATAATTATTTGTTATTTAGTTAGAATATTTTTCGCGGCTCATGAGGTTGAATTTTTAAATTTCCCGCATCAACCTATCTTCAAAATGGCGGTCTTCAATTTTACAAGGTTCGCGCATCTTCAAGCGTCTTCTCCCACTGCTCTATTTCTCTGGAATATACAAGTGTGTGTGTGTTTACATCATTTGCATTTGCACAGTTAAATATTTATAAGTGTTATAATTTTGTGTTATTTTTTTTAAATGCAAAGTTTAAACACTATTTCCTATTCTTAAGGTGAAGCATTCCACCTGAAGTTCGTTAACCAACAATTTGTTATTGTGTAAGTAGGGTTTCTAGTGATCCTAACAAGAATGTGGATTTGTTTAGAATAGTGGAAGGGATATTGGCGCGCGTTTAAAAATTATACAAACGTGAAGATTTTCAAGAAAATTATTTTAAATCGCAAGAAATATTTCTTTCTTCACAAAAACTAAAATTTAATAAAATATAGTATTTTATTTGATATAATAATATAAAAATAAAAAATTTTACTTACAATTTTATTTCGATTATACATAATCATATAGAAAGTAAATTATTTTATAAGGAGTTAAAGTGATACTTTTTGTGCGCTCGTCCGTCAACTACAAATGAGGCACAAAACGTCATTTTCACCCCACATCAAATATGCTATTTTTTTCTTCAAACGCCGGAATATTTACCCATTATGTCATATAATTTCTCAACCACTCGTGAGCGGCAGGGAAACATTTTCTGCTGCAGGTAAACTAAATAAATTGCTTAATGTTAACGAGCGCCAGGAAGAGTATTTGACAGAAAAATCAAACTTTAACTGTTTCTATATATTCTGATAAGGTATAGCTTTTTATATACAATTTTTCGCTTACACCATTATGCCAGTTTTTGCCACTTATATATCAATATATTCTAGTCATGACGAATTAGAAGTTTCATTTCATAAATGATTTATATGCAAACAATATTTTCCAATGTCCATAAATGCACCAGAAAACCCTATTTTGCATTCCACTGAATTAATCAGGTTATTTGAACTCTTTTAAAATTTCTTACTTTCCACGTTTTTGTGGCATATTCCTGATCGACATGCTTCTTTCTTTTCGTGAATCAACTATTTCTGGAGCAAGTTCCTGTACATAAAATTGCTTTAATATTGGAAACATGCAATGAACAAACTCCTCATAAATTTTTATTGTCTCTACTTCTATAACCTGAGGTGTCCAAATAATAAAATCACATTCCTTCCGTCCAGTTATGAATTTTATTTTGATGAAATGTTTGAGGTTAGAAATGAATTATTTTCTATAACCGTATAATTAAATACTTTTATGTTGAAAATATCGTTTATTGAAAGATAAATAATACATTTCAATATTACACATAATCCTGTTCCACTAGTATGCTCTCTTAAAACTGATTTTATTATAAAAATGTACCCATGACTGAATATTATAATATAATATAACACGAAAAACAAAACTAGACATATTACAAACCACAAATTATGAAATACTTATATATTTTCATGTATACCTCTATGTAGTAAATCTTGACACACCTGATTATGACATCTGTCATTCTTTCCGATCATTTAAACGCTGAGTGTACGTTAAAGCCCACATCACTTGTATGATGTGAATTTCGTGAAATAGCAATAACAAATTCAAATTTCAAAAAAATATTTCACATATTTAATCTTATCCAAATTAAGAAACAAGTAGTACTACATGATCTCTGAACATACAGCTTTTTGATATGTGTTAGAAGAATGTTTAATCTTTATAATAGAAATAAATTGTAATTGAAGTGGAGAATAATATCAAAATTTTAGATCTGATTTTCTCAAAAAACCTACCTACGATTTAGATTGAAAAAAAAAATTATATTTAAGAATATGGTTTTCTATAACACAGTTAATTTTTATCGAATTTGAAATTACAGTTTTGAGCGTTTTTTTGCAAATTTTATTTTTTTCTTCAAAACTGTAAATTCAAATTGAATAAAAATTTTCTATGGAGAGGTAATAATGGACAAACGGCTTAAAGATGTAGTTATTTTATTGATGAAAAATAATAACCGACGTTTCGGCCAAGGTTATGGCCATCTTCAGGTCTATTAATAAAATAATTAAATTACAATCATAAATTGTTAGTCAAAACAAACAGTACAACTTACCAAGCGTTGAAATAATTAAACAAACAACAATTTTAAAGTTACTAACTAATTAACTTAAATTAGGGCGAACATATTAAAATGAAAAAAGAAATTAAGAAGCTAAATTGCAAAAAACATGAGTCTAAGTTATATGTTCGCCCTAATGAGTCTGCTAGTCGACTAAAGAGAATAAAAATTGAAATACAATTCTAAATTACCACATAGTGAGCCATCTAGTGACAGCATTCAGAAATAACCCAAGGTTGGTAGTAAGAAGAATTCCAACTCAAACTTGTAAATCAATTAGAAACCAACTAATTTAAAATTTCATGGAGGTTAGAATAAATATTTTTACTTTCATTGAAATCTGATTGTATATTAATGGATTTACTGTCATTGTTGATATGACAGCTCTCAATAAACAGACGTTTTCTTAAATTCGATTCCTTGTGTAGGATCGAAACTTTATCAAAATCAAAAGAGTGATTAAAAGTGTTACTATGCTCCACTAAAGCGCTATGACCTACATTACCTTTAAATAGGTGATATTCGTGTTGCTTGAGTCTAGTTTTAAGATATTGTTTGGTTTCCCCTATGTAAGTAGAAGCACAATCTTTGCATTCGACTTTATAAACTACGTTACTGGATAATTTAAGTTCATTTTTATCTTTCAGTCGAGAAAACAAAAAGTTGGTGTTAGAAGAAGTTTTGTATGCTGTTTTAAGTCCTAAAGTGTCAGAAATTTGATCTAATTGGAATTTTAGATGTTTGTAGTAAGGTAAAGCAATGTATTTTTTGGATTCCTTGTTGTTAGGTAAAAGCAAGGAGTTGTTATTGTTAAATTTAGGTGAGTTAAGTCTATTCTTTATTGTTTCCAGGGTAAATTTTTTTGGATAGTTGTTATCAGCCAAGGTGGAAAGGATCAGATTGAAATTGGACTGGTGAAACTGGGGATGAGATAACAAAATGTTTCTGTCTGTAAGGTTGTTAATGACAGCTCGTTTGTATTTTAATGGATAATGTGAATCAAAATTGAGATATCTCCCAGACCAAGTTGGTTTTCGATACCAGTTAGTTATCAATTTGTTATTGTCATTAATAAAAGTGATATCCAAAAAATTTATAGATTTATTTAATTCCATTTCTAGTGTGAATTGAATGTTAGTGTTGAAGGAATTAAACATATCAAACAAAGGTTGAATTTGTTCTATTGGTAAACAGCAAAGAATATCGTCAACGTATCGGTGGTAAAATAAGATTTTAAATTGTGGATTGCTTTTTAGAATAGAAGATTCCAATTTGAACATGACAATTTCTGCCAGTATCGGACTTAGCGCATTTCCCATGGGGCACCCCATAAGTTGTAGGTAGTATTTGTTGTTGAATTGTAAAAAGGAAGTTGAAAGACAGAATTTGATGCAATTTAAAAATTGTTCTAAATTTAGTGGAGTGTGATCTTGGATTTCTGATGGATATCACTTTTATTAATGACAATAACAAATTGATAACTAACTGGTATCGAAAACCAACTTGGTCTGGGAGATATCTCAATTTTGACTCACATTATCCATTAAAATACAAACGAGCTGTCATTAACAACCTTACAGACAGAAACATTTTGTTATCTCATCCCCAGTTTCACCAGTCCAATTTCAATCTGATCCTTTCCACCTTGGCTGATAACAACTATCCAAAAAAATTTACCCTGGAAACAATAAAGAATAGACTTAACTCACCTAAATTTAACAATAACAACTCCTTGCTTTTACCTAACAACAAGGAATCCAAAAAATACATTGCTTTACCTTACTACAAACATCTAAAATTCCAATTAGATCAAATTTCTGACACTTTAGGACTTAAAACAGCATACAAAACTTCTTCTAACACCAACTTTTTGTTTTCTCGACTGAAAGATAAAAATGAACTTAAATTATCCAGTAACGTAGTTTATAAAGTCGAATGCAAAGATTGTGCTTCTACTTACATAGGGGAAACCAAACAATATCTTAAAACTAGACTCAAGCAACACGAATATCACCTATTTAAAGGTAATGTAGGTCATAGCGCTTTAGTGGAGCATAGTAACACTTTTAATCACTCTTTTGATTTTGATAAAGTCTCGATCCTACACAAGGAATCGAATTTAAGAAAACGTCTGTTTATTGAGAGCTGTCATATCAACAATGACAGTAAATCCATTAATATACAATCAGATTTCAATGAAAGTAAAAATATTTATTCTAACCTCCATGAAATTTTAAATTAGTTGGTTTCTAATTGATTTACAAGCAGTGTTGTTCCAAGAACAAAAAAAATTTTACTAACTTCTGGGGGAAATTTGTACTAAAAATAAACGCAATTGTACTAAATTCAGAAAATGGCGGCGAAGCATAATATATGGACAAAATGTTACTGAAAATGATTTTTATTGTTAAACAAAACATAAAATAAGTATATCATCATCTTCATCACGCCTTCTACCCATTACTGGGTATGGCACTTTACCGAAGCAGATTTCGGTAGTGATATATTTTTGCGCGTGAAGTACGGTTACCAGCCGTCAAAATAAGTAATACAAATAAATGATTTGTTATTCTTTGGTAACTTTTTTTTTGTTTATATTTATAACCTCAATCATCATACACAATACAAATACACGGCGACCAACGATGGCGAGTAAATGTAAATGTCTGTCAAATCAATGTCAACATTGTTAACAATACCCAACTACACAACCCACTATTGCTACCAATCATTACAAAGAAGAATTCAAAAAAGTCTTCAGTTTCAGAAAAAAATTGTGTTTTTGTTTTCAAATATTTTTTCTTGTATAAATATAAATAACAAAATAGTACTAGATTTTAGAAAGGGGTGCTGATGTACTAAAACGTTATTCATTGTACTAAATCTAGTACAATAGTGCACCTAGGAACAACACTGTTTACAAGTTTGAGTTGGAATTCTTCTTACTACCAACCTTGGGTTATTTCTGAATGCTGTCACTAGATGGCTCACTATGTGGTAATTTAGAATTGTATTTCAATTTTTATTCTCTTTAGTCGACTAGCAGACTCATTAGGGCGAACATATAACTTAGACTCATGTTTTTTGCAATTTAGCTTCTTAATTTCTTTTTTCATTTTAATATGTTCGCCCTAATTTAAGTTAATTAGTTAGTAACTTTAAAATTGTTGTTTGTTTAATTATTTCAACGCTTGGTAAGTTGTACTGTTTGTTTTGACTAACAATTTATGATTGTAATTTAATTATTTTATTAATAGACCTGAAGATGGCCATAACCTTGGCCGAAACGTCGGTTATTATTTTTCATCAATAAAATAACTACATCTTTAAGCCGTTTGTCCATTATTACCTCTCCAAATTTGCTTTCGGCTTACTAACAATTTTACAAAAATTTTCTATATTATAGATGTTGGAGTTAACTATTTTATTTATAATAAGTTACTGTTAGTAAGTTGGTAGCGATGCGTCACAACTTTAACATGTGAGCGCGATGTAGTTCTCTCTCTTGTTTTGTTGTGTAAAAGTAAAAACGACGTGAGTTTTTTGTGTCTGTTAACATCGTCTGTTTGAAAAGATATTAATTACTAAAGTCTTGTGCAATTGCTTTTTTGAATGTTAAAGGCGCCTTCCTTTTATCATTACCTTTATCTTCAGAAATAATACTTCATTATTTACTTATTTGGTTCAATAAATATCAAATACAAAACCAAGTAAATTGTGTTTCGATTGCCCTACCACAAATATAACCTCAACAGGTTATGGGCCCAGTCATGCAGTAGGGTCGAAACAGGATTTAAAGTCAGACATCAGCGACGAATATCAGCAAGTATTGAACTGCAAGTACTTAAAATATTGTCGAAAACAAAAGCACGAATCATGGATGCCGTAAAATCACATCTGGAACTTTTGACAGAAGATGCAAACGGTAAAGTGAATTATGATTCATGGAAATTCAAGTTAGATTTGACACTGAAAACACGTGACGTATACGATGTAGCTGTAGGTCAGAAAGTAAAACCCAAAGGTGATGTCGCTGATGAGCAGGTTAAGGTTTGGATGAAAAAAGATTTGGAAGCACAAGCATTAATAGGGTTAAATGTGGACAGTAACATAGCTAGAAGAATTGCGACATGTACAGATGCAAAGTCTATGGTAGAAAAGTTGAAAAATTTGTATGGTCGAAAGTCTGAATCCACTATTGAGGGATTACAACGTAGATTCTTCAGCTGTGCATATGATGAACACAAGTCTGCGATTCATAACTGCATGGAAGTCATACAGATCTCCGAGGATCTGACAGCTGCAGGAGAGGTAACTCGTCCAGGGTGGGTGATGACTCGTATTCTGGGGATACTGCCACCAAAATTGCATCACTTCAGAACTGCATGGGACAATGTAGCCGCCGATCAAAAGATGCTGGAGAATATGGTGGAGCGTTTGCGTTTGGAAGAGGACCGACAGAATGACATTGGACTGAGTAGTGGAACATCCACTGGAAATGCACTGGTTACCAGGATCACTAGAACTCATAAACAACATCAAGCAGGAGGATATCATAATGCAAACAAATCTGGAAACTCGATGGTCAGTTGTTTCAAGTATGGTGAGAAAGGGCATATAAAACGGTATTGTCAGAACAAGCCCTGTGCTAAGTATCTTGCCTATTGCAAGGAGCATTATAAGTGCAACACTTGTGGAGTCAAAGGACACTTCGCAAAGCATTGCAACCGGAGGACGAATGACAGACGCGACAACGAATCCGGAAGCCGAAGTGAGTCCAGGCAGACCAATCGGAGGGCACTGGTTACCATTGGATTATCGACTGTCAACCTGGATCAACTGAACTCGCAGGAGGACGCCAGGAATCACTGGTACCAAGACTGTGCAGTCACTCAGCACATGACTCCTCATTGTCAGTGGTTTGTTGAATACAGGAAGCTTCAACCTTCTCTGGAGATCACCATCGGCGACTCCACTTAGTTGAAGGCTATCGGTATGGGCAATGTCGAGCTGGAGGCGTTCAACGGCAAAGAATGGTATCAAGTTGTTCTTGAGAATGTACTACATGTGCCGACACTAAATTTGAATCTCTTCTCCGTGAGCCAGACGTTAGATCGCAACTATGTACAGACTGCTAACAAGATAAGATCAATTTTCAAGACTTCAGAGAATGGGGAAGTTGTGGCTATGGCACAGCGAAAAGGAAATCTGTTCGAGATGATGCTACGACGCGAAGCGACATAAAAGTGCCTTATCATACAGTCGGTTAGAATTTGACACGAGCGGCTAGCACATCAGAACATCAGATATGTACGAGACATTCTTGACAGAAACAATATTAAGTATGTAAATGACTGGCATAATCATGTGTGTGAAGGATGTGCATACGGAAAACAACATCGTATTACACATCCAACCAATGCCAAGGTGGCTAGTCCACAACTGGATCTGATACATGTAGATTTAGGAGAGATGAAGGAACTGTCGTTGGGAGAAGAAGAAAGGGACGTTATAAGCTCCGACAATGTGAAATTTTGCGAGGAAGAAGTCAAGTCACAATGCACCGAAATTGAATCTGCTCTACAGAACGGAACAGTAGTGGAAAACAATTCAGAAGAGTCAAACGAAGAGAACAGTGAGGAGGATGTCCCGGATCTGGAAGAGCAGTCAACTAGGATAATCAATGGACAGGAGGAGCAGCAACCGAGAAGATCAGGACTACGTAGTCGTCGAGACATTCAACTACCGGCTAAGTATTCTGACTATTGAATGGGAAGGTTTCAAAGAGATAATACTGCTAATGCTGCAATCGTGTACGAGACTGAGGACATATCTGCGATCACAGCACTTGAGGATCCAAAATGGGGTCAAGTCATGACAGAAGAAATTAAATCGCTGGAGAGGATGGACACCTGGAAGCTGACAGAATGTTCTTCCGATGTAAAACCACTTACGTGCAGATGGGTGTTAAAAGAAAAGGCTGATGGAAGATACAAAGCGAGACTAGTAGCGCGAGGCTTCGAGCAGAGACAGGGGTTTGACTACGCCGAAACTTTCAGTCCTGTCGCTCGTCACACATCCATCAGACTTGTTCTTAGTCAGGCTGCATCCAATAAGTTTAAACTCGTTCCATTTGATGTCACGTCAGCGTTTTTACATGGAGACCTGGATGAGCACTTATTCATGAACCAGCCTGAAGGTTTCAATGACGGATCTGGACGGGTCTGTAAACTGCAGAAAAGCTTGTATGGGCTTAAACAGGCTCCTCGAAAATGGAATGAGAAAATTGCAGAATTTTTGGAAGCAATTGAATTGCAAACTACCGATGATGATCCATGTGTATATTACAATGATAACAAGACTCTGATACTTACGTTATTTGTAGATGACGGTCTCATCGTAGGACAAGACGAAAAGGAGATTTTTCGAACTCTCAATCAAATTAATGAATGTTTTGAAATTACTTTCAGTAGTAAAATTCCAGAGAAGTTCTCATATCTTGGTATGGATATTGCAGTTGAACCTGGTGGAATCTTTGTTGGTCAGTCGAGATATACGAAAAAAATATTGCGACGTTTTGGGAATGATCAATGTAATTCTGTTTCAACGCCCATTGAAAAAGGAATGATCACAAGTGACGAGAGCAGAGTAAATGACAAATCAGTAGATGTCAACGTTCCGTATCGCGAAGTTGTTGGTAGTTTATTATATTTGGCAACTATCTCACGGCCAGATATAAGTTATTCAGTAAATTATCTGAGCCGGTACTGTAGTAAACCTATGGTGAGCCACTGGAAAATGGCAAAGCGAATTCTACAGTATCTGAAGGGAACAACTGTCATGGGAATTTTCTTCAATGGAGACAAGGAACTGAAAGCCTATTCAGACTCAGACTTTGCTGGGGATTCTGAATCAGGACACTCGACGAGTGGAATTCTAATTCTGAGAGGAGGACCCATAGTTTGGTGTACGCAGAAACAGCGACTCGTCGCCACTTCCACAGCAGAGGCAGAATACCGTGCTGCGGTGTCTGCAATAAACGAAATCAGTTGGGTGAAGAGAATTGCTCGTGAACTTGAGGTAATCACGACTGATAGACCAATTCCTCTTTTCATGGATAAACAGTCGGCAATTCATATGCTACATAGTGCTTATGAAGGAAAAACTATGAAAGCCAAAAAGCATATTGAAATTCCAAGGAAATTCATTCAACAACACGTCGGAGAGACCGTATGCTTGGAACACGTTGCTAGTTCTAATCAGTTAGCAGATATATTGACCAAACCTCTGAACCGGAAAATATTTTGTAAGCTTCGAAATCAAATAGTTAAGGAGGAGTGTTGGAGTTAACTATTTTATTTATAATAAGTTACTGTTAGTAAGTTGGTAGCGATGCGTCACATCTTTAACATGTGAGCGCGATGTAGTTCTCTCTCTTGTTTTGTTGTGTAAAAGTAAAAACGACGTGAGTTTTTTGTGTCTGTTAACATCGTCTGTTTGAAAAGATATTAATTACTAAAGTCTTGTGCAATTGCTTTTTTGAATGTTAAAGGCGCCTTCCTTTTATCATTACCTTTATCTTCAGAAATAATACTTCATTATTTACTTATTTGGTTCAATAAATATCAAATACAAAACCAAGTAAATTGTGTTTTTATTGCCCTACCACAAATATAACCTCAACAATAGAAGACCATATTCTTAATTTATTTATTTATGTTATTCTGTACAACAGGAATTGAAGCATAGAGAATTTTTAAATTAGAATCGTAGGAAGCATTTTTGAGAAATAAATTCAAATTTTGAGTGTAATTTCATTCAATATTTATACATAACATTAATGGTATCTAGTTTATTATCATACTTTGAAGTTTTGGCTTCAAAATTGTATACAATACCTAATAAGTTTCATTCATAATAAGAATAATATTTCGTTTTAGAGAGTTCAAGACAAATCAGCGTTCAGGTCGCATATTTCACCTTAATTAAGCTGAAGCATGCGATCTGAAGCTCGTAACAAAATACTTTTTATCGTGTAAGTAGGGTTTCTTCTGGTCCTAACAAAAATGTAGATCTGACCAATCATAGAATAACAAGAAAATGTTTTATAAAATAATGATAGGGGTATGGCGCGTTTTAAAACTTGTTCAAATCTGATGATTTTCCAAAAAAATGTATTTCAAATTACAAATGTTTCTACATGATATATCAAAAAAATCAAATAAAAAAAAAATTAAATATAACATTTTACTTATTTTCTGATATAAAAATCATATTTTTTTCGTTACAATTTCATTTCTTCTGTACATAATCGTATATTATCACGCCTTTTACCCATTACTGGGTGTGGCACTAAGCCACCTAATCCATAAAATTATGTAAAATACAAATTTATAAATTATATTTTATCAGTAATAAAACTTAATTATTAGCAACATTCACTTAAGTTACAATTAATCAAAATTTATAAAGCCAATAGGAATAGAAAAAGAGTAATCTTTATATAGGAAAGTATTAACGAAAAATATAGTAAATAAACAAGAAGCACTATAGATTACAAAATTCTGCTATACTGTAAAATTATTTTTGGTTTTTGTATTTTTGATGCGATGTCAGAACCACATGGTAATTTAAATACATTTCTTATTATTATTCTAAAATAGTTGGGTGGGCACATAGTAGGGTACAGGCCGTAACAGGGTGGACCCTTTCCCATTCTGGCTCCACCCTGGCGTCGCCATTGCTCTCGAATGCATTGAACATTTTAATTTTACTTGAGAACATTTGATAGAACGGTAGGAATATAATCTTTTGTGTTGCTGTTTTCAGTATGTTTGATTCTAATAGAAGAACTCATGCACACATGGTTTGATAACAAATGACAGTTGGGAATATACAAGTGTGTGTGTTTACGTCATTTGCATTTGCACAGTTAAATATTTATAAGTATTATAATTTTGTGTTATTTTATAAAAAATGTATAGTTTAAACAGTATGTGTTTCGTATGCTTAAGACACGAGAATTATTTAGAAACAGTGAGTCGCAAGACACCAGAAAATGAAATATTTGCACAAATTAAGTACATCCTGCCAGAACTTGTAAGTCAATATTTCTTATGATTTAAGTTTTAGCACAGATTTATTTAATAATATGTTAGGTTAAGTAAGCATGTTTTTCTAAGAAACAAATAGCTAGAGCTCGAGAAATCCAATAATATATTCCGAAAATGAAAATTAGAATGATGTCATTTTGTATGTAAAACGGAACACTTTCACTATGACAGTTGTCACGGTAAAAGTGCAGTATACGGCCTTGCCCAGTTTGTTAATTTGTTTATAGATGGCAGCATAGTGGTCTGTAATAACAAAATGAAAGATTTACAGTGGCTCCAAAGCAATGGTATAAGTAAATAAATTATTCACGGATATTGAAGGAATATCTCAATAGCCAATTTTCTCTATTTTTATTACTTCTAGATTCTGACCCTAGTATCATTTTATTTTAAATAACTCAACTTTGATCATTATTTTTTAGGTTAGCCCGCTTCGCTCGCATTTTTATCAAACAAACCCTAAGGCCATAGAACGCACGCTCAACAGAAACAAGCCATTATGTTCGATATTGGTGGAAGAACTAATTTTTTAGGTTAGCTCGCTTCGCTCGCACTTTTAACAAACAAACCCTAAGCTCGTAGAACTCACGCCCAACAGGACCAAGCCATTATATTCGATCTTCGTGGATTTAATTTTTTAGGTTAGCTCGCTTCGCTCGCACTTTTAATAAACAAACCCTAAGCCCATAGAACTCAAGCCCAACAGAAAAAAGCCATTATATTTGATCTTAATGGAACTCATTTTTTAGGTTAGCTCGCTTCGCTCGCATTTTAAACAAACAAACCCTAAGCCCGTAAAACTCACACTCAACAGAAAATACGTTTTCCGTTTTGAGGAACCAACCTGTCGTTTCATTTCAAAACGTAGAATCAAACTTGTTTTAGAATCACTGATTCATGAAATTTAGCGCATGAGCAACAAAGCAGACTAAGTGGGCGTAACAAACAAGGCCGTATACTGCATTTAAGCCAAAAATTCAGCTAATATATGAATATATACTGTTAAATAATAAAAATACATTTTGTACCACGTGTTTATTTATCAGTCATCATAAAAATATAGCTTTATAAGACAAAAATCCACAAACACTGCAAAAACCGCCAAACACGTTTCAAACTTGTCAACAGCTGTGAAGTTACCAAACTAACCGCCGCTCGAGCACGGTTAGTTTGGTTATTAAAAACTAACCACAAATTTCAAAAACCGTGTTCCGTCATGAGACCGGTTACTGAAAAAACTAGCCATGGTTAGTGCGGTTCATTTTCGGAATACACTATAAGTAAAACCGTGGCTGGAATGCGCTTAACTCCACCCATTCGGATGGCGTGGCTACTTTGGCGCGAAAATGAAATATACAATCGCAATAAAAAACTTGGCCGAACGAATAAACTTTTCATACTAATGCAGTTTCCGATGTGGCGATCTCGATTTCGCCTCGCCCGACTATTTTATGCATTCGTAAACTTTATTTTTCGTCCTTGTTTCATAAATAACTATTTTTGAAACATTATAAATTTTTAAACAGAAATATGCAGCACAAAAATGATGTATATTTCAGAAAAAAAGAATATACAGATAGGATGTTCAATTTAATTGTGCCAACATTAGGTGCGTTCAATAAGCCCAGCAAAACAAGCAATTGCTAAGTAAGCAAAAAGCGATATATTGCTTGGTCCACTGAACGGTTTGCTCGTTTCGCTTCCTTTCAGACCGATTTGTACCGAACAAGACATCGTGAAATGTCAGAGAAAAGGAATAAATGTCTTTGGCTAATGATAAAAAGTTAATATGAGTGCGCACGCTGTATATACTTTTTATGCGTTTTGACTTTTGACAGATTGAAATTTGCACTAAAAAATTTCAGCCAAGTTTGTGTTGGTGATATTAGGCTATTGTTTGGAATATCGAATTCCGTAAATATATATTTTTTAAGAACCATGATGGCACATTCACTAAAACTGATGACGGCTATTTTATAGCTCTTAATATAATAGTAATCCTACCGATAATAGCTTGATATAGATCAATCCCATCATCTACGAAAAGCTGAATATATTCGTTTTCCATTTTTCATATATGTAAATTTATTATTGTCTGTCAACTATCAAAATAGTTTCGATCTTTCAAGTTATAAACGTACAATTTGAAATTCCCGCAAAAATATTTGAATGTCTAGCACTTCGAGCGAGAAATTTCTCGCTTGTTAAAACGAGCAAAACCGTTCAATGATTCTTACTTCCGGTTTGCTTGTTTTGCTTAGTACGTTGAACGCATCTATTGCTATCTCGAGAACTATAACATCTACAAGATTGGTTAAACTAGCAAATAAATACCATTTTAAGTCTATTACAAAACTGTTAACAAATATTTTTTAAACCAGTGATCCTTAAAATACGGGGCCCAACTTTCTTATTTATTTATTTATTTAATTAATTAATTAATGGCAGCAGCATACGCTGTTATATACATATCTAAGGATTTACATTTCGTATGTAAAATTTCTAAGTAAAATTTAACAATTAATAACATAATCATATATTTATATTTGTGTTTATATGATGATGATCCAATCTCCTTTTGAAAACTGCAATAGTTCTGGCATTTCTGCATTCTTGTGGCAGAGCGTTCCAGTTGTTCACCACTCGATTGGTGATGAAAGTAAACCCCTGTCCAATTCTTGTTCTCTCTTTCCTTAATCTCATCACGTGGCCTCTCAATCTCGGATCAGTTGATCGTGTGAAGATGTCTGCTAATTCAGGAACATTGTACAGTCCATTCAATAACTTGAAAGTTTCGATCATATCAGCTCGCCGTCGTCTTTGTTCCAGGGTCATCATTGTCATTCGGCTGCATCTTTCTTCATAGGATACACCTCGAAGCTCTATTGGGATTTTCGTTACTATTCTCTAAATTTTTTCTAGTGCCTTTTTATTTTTCTCGAGATACGAGGAACATGTGACGTTGGCGTACTCCAGAATTGGTCTTATAAATGTCGAGGGAATTTTCTGGATAGCAGTTGTACTGAGAGAAGAGAAAGCTTTGCGAATCAGGTATAGGGTCATGTTTGCCCGCTTAGTCACCGCATTAACTTGGATTTCCCATTTCAGATCATCGCTCACTAATACACCTAAATCTCTTTGTGTTGTTGTTGCTTTTAGTTCCTCTGTTCCAATGTGGTATCTGAGTCTGGGGTTATTCTTGCCGACATGCATGACGGTGCATTTTTGTTTATTTAATGGGAGTAACCATTTTGAGGACTAGTCTTCAATCAGACACAGATCCAACTGTAACTGGTTGTGGCTTTCACGAGGATTTGCGAATATTTTGGTGTCATCTGCATAACAATTCCATTCAAGAGAGAGTTCTTCCCCTAAGTCACATGTATAGAAAATGAATAGTAGAGGTCCCAGGACTGATCCTTGTGGTACTCCACTCGTTACAGCTCTTGGTGTTGATAAAATGTCTCCTACTCGTACTGTTCTGCCGTTGAGATACTCTCTAATCCATTTCAGAAGTTTTCCTTCTATTCCCAGGGACTGCAGTTTATGTATCAGGCGCTTGTGTGAAACTTTATCAAACGCTTTTGCATAATCCAGGTATATAATATCCATAGACTGTCCCCTGTCCAGGGCTTCGGTCCAAGCGTCCAGTGAGCTGACCAGGTTCGTCACAGTTGATCGTCCCGGGACAAAACCATGTTGTTGTGGGGGGATGATGTTATTCTCTAGGGCATGCTCACGGATTCTCTTTGTGATGATACGTTTCATTATCTTTCCAACAGTACTATTCAGACTGACGGGACGGTAATTCTCTGCTAACAATTTGTTGCCCTTTTTGAAGATCGGAGTTACGATAGCTGATTTCCATGCAGCAGAGAGTTCACTTATGTTCATAGAATTTGTAAAGATCTCATTTAAGGTTGGTGATAAGTCTACTGCGCAGTTTTTCAGGAATGACGTCGGAACTCCATCTGTTCCAGCTGTCGATCCTACATCTAGTTCGCCGAGAATTCGTGCCGGTTTTTCATTCGAAAATTCAACATCTTCAATAGGAACAAGTTGTCTGTGCCACACAGCTGGTAATGGATCGTTGTCTTCAGTTGAGTATACCTCCTGGTAGTAGTCTGCGAATGTTTCCGCAATAGCTGCTGAGTCTATTATTGAGATTCCTTGTCTTTGTAGAAATTTTGGAGTTCCGGTTTTGGATGTCTTCTGGTTTCTAATATAAGAGTAAAACTGTTTATCACCAGTTTGTACTATCTTATCCTTATGTTGTTCTCTCAGTTGACGTGTACGCATGGTAAGATCATTGGATATCCTTCTATAGATAATATAATGTTCATTCGACCTCGTCCTTCTGTACTTATTCCACGCTCGTCGCTTCATTTTTGACTGTTTTTTGACCTCAGCATTAATCCATGCTTTATTACAACTTCTATTAGGCATGGTGGGGGTGTGTGCTTTTAGAAGTTGGTGTGACCATTCACAGTATTCCCGGTAGGCTGTCTCAGTGTTCCTGTGTTGTTCTGCAACGTCAAGTTGGGTCTGCTGCGATGGGGGATCAGTCAGACGTCTTTTCACGGCTTCGTAATCCGTCCTGAAATAGTTCAGCCTGAAGGCTGCATCTTGCGTTGTACCTTCCGTCACTGGGCAGGCTGGTTACAATAATTAAATGATCACTCAATCCAATACTTGGTCGCAGAGTCGTGGTTGCAATAATATTTTCATCATTTGTAAGTACCAGGTCCAAAATCGCTGGTGTTTGATTTTGTCTATATCGAGTGGACTCATAGATTTTCTGACTGAATCCTGTGTTGACATACCGTTCAAGAAATGCTCGTTCTATTTCCGTTTTTGCAGTTGCTTCATATTTCGTCTAGGTCATTTTAGGGAGATTAAAATCCCCGAAAAACACAACGCATTCCTTCAGCTCATCTATTTGATCCAGTATATCCAGAAGTCGAAGATCTGATTGTTTTGGTCTGGTATCAGGGTTCGGTGGTCTGTAAACACCGCCAATAATAATATTTACTCTTTCAATTGCAGTTTTCAGCTAGATACACTCCAACCTCAGGATTATCAAACTCGTGCAATTGTAATGTGGTCACTTCAGTAGTTCCGATCTTATGTTTCACATAAGTAATGACACCTCCTCCTCTCATGTCCTTTCTATCTCTTCTAAATTTTATGGCGTATCTTGGCACTGATATCATGGATTCATTGATATTTAGATTAAGCCACGTTTCTGTGATTACTATGATATCTGGTTTTACTTCGTCTATTTCGAGTAATAGTAAATCAAATTTTGCAATGAGGGAGGAAACATTTGTGTACATAATTTTGGGATTTATTCTTGCCGTATTTATTGTTGCTGCCCCTGTCCGTTTCCCGTGTCAGTTGTTATTCGCGGTATGCCTCTTATGAACTTTATTCTGAGATTAGGGTTGTCTTTCTGCTGCTCAGCTAGTTTCTCCCTGAGTTTTTCCTCTCAACCCTTTGCATAGGTGTGAGGTAGTGTTAGCCCTGATCCCAGTTGGCAGCCTTCTGTTGTTACTCAGTACCGATTTAACAATTGCGGGATTTGACATCACCACTTTCACTGGTCTGGGGGCGACTGTGTCTTGTCTGTGCTTACCTAATCTGATTACGTGTTGCACATCATTCTCAGCATTCAACTGTAGATCTTTGAATGCAGTTTTCACAGCATTCATATCATACACAGCGCGACCTCTCGACTCTCTGATATCTGATTCCTCGATCCCATAAACAATGAGATTGTTTTTGTGAAACTCTCGCTCTTCAACTTCATCTAGAATCCTTGTCTGCGATGGCCCCGCCATGTCCTGTACCTGTCGGACTTGGGATTCGATGTCTTCGACTTTTCGTAGGATACCTTCATACTTTGCCTGCATTGATTCACATATCGTCTTGAGATTTTTGCACGCATTTTTACACTCCTTTACTTTCGTGGTTAGCTTCTCTACTGTTTGAGTTATTTTCTTGACATCTTGTTTTATGCCATTAAGACATTCAGATAATTTCTTTTCTAGACGTGCCGAACTTTTTTCCAGTTCTTCCTCGAATATTTTAATCAGATCTTCATTTCCTGACATTTTTGGTGGAAGGTTATCTTCAGTTGTTGTGTTCCCAGAAGTATCCTCGTCACTCACTTCGATAGCCTCTTCACCCCTGACGACGCTTATAGCTGATTCCTCTTCACACTCCTCAAGATTTTCTTCGCCTTCTCGTTGATCAGATTCTGAGTTGGTTTTGTCCTGATGCGCATCAGGACGGCAGAACTTTCGGAGTGTCTATCGGGATGAATGTTGACTCTTCCACTGCAACTGGTGTGATACGTGGTATCACAGTCGGGACACTTGCGAGTTTTTTTCAGGGCAGCTTGTTTACAGTACTTGCATTTTTTCCTAAGAGTGTAACCAACCATCTCCCTCCATAAAAAGCAAATTTGACGCTACTCAATTCAGCACCTCATTCCATGGGCATATGTAATAGGCTTGAGGAATGCATTACAAATAATAGCATTGAAATGTTGATCACAGTTTTTTTTTAATTAGAACATAATATTTTAGATCAGATAATTTATTTTATTTTTAGAATTCAAATTTTAGATCTAGCAAAATGTTTCCTACAAATGTCAAATATTTTTCAGACTTTATTTTTATAATTATAGTTCAACGCAAGCAAAATATAAGTATGAACAGTTACTTCCAAATTAATATTATTGTTACTCCTTGACTACACTGATCAAAAGCACTGCAATGGTAAATTTAGCAGTCCTAACCTAGAATTTGGCTGACTTCGATTTTCAGAACTTACGACAATCAATATTTTAAATGGGAACCTATTTTTTTTTATTTGCTTGTTGGATTCATTATTTTTTCCTGAATTCGACGACTATGAAGTTCAGTACCTTCACATAATAAAATTTTTGACAAAAATTGACATTCATTTTATTAAAATTGCATAGAAATCAGCGTGGTATGATAGAAGTAAATCACTAATAAAATTTATTTATTTATTTTTTCACAAAATAATTGTATTGACGTATAATAATGAATCAAACAAACAAAAATATTATGATTTGTTCATTTGTTTCTGTCATAGCACGCTGATTCTATGAGATTTTAAGTAAATTAATGTCAATTTAATATGCATTTTTGTCAAAAATTTTGTAATTTGTGAGTATTGAACTTTGCAGTCGTTGAATTCAGAAAAAAAATACTGAATCGAATAAGCAAATAAAAAATAGGTTTCTATTTAAAATAAGACAGTTTCACCCTGAATTTTGGGAACCACTAGTTATTAGTAGGTAATTTTGTAATGCGCTTAGAAAATGGTATTTCTTTGTTAATTTAACCAACCTTGTAGCTCTTATAGTTCTTGAGATAGCAATGGTGCCATAACTAAATTGCACACGCTGTATATTAAAAACAAAACTATATATAAAATAAAATATGGTTATATTTTTATTAAAAAACGCTAGACTTGGTCAAAGTATTTACAATTCTGATGGGTGTGTCTTCAACACAATAAAATGATTTGAAAACAAAAGTATTTTGTCTTTAAAAAAATTAAAAATTATTAGCTAATTCATCAATAAAAGAAATAATTAAGAATTCAACAGTTAAATTACTTCAATGCAGCAGTCGTCAAGCCAAATTGTGTATAACTTTTAATTTTGATATCTACGGCGTATTACACTATAAATATTATTTAATAACGATAGTTCAATTATCTGAATACATATGTTTTATTGGTTGTATACAGCAACTGCAAATTATTATAATTATTTACATTTGAGTTTAGAATGTAAAAAGATTTGCTCTAAAATTGGTAAAAAATTCTAACCTCCAAGCACTCACTGACAACCAATGATGCTAATGCTAACATTACAAAATCCCTAGTTTTTACCAGACAATATTCGGTAAACACGTAGTTTTCGAACGATTTTGAGATATTTAATATTGTTGTCCGATGAAGTCGTAAAAATAGTTACTTGTTTAAAAAAAATTAAATAATTATTGATTTGATTTTAATGTGTTCATTCGTGCTTTGAGGTAACAGACTCGAACAAATGACATTAGACAAAATCTCTCCATCTTCGGTGTCGCTATTTTTTTATGTTATTGCGCCCGTTCATTGCCAAGCAATCAAGTGTTTGTTGTAAATAAAATTTTAACCGATAAAACAAGAAGCTCTTATGGTATTATCTTTGATAAATTACAGAAACTATACTTTTCCATCAAACTAAGTGCGCATTGTTGTATATCGTGCCAGTGTTTTCTTTGTGATTGTATATATCACTTTTGTTTAATGTTTCAGATATTAAACTTTTACTATTTTGGTTATAACAAAGGTACCTAGTAAAACTAAACTTAAAAGATTAATGAAAAAGTTGGTTTAATTTTTTTCAGATCATTTTGGACTTGGAGAATCCTGTTCACATATGTTCTTCTTGCAATACAACACTTCGTTCGTTTTACACCTTTAAGAAAAAATGTTTAGAGAACTTTAATCATTTGAAAAATTACATAAAACTATTAAAACAAACCAACAAATTGCAGAATTCGACATTCAGTGAATTACAAATAAAAATAATCAACTATGAACAAGACCAAATAATAAAGCAAGAGAGTGATATTCATTTAAATATTACAGAAGAACTTGAAGATCCGTCATTGCCGTCCAGCGAAACAGAAGAGCAAATATTCGATGAATTACAAATGAAAATATATGTTAATAAACAGCAGGAAAAAGAGGTGGAACAAATAATTGAACAATCATCCAACGAACAAAATGATAACAAATTTGATGAAGAAGACATCGACATCAAACACGAATCGGTTGCCTATGAAGACAACACACATCTTTATCAACAACTTAAGAGTGAATTACTAGCGGATGCTGTTCAAGATGGCGGCCCATGTACTAGTATTAGCAAAGACAAAAAACCATTGAATAAGAAATCAACTGCTTTCTGTACTCGTACAAACAATAGGCTTGTAGAAAAGAGTAATTTGACGAAACATAGTAAACATAATTCAGATATAATAGATTTTAAGGGTTTAATTTGTAATACAAAGTTTGCACAAAAGCCTGATTTGAAAATCCATATGAAATATCATTCGGATATTAAAAAATTTGAGTGCTCAATTTGTAATAAAATGTTTGTACGAAACAGTGCCTTGAAAATACATATGAATATTCATTTAGGTATTAAAGATTTTGAGTGCTCATTTTGTAATAAAAAGTTTGTACAAAACTCTAACTTGAAAATACATATGAAAATTCATTCAGGTATTAAAGATTTTGCGTGCTTAATTTGTAATAAGAAGTTCGCACAAAAGAGTAATTTGAAGAAACATATGAAATATCATTCAGATATTAAAGATTTTGAGTGCTCATTTTGTAATAAAAAGTTTGTACATAACTCTAACTTGAAAATACATATGAAATATCATTCAGATATTAAAGATTTTGAGTGCCCAATTTGTAAAAAAAAGTTTGTACAAAACTGTGACTTGAAAATACATATGAAATATCATTCAGGTATTAAAGATTTTAAGTGCTCAATTTGTAATAAAAAGTTTGTACAATACTCTGACTTGAAAATACATATGAAAATTCATTCAGGTATTAAAGATTTTGAGTGCTCCATTTGTAAAAAAAAGTTTGTACGAAACTGTGACTTGAAAATACATATGAAATATCATTTAGATATTAAAGATTTTCAGTGCTCAATTTGTAATCAAAAGTTTGTAAAAAACAGTGCCTTGAAAATTCATATGAAATATCATTCAGGTATTAAAGATTTTAAGTGCTCAATTTGTAATAAGAAGTTCGTACAAAAGAGTAATTTGAAGGTGCATATGAAATTTCATTTAGGTATTAAAAATTTTGAGTGCTCAATTTGTAATAAAAAGTTTGTACGAAACTGTGACTTGAAAATACATATGAAATATCATTCATGATTAAAAGTACTCGATCTGTTGTAAAAAGTTTGTATAAAATAATAATTAGAAAATACATATGAAATATCATTCGGATATAAAAGGCAAACAATAATAGTTTATTATTTAACAAGCATATAATGTAGGTAATGTACCCATTATATGCGAATCAAATTCTATACTTTATCTACATACAACTATTTAAATAAACTGTTATAAGAAAAAATAACAAATTTTCCACGTTGTTTGGTTTTCCTAGCCTTTATTTACTAATAATAAGTACTGACGACGTTTCGAACCTTGGTTTGGTTTATTCTCAAGTCGAATGATTGAATTCTTTACGGCTTAACTAATCCTCTCCAAAAAAATATTTAAATAAACGAAAGAAAAATAGTACAACATAACCTTGCTTTGATCTGTCAAAGATCAATAAACGATAATCATGTTCTTGAAACATAAGAAAACACGTGATTGCTATTAGTTGGAAATTTCATATTTCACTAATGTAATATGAGCAGCATTATATATTTACAGTCAGATATATAATTAATGTATTATTCAATAGTTGTAGATGAGTTTTATCCAACACCTCTTAATAAAAACATCGTTACTATGTCAGTTTTAAACAAGTAAAGTAGCTAATTACTCACTAGCGGGTATAATTATTTCTATTGTTTTATTGATGGAATCTACAACGTATCCTTCCGCGATGGTGAAAGAATTTCAGCCGCTGTAACATTTAAGTGCCATTATATCACCTGCAACATTCGCGAGAAGGCTGGCAACAGTACGACGAAAACTATGGCCAGTATACATTTCTGAATTATAGATACATTTTTTTTATAATCGCAATTTCCTCAGGCACTTAGAAAGCGTATTTATCGCGAGTGTTAGTACGGAACATTTACCATTTTTATAATAAATGAAAAGTGGAAACATGAATTTTCTCTGAAGTTATTATCGGTACCGATACAGAAAAATTGTTGAAATTAAGTTTTTAATATTACTAATTTGATAACTAAATCTGTATAAATCTGGTTTAAGTTTGTAGATTTTATTACTTTTGTGCTTATTTTAAACGACACACCAATTGATATAAAATAATTTTTGTTTTCAAAATGTATAGGGGTCTATACCTTTTAAACTTGATAATTTTTAATATAAGAAGGTTTTATTTTTTTTCTAAAAGTGGATTTCAAGATCAAATATTTCAATGTTTCACATAAGTAAGCATTATATAAATTTAGAATTATTTGTTTAACATGTAACAACGTAAAATTTTTTTTTTTGACTTCTTGTGAATAACCACTTGTGATTTGTGACGAAGTGGATCGCCACAAGGTTTAAATAAGTTAAATTACGTCATAAAGCAGCGAATTGTTTTTTACACCGGCCGCGAAATCTTTCCGAAGACGGACCTGGCGGCCTAATTAAGCGCGACAAATATCCGAATGCGTTCAAATTTTGACGAGATTTGAAAAAAAATAGTTCATTTTTGTAGGTGGCGCAGTGATTTCTCCCAGAACAGCTGTTTTTACGTCACAAAAACGTGACAGAGTCACGTGAGTGCCCGCATCCTATTGGCGCCCGAGCACACCGCCGCCAATTTGTTTTGCCGTATCGCCGTCAGATACGTCGCAGGTTATTAGTAGACTTGATAATGAACACACAATTTGTGTTCGAAACGTCGTCATTATTATGAAAAGAATATTTTAACATCATTAATTTTTTTTTATTTGATTTTGATATTTACAATCTGTTAATATTAAACAATAGGTAAATTTTTTGGCGGTTTAAGAGGCGGTGATGGGAATTATTGCCCAGTGGCAATATCCCCATGGGTTTATTGAAATCTGTGTGGGATGTCCAGAGGTTTGTGTCGGTTGAGTCTTCTTGTCTCTTGGCTGTTGTCCAGAAGGCTCACGGCGGTGTAATTTGGATGATTTTCCAGCCTTTCTATGTATTTTTTACTGGCTATTGTGGCTTCTTCTCTTATCGTTCGCATGTTGAGGTCCTTGTGTAGTGCTTGGTTTTGGATATACCATGGTGCGTTTGTTATCATTCTTAGGGTTCTGGACTGGAATCTCTGGAGGATTTCCAAGTTTGAACATCATTAATAAAGCCATTTTATCCAATATTCCTGGATCATTTTTGATTCTTTATTTAAATAATATTTTTGGCTTAATAACTTAAAATTCAATAACTATTTTCTGTACTATTTATATTATATACTACAAGATTATTAGATATGCAAAAATGTTAGACAATATAAACGATGAACAATTTATATTTTTAGGATTAATATCAGCTGTTTATCTATTTGGCATTAAGGTGTGTAAATATTTCTATAAGTATAACTAGTTTGTGATCAGAATTTTATCTTCACGGTTATTAGTTTCACTGTAAACAGTATTATGTGAATTAATATGAACAATGAAGTATTTCCATTTTTCCTTAAGAAGATGTTCTGGGCTGTTTTCCAATTGAATGGATAATGAATTGTCAAAAGTACAAGGAATTACTGGTAAGTAGACTGGCTGAGTGCTGGAAAATTTTAAGCTAAAGGTGAAGTAATTTTCCAGCAAGTCTCAACTCCATGCCATACATCGAAGATTATGAAGAAATATTATACAGACAAGAAGATAACTTGCCTGGAGTGGCCAGGGAAATCTCCAGATTTGTTGTAATGAGGTCAAGTATTCTAAATAATATTCTTTGACGTAAGTAGCTAACTATTTGCTGACTTAGTACTTTTGTAATTAGATATATAGTAGCGTTAGGTCAGTTATAACGATAAGTCACATAGTCAATGCAGTCAATAAGAGAGTGATGAAGAGTCATTCAGAGTACAGTAGTCGTTAGAGTTCAGTAGGAACTCGGCAACATCAACCATGTAGTAAGTGTGAATAAATCTTTGTTATTTGTTAAACCAAATTGTAAGTACAAACTTATTTACAACAACCCTAGTACTTGTCCTTTCTCCGGTCTGACAAGAACCCATATAAATTATTTGTTATTCTCTCCTTTTAAATAAGGGTCTGGCTTACAATTTGAATTCTATAGAGAACTTGTGAGCTATATGTAACTCCAGGATTAAGAAAATAGATTGGACAACTAAAACAAAGATGATTGAAGCAGTAATTCAAATATAATTCCGGAACGAAAAAATCTTGGAAAATTCAATTAATTCGATGCTAATACGACTCCAACAAGATATGTAAGCCGAAGGCCATATTTCTTATTGATATAATAACTCATGTTTTTTTAATTACCAATTATACTCGCTTCAAAGCAGTAATAAACGTATTTTGAACGAAAACATCCATGTTCACATTAATTCGCACACTACTGTAACTTATAAGCAATAAGTATTTTTAGATATATCTATGAGTTATTACATAATTTTAAAATTAACTTATTCATTAACTTGTTTTAGTACTGCAAAAAATGAGTACGAAGCACGTAAAATCTGAAACAATACAAAAATTGTGCATATAATCAGGAAAATAAACAATTGAATACTTACAGAAACTAATGTATCCAACGTTAGGGGTGTAAACATACCAACTGTAACAACTATAGGCCTCTTCATGCGAATCATAGTAATCAGTAAAGATCGCTGCACTTTTAAAGGAAAAAGCGTCCAGTCGCTTTCATATAGAGCTTGAGGAATTTCTGCACTCTTGAAACATAAAAATATAAATCAGGAAGTTCGTGCCTGTGTAAGAATTTTAAATAAATAAAAATCTAAGTTCAGTCAATTTTAATAAAAGCAACTTTTCGATTTTACTGTTCATCATGATTTAGTGATAAATGTAACTGTTTATAGAATAAATATAATTAATATACTCATAATTATCAGAACCATAAAATAATAAATACAATACTAAATAATTTACAAAGTCAAAATGTCAATTACAACGTGGAACTGATTCTTAAAATAAGAAAAATAAAAGAAAAAATTATATCCAAACACTTGTCTGTTTCACAAAATTTGCAGCCTCCGAATCAACTTCTTTGATCATCATCAGCTGCTGGGTCAGTTCAGTACTTAACCATAGACACGGTTCACTCTTTTGGAGCTCATCAGTATGGTGCCACCAACTATTCAGCAAGACCAATAATGAATTAACAAGTTGTTTCAGAGGCTGTAAATTTTGTGTTTGGAAATAATTTTTTCCTTATTTTTCTTATTTTACATTACTCAATAATAAGAATCTAGAGACATTTAGCTACTAAACCGCAGTGTAATTATTTATTGTTTAATCATTTGTTATAACTAGTAATATTGAAATAATTTTGATTATTTTTTGACAAAACTAATGAAATGTTTTATTGGAGGAATGAAATTAAAGGACTTAGGCTTAAGTTGTAGTCATTTATTGAAGAATAGTTGACAACGTTTCGGTTACGGATGTAACCATCTTCAGGTCTAGGTATAAAATAAAACCAAATAAGATCATTGTTGCTCATACAATATGAACAATTAACTCACCAGAAAACTAGTTGGTAAAAATAACAACACAAAGAAATTAATTCTTTTATAAAATCTTAATCGAAGTTCGGAGTCAGCAATGTGCAATAAAAAAAAATTTAATAAGAAGTTAAACGAGGCAAAATACATGAATCTAAGCTGCAATGCTGACTCCGAAGTGTCGAAGTGACGACTGATGAGAAATAACATGTTACAGTTTGAATACGAAAGATACAATGTAAGACATCTAGCGGTTGATAATAAAAACAACAACAATTTACAATTATGAGTAAAAGAAGAAAACCAACTCAAATTCAAGCAATATGGTGACAGTAAAGTAAAAATGTTTTTTAACGTAATATCAAAATGTCAATTACGACGTGGAACTGATTCTTAAAATAAGAAAAATAAAAGAAAAAATTATTTCCAAACACTTGTTAGATCATCATCAGCTGCTGGTCAGTTCAGTACTTAACCATAGACGCGTTTCACTCTTTTGGAGCTCATCAGTATGGTGTCACCAACTATTCAGCAAGACCAACGCGGGACTATAATGAGCAGTGGTACGGTGGATAATGAACTAACAAGTTGTTTCAGAGGCTGTAAATTTTGTGTTTGTAAATAATTTTTTCTTTATTTTTCTTAATTTACATTACTCAATAATAAGAATCTAGAGACATTTAGCTACTAAACCGCAGTGTAATTATTGATTGTTTAATCTTTTGTTATAACTAGTAATATTGAAATAATTTTGATTATTTTTTGACAAAACCAATGAAATGTTTTATTATATGTTACGTGTTTGCGTTTTAACCAATTCTGTCATTATTATACTGAGAATAAAGCTCTAGTGATTATTCCCGGGAATAATCTCTGTAGGTGCTTTTGTTTGTGACATATAATAGGTAGTTGGCAAATAATTATTTAAAACTGTCAACGCATCAAATAAAATGTGTGAAAAAAAAATCGATTTACGAGGGCAGAGTGAAAATATATAAATATATAAATATATCATCACGCCTTCTACCCATTACTGGGTGTGGCACTCCGCCGAAGCAGATCTCGGTAAGTGATATATTTTACGCGAGAAGTGCGGTTACCAGTCGTCAAATCACGGCCCTCAAAGATGTTAGTGGTGTAGGAGTGAAAAGTCCCTGAAAAATAAAACAAATGGCGCCACAATCGCAAATCTCATGTGACATTTGTGATGTACCATCTTTAACTAGAACGCATTAAAATTTTCAGACTAATATGTCACTCAGTTCTGTTTTGACACCCATCGAAAGCAAGCAACCTTGAAGATTTTTGAAGACATGGAAAAACGTGAATTTCGCGTCTTGATTAAACATTATTTCTTGCGTGGAAAAAACATTACGCAAACCAAAGCATCGCTTGTTAAACATTATGGGGACTCCTCGCCATCGATTGGAACGATTCGCAAGTGGTTTACTGATTTTCGTTGTGGTAGTATGACCACAAAGAATGATGATCTCATCTTTGCTTAATCTAAAATGTTGTTTAAATTTGCTGTCACTATAAAAATGCATCGTCTCCTGCATGTAATTCTCATATTTTGGATTTTCCGTATTTAAAAAAGCTATATTCAATCAATCAAAATATTTCTCACCTTTACTGTCACTTCTGTCACTGTCACTTCTTGAAAAATAGCGTTTTATTTTAATTACAACCGGTATCATGTCAAATTCCAAATTAAAACATAAATCCAGGCTGTCATTTCAAAAATCAGTTGTCAGAATTGAAAAAATGCACATCTAGAACTACTACTTCTAGCTTAGGAACAAGGACTGTTTGAACGGTTCTAAACAAGTTCTATTACCGTAATTTTTAGAGCTGGAACACAAAATTTAGAACTACTAGTTCGGAATTGTCACGCTGACACACTGAATCGATTCTAATACAGTTCTAGAACGGTGGCTGGAACAAATCTAATTACTTCTGATCATCCTGTAGTACTTACTACGAATTAAAATTCAAACAGTTTTTAACATCTGAGCCAAACGTGCAACAAATTAAAACTCCATATTTGATTCTGGTATAAAATTTTAAAGTCAACTGTAAGTGCCATAGATTGATAGATTGTTTTAAAAAACTAAGTTAATTGCCGTTTAACAGTAACAAAACAATAAATTATGGAAATTAATAACTATTTATAAATTAAGATAGGAACTGTTTTCAATATTTATATATTCTATCCATTCATATCACACTATTAAATAACGAGACTGATGCTGTTTTAACATTTTATTTTATTCCATACCTATTTACTTATTATCACTTTCAATATACACCCCTCCTCTATCCCTACAATGTTCCATGCGAATCTTCCATTGTTCGAAATAGTGCTGGAAGTCTTCTTCTGTCAGCTCCTTCAGAACGCGAGCCGATTTCTCTTTCAAAGCTCAAAGCTTGTTGCTATTAAGGCAAATTTCGCCTTTGGAAACAGATAGAAGTCGCACGGTGCAAGATCTGGCGAATAAGACGGATGGTCCAACACTGGGATGCTGTACTTGGCTAGAAATCTCTTGACAACCATTGCGGAATGAGTCAGCGCATTGTTTTGATGGAGAAACCATGACTTGTCCTTCCACAATTCGGGTACTTTTTTCAATAAATTATAAGTTTCAGTAGCAGTTTTCCCAAGTTTCTTATGAAATTTCACAACAATTCGTTGCTCCTATGTTGCACTTAACATTTTTTCGGCGAAACAAAAACACAACTCTAATTAAAACGAATGTTACGGCTATACGGATTTGTTTACAGAAGCGAGATGTACTGCATTCGATAGAGAAAGCTTCACGCTAAAAAGCTGACGGTCACTGGTGTTTGATGCATGCGTACTTCGTCTGTAGCAGCGTCAGTCTCCTTATTTAAAAGCCACACCTCGTATGTCCCATCAAATGGAGTAGTACGAACCCTTGAAATATTTATTCATACATTCATCTCACAATGGGCTCCTGTACCATAGTTGAAATAACAACAAAGAAGGACAAAAACATAAAATATATATTAAATAATGGCTATTAGTGAAAAAAATTGTTAAAAATAATGTTTTACATCAGAGATATATGTAAGTGATTAAAAATATAGTGACATCACAAGTAGGAAAGATTTTCATTGACCACAAGTATTTTCGCGTGGTAAATAAGAGACATATACGGAGTAGAACGTAACTAACTATGACATCTCAGCACTGTTTGTTTCAAACTGTTCGTCGATTGCTGGTACGAGGGCAGGGTGAAAAGTCCCTGAAAAATAAAACAGATAGCGCCACAATCGCAAATCTCATGTGACATTTGTGATGTACCATCTTTAACTAGAACGCATTAAAATTTTCAGACTGATATGTTATTCATTTCTGTTTAGATACCCAACGAAAGCAAGCAACCTTGAAGATTTTTGAAAACATGGAAAAAAGTTAATTTCGCGTCTTGATTAAACATTATTTCTGGCGTGGAAAAAACATTACGCAAACCAAAGCATCACTTGTTAAACATTATGAGGACTCCTCACCATCGATTGGAACGATTCACAAGTGATTTTCGTTGTGGTAGTTGATCACAAAGGACGCCGAACGTTCTGGTCGTCCAATTGAGGTTACAACGCCAGAAATCGTCGAGTTAAAGTACACGAGATGGCTGAGGCTATGAGCATCTCAACCGAACGGGTACGGAACATTTTGCATAAATTTTTGGATATGAGAAAGCTATCTGCCAGATAGGTGCCGCATTTGCTCTCTGTTGACTACAAGCGCAACCGTGTGACAAGTTCAAAGGAGTGTTTGGCGATGTTCAAGCGCAATAAGAAGGACTTTTTGCGCCGTTTCGTAGCTAGAGATCAAACAACAGTCGAAACAGTGGACTTATCCTGGCGAATCGAAGCCGAAAAAGGCCAAAGTGGGTTTATCGGCCAAAAAAGTCATGGCGACAGTTTTTTGGGATGCACCCGGTATCGTCCATATCGATTACCTTGAAAAGGGTAAAACGATCACCGGTGTATATTATGCAGAGCTGTTGGATCGATTCGACGCCGATTTGAAGCGAAAGCGGCCGCATTTGGCAAAGAAAAAAGTGCTCTTCCATCAGGACAACGCATCGGCGCACAGGTCCATAGTCGCAATGGCAAAATTGCATGAATTGCGCTACGAATTGGTCCGTCATCCACCATATTCTTCAGATTTGGCCCCCTGCGATTTTTATCTATTTCCAAACTTGAAGAAATGGCTCGGCGGAAAAAGATTTGGCTCCAACGATGAGGTCATCGCTGAGACAAACGCCTATTTTGAAGGATTGCCAAAATCGTATTATTTGGAAGGGAACGAAAAATTAGAAAAACGTTCGATAAGCTACAAGGAGATTATGTTGAGAAATAAAATATGTTTTGATCAAATAAATCATTTCTTGTTTCATTTTTCAGGGACTTTTCACCATGCCCTCGTATGTATATGACACGTTAAATATTTATTACAATAATTTAATTTCGTTTTGTTGGGCTTTCAACTTCTATAAAATATGATTTTCAAGATAGTAAGATTATTTTTCAAGAATTTAAACAAGTTAAGTAACACTGAAACGAACTTGGGACGTCACAACCTCAACACAAAACTAAACAAAAATCATATCTCTTATAATATAAAGAATTTTCAACCAGCGTTTTCACTGATCGTCATATTTTATCATGTAGTTTCATAAAAAATAGGTACAGGAGTCCATTAATCTAATCCTATCCTGACACACCGACTTTCATAAACAAGTGCCTTCGCAGAATATTAAAAATATACTACCCGGAAACTATTAGCAACGAGAATTTGTGGAAAATATGTAATGCTGAACCAGTAGAGATAACAATCAGGAGAAGAAAGTGGAACTGGATAGGACACACATTAAGAAAAGACAATACAGAAATCACGAAAGAGGTATTAGAGTACAACATAAAAGGGAAAAGGAAAACAGGACGACCAATAAACACATGGCAAAAACAAATGCATAAAGAACACGAATCAATCAATAAAACATGGCATGAAATTAAACGAGAAGCAAAAGATAAAGATAAATGGAAGAAAACAGTAGAAAGTATATCATCGAAAACAAAATAAGGCTGGCAACCTTAACAAAAAATTGCTTCGAATCACCTAGCGGTGCCCTATGCTCCTTTAGGAGTAAACAGGAATAATAATAATAATAATAATAATCCTGACACACCACATTCGTTTAATTCATACAAGTTCGTTTATTTCTCCTAATCTAAGTTTTTCGATTACGGTAGAAACATTCAATGATATCTATCAAATTACTCCCAAACTGACCATGCATTCTCTCGCCCTCAATTTCATCATCGTACACCTATTTGACCAATCTTTCATTCGACATACGTTTTACATGCACAAATCATCTTAACTGACTAATGTCGACTATTTATGCTATAACTAAGTAATCTACTAAATTGATGTATATTGAAATATTAATTTTATACTTACTGCTAAAGTTAATTCATTTCCGAACCAACAATATAAAGAAAATTCCATGCCAACTGCCATCATGTAAGTAATTTCGCTCATAAATGATTTATCTTCAAGAGAAATCTGAAAATGCACATTAGAAATGCAGAATATATTGTAATTATAAATTTACAAAGCTTTATGTTCGACTGCTTTAGAAACAATTAATTTTCTTAAAATATATTAATGTAAAAACTTAATTTCTTTCTCAAAGTGTGCTTTGTTGTTGCTTTTGTTTAACAATGTTTTTAACTGTCAAATTTGTCAAAAAACAAAGGTGGAAAAAAGTGTTCATAATGTCTCAAAACTTGGAAGAATTCCAAAAGAAGTAAAAGATATGGCTAAAATGCAGTATCACTGACCAATTTTTAAAATTTCTCCCACCACTATAATAACATTTACTTATCAGTGATCCTAAAACTTTTTTAGAGATTTGAAGCTCATCGCAAAGGAGTATAAATGTCATAAATGTATAAAACTGGCAAAGACTGAGGGTTTCATTAGGTTAGAAAGAATTATTTTTTATTTCCTGATATTAGTAGATCACATCATGCTTGAGGTTTGAGAAGCTAGAAAATATTTTTCAAATAACAGTTTCGAAGCACTGGTTTATTTAGTAATTTTTAGGGAGTTTTGAAATTCACAAAATTTTACAAACCTAAAATTACATTTTAAAAAATTCGATAGTGATACTGCACTTTTACCAAAGATATTGCATTAAATTCAATAAATTTAATTAATTATAAGATGTATTTTGACATTGACAATCCAAATTTGGTATTTAATCTTAATAGTCCAATAAAGTCCTGTTTTGTAGATACTGAACAGTGTTATAAATCAAATAATTATAGTGCAGTCAAACATTAACATGTTTACGAGTATCGTGAATTTTCTGCTGTCAAAGGTTTCTATATTATTTTAATGAAAAATACTTCAACGAGATCTAAATTATCTATAACTTTTAATTGACGCATTTTTCTCTACAGATAAACCGACAAGAAGTAAATCCGCGGCCGCGTGGATCAAATGGAAAATTTATTTTGTTTGTACCTTATTTGCAAAATTAATTAATCTAAGAAAATATCCAATAGCCCAAACTATCTGATCCGATCCGAAGTTGGATTTCTGATCGGATCAGAACTATCCCGGATTCGAATCGAATCCCCTATAAACATCGGATAAAACATCAGATCAGAAAGTTAAATAAAACATCCGATACAAGGTCAGATAAAACTTCCAATATAAAATGTACATTCAGAGCTTTTAGGTATACAATCTGAGTAAAAAAAAAACATTTAAATTATAATTTCGTTCTAGAGAATTTCTAATGCTACGTAAACTTTATAAGTACTTATGTACTATGATACAAAATGATTAAATAACGTTACAACTAAATATGTCTCATTAATGGTGAGTTATACAATTGACGTCACGTCGGGGAGGGATGAAAAGGAACCAAAGAAAGAGACAACTCGCATTAGTGAGAGAGTAAGTTGACAGACCACGACTCACCAGAGGATACTTTAATATACGATGCAGATTAAAGCTGTTTTCTTTCGGTAAACGATCCATTCTGATCGGATTGATTAGATCCGATTACATGACGTCAAAAGTGATTGAAATCGTGATTCTAAAGAACTAATCGTTATATGATTGCAATCCATAGAAATTTGACATTTATCTATCTTAATCTTAATTCAGTACCAATTTGAATTTAGGAAATTTGTTATTGATAAAAAATATAATCTAGTATATTCTAATTGATTTAAACGAATAATATTTTATTGTAGAATGAAATAACAAGTAAATAATAATCTCTTTCGTATTATTAATATAAATATAGTACACTGCTCCTATTTTGTATATTCCATCGTGTTTATATTTCCATTGATTTCAATATTAAACATGAAATTATTAGTGAATGTCAAATTGATAAACCATGTGACAGCAATCTGATCGACGTGATCGTTGTTTTGAAGCGATTCGGAAAATCAGATGGCAATCAAGAATATTGTGTGGAGGTATGTGATCGAAAACCGAAAGATCGTGTACGATCACTTTTGGATTGCTCAGTCTGATTCAATCAGATTTTCTCTGACCGAAAGAAAACAGCATAAATGGCATGTTAAAAGTATGCTCAAATTCATCATGGTCTGTCAGCTAGCTCTCTCACTAATGCGACATATCTCTTTCTGTGTTATTCCCTTCCATTTTTGCCCGGCGTGACGTAAGAATTTGATGTAAATATTTAACAACTGATGAACTCAAATTAAATTATAATGAGAAAAAAAATTAATTACATTGCAATTGGTAAATATTCTCCTTAAATAACAGTTTCACTGCAGACGATTCTCGTGTCAATTCTTTCAGTATATGTAAGATTCATGGGATCGAGGCTGCCTATGACATAACAAAATGGAGAGAAGAATTGAAATAAAATCAGATTTGATCTCAGATCGGATCTCAAATCGGATATCGGATGGAATCTCATTATTTTCTTTTCTGTATATAAACGATTTAAAAGTAATAGAGACATGTTTTTACAATGCAAATTACAGTTCAGAGAAACAAAATCTGTCAACAATTTGCAGTCGCAAATTTGATATAGAGTTTTAATGAAATTATACTTTAGATCCTATATTTTTCGAGCTACAATTGTGTTGTATCTTTCATTATATAGTTACATTTAGAAACTTTTCACAACAGAAAATTTACCAGGGGGTCTATTCTAATTGACATAACCACTGTGGCAACGGTAGCCATATCAATAAACAACAAGGATCCACCTGGCGATATAAATAAAAAAGTCATCGATGACGTCATCATTTAGCCACATCGCAAATTTATAGCGGAACCTATCTCACTGTTAAACACAACCTACAAAATACTCAGTTCCACATCGTAATTGACTTTTTGTCTTTATTTTATTTCAATTGCTATCATGCACTTTGCGATTCTGTCGGTAGATGGCACCACGGGTTGCTTCTTAGCTCTCATGTCATGTCTACCGGAGTAGTTACTTTCTAACATCAGTCAGTTCAGCTAAGTCGGTATCACAATCCACTATTCCCTAGTTGGTCTAGTTGGATAAATGATCACACCATACTGATGAGTCCGGAAGGACGAAACGCGTCTATGGTTAAAGCTGAACTGACCAGCCGTTTGATGATGACCTGATAAGTTGATTCAAACGTGCTGTAAAAATTTTTGGAACTTGTGACAAGTGATGGAAAGGTTATTCCTATTTTTCTTATTTATTAAGACTCAGTTCCACATCGTAATTGACTTTTTGTCTTTATTTTATTACAAGTAGTAGCATTGGCCATATTGCTATCATAGTAAAGAACAGGATTGTGATGAAAGAGATGCTAGAAGAGATAATAAAGAGAAAACGAAAATAATGATACTAAATAAGGAAGTGCAGTCTGAATTAATTAAAATAGGTGATGAAATTTACAAGCAGGTAGACAAATTTAAATATTTAGGAGTAATGCTGACAAACAAAGGGGAGAGAGACTTGGAAGTGAGAGAGAAAATAATAGCAATGAACAAAGCCTTCTATGCAAACAGAAAATTAGTAAGAAGCAATTTTATAACAAAAACAATCATGATAAGAATATACAAGACTATAAATAAGACCAATAGCATTATACGCTGCCGAAACAATGACGATGACAAATAAAGATGAAGAAAATCTGAGGATAGCTGTTTGAAAGATATTAAGGAAAATACTAGGACCAATGAAGATAACAGAAACAGAATACAGAATAAGGACAAACCAAGAGATTGAAGAAGAATTAAAAGAAGAGGATGTAATGAAGAAAATAAGACAGCGAAGACTAAATTGGTTGGGGCACGTCTGGAGAGCTAACGAACAAGACCCATTAAAATAAATGGTAATGTGTTCCCTTAGTGATAAAAGAAGACGCGGAAGACCAAGAACAACGTGGTTACAAGAGGTGGAAGATGATCTCAAAACAGCGGGAATTAGAAACTGGGGAGGAAAGACAGGAGATAGGAAACAATGGAACATCATAGCCAAGCATATCTAAGTCTGTAATGGAGAATGATCCCCTCCAAAAAAGGATCTAGAAAGCCTCGATTGAGTCGGTGCAACTCTACAAGGAGTGTTAAACCATATTATTATTATTATCCAGCTCCCGCTATGGTCGTAGCCATACTTACTGTGATTCGATGTTTAATTTTTTCTGATTTGTTTATTTATAATAATTTACTTTAATGACTGATGTAAAACTCAACTAGAAACTGCACTTATATTTAGAAATCCAACAAATTTGATAATTTGACATGAATATTTATTTATAAATAAAAGGGTTGACAACTATGCCAATATTAAAAATATAATTTCCTAATTTGTTAGAAAGTCCCGCAATTGAGTATAGCTGTCACGAGAAATATTATAGCCGTAGCCACGGTCACATCCCGCTATGAATTAGAATAGACCTCCTGAGCCAAGTAAAGTGTCCCCTAATCGCTGTTCTCAGTTTATTGTTATATTTTTATTGCTAAATTATAAGACCACAATCTAATGTTAAAACAAAAATTTCAATATCGTATAACAACAGTAACTTATTTTTTCTGAAACCGGAAAGAAAGTGCCTACTTTCCTGACCAGTTTTAGTATAGAAAGTAGATTTTTACCAAAACAGTCAAGGAAGATACGCATTCAAGCTTACAACAAAAAAACAGTCTGGTAAAGAACAAAACAGTCTGGTATACACTTTACTTGACTGTTTTTTGGTTGTGACCTTGAATACTTAGTATGCTGTTAATATAATTCTTATTAAAAAATTTAAACAATTGTAATTATTTATGTTTAATTATTGATTAAATTACATGGTTTCAGAAAAATAGTAGGTATACATAATACATCAGGAAAGTGTTTTTACTTTCCTGACTTATTATGTAATATATACAACGAAATAAAACGGTAGTAATTTTTTTTTATTAAATGTCAATTATATATTTATATTTTAGCTCGTGAGCATGGGCGTCCGCAGGGAGGGCAATGGGGGCACTCGCCCCCCCCCCTGGGTTTTAACTAGGGCGGAGACCACGACTCTCGAACATAGGACTTTAACATGTAAAATTATAATTTTTCAATTTCCTGCTTCGCTAAATATTTTAAGCAAAAAAGCTTGTAATAAAAGTTTGAGGGCATAAAATTCTACATCTGAACCAATAAACAAAACTAATTTTACATACTTTGTAACGACACAAATTAGCTATGAAAGTGACGAAAATTGCCTCAAAACTATCGATAAGCATGAAATTGAAATAAAATTATACAAATGTTTGATGTTTTATCTGCCAAAATAAATGAAATAATAAATAAAGAATTTATTTTTACAGTTTTGACATATTTAACGTCAAACATTTGTTTAATTTTGTTTCAATTTCATGCAAAATTCATATTTTATGCCCTAAAACTTTTATTTGAAGCTTTTTTCTTTTAAATAATTACGAAACAGGAAATTAAAACAATATGATTTTACATGTTAAAGTCCTATGTTCGAGAGTCGCGGTCACCATCCTGTATATGTATATATAATATAAAAATTAAATTATAAGTTTAAATATATTAAATTCAAGCTGAAACTGAATTTTCAGCAGTGTTCTTATGGCCAGCTAGCGACATGTTCCCTATCGTAATCTAAGTTTATTAAGTATACACAGACACAAAATATTAGAAAATAAAAACTGTAAAACTGCTAAATCGGAAGTTATTGAAGAAATGGTGTTAATTTATGGAAGAGTTATTAGAAAATTGTCCTTCCTGTTCAATTCAAACCCAGACGACAAAGACTAGTAATTTATTTGACAAATTTAAATACTTTTTTATCTATTTGTTACGTGTATTTCTATTTATGTTATGTAAAAAAAATATTTTTTAAATTTATGTATATCTGAGAGTTTTTTGCGAACCGCCCTCCCCCCCTGGAAAAATGTCTGTGGACGCCCATGCTCGTGAGACATCTCTATTGGCTTTGGTCGCTGTACATTGTTTTAAAATGTTATTCAAAATTAATTCAAGAACATACCGAAGAGACTAAATATAGATTTACACAAAATACAAGTAAACAATCCATTGCTTGTCCTAGAGTTTGAAACTTGTAAACTGATTCCAAATTTTCACTTAATCTGAAAATAATATCATGAAATAAACATAAATATGGACTTTAAATATGTACACAGTATGTTCCAAAAATAACGAAATTTTTATTTTACATCATAGAACACGTAGCGCAATCTATTGAACATACACATTGTTAGAAAGATACATCTTTCCTCTTTCGAACGCACACAACTTCATGCAATCAGGTGACAGTTGAAAAATTGACGCATATTTTAATGACAGCAGTTTTTGTGTTTATGTTGTAAAAATACAATGGAACAACGAGAAAATATTAAATTTTGTGTTAAACTTGGAAAAAAAATTGCTGAGCCATACGAATTGATGAAAAAAGTTGATTGTGATGATTGTTTATCTCGTTCACAACTTTATAAGTGGTTTGCAAAATTTAAAAATTGTCGTGAATATTTAAATGATAATGAAAGATCTGGACGTCCAAACGCCGGAAATCGTGCTGAATTAGACGAAAAAGTGCGTGAAATCATTGCTGTCGATGCGAATTTTACTGTTAGAATGTTGGGTGAAGAATTATGTAAATACGAGTAAAAATACTATTTGGAGAATTCTAACTGAAGATTTGGATAAAAGAAAGGTTTGTTCACGTTTTGTTCCACATGAATTAAATGAAGACCAAAAAGTCGCTCGTATAAAGCATTGTAAAGACATCGTTTCAACTGCTGAAAACGATCAAAATTTTTTTATTAGCCTGATCTATCACCATGTGAGGTGACTATTATCTTTTCCCAAAACTGAAAATTGCCATGAAAGGAGCGTTTTATGATGATATTCCAGCCATTCAAGCAGCCGTGACACAGGTGATAAAGAACGTTCCCTTAGATGGCATAAAAAAATCTATGCATGCTCTAGTTGATCGTTCTAAAAAGTGTATTGATTCAAATGAAATCTATTTTGAATAAATATTAAGTTTCAAACGTAATACAATGCGTGTTTTATTCTATATATAAAGAGTTTCGTTATTTTTTGGGACACTCTGTGTATATACTAATATTTCAGGTTTTTTAGTAGGTACTTGAACAAGAACTTATCTAAATAAATTACAGTGTGACGTAACTTCTTGTTTGAGAATTTAAATTTATTATTGAATTAATATTTAGATTTAGTACACTGGCAAAAAAACAGACCAAATGGATCACATTCACCACAAAACCAGTAGAAGAACAGCATAATAATTAAGAAAAAAAATAACTAAATGAAATAAATGAAACCTCAAACAAATTAAAAATATAATTGTAATTATAATAGTTACTTATTATACAAGTATTTTATTAGGTATATAAAACATGCAAGTTAATTAATTTTACAAATTTTTTAAAATCTCTTTTTGATCTTAGATCAATATATCTTGAATCATATAGTATATGCCATTCAATTTTATTCCTGAAATATTGAAACATTCTATACATGAATGAATATTGCCCCACGACTTTAAACAATGAATAGCGTTTTATTACTTGAATTACCTTTTTAGTTACCTAGTAACTAGGTTGTCTGCCATATAATGATCAAATGAATATATTATTATAAGCATGTCAAAATTAGTACATTACATAACAAGCATAGAAAGTGTAAGATAACGTGCGAGTGTACAAATTGAAAAACGAGTCGCGTAGCGCCGAGTGATTTAAGTACACGAGCATAGTTATCACGCTTTCGAGATAGTTATGTACACTATTTTTCAGACGACCACAAAATATTTCTAGAAAAAGTTTACAAGAGCAATGTTGTTACACTTTGACAGCTGATGCGTTTTTGTAGGTAAGCATTCACGTTTGACGTTTGAGGTTAGGTATTGTGATACCAACTGTACTAACCGTAATGTCAAAATAATAAATAATGCTGAAATATTAGTAAATAAGTAATTAATAATTTAAAAAATTAGATTTATCTGTGCAAATTTAAATCATATTCTTTTCATTTATTTTATTATTGTCTTTAATCGTAACACTATATGTTGTCAATCAGAAGAACTTCATCTGATATGTTAGAAGTGTGCGTTATAATAACATATCAGTGTATGTTATTTGCAACTTTTCATAGTAATTTATTATGGTCGTCTGAAATATAAATTTTGTATATATTTTGATTGGTACAATATTTTTACCGAATATAACACTTGCATTGAATATTCACAGATTTTTTTTCTCGCTGTTCACTCGGGTTTTTGTTGTTCTTAGAAACTCTGCATTTGTATTTGACTCGTGCATATTTCCATAGGAACAAAAGCACTCGTGAGCTCAAAAAATTATACTTAGAGAGCTAGGGTGCAAAATGATGTCTCATTTTTTCCAGTGACAGAAATGGATTTTTTAATAGATTATGTCTTGATAAACATGAAAAAAAGAAAATTAGATTTGGGAATGGGTGGCGCCGATGTGAATACGCCGATGTTAAGGGTGATTGTTGGTACTTACACCAGTCCAATTTCAAAGCTCCTGTCACCAATGAGCAACCAGCAATAATTTCTATCAATAATTTTTTTGTCATGTATTCGTCGTGAACAAGTGTTAATATGTCACAAGACACCATAAATATTGTCTACTTTGACCGGTTTTGTCGTGCATGCGTCACCGGCCAAAACTTCTGTCTATCATATTTATTACTTAATTATATCAAAGTCTATAATTTAAACTGAAAATTAGCCTGTAAAAAATATGTCAACAACCACCCTTAAAATCGGCGCATTCACATCGGCGCAATCTATAGTTTCCGCCCATTCCCAAACCTAATTTTCTTTTTTTCATGTTTATCATGACATAATCTATTAGAAAAACCATTTCTGTCACTAGAAAAAATGAGACATCGTTTTACACCTTAGCTCTCTAACTATTATCGGTAATATTCAATGCACTATTTATATTATAAGTGAATATAACTTATTACCTGATAATTGTTTGCAAATAATGAATACATTTATTCATCTCAATATTCAAATATTTATCAACATCATCCATATTATCTTCATTTTTCTTTTCAGCAACTAATTTCTTCAATGCTCTGCTTCTCACAGATTTAAAAGCTTGTAGAAGAATATTTATATGAGCTGTCAAGAAACACATCGTACTTGTAAACATTGCATCTAAAGATATAATCATAAATCCAATCAACAAAATTCCTTGAGACTGCATAAAACTTGCAAAACCACATCGAAAATTTGTAGTAATTTCAAATGGAATATAACTTGTAAACGGCAATTTTTCACAGAAAGTTACATTTCCATTTTCGTTTATACCATTGATACTTTCTACATCGAAATAAATAGAAAAAATAGTTCCAAAGCAAGCTGTAGATGGTATCAAACCGCCAATCCAAAAATGCGTAGCGACAAATATATAATTCAGCTTTTCAAACTTTTTCAAAATCTCACTTGGTTTGAAATATTCAGAATTTTCATAGTAAAACTCGGATTTTTGTAAAGTTTCTTTAATGTTTATTACAATATCACGTTTGCTAAACCAAAGTATCACTTTATAGGTTACTAAAATATGAGTTATATTCCAAGCAACATTTTTTACAAGAACTCTAATGTCGCTTGTATGAGTTACAACAAAATATATTTCTGCACATTGAAATAAAAGTAAAGTGTACGTCAGCACGAATATGTTGTAAAGGAAGAAAAATATGTTTTTCCATGTTTTGTCGTATTTCAAATACCAAACTCCAGAGAGTTTTAGAATTTTTGTATTGAAATTGAAAAATGTGTCTTTGTACACCGACATTTTACATAACTTCGAATTGTTTTACTTTGTTTCGCTTTTATACTAAAGTGTAATTTAAATAATTTATTGTAATATATAATATCTGAAATTATGTTTCATATATTTGCAAACTTTGATTTTATAAAATTATAAGTTTATGTTGAGAGATAATATGAATACGGAAAATGCGATCTGCATATTATATAATATTTTACTAATTTATCTATGGGGGATTCAAGTGGTAGAGCTTTTTAATATATATTTATTACAATAAATTCTTGACCGTACATCATATTTAATACAATATAAAACCATACCATAAATGATATTTTTATTGAAATATGAAAGTTAAAGTTGAATAATTCAAAACGCTCATTTAAATTTCGCACTGCCATATTGCAATTACGTAGTTGCATTAAGCCAATCACAGAGCTTTGTCTGAAACGTTTGTCGGTGCTTAATTTTACTGAGAAGAAGACGAAGAAGAAACAAGCATTCAGCATTCTACGATTCTACTGACAACGACACACGTTACGTGAAGTTATCTCTGTCGTATCTGTCTCTCTTTAATCCAAGATGCAATTACGTCATAATCGTGTGTTTCGAAAGTTTAAATATTTTTATCATGATTTAAAAAAAATAAAAATTTTGGGTATAATAATTTTATTACGTAGATTAATAAATATAAATTTCAAAAAAGTCTTGAAAGGCCCATTGTGGAATACTTGGAAACTTCAAATGCGTTTTATTTTTTTAAATAAAAAATGAATTAATATATCATCCCATTGCTGGGTGTGGCACTCTGCCGAAGCAGATCTCAATAAGTGATATATTTAGGCGCGTGAAGTGCGGTTACCAGCCATCAAATCACGACCCCTAAAGAAGTTAGTGGCGGGGCAGCCACAGAGGTAATTTTAATGTGGTGAAAATTTTTGTTAGCTGTGGGAATCGAACCAGGGTTTTCAGAATTCACAGGCTGACTCGATACCTACCCCATAAATGTAGAATTTAATAAAACATTTATACGCGCATATCATTATTTTATTAATCGTACCGGCAATAGAGTAGTTTGAATAGCTTTACAGTATTTGAATCCGAAGATCCCGAGTTTGAATCTCACTCAAGATAAATATATATAAACTACCACACTACGGCTCGGTGAGTTCGAACCCTGTAATGTAACTGGAATTAAGTTCTTGTTGTACAGAGCAGAAATAAATAAATAAATTTGATTTATTTCGACAATTATTATTTCAGTATGTCATAAATATCACAAAATATGTAAAAACAAAATAAATAAGAAAAATAGGAAAACAAAATTTCCATCACTTGTAACAAATTCCAAAATTTTTACAGCACGTTTGAATCAACTTATCAGGTCATCATCAAACGGCTGGTCAGTTCAGCTTTAACCATAGACGCGTTTCGTCCTTTAGGGACTCATCAGTATGGTGTGATCAACTATCCAACTAGACCAACTAGGGACTAGTGAACTGTGATATTTTTACAAGCTGAACTGACTGATGTTAAAGTAATTACGCCGGTAGACAAGACATGAGAGCTAAGGAGCAACCCGTGGTGCCATCTACCGACAGAATCGCAAACTGCATGACAGCAATTTAAATAAAATAAAGACAAAAAGTCAATTACGATGTGGAACTGTGTCTTAATAAATAAGAAAAATAGGAAAACAAAATTTCCATATTATAAGCTCTCTACTAGCAGTGATTATTTTTTTTGTTACTTATTATCTAATGAAATAAATAAGAAAATGTACTAATACATTGATGTCAAACTTTAAAAATGAATTAAAAAATCCAAAAAGAAACGTTCTTATATAATTAATTATTGAATTTTAAACATTTAAAATCAAAAAAAGTAGAAATTGTTTCCACTTTCAATGTCCCTGGTTCGATCCCCACTGCCGACAAAAACATTTTCACCAATTTAAAATTACCCCTGTGGCTCCCCTTCTACTAACATCTTTGGGGGCCGTGATTTGACGGCTGGTAACCGCACCTTACGCGCATAAATATTTCACTTACCGAGATCTGCTTCGGCAGAATACCACTCTTAGTAATGGGTAAAAGGCGTTATGATATATTTATTTTATTTTTTATTTACTTTTTAATTTTTATATGACGGTGAAAATAATTCAACATTGATATTTCAAAAGCTATCATATTCAACAAAAATTAAAATTCCACAAATATTTTTTGTTAACTGACAAAATATGAAAATTACATGAAGGAAACGGTACATTTTTATAGTGACAGATAATTTAAACAACATTTTAGATGTTCTAAATATCATTACTAAAAAAATTGCACTTAGCAAATTTTATAGTAGAATTTCTGGAAAGGACCATGTAAAAATTACACCAAAAAAACATATTTTAATATTTTACTGATTTTCTGGTCATCAGATAACAAGTTTTCGGAATATTGCTGACAGATTTGATGTTAATATTAGTAGTTTTTTTCGAGTTATAAGAAGAATGATATCTTTTCTGAAAGAAGTAGATCTGATTTTTTTGTATTAGATGACGTAAACAATAATACGAATGAAGATAGTTGCATATAATAGTTACATCTCGAACTATTTTAGAAATTTGTGTTCCAGCTAAATAGTTCTAACGTCGTAATAGAACCGAACTACTAGTAACTAGTTCGGAATCAGTATCAGTTCAGTATTTTGAGCTGAAGCAAACCTAGTGCTTTTATATAATTAGAAAAATTGTTTAAATAAGTTTAATTTAAGCAAATATATTTTCGAGATAAGACATTGTAATTATTTAAATGAAACCAATAATAAAAACAGCTATTTTGTTTTAAGGTTGAATTTTGTAATCAAATGACTTAATTGTTAATTTTACTTAGTATTAAGTACTATAAGTACATTTTAATTAAAAAATAATGTTAAGTAATACTGGTACTTATGCTGGGTTGCAAAAAAAAAATAAAGAGCTCTTTAGTTAAAGAATTGTTTATCTAGCAACAGTATCAATGGCGATTTTCTGAAATTTATTGAACCGTTAGTTGCTAATGAACCGATAAAACATTCATGCAACCCAGCGTAAGTATTTCAAATACTTTTTTTGAAAGTATTTAATATTTAAATACTTTTTTGAGTATTGGCCCCAGCTCTGCCATTTCGTTACGGTTTCGGATTCCTGATGCTAGGTGATCTGTTTTGTTAAACGTGCGCCTAATAAAGTATACCAGCATCTCTCTTATATAAGTTTAGTTGCCTGCATACTTAGCCAATTATGCCAATAACAGTTATTTGTTCGTAACATTTCAAAGAACTCTAACTAAATGATTGTTATTAGTAGTTTGACCTAGTTACTAGCTGACCTTCCAATACTAAGAAAACATGTTTATAACATTATTTGCAAAATGAATACAAATATTAGTTATTTTGTTAAGATATCATTCATTTAATTCGAGGTTCAATTATAGGATTTAAATTTGAATATATGTATTATTTATTTAGCAGCGATAAAGGTCATCTAAATAATATGTGATTCCCACATTCGTCAATAATTTTTTTCTATATGTTAGTCTAGTAAATGATTAGTATGAATATCTGAAACGATATTTTCAGAGGCATCGCCAGGTCTTTTTAGAAAGGACTTGCGCCTCTTCGGTTCAGTTTTATACTTCCACGGTTTATAAAATATATATATATATATATATCATCACGCCTTCTACCCATTACTGGGTGTGGCACTCTTCCGAAGCAGATCTCTATAAGTGATATATTTTGCGCGAGAAGTGCGGTTACCAGTCGTCAAATCACGGCCCCCAAAGATATTAGTGGTGGAGGAGCTTTTGAAATTATGAAAATTGTTTTTCGCTTGTGGGAATCGAACCAGGGTTCTCAGGATATACAGGCCGACTTCATACCACTGAGCTAGCCAACTTCCACGGTTTATAGTATACATACATAATCAAAACCTCTTATACCAAAAAGGTGTCGAGGTTTATTATTATAACTAATGCCAAATGAAAGTGCAGACGATTTAAAAAATATATGTATATGGCACACGCTACTATGCTTATAAATATTCGATCTGTATTGACCATAATTTCATTTAAATTTAAGTTTTGCGGCATGCGGTCCCTTCAGTTTCTTTATACGGCTCGGGATGATCTGTTTTAATTTGCAAAAAAGGTGCATTAAATTGAAGTAAAAATAATAATCAATTATTATTATATTACAATTAATAGTTATTTATTATACAAGTGTTTTATTAGGTGGCTAGCTCGGTGGTATGAAGTTGGCCTGTGGATCTTGAGAACCCTGGTTCGATTCCCACAGGCGACAAACAATTTTCATAATTTCAAAAAGCTACTCCTGTGGCTCCGCCGCCACTAACATCTTTGAAGGCCGTGATTTGACGACTGGTAACCGCACTTCACGCGCAAAATATGTCACTTACCGAGATCTGCTTCGACAGAGTGCCACACCCAGTAATGGGTAAAAAGGCGTGATGATATATTTATTTTCATTTATTTATTAGGTATATAAAACACGCAAGAAACGTTTAGAGACGAGACCGAGTGTTTAATTTGTTTTAAGTGTTTTATATACCAATAAAACGCAAGTGCAATACAAAATTTTATTTACCACTCATAATTATAGGTACCGAAGAAGATTAGTCGTAACGTTTAATGTTGATTCAGTTATAGTTTCTCAAAATACGATAGATCATGAAGTTGTTGCTAAGTAACAAGTAGTTTACAGTGATTTATGGAATATGAAACACTAGTGTTTTATGAGCCATATAATACATCTGAAATCAGTGTAATTATGTCTTTATAATATATGAATTGTGGGTAATAGTTATTTGTTGAACTAAGCAAAAATGTAACAGATTTATTACCACAGCTAGAGTTTTAAAGCCGACGCAATGAATTCGGCCAAGGCAGTAAATCTGCTTTTTACCGTGTTGAATACATTTTTTTACCGAATTAATATTAATTTTGTAATTTATTTAATTTTTTTAATGTTATCGCGGACATCGTAATCATCATGTTATGCATTTTTTAAGCAGATGCTATGTAAAACAAATTTGGCATTTATAATTTCATAAATGTCATTCTGTTTTATAAAGAGTTTTTTCTGTACTTTATTTGTACAATTTAACGTCAAACTTCATTCAAAATAAGCAAAGTGCGATGGGGGATTCAAGTGGTAGAGCTTCTTAATATATATTTATTAAAATAAATTCTTGGCCGTACATCATATTTAATACAATATAAAACCATACCATAAATAGGCGTATTTCACTTGCCATTTGGATCAGATCTAACGTACATTTACTGAACAAGATCACTTATTTATTTCACTGGAATACTTCACTGTCTTTATTTTCACTACTAGAATTACTTATTTTAATTTACTTTGAAGTTATTCACTCCAGTAAGTGCATCTAAATATTTGCGTAGTTCAGTCCATTTAGTCATGTTATCTAATTTATCTGAACTGACTTAAGTGAACCAAGTGGCAAATGGAACATAGCTAATAGTGTCATATTGAAGTGGGTGAAAAAATAATTCTAACTAAAAAAGAAAAATACATGTATGTGGCCCAAGCCGAGTACTTACCTACTTGATTTTCTGTTTGGCTCGGAGAAAAAAGATTGCTCATCACTGAATTAAAGCTATTTTCAAAATAAAATAATTGGAGTTACTCCTTGTCATCGTCTGTGAACAAATATATTCGCTTGTAAAGTTAAGTTCTTATACAAGGGGCTTATGGCGAACATCACTCAGAGTTTGTGTACCTCTAAAATTTTGCAGTTTCATTTGAAAAATTAGTATGATATTCTAGAACTATCCATGTATATTGTATCAGAAAGAGAAAGTTTTTATCGTTTAGTAATGGATATATAACCATGCAAAGACTTGTTTTTAAAGAAAAATTAAGAATCCCAATTTACAATGGCAACACCACATGGTGGTATGGTATTTGAAAATTCACTAAACCAACAACCTGTTAACAATTCATGATATTCAAATCGTTTTATTTAATTTTTATATTTTTTTGAGCGTCAGTTTCGCCACTCGACAACCGATGGCGCCACCGTCACACTAGAACATGGCCAACTTCATTGAATTGCGCTACGCTTATTATGGCCGTTTCATATGTCATTAAAATTCCTAGTTTCAAATTTACAGAGCGGGTACGTCAACTAGCGCCTCTGACGAGATACGTCGTAACTAAATTTGAAAATACTGCCGATTGCATTGATTGAAAAAATCCTAAAAACAAGCCTAGTCATATATTTATTATCATACGATCTTTACAGTAAAATACTAACCGTAGGCACTAATAATTCAATAATACTTCATTCTTTTGACCTATAAACACTTCAAAATTTTTAAATACGTAGACAATATGGCGGCATCATTTACCTGAAGTGACAGATAATGTTACGTTGTCAAATTAAATTCACTTAGTCTAGACTAGCTAGTCACTTTAGTCGAAAGCTCAGAATACTAGTCATAATATTTAATAATATTGAATGTATAAATAAAATACCAAGTTCCATTAAATGTGTTTGGTTTGATGACATAAACTTCAGTTATCAAATATTTTAAGGTTGTTTTTATAAATTGACAGCGTTGTAATTTTCCTTTAATTGAAATAAAAAGCACTAGATGGCATTACTTGACGTACCAAAACTGTAAAAAACTCACGACAAATTTTTATATGGCAAAATGATGAAATGAAACGGCCATAATAAGCGTAGCGCAATTCAATGAAGTTGGCCATTACTAGAACTACCTCAGACAAACCATAACTAGACGGATAACAACAACGATTGTTGTGAAGTAGAAAGGGATAGAATCACTAGTGGGTGAGGTGGGTGCGCGGCAAGGAGCGAGTACAAGTTGATGTTATGCAGGTTGCATTTATGTTGATGAGAATTATCAGGCTCGAGCATTTTATTTATTTAAATACAAAAGTGCGTATACAAAACACTTAATATGTCAAAAACTAACCTTTACTTTGATGTATGAAAAGTAAGTAATTGAATATAAAAATAACTACACAAATGTTTGCAACTTGCATAACATCAAAGTGTACTCGCTCCTTGCCGCGCATCCGGCGGACCCACAAGTTATTCCATCTCCTTCTGCTTCACAACACTGCATTGACTTGAATAAATAATTCGTTTAGTATTCTACGTCATTGAGAACTACCTTGCGTTTGTGGAGGGTGCGTTCTACGGGCATAGGGTTTGTTTATTTACAATTCAAGTACCACGCGAAAATACTTGTAGCCAATAAGAATGCTTAAGTACTTGTGATGTCACTATATCCTCTTCAGACCCCTTGTAGCATATATGCTACAAGTGGTTTCTAATTTTTTTCTCGATAGCTATGAAGTATTCTCGCTTAAATCCATGTGTAGCATATAGTATACGATGCGCGCGCTGGTACCTGGCGCCCGCTATCCACTTTGGTCGCAATTTGTTTGTTTGGTATTTTCGGAAATATGGCAAATCTAACCTTTAATTTTGTGCTGCATAAAACAAAAGGTAAGTTATGTTTAATTGCTATTTTTAATTAGTTTGGGCTGTTTACAATATGCATTCATGCTTTCAGAAAATATTTCTACGATGAAATTTTTATTTTAAAGAATTTTGATACTTCTTTGGTCTACTTTACTATTTGTAGATTATAGTATACATGGGGATTCAACAATGATAATATATTATTTAAATTTTACTTGATGCATTTCGTTTAACGGATGCCGAATTGGAGAAAATAGAAGAATTTGATGATGATGCTTCAGACGTGGATATAGGAAGTGAGGATGAAGATGAAGGAGATCTGCGCGTAAATAACAACATATTAGAACCAGATCTGGGCGAACAATCATCAGATGAATTTTCTGATTCAGACGACATTACTTTAGCGACACTTTTTCCAGTAGCAACATATAGATCTACTAATTTTTCGTGAAAGCGTGCGGAAAATGCGGAAGTCAAAGATGTTATGTATTACTTTTCAAAATATTTGAATAACGATTTCTTTGAAATAATGGCTGAGTACAGCAATATTAGAAGACCCGCCACAAAAAAAAATCGGGTACCGTAACCTGTTTCTCATGAAAATTCAAGAAAAAATTGTTTGCACATGCCCAAAAATGTTTCTGAAGGTCAGAAAACTAGATCCCGTTGCCGATTCTTGGGCTGCAATCAATTTAAATTTGTAAAATGCAGTACGTGTAAAATTTTTCTGTTTTACGACAAGTAGAAATTATTTCAAAAAATTTCATAAGTAGACCTTAAAGCCTCATTTCCACCTCGTAACATAGTCTTCGTTTGAGATTTTCGACATAACCTTGAGAGTTTGTCATATGTGAATACAGCTGAGCGTTTCCAGCTACTGTTTTAGTCTTAGTCTTCGACTTTGTCACTGCGCATAAACACAAAGTTTGCAAACTTCATACTTTCGACATAATCTTTCGTCGCTGTTCTGTAGAGAGAGATAGCTGCGGTATTGCTGTCTCATGCTGCAATAGACAGTCAATTCTATATTTTATTTAAATAAATTTAAAATAGTTGCTGTAATTTTTTAATATTTTTATTTCCTTTGAGTTTATAATATAATGCAATTCTATAATATTTTATTTACGTAAAACAGTTTTTCGAAATTTAAATTACTGTATTTGATATATTCTGGCAGGTTCACTACAATAATGCCTCAATTTTTTAAAATTATTTTGGAATTGTATAAATTAATTAAACTAGTGCTTCATTTTAATAGTAATGACTGTTTCTCGTTAATAATTTTATATAATTTTTAAAGTATTTCAAATAGTTTTATACAATTATTTTCTCATTTAAGTGAACAAACCTTCACTGGAATATTGAATGAAAGTTATATTTATGTTAAGAGCTGGAAATGGCTGGAATGTTTCCGACATAAACAGAAACAAAAAAACAAAAACAAAGACTAAAAGAGAAACTATGTTAAGATGTGGAAACGTAGCTTTAGTCCCAATGTAAACATATATGCTACACATCATATTTTAAAAATGTATAAAAAAAAATGAAAAAAAAAATTTGGTTGTATTATTTTCTCTTTTGTCATAGAATAAACTTATTTTCATAATTTTTTTGCTTTTTTTATTTTTTGTTTTGACTCGGGACTGAATAGGATATTATCAATCGCATATATCTCTGGAGCATAGTATTATTTTGAACTTATTTTTTTTACTAATAATCATAATTCAATATATATTTTATGTTTTTATCCTAAATTTTCATTATTTCGATTATAGTACCATTAATACAATTTTTTGAACCCCCCGCTTTTGATATATGATATTAATTTTTTTTTTAGTAAAATAAAAGTAAAGACCATCATTAAAAAAAAAATAAATAAGTTCACGCCATATTACAAAAAACGGGCGATTAAAAAATTTATATGGGCTTTAATATCTGTAATTTTTATTTAAAACTTTTTCTCTTATTATTAAGATAAAATCGCCATTTCCTCCCTTTTATCCAAATCTAGTGACCTAGGTTTTTTTTTTCTAAAAAACAAAAACATCTTTAAATTTAACCGAAGTTGTACCTATTTAAAATTTACGAAAAGTGGGATAATACTCTACATTCTGTATCTGTATCATTAACTGTTAGTGATCGATAAGTTAATGATATTTTTTATTTTTCAGAGTTATTATACATGATCCGAATTTCGGTATTCTGGGACCAAAATAATTTACATTGACAACTTTACGTTATATTCATATATTTTATTTACTAACAATATAATGACAGTTCACTGACAGTTCCGTAAAAAGTATGGTTAAATATAATATTTTTTTTCTACTGGCAGTTTTGTATGAGAACAAAATGTATAAAAGTAAAAATAGAAATAACAGAAAAATTATTTTGATTATAGAATGCCGAAATTTTTGTAAACTACGAATTAAAAAAATATATATCATCACGCCTTCTATCCATTACTGGGTGTGGCACTCTGCTGAAGCAGATCTCGGTAAGTGATATATTTTGCGCGTGAAGTGCGGTTATCAGTCGTCAAATCACGGCCCCCAAACATGTTAGTGGTGGAGGAGCCACAAGGATAGCTTTTTCAAATTATGAAAATTTGTCGCCTGTGGGAATCGAACCAGGGACCTCATAATCCACAGGCCGACTTCATACCACTGAGCTAGCCATTAATTAATTAATCATAAAAAATAAGGATTTTTATTAACTTATCGATCATTCAGACAATTTAAAGAAATATACATCAAATTTTACTAAATCGTAGACATTTATCACTTAAATTTGTCAATTTTTTTTATTAATCACAAAATAAGTTGAGTAATTAATAACAAATAACAGATGGCATTAAAAAAACTAATTACAGGTTCTTTAAAACGTATTACAATTTCCATTTGCTTATATTTTCATTCATCAATATTACGTTAGCACCAGCATGTTTATTTTTAGTTACAAAATTTGAGTAATGAGCACTCAAATATCCGCTTCGAACGTGAAATATAGCCGAAGGCAATGTGCTCTGTTTTATTATGAATAGAGATAAATTTAGAATTCACACGTTTTGCCAACACATAAATTCACGGTCTGTTATTGATAGATATGTTTACAATGGAAATAATAAACATTTATTTGTATATGCAATGATGAAAGTTATTTCGAAATAAGTATTTGTTTTACAAATATATGTAAGCACAAGGAAAAGGCTACAGGAAACGAAATTCAAATATGAACATTTATTATTAACAAGAAAATGGAATTTCCCAAGTTATGTAAAACAGACACAGGTAAAAAATAATAAGAGAATAACAGATAATAAAATACGAAATAATAGGTAGACATACGAGTATGTATACATATATAATAATTATATGCATTTATAAGTTATAAATAATAACGGCTATTTAATTATTATCAAAACATTTTATTATAGTATTTCTTATGTACTTCCAATAATGCAGATAAGAACAGGAAAACATAAATAACAGCAATTAAACGAAGATCACTACACCTATGGATGGGAATAAAGATATAATAAGGTAGGTGCTAAAACAAATTAAAAAATCTGGTGTGGGCACCACTCGACTTTCTTATACACAGCATATTTAATATTTAGAATATATGAATGTTATATAATATTATTAAACATGTAATTTAGATTTTCAGTAATACAGCATTTATCTGTTTGAACATATAAAATATCAAATTTGTTTACGTATAATTTTTTAGTAATGTTGACTACTTTATTTCTAACTTTACTGATGAAGCATATACAGAATGTCCTTTTTTCGAGCCTAACCCTTGGTATCTCAAGAACCATGAGATACGAAGTCGAATAAATTGAGGTAAAGTTGCCAAGTTAGTTGACCATTTTAATGATGTATTTGTTTTGCCTGAAAAAGACATAGATAACTAAGATAAAGTGAAAATTAAAATTTATGTTTTCTGTTTCTATTGGTACTATGAATATTGAAATATATTATTAAATATAAAAATTAGTTTTTCTCAAAATTAGACGCATATACAGAAAAATTACAAATAACATTTTATGTTTCAAATATTTTTACCAACATCTTTTATTTGAAACTTTTCTTCGTAACTGATTCCATTTTTGAAATAAATGTAATTTACACACACACACGCGCGCGCGCGCACTTACACACACAGGCACACACAGCCATCATTGAGAAAATGATCAAAACGGATTCGGTGGACCTCAAAACACGTATTTCCATGAAAATCTCGTCAACGATTTTTTTCACTTCCTTATACTGTGTCTAAGAAAGTAAAAATAGTTATTTATTTAACTAGACAAAAAAGTTTCATAGCCTAGGCGCAGAATATAAATGTTTAATAAAGTATGTTTTTTTCTGGAAATTAGTCAACTATGTTTAACTTCGACATAGGGTTGTTGATTTCTACCGAATTTCGAATTTCTGAACATTCGAACATTCGAATTTTTTGAACTTCGTCAAAAAAACTTCGAATTTTTGAATTTTTTGAACTTTTCGAATTTTCGAATTTTCCGAAGCTTCGAATTTTCGAATTTTTTGCCAATGAATTAACGCCATCTGTCATCTCCAAGTACGCTCACGCATAATTCGTGAAAAGTCGGACACGAATTAAATAATAAATTCGGCCATCTACTGTCTTAACCGCCCATCTAAATGCTATGGATTTTTAGTAAAACGTTTTAAAATGACAATAAAAAGGATACGAAAACGTCTTAAATATAACGTTTTTGGCAGTGTAACGAAATTTTAAATCTAAATTGAATTAATTTGGCAAACAATAATAATTAATAATAATTACTTACGAATTAATACAAAACTCTGCAAATGATTTTATTCTGAAAATAATTCATACCACGTTAGCATCTAAAACATTTCAAATAATTCTCAAAATTCAAAAAATTCGAAAAATTCGAGAAATTCGAAAATTCGAATATTCAAAAAATTCAAAACTTCGAATAATTCGAAAATTCGAATTTAAATTCGAAGGTTCAATAAATCCGAACATTCGAATTCTCGAATATTCGTAAAATCAACAACCCTACTTCGACACCGCTTGAGTCTTCATCAGGAGATTAGTTATTTAATTTAAACACTGTACAAATGGACTCCTGTACCGTAATTTAAATAAAAAGACTTAATGATAAAAACATTTTTGCCATGTTGAACAAATATTTTTTGGCCGATTGTTTAAAAGCAATATTAATTTTGTGATTATTTTCTATATTTTCTATGTTATCATTATATTAAATGGTTACTATGTAAAAACAAATTTGACGTTTATAATTCCAATACCTGCACTGTAAGTTAGCCATTAAAGATAAAATTTAAATACAGTAAGTTCGATTTCCCAAACTACATTCTTGACCTAAAATCTGTCACTTACAGTTCATGGTACGTAATATACTATTATATTATGGTGAATATTTCAACGACAATATATTATGAACTGTTTTCCATTGTCCTTCTTTGCTCTGGTTTCATTGTTTCGAGGATATTTTAATCTTTCTTTCATTTTGACATGTTCCATATATGTAGAGATGGCAGCTCGGTCACTTGACTTGTTAATTGACGCTCAATTTGACCGATGTTGGAATATTTGAGCAAATCAATTAAACCAATTAAAAAATCTGGTGTGGTCACCACACGACTTTCTTATACACAGCGTATATAATATTAGAATATATGTTAATAAACATGTAATTTAGTTTCTTTCCGAAAGAAGACATAGATAACTAGATAAAGCAAAAATTAAAATTTATGTTTTTTGTTTCTATTGCTACTATGATTATTGAAATTATTAAATATAAAAATTAGTTTTTCCCAAAATTAGACGCATATACAGAAAAATTGCAAATAACATTTTATGTTCCAAATATTTTTGCTAACATCTTTTATTTGAAACTTTTTTTCGTAACTGATTCCATTTTTAAAATAAATGGAATTTATTGTTTTGTGTGTCCAGTAAACTTCCGCTTCCGGCTATTCAATTTCATTCAAAATCAACTCAGCTCTTTGTATTTTCATTAAACTTATAATTACCAAGTTTCGTTAACAAATCTTATCTCGTTCATGAGATATTGCACACACGGACACACATCCATCCATCCATACATCCACACACACACAGACATCATTGAGAAAATGATGAAAACGGATTCAGTGGACCTCAAAACACGTATTTCCGCGAAAATCTTGTCAACGATTTTTTTCACGATTCCAATTCTTCCTTATACTGCGTATAGGAAAATAAAAATGAGCTGCAAAAAACAATAGTATATTGTATAAAAAATACAATATTTCTTAAAAATCTAAATAAACAATACTTTTTTGGTAAAAAGAAAAACAAAATTAATGCTAATGTAAATAAATAAATAATAAGAATATAAGAAAGAAATACGAAACATGAGCGCGATTACCACAACCTTCAAAAAGTGCGAATTGCATACTACAATTACAGCATCTCGCCAAACACGGGACACGCGACAACCTATCCACAGAGGCTACACGTAGATTAATGCTACCGGCACGCTCCTCACTACGTATTTGACGCGAGCAATTTGACAAATTATCAGTCACATACTCACAATAGGATGCGGGCACTCACATGACACTGTGACTTTTGTGACGTAAAAACAGCTGTTCGGGCAAAGATCACTGCGCCACCTACAAAATGAACTATTTTTTTTGGGACGAGTTTTGAACAGAACCGTTCTTTTCAAATCTCGCCACAAAAAAATAGTTCATTTTGTAGGTGGCGCAATGATCGCAGCCCAACTAGAGTGCCTACAATGAGAGTGATGACATACGGTTACGGCCGCCATATTTGTGCCAATTTAACATGGATTGTATACGGGCAAAACACGAAAATATTATCTTACGGATGTATTACTTGAATTTAATATATTTTTTATTTATAAATTGCCAGCATAGACATGTTTGAAAATTAAAAAATATATATAGACTAATGAAATGATAGTAAAATCATTATATTTAAATAAAAGTATAATTACTGTCAGAACAGAATTCATGCATAAGATGAAATATTTCATTTCAAATCATTAGTATGAACTAAAAAAGACCAATAATAAATAAAATAAACCAATAAATTTTACATTACCAGAAGAAATACTATTTATTGTATAAAAAATGACTCCATTGAGTTGTATAAGTACATTGAAATATAGAATAAATGGTTGATACTCTAAATATGTATACAAAAAGATTACAATAACAAAAAAGAAAGAAAAAAACTCAAATTATAAAGTGGTTGACATTAATGATTTACGGGCATACAATATTTTCTTACGAGCCAGTTTTTTACCTTCAATTTTAAGACGAAATAAAACAAATCGTTTTATTATTTTTGTTATCCACAATAATTACTAATATGCATGCATCAATTAAACTTACTGATCAGGTTTAGTAGCTAATAAAATTTTAAGAATTCTCTAAATGTCCAACCTAAATAATGACAGCAGCAAAGGTTATGTGTCATTTGACAATTTGATTTCGATTTGATACAATTAATCTAAAAAATGCTTAATTCCTAAATAATAGAGGTACAACTGGCCATTATTGTTTACAAAAATTTACATTATATTTATTTATTGTATAAATTTGGTTTATGTTACTTACCTTAATATTTTATTCAATTACTTATCACAAATTGTGTCCTAATAAGCACTTAAACTGTACTAAAACTACTAAGTATATAAAAACTAACACGTAATAATAAACAGTACACTAAATTAAACAATTTTAACCAATTAAATTTAACAAAAATTGACAAACAATCACAAACTTCCTATATCACACAAGTTAAAACAGCAACAGATTGGCACAAATATGGCGCAGCCAATGAAAATGAAGACCACTATTGTCATCACTCTCATTGTAGGCACTCTAAGCCCAACAAGATTTTAAAAGAACCGTTCTTTTCAAATCTCGTCCCACAAAAATGATTCATTTTGTAGGTGGCGCAGTAATCTTTGCCCGAACAGCTGTTTTTATGTCACAAAACGTCAGTGTCACGTGAGTGCCCGCATCCTATTGCCATCCCTACATATATCTTCCGAAATAAAGTTATATTATTATTATTTATTACTTACTTTTCAGTTTATAAAGAATTTAAAATCAATAGAATACATGATCCACAATTCAAATAACAGATCATAGGATTTAAATCTGTCATTTTACTGTTACTAACCTGGGTTACTCATTATCATTGGTAAAATTTAATACATTTTGTAGAAACGCAACTTAATTACATTTTAGTTCATATGTATTTTGGGCTTTACTTCTCGTTGATTGGGTGGTATATATCTACGGGCATTTAGTGTTTTTTTTTTACTATTTTAAGACGAAGATAAAAGTTAAATAACTGTTAACATAAATAATAACGGTCATTGATCCTGGTATTATTTTTTTTTGTAAAACATCTTTTATTAGAAGGAACATGACGAGTAAACCGCTTGATTCTTGAATATCAAGTCAAAAAAAACTAATAAATCACTTTCATAATTAATGATTACGCAATTTCTTTTACCGGCCAATTTTAAATTGAACAAAGCATGGGCATTTTTTTAAGAAATTAAATACTAACTAGTTATAAATAAAAAGTTTACACTAAATTAAGCATCAATTATGTGATATCTCATTTTTTTTAAATGGACTTACACCACTTTCAAAATGAACGGTCCATATAACGGAATCAACGTTAAACGTTACGATCAATCTTCTTCGATGCGTATAATTATGAGTTGTGGATAAAATGTTTTATTGGTATATAAGACACTTGTATAATAAATAACTATTACTCAACCTATAATTTTACACTTGATAGTATTTATTCAATGCAAACACAAGAAAATTGCCATATAATACACTAGAACAATGCATGTTTTGCCTTTCCTGCAAATGGTGGCATATAAAATCCTTGATTATTTCTCATTTAAAATATCTATGTAATTTTCATATTTCATTCATTTATATCAAAATTTGCATACCAAGGGAAAAAAGTGGAACATTTTTTCCCAAAGATATTGTTTCATTTCCCGAGCCATAGACAATAAAGCACCTTAGGAAAGAATAACACTTTCTTCAAAAGATATACATATAATTTTTATTCACTACTCTTATTAGAAAGTAAAATCTTCAGATATAAATTAGAAATTTAAATAAGATTTATTATTATCTTGACAGATATCATTAATCGTATCGTTGTGTTTCAGTTGCCATGGATATGGCATAATTTTTGTTTCTTTGGGATGAAAAGTATCACTTTTTTCATGAAAAATAAAATTGTTGTTTTCCACAGCCGAAAATAAATTGATAGAAGCTATTCGCATTGTTTTATTGTCCTAAATGATAATTCCTCTGTAATAAATATTCAAATCAGTTGGATTTAAAAAAAAAATGGAAAACTGGGGTTCTCCGGAAATTCTGCATAGGTAATGGATAGCGGAATATAAATAAAAAGAAAAAATGTCCCACATTTCAACAGACTTGAGTATATTGTTTAATACTAATCCAAGAATACATAAGTGCTTAATGTCCAAAAGTAAATCTACTCTACATAAGAGCACTTCTCAGGACAGTTTTTACTAATAAACATCACCAATTCATTTTTTTTTATTTTTGAATATCACATCAAAGTTAAAATAGTTTTATTTCTATCTAATCTACTGCACAAAATGAATAAACTCTATCTAGTACAATCACATACCGTGCATATTACATTTAGATATTTATGTAATTAGAACCTAAATATCAAGTTGCCTTCGCCGTATCTAAACAACTGTTTTATTTTGATAAAAAGTTTCACGTTATAATAACAAACATAATATTTGTTTAAGTTATTTAGAATTTTTTATTTATTATACGATGTTATAAGGTTATATAAATAAAATTTTAATACACATACAACATAAACAAATTTTGTTATTTAAACAATAGTTCAAAACAGTGGACGAGCAACAAGATATTCAGATGTTTTTGATACACAGATTTGAACATTGAATATTTGTTGTATTTTGCAATAAATCTGTTATAAAATTATGGACTTTGATGTGATTTGACGATTTGAGTAACTAACTTAAAAATTATAAGAAAGTAAATTTCTTATTATATACAAAAATACTAAGAATAAAAGTATTTAATAAATTTTATAACCATATATGACACCTAATAACACAATATACATATAAACATAATCAGTGTTGACGGTTTATTCAAGATTCGCTTTTATAAAAATATATGTAGAGTATAATATTCACTATTAATTTAAATAAAAAAGACTTCTAAAATATGTACGCATATAAAAGTTAATCAATAAAAAAAAATCAGATTTAAAATATCTAAGTTTAGTAATTCGAGGTTCTTATACTAAGCTCAACACTGATCAAATTATCTACATCTATTTGAAACAGACGTACAGCACTGCCAGAGTAGCTACCTAATTAAAGTAAAAGACCAGAATTCAATTAATTAATTACAAAAACCTACTACTAGTGAAGCAGTAGTACCAATAGGTAATTAATTTCGTAAATCATAAAACTACTATTCTTTTCAAATAACTATTTTTTAATTTTTTTGTCGAGTAATAGTGAAGAAGACAATATCTAATTAATAACAAAAATTTTAAAAATTAATTTAATAATTCGAAACATCACTATTGCAGTTATTTATAATATTTTATTGTGTTGAATGTTTAACAACTTATTTTACTTTCTAAATAACTTTAGGATACAATTTCGCATTGATTTTCAAATTACAAAATTCGTTTGAGATTCTTAATGCGATATTGTTTAATTGCAGAGTTCTTATGTACAAAACTTCCTTAATTTAATGAGATTCTATGCTGTTAATTATTTAATTTACCAAAAAGTGAAAGTAATTAGAAGCACTAGACCATGTAATTCAATTTAATACACGATGAGGATAAACATTTAAAACAATGAAACACCATAAATCCAGGCACAAAACCAAGAAATTTAAAATCACAGTATGCAAATCAATCACCGAAAAGTTAGTGCCATCAGTCAAAAGAAGATAAACTATATTTATACACACGCCGAAATGAACGAAAATTAGAAAATAAATGCAATAATAATACAAGTAACAAAAAATCGTACATTTCTCAACAAAAATGCCAAATCATGCCCATGACAGCATAATTAACTTTCCATTCATCGTATTATTATATTTAACCTTCACTTCCCTATTCTATGCGTCGAAACAAATATTTCATTACAAAATATACCAAGTGTAGCATGATTACTGCTAATCAGTTATATTCATTTTAAGTAGTGAATATCCGATTAAAGTAACAATATTCATTATACTTATTTCAACAATATTCGAAGAGTTTATCACTGTCATTGCAACTGATCATTCCAGAATCACACCATTCTGAGAGGCAACTGCATTTTATAACCTCACTTTTAATAAATATTATTCTTATTTATTTTAGGAAAAAACTCATAAACTAGTTCTTAATTATCACAAATGGCAAATCTTTCTCTCAAATTAAAAAAATGGATTTAAATGGACTTTGGCAGTTACCCCTTAATTAATTCATTTGTTCTAGAATGATCATATCACTGCACGGAAAATATTATCTATAATTTTGCAGATTTTTGTAAGCTTTATATACTGGTTGCATTTAATATAGTGTGGTATTTTGAAAATTCGCATCAAATTTGCTGTATTAAATTAGACAAGACAAACAACGAACTACATGTTAGCATATTTGTTATCGGTTATGTAAACTAAAAAAATAACTAGAATTTGTAGAACAAAAAATAAACTCAAAATACATTATTATATACTAATGGATTTAAAAAAAAATCGTAAGTGGAACGAAGAATTTAAAGTTTAAACAAAACAAAAATTATAGTTAATTTTATGCACGTTCAATAACAAATCAATTAAATATTAGCGAGTAAAATCAGAACTTCAACTTGTATACAACAAAGTAATTAATGTAAAAAATGACGTATGTTGAAACAAAAAATAGAGAGAAAAAAATGAGTATCGTTAACAAATTTGCTAACTTATAAAAAAAATAAAACACTAGATATCAAAGCTATAGAGAATTTAAAGAGTATGGTAGTTACGTTCAGTGCGAGCCTTATAGAACTTCCAAGAAACAAAGCATATTGCCATGAGACCCGATGCTAAAATTATTCCTCCGATGAAACTTGGTCCGTCAAATCGTCTACCTTTGTGCGACGGAGCTGACGTAGGCACAGAAGTTGTACTTTCTGTCGTGGTTGTCAAGTTTGAAGGGGTAGTTGTGGACGTGGTGGTAGTGTTCGACGATGGTGTCGGTGTAACGGTGGTATTTGGGGCTGTAGATGTTGTAGGGGGCGTAGTAGCAGCTGTAGTTGTGTTCGGAGCTACAGTAGATGTAGTAGTATCTGGTGGTATAGACGATGTAGGTGAAGTTGGAGGCAGGGGTGATGTAATATTGGAATTTACCGTACTCGCGGTTGGTACATCAGTATTGTTATTTCCATTTATCACGATTCCACTATCATCGCCACCTTAGAAAAAATAATTAAAATTAATTATCTGATAATAATAGACATGTCCACGTATATAGTTATTTCCCTACTTACTTATAACACCACTAATGGACACAACCACAAATATGTGCAGAATGTTGAACTTCATTTTTCTATTTGTTAGATATATTCTATTATATATTTGCATAAATATTTACTCTTTTTAGTAGGTCTCTTAACACAAAGATAAATGCACAGCCGTAACGTTATGTAGACGAATTTCACGTTAAAATTGAAAGAAAAATATAGTGGAGTAAAATCGGTAGGGTATTATACTTATTACAACGCACTCGTGCCAACTATAAAAAAATAATCATATGACATACATTTTTGCTGAAAAACATTTTAAAAATAAAATAAAAGCATAATTAGATATATTTCAATATTTGGGCATTAATTAAATAAAATATTTGTGCTTATTAGTAAACTTTAAATGATCAAAAGTTTGAGTTTTTTTTTATTGTAAAGTATGACTATGGGATTTGTATTAATAACATGTATAATTTTTTGATTTACATAAAGGTCTATTTTAATAAGTACACTTTCCTAAAATATGAAAATTTTTAAATGAAAAATATATTTTTAATTTTATTACAGTAATATTGATTTCGTTGTATTGGCAACACTGACTTTAAGCTGTCAGTCATATCTGTCAGGCAGTTATAAAAATGAGAATAAATAAGTAATAATCTTTAAAAAAACAATATAAATTAAAATGAAATGTATACTAATATTTAACTATTTAAACGATATTATATATACAAAGTATAACCGTAAATTTGCAAAACATTTGACTAAATTTGCAAGAGAGCAGGGTTTGCTTGAAAATGATCAGGTAATATATAAATTAATAGAACCATATCTGTAATAATGATTGTTTATTTATAGCATCATGAATATGATAGTAAACTTGCTTCCAACATCATTATGCAAATTTTTTCACCAATTATTACTTCGCAGAGGATCATGAGTTCACAGTTTGGAAACTCTTACACTTCTTGTCAGTGTCAAGATGGTTTAAATGTAGTTTTTGATCAGGTATTTATACTCAAAATTACCAGAATTAGTTGTAATACAATTATTATGACTTGTTTTTAGTATATGGGTCATACATTCGTCAGTATAGGTGAAGACGATATAGTTAATATAAGACGTTTGCTTGGTGTTTGCATTTCATTTGTTAGATATTTATGTGGAGCTGATGTGTCACTGTAAGGTTTTTAATTTAAAATTAGTTTCTTAACAATTACTGAATTTTTCTAAAGTTTACAGAGTAATAAATGTACTTCAGTAATACTGTCCCGACTCTTAGATAGTTGGGTCTGGCTATATGAAAATGATCAAGCTGTACTAGTAGAAGCTGTAGAACAGCTCATGGTAAATGCGGAACTCAGTTCAGCAACTTTAAGAGCTTTACAAGAGGCAGCTGAGAAATTGCGCAGCCAAACCGAATACTCAAAAGTTCATGCGATGATCTTCGTACAAAATAAGTTTCTTTCTCTATATTCCAGGTAAAATATTTTTTTATGATCCATTTGTTTAAACACATAATTACAGTTTATCATGCTATTAAACTTTGACTGTCTCTCAAGAGTATTTGTAGGATTAAGGTTTTTATCATTAATTTAAACAATTAAATGAAAAGTAAATCACAATCGCAATTACGTCAATCAATTGATCTTGATAATAATTATATTTATGGTTTGAAAACAAGTCATTTTTTTATTTGTTTTAGTCGAAATGCTCAAGACTTATCAGCAGCAGATATAATGTTTATAAATATGCTTTGCATGACAACAAAAACAGATCTCAAACAGTCAGAAACAGACAATGACGACTCAGATGGTAGCGAAGAATTTTATAGTCCTTCATCAAGTCCTCAGCACACACCAGAGCATTCCCAAAGTTCTAAAAACCCAATTAGCTTTCAAGTTTTACTGTTAGGCAATGAATCTACTCCAAAATGCCTTCCTCATGTTGTCCACATTGACACGTTAACAGAAGGAGTTAATTTAGTAATTTTAATTGAATTGGGCAGTCCTGTTCTTAGTTCAGGATTATATGAAGCGTTTTTGTACTTAACAATTGTTCAAAATGTTCAAACGCAAAGAGATGTTCAAACATTAAGACCAGCTTTTGAAAATCTTGACATCGCTATAAAGAAAACAAACGATGGTTTAAAGAAAAATAAAAACAACTCGATTGAAAGTTGCCAGAAGAAAATGATATCAAGGTGGGACTTTATTAGAAAGAAATATCAAGAGTTTGTTAAACATGGAGACTTGGAAAGTTTGTTGAGAGCTGAATCAAGTACAATGGGACTTCTAGAAGTTTTCAAGGAACTATTGATACTTACTTGTTTTGATTTGACTGTCTTGTACACCAGTATATCTCGAGTAAAGGAGATTGTCAAACATGTGGATAACAAATTAACGAATTTCAGTAACTTCTTGAAAGTGAAGGCATTGAGGAATCTCAGTCTTGGATCATATCCTTTTAAACATTTATTACGTTTGGGTTAAGGTTTTGTAAATTATATTTTGGTATTAAGAGGCATGTAAACTCACACTCTCTTAAAATTTAAGTCCACAATATTTGAAAATATGTATTTTCTTCTGTTGCAAATATTTATTTTCTTTTCAGTACAAAGTTTATATATTTATACCCTTTTATTGATATTATCTAATATCGCTTTTGCTCAAAAAATAAAAAAGAACTAAATATAGTTTAAATAAGAATTGGCATTTTGTATGAAATTAAATAATGTTCAATAATTTAGTGATTTATTTATCTCTTTAATATTACTTCAGAAAGATAATTTAACAGTTTACTTTACATCCCTCTTAATATTTGTACATTATCCTATCTAATATTTTAACTCTTGTATTGAAAACATGTTTTTAAGAAATTATTTGAACTTTGAATTGAAATAAATTAAGCATGCAAAAGAAGTAATTAAAATCAATTCATTTTATGATGATGAGATACAAATAACGTCACGAGTCACACTAATAACACGAAGTGCATGCATATAGTTTGGAATAAATCATGAGAAAGAAACGTCAATTTGATTTTGTATTTTTATTTTTTAAAATACATATCTACTATTAAAAATTATTTGAAAAAAAACTTAATTATTAACATCGAAATACTAAAAATTAAAATTGACAATACCGTATAATATGTAATTAATATATTATTCTAATTTAATATTCTGGATGAAAATTTCAGACTTCATCTCTAAATATTAGCCTAATTTATTTTTGCAAATTCGTTTTATTAGCCAAATAACGAAACGGATGAAGTCATACAATCTTTAATTTTATTTTAAACTCTTACCGATTCATGGAACAAGTCGGTTAACATGAATTAAAAAAAGTTAATAAGCGTTAAATGTATATATCTTTTTGGGTCTAAGAAGAAAGAAAGTTATAATTGATATCAGAAATTGGTGTTAGCGGCTAATCCGTTTTTTGAATCTGCTGGATAAATTTTAGTTATTATTTAACAAGAACTATCACACGCAAATGTCATGATATTGAGCACTATAAGGGATATTTCAAAATATGATAGGATAATGTGTAATCTCACTTTTAATTTACTTGTCACTAAAGTTATGTTTTGGGAGGTTTTTGTGCATTTTGCATACGGCTTGTTAGTTTCTATTGATATGTTGTGTTTAGTTGCACGCTTGTTCTCCTTAATTCCATTGTACTAGAGCTTCCCTAACTATCAACAAGTATTTGGAGGAGTTTCCGGGGTTGGTACACTTCTTGTACATCGACAGGACGAATCATAGAGTCACTGCACCGAGTCTTGATTTTAATTCCGAAGAAACTGTTACACTCACCAAAAAGAAGGTAGGCAAATGATAGAGAAAGCATTGAACAATAAGATTATATTTCATATGTTTTTGTTCTTTTTAAAATTATTCTACTCACTATTTTTTTAAAGATATGATTTGCTTATTTTTACGTAGAATTTATAAATTGTTATCACATAGATTTATAGATTATTTTGTGGTAAATATTTCATTTGATGCTTTTTCTATAATAGATTTCAAGAAATAATCAATTTGAAATTTAATTATATTTTAGATTTGGTCCATGGTAAAATTTTGCAGGAGTCATTTACAACAGGGCCATTTGTCTATAATGTGGAAAGATACAACATTTAATTACGCGTATTTCCTTTGGTTTGAAGATAAAGCTGGATCTCCTTTGAAACCAAAAATTTTTCCTTCAAATTCTTCTAAACCTTTACCTCAGCCAGGAATACTATGCGGAGATTTTTACCAGTACGTGAAATTTCTAAAACTTAAAAAATAAAATTATTATTTTTCTTTTATTTTGCAGAAAATTAATAGAAGTGTGTTTCCCAAAAATGTCAATAAATAAAGTCAGATGCTATGAGCTGTATTGCATTCATTTGGGCCTGGCCACGTCCAGCTGCGTCCTAGAACACACTCGAAGACTAGCTGCTACAATTTGGGAAATAATTGGAGTTCCAAATAATCCCATTGATTTATTATAAGACTTCATAATACATTCCATGTGTCAAGTATTAAAGTTAAACATGTATTGTTATTTTATCAAATTTATTATTAAACAGTATTATATTTAAACACTATAATAATATACATTTTTTTTAAATAATAAACAAGGAAGTTGCAAAATTTCACAGATTTGTAAGTTTGCAGGATTGCGAATAGTATAGATAACTTAAATAACATGTAGTATCTAGATAACATTCAAATATTTAAAATAAAATATTGTTTCAATTCCAAGGAAACACACTGATTGTTATTGTTGAAAATACAAACAATGGAATTGAAAATAATTTTCTTTATAAATACTTCAATCAGGTAAAACCTTTCTTTTACAATAATTAGTTATATAAAGTAATTAAAGTAAAGCATTGTTACATCTATATATTACAAATTAAATACATACAATAATCATAACAGTTATATTTAGGAGTTTTGTAAAGATTTTGTCATAATTTGTGCGTAACTCATCTTATTTCGAGTCGTTATTTTATATTCTTCTTCAGGCTTTTCCTCCTCCATTGTCAAGTCAATAAGGTTGTCACTGCATGAACTATTAGCTAAAGGATCTCTATCGCTGCCAAAACTTGTATTTAATAAATCTTTCTTTTTATCAGTCTTCTCAATTTTTGCTTGAACCTCTAACGTTTTATTTTTTGAAATATTCCTTTCATTAACATTTTTATTTATATCTTTTTCCTTATTTTCTACTTTTTTACTTTTATTTGTATCATTTTTCAGGTCGAGATCATTTTTTAAGTTTTTATTTGTTGGTACTTCTAGCTCTTCCGTTTTTGACTCATCTTCTGATAATCTGCTGATTTTAAGGTCTATTAAACTTAATTGTTCGATGTCCATTTCCTCCTGTTCAATTTGTCTGATTCTTTCTTCTTCTGCTTTGGCATCGGCGAGAGCCTTTTCTTCTAATAAACTATTATAATACTCCATTTCTTGCTTCATGTTTTGATATTCCTGTTCTAGTAGTTCTTTATTGTATTCAGACTTGGACAACTCGGTCATAATGTTGACAACTTCGCTATGAAGCTTATCTTGGATTTTATCAATTAATTTCAAGTCGTACACTCCTTTCTTTGGAACACCAATAGACTGACATAGATCAGAAAATGATTTTGTTGTTTGAACCTTTGGTTTATAACAATTGGACAGTTCTCCTAAATTAGCAATATGTAATGGAACATTAACGAAATAATTATTTCTATATCGTAAAAATGCATGTGTGTACGTATGTGTTGATTCCATATGTGAATTAGAAGATGATAGCAAACAACACGAGAATAATTCTGTAGGAATTGGAAATAATCCACTAGTACTGAGCTCTATGTGGACTAATTTATCTCTCATGGATAATTTAAATCTATTTTCGGGTTCATACTTAAACCAAGCCACTACATTTGCTATCTCTGATCCTAAAATGCTTTCTAATTTTGCTGTATCTAGTTTGCCGTCATTACCGTAAAACGAACAAGTTCTTGTACATGGTATTACAGCATTAATATTGATGACTTTATGTAATTTCACATTTTGACTGTCTGAATCCGTAATAGTTTTTGTAACAATCACATTTGTTTCACCTAGCAAAAATCCTTCCTGCAATAATATAACAAAAATTCTATGAATCATTATCAAGTGACATTTGATATTTGCACATACCTGTTCATTTCTTGATTTTACATTTTCGAATAAAAGAAAGGCTAATGCCGGTCCGGAAAAATTGACACTCACTGTTTCTGCCATTGTTATGATTAGAAATTTGCGAATACAGAACAAATTTACTGATAAACTGTGAGTGACTATTCATTTTATTTATTTCTACACGTTGGCATTACGCATGTCATTTTAATACCAATTTCAACATAAGCGCGCGCGTTTTAAACTGCACGAAAATAGTGATATAAAGATATTATCGCTAATTATCATCAAACACACATAAATCCAAAAATTAATTAATTATATCAGCTTTTAAATCATTCCTATGATTAAAAGTATTACTAAAAATATTCTAATCCTGGTCATAAAACACAATCTTTACGATACTGCCAATTTATAAACAAATATTAAAATCCTTGAAGGAAAGCTATGGATCAAAATGTTAATCTACTCGATTCATATCTTAAAACATTACTAATCTTACCAGTTACCAGAGACAGCTCTTGCAGTGTCGATTAAGTTATCCTAGACAACAGATCGCCGCGTTGTTTCATCTCTTGATAAATTACGGTGCAGTGGTATAATAAACATAATAAAAAAATGAATACCAATGTCAGTGTTCTTCCAGTGGTAAGTTGATTAAAATATATTTTTTATTACTTACAAGATCTGCTTAAAAAAATATATTTTTTTGTCGGTCAACATTAAAAGTGTGATTTTATTGACAATTGAAATACGCTGTAAACGTGATGCTATGTAAAACAAAACAAATTTGCCATTTATGATTTCATTTAATAAATATAATTACAACCACATTTTGTTTATTTATCTCAAGTTGGATTAACACTTCTTCATCACTTTCTATCATATATTTAAAATTTAATTAACATATACTGATTGATATTCACAAAAAGCTAAATAATATTTATGAAATTATATAAATTTCAATGGCGATAACATTAAGGGTCAATATTTCAATATTCAAATTATGTAACTAATTAATTTATGTCAAACAAACAAAAAATATATCGCAGCAATCATGATTCAAATTATGTAAATTATATTATCGCCATTTTTCAGTGGACTTGATTTTGTTTTTAAAAGGATAAATTTATTAAAACTTTGTTAGGAGATATCGGCCCGGAAAATGTTAAAAATAATCACAAAATTAATAATAATTCTAATCAACAAAAAAAATATGTGTTCAAAATGCAGATTTCCTGCATTGCCTAGATTCAAAGCTCATTTCAATATTTTATCAAGTCTTTGATTGATAAAGAGGTCTAATGTTATCAATTTTTAGAAAACATGCTATTATATAATGATCGATACAGTTTATGGTAAATAACAACTTTTTGAGTGAAATATATCCACAAATGTTTTCATAAAATTGATAAATATTTCATAATAAATGCGTTATATTTCACACTGCATGCAACCCGCTCTGTTAACGTGAAATACACGTGGCAAACCAGCAGGGGCAAAATACATATTTCCAATTATTGTGAAGTTGCATTGTGCAATTACTTCCAAGAAACATTGTTTTCCGTGATAATGAATTATCGGAAAAAACAGTTTTTGTCACACCTATGTGTTTCACAAAGCAATTATTAATAACCACAAAGTTAAAAATACCATAAATATAAATAATGGTGCACCATGGTACATACAAAATAGTTATTTTAGTATTAAATGCACGAAATGAGTGTTTTTTTTGTTTAGCGTAAAAATATCACTTTTAGTCGAAATCGCTAGGTCGAGACAAAAAAAGTCATTCGAACGCGCTAAAAAAACACGAATTTCACCCACGAAGTACAAATAATAATAATAATAATAAAAAATAAATAAATATATCATCACGCCTTTTACCCATTACTGGGTATGGCACTCTGCCGAAGCAGATCTCGGTAAGTGATATATTTATGCGTGTGAAGTGCGGTTACCAGCCGTCAAATCACGGCCCCAAAAGTTGTGTGTGGTGGAGGAACTACAGGGGTAATTTTAATTTGGTGAAAATGTTTATCAACTGTGGGGATCGAACCAGGGTTCTCATAATCCACAGGCCGACTTGATACTACTGAGCCATTATTCCATTTAAATTATAATATAACCGTAAAAAAAAAACACAACAATTATTGATTTATTTAAGAAAAAAGAAAAATAAATAATACAAATAATTTAATATAAACAAGGGAACGTGAAAATGTCTGATAAATAAATTTAAAAAGTATCAACGAATTTGAAATGACATATTAATAAGAAAATATATTTTTTTCACATGTGAAAAAAACAAATTTTGCGTATGTATATATTTATTTTATTACGATTTTAAATTATAAATCAAAATTATATTGCCTAGTAAACTTTTTTACTATCCATATTTCAAGTAATTCAAGGTCTACTAAACAACTATATAGGATGTCTCCATAACTATGCCCAAAACATTAATGGGCCATATAATTTGACACACTGATTATAACACAAATTTAAAAAAAAAATCGCTAAAATAAGTACCCTTTACTTAAAGTACACATTTTTAGCGCCACTGGTTGACTAGCAAATTTAATTATTTATTAATTATGTTAATAATGGAATAAAATTTATTAAAATAAATTGTAGTTATTTGTACTACGCCAGAAACTATACTGCGAGCTTATTTTGATAGGTCGACCAAACACGAGGCTTCCAAATTGCGAGTACTGGCAAAACGTGTGATACACAATATTTTTCGAGCCGATTTAAATGAAGTTATTGATTTATTTATAAAGTATTACATGCTAGGGCTTTTTTATGTTGACATCACTGACACTGATAGCCAGCTTATACCACTGCTATTCTTACCAAAGTTACAAGTTTTTGCTGGCCAAGGTCGAAAACAGGCTGTTTCTGCACGATTCTGTATTATGCAAAGCTAGTGTTTCCGGATGGAGGCGCAAAAAATATTTCGTAAAAAAAAAAATTATCATCACGCCTTCTACCCATTACTGGGTGTGGCACTCTGTCGAAGCAGATCTCGGTAAGTGATATATTTTGCGCGTGAAGTGCGGTTACCAGTCGTCAAATCATGGCCCTCAAATATGTTACTGGTGGAGGAGCCACAGGGGTAGTTTTTTTTTTTTAATTATGAAAATTGTTTGTCGCCTGTGGGAATCGAACCAGGGTTCTCGGATCCACAGGCCGACTTCATACCACTGAGCTAGCCATCCCATAATATAAAAAATATTTAGATTACGCAATATTAGATATCTATTTAATAAGTGATTATTTGTATGTACTGTTTATAATTTTATTTTTAACAAAATTAATACATAATTAAATTTGCAATCAAACCAGTGGTTCTAAAATGTATATTTTATATAGGCCGTATTTGTTTGAGAACTTTGGGTTCAACCCTGAACTGATATGGAACTAACTCGTTTTACTTCCAAATATATGATGCATGTAGTAGTGTTAGTTGTAAAAATTAGCGATAAATTCCAAATCTGGATGCACATTCGAAATGACGTCTACTTAAATACAAATTGCGATGCCACCAATTCGAAACGAATAATAAGTTGATTGGAAAGGGGTATAAAATGGGTTCAACCTGCCAACCTAGTAAAATAGATGGGGCAGTAGGGTCAATTCAGGAACTGTGCTGGGTTACTTAAACCGTACCAATTAAAACAAAAATAACCTACCAGATTACTTTAAAAATACCGAATAAATACGGCTATAGGTAACCTATTCAAGTTTCATGCACTCTATATAAATTTTATTTTATTTTACAGGCCATCATTTACTTTCTATGTATTTTACAGTTGAGACGTAATAATAATTATTAATTTGTAGTCTTATTTAAATATTAAGGAAAATTATAACTATAATTGGATCTTAAGTTAGTACCTGAATATGTGTTTTGTTATTTTTGTTTGTTTTTATAAATGAACCATAAAGCAAAGAAACAGATCAAAATGCACTTTTTCTTGAAAATGTCGCGTTCAACCGGAATAAAAATTTATTTAATTATAGATCATCATGTGGTAATATTTCAGGTTGTCACATGTAAATAATGTATTATAAACAAAATGTGAAACTAGTGACAGTGTTGTGTTTAAAGTTAAGTATCGTTATTAATTGCTAGGCTATTATTTTTAACATTATGTATGTTTCGTCTAGTGTTAGCTATTTTATAGCCCTTGGTTTAGAAAATATTAAGTATCGTGAGAATGATATGTTTGGGGTTGTGTTTGTGTTTCTAAACTAATAAATTAAGTCAAGTGTGTATCCGACGATCGACGAGAGAAGTTGAAATTAATTATCATTGTAAATCTTTATCTTAATAAAACTGATGTACATATTCCCTGTACTTCGTTTGTTATTTATCCTGACGAATATATGAACAGGAAGTGCAGAAGGAGCAGCATTAATCACAGAAAAATTATATCATTTATAGACAATTATCAGAAGAGGATAGATTGTTTTATATTGGGATTGCGACAATTATATTTATAAATAACAGTGTTTTGAAAAATTAAATAAAAATTTAGGATTCATTCATGTTTTTAAATTTGTTACAACACTTTTCATTTTTAATTTCAAAAATATTTACAATACATTATGTTTCATTTATAACAACAAGTGTGCAGGTGACAACTTTAGACTCAATTAGGCGTATGATTCATGTTAATAAATAAATCTGATGACGTGGTTATATAAATAAATATAAAGGAACTAACATTAAATATAATGTGCATTCGCAAGATAATTTGTTATTGTTTTATGTATTTTATATTTTATTTGCTGACGATTTAATCAGATGAAATATACATATTTGCAAAAGTAATGACAGGATTATGGTGCACATATTTAGTATTCATATCGGTTAAGGTAGTACTAGCGTGAAAAAAAAATTTGCAGATCCGAATGCAATTTGGCGCACGTAAACATTGGATAGTCATACGCATCCTGTTAAAATATGAAACACATTCATCGTCTGTGAACAAATATATTCGCTTGAAAAGTTGAGTTCTTATACACGGGGCTTATGTCGATCATCACTCAGAATCGCACATATTTGGTTTGTGGACCTCTAAAATTTTGCAGTTTCATTTGAAAAACTAGTATGATGTTCTAGAACTATCCATGTATATTGTATCAGAAGGAGAAAGTTGTTTATCGTTTAGTAATGGATATAAAGCCATGCAAAGCCCTGTTTTTAACGAAAAATTAAGAATCCCAATTTATAATGGCAACACCACACGGTGGTATGGTATTTGAAAATTCACTAGATCAACAACCTGTTAACAATTCATGATATTCAAATCATAATAGGTATAAAACACTTATTTTATTCAATTTTTATATTTTTTTGAGCGTCAATTTCGCCACTCGACAACCGATGGCGCCACCGTCACACTAGTACTACCTTAAGAATTGGGCTACGATTTTTTGCTGTCGTTCATATTTAATGTAAAGCAGTGACCAGAAATTCAGGGATTTCATTATCATAGCCTTACGAAAAATTGAGAATTTGCAACTGCAATGAAGCACTTTTTTTGAAATCTAAGCGAATTAGATTGAGCTATTATTTTCTACAATCTTATCTAAAAAGTTAGATGTATATTTATCATTTGTGGGGTGAAGAAATTTGCCGAATACATCAATTAAATTATTTAAGAATTATTTTATGAACAGCATTCTTGCCAAGGCTCGCTTTTCTCGTATTTTTTCTCTGGAACAAAACCGCAGAACGAGTCGTCGCCTACATTACATAAAAGACATGTGCTAGGTTGCATGAAAGTTTTATCGGTTCATTAACAACTAACGGTTCAATAAATTTCAGAAAATCGCTATTGATACAGTTGCTAGATAAACAATTCTTTAACTAAAGAGCTCTTTATTTTTTTCTTGCAACCCAGCAATAGACGTATAGAATTCTATAATAAAATTCGGACGATAATTTTCAAATCGCCAGATAAGTACTCCATTCAAAATAATTTTACAGTAGAAATATAAATGTAGTTTACATCATTTGTGCACTGTCTGATACAAAAAGTATCAATTATTTTTCGCTATATTAGGGAAAAATCATAATTTTTACTTGACAGATGACAGAGATTCTATTGTTCGAAATATAATTCTATATGGCGCGACCCGGAGATTGGAGTCACAAAAAAAAAATAGGAAAACACTGGATGCTAAACTTGACCGCAAGAGGAACTTTTTACGAAAATAATTTAAACAATATTTATTTTGTGGGATATGCGTAGGTCCATTTTTACATAGACGCTCTCACTATTTACATAATTAGGAGAAGTATTTCTTTTCTTTTACTATCACTGTCATGTAAATTAACCCTTGGAGTTACGTGAATATTGTGACAACTCGAATCAACTATAGGTAGGATAAATGGTTTACATTAGAATACATATTGTAACGAATTTAAAGCCAGACAAGTCGAGAACATTCCGGAAACCTTCTCGAGAAACAAGTGCGTAGCAGCGTGACCTCACTTGAGTTCGCTCGCATGTCTGAGCATGTGGTTTGACGGAATATTCTAGGACATTCTGGAATATTCGAGAACTGTTCTACGCACGGGAGTATATAAGCCGAGGTCGAGTGGCTGAGTGGACAGTTGACAGTTGACAGTTGACAGTTGACAGTTGACAGTTGACAGTTGACTTCGAACGTGTAATATAAATGTGGTGAAATAAATAACAGCTCAAGTGTACGTAATATAAATAATAGTGTTAGTGACCGTTATATAAATAATATTAGTGTTTAAATATTTATTAGTAGTGTTTAAGATTTATTGTAGTGTTAATTAGTTTTAAATAAGTTTCTGTTATTTTTATATTCATTTATTAAATAAATACTTTTATTTTCGTTTAACATAAATAGTTGTGAGTCATTTCTGTGCCTTAAACATTCTACACACTTCCAGAAAGACGAAAAACGTTACAATATGTTAATGTAGAGCTCATTTCGCCAATTTTGACGATGAAATTAAGTATTGTGCAATTGTTTAAATTCTTGAATGTCTTCAAAATCGTAGGAAAATTGTATATATTTTTTAAATTCTGAATAACTCGCGTAATATTAGAAAATAAAAGTAGATTTTTTTTCTCATGATCATTTATTCTTTGCATGAATAATATTATTTTCACATAGATATATGATTTGTGGTTACAAAATACATATTAACTATAAAAAATTTGAATTTAAAAAATGTAAACATCGAATATTTCCACAATACAAAAATATATTAGTTGTAATTCTGAAGGTTCCGAATTACATTTATTTGCTACAGGCCGGCATACAAAACTACAAGAACATGATTTAACTAACGAATTAAAATTATAATTTATTTTACTTACTGATCTTTGCTACGATAATTTATTAATGTATGTAATTATTAGTGTAATGTTTGACTTAAAAAATTGCTGCCGGAGTATGTATTATAAATTGCTAACTGAGCACGATTCTTTTATCATATGTTGTAATAGTTCAGAGCGATTTACATCCGTAAAATAAACACTTCGTATTAGATTTACTTTTTTTAGGTTATTCGTAGAAAAAATTTAAAATTGACGTTATAGAAACACGTACTTTTACTGTACATACATGTACAATAAATGAAACAGTCCCACCACGAGAAGTTAATTTTTTTACCACTAGTTGGCGTATTCGATCGCTGGAGTTGTCAATAATGACGTCATATGTGGACGAGGTTATCATAGATACGATGAAATATAGCTATCTTTTTTTAATAATATTATTCGTACCTATGCGAATGACATAACGTATGTCTTAATAAGTTAAGACACACGTTTCATGTTTTTTCACGTTCTATCAAATTTATTATTTGAATGAAAACGTATGACAGTTCTTACAAATACGAAAATTTATATTTACTTTGTTCACATTTGTTTATAAAATAAAAATAGAGACCTATGGCCATGATTTTGTTATTTTCTCGCCTGTCATTTCAAGTTTGTGACATTTTTGATACATAAATACAGACTGAGAAATAACAAATGGCTTGAAAAATTTTGGGTAATCAAATGCAGAAATGCGTTTGTCATCTTCATGATTATTTTGCGCTGGAGTTAGAGGGAATCGAGCATCTTTAATTAATTTAACTGTAGTACAAGTGGTAATGTGCATTGTATTTTATAATTAAATTTTATAAAGTAATAAATATTTTAATCTGACATTTAATTTTTAGGTTATGTTTTAAATATGTCAATCCAATACCAATGTAAACGTGTTAAGCACAAAATCTTGAATCACATGGATACCGAATGTGACGTAATCGTTTTCATACAGGGAATAGAGTATACATCAGCACCCCTTTCTAAAATTTAGTACTATTTCGTTATTTATATTTATACAAGAAAATATATTTGAAAACAAAAACATACGAGTAATTTTTTTCTGAAACTGAAGACTTTTTTGAATTCTTATTTGTACTGATTAGTAGCAATGGTGGGGTGTGTAGTTGAGTATTGTTAACAATGTTGTCATTGATTTGACAGACAGCCGTCGTTGGTCGCCGTATATTTGTGTCGTGTGGATTGAGGTTATAAAAATATACAAAAAAACTAATAAAAGTTACCAAAGAATAATAAATCATTTATTTGTATTACTTATTTTGACGACTGGTAACCGTACTTCACGCGCAAAAATATATCACTTACCGAGATCTGCTTCGGTAAAGTGCCACACCCAGTAATGGATAGAAGGCTCTTTATCCATACATTATGCTTCGCCGCTATTTTCAGAATTTAGTACAATTGCGTTTATTTTTAGTACAAATTTCCCCCAGAAGTTAGTACAATTTTTTTGTAATTTATTATTAATTTTGTCCTGTAATAAGTTCAACAACTGTTGAGCAATAACGGTATATTTATTATATTATTTAGATATCACATATTTAATTCAAGTATTCATCAGATTTGTAGCGGTGACAGGTCAGTGACTTCTGTTAATAATAGCTGCAAGACGGAAGACACAATGCAAATTTCAAAATGCACATGCATGTCGATATTTTGCGTTTTCCGCACTTTAATGAATGTCTGCATCCGAATGATATCAATATTGTATGCGTAGGTATTGTTTAGTTACGTACTTGGCATGCTGACATAACAATATTTATTATTTGCTAACAACGTATGTATCAATTATGTATAAATATGTATGGCTAGCAAGTTCATGGATAAATTGATTATTTTACTCGCTTGTAGAATTGATTTATTTTTATTATGATGCTAAAGTCCCATGGGTGTGTTTATGAAACAAAATATTGATATTAATGAATAATGGTAACTGGGTATCTTTTATGTTTTCAAAACAAATATTACAGAATGATCAAAAGGGATTGTTACAGTTGGCAATAAAAAAAAACTACTTGAAATAGACCATTTTAAAAATTCATTGCGCATGTGCAAACGTTAGACGGAGATAAAAAAAGTTAGTGCCGTATACTCATCTTTGTTTATGTTTTGACAAGTGATAGTTCGATTATTTTAGTTGGTTAGGATTTGTTTCTTCATTGAAAAGTAATTAATAATAGTAATTATGACGGGTACTATATGCTGTGTACAGGGTTGTAATAATAATTAAAAAAAAAACAAGAAACATTTCATTTCACTCTTTTTCTCAAAATGTGAACAGAAGAAAAGAATCATATTAACATAATTTATAAATAACTGATGAATATACTTCATTTATTTTGATACTACAATAAGTTTTCATTTTCACTATAAACATTTCACTTACTCTGTACTTAAATTTATTTTGAAATATCTCGTTCGCCGCCATTTGGCGGCACTAAGTTATTAGTTAAAAAAATAACCACCTAGGGGTCGCGGACATTTTGAAAATGGTCTATTGGGAAGTCTGATTCATAAATTCATTTCCTGTTGTTGACAGTGACATTTAAAATTTAAATTTGAGTACTTTTATTACATTTATTTCTAAAGTATTTCTATTAGTTAAAAAGTCAAAATTCTATTAGCTTTCAGACTCCTGACATAACCTATTTCTATTTATTAGAAATGTCAAATAGCATTTCCGGCTTTATCTGACGTTGAGCCAACTGTGGAATAAAAAGATCTCTGAAATTGTATTGTCAACTATAACAATTCCTTTTGATCACCCTATATTATAAACGTGCTTGTATGAAAGGAATTATGAATGTGGATGAAGCTAAAGTGGTGTGTCAAGATAGGAACGTTTGGCGAAGATTAATTGCGGAATGAATCTGATGATTTCAGAAGTGCAGGAATTTTGATTTTAGTTTTGTTGTTTAGTTTTTTCATTAGAGTGTTTATCTGCAATTGTGTGAAATTCACTTTCAAAAACAAGCGCTAGGTCGACACTCCCTTCGTTGCTGATCTTTTTTATTCGTTTTCTGATCTTACATTGAGTGTTTAACTGCAATTGTGTCGAATTCACTTTCAAAAACAAGCGTAGAGCGACACTCCCTCCCTTTCTTATCTTTTAATTCGTTTTCAGTTCTTACGTAGAGTGTTTAACTGCAATTGTGTGGAATTCACTTCCAAAAACAAGCACAGGGCGACACTCCCTTCCTTTCTTATCTTTTTGTTTCATTTTCAGTTACTGCATTGTGTGGACTTTTCTTTCATATACAATTGCAGGTTATCACTTTCATCTTTTCTAATCTTTGTAGATTCGTTGTTAGATTTGTTATTAGATTCGTTGTTAGGAGTAAGCGCGGGTAATTTGAGATGTTTTATGCATGTGTTATGTACGTTGAAGAAAGATGATGAATATGTGTGATTGGATGGATGTGATTGAGGGTTTGTTATGTAAGAATGATTTCGTGTGTGATAAATAAATGAGTTTGTTTGCAGGGATCTATGAATGTGCTTGAAGTGACCCTCACTGGTGGTGTGTTTGGATGATAATGTTTGACGGGGGCTGATTATTTATTTGATGAGTGTTATGAGTGAATGTTTTATGAGTGATTTTGGGGTTCGTGCTACCCCATTTGATGGGATATAGCGTGAAGATATGTATGTATGTATGTATGTATATTATAACATTGCGAAAAATCTTTCAGAACACCAAAATATGGACACTTTTGGTTTTGGTTTAAAGTTTTGAATTATTTTATTAAATTATCAATGTTTTGTTACACTAGATAAATAATAACTATTTTTAATTAAATTTCAAACCATAAATAATATAGGTACGAGCCCTGTCTTACGTTAGTTGACTCGAATCTTATTTTTCCGTTAAAAATTTAAATAATACTAAATACGCAGATCTCTCATATGAACTAAATTCTATAATTAATTTTCAACATCATAAACTATATTTAACATTGAATATTCCTTAGACACAAACTGTACAACAGTATTACTAGCAATTATTTTTTTTTACAAAAAAACTAATTCATCACACAAATAAACTATAATGATTATTATCTTATAGGCAGTTTGACCTATGAAATCAAAGTTAATTATTATTTAAAACAAACTTTATTATTATACAATTTTTGAATAAAACGAAAAAAAAATTAGTTACTACAGAAATGTTTACTTCATCTTTCAATGGCTCTCATTCCAAGATGTGTGTATTGTTTGACTTTTAATTGTATCTGTGTATTAACAATATAATGGTATATGTCTCATTAAAATTTCATTTAATTCTCTTGCATATTACACGAGAAATAAAACTGCAAAATTAAAAATCAAAAGAAAAATAAGATTCGGGTCAACTGATGTGATGTAATATATCAGTAAAAATCCAATTTGAAAATACCCAATATTAATAATATAAAACACCTAAGTGACTTAAATTTATTAAAATATACTCTTCTTGAAAATGAGTAATATGAATTAATGTGTTCCGGAGTATAATTCGAAGCTAGAAAATAGTTTTTACGTTTCTCAAACCTGGTAAATGAAGTGTCATTTATTAATGTGTTGGGAATAAATAAAGCAGTACATAGACATCCAGTATGAATTTGAAAACTTTTACTAATTTTATTGTTTAGTTCATGTTTTCTAAAACAATTTGAGGATACTTTTGTATAAACAAGTGTACGAAACGTAACTCTATATTAATTATTAAAATAAATAGCTCAAACTTGTAATATGCTGTAATATTTATTAAAAAATAATGCTTTAATAAATTGACATTAGAAATAAGTAAAAAATATTGAAATTTTAACAGAACTTTATACTCCCCACATGTAAACATACAATACCAGCTAGAAAGGTTCGAATAATTGCCGTTTGAGTGCTGGCATCGCCAATAGGTTATCAAACTTTCCGTTTTACGAAATAATAATATTGCGGTGTGTAAAGCCCCTGGCGCATATAGCGTCAAGACTCGGAGTCTGCTACAAACTGCTGAAAAACTGAGAGTCACGTCTAAAACGGTGACACATATAGAGTCGGTGTTTTTGACAGTCAGAATTAAATATTTGTTAATTTTAAGATGTTATTTATTAATTTGTATTATTTAAAATGTTTATCGACTATTAAGAAATATAAAAACTATAAACTTGTTAGGATGAAAAAAATTAGACGGGCAATTCTTGCCATTAGCAATAATCAATCATTCGTATTGTTATACAATGGATGTGTAGCATAATTAATCCAGACTACATTTGTACCCACAAATGCCTTAATAACAAATATAAACGAAACTCACCTGAAGTAGACACGTAAAGCAAATGTACTCGCAAAACTAAGCAAACCTGAATGGAACAATCCGCGTGTCACCTAACGCGAGCGTAAACCAATAAATGCCTGTAAGAACCAAACCGTGAGTAACAAACTCAATGAGGAGTCAATCTACCAAAACCTAAACATCATTCATACATGAGGGCAACCCCGAACACCTTCTCTACATAAGGCCGCCAGGTCGCTACAGCCTTCAGCGCTGCTGCCGTGGGCAACCACAGAACTATCTGTGGCCACTACAGCACCCGGCTGCTGCCGTTGGCAACTACAGAACTATCTGTAGCCGCTACAGTTCACGGGACTGCTACGGTGATGACCCCGTACACCCGAAGGTTACCCGAAGGCCAGCCAGGTCACTACAGCCTTCAGCGCTGCTACCGTGGGCAACCACAGAACTATCTGTGGCCGCTACAGCACCCGGCTGCTGCCGTTGGCAACTACAGAACTATCTGTAGCCACTACAGTCCGCTACTTCAACATCATCCCGTGATGGACAGACTGCTAACGGTGCTAAGCACCACATCAACAATCATACTCACTCATACGTACTCTAGATTAACTGACTCACTCACCTCGCTAATGTAACAGCTCAACGCTAAACAAACACTATTCACCGCGACTTGATCACTACCAACTTAACTATCGCGCTACAACTTTACTCCTCAACCGATGAACAGAAACTAACGCAAGAAATCTGTTTACTGTGTAAGTTCGGTCTAACTCCTTACGTAAACCTTTATTATAAATTAATATAATACGAACTGATAACATAACGACGAATTAATTACTAACTTATGTAAAAATTATTAAATTAAAACTAACGATTTGTGACAAACTACGAAATATAAAACAAAAAATTAAATTAAAAAAAAAAATACATGAACTATAAATGAAATATAAAAACTTAAATGTATTATTTTAAATATTTATAGACTATTAAGAAATATAAAAACTATAAACTAGGATTAATAAAACAAGAAATTAAATTTAAAAAAATTGACATGAACTATAAATGAAATATGAAAACTTAAAAGTATATAACTATGTATAAAGTAAATGAATTTAACTATAAAAATGTACAAAATATCAAACAATAATAATTCATACGTCAAACAACAAAGGAAGATAGCGAACAAGCCAGCATCATAATGAAGTTGGTTTTCGGCAGTCGTGACTGCTGAAAATAGAGGCGTTTCTATTTTTGGCAGTCAAATGGTAGACTCGGAGTCTTGACGCTATATGTGCCAGGGGCTTAACTTCGAAAATCTTAAAAGTATAGTTCGACAAAACAATGTAAAACCGTGGCTGGAATGCCCACCCATTCAAGGTATATAACGAATGGTGTGGCTCTACTTTGGCGCGAATGTGAAATATAGTCTCAGTGAAAACACTTGGCCGCTGCGGGAAAGTCGTCAACAGCCTAATATTCATTCTACATAATATGTATCAACATAATATTCAATCGCATAATCAGTCAACAACCTAATATTCAGCGGCATAATATTCAAAGCACATAATATGCATTCCACCTAATATTCAAACCACCTAATATTCAGCAGCATAATATTCATTCACATAATATGCATGCCACCTAATATTCATACCACCTAATATTCACTAGCATAATATTCATTCACATAATATGCATACTACCTAATATTCATACCACCTAATATTCAGCAACATAATATTCATCCACATAATATTCAAACCACCTAATATTCAATCTACATAATATTCAGCAGCCGAAAGCATAATCGTAGCCAGAGACATCTATCGACTAGTTTTAACATAAAGGGTAGTTTCACAGGTTACTACTATATAACCAATGTCGGTAACTTCTATATGTTGTAGATACTAACCACTAGATAGCACTACCAATATATATATTATTTACTTTAGAAAATAATATTTTACATTTATTCATATTTTATAACAAATATACTTAATTTCAAATAAATTCTATTTGCAACTAAGCTTTAGCATGTATCCATAATTAATAATAAATAGTTTATAACATATTTTAATAAATAAACAAAATTTGAAACTCTGTGTTTTTTATAATTTTTTTTAAATATTCTCCATTTTTATAGTAAAATTTAAATTTAAATATTTTAATTAATGAATGGATCTTTAGATGATAAATGTATAAAGTGCAAAAAATAATATATAAACTAATTTTTATGCATACTTTTTATATATTCTATATTTATATATTATAGATATTATGATTGTTTATTATAGAAAGTTTGATTTTTGATGATCAATAATGTTGACTTCATTAAATAAATTGAGAATTACAAAATCAGTACTTTCGTTGTCAGAGTGAATTACCGATATTAAGTTGTCTTTATTTTGATGATAAATTTTAGTTACAAAGTTTATTATACAGGGTGTATTTGGGTAGATCCTCGCCCCTAACTTCTTTAATATGAATAATAGAAATTTTTCATATAAATGTTTACATATTATAACGCGACAATCGTTTAGTTATTGAAATTCAATTTAACTGTTTAACTATGTTGTGTTTTAATATGGAAGCAAGTAATTGGTGTCCAGAATTCTTTAGTTTGAAGTCGTGAGTTGGAAAATATAAGGAGATCGTTCGTCGCTCAACTCGTGACTCCCCGCTATGCAGCAGTCCAAGATCATTCTCCGTTGCTGCGTGAAGCGGCAGACGCAACACAATCTTGCTTTGTTGCTTGTTATAACAGCCTAACAGCCGCTTTTGCACATAACACCGACCAACATAAGTGACCGCCAAGCGGATATGAGTCGTGGGCTTTATTAGGCGCTATATCCCTCTTACAACTCTCGAGCGTGAGACATCGTCCGGTGCATCCGACCCCCATCAACCCGTTGGCTCGCTCTCTGCGGGCGCCCGGCAATACTCTTCGACCCGGCAGGGTACACTCATGGCACGGGAGCACTGGAAGCTGACACCCCTGGTACTGACCCGTATTTATTGCACTATAAAACTTTATGTTTAAAAAGCTGAATAAAACAAATTGTGGTATAAATATTGTATGTTTCTTTCTCGATCTCATTTCAACTTCCCAGCTCAAGACTTCAAATTAAAGAATTCTGGTTACAAAATTACTTACGTCCACTTTAAAACACAACATAAACAGTTAAATTGAATTTCAATAACTAAACGATCGCCGCGTTACAGTATTTTAAATAAACTATTTTTTGAAAAGAATGGTTTGCACGATACGACTATTAACTTTTATTTTTTACATGGGAACCTATAGTTTTTACGACATTAAAATCGCAATTTAGTTCTCTTTCAACGATGTAAAAGTTTGAATTTGGAAAAATTTCTTTCCCCACTATCTACAGAGACAGGGCGTGTTCATAAAATTCTAACAGCTATAATAATATTTGGATAAAAAGTAATTAAGTTATTTTAACACAAATAATTTAAATCATCCTAAGGTTTCATAGATAAATCATAAATCGTCTACATCAATATCGGAATAACATAGACCAACATAGAAAAGCGTTGCGTAAAAATTTTTATTTATCGAATGGTTCAAATTGTAATTTGATTTTTAATCTTCGAATGTTTTTCTCAAAATTGATTCATGCCAACTCTAAAAATGTGTTTTCTTGTACGGTTATCTTTTGGGGTGACACAGGTTGCTTTTTGTGTGTCCATGAGTTATGTCCCAAGCTGTTGTAATGCGAGGGGAAAGGAGGGTATATACTCCACCCACTTTAAAAAACCCTTGACTGCACAAAAAAAGCACTGACGGTCAACGAAGGTGGTTGCTCACATCTGAACGGACCTAGATTTTCGCTAAAGACATTTAACTAACAAACACTTATATTTAATATATCTTTTTCCCCTCAGTACTAATAAAAAATAAATTATTTTTTTAATATAAATCGAAAATAAATAAAACTCAAATTTTGTAGTGAAGAATAACTCGCCTTCACTCTCATGGGTCTTGCCTTGCTTCACAACCGTACGGTCCCGGGTTCGATTACCGGCCGTGCCAATTTCCCGCATCTAAGGCAGGGCATGCTTACAGCCTTACTGACGAGTCCACGTAAGCATGCCCGGGACGAAAAGCAAAAACATTCGCAGACCCTCGCTTCTTATTACAGCTCAACATCAACGGCGAACTGCGAACTTGACCTGCACCGTATCGGCAGCCAAACTGGTAACATATAGAATTGATCTTTAACATATTTTCAGATATTTTACTTATTGTAATTCAGTTGGCCGATTTTAAAGTTGATTAAACATCAAATATGAAAAGTAATATTTAAATAGTATTATCATTACAATATTTTGGAAAATAAATTATAGATTACTTCTTTTATTTTGTGAGTAGATATTTTAGTTTAAAGACAGAATAAATGTAATTTTAGAAATATTAAAATTTAACTTTTACAGATATTTATAAATAAGTAATATACAAGCATTATAAGTTAGAGAATATCTAGAGTAAACTGCTGTGCGATGAATGATAAGATATTAACAAATCAGTATTTTCCATAATTATACATTTAAATTCAAAATTCTTACCATAAGCCAATAATTTTCAATGTGTTGTAAAACGTGCTTACAATATGGATTACGCTAGTATTACTTAAATTTGTGAAATACTTGTGATTTTCATGAATACCTGCAATGTTAAATAATGTAATCTTTGGGGGCCATGATTTGACGACTGGTAACCGCACTTCATGCGTTTAAATATATCACTTACTGAGATCTGCTTCGGCAGAGTACCACACCCAGTAATGGGTAGAAAGCGTGATGATATATATATATATATATTTTTTTTATGCAATGTAAAATTTTTCTTATAATATAAATTCAAGTAATATTTTTTTCTTTATAAATAAAGTAACTTTTAGATTTCGTAAACAGGAAGCTTTATTTATTTCAAATTAGAAGTGACAACTTAATTTTTTATTTTACAATACTGATGTATATGGTTAAAATATTTTCTTTAAAATGTTTAATATCCTAACTTGACTTATGTTAATATTTGGGACGTAAGTCCTTTTTATCTGTAAGAATAAAACATCTTATACTATGATTTTAGATATGTATAAGCATAATACAAGATATGTAAATAATTATTATGTTCCTACATCTGGATTAAATATAGTTAATAATTCTCCCATTAGAATTGGCTTTTAAATATTCAATAATCTTCCTATGAGAGTTAAACAATGAAATGAATTTTCTAAGTGTAAATTTCTTGTATCCTTCTTTTACTTGTTGCTTTAATTAACATTAGTGATATTATGACATTTTCTATACATGATGCATTGTGTTTAGAGGAAATAAATTATTACTTTTATTATTAATTGTGTTAAAATATATTAAAAAACAGTAATTGTTTATTTATTAAAATTAAAATATGTTATAAACTAGTTATTATTTATTATGGATACATGCTAAAGCTTAGTTGCAAATAGAATTTGTTTGAAATTAAGTATATTTGTTATAAAATATGAATAAATGTAAAATATTATTTTCTAAAATAAATAATATACATATTGGTAGTGCTATCTAGTGGTTAGTATCTACAACATATAGTAGTTACCGACATTGGTTATATAGTAGTGACCTGTGAAACTACCCTTTATGTTAAAACTAGTCGATAGATGTCTCTGGCTACGATTATACTTTCGGCTGCTGAATATTATGTAGATTGAATATTAGGTGGTTTGAATATTATGTGGATGAATATTAGGTGGTATGAATATTAGGTGGTATGCATATTATGTGAATGAATATTATGCTACTGAATATTAGGTGGTATGAATATTAGATGGCATGCATATTATGTGAATGAATATTATGCTGCTGAATATTAGGTGGAATGCATATTATGTGCTTTGAATATTATGCCGCTGAATATTAGGTTGTTGACTGATTATGCGATTGAATATTATGTTGATATATATTATGTAGAATGAATATTAGGCTGTTGAGGATGCACCCGGCCGCTGCATCATGTACGATATGCGCATTTATGCAAATTTATTATTATTATTCTTCAATTATAATTATTATTCTTTAGCCATGCTATTTTTATAAATGGAAAGAATTACACGCGAATTTATTATTCATAAATTTTTAAAAAGCCATTTTTTATCCAACTTTTTTGACATTGAATATATCGACGATAATAGCGATTTCCGAAATTTCCGTGTCCAACTCTATAACATTTTCACTTTCAACAAAAATAAATTGATGGAAAATCATTAGTGTCAATAAATTGTTGACGTATCAGAGCGCTGGAGTTGTCAATGGCAAGTGTAGTGATAGAGGCGTTTTTGTTTCATCTAAATCTGATCAAATATTCAATAATAATCAATTAGACTTACCATATGTTTTCATAGGTGTTGAAGCTTTTCGTCTATCAGAATATATTCTTAAACCTCATCCTAGAAGCGAGTTAAATATAATGCCGCAAATATAATTATAGACTTTCTCATGCTAGACAGGGTGTAGAATGCACATTTGATATTCTGGTATAAAAGTTTAGAATGGGGGATTCAAGTGGTAGAGCTTTTTAATATATATTTATTAAAATAAATTCTTGACCTTACATCATATTTAACACAATATAAAATCATACCATAAATTATATCTTTATTGCTGAAATATGAAAGTGTAAGTTGAATAATTTAAAACGTTCGCACTGCCATATTGCAATGACGTAGTTGCATTAAGCCAATCACAGAGCTTTGTCTGAAACGTTTGTCGGTGCTCAAGTAGACGAAGAAGAAATAATCATTCAGCATTCTACTATTTTACCAATGACGTATAATACTAGATGAATTATGCCGTATTCAAGTCAATGCAGTGTTGTGAAGCAGAGAGGCATGGAATAACTTGATGGTCCGCCGGATGCGCGGCAAGGAGCGAGTACACTTTGATGTTATGCAAGTTGCTCCTTGCCGCGCACCCGCCTCACCCACCAGTTATTCTATCCCTTTCTGACTCACAACAAACGCCGATGTTATCCGTCTAGTTATGTTTTGTCTGAGGATTCTACTTACAACGACAAGTTACGTGTTATTTATCTCTGTCTTATCTGTCTCTCTTTAAGCTAAGATGCAACTACGTCATATTAATTTGTTTCGAAAGATTAAATATTTTTATCATGCTTAATACAAGTTTTTTTAAAAAATAAAAAAATTGGGTATAATTATTTTATTACGTAGATTAATATATAAAAAATTCAAAAAAGTCTTGAAAGGCCCATTATTGAGAGTTAAATTTCTATTTACCCTGAAAAAGTAGATAATTTAATGAAAGCAGCTTGCGTTTTGCACAATAATCATAAAGAATTTGAAAGAGTAAAACCAGGAGCCTTCGCAAATTTTGCCGATTTATTCCAAAATGCAGAAAGGAGCTTAAATCAATCTATAAGGCAAGCAAGATTCATACGTGATAAATTTGCGGAATATTTTTAATGACAAGGATCTGTTGAGAGGCAGGATGATATAATATTGACCAGAGATGAAGTTCAAAAAATGCAAGAAACTTAATTATATTAAAAAAAAAGTTATACATTTTAAACTATTTTATTTTCCCTCGTCTTCCAAATGTTTATTCAACGAGGTTAACATTTCTTGCTTGAAGCGTCTAAGTTTTCCGGCTGATAATTTTTCCATATCCTCTTCTAAGCTCTCTAGAAAATTTCGAATGGACGATTTTGGTTTCTTCGTTTCCAAATATTGTACGTTTGGTGCTGACTCTTTTTTTCTTTTTAAACATGAAGCTGAAGTATCAGAACTTTGGGGTTCAGGCTCTGGTTCTGTCTGTTCCTTATTTGAATATTCTGATTTAATAGATAGATTTACAGTTCTGCAATTAAATTAAAGTATTTAATATTAATTAATTTACAATTTAAATATAATAACTACCTATTTGTTGTCGTCTTTCTTTCTGTCACATGTTTCTCCAGAAACAACATTGAATCAAAATACGTCCATTTCTTTCTCTTTTTAGCGGCGGAACCAGATGCTCCATAATTTTCATGTCTCTTCGTTCTGTAAGTGCCCCTTAGCACTTGCCATTTATTTTTACATAATTGGACTAAAATCAATAACAGTTTAATATAATTTTCACCACATTAAAATTAGCCCTGTGGCTTCCCCACTACTAACAACTTTGAGGGCAGTGATTTGACGGTTGCTAACCGCAATCTGCTTCACACCCAGTAATGGGTAATGTGATATCAGTTTATATATATAAATAAATAAATATATCATCACGCCTTCTACCCATTACTGGGTGTGGCACTCTGCTAAAGCAGATCTCGGTAAGTGATATATTTTTGCGCGTGAAGTGCGGTTACCAGTCGTCAAATCACGGCCCCCAAACATGTTAGTGGTGGAGGAGCCACAGGGATAGCTTTTTCAAATTATGAAAATTTGTCGCCTGTGGGAATCGAACCAGGGACCTCAGGATCCACAGGCCGACTTCATACCACTGAGCTAGCCATATATATATATATATATATATATATATATATATATATATATATATATATATATATATATATATATATATATATATATATATATTTATTATATACATTATAAATTTTACTTACCATGTTTTTGTGGGAAGTATTCTGAAATGTTTTGCCAGCATCTTTCAATAACACTAAAATTTGAATACCCTGGCTTAGATTGATCATAAAGATCAGGGTTATCTTTAACGAGATCGATTAATAAATCAATTTCACTTGGGGTCCATTCTTTATCAATTAATTTTGATGATTCCATTTTCATCTGATCAACTGAAATTTAAGGTAAATGAAACTAGAGCGATCAGAAGTAATTTATTGTTTCAGTTGGCAATACAATTCTGGGGATCTTTTTATTGCACAGTTGGCACAACGCCAGGTAAAGGCGAAAATACTATTCGACATGCCATTTTTATAATAAATACAAATAGGTTGAGTGATATAAATACTTCAGATTGTTGTTTTGTGAGTAATATTAAGAAATAAAAGGATGTGAGTGAGGGAAACAACGACTTTTATCAATTTAAATTTTCAAATGTCACTGTCAACAAAAGGAAATAAATTTATGTATCAGTCTTACCAATTTCAAGTAGTTTTTTTATTGCCAACTGAAACACTTACTTCTAATCACTCTGTATATTGTCTTTGAACCAACGTTTTATTCATATGTCGTCCGATTTCGGTTTTTACTATAAATCATCATCATTGAAGTTGTTTTGAACTTACACCTGTTGACTATATTTTTTGAAGTGCACGTCCTGATGATTGTTTATATGTAAAAAAGCAAAAACGGTCTACAAATGAATAAAAGATTGGTTCAAAGACACTAGTTTGATTTACATCAAATCCTGAAAACCAACTGTACGAACTTCTACAACACAAATGAAATTTAAACTAAACTGACAGGTTATGTGCAACTACGCATGCGCGTATGCATCGAGTATCGATAAAACTCAAACCAACTTGAAAATCAAACAACTCGACGCCACTTGACGAAAAACGATGCTTCAATGTGACAGCCGCCATTTCAGTGCACGTGTTTGCGCGACAGCACACGATTGACGGTACTCTATCATTGAGACCTTTGTTTTAACTTAACAATCGATTTGACGTTAGTGAGTCTAAAAATAAAATTTATATCTATTACTGGCAGAGTAAAAATCCAGCAACGTATAAAATTTCCAATGTAAAAATTGTTTTATTGACAAGTTATTTTTAATTAACATCAATTCTTGGCGAGACTAGCATCGTTTGCTCTTCTAATAAATAAATCCGTAAACAAAAGTATTACTAAATTTCATACATTTAATAAATCGTAAATTACATAACAAGCATCGAAAGTGTAAGATAACGTGCGAGTGTACAAATTGGAAAACGAGGCGCGCAGTGCCGAGTGATTTAAGTACACGAGCACAGTTATCACACTTTCGAGCGAGTTATGTACACTATTTTTCAGACGACCACAAAATATTCCTAAAAAAAGTTTACAAGAGCAATGTTGTTACACTTTGACAGCTGATGCGTTTTTGTAGATAAGCGTTGACGTTTGACGTTAGGTATTATGATAACAACTGTACTAACGGTAATGTCAAAATATGGAATAATGCAAAAATATTAGTAAATAAATAATCATTAATTTAAAAAAATAAGACATCTGTGCAAATGTATTGAAAAATCTGCCAAAACTTCGGTTTAAATAATAATACTAATTCTTTTCATTTATTTTATTATTTTCTTTCATCGTAACGCCATCTGTTGTCAATCAGTGGAACTTCACCTGACATGTTAGAAGTGTGCGTTATACTAACATATCTGTGTATGTTATATTCAACTTTCCGTAGTAGTTTATGATGTTGTTATCGTTACTTTCATAAGTGTCGTCTGAAAAATATTCAACGTGTTCTTGGCAAGGCTAGTTTCATATGCGTTTCTACCGAGAAAGGTTGTTCTACAATTTATCCATTACATAGATATTAATTAAATGAAAGAACTCTCAAAATTTTAGAACGATTTTTGAGTTATGATCGGTCGAAGATAGCGTTTTTAACATGTGTAAGATAGGAAATTGGGGATTTCTGAGTGAATAAACCGCGATAATTTATAAAGCAAAAGTCAGAAACTAAAAATGTTTTAGTATTGGGTCGAGATGAATATAACGAATAAAATATAAGCGATGTGAAACATTTTTTGTGTTTAGTTTTGAAATAATTTCTGGTTGAATGTGTGAAATTGGCCGTATTTGTTTGGGAACTTTGGATTCAACCCTGAACTGACCTAGAACTAACTCGTGTTACTTCCAAATAAATGATGCATCTAGTGTCAGTTGTAAACACTGGCGGTAAATTTAAAATCTGAATGCATGTTCGAAGCGACATCTGCTTAGTTTTGTTTGTGTGTTAAACTGCGCTTTTAATTGTATATTTTAAGTCATCTTTATATTTTTTATATTTAGTCAAAAAGCAAATAACGTCAGACTGTTCATTTTTTTATAATTTTGTCATCAGCAGTATCAAATTAATTAATTTCGGAGTCGCAATTATATGTCGTAATATTATCCTCTGTGACTTATATTGCAAGAAATACATAATGCATATTGCTCTTTCATCATCTGCATAAATAATAGTTTAGTATATTTTTTCAAAATATTATTATAAAATTACTTACGTTTTTCAAAAAATAACTCCTAATCTCTCTATACTATTACAAATCGCGATGCCGCCACGAATAACAAGGAACACAAGTTGATTAGAAAGGGATAGTAAACGGGTTGAATCTACCAAGTCGCTAAAATAGCTGGGGCAGTATGGTCAGTCCAGGAACAGTTCTAGGTTACTTAAAGTGTGCCAATTAAACAAAAGTAACCTACAAGGTTACTTTAAAAATCCCAAATAAAAACGGCCATTGTTGGGCACAGATATGCTCTTGATGTGAGCCTTTCGTGCTCTCTTTTCGAACGGACGGAACAGACTCTCCGAGCAGATGCTCCGAGAAACGTGAGAGAGAAACAATTTTTTATTAAATATTTTTCACTATTATTTATATGAATCTCTATTATAATAAATAACATAATATTAATTAATTTAATATCAACTTTTTGTTCTGAATATATAACGGTTTGTGAGACGTGTTTGTATATTGAGGGCGGACAGCGGAGCGAGAGATCGCGCAGTTGCCGAGTTTCAACTTTACGAGTATATTACTTTTTCATCATTAAAAAAATAAGCTTTTCGAACGTTATTTGATGACAGAAAATAAACAATTGCAGACCAAGGCAACTTTTTAGACCGTTGCTATTAGTAACGGAGCTCGTTGTAGACCGTTGTTATTGCCAACGGACTTTTTGCAGATCACAAATGTAATTTTTTACATTTTTGTTTTGTTTGTATTGTTTTCTGATGACCGGTTTCATCAACAAATATTAAATTTTAACCTTGGTTTAAACAAATAAAAGCAATCAAAATTACATTCCACATGGAATAATTGACATTGCTATCATAATTTGCTTTTATTTATTTAAACCAATTTTAAAATTTAACTTTTGTTGATGAAACCGGCCATTAGTTACCTACATTCAACATTTTTATTAAGTACAATTAAAAATCGATTAATCTAAATTTTCGATTGTGTAACAAATGTTGTGTACAGCTCTGGTTGAAAGTATCTTTGCAGACCTCGACTAGTTGCAGCCCTCGCTCCGCTCGTGCTACAATCAATAGTCTATCAGTACATGAAAGAGTCATGGGATCGAGGCCTATGGCACATAACAAAATACAGAGAAGAATTGGAATAAAATCAAATCTGAATTACAATGTGACAGTAGCTCAATTGATTTAGACCAGTGGTTTCAAAACTACGGCCATGTCTGATCCTCGAAAGGTTTATGTATGACCCGCGACTATTTTTGAACAGATCTTAATGTTAGTGCAATATTTTTGTAATTTTCCATTAATGTTTAGCTAGGAATGGTATTATAATTTTATTAAATTGATTAAATAGTTATTTTTTTGAAACCGGCAAGACAGTGCCTACTTTCCTAACCAATTTTAGTATGGAAAGTACAGGGTGATCAAAAGGAATTGTCATAGTTGGCAATACAATTCCAGAGATCTTTTTATTCCACAGTTGGCACAACGTCAGATCAAGGCGGAAATGCTATTTGACATTTCTAATAAATACAAATAGGTTATGGCAGGAGTGTGACAGCTAATGGAGTTTTGACTGTTTAAGTAATAGTAATACTTCAGAAATAAATGTAATAATAAATATACTCAAATTTAAATTTTAAATGTCATTGTCGACAACAGGAAATGAATTTATGTATCAGGCTTACCAATTTCAAGTAGTTTGTTTTATTTCCAACTGTAACAATTCCTTTTGATCACTCTGTAGATTTTTACCAAAACAGTCAAGTAAAGTACGTATCCAAGGCTACAACAAAAATAACAGTTTGATAAAGTACGAAACAGTCTGGTAAATATTTTACCTAACTGTTTTTTTTTTTTGGTAACCTTGGATACAATTCATCTCAAAAAATTTAAACATTTAAAATTATTTATGATAAATTATTGATTAAATTAAACGGTTGTATTGCAAACAACCGCTACGTCAAATAAAATATCACTTTCCTGACTATTACATAACAAGATACGAATGTAGTACTTTACTGGTGAGCATTGAGCAAATATATTTGTTTTTGGTATCTTTTTTTGCAACTCAGGGATCGGTAAAGATTTTCCAAGCTCTTTTGTCATATTTTCCGATCTTGCTCATTAAACACAGATATTCAAATCTAAAAGTGATCAGAAACAGCAGATTTGCTAAGCGGTAGATAATTTATTTTGTAGATACCGCACATATGATAAAAAAAAATAAGGTAAGTACAAATTCTGCTTATTTACATTTATAATCTAAAAAAAATCCAATTAGAATTGTTCTTCGACCCACTAAACATTTTAAAATTTTATTTGGGCCCCTTTTTCAAAAAGATTGGTGTGACCCCTGATTTAGAGCACATGACCGGAGTTCATATGTCTCAGGTTCAAATCCTGGCGATGTCCCAGTTTTTTCTTTATAAGTCAATTTGATGACAACAATAACAAATAATAATAACAATAATAATAATAATAAAAACAATGACACGCGATATGAATTCAAGGCCTGCATGGATGAAATCTTGACCGTGTTTTAAACATTCTCTGTCCACTAAATACTTTTTTGTCTCATGTTGATTAATCTAATGGCATCACAAAGTCACAAGTAGGTTATTTAGCTAATAATTGATCAAGTGACTGTTGACATCAATGGATAACACTAGTACACATAACAGAATAACATCGGGATCGAATCAGTCACATTGCACTCATAAATGTTGTAACCAGGGGTGTGGAGTTGGAATCGGAGTCGGGGAGTCGCTTATTTTTAGTAGAGTCGGAAAAATGTATGCCGACTCCGACTCCGAGTAGACCTGTTTGGACTTATTTGCTGCGTTGCATTTTTCATAAATTATAATAATTTAAAATAAATTTTTATAAAGATCTCGAAGAAGTTGAAAAATTTGACCGCAATTCTAATTTAACATTAAAAAAATGCAATTAATCGATACACTGATATTATTAAAGACGTTGCTTTGACCGTTACAGCATTGCCATCGACACAGGACACTGTAAAACGATTATTTTCTGCCCTGCGAATAATCAAATCAGATTTGAGAGCAGCAATGAAATCTGATTTAATAGAAACAATTTTATTTTTAAAAACGAATGTATATAAGTAGATTCTTTTTCTTTGTTTTGTTATTATTATAGAATATTTTAATTTTTTTGTTGCTATTGTTATTCAATTGTACGATGACAAAAAAGGAAAAAAGAACAAAAATAAATACTTTTATTTAAAAATACAATTTCCGAGAACTACCTTAAGGTGGTACTAGTGTGACGGTGGCGCCATCGGTTGTCGAGTGGCAAAACTGACGCTCAAAAAATATAAAAATTGAATAAAATAAGTGTTTTATACCTATTATGATTTGAATATCATGAATTGTTAATAGGTTGTTGATCTAGTGAATTTAAAAAAATACCATATCACCGTGTGGTGCTGTCATTATAAATTGGGATTCTTAATTTTTCGTTAAAAACAGGGCTTTGCATGGCTATATATCCATTACTAAACGATAAAAAACTTTCTCCTTCTGATACAATATACATGGATAGTTCTGGAACATCATACTAGTTTTTCAAATGAAACTGCAAAATTTTAGAGGTACACAAACCAAATATGTGCGATTCTGAGTGATGATCGCCATAACCCCGTGTATAAGAACTCAACTTTACAAGCGAATATATTTGTTCACAGACGATGAATGTGTTTCATATTTTAACAGGATGCGTATGACTATCCAATGTTTACGTGCGCCAAATTTCATTCAGATCTGCTAAAAAAAAAAATCACGCTAGTACTACCTTAATTTGAGTCAGAGTTAGAGTCGAAGTCGAACATCTAAAATTTTTTGGAGTCGGAATCGATTTTTTTTTTCTTTCCGACTCCGCAACCCTGGTTGTCACATGAGTTTTTGCAATTACTGTAGACAGTTTGTAAATATGAATTTTGATTATTTTTATCTGTTTACTACGTCTTTTTAAATAGATTTTATTCAGTTTATGATGCATTTACAAATCGTTTTACATTAATCAATTATGAATCATGTAAATTAATTTTATATTGCATAATATGACATACAGATTATCAGCAGAAGAACTCGAGCACATTCTTAACAACATTTTTAATAGGATTGATTCATTGATTGAATTTAACTGAAGACATTGCTTTGGGTGGTCCAATGTTGAAATGTTATTCAAGTCGTTTAGTCTATTTTATTAAATTATTTATTTTAAAATACGGGTGGTATTCAAGCAACTAAATTAAGCCATTAAGGAGGATGAATGTGTAAAATGACGGATAACACATCTGTGAGATAAGTGAAAATTTAGTGTTGTTAATTTAATACATGTCATCCATTAACATATATAAATACGTGTAATAGGCAATCAACATAGTTTTCAGCGTATAAATTATTAATAATGTACTATTCTTTAATTTGTTTCCAACAGAAAAATTGCCAACTAATATTTTTAATAATAGTAAAGATTACAGTATAGGTCGCGGACACTCACGTGACGAACTGAAGTTGATGCACAGCTGAGTGGTGGGCAGCTGTCAGAGTTACCTCCCGCTGTTCCCCTCCCGCTTATGTTTCGACCTCAGACTAACCATAAGTAGACAGAGAATAACGGCGTTTGTTGTGAAGTAGAAAGGGTTAGAATAACTTGTGATGAGACGGGTGCGCGGCAAAGAGCTAGTACCCCTTGGTGTTATGCGGGTTGCATTTTTGTTGATGACAGTTATCAGAATAAATACAAACGTGCGTATACAAAACACTTAATATATCAAAAACTAACCTTTACTTTGATGTATGAAAAGTAAGAAGTTGAATATAAAAATAACTACACAAATGTTTGCAACTCGCATAACATCAAAGGGTACTCGCTCCTTGCCGCGCACCCGTCTCACCAACAAGTTACTCCAACTCTCTCTACTTCACAACACTGCATTGACTTGAATACGGCAGAATTTGTCTACTGATGGTTGGTCTGAGTGCACAGCTGATTGATGGGCAGCGTCAGAGTTACCTCCCGCAGTTCCCCTCCTCAACACCCCGCTTATGTTTCGACTGAGACGTTACTTACTTCACTTTAGTTTATTTGGGCGCTATTTTAAAAAGTTTTTAGCTCGTTGAAAATTTAATTCTTTGTGACAAACATTGCGTTTCAGTTCGTCTCGTTCATATCTGAGATGTTATTATTTTGGTTTTACATTTCTATCCATCTTACATCCCACCATATAGCATAAACCAAGCGACATTATTTCGCTAATATAAATTTAAAAAAACACTAAATAGACAAATAACTACCACAACAATTTACAACTAATATAATGACAAATGAAACAATAAGAAACAAAACAATAACAAACAACACACAAGAAAAATAGAACGAAATTCTAAAATAACCTAATCCGATGTTAAATTTTTAAAGTATGTGGATGATGAAGGGTGAGAAGGGAAGTAATTCTGACAGCTGCCCACCAACCAGCTTGTGCATCAACTTGAGTTCGTCACGTGAGTGCCCGCGATCTATACTATAAATTTAAACTATATATTTTATTAAGACAAAGAATTGTATCTTATACATACGAATATTACTCATTGTGAAGAATAATATATTTCAATAATTTTAAGTCACTTACGTATTAAATAAATAAAGGAAAAGAAAATACTCCCAACTTTGTATTCGTGTTCAGTGCTCGCAATATTTGGCAAACGCAATGGCAGCGGTCCCTCTGATCGAGTACCCTCAATCGTGTGCTGTCGTGTAAATTTCAAACACGTGTAGTAATGGCGGGAGTCGCATTGGACCATCGTTTTTCGTCGAGTGCCGAGTTTAATTTTCAAGTTGGTTTGAATTTTACTCGATGCGCGGTGCTGCTTGTTGTCTTCGCACATGCGCATATATCAGTTTAGTTAAAATTTCATTTCATCGGATGACAGTTCTTTATGAAAATGGAATCAATAAAATTAATTGTTGAAAACTGTACCACAAACGATATTACACAGATATAGACGTTATATTTTAACTTTAACACCAAACGATCTACACAACTCGATCAGTGAGACTAGAACAGCGATTTTTATATGACACGGCACGAATCGATACTACCACAGAACGCCAATACTACACTACACGACACGACTCGATCAGTGCGACCGCTGCCTTACACTACCTGGTAGAAGGGTTCTGCTTCTGAATTTACCCGCTAGATAGAGCGCGCTAGCTTGCCATCGCCAATACACATTGTTTACTTCTGTGCAACTGTTCCTGCATTCTTCTCCAGTTTAAATATTGTGTATTGGGATATCTCACTAAAATATTCTTATATTTTCAGTATTTTCTAATTTTTTATCAATAATTATGTTGGTTACAGTTTAATACTTCTTGTGTTAGTTTTAGTTATACACTAATTACGAAATTACACAAAATTCAATTATTTTTCGACATATTTCTATTATAATCACATCATAATTTGCTTCATTTCAAACTTTTATTTTTGAACATATATAAAAAATATAAATTTTATTTAAGAACGTGCTCGATGTACCGCCCTTTACGTATCTACCGCCGGGGGCTATAGACTCTAATAGCCCTCCTTAGTTAGATTAGCCTAGTTAACTTTTTTGTAAGTATGATTTCTGGAATTCTTTATTCGATTGTTCTTCGTAGTAGATTTACATTCAAGTATACAATTATACCTTCTACTTTTTAAGGGTTTTTTTTGTGGTAGACTATTAATTTTTTTATAATAACCTATAAATGCCATTACATATTTACGAGTACTATTCTATTTCATATGAAGTATATACGAGCCCTAACAACTATATATTGGGACAAAATCAAAAACATATATAATTCAGATATATGAGAGTTTATTTTCTTTTCTAATAATAATATTTTATGACCACTCAAAGTCTGTTGGGCATTGACTCAACTATGGATCTGTATGTTTCAGAAGCAAATCAATTCTAAATTTGCTCTATTTTGGCTTTAAGTTCTAGTAATGTTCGTTGTGGTTTGTTCCTCCATGTTTGTTTCATTTTATGCCAACTGTTTCAATGATATTGAGATCAGGATTGTTAGAAGATCAAGAAAGAACATTTACGTCGTCAAACCACTTTCTTGTGGTTTTGGCCGTATGACAGGCCGCCCCATCCTGCTGAAAAATATAATTTTCGCCAACATTTAACTTCGCCATACTTGATAACAGATTGTTTTGCACTATTTGTTGATATTTCGCAGCATTCATGGTACCATTAATAAATTCAAAGCAACCTAAACCGGAAGCTGTCATGCTGCCCCAAATCATCACTCCTTTACGAAATTTTACTGTACGTTTTAGGCAATCCTTGTGGAAAGCCTCATTTTTAGTGCGAATCACGCGTTTGCTGTAATCACCAACACATACGTCTAATTTGGATTCGTCGCTAAAATTACTCCATGTCAATCTTCTACCGACCAAGATAGTTTATATTTTGTACATGTGAGCGTGGTTTTCTTTTGTTTTTCCGTTAATAGTGGCTTTTCCTTGGCGTATAAGAATTTTTTTTGTGTGAAATACACTTTTCAAATTGTTTCTTGTTATTTCAACCTTATAAAACTTTAGTCGACATTTATGAATCCACTGGTTATAGCACTCCCTTGACAGATTTAATCCGACTCCGTAATTCCAATCAGTCGTAATTTGCCTTAAAGTATTTCTTCGGCTTTTTTTGCATAGTTTTACTATGTCTATCAGAAACTAATTTTGGACGATCCGGACTTTTACCTTTTTTATCTAGAATACTTCCGATTTCTCCATCATGCTTAATAATATTCCACACTGTAGTTTTAGAAATATTAAGTTCATTTGCCACTTCACATATTGTTTTAGTGCGACAATAATTTTTGCACACTTACTCACGAATTTTTGAACTTCTAGAGATATCACGTAGTATTATGTTCAATAAACGCAGCGATTCATTCAAAACAATAAGAAAGCAACTGCCGATTAATCCGACATTTCGTTCTGCATTGTTTCCACAAATTACTTATCTTATCTTGTTTCATATTTAACAGTTAATTTGTATTGTCCCAATATTTGGTTGCCACACAAAATGAACATTTTTCTTGTTAATTACAGTTAACAGAATAAGTATTTTGTTTTTTTTGTTGCTGATTGGCCTCAAATGTTCTTAATTAAAAAAATAAATAGAATTAAATTTAAAAAAAAATATTAGAAAAAAAATAAACTCTCAAATATCTTAATTATATATGTATTTGATTTTGTCCCAATATATAGTTGTTAGGGCTCGTAACATAATTACAATTAATTTGTACTTACAGTACAAGGATGAAATTTAAGTTCAATTTTCATCGTAAATATTTAAAATAAATACAGAAACAATATTAAAACAATAGCATTCTATGTCACAGCATACTCCTTTGTCTTAGTTTCAAATTTTACCACTAGGTTCGCATTTTTATAGAGATATTCCAATACATTGTTAAACTAGGAACATGTGCATGGAACAACTACATATTTTAAACAGTCTCAAGTAATTTTCAACTTTCATAGAAATAGTTTGTAAACTGCGAAGAGAATATATTTGCGTGAAATAATATGAAATGAATGAGTTTATATAAGGATTTAAACGTCATTTGTTCAAATAATCTTTGGACGTATTATAACATTCCAATTGTTTTCTAAATCTATGATTTTTTTTAAATAATAATAATTCTAAAAAATAAGTATAATAAAGGAAATGAATTAAATGCAATATTCATTAATATCTTATCAAGCTTCAAACTGGAATTCTAGACTAAATCACTGAAATATATATTATATTTGTTTATTTAATGACTAAGTTCACATGGCATACTGAGTGTTATGATAAGTGATAAAAAATATATGGCACACATATATTTTTAACGTAATCGTAACATAATCTTTGATCGTTAACAATATCATATAAATTGGAGACAAATTATCCAATTACCTATTATCTGATTAATAAATTTTACATAAATATTACATCAAAGCCAAAATATTTTATAATGGGTATTCTGTTTCCTATCAGATAATGCTTAACTTTTCTTAAACTTTGAGTTCTTGAAATTTATATTATATTTTCTTCAATAATCAGTTATTTTAACTTACGAGTATACGTAATTTTTTCAAATTATTCATAAATATATACTTTTAATTTTAAATATACAACCGGCAAATAATGCTAACTTTTTTCTTATCAAAATAATTACTTAATGTGCTTCATTATTTACCTAGAAAAATAAAGTGATTTATGGTTTTACATTTATAGAAATGTGCATCATTTTTACTAGTTTTACATGTTGTTAGTTTCTTTTGTAACGAATTTTTCCGTTTATATATAAACACATCAATATAAATGAATTTGTAATATTTGTTAATAACATTAAAAAATAAATGGTTTTACATGCTGTTAGTCCCTTTTATTACATAACGATTTTTTTTGTTTATTTATAAAATATACAGGGTGGTGAACGCAACTCTGGAACATAGGGATTTAACATGTAAAATCACAATTTTATAATTTCCTGCTTTCCTAAATATTTTAATCAAAAAAACTTCGAATAAAAGTTTTAGGGCATAAAATTCTGCATCTAAACCAATAAACAAAATTAACTTTGCATGCTTCGTAACGGCACAAATTAGATCTGAAAATGACAAAATAGCCTCAAAACTATCGATAGCCATGGAATTGAAACAAAATTAAACAAATGTTTGACGTATGATCTGTCAATATAATTTCTTTATTTATTATGACAGATAAAACGTCAAACATTTGTTTAATTTAGTTTTAGTTCCATGGCTATCGATAGTTTTCAGGCTATTTTCGTTATTTTCAGATCAAATTTGTGCCATTGCGAAGCATGCAAAATTAATTTTGTTTATCGTATTAGATGCAGAATTTTATTCCCCAAAACTTCTATTTGAAGCTTTTTAGGTTAAAATAATTAGGGAAGCAGGAAATTACAAAATTGTGATTTTTACATTCCTATGTTCGAGAGTTGCGTTCATCAGCCTGTATATATATATATATATATATATATATATATATATATATATATATATATATATATATATATATATATATATATATATATATATATATATATATAAAACACGTGAGTAAAGTGTCACTAATTGCCTCAAGCGTTTGCATCCCTCGGGCTACGCCGTCAGAATTCAATCTTTGCTCTCGACCACAGATCATAATATACTACTATAGATAAGAAACTGCCATGTTACGCACTGGGACTGTATTTTGCGCCATCTGAGTAGTGGAAGTCTAACTAAAGTCGTGTGTATAGGCAACTCGGTATGCGTATTTAGGCAACTTGTAATTTTTATTATTATTATTTATTTATTTAAACTACATAAAATAAAAATTTATAAATACTATATAAACATTTATTAAAATATCCTCGTGTATACAATTTATTTATAATTTGAACTGTTTCAATCGCAGTTTTATTCAACTCTTGTGAACTTGAAAATATATTATGACTTCCTGATCTAAATATTATTTATTATATGATCACTTACTTACCAGTAGCAGTGCAGTTTTTTACACAACAATTAATATTAGTTGATGTCTTTATTTATATGAAATTATTTCACAAATAAAAATTAATTGGATATTTGACAGATTGAAAAATTTGAAATATATACAAATGACAACTACAAACCAATGATTGCCGATATTGTAGTTACCTAAAATGGATGTCGTCACATAAAGACTATTAGCGCCATTCCTTAGGTGGAAGTCTAACTATAAACACAGTCCCATGGTTACCTATATAACTTTCTGCTGCCTGCTCTCGACAAATAATGACGAACTTTGGTCGTATTTGTTTGGGAACTTTGAGTTCAACCCTGAACTGAACTAGAACTAAGGGCCAGTTTTACAACCACCGATTAATGTTAATCATGATTAAATAATAATGGAAACTATGGTTTCCGTTATTATTTAATCATGATTCACACTAATCAAGAGTAAACCTGCAATTGAAAAACTGGCCCTAAGTCGTGTTACTTCCAAATAAATGATGCATCTAGTGTCAGTTGTAAAAGTTAGCGATAAATTACAAATTTGAATGCACGTTTTTAGTGACATCTGCTTACATACAAATGTCAATGCCACCAATTAAAACGGATAACCAGGAACACAAGTTGATTAAAAAGACATAGAAAACAGGTTCAACCTGCCAACCCAACAAAATAGCTGGGGCAGTAGGATCAGTTCCGTCTTTTCCATAAGGGCACATGGGGCACAAGCCCAGGGTCCCCGGCTTAGTGGAGGCCTCAAAATGCCGAGGTCGTCGTTTACACGGAAAATAGAGAAACTCAATTTTTAGTACAATTTTGCTAAGAATTGCCGCTAAATTTTTTTAAACAGTAACCACAATTTTATTATATCTAAAAAAAAATCAAAAAATGCATAACATAAAATTTCTTAATTAATCCTACAAAATGTATACAAATATTAAAATAACTTTAAAATATGTAAAAGAACTTTGAGGATATAATAAAAACGGTTTTGCACAACAAAAATCCCGGAAGAAACTATTATCATTAACGTAAGTCCAGTTCTTAAAATACGAGTAGTAATCACTTATATTTGATTTGTATAAAGCTAACCATAATAACCAATAAAGTCACCCAAAGTGCATACTGATGTTTTTATTCAAATTTTTTTTAACTTTCTAAAAGGGTCCTAAGGGCCCTGCATAGCCTAAGACGGCCCTGAATAGGATCAGTTCAGAGGGACTGTTTTGGATTACTTTAAAACCTGGCAATTAAACAAAAGTAACCTACTGGGTTACTTTAAAAATGCCAAATAAATACGGCCTTTCCTTCCCTTATTATATAAACTACTATTTTAATATTTTTTATAAAAGAACTTCGTAACCTATCGAGCTTGGATCAATTAAATGTATTTCAAAGGACAGACATGCAAAATTGAAAACTTTTACTTTGGAAATAATTTGATTTATATAGTGTCAATTGTCTTACAGAAGTGAATCCTATTTCAGTGTCCGCGGAACGTAGCGTGAAGGCCTGGCGAAGCCAGGCTGACCGTTAGTAAACTACTATTTTAATATTTTTTATAAATAGAGAAACTTTATTATTGTTTCTTGTGTGTGCTTAATAATATACAGCCCGATTCCTAACATACTTTTGGCTAATTCTGAATTATGGATTAGCTAGCCTTAATCTAATCTAAAAAAGTTAATCCAATACTGAAAACCAAATGATACAAGATTATATTCGAACAAATTCAACATTTTTTTGAAAATTAGGTTTACATTAATTTGCTGAATCAGCTAAAACCGTTTTGAGAATCAAACTAATAAGTAATAGAAGTTATAATCAAGTTTTTAGATAGATTTTAAAATCTGTTTTGGTAGTAACCATTTTTATTAATAAAAGAGAACTATTATATCTGTAATTTTTAAGAAAAATAAATTTTATTAAAAAAAAATATTTTTACAATACTTGTACTGTAAGTTAACATTCGAATGTTTTGAACTTCGTCCGAAAAACTTCGATGCTTCTAATTTTCGAATTTTTTGAACATTTCAAATCATCGAATTTTCGATTTTTCGAAAAATTATGAAATTCTAAAATTTGAATAATTTGAAAATTCGAAAGATTCCAAAGTTCGAAAATTCGAATCTAAATTCGAAGGTTCAATAAATCCGAATAATCGAAGTCTCGATTATTCGTAAAATCAACAAACCTATCACAAACTTATGACAAAATTTAAACACAGTAAGTGGAACTTTTTTTGCACAGTTGTTGGGTCTTGTTTATTTTGGCAACAATTTGACGGCTGTTAATTTTAAAACCTATTTTTCTTTTCCTTCTATTTCTACAGGTATTGTAAAAAATAGCTTACTAACCTCCAACTGTAAGTGATTTTTTAGATCGAAAATGTTTAGAAAATTTCAACTCGACCAGACACGATTTCCCAAACTATATTCTTGACCTAAAACTGTTACTTACAGTTCATGGTACGTAATATACTATTCCATTCATTAAGAAGTAATCTAGAAAATCAAAGTTTAATTAAATGAAAGTATAAGAGAAATTAATAATGAAATAGTTCGAATTCAGGCAATACTAAAACCTTGAATGTAGACAGAAATGCATACACATTTTATCTTAAGAAAATTATTATTATTTCAAAGATCATAGTGATATGTGTTTGATTTCGTAATAGCGTGTAAAGTACAAATTCTGAATTTCTTAGTACTATGACATGTAAAAAACGATTCAATCGTCTAGGCGACGATGCGGTCACCTCAAGGCGCAACGCTCTGGGACGGCAGCAGCCCCAAATCTAATTTAGATACGTAGCGAATATTTATGTTAATACTAATATTTTTTTGAAGTTAATCTGAGAATATAATTTTATTTTCTACAAATCCGATATTTTTAATTAATATCTAAAAAAAAATGCACAAATTTGTTTGAAGTAGTTTTAGTTTTATTTATAAATTTTTCTTATTATTAATGTTTTCTTTTCTTTATTCTTTATAATAATTGTAAATAGTGTTCTTGTATTTTCTTCATGAAATTTGTTTGAATTTTAACATTGTTTAAATATTTAAATAAATACAATTGATGACATCAAATTAAATGAAAGAATCATGGGTTCGAGGCTATCTATGTCACATAACAAAATACGAGGTCTGTTCAAAAAATACGCGGACTGTTTGAATTGCGCGGCTCCAATGGGCCTTTCAAGACTTTTTTGAATTTTTTATATATTAATCTACGTAATAAAATAATTATACCCAATTTTTTTATTTAAAAAAAAAAACTTGTATTAAGCATGATAAAAATATTTAAACTTTCGAAACAAATTAATATGACGTAGTTGCATCTTAGCTTAAAGAGAGACAGATAAGACAGAGATAAATAACACGTAACTTGTCGTTGTCAGTAGAATCCTCAGACAAAACATAACTAGACGGATAAAATCGGCGTTTGTTGTGAGTCAGAAAGGGATAGAATAACTGGTTAGTGAGGCGGGTACGCGGCAAGGAGCAACTTGCATAACATCAAAGTGTACTCGCTCCTTGCCGCGCATCCGGCGGACCCAAAAGTTATTCCATTCCTCTCTGCTTCACAACACTGCATTGACTTGAATACGGCATAATTCGTCTAGTATTATACGTCATTGGTAGAATCGTAGAATGCTGAATGCTTATTTCTTCTTCGTCTTCTTGAGCACCGATAAACGTTTCAGACAAAGCTCTGTGATTGGCTTAATGCAACTACGTCATTGCAATATGACAGTGCGAACGTTTTAAATTATTCAACTTTAACTTTCATATTTCAGCAATAAAGATATAATTTATGGTATGATTTTATATTGTATTAAATATGATTCACGGTCAAGAATTTATTTTAATAAATATATATTAAAAAGCTCTACCACTTGAATCTCCCATTCTAAACTTTTATACCAGAATATCAAATGTGCATTCTACACCCTGTCTAGCATGAGAAAGTCTATAATTATATTTGCGGCATTATATTTAACTCGCTTCTAGGATGAGGTTTAAGAATATATTCTGATAGACGAAAAGCTTCAACACCAATGAAAACATTATGGTAAGTCTAATTGATTATTATTGAATATTTGATCAGATTTAGATGAAACAAAAACGCCTCTATCACTACACTTGCCATTGACAACTCCAGCGCTCTGATACGTCAACAGCAGTAAAACAATTAACTTCTATTGATAGGACTGTTTCATTTATTGTGCATGTTTGTATGATAAAAGCACATGTTTTGAAACAAGAATTTTAAATTTTTGTACGTTCCAGGGGAATCCGCTTGATGTCGCTAGGTTTATAAAGATAAGCTGACGGTAACGCCGTTTCCCGATTACGGATATCGTCATTTGTTGATTAGCTACGCGGTTTTTAGTGAAGTGCGATTTTTTCGTTTGTCGAATTTTAGTATAAATGACGTGAAGGAGCAACGACTTGCTGTGAAATTTTGTGTTAAACTTGAAAAATATGCGACTGAAACATTTGCTATGCTTAACACGGCTTACGGTGATGTTGCTATGAAGCGTGCGGCATATTTCAAGTGGCATGAACGTTTTAAGGGTGTTTGACAGTCGATTGAAGACGATCAGCGTCCTGGATGTCCTTCCACGTCAATTTCTTTGATGCTAAGGGTGTTTTCACCATGAGTACCTCCCCCAAGGCCCCTCAGTGAACCTGACTTATTATATTGAAGTTCTGAAACGTCTGAGGGACGACATCCGTCGCAAAAGGCCAGAAATGTGGAGGAGTAGCGACTGTTTTTTTCATCACGACAACGCTCCAGCCCATTCAGCCCTCAGGAGACCTATTCTAATTCGTTGGCGACTGGATTTAGCGACGGTTTGACGTCATATTTCTCGACTTTGATACTGGCGTCATCTGTTGGTATAGTTAAAAAGTACAGTCCTGACGTCATTGTTGGCGACTGGTCGCTTACGGAGTCGCGTATGCTAGTCCCTTACGGAGTCGCGTATGCTGGCGACTAGTACAAGGCTGTTGCGAAGTGTCATGTCGTCAGTCGATTAGCATTTTTTGGTTGATTTGTTTGAAGTTAAAAAAGTTTTATATTTTACGTGCACTGTATATTATTATAAAATGTTTAATATTCATATTATTAAATTAATAATTCTAATTATTGTATAAAATCCAGTTGCCGATGTCCATTACCTACAATTAGAGTAACAATGTTGTCGTTGATACATTAATAATAATTTTTAATGTAACAATGTTTATTTAAGATTTTGTTAAATTTTATATTATTCATTTTAAAAATATTACTAATTGCTTGAATATTACTAAAAATTCCGTCCGTGGTTCCGATTAATACCAAAGTAAGAAATTAAAATCCCCATGGTATTGACTAGAGATGCGCCGAATATTCGGTTATTATTCGGTATTCGGCATATTCGGCAACTTTTTGTTTATTCGGTTATAGCCGAATTATTCGGTTATACGACCGAACATTCGGCATTTTTTATTTGTTTCTGGAAATTAATAATTTATTCAAAACAAACATATTTTGTCATATTAGTAATTTTTATTTATTTGAAAACGATTATAATACATATACCTACGTAATAAAGTAAATTATTTATTAGAAAAAAAAATCGCAATTCTTAAGATAATACACAGAAAACAGAAACATAGTATGAACACTTTTTAAAATTTAACATATAGAAAGAATATGTAGGTCAGTGATTCTCAACCTTTTTTTTGTTGCGGCACATATTTAACGATTTCAAAATTTGGCGGCACACAAAGAAAAAGATAAAAATTATTTACTTACTACAACACACTGCATAAATAGTTTATGACAAAAATTTTAAATATACGAAATAAACTAATATATACTACAATAATAACTAAACGTTTATTAAGGGATTAATTACAAGCTAATAATAAAAATATTTTTAATGCACTAAGAAAAACCGCGTTGCAAAGCAAATAATAAAATAATTTATTTTTTTGTGGATTTAAATATATATTCATGTTAAAAATATTTTTCTTTTTAAATGATATAATTTAATAATATTAACATTATTATATATATGCAAAATTTGGCGGCACACTTTTGAAATTTGGCGGCACACAAAAGTGCCGCGGCACAGTGGTTGAGAATCACTGATGTAGGTACATATACTTAATACTTAATAGTCATTTAATAATTTACTAAAGATAAGTTGTGGTGGAGAAAAACTAAACTTTCAGCTCTGTCCGGCAATAAACGATTCCTTTTCTCTTCATAGACATTTCCAGCTTCAGAAAAAAGTCTCTCACTGTAAACAGTGCTAGCTGGTGATGATAAGAAAATTCTAGCTATAGAGATTAGGTACGGATATTTTTCTGAAGCTGAAGTAGCTGCAGATGTTCCAGTGCCACCACGAGATATCAATATACCGCATAAAGTATATTCTACTTTGCTTTTCTTTTCCGTCTCTTCAAAAAAAATCCACACTCGTGACTTTTTGCGTCGACTCATTTGAAAAAAATAAAATTTAATTCTTAAGACGATATACCTGAATCTGAAATCAATAATTACTAATTAGATTACTGACAAATACATAGCTACTGCTCACTCATACGTACTGCTATGAAGCACACTGTTGTGCAGAAGAACGGTGAGGGACGCTGTCTAGTTCGAACTTGAATGTGCGCACATTTTAACTAGAACCGAATATTCGGCCGAATATTCGGTTCGGCTGCTATGAAATTCGGTAATGTTCGGTATTCGGTTATTCGGCCAAAATCGTATTCGGCGCATCACTAGTATTGACTGCACCGTGACGTCATTGATTTAGCGACTGAAACTAGTCGCCAAGCAATCGCTAAGAATTAGAATAGGTCTTCAGAACTCGTGAGTTTTTGGCCAAACATTCGATAACTGTTCTTCCCCATCCTCCCTACTCACTTGATCTTGCTCCGTGTGACTTTTTCTTGATCCCAAAACTCAATAGACCCTTGAAAGGAAGAAGATTTGAGCCGATTTCCGCAAATGCGACGAAGGAACTAAAGGACATTACAAAAGAAGCCTACCAGGACTGTTTCAACATGTGGAAACACCGTTGGGATAAGTGTATGCGTTGGGGAGGAGAGTACTTTGAAGGGAACTCAGACATGTAACTTCTAAATAAAGTACATTTTGTTTTATGACGTCAGTCCGCGTATTTTTTTAACAGACCTCGTAGAGGAAAATATTGGCATAAAGTCATATCTGAATCACATTCAAATTTTATAGGGTAATGGCTCAGTGATATCAAGTCGGATTGTAGATCCTGAGAACCTCGGTTCGATCTCCACAGGCGAAAAAACAATTTTCACCAAATTAAAATTACCCCTGTGGCTCCCCCTCCACTAACATCTTTGAGGGCCGTGATTTGACGGCTGGTAACAGCACTTCATGTGCATATATATATATATATATATATATATACTTACCGAGATCTGCTTCAGCAGAGTGCCACACCCAATAATGGGTAAAAGGCGTGGTGATATATGTATTTAATTTTATAATTCAAATTAAAAATAAAAATAAATATATCATCACGTCTTTTACCCATTACTGGGTGTGACACTTTGCCGAAGCAGGTCTCGGTAAGTGATATATTTATGCGCGTGAAGTGCGGTTACCAGTCATCAAATCACGGCACCCAAAGATATTAGTGGTGGAGGAGCCACAGAAGTAATTTTTTTTAAATTGGTGAAAATGTTTGTCGGCTTTGGGGATCGAACCAGGGTTCTTAGGATCCATAGGCCGACCCGATACCCCATATAATTCAAATTGATTGTTTAATTATATTTTACAGTAATAATGAATAATTCTCTTGCAATAAAAGTAAGCACGTAATTTGTTTAGCTTTTAACATTTCATTATTTATAATAATTATTTATTTAGCTGTTATAAAAAGCAATATAATAATCAGTGGCGGTCGTCAGAGAAGGCAGATGAGGCAGTACCTTATCACAAAATTAAAAACAAAAACCAGTTATAAAAATTATTATTATTAATTTTTCAAATATTACTTTATAATTTTGATCAATCTTGACCTCCAGCACGCCACTGGCCAGTGAAAGGGACAATCAGTTAAAGGAGCACGAGGGGGCTTAACCCCTCAGGGCACATGTCGTGGCGCCAAGTCGCTTTCTGGAGGGAGAACTAACAAAACTCACTAGTGCATCAATATACACTCACAGTCTCAGTGACCACGCGGTCTGTCTTGTCTGGTTTCGCGGTGTTCGAGTTACTATTTGTTGATTAGAATGAGGGTCTACGACAAGTTCTGCAAGAATTACAATCGCGCGGATTTGGAGTCGGCCTCCGCGGAACTGAGAAATGATGTGGGAGATACGATTGAAGTTTCTAATGAGGTATGATTTACTCGTATTTAATTTAATCATTAACGGTAAAACGATAAATAGAATATAATTTATGAGCGGTGAATACATTCGATAGTACATTAATTTACATATAACGTGTTTATTCATACCGCGATTTATTTAAATTTATGGTAAACTTTAGTAAATTGTACTTAGAATCACATAATAGTATATTATACAAGCATGGAATGGAACTCATACCACATGGGTGTAAAGATTTGTAACATGAGTCGGAAGCGAATTCTGCAATTTCTATGAGTGAGAAATGGACATTCAATGCAATGTGTACACTATGCTTTTTCGACGACTACGACTTTTAATTTATATTTTAATAATTAATTTGGTCTGATTTTATTATTCCAAAACGACGACCAGAAATTAGTATCTTCAAAATGTAACAAACCGTGATAAACTCCATTCCCTGTATGAAAACGATTACGTCATATGTGGACGAGGTTATCATAGATACGATGAAATATAGCTATCTTTTATATTCGTACCTATGCGAATGGCATTAACGTATGTCTTAATAAGTAAAGACACACGTTTCATGTTTTTTCACATTCTATCACATTTATTATTTTAACGAAAACGTATGACAATTCCTACTAATACGAAAATTTATATTTACTTTGTTCACATTTGATTATAAAATAAAAATAGAAGCCTATTGTTTTATTGACCAGTTATTTTTATATTACAATTAATTCTTGGCGAGACTAGCATTGTTTGCACTTCTAATAAACAAATCCGTAAACAAAACTATTACTAAATTTCATACATTTATTAAATAGTATATTACATAACAAGAATCGAAAGTGTAAGATATCGTGCGAGTGTACAAATTGAAAAACGAGGCAGGCAGCGCCGAGTGATTTAAGCACACGAGCACAGTTATCACACTTTCGAGCGAATTATGTACACTATTTCAGACGACCACAAAATATTCCTAAAATAAGTTTACAAGACCAATGTTATAACACTTTGACAGCTGATGCGTTTTTGTAGGTAAGCGTTGATGTTTGACGTTTGAGGTTAGGTATTGTGATACCAACTGTACTAACCGTAATGTCAAAATATTAAATAATGCTAAAATATTAGTAAATAAGTAATTATTAATTTAAAAAAAATAAGATTTATCTGTACAAATGTGTTCAAAAATCTCCCAAAACTTTAACTTACATAATAATAAAAATTCTTTTCATTTATATTATTATTTTCTTTCTTCGTAACGCCATCTGTTGTCAACCAGTGGAACTTCACCTGATATGTTAGAAGTGTGCGTTATGGTAACATATCAGTGTACGTTATTTTCAACTTTACATAGTAGTATGATGTTGTTATGGTTACTTACATAAGTGGTCGTCTGAAAAGTGTGTATGACAAACAAATCAAAAATTTATCGATGAGGAAATCATATATTTAAGTGAAATGAACCTCTAAATTTCATAGAAATCATTCGAACCGTCTTTGAAATCACTTGTCATTTACCGCTGTTTTGTTGGTAGATTAGATTTACAGCTAATAATTTGAATGAAGACTATATTTTATGGAAATTATTCGAGCTGTTTCTGAATCACCTCGCTGCCATTTTGATTTGAAATGGCGGGCTACATGTATAAAATTTAAAGATCACGCCATCCAACCAAAATATTATTTAATTTAGTGCGGTCGTAGAAGATTAGATTTGTCGTATCAAATAATATAGATAAAATTTGCACATTGATTAAATATACCATGCATTAGTTAGTGAAATAATTTACTGCGATAAGGTATTAAAATAAAATAAATGGTTTGTTGTTGATAACGTGGAAAATAAAAATATTAAATAGATAGTCTCGTTTGAACTTGAATTTTCATTATGTCAGAAAAACATATAATAAAAGCGCAAATTAAAAAACTTATTATCAGTAATGGATACAATTAAATATTATTTATTATATCAACATATTAATTGCATAAAAGAATATTATCATGTAATCAAAATGATAAACTATATATATTTAAATTGTTGTATTAACAACATGTATAAAGAAAAGTCTAGGGAGATTTTTATGCTCCCTAAACATGTCTTCTTCGACATTTTGTTTAACCAATCATGATCAAGATCAAATACGTGCGAAATATTCCACTGCAATCCTCGCCGAACGACTATGTATAAGCAAAGATAGGTAATAATTTATTTTTCCTACAACTGTGCGATTTCTTTGTTATTACGTAACTATAATTGCCTTGGTTACGTATGGAAAGTAGATGAATGCAGACCAAGTGCGTTTCCGAAAGCAAAGAAACACTAGTGCGGAAAGTGCTTCATTACGTAACTGTCAAAAGAATATTGTTTTGACAGCGATTTAAATTTCGCGCCGGGCGCGGAATTCATATTTTGACCACAGACGCTTATGGAAGAAGAAGATACGGTGAATCAGCGCTAGTAAATATGCAGTAGTATATTTTGACGTTTATAAACGTAACCTTAATTTGCAGTATATCTAATCTGTAGACAATTAATAAAAAGAACCGAACAAAGTAAAATATATCGATAAATGGTTTTATTTAAAGAGTAAGTGAAATACTTCATATTTATTGTTTGTGTATATTATTAATACAGTTGTTACAGTTGCTTATATTGACATAATGTAAAGTGAAAACTTTTGTGTCTAAAGAAACATTGATTTCTTCCGTACCTGTTCATATTATTACCAGTAATATTATTGGTAACAATTTCGGAAGCTTCAGAAGTACCAGCAGCAGGTTGATTGTCATTGTCGAAAATAGATCCAACATAGTATGATCCGGAGCTTCAATTATCTTTGGAGGTGTTAATGATAAAGAAGAATCACTCACTGTACTATTCCAATCAAGATGATTTTGAAGAAATTATTTTGACGTTAGTGAAATATTTTTAAATAACGTAGAACAATGTGCAAGCAATCAACAAACAAACCATAGCAACGCCGTAAAACATCGTTCTCATGTAATAGGATTAAAATTTTATAAATTTTATAAATTTTAATAATATTTTAGTGATTTACTAAATCGCACAGTTGTAGGAAAAATGTTGTTTATATCACGTGCCGAAAAAGGTTACATGCTCGTGCAGATTTCCGCACTCGGCAAGCCTCGTGCGTTAAATTCTGCACTTGCACGTAACGAACCTTTTTCATCAATTAAGGGTGTAGTCCTCTAAATAATATTCAAAATATCGATATTTTTTTCGCTTAAAATGTTCTTTGGGATGTCTATTTTATTATAGACTTTATCCCATCTTCGGCGGAAACATCATTCTTGAGTTATGAGGCGATATGCAAAGATGTGCATGGCGCGCTGAGCGCTCCTCCGAGCGCGCTCGAAGGATACGTCAGTTACCGACAAAACTGGCGGTCTTTGTAGTTCAGGATGCTGGCGCTAGCATCGGAGGTGGCGCTAGCATCGGAGGTGGCGCTAGTATCGTATACAGTTGATTGAAATGTTCCCTTCGCATTTTGAACAGTCCATGGTGGACATTTACAACAAAACACACTTACGTGCGCGCTGGCGTCGTTTAGTTTTGTAATCGTGATTGTTTGTCGTGCGTGCCGTTAAAATGCCTTTCAAACGGCTCAAGATTAACGAAAAAGGTGAAAGAGACAATAACTCCCGTGCGTCAAAATCTTCCGCGGGAAGACGCCGTCCACAGAATCGATATTTGTTGGAAGGCGATATTGACGGTGTTTCGGCGTCGGCGAAAAAACTTAGATTGACGGAGAAGAGTCATGTCAACGTGGATCCAAGTTTTGGTTATCGGCTGATCGAATTCATGACTGTTTTCACTGCCCTTGCTGAGTTAGTTGTTTGTAAACAGTGTGGTTCAAATGTACGCTTCAAGGAAACATCAATCCGCGGTCTTGGTTTCAAAATTGCCGTTTGTTGCCAGACTTGTGATCCCCAGTACATAGATTCCAGTCCGAAAACTGCCGGGTACGCATTCGAAATCAACCGTCGCATAATTTTTTGCTTAAGACTTCTGGGAATAGGATACAACGGCCTATTGAAGTTTTGCGCATTTATGTGTCTGCCCAGTCCGGTTGTGAAATCAGCGTACAACAAGATCGTCAACGCTATGGTCATCGCCTCAACAGCCGTACGAGATTCGTCCATGAAGAAGGCAGTTGCGCAGGAAAAGGATTTGTCCCAAGGAGAACAAGGATTTAGCGGGTTGACGGTTTCCGGCGATGGGACGTGGAAAAAGAGAGGGTTTTCGTCTCTGTTGGGCGTAACTTCTCTTATCGGCTGGAAGACGGGGAAAGTAGTAGACCTGTAAGTGAAATCGAAAATGTGTAAGGCGTGCGATCTGTGGAAAGGCAAGGAAGAAACGGCGGAATTCGACGAATGGTACAAAACACGTGAAAGCACTTGTCAACGTAATCACGAAGGTTCGTCAGAGAAAATGGAGGTGGATGCTGTCGTCCAAATGTTTCAGCGTTCGGTCGATTTGCACGGAGTAAAATACGGCCAATATATCGGTGATGGGGACAGTAAAACGTTCAAGGGGATTATTGAGGCTACTCCGTACGAGGACTCCAGTGTGAAGAAGAAAAAGTGCATCGATCATGTGCAAAAGCACATGGGCAGCCGACTTCGACAACTGGTGAAGAAAACAAACGGACTCAGCGGTAAGGGAAAACTTACTGGTAAATTGATTGACGAATTATCCATTTATTACGGATTGGCCATTCGGAGGAATTCGGAATCAGTGGAAAATATGAGGAAAGAAATATCACAAAAGATCGACGGATACGGCTCCACAACACACCAATTGTCGAGAAGGCACAGATTCCTGGTGCACGTGGCAGAAGGCTAAAGCCGATGGTCAGCTGGAGGATTACACGCACAAACCACCGATGAAAATATAAGTTTTCGATGCCATTAGTCCTATATACGAAGAGTTGAGCCGTGACGACTTGCTGGAGCGATTCTTGGGAGGATACACTCAGAATGACAACGAAAGCTTCAACGCTTGCATCTGGTCGATTTCTCCGAAAACCATTCACAACGGGAAAAATATCGTCGACATTGCGGCCAGTGTAGCGGCTTGTACTTTCAACGACGGCCTATCAAGAATTATGGACATCATGAACCAGCTCCAACTTGGGATCGGTCCCAGCTGTTACAATTTCTGTACAAAAACGGACAAAGAGCGGATCGAGCGCTCAGAGCTGCGGATGACAATAGCTGCCAAAGAGGCCCGCCGGTCGTCCATGGCAGCAAAAAAGATGGATGATGACCTCCTCGTCAACCTGGAAGGAATACTTTATGGGCCAGGAATCGCTGACTAGAGGTATATTGAACTAAACTGCAAAAAATGTAACCCGAAACTTCAAACGTGTTTTTCTCGAAACAGTGTTTTTCAAACTGGTGGCGTTCATAACTTTTTAACCACACATACGATTTTTATCGGACTTTGAGTTTCACATTCCAAATATAATTTTCTAATTGCGTACGTAGCCGTTTTTCGATCCGTTGAAAAGTCTGTGCTCGGTGCACGTTTTTATTCCGATTTTTGGCGCGAAAAAGCCAACTTTTTTTTTCAAAACGTCGCCATCTTGTTTCCTGTTGGTCTTTTTCAATTCTCCTACGTAGGAAAATAGATTTACCAATTTACAGTCACTTAAGGTGAAGCATTCCGCCTGAAGTTCGTTAACCAACAATTTGTTATCGTGTATGTAGGGTCTCTTGCGGTCCTGACAAAAATGTATATCTGTATAGAATAGTGCAAAAGTTATTGGCGCGCGTTTAAAAACTATGTAAACGTGAAGATTTTCAAAAACATTATTTTAAATCACAGGAAATATTTCTATTTGATGTCAACACAATAAAAACTAAAATTTAATAAAATATATTTTATTTGATATTATAATATAAAAATAACATTTTACTTACATTTTTATTTCAGTTATACATAATCATATATAATAGTATATTATTTTATAAGGAGCTGAAGTAATACATTTTGTGCACTGCTCCATTAACTACAGATGAAGCACAAAACGTCACTTTTACTGCACATAAAATATGCCATTTTTTTCTTCAAACGCCGGAATATTTACCCATTATGTCATATAATTTCTCTGACTCACGTGAGCGGCAGAAAATGTCGTTCTGCTAAAGAAATTCTTTGATTCTAACGAGCGTCAGAAAAAGTATTTGATAGAAAAATCAAACTTTAACTGTTTCTATGGATTCTGTGGCATATTCCTGATCCACATACTGCTTTCTTTTCGTGAATCAACAATTTCTGGAGCAAGTTCTTTTACATAAAATGTCTTTAATATTGGAAGCATCCATTTAACAAACTCTACTTCAATACCCTGAGGTGTCCAAATAATAAAATCACATTTCTTTCGTCCTGTTATGAACAACTGGCCTTGTATTTGCTAATAATAATTGTGATTCGTCTTTAATTTTAACTTATTACCATCTAAAACAGAACAGAAGTTTTTTATTTTAACAGCAGCTTCTTTTGGTGACAAATGTCGAACTGTACATGGACATTTCACTTCAATTATCTTATTTTGATCAACTAAACCATCTGGCGAAGCAGCTAAATATCCTGCATTACGTTCTAAATTTACAAATAAACCACATGGTGTTACTGTAACTCCAGATACCTGCTCATAAACTTGTATTGCCACAGATTCTCTAGTTTTACCCCAATCAGTTGCTACAGTTGTAATATTTCGAACGTAAAGCATTCTTTCCACAAGTGGTCCCGCTGGAAGAAGTTTATAATTTTGAACCGAATTTGGAATCTTCTGACTTAGTTATTAAACTATTATTTCCGTTTAAGTACCATAATCTGATTTATAATAAAATTAGGTACAAAATACTTGCAATATAAAAATATAAATAAAGCGAAAGTAGATTTCATTTATGGAATGTATAGTTTATTCCTGGGCAACATTTCGATAGTTCCGATGTATTATTTACTTTGTCAGCCTAATCTTATTAAGGCAGTGTCCACTTCAAAACTGTTAAATAAAAACTTTAATATTAATAAATAAACACTTATAAATACAAAACTACTTACCTTACAGACATTTGACGTTTGAGGTTAAAACCATATCCAAAAATTGTATTATTACTTTATTATTTTGTAAACAACATATAATATATATATTCATTATTGTTATCATTATTAGTCAATCATTTTTACATATCTGTCAGCCAATTTTAATTTTGAATAAAACTGCGATACTTGAGTGTACATCATACGTCATCAAAAATCCGAATCACACAACGAAAACTCATGATTCAAGAGCACCAACAATAAATCTATGCAAATTTGAATTTCAACAATTAATTTCTCACAAATGTCATTATATAGATAAATATAAAGCAGTGTATTACTTTCTTATAACATTGTAGTTCATGAATAAATACTATTCAAGAGCAAATAAATCATGAAAATATATGAAAAAAATTATATAAATGAAGCAGCCAAATTCACAATTTTGAGTAAAATTTTCTCAAAATTGGGCCCTACGTTTTTAATAAAAAAAATATGTATATTTAAAATTAAGATAGTCTATAACACAAAAAAAAATCAGCCAAATTAAACACAACACTTTTGAGAAAAAAAAGAAAAACTCTGTTTTTCATGGTATTTTGGCTTATTTTATTTTTTTGCTAAAAATTGTCGTGTTTAATTTGGCTGAAAATTTCATCAGGCTTAGTCTGTCGTATTTATAATTTACTGTATTTGTTATATTGATATCGTAGGGCCCATTTTTAAATAAATTCAAATTAAATTTGGTGTAATATATAATTTATTTTCTTTTATTATATGAAAGATATTTCAAATTAGTAATATTATTATAAAACTTTAAACCTTTGACTACAAGAATATGTACAATAAATAATATGTTTCATTTATAATAAAAAAGATATTTTATTTCAAATAGATCACGACAGATCGTCGTTTCACCACTGTTCTGTTGTTGTATTCAGGCGGAATGCTTCACCTTAAAAAAAAAAAAATTTGTTGGAGGACCAATTTCCAGTACAAGGGGCCGATGAAGATGAACAAAATGGTGCCTGAAAGCTCTTGGTTCAATGAATAAATGAATATACACAAAGTTGTCATTTCCTTTTGTTTTACTCGCAAAAAAAAAATTCCGAAAAACTTTTTATTTTCAGCCGGATTTAGAGGACTATCCCCTTAAGCATAAAAATAAAATACGGGTTCATTATTAACATGTACCTATATATTATGTAATCTTACAATTCATTGATTTTTATGATATGCGAATATTTAGACCATAGGCAAGAATATAAACATTAACAAAAATAATGTTATTTTTAAATGTGCGAGTTTAGAGTTTCATTTTGCCGTTTCCCATTATTCTAGTTAGTTATTTTACATAAAATAATAGATCTAGGTTCTGAGGATAGAAGCACTAACGTTTTCGACAGGGTTGCCAAGTTGGAGACTTTGTCGCTAAATCTAGAGACTTCAAAACTCGAAACGCGATCTTTTGAATGATTTTGCGATCTTTCTCAAATCTACAGTTTTAAGGTAGTTCTCAATGACGTATAATACTAGACGAATTATGCCGTATTCAAGTCAATGCAGTGTTGTGAAGCAAAAAGGGATGGAATAACTTGTTGGTCCGCCGGGTGCGCGTCAAGAAGCGAGTACACTTTGATGTTATGCATGTTGCAAACATTTGTGTAGTTTTTTTTATATTCAATTACTTTTTATACATCGAGGTAAAGGTTAGTTTTTAACATATTAAGTGTTTTGTATTCGTACTTTTGTATTTAAATAAATAAAATGCTCGCGTCTGATAGCTGTCATCAACATAAATGCAACCTGCATAACATCAACTTGTACTCGCTCCTTGCCGCGCACCCGCCTCGCCAACCAGTTATTCTATCCCTTTCTGCTTCACAACAAACGCCGTTGTTATCCGTCTAGTTATGTTTTGTCTGACGTAGTTCTAGTGTGACGGTGGCGACATCGGTTGACGAGTGGTGAAACTGACGCTCAAAAAAACAAAAAATAGGATAAAATAAGTGTTTTATACCTATTATGATTTGAATATCGTGAATTGTTAACAGGTTGTTGGTCTAGTGAATTTTCAAATACCGTATTACCGTGTGGTGTTGCCATTATAAATTGGGATCCTTAATTTTTCGTTAAAAACTGCATAGCTATATCCATTACTCAACGATAAAAAAATTTCTTCTTTTGATAAAATATACGTGAACATCATATTAGTTTTTCAAATGACACTGCAATTTTTTAGAGGTACACCAACCAAATATGTGCGATTCTGAATAACAATCGCTATAAGCCCCGTGTATAAGAACTTAAATTTACATGCGAATATATTTGTTCACAGACGGTGAATGTGTTTCATATTTTAACAGGATGCGTATGATTATCCCATGTTTACATGTGCCGAGTTTCATTCGGTTTGTAAAAATGTTTTTTACGCTAGAACTACGTTAAATAGAACACTAGCGACAATTATGGAGATATTAATTTATTCTCGAATAAGCGACAACTGGAAAATATACTATTTATTTTTTAAAAAATATTTGTATTTGGAAATATCTGAAAAAAGCTGGAGTTTTTATTAGAGATATCTAGAGGTTTCCAAAAATAATGACCTAGAGATATTCTGGAGAGTCTTTACAGAAAAAATTGAGATTTTTCGTTAATATTAGTTATCAATTATTTTTATGCTATTGGGACTACTAAAAGATGTCGTTGATTACGATATGTCAAACTTGAGACAAAGGTATAGTCTCATTAGAGTATGAAAGTTGGCGTTAAAATTATTATATGACTGTTGTTTCTTTTCATAGGAATCAAGGGTCTGTTTACAGGTACCCAGTTAAATGTTTCATTTGAAAATTCCAGAAAAGCAATAGTTAAAATTTCCGACTAATAACAGGGGATGTATTTAAAATTTTTATACCGTAAAGTACCTATATATTAATAATCAATAATTTCTTGGAACTGCTATCAAATATAGTATAAAAGCTAAACTACTGAAATATAATTATCATATCCTAAGTTCTCACCAAAGTAATAACTGGTGACAATATTTGTGTATTTTTCATAAAGTATTTAAGTGATATGAGTAGGGTAGTTAATCAACTAATAATAAATTTAATATTTATTGTATTTTTTGTATATACATACGATTTAAAAATGTAAAATATTGTATCGCAAATATTCTATTAAAATTTAAAATACACCCCTGTGTTGTTAGTTGGATATTTTGCAGGTACGGGCATTACTTAGGTACTTTGGGTTTCTTACAAATCTAGTTCTTCATAGCAAAATACATAAAGGTCATATTTCTTTTAAACTTATTTCGTACGCAAATCTATGAAAAAAAACCACAACCATATAATACTTTAAACGTCAACTTTCATACTCATTCGCTAGGTGCAGTCATGGGACAACCGAATCGACTGCAGCGATCGGTGTGGACAAAATAAGCGTAAAATCATTCTCATGTTGTGGTGACCGCAACTGTCGAACATAGGATTTTAACATGTAAAATCATAATTTTGTAATTTCCTGCCACTAATTATTTGAAGCAAAACAAGCTTCAAAGAAAAGTTTTAGGGCATAAAATTCTTCAGCTAAACCATTAAACAAAATTAATTTTACATGGCCTTGGGCAATTACTGTCTTTGAGACGATTTGAGAGATATTTTGGTAAACTAACTGTTTTAAATATAATTTGGGCGACATTTTAGGAAAATTACTGCGTTATAGGTGATTTGAGACACATTTTCTTAGTAAATGACTATCTTAAAGACGATTTCAGAGACATTTTGTTGAAAATGTACTGTTTTAGAGATGATTTGGAAAAATTACTATATTAAAGAAAATTTGGAGACATTTTAGAAAAATGACTGTCCTAGAAACGATTTGACATTTTTGGAGATATTTTGTTGGAAATTTACTGTCTTAGAGACATTTTAAAAAATGACTGTATTAGAGACGATTTGGAGACATTTTGAAAAAAATACTATTTTTAGAGATAATTTAGGAGACATTTTTGGGAGACATTTTATTGATAAATATGCAACGAAATTTGGAATTGAAAGTAATAAATAATATTTAAAACATTTACTTTGAAAATTTATCATTTTAAACACAATTCTTACATTTCTTCAGCATTTTGTGCGACTTTTATAATATCACTTGATATATAAACTTAAATAATACATTATGTAATATTTTAAGTTCTTAAAAACTGAAATTGTACACATTTTAATTTTTTTAAATCTTGTTTTTATCAAAATTAGACAAAATCTTGTATGAATCAACGGTTATAGAGCATGATTTAATGCGGCCGTTAGATGTCGTTGTCGTCGCGCACCCAGCCAATACAATACTCTACATACTATATACTTTCAGTTTTTTATTTTGTGTTTACCGGTAGTGTTTTTTTTATTAATTTATATAGAATTAAGTTATATGTTGACGTTAGTTGTAGTTTTAGTATTAGGTACATTCTTTTTACATCAAATCTCACTTAATCTCAGCTCACTTCAGTTGAACTGAGTGTCTCAGCAAAATATGGCTGTTCTATTTATCTAACTGATCTGAGTTTGAAGTGAGTATTCATACCTCCCCTCTTACCGATCTGAGCTTACTAAAAAGCAAGCTCAGTTCCAACTGAGTCACTCAGTTGATGTTGACAGCTAAATTACAATAAACATTAGTTAATATTTTTTGTTATTTGTAGTAATTTGATTACAAAATTTAATAAAAATCTTGATTATCATTATCTGCCTTGAACAATACATCCTAAAATAATTTGAGATATTTATTTTAAGCATATATACAATTTAATAACATTAAACACGAATACTTACTATTATCATATTTTCTATATCAGAATCAGACATAGTTCACATAGTAAAATTGTATCCAAACAAATTAAACTTTAGCAAACTAATAAAACAACTGTTCTGTTTAACAAATACGTATCTCAGTTCGGCTTAGCTCAGCTCAGCTAATTTCAGCTCAGATCAATTATAAGTGAAGTGAGCGAAGAAGTAAAAAGAATGTACCTATTAATTTCATTTATCGTTTAACTTTTAGGTACAAATTCAAGTATGTAGTTCATATGTTCACTCAAAAGTGTAAGTTTTTCTCAGAAGAAATTAATTCGTCTTGTATAATATTAGTTAATTATAGTTTTATAACCATCTTTATTGTAAATATAACTTCTATTATCATTCTATTATTTATTTATTTAAAAAAATTCCAATTACTTATTGGCATATGGATGCCGCCAGCGTTTTGACAGGAAAACATGGCGGAATAATAATGATGATTATTTTTTATATAAACTATAATAATATAAACAAAAAATAAATAAAATGCCAAATTTATTATCTTAATACATAACAAATTATGTGCATTTTATAGCAGTAAGATGGCAATAATTAGCACCAGATGTCATATAACGTGAATCAGAAATTACTATTGTTGTAAAAATGCCTCAAAAATTAATGTAAATAATGATTGTTTTGCTAATTATTGCAAAGTATTGTTTATATATTTATTATTTGAAATTTTAGGATCTAAATATAAAAATAATTACTCCAGAAACATAACCTCTTCATCAATGACCTTATCTTGCAAATTTATAAAAATTAATCGTAATATTTGTAAATTTTTTGTGAAATACTACTTTCGGATATGAAAAACGAAGATAACAGACAGATACTACAGAGATTAAACGTGAGAATCACGTTTTAAATGCATGTAAATACATGTATGTACATACTGCGGTCACGACCTTTTCAATGTTTGTAAATCGAATTTGTAAAAAATGTCACTTGTATTACATGTGTCAACTGCACGCCCTGATAAACTATCAAATACGCGCATTTAATTAAATACTATTTAACTAAGATAATGAATCACGCTACTATCATGTTAAATTTTCATGGCTTAACTTTAAGTAGGAAAAATTATATTGTGATGTATTTCATTTTTCTTAACGTCATATCCGCTACTTAATATTTTTTGCAAGACTATCATTAATTACATTTTTATGTATTAATATGAGCTGATCCAAGTAATGCGACATGCGAAGTACAAGATAATAACAATCAATTATTGTCTACATCTCGATAAAATTGAGGAAGTACGGAATACATACATATATATATATATGATTTAAGGAAGAAAAAATTTAGGATAATGTTTTTATAAAGTCTTATTTACAAAGTTCTGATTTTTTTATTATAAATCTATTTCAGGAGATATCGGCAAGACTACAAAACATTTCCCTATATTCTGTAACTGTATCATTATCAGTTAATGATCGAAAAGTTAATGGTAATTTTTATTTTCCTTCGTTATTTTACAGATGATCACAATTTCGGTATTCTGAGGCAAAAATAATTTACCCTGATATTTTTATGTTATATTCAAGCATTTTGTTTACTCATGTACATAGTTGTTATTATAAAAAATAATATAATGACAGCTCACTGCCAGTTCCATAAAAAAGTGTGATTAAAAATAATATTTCTTTTTACTGGCAGTTTTGTACGAGAGCGAAATGCATAAAAGTAAAATAGAAGTAACAGAATAAATGATTTTGATCACAACATGCCGAAATAGTGGTAATCTATAGATTAAACATTAAAAATAAGTGTTGTCATTAACATATCGATCATTAACAGTTAATGATCGAGTTACAGAATAAGGACGATTATGAAAATGTTGTAATTAAAAATAAAATAAATAAATCTGTTCATTTTTATTGGCAAGTTAAAAACTACAATCAATAAAATATATATGGGGTAGCTAGCTCAGTGGTATAAGGTCGGCCTGCAGATCCTGGGAACCCTGGTTCAATTCCCACAGCCGACAAACAATTTTCATCATTTTGAAAGAACTACCCCTGTGGCTCCCTCACTACTAACATCTTTGGGGGCCGTAATTTGACGGCTGGTAACTGCACTTCACGCGCAAAATATATCACTTACCGAGATTTGCTTCGGCAGAGTGCCACACCCAACGATGGGTAGAAGGCGTGATGATATATTTTATGTATTTATTTATTTTATATGTAATACATTTAATTTCATTTTTATTCAGTGCCATCTGTTGTTATTGGTTAAAAATTAACAGATATGTTACAGAAAACGGTGATGAATGATATTATAATAGATTTGTTCATTTTGGAAATAAAGAACAAACAAAATGCAATATTTATTTGATCAAAGCGAGCCTGGATTTACTTCCTGTTGTTTATACATAGTGAAAATAGCACAAGTAAATTTATTATATCACAGCCGGATTTCAGTTTCAAAGGGAACGTAAACATAATACATATTTTATATCTCTTGATAAACATGTAAACATATTTTGTAAAAAAAGACAAAAAAATTGAAGAGTATAATTTGTAAAATAATGCTCGTTGGTACTGAACCAAGCGATAACGCGAGTTAAGCAACATTGCGCACGAGGAGTATTTGGATGTGTGAGCGTCCAGAGAAACCCGCGTTGCTGTTGACAGAATAAGATCTAAAAACGCGGATCAGGGTGTAATGGCAACATATGACCTTGGTAATACTTGACGTTTTATATTGTATACATATTATCAAATTATAGGAGACAATTAGAGTAATATTAAATTTGTTATATCTGTAACCCTATATTTCTTATACAGATAAAAAATATATAATAGGTATCGTTATATCAAGTACATAAAGTCCGATTAAGTACGAATTGCATAAAAATTTTTTCTACGACTGCTATGAAAAGTTGATATTTATGCTTGCAGTTGTCATCGTAAAGTTGATGGTTACTGAGTAACAAACAATAAAATACTTTACCGCGCGTCTCCTATAGCAACAAGCGGTAAAATACTTTACCGCTCGCTTAAAAAAATATAAATTGTTGCTGAAATCTTAATTTAATGAAACAATACTTACAAAATCTAAAATATAGGTTAGATTCATTTTTACACTTTTACACATTATACATGAAGTTTGTTGCGCTATGATTTGAAGTTGAACCTGAACGCAGCTGGGCAGCAATGCCAAGTTAATGAGGATGAGGGATGTTAAAATTGAAAGTGCAGTTTTGACAGTTTTATATATTTATTCCGGAACTTGAAATAGTGTTTGATAAATTTGAGGATAAATTAGATTCTGTGATATTCTCATTAGAATTTTCAGTTAGTACGCCAATCACTATTTTCTGAGATTTTTGAGCACATTTTTTATTTATGTGTGAAAATTTATGACAAACAATGATTGTTGATAACAGAATTTTTTTTAATTATTTACGGATACTGATATCTTCATGATTACATACAATACAGAAATTGGTGGAACGTAAATTGAACTAGCCCCATATTAATGTTTAAAATTTTTTAGTAAGTAAAGTCGTAGAAAAAATTATGTGTGTGCCTCAAGCGTAAAGTATCTTTATTGCTCTCGCTCTATTGCAGCGCTCGCTTCGCTCGCGTCTCAATTACCGAGCACGCGCAATAAAGATTCACTTTACGCTCTTGATACACAAATAACTATTATGTTCCACAGTTTAAGAGTTGATTTGTTTTCTTAAATTATATTAATTTGAAAAACTTAGTTGTGATTTTATTTCACAATATAATTTATATATTATTAAACTGTCAAATTTGTCAATAAATAGGTAGAATAATGTGTTTATGTTTGCAAGGCCTGTTATCGCACTCGTCCTCTGTAAAACTCGCCGTTTTATAAATTTGGACTCGTTCTTTAATATACTATTCTTAAAGACATGTACTCATTTACAGATACAATAACATCTGATGAACATGTAGGTTGATTGATAATAATTATTGCAATTAATCAAAAGGATATCGACTTGACGTCTATGCTAGCATGGTTGGTGGCACTGCTCAAGGACATTATTTTAACTAGTACCAGTTAGGAAAGAATTTAATCATTTCTCTTTTTAAATCATCGAACCGGTTGCTTAATTTACAGTTAATAAAAAGTTTCCATTCAAACTTCCTAATCTACGTATCATAGTTTGTAAAAGTAAAATTATTTGAATGAAATGAAAATTTGCAATACCAATCATAGTTAAAATAAAATACCTACCGATTTTTATAATTGTTAAAATATTACTATTTATACTACAAATGAACCGATCATTTCAAAAACTGGTCCAAGCAAAAGTTCTTTTAAATCAAATTAGAGTCCATTTTAGTTATTACGTAATTTGTGATAAACATAAAAATTTAAAAAAACTCATTAATAATGTTGTGGTATCACTAGTGGTATTAGCCCATTAAAGAACATAACCTCAGTTTTTTGCTTAACAACTTATATATACAGTTTTCTTTCAAAAATTCCATCGTGTTTTTAAATTATTGTGCTTCCAGATCCACAAACCGACAGACTTATTTTTTTACTATGTTTTTTGGCTTTTGTAAAATTCATCTCAGGATTGGAAAAATCACCTCCACAATATTTTCTCTATTTTATAGGTCGGAGGCGTAAAAATTTGTCCAGTAAAAACTAAACCTCTTGTGATATTATCTAGATTATTTTTTGACGTTTCTCAAAACCAATAAAATGCTTCATTGTATGTTCCTGGGAATAATATCCGTAGGTGCTTTTTTGTTTGTGACAAATGATAAGTAGTTGTAAAATAATTATTTAAAACTGTCAACGCGTCAAGTAAAATGTCTAAAAAAATCGATTTAGTTGTATTTCAGATACAGAAATACACCAACAAATTTTGGAAACAACTTCCAAGAATACATTAATATGAACCCAGTGAAAATCTTTTAAGTTGAATGAATCGACCTCAACAGCTAAGTCAACAAATAATCTAATTAAATATAACTCGAGAGTTGGATAAATTACAAAATAATTCTCCAGTATCTTTCTCAAACTTGTAGCCATTTGGCAATAGCCACTCAAGCCCTACGGGCTTTCGTGATTATTGCCTGGCAACAAGTTTTCGAAAGGTCTGTTAAATTATTTTCAATTAATTCTCAGTATCTTGTTCTATTATTACTGAATTTTTTTTTAGCTTTTTTCATGTGTCCATAATTTCTATATATGGGATGGCTAACTCAGTAGTATGAAGTCGGCCTGTGGATACTGAGAACCCTGGTTCGATTCCCACAGACGACAAACTATTTTCATAATTTCAAAAGCTACCCTTCTGGCTTCTCCACCACTAACATCTTTGGAGGCCGTGATTTGACGACTGGTAATCGCACTTTACGCGCAAAATATATCACTTACCGAGATCTGCTTCAGCAGAGTGCCACACCCAGTAATGGGTAGAAGGCGTGATGATATATTTTTTTTATTTTTTTTTACATAATTTCTATCGATTGTTATATTATTACTACAATAATTATTAACTTGTTAAATATGCCATTAGTATAATGGTAATTAAGTATAACATCGATATTTCCATAAATAGTAACTGAAAGAATTATTCTGGTGTATATATTATGAGTAAAGCTGTAGGACGTAAATAGAGATTAATACATATGGTGTTTTTATGGATATATATACAATAATTATTTATGTATTTACAAAATAATATATATTTTCTGCTGTAGCTTAGTAGCACATCGCATTAAAATACATACATATTTAATTTTTATATATGTATTAATTAATTTCAGTATTATATACTAGTATAAAATTAATAAATGAAGGTGTATTTTGGATGACGTTAATGCACTTTATATAAATGCGCAGTAACATTTAATCTATTTCATCTTGATCAATAATAATTTCATGATAAGGTTGAATTATGAATGAGCCAATTATTTGTTTTCATTTTCTGAAACAAACAAATAAGGAAAAATTGATTTTATTTGAAGTATTTAAGTTAAAGATAAGTTCATAAGCTATAATTGTTGTTAGATTCAATTGTTAAGATGTAAGATAAAGTGCTTTATCGTAACATTAATCTCATAACAAGTAATTAGGAAATTTATTGTTTATTGTTCTACTTCAAAGAATTCTTGTTTTGGTTCCGTCACATGATTTCCTTGATTCAAAAACAACTTAAGACAATTATTGTTGAAAGTGGAAACAAGAAAACAATATTTTAATACCTGACCTAGGTATCAGTGGAAATTTTTTACTTATCTATTTATCAATGCCTTGCTATTAAGGGGGTAGTACACTTTGAACGTCGGAAAAATAGGTCATTTTCGACCATTTTTTTCGGTAGTAAAACAAAAAGGCAGGACAAATTTTTTTCATGGATTTATTGCCCGTACTTTAAACTATAATTGTCAATTTTTGTAAATCGATCGACCGACCTCCGTGGCCGCTGCACCATGTCGCGGAACGACCAAAACGGCGTGTAAAATCTCGTCCACCCATGTCATCTTGGAATAAAAATTAAATTAAAACCTCATTCCTAATGAAATTTCGTTTAGAAATATGTGGGGGATTTTGGAAAATACTGATTTTTAAGAAAGTTGTGGCCTTCTGAAAAAAGTCCATTTTTTCACCAAAAAAATAGACAGAATATCGTGGGTAAAAAATTCATTCTTGCAATTATTGCTACATATTTCTATGCAGAATTTAATTCTGAACAGCAAAGCCCGCATCGAAATCGAATGTAATTTGTTGAAGTAATTTTCGATGCCAATTTAATTATAAATAATTAAATATACTATTAAACCAGTGACACTAAAAATGTTCGCTAAAAACTAAATACCCTAATTATATTTCAAAAAAATATTTTTATTCTATAATCAGTATATCAAATTATATATGTGTATGTCATTAAAGTTTCGTGCAGAGACATAGAAACACCCTGTATACAGATAATTGAACTATGATTAATAAATAATATTTGTAGTGTAATACGTCGCAGAGATAAAATTCAATTTGGCGAGCGCAACTTGTCAAAGTAGGGATGTTATGTTATTTCATACGTTTTGTAATGTTAGCATTGGTATCACTGGCTGTCAGTGTCAGTGAGTGCTTGGAGGTTAGAAATGTTTACTAATTTTAGAGCTAATTTGTCCATTGTAAACTGAAATGTAAGTAATCATAATTTAGTATGCGGTTGCTGTGTACAACCAAATAAAAAAATGTGTACAGATAATTGAACTATCTTTAATAAATATTGCTTATAGTGTAATATGCCGAAGAGGTAAAAATTCAGCTGGACGAGTCCAACATGTGTGTGTGCTTGGAGGTTAGAGATTTTAAATCAATAATTTCAGTTAAATCGACATGAAAAATTTATTTATTTATTTATAAAAAAATTGTGTATCACATGTTCAGAAACTGTTTTACGAGTACTCGTAATTTGCAAGCCTCGCCTTCGGCTCAGCCTGTCAAAATATACTTGCAAATCATACTACAATATTATTTTTATAACTGTAAAAACTTATTTTCTGTTATTATCTTGGTTACTATAACATTAATATTATAGTACGATTTTACAAAAGATAATTTTAAGTTATTCTAAATTCTAAATAGTCGACTAGCAGACTCATTAGGGCGAACATATTAACTTAGATTCATGTTTTTTTACAAATTTTAGCTTCTTAATTAATTTTTTTCATTTTTAAATATGTTCGCCCTAATAATAACATATTAAGTAGTAACTTTAAAATTGTTGTTTTTTGTTTAATTCAACGCTTGACCTGAAGATGGCCATAACCTTGGCCGAAACGTCGTTATTACTTCATCAATAAAATAACTACATCTTTAAGCCGTTTGTCCATTATTACCTTTCCAAAATTACTCTCGGCTTACTAAAATATTACACTAAATTCTAAATAGGTATGACAAATCTAATCTAATGGTCTATTCGTATGTATACAAAATTGGTAGAATTACCTAATTAAATATTGTTCCATGTATAATTTACATACATATATTTTATTATTACGACAAAAATAATTAATAAATCAGTTCATAGTCAGTAAACAATAATTTGTAGGTTACATCTATGTTAATTATATATTACAACATTTTAATTTCGTATACTAAATCATAATAATCAGATTGTTTACAAGTATACAAGGCAATTTTCGGAAGTGGCTTTACGAAAATAGCAATTATATTAATTTTGTTTTGCTATAATTTCCGTGATTTAATTATTTATTTCCTTGGACCAAACCTAATACCAGGTTAGAATCACTATATTTACGGCCTACTACTAATTAGATTTTTTTGTAACAAGAAGCCAATAAAATATGATAATAAAGGTGTTGCAAGTAGTGACATACCTAACCTACAAACTTATCGATATGGTTGACCTTTACCGGTAAACGGAAATTATAACATTAACCTTCCATTTATAGAAGTAACAAACATACATTTTTATGTGACGTTCGCGTATTTAGCATATTGTTTGCATTTGTTATCACCTAATTCATAAAAACTTGTGCACATATTTACAGTTGGTCTCTTACTAGTAATATAAAGGTGTTACTTAGTCAATTACGATTTATGAATGAAAAAAAAATATTGTCTAAATAATTAGAACTAAAATAAAAATAATGTTTATTACGAGTATATTACGACTATATGAGTTTAATCATATCTATATACACATGGAAATACTTAAATACATAACTTTTGTTCGCGAATTTTAAATTTATATCTATAAAAAATTATTATTAAAACATTTATGGGATGGCTAGCTCAGTGGTATGAAGTGTGGATCCTGAGAACCCTGGTCCGATTCCTACAGGCGACAAACTATTTTCATAATTTCAAAAGCTACCCCTGTGGCTCCTCCACCACTAACATCTTTGGGGGCCGTGATTTGACGACTAGTAACCGCACTTCACGCACAAAATATGTCACTTACCGAGATCTGCTTTGGCAGAATGCCACACTCAGTAATGGGTAGAAGGCATGATGAGATATATAATATCCGCCGAGCCTTTATTAAATTCTTTGATTTTAACGAGCGTCAGAAAAAGAATTTGACAGTAAAACAAACTTTAACTGTTTCTATGGATTCTGTGGCATATTCCTAAACGACATACAACCGCCGAGCCATTTTTCTAATTTTATATATATATATATATATATATATATATATATATATATATATATATATATATATAAAAATATATCATCACGCCTTCTACCCATTACTGGGTGTGGCACTCTGCTAAAGCAGATCTCGGTAAGTGATATATTTTGCGCGTGAAGTGCGGTTACCAGTCGTCAAATTACGGCCCCCAAACATGTTAGTGGTGGAGGAGCCACAGGGATAGCTTTTTCAAATTATGAAAATTTGTCGCCTGTGGGAATCGAACCAGGGACATCAGGATCCACAGGCCGACTTCATACCACTGTGCTAGCCATCCCATTACATATATATATATATATATATATATATATATATATATATATATATATATATATATATATAAAATTAGAAAATAGAATTAGAATATAGTTTCTGGCGTACAACATAAATTCTTTTATAATTTATACAGGTACACATAAATCGTGGATAAATTTACAGGTAGATCAAGTTATTTTTTATAAAAATAAAATGTTTTTCATATTCAACATGTTCGTGGATGTTTGGTAATAGCAGGTGAAAATAATGGGGTAATGGGTCAGTGGTATCGAGTTGGCATGTGGATCCTGAGATCTCCACGACCGACAAACATCTTCACCAAATTAAAATTACCCACAGGCGACAAACTATTTTCATAATTTCAAAAGGTACCCCTGTGGCTCCTTCACCGCTAACATATTTGGGGGCCGTGATTTGACGGTTGGTGTCTGCAATTCACGTGAATAAATATATCACTTACCGAGATCTACTTCGGCAGAGTGCCACACCCAGTAATGGGTAAAAGGCGTGATGATATATTTTAATTTAATTTTATAATTAAAATAATTCTACTGTTTTAAGAATATTTTGAATGCACTGTCTACTAGTTTTGTATTCAAAATGTCCTATTTCAAATTGTTATGACTTTTTAAAATACAACATAAAGATTTACCGTGTACGTATCTGAAACTTGAAAGTTGTTATTTTCGTAATTCGGAAATATTTTATAAACAAAAATACTTTATATTTCAAACACTATACAACACTGGATATTTTGCTAAGAAATTAATAAACACGCTGCTATTTTTTATTCTTTCTAAATTCGCATTAGTCTTTATGCCATTTGAATACATTATGATCATTTGTACGCATGCAATTTTCATTAATATTCAAGTTCTAAACTCTAAAGCATGAAATTAAAATTCAAATGACCTTTTGCTCTTGTGTAGTGGTAGTCAACATAGTATAATAATTACAACATGTAACGGTGTAACTTCATATTCTTACAACAGTACTAATATTAGGTTTATGTTTCATACAGCAATGTTATTTTATGGTACACGATAATGGGGGATTCAAGTGGTAGAGCTTTTTAATATATATTTATTAAAATAAATTCTGGACCGTACATCATATTTAATACAATATAAAATCATACCATAAATTATATCTTTATTGCTGAAATATGAAAGTTAAAGTTGAATAATTTAAAACGTTCGCACTGTCATATTACAATGACGTAGTTGCATTAAGCCAATCACAGAGCTTTGTCTGAAAAGTTTGTCTGTGCTCAAGAAGACGAAGAAGAAATAAGCATTCAACATTCTACGATTCTACCAATGACGTATAATACTAGACGAATTATGCCGTATTCAAGTCAATGCAGTGTTGTGAAGCAGAGAGGAATGGAATAACTTGAGGGTTCGCCGGATGCGCGGCAAGGAGCGAGTACACTTTGATGTTATGCAAGTTGCTCCTTGCCGCGCACCCGCCTCACCGACCAGTTATTCTATCCCTTTCTGACTCACAACAAACGCCGATGTTATCCGTCTACTTATGTTTTGTCTGAGGATTCTACTGACAACGACAAGTTACGTGTTATTTATCTCTGTCTTATCTGTCTCTGTTTAAGCTAAGATGCAACTACGTCATATTCATTTGTTTCGAAAGTTTAAATATTTTTATCATGTTTAATACAAGTTAAAAAAAAAATAAAAAATTTGGGTATAATTATTTTATTACGTAGATTAATATATAAAAAATTCAAAAAAGTCTTGAAAGGCCCATTATACAGGACAAGTTTGTTTTCAAACATTTTCCCCTGTAGCTCCCTCACCACTAACATCTTTGAGGGCCGTAATTTGACGACTGGTAATCCCACTTCACGCGCCATAAATATATCACTTACAGAGATCTGCTTCGGCAGAGTGCCACACCCAGTAATGGGTAAAAGGCGTGATGATATATATTTATATTTAATTATTTATGAATATTAATGTTTGCAAAAGTCATAATTTTGAAAAGGAGGAAAAAAGAAGAAATCATATTTATACATACATATAGAACATCACGCTATATCCTATCAAATGGGGTACCACGAACTCTAAAATCATTCATAAAACATTAATTCATTAAATTCATCATATAATTAATTCTCGTTAAACATTCTTATCCTAACGCACCACCCTCACTTCAACCACTTTCATAGATCCGTCCATATAAGTTCATTTACTTATGACACTCGAAATCATTCACCACACAACAAACCTTCAATCACATCTATCCAAGTATTCCTATTCACTTTTCATTCATCTTTCTTTGACGTACATAACATATGCGCAAAACATCTCAAATTACTCACGCTTACTCCTCTAACAACGAATCTACAAAGATTAGAAAAGATGAAAGCGATAGCCTGCGCTTATATTTGAAAGAAAATTTCATACAATGCAGTAACAGAAAATTTAATTTATTAAGGGCCAGTTTTTCAATCACCGGTTTACTTTCGATTAATGCTAATCATGATGAAATAATAATGGAAACTATAAATTTAAAGTTTATGACAGAAAAATTCGGGAGACGCCCGGACTCGAACCGAGGACCTTCAGCTTGCCGGGCTGATGCTTTAACCACTAAGCCACAGCTCCCCTGAACGAATAGGCATCAACCGAATTTATCTGTCATAGTATCTAACACAGCATCGATCCCAAGACTCCTATGTCTCATAGGAATTGACAACGGGTTTCGTCTGTAGCGACACAATCTGATTTTTTAAGGAAATCATACCTCAAAGTAAATTTAAAGAATTTAAGTCATATGAATGACTTTGAAGTTTTATAAATTTAAAGTTTATGACAGAAAAATTCGTCCTCGGTTCGAGTCCGGGCGTCTCCCGAATTTTTCTGTCATAAACTATAAATTTATCAAACTTCAAAGCCATTCATATGACTTAAATTCTTTAAATGGAAACTATGGTTACTCATTATTTAATCATGATTAACATTAATCGATGATTGAAAAACTGGCCCTTAATGATTATATTCCAGTCCTGTCTAGTGTTGTAATATTTATTTATTTAATTTAAATAAAAATAAATATATCATCGCGCATTCTACCCATTACTGGGGGTGACACTCTGCCGTGGAAGATTTCGGTAAGTAATATATTTTTGCGCATGAAGTGCGGTTAATCAAATCACAACCCTCAAAGATGTTAGTGGAGAGGGATCCACAGGGGTAGTTTTAATATGGTAAAAATTATCGGCTGTAGGTATCGAACCCGGATTCTCAAATCCACAGGCCGACGCAATACCTCTGAGCCATTTACCCCATAAATGAAATAACGAAATGAAATTCTATAGACACAAAGATGCTATATAAAGTTATAAATAATTCACATTATTACAGTAACACAGCTGTTCAGAAATAAAGCAATCACGAGTACGTGACATAATAATGACGATGATGGTTGACATTTGACAACGCAGTAAGGAAAATTGTTTAAATTTCACGGAAATACCAACACTGCAAATGGCACACAATGCACAGATTAAATAAACGCCCACTAATTGAGTCACAAGTTACAAGTGTCGTTCGTTGCAGTTAATAGCAATAATTGATAAACTGCACTTTCAAGATGAGATGAATTGTAATGAATCACATGAGAATATTTAGGAAATTACATATTAAGAAAATTGGTGAAATATAGACACTTGCATGTAATTTAACTGATTTGATTTGCAAACATGAATTATTCAAAATGGAAAATTTTCCTGCGTAATCTACATTAGCATGTGCAGTTCATTTACAATATCTGGAAGACGAAGTTTCACTCGGAAAGTAAGGGAGAAAGAATAAGAAATTAAGAAATAGATAAAAGAATAGTATATTAAAATACAAGTTACAAAAGATAACCTATTCTAGCACGAGTATTTTATACTATCGAATGCAGTAACTCTCGTTCTGTAAACAAATCCGTATAACCGTAGCATTCGTTCTAATGGGGGATTCAAGTGGTAGAGCTTTTTAATATATATTTATTAAAATAAATTCTTGACCGTACATCATATTTAATACAATATAAAATCATACCATAAATTATATCTTTATTGCTGAAATATGAAAGTTAAAGTTGAATAATTTAAAACGTTCGCACTGCCATATTGCAATGACGTAGTTGCATTAAGCCAATCACAGAGCTTTGTCTGAAACGTTTATCGGTGCTCAAGAAGACGAAGAAGAAATAAGCATTCAGCATTCTACGATTCTACCAAAGACGTATAATACTAGACGAATTATGCCGTATTCAAGTCAATGCAGTGTTGTGAAGCAGCGAGGTTTGGAATAACTTGAGGGTCCGCCGGATGCGCGGCAAGGAGCGAGTACAATTTTATGTTATGCAAATTGTTCCTTACCGCGCACCCGCCTCACCAACCAGTTATTCTATCCCTTTCTGACTCACAACAAACGCCGATATCCGTCTAGTTATGTTTTGTCTGAGGATTCTACTGACAACGACAAGTTACGTGTTATTTATCTCTGACTTATCTGTCTCTCTTTAAGCTAAGATGCAACTATGTCATATTCATTTGTTTTGAAAGTTTAAATATTTTTATCATGCTTAATACAAGATTAAAAAAAAAATAAAAAAATTGGGTATAATTATTTTATTACGTAGATTAATATATAAAAAATTCAAAAAAGTCTTGAAAGGCCCATTAGAGTGGTTTTTTTTCGCCGAAAATATGTTAAGTGCAACGTTAGAGCAACAAATTGTTGTAAAATTTCACATGAAACTTGGCAAAATTGCTACTGAAACTTATAATTTATTGAAAAAAGTACTCGAATTGTGGAAGGACAAGTCATGGTTTCTCCATCAAAACAATGCGCTGGTTTATTCCGCAATGTCTGTTAAGAGATTTCTAGCCAAGTACAGCATCCCAGTGTTGGACCATCCGCCTTATTCGCCAGATCTTGCACAGTGCGACTTTTATATGTTTCCTAAGGTGAAATTTGCCTTAATAGCAACAACATTAGAGCTTTGAAAGAGAAATCGGCACGCGTTCTGAAGGAGCTGACAGAAGAAGACTTCCAGCATTGTTTCGAACAATGGAAGATTCGCATGGAGCATTGTAGGGATAGAGGAGGGGTGTATATTGAAAGTGATAATAAGTAAATAGGTATGGAATCAAAATAAAATGTTAAAATAGCATCAGTCTCGTTATTTAATAGCCATATCTCGTAGACACATATATGTAATTTAACTGATTTAATTTGCAAATATGAATTATGCAAAACGTAACATTTTCCTGCGTAATCTACATATGCATATGCACTTAATTTACATTTATCACATTCCTTGCAGACTTCTTTATTGGTGATTATAGACAATTGGTAGTTCACAAGAGTTGAATAAAACTGCGATTGAAACAGTTCAAATTATAAATAAATTTTATACAGGACAATATTTTAATAAATATATATTTTGTAATAATGAATTTTTATTTTATGTAGTTTAAATAAATATAAGATAATAATAAAAATTATAAGCTACCTAAATATGCATATCGGGTTGCCTATATACATGACTTTAGTTAGACTTCCACTACTCAGATGGCGCAAAATGCAGTCCCAGTGCGTAACATGTCAGTTTCTTATCTATAGTAGTATATTATGATCTGTGGTTAGAAGTGTGCGTTATGCTAACATATCATTGTATGTTTTTTTCAACTTTCCGTAGTAGTTTATGATGTTGTTATGGTTACTTTCACAAGTGGTCGTTTGAAAATAAATAAATAATCTAAATAGCGATTTTTTTTCAAATAACTTTAATTCATATACACAGTCTTGCCATAAATACTGTCCACCATTTGAAAGCAAATATCTTGAGAACGAAAAGAGCTAGAAAAAAAATAAAAACACCACTAAAATCAGTGAATCGATACCTTTTAAACCATGTATAATTTATTCAAAATGTCCGGCTTTAGCTTCTACACATAGCTTTAATCCTGGAATAAACTCGTCGATAGCTGTACGCAAAATGTCTAGAGGAAATTCTTAGACAGCTTTTTTCAGAGATGCCTTTAAGGACTCCACGTTGTGGTGAGGTTTGGAACATGCTTTTTCTTCCAATACGAACCACACTTGATAGTCAAGTGGGTTCAAATCAGGACTTCTTGACGGCCAATCTTTAGCGCGAATAAACGCCGGAACGTTATCCTCCAGCCATTTTTGTGTCGTTTTCGCCTTATACCCCGGAGCGGAATCCTGCTAGAATACCCAAGGCTTGTTTTCGAATAATGTCGAATTTAGGGGTTTAACCACGTCCATCAGCATCTTTTGATAAACTTTTGCCGAGGTTTTAACCCCTTTTTCGCAAAAATGAATAGCGGAGGCACCGTGATATAAAATGCCCCACCAAACCATCACTGAAGCGGGATGGTGACCTCTCTGGACTCTCGGAACCTTCTCCCTGGCTTCATAAGAGCTTCTAGCGTAGACACGGTCGTTCTGCTTGTTATAAGTCTCTTCCACTGTGAAAATTTTCTCGTCGGTAAACAGAATGTCCTTGTACCGACCAGGGCCAAATTTGAAAATTAGTTTTTTTGCTTTGTGTAGAAGCTAAAGGTGGACATTTTGAATAAATGATTTAAAAAGGTATTGATTCACTGATTTCAGTGGTGGTTTTATTTTTTCCCTAGCTCTTTTCGTTCTCAAGATATTTGCTTTCAACTGGTGGACAGTATTTATGGCTAGACTGTAAATAGCAGATATAAAAAAATAGAAATAAGAATTATAGAATGTAGATACTAAAGCTGTCTTTACAATAGATAATGAATACAACGTTTTATCTGCCCATTTTTGAGATATGATACACAAAATTACATTTTTTTTAAATGGAACAAATAGTTGAGAATTATTTAAACTCCATTCTAATATTATTCTAATTCATTTAAGTGCTACAATTATACGACCGCATCATTGTTTGATATTCAAAGGTCCTTAATAATGACGTCACAATTATTTATTAAAATCGTTAAGATTTATTAAAATACCGAACCTAGAAGGAACGCATTTTTAAAAACCAATTTAACCGCTCATATTTTTTGGCTGCTGTAACACATTTCTCTATAAATGGGTATATCATTGTGTTTTTATCAAATAACTAATGCCGAAGTTAATGACTAAACACTAACAAACTAAAACAGGGGTCTCCAATCTTTTTGAGAAATAGGCCACAAATGAAATTTTAAAATGTATGGCTGGAGAATAATTATTATTAAAAAGCAAAATTCGTAATTATCTTCATTTTTCTTAATATATATGTGCGGTATCTTCAAAATTAAAATAATACTTTGAAGATTAATAATAGTTATTTGTGTAACAAGGTGGTTTTTGAGTTGACTGCAGATATTCTGTTAGTTTGCTTCCCTGTGTTGTGCGATAAGATTCTGAGAAAAATCTTATCGTGGCAACGTATGTGTATGGTCATCTGCAGTCTTCGGCCATGTGTTGCATCCCCAAAATACCACTCTTAACCCCCGCTGAAAACTTAGCGTCTGGTTTTAAGTTTTAGCATCAGTCAAGCCAGGTTTGCTCCGTCGGCCGGTCAAGATGTGACCGACGTCGAACCCGTTTTCGCGCTTCGCGCGCATTTAATTATCGTTTAGTTAATTATAAATGTTTCTAGTTTTATTTTGTTATAATTTTACTCATCATATAGTTCATTAAGTTTAATAAAGTTATCTGTGTTTTAATGTGTGTTATTCTTAATTAATAGTAACCACAATCGTTTCATCCAATCAAAGAATTTCGCGCTCGCGGTGTTCCTACCCCCTCGTGTTACATTTGTATACCTAGAGTAGAAAGTAATCTATTGTCCCTCGCGCATGGAGTTTGTTGATCTCGGCTGTGCTTCGATCAACAACCATACAAGAGTGGCAAGGATACTTTCTGCTCGTGGTGCACTCAATAGTTTTTCTACGACCATTTTAAAACCCTCGAAAAAGAATTTAAAATCATTTTTGATAGTTTTTCTGTTTTGAAATTCGCTTAAAAATGTTGACAGTTTTCACACTCTTACTTTACCGCTTGGCAAGCGCCAAAATCTTATTGCCGCTCCACGAGTGGCAAACGTTAACTTTCTACACCCAACTGACAGTTGGAAATGTCTACTTTGTGCTCAGCTGTAGACACTGAACAAGTAACCATAGAAGAAGGGACAGCTATAACAAAAGATTGTTACGCAGTTACTGGTGACATCTCTTGTTGCCCCAAGTAATTATTATTAAAAATACCGATAATATAGGATACATATTTATCATTCTCGTGATCGTAATGACTAAAATATTTCAAAATAATTAAATTTAAAATATATTACAAAGCAACAAAAACAAACAATTAGCAAAAATCTAGTTTTATTGAATAATATTTAAAATATTAATTAAACACCGTACTAGTATGCAATACAAATAAATATGAATAATGTATATTTTTCGCCATCTTACGCACACTCTCATTTATCATTTCGCTACTTTCTTCAGTAGCCGTATTCTTATATGTTGCTGTTACTGTTGTTTTTGATAGAGATGTGATATTTTCATCTCGAATTGTTGAAAATGAATTTATATTTACTATAAAAGAATGTTCATAATTATAGTTTTCAAATTTCACAATATTGTATTAATTACTTACATTGATCAATATGTAGAACAGCCACAATGTTTAATTTGTTTGATGAAGTGTATCGATACTGTCAATTTTCAAAATGAAGACTACATACGACATTGTGCTTAAGAGTACTACTATAAGACACATCAATTAAATCATTTCTATTAATGTTTTCCAGCAATGTTTTCCGTAATAAATTATTCCGTGATAAAACATGAAAAAATTAAATATAAAATTATAAAAGATACCTACTCACCATTAATTATTAGACTGCAATAATAATGACAAATATGTTTGTTATTTACAAATTTTATTTGTCAAAATATAAATATGTAATCTGTTTAACAATGTCAATCATTTAAATATTACCTACTATGATTCCCGTTATTAATTTTAAATTGATTTAGTTCATTTGGGGCAGCAAGAGATGGCATTAAAAATCGCGTAACAAGGTAACTAATGCAGCTGTCCAGGCTGTAGAAAAAAAATTGTTTCGAGCGATTACAAAATCTGCTATTTCTGATCTCTTTTTAGACTTTAAAATCTATGTTGATTGATCTAAATTAGGAAATACGACAAAAGGAGCTTGATAAATCATTACCGAACTATATATTGCAAAAGAGATCAGAAAAACCAAAAACAAATATGCTTACTCAATACCCACTCAGTAAAGTATTACTTTCTTGTCTTGTTATTTAAATAACTATCTACGACTGTGCGATAAATGTGCATACATAAATACTTTATTAAGGCACTAGGACGTTTTTAGAAATATTACCGCACTAGTGCTTTAAAATGATAGTTACCATAGTTTCACTTATTTTTTTAATAATATCAAATAATGATGATAAATGTCAATTCAAATTTTTTTTGTTTTAATTTTTTATTTATTTCGTGGTCGAATCTAAAATTATGTACGGTGTACGTGTGATAATGCATAATTAACATACGCTTGTGAAATATATCGTAAATAACTATTATAAAATAAATATAAATATATCATCACGAATTTTACCCATTATTGGCGAAGCAGATCTCGGCAAGTGATATATTTATGCGCATGAAGTGCGGTTACCAGCCGTCATATCACGGCCTCCAAAGTTGTTAGTGGTGGGGGAGCCATAGGAGTAATTTTAAATTGGTGAAATTTTTTTGTCGGCTATGGGGATCGAACCAGGATTTTTAGGATCCACACGCCGACCTGATACCACTGAGCCATTACCCCATAACTATTAACCAATTTAATAAAGTTATAACACCATTCTTAGCGAAACATTATTGGAAAGTTACAAAAATATTGCAATAGTATCAGAGCTGGGCATGATTTAAATCAAAAGGAATTATAAATTGATTTAAATCATATTTCTTGATTTAAATCAAGTGAATTAAGCCTTTTTAAAAAATTCGCAAATCAGGCTTGCGATTTAAGACCTTTAAAGAAATTGAATCATGGGTAGAAGGCGTGATGATATATAAAGAAATTGATTTGAGCTTGTGAATTGTTCTAGAGCTGAAAAAAGGCTTAAATAATTTTTCTGGGCTTAATTCAAATGAAAGGGCTTAAATCAATTGAAAGAGCTTAATTCAATTGAAAGGGCTTAATTCAATTGAAATGACTTAATTCAATTAAAAGAACACATAAATTTGTTATTGTGCGTTATAAATAATATTTTTTCACTTTTAACGGTTTCTTTATTTTTTGAATTATACACATATAACAGTACATTATTTTTGTTATAGAGATTGGCAATGCTGGTGTACGATTAAATGTTACATTTCTGGCTGTAGCTGTCGATGATCTGTGAATTGATTCGTAATTGTGTTACATTAAACATTTATTTCAAATTGCTAGCCATTTTGTATATTTTTACAAAGAAAATTAGTATTTCTGAAGACTCTAGTCTATAGTAGTTTTAAAAGCTAAACTGTACAATTCAATACAATGTAAAACCAGGTACAGATTTAATGTAAACATGCCAACACATGTCATTCATTTAATTACATTTTTTGATGATGTAATTCAATCCTTTGAATAAATCTACTTAAATTAGTTTTCATTCGGTTGTGCACATATCTTTGGCATATTGCAATGCACCTAGCACTAAAATAAATATTAAATAAATTGATAATATTTAGTACTTGTAAATGTGATTTAGGCCCCAAGCCCCAAGCCTCAAGCCCCAATTCACATAAATAAAGCACAAATCACTTTGATTTGCAAATTAATTCACTTTGAAAATGAAGTAGAATTGTGAATTGTCACAAAAAAATAATTGTTTGATTTGTGAATTATGATTTAATTCCTTTTGTTCGTGACTTTGCCCAGCTCTGAATAGTATTAAGCTCAGTTCAAAAATAGTTGCGATGCGGACATATGTACTTCTTGAGGGCCGCTAGATAAGGCCCGCGGGCCGTAGTTTGGAGACTGCTGAACTAAGCCATTAATTTGTTTTGATCCATGATGGAAAATAAATGAAGTAATTAATTTAAACAACCGGAATTCAATATAACAAGATCTAAGTAGGCCTAGAGCAGAATATAATATGTGTCAGTGATAGGTATCTGGTAACTTTTATGACAATTAAAATTCTTTAGATTTACAGCTTTATCCTCGTTTAGTTGATCGACTAGACGTCTAGATAGGTTGTGTCTAGTACTAGTACATAGTTTGTTGTTCTAACCTTCAGTCATGGATAAAACCGAAGTAATTAGTGCAATTATATCTACAAATATTGACGCAAATAAATTAGGTTATAGCAAAAGGAGAATTATCATTTTTGTTTCGTGTTTTGTCTTTTTAAGTGTTATAATTGTTACAAGTTTACTGCCATTAGTGCCATTGTATGAAAGACATCGAATTTTCACTGGGGTGAGTAATATATTTAAAAATTGAATGTACCTAATTGATATGATGATAGACTCTGAGTTCATGGATTATTATCAAATTTTATTCAGCCCTTTATTAACGATTATAAATGTATAGTACAAAGTATCAAAGTTATATTTAGTTTATTTGAGAACCCGGAACACCTAACGCCATAGAATAGTATTTTAAAATACAAGTTACAAAACGCGATCTATTAGTTAGAGAGGTAGGGTGGAAAATGATCTCATTTTACCAGATTTTTTAATGTGCGTCACGCTAGATGGCCCCCTATCTCAAATCTTTTCAAAATTTTGTGTACAGTTAGTGCTAGGTTTGTTCTAGTTTGTTCCAGATTCCTGAAGTTTGTTCTATTTATTTACACAAGTTATTAACAGTTGACGTGGGGAATCCAGCGTGACACTAAGAGTAAACCTATCTAATCTTTCCAGTTTTTAAAAATCTTTTGATATGAGAAGTTAGTGCTAGGTTTGTTCTACTTAGATATAAATTTTGAAAGTTTGTTCTATTCATATACACATGTTATTAACAATTGAATTGGGGAATCCAGCGTGACACTAAGAGAGAACCTACCTAATCTATTTAGTTTTAAAAAATCTTTTTATATGAGGAGTTACTGCTAGGTTTGTTCTGCTTAGATACAAATTTTGAAAGTTTGTTCTATTCATATACACATGTTTTTAACAGTTGACGTGGGGAATCCAACGTGACACTAAGAGAGAACCTATCTAATCTATTCAGTTTTTAAAAATCTTTTTATATGAGAAGTTAGTGCTAAGTTTGTTCTGTTTAGATACAAATTTTGAAAGTTTGTTCTATTTATATACACATGTTATTAACAGTTGACTTGGGGAATCCAGCGTGACACTAAGACAGAAAAATTGCAAATAACATTTTATGTTGCAAATATTTTTACCAACATCTTTTATTTGAAACTTTTTTTCGTAACTGATTCCATTTTTTTAAATAAATGGAATTTATTGTTTTGTGTGTCCAGTAAACTTCCTCTTCCGGTTTTTCAATTTCATTCAAAATCAACTCAGCTCTTCGTATTTTCATGAAACTTATAATTACCAATCTTATCTCGTTCATGAGATATTTCACACTCGGACACACATTCATCCATCCATCCATCCACACACACACACACAGCCATAATTGAGAAAATGATCCAATACTTCCTTATACCTACTATGTATAAGAAAGTAAAAATGCCGCCGGTGCGGACCACACCGCCCCTCTCTCCTAGGTACGCCACTGTTGCTTCTCTTTGTTTAAATGTTTGATAATATACGTATATTAGTGTATAAATACTAATTGTTTAGTATAATTATTTGTTATCGTTCTCTCATTTCCGTTTCTGTTGTATTATGCCAAGCAACAGTGCATTAAATAACTACTAAGGCCGCCCATTATATGAGCACAACAAGTAATCAAACTTCAAATTCGTATTACTTTCATTACTGAAGTCCATCTCACAGTAACTTCAGAGTAGACCAAATAAAACAGCCTAAAGTTATTATAAAGAACATTAAAATCTTCGAAATACTACCATTAAGCCTTGTTTCCACATTTTAACATAATCTTAGTCAGTGGTGAAAGTAGGCCGGTACGGTCCGGTACGCCGTACCGGTAAGAGAAATAGAGCCGGTACGAAGTACCGGTAAGAAAATTTTACAAATAAGTGCGACGACATCATTTTAAGCGCCAATTTGTTCCTCTGTCATCTGTCACTGGCAGATAATCCCAAATTTACGTTTTGTGTGATTGTTCGAAGTGTGAAATTTGTTTGAAAACTTCAAACTGGTGGCAATTAAACTGTCACAATTTATGCACATATGCGTCACCGTTCGAATCACATGACATCACAAACATTAGTATTGCCAACATAATTGGAAAAAATAGCAAAAAAGTTTGTCACACTGGCACACTTTTTTCATTTCTTAAATTTGCCGGCAGAGGCGCTATAGAAAGTAATATGGTCTATTCTATATATAAAATATAAACCTGTTTTTTTCTAGCATAACACCCCCCCCCCCCTATCTCTTTAAAAGTACCGTACCGGTAAGAAAATAATTCTACTTTCACCCCTGGTCTTAGTTTTAGTTTTTCGACATAACCTTGAGAGTTTGTCATATGTGAATATGGCTGAGCGTTTCCAGCTACTGTTTTAGTCTTAGGCTTTGTCTTTGTCGCTGTGCATAAAAACACAAACTTTGCAGACTTGATACTTTCGACCAATGACGTATAATACTAGACGAATTATGCCGTATTCAAGTCAATGTAGTGTTGTGAAGCAGAAAGGGATGGAATAACTGTTTGGTGAGGCGGGTGCGCGGCAAGGAGCGAGTACACTTTGATGTTATGCAAGTTGCAAACATTTGTGTAATTATTTTTATATTCAATTACTTACTTTTCATACATCCAAGTAAAGGTTAGTTTTTGACATATTAAGTGTTATGTATACGCACTTTTGTATTTAAATAAATAAAATGTTCGCGCCTGATAACTGTCATCAACATAAATGCAACCTGCATAACATCAACTTGTACTCGGTCCTTGCCGCGCACGCGCCTCACACACCAGTTATTCTATCCCTTTTTGCTTCACAACAAACGCCGTTGTTATCTATCTAGTTATGTTTTGTTTGAGCTTTCGACATAGTCTTTCGTCGCTGTTCTGTAAGAGAGAGTTAGCTGCGGTAATGCTATCTCTTGTTATGCTGCAATATACAGTTAATTCTATGACGTATGTGGTGTCTCACAGCTAATCTAAGCGCTCGGAATTCCCTAGAATTCAGTTCTAAATAAACGAGTGGCGAGCCTGAGTTCAATCGTGACGGCGGGAACATTATTCAATTGTTAATTCACCTAGATACGTTTGTATGACATCAAGTTTATTTTTGTATTTGCAATAAATGAGTAATAAATATATTTTCATATCACAAAAGGTGTTAAAGTTATTGTGATAAAGGATCTAATAACGTATTTGTCATCTGTCATTAGATTTGTGTGGGGAATACGATATAGGTAATAGGATAAACATAGTAATAATTTCAACTGTGAACAAAATTAAAATTATTGGATTAATAGTAACAACAAAACTAACATCTCAAAAAGAAATTATTTAGTCGCTATCATTTTAAAATTTATTTCTTTTCTTTGATTTTATAAGTATAATTCCAATTCAATCATATTTTAATAACATAAAAATCTATTTTAAATTTAAATAGCTATATTTTTCTAATATTCTGGTTTGTTCACTACAATATTGTCTCAATTTTTAAAAATTATTTAGGAATTATATAAATTAATTAAACTAATGCTTAATTTTAATAGTAATTACTACTCCTCATTAATAATTTTATATAATTTTTAAGTATTTCAAATAGTTTTATACAATAATTTTCTCATTTAAGGGAACAAACCTTTACTAGAATATTGAATTAAGGTTATGTTTATGTTGAGAGCTGGAAATGGCTGGAATTTTTCCGACAAAAACAGAAACAAAAAACCTAATACAAAGACTAAAACAGAAACTATATTAAGACGTGGAAACGTAGCTTTATCCAATAGAAATTTGGCAACCATTGGACACGATTCCTTCACAAAATTGAGTAAAACTATGAAAACGATGCATTGACTAATAGTAAGAAAACAGAAACAGAAAAATACAAATGAATGTCACACGTCGTAGTCACTATTGTACTTTTTTATATTGTGAATCCACTACGGCGATTAGCCAATCACCGACGCGAAAATGTATTCCTTATGCTGTACAACACTATGAAGTTACAGTTAGACAGAGTATAGTTGAACAATATTATATTGTAACACAAGTGTGGCAATGACTGTTACTAGACGTTGTTACATAGTATTTTTTTACGGTCGTTAACTTTTATTTCTTAAAATCGTAATTTGAATGAATATTTGACATCTGATATTTATTGTTATATTTCACATTTATTCGAAAAAAAATGGATTATTCAACAATGGCTGTCTTGAAAACATCTTAATTATTTTATCCACAACTCATATATAATAAAGACATTATTACACTGATTTCAGTTGAATTATATGGTTCATAAAACCCTAAGGTTTTATATTCCATAAAACATTGTAAACAACTTGTTACTTAGCAACTACTTCAATCTACCGTATTTTGAGAAAATATGTATAACTGAATCAACGTTAAACGTTACGACCAATCTTCTTCGGTGCCTATAATTATGAGTTGTGGATCAAATTTTGTATTACACTCGTGTTTTATTGGTATATAAAACACTTAAGAATATTAAACACTCGACCTTCGGTCTCGTGTTTAAACTTTTCTTGCGTGTTTAATATACCTAATAAAACACTAGTATAATAAATAACTATTGTTGTCGCACCGAGAGCGCTAAGAAATCATACCGCACTGAATGTTGCTAAAAGATACATTTTGCTCTACCAATCTATTGTAGCTTGTTTCCCACACTGTTATCAGTCTTTTATAAGTTCGATTTATCGCACTGACAGTTGTTGTCGTTTAAAAAATGTAAAACAAACCTGTTCTGATTCATAATAGTACCCTTCCGGTTCATAACAGTACCCTTCCGGTAGGCAGTTCTTATTTAACTGTCATTTTCTTGCTTTTTACTATAGAAATAATAATCGCGTGCGCGCAATCAAAATTCTGACATTAAAATAATTATTTTTTTATTATAAAATAATGTCAGTAACGCAAAAAATTAGAAAAACTCGACTCTACGGGTATCGTTTCTCTAAACTTTTCTCATTCTATTATAAAGCAATTACCGATCTTATATTGTAATATACCAATACAGACTCCACATTAATTTTGAATGTTGATATGTTGACTTTTCAACACGTCCGTAGAAAAATTACTATTTTCCTATAACTGTACGATTTCTTTGTTATTACGTAACTATAATTGCCTTGGTTACGTATGGAAAGTAGATGAATGCAGACCAAGTGCGTTTCCGAAAGCAAAGAAACACTAGAGCGGAAAGTGCTTCATTAAGCAACTGTAAAAAGTTTTTTTGAAGGCGATTTAAATTTCGCGCCAAGCGCGTAATTCATATTTTGGCCACAGACGCTTATGGAAGAAGATGCAGTGAGCCAGCGCTAGTAAATATGCAGTAGTATATTTTGACGTTTATAAACATAACCTTAAATTGCAGTATATCTAATCTGTACACAACTAATAAAAAGAACCGAACAAAGTAAAATATGTCGATAAATGGTTTTAAGTAAGTGAAATACATTATCTTTATTGTGTGTGTATATTATTAACATAGTTGTTACAGTTGCTTATATTGACATAATGTAAAGTGGAAACTTTTGTATTGTCTAAAGAAACATTGATTTCTTCCGTACCTGTTTATATTATTAACAATAATATTATTGACAACAATTTCGGAGGCTTTAGAAGTACCAGCAGCAGGTTGATTGTCATTGTCGAAAATAGATGCAACATTGCATGATCCGGAGCTTCAATTATCTTTGGAGGTATTTATGATAAAGAACAATCACTCACTATACTATTCCAATTTAGACGATTTTGAAGAAATTATCTTGACGTTAGAAAAATATTTTTAAATAACGTAGAACAATGTGCAAGCAATCAACAAACAAACCATAGCAACGCCGTAAAACATCGTTCTCGTGTAATATCATTAAATTTTTATAAATTTTGATAATATTTTAGTGATGTACTAAATCGCACAGTTGTAGGAAAAATGTCGTTTATAACACGTGCCGAAAAAGGTTACGTGCTCGTGCAGATTTCCGCACTCGGCAAGCCTCGTGCGTTAAACGTAACGAGCCTTTTTCGGCACTTGTTATAAAAATAACTATTAAATACTAATATCGTTTATCAAATTGGGATTTTGTTTTTCAATTCTTGTAAAACATTAAGACCTCTAAAGTGACCTTTGTTCGTCCCGCTAAACCGGCCATCTACGTTCGTCCTTCGCCAAGATCGGCCCTAACTAATAGACTTATAATTTTAAATCATACTCCAGTTTCAAAACATATCAATACCTAAATTAGGCTAATCAATATAAATTCACTCTACACGAAGTTTCCATCACATCAAAACAAAAACATCAAGAACAAGCTCTACACCACACCACCTGCATCCTCTGTTTCTATTGGCTGCCTAGGTGGTGTGTGTCAGTGACGTCACGCTGCGTATCGACCGCGGTGAGGTCCGGTGGCGACGTCACTGGGGGCGGGGGTGTGGCACGGTGGCGCCCTCGTCAAGGTGACCTCAACACAAGAAGTACACAACGCGTGTTCACGTTCGGTAGACAGTTGACGGTCGCTATCGTAAACTGCGTTTTTAAGCGATTGTTTGCAAATTTTCAAATCGGTTTAACACCGTTTAAAAAGGATTTAGTGAATTTGTGAAGAAGAAGAATTGGAGGGATGAGGCAAGCACGAGAACTTGTGAGTGATATTGTTCTTGTATAAATTAGAACTTTAGTTTTATTTGAATTATATTAGCTATTTTGAAATTCAAATATTTATATTACCTTTGCAGTTATATTAATAAACTATTGTAAACTACAATTTAATATTGCGTCATTGTTGTTATTGATCATAGATAATTAATTTAAGAGGAGCGTAAGTTAATTATATATTATTATGTTCATTTTATTTTTGAAACCAAGTTACCAAAACATAAAATAATACAAGAATTGTTTCAGGATTTTCACATATAAATGAAATAAATTAGTACAATTTAAATGATTAAATAAAAAAAATATGATGTCATATTTCAGCGGATTAAGATTATTTTTGCGCAAATGAACTATGTAAATTATAAGAAAATTATAAGTTAAAATATAATCATACTAATTAAAAAAATAATTAGGAATATATTTTATTAAACGAATTTATACTACTTACTTTTATGAACATTAAAAGAAAATATATCCCTAGGGACAGAATATAAATAGGATTTTAAAATAATTTAACAATCATTTGTTCTGTATTTTGATTTAAATTGCTCATGTTATGCTGTTGTACTAGATTAATAACAAAAATATAAATTGCATTACAAAGAGACAGGATTTGAACCTGGGAACTATGAACTCAGGTCATATGCTATAAAACAACTAAGCTATAATCGCCATGTGATTCAATATTCCATTTTTTTCTCTCTATTTTGTTATAGGCAACCTCGATTCGATGACTTTTTCATATACTGAAAGACTTGACATGAGAATCTTCTACAGTGACATTGTTATTTAAGCAGAATATTTAAAAATTGAAATTTCATACTTAACACCTAACTAATTATTTTTTATAACTCTGCACAAAGGGATATTAATTCTGTAACAAGGTGGATTGAGTTAGCTGTAGATATTTCGTTAGTTTGCTTTCCTTTTTTGTGCGATAAGATTCTGGAAAAAAATCTTATGGTGGCAACGAATGTGTGTGGTCCATCCATATATACCTTATTACTTTATGGGTCCATCTACATTCTTCAGCCGTATATTGCATCCCCCAAATACCACTTCAACCCCGCTCAAAAATGTAGCGTCTGTTTTTGAGCTGCAACAGAGTTCAGTTAAGTTTGCTCCCTCGGCCGGTCAAGATATGACCGACGTCGAATCCGTTTGCGCACTTTGCGCGTATTTAATTATCATTTAATTATTCTTATATGTTTTTAGTTCTATTTTTGTTATAATTTCATTTTATTATAGTTCGTTAAGTTAAATAAAGTTATTTGTTTACGGTGTGTTAAATTAAAATTATTATTAAAAAACAACAAGAACGTGATCCATGTACCGCACTTTACGTATCCATCAACGGGGGCTATATACCCCAAAAGCTCCTCCGTTAAGCCGGAACTGCTCAGACGCAGTTGTATCCTATACTCCAATACAGTGGTTTTAAAAATTTTCGAAGCCATGACCCCCTTGGAGGCAAAACCACAAATAAATTTGTTCGCGACCCCCTTTTTGCATTTAGTATGTAAAATCATAATTTTGTAATTTCCTGTTTCCCTAATTGTTTTAATCAAAAAAAGCTTCAAATGCAAGTTTTAGAGCATAAAATTCTGTATCTAAACCAATAAACAAAAATAATTTTGCATGCTTTGTAACGGCAAAAATTACATCTAAAAATGACGAAAGTAGCCTCAAAACTATTGATTCCCGTGGAATTGAAACAAAATTAAACAAATGTTTGACGTTTAATTTGTCAAAATAATTTCTTTATTTATTATGTCATTTATTTTGACAGATTAAAAGTCAAATATTTATTTTAATTTTGTTTCAGTTCCATATCGATAGTTTTGAGGCTATTTTCGTTATTTTTAGATCTAATTTGTGCCGTTATGAAGCATATAAAATTTTGTTTATTGGTTTAGATGCAGACCTTTATACTCTAAAACTTTTATTCAAAGCAATATATTTGTTGGTTTGTGTGCATAACCAAATTTTTGGAAATGTCCTTTTCCTTACATCGTATTCATTGATTCGTAAATAAAAAACTACAAAAGATCTCAAAATCTTTTGTTTTACGTCACTTTTATAAAATTATGGAAATGTATGGAAACATGTAGTTGTATTGATAATAAATTACTTAAAATTATATTTAAAAAACTATTTTATTGTTATTTATTTTTAGTTTTTGTGGCACTCTGCCGTAGCAGATCTCAGTAAGTGATATATTTAACATACAGGCATAAAGTGCAGTGACCACTCATCAAATCACGGCCCCCAAAGATGCTAAAGAAGAGAGCGCCACCAGTGTAATTTTATTGACTTCTTAATCTTAAGTTAGATTAGGTCTGTAACAGAGCTGGGCAGTAGCTAGCTACTTTTGTAGCTTAGCTACTAGCTTAGCTACATTTACCTTAGCTGTAGCTGTAGCTTAGCTAACTGTGAAAAAATATAGCTGTAGCTTGTAGCTAGCTACTTTTTTCTATTAGCTTAAAAACAACTGAAGCTACTTTTAAAGCTAATTTTTAAGCAGAAACCCACACAAAATAATTATTTGTTGCCGGTTCTAACTGGCTCTAATACGCAAAAATACACAGTAGGTGCCAGATGGTATTTGCTATTTTTGATATTTATGTACATAATAGTAAATTAACAGTCATTATAACAAAAGACTGATATATGACAATGGCAAATTTAATTATTTCACAATAATTTTAAAAAGTAGGTAGCTCTAAAATTGAACAGCTACTTTAACGAAAGCTTTTAGCTGTAGCTTAGCTATATTTTACAAAATATAGCTAATAGCTGTAGCTTAGCTACTTTTTTTAAGAATAGCTGTAGCTGTAGCTTAGCTACTTTTTTTAAGTAGCTTGCCCAGCTCTGGTCTGTAATGTAGTGACTACTAAACTATATAAAAATTACGGTTTTTAACCGCTAATTAGCTAATTAATCGATTCTCAGAATTTGTGTGTGTAATTAATTTTATTTTGTAACACTTTTCACTTTCTGTATGGTACTAAAAATTTAATTAGGGAAAATGTTAAGTAGATAACATTATAGAAAATTCACCTTGAGCAGAAATATACTGTATAAATTATGATTATCGGTAAACAAACATAATTCATAATAACCTTTTTGTGTGGGTTTGGGAAATTTATGATGTGATATTGTAATAATATAATTGTAAATTAAGTGCCACGACCAACAGGAAAATAAAATAACTTGCATATTACTCTGTTACACATATGTTACATCGATATGGTGTACAGCATGGTATGCGATAGAAAAAAAGAAGTAACGTTTTGTTAACGAAATTCAAGAGTAGAATGGGTTCCAAAACTATAATCGAAATAACAAGAATTACTGATAAAAACATAAAATATATATACGAGTAGATATTAAATTATGACTATTAGCAAAAAAAAATATAAGTAAAAATAATGTTTTAGTCCATAGACATAGCGATTAAAAATATAGTAACATAAGTATTGAAGCGCGCTCACTGGCTCCTTTTTTCGCGCGGAAAATAAGAGACGTGTGGAGTAGAATGTAACTAACTTCATTGAACTGTCATTGGGATCAGTCATACTTGTTTACTTTGGTTAGCTGTTCTTTTTTACTTACTAGAAAATAAATAATCACAGTACAACACAAAAAAATCTCTGCGGCAAATAAAACCCCAAAATCATAGACAAGAAAAGAGAAGACAAATATAACAAAATCAGTAAATGTTTAACAGTTTCTTTTCACATTTTTGTCTAACATCATCGTTATCTCAAACTGTTTGTCATATATATATATATATATATATATATATATATATATATATATATATATATATATATATATATATATATCATCACGCCTTTTACCCATTACTGGATGTGGTGTACCAGCCGTCAAATCACGGCCCCCAAGGAAGTTAGTGGAGGGAAAGTTACAGGGGTAATTTTAATGTAATGAAAATTGTTTGTCGGTTGTAGAAATCGAACCGAGGTTCACAGGATCCACAAGCCGACTTGATTCCACTGAGCCACCAACCCCATATCGTATACTCGTATATGTATATGTTGTATATGTATTAATACATCCTTTCATTGGACGTTCAATTACTAAAAAAATATTATTTTCAACATATTCAGATTATTTTTCAAGAATTCAATCGCACTCTTTGAATGAAACAAGTGAAGTACCACTGAAAGAAACTTGTGATGGCACAACCAAAATACAAAACTTCAAAAAATCATATCTCCTCTAATATAAGGAATTTTTAACCTTTAACCATTGATCGTCATAGTTTATCCCGTAGTTTCATAAAAAAGTAAATGAAACTCTATTTTTAAGCTTCACTGTAAAATGTGTAACAAATTTTCCTATAAGGAAATACTTGATGGAATAGTGGCGCAACTATTTTCATATAACAAAAAGTTAGTTCTTCTTTTCCATTACACATTGTATTATAGTGGACGCAAAGATATAAGGAATCGAGTTGACTTCTTAATAGGTGGGTTTTACCGGCCTCAGCGGGGAGTCTGGCTACAGTTAACAAAGGGGTGCATTAAGTAGATTTGTCACAAAGTTAATAAAATTCTATTTCAGGCTCATATTCTATTATTATCCATGTTATTATATTATTATTGAACACTGTAACATGACTTTTGACTATATTTTAAACTATAAATATAAATAAATACATAAATAAATAATAAAACATCTTTATTATGTTAACAGAAATAAAATAATTATAATACGGCTCTGTTTCTTTTCACATTTCTAACAGTTTAATCCTGGGATAAGCCTGTACTAATTACATGCTGTGAGGGGCGTCTAAAAGTCATTTTCTTATATCTTTGCGTCCAGTTATATACGTTATTTCGGTTTTAAGTGAAATAAATTGTTTCGTTCGCACATACCTGGTGAAATATAGATGTAAACGGGGCGTATTTTATGGCAACTAAAAGTTTATAGTAGGCAATATTACTTGGAAATATCAGGTAAGAGATATGGAATAGATTTTGAATTATGTGTACACCGCTCTTTAGCTGCGTACAATCGTGCCTATAATATATAGTAAATTTAACTGGAGTCTACAAAATGAGAATTCATCCGTTTGAAATAATAACAACCATTATAGAGTTATACTGTTATACGCGACAGTATGCCAAGCTCTGGAATGCGAAATTATTGCAGGAGCTGTATAAAACGGTTCTGCGCTTATAAATATTATACTATTAGTGTTAAGCCGCATTCACATCTCGAAATTTGGTGAAATTTGTAACACGTAAAATAAAATAATAAATATATCATCACGCCTTTTACCCATTACTGGGTGTGGCACTCTGCCGAAGCAGATCTCGGTAAGTGATATATTTATGCGTGTGAAGTGCGATTACTAGCCTTCAAATCACGGCCCCCAAAGATGTTAGTGGTGGGGGAGGCCACAGGGGTAATTTTAAATTGGTGAAAATGTTTTGTCGGCTGTGGGGATCGAACCAGGGTTCTTAGGATCCACAGGCCGACTTGATACCACGTAATTTCTGTAAATGAACTTCTTGCGTTCACAACTCGAAATTTATGTAATATCGACATCTATGATTATTATCTTACTACTTTACGTCTATTATTATATATTTTAACTTTTATGACGTTAAAAAAGCTCAACAAGTTTTGACAATTTTTCAAAGAGAATTCGTTCTACTTGTACCATCGATGAACTTTATTTGCAGAACGGTTTCTAAATTTGTTTAAAAATTTTGGAGTTTGCAAACTTTTGTAGAAAGTGAAATTTGTGAGCATCAAATTTCAGAGCTGTGAACGGATACATACAAAGCTATATGTTAAACTCTACTAATTTCACCGAAGTTTACCAAATTTCGATACGTGAATGCGGCTTTATCCGTAATACATGAATCGCTCAGCCGACCAATACTAACTGCAATAGACCAGTGGAATAAATACAATTTCACCGTGGCGTTCTGTCGAGAGTACAGTTGTACCACTGTTATCCCACTTCGCTTACAAGCGGCGAGAAATCGCTACATAGTAGTAGCAAAATTAACAAACATCTGCACAGAGCAACACTATTCGTTGTGGAGCGCAGAGATATTTTTGCAAATATTATATAGATGTGCGATAATGAAGCACAAAATAAAGCACTAAAGTTAAATTTATCAGCGGAAACTTAAGAAAAAGAATTAAAATACTTGAATCGAGAGTAGCACATTGCACAGATGCGACGTTCATGGTTTATTATGTAACAGCACGATTGAGTGGATTACTCTCCCTTTCCCCTTTGGCATTCTTTCTTGGCAACGACAGTAATGTATGTACTATTATTTTATTTATATTACTCTTTACAATAGGAACTTAATCCCAATTACAGTACAGGGTTCGGAATCACCGAGCCGCAGTGTGGTAGTTCATATATTTTTAGTTTGAGTGAGATTCGAACTCGGGATCTTCGGATTTAAATTCTGTAATGTTAGTCACACCACCGTACTGCATAAACGTCTCTTTAGTTACGAGTGTGTAAAAAACTAGTATTCCAAAGAGTTTTTAAAACGAATCCAATGCTATATTTTTTCTACAACCGCAAATTAAGACAAAAAAGTAGTTTTATTTATTATTTTAAAAGTAAAGCCTTGTTTCCACCTCTAACATAGTCTTAGTTTTAGTTTCTCGACATAATCTTGAGACTTTGTCATATGTGAATACAGCTGAGCGTTTCCAACTACTGTTTTAGTCTCAGTCTTTGTCGCTGCGCATAAACACAAAGTTTGGCTTCATACTTTCCACATAGCCTTTCGTCGCTGTTCTGTATGAGAGAGTTAGCTGCGGTAATGCTATCTCTTGTTATGTCATTAGGTTTATGTGGGGAATACGATAAATATAGACAATAGAATAAAAATAGTAATAATTTCAACTGTAAAAAAAATAAAAATTACTGGATTAATAGCAACAACAAGCATACTAATTAAAGCTAAAATAAACTCTGCGAATACAAACCAAAAACTTTATCAGTCTGTTGTATTACCAACAGCCCTATATGCATCTAAAAAATGGGGCAGTAACACAGCAATAAACATGGAAAAAGCTCAAGCTAACTTTTTTAAAGCTATATACTATCTACATAATACGACTCCACATTATATCCTAAGAAGAGAACTTGGTCTTCCAAATTTGGAGGTCATAATTTTTGAAAAAATGCTAAATTGGTGGCACAAGCTACTAATGGCTAGTGATAACCGATACATAAAAATCTGTTATAAACAACTTCTGGTGCTCAATGCCAATGATAAGATCAATCAGAACCTTCAAGTTAAGTACAACTGGGCTAGAACTCTCCAAAACATGATCGATAAAGCAAATTTTCGTTGGGTCTGGGATGAGCAAAGCGCTATAACCTTAAACCTAGAGTTAAGCAAAATGGTAATAGCCTACAGAGAAGCCCTTTATGAAACCGATGGCCTGAGAATAACCAGCTCCTGTTACAACATTTCCTATAAATCCTTGGACTATAGTCAAAACTACCTCTCCATAAACCTCCCTCTCCGTGTCCATAGACTCATCATCCAACTCAGAACTGCGTCCACTAAAACCCCCAGAATCAACTACAATAACTGCTGCCACAAATTCCAGCAAAACGAGATCTGCTCATTGTGCAACACGTTTGAAGAAGACGACCTGAGCCATTTCATCTTCCGCTGTCCACTATTCAACGCCCTTCGTCAACAACACATCACGAAGCATATTGCCAGATGTCCACCTGAAGGATTCCTTGCCACTCTATTATCAAATATTAATATTGAGAAAGCATATGATATTTATAATTATGTTCATAATTCGTTGAAAATTCGTAACTTTATTTGTAATAACTAGGCAATACACACGCACTCTGTACCTATCTCTTTGTATAAGCTCTGCTTAATAACAAATAAACTTATTATTATTATTATTATTATTAATAGCAACAACAAAACTAACGTGTCAAAAAGAAATTATTTAGTTGCTGTCATTTTAAAATTTATTTCTTTTCTTTGATTTTGTAAGTATAATTGCAATTCAATCATATTTTAATAATATAAAAATCAATTTTGAAATTTAAATTACTATATTCGAAATATTCTGTTTTGTTCACTACAAAAATGTCTCAATTTTTAAAAATTATTTTGGAATTGTATAAATTAATTAAACTAGTGCTTAATTTTAATAGTAATTACTGTTCCTCATTAATAATTTTATATAAATTTTAAAGTATTTCAAATAGTTTTATACAATTATTTTCTCATTTAAGTGAACAAACCTTTACTGGAATATTGAATTAAGGTTATGTTTATGTTAGGAGCTGGTAATGGCTGGAATTTTTCCGACATAAACAGAAACAAAAAACCAAAAACAAAGACTAAAATAGAGACTATGTTAAGTTGTGAAAACGTAGCTTTAGACTAAGTTACAATAACAGATACAGAAAACTAAATTCACGCCGTGACTAAAATATGCGAAGCCACAGCTTGTCAACATGTAATTAAGATGTTATTTAGCGCCATGGAAACCAACACGTTAAATGACATTTTAATAACGCAAGTAAAAAATATATATATTAAAATGATTCAGTTAGTAAGTGAACATAATTGAAGAGCAGAAAAAAATAGTTAAAATTAATTAGTAGAAGAGAGGACGCCAAATTTTAACCGTCATCTCAATCTCAAAACTCATTGAACTTCCCATAGCAGCTAGTAATAATTAAAATCAGTGGTTCCAAACTATTTGACTTGCGTGCTTCCGACCCAAATTTTTTTAATCAAACTTCTTCATGACTACCCAACAGGAGTGTCAAACAGGCGGTCCGCGATGCTTCAAAGAAAAGTACAAGAAAGTTAACAATCTAATAAAAATAAATTACAATAAAAAATATTCTTTATTTTTTGAGTTGTCAATCATTATTAGGCAGATTCATAAAAAGAATTAAATTTGAAATTATAGTTAGTGCTTCATGCGTCACATTTGATTGTATTTTGTCGTCGTAACGCTTGATGCCATAATTATTAGTTATTTTTATGAATTAATAACGCAGTTTACATTGGAAATTAAAATGGTTTTAATGGCTAATCTGTTTTATGAATCTGCATGTGTACTAATAATTTATGTCTTGAAATGACAGATTAAAAGAAATTGTTATTATTAATTTTGTATTTCTGTATTTATTCCTTCACTTGCCTTCGATTCTACAGAAATTTGTGCTGTTCCTTAGTATAATTTTAGAGGCCATTGACACCCCTGCAATACAGGATAACAATGATATTTATTATTATTACTATTATAGTACTAATATACGTATAATAGTTATTTAATGATTTTGACGATTTAGAAAAAAAATGTTTACGATTCAACAAATATTTTCTTAAGGACTCGAGGTTTGGAAACCACTGATTTATACTTTCATGTATTGTTTGTAATAGGTATCTCACATGCCAGAAATAATTACTTTACCTTATCAGTGATTAAAAAAATTAGATGATATCTTGTACTACTAGGTATTTGATTTCGAAATATATTTTCGTGAAATACAAAATGTATATTAATAGTAAAAAAAATTGGCATAATAAATAGCATTAATTTTTATCTTATTTTAAATTACGAATGATTTTATATGCATTAATTTATTTTATTTAAATTATGAATTAATTCTGCGACCTGTACCTATTTAAACTTTTATTTCCTATGGGTCAATATTCTGATTCTGTAAACATTTTATGTGACAGTTTTCAATTGATCAATTTATTGAATATTCGACATACAGCAGAATATACAAGTAAATAATAAATAATAATAAATAAGTAAATGAAAAAATTGTAAATATTGATTGACAATTATAATTAACATAATTACCTACGTTTTATTTGTAAATAATTACATTTACTGGTTTTAATTATTTCAAAATTTCAAATTTAGTTACATAAGGAAGCTTTAGGGCAATAAAATAATTCTAAAACTGTATAGTAACATATATATTTTTGAAATTTAATATAATTACAACAATGTTTCATTACTTTGTTTAATTAGAAATGTAAATACATATAATAATTATATATTCATACATAATATTGTGCTATATCCCATCAAATGAGGTAGCACGAACGCTAAAACAGTGGCGTACTTAGGGGAAGGGGGGCGATGGGTGCGGTCCGCACCGGGCGGCACATATTTTAGGGCGGCATTTTTTATATTGTTCACTTCATAAGTTTACTATTCGATTTCCACGAATTATGAATTACTATATGATTTCGAATATTTTTCTTCATCGTCAAGTCAATGTAGGGTTGAAAATATTATCTCGAAAAATTCCTTTATTACTGCCTAATTGAAATATGCCATCCAATGGTAAAAAAGTTTCCCACCTATAGTAATGGGTAAAAGTCGTGATGATATATTTATTTTTATTGGAGTAGGTGTAGACCTTTAAATATAAGTTTTAGGTAGTATTGGTTTGCATTAAGGTCAAAAATAAATTTAAACAATTTTATTATTGTTAAATCAATAAAGCTTCGGACGTTTCGAAATGATGATATGCGTTGCATTTCGAAACGTCCGAAGCTTTATTGATTTAACAATAATAAAATTGTTTAAATTTATTTTTGACCTTAATATATTTATTTTATTTTTATTTTTTTATTTATAAAAACCACCATTTGATTGACTTAGAAAGGGCGGCAAATTGGAGACCGCTCTGGGCGGCAAAAGTTCTAGGTACGCCACTGCGCTAAAATCATTCAAAAAATATTCAAAAAATATTCATGAAATAATCAGTCCTCTCATCCTAACACACCACCCTCGCTTCAATCACATTCATAGTTCCATCCATACAAGTTCATTCGTCACCCAACAAACCTTAAATCACATCCATCCAATCACTCCTACATACTTTTCATTCATCTTTCGTCAACGTATGTTTCATATGCTCAAAATATCTCATATTACTCACGTTCACTCCTCTAACAACGAATCAACAAAGATTAGAAAAAAGGAGAGCCAACAGTTTGCGCTTGTATTTGAAAGAAAATTTCATACAATTGCAATCAGATACTCCAGTGTAAGAAGTGAAAATGAAACAAAAAGATAAGAAAGGAAGGAAGTATCGCCCTACGTTTATTTTTAAAGTGAATTCGACACAATTGCAGTTTAAGGGATTAGTAACTATTAGAAATCTAATGGGATGGCTAGCTCAGTGGTATGAAGTCGGCCTGTGGATCCTAAGGTCCCTGGTTCGATTCCCACAGGCGACAAATTTTCATAATTTGAAAAAGCTATCCCTGTGGCTCCTCCACCACTAACATGTTTGGGGGCCGTGATTTGACGACTGGTAACCGCACTTCACGCGCAAAATATATCACTTACCGAGATCTGCTTCAGCAGAGTGCCACACCCAGTAATGGGTAGAAGGCGTGATGATATATTTTAGAAATCTAAAGAAAAGCAAATTTTCAAGAATTTTTTTGCAGCTTCTTTATTTGATATGATCATACATTTTTTTTTTATAATGTAAGTGAGCTCTTCGAGTGTACAAAAAAAATTATTTTGCATTTTTTTGACTTTTATCCAATTTATAGATGGCGCCAAAGTTGAGTCCTTTAAAAATCCTTGTCCTATGGCGGACTGTTAATCTCAGGATTGGCAAGTCAGAAATAAAATATTCTAAAGGCATTTTAAAGAGGAAAGTGTCTCACACAATAATTCACCACCGTTAATGAAAAATCGATAAAAAACAAAAAATGGCGGACTTTTAAAACAAATTGTGAAAAAACGACACTTTTTTCTTCCTTTTTTCTTGCACCAAAATATTATTTTTTTAATTTTTTGGCTAAATTGTGGTGAATTATTGTGTAGAATAATTTAATAAACAGAACGCGCCAAGATTGATTAAAATTGGTTTAGTAGAGCCGGAGATTAACTGTCCGCCGTTTGAAAAAAATGTCATTTCGAGATTACACCAGCGAGCGCGCGAGCGCTTGAAGTTCTTCTATACTAATTTAACTTTCGAATTTCTCAAAAATATTTTATGAGGTGACTTTAGAAGGTGTAAGCAGTTGAAAAATGTAAAAAATAAAAAATCGATATTTTGAAAATTCTAATAGGTACTAGTTAGTCCCTTAACACTCTTTGTAAGAACTAAAAACGAATAAAATATATAATAAAATAAGTGTTACTCTAGGCTTGTTTTTGAAACTTGACTTCTACACAATTGCACACTCAGATCAGAAAACGAATTAAAAGATAAGAGAAGAAGGAGTGTATTTATAAATACAAAAATTCTATCAAAATACATAATTGATTTTTTACGTTGCCTATCTGTACATACATACGTACTGTACTGTATTGGGATTTAGTTCGTGTTATAGAGAGTAGCATAAATTAATAAATAATAGGGAAAGTATTGCGAAAGTACCGTATTTTACTATAAAACGCACCGGACGATAAGACGCACCTCAAATTTATAAGATGTTTTTTAGAAAAATATATTTTAATGTTACTTTCGGATCATAATTTTTATTTATTGTTAACATAACTCGTACTAGCAATATTCAGTTCATCTTCACTCTCGCTACTATCACTCGTCTCGTTAATGTCACCGTTCGTATTACTTTCGTCTGAACTATTGTTGTCACTCCTTTCAAAAACTGCGTCATCTTCAGTAGGTACCATCTATAGCATTTTTTGGGACTATAAAACGTACCTCAAATTTAGAGACGATTTATTAAAAAAAAAATATTTTAATGTTACCTTCGGACCATAAGACGCACCCAAAATTTGAGTCCATTTTTCTATGTAAAAAGGTGCGTCTTATAGTCCAAAAAATACTGTAATTTTTCTCGATCTCTAGATATTTATGAATCTTCATGTTTTAGACCCTACTGAGTTAAAAAAATATATACTCGTATATACCCAAAAAAAGTCGGTCCGTGTCTGTCTGAAATCAGCATAACATAAAAATGGGGTGAGGGTTTAGATTGAAACTTTATATCTACATTTTTAACGAAACATATTAGGTTAAATTTATTATTTTCATACTTGTATGCAGAGCTGGGCAAGTACCAGGACCAAAGTACTAAGTATAAGTACCAGGACTAACCATGATCAGTACTTGTTTCGCAGTGCTTTTTTAAGCAAAGCTTGAAAATACTTAGGTAAAGTACCAGGTACTTAAAAATAAGTATTTTGCAAGTACCAGTATTGGGTATATTCGTATGAAATAGTTTTTCTGTTATTGTTATTTATTTTAATAACAACATATTCTAAATATACATTTTAAAAACATGATTTTTTATTTAAAAATAAATAGGTACATGCAAAATTTAGTATGTAGTCGGAAATTACAAAAAAATCTGTCTCATATATAAAAATAAACATATATATGTAATACTAGTGTACATAAATAAAAATGTACATAGTTCATAAAGTAAAATAAATATATCATCACGCCTTCTACCCATTTCTGGGTGTGGCACTCTGCCAAAGCAGATTTCGGTAAGTGATATATTTTGCGCGTGAAGTGCGGTTACCAGTCATCAAATCACGGCCCTCAAAGATGTTCGTGATGAGGGAGCCACAGGGGTAAATTTAAAATGGTGAAAATTGTTTGTCGCCTGTGGGAATCGAACCAGGGTTCTCAGGATTCACAGGCCGATTTCATACCACTGATAACCCTTACATATTCAAGGGTTAACTTTCAGATTACTTAATTAAATAATATGTAATATATTATTACAACAACAAAAAACAAAAATATACATGTCTGTGCTCCTCACGTTCACGTCACAGTACAGCACAATAAAAAAACTGCATTAACCGCAAACTCAAAGTACTTCAATGTTTCGAAATATTTCAGTACTTTTCGTGATTTTAGTAATATTGACGTACTTCATTATTTGAAAAGTACTTCAATATTTTTTACGTTTACTATCCAAAAATGTAAGTCTTAAGTACAAGCTGAAATTTAGTACTTAAAAATTTCAAGTATTAAGTAACACTAAAATAAATATACTTCAGTATAAGTATTAAGTACTAGAAGATACGAAAAATTGGTACTTAAGTACTTAAGTATTGCCCAGCTCTGCTTGTATGTAAGAATTAAAAATAAATATATTACCCACTACTGGGTGTGGCAATCTGCCGTAGCTAACTTCGGTAAATGATATATTTATGCGCGTGAATTGTGGTTAACAGGCGTCAAATCACGCCCCCTAAAGATGAGAGTAAAGGAGGAGCCACAGGAGTAATTTTAATGTGATGAAAATTGTTTGTTAGCTGTGGGAATCAAACCCGGGTTGTCAAATCCACAGTCTGACTCGATACCACTGAGTCACCTACCCCATATACCTTCATGTGATAATTTTATATGAATTTATTAGTTCGCACATCTAACAACTTTTTAATTTTGGCGCCCTAGGCACGTTTCCCTCTGCCCCTGTCTTTCCACGCTCTTGCTATTTGGTATAAACCGTTATCCTTAATCAAAAATAGGAAGGATAGTAGCTGGTAGGAAAATTGCTGAAGGTCAGTGACCGCTGACGTCAGAACAATCGATATTTTGAATTAGATTCATCTATCTAATGCTGACTGCTGAATTTTTTGTCAGTTGAAAATCTATTTATATAGAATTATTATTCTGAATACGCTGTCAAATTATAAATGAATGTATCAAAATGTATCTATACCTCATTTCTTGTAAAAATGCAGTAATTCACTTTCACATACATACGAACACAAATATAAACTAAACAAAATTGCATGGAATGATGTAGCAAGAATTCTTCTAACATTAATTAAGTATTCATCCTGTATTTAATCTTCACCAAATATTCCTATCTTGACACACTATTTTTACTTCATTCATATAAGTTCCGCATACTGGGAATCATTTGTTCACGTAACAAATCTTTAAACATATTCAACCATTTCAAGGTCGTTTGAAATAAATGTATACAATATTTTTATTAATACGATAGCTAATTGAGTAATGTGGAAGTAACGTGTATTATTTTCTCTCACGTTTAATCGCACAAGGGAGGAAATGCCACTTTAGTCCAAAATTATACATAAGATTTTTTACGATCATACTTTCATGTCATTTAAATAAAAATTAAATATATTTTTTGCGCCACTGTCTATCCTCCTATTCTGTAACTCGATTATTATCTATTACTGATCGATTAGGTAATAACAACCCTTATTTTTCATAATTACTCTATATATTACCGCCATTACTGCATTCTGTGACTAAAATCATTTACTCTATTATTTATATTTTATTTCTATGCAATTTAATTTCGAACAAATCTGCCAGTATATATAAAAAAATAACTACATTTTTTATGAAGTTGCCAGTGAACTGCTATTATATATTTTTTTTTAAATAACAGCTGCGTTTATAAGAAAATAAAATGCATGAATATACCTTTAAAATACCAGGATAAATTATTCTGGTCTCAAAATACCAAAACTGTGATAATCTGTACAACCATGAAAAATAAAAATAGTCATTAATTTATTAATCATTAACAGATAATGATGCAGTAACAGAATATAGGGGACTATTTAAAAATGAAAATTTATTTAATTATTTCATCCACAATTCATATATAATAAAGACATTATTACACTGATTTCAGTTGAATTATATGGCTGATAAAACACTAGTGTTTTATATTCCATAAAACACTGTAAACAACTTGTTACTTAGGAACCACTTCATGATCTACCGTATTTTGTGAAACTATATATGACTGAATCAACGTAAAACGTTACGACCAATCTTCTTCGATACCTATAATTATGAGTTGTGGATAAAATTCTGTATTGCACTTGTGTTTTATTGGTATATAAAACACTTAAGAAAAAAAATCTGGTGTGGGCACCACACGACTTTCTTATACACAACATATATAATATTTAGAATATATGTTATTAAACATGTAATTTAGTTTCTTTCCGAAAGAAGACATAGATAACTAGATAAAGCGAAAATTAAAATTTACGTTTTTTGTTTCTAATGCTATGATTATTGAAATATATGATTAAATATAAAAATTAGTTTTTCTCAAAATAAGACGCATATACCGGAAAATTGCAAATAACATTTTATGTTTCGAATATTTTTGGTAACATCTTTTATTTGAAACTTTTTTCGTAACTGATTCCATTTTTGAAATAAATGGAATTTATTGTTTTGTGTGTCCAGTAAACTTCCTCTTCCGGTTTTTCAATTTCATTCAAAATCAACTCAGCTCTTCGTATTTTCATGAAACTTATAATTACCAAGTTTCGTTAACAAATCTTATCACGTTCATGAGATATTGCACATACGGACACACATCCATCCATCCACATACACACACACAGACATCATTGGGAAAATGTTCAAAACGGATTCAGTGGACCTCAAAACACGTATTTCCGCGAAAATTTCGTCAACGATTTTTTCACGATTCCAATACTTCCTTATACTGCGTATAAGAAAGTAATTAAACACTCGACCTTCAGTCTCGTGTTTAAACTTTCCTTGCATGTGTAATAAATAACTATTATTCTGTCAGAATATTGATAGAGCGAACGCGACATGATTGTTTCTACAGTGACCAAACAACAAAACATTTGTCACTAGTTTTACAGAGTAATCAGTTGGCTATTAAAATAACTATTTGGAATTAGTAAGACTGATACATAAATGTATTTCCTGTTGTTGACAGTGAAATTTAAAAGGCGCGGTTGTCGAGTGTGTAATGCACATCTCTTACATACTGTGACGTCACCCGAACGAAGGTTCGTCAATTCGAATCCACCTGTGGACAAAGTGTGATTTGTCGTATAAAAAAAATACAGTTATACATGTATTTATTAATCACACTCGGGCGCTATAAACTACTCGTAGTTACTTACACATATGCCTTATTAAATAATGTAACATTAACCTCGCATTAACTTCGAAAACCGGCAGTACGGCAGTGTAAAAAACTGCGGCTCGGTGTGCCCGGTAGGCTCAGGCCCGATTTGGGCTGTTGTGCCATTGGAAGAAGAAGATTTTTCAATTAAAAATGACGATGAAACGTCAAAATGACAGTTAAATAATAACTGCCACCGGAAGGGTATTGTCATGAAACGGAAAAGTATTGTGGGACTGTGGATTGGAGAACCCGAGTTCGATTCTTACAGCTGACCAACTTTAGACCACATTAAAAGTACCTGCCTTCACTAATATCTTTAGGAGCTGTGATTTGACGTCTGGTAGCTGTACTTTACGCGCTAAAAATATCACTCACCGAGATCTGTTTATGACAGAGTGCCACACCCAGTAAAGGGTGAAAGGTGTGATCATATTTGTATATTTATTTATTTTATCTTATTATATGGAGTATATAGTTGAGTGGTATTACGTCGGATTGTGAATTTGAGAACCTGGGTTCGATTCCCACACCTAACAACAATTTTCCTCAGATTAAAATTACCCCTGTAGCGCTCCACTAATATCTTTAGGAGTGATTTGACTGCTGGTAACCTCACTTCACGCGCATAAATATATCACTTACCGAGACCTGCAATGGCAGAGTGCCACACCCATTCATGGGTAAAAGCCGTTATGATATATTTATTTATAAAAATAATTCCACATGCCTGCACTTATTTTATGCTAAGCAGTTCTATTCTTGTTAAAAAAAATCCTTATTTATTGTTTTCTTATTACCGAGATCTGCTACGGCAGAGTGCCACACCCAGAATGGATAAAAGGCGTGATGACATATTTATATTTATTTATTTTATTGTTTTGTACCTAATCTCTGATAACAATACCTTATAATACTTACAATACTTTCGACCTCATCACAAAGCAAACTTGATTTATCTTTGCAAAAAACAGAACCTAATCTACCATTTCCGCTGAACGTTAGCCTCGGAAAAGAGACATACCATACAATTGAGGTTAAGCCATTATTTCATAGAAATGATAACATAAAAAGGTGTCAGATATCATATGTCTAGGCAATTTTTTTAGTCTACGCTCATGGCTTTAACTTGGGGCCTCACACGGTGATTAAAGGTACATGACCTTGAACATAATGTTATTTTACTGCACGAACTTTTTATCAATGTTATTGCAAAAATGATTCACGGTAGACGGCTGAGAAAAATATTTATTTTTGCAAAATTGTTTTATAATATTTTTTTCCTGGAAACAAGTCATATTTTACAAACAATATTTGTTGAAACATTAAAACAATAATAATAAGTTAATAGTTAATATATTAGAATGAAATATATGATCATATGTTTCGGAACATTTTTTGTAATTTATGCATATGAATTTTTTCGTCTAGCATTCGCAAGATTCAAGGTTTATTCAAGTTATAACTTTCACTTATATACTAAACTGTAGTACAGAATCAAAAGTCATAGTATCGTAGTATCATTTGAATCCAATCTTATCAAAAAGGATAAAAATAGATAGTTACGGGCGACGAAAAAATTAGTATGAAACTTCCATATCGAGCAGAATTTTTTCTAAGTGTATTTGTTGTTATCAGCTTGATATTCTCTTCTAAAAAGAACATTATTTTTAAGGAGGTGAGTCCCGATTAAATTTAAGACTTAACATCTTATTTAACAACTATTTTAATAAGTATATTATACGTAGTTATATGCAATTTATAAATTAGTACTAACGAATTTTTATTCGATAAATATAGGCTTTCATTTATTTCTGTACTTATTGTATCGTTTATTGATGTTTGTAGCACTAATATACAATGGAGGAATTAAATTCCACATTAATGCATTATTTTTTTGTGTGATTGTAAATAAAAATTAGTGCTGGAAAGACTGACGCAATACTGTTAACATGTGACTAATGCTTTTTGTCTCAAGTAATACCCGGTCGTCGATTTATCGGTGTGTAAATTAAATACAATACTTGTTTTATTTTTAGTTATAAAAAATATTATTAATATGCAAAAATATGGAACCTTGAACTATTCATTCAATCATTCATGGTAAAACGAATTGTGAAAGAGAAATGTGCATTTTTATTCATTATTAATATAATGCGGAAATAAATAAAATAACTTTCATATTATTATAATCTAATATTTTCTTGTAATGTATTTCTAAACATATTTTTTAATTTAAAAAAAGGAATCAAAAGATCCAGGGTTCTTGGATGAAGGCTTTGTTGAATTTATTACAATAAAATTTTATTTAGTTCATTTCAAAAAGACGACGTTTCGAGCATTCATTTGTGTTCATCTTCAGGTCAACACTACAACACTTAACCACGACTTGGTTATTTTACAATTTTAAATGAAGAAATATAAATAAGTTTACACGTTAAAAAAAAATATTTTAGGAGTATGCAAATTGCACACATCCGAGTCTCAACGGCGATTTTTTAATGTATTCGAGAATAGTTATTTTTATAACAAGTGCCGAAAAAGGCTCGTTACGTGCAAGTGCAGAATTTAACGGAAATCTGCACGAGCATGTAACCTTTTTCGGCACGTGTTATAAACAACATTTTTCCTACAACTGTGCGATTTAGTAAATCACTAAAATATTATTAAAATTTATAAAATTTATAAAATTTTAATCATATTACATGAGAACGATGTTTTACGGCGTTGCTATGGTTTGTTTGTTGATTGCTTGCACATTGTTCTACGTTATTTAAAAATATTTCACTAACGTCAAAATAATTTCTTCAAAATCATCTTGATTGGAATAGTACAGTGAGTGATTCTTCTTTATCATTAACACCTCCAAAGATAATTGAAGCTCCGGATCATACTATGTTGGATCTATTTTCGACAATGACAATCAAACTGCTGCTGGTACTTCTGAAGCTTCCGAAATTTTTACCAATAATATTACTGGTAATAATATGAACAGGTACGGAAGAAATCAATGTTTCTTTAGACACAAAAGTTTCCACTTTACATTATGTCAATATAAGCAACTGTAACAACTGTATTAATAATATACACAAACAATAAATATGCAGTATTTCACTTACTCTTTAAATAAAACCATTTATGGATATATTTTACTTTGTTCGGTTCTTTTTATTAATTGCCTACAGATTAGATATACTGCAAATTAAGGTTACGTTTATAAACGTCAAAATATACTACTGCATATTTACTAGCGCTGGTTCACCGTATCTTCTTCTTCCATAAGCGTCTGTGGTCAAAATATGAATTCCGCCCTCGGCGCGAAATTTAAATCGCTGTCAAAACAATATTCTTTTGACAGTTACGTAATGAAGCACTTTCCGCACTAGTGTTTCTTTGCTTTCGGAAACGCACTTGGTCTGTATTCATCTACTTTCCATACGTAACCAAGGCAATTATAGTTACGTAATAACAAAGAAATCGCACAGTTGTAGGAAAAATAATTATGTTTAACAAATGAATCACGTTAATATTAATAAATTTTATATAGCCGAAAGTAGAATAGAAAATACAATCCGAATGAATAAAAAATAGTATAGTTTATATTTAAATTTACAATGTTGATGTCCGGTTTAACCAAAAGTTCCACAATTAAATTTTTCCCCCACTTAAGTCAGAACTATTACACTTATTTAAATAATATCCTATAATCAATATATGTATCTGCCATAAGCTTTCCAAACACATTGTACATATATGGAACACTGTATTTATTAATGAAAATAATAATTACAAAAAATAGTATAACGAATCTATAGTACAATTTTACCCAATGGCGAGTTATACAATTGTCGTCACGTCGGGAAGACACGGACGGGAACCAACAGAAAGAGACATTTCGCACTAGTGAGAGAGTTAAATGACAGACCACGACTAACCAGAGTATACTTTCAACATTCGATGCAGATTAAATGACATGTTAAAAATCTAACAGGGCTGAGAGAGCCGATTTGTTACGCGTATAAAACAATTGTTAATGAGACGAAATAAACTATTAATATTACGCGCGATTTAATACAAGATTAAATAAAACTAAATAAGACGAACTTCTTGTAAAAATATATATTTAAAACATAAAATGAAATGCATAAAAATATAAATGGTAAAATTTACAAAAGTTATAAATTAAACAAAAGAAGTTAAACAAATTAGCCGACAATGGAAACAACAATAACGTATGAATAAACTAATCTTAGTTAAGTTACAAAATTACATGGTAAGACCTACATCTTGCACAGACGAGAGACAACTTGTCTAGTCAGAAGCCAATCTACCACTAACTAATTATTGTTGTTTCCATGGGATGTTCTGATAAATGGTAAGGGGCTGGTACCGTTGCGTTGCTGCAAATAAGCGTTCCCACACATGAGTTTTCATAAAAAACCTAGACGGGGTGAGTTACAAAGGTTAACTCTATCGGACCAGACGCTTAGCTTTAATTTTCTCAAATATGTCAATCCCGTATAACCAGACGTGACAATTTAGAAAAGCTATAAACTTGATAAATAATGATCGAACATATACACTAATAAATTTGATAAACAAAATAAACTCTATCAAGATAACGCTTAATTAGTCTGTATCTTTCGAAGCTGAGTTGATAGCGAAATATCATAATTTATAAACAAAACCAAATTCTGAATTGTCCGTTTTGTTATAAAAATATTCTCTAATTGATCATGGTCTATTTTGCTAATGCCAGATATATCTTGCTATGTTGTACCCTTCCATCTCTGCTCGGCGTCGCAGGTAATTTATTAATTAAAAATTATAATTGAAACCTTGTAAATTTAGAGGAATTTAAAACAAGTTATCTCTAATTTTTCAATGAATCATATATATTAATAATCTTTATCTTTAATAGGATATAATTTATCTCATATTTAAATCAAAAACGTTTTATTATCGAAAGAGAATTCTTGTGTTTAGTTCAAGTACCTTTTCCGCATGATGTATGATTTGCTTTTACTACAGACTTCTAGAAACTGACTTATGACTAACTGTAATTGTCAGACCAGTTCTTAACAATAATCTGATACTATATTTAATCATACGCTAGTATCTCAGGAATCCTTTTCTAAACATAAATTGTACTGGTACGACGGGCGTATCGTCACGTACGCATATAACTGGTGTAACTTAAGGCATAAGAGGAACAGAAATAATAACTGGAACGAAAAAAGTAATAATATATCAATCAATTTAAATAATAATAGGATAAAAAAATAAAATAATAAATATATCACGCCGTTTACCCATTTCTGAGTGTGGCACTCTACCGAAGCAGATCTCGGTATGTGATATATTTATGCGCGTGAATTGCGGTTACCAGCCGTCAAATCACGGCCCCCAAAGATTTTAGTGGTGAGGGAGCCACAGGGATAATTTTAAATTGGTGAAAATGTTTTTGTCGGCTGTAGGGATCGAACCAGGGTTCTTTGGATCCACAGTCCGACTTGATACCACTGAGCCATTACCCCATAAAAGAAAACTAACATAACCACTTACATATGTTCATAATGTAATTATAAGTTGTGTGACGAATGCAACTGACATTTCAAAAAAGTATTGTAGTATACAAGATTGGACACAATTAGAAACAATGCAAATAAAATAATTTCAGCAGTTTTACGACAGGTAAAAGTAAAAATAATTAATTCCACGAATACAAACTTTCCTCATCGCGTCAAAGAAAAGGAACTGTTATTTACTTTTTTTGCCAATTTGAAAAAATTAAGTATACATACGATGCATAAAACATATAACAAAAAGCATTTTTTTTTAATCGCAAAATTAGTAACATAGTTCTTGAAATGCATATTTTTAGTGTTACTGGCCGACACACAGTCATTTATTTGTTATTGTATAGTGAATAAATTGAATGTTGTAGGGTTTATAATTATAATTTAATTATTTGGGAATAGGTGGCTCAGTGGTATCAAGTCGGCCTATGTATTTTCATTTAGGTTCGATTCCCACAGCCGACAAACAATTTTCTCCATATTAATACTACCACTGTGGCTTCTCCTCCACTAACATTTTTGCGGGCTATGATTTGACGGCTGGTAATCACACTTCACGCACAAAATGTATCACATACCGAGATCTGCTATGGCAGAGTAATAGGTAGAAGAATTTAATTAATTATTAATACTTTAGAAATAACGATCAAACCAATGGTACTAAAAATGTATACTAAAGGTAGTACTAGCGTGAAAAAAATTTTTGCAGATCTGAATGAAATTTGGCGCATGTAAACATTGGATAGTCATACGCATCCTATTAAAATATGAAACACATTCGTCGTCTGTGAACAAATATATTCGCTTGAAAAGTTGAGTTCTTATACCTCTAAAAATTTGCAGTTTCATTTGAAAAACTAGTATGATGTTTTAGAACTATCCATGTATATTGTATCAGAAGGAGAAAGTTTTTTATCGTTTAGTAATGGATATATAGCCATGCAAAGCCTTGTTTTGAACGAAATATTCAGAATCCCAATTTATAATGGCAACACCACACGGTGGTATGGTATTTGAAAATTCACTAGACCAACAACCTGTTAACAATTCATGATATTCAAATCATAATAGGTATAAAATACTTATTTTATTCAATTTTTATATTTTTTTGAGCGTCAGTTTCGCCACTCGACAATTGATGGCGCCACCGTCATACTAGTACTACCTTAAGGTAAACTAGCCTAATTTTTAGTAAATGTATGATAAGCCGATAGGATATAATTGTTGAATAAATGGATAACTGGCTTTTTTTTTAAAGTCTTTATTAAGAAAAAGACGACGTTTCGGTTCTGATTAGAACCATTATCAAGTCTTGATTAAATGAAGTTAATTTACATTTTATAATTAAAATTTGCAACCGTATGGTTGAAGTACAAAAAAATTAATTTTGAGTTTAATATTACTGTTTGAAAGTGAAGCTTCACTTTCAAGAGTCAACAGATGACTCAATTTTGAAAAAATCTTTTTATTCTATATGCATGAATAATATACACTCTTTTTTTTCCCGAAGTATAAAAGCATTATAGAAATCTATATTATATAATGCAACAATCTATCCAGTACTGATAATTGTCGCATATATATCATGTAATTTTTTCTGGATTGATGCTGCTCCTTCTGCACTTCTCTCTTCTTTTATTTGTCAGGATAAATAATTAGACGAAGTACAGTGAATATGTACATCAGTTTTATTTAAATATTTACAATAATAATTTTCGACCTTTCTCGTCTCTCGCCGGATACACTAAGAAACTATTTACAAAGTTTCATGCACCCTTAACCATTCACACACGTCTCTTCATCCCTCACCTATTCTAATATGTTCTCACATCTGGCGTCACTCAAACAGACCCAGACACACTTGACCATAATTTATTGGTTTAAAAACAAACATAACCCCAAACATCCCATTCTCACAATACTTAATATTTTCCAAAACCAATAACCATAAATTAACTGAAACTAAACAAAACACATATGAAACAAAAACAGCCTAAATTAGAAATACTGCCATGTATGTATAGCTCGCAAAAATAGAAATGTAGGTGCATCGTGCGTCAGTGCAATGAAGAAATGCACTTTTATAACCTATAAAAATAGAAATACGCCGGAACAGTCACGTAGTAACACTTGCAAACTAAACCACATTCACAACCATTCAAATATAAATCCCATTATTATAAAATAACCAATCGGCAAATGGCAATCCGTAACTGCATAGACCATCACATTCCACATCTGCACACAAACGTGCATTTCCACACGCTACAAACATCAAACCTTGCAGAATCGCATTTCCCAGTATCCTTCCCCTTGCGCCACTTTCCCATAACCGCACTCTGCTGTCAGTTGTATGAAGCAAGGCCCACTATTCTGGTGCAACAACTCAACTCATGCCGGTGTTGCGCACCCTTGGAATGTCGATAGACTGGTGACGTAGCGGCGCGCCTCTCCTGCCAGCCAATCACAGAGCGGGGGCTCGACACGTCCCCGCCCCGCTCCTCGACGACCCACATACGGGCTGGCAGACAGGCGTGCACACATGCGCGGCCATTGGCGGCTCGTGAGAAGGGGATTTTGTCCAAGACGAAAATTTGTTGTGGTTTGGAATATCAGGATTGTACAAATGAATAAAGAATTTCCTTGTTTTGAAATTAATCTGCGTAAATTTTATTAGATAATATAACCAAGAATGAATTAATTGGAATTTGGAAATAAAATTAAAAATATTGCGTAAGGGATTTTCTAAAAATGTTGACTCATTGGATATCAAAATATTCGGATTACAGCGCGGAACACATTATTTATTTATTTGTTACTCTGCACAACAGGAACTTAATCCCAATTACAGTACAGGAGACATACAACTTATAGTGGATTCCGAACCACTCAAATATAATGGTATTTTTTTTATATAAGTAGATCAGCGAGTTTTACCTTGTTATCCATTGGGTTATGATTGCTTGTAACACATTTTATCCATTACTGGATAGTAAATCTTGGTAAGTGATATATTTTACGCAAGAAGTGCGGTTATCAGTTGTCAAATCACGGCCCCTCAAAGATGTCAAGGGAGGGGGAACCACTCGGGTAATTTTTAATGTGTGATGAAAAACGTATTTGGTCTTGATTCTGATTGGGTAAACAAAACGTCCAGATCAAGACATGTTTACATAAAGCTACGTTTCCACCTCTCAACATAGTCTCTTGTTAAGTTTTTGTTTCTCGTTTTTTGTTTCTGTTTTTGTCGGAAAAATTCCAGCCATTTCCAGCTCTTAACATAAACATAACCTTAATTCATTATTCTAGTAAAGATTTTTTCACATAAATGAGAAAATAATTGTATAAAACTATTGAAGTACTTTAAAAATTATATAAAATTATTAATGAGGAACAGTAATTACTATTAAAATTAAGCACTAGTTTAATTAATTTATACAATTACAAAATAATTTTTAAAAATTGAGACATTATTGTAGTGAACAAACCAGAATATTTCAAATATAGCAATTTAAATTTCAAAATTGAATTTTATATTATTAAAATATGATTGAATTGCAATTATACTTATAAAATGAAAGAAAAGAAATAAATTTTAAAATGACAACGACTACATAATTTCTTTTTGACATATTAGTTTTGTTGTTGCTATTAATCCAGTAATTTTAATTTTTTTACAGTTGAAATTATTATTTTTATTCTATTGTTTATATTTATCGTATTCCCCACACAAACCTAATGACAGATGACAAATACGGCATAGAATTGACTTTATATTGCAGCATAACAAGAGATAGGATTACCGCAGCTAACTCTCCCTAACAGAACAACGACGAAAGACTATGTCGAAAGTATGGAGTCTCCAAACTTTGTGTTTATGCACAGCGACAAAAACAAAGACTAAGACTAAAACAGTAGCTGGAAACGCTCAGTTGTATTCACATATGATAAACTTTCAAGGTTATGTCGAAAAACTAAAACTAAGACTATGTTAAGATGTGGAAACAAGACTTAATACAAACACTTTGTGACAGTCACAACGCTGAACCAATTTTATTATTTTATATTTAAATATAAAAGTTCTCATAAAATGAATAGAACATGTAACCAAACTATACGTCATGTTTATATGGAGGATAATTAGCTGTCACCTGTCACTATCACAAATTTTGTATACTATGTATATATGTCTTGATTTTGACATTTATGTGAGTCAATCAGAATCAAGATCAAATATGTCGTATACAACTACGCTGTAATTCTACTTTGAACGGATTATAGCACTGATCTCTATTTATTACTGGATTGCGTGTGGGGTAGGCCGCAGTGTGACTAATTGAACGTCGCCATATTGCGAAAAGTGTAGTCTCTCGGCCCGCGAGACAGCGTCGGTAGTGGCGGGAGTCGCTCGCAATTCAAATACAGTGACGACGAAAAAATGGTTGTTAATTGTGTTTTCTGAGGTAAGAAGAAAGGATCTGACAGACTCAGCTTCCACAAGTAAGTGAATTGTGCGTTTTATACCGATTAATTGTTTCATTTGTATATAAACGAACAAGCAATGTACATGACACAAATTAGATTAGTTTTAGGGTTAAATATTCAAAGTAAATATTTATCTAACTTGTACTTCAATTATCTTATTGAAGTTAAATCAAAAGGAGGGTTGATTTTTTCGAGGGAATCTGTTTTTATCGTATGCAAGACAACCGAACAATTTTTACTGAATGCGCTAAATGTGAATAACGGTTTGATTCCATCAGAGTCAGGTTTTACAGGGTTACTGTGTTCGAAAGTTTTGCATGAGCTCCTACAACCTCCATGCACCCTTTTCCCTACGTTCAATGAACATTTATTCGATAACTCGCCGGAAGAGACGAACCACGTATTTTATTTGACAAAAGTGATATGCGCAACGTACTTAAAAGTACGGTTTTTTGCTTCAACTAAAGTAGCCTCTGATCGTTTGACCGGTGAAAAGTTGAGACATCACTTGACTCGTCAAATAGTCTGGAGACATCAGTAATTACAAATACAAATACAAATTTTATATATTTATTTATGTATTTTCCATTTTCATCAAATTAATTTCACTATTAATTTACTGCAATGTTTTCCAAAAACATTTATTTTTGCTTTTTTATAACGCTTTTGTACCATTTTCAACTACGACTATTTTGAACTTCCCGCTGAAAGTAGGCCGAGAGACTACACTTTTTCCAATATGGCGCCTTTCTATTCGTCACACGCTTCTAACACGGTATACGCAATCCAGTAATAAATAGAGATCAGTGGATTATAGATATTTATAATGGGCGATGTTGATCTTCGAACGTCATTGTAGTTTATCGCATGCGGAACGACGTGCGTCACGGAGTTTGTCGCTATATCTGGTCTCAGTCCACAACTGAAACGTTCGTCATTTCTCACTACAGACGCCGGAATCATACAGATATTTTAGATTGATTTATTGATGTTACTCTGTACAACAGAAACTTTTTACCAATAACAGTACTGGGTTTTGACACACCGAGCCGCAGTATGATAGTTCATATATTTTTAGTTTGAGTGAGAGGTTCGAACTCGGGATCTTAGAATTCCCACAGCCGGCAAACAATTTTCATCACATTTACTCTTCCACAAATATCTTTGCGGGTCGCGATTTAACGGCTGGTAAACGCACTACACGCCCATAAATATTAAGATCTGCTATAGCAGAGTTCCACACCCAGTAATGGGTAAAAGACGTGATGATATATTTATATTTATTTTTTTTACAATACAGATAGTAGTATAGTAACTATAAAAGGTAAAAAAGTACCAACCCTATTTGGTGAGTGAAACAGAATTTAATAATTTGTTATGTAGCTAACATGGTATAGCTTTACAGTTTGACGTTTATCACGTGATCCAAACGTCAAAAGTCAAACAAATGTGGGGATCTGGGGAGAGAAGTATTGAAAGGAAAAAGCAGTTGTTCGATTCGTCATGGTGTCATCTCGCTCTTTCTACAAACTTATTGTTTTACACAAAATTGTGTGGAGAGAAGGTCTGCTTCGTGTCCGCTGCATGTAACGTCAAAATTATAAGTCCCCATTGTATGTTTTCAAACAAAAATTTACAGCCTAATTCTCAAAAGAGTTTTAGCAAATTCTAAATTTTGGATTAGCCAAATTAACCTAAGCCATATTTTCAAAAACGTTTAAATAAACTCTAATGTAATCATTTGGTTTATGGAAGTGATTTACATGAACATTTTCAAATAAAGGCAGAATTAGATTAACTAATCCAAAATTTAGGATTAGCTAAAACTTTGTTGAGAATCAGGCTGTAAAAGTTCATAAGATGCACATTTGACAACAGCAAACACCCAGCTCTATTTTTACTGATCAAATACTGAGATTTTTAAATAATAATGCACTTATAGTGGCGAAAATTGGAACTACGACAAAGGTACACTTTGCTACTAACCTAATAATTAAGTACTTAAAAAATATATAAAAACGAATAATAGTACAACTAATATTTATAATAAAATATGTAATAAAACTATAATTAAATAATATTATACTAAGAAAAACCTACACTATTAAAAGAACCTGTGAAATATTACTTAAATTTGTACTTAAAAGTTAAACACTAATATTAAAACTACAATGACAAAACACAACTTTATTCTCTAGAAATTAATAAAATACATAACTAGCAAACGCAAAATAAAAGAAGAAACAAAGAAATACAAGTGGCAGCAAAGGTATACTTATGGATATCAGCTAAAAGTGTACCTTTGTCTTAAGTTTGATATATCGTGATCAACGCCATCTCTTAGTAGAGTGATCAAAAGGAATTGTTACAGTTGGAAATACAATTCCGGAGATCTTTTTATTCCACAGTTGGCACAACACCAGGTAAAGGTGGAAATACTATTTGACATTTTAATAAATACAAATATGTTATATCAAGAGCCTGACAGCTAATAGAATTTTAACTTTTTAAGTAATAGAAATACTTGAGAAATAAATGTACTCAAATTTAAATTTAAATTTTCAAATGTCACTGTCAACAACAGGAAATGAATTTATGTATCAGGCTTACCAATTTCATGGTTTTTTTATTGCCAACTGTAACAATTCCTTTTGATCACTCAGTTGTTGAATAGCCGAACACTCGTATATTTGAACACAATTATACATATCTTCTATTTCAAAAGAGCGCCAACTGAAGACTTTTTAAGTCAATTTAAATAATGCGTTAATAATTTGTATGAATAGATGAATAACAAGAAAAAGTAGAAATTCCCATTCAAGTGATTACTTAACTTACGATTAATTTAAATTGGAAAGAACTTGGTTTGGTATTCATGTTACAAACGATATAACAAAAATAAACAATATTCTAGGATTATTTTTGCTGGAAATAACTAAATAAAGAATAGATAAAAAAAGGTTGATGACAGTATTGATAGTATAAATTTCAGGAAAATTTATCCTTTCGAAGAAATGACATGTACGTTTTATATTTAAACATGCACGAAACGATAAATTTTGCTTAACTTACAATGGAATTTAATTAAATCTGATGAACAACAATTATTATTATGACGAAATTTGTTACTTAATAAGTTAAAATATTTTCCAAAATAATTTTTGAATGTCATTCTCAAAGATTATCTGAAAAATGGGTGTTTTCTTTTAAGGCCAACAATAACGACCAAACTTGACGTAACCGATAATAAATTATAACTTTTATTATGTATACTTTTTAGTTTTACGATAAAATTTGCTGATAATAACTTATATTAGTAGGTGCATTATCACGAAAAATACAATAAAATAAAGTCTAGACGCCTACATTTTTACACTTTTAGTTTCACTTAACAAACAAGATACGAAAATTTAACAGCATATCTGATAGTAATAACAAAATTTCTTATCATTTTACAGTAAAGAAAATTCCATTGCCTTAAATTTTCTTAGTAAATTAACAATCAACGAAAACGTGGTAATGTTTGAAAGTTCAATGCTCTTTTGCGCCATGAGAATTTCTCTGTTCTACGCCACTGAATCAAGCAACGTGACTACCGCACACCACGTATCGACTACGAACATTCGAGACACATTCAACATTATCGTCCGTACTAGCAAAGACGAAACATTTGCAAAAACTTAAACTTCGTACTTAGCAAATAACAAGGAAAAGATTAATTAATTCTCAAAAGTATTGTTTGTTCGATTTTTGTGACACAGTACAAAAGTCAACTATTGAGTTTTAATTACTAAAAGCGCTAATTTCATAGTGCAAAACAAATAGCGGTGCGATTGTAAGCTGGAGGTGTGTGCAAAGTTCCCAGATTAGACCCGATTACGTCAGAGCAGATAACTTTGACTTTGTTGGGTTTATAATACAGAGCGCAAGTCAAGCCGCGTCAGTCTTGAAAAAATCGCCGAAGTGAAAACATTCAGTGATTTGTAACCGTCTTCACTTCATACTTATTTATTTGTATTTATTTATTTTTGTGATAAAACAACAAAATGGCTCCTACACCTACAACAATGCTAATTGAGTTAGAACCGACGGTAAGTTACGTTATTTTGAATTAACTTTCTAATGGTAATACTAAATTAATAGCTTTCTAATTGGTATTGTCTAATTATGAAGTCTGTAAATAATTAAATTTAATTTTATGTTCAATATTTCATAAAATTCGAATATTTACCTTTAGTTTGCAAGTTTAAAAATTGGTCTGCACCGCTCGCAGCAATGTAAATAAAAAATTATGTTTGCATTTTGAAATTGTTATTTTCAACGTAATTACGAAATAGCATGCAACTACAATTCAAATAATCAATTGTTTATCGACGTGAAAAACAAGCTAGTGAATATTTAAACAATTAAAGTGTTTTCATGAAATTTGTATTCTATTGAGGCTAAAGTCTCTTATTATATAAATGTAGTAAACATCGCAAATTTTATTAATCTACTCAATTTATTTTAATAAACTTTAATAAATCTAAACTTACTTTATACCTTGTTATTATCATTTCAAACTAAATTTAAGATATCGTTTTGATTAATTGAAATAAATTCACAAAAGTATGTTGTTAATGAAACTTATAATTGTAATTGGGCTTTTTCGTTTTTTTTTCTTATTGACTTTATATTTTCTATAGATTTATAGACATAGAGGATTGATATTTTCTTTACATTTATTATTTAATGATAAATGATTTCTTGGCTTATGTTTTTTAAATAAATTGACTGAAATTCAGAAATTTTTGTAATTTTATTCCATTTATTATTTAATTGAAAAAGTTTGCAATATGTATTCAATACCATAATCGAAATAAAAAGAATTAATGATAAAAACATAAGATATATATTTAATTATGACTATTACTGAAAAATGAGTTAAAAATAATATTATACTCCAGAGTTTGAAAATATAGTGATATCACAAGTACGTATACAAGTAATTTCGCGCGGTAAATAAGAGACATTTGCGGAATAAAACGTTACTAACTGTGACATATCTGTACTGCTTTTTCAATCTGTTTGTCGTTTCTTCGTACATTCATGTTCAACACGTATATTTATTACAACAATTTAATTTCGTTTTTTTGGGATATGATTTCAACACAGTAAGATTAATTTCTAATAAATAATTCATATATTATTTGTATTCATTAAATAAAATAATATTACTACCAATTAAAGACATTGAAAGATATTTGTGACGTCACAAGTACCTACAGAACTTAAAAAAATCCTATTTCGCTTAATACAAGGAAGTTTAATACCGCAATTTCATTAATTGTCTTAGTTTTTTAAGTAGGTTCATAAAAAAATATAAAAATAAATTAGTATAGGAGTCTATTACAGTTGAATTATCAAAAAAGGATTTGATCAAACAATAAATAAGAAAAATAGGAAAAAATTTTTCATCACTTGTCTCATAATTCCACAGAGGTTTTACAGCACGTTTGCATCAACTTCTCAGGTCATCAACAAACGGCTGGTCAGTTCAGCTTTAACCATAGACGCGTTTCGTCCTTCCGGACTCATCAGTATGGTGCGATCATTTATCCAACTAGATCAACTAGGAAATAGTGGATTGTGATACCGACTTAGCTGAACTGACCAGCCGTTTGTTGATGACCTGAGAAGTTGATGCAAACGTGCTGTAAAACCTCTGTGGAATTATGAGACAAGTGATGGAATTTTTTTTCCTATTTTTCTTATTTATTAAGACTACATTCCACTTCGCAATAGACATTTTGTCTTTTGTTTTATTTGATCAAACCTTAATTTTGAGTCAGCTAAACTTATTTCAAACTAATTTAAAAATATATCTAAACCGTATCTAGAAAACCTAATGATAACAGGTTTAGGTTAGGTTAGGGACTAAGGTACCTTTTTAAGTCTCTTTACTTTCTTATACACAGTATAATCGTGAAAAAAATCGTTGTCGAGATTTTCACGGAAATACGTGTTTTGAGGTCCACTGAATCCGTTTTGATCATTTTCTCAATGATGTCTGTGTGTGTGTGTGGATGGATGGATGTGTGTCCAAGTGTGCAATATCTCATGAACGAGATAAGATTTGTTAACGAAACTAGGTAATGTTTCATGAAAATACGAAGAGCTGAGTTGATTTTTAATGAAATTGAAAAACCGGAAGAGGAAGTTTACTGGACACACAAAACAATAAATTCCATTTATTTCAAAAATGGAATCAGTTACGAAAAAAAATTTCAATTAAAAGATGTTAGCAAAAATATTTGGAACATAAAATGTTATTTACAATTTTCCTGTATATACGTCTAATTTTGACAAAAACTAATTTATATATTTAATAATATATTCCAATAATCATAGTAGAAATAGAAACTAAAAAATATAAACATGTTTAACATTTATATATCAAATAATAATTGTCAAACGCAAGGAGCAAGTCATAAGTATTCAATTCAACATTTTTGATGCTATATCAATTTCATTGATCAAATAGTAAGTAATTTTATATTTCTTTTAATATAAGTTTATTTATACAAAATTTTGTTAGGTAGTTGATTATCTGTAATGGAAATTAAAAAGAAAAATATTAAAATTGCTGTGTATAAGAAAGTCGTGTGGTGCCCACACCAGATTTGTTTATATTAATTTTGAAACACTTTCTGTCGAGCATTTAAAAAGAATTTAAATTAGAATCTAATCCCTAAACCTGTCAGACTATTGGAATGTTAGCTGCCCTTTTATAAAAAGAAAACACATAAGAGTGGTTATCTTTTCGAACCAAGTTCCACCCAGCGGTACAAGTGTAGTTAGGTAAGGTTACAGTCTCGGTTACAGAGGTGTGCCTGGTTACCTTGTACTAAAAGGTCATCCGCCACCTGCCGTTACCTTTTTATTTATTTTTTTACTATTAGAATTGACTTTTTCAAGACTACATTCCTAGAATGTCAAGTTGCAAAAAACTTACAGCTGGTAGTGTGCATGTATAACCATGTGCGTTTTGCAAAAAACGTTGTTGGATGGAAGACAACATTTTTGTTCCGGATATACAGTCATCCCACGTTCGAAAGATAAAAATAAATCCGAAAGATAGACTGTGGTTTGTAAATACATACATTTCAATTTGAAAAAATATATGCTATTTATAAATCTCGATCATAATTTATGTTTGAAGCTTTCAGGATGAATGTAAATATTTAGATTTTTGTTTTTGTTTTTTCTTCTTTCTGAGTAATTAATGTTTTTGTACTTTCAAGGAAATTTTACACGCTAATAGTAAAATGTGACGTAAAAGAATTCAATATAAGCTGTTTTTAATTGGTACTAATCGTAAATGAGCACACATTAATAATTTAATTCACATTAAATGGATTGCAAAAAAGAAACTTCTATAAAAATAATTATTACGACTTACTATTCAGTTATGTATATGCATGGTGCCCTACGAAAAGTTAGTAATATAATAATAATAATAATAACGTTTTATTTACTAACGTGGCAACGTACAGCCTAGCTGTTCTTACAGATAACCACTTTATAATAATAAACAGAAATAAATACCTTAGTATGACAAGATAAATGTAAGAACAAAATTTCGGTATTTAGTTATAAAATTGTAACACAACGGGGGTCTGTACATCGCGAGTGCGTATCGAATATTTAGATGGCGATTAATCAAACGTAATTAATTGAAACGGAAGCGATTATTATTTGGTTAATAATACGCACACAATAACAAAACACAGATAACTTTATTAGCAACAAACTTAATAGAGTAATTAGTAATAAAACAGAATATAAGCTAGGATAAAATACTAAGAATCCGCGCGAAAAGCGGGAGCGGATGCGTCCTGGTCACATCTTGACCAGCCGAAGACGCGAACGTGTCATCACTGACTCTGCCGCTCAAAAACAGACGCTATGTTTTTGAGCGGGGTGAAGGGTGGTATTTTCGGGGGTGCAACGATGGCTGACGACTGCAGATAACCACAAATATTCGTTGTCACGATAAGATTCTTCCTCAGAATCTTATCGCACAAAATCGGGAAGCAAACCAGCAGGATATCTACAGTCAACTCAAAACCACTTTGTTACAAAATTTATATTTCGATACCATATAAGGAAGTTATTAACAATTTAGAAAAACAAATTAATATTCAATTTAGAAGTACAGCAGGCAAAATGTAATATATTAAATATGCTAGTTTGATATTAAGAACATTAGTTAATAATCTGGATTTGTTTATTGAAAAACAATGTTTTGAAATCATTTTTAAACGTAATGGAACTCAGATTAAGCGATGACAAGTTTTTATTAAACATTTTGGACGAACAGTATTTGGGAATGTGTAGCAATGAGTTGAATCTGGTGTTGATAGAATGAATTGAATATATAACATGGAATTAAGTTTATTTTATAGCGTTGTTGGTTTCTTTAGCGTAAAAATATTGAAGTAAATGTTAAAGACAATTAAATTCTGCATCTACACATATATATTTGACAATTTTGCTAATATGTAACGATATAAGATAAAATTATTTTATCTACGACTAAAGTTTTATATGTACATATATTAAATATGTAATTCTTGCTAAATAATGCCATATATAAATCCCTCTGGGAATAATAACGAGGCAACATTAATCATTATTCCCTCTTTTTTCTGTTGTTTCTATAGCTATAGCTATACTTTTAAAATATTATTTACTATCAATAGTGTTTGAAGCACAGGAGCATAGCCACAGCACTCTTATTTATTTTGATTCTATTACATAATGTACACAATATGTACACAATACAATTACGTATTTGTATGTCTAATTATATCTGACTATCATTTCCTGTTTATCCTATAATTTTTTATGCATCAGAATGAATTCACAATTTTTTTAAAAAGCAATTTTAAATAACACAAAATATATACTTACTTTAAAGACGTATACAGTGGAGTAAACAAATAATTTTCCTGATTTGTATTGCCAAAATCAATAGAAATTTATGAAATTTACAAAAGATCCCGTACTTAAAATGCATGCCTATTATATTTCATTTTAAGAATATTAATATATACATTATTTTTCCTGAAACCGACAAGAATGTGCCTACTTTCCTGATCCTGATGGCATGTAGATTTTTACTAAAACAGTCGAGTAAAATACATATCCAAGGTTACAATAAAAATAACAGTCTGGTAAAGACTTTATCTGACTGTTTGTAGTTGTTGTTATAATCTAGGATACGTAGTGTGCTATCAATATGATTCTTATATAAAATTAGGGTTGTTGATTTCCACCGAATTTCGAATTTCTGAACATTGGAACATTCGAATTTTTTGAACTTCGTCAAAAAAAATTCGAATCTTCGAATTTTTGAATTTTTTGAACTTTTCGAATTTTTTGAACTTTTCGAATTTACGAATTTTTTGAACTTTTCGATTTTTCGAATTTTCCAAAGCTTCGAATTTTCTAATTTTTTGCCAATTAATTAACGCCATCTGTCATCTCCAAGTACGCTCACGCATAATTCGTGAAAAGTCGGACACGAATTAAATAATAAATTCGGCGAAGTATTCTGCAAAAACTCTGCAAGGTTAGGCGTCTTAATTAAGCCATCTACTCTCTTAACCGCCCATCTAAATGCTATGGATTTTTAGTAAAACGTTTTAAAATGAGAATAAAAAGGATACAAAAACGTTTTAAATATAACGTTTTTGACAGTGTAACGAAATTTTATTAATAATAATTACTTATGAATTAATACAAAACTCTGCAAATGAGTTTATTCTGAAAATAATTCATACCACGTTAGGATCTAAAACATTTCAAATAATACGCAAAATTCAAAAAATTCGAAAAATTCGAAAATTCGAATGTTCAAAAAATTCAAAACTTCGAATAATTCGAAATATTCGAAAATTCGAATTTAAATTCGAATGTTCAAAAAATCCGAACATTCGAATTTTCGAATATTCGTAAAATAACCCTATATAAAATTAATAATTTTGAATTATTTTTTATTAATTATTGATTAAATTAATCAGTTTCAGGAAAACAGTATACACAATACGTCAGGCAAGTGTCACATCACCTTCCTTACTTGTAATATATTGTTCATTCAAACTATGATTAATGATTAATTTATTATTTTACTAGTAAAAATCTGTAGGAGCGACTGTTTCCAAAACACATGCATTAATTCATACTACTTAAGCAAATATATAAACATTTAGGGCCAGTTTTTCAATCGCCGGTTTACTCTTGATTAATGTTAATCTTGATTAACTAATAATGGAAACTATGATTAACATTAATCGGTGATTGAAAAACTGGCCCTAAATTTTAAATGGGCACTTTAATCAATTTTTTTTATTCAGTTATACATACAAACAGACAGCCTTGAGTCTTTCACTGTCAACGATTTTGCAAAAATGTAAATTTGATTTCTACTATTACCGGTTATGCCAATAGCTAAATAAGAAACTTAAATTCCTTACTATAAAGGCCTTGGCTAGTTAATTAATTTGAATAGTGAAAACGGAACAAAAAATATAACGGATATTAATGTAAGCTTCACTTTCGATATGAAATATTTGACTAATTATAACAGTAGCTATAGTATATAAAATAATATATTTTATAATTAAATACTAAAAATTTTAAATTATATGTTATTCGAGTTAATGAGAAGATTAAAAAAAGAGATATATAAATATATTTAAAAAAATATATAGGAATATTTTCTTTATTATTTTCAGTTAAATTTTATTAAAGAACAGTATAGATTTAAATTGTATGTACATATTACAAAATGATTGAATCTTATTGATTGTTGTTTTTGTTTGTTACAGATCCACGATCAGTGCAAGGAACTGAACCTAACTGATCAACAGATCAAGGAATTGATGTCCAGATTGCTGGCAGATCTGAATAAAGGTTTGAGCAAAAGAACACATGACGATTCTATCGTCAAATGTTTCGTGACGTACGTACAAGATCTGCCAAATGGAAAAGGTAATTATTACTAATTGCTGCACTTTCTGTGCTGATGTTTACATTTTATCCAAAATTTAAATATAACTATATACATTCTTTACTACTTTACAATATAAAAACAACACATTTACCATGATTTTTATAGCCGAATATGCATTAAAGAATTGAGGACAATTTATTTAAGAAAAATTAAAAAAATTCGAATGTTTCAAGTCATTTAGAAAAATGTTTCTAATATTATTATCCTTACTAACGCTTAAATGGGATGGCTAGCACAGTGGTATGAAGTCGGCCTGTGGATCCTGAGGTCCCTGGTTCGATTCCCACAGGCGACAAATTTTCATAATTTGAAAAAGCTATCCCTGTGGCTCCTCCACCACTAACATGTTTGGGGGCCGTGATTTGACGACTGGTAACCGCACTTCACGCGCAAAATATATCACTTACCGAGATCTGCTTTAGCAGAGTGCCACACCCAGTAATGGGTAGAAGGCGTAATGATATATTTATTTATTTTTATTTTACTAACGCTTAAAATTGCTATAAATAAAATTTTGTAAAAATATGATGCGGGCAACGCAGCACTTCCCCAAGCGTAAATTTAAATAAACTCTGTATAATTAGTATAATTTTGGTTAGATCGGTTAAATGTAATTTTTTATATTTTTACTAAAATTCGTTATTGAAATAAAACAAAAGACAAAATGTCTATTGCGAAGTGGAATTGAGTCTTAATAAATAAGAAAAATAGGAAAAAAATTTCCATCACTTGTCTCATAATTCCACAGAGGTTTTACAGCACGTTTGCATCAACTTCTCAGGTCATCAACAAACGGCTGGTCAGTTCAGCTTTAACCTGAGAAGTTGATGCAAACATGTTGTAAAACCTCTGTGGAATTATGAGACAAGTGATGGAAAATTTTTTCCTATTTTTCTTATTTATTAAAATTCGTTGCCTGACAGCTTTAATTTGATACTAAACTCTACCTAATTGGAACAAATTTTGGAAAAACAATTGAGATTCGCTTGAATATTATTTATCACTATCACTTTTTGTCTGAGATGTTTAATTTTATACCAAACTCGATATTTTGATTGAATAACTTTCAGTTTTTATACACATTGTTTCTGGTTCTGTTGTTTGGATGCACACGTGTGTTAAATATGTATTTTTATTTCTCTATAAACATCTAAATATATATGACTCAAAATTTGATAAAGGATGTGGGTTTATTTACGCAGGAAAACAAGTCACAAATCAAGGAAGGAAATAAAAAAATAAAAAGGAATTGTTTTATTCAGAAATAATTTTATATTATATAAATTATTTGGCATGAATTAAATATTTAAATATCTAAATTTTAACATAATGCGCAAAAGAGCATCAGAGTTAATGCATAAATCATAAAACTAATATTTATTTGACAAACATAACTTTTCTGGATGCAATCCAAGTGTGTTCGTTACAAAACATACGCAATCTGCTTGAATGAAATAAATTTAACATCTTAAAATTAGCTTATTTACCACATAATGACCGTGAACTTTTCACGTCACTCCAATAATTTAGCTACGTGAGGTAAAATATGATTTACAAGCTTATATTGTATAACGAGAATAATACCTGAAAAAGGTATTATAACATTTTCTATAAATATTGATAAGGTATTATCAGAAATACTTGACTTTGCAAAATAATATCGCCTTTACTGATAACACAGTTATTAACTTTCTTTTTGTACACACTATAACATGCTTGTTCTAAATTTATTGTTAAATAACTCGTAATCATGGCATTATAAATTTTTCAGAACTCGTATTTAATAATTAAATCGTCGAATTGTTAAGTAAATTTACAGAACTTAAAAAAAGTTTTAATTATTATGCTATTTATACTTTGCACTTTGTACTACAATAGATTTTTTGCTATAATTATGACAATTGTTGAAAATTTTACAATTCATTTATGGAAAATGATTTATTCCTGTATAAAAATTGCGAGAAAATAGTACTGTCATTTTATTTAAATATACATTTATTTGCAAAGTTGCAATATTAATGCAATATTATTCATAAAAAGGTTTCACTATGAAGTTGTAAAACACTAACGTCCAATTCTCAAAAAAGTTTTAGCTAATCATGAATTTTGGATTAACTAATAAATCAATAATTCAAGTCTTATTTGAATAAGTTAAGCTAAATCACTTTCCGAAAACAAAATGGGTAGCAACATTATAATAGAGTTTGTTTAACTTTTTTGACAATACTGTTTACTTTAATTAGACTACTCCAAATTCCAGGATTGGCTAAAACTTTTTTGAGAATTGGGCTGTAAAGTTTTAAATTTACATTTTATTTCACGTAAGTATGTAATAATGTGAAATGTGTTATGGAATGTATGTGCGTAGATCGTCGATTCTAATTTGCTGTCAGAATGGAAAAATGTCTAGAAAACATTTTACAAATATAAGTAGGATTTTTATCACATTACAGTGACTAGTACCACAGACAAAGTATATATAGACATCCAACTAATGTATTCAAATGCCATCGATTTTTATCAATGAAATTTGTAATTCTGGACGAATCTGTATTGCAGCACTATTAATTATTAGTTCATGAAAAATAAATTACTGCTTGTGCGTTCACAATTAATTTGGAATTATAATTTTTTTAATTAAATGTGTATTGTGAATTATAATTCCTTTATTTTTAGTGCTATGGGATGGCTAGCTCAGTGGTATGAAGTCGGCCTGTGGATTCTGAGGTCCCTGGTTCGATTCCCACAGGCGACAAATTTTCATAATTTGAAAAAGCTATCCCTGTGGCTCCTCCAGCACTAACATGTTTGGGGGCCGTGATTTGACGACTGGTAACCGTACTTCGCGCGCAAAATATATCACTTACCGAGATCTGCTTCAGCAGAGTGCCACACCCAGTAATGGGTAGAAGGCGTGATGATATATTTATTTTATTTATTTATTTATTTTTAGTGCTCTAAATCATTGTCCATGAACTAAATCGACATTAGCGCTGCAAGCTGCAATACAGATTCGTCCAGAACTAAAAATGTCATGATAAAACCGCTGCCATTGAATACATGTAATTAGAAATCTGTATATAATTTGTCTGTGCTAGTACTGAGATATCTTCAAAACTATATCTCTACTGCATTCTGATGTCTATGGCATGTTACTCCACTGTTACTTAAATTTTAAGTTTTCCTTAAATGAACTATATCGAAATCAACTGGCAAATGAGAAATGTAATATTAGTGTCAAACATTCGATTCGATATTTTTCATTTAAGCAATTCGTAACATTTAAGTGAAAGCGATGCAACTGGCCAAAAATAATATATAATGATGGATGTTTTGTCATGTAATTTCTTAAAGTAATCCACTTGTGTGACATCCATGTGTATTCAAATATATAAACATTGTTTAATGTTTCTGATTTTTACGAGTAACGAGTAAAATAAAGAATACTTTTTTTAATTATTATTTTCTTTTTCAGAAAAAGGCAAATTTTTGGCTCTGGATTTGGGTGGCACAAACTTCCGCGTTCTTTTGATTGAACTTGATGGTCATTTGTTTGATATGAAGTCTAAAATCTATGCCATTCCCACGAACATCATGTTGGGCTCAGGAGAACAGGTACTTTCTATTTATTTATGCTCGTTCGCACCAATGAAACTTAAATATAAAGTAAAATATCATACGATGACATTTATGTTGTCAGTTTATGTCAAACTCAAAATTTTAATTTCGCTTGTTACAGAGTGAGTAAAGTGTTTCAGTTGGCAATACAATGACAGGGATCTTTTTATTCCACAGTTGGTAAAGGCGGAAATACTACTTGACATGTCATTTTTATAATAAACACAAATAGGTTGATTGATTTTAGATTATTGCACTGTGAGTAATGTTAGGAAATAAAAGGATGTGGGTAAGGGAAAAAACAATTTTTATTAATTTTAATTTTCAAATGTCACAGTCAACAGGAAATAAATGTATGTATCAATCTTACCAATGTCAAGTAGTCTTTTTTTTATTGCCAACTGAAACACTTCTGATCACTGCATTATTATAGTATATTACTAGCTATACTTTTGCATCTGTAAAAACTCAGGGACACTTGTAGTTCAATGTTTAGCACGCTTGTATCAAAAGCGAGAGTTAGTTCAAATTTCTCTAAAAACTACAGTAATCAAAATGTGTTCGAGTAATTCATAATTTATTAATTCGCGATTGATACTTGGCCGAAGCCAAAGTTTTGACAATAAGTCATGGAGGAATATTAATAATTCAAATTGCTCTAAACCATACACTTGCCATTTAGTAGTAAATTTTATCACCAGATGTCATAATGCAATGTATGAAACGCGAATAAGTTTCTTGCAATTGGAATTTAATTTCTGTCTGATATAAACAATAAATAAAAATCGGAATCGAGTATAAATTAATAAATGATCAAGAAGACAAGAAATTCTTGCTCTTTATTTTTATATATGAAATGACGCAGATGTAACTATAAAACATTGTATGAAATAATTGAAGAAGAGATAATTGGAACTTCACTTGACTATGTTTGCTTCAATATTCTTAAAATAGCTCACTATGACGATAATTCTACCTAACACTTCTCAAAACTAATGTCTGCGAACATTTTATTCTTAAAATAGGTCGAAGGAAAGACAAACACGACATCGTATGTCATTTGATACTGCGTACTATACGGAAGTGTACCCTGTAAAGATTTACGTTGATAAATGGTGGGTGTGACTTTTCGATATTTGTCATACAATTTTGATAGGAATCGAAGTAATCTAGTTTATTATTAATGGAATTGGTATTGCGTCGTGGATTTAAGTGTACTCATATATACATTAATGTTAAATCAATAGTGAGGAAAATTACGTTAGAACTGAATAGATAATGTTACTTTTGCAATTAAATTAAATATATTATTTATCAAAAACAAATATTTTTACATATTTTTAAGGATATCCGAACAAAATTTAAACAGATAATTTTTATAAAAAAAATAAGCTTTAAAGTATTTGCCTAGCAGAAAAAATTATCACTATATTAGCTTCTCGTCGAACTTTTTATAAGTTTATCCACAACTCTTATAAAATAAAGACATTATTACACTGATTTCAGTTGAATTATATGGCTTATAAAACCATAGTGTTTTATATTTGATAAAACACTGTAAACAACTTGTTACTTAGCAACCACTTCATGATCTACCGTATTTGGGGAAACTATATAACTGAATCAACGTTAAACGTTACGAATAATCTTCTTCGATACCTATAATTATGAGTTGTGGATAAAATTTTGTATTACACTTGTGTTTTATTGGTATATACTTAAGAATATTAATATTGGTATATACTTAAGAATATTAAACACTCGACCTTCGGTCTCGTGTTTAAACTTTTCTTGCGTGTTTTATATACCTAATAAAACACTTGTATAATAAATAACTATTATTTGTCAACTATTTCTTTAATCAGTTAATATGTTAGCGATACAATAAACCAATTCACAACAATTCATTAGCGTTAATAGTTATTTAAGTTACAAGGAATGTTAGTAGTTGGAATGCGCTTTAACTCCACCCATTCAGGTATAGAACGAATGGCGTGGCTCTGCACAAAATACAATATGAGTATTTATGCAAATTTATTAATGATATATTTATTTATTATTAATCTATCATAATTGTTATTTTTTTGACATATTATTTTTGTAAATAAAAAGAATTACGCAATTTCACAAATTTAAATTCCACTTTTGACACTGAATGTACCGACGATAGTAACGACATGCGAAGACACTCCTCTCAAGGTTTTACTTTAGTTTGTCGAACTTTATGTCTTTACATCCGAGAAATTTGTAATAGGCCGAGGCGAATACCGAGGTTCTAGTAACTTTCCTGGATGTTAAAATGTATGTACATTTCGTGTTGCTTGTTACATTTTTCGCGTTACTGGAAAATTAAGTTTAAATATTTATAAAATTCTGTTTGTTTGACGTCTGTCAACATTATTCATTTTTTATAGTTTTTGAATCGAAAGTACTTATACTTGTTGCTATGTTTCTATACAAAACAGTAAAATGAAAATATATAATACTGTTAACGTTAACCACCTAATTTCCGGCATCAAGGAAAAATTATAAACAAATGTTACAGGCCACTTACGTATCTCGTAGTTATGGATGAAAAACGTAGTTGTAATACAAGCAGTGCGAAAAGATTATTTTTACAATATCTGTATTGTAAGTTATTCATTAATGACAAAATTTAAACACAGTAAACGGAATTGTTATTGCACAGGTTACATCAGGACTATAATATTTACTTACCATCCACCGTGGGCAGTAAGTAAATATTATAGATCAAAGTCTTGTTTATTTTGACAACAATTTGTCAGCTGTTAATTTTGAAACCTATTTTTATTTTCCTTCTATTTGTGTAGGTATTGTAAAAATAGCTTACTAACCTCGAATTGTAAGTGATTTTTTAGATCGTGAATGTTTAGGAAATTTCGACCCTATGGGCCTCGATTTCCCAAACTACATTCTTGATCTAAAAACTGTCAGTTACAGTTTATGGTTTGTAATATACTATTACTACTACAAACAATTAAAAGGGATCTGTGCAATTACATAGGGAACAGATAATATTAAAAATAGTTTTAGCGCTAAGCCACTTAATGAATCTGCCTGTATGAATTAATATTAATATTACGATTATTATAATAAAGATTTAAACATATATCTTTCTAAGTATTAATTCTTAAATTAAAAAAAGTTGGCATAAACCAATTAAGATTCACTTTAGATGTCACCACGATTTGGACCCTGTACCGCACGCGTACAGTCCTAAAGTCCGTCCGTATGAAAATATAAGTACTCACTACTTGTTTTCACAATATAATTTCTGATAAACACAAACACAACTGTCAGAAAATTCCAAATTCATTTACAACGAATCAGGGTTGTAAAAAACCCGATCCACTGGTTTTCTTTTGGGTTTATTTGAGCATTATTGGGATTTTTATAATATTGACAAATACAGATTTTAATCCAAGTTATTTAATTCTAGTTTAATTTTGTATTTCATGTTTAAAATGTATATTGTATACTAGTAAACATTAAAACAAAATTGATGTACTATTATGTAATAATTGTAAAAAAATATATTTATTTTATTATGAAAAATACGCTCTATCATGTTATTATCATACTTACTTAATTTAAAATTATATTTCAAATTTGCCGATAAAAAGACTGGAAATCAATCAGTTTTTTTAATATATATATATATATATATATATATACTGCTAAAAAAAAAACCGGTTACTTTTCAAACCCCTGTCAGTTTGTCAGTTTTGAAACAAATTGGATGCAATTTTTTGTCCGAAGTCGCCCAAAGTCTAGTCTTTGAAAAGCTGTGAATTGATTTTGAGTAACCTCCCTAACCCTTCCCCCCGCCACCCCCAAACGCGAATCACTTTTTTCTGAAAAAAATGTGATTTTTCCAAGCTTTCTATGGGAATCATCAGCCGTCAATTGACAAATCTGTTTACAGACAATGAAAATATGGACATTTTTGTTACTCAAATGCAAAACTGCATCAAAATCGGATGATTTTTAAAAAAGTTATGATTTTTTTAAAAAGAAAGAGCCATTTGCAGAAGTTTGTATTCAATTATCCGTAGTACGTTATTTAAATCGCTCAAATGAATAATTATTTATTCAAATGTTTCAAAGATTCTATCTTATTTCTAAATCCTTTTTAATTTAATTGAATAAAAGATTAATTTAAAATCTTTCTACAGTTATTCGACCACATCGCCGAATGCCTGGCCAACTTCATGAAGGAGCATAGTGTCAGTCATGAACTTCTTCCGCTAGGTTTCACCTTCAGCTTCCCTCTGAGACAGATGGGTCTGACGCGCGGACTTCTGGAGCGCTGGACTAAGGGTTTCAATTGCAGTGGTGTGGTTGGAGAGGATGTTGTTAGGCTCCTGCAGGAGGCCATCGAGAGACGTGGGGTGAGTTGAAAGAAAATAATTTAAATTTTTAATCATAACACATTGGAACAATAAGAGTTAATGTAGTGTAAGATTTCGTAATTTGAAATTGCCTATTGTTCAGTGTGTTAAAGATAAAGTAATTTTAATAAAACATAGATCAAATGAAATAAAATTTTGCGTCAGAAGATTTTTTTTTACTATTTTAAAACAATCAAATTTGTTGCAATATTCTCTCTAAAGTTATAGATTCGCTGCAATATAATTGAGATGAATTAAAATATATTATAAATATTCTGATATACTCCATTCCCTGTAAGAAAACAATTACGTCACATTCGGCATCCATGTGATTCAAGATTTTGTACTTACAACGTTTACATTGGTATTGGATTGACATTTTTAAAACAATCTAAAATTTAAATGTCAGATTAAAATATTTATTACTCCATAAAATTTAATTTGTTTATAAATGAAACCAAATTCTGCATATATTAAATAATAATCAAATATAAATTTATTTTAACCCACGAAATATATTACATACCTTATTGAAATATGTAATTTTGTGAAATAAAACTCCAAGGAATATACATTTTTATATGTATTATTATTATTTATAAATAAATAATATATGAAAATACAAAATACAATACACATTACCTCTTGTACTACAGTTAAATTAATTAAAGATCCTCGATTCTCTAACTCCAGCGTAAAATAATCATGAAGATGACAAACGCATTTCTGCATTTGATTATTCAAAATTTTTCTAGCAATTTCTTATTTCTCAGTCTGTATTTATGTATCAAAAATGTCATAAATTTAGAAATGACAGGTGAGAAAATAACAAAATCATGACCATAAGTCTCTATTTTTATTTTAGATACAAATGTAAACAAAGTAAATATAAATTTACATATTAGTAAGAACAGTCATACGTTTTCATTAAAATAATAAATGTGATAGAACGTGAAAAAAACATGAAACGTGTGTCTTTACTTATTAAGACATACGTTAATGGCATTCACATAGGTACGAATAATATTATTAAAAAAAGAGAGTTATATTTCATCGTATCTATGATAATCTCGTCCACTATGACGTCATCGTTTTCATACAGGGAATAGAGTTTATTACTCATTGTGATATAATAATGACATGCAGATTTATTAAACATTCTTTAATGGTCGACAAGGAAATAAATAAAAAAAAACTCACAATCCATGAGTTAATAATAATTATAACTACAAGCAGATAATTATAACTACAGACTTTTAACATGAATAATAGTTATTCTGTTTGTATATTATTTTTTCTTTTATACATATTACATATTTCAGTTTCATATTATGACAAGAATTTTTGTTCATTTGAATCATCGTAAGTAATTTAGTTTACTGTTGTTCTGTTCTTGTTAGAATTTTGTAACACAAAATGATAAATTGATTTATAGAATTGCTGTTTCAAATTAAAATATGTAAAATAAAATCGGAAACAGTACGTATTATTCTTCTACCATAGATAATAACAATAATATCATTTCAAGATACAAAATTCTGCACAATTTGTATGTCTTTCGTGTCCGTTTTGTATTGTTCTCAGTCATTGTGACAGTTATTTATTATTTCCTTCCGCGTAGCATGCTGCGACATCTCCTTCGAATATTTCTCGAATTTGTATTTACTTCACAGGATATAGAAATAGCAGTGATGGCGATTCTAAACGATTCCACAGGAACTCTGATGTCCTGTGCCCACAGGAACCACGACTGTCGGATCGGGATCATCGTAGGTAAGGGAGCATGATCCCTCGGGAACAGCGGTTCTGACAGGATGATTGATTGATTGATGACTGATCCTGAGTCACTTACTCCTAGAAATGTTTCATATTGGATGGAGATTAATTTTATTTTTAAGGGAATGTTGCTTATCGCCGATATGATTCTAACAGTTGATATTTCGAGATTTAGGTTATTTCAGCATGATTGATGTTAAATAGGAGTTTTTATTATTTTTCAAGAGATCTTTTTGTAGATAATTGTGTTTATTTAATCTGATAACATTTCAAATAACAAAGACAGTCACTATCTTACCAATTACAAGGATTACATCTATTGATTAAATTAGTCATACCGTATTTATTTATCAAATTTATCTCATTTAATTTTTATCTTTTTTTGTTAATTGATATATTAATAAATGATAAGAAACAAATATATCAAAAAAGGATACACTAAATTTTCTAATTTTAATAACAAATTTCGTTAATAAAATTCAAGTTCTTGATATCGTAACTTGAGAAGATTCGAATAAAAATTTTACGTAACTAAATTCTGTATCTAAATTATTCTATATATTTATTCCTTATTTAGTTCCTGTTAAAATAAAGATTAAAATAGTTATTTGTACAACTAGGAAAGAAAGGTACTTTTTTCATAAATATTTGATGCATGACGGCGAATCAAGTGAGTGAAAAAAGATTCGTGTTATAAACGTATTTTTTTTTTCTAATTGATATTAAATTGGTTTCACGCAGATAAAAACTAAAAATTATTTTGACCGAAAATGTTAAAATTTAGGGAGCATGTTGTTAAATTTTAACAGTCCAATTCGGAAAGTTTTAGCTAGTCCAGTATTTTAGATTAGTCCAAAATAAGCTGAACCATATTCTCAAAAAGTTTAAATAAAATCTAATGTTATCATTTTGTTTTCGGATTAACTGTTAAAAATCGGACTACACAAAGATTAGCTAATCCAAAACTAAGGATTAGCTAAAACTTTTTTGAGAATCGTGCTGTTAATGATATCCAAGGAGATAAATAAATAAAAATAGTGAAGAAAAAATTAAATTAAATCAGTGAGAATGTAGTAATTACTTTTTGTTTCAATAGATGAAAAAGTGTCACTTTTTACACGATTTTTCGTTCAGAAAAGACGACTTTCATGAGCAATATGCTAAAAAATTATGTGACAGTTAAATCTTACATATTTGTTCTAGTCTCATGAGTAACTACGTAAATAATATAAATATTTATAATAGTAATTTAAATAAATAAAAAGAAATGGGAAGACTCTTTTCAAGAAGAATTTAATTATTTATATGAAACCAGTCATCGTGTATTATTTCATTATTTGTATATTGTAAAATAGAAAGAATTTTTAAGAAATAAGAAAGATCTCTTGAAAGGATAAAATTTACTGTTAAATGTTAGTTGCACGTTGGAAAACTCGCATCATCATCGGAAACATCAGTGGCTGCGATCATCAACCATTTTCAGCTCATCTATATGTCTTTATGTTCAATTATATCACGACTGACTTGTATGTTCATTGTTACAGAGCATCATATTTCAATTTATTAATAATTTTCTCATCTTCATGACCTGTAAAATATTGAATATTTTATCTGATGCATGTATTGCAATGATTTACTTTTATACTCATAGTTTTGTTATTTTTCTTTTGTTCCGGATCGAATAGGATGTTCAGATAAAAGTTTGTGCCATTTTGAACGATACAACGGGCACGTTAATGTCATGCGCTTGGAAAAACCACAACTGCAAGATCGGCCTTATAGTCGGTAGGTCCTTCAATCAATCAAAAAGCCTTATAAGGATACTGAGTCCTTCTTTACGCACTTCTCTTTCTAGTACCGTAGCATGGTGTATTTTAATTAATCCGGATCTGTTCTCGATTTCATTATTGTGATAAAAAATGGTTTTCAAATGATGACATTTATCTTTAGGAGCACAAAATGATCAAAAAATTATATAAATGAACAATTAGATTAGCGTTTCCAAAAGGTTGGCGCCATGCTACGATTCTAACTCTCATGCACTAATTTTCTTTCAGGGTCTTATAAGGCTAACTAATTCTGTTTTGTAAGCTTTAGAACGCGGTTTTGTCCTGTTTTGTTCTGCTTTTTTTGTTAACAATTATTGGTCGTGAAATTTATGTTGGAGTTCTGTAAAATTTTTACATATATACCACTGTAAATTTACACAGAATATCATTGTTAATTGTTCACCTAAGGTTAGTTTTTTCACTGCCGGATAAAGTACTCGATAGCTATGACAAAATATCGCATCAAAATCACAGCTCAAATTGTAAAAATTATATTATCATTTTTAGATGGTAATATTACAAATTATTCAAAAAAGTTTTAGCTAGAGCTCGACAAACCAGAGTAATACACTTAGAAGGAGTGTCTTCGGAGGTCGCTACTATCGTCGGCATATTCAGTGTCAAAAGTTGAATTTAAATTTGAGAAATATGACGACGTGCAATTCTTTTCATTTATAAAAATAGTATATGAAACGAATAATAATTATGATAGATTAATAATAAATAAATATATCATTAATAAATTTGCATTAATATTCATATCGTACATGGTGCGGCGCCAACTGTTTTCACTGAGACTGTATATTTAACTTTCGCGCCAAAGTAGAGTTACGCCTTTCGTTATTTACCTAAATGGGTGGAATTAATGCACATTCCAACCACGGTTTTACTTTGGTTTGTCAATCTCTAATCCTGAATTTTGGGTTACTCAAATTAAGCTATACCATTTTTCCAAAATAGTATATTACGTACCATGAACTGTAAGTGACAGTTTTTAGGTCAAAAATGTAGTTTGGAAAATCTAGACCCGAAGAGTCGAGATTTCCTAAACATTCGCGACCTAAAAAAATCATTTACAGTTCGAGGTTAGTAAGTTATTTTTTACAATACTTGCACAAATAGAAGGAAAAGAAAAATTGGTTTCAAAATTCACTGCTGTAAAATTGTTATCAAAATAAACAGGATCTTGATCTATAATATTTACTTACTGTCCACGGTGGATGGTAAGCAAATATTATAGCCCTGATGTAATTATGGAAACCAATGTGCAATAAAAATTCCACTTACTGTGTTTAAATTTTGTGATTAATAGATAACTTACAGTACAAGTATTGTAAAAAACAGTTTAAATTAACTCTTATATAATCTTGTTACCATTTAGTTTTCAAAACCTGATTTGGATTATCTTTTTAAAATCGGACTAGAATAATGGCCGAAATGATCAAACTTTTAAATATCGTTAACTACAGTTTAAATTTTGACAGCAATGTTAATTTGTCTTTCTTTAGCTACATTGAAGAAATAAATGTGGTTGGTAATACCAGTCCTAAGAGAAGTTAATCCAATTTGAGTGAATTAAATAAAAATTTGAACTTTATTTACAAAAATTACCGAATTAATAAATTCGAATCAATTTGATTTTTTTTATGGCATTTACAAAGTTCAACTGTCATTTGAATGAATAAATTTGATTTATTTTGGAAGTAAATGAATTTGTCGTGTATAAAACCGGTCATAAATGTAGTAATTTATAATGAAGATAAATAAAAAATATATGCACTTGCGAACAATTTTCTCTTATCTGTTTATCCGAAGTCAAACTGATAAAATTAATGTTTTTTTATATGTAGTTCTTATACATGAGTTCAATTATCGATGCAATATTTTATATTTATTGCACACTTTATTCAGAGGTGGAAAGGATGGCCCTTAATTTATTTATGTATCTTGCTTTTGTTATTTCTGCATTGTTACTAACAATTTAAACAACTGGTTGTATAAAGGGTGTAGGTTGTTAGTGTTTCAGTTTTTTACTGAAAGTGGTCCTGGTTTCCTGCACGCATAAAGTGACTCTATCTGATTATTAAAACGCATGAATTTTGAGTGATTGTGACGTCAAACTGACTATTTGTTTGTGAAATGTGTGTAATGTAGAAACTTGTACAAACATTTATGTATGACGATAAAAAAGTCATTATGACGCTTACTCTTTGAGTGTAATGTTTAGCTGAAATTTAATGGAACTCAACAATATTTGATTTGTTGTTTGATCAAAGTTTAAGTTCAACTGTTTATTTTCATCTCAATTGAACATAATGACTTCCTTACTTATTTTAATGCTCTTTATAAATTTTATGATTAAAAATATTAAAAAATAATAAAATTCATAACAAAATTATTGTCAACAGGCTTGGTATAAAATCTTATTAAATTATTCTTTATTTGGGGCACTTGGGTGCACTTTACTATGCTTATAAAACACTACAAATTTCTACTAAGCGTTTTTCGCTTTTGATTGCTTGTTCTCTGTCTGCTAGAAGACTTCAAATCTATGCTTATTTAGAATTTTTTTAATTAATTGTATTCATTTTTATATAGGCACTGGAAGCAACGCTTGCTACGTAGAACGAGTTGAGAACGCGGAATTGTTCGAAGGCAACACAGATAAATCTCACGTGCTCATCAACACCGAATGGGGTGCGTTCGGAGATGATGGCAAACTTGACTTTATCAGAACCCAGTACGATAGAGAAATTGATGAACATAGCATCAACCCAGGCAAACAAATGTAAGTTTTTGTACACATAAATTTCAGATAAAGTAAATAAGTTACTCGCACCACTTGCTATATTTAGGAATTAATTTCAAATGCCAATGGGCCTTTCAAGACTTTTTTGAATTTTTTATATATCTACGTAATACAATTATTATTCCCAAAATTTTTATTTTTTTTTAAACTTGTGTTAAGCATGATAAAAATATTTAAACTTTCGAAACAAACGAATGTGACGTAGTTGCATCTTAGCTTAAAGAGAGACAGATAAGACAGAGATAAATAACACGTAACTTCACGTAACGTGTGTCGTTGTCAGTAGAATCCTCAGACAAAACATAACTAGACGGATAACAACGGCGTTTGCATTGACTTGAATACGGCATAATTCGTCTAGTATTATACGTCATTGGTAGAATCGTAGAATGCTGAATGCTTATTTCTTCTTCGTCTTCCTCTCAGTAAAATTGAGCACCGACAAACGTTTCAGTCAAAGCTCTGTGATTGGCTTAATGCAACTACGTAATTGCAATGAGCGTTTTAAATTATTCAACTTTAACTTTCATATTTCAGCAATAAAGATATCATTTATGGTATGATTTTATATTGTATTAAATATGATGTACGGTCAAGAACTTATTTTAATAAATATATATTAAAAATCTCTACCACTTGAATCCCCCATTAGCCTGATTCTTTATGAGAGCTGCAATGAAAAAGTTTCTATAGTTGGTTTTTGCTAAGAATGCAGTATTGGAATCATAAGAAGTATATTTCCATGATTGTAATTAGCTTGCATAAATTTTCAAAACGAAGACATGTTTAAACGCTAAAATTTATAGGAAATTTGTAATTTTGATCTACTTGCGGATCCATATAGAATTCTATTTGCGACAATAGAATCGCTGCCATCTGTCAAGTAAAAATAAGTAGCATAAAATAACCGGTAATTTTTATACCAGGTTGTATACAAATGATGTAAACTACATTTCTATTATAGAATTAGACTACTGCTAATTTGGTGCTTTGAAAATGATAGTCTGCATTCTATTATAGAATTGTATAGATCGCGACCCCACTACAGTCTTTTGTCTATGCTATCAGTATTAAAAATGCATCGACAATGCATTTAAAAATAACAATGAACAGATTCTCTCTAGCGAATAGAAGAGAATCATATGCAATGTATTTGCAAAAAAAATACAATAAAATCAGCGAATTGCAATCGTTTCTATTACTGTGGGAAATGTACTAAAAGAGGAGATATCATTTTAATTCCAATATTTAATGACGTGATGTTTTTTCAACATCAGCCTGACATTTTTATTTTTTAAACTGATTATGGCGAGTTGCACCAACAAAATTTAAATTTTAAACTTGGTTTAAATTAATAATTCTGTCAAACATTTGCTATGCTTCTATTTATGTAAACTAAGTTTAAAATTTAAGTTTTTTTCTATGTTAAAATGGCCTCCGAACGATTGTAGAGATATCTATTAGCAACTGTATTCTTATTTTAATCGAAATATAGACCCCGCGATCTACAACGGTTGCTAGAAATGTTGCTATCAAAATTACGTGTTAGCAACTTTGCTAATGTAGCAAATTTTTACAGACTCAATCGAAATATCAGCTGAAAAAAGCTTTCAGCCATTTAAATACAATCATTCAGTTAATTATTGTATTAATTACAGTCTGAGATATAAATTTTATAAATGGTTTAGTATTGACTGTTTACGAGTAAATGTTGCAGATAATTTATTATAAACATGAAGAACCTAATAAGTATATAAATTTTTACGAGCATGAATAAAATGAAAAACGACAAAAACTGTAATTATATTTGCTTTTTCTTACGTAAATATTTAATATAAAAATTTGATAGTAATAAAAATACTATACTTAATTTGCATTAAAGATAAAAAGCTTAATAATTTTATATATAAAAAGGAATTGTGTATAATTTTACAATAATACTTTCAGATTTTCATTTTATAGTGTAGCTAATAAAAATATTAAAACGTGTAAACGTAGCAGATTAAGCGGTAGCTTTATCTGTTTGTTTAGTTTGATTCTGTTACAGCGCACATACAATTCCTATATAAAATTTATTTTTATTTGATATTAAACTGCATAAAAAATCATTTATTACCTTATTTAATAGACATTTATTGTTCAGCATCATATTTAGTAAAAGTGGGGTAGGAAATATGTATTTATTTGAAGATTGCATTAATGTATTTTTGTTTTTTACAGTCACGAGAAAATGATCAGCGGTATGTACATGGGAGAACTGGTTCGTCTCCTCCTCGTCAAATTTACAAAGGACGGGTTATTATTCGGTGGAAAAGGCACAGATTTGTTGTACAAACGTGGAAACTTCTTCACCAAATATGTTTCGGAGATTGAATCTGATCGCGAGGGAGACTTCACCTACTGCCGACAAGTAAGAGAACAAGAATTTTCTTAAAATATGTTAGTGAAGCCAAATGACTCTTGTTTGGAAATCTCGTAATTAAATATAGAATTTGAAATTTACAACGCAATTTGTTTGAAAAATTCTACAGTGCCGCGTATTTTATCTGAAATTGTTGGCTTATTATCAAAATTAAAAATAAATTTAAAGATTTTTTACAAATTAGTTATTGATTTGCTATGTATCAGTTTTTAAGGTTAGCGTTTGAAACGCACAAACTCCTAACAAAATTATCCGCCCCACAAAAGTAAACAGAGACATAATGATACATAGACTCTCATGGAATAATCGTTTTGCTTATTAATTTCAAATTTTTTGTATTCTATTAGGCATATTTGAACCGGCAATGAAATGTAGGGCAAGTTACATTTAATTTTTATTAATATATTAAAATTAAATAGTTTTTGTTTATAATTTTTATGTTTTTAAATTTATAAAAAAAAGATATTTGGTGTATTCCCTGGAGACCATATATTAATTTGTAAAAAAAAAAAAATAGAATCACTTTTTTCAAAGAATATATTCTGAATTGGAGTAGAAGTACTATTACACTGTTTTAAACGTCAGTCTCAGTGCTTAGTGTAAATTTACTCATATTTAAATTAGTTCTGCATTATTTGATAATGCATTTTCAGATCTAACCTCTGTCTCTTCCTCTTCCAGGTCCTGGAGGAACTTGGCTTAGACCACGCCACCGACCAGGACTGCATGAACGTGCGCTACGTTTGCGAGTGCGTAAGCCGGCGTGCTGCGCATCTCGTATCAGCTGGCATTTCCACACTCATCAACAAAATGGACGAGAAGTCTGTCACTGTCGGCATCGATGGCTCCGTCTATCGCTTCCACCCCAGGTTCCATGATCTCATGGTAGAGAAGATCTCTGAACTTGTCACACCTGGCATTGAGGTAGGCATTAATAAATATTTTCGAATTTTGGTTCATAGTGGATGAAAAATAAACCAAAATAATATCGCTAGCGCTTGTCATACACTTCCTACTCCCAAGATTTACGATATTACTTTAACAATTTTAGTCGTTTGAAACATAATATCAAAGTTCGTAGTTAAATTTATTATACCTTATCTTCTTCCTCCAACAACGTAGCATAGCAAGGTATAGGCCGTTTTGATCTTGATTGTGATTGGCTAATAAAACATCAAAATAAGAAATAAAGTACAAAAAAAGAAAAATGATTTGTTTGAAACTGCTGCATCAATTTTAAAATTTCTGTTAGTGTCAGGGTTGACTTTTGATATCTTGAACTTTAATGAAAGAAATCTATTTAGATATGAGTTATGCACTAAGTATCAAAATCATTCAAATATTTAGACGAACAACTTTACTTCGTAGTACAGTTTCTTTCAGACATAACAGATATTTTGACATATAATAAGAACTAAAAATAAATTTAACCCTTCTAAGCCTTATCAATATAAAAATAAATCTATATACGTATTTCGAGAAATAAGTTCTCATCCTTAGTAGCTTGAAAGGGATAATCAAGATTACACGATTTGTAAACCAAGCTAGTGGTCAAGATTGAATCCCCTTGTTTTACGAGTTGTGTAATCTTGAATATTTCCTTCCATTCTACTGAGGATGAGAACTTAGTTCTAGAAATATGAATATAGATTTATTTTTATATTGATTAAGACTTAGGGGTTAAATTTATTTTTAGTTAGTTCTTAGTCTTAGATTTTTAATTTTGCTTTATATATTTAATTTTTCCCATATTAATGGTGGAATTTTGTGATAAATCTACCAGCCCAATTCTCATTTTTTTTTAAGCTAATTCTAAGTTTTGTATTAGTCAAATTAAACATATTCTAAAAAAAGTTTAAATAAACTCTCATATAATTACCATTTAGTTGTCAGAAAGTGATTTGGATTAACCTTTTTCAATCGAACTAGTATAAGAGTAGCTAATCCGAAATTCAAGATTAGCTAAAAAATTTTTTAGAATCGGGCTATGCAAGTTTATAGATACATACATTTATAAATAATGAACAAAATTACATCAATATTTCTAAATAGAAATTATTTCATAAAGACATGTTTCGTTACGATTTTGTTCATAATTTACAGATTTATGTATCTACAAAACTTATGAATTTACGCAGAATTCCACCATAAAAAGGATTTCATTCATAATACCATTTACTGTATTCTTAGCTGGGACAGGGTATAGTCATAAATATTTAATTAATTTTAAAATAAATAATTTGTAATTAGATTACTAACGTTTAATTTGTTATCTAATATATTCGACCTTGTGCATTTGCGATAATAATGATGAGTGTACAAATTAAGTACAACATTATAAATAATACTAAAATCTATATTGTTCTGATAACTTACTATATAAATTTAAAGCATGAATATTACAACGAATATCTTCCTTCTAGTTTGACCTGATGCTGTCAGAGGACGGAAGCGGTCGAGGTGCTGCTCTTGTTGCCGCCGTAGCGTGTCGGGACCGGTGAACATCGCCCTCGTAGCCCCCCAGGACGTGCTGTAGAGTTCCGCCGAAGGCTCTTCTCTCCCTCAATCATAGACTGCTTAGTGCCCCTCCCCCAGACAGAGGGAGGGAACCTTGCCTAGCTCAAACTGGGTTTAGAGTATTTTTATAAGTGTACAGAGAAGACCGCGCCGGTTGCTATCAATAATATTGTGAGACTTCACGATTCTAAAGAATTTATTTAATAATTTTATATAATTTACTACTGAATATTGTATATAGATGCACAATATCTGCTTAATAATTTTATTAATGTGTTTATTGTATATTTTTATAAGTTGTGCGAATGAGATTGAATGTTGTTATTGATTACAGATGTTACTGTTTTCCTAAATGGAGTTTTATGTTTTGTAGTTTATTTACTCCCAGTGGGATGGCTCTGTGAGTTGTCCACGGTGTCCTAACTTGACACTATTTTAGAATATTTAGAATCTAGATGTGTACTTATGTGAAATAATTGTTTTTGATATCATCTGATATATTATTTATGCAGAGTATACAGTGAAAATATATATTATTTTAAACTGGAATTAGATTTATTTGTACCTAGTTACAAAAAAACAATACAATATTTCAATGGCACTACACTATTATTCCAAAAAAGATTGTGTAAGGCTAACAAGACTTGAATTTATCACATTCAAAGAAGACGTACAATTACAGCATTTTTCCTTAGAATATATTATTTACGATCAACTGAAACATCGGTGTAACGGTCAGTTGCACTGTCTTTACTTAAATTAGGTTACATAACTTTTTTTTATATAACATGCTCGTATGTAAATTTAAAAGAAATAAAATTGAATACGTTGTTGTCGGTCATATATTTTCTAAAGTTATTAAAACATAAAATTTTTAGCCTTTAACGGTTGTTAGCTAGCAACACTTTCATTTTTAAAAGCTACCAAACCATAACATCTTGGTGAGATAACAGGATCAAATAAATGAATAACAAATGCATTGTTTACCTGTTTTTCATGCAAAAACAAAAGTCTGTCTAACAGTATTACAGATTCAATGACAGGTGCAATATACGCCCTTATTAAATAAAATATTTGTAAAAGCTTTTCTAGTGGTTTATAAGTTTCATACAACTTATTTATTTCACTCTCTGGTATTTTTATATCAGTTCCAATTTTTTTAATAGCCTTATTTATATATTCGGTAAAAGTGGCAGCTTTTTGACTAAATCTACCTACATGTTTATCAATTAATTCTGGACAGTATTTTAAAATTAAAATTTGTAGTAATGACCGATAAAATAAAATTTGACTCGGTAATTCCTTTTTGTCAAGTATTCGGTCCAAACTCTGACAAGATAACATTCTAGCATTTCTTCCTAAAGTAAACTGTTTCTCTTTTAAATAATTGCTCATAGGAAATCCAGAATTTACATCAGATTCATTTTCTGAAAGTAGATGGTAGCAACAGCCAACATTACAAATAGTTTTAACACTTGGATTATTTACAAAAATCCGTAAACAACTGCTTGCTAAATTTCCACAAGTATGTAAGCCAACAAGTGACAGTTTGTTTATATCTTCTCCAGGAAAATGTTCTTCGAGTAAACTAATCAAATCAACGTCTTCTGTTACATATTTTGTGGTTTGCTTGTAGAAATCACTTCCTGTGTTGTTAGTTTTATCTCCAGCAACACTTTTCCATATCTTATTTAACTTTCCTACGCGTTTAGCCGCACTTTTAGTGTTGATATCAGAAGAGTCAACACCTAGAACTTTCAAGCCATTGTGTAAAGCTAAAGCCGAACTTAAATAACCTTTACCGTCACCAATATCAACAACATGTTTCGTTTCTGCTATTTCACTTACTGCTGATGAGATTTCGCTCATAATTTCAACCTCATGTGATTTTTTAGAATTCATAAATACTTCTAAATGTAATCCAGAAAGATTTTGACATCCTAAATCAATTAATTTTAATTGTAAATCAGATAAATTTAAACAAACGTCTTTGAAATTGGGCAAAGTATGATTTTTACAATCAGACATAAATTTTTCAAGTTTAAGACACTGTTCCATCTGAATATTACTACTTAACATAAAATTTAAAGTTTCTTCGAAACCTAAATTATCAATTTCCTGTCTAATGTCCGAAGATACGTGACTTTGAAATATATTTTTAGTAAAAAAGTCGACCATATGACTATTCGAAATTGTCAATAATGGTTGGAGATAATTTATCAGTTGGTCCAATCGATTTATAATCTTTTGCGTCATTGTTAAAATTTAGCAAAACATTTATACTGTGTACACACTTCAAATTTATCTAGTCATCAGTTATTAAAAGTTTAATTTATCTGCTTCTGGAAATTTTCCGTCAATTTTTAGCAACGAACAAACTTTTTTATAGTTTGCTCTAATGTCATCAATTTTTCCTATAATATCGAAATTTTCATCGTTCGTTTCTGGAAATGATTCGATTAAACTTTTTAGCTTTTCTAGTTGCGAAATCACTTTCTTGTTTTTATTTTCTTCTTTTGTTAAATATATTTTTACAACTCCTAAGTAATATCCGAGTTCAGCACCAATTTCTGCACCTCTGTGGTAGCCTAAATGGTAACCCTCTGGATTCCCCTCTATTTTTCCTTGTTGGACACCTTCTTCATAAGCTTCTTGAGTTATTCGTTCTTCGCAAAGTAAAATATCGTCGAAGGCATCATTGATGTCTTTCTCCATTGCATTGTCTGTAACAAACAATATTTTCGGTTAATAGAGTTATAGTGTGCTCAGTATTATTGTCTAAAAGATGATTTTTTTTAAAGTAAAATATTCTATGAACATATTTCATATTCTTCTTAAATAGGTACATAATTATATATTGAAATTTTATTTGTGCTTTATAGAGGAATGGGTAGTATTATTCGTTACATTCGTATTACAATATATCTTTTTTTTTTTGTTAGAACATTTTATTTTTCTTTCATGCAGTTAAAATGCCTAGTGTTTTCTGTTTATCGCTTTGATAATCCGATGGAAATTTATGCTTTTTTAAAATAAAATAACATAGGTACAGTGAAATCTCGTGGTGCCGCAATTATTCTCCGGCTAATGGAGATACCCATCTGATTTCAAACAAATGTAGGTGTAAGTGTTTAAATCGGTCTTTTTTCACGTTTTTCGTAGACTCTGCTGAGATTTAAAGTTAACATTTCTTGTTATGTACTCATTTTTTGTAATATCCATATAATATGTAAAGAGTTTAAACGGCTAATGGCTAGTTATACTAACAAAACTTAAATTTTAAACTTAGTTTAAACTAAAAAAAATAAGACATGTAGCTTCGATTTGCTTTCTTTAATTTAAACCAAGTTTAAAATTTAAGTTTTGATGGAGCAATTGGCTATAATAGTCAATTTTATTTAAATAAAATTATTGTTATACAATTTTGACAACGTTTCGGCCATCTTCAGAAATAAGTTATTGTTAAATTTACATAGTCGGCATAAAAATTCGGTAAAGAGTTAAACAACAAAAAAATACAAGGTACTTTTCCATCAGTTCATCTAGTATATCATCATGTGAAATATATCACCATTGTAATAAAAATGCGGTAATATGCTCTCGGCCTAGTAGTTTCGCGTGGAATTTACAACACGTTGTTCCGCCTAAAAGAGGTAAATTTATAGAGTGCCAAGATAATTATATATGTTAAACCTATACGCATAGATTAGTTAGTTACTAAATTTAAACAGAAACTGGAAAACTACGGTATGATTTGACATTAGTGACATCCAGGTGACATCTGTCAAGAGAATAATAAATACTATCTAAATTTCTAATTTATTTCTTAAAATTTAACTTTCTATGTGGTAGTGAAAAAAAATATATGTATACCTCGTGAAGAAAGTGGTATTCTTTCCTCAGATGCTTTATATCCTTCGCCTTCGACTTGGCAAATGAAACGGCACCTTTCGGAAGATATGTAGAGCTCGACAAACAAAAGTAAAACCGTGGCCGGAATGCACTTTAGTTCCATCCATTCAGGCATATAACGAATGGCGTGACTGAACTTTGGCGCGAAAGTGAAATATAGTCTCAGTGAAAATACTTGGCCTCTGCATCATCTACGATACACGCATTTATGCAAATTTATCAATTATATACTTATTTATTATTAAATATATAAATAAATAAATATATCATCACGCCTTCTACCCATTAGAGTGTGGCACTCTGCCGAAGCAGACCTCGGTAAGTGATATATTTTGCGCGTGAAGTGCAATTACCAGCCGTCAAATCACGGCCCCCAAAGATGTTAGTGGAGGGGGAGCCACAGGAGTAGTATTAATGTGGTGAAAATGTTTTGTCGGCAGTGGGAATTGAACCAGGGTTCTCAGGATCCACAGGCCGACACGATAACCACTGTGCCACCTACTTTATTTATTATTAATCCATCATAATTATTAATCTTTTGATACGCTATTTTTATAAAAGAAAAGAATTGCACGCCGTTTTACTATTTAAAAAATTCAAACAAACAGCCATTTAAAAAAAAATCCAATGACACTGAATGTATCGGTGACAGTAGCGACCTTCGAAAATACTCCTCTCAGGGTTTTACTTTAGTTTGTCGAGCTCTATCAATTTATTTCTTTAGATCAGTGTTTCCCAAAGTGTGGTACGCGTACCCCCTGGGGTACGCGAAGAGTTTGAAGGGGTACATGTGGCTCCCGGCTTTTGCTGCTTCTGGTGCAACTAGCAACTTATTATTATTATTATTATTTCGATTACAAACATAAAAAAATAATAAAACTTCGTTTCTGGCGCCACTGATTATAATGAATGTTATTTATAATATATATTTTATTTATATTCTATTATGAATTAAATTTATTTTTCTTTCATTATTATTTTGTTTATGTACTAAAATATGAGAAAAATTAATATATTTTGATGGTTATTAAAGTATATAATAATAATAAAGATTTTTATTCGGCAAAGTTCAGCTAAAGATGTTCTTACACTTAACCATTTTACAAAAATAAATACAAAATACAAATGAATGAAATATAGAAAAAAAGAAAAAAAACAGAGTTATTATAAAAATATACACGATAGCGAAATAATTACAATAATCAACATTCAGAAGAAAAAACTATAACATGTTTATTTTAAATTTAGTATGATTAAATAATAAATAATAATAACAATAATACAAATAGATGTTATAAAGATGAAAATAGAGATGAAATTTATTGGTTATTACAGAATAAATGTCTTTTATACAAAATGGCGAATTTTTTCGGAGTTTCACTTTTCAAAATATTTGGTATCAAATTTATTATAAATTGAGGCACGCTGAAAACTAAAACATCTTCGAAAAAATGCTGTTCTATGTCTGGGAATATGTAGTAACAATCTATCTCTAAGATCACGTTCACGTAAATTAGCACGGAAACAGATTTTACTAAAAAGATACGGGGGAGTTATGTTCTGTAAAATGCGATGTATTAAACATGCATAGTGATGTAATCTGCGGTTTTTCATATTTAGCCAACCTAACTCACTAATGTGTTCTGATATATGCTCACGTCTATTTAACCCCATGCATTTTTTTTTTGACGAGGGGTACACAGTGTTATCAAAATTATAGAAGGGGTACACATATGTCGAAAGTTTGGGAAACACTGCTCTAGATGATTGGGCTTACAAATTATCAAGAGATGGAGCTGATCTCTGTGCATGAAAGATACATGTTAGATTCATTTCTTGCGATCTCTTTCGGTGGATGCATGTTGCAATTTCAGTATTTTGTATTTTATTTGTGTATTCAATTTATTTTTCTAGAATATACATAGTTACTTTAGTAATATTTTATGGTTTACTGTAAAAGTAGTCTGTTGTAGTTTGCTTATATTAGTTTGTAGCTTTTTATATTTTCTTTTAGTATTTAATATTACTATTATTGTAGGGTATATTTGTGTTTTTACAAGTTTAGTGCATCATTTTATTTGTTGCAACTAATTTTGCCAGAAATTTTCAATGTCTTTTCCATGCTTTTATTTTGTCACATGCCATAATGTCATCCACTTTGATCTTTACAAAAACTATTTTTTCATTTTTTTGGGAAATAAATGAAACCGGATAAACCATCCTTTTGACTGTAATTGTTTGTTTTTTTATGTTTTTGGAGAAAATTCCATCCAAACTACTAAATCTATAAATATTATATACTTTTTATTTTTATATCTTATATACAAAATATTACTATTGTTATTAAATTAAAAGAAAAGCAATAACAAATAAGTCCATATTCTTTGAATATATTATACTACATGTTCACCATGAAAACTATACAATGAAATGAGTATCTTTCGTTTAATTTAGCTATCTGCCTCCAGTTAGCGTATTTTAATTTTGGAAGCCCAATATAATAGACAAATATTTGTTTCTACGACCTTAACAGAAAGTAGACTTTTTTCTTTCATGTGGCTCTTCTTCACGAACATCTTTGGAGGCCGTGATTTGACGGCTGGTACCGCACTTCACGCGCAAAATATATCACTTACCGGGATCTGTTCGGCAGAGTGCCACACCCAATGTAGAAGGCGTGATAATATATTTATTTATTTATTTTATATGTGCGCGAAAGTTGACTATTTTCCTACCTTATTTATAATTGGTTTCAAACGTCAATACATTATTATTAGATATTTATTTATTTATTCATATATTGTAAGTATTTTTTATTTAAATGACATGAAAGAGTGATCTTAGAAAAAAATCATATGTAGTGTTATTTCCTTCATTGTATGATTACGTCACGGCGGGAGGAAATAATACACTTCCTCTCGCGTTATACAAATAGATATTATTTTAAATTTAATTTAAATATTTCGTTATTCATAAGAACCTAACTCATATTCATTGTATTTGTTAAAAATTTGTATATATTCCTCTTTTTAACTAAGCTCGTTAAAAAATAATTCTGCTGTAAATAAAAAAATTAAATTATAAAATAAAGTATTCAATATTTTTGCAAAGAGCAATATTCATGTTTACTCATATTTCGGGATGAAATAGTAGCGACGAAGTTATTCACACATTTACTTGTTTATATACGTTAATTTCTATAGTCTGAAGAGTCGGTTTTATAAATTGTCTACAGAAAATTTAAAATTTTATTCAATCATGTGGTCTTTTCGTACAATTGTACGTGTGATTGTGGTTATTGTTTTATTTCTGTGTATTTACTACATATACCATTTAATGAGCGTGCTTACGCAAAGGTAAATCATGATGACATCAATGAATTACAGCGTCAGCATTTTAAGTGAGTAAATCATAGTTATTAAGTCTTTTGTGGGTCAAAAGTGAAAAATATAATTAAAAAATTAAATATAATTTTCCCATGCTGGTTATTAATGCAATTACTTTATTTATAGGATCTGAAATATGCTGCAACTAATCATCAAAAAGGAATACATTTGCATAAAATTATCGTACTGTAATTTCCAAATTTTGTTTATAATGAAAAATAAATGAAGAAAATGAACAATTTTTGTTTCTAAAATATTTAATAATTATTCAGGTTTTTTTTATCGTGAAATAATTTTGTAATTAAAGAATTATCTATACTTCATTTCATTTAAGAAGGCAGTAATTTGTTATACCTATCCTAGTATGTATACGTAGGACGAAAGTTGTCAAATTTAATTAGCTTTTCAAGCGATAAATTAAGATCCTGGAATGCTATTTTGTAAAATTTTAAATGATTTAGTGAATTGACATCTACGTAAACCATCATCTTACGTGGATCGAAGTATAATAGTACTTCGTGTATTAAAGATAAATAGTAGACTAAATTAAGGGGTTATACTACCCAGGTGCACTGAAAAGTGAACCTTTTTATGATAATTTTTTTCTCGATTACTAATCAATGGATTAAAATGAAATTTTAAGACTTTATTATACATTTATGAAGGTATGCAAAAATATTTTTAATTTAAATTTACGATACAAAATGGCGTCCTGGCACTAAGTAACTTGAACAAATGTTTTTTTTTAGGAGGAAATCGGTGTGCACTGTATCAGTCTCCGTACACCAGAGCAAAATAATATTTTTTTCCTTAATCTACATTAGTACCCAAGATTATTATTTTTTTGTGAATGCAGTGTGGTTAACAGCCGTCAAATTACGGCTACAATCCAAAAATTCACCGCGTTTTTTAAGTTTTCGTGCGTCCAGATAGATTTTTTTTGGTTTAATAGGGTCTAAAACGTTAAGATTCATCAAAATTTCGAGATCGAGAAAAATCATTATTACAATACTTTTCCCATTATAAAGTATAGGTCGGGAAAGTAATAAATTAAATTTATTTGATGTATGTAAACATATAAGAGAAAATTTGAAGCTTATTGGTAAATAGAGACTACATGATTTTTGGAATTACAGTTAATTAAATTTATGGATAACTGAATCCGGCCATATCGACATTTTACTGTATTTACACAATTTAGTGAGTTTTGAGTTGGTGAACTCCGGATACCAATATTTCATAATGTTTTGTTATAAAACACTAACTTCGCGCATTTGTTAGTCCATGGCCAACTTTATTGAATTGCGCTACGCTTATTATGGGCGTTTCATGTCATTAAAATTCCTAGTTTCAAATTTACAAAGCGGGCACGTCAACTTGCGCCTCTTACGAGATACGTCGTAACTAAATTTGAAAATACTACCTTTTGCATTGATTGAAAAATCCTAAAAACAAGCTTAGTCATTGTATATTTATTATCATACGATTTTTACAGTAAAATACTAACCGTTGACACCAATAAATCAATAATACTTCCTTCTTTTGACCTATAAACACTTCAGGTAGACAATATGGCGGCATTATTTACCTGAAGTGACAGATAATGCTACATTGGCAAATGAAATTCACATAGTCTAGACTAGCTAGTCACTTTAGTCGAAAGCTCAGAATATTAGTCATAATATTTAATAATATTATATAAATAAATACCCAGTTCCATTAAATGAATTTGGTTTGATCACATAAACTTCAGTTTTCAAATATTTTAAGGTTTTTTTCTGTAACTTGACAAATATAAATAAATAAATATATCATCACGCCTTCTACCCATTACTGGGTGTGGCACTCTGCTACAGCAGATCTCGGTAAGTGATATATTTTTTGCGCGTGAAGTGCGGTTACTAGTCGTCAAATCACGGCCCCCAAACATGTTAGTGGTGGGGGAGCCACAGGGATAGCTTTTTCAAATTATGAAAATTTGTCGCCCGTGGGAATCGAACCAGGGACCTTAGGACTTGACAGCGTTGTCATTTTCCTTTAATTGAAATAAAAAGCACTAGATGGCATTACTTAACGTACCAAAACTGTAAAAAACTCATAACAAATTTTTATGTGACAAAACGATGAAATGAAACGGCCATAATAAGTGTAGCGCAATTCAATGAAGTTGGCTATGGTTAATCACGAATTGTTTACAGGATATTTCAAGCCATTTGAATCACTGCCACATAAATCTGAAGGTTCAATTTACAGGAACCATAAATCGAATATTTGACATAAACATTTCATTTAAAGCATCTTTAAATAAGACATAAAAATGGGTTATTAACGCAGTAACTGGCCATAAGCCATATCATAAATCTATAAATCTATAATCTAGCACAGTGGTATGAAGTCGGCCTGTGGATCCTGAGGTCCCTGGTTCGATTCCCACAGGCGACAAATTTTCATAATTTGAAAAGCTATCCCTGTGGCTCCTCCACCACTAACATGTTTGGGGGCCGTGATTTGACGACTGGTAACCGCACTTCACGCGCAAAATATATCACTTACCGAGATCTGCTTTAGCAGAGTGCCACACCCAGTGATGGGTAGAAGGCGTGATGATATATTTATTTTATATATAAATTTGCGGAACACCTATAACCTATATTGAACTTCGACTGTCTGATTGTTTGTTTAATATCAAAATTACATTTTATATACCGTACAAAATTATCGTATATGTAAAAATATATCGTACCTTTTCATTTTTGTAATTATTAATTATACAGAAATATTTTCCAAAAATACTACTTATATCGTAATCTGATACATCCATAATAAATACAATTTATTTTTGCGAAACGACACGCCGAACAGCCACTATAAAAAATTTCAAATAATTACGTCAAGTGACAGAAAATACAAGACAATGGGCCTTTCAAGACTTTTTTGAATTTTTTATATATTAATCTACGTAATAAAATTATTATACCCAAAATTTTTATTTTTTTTTTAAACTTGTATTAAGCATGATAAAAATATTTTAACTTTCGAAACAAACGAGTATGACGTAGTTGCATCTTAGCTTAAAGAGAGACAGATAAGACAGAGATAAATAACACGTAACTTCACGTAACGTGTGTCGTTGTCATAGAATCCTCAGACAAAACATAACTAGACGGATAACAACGGCGTTTGTTGTAAAACAGAAAGGGATAGAATAACTGGTGGGTGAGGCGGGTGCGCGGCAAGGAGCAACTTGCATAACATCAAAGTTATTCCATCCCTTTCTGCTCCACAACACTGCATTGACTTGAACACAGCATAATTCGTCTAGTATTATACGTCAGTGGTAGAATCGTAGAATGCTGAATGCTTATTTCTTCTTCATCTTCCTCTCAGTAAAATTGAGCACCGACAAACGTTTCAGACAAAGTTCTGTGATTGGCTTAATGCAACTACGTAATTGCAATATGGCAGTGCCAAATACAAATGAGCGATTTGAATTATTCAACTTTATCTTTCATATTTCAACAATAAAGATATCATTTATGGTATGATTTTATATTGTATTAAATATGATGTACGGTCAAGAATTTATTTTAATAAATATATATTAAAAAGCTCTACCACTTGAATCCCCCATTAGACTGATTTATAATGCAACTTATCATGTCATCTTGCGGCTCATGGCAATAGTTTATACTGTAATTGCAATTTTCTATATAAACTTATTAATAATGCTATCGACGATTCTTATCTGCTATCATTATTATGTTTAAATGTACCACGAAACTGTAACACGAGGATAAAAGTTGCATTTGCTATTAAAACTGTGAAAACAAACTATGAAACAAAGAGCCCTATAAGATATATGTGTAATATTTTTAATAAATTAGATAATCCAGGAAATAATATTGATATATTTAATGATAATCTACAGCAGTTTAAAAACAAATTATTTGAGTCTTTAATATTCGGTATAGAATAAGTGTAATTAATAGTTTACTTATGTCTTTCATTAATTTTTGTATGTATCTTTGTCTAATTGTGGTAACGTGTTTAAATACTTTTGTATTATTTATTCATATGCCCTCTGTAATTGGGACTCTGCCCTGTTGAGAGTTTAATAATAAATAAATAAATAAATAAATAAACATTATGTAAATTGTATAATATTAGCGCTAAAAGTTTATTAGAATCGATGGTATTATGTAAATACAAAAAAAGTTCTTTACATATATTATATAAATTTGTGACATTATTGTACATCGTACAACTTGCTATCATACATTGTACGTACGTCAAAAATTTCGTACATAAATAGTTATTTATTATACAAGTGTTTTATTAGGTATATAAAACACAAGTGTAATACAAAATTTTATCCACAACTCATAATTATAGATCGTAACGTTTAACGTTGATTCAGTTATATACGAGCCCAGTCCCCTCATCAGTTGACCCGAATCTTATTTTTTCGTTTGATGTTTTATTTTGCAGTTTTATTTCTCGTGTAGTATGCAAAAGAATTAAATGAAATTTTAATGAGACATATACTAGTATACTAGTATACACAGATAAAATTTGAAGTCATCTTGGAATGACAGCAATTGGAACAGGAAGTAAACATTTCTATATTAACTAAAACTTATTCGTTTTATTCAAAAACTGTATAATAATAAAGTTTGTTTTAAATAATAAGTAACTTATATTTCATTCTTCAAGCTGCCTACAAGATAAAAATCATGATAGTCCATTAGCAAGTAGAAATAGATTTTTGTAAAAAAAATTATTGCTAGTTATACTGCTATACATTTTGTGTCTAAGGTATATTTAATGTTAAATTTAGTTAAACATGTTGAAAATTAATTGTAGAATTTAGTAAATGTCAGATACCTGCGTTTTTAGTATTATTCAAATTTAAAAAAAAATAAGATTCTGCTCAACTGAAGTGAGACAGGGCTCGTAGTTTCTCAAAATATGGTAGATTATGAAGTGGTTGCTAAGTAACACGTTGTTCATAGTGTTTTATGGAATATAAAACACTAGTATCTTATGAGCCATATAATTCAACTGAAATCAGTGTAATTATGTCTTCATAATATATGAGTTGTGGATAATAGTTATTTATTATACAAGTGTTTTATTAAGTATATTAAACACGCAAGAAAAGTTTAAACACGAGACCGAAGGTCGAGTGTTTAATATTCTTAACTGTTTTATATACCAATAAAACACGAGTGTAATACAAAATTTTATGCACAACTCATAATTATAGGCACCGAAGAAGATTGTCGTAACGTTTAACGTTGATTCAGTTATACATATTTGCTCAAAATACGGTAGATTGAAGTAGTTGCTAAGTAACAAGTTGTTTACAATGTTTTATGGAATATAAAACCTTAAGGTTTTATGAACCATATAATTCAACTGAAATCAGTGTAATAATGTCTTTATTATATATGAGTTGTGGATAAACACATAAAAATTATCGTAGATCTGGCAACGCTGACATAAGTAGACAATGTATTACAAATATGCATATCTAGGCATAAAAATGGACTTTTGAATAAAAAACAAAAAGATGTGCTAGTGCGGTGGTGAGCTCGTTGGAGCGTAGACCACTGTTTGAGTGACGTAAGATACTCGTGCAGCAAAGACGTAGTGTCAGAATGTTCAAGGTGTTCTCCGCACACCCAGATGAAATAATAAAAAAATAATAATAAAAATATTTTTTATTTATATGCATTTTATACTAAAACTTATTTTAAATAGAAAGTATAACACAGATATTTATTTTTTATTTTGTGAGCATCTTACCTTATAAGTATTTTAAACGCAGAGCAAGGTTCAGAAACGACCAGTCTAGCTAATATTTTGACATGCAGGAAACGAGCAGCGAGTATCACGGTGGGGATGCACAGTACACTGGTAAAGCACGCGATTGTTGAACAGAACATTTAAGCAAAAGTCAATAGTAAAAAAAATCACATCTCCATTAGTTCAAAATATTTCTCAGATGTTATATGGCTTAGCATACATCACCACTAGACACAAAATAAAGATAATATTTAAGGTTGCCATCTAACTGCACTTTTACAAAGTTAATAGGTTACCAACACAAACAGGTCAAACTACAGACCACAACAAGAAGTTTATATGCGGGCTATAAACAAATTATTCTCGGTACAAATATAAAGATGCTATACTGAAAACGTTATAAAATGCGACTGACATCATCCATCTTGATCAAACTTAATAAAATAAATACAAAAACTGGTGAAATATTTAAATGACAATTTAAAAAAAAAATTACATTGAAATACAAATCTTATTTAAGAATATTGAATAATAGTTATATTTACTATCGATTCATGTATTGCAAATAAATATTTTTCATTTTTAATAATTATTTTATTTTTTGCACGTTCACATGACACATAATTTCTGTCCATATCAAGATGTCAATCATGTGTCAGATTCATGATCAATTGTTTCAAGCATAAAAAAATCTGTTTAAAGTCTTTGACATCTGCATTAGTTTTTAAAAGCTATATTATAACAATGTCGAGGGGAAGAAATATGTCACAGGAATGTTCATTGCTGATTCTTCATTTAATAATTTATTTTGAATAAAAATAGGTTAAAGTGCATAAATTGACCAATTTTTTAGATTTCTCCTACCACTATAATGACATTTACTTATTAGTGATCCTATATTTTTTAGAGATTAGAGGCTCATTGTAAAGGAATATAAATGCCATAAATGTATCAAAATGGCAAAGACTGACATAAGGTTTAATTAGGTTAGAAAGAATGATTTTTTATTTCCTGTTAATAGTACGTTACATCATGCTTGAGGTTTTACGCTAGAAAATATTTTTCAAATAACAGTTTAGAAGCACTGGTTTATTTAGTAATTTTTAGGAAAATTTTGAGGTTATGTAGGATCCAAGATGTATTTAAGATGTAAAGAAAGGCCTTCAAAATCCAGTTATTGGTAAATAATACACAGACAATAATTAAACTATGTATTCATAATTATAAAACGTGGACGTTTCGGTCGCGGAACACGACCGAAAGTGTTGATAATGGTCGTGTTCCGCGACCGAAACGTCCACGTTTTATAATTATGAATACATAGTTTAATTATTATCTGTGTATTATTTACCAATAACTGGATTTTGAAGGCCTTTCTTTACATCTTTAATTTTTAGGAAGTTTTGAAATTCACAAAATTTTACCAACCTAAAATTACATTTTTTTTAAATTGGTCAGTGATACTGCAGTTTCGTCTAAGAATATACAAATAATTATTAATTTAAAATTTATTACAGAGTACCAGATGCACCAAAAGTTAGTAGATACATGGGCCTCTAAAATATCTGCGAAGTCAAAGAAAAATGAACTCTTGTCTCCAAAGAAGCAACGCGCAATATATTTTAAAATCGATTACATGTATACCATATAAACGTAGCAGTACCCTATGTCATTCATCTAGTTATATTTTTTGATAACGTCAGTCGACTCTTATAACGTTTTCAGTATATAAAAATTATAAGGTCTTTTTGTTTGTTGAACCACTAAAGATAATTATTTTTTTTTAAATTACATTTTTATTGGCTTCTACTCTATATAGAGTAATTTAGCCAGCCTTTCTTGACATTTTTATAAATACAAATACAACACAAACAACCATACCCTGGGCGGGATTTAAACCCGCGATCTACGGCGTGCAGTTCCATGCAACTGCTATTCTAGCGAGAGGGTTTATTTGTACTGCGAATATTTGATCTCATTGTAATATTCACTACATCTCTCTTGCACGTTATTTTTATTTGAAAATACGTTCTGATATGATCAATAAAGAAATTACAAATTACTTATATCAAATTCTCACCGTTAGTAGTACTTATAACACGCATCAAAACATTTGTCATTTTTTCTTTCAACAACAAACAACCAACAAACATTAGTATTTATTTAATACTTACAAATTACAGACTGACAGATAAGCGTCAATGTAAACCTGTAAACAGATCTTCAATCTGTCAATCACGTTTTTAATGGAATTCTTACCTGCTGATAAGCAGCGGATATCATACGATGAAGCTCTCGATGACAACCGAAGCTGAACTCGGAATGTGACGTGTTGGCGGGGTTTGGGACGGGTTTGAAGTGTCGTCTTCAACTAGCTCGAGACCTGGAGATCGCGGACACTTGCAGTGCCTCCTTCAGCGGTGATTGTGACACGGGATCTGTGCGGGTGACAAGTTTTAAGTTCATACAAGGTAACGTTGTTTTGTTATTTTTTTATTTGAGTTAATATGTAACGGAAATATGTGGAACTAATGTGATAATTTACTTTTACTGTACAAATTAATTTGATATACGATTATAGCATTAGAACAGAAATGATAACTGTTTATTTTATCGGCAATATATTAGTTTGTAAAGAAAAATTAACGAAAACAAATAATGTTTAAAACATAATATAAGAAATCAAATTTACTTTAGAACGATAAATACGGACAATGCCGGGATTAGATTTAATCAGTTATTAAAGTATTTGTTAATTAAAATTAATAACAAAAATAAAAAAGGATAAGCAAAGTTTTATTTTCGGATTATTTGTTAAATTTGTGAAAACATGTAGTTGAATTTATTCTTCAGCTCTCTTATATTTCTATTTATAATTTTATAAAATTAACTAATTTAAAAGTTTTAATTATTAAATTTAAATTATTATTAATTAATTGAGTATAGCTGACCTGTCATTTTTATTACTTCTACTATCCTTTTGATTGCTTTCATTTGGTACCACATTAGACATGCTTTGACAAATTTTTCAAAAAATATTTTTTACAATACATGTACTGTAAGTTACCTATTAAAGTCAAAATTTAAACATAGTAAGTGGAACTTTTATTAAACAGTTGGTTTCCATAGTTACATCAGGACTATAATATTTACTTACCATCTACCGTCGACAGTAAGTATATCAAGGTCCTGTTTATTTTGACAAGCTGTTAATTTTAAAACCTATTTTTCTTTTCCTACTATTTTTGCGGGTATTGTAAAAATAGCTAACTAACCTCGAACTGTAAGTGTTTTTTTATGTTGCAAATAGGATGTGGGCATTCACGTGACAATGTGACGTTTTGTGACGTAAAAACAGCTGTTTGGGCTGCGATCACTGCGCCACCTACAAAATGAACTATTTTTTTTTCGGACGAGATTTGAAAAGAACCGTTCTTTTTTAGGTCGCGAACGTTTAGAAAATCTCGACACTACGCGCCTCGATTTCTCAAACTACATTCTTGATCTGAAAACTATCACATACAGTTCATAGTACGTAATATACCAGTATCTGTATTTTGAAAATTTATTTTTATTTTAAATAATGAAAAAAATATTTTTGAAAATCATTTAAAATGCGGCTGAATTCCACTACTTCTAGTCTAATCAACTGGCGTACGGTATATTCATTCCAATGAGAGAATGATAAACTTAATTACGCCCATTTGTTAATTAAAATGTCAAATTTTTAGGTTATCTATATTTATCCTCGAAATACTGCTTAAAATATAAAACACATTGGTAGACATGTTAATAAGTCTAAGCAAAAATGAATTTAATTTTAATCTAATAGAACGAACACAAACTACACTTCAAGTTGCAATGTCAAACCAATTATTGATCTTGTAGTGAGTGGATTGTATTTAGAAGAACATAATTTTATCTTAGCTAATTTTATATGATACATATTTCAACAAATTACTTGAACTTATATCAGATAACACATTGATTGACATACAAATATTAAATTTTTATATTATTTTATACACTTATTATTATTTTTTTACTATAGTAATCGATCCACATTACAAGCTTTATAATAATCTATCTTCTCAATATATATCTGTCTCTTTCTCTCTCTATCAAGTGTAATGATTGGCAGAAACGTTTTTGTCGTCACAGACGTTTGATTTGGTAGCGATTCAAACATACTGTTTTGACGTATTTTGAATTGCTTCTGCGTTTGATAATATACAAATATTTGAACAAAAAAATTATATTTTATACTATTGTAGAACTTACTTATCGACTTACAGGAAATATGGTAGAATAAACTTTTTGCAATACCTCATCATCACAGTTTAAATTTGATGACAGTAATGTTAATTTCACATACACGTTTCGCTGTAGTATATTTTAAACTGCAGAAAATGTTGACTATTGATTAAGACATGTGGAAAAGTGTAAATCTGAGAATGTGGTGATAATTTTAAATTTAACTGTTTCTGAGTAGTATTTAATCTTTAATAGCTTCACTTTAAGTGTTTCACAACACTATAAATACACCATTTATTCATGAATACACATCAAATTTCAAATATTCTTTTAGCTAAGAAATAGTGCTCAATCGTTACGTAAATATTTCATCTCAATTTTCTTCAATGCAAGCATCTTTGAGACAAAATATTTGTAATTAATTAAAATAATATAAATATTTTATAAACATATCTGAATATGAGTAATTTTATTTATTTTAAATATGGGGTAATGGCGGTACGGCAGTGTGATTAACGTGACAGCGCTGTGATTACTAATGTTAAGCACGCTTCACAGCAGTTGGAACTTGGATGGGTGACCGCCCAACGAGTCAAGTAGACAGAACCACATTGCGGCTCGATGAGTTCGACCATCTCGACACCCGAAAAGGAAAAAGAGATGTAAATGACATATCAGCAAACAGCGAACAGCTTGAAAAACAAGTGTTTGTCATATTTATTTTTTATGGGATAATGGCACAGTGGTATCGTGTCGGCCTGTGGATTCTAAGAATCCTGGTTCGATCCCCACAGCCGATAAACATTTTAACCAATTTAAAAAATTACCCCTGTGGTTCCCCCACTACTAACATCTTTGGGGGCCGTGATTTGACGACTGGTAATCGTATTTCACGCGCATAAATATATCACCGATATATGCTTCGGCAGAGTGCCACACCTAGTAATGAGTAAAAGGCGTGATTATATATTTATTTATTTATTTATTATGGGGTAATGGCTTAGTGATATCGAGTCGGACTGTGGATTCTGAGAACTCTGGTTCGATCTCAACATCCAACAAACATTTTCATCAAATTAAAATTACTCCTGTGGCTCCCCCACCACTAGCATCTTTGGGGACCGTGATTTGACGGCTGGTAATCGCACTTCACGCGCATAAATATATCACTTACCGAGATCTGCTTCGACAGAGTGCCACACCCAGTAATGGGTAAAAGGCGTGATGATATATTTATTTTATTTACAATGTGGTGTAGTTAATTAATATAGATAACTGATAAATATTCATTTAAAATTGCACAATAAAAATTGCTCAACGATTAATAATTACTCATTTAGTTCAAAAGTTATCAAAAACTGAAAAGTGATACATCATATTCGTAAGTCTCCAGAAATATCCAGTATAAAGAACAAGCATTATCTAAATAAATAAAAGAAATATAGTGTTAATTGATTTTCAAATTACATATCACCTTTTATAAACAGAAACACAGATTACTAACTGCAGTATTAAGTAAATAAAATTTAAGTTATATTTATCAGTGTCCAAATATGAAGTCAATTGTACATAGCTACTTGTATCTTTAATATTTATTAAATAATAGGTCATACTTTTATTAGCATGATTTATGCCGTAAATATGTTATCTATTTATTATTTATTCAGTGAGTTATGTGTTTAATAGTTGACTAATTTAGTAATACATAAAAGACTTAAATGTCCATTTTATTTGTAAATTTTATTGCATTTATGCAGATTATTACAATTGTTCTAAAAATTTATTATATTTAGTATTCATAAATTTATTAGATTAAACAAATAACATTTATATAAATCGAAGATAATAATGCAATATTTCTTTGTAGGAATATGTGACATTTTATAATGATTTTTTTTTTTTGGAATTTTGTTTGCATTTTGTTTTTTTTTAACACAACCATACCAGACAAAATTTTACTCAAATAGTACTTGACTGATAAATCTATTTAATCTATAAAATATTTTACTTTAGATTGCTAATATTTATTTTAGATAAAAAAAATTAACCGTACTTTAACATAATTTTACATTTAAATGCAATGTCACTCAACTTAAAATAATATAGTGCCAAGTAAATCATTTTAAATAATAAATAAATAAATATATCATTACACCTTTTACCTATTACTGAGGGTGGCAGATTTGAGAAAAAAAGTGAAATTTACGATTTTCATTTAATCATTTTAATTTCAAAATGGTGGCAGATAGGAACAAAAGTTTCAAATGGAAGTTGTAGATATCGAAGTCCTCTTTTCACTAGGAAGTAACAAGATTTTTTTAAATCACATTTTCGAAATATGATACAAAGTTAATTTTTTTAAATGGAAACACCCATATTTTTTATTCGCAAATTTCACATTTTCAAATTCAGTCCGATTCGATACCACTAAGCCATCTACTCCATTATAATAGTTTTTAATGAATTTTGGTAGTTTATTTTTACGTATATTTTCAAATTTTAAACAAGGCATTAAAATAAAGTACTCTCTTTGATACTAAAATTTCTAATTAAGTGCTGTTACGAAATCCCTATTGATTCAACCCACGCAACATCAGTATTATTTTATCTAAAATAGTTGGTACACAACACTAAATATACTAGAAGAGATCGTGTCCGGAAATTGAGAAGAATGTAGGTATAAGTCAGTTGAGATGGGTTGGGCATACAGAACGTTTGTCGAATGAGAGATTGGTAAAACAGGTATATGTTGGTCAAATTGATGGTGAAAGATTGCGTGGACGACCTATGCATAAATGGATGAATATGATAGAAGGATTGTTGCGTGAACGAAAGTTTCCGAGACTGGGGAACAAATGTGCTTGTATGAACGGAATTATGAATGTGGATGAAGCTAAAGTGGTGTGTTAGGATAAGAATGTTTGGCGAAGATTAATTGCGGAATGAATCTGATGATTTAAGAAAAGTACAGGATTTTTATTTTAGTTTTGTTGCTTAGTAATTTCATTAGAGTGTTTACCTGCAGTTGTGTGGAATTCACTTTGAAAAACAAGCGTAGGGCGACAGTTTTTTCCTTTCTTGTCTTTTTTATTCTTTTCTGATCTTACGTAGAGTGTTTAACTGCAATTGTGTGGAATTTACTTTCAAAAACAAGCGCAGGGTGACACTCCCTTTCTTTCTTATTTTTTTGTTTCATTTTCAGTTACTGCATTGTCTGGACTTTTCTTTCATATACAAGTGCAGGCTATCGCTTTTATCTTTTCTAATCTTTGTAGATTCGTTGTTAGGAGTAAGCGTGAGTAATTTGAGAGGTTTTATGCATATGTTACGTACGTCGAAGAAAGAAGATGAATGATAAATGAATAGGAATGATTGGATATACCTATATGATTGAAGGTTTGTTGTGTGATAAATGATTTTGAGTGTAATAAACAAATGATTTTATATGGAGTGATCTATGAATGTGATTAAAGTGAGGGTGGTGTGTTTTGATGATAATGTTTGATGAGGGCTGATTATTTGATTAATGTAATGAGTGAATATTTTGAGTGATTTTAGGGTTCGTGCTACCCCATTTGTTGGGATATAGCGTGAAGATATGTATGTATGTATGTACAACACTAAATGGGGTAGTACAAACTCTAGAATCATTAATAAAACCTTCATTCATCAGATTCATCAAATAATTAGTCTTCGTCAAACATTCGCATCCTAATAAACTATCTTCACTTCAACCATATTCATAGTTCCATCCATACAAGTTCATTTACTCAAAGTTGATAAGTATTTATTGAAATATAAATTAATTAAAACAACAGTAATCTATTAATACTAATATTTGAATAGTAACTAGGCAACAATCAAGAGAAACAAGGATATTTTTATATTTACAATCGCTCTTTATAAAAAAGTATAACTAAATTTATATTTAATATCAGTTTAGTGTGAGTCTATGACCTATGATGGAGTAAAACTTGAAGTAGTTTTACATACCAACTGTGAAGCGCGTTTGAAAATTTCTTGTTAGGTTATCGCTTTGAACCGCAGTGAAGTCAAATTCTTAAACGTTACTACACAACTGAAATGGCGTATTAACGGAGTATGAAGTATGTCACTAGGCTCAGTGATTCTCAAACGGTGGAATTAATAGAACAATTGTTCGAAAAAAACAATTGTTAAAGTTTTGTAATTGATTTGCAAAATAGTATTTCTTTGCTAATTTAAGGGCTTATACTACCCAAGCCGCACTGAAAAGTGAACCTTTATTTTTGGGAATTTTTTTCTCGATTACTAATCAATGGATTAAAATGAAATTTTGAGACTGTATTATACGTGTATTAAGGTATATAAAAATATTTTAAATTTAAATTTACGATACAAAATGGCGACCTGGCACTAGGTAACTTGATCAAATGTTTTTTTTAAGAGGAAATCGGCGTGCACTGTTTCACTCTCCGTACTCCACTTAGAGCAAAAAAATATTTTTTTCCTTAATCTACATGAGTTTTTCTTTGAAAGTACCTAAGGTTATACTTTTTTTGAAAATTCACAAATTGGCATCAATTTTAATTTGTTTCTTCATTTTTGGCGAAAAAAAACGAACTTAAATTGTTTATTGCAAATGTAATTATTTATCATTCTTAAATATCGTGTGTACTTCGAAAGATACTCTAGCTAAGAAACTACAGTTCAAATTTCAAGTACATCCGATAAAAATTGAGCAGACTACGCTGCACACCAATTTGAAAAACATAGTTTCGAGAAAAACGCGTTACTATATGAAATATTCAAAATATAGGCATGCTATTTTTTTACCTTTACTCTGCTATCCCAGCATCATACTCACCTTCCAAGCATGTATTTCTCTCTTCACCCTCTTTTTAAGCGACGTAAGGTTTTCTCGAGTGCTTTTCTGATGATTCGATGCTGAGTGGCCTTTTCAAACGTTTCAGAGCGCTTAATCTCAAAAAATAAGCTATAAAATTGTTTTTCATAGCTTGTCTCCGAAAATAGTTTTTGAATATCATTTTCAAATAGTTTAAGCATCATTTAAGGCAATAAAAAAAATCTGGTGTGGTCACCACACGACTTTCTTATACACAGCATATTTCATATTAAAAACGCTGAATTGAACACTTATGACTTGCTCCTTGCGTTTGACAATTATTATTTGACATATAAATGTTAAACATGTTTTTGTTTTTTGTTTCTATTGCTACTATGATTATTGAAATATATTATTAAATATATAAATTAGTTTTTCTCAAAATTAGACGCATATACAGGAAAATTGCAAATAACATTTTATGTTCCAAATATTTTTGCTAACATCTTTTATTTGAAACTTTTTTTCGTAACTGATTCCATTTTTGAAATAAATGGAATTTATTGTTTTGTGTGTCCAGTAAACTTCCTCTTCCGGTTTTTCAATTTCATTCAAAATCAACTCAGCTCTTCGTATTTTCATGAAACTTATAATTACCAAGTTTCGTTAACAAATCTTATCTCGTTCATGAGATATTGCACGACCGGACACACATCCATCCATCCACACACACAGACATCATTGAGAAAATGATCAAAACAGATTCAGTGGACCTCAAAACATATATTTCCGCGAAAATCTCGTCAACGATTTTTTTCACGATTCCAATACTTCCTTATACTACGTATAAGAAAGTAAAAATGGAAAAAAATTTGCTCGTATAACATCTTAATCAACCTTGTAGCTTTTATAGTTAGCAAATGTGGCACATTTAAATTAAATACCTTGTATATAATTTTGCTCCTAATATTTCAATTTAAAACGTATATAATGCACAAATAATAAAAAATTGTAATATGTTAAAGAACATACGTAACTTATTAATAATTCAAACAGAAATTAAATATAGGAAAATATATTTTAATGTGAAACCTGACACTGCATTTCTTCTGCCAGTTTCTTGTACTTTGGTACACACGATGTTACATTTCATGCAGTCATTCAGAATTCAGATATTCAATAGTTATCCAAGATCTAAACTTTGATTTTAACAAATTCATTGTTGAAAAACCACTTTTGCAAAGGTAAGTTTATACTTTAAAAAGTTTCTTTTAAGAGTAGATATTTTTTCTTATCTACGAGTATCCAAAAATCTGTTTGATATATTCTTGTTTTTAATTGTAGATTAAATTGATTATTTTTTGACGTTTCTCAAAACCAATGACATGCTTTATTGTATGTCACGTGTCTGCGTTTTAACCAATCCTGTCATTAATTCCCGGGAATAATCTCTGTAGGTGCTTTTTTTTTGTGACAAATGATAGGTAGTTATCAAATAATTATTTAAAACTGTAACCGCGTCAAGTAAAATGTGTGAAAAAAATCGATTTAGTTGTATTGCAGATACAGAAATACACCAATAAAATTTGGAAACAACTTCCAAGAATACATTAATAAGTAATCAATCGATATGAACCCAGTTCAAAATATTTTAAGTTGGATGAATCGACCTGAACAGCTAAGTCAAAAAATAATCTAATTAAATATAACTAGGAGTTCGATAAATTAGAAAATAATTCTCCAGTATCTTTCTCAAACTTGTTGCTATTTGGCAATAGCCACTCAAGCCCTACGGGCTTTCGTGACTATTGCCTGTCAAATTATTTTCAATTTATTCTCAATCTCTTGTTATATTATTACTAAAAATAAATTATTGTCATTTCTAAATTTGTTGCGATATTTCAGAATTATTAGTATCAACCAATGGATTTAAAATGAATAATTGGCTAAATTTTACGTTGTCGGAGCAATTATGACCATTAACTAGGGTAGGTATTATAGAGCATATAATTTTTTAGACAATAAATACCCATGCCGGAGTTAATAAAATGAGCCAAATTAAAAGTTGACGCGCGCTACTCGTGGTTTGCAAGCTACCGGTTGGGCACTCCTGGCCTAAGCTTTATAAAAGTGCACTTTTACAGTATAGATTGTAAAAGTGTTGCCATGAAAAAGCAACAACATAACTTCGTCACTTTCCATTATATATTGCAAAATTTAATTAATATATACTTATTGACAACATTCATAAAAAACAGAATGACATTTATTAAATTATAAATATCAAATTTGTTTTACACAGCCGAGTTGTAGGCGATCTTATTTTCCTAGTTAAATAAATAACTATTTTCTACGATTCGAAAAAAGGTAGACTTTTCGAACATAATTTGGTGACAGACAGTGAACAATTGCAAGTCCAAGACTCTTTACAGACCGTTGTTATTGGCAACGGGGCTATTTGAAAACCACAAATGTATTTTTATTACATTTTTATTTTGTTTGTGTTATTTTATTTAACTACATTTAAAATTTGTATAAATTACAATTAAAAATCGATTAAACTGAATTGCCAATCGTAGAAAATATGTTGTGTGCACCTCTGGTTGAAAATATTTTTACAGAGCTCGACTAGTTGCATCCCTCGCTATGCTCGTGCTACAATCTCTAGCTTCGGTCCGCAAACAGCTACTTTCAACTCTTGGTAAACAACTATTGTTTATTACCTATTTTTATTTAAACGAAATGTAACCAAATTTAATATGTAATTGAAAGAAACAATAGGAAAGAGTTTCATTACAAAACAAGTACTGAAGTTGAAGCACGAGAGATAGCGAGTGTTTCAATTGTATGAGTTTTGCAATGGCCCTTTCACGTGTGTTACACATAATTTTTTCAAAATTGAATGTGAAAATTATATTTTTAAATTTGCGTTTATCAATACAGAAATTTAATAATTATTTTATATAAATCAAAGACAAATGCACATCACATTTCCTTAGACACCACAAACAAAAATATTAACATACGTGTAATTTTTTTTTCAAAATGCCATTTCCCGCTCTCAATTTAGTTGTGATATTAGTAAATAAAAGTAAATTATTATAAAATAAATTATTAAAAAAAATAATCATCATTACAAATAAATTAAATGATATTGTAATACGTAAATGTAGCATCCAAAAGAATATTTCATAATACAGAAATTACATTAAATACAGAATATGAATAAACTGATGCAAGAATAATGAAAATTTAACTTAATCATATCTCTTTATAGTATAATAACTAGTTAAGCAATAATTACTCAACACGTTCTTCCTTCAAAATGGTTTGATAATTATTATTACTACTATTGCTATTTATTAAGTATTTAAAATTTAATGAATTAAAAAGGCAATATAAAACATATGATCTCATTAAAACACTAAAATATTTAGCAAAATATTCAAATCCATATAATGAAAGTTAAAGATTTAATTCTTTTATATTATTGTATATTACCATTATACTTAATTATGTAGTTAAAACATACGTTACATTCATTTATACTATTTATATATGTTCCATAGTTTCATACTATCTATCTTCCCTGCCTTCTTCTTTATTTGTTTGGATTTAGAAGACTAACTTAGTTAATTACACACTCATTAATACAAAAAACTGTAATTTACAATGTAAACAACTATTCAATATATTCACAAAGGTCAGATACAAGTACATATGCACAGGTGCAAACTCAGAAACAATAAAGTACCTACATAAAAATAACAATCAAACAATCACTACCAAACAAATGAATGAGAATACATTTACACATTTGTTTCTCGCATACCAACATAAAAATATGTTTTTGATAAAACAAACACGTTTAATAATGAAAGCAGAACAGTATTCGTAAAAAATTACGAAAATAATAATTATTAAAAACAAAAAAATATTGCAATATTCAATTTTCAACTTTAATATAGATATGTATACCAACGGTTGGTTGGTAACCGAATTTCACGCGCATGAATATATCACTTACCGAGATCTGCTTCTGCAGAGTGCCACACCCAGTAATGGGTAAAAGGCGTGATGATATTTATTTATGCTTATTTTATGTATACCAATGTACTAAAATGGAAATACAAGTTTTGTATTAAATTTAATTTTTGGATGATATATGCACTCGTATTTTTGATCGAACAAACGACAACAACAAAAAATCGTCACTCTAATGCCTTGTGCACATGGGGAAACTTTTTAAAATGCTTCCTGAAATTTGTTTCCAAAGAAGAAGAAGTATTTGGGAAACTTGTAATATCAGCCTAAGCCTGTTCACACGGCAAATGTAAAAGTTTCTTCAAAACTAGTAATTTTTTTCTTAAAAGTCCCTAGATACTTGGGGAATTATTTATATTATTATAATAACACAGGTAACAGCTGCAGCTAATAATAAAAATTCATCTTCAGACATTTTTCCTCTGAAATTATAAAACAATGGTTGTATTTAAATATTTATGTTTTTATTATGTATGTATTTTACCTCACTAGAAAAATATATTAACAAAAAGTACACTAAATGCACGTATAGACTGCTAAACAAATCTAATCAACGCTAAAATTTAGTTCGTAATAAAGTGTTTTATAATTCTAACCTCAAACACACGATACAAATGTCAAAATAAATGAGAAGTTAGATGCATGTCAAAATGTTTCCTCAAAACCTCTCGAGTTTTATCGGCGCCGTTAACTTTCGGGAAACATTTCGTACTTCTTCTTCTTTGGAAACAAATTTTTATGTATCTAAGTAAAAGTATCTATAATTTACATTTTAAAATACTTTGTTGCTTATGACCATGAAAATCATCCTTTTTTGACGAATAATCATATGGTAAGTGACACTTTTTTCAACTATTTTAAAAATTGTGAAAAAAAGTCAATACTATATTTTTATAACCATTTGCACCAACGAAACTTAAGTTTTTAATTTAGTTCAAATAAATACAAACATATCGAATGTTTGACAGCAATATCAATTATTTCATATACTATGGAACTTCAATTTGCATTTATTAATTTAAACCAAGTTTAAAATATAAATTTCCAAATTGACCAATACTTGTATTAGATTAATTTCACTTTTTTCACTATTTTATTTATTTTTCTTCTTGGAGTAGAGTTAAGAACGTGAGTAAAAATTAGTCACGATTAGGCCCACTCACGAAGAGAATTGTTTTTTCTCGCCCATTCACTCAAGAATTTTAATACTCACAACGGGTCATGATGGTTCACGACAGTGATTCAAGAATTTACTAATTTAAAAGTTCTAATAAGCTATTTATATTATGTATAAATTATAATAATATTACTTCAGTTTATTATTTAATTGACGATTTTAATTTAAATATTTATTATTCTTATACAAGGTGTTTCTACAATTGAGAAATTAACTTTGTTTTATAAATAAAAGAATTTTTTTAATGTGCATTAATTGCTCAATTTATCAAAAGCATATATGGGATGGCTAGCACAGTGGTATGAAGTCGGCCTGTGGATCCTGAGGTCCCTGGTTCGATTCCCACAGACGACAAATTTTCATAATTTGAAAAAGCTATCCCTGTGGCTCCTCCACCACTAACATGTTTGGGGGCCGTGATTTGACGACTGGTAACCGCACTTCACGCGCAAAATATACCACTTACCGAGATCTGCTTTAGCAGAGTGCCACACCCAGCAATGGGTAGAAGGCGTGATGATATATTTATTTTTTTATATTTTTTTATCAAAAGCATATATTTTAGTACCATTGGATTCGTATCCTTTTTTAATAATAACAATATCATTAACACATTCACAATTACGTTATGTAATTGAGAGTACCTACATATATTTTTTTTCCTCACTCATGATAAAATAGTACTCACGCCTGCTCACTTTTGATATTTAAGAAATAACTCGCGCTCACGATATATAATTTGAAATTTACTCACGATCACGCGGGACATAACGTAATCCATCGTGACCCAATCAAAATCACAACCCGCGCCCATCTCTACCTTGGAGATCATTTAAAATTTATCAACGTTATCGAAATTTTTACATCGGTCAAAATAATTTTAAATTTTTATCTCCATAAAATCAATCTCATATCTATATACAAACACACAAACTCGCAATGAATGCATCTTTTTTTCACTCATTTGACTGAATTAATGCGTCTTCGCCGTCCAACATAACGTTTTAGATTCATAAAAAAGTACTACTTTGATTACTTGTTGTACAAGAATAAATAAATATTAAATTATTTTGAACATTTAACGTCGTATATTTTCTCGACTAATTAAATGTTTCTAAATTACTTCAGAAAGAATTATTATAACTTATCCTCCTTCGTCCTTTTGTATAACTGGATCACATTTTATGATTACTTTATAGATTATCGTTATTATACTACCAGAATAATTATTTATCCTGACATTTTTATGTAATTTTCAAATATTTGGCTTACTTATTAATAAAAGAATATAACAGCCACTGACAGCTTCGTAAAATAGTTATTTAACTAACATATTTTCTAATGAGGGTACATTTTGCTGAACTAGTGCGGTAAAGTAAATATATAGATTTTTCATTAATAAACAAAGGAATCATTTTCATAATTTGAAAAAGCTATCCCTGTGGCTCCTCCACCACTAACATGTTTGGGGGCCGTGATTTGACGACTGGTAACCGCACTTCACGCGCAAAAATATATCACTTACCGAGATCTGCTTAATAAGTAAATCTGTGTCTGCTTCAGCAGAGTGCCACACCCAGTGATGGGTAGAAGGCGTGATGATATATATTTTATTATTTTATTTAAACAAAGGAATCAATTCATGGCAATTTAGTTTTTTTTTGTAATGTCGTTGATGTTTTTATTTATAAAACGTCAAAATCTTTATTTTTATTATATTTTTTAATAAAATTCATAGTAGTAGATAAAACGTTGTACGATATTCGTATCGTAAATAACTATTACGTGAATAATATTTAGCTTGAAGTGTCAAAATCATTTCGTTTAATTCTGTTTAGCATTTTGTTACAACGTAGCACTAGCCAATATATGCTATATTACGTGTGTTGACCGTATAAAAAAATCGTTTCTCAACAAAAATCAAACATTAATGTATGTATGATTTTGTATACATTAATAAAACTTATTGACAATCGATCAACGAAAAATATATTTTTTATACTGGCAGCTTAGTACGCCAGCAAATTGTATAAAAGTAAAATAGTAAAACAAAAAATAAATGATTTTAGTCACAGAATGCCGAAATATTAATGAAAAATAAGGGTTGTCAATCATTTATCGATCGATATCACATAATGATTGAGTTATAGACTACGAAATGAGGATTTAGAACGTTTGTCAGTGGAAAATATTATGCATATACAGGCTGTTCATTTTAAGTGGCGCACCATTATTATCTCGAGAAGTATTGAAGTTACGAAGTCAGTTAAATTAACAAATGATTTCTATTTCATAAGACTACTTTAAGCGAAACAAATATTTTTTAGATTAGTGATTCTCAAAATATGAAGTGCAACTTTCTTATTTTGAATGGAAGTTTTTATTTGCTTATTCGATTCAGTATTTTTTTCGTAATATAACGAATACAAAGTTCAGTATCCTCATATTACAAAATTTTTGATGCATATTAAATTGACATCAATTTAATTGAAATTTGTTTGCTTAATTATTAAACATTTATACGACTATTTTGTGAAAGAATATAATGAAATGAATTCTAATCTCGCCCATTAAAGTAATCGTATACAATAGAAATTGTTTGCTAATTTAATCGACTTCGTAGCTCCTTTACATCTTGAGATAGCAACAAGGGATGTTGATTTATCCGGATATTACAATATTCGGATATTTACATATCGGATATTTGGTTTTGGTAAATCCGCATAGTCCGGCTATCCGGATTGATCGAATATCCGAATAGCTCAGATATCTGAATTTATTCGAATAGCCGAATAGTTCGAATATTAAAATAGTTAATGAGACCGAATAGTCAAATAATAATAATGAACGAATAGTACCGATTACCGATTAGTTCTTAATAAATACTTTAGATATTTAGTTTAGTGATAAAATTTTACCATGTTCTAATAAACAAATCAATTTAAAAATCTAAACAATAAATACCTTAAACGTTAAAATAATGTGTATTAAATCAAATAATTATAAACATTAATATTAGAGCAGTAGAAATTGCGTACTGTTGGTTTAATTTAATTATTAAATATTAAATACAATAATGGTACTCTGCTGTCAATACAATTCCTATCAAAAAATTTAAACATTTTAAATTATTTATGATAAATTATTGATTAAATTAAAAGGTGTCAGAAAAAATAGTGTACATAATACGTCAGGAAAGTGATTCATGAATATCCGGATTCGAATATTCGATTAACCAAATATTCGTACGACAATTTTTTTTCAAAATCGACATCCTTAACACATGCGGACTTTGGCCTAGGCTAAAGAGGCAATAGCCTAGGGCCCAAAAATTGTAGGGCCCGGATTCAAGCTTTTAGTTTAAATAATAGAAATATATATATACAGGCTGGTGACTGCGACTCTCGAACATGGGTATTTAACATGTAAAATCATAATTTTATTATTTCCTGCTTCCCTAATTATTATCAACAAGACAGCTTCAAATAAAAGTTTTAAGACATAAAATTCTACATCTAATCCAATAAACAAAATTAATTTTGTATGCTTCGTAACGGCACAAATTAGATCTGAAAATATCGAAAATAGCCTCAAAACTATCGATAGCCATGGAATTGAAACAAAATTAAACAAATGTTTAACGTTTAATCTGCCAAAATAATTTCTTTATTTATTATGTCATTTATTTTGACACATAAAACGTTAAATATTTGTTAATTTTGTTTCAATTTCATGGCTATCGATAAATTCGTTATGTTCAGATCTAATTTGTGCTGTTACGAAGCATGTAAAATTATTTTTGTTTATTGGATTAGATGCAGAATTTTATGTCCTAAAAGGCCCTAAATAAATATTTTGCCTAGGGCCCGAAATATTTTAAATCCGCTTCTGATCCCTAATAGCAACGGTGCGCTACTTAAAATGAACATCCTGCATATTCCCATATAACTTTCGAGAAAGAATCAACGAAAGATTAATCCTAAATCAGGTCCTGCTTTCTACGATTCCAGAGCCAAGGACGGTAAGAAACTCCATGCAGTTTAAATGTAAAAGGCGGCGCAACCAGTTGGTATTTTGCGCGCAACAAGTAAACAAACGAATCATTTTGAGTTGCGATTAGTGACAAACATATTTTAGTACAAATTTATTCATTTAATTTATTGGTGACTGATTATTTTTAAGGTAAGAGCTATTACTTTCATTATTTATATTTAAGACAATAAATCTTTTATTATATTTCAACCACTGTTCATTGTACCACTCATCCACGTTTGTAGTGGATGAAAAAAAAATTTAAAAATATAAGTTCCATATTAATGTTATATTTATTGTTACAATGCGGTTGATAAAGTTATTGGATGTCTAGAAAGAATTTATTACAATAAAATAAATAAACTGTTGAAAATTTATTGCTACCCAGCAAATCTGAAACGAAGAGGACGATAGAAAATGATTTGATAAGTAATAGCATTTGTGTAATGATCGAATTATGTGGTAATTTAATTTGTGGAGGTGTGTCATTATAAACATAATAACGGTAAAAACTTCAGAGCTACCCAAAAGTTTTTAAATACTTTGTGTTGTTTATTAACACAAGTGTCGTTTAAATAACTTGTTTGTGTTTAATTTTACCTGAAATTTATTTAAGAGACTGTATTTCAATTTGCTCATTTCAAAGTAATTTGAATAAAATTTACTATATATTCCAGCAAGTACTAAAATTTGTAGAGTTGTACAAAAAAGTAACCATCGCAAATCCTTATTTTATATAATATTCATTAACGATAAGTCCTTCATTACTTGTATGATTAATGTTTACTTACTTGCAATAAACAGAACTATTACACAACTGAAATAATGAACTTCAACTACAGAAAATTCATTTTAGAACTACATATTTTATAGTTTTACAAATCTTAATATTCACAATAACAAATGATTTAATGTGTTTGGCTGTTCTGCAATAAGAAAAGAAAAATTAGATTTTCAAATGTGTTATTAAAATGCGCTTAGCGGACGTGAGAAAAGATATAAAGAAAGGTTATTTGAAGGAGATATGGAACAGAAAATGGTTAAATTATACGTTATGCACATTTGAAGATAGTAAACAAGTAACTATTGGATGGATTTTTTGTAATAATCACTAGTTTTGCAAATTGTTTAGGACACCATTAACCGTCAAATTTAGAGATTACCTTCATGAAGGTCATTTTATCTCCATGGATATTTAGTTAGTCACTATGGATTTCTGTTTATTCACTATTCTTAGGACGACCTTTAGATGTTTAACTATCACCCTTAGATTACTATTTAAATATCTAGTTTTGTACCAATAAAATGATTTATGAGCATTCATACTCGTATTGCATCTTACGTTAGTAATTAATTATACAATATATGAAGACACAAATCTGTAAAATATTTATAAATCTTATTACATAATAAATAACATCAAGCTATGTGTCATAAAGTGCACTAGTAAGAACTACTAATTATTTAAATAAACTATTTTACAGAGCTGGCCAGTAGCTAGCTACTTTTGTAGCCTAGCTACTAGCTTAGCTACGTTTACCTTAGCTGTAGCTGTAGCTTAGATAAATGTGAAAAAATATAGCTGTAGCTTGTAGCGAGCTATGTTTATTTTATATTACCTTAAAAATATTGTTATAACTGAAGCTACTTTTAAAGCAACTTTTTGTTGCTTAAAGCTACTTTTTGTAGCCCAAAGCTACTTTTTGTAGCTTAAAGCTACCACTGTTCATTAAGAAATACCTATTAATTTTTGTTTTCTATTTGAATTGTACCTTCTTTATTGTTTTCTATAACTGTACGATAACAAGTTATTATATAGTGTAAAATCTATTAACATATTTAATTTTTTACTTGTTCTTAACCTATCCTACTTTTGTATTAACTATTAGATGAACTAAACATTGACTGTTTAGGAGTCTTCTTTTAATGTGACTGTTAATTAATTCCGATATAAATAAGAATTATAGCATAACAAATTAACAGTACATTTGTTCATTTGCGATTTTTTATATTTATTAACAGTCATTGTAACAAAAGACTGATCAACTGGTCATATGACAATGGCAAATTTAATGATTCACAATAATTGAAAAAAGTAGCTTTAAAATTTAACAGCTACTTTATGAAAGCTTTTAGCTGTAGCTTAGTTATATTTTACAAAATGTAGCTTATAGCTGTAGGTCAGCTACTTTTATAAAGAACAGCTGTAGCTGTAGCTTAGCTACTTTTTTTAAATAGCTTGCCCAGCTCTACTATTTTAGTTAAAATAGTACTAATGATGCATGGGTTGAATCAATAGTGATTTCATAGCTCATTTATCTGTCTAGACTTTAAACTGCACTGAAATAGAAATTTAAGTATCAAATTAGAGTTAACAGTACTTTATGCATTTTAATTTCTTGTTTAACATTAGAAAATATATGTAAACATAAACTAATTATAGTAAAAATGAATTTAAAACTATTAAAATAGAGTAGATGGCTCAGTGGTACCCAGTCGAACTGTGCATTTGAGAACTCGGGTTTGATTTCCGCAACCGACATACAATTTTCACTAAATTGAAATACCTCTGTGGCACCCCCTCCACTAATATCTTTGAGGGCTGTGATTTGACGACTGGTAACCGCACTTCATGCGCATAAATATGTCACTTTCCATAAGATCTGCTACAGTAAAGTGCCACACCCAGTAATGGGTATATGGCGTAATGATATATTTATTTATATTTTATTTTACTAGGCACTACGCTTAAAGCATAGAGTTTGTAAACTTTTGCTCACATGCATTGCTCTTAGTTCTTACACACTAAGTCTTAAGTAAAGCTGGAAATTATACTACTTATTGACAATAATACACATTTTGAATTATTAATTATATTATGCTTAAGCATTAAAATATTTGGAGAAAATAAGGCTTTATATTTAATCTCATATTTGAATAGTTAATATTGTGTCAAGTCTCAATGTAGTTATTATTTTAATTAAATTTTTATATATTATTATGGGAAGTTAAAAAAAGGCACAGCACTAAAATAATAATTAGAATTGCAATTGTTAATGTATTCACTCTGTCATTTAATAATACTGTTGCGCTGTTATAATTTTCATAAATAGAAATGACAGATCTAGAAAATGAAATCATACCGCTCTCTACAAAATCTTAAATCATCTATTTGAAATTCCTAACAAGCCATTTTTAAATATTCTTTACCTATTCGGCATCAAACATAATTGTATTTTAAATTTTGTTTCGGTATTATCTGAAATATTTTCCTTCACAGTAAATTTAAACCTATGGACACCGAGAAAGATACGCACATTTTTGAAGACGTCACTGTTTTTTTATACATAAACGCTCATGTTTTTTTGGTGTTATTTTATGATAATTTTAATGAGAAATAAAAGGTTGTATAGCGTAGTTATAGATATTGTTTTAAACATGCAAAATATTAGCAAATGTTGCTTAATAATTACCCAATTTTAAATAAGAGTAATTTCAGTAAAACGAAAAAAAAAATAAGTATTAAGCAAAACATTGACGTCAGTGTAATAATTGAATAATTATCAGTATCGTAATTTATTTTTAGAAACTGTGCATTGCGATAGTACAACAATTTTATAAAAATAATTATAAAACAACTTGTATGTATGGGGTAATGGTTTAGTGGTATCAAGTTGGCCTGTCGATTCAAAGAACCCTGGTTCGATCCCCACAACCGACAAAACATTTTCACCAATTTAAAATTACCCCTGTGGCTCCCTCATCGCTAATATATTTGGGGGCCATGATTTGACGGCTGGTAACCGCACTTCACCCGCATAAATATATCACTTACCGAGATCTGCTTCGGCAGAGTGCCACACCCAGTAATGGGTAAAAAGGCATGATGATATACCTATTTATTTATTTTATATAAGTATGTATCTTATGGGATGGCTAGCTCAGTGGTATGAAGTCGGCCTGTGGATCCTGAGGTCCTTGGTTCGATTCCCACAGGCGACAAATTTTCATAATTTGAAAAAGCTATCCCTGTGGCTCCTCCACCACTAACATGTTTGTGGGCCGTGATTTGACGACTGTAACCGCACTTCACGCGCAAAATATATCACTTACCGAGATCTGCTTCAGCAGAGTGCCACACCCAGTAATGGGTAGAAGGCGTGATGATATATTTATTTATTTAATGTATCTTTTTTAAAAAAAAAAACTTAAAACAATCAAAATTATATTACAATTGAATTATTTAGAATATATTATAAAAATCCTTGGTTATTTTTAGAAGATTTTGTAAAATTTAGTAACAGGTTTTTATTTTTCTCATTTTGCTAGTGTTATAATCTAATTTAAAATAAAAAAGTTGAAATCATTGACATTGGCAATGACGCAGGTCTCCTTGACAACATTTAAAAATTAAACATTAGATGAAACATATATTGGTGCTATCTATTTGATTAACAATTTATTAAATCAATCATTCGATTTTAGAATCAATTAGATTACGTTTCCATATTTATTTTTATCTGTATCTGCAAATATAGTTTAAGAGTTTTAATTGGCTAGTGATTAAATATTATATTGTTTTATGTAATATGACATATCAATTTATTAAATTCAAACTACTTACTAATTATTTATAAATATTGAACATGTGCTTATAAAATATTATTCAAAAAGAAAACAGCGTACAATATTTATCAAAATACTCCATGGTTTATTAACACAACATTGTTATAAACTATATATGTATCGAGACGAGGCCTTGAGACGAGAAATGAGCTACTGACAAATAATTTATAGAAGAGTTGTTATTCTCGAAAATTTGAGACGAAATCAAGAATTTGCAATTTTGTCGTCTAGCGAGGCATCAAACGTATAGTAGAGAGACGTGATCAAAACATGTCAAAATTAATAAAACTTGTAGTAATGACCGAGTGATGTTTATGGTTATAGTTGTTTTTTCGTAACCAACAGTATTGCTAGTTATATTCAAACCTATTTAATTACTATCGTCATGAATTTACGGTTCGCCAAAGTACACTGGTTTGAACAACAATTTTTTATATTTCATTACGGTGTACCAACACTAAAGTATTGTTTTTAAAATTGATGCAAAATGATTTAGAAAGTAGTGCAGAATTGATTCAATTATTAGAAATAATGAAAAATGATAGTGATAACGACAATCAATAAATAAATAAATTATACAATATAATTTTGATAGAATATCATGTACGAATTGATAATTTTTATGAAAGTTGAATAGAGAAATATTTTTCTTTGAACCAACTTGAACCAGTGTTTCTGCCTGCTTTGAATATATGAACCATCATTCGTATTTGACGTTACTGTTTCAACCGTATTCAATCGCGAAAATGGAATGGATTGAAATACTACGAACTGTTCCCAAATCAATGTTTCGAGAAAAAAATAACTTAGGAAAGTGATAAAAATAAATACAATTTCTTGCATTTTAAAAGTGCATTTTAGTTAAATTTACAATTATTTTAAGGTCGAACATAATGTTTTTAACGAAACTTTAATTTATTTAAAATAAGCGTAGTTCATATTTTCACCACAGGTTTATTATTGGATTTGAAAATATTTATCTTTTCGGACGCATAACAGGGAGTATCTGGCATTCTCATTCCCTGTGATCAAAACGTGTTTACTTTGTTCGTTGTTTTCTCTTGTTTTCACTTGTTGCGTATTAATTCTGTATTTGCAACACAAATAGGAGTTAGCACACAGAGGGCCATTGCTACCGTTAAAAGCTGTTCGGGAGATATGGATCATATAAACGTAGTAATTCTGTGCGGACATTATCTAGTTATAAACTTTGATGACGTCTCTCCTTTGTAAAAATATGTTTAGTTCGAAATTATTTTTGTTTTGTCTTGGTATATATATTTAGGACTTCGGCTAACTTTTCATTTGACTCCGCAATTTTACAATTAGATTCTGCTATCTTACAGTTTGATTCTGCTAATTTGAACATGGCTTCACCTAAAAATTTATATAATTTTGTTGTTTTTTGGTTATTTCTTCGCAATTCTTCTCTTAAAACATTTGAGGGTCTTCTAAACTTCCTTCCTACAAATTAACAACTTCAAACAATTAAGATCTGAAATTCAGTGAATAAAAATACATTACGTTTAAATTTATGAATCCTTTTAGGTCTGTTGTCACCGAGATTTTCTGGAGACTCATTGTTTTCGATAAGAATTGTAGATAATTCTTTTGTTTGGTCCATAACTTCATTCTAAAATGAAATCCATGTAGTCATACGCGAAGAACAATCGTTTACAGCCCAATTCTTAAAAGAGTTTTAGCTAGAATCTAGCTAATCCTGAATTTGGATTTGACAAATTAAGCTAACTATATTCTCAAAAAAGTTTAAATAAACTTTTCCTACAAATGTGCGATATCTTTGTTATTACGTAACTATTATTGCCTTGGTTACGTATGGAAAGTAGACAAATGCAGACCAAGTGCGTTTCTGTAAGCAAAGAAACACTAGTGCGGAAAGTAATTCATTACGCAACTGTAAAAAAAGTTGTTTTGAGAGCAATTTAAATTTCACGCCGAGCGCGTAATTCATATTTTGGCCACAGACGCTTATGAAAGAAGAAGATGCGGTGAGCCAGAGCTAGTAAATATGCAGTAGTATATTTTGACGTTTATAAACATAACCTTGAATTGCAGTATATCTAATCTGTACACAACTAATAAAAAGATCCGAATAAAATAAAATATATCGATAAAGGGTTTTATTTTAAGAGTAATACATAATATTTATTGTTTGTGAATATCAATAACACGTTGTTACAGTTGCTTATATTGATATAATGTGAAGTGGAAATTTTTGTACTGTCTAAAGAAACATTGATTTCTTCCGTACCTGTTCGTATTATTAACAGTAATATTATTAAGAACAATTTCGGAGGCTTCAGAAGTACCAGCAGCAGGTTGATTGTCATTGTCGAAAATAGATGCAACATAGCATGATCTGGAGCTTCAATTATCTTTGGAGGTGTTTATGATAAAGAAGAATCACTCACTGTACTATTCCAATCTAGACGATTTTGAAGAAATTTTCTTGAAGTTAGTGAAATATTTTTAAACAACTTAGAACAATGTGCAAGCAATCAACAAACAAACCATAGCAACGCCGTAAACCATCGTCCTTGTGTAATATCATTAAAATTTTATAAATTTTGATAGTATTTTAGTGATTTATTAAATCGCACAGTTGTAGGAAAAATGTTGTTTATAACAAGTGCCGAAAAAGGTTACGTGCTCGTGCAGATTTCCGCACTCGGCAAGCCTCGTACGTTAAATTCTGCACTTGCACGTAACAAGCCTTTTTCGGCACTTGCTATAAAAATAACTATTTCCTACAACCGTGCGATATCTTTGTTATTACGTAACTATTATTGCCTTGGTTACGTATGGAAAATAGACAAATGCAGACCAAGTGCTTTTCTGTAAGCAAAGAAACAATATTGCCGAAAGTAATTTGTACTTTACGCAATTGTCAAAAGAAAATATAAGAGAGAGATTTAAATTTCGCGCCAAGCGCGGAATTTCATATTTTAGGCACCTACGATTATGGAAGAAGCAGAAGTATGCAGTGATATATTTTGACGTTTATAAACATAACCTTAAACTGCAGTATATCTAATGTGTACACATCACATTGAGCAGACAAGAACTCAAGTATATCATTATTAAATATGATAATTAATAAAAATAACGGAACAAAGTAAAATATATCGATAAATGGTTTTATTTAAAGAGTAAGTGAAATACATAATATTGTTTGTTGGTGTATAAATAACACGTTGTTACAGTTGCTTATATTGACATAACTTGAAGTGGAAACTATTATACTATCTAAGGAAACATTGATTTCTTCAGTACCTGTTCATATTTTTAACAGTAATATTATTGACAACAATTTTGGAGGTTTTAGCAATCAACAAACAAACCATAGCAACACCGTAAAACATCGTTCTCGTGTAACATCATTAAAATTTTATAAATTCTAATAATATTTTAGTGATTTTCTAAATCGCACAGGTGTAGGAAAAATGTTGTTTATAACACGTGCCGAAAAAGCTTCGTGAAGATTTCCGCACACGACAAGTCTCGTGCACTTGCACGTAACAAGCCTTTTTCGGCACTTGTTATAAAAATAACTATTAATACAATCTTACTACCATCTAGTTTTCGGAAAGTGAATTGAATTAACATTTTTTAAGTCAGATTAGCACAAGATTAGCTAATTCAAAATTCAGGATTAGCTAAAACTTTTTTGAGAATCCGGCTGTTAAAGAATATTTGTTACTTGTTTTGTAGTATCACAATTACTTGTGGAAGGCAGATAACCTGGTCCTGGACTGCTTTCATAATCGAGTTTGGATATTTCAATTGTAGATATTAATTCATGTATATTTACATTCTCGTCAAAAGATTGAAACTCTTCTTTTACATTACCGTGAATTAGTTGTAGAGGATTGTTAAAGTTTCGGTTCTCTTCAGCTAATACTTGAGCAAACTGTATTTCTGAAGCGTCTAAGTCTTCATATGGAAGTTCATTCAACACACTAATAAGTTTTTCTTCAGCAATATTTAATAATTTGGCATTAGCTTTGAATTTCTTTTTCGTTTTGTATTTCCATTCTATTAAAACCTGATGTCAAACAATAATTATTGTCAGCATATCGGTAGACCGAAATGAGCTCCAATTTGAACAACTGTTATTTCAAGATGTGTAATTTTAAATTTGAACTATGCAATAATAGTTATTTATTATACAATTGTTTTATTAGGTATATAAAAAACGCAAGAAAAGTTTAAACACGAGATTGAAGGTCGAGTTTTTAATTTTTCTTAAGTGTTTTTATATACCAATAAAACACAAGTGTAATACAAAATTTTATCCACAACTTATAATTATAGGTATAAGAAGATTGGTTGTAACGTTTAACGTTGATTCAGTTATATATATATATATATATATATATATATATATATATATATATATATATATATATATATATATATATATATATATATATATATATATATATATATATATAAAATATATATAAATATATAAAAAACGGTCTAATATCACAAGAAATAAACATTGAATCAAATAAAAAAATCAACATAATCACAAGTAGCCACAAGCCTTTCACCGACTAAATGCTTGAAATAAATTTGCAAAACGATTTTATAAAATAATGTTTATTTCTTGTGATATTAGACCGTTTTTTACTTTTCTTTCAGAATCATGTCAAAACTTATTTTTGCGTTTAGAGCGCCATCTATTCCGAATTGGAAAAAAAGTTTCAGATAAAATTAACTTATTTTTTTTTCGTAGAATACGAATCTGTAATAAAAAATGGGGGTTCCCATTTAAGGTTTCAACGTTGCCCCCCGCTCTACCCCCTGGAGGTGGGGGTTGGGGTTTGTGTTTGGTGTGCTTAGATAGGTTTTTGAAAAATATGAAACACGTGTTTTTTGGTTTCTTGATTCGATGTGTTTTTCTCGAGATATTTCACCGTCCCGGAACTTTTTTAACACGCTGTATATGTATATATATATATATATATATATATATATATATATATATATATATATATATATATATATATATATATATATAAGCTGTATTTCATTTGCCATTTGGTTCACTTAAATCAGATCTGATAAATTAGACAACATGAATTAACGAACTGAATTTATCAAACTGATGCACTTATTGGGGTGAATTAAATAAATAAAATAAATATATCATCACGCCTTTTACCCATTACTGGGTATGGCACTCTGCCGAAGCAGATCTCGGTAAGTGATAAATTTATGCGCGTGAAGATGTTAGTGGTGGGAGAGCCACAGGGGTAATTTTAAATTGGGGTGAATTAGTTCAAAGTAAATTAGAATCAGTAATTCTAGTACTGAAAATAAAGTCAGCGAAGTAATCCAGCGAAATAAATAGATGATCTGGTTCAGTAAATGTAAGTTAGATCTGATCCAAATGGCAAATGGAATACGCCTATAGTTTCTCAAAATACGGTAGATTATGAAGTGGTTGCTAAGGAACAAGTTGTTTATAATAGCTGTATTCCATTTTCCACTTAGTTTCACTTAAATCAGTTCAGATATATTTGACAAATGAGTAAATGAACTGAATTAAGCAAACTGATGCACTTATTGAAGTGAATTACTTCAAAGTAAATTAGAATAGGTAATTCTAGTACTGAAAATAAAGTCAGCGAAGTAATCCAGCGAAATAAATAAGTGATCTAGTTTAGTAAATGTCAGTTAGATCTGATCTAAATGACAAATGGAATACGCCTAATGTTAGTATAGTATTAAGATTTCGGTACGAAATAGTACGAAGGGAGGCGGGAGTCAAAAAATGACGATTTTTGTGTACGTAATTCCTGAATGACCCCGTAGGGTTGTTAACCCTCCCGGTTTGAACAGGAGTCTACCGGAATGGAACATTATTTTATAAATTTTCTCTTGTCTTCTAAAATGGATTTATTTTCTTCCGAAATCTATATTAGGCGCATTCCATTTGTCATTTGGATCAGATCTAACTTACATTTACTGAACCAGATCACTTATTTATTTCGCTGGATTACTTCATTGACTTTATTTCCAGTACTAGAATTACTGATTCTAATATATTTTGAAGTAATTTACCCCAATAAGTGCCGTAATTACATGAACTGATTTAAGTGAACCTAGTGGCAAATGAAATACAGCTATAGCATAATAGCTACATTCACAATACGAAATCAGTGGTTATTCTTCTGACGGTGACCTACAGTAACATTGACGCCACACTACTAAGGTATTTTCTAGAATTATGTAATAATTCACGTGTACTTAACATAGCTTTAACAGCTTGCCATAGCGCAAACTACTAAAATATTTGAGAAATCCATGTTTATATTTATCAATTATTGTGTTTATCTTTCTGTTTCGTGTTTAATGGATTTACAAATGACAACTAACAAGTTCAAAATGAAACAATATTGTGTGGGCACCACACGACTTTCTTATACACAGCATATTTAGTATTTAGAATATATGAATGTTATATAATATTATTAAACATGTAACTTAGTTTTTCAGTAATTCAGCATTTATCTGTTTGAAATATGTAAAATATCAAATTTGTTTACGTATAATTTTTTAGTAATGTTGACTACTTTATGTCTAACTTTACTGATGAGGATGTCCGTTTTTTGAACCTAACCCTTGGTATCTCAAGAACCGTGAGATACGAAGTCGATTAAATTGAGGCAAAATTGCCAAATTGGTTGACCATTTTAATGATGTATTTGTTTTTCCGAAAAAAGACAGATAACTAGATAAAGCGAAAATTAAAATTTACGTTTTTTGATTCTAATGCTACTATGATTATTGGAATATACGATTAAATATAAAAATTAGTTTTTCTCAAAATTAGACGCATATACAGGAAAATTGCATATAACATTTTATGTTTCGAATATTTTTGGTAACATCTTTTATTTGAAACTTTTTTTCGTAACTGATTCCATTTTTGAAATAAATGGAATTTATTATTTTGTGTGTCCAGTAAACTTTCTTTCGGTTTTTCAATTTCATTCAAAATCAACTCAGCTCTTCGTATTTTCATGAAACTTATAATTACCAAGTTGCGTTAACAAATCTTATCTCGTTCATGAGATATTGCACACTCGGCCACACATCCATCCACGCACATACACACACATAGTCATCTTTGAGAAAATGATCAAAACGGATTTAGTGGACCTCAAAACACGTATTTCCGCGAAAATCTCGTCAACGATTTTTTTCACGATTCCAATACTTCCTTATACTGTGTATAAGAAAGTAAAAAAAGTGATCTTATTGAAACTAAAATATATATAAATAAATATATCATCACGCTTTCTATCCATTACTGGGTTGTGGCACTCTGCCGAAGCAGATCTCGGTAAGTGATATATTTTGCGCGTGAAGTGCGGTTACCAGCCGTCAAATCACGGTCCTCAAAGATGTTAGTGGTGGAGAAACCATAGGGGTAGCTTTTAAAATGGTGAAAATTGTTTGTCGCCTGTGGGAATCGAACCAGGGTTCTCAGGATCCATAGGCCGACTTGATACCACTGAGCCAGCTACCCCATTTAAAAACAAAAATAAGGTATTCATATTTTCAAATTTCACAAATTTAAAGTTGCATTAGTCTACTGCTGCCATCTACAACGAGCTTTGCCCATCTTCTCTAATATAAGGTTCGTTCAATAAGCCCAGCAAAACAAGCATTTGCTAAGTAAGCAAAAAGCGATTTATTGCTTGGTACACTGAAAGGTTTGCTCGTTTCGCTACATTTTCCAGACCGAGTTGTACCGACCAAGACATCGTAAAATGTGTTCGGCTAATGATAAATAATATTAGTGCGCACGTTGTATGTACTTTTTATGCGTTTTGACTTTTGACAGATTGAAATTTGCGCCAAAAATTTTCAGCCAAGTTTGTGTTGGTGATATTAGGCTATTGTTTGGAATATGGGATGCAATAAATAAACATTTTTTAAGAACCATGATGTTACAATTCGCTAAAACTGATGACGGTTATTTTATAGCTCTTGATAATAATAGTAATCCTACTGATAATAGCTTGATACAGATCAATCCCATCATCTATGAAAAGCTATATTCGTTTTTCATTTTTCATAATGTACCTAAATGAATTATTGTCTATCAACTATCAAAATAGTTTCGATCTTTCAAGTTATAAACTTACAATTTGAAATTCCCGCAAAAATATTTGAATGTCTAGTACTTCGAGCGAAAAATTTCTCGCTTAGCAAAACGAGCAAATGCTAGCCTAGCAAAACAGTTCAATGATTCTTACTTCCGGTTTGCTTGTTTTGCTTAGTACGTTGAACGCACCTAAAGTCTGTTCTGTGAGATTACAGTTTGGTTGCATAGGACATATTCTACTTTTATTCCAGTTGACTGACCAAAGAGGCAAAATAAAGTCATGTTTACATAACATAAGCATTTGTGACAGTGCTACAGCACCGTGACAATTTCATTGCTTCACATATGCTATGGGGTAGGTGGCTCAGAGGTATCAAGTCGGCCTGTGGATTTGAGAACCCGGATTCGAACCCCACAGGCGACAATTTTCACCATTTTAAAACTACTCATGTGGCTCCTTCTCCACTAACAATTTTGAGGGTCGTGATTTAATGGCTGGTACCGCACTTCACGCGCAAAATATATCATTTACCGGGATCTGTTACGGCAGAGTACCAAACCCAGTACTGGGTAGAAGGTGTGATATTGATTAATTTTTAATAATGAGTGGAAACAAGAAGAATTTGTAAATGATACTAAATCAGTTTACAACGTATGATAGAGTCCAAAACACTATATCAATGCAGACATTGTACTTTAGTGCACACTGTTAAAAATGTACCAAGAATGACAAAACATATTCAACAAAGACGTAACAAGTACAATATATAATAATATAAGTAATTCTTTTCTTTATTTTTCTATTTCGGGGTTCTTATAGGTCTATAAACGCACTGTAAACACGTTGCTATGGAGATCTATAAGCGCACTGTTTTTGGCGCTTTTATTTTGTACGAGTGGTATGAATGCTCTTAAATCTGACAGATAAATAACATATAACCTCAAAATTGTAAATTGTCGGTGTTGAAGTATAACAGAATATGCTAGAATCAGATAAAATTTAAAACATTCACAATACAGAAAAAAATATTGATTAATTGTCAAAAAATATAATATTTCAATTGTCTGTGTTATGAGAAGCGCTACCAACACGAATGATAAAAAACACCAACTTATATTTTTGGCAAGTCGCAGTTTTTAAAAATCTAACAGAACTGGACTGCCTTATGAAACTAGTTCTTTAATATACTATTATTTTGCATGTTTATTTTTATCTTTTATATATTCTGTATCTAACTGTTACTTTTCAACGCCAATTAAAATTTTTAACCAATGAAAACCACTGATCTCTATTTATTACTGGATTGCGTGTGGGGTAGGCCGCAGTGTGACTAATTGAACGTCGCCATATTGCGAAAAGTGTAGTCTCTCGGCCCGCGAGACAGCGTCGGTAGTGGCGGGAGTCGCTCGCAATTCAAATACAGTGACGACGAAAAAAATGGTTGTTAATTGTGTTTTCTGCGGTAAGAAGAAATGATCTGACATACTCAGCTTCCACAAGTAAGTGAATTGTGTGTTTTATACCGATTAATTGTTTCATTTGTATATAAACGAACAAGCAATGTACATGACACAAGTTAGATTAGTTTTAGGGTTAAATATTCAAAGTAAATATTGAGACACATGTTTAATTAATAATTTAATGTATAACTCACGAACCACGTATTTTATTTGACAAAAATGATACGCGCAACGTACTTAAAAGTACGGTTTTTTGCTTCAACTAAAGTAGCCTCTGATCGTTTGACCGGTGAAAATTTGAGACATCACTTGACTCGTCAAATAGTCTGGAGACATCAGTAATTACAAATACAAATTTTATATATTTATTTATGTATTTTTCATTTTCATCAAATTAATTTCACTATTAATTTACTACAATGTTTTCCAAAAACATTTATTTTCGCTTTTTTATAACGCTTTTGTACCATTTTCAACTACGACTATTTTGAACTTCCCGCTGAAAGTAGGCCGAGAGACTACACTTTTTCCAATATGGCGCCTTACTGCCCGTCACACGCTTCTAACACAGGATACGCAATCCAGTAATAAATAGAGATCAGTGATGAAAACATACATAGGTACTATAAGTTTCTCCTTAGTATCGTCTATTGTTAGATAAAAATTTGACCGGACGTTAAAAATTAATTGAGCCAGTTATAAAATATGCTTATTTATATATTTTATGAAAGCTATTGTAATAGACCAGTGGTTCGCATTTAATATTCTCTAATGACGTCAGTTCACATATCTATATGTTTTAGAACTACAAAACACATAATAGTAAGAATGAAAGTCTAAATTTATATTTTTGCGGTGTGACATATAGCAATCTTCGAATAATGTTTCAAAATTTAACTTGAGGCTGGCGTTTGAAACAGTGTAATAGAATTTCTGCTCCTATTCAGAATATATTACTTGAAAAAAGTATTTTTTCTTAAATAAAAATTAGAATAAGGTCTTTAGGGAATGACACTATAATTTTTTTAATTACCCCAGTGGCTCTTTCTACACTACCATCGTTCAGGACTGTTATTTGTCGGCTGGTAACCGTACATCACGCCTATAAATATATCACTTATCGAGATCTGTCGCGGCCGAGTGTCACTCCCAAAATGAGTAAAAGGCGTGATAATATATATCTTTAATTTTTTTATCCACAACTCATATATTATAAAGACGTAATTACATTGATTTCAGTTGCATTATATGGCTCATAAAACACTAGTGTTTTATATTCCATAAAACACTGTAAACAACTTGTTACTTAGCAACCACGTCATGATCTACCGTATTTTGATTAACTATATATAACCGAATCAACGTTAAACATTACGACCAATCTTCTTTGGTACCTATAATTATGAGTTGTGGATAAAATTTTGTATTACACTTGTGTTTTTTTGATATATAAAATACGCAAGAAAAGTTTAAACACGAGACCTTCGGTCTCGTGTTTAATTTTTCTTAATAAAACACTTGTATAATAAATAACTATTATTGTGATTTTCGTCCCATTTATTAATTTAAAAAAAAAAAATAAATATTGTGATTTATAAATTTTTAAAAATAAAAATAAATAAATATATCATCACGCCTTCTACCCATTGCTGGGTGTGGCACTCTGCCGAAGCATATCTCGGTGATATATTTTGCGCGTGAAGTGCGGTTACCAGCCGTCAAATCACGACCCCCAAATATGTTAGTGGTAGGGGAGCCACAGGGGTAATTTTAAAATGGTGAAAATTGTTTGACGCCTGTGGGAATCGAACCAGGGTTCTCAGGATCCACAGGCCGACTTTATACCACTGTGCTAAGCTTCAGTAAAAAATATAATAAAAATACTGACAACAGCATTCAAAGAGACATATCGCTTGGTTTTATTTTATGAAAATTTTACTACCATATTTCCTATGTATATAAAAAAAGATATCAAGTAGGTATAATATTCAGTTGTTATTCACATACCCTTTTCCATTCTTTTGCAGATTTAATTGGTCCCGCTCTCATGCTATTTAATATATTACAAAGTTCTGTCCATTTTTCTAAATTTTTCGTGAAGCCTCTATTTGATAATACTTCCTTGTTTCGTTCTAGATAGTTTGCCATAGTTTTTAACTGCATGTATGTCGTACGATTTTTCTTTGTGGTCATATTTATTTTATAATGTGTAGTCTTCTAGCAATTAATTCAACACTGCGTGGTAAACTTTGGTCGTTGTCACACAGATCAACTATTTCTCAACTAAAATTTTAAACATAAACACTGGACAACGTGTTTTAACAATCGATCATGACAAGCTAACGCTATCGACCAGTTTTACTTTACAAGCATGATATATTCAAGGTTAATCGATAACAGTCGATGTATGTAGATCTTATGCGCATGCGCCAATTGTTCTTTCAACCAGGACTGTATTTAGGAGTAAAGGGTGACCTAATGGCGAGTTATACATTTAAAATTGGGAATGCACGGTCTATTTACCGTATTGCATTTTTCATGTACTATTTCGTGCATGCACAATTTCATTCAAATTCCTAATAGCATAGATACGAACCAATTAATGGTGGCTCAGTGTTTAAACTATCTCCCACTAGATGTAGACTGGCGTATTTAAAGTTTGTAATATTTTTTATACCAATTTATTCATACATATCCTTATTCAACACTCTAATATTCAAATACTGCTTTTTAATAGTCATGTTTCATTCAATCAACATTTCGTTCATAATTCCTAAAATGGTTTCCAAGAATATCTTGTTTTTGTCACTAGATGGCGCAAGAATCTTCAAATATTCAAGCACAGTCAGGTGTCATCAAATGTTCAATTTCAGCTCCTAAATATGAAAATCCGTGAAAACAAATCAACATCGATAAAAAAATAAGATCAATCTTTACACGATATATAAGGATTTCGTTAACTAACCAATTTTCATTTCTAGAGCAAAATTAATCATCTATATAACTGACTGTAATACATAATATTCAATGAATTAGTGATCATGAAACAATTGGAAATTGTTATAGTTTAAATGACTACAAATATTTATTTATTTAGAAACTAAACTGACCATGGGCTCCATTAAATCATTTCACGATAAACTAAATGTATTTGTATAAAAATTTTGTGTTTGGGGTGCATTTATATATCTGTACAGTAAAACTTATTTTAGGTAACAAATAAATAAAAATCTGTTATTTCCATTTTATTAGTTCAATTCCTATTATTATACGAGAATAGCACCGAAAATATATACTTATAAATAATGAAAATAAAATAATATTTGGAAGAAATATGATTTTATGTTATTTTAAATATTTTTCTTTAATTCAACATACATATTTATGAATTCATTAAAGCAAGAAATACATCCCTCTTGAGACACTTAAAAGATCATGTTTTCAAATACTTCAACCGCTTTATTTATATTGTATATGAAACCACAAATTTTATTCTTTAATCGTGTCAAATTTGAACTATCTACAAGAAGTTGCTTTTGAGTATAAGTTAAATTATAAGGTACGCGACAGCAAACTTTCCTGATTCCGAGATGATCATGTGAAATTTTATTAATAGCTGTCATTCCAATGCTAGCTCATGTAACTATATATATTTGATTATTTTCTTTAAACATATTATGAATAATAGCTATATTTTCATCTGTAAGTGAAGAAATTGGTCGACCTTCGCCTAATGCATCACTGAGGGAAACTATCAAACATACATTATTATACCAACTGTAAAATGACCTAACACTAGATGCATCATTACCAAATGCAATCGAAGCATTTCAATGCATTATTTTAATGAAAGTGAATCTTTAAAATCATGAAATGCGACTTTTCGGAAATTTTATCATATCACACATAAACTTTACCACAATTTCTGTTAAGTACGTAAAGCGATGTTTTAAATCATATTTAGCTGTATATAACTATAGAATTATTATATTTATTGGCAGAGCTATAATATTTAATGAGCGATTTCTGATTTTTACTTTACAGTCAATAGTTCACTGGTATTTTACAATATTTACTGAGAAAATCATGATTTTACTAGGTTACTAATGATATTTACTGATTAAATCGTCATGGTTTCTACTGGTTAAAAATAGTTTTCCACATGTAATAATAATTAATTTTACTGAGCATAAATTACAGAGTAAATATATTTTACACTAGAAAAATATTATTTTAGCTTGGCAATAGTTATTTACTTAACAATAAATATTTTTTACCGATCAAAAAATAATTTAAGCTGTACATATATTACTGGTTAAAGTAAAAAAATACTGATCAAACGTTGAATTTATTACTGATCGATTAAATAAAAGCTATTTAATAATTCTGTGAATAATATACAGGATATTTCTACACTTATGCGTAAAACTTTCATGAAATATATCTATAATTTGATATACTGGCTATATGGCAGAACAAAAGAAATATAATTATTTATTAATTATGTTAATAAGGAATAAAATTAAGAACACTACCTGCAAATAATCACTTATTATGTTCACGCAATATCTTAGTAGTAGTATAATACTACTTAATTCATTAACAAGCTTTAGTTATGAAAACTTTCATCATTCTTCGATTTACGTGTAGAATCGACAATCGATCGGCAATTGTTTTAACAAAAATGGTCCAGAATCTATCGGCCGATTTCATTGGTAACATGATCAGAAAAAGCGATGTAAAATATTATCTTTTCTTGAGAATCATGAAATATTAGTCGGAGAGTAGTATGGATTTATGAAAGGTCGAAATTCAATATCAGCTCAAGCTGATCTAATGGAAGAGGTCTATAAAAATGTTGATAATGAAGAAATTTGTATAGAATATTAGCATACCAAGAATAAACTTAAATAAATGTAAATACAACCTGAACTATTACTGACAAGTACTACAAGATTTGAAATTGTTTTTTTTCTTTGTAAAAAATTTGAAAAAGAATTGAATTTTTTTTTGATTGATTATGCTACTATACGGCGCATGACTTGTAACAATATTATATTATAACTTCCTGTAACAATTATTATTTGACTTCTCCTGTACCAATTGTACTATGGTCTCTTGCAAATAAAAATTTATTATTATATTGGACCGAACAGTAACAAATATAACGAGGAGAGGTTGTGATTTGAATATTCCAAGAGTGGCTGCTGATCAAATATATTCGATTATTTTTATTTATGAGTGATTTTAAAGAGTTTAAATTACCAATAGAGTTCAGAAATTTCATTTCAGGCAATTTAAGGAATAGATTAAAAAGACATTTAGATTTAGAACTGGTATTACCAACCACATTTATTTCTTAAATTCAGTTTAAGAAAGACAACAGTAAATTATTTATAGGAAATTACATTGCTGTTAAAATTTAAACTGTAGTTAACAATATAAGCGCGTTCAAAAGTTTGATAATTCCTGCCATAAGACCAATAAATAAGTAAGAATTTTAAAATTTATTTTAATTTTATTTTATATATAATTGTAATTTTTGTTGTGAATAGCTTTATTTGAAAAAATATATTATTATTAGTCTCGACGCAAACCTTTGTAATTGATTTCGGTAAACGATATTAAAAAGTAAATAGTCATATAAATAGTCGGTAAAACATATAGTATGCGAGATGCTACGATTAAAGCATGTGATTTTATTTGAAACACACATTGATGGTCCATTTAAAGATGATAAGGCAGTAGGTATTAGAAATCGGCAAAAATATCCTAATTCGATCCGAAGTTGTACATCTGATCGGATAAAATTTTAGAACCGAAATTCGGATGAAATGTTCCATCTGAAATATTCATTCACAGCTTTCAGTTATACGCTCTGAGTAAAAAAATATATAAATTATAATCCCACTCTATAGAAATAATAATACTATGATAAAAAATAATTAAATAACGTTATAACAAAATTTGTCTCTTTAGTTTTTTTTACAACAAAATTAGTAATTTAGTTTCATCTATAACGTTACAATTGGTTACATATAAATATGGAAAACAGTACGAATGTAATGGTATGGCGGATCGTATCTCAGATCTGATTTCGGATCAAATATTGGATCGAATCGGATATTAAAATTTCTAAAATGCTGATCTCTAGTAGGTTCATATTGTGGTTTCATTTAATTCGAACATTATTTTCTAAATGCAATTAAAGCAATCTGAAGCAGTCTGAACTACTAATATGGCTAGCACAGTGGTATGAAGTCGGCCTGTGGATCCTGAGGTCCCTGGTTCGATTCCCACAGGCGACAAATTTTCATAATTTGAAAAAACTATCCCTGTGGCTCCTCCACCACTAACATGTTTGGGGGCCGTGATTTGACGACTGGTAACCGCACTTCACGCGCAAAATATATCACTTACCGAGATCTGCTTTAGCAGAGTGCCACACCCAGTAATGGGTAGAAGGCGTGATGATATATTTATTTTATTTATTTATTTAAGTCTACATTGCATGTACTTACAATTAAATTATATATAATTTTAGTGAAACTGTGAAATTTAGTTTATTGCTTTATAGTAATAAAATTATAAATTTTATTTGAGTAACGTACTCGTAATTTAATGTAATAGTAATGAAAAAAGAAAGAAAAATACATTGTCAATCTTTGAAAAGTAACTGGTCATTTATTAAAAAATTTAATTCTTGTATTTATTTTCTCATAAGACAATTAAGTTTATATTGAATAATTATTTCTACCGAATTTTTTATTTAAAAAAACTTAATTGTGGTCTAATAATTTTGCAATAAATATATGATATAAAACTGATAGCTGCGCTGTGTTATAGATATGATGTTTATACGAAACATGGATTGTGTGTTGAACTGTAAGTGCAGTAGGTTAATATTTATTTAGTGTTCTTACAGATACAAACTACATAATGGGGAAATGGTGTATGAAACTGTGATTGTGCTGTCAGTAACAGATTGCTAAAAATGATCACTCAGTTTGAAATAGCTGCTATTAGAATATTTTATTTGAAGTCGTTTCCTGTAAGATATTCAATTAAACAAGAAACTGAGCTTGTGGTAAAAGTTATTGATGTCTTTCATAACTCTATAAATGTTTATAATATATTTCTAAATTAAAAAGATTAAAACACATTTCTATTAACAAACGTCAAACTAGCATTTGAAGTATGACGCTCACTTGCGCAGTAGGTTACAATGGGACACCATTTTAGGAATTGAGGCAGTATTTGTATATTATAGTGTTGAATAATGCACTGCGTGCATTCGGCATTATGTGCATTTTATATCACCGAACAAAAGTATGGAGAATAATTTAGTACATAAAATATTTACAAAATTAAATACTCTAGTCTCCATCTACTGCGAAATAGACAAACTTACAGTCTTCTTTATTTGGTTCGTATCTTTACTAAATTAGGAAATTGAATGAAACTGCTTGCACGAAGCTATGTATGAAAAAAGCAATACGAATATAAGGTAGTAGTTGAATATCATAGAACTGCAGTGTCACCCTTAAAATTCTTACATCACGCCGGGCAGAAATGGAAGGGAACAACACAGAAAGAGATATCTCACATTAGTGAGAGAGCTAGTTGACAGACCATGATCAATTAGAGCATATTTTGAACATGCCATTTATTCTGCATCGTATGTTAAAAGTATACCCTGCTTAGTCGTGGTTTGTCAACTATAGCTACGTTTCCACATCTTAACATAGTCTCTGTTTTAGTCTTTGTTTTTGGTTTTTTGTTTCTGTTTATGTCGGAAAAATTGCAGCCATTTCCAGCTCTTAACATAAACATAACCTTAGTTCAATATAGTAAAGGTTTGTTCACTTAAATGAGAAAATAATTGTATAAAACTATTTGAAATACTTTATAAATTATATAAAATTATTAATGAGGAACAATACTTACTATTAAAATTAAGCACTAGTTTAATTAATTTATACAATTTCAAAATAATTTTTAAAAATTGATACATTTTTGTACTGAACAAACCAGAATATTTCGAATATAGTAATTTAAATTTCAAAATTGATTTTTATATTAGTGAAATATGATTAAATTGCAATTATACTTATAAAATCAAAGAAAAGAAATAAATTTTAAAATGACAGCAACTAAATAATTCCTTTTTGACGTGTTAGTTTTGTTGTTGCTATTAATCCAGTAATTTTTGTTTTTTTCTCATTTGAAATTATTATTATTTTTATTCTATTGTCTATATTTATCGTATTCCCCACATAATCCTAATGACATAACAAGAGATAGCATTACCGCAACTAACTATCTCTTACAGAACAGCGACGAAAACTATGTCGAAAGAATTAAGTTTGCAAACTTTGTGTTTATGCGCAGCGACAAAGACAAAGACTGAGACTAAAACAGTAGCTGGAAACGCTCAGCCGTATTCACATATGACAAACTCTCAAGGTTATGTCGAAAAACTAAAACTATGTTAAGATGTGGAAAGAAGGCTTAACTCTTTCACTAGTACGAGATGTCTCTTTCTTTTGGTTCCCTTCCATCTCTCTCAGACGTGACGTCACTTGGGCCAGATATCACCTGAAACAAAATATTATAGTTATGATAAATGAAGCTATACTCGTATAGGGATTGCACAATTTTTGAAATTAAAGTATGAAAGTTTTGTAATCAATTTGAGTACATTAAATTTATGCGCAAATAATAGTGGAAAATGATTATAAAATTTTGATTAAATTTCTCAAAAATAGATGAGGAAGGTAGTTAAAAAATTCAGTATATTTATAATTATAAAATTAAGGGAAAAAAATAAGTAAGTAAAAGTGACATTTTAATCTTTTCTTGCATTTTTTTTCTCAAAATTATCGAGTTCAAATGATATAAAAATTTACTGCGGAATAAATCACTATATTTATAAATATATACTATTTTTTTTTATTACCTTTCTTCCAACCCATTTTAGAGAAATTGAATTAAAATTTTAAAATTGTACTTTCAATCTTTAACTTAAAAAATATATACAAAACATAATACGTTTCATTTATAATAACGATAATAATTTGTTTAAAAATATAAGTATCTAAGTTTCAATTTCAGACCCAAGTAGGCGCAATTTAAAATTACTATTTTACTTCATAATTTACAATAACGATAATTAATATATGTACAAAAGTACATATTCCTGAAAGTTTCATTATTTTTACATCATGATATGTCATATGGGATAGATGGCTCAGTGGTATCGAGTTAGGTTGTGGATTTGAGAACCCGAGTTTGATTCCCCTAGCCGACAAACAATTTTCACCACATTACAATTGCTCCTATGACTCTCTCTCCAGTAACATCTCTAAAGGCCGTGATTTAATAGCTGGTAACCGCACTTCACGCGCATAAATATATCACATAACAAGATCTGTTGAGACCACACCCAGTAATAGGTAAAAGGCGTGATGATATATTTATTTTATTTTTTAATGTCATGTGTATCTTGCTATTTTCTTATATTTTCAATTTAAATATCTAGAGACATAGTAAGATAAATATTGTATAATCAACTTAATACATATTTAAATTAGAAATATTGTCATTTAGGTAAAATATTCCACACATTTCTGTAACTCGATCATTATCTATTACTGATCGATCAATGAAAGACAACCCTTATTTTTTTATAAGAACAGCTTCGTATATAGGTTCCAAAAATGCACGAAAATAAAATAAAAATATCATGTAACAGAAAACTAAAATTGTGATCATCTATAAAATTATCATGAAATATAAAAAGTTATCATTATCATATTAATAGATTACAGATAATGATCAAGTTATAAAATAGAAGCGTATATCAGGAGTGGCTCCTATTAATTTTAGAAGTGGCTCATAGCTACTTTCACAGTTGCCATGGAATTAGATACAGAAAAACTTATGACCAATTGCATCGTCGTAAGTAATTTGAAACTTGATTAATGGTGGAATTCTATTTAAATCCATAAGTTTTGTAGATCCGTAAATGATAAAATATTTTCTACTTATCAACTAATATTGATGTGATTTTACTCATTATTTACAGATTATTTATAGATTTATTGCAAAGTACAATCAATAAATAAATAAAAACAAATCAAACGTTTTAGCAATGTCATCTGCACGATATAAGATAAAAGTTCGCTTTTCTTTTATTTATTTGAAACGAGATTAAAATGTAGCTTTTGACTGTGCAACTGAATATACTTGCCTGTGCGATTTACAATTGTATAATAGTATATTATGCTACAAGTTTATAATAGTCATTATGCACGAGTTCCATACTCTATTTTTACTACGACCAAATTCAACATAAAAAAATATTGGATAGGAACAAACTTTCCATCACTTGTCACAAATCCCACAAAATTTTCAGCACGTTTGAATCAATTTATCAGGTCATCATCAAACGACTGGTCAGTTCAGCTTTAACCATAGGCGCGTTTCGTCCTTTAGGGACTCATCAGTATGGTGTGATCAACTATCCAACTAGACCAACTAGGGACTAGTGAACTGATACTTTTTCAAGCTGAACTGACTGATGTTAAAAAGAATGTAAGCCGGTATGCATGACATGAGAGCTACGGAGCAGCCCGTGGTGCCATCTACCGACAGATGATGACCTAATAAGTTGATTCAAACGTGCTGTAAATTTTGTGGGATTTGTGACAAGTGATGGAAAGTTTTTTCCTATTTTTCTTATTTATTAAGACACAGTTCCACATCGCAATTGACTTTTGTCTTTGTATTATTACTGTTTTATAGATTCAGCTATGGTAACAGTAAATGCTGTGTTATGGTCAATAATATGTCATGAGTGTTATTAAAGTATTACATAATACATATTATTTAATAAGTAAAATAAACAATGAGAGTAGAAAAATATATAAATGCAAAAGTTTGAACTAAAAATACGTTTTTTATTTTTCAAATTTGTTTTACATATAAATGTAGGGCTTCGGCTAACTTTTCATTAGACTCTGCAATTTTATAATTGGATTCAGCTACTTTGCAGTTAGATTCCGCTATTTTACGATTAGATTCAGCTAATTTGAATACAGCATTTGCTAAAAGATTATATGTTTTCGTATCGTCTGTATTTCTTCTAACATTTTTTCTTAATACATTTGATGGTTGCTTCAACTCCCTATCTATAAAATAACGAACAAATTTGATTAAACTAATTGTAAAATTCAATATAAACAATTAAATATATTACTTCTATATTTTAGAGAATTTTTAGAACTCGTTTCAATGCTCGTTCCCGAAGTATCATTGTTTGTCACAATTTTTTTGGATATATCTTTAGATTGTTCTGTAACTTTAACCTAAAAATAAAATTCTCATTATTAGCCATATCTGTATATTTATTACTTATTTATTTTGGAGACAAATATTTGACTTCTGAAATTAAAATTTGAATAACACCAAATTTTAATTAACGGAACAGTATGACTCATTGATATTATTCCTGCGGCTCGCTCTTCACTCCATGATTTGACGGCTGGTAACTGCTCTTTACGAGTAAAAATATATCGCCTATCGAGATCTGCTACAGTAGAGTGCCGCGCTCAGTAATAGGTAAAAGCCGTGATGATATGTTAATTTATTAAAAAAAAAATACTGTATGTAGTAGGTGGTTCAGTGATATGAGTCGGACTGTGAATTTGAGAAACCTGGTTCGATTCCCATAGCCGACAAACAATTTTCACCACATTAAAATTACCTCTGTGGCTCTTCCTCTACTAACATATTTGGGGGCCATGATTTGACAACTGGTAACCGCACTTCACACGCATAAATATATCACTTACCGACATCTGCTACGGCAGAGTGCCTCACCCAGTAATCGGTAAAAGGCGTGAGGATTTATATATTTATTTTACTTTAAAAAGAAATACTAATAAAGCTATTACCTGATTTGCAAGTACAGAATTACTTATCGGTGGAAGAAATTCTGTATTGCTCATTTGTTCTATTTCTTCTATTTCATTTGCAGACATATTTTCTGGTACATTTATTACTTCACTTAGCTCATTCTCATCATTTATTTCGTTTTCTACGGGCTCAATTTTAACTTGTATTTGATTTTCACTGTTGTTTTCCTCAATTAATACCTGTACAAATTGTATTTCTGATGGGTCTATATCTTCATTTGGTATTTCGCTTAACAGTTTTAATAATCTTTCTTCAGCATCACTTAATCTTTTTATGTTGAAATTAGTCTTTAATCTTCTTTTTGTATTGTATTTCCATTCGATTAATACCTAAGTACACAAACATATCTATCCTAAGTATATTGTAATGTTTATATTACTACATACCCTTTTCCATTCTTTTGCAGACTTAAAAGGTCCTCTACCTAAACAGTTTAAGATATTGCACAGTTCTGTCCACTTTTCAGAGTTTTTCTTAGAACCTTTATTCAGTAGTAATTCCTTATTCTGCTCTAGATAGTTGACCATAGCTTCTAACTGATTATAAGTTGTACGACTTTTTTTCGTAGACATTTTGTACATACATACTTTTGTTCCAATTGGTAAAGGTTTATTATTATTTTCTTTTCTTTAATGCCGTTTAGACAAAGAATAAAATAAAATGACGATCTTGAAGACTATAGCGTCGCACTAAAAGTCGTATGATTTTTGATATCATTATTGGAACTATTCTTATCTTGTTTCTTAGCAGTCGTTATCTCTTATCGATCGTTAAAATATACATATATAATCTAGTTACCTGATATCTTAAATACAAGGTCTAAATATAAGCTACGTTTATAAAACTGTTTATTCTAATTGAAAATATTCGAACGAAAAACGAAAATATTTTAGGAATTAAGAGAAAATAGTTAATTATGCATGCATTTTGAAATGAATAAAAAATACTTTATTTTGAGAAAAACTAACTTTGGTCATTTTTGTATATTGTGATTAACTTGTTACACAGTTGTGTATCCGGAAAAAGTTTCAAACAATAATTATTAATTTAACTAGACAAAAAATTAGCAGAGTTACTGCCGCGCCTAGAATTTCATACTATAGCTGCAGTAAATCTATTTTTTTTTGCTGTGTGAACACATTTTTTGCCGATTGTGTAAAATTAACATTCATTTAGTGATTGTCTTCAATATTTTTAATGTTAGCGACATTATCATAATCATCATGTTGTTATGCATTTATTAAGCGATAACTGTGTAAAAACTAGGGTTGTTGATTTTTCGAATATTTGAGACTTCGGTTGTTCGGATTTATTGAACCTTCGAATTTAGATTCGAACTTTCGAATTTTTAAATATTCCGAATTTTCGAATTTTTGAATATTCCGAATTATTCGAATTGTGAATCTGGATCCTAACATGAACACGGCATGTTGATATGAATTATTTTCAGAATAAACGTTTTATTGTCATTTTAAAACGTTTTACTAAAAGTCCATAGCATTTAGATGGGCGGTAAGAGAATAGATGTCTTAATTAAGACGCCTAAACTTGCAGAGTTTTTTCAGGATACTTCTCCGAGTTTATTATTTAATTCGTGGCCGACTTTTCGCGAATTATGCGTGAGCGTGTTTGGAGATAACAGATGGCGTTAATTCAGTGGAAAAAAATTCGAAAATTCGAAGCTTCGAAATTTTTCTGACGAAGTTCAAAACTGAGCTTTTTCCAGACCGTTGTTACCGGCAACGGGGTTCTCTGCAGATCATAATTTTTGTACATTTTTGTTTTGTTGTATTGTTTTCCTAGTTACCTACATTTTAATTTTTGTTAGTTACAATTAAAAATCGATTAATCTGAATTTCCGATCGTAGAAAAAATGCTGTTTGTTTGTTGAAAGAATTTTTGCAGACCCCGACTAGTTGCAATCTCTAGCTTAGGTCTGCAAACAGCTAGTACCAACCCTGTTATTAAAATAACTATCGTATGCAACTATCAAATTTTTGTTATATTTTAATTAGAATTACAATGTTATCTCGCGTGAGAAAACTTTATTTCGCGCAAGCTATTATAGACAATGTAATTTTCGAAATGACATTAGAAAATAATTGTTATGTCGGACACGGGTGAAATATATGAGACAACTCTTTGCCAAATAACAAAGATTTATTTACTGAAAAATACAAATGCTTATGCCAATGTTATTGATCGGTGGACGCATGTTGCGTCAGCCCCGTTAGCCGCTCGAATACTGCGCAACTGCCAATCGCACTTCGCATCACCTCTCTCGCCCCGCTAGGCGTGCCACGGTCGGTCGGTACCGAGGCGGGAAAACTTAAACCTAATACATCACAATAATTGTTAACATTTTCTGACAGTTGAATAAAAATGTTTTTATTGTACAATTAATTATTACTATGAGAAAGTTAGTACTGCATTATTGCGAATCTCAGTTAATGGGCCGTTTGTTTAAACAATTTCAGTGTGCGATGACGTAACAATATTACATAAACAAATATGTTTAGTAATGCCACTGTTATTTGCAAAGAAGCATAAAGTCCAGCATGATGTTTTCAATAAGAACACAAAATTGTTACACACCTTATATGATATCTAATCTTAAAATATCGTGTCCTATTTTCTCTTATTTGAACGACAGAAAAGATAATAAAATTTATTAGTAGAATAACAAAATCAAGTAAAAAATACCCTTATAGTATTTCCTCTACTAACAAGTTTGATGAAAACATTTTGGTGGAACAGCCGAAAAAAAAAAAACTAAATACAACATAATAGTTTAGTTTTTTTCGACTTTTAAACCAAAATGTTTTCGCATATCTACCACTGAATATTTCCTTATAAATAGTAGAAACAAGTACTTGTTTCTATTATTTATAAGACTCACACAAATGTACAAAATTTATTCTTCTGTTACTACGAGATGTGACTATTAAATAACGAGACTGATGCTGTTTTATCATTTTATTTTGATTCCCTAACTATTTACTTATTATCACTTTCAATATACACCCCTCCTCTATCCCTACAATGCTCCATGCGAATCTTCCATTGTTCTAAACAGTGCTGGAAGTCTTCTTCTGGCAGCTCCTTCAGAATGGGTGCCGATTTCTCTTTAAAAGCTCAAATCTTGTTGCTATGAAAGCAAATTTCACTTTAGTAAACAGATAGAAGTCGCACGGTGCAAGATCTGGCGAATAAGGCGGATTGTCCAACACTGGGATGCTGTACTTGGCTAGAAATCTCTTGACAGACATTGCGGAATGAGCCAGCGCATTGTTTTGATAAAGAAACCATGACTTGTCTTTCCACAATTCGGGTACTTTTTTCATTAAATTATAAGTTTAAGTAGCAGTTTTGCCAAGTTTCATGTGAAATTTCACAATTCGTTGCTCTAATGTTGCACTTAACATTTTTTCGGCGAAACAAAAAACAACTCTAATTAGAACGAATGCTACGGATATACGGATTTGTTTACAGGTGCTGCATTCGAAAGAGAAAGCTTCACGCTAAAAAACTGACGGACGTTGGTGTTTGGCGGATGCGTACTTCGTCTGTAGCAGCGTCAGTCTCGTTATTAAATAGCCACACCTCGTATTACCTGATGATGGTCTAGTCGACCGAAATTCGTATAGTTAATAAACTTTATATTTTTTGAAACTTACCTAATGTTGATTTTTTTCCTTTTTTTAACTTAAAATATGTATTAAAATTCCTTTTTTCTATTTCGGTGTTCTTATAAGTCTATAAATACACTGTAAACACGTTGTTAAGGAGGTCTATAAGCACAATATTTTTAGCGCTTTTTATTTTGTAGGAGTGGTATGAATGCTTTTAAATCTGACAGATGATGACATATAACCTCAAAATTATACATAGTCGGTGTCGAAATATTACCAAAAGAATATGCTATAATCAGAAAAAATCTATAACATTCACAATACCGAAAAAAATATTGATTAATTTTGTCTTACAATTTGAAATCTAATTTTTTTATGTTATGAGAAGCAATACCAACATAACTGATAAAAAGCACCAACTTTTAAATTTGACAAGTCGCAGTTTTTTTTATCTAGCAGAATTATAAAATTACCTCAATAGAAAAAAAATCTGTATAAAGAAAACGTTTCATAAGGGCACGAAGCGCTTCTTTTTTAAAATTTGGTCTCGTGCGTTAAGGTAGTACTAGTGTGACGGTGGCGCCATCTGTTGTCGAGTGGCGAAACTGACTTTCAAAAAAATATAAAAATTTAATAAAATAAGTGTATTTACCTATTATGAATTGAATATCATGAATTGTTAACAGGTTGTTGGTCTAGTGAATTTTCAAATACCATACCACCGTGTGGTGTTGGCATTATAAATTGGGATTCTTAATTTTTCGTTAAAAACAAAGCTTTGCATGGCTATATATCCATTACTAAACGATAAAATACTTTCTCTGTCTGATACAATATACATGGATAGTTCTAGAACATCATACTAGTTTTTCAAATGAAACTGCAAAATTTTAAAGGTATACAAACCAAATATGTGCGATTCTGAGTGATGATCGCCATAAGCCCCGTGTATAAGAACTAAACTTTACATGCGAATATATTTGTTCACAGACGATAAATGTGTTTCATATTTTAACAGGATGTGTATGACTATTCAATGTATACGTGCGCTAAATTTCATTCAGATCTGTAAATTTTTTTTTCACGCTAGTACTACCTTAACAGATTGCGTTATGAAAATAGTTCTTTAATATACTATTTTTTGTGTGTTATTGGGAAATTTTACCTTGTTTGACATTTACATTTTGTAATCTTGCATTGTATCCTACTCCTGAAGATGACCATAATCGCTGACCGAAACGTTGTCTATCTTAGACAATAAAGATTTTGACCAGAAACCCTGTGTCCACTAATTCGTTCGCTTACTAAAAACTTCGAACTAAAATTTATATATTTATTTTTTAAAACAATGATTTTTTGTGGGTTTCTCTTGCACTCTACTTATATTTAATTTATTTTGCAGGTAACACAAATAATTAACAAGAATGATGTCTCTACCATGGAAAGCAAGTTCAACGGTGCGTGGAGCCGTATCCACTCTGCGCTCGCAGCTGGAGACGACGGCCAGCGTGGCCACCACAACGACGAGGTCGCTCACGACTGATGAGGTCATCAACAAAGACTTGAAGTATGGTGCACATCACTACCATCCTCTGCCCGTCGCTCTCACCAAAGGAGAAGGTAAGAAACAAACTAATGTTGCACTTATTGCTCAGTAATAATATAACAAGAGAGTGAGAATAAATTGAAAATAATTTGACAGATCTTTTGAAAACTTGTTGCCAGGCAATACTCACGAAAACCCTTAGGGCTTGAGTGGCTATTGCCAAATGGCAACAAGTTTGAGAAAGATACTGGAGAATTATTTTCTAATTTATCGAACTCTCGAATTATATTCAATTAGATAATTTTTTTACTTAGCTGTTGAGGTCGATTCATCCAATTCGACTTTTTTCACACATTTTACTTGACGCGTTGACAGTTTTAAATAATTATTTGACAACTACCTATCATTTGTCACAAACAAAAAAGCACCTACAGAAATTATTTCCGGGAATCACAAGAGCTTTATTTCCAGTATTCGCTAGGTGCAGAGTCATGGTGGGGACGGCCGAATCGACTGCAGCGATCGCGGTGGACAAAATAAGCATAAAATCTTTCTCACGTTGTTGTGACCGCGACTGTCGAACATAGGATTTTAACATGTAAAATCATAATTTCGTAATTTTCTGCTTCATTCAATATTTTAAGCAAAAATGCTTCAAATAAAAGTCTTAGAGATGATTTGTTAGACATTTTGGAAAAATTACTATATTAAAGAAAATTTGGAGATATTTTAGAAAAATGTCTCTTCTAGAGACGATTTGATATTTTCGGAGATATTTTATTGGAAATTTACTGTCTTAGAGACGATTTGGAAGACGCTTTGGCAAAATGACTGTATTAGAGATGATTTGGGACACATTTTGAAAAAAAAATATTATTTTTAGAGATAATTTAGGAGACATTTGATTGATAAATGAACATCAAAGCAAAAATTTTACACTTTGTTTTCAAGTTTTCTTGAGGTTGGCTTCGTCAAGTAACTGCCCAAGATCTATTTTTAAAAAATCATTGAAAAAATATACTATTTAATCCACAAAGTAATAAATATTATTTAAAACATTTACTTTGTTTTCCATATGAGAGGTATTTATTTCTGCTATGGTTGAGAACCTTGGAACAACGAGACAATGAAAGAGTACTGCAAAAATTGAAACATCTCAATTATTTATTATTATTATTCGTCATTCATTCATAATCATTTACATCTCTTTTACCCTTATAAAAAATTATTAACCAGTTGCGAAATAAGAAATACAAAAATAAGAAAAATGTATCATTTTAATAAACACAATTCTTAGATTTCTTCAGCATTTTGTGCGGCTTTTACAATATCACTTTATATATAAACTTAAATCATACATTTTGTGATATTTTCAATTGTTAAAAACTGAAATTATAAACATTTTCATTGTTTTAAATCTTGTTTTTATCAAAAATTAGACAAAATCTTGTATGAATCAACGGTTATAGAGCATGATTTAATGTAGCCGTCAGATGTCGTTGTCGTCGCGCACCCAGCCAATAATGACAGGATTGGTTAAAACGCAGACACAATGAAGTATTTCATTGGTTTTGAGAAACGTCAAAAAAGAATTAATTAAATTTATGCAGTAATACAGTAGACATGATACATATTTCATTAGTAATTGTTTTTTATACCCTGCTTAATTTTACTAAATAGTTATGTAAATAATTGTCATCATTTTAACGTTATTGGTAGCTAATTCAAATTAAATATGCGTTGCATATACATAATTTACCATTCTTAAATAAGCAGCCAATATTTTATTTTCTTCATATACAATTATTTATATTATAATGTGAATTATAAATAATGGTGGCAGTAAATTCTTGACATCTCTTTCGGTTTCCGAGTAATTTACAAGTTTGATATTTCAAATGAATATTATAGTTCTGTCGTATAGGTAAAATTATGTTAACTAGTGATGCGCCGAATACAATTTTGGCCGAATAACCGAATACCGAACATTACCGAATTTCATGGCGGCCGAACCGAATATTCGGCCGAATATTCGGTTCTAGTAAATATGTGAATGGTGAAAGCTGTAAACGACACACCGTATACTGGCAAAGAATGCTTCATACACACTTTACAGTTGGCTGTAAAAGATTCTTTAAATATACAAGAAGATTTGAGTGAGGCTATTGCATCTGCTAGAAGAATAATAACTCATTTCAATCATTCCAGACAAGCGCCAGAGCTAACTGCCATACAAATTGAATTAAATTTACCTCAACATAAGCTACTGCAGAACGTACCTACAAGGTGGAATAGCACGTATTATATGTGTGCAAGGTTTTTAGAACAAAAACGAGCTGTATCTCTCTATCTTTCCGATAACAGTAGTGCAGTAAAACTTCAGAATTTATCTGAATATCAGTGGGATCTGATACAACAAGGTCTTATGTTGTTGCAACCTTTCGAAGAAATTACAAAAATCATAAGCTCCAGCTTCTCATGCATTTCTGAAGTAATACCGCATGTTCCTGTTTTCTTTGTATTATCTTAAGAATTGCGATTTTTTTTGCTAATAAATAATTTGCTTTATTATATGCATTATAATCGTTTTCAAATAAATAAAAACTACAAATATGACTAAATATTTTAGTTTTTAATAAATGATTAATTTCCAGAAACAAATAAAAAAATGCCGAATGTTCGGTCGCACAACCGAATAATTCGGCTATAACCGAATAAACAAAATGTTGCCGAATATGCCGAATACCGAATAATAACCGAATATTCGGCGCATCTCTAATGTTAACTAACAGCAAAAGTTAATAATAGTCAAGATGGCTGATACGACATTTTATACATTTTTTAAGTTTTGTTAGTTCAAAATGATACCTATAAACAATATATGTAACAAATAATTATTTAGTATTATTATTTTAATGAATTTTGAAACTATAATCATTTAAAATATTGTACTGGCACAAATTTTGACATTTTATAGATGTTTTTTTTTTTTGTTCTAATTAAATTTCTTGTTGTCGTTAACAACGCAAGTAGCTAACAACTTTTTATGCAATTGACCAAATTATAAATTCGAAAAGTACGTAAAATTTCTTTCCAATCATGGAAAAAACATTATTACATTATTAAATATTTTAGTGAAGCCGATTTTAAATATGCCGTAAATAACGCGAAAATAGTAGTCTTTGTTACAGTTGCTAATTACATTACAGTCATTATAAATTTGGGAAAAGCCTAATTTAAAAACGAAATAATAATATTGTTTTAACAATTCGTTTATTGCAAAGCCTACTGTTTTAACATTAGTTTTGTCATATTTCAAATAGCAGCCAGTTCATTTTTTAATAATTTGATGTAGTAATTAGTAGTGAAATTGAATTTGTAAAAATATATAGTATGCTCTAATTGAAATTGTTATTTATTACTCGAAAACCAAAACGATTATTATGAATTTACATCTGCCGTTATTTGCAATACATATTGTAATATATTAATTTTACATGATTATTGCTGTTCTCTTTTGATGCGACTAGGTTATAGTATATTACATAACAAGCATCGAAAGTGTAAGATATCGTGCGAGAAAAAGGAGGCGCGCAGCGCCGAGTGATTTAAGTACACGAGCACAGTTATCACACTTTCGAGCGAGTTATGTACACTATTTTTCAGACGACCCCAAAATATTTCTAAAAAAAGTTTACAAGAGCGATGTTGTTACACTTTGACAGCTAATGTGTTTTTGTAGGTACGCTTTGACGTTTGAGGTTAGGTATTGTGATACCAACTGTATTAACCGTAATGTCTAAATATTGAATAAAGCAAAAATATTAGTAAATAAGTAATTATTAATTTTAAAAAATAAGATTTATCTGTGCAAATGTGTCGAAGAATCTGCGAAAACTTCAATTTAAATAATAACAAAAATTCTTTTCATTAATTTTATTATTTTCTTTCATCGTAACGCCATTTGTTGTCAATCAGTGGAACTTCACCTGATATGTTAGAAAATGTGCGTTATGCTAACATATCAGTGTACACTATGTTCAACTTTCCGTAGTAGTTTATGATGTTGTTATGGTTACTTTCATACATGGTCGTCTGAAAAATAAATTATAGTAATTTTTCGTATTTTTATATGAGATAAAAGCAAAGCGTTTTCATTTATGTATTAATACTAAATGTAATTTTAATTTATGATGATTGTGTTACAGGAGTGTTTGTTTGGGACGTGGAAGGCAAGAGATACTTTGACTTCCTCAGTGGATATTCGGCAGCCAACTTGGGTCACTCTCACCCTAGAGTAGTCAAAGCACTCATAGATCAAGCCAAAATTCTTCATCACACTTCCAGGTACAGTTCATTTAGAAGATCGTTGATTTTTTCTGTATAAATAAAAATGTTAACATTTTTACTCTCACTGGTATCATAAACTTTGCAGATACCAAATGTCTCAAATAAATAGTGAGGTTAAATTGGATCCAAAAATTCTTGTGAAATTTGACAAATGGCCTTGGGGATCCTCAAAATTGGAAAGGAAATAAATAACGTATTTATTTCATAACAATTATAATTTGAACGTTTCGGATCGATACTCGATCCATCATCAGCAAAAAACAAACAAAGCTTGCTTGTTTTTTGCTGATGATGGATCGAGTATCGATCCGAAACGTTCAAATTATAATTGTTATGAAATAAATACGTTATTTATTTCCTTTCCAATTTTGAGGATCCCCAAGGCCATTTGTCAAATTTCAAATAAATAGAAACAATTTTTACAAATAAAAAAATGTCCGGGAAACAATTATGGTACCAATAGCATATGATAATATACGACCTATCTACATACGACTACCTTCTTTAATACAGATTATCTTAATTGAATGCCAGAAATTTGAGAAATTTAATTACAATAGTTCGAATGGTTGAGGTAGATGTAGGGATCGACATTTAAGAAAAAAATCATATCTGATTCAATTCAATATCTGATCCGAAATCCGGTGTGAGATCCGATTTGAGATGAATAAATTGTATATTCGACAGAAAAATAATCGTTATAGATGAAACTAAATTAATATAACTTTTTCATGAGAACAGAAAACTCAATTTTCTATTCGTATAAAAGTAAGGAAAATTTTATTTCCTTCACTAGAGATGAAAACAGAACATTTCATAATAAGTCAGGAAAGTGATATTTTACTTGAAGAAGTGTTTGTTTGAAATACGAGGCCGCAGGCCGTGTATTTTAATCTGCTAAGTTAAGTAAAAAAACTTTCCTGACGTATTATGTATACTATTTTTTCTGAAACCGTTTAATTTAATCAATATTTAATCATGAATAATTCAAAACGTTTAAATTTGTTGATATGAATTGTACTGACAGCAAACTACGTATCCAAGGTTACAACAAAAATAAGTCAAGTAAAATCTTTACCAGACTGTTTTGTACTTTACCAGACTGTTATTTTTGTTGTAGCCTTGGATACGTACTTAATTTGACTGTTTTAGTAAAAACCTACTTTCCATACTAAAATGGGTCGTACTTTAAAATTGCGCTCATGTACAAAGTTTATCTTTGCGGACTTGTTATGTAAATAGTTATAACAATTCATTATTCTATTTAAAATTCGTATTTAATACTAATATACGTTACACCATTATCTTAGAATTCTTATTAAAATAAATATGGGCGTAAAGAAAAAAAATCTGTATATATATTTTTTTTTATTTAAAAGTAACTTTTTCGATTTAACTGAAATTATTATACGAATAGCATATTTAAATTTAAGTATTTTTTAGTATTTTTTAATTATCAGAAAAAAAATTGAATTTCCAAGAACAATAAATTCAAATTCCACATTCGAAAATTACTTTCGTATATTTTTATACACTTATACTTAATAATTTAAAATTATAAATTATATCAATCATAATCCCAATTCGGATCGGATCAGACTGAATTTAAAAACTAGAGTTTGATTCACACAGCCGATAAACTGCTTGGCAGGCGTGACTTGACTACTGGTAACCGCACTTACCGAGATCAGCTACGGCGGAATGCCAGACCCAGTATTGGGTAAAAGGCGTGAAGATATATTTTTTTGTTTATTTTATTTTAGAATAATATGTATTAATTATGATTTTTGGTGACAACTACACCGTGGAAACAATAACTATCACTGTTACTGATTTGTAATAAAATCGAAAATAAGTCGGCATTTTTATCGCAATATTGTAAATAGACCTATCCACAACCTTATTTAATACATATTATGTCATTTTACTACTATAAATTGGAAAAAGTAATTAAAATATTTCGATAAAAACGCATACTAATTTCTAAATTTATAAATAAAATGATGAGTTATAATTTCCAAGACGTAATTGTAACAAAAAATCATAATTATTATTTGTCGATTTTCTCTAATTATTTAATTTAATTTCTTTGATTTGAGGCATTAAAATCATGTAATCTGTAATAAATAAAGTGTGTCATAAATTTTTAAGACGTTTTATGTTCAACGTTTACAATTTATGTTAATTACACTTATTTGTGCGAATTTCAAAAAATCTTTTTCTACTGTAATCAGTATATCAAATTATATAATCCATTAAAGTTTCGTGCATAGGTATAGAAACATTCTGTAGTGAAATTTAAATCAGTTGTTCAACTGAACGCTGAATCAGCTATAGCCAGAGGTCGGTAAACTTAAGAGGCTGAAGAGCCAAACATGTCCCTCATAATGAGTTTAAAAAAAATTTGGAGACAAATATATTTTAACAAATAAGTTTTTTTTTGAAGCCATGATGAAAAGCACATTAAACAATATCTAAAATATAATAATATAATATGGGATGGCTAGCTCAGTGGTATGAAGTCGGCCTGTGGATCCTGAGGTCCCTGGTTCGATTCCCACAGGCGACAAATTTTCATAATTTGAAAAAGCTATCCCTGTGGCTCCTCCACCACTAACATGTTTGGGGGCCGTGATTTGACGACTGGTAACCGCACTTCACGCGCAAAATATATCACTTACCGAGATCTGCTTCAGCAGAGTGCCACACCCAGTAATGGGTAGAAGGCGTGATGATATATTTATTTATTTTATTTAAAATATAATAAGAAGAATATTACTTATATTTGAAATTAAAATAATTATAACAATGGGATATAATAGTATATTATGATACTAGTGTGTAAGTACGTCTTTAATGCAGGTATGATGAGTTTAAGAGCACGAGACGAAGCGGAGTGCTTTTAGCGGCACTTATGCACGTGTATTATACGCTATTTTTATTATATCTGCATCATAATATGGAAAATATAACTCGAAAGCAAAATTTTTCATTTTGATTAATTTGATAATTTTGTGTGTGTGTGATTTGACGTAATATCGTTCACATGGAGATAGGTTAACATTTGTTGTTTACGTTACTATGTGCATTCGTTGTTTTGCAGTTTGTTGTGGTAAATATTTAGGGCCAGTTTTCCAATCGCTAATTTACTCTCGATTAATGTTAACCATGATTAAATAATAATGGTAACCATTGTTTCCATTATTATTTAATCATGATTAATATTAATCGGTGATTGAAAAACTGGCCCTTAAAGAGCAAACCTGTTTTGTTGTTGCTTAGCAACTTTAAAACAAGGTGTGTTTAAATTTTTTCGATTCCGTACGCTTTTTAGTTTGTTAAACAAGGATTATTATTCATGGATAATAAAATATATAATATAAAAACATATAATTAATCAATTATTCTGTGAATAAATCGCTTTAATTTTTTTATAAATGAAAATATAGTACTTTTATTTTCAATTTTATTTCCAAAGAACCGCACTCAACTACTCAAAGAGCCGCAGTTCGCCGACCCTTGAGCACCATTATTGAAATTCGTACTTATTATTTCTTTTCACCATTATATTTGTAATTTCCAGAGCATTCTACACAGACGTGCTCGGCGAGTACTCCGAATACATCACGAAGCTCATCGGCTACGACAAGGTGCTGCCTATGAACACCGGCGTGGAGGGCGGCGACACAGCTTGCAAGCTGGCGCGCAAATGGGGTTACATGAAGAAGAAGATCCCAACCAACGAGGCTAAGATCATCTTCGCTAGTGAGAACTTCTGGGGCCGATCTCTGGCCGCCATCTCCGCGAGCACGGATCCGCAGAGCTTCGAGGGGTATGGACCCTTCTTGCCTGGGTTCAGCTGTGTTCCGTATAATGACCTGACGGCCCTTGAGGTGAGATTGGGTTTATTTTTACATTAAATCATGGATTTTTTTGACGTTATTTAATATTATTTAATATCCATTACGGTCCTTGATTTCCACCGAAGTTTGAATTTCTGAACGTTCGAACATTTGAATGTTTTGAACTTCGTCAAAAAAACTTCGAAGTTCGAATTTTCGAATTTTTTGAAGCTTCAAATTTACGAATTTTCGAATTTTTAGAATCTTCGAATTATCGAATTTTTTGCCACTGAATTAACGCCATCTGTCCTCTCCAAACACGTTCACGCATAATTCACGAAAAGTCTGCCACGAGTTAAATAATAAACTCGGCGAAGTATCCTGCAAAAACTCTTAATTAAGACATCTATTCGCTTACTGCCCATATAAATGTTACGGACTTTTAGTAAAACGTTTTAAAATGACAATAAAATGGATACAAAAACGTATTAATTAAAACGTTTTTGACAGTGTAGCGAAATTTTAAGTCTAAATTGAATTAATTTGGCAAATAATAATCATTACTTATGAATTAATACAAAACTCTGCAAATGAGTTTATTCTGAAAATAATTCATATCAACATAGCGTGTTCACAATTCGAATAATTCGAAAATTCGGAATATTCAAAAATTCGAAAATTCGAAAATTCGGAATATTCAAAAATTCTAAAGTTCGAATCCAAATTCGAATGTTCAATAAATCCGAACATTCGAAGTCTCGAATATTCGAAAAATCAACAACCCTAATATCCATTGAAAATATAAGAAAAATATAGAATCAAACTAATTAACAATTACTATACTAATAGCCCGATCGGTGAGATGTGAAATGTGTGGTTATATAGGTAGGATATTAGTTTGATTGCGGTTGGCTGATCTAAAAAAAGTCAAGATAAAGACATGTTTACATAGCATAAAAACTTGTGACAGTGACAACGCTATATTAATTTTATCGTTTTATATTTTTATAAAAGGAATAAACATTAGAATTAATATCTTAACTCAAAATAAAAAATAAATAAATTAGTGGAAGACTCCAATACACACTATGTTTATTTGAAGAATAATTAGCACTGTCACTATCACATTTTTTTTGCTATGTAATTATGTCTTCGTTTTAACATTTAGGTCAGCCAATCGGAATAAAAATAAAATGCATCTTAAGCTACCACACTGTAATTTCTCACCGAAAGGACTTTAGTATGTGTAACGTTTCATTTATCTGACATCAACTGTCACCAGGACCGTCTTAGGCCATGCTGGGGCCCTTGGGCACGCCGAGTTTGAAGCCCTTTTAGAAAGTAAAAAAATATGTGAATGAAAACATCTGTATGTACTTTTATTTAGTGACTTTATTGGTTTTTATGGTTAGCTTTTTTCAAATCAAATATAAGTGAAGTGATTACTATTCGTATTTTGAGAATTGGATTTACGTTAATGATAGTTTTTTTCCGGGATTTCTGTTGTGCAAAATCTTCTATTATGTCCTTAAAGTTCTTTGAGATATTCTAAAGTTATTTTAATATTTGTACATATTTTATAGGATTATTTAAGAAACTTTACGTTATGAATTTTTTACAATTTTTTTTTTAATTAGTATAATTTCGTTCACTGTTTAAAATATATTTAGAAATCTCATCTGGCTTTCGATTTAAATTTAAATTTAAAAATTGTAACGACAATTCTTAGCAATATTACACTAAAAATTGAGCTCTATTTTTCATGTAACCGACGACCTCAACCGGAGGCCCTGGGATCGTACCCCATGTGCTGTTATGGAAAAGACGGAATTAACTGTCACATTTATTTAAAAATGATATCTTTACGAAATAATAATGTTTGATTCTACATTACATTAAAATATAAATAGAAAATATGTACTAATACTAATAAATTGTATTTTTGTTGAGAAAACATCATCCACAAAAGTTTGACATTTATATCAAATTAAGAAATTAAATTAAAAATTAAAAAATAGTCAATATCTTAGTTTAATTTTTTTGTTTGCTTCGATAAACGCATATTTTACAAACAATTGTTTCTATATTTTTAAATTAGTTTAACAATTATTTTTTACTGCAATATTAATATTTTAAATTTGATTTTAATAATTCAATTGATTTCATAATTTCAAAAACTACCCCTGTGGCTCCTCCACCACTAACATCTTTGGAGGCCGTGATTTGACGACTGGTAACCGCACTTCACGCGCAAAATATATCACTTATCGAGATCTGCTTCGGCAGAATGCCACACCCAGTAATGGGTAAAAATTATTATTTATTTTTGATAATAACTAAATATATATAATATATTTTTTTAGTCTTTTTTTCAATTAACCAGAAACGCAACAGTAGAAGGGAATCTTACCCGTGTTCATTTACTATCTTGGTAACTAGATCTACGCTATTAAATTATCAGATATGAATTTCTGGTACCCACTTTCAAAGTATATAAAACCATAAAAGTATTCTTTGTAGCAAAAGCTCATGATAAATATTTTTAAAATTTATTTTCTCTTTAGAAAGCAATCAAAGACCCCAACGTCTGCGCATTCATGGTGGAGCCCATCCAAGGTGAAGCAGGCGTAGTTGTTCCCGACGACGGATACCTCAAGGGCGTACGTGACCTCTGTACTAAGTACAACGTGCTGTGGATATCTGACGAGGTGCAGACCGGTCTCGGCAGAACAGGCAAGCGCCTGGCTGTAGACTACGAGAACGTCAAGCCCGACATCACCATCTTGGGTAAAGCGCTGTCTGGTGGATTATATCCAGTCAGTGCGGTACTAGCTGATGATCCTATTATGCTGGTGATGCAGCCTGGTACCCATGGCAGCACGTTTGGTGAGTAACGAGAAGATAAATAGTATATTTGCTGAATCAGTTTATAAACGTCATATATAAAAGTGACTAAAACGATGACGTCATATCTTATTACGTTTATATGTATGTATCGTAATCATATCATTGCAAATCTCTCCGCTTCTTATAGTATATTACGTACCATGAACTGCAAGTAATAGTTTTTAGGTCAAGATTTTAAAAAATCGCTTACAGTTCGAGGTTAGTAAGCTATTTTTTACAATATCTGCAGAAATATAAGGAAAATAAAAATAGGTTTCAAAATGAATAGCTGTCAAATTGTTGTAAAAATAAATAGTACCTTGATATATAATATTTACTTACTGTCCATGGTAGATGGTAAGTAAATATTATAGTCCTGATATATTCATGGAAACCAACTGTGCAATACAAGTTTTACTCACCAGTGGCGTATCTAGAGGCGGTGGGTGAGATCCGCACCGGGCGGCACATATTTTGGGGCGGCATTTCTTATATTTAGTTTTAGTTGTAAAAAACAACTTGTTCACTTCAAAAGTTTACTATTCGATTTCTACGAATATTTTTCTTCATCGTCGAGTCAATGTAGGGTTGAAAATATGATCTCGAAAAATGTCTTTGTTACTACCTAATTTAAATATGCCATTCAATGGTAAAAAAGTTCCTCACCTAAGTTTGTCTCAATTACAATTATTTATTTATGTTTATTAATTTAATGGGGTAATGGTTTCGAGTTGGCCTGTGGATCCTGAGGACCCCGGTTCGATTTCCACAGCCGACAAACAATTTTCAACAAATTAAAATTACCCCTGTGGCTCCCCCACCACTAACATCTTTGGGGGCCGTGATTTGACACCTGGTAACCGCATAAATATATCACTTACCGAGATCTGCTTCGGCAGAGTGCCACACCCAGTAATGGGTAAAAGTCGTGATGATATATTTATTTTATATTTATTTTTTAATTTATAAAAACCACCATTTGATTGACTTAGAAAGGGCGGCAAAAATTCTAAGTACGCCACTGCTCTCGAAGCTGAGTTGGTAGCGAAATATCATAATTTATAAACAAAACCAAATTCTGAATTATCCGTTTTGTTACATAATCATTTTAAAGTTAAATTTTATGACACAAAAATTCTGCTTGCCGGGCATATGTCTTAATCACTTCGTGTCCGGGCGTTTCTTGAATTTTTTTGTCATAAAATTTAACTTTAACATTATCATTGTCACTGTATTTCAAAGTCATTATTATGACAAAGATTGAAATTTAATAATGTTGAATTAATATTATTTTAGGTGGCAACCCACTGGGATGTAAGGTAGCGATGGCAGCGCTGCAAGTGCTTGAAGAAGAGAAGCTGGCGGAGAACGCGTACAAGATGGGCACCATCATGAGAGACGGTCTTGTCAAACTGCAGGGCAACGTTATCAGCGCGGTCAGAGGAAGAGGATTATTGAATGCCATCGTTGTCAATAGCAGTAAGTATTATTTCGCCCATTTACGACATGTATATCTACATATCCGGTAGTACGGTGGGGTGGGTAGCGTTACGGAATTCGAATCCGGAGGTCCCGACTTCGATTCCCACTCAAGCTAGAAATTATAATTACAACCACTGTGCGGCTCGGTGAGTCCGGACCCTGTACTGTAATTGGGATTCAATTCCTGTTGTACAGAGTAACATAAATAATAAATAATAATAACAACACAAAACTTGATATTTTTGAGTTATTGATATACACGAAATAAGACTAAAAATTATATTCAAGAATACAAATACCTACTGACATAATTACAAAATTGTATACCAGGAGTAACATGACTACCTGGGCATAGACGTTTAACATGGGAAATCCATTTTTCCTAGTGTAAAAGCGGCCAGTTAATTTTAGATAAAAATGCTTCAAATGTAAGTTGTACACAATTAAATTCTGCATTTAAGTCAATAATCACGTTTTATTTTGCACGTTTTGTAGCTGAAATAATCGAATTGGTTTTATAAGAATTGCTTTTTTATAGTGATATCGATGGAATTGCAACAAAATAACAAAAAAAATGTAAAACGGTTTACCTATCAGGAAAGTTTTGAATGGATTTGCGATTTATTCAAGTGACAACAAAAGTTGTCATGTCATTATTAGGGTTGTTGATTTTACGAATATTCGAAAATTCGAATGTTCGGATTTTTTGAACATTCGAATTTAAATTCGAATTTTCGAATATTTCGAATTATTCGAAGTTTTGAATTTTTTGAACATTCGAATTTTCAAATGTTTTAGATCCTAACGTGGTATGAATTATTTTCAGAATAAACTCATTTGCAGAGTTTAGTATTAATTCATAAGTAATTATTATTAATAAAATTTCGTTACACTGTCAAAAACGTTATATTTAAAACGTTTTTGTATCCTTTTTATTCTCATTTTAAAACGTTTTACTAAAAATCCATAGCATTTAGATGGGCGGTTAAGAGAGTAGATGGCTTAATTAAGACGCCTAACCTTGCAGAGTTTTTGCAGACTACTTCGCCGAATTTATTATTTAATTCGTGTCCGACTTTTCACGAATTATGCGTGAGCGTACTTGGAGATGACAGATGGCGTTAATTAATTGGCAAAAAATTAGAAAATTCGAAGCTTCGGAAAATTCGAAAATTCGAAAAGTTCAAAAAATTCGTAAATTCGAAAAGTTCAAAAAATTCAAAAATTCGAAGATTCGAATTTTTTTTAACGAAGTTCAAAAAATTCGAATGTTCGAATGTTCAGAAATTCGAAATTCGGTGGAAATCAACAACCCTAGTCATTATTGAAAATGGTTATGAAGAAAAGTTATAAACTACAATTTCTTGACAGTTAAAATGTCATACATTTGTTTGTTACTTTGTTTCAATTCCACAGCTATAAAAAAGCAATTCAATATGAAATTTTAAATCCGATAATTTCGGTTACAAAACTTGCAAAATAAAATGTGATTACTTACTTAAATGCAGAATTTAATTGTCAATTTGTATTTGAAGAATTTAAATTAGCAACAAAATAGCATTTTCTAAGGCTTTTACAGAACTATTAACAACATTTTTTTTCGACTAGTGGTTCCCAAAATCTGGGGTGCAATTTTCTTATTTTAAATGGATATCATTTTTTTATTTGCTTATTCGATTCAGTACAAAATTCGGTACCCTCACATTACAAATTTTTGACAAAATAGTTATTTATGTACCAAGGGTGAAAACAGGCGTTTCTGGCCTGTGGCATGATTATTAGCAGGGGGCACAAAGCGCCGAGCCCTAATAACATGCTCAGGATCAGAAACGCTAATTTCACCCGTGGTACATACAATATTTTATGCACAACAAAATAACATTTAATTATATTGTCAAAAGATTAAAATATGTAAATAGGTTATATGTCAAAATGACATTTTGTAAAATCAAGTATTCACAATAAACAAAAATTGTCATTTTACTTATGTATCCATAGGAATGATTTCTTTTTGGCCTATGGGCCAAAAAGGAGTTTCTAAGCCCGCTTTTTAGAGCTAAAACACATGCTTTTCGTCCCGGTTGTGCATAAATGCATATTAAATTGACATTAAATTAATTTAAATTGCAAAGGAATGCTAGGACAGAAACAAATGAACAAATCATAATATTTTTGTTTGATTCATTATTAAATGTCAAAACCTACAACTATCTTGTAAAAAAAAAATTAATTAGTCATTTGTTTCATAGCACATTGATTCCTATGAGATTTTAATTAAATTAATGTGAATTTAATATATATTTTTGTCAAAAAATTTGTTATGTGAGGGCATTGAACTTTGTAGTAGTTGTATTCAGTAAAAAATATTGAATTAAATAAGCAAATAACAAAATAGGTTCCTATTCAAAATAAGAAAGTTGCATCTCGAATTGTTTGTTAATAGTTTTGTAATAACTTGCAAAATGGTATTTCTTTGCTATTTTAACCAACCTAATATCTCTTATAGTTTTCGAGACAGCAATGTTGATACACTTAAATTGTACATCTCGTAAAGAAGTAGATTTGTTGATTTTATGAATATTCGAGACTTCGTTTGTTCCGAATTATTGAACCTTCGAATTTAGATTTGAATTTTGGAATATTCCGAATTTTCGTATTATTCGAATTGTGCAGAGTTTTGTATTAATTCGTAATTATTATTATTTGCCAAATTAATTCAATTTAGACTTAAAATTTCGCTACACTGTCAAAAACGTTTTAATTAATACGTTTTTGTATCCTTTTTATTGTCATTTTAAAACGTCTTACTAAAAGTACATAGCATTTAGAAGGGCGGTAAGAGAGTAGACAAGACGCTTAACCTTGTAGTTTGCAGGATACTTCGCCGAGTTTATTATTTAATTCGTGGCCGACTTTTCGTGAATTATGCGTGAGTGTGTTTGGAGATGACAGATGGCGTTAATTCAGTGGCAACAAATTCGAGGCTTCGAAGATCGAAAAATCGTAAATTCGAAGCTTCAAAAAATTCGAAAGTTCGAAGTATCGAAGTTTTTCTGACGAAGTTCAAAATATTCGAATATTCGAACGTTCAGAAATTCAAACTTCGGTGGAAATCAACGACTCTATATATGTAGAAGCCGTATGTTATTTTGGGACAACTCCTATTCGTAGCTCCAGTTTATGTTTTTGCTGCTATCCTAATTAATATTTTAGATTGAATTGAATCTAAATTAAAGTACATGATTTAGTTTATGATAAAGTTTATTTCACCTAGCAATATAAATTTCTCTTATACAAGAGCAAATTTTCATTGTTGTTAGCGAGGTTGTATATTTACAACGTCTATGTAATTATTTTAAATGAACTGCTATCAAGTGTTCTTGGGAGTGAATAACCTTCTTAACGTATAATTACTAATAATTATTTCTCTTTACAGATATTGCCAAGGCATGGGATATTTGCTTGAAACTTAAAGATAATGGCCTTATCACAAAACCAACGCACGATCACATTATCAGACTGTCACCGCCTCTTACAATCAACGAAGCACAAGTACAAGAAGCACTTGCAGTTATCGAGAAAACAGTCAATAGTTTGGGATAATAAATACGTGTCTATTTTATAAGATATAAACACTATTTTATACGCTGTGATTTATATGCAAATAAACATTAACATTTTTAATAACATTTGATTGTATAAATATAACCTATAAAATTTTGCATCATTCCTGTTCTTAAGTATATGATCAAGCAGTTTTGCAAATAAGTAAATTAACTTACCTATTAATTAGAAGTTCTATGCAGCAAATATTAACTATTTGCATCTATAAATATTTGAATATCTTCGTAAACACATGTAATCACAAAACCTTGAAACTACTGTCAAACTGTAGTACGGAATAAAATCAAAAGGTGGAAGCACCTATCTAGCAACAGGCTCCCCCAAATGCACAGAACCGTATTAAATATTTTTATTGTTCCATTGGAAAGAATAAAATAAAATTATGATATGCTAATAAACTTAATAAAAGAAAAAGAACCTATTTTTATCAAAATGTACTAAAGTACAAATTACAATATTTATGATTCGTCATGAATCGTGAACAAATATGTAAAGTTGTAATTTATAAAATAATTTATTTAAAATTTATTATTAATATGCATTTTTTAATTTAACGATTATTTTGCTTCATTATCATTGAATGTAAATAGATTTAATTAATTTGTTATTGAAATTTTTATTGTATTAAATTTATAATGAGCAAATTATTATTTTAATTTTGTAGTAAATACATTGATAGTTTAGACTTTTCAATAAACACTTTAAAATAATTATGAAATAGAAAAAGTTGTCAATAAAATATCAATCGATTATAGAAAATGATCTAATAATTATATATCATCACGCCTTTTATCCAATACTGGACAATGGGCATGGGACTTTGTCATCGCAGAACTCGATAATTGATATACAATTTTTACGCGTGAAGTGTGGTTATCAGCCGTCTAATCACGAGCCCTACATATGTTAGTTGAGGGAAAACCACAGAAGTAATTTTTAATGTGGTGAAAACTGTTTGTCGGTTTTGGGAAGAGACAATCGAACCCGGGTTCTTAAATCCACAGTCCGATTTGATAGTATTGCGCATTGTACTGAACCACCTACTGCGTAAAATAATTACAGCATTTTTTATTTATTTATTTGTTGTTACAGTTGATAATAATTGCTTTGGTGCATTTTTCTCATTTTTCTTATGAACTGTCAACAGGATGTATCGATAATACAGTCACCTTTAGTACCGACTGGTAATATCATGCTGCTTGTAGTTCTCGCCTTGTTGTCATAGCTTCTGCTGTGTAAAATCATACACTGCTATTGGTTGGCATGCAACATTCACTTCCAAAAATTTTGTTATGTTACTGAATTTAATAAACTAGTTACCTAAATAGTTTTATTTAATATATTCAATGTTATTGTTAATTATACGATATTTGCAGCGAAATGTTAATTCTGTTAATAACCTATACCATACAAAAATGTAATAATTATTTTTATAAACTTTTTAGGTTACCTATACTTTTGTATGAGACTGTCATGATAGAACCTTAATGAATAAATCTTATCTTTTTTATGGCGTGATAAACGTCAAACTGTAAAGTTAGACCATGTTTGCTACATAATAAATTATTAAATTCTACTTTACTCATTATATGGCAACCGAAATTTTTTAATTGTATTTGTCCGCATTACCAAGCAAGAAGTCATGAGTTCAAATCTCACTTCTACTTATCTACTTATATAAAAAATAATACGATTGTGTCTGAGTGGTTCGGATTCCATTATAAGCAGCCAGCATCATAACATAGTCTCTGTTTTAGTCTTTGTTTTTCTGTTTCTGTTTATGTCGGAAAAATGCCAGCCATTTCCAGCTCTTAACCAAGGAGTTATTCGCTAGGTGCAGAGTCATGGTGGGGACAGCCGAATCGACTGCAGCGATCGCGGTGGACAAAATAAGCATAAAATCATTCTCACGTTGTTGTGACCGCGACTGTCGAACATAGGATTTTAACATGTAAAATCATAATTTCGTAATTTTCTGCTTCACTAAATATTTTAAGCAAAAATGCTTCAAATAAAAGTTTTAGGGCATAACATTCTTCATCTAAACCATTAAACAAAATTAATTTTACATGCTGTATAACGGCACAAATTAGATTTGAAAATGACGAAAATTTCCTGAAAACATCGAATTGAAACAAAATTAATCAAATGTTTGACGTTTATGTAAGTGTCAATTGATAGACATTTTGTTGGAAATTAACTGTGTTAGAGACGATACGGGAGACATTTTGGAAAAATTACTATTTTATGGAAAATTTAGTGACATTTTAGAAAAATTACTGTCTTTGAGACGATTTGAGAGATATTTTGGAAAAATAACTATTTTAAATAGAATTTGGGAAACATTTTAGGAAAATAACTGCGTTAGAGGTGATTTGAGAGACATTTTCTTAGTAAATGACGGTCTTAAAGACGATTTGAGAGATATTTTGGAAAAATAACTATTTTAAATAGAATTTGGGAAACATTTTAGGAAAATAACTGCGTTAGAGGTGATTTGAGAGACATTTTATTAGTAAATGACGGCCTTAAAGACGATTTGAGAGACATTTTTGTTGAATATTAACTGTCTTAGAGATGATTTGGGAGACATTTTGGAAAAATTACTATATTAAAGATAATTTTGAGATATTTTAGAAAAATGTCTCTTCTAGAGACGATTTGATATTTTCGGAGATATTTTGTTGGAAATTTACTGTCTTAGAGACGATTTGGAAGACGCTTTGGCAAAATGACTGTATTAGAGATGATTTGGGACACATTTTGAAAAAATATATTATTTTTAGAGATAATTTAGGAGACATTTTATTGATAAATGAACATCAAAGCAAAAATTTTACACTTTGTTTTCAAGTTTTCTTGAGGTTGGCTTCGTCAAGTAACTGCCCAAGACTTATTTTTTAAAAATCATTCAAAAAATATACTATTTAATCCACAAAGTAATAAATATTATTTAAAACATTTACTTTGTTTTCCATATGAGAGGTATTTATTTCTGCTATGGTTGAGAACCTTGGAACAATGAGACAATGAAAGAGTACTGCAAAAATTGAAACATCTCAATTATTTATTATTATTATTCGTCATTCATTCATAATCATTTACATCTCTTTTACCCTTATAAAAAATTATTAACCAGTTGCGAAATAAGAAATACAAAAATAAGAAAAATGTATCATTTTAATAAACACAATTCTTAGATTTCTGCAGCATTTTGTGCGGCTTTTACAATATCACTTTATATATAAACTTAAATCATACATTTTGTGATATTTTCAATTGTTAAAAACTGAAATTATAAACATTTTCATTGTTTTAAATCTTGTTTTTATCAAAAATTAGACAAAATCTTGTATGAATCAACGGTTATAGAGCATGATTTAATGTGGCCGTCAGATGTCGTTGTCGTCGCGCACCCAGCCAATAAGGAGTGCGTTCCACTTGGCGCCCACAACGCCCGCAACGCTCAAAGATGCGTTCCACTTAAAGCCGCGGTCGCCACCGTTGCTTCTAAAAACGTCACGAATGACGTCACTAACAACGACCGCGCTTCGACCACAACGCTCATCTTAACAGGGTGGGTCGGCGCGGTCGTTTGGCATTTACGCGCGCTATTATTCAAATGTCACTTTAGACATTCTACAAAAAGAGATAAAGATAAAGAGATAATTGTTTAATAAACAGTTTGCAATGTCAAGTTGGTTCTCAATTACCTAAAATGACTTTTAAATTCATTATCCACGTAACTATTAATAACATCATCGTAATTTATAACTCGCGGCCGAAGTTTTCGCTTTCCCCTTTCCTTCAAAGCTTCATCCCACTCTTCATCGGAGCTTGATGAGCTATCAGATTCATATCTATTTCTTCTCAACATCAATATGTCAATTGCAGCAGCAGCCATCTTTTATTCACAAGCCTGTTGTACGTTCCACGTGGGTTCTCGCCCGCGGCGTTTGCATGCTAGTGGAACGGCAAAATTCGCGGTCGTGGTCGCGAGCGTTGTGGGCGCCAAGTGGAACGAAGAGTAATATTATTTGTCAGTGGGCGCGGTGGGAGGAGGGAGAATAGCATGGCGGCCATCTTGTTGTGACCATATTTTACACAAGGAAGATACGTAAACTATAGGAAGCAGACTAAAAAATAAGAATCTAATAATAATAACAAAAAAATAACATATTTTATTTCAATATTATATAAAGATACAAGTTAAAAGCACTTGAATAAGGTTAATTTATTATAGGAATGCCTAATTGACTCATTTTTGTCATTAGATTTTTTGGCATGAAGACTTATTTTAAAATAATAATTTGTTAATGATTTTATTAACAATATTTGATGATTATCTAAGAGATTCAGATTATTGGTATGTTCATTTAAATTATCAAACAAATTAATATCTCCATATCTCATTAAAAATAATACATTTGTTAGATAGAAATTGGTGAATTTCTTATTTATATATTTAATACATTTCTAACTAGTACTTTGCATTTTATATGTTAAAATAAAATGATATGACGGAAAAATTAAACCATCTCTTGATTTTCGTAATATTAAGCTATAAGTTTCGGAATCTGGTTCTTCTACTTCTAATATATCAACAAATTCTTCATCTTTAATAGCTATTTTGAATATTTTACCACATAGTAATAATACATTTAGCAAACATTGCAAAAATCGTATAAAAGTTTTATCGAAGTCAGCTTCTTTAAAATGTTGTTAACACAATCTACTTGATTCTGTAGTTTTCCTAACGAATAGCTTACTCCCATTCTTCACTAGTCTTTGTATCTTTTGGAAATCTGAAGATTGTATATTAGTAATAAGTACCTTATATTATAGTTAAATTGAATAGTAATATTACCTATGAAAAGTTATTTTGGTGCCAGAAGATTCAACAGTCAGTTATTCTTTCGATTTATTCCAAAAACGATTTGTACATCCAAATGCTACACACACCAGTATGACTTTTTTATAACTGTACCGATCACTGGAGTGTTAAGAAACTATAATTATTAATAATAAACACGCGAGAAGTTAATTTTGCAAATATAAATCTCAATGTACACACAATAATCCATAAATAAAGTCTATAAAGTCAGACAAATATAACCACAAAACTAACAATAAATTATTATATTATTCTGCTAAGCAAAGCATCTTCATTATTATAAGAATAATTACAGGCAATAACAAAACAAAAACTGTCTTTTTAACCATTTTTTCTACATTGAAAACTCTGTAAAACAACAAAAATTTTCACATAAGCAAGAACAAGAACCATATGACAAACACATGTTTTGGGACAAGGTGAAACATATATGATCTCTCCTTATAACTCCTTGCTCTTAACAAAAACATAACCTTAATTCATTATTCTAGTGAAGGTTTGTTCACTTAAATGAGAAAATAATTGTATAAAACTATTTGAAATACTTTAAAAATTATATAAATAATTAATGAGGAACAGTAATTACTATTAAAATTAAGCACTAGTTTAATTAATTTATACAATTTCAAAATAATTTTAAAAAATTGGGACATTATTGTAGTGAACAAACCAAAATATTTCAAATATAGTAATTTAAATTTCAAAATAGATTTTTATATTATTAAAATATGATTAAATTGAAATTATACTTATAAATCAAAGAAAAGAAATGAATTTTAAAATCTCAGAGAGTAAATAATTTCTTTTTGACTTGTTAATTTTGTTGTTGCTATTAATCCAGTAATTTTTATTTTTTTCTCAGTTGAAATTATTGCTATTTTTATTCTATTGTCTATATTTATCGTATTCCCAACAAAAACCTAATGACATATGATAAATACGAAATAGAATTGACTGTATATTTCAGCATAACAAGAGAGAGCATTACCGCAGCTAACTCTGTCTTACAGAACATTGACGAAAGACTATGGCCGTGTGCGAAGTAACCTTTTGACATTTAGGATTTAGGAATTGTGGAAAGAAATTAGGAATTCACATAAGTACAACTTCGATAGTATACTACTAACAACATCTGCAGTCTTTAGGTTGAATTGTTTGACATTTACTCGTTTAGGTATTAATAATAATATTTTGAATACTTTTTATACTTATACACAAAATACGAAGCCATTTTTTTCTTCAAAAATGCTACAGCAAATTTGACAGCCCGAAAACGTCAAAAAATTATTCTTGATTGGCCGTAACGCGCATGATTTTTAATTTAGTGCTTACCAACTTCAAGGCGTAGTGTGCACTTACAAATCCTAAAATTTTAATGCTAAAACCCTAAATTATGACGTCATTTATGGCACACAATTTAGGATTTGGTATGTTAGGGTGATAAAAGTGCAACTCCGAACACAGCCCAAGTTGAAAGTATGAAGTCTGTAAACTTTGTGTTTATGCGCAGCAACAAAGACAAAGACTAAGACTAAAACAGTAGCTGGAAACGCTCAGCGTTATTCACATATGACAAACTCTCAAGGTTATGTCGAAAAACTAAAACTAAGACTATGTTAAGAGGTGGAAACAAGGCTTAAGAAATAAATAAATAAAATGAAAGTCAGGAAATGTTTCACATGAACATCTTGGCCATTGTTAACTTTTAAAATAATGTTAACTAACAATGTATTTAACGCCTATTATGCAAGCGGGCCCTATTGTTTTATTATTTGACTTTAGTGTTTCATATTAAGGAATCAGAGGTTTCATGTTTTGCAATTATAAAAATTAAAAAATTAAAAATAAGATAGTTATCTATTTCTGCATTATAGTTTTATTCAGTATTTTGTGGGTTTTCCAAGTAAAGATGATACTTGAAACAGAAAAAAGTTACATATCATTATTTTTATCTGATTCAGTGAAAAAAATATATGTTGACAAGTTTACTGTATTTAATTTATTACATTCTCATACATTTTTGGTTTGAACGTCATCAATTCCCATTAACAATGAATTATTCTTATTCTACAGTATAAATAATTAACATTTTAAATATTAACGGAAGTACATGACATTATAAATTCATTGAACAATTGTGGGAATTTGAAGTATATTTCAATTGTAATTAATATTATTCTTATTTATTAATCACCATTGTCTTAAATGTACATTAAATGAAACAGTAAAAATATACGATGTGCTGCAATGACACAAAGTCACACATGGCAAGTGACGGTTCCTACAGTCATTTCAATAGAGGTTATTAGTGCTTAACAATTATCTTTTAGCAATTCAGATTGATTAAATTAAGTACGACGTAAATGAAACTAGTTTTGGTATAGACCTATACAAAATTTTCACATTTGGAATAGTTGTAGAAATTTGATTCTAGAACAAAGTAAAAAAAAATATGATTTTTTTTATTTTACAATAAAATTGTCAAAAAACATGACATTTTTACATCGCTATGGATACGTGAAATTTGTGTTTTTTCATACGTGAAATAATGATTTTTTTTATTGATATGAAAAATTTCAATATCGTTGACATTTAAAACAAATTAACATTTTCACGCTCCCTTTAGTTAAAACAAATCAAATTCATATTATTTTTTATTTTCTTCCGTTAATCTACTTAAATAAATCATTAATTATTGTTACATTCTTTTTTGATAGCTGTAGAAAAAAATGTTGTTTGTATTTCGTGGGCGAAAATCGTGATTTTTTGGCACATACGAATTATTTTTTTGTCTTCGACCAAAAGTGACATTCTCATGGGCAACAAAAAAAAACATACATTTCGTGCACTTAATACAGAAATTATTTCCTTAATACGATTAGTTATTATAAGCCTCACAAATAGTCAAAAATCCTATATTTATTAAATGTTAACTGCGAGTCTCTAATTGATTAAAATTCATAATTATAGAAATTGCTTGTAGCAGAAATAATTTTCACCAAATATGAAATTATGATAAAAGAAAAAATAGTAGAAAGTAGATGTTAGATTCACAAAGAAGAATATATAATAATTTGTCGTTATAAATGAGTAGGTTCTATATTCTATGTAACACACCGGAATTGTATCTTTTTTGTCTTATCGGATAAAATAGTTACATATTTGTGTATCAAAGTTGTGAAAGTGTTCTTTTTTGGCACAATCTGAAATTAGCAACAAAGGCGAAATTCGTGGTTAGTTAATCAGATGAAGCTAAACAAGTATACTATTTATTTCGATATACTTTTATTTATTTAACTCAGACAAAATTTAAGTTTCGTTGGTGCAAACGAGCATTAAGTAGGTTACTTGACAATTTTAGGTTTGTTTTTTAAGTCAAGTCCAGCATTATGCAACTTTACTTGTTTCCAAATTAAAGTATAGTAATGTTAAGTTACTTGACAAATATTAGTTCGGCTTATTCCATATTATGTAGTTGTTGCATCATAAACATAGTTTTATTTCGTTTCATAGTAACCAGAAATTACAATTTTTGTATTTTGTAAATATAGGTTTTATAATTTTAAAAATGCAAATTTCTGGGTAGCAAAATTGATCAACATACCAACAAATCAATGTAAACATTATTTTGCTGACAAATATTTCAGTCAATATTGTCAGTTACTGTCAAATTTAAAATTTATTTTGAACAATTAGGCATTAATGTTATAACTGTTGCAAATTATAAACAGCAAATACGACTGCAACTAAAGTTGCGCAAAAATATATATTTTTACTTTGGAATTAAATTATTTGTACAGTAAGCATTAAAAAAATAAAAAAAACTATTTCTTCTCGGAACCCGCTCTGATGTTTTAAGATATTCATGATTTTGTTCATTTCAATTTAATATTATTACATAAAAATTATAAACTATTATCTCCTTTGCTTTCAAAATGAAATGACTATAGAAACATCATTTCAAACTTTCGCTCTACAGACTACAGGAACTTAGATGAATGGAAATGTCCTTGAGCAGTAGATCTCGTTTCGGTAGTGGTGGTTATTTCGCGCACACACTCCTCCACGCTCTTGCCGCTGACAGTGGAGGTGTACACGGCCTCCTTGATGGTAGCGGATGACACTGAGCGCAGGTTTGTAGCCCAACCAAACGCAGCAAACGAGCGGATGATGCTTGAGATGTAGCCATCGCCGTAACCGCCGAACTCACCCACTTGGTAGTCCCACGGGAGGATGTGGTGGTACTTCAGCCAGTGGGATTTAGTGAGGATGAAGACTAACATTGTGTCGGCTGGGTATCTGGAAAGAAATTCATAGATTTAATGACATGAAAGCAGGAACCTTCGGTAACATTTGAAATGTGTATTTGCGGATACAACAAAATTTAGCCATATTAATGTAAAACGTTTCTAAATTATTTTTAGAGAAAAACACGTCAAGTAAAAAATATGGATAATTTAATTTCTACTACTTTTATTACAGGTAATTTTCTTTAAAATAATTTAGTATTCCTTAAAAGTGGCAAATAAGCAATGCAGAAAGGGTCAAGATCTTTGGAAAATTTTATATCTAGCAGATGTCAAATTATATATACTTCTTAGAAGCAAGTTCTATAGAAACAATAATTTATTTTTACAATGAAGTATTCATCATTAAGGCAGAGCAAATCAGCAATGTTTGTATTTCATTTATTTTTTCAGTGTTTCTTGCAGAAAGTCTTAATGCAGCAGTACGGTTGTGTGGAATAGCGTTAGGACATTCGAATCGAGAGATCCCGAGTTCGAATCCAACTCAAGCTAAATATATACAGGATGGTGACCGCGACTTTCGAACAGGGATTTAAAATGTAAAACAACATTTTTGTAATTTACTGCTTCCCTAATTATTTTAAGCAAAAAAGCTTCAAATAAAAGTTTTAGGGCATAAAATCCTCCATCTAATCCAATAAAGAAAATTCATTTTGCATGCTTCGTAACGGCACAAATTAGATCTGAAAATAACGAAAATAACCTAAAAAATATCGATGGCCATGGAATTTAAAACATATTAAACAAATGTTTAATCTGTCAAAATAAATGACATAATAAATAAAGAAATTATTTTAACAGATTAAACGTCAAACATTTGTTTAATTTTGTTTAAATTACATGCCTATCGATAGTTTTGAGACTATTTTCGTTATTTTCGGATCTAATTTGTGCCTTTACGAAGCATGCGAAATAAATTTTATTTATTGGCTTGCATGCATGATTTTATGCCCTAAAACTTTTATTTGAAGCTTTCTTGCTTAAAATAATTAGGGAAGCAGGGCATTCCAAAATTGTGATCTTACATGTTAAATCTCTATGTTCGAGAGTCGCGGTCACCACCCTGTATGAACAATGGCTCGCGAGTTCGAATTCGGTACTGTAATTGGAATTAAATTCCTGTTGCGCAGAGTAAAATAAATAAATAAATAAATAAATACATGTTTATATGAATGCCCAGGTTAATTATTTTAATAGTCAATCGATTTTGCACTGCTCATAATAGAGAATCTCCACAAATTACAAAACGCGGCATTTGCTTTAAAAAAAAGGTCATTTGTAACGGAAGAGTAAAATCTGAATATTTGCTCAATAAATAATGGTTTATATCATGTGAAATTCCTTAAGGGAAAATGTAATATGCTAATGTGTGTTTATGTAAAAGTCTTCTATTAATTTGTCCATCAATACTCTTTGCAACTTTTCTTGAACAATTGTATTATTTCGCACAATAAAAAATCAATAAATCAATTACTATACACTTCTTAACGACATAACGACAACCTATATAGGATTTGGCCGCTCTAATGAACGCATCTTTATACTCCTTGTCAAATAGCTTCCCAATTACGTCAATAAATATGTTTGTAATGAGGAACATATTCGTACTTTGATAATGATATCCTTTACTATTTTCATTAATTTTTTTTTATGAATCTCATCTAAATTGAAAACAATGTACTTTTAGAAAGTCTTAATTATAATTAACAAATTCGTAATTAAAAATAATAATTATTATGACGTCAGACTTAAGCGAACCTCAAACAGTAGTTCTCGCGGATAATTGTAATCACATAAATGACCTATTTTATAATTTAGAAATAGTATATTACGTACTAAGTGACAATTTTTAGGTCAAGAATATAGTTGGACATATTCAGCTAAAAAAAACAAAGACAACTCAAAATTTATTAATATAACAATATAACCTCAAAAACTTATGGTTTTGTTTTGGAAGATATCCTGATTCTTCCCAGATTTGTATTTTTTAATTGTTTTTGAAATCTTTTTATGATCTGTCATTTGGAATTTTATTGGCCTCGACAAACTGTATTATTTCTCTGTCCATTTTGAAAAATTTAGATCAATCAAAATGTACGACAGTCACAGTTGATAGATTCCGATCAGTAATAGAGATTATAATGCGAAATTAAAAACGCTACCTTCTGATTAGCCAGCAGTAAGAAATGTTAGATAAAGTAACAGAAAGATGACAGTTGACCATCTCTTGCGTTTCTAATCTTACCTTACCTCTTTCTTTACGTTAATGTAAATGGTTCTACTCCAATCACAAGTTTTAATTTCTTGCCTTACCTACTATTTTTGCATTGCTTTTTGCATTACTTCATTATAAATCCAGCTTTATAAGTTGGTTATCTCTTGCGTTGCATTTTTTACCTTGCTACTCACTTTACTTAATTATAAATCATTACTAGTTCTAGTACACGATTAAGTTTTTATATTACCGTTATCATACACGTTACCTCTTACGTTACTTCATTATAAATCCGGCCTAAGTACTACGAGATGGGAAAGACATTCGTCTCCGAGTCCACAACTTTTTAGATATGTGAATGAACTATATTCTATTTTTTTTTTAATTACACTGTGTTATTGGCTTCTACTCATGACAGAATACATTAGCCAGTCTTTGTTGATATCTTTACAAATTCAAATACAATACAAACATCCATACCCTGGGCGGGATTCAAACCCGCGATCTACGGCGTGCAATATCAAGCAACTTCCATGCTAGCCGCTCGTCTACCGTGGCCGATATATTCTATGATAAAACTTTCATATTTATTCTTGTAATGTATGTGGTTTATTATAATTTTTTTCTGACGCCCACTTATGAAAGTAACTATAACAACTTCATAAACTACTACGTTGAAGATAACATACACTGATATGTTAGTATAACGCACACTTCTAACATATCAGGTGAAGTTCCACTATTTAACAACAGATGGCGTTACGATGAAAGAAAATAATAAAACAAATGAAAATAATTTGTATTATTATTTAAATTGAAGTTTTGGCAGATTTGTCAACACATTTGTACAGATAAATCTTATTTTTTAAAATTAATAATTACTTATTTAAGCTGTTTTCTTTCGGTCAGAAAAAATCCGATTTAATCGGATTGAGCAATCCAACAGTGATCGTATACGTTTTTTTTGAAATATTTGGTGGTCGTTTGAAAAATAGTGTACATAACTTGTTCGAAAGTGTGATAACTGTGCTTGAATACTTAAATCATTCGCCTCGTTTTACAATTTGTACACTCGCACGTTAACTTACACTTTCGATGCTTGTTATGTAATATACTATAAACGTATACCTACTATTGGGATATTCAACTATTAAGAGATGGCATTGATCACGAAATGTCAAACTTAGGACAAAGGTACACTCCATAAGCTTACCATTGCTGTCACATGTATTCATTTGTTTTTCTTTTATTTATATTTTTGTTTGCTAGTAGTGTTGATTTATTAATTTATATAGAATATAGTTCCGTGATGTTGTTAGTTATAGTTATAGTATTAGTTTCATTTATCGTTAAACTTTTAGGTATAAATTTAAGTATATGGCTTTTAAATTGTATAATAGTTTTTTTTCTTTTTTGTATAATATTAATTAATTATAGTTTTGTTATCTTCTTTACTCGTAAATATTAGTACTATTATCAATCGTTTGTATAATTTTTTAAATAATTAGTTATTAGGTTCTTTGTCGTAGATCCAATTTTCGCCACTATTAGCGCATTCTTATTTTAAAATCCTAATACATTCAAATTCAGCTTGTGAACTTGTTAGTGGTTGTGTCTGTTATTTATCAACCCAATTCTCAAAAAAGTTTTAGCTAATCCTGAATTTTGGATTAGTCAAATTAAGGTAAACCATATTCACAATAAAGTTTAAATAAATATTAATATAAACTTGTTACCATCTGGTTTCGGAAAGTGATTTGGATCAACTTTTTAAAATCGGACTAGAATAAAATTAGCTAAACCAAAATTTATGTTTGGCTTAAACTTTTTTGAGAATCATGCTGTAAATGTTTAATATTTGTTTAGAAAACAGTAATATATTTTATTTGTTTATACGTTGTCATGGTTTAAAAAATGCCTGTAGACATGCAACTTTATTCTTTATATGAAACTACAGGTACCCGTATAATATTAAAGTCAGAAAATATGTAAAATTTATTTAATTTTTTTGACTAAGTGGAAAAACAAGTTATTCAACCTTTTTATAACAGTGCGTGTACTTGAGAACATCCTTTGCAAGATGTAATAACATTGCAGTGTAAAGAGCTCGGATATCCACTTGCACTTTTTATTTTACGCTGAACTGGTTCACAACGGATATACTCGTATGATCTGAATCTGGTTTATCAACAAAAATTACCATCCTCCGACTAACAATTTCTTTTCCGTTGATTTTTACTGCGTAAAACGTGTTAAATGGAGCAGGAAGCAAAATATGAATACATTTGCATATTTTACATGTTTTAACATAATAATGAAACTATTCTCAAATATATTTTATATTTAAAAGCAGAAAGTATCCTAACAAATTTGTATATTGTCATTATTTTTATTTTACGTCAGTTGCACAGCGAAAAGTTAAATTTTAAAATTTGTTTAACGATACCGGGTGATGTATTGTAAGGGCGAACATAAATATTTAACATGTGATTTTAGTTTTACGCAATTTCAGAACCTCTATTAAGTATACGAAAAAAAAAAACTGTAGAAGACCAATATGTTCAGAATTGAAAGGCAAGACTGTTTCAAATTTTTTATTACGTGTCTGGTTTAGCCGCAACTTTAAAAATAAATTTCAAAATTTCTGTTAAATTGTAGCACTAGCTATGGTTTTTGTTTATCATGAATTATTTATAAATGTCAATGTTTGAAGATTATAAACGTCAATCTATTTTACAAATTAAATAAAATTAAACAAAACAGTAATTTTATTCCAAAATAATAAAACTTATCTTTAGTGTAATTTTATTTTATTTATAAAATAGATTGACGTTTATAACCTTCAAAAATTGACGTTTATAAATAATTTAAAAAAAAAAGTCATGGCTAGTGGTACAATTTAACAGAAATTTTGAAATTTATTTTTAAAGTTGCGGCTATACCAGTTATGTATAAAAAAATGAAAAAAAAAACCAAAAGTTTTGTACGTATCTCTTAAGGTTGTTTTAGCGTGATTTTTTTTTACAGATCTGAATGAAATTTGGCGCCCGTAAACATTGGATAGTCATACGCATCCTGTTAAAATATGAAACATATTCATCGTCTGTGAACAAATATATTGGTTTGTAAAGTTGAGTTCTTATACACGGGACTTATGGCGATCATCATTCAGAATCGCACATATTTGTTTTGTGTACCTCTAAAAATTTGCAGTTTCATTTGAAAAACTAGTACGATGTTCTAGAACTATCCACGTATATTGTATCAGAAGGAGAAAGTTTTTTTATCGTTTAGTAATGGATATATAGCCATGTTTTTAAGGAAAAATTCAGAATCCCAATTTATAATGGCAACACCACACGATGGTATGGTATTTGAAAATTAACTAGACCAACAACCAATTCATGATATTCAAATCATAATAGATATAAAACACTTATTTTGTTCAATTTTTATGTTTTTTTGAGCATCAGTTTCGCCACTCGACAACCAATGGCGCCACCCTCACACTATAACTACTATACTATACTATAACTACTATAACACTATAACTAAGTGTCGTTGCACACTCTACAGTTTTTTCCGTAAAATTAATAGGAGAGCAGGAAATTGCATAAAACTAATAGCCCATGTTATATCTGTATGTTTACTCTTAGCAAGCATCACCCGGTACATGGTGGTGTGGATAGCGTTTCGGCATTCAAATCCAGAGATCCTGGGTTCAAATCCCACTCAAGCTAAAAAAATTTATATATATATATATATATATATATATATATATATATATATATATATATATATATATATATATATATAAAGTACCACACTGCGTCTCGATGAGTCGGGATCCTGTGCTGTAATTGAGATTAAGTTGTACAGGATAACACAAATAATTAAATAAATAAAATCAAATAACATGTAATTTCGATATTAGTTTATTTGTTTAAATTCAGTTTAAAATTTAAGTTTTAGCGGTGAAATTGGCTATTAAAAACACGAGGATCATTTACAATATAATTGAATTCTAGAGAAATTTTTTAATCGAAGACGTTAATTAGCAGTGTCAGTTACCTACTATTGCAGCAAGTTTTTTTCTAAACTAGCTTTCTTCAATATTTTATTATGTGTGTTATATTCCGTGTCAACTGGTCCAGCAATTTCCAGCGTCATATTTGAAACTATAACATTGAAACAAGAAACGAAATACGTTGTTGTTTTCTTGATAAATACAACAGAACCAAATGGAATGTTCTTTAAGCGCTGCTGTCAGTTTTTTTTGTTATAATTTTATTAAAAAATTACTAGATGACAATTAGTTAGTAAAATATTGAAAATAGGCGTGTTTCTTTGGACTGTGATTCGTAATCAAAGTGATCAAACTTAACATGATCATGAAGAATCATGTTTCTTCGTTCGTTATTTGTTATCCCTACTCTTTCATTTTGTGATCACGAAACGACAATCCCCCTACCCTTCTGAATCATACTTTTTCTATGATTCATGTTGACTGATTCACATCGAAGGTTTAAAAATGGCGTCTGATGATAAATTTATGTGCTCTATTTGTGGAATTAAGGGAAATTGGCTGCTTCTGGAAGAATTTTTAAATGGCTTACATGGACACTCATTTATGAAATTTTAAAATAGGTTAGTTTGTGTATTTGACATTTGCAGTTATTTTAACGTTCATACTATAAGATCGCGTCGATTGGGTTGGATTTGAATCATTATTCCTGTTCGATGTTTTCTTCAGTATCATATTTAATCATGATTCAACGCAATCATGATCAAAGGAATCATGATTTAGAAAATCACAATCACAATCCAAAGAAACACGCCTAATATAAAAAATAACAATGTATTCAATCTGATGAAAATAGTTTGTCGGCTGCGAGAATCGAACATGGGTTCTCAAATCCACAGTCCGACGCGATACCACTGAGGCACCTACCCCACAAATATATTTATATAATTATAATATATAATTATGGGGTGGCTAGCCCAGTGGTATCAAGTCGGCCTGTGAACCCTGAGAACTCTGGTTCGATTTCCACAGACGATAAACAATTTTCACCATTTTAAAAAAACTACTCCTGTGGCTTCCCCTCCACTAACATCTTTGAAGGCCGTAATTTGACGACTGGTATCCGCACGCGCAAAATATATCACTTACCGAGATCTGCTTCGGCAGAGTGCCACACCCAGTAATAGGTAGAAGACGTGATGGTATACGAGTATATATTCTTATATATTAGAATTAAATAATTTTTATTTAAATTTTTACGTTTTTAAATTTATAAAAAAATATAATGTCATTAAACTCTTCAAATTTTAAGTTACAATTACAGGCAATCGTAGCTCAGTGGATAAAAGCGAGGTAAAACTTGCGTTTCTTAATTAGTAAGCAAGAGGTCGTGCGTTTAAATCTCACTGACTTCTACTTATATCCAAAAAAAATATGATTGTGTCAGAGTGGTTCGGATTCCACTATAAGCTGTAGGCCCCCTGTACTGTAATTGGGATTTACTTCCTATAGTGCAGAGTAACAAATAAATAAATAAATAAACTAGAAACCTTATTATAATTACATATGTGCCTCAATTTATAATAATTTGATACCAAATATTTTGAAAAGTGAAACTCCGAAAAAATTCGCCATTTTGTATAAAAGACATTTATTCTGTAATAACCAATAAATTTCATCTTTAATTTCATCTTTATAACATCTATTTGTATTATTGTTATTATTATTATTATTTTTTATTTTTTAATCATGCTAAATTTAAAATAAACATGTTGTAGTTTTTTCTTTTGAAAGTTGATTATTGTAATTATTTCGCTATCGTGTATATTTTTTATGATAATTCTGTTTTTTTCAGTTTTTTCCTATATTTCATTCATTTGTATTTTGTATTTATTTTTGTAAAATGGTTAAGTGTAAGAACAGCTTTAGCTGAACTTTGCCGAATAAAAATCTTTATTATATATAAAAAAAAAAATTTCAAATATTATATTCTGAATTGGAGCAGAAATTAATATTAAAGATCTGTAAAGGGCAACGTTACATAAATGCGCATCATGTTGCTCCGTATTTCTGTAGTTGAGTGTACATGGAGCCGGATTCCATTGCAATTGAGTCGTGCGACTTGCACTATTTGTGTAAAACGTGAGCTTTGTTTTTCTGTTAAAAGTGCAATTAAGGTAGTACCAATGTGATGGTGGCGCCATCGGGTGTCGAGTGACGCTCAAAAAAATATAAAAATTGAATAAAATAAGTGTTTTATACCTATTATGATTTGAATATCATGAATTTTTAACAGGTTGTTGAATTGTGAATTTGTGAATTTTCAAAACCATACCACCGTGTGGTGTTGCCATTATAAATTTTTCGTTAAAAACATCATACTAGTTTTTCAAATAAAATTGCAAAATTTTAGAGGTACACAAACCAAATATGTGCGATTCTGAGTGGTGATCGCCATAAGCCCCGTGTATAAGAACTCAACTTTACAAGGGAATATATTTGTTCACAGACGATGAATGTGTTTCATATTTTAACAGGATGCGTATGACTATCCAATGTTTACGTGCGCCAAATTTCATCTGCAAAAATATTTTTTACGCTAGTACTACCTTAATATTACGATCATTGTTCAAAGTTTACAATTTTGTTTTCTGCAGTTTTTTAATTTTTGTATTATATTTGCGATAAAGTATAATCGAAGGAAAGAAAAAAATTCTAGGCAAAAATTCAAAAATTGGCATTACATTAAGCTGTATGCAAGTTTAAACTATTGAACAATATTTTTGTTGCTTTGTAAGTTTGGAGTTAATTTTAATAGGAAATCTAATAGTATATTACATAACAAGCATCGAAAGTGTAAGTTAACGTGCGAGTGTACAAATTGAAAGACGAGGCGCGTAGCGCCGAGTGATTTAAGTACACGAGCATAGTAATCACACTTTCGAGCGAGTTATGTATACTATTTTTCAGACGACGACAAAGTATTTCTAAATAAAGTTTACAAGAGCAAGGTTGTTACACTTTGACAGCTGATGCGTTCTTGGAGGTAAGCGTTGGTGTTTGACGATTGAGGTTAGGTGTGATAGTATCAACTGTACTATCCGTAATGTCAAAATATTAAATAATGCTAAAATATTAGTAAATAAGTAATTATTAATTTAAAAAAATATTATTTATCTGTGCTAATGTGTTGAAAAATCTGTCAAAACTTCGATTTAAATAATAATACAAATTCTTTTCATTTATTTTAATATTTTCTTTCATCGTAACGCCATCTATTATCAATTTAAAAAAATAAGATTTATTTGTGCAAATGTGTCGAAGAATCTGCGAAAACTTCAATTTAAATAATAACAAAAATTCTTTTCATTAATTTTATTATTTTCTTTCATCGTAACGCCATCTGTTGTCAATCAGTGGAACTTCACCTGATATGTTAACAGTGTACGTTATATATCAGCGTATGTTATGTTCAACTTTTCTGGTAGTTTATGATGTTGTTATGGTTCTTTCATAAGTCGTCGTCTAAAAACAGTGTTTTCGGTATTTGGACTACTACAGAGTGAGAACTAAGTGTTTCAAGTGGCTATAAAAAAAAAAAACTACTTAGAATTGGTAAGACTGATACATAATTTTGTTTCCTGTTGTTGACAATGATATTTGAAAATTTAAGTTAATAAAAATTGTTGTTTCCCTAACCCACATTCTTTTATTTATTAACATTACTCACATAACAATAATCTAAAATATTTCTATGACTTAATTTATTTGTATTTATTATAAAAATGAAATGTCAAATAGTATTTTTGCCTTTACCTGGCGCAGCGTCAACTGTAGAATAAAAAGATCCTCAGAATTATATTGCCAACTGAAACACTTAGTTTTGATCAATCTTTTGTAGTCAACCGCCTTAACATGAACTTTCACAGCAATAAAATAAAATTATCTTCAGGAACTTACTTGTCATCAGGCTTGAGTCCCCAGATGTGCACGGCGCTGTAGATGAGCCAAGAAATATGGGTGGTGATGAAATAACGCAAGACGCCGGCCACGAAAAGTGAGTTGACTACGCTATCACCCCAGTACTCAATAGGGGCGTTTACCGGCAGCAACATGCAGATGATGGGCATCAGTAGCCAGTAGAACTTGCGCTGGAATGCTACCACAGCGTCGTTCTCCAGGTCCTGGAACAATAAGAAGCGTGTTAGAGGGTATGAGGTGGAAATCAAAACCGTATTTCATAGGCGCTAATTTCCATAACTAAAGCTTGAATTACATAATACTTTTTTCGTCTAGATTCTAGTTTCATCCGTGAAGTTCCTAGCCAGTTCTAGCATAATATAATTCAAAAATTACGATCCGAGTTTCGCTCGATTTTCATACTAGTTTCTAATACGTCAAGTTCTATTCTTCTATTCGGCTTTCATACTAAATTCGTCTACGCCTGCGCAGATATGCGTGCATTCAGTTTTACCAACCGTGTTTCAACACTCCGATCAACTATAATTTTTTTAACATTTCGCCTGAAAGTTATTTTTTATTATAGTCTGTCTAGGGATCGAAATGACGTTTAAATTATTTTATGATTGTGGTTTCCTCTCAAAAGTTTGGAGGGTTTGTTCCAGGTACCCAGCTAAGTACTAGATTTGGAAATCCCAAAGTAACATTAACATGCCTAGCTTAAGATAGATGGACCGCTGTGGGAAATGAGAATAATAGAACAGGAGTGTATTGAAAATTTTAATACCGTTAATATTTTAGAAATAATCCATTACTTCTTGGAATTGCCATAAAGTTTAGTATAAAAACTAATCTACTACAGGAGAAAACTATTTTGCAAAAGAATATGTAGTAGATAATATGGCAACATCGTTTGGGCATACAATTTTAAGATTGCCTGTTTGTTATTGCGTATTCAATCCAATTGAATTAATTTGGAGTAATTTAAAAAGGTCACTCCGAGCACATAATTCATCACCTCAACTAAGCGAAAGTGTTGTTACATTATTAAGAAATGAAACAGAAAAATATAATGCGGATATGTAGAAGAACTGCGTGAATCTTGTAAAAAAATTGAATTAGAATATTTAAGTGTTAAGAATAGGGAAGTTGAACCACTAATAATAAACTTAAATTCTGACGATTCTGATAGTGATGATTCTGAATAGATGTATAATATATATGTAACATATTGTATTATAAATTACTATTGTCATAATAAATAAAACATATTGAAAACAATGTATGTAAATTTTAAATACAACCCTGTCTTGTTATTTTCTTGTCGCACAGTGTTCTATCTATTTTAAGCAAGGCGTGCTAATGTTACTTTCGGATTTTCAAATCCAGTATTTAGCTGGTTACCTGCAAGAAACCCTCAATATTTAGGATATCTCACAATTCTATACCCTATAGCAGAATACACAGGGGTCAGATTTCTTTCACAGTTATTTCATAGCAGAAACTTATGAAAGGAAACCACAACCATAAAATAATTTAAACGTCATTTTTCGATCCCTAGACAGATTATACCTTTATTTATTTGCTAGTTTCTCCATATTTGTAATTTCTGTGCTTCAAATGCAAAGTATAACCTCAATTTGTCAAAATGCAGTATTTCTTTTGTTAGATTGTCAATTTGAAATACTTTGTAAAAAGTCGAAATTACTCGATTATTGACGAATGGTTTTAAAATAATACATGTAAACTGACGAAAGCTAGAAATAAAATCGATCAAGAATTCTAGCACGAATCTAGACGAAAAAAGTATAATGCAATTCAAGCGTAACAGTGGAGATAACTCGCTGATTAAAACTTATAAATAAAAATTCGACTGTATCTGAATGGTTCTGATTCAATTAAATCTTTACAGTAGCTAAAGATAAGTTGGTTTTAGATTTGATCTAGGGTGTTTTTAATATATAGTTTGGAGCTGCGTGAAGATAAATTTAAATAACACAATATTCTTTTCTTCAAGAAGAGGTAGAAAAGAATATTGTGTTGTTATTTAGGACGTTTTTGATTTTAGGTCAGTAGTGGGATAATTCTATAATATAATTCAACCAAGTTAGTATTATGTTCTAAATAATTTTGCAAATGAAATGTAATTTACATCATTTGTGTAATATTTTGTACAGAACAGTTATTTTATGCAATATTCAAATAAAATCATAATTTTTACTTTTACTTGATAGATGACAGCGATTCTTCTTTAGCAAATAATGATGTAGCAGTTTAATTTTAAAAGTTGCAGGATCTGTTTAATTTGACAAATATGTAATGTGTACAGTAAAAATGCCTGATTTGAAAAGTTAACATATCACCTTTCAAAATAAGTGTGGAAATAATATCTTAGCAACATTCATGTTGGGTTGCATGAAAGTTTTATCGGTTCATTAGCAACTAACGATTCAATAAATTTAAGAAAATCGGTACTGCTCTTTATTTTTTTCTGGCATACGGCTGTATCATGTAACACATCGTTAAAAATAAGCGACATCGATAATTTTTTTTAGCTTTGACAACATCGGTTTTGTTCTGACGTTTGTCAAATTTTTATTCATATAAATACAAATTTGACAAACGTCAAGACAAAACCGGTGTTGCCAAAGCTATTTAAATTTATCGACATCGCTTATTATTAAAGACATGTTACATGATACAGCCGATAATTTCTTACAAAAAAATCGTTTATGATACTGTTTCCAAGACAACCATTGTGGAACAATATTTTTATTTGAATTAATGTAAAATATAACAGTAAATGACATATGTCAAATATCGATTTAAGAAATAAAAGTTCACGACCGTAGAAAAAAATTGTATGCAACATACATGCGGCAACGGCCATTGCAAACCGAATATTATACAAGTGAAACCCTTGCCACACTTGTGTTACAATATGCTATTGGCATATCTTTTTTTTTCACATTGATTATTAAAAAATTTAAAAATCTGAAATTGGGATTTCACAACAATAAATAATATTTATATGTAACAAATAAATTGCTAAAAATGTTGATATATGCAAATATACCAAAATTACTTTCATAATTTCAATTAATTTGTAAAGAAAGTACCAAGTACAGATGTCCCGAAATTCATACGAATTCAGATCAGTCCATTTTAATCTAAATCACAGCTTTATAGAAGAAAATATATAAGTATATAAGTATCTATCGGTATTTTCCTTTTTATATTAGTTAACCTCAACTTCAATTAGGCGTGACAATTAACGATAATATCATAACTGAAGCTAAGGTAATTAATTAACTGTAGTAATGAGTTTGATGGAAACTACACAAGTAAAACTTTTGTACTTTGGAAACTAAATCGTTATTGAATAGTAACTATTGTATATTTGGTTTGTGTTTCTGGATTAATCGACCAAACTTAAAACATGAATTGAATAATTCAAAAATCAAATATTGCTTAGATTAGTATTTACCAAACTTACAATCATCTCGTACCCCTTTCCAATGTTTATTTTTACCGCCGTACATCTCTCAGTTGAAAACGGGGCTAAGTGCACACTTTAGGGTAGTTTTAAATAATACTAAGAAGAAGATAGTTTTAATTAAGGATATCAACAGCTAGAAAAATATTTATTAAACTGTCAACGGCCATGGCAGCACTCGTTGGAACTGATCTAAGCGATAACGCGAGTTAAGTAACGTTGCGCGCGGGTAGTACTTGGATGGGTGACCGTCCAGAGAAAACCCGCGTTGCTGTTGACCATAATACCTAAAACGCAGATCAGGGCGGAATGGCGGCATATGACCTAAGTAGTTGGCCCGACAAAGAAGCCACAGAAAAAAAAAAATAAAAATTATTAAACTAAAATTATTCTTCTAACATATAAAACGTCAAATATTTGTTTATCTTTTTGTTTCAATTTCGTTGCAATTGCTATTTTTGTTGTAACTTTCGATATTTTCAAACGTCACTTTAGCCATAAAAAATATGCAAAAATAATTTTGTTTACTGATTTAGATGTAGAATTTTATAATGTTTTAAGTTTATTCGATGCTTTCTTTGCTTAAAATAATTAAGGAACTAGAAAATTACAAAAGTATGACTTTACATATTAAAGTCACCATACTGTATAATACATACATTATACATATTTTTTTGTCAATTGACATTAAAAATGGGTTTTTGTTGACAATTAAGCTGTGAAGTGCAACTTTTATACTGCAAAAGTGTTGCTATGGAAAACAACAAATTTAACACTTGTGTTTTAATTTAATATAGTTCAGCCGCCTGCTACTTTTTAAATTTCGAATAAGTTTAACATTCCTTCAACAGTTTCCATTATATATTGTAAATTTAATAAATAAATTGTGATTGACACCATTCACAAAAAACAGAATGATATTTATGAAATTATATCAAATTTGTTTTTACATAGCCACCGCTTAACAAATGAAAACAACATGATGATAATACGAGGGCAGGGTGAAAAGTCCCTGAAAAATTAAACAAGAAATGATTTATTTAGTCAAAACATATTTTATTTCTCAACATAATCTCCTTGTAGCTCGATACAATTCGTCCAACATTTTTCTAATTTTTCGATTCCTTCCAAATAAAACGATTTTGGCAATCCTTCAAAATAGGCGTTTGTCTCAGCGATGACCTCATCGTTGGAGCCAAATCTCTTTCCGCCGAGCCATTTCTTCAAGTTTGGAAATAGATAAAAATCGCAGGAAGACAAATCTGGAGAAAAAAGTCCTTCTTATGGCGCTTGAACATCGCCAAACACTCCTTTGAACTTGTCACACGGTCGCACTTGTTGTCAACAGAGAGCAAATGCGGCACCCATCTAGCAGATAGCTTTCTCATATCCAAAAATTTATGCAAAATGTTCCAACCCGTTCGCTTGAGATGCTCATACCCTCATCCAGCTCGTGCACTTTAACTCGCCGATTGTCCAATATCATACCATGGATTTTATCGACGATTTCTGGCATTGTAACCTCAATTGGACGACCAGAATGTTCGGAGTCCTTTGTGGTCATACTACCACAACGAAAATCAGTAAACCACTTGTGAATCGTTCCAATCGATGGTGAGGAGTCCCCAAAATGAAACAAGCGATGCTTTGGTTTGCGTAATGTTTTTTCCACGTAAGAAATAATGTTTAATCAAGACTTTTTTCCATGTTTTCAAAAATCTTCAACGTTGCTTGCTTTCGGTGGTTATCAAAACAGAACAAATGTCACATGAAATTTGCGATTGTGGCGCCATTTGTTTTATTTTTCAGGGACTTTTCATCCTGCCCTCGTAATGATGCCAATAACTTTAAAAATATCGAAAATATTCACAAAATTAATAATGAACTCTAGGCGCGGCAGTAAATCTGTATCTTTATGCCTAATTAAACAAATAACTATTTTTAATTAATTTCTTTTTTTAATTTTTTCGCGGTTATGATATGAACTGCCTTCCTCCTAGGCTTCATTGAAGCCATCACACAACATTTTAGAAATCGCAAAAATATGCGATGATAAAGCGAAAGAACTTTGTATACGACGCAAGCTTCTGTGTTCGTCGTAGTTAATTTTCTAATTTTAACATTAAAAATCAATGTATTCTCACAGAAAACTCAACAAAACGCTTCATTATACTGAATATTCATAATAATTAAATCGCCAAAGTGTCATTGAAGTTATGATCAACAACGCACGCTAATACAAACAAAATGACTTGCAAGCTGATATGCGGTGTTAGGTGAGGTGTAATTCAGTAGAATTAATGATTACAAGGTTACGGAAACGTGGAACAGTTACCTCTATCTGGTTTTGCGGTAGAAAACACACCATTGCCGTTAGCTGCACTTATGTACAAATTCTTTATCATTGCGATCTACATTCCGTTCTGTCAAGACAGAAAAGGAATCATTTGAGCAAAGAGCAAAGAAGAGGTAAACTAGAAGTGGAGAGATAGAGAGTTTATCGAGCCTCCACCAATTTATTTAATATATTCAACAATGGCCGTATTTATTTGGAAACTTTAGGTTCAACCCTGAACTGATCTAGAACTAACTCGTGTTACTTCCAAACAAATGATGCATCTAGTGACAGTTATAAAAATTAGCGATAAATTTAAAATCTTAATGCACGTTCTAAGTGACATCTGCTTAAATGCAAATTGCGATGCAACCAATTCAAAACGTATAACAAGGAACAGAAGTTGCTTAGAAAAAGATAGAAAATTGGTTCAACTTGCCAACTTACCAAAATAGCTGCAACAGTAGGATCAGTTCAGGAACTGTTCTGGGTTACTTACAACGTGTCAATTAAACCAAACTGACCTAATGAATTACTTTAAAAATGCCAAATAAATACGGCCTTTATTTCTCAAAAATCAGGAAAGAAAGATCTTGATAATCCTGAAGAACTTGTTAATTCTTGTAAAGAAATCTAGATCTCTATCAAAGTCACAGAAAAAATAGAAACTGTGGTTAAGCGGAAATGCGTGTAATTCAATTAAAAATGTTCTTGATTTAAATCCCGGCATGGTCCGAATTTCTCTCTCGAAAGTAAGTAAATAAAAAATATATCATCATGCCTTTTGCCTATTACTGGATGTGGTACTGTGCCGTATCAGATCTCTGTATGTGATATATTTATGCGCGTGAAGAGCAGTTATCAGCCATCAAATCACCCCTTCCCCCAAAAGATGTGAGCGGTATAATGGGGGATTCAAGTGGTAGAGCTTTTTAATATATATTTATTAAAATAAATTCTTGACCGTACATCATATTTAATACAATATAAAATCATACCATAAATTATATCTTTATTGCTGAAATATGAAAGTTAAAGTTGAATCATTTAAAACGTTCGCACTGCCATATTGCAATAACGTAGTTGCATTAAGCCAATCACAGAGCTTTTTCTGAAACGTTTGTCGGTGCTCAAGAAGTCGAAGAAGAAATAAGCATTCAGCGTTCTACGATTCTACCAATGACGTATAATACTAGACGAATTATGCCGTATTCAAGTCAATGCAGTGTTGTGAAGCAGAGAGGAATGGAATAACTTGAGGGTCCGCCGCATGCGCGGCAAGGAGCGAGTACACTTTGATGTTATGCAAGTTGCTTCTTGCCGCGCAACCGCCTCACCAACCAGTTATTCTATCCCTTTCTGCTTCACAACAAACGCCGATGTTATCCGTCTAGTAATGTTTTGTCTCAGGATTCTACTAACAACGACAAGTTACGTGTTATTTCTCTCTGTCTTATCTGTCTCTCTCTTTAAGCTAAGATGCAACTACGTCATATTCGTTTGTTTCGAAAGTTTAAATATTTTTATCATGCTTAAAACAAGTTTTTTTAAAAAATAAAAAATTTGGGTATAATTATTTTATTACGTAGATTAATATATAAAAAATTCAAAAAAGTCTTGAAAGGCCCATTTTTTGTGTTTTTAGTGTGGTTAAAAGTTTGTTGGCCGTGGGAATCCATATGTGGATTTAAAATGACTAAATAGTTGTATTATTATCATCTGCAATTTGTCATTTTCATTATTTGCGCAAATACTGGTTTCTTACATTAAATCCATGTACATTTTTCTTGAGAAGCATGACACAAGCATTCTCGTTTGACACATGGGCGGAGAAAACGTTTGGACAGCAAAACAAGGCTGAATATTGGTGACACAATTTACTCTAAATCTTCCATTGCTAACTAGGTTATTATTTTTTTTATATGATCTATAATAATAACAGTTATAAATTAATAAAATGTAAAATTTACCGACACAAAATGCAATAAATTATGTACATTTTACCGATTCTAATTCGTAGCAACCAAATATTTAGTTGTATGACGTATTTTTGATGACGGCAGGCGATTTAGTTAAATTTATAGAGAATTTATTTTGTACTGTTGGTAACAAAGATCAGACTATATATTTTGATGTGGTATTTCTGGAAAACATGTTGCCGCTATTTGTGATTGTTTATTATTAACAAGTCCACTTTGTTGATTGAAATTGTAATTATTTTTCTATATTTAGTATTATTTATTAAAATAACCAAAGTTTTCAAAACACGGCACTTCAAAATATACGATTAGGACGTAGCGACTGAGTTAGCGACTGCTTCAAAGCAGTTGCTAGCAATAAGTCGCTACTCGCTAGAAAATGTCTAGTCGCCAAGACCTAAGTTACACTTTATCCCGCAAGGTGGCTATACTATCTGTAGCGACAAAAAATGGCGTCAAGCCAGTGGCTACAGCTGGTTGCTACGAATTAGAATCGGTCTGCAGTACCTTGAAACAAGAACAACCAATGTCAATATTTTGCCAAAGTGAGATAAAAATAAATTTTGCTATAGTTACTTGAAATTTGTTTACTGCAAGAACAATCATCCTGAAACGTCCAGAGATTACAATGTTTTTCAAATATCAACTCGCCATTGTCGGTTTAGAAGAAAACAATTAAAATTTCATTTTTGACTTTGGTTCTTCTAGTTTCAAGGTACAGATTTATTACCATATTACTAATATTTATTATCAAATTTTATATATTTACTGGAAATATTTGCCAAAAAATTCAATTGTTGGAATTTTTCAAAACTGTTTTTTTTTATGTCTGATGGTCTGATTTTTAAAAAATGCCTAAAAACTGTTTAAAAATGTATTATTCCAATTTTAAAATAAATAAATAAATATATCATCACGCCTTCTACCCATTACTGGTTGTGGCACTCTGCCGAAGCAGATCTCGGTAAGTGATATATTTTTTGCGCGTGAAGTGCGGTTACCAGTCGTCAAATCACGGCCCCCAAAGATGTTAGTGGTGGAGGAGCCACAGGGGTAGTTTTTGAAATTATGAAAATTGTTTGTCGCCTTTGGGAATCGAACCAGGGTTCTCAGGATCCACAGGCCGACTTTATACCATTGAGCTAGCCACCCCATTTAATTTTAATTTTAATTCTGTGATGTAGCAAACAGTTTCGAAACGATAATATTTTTATAATTTGAAATACTAAATTTTAGACTCTTTTAAAGATGTTATAATTCATCCATTCCATTTGAAATGAATACTAAAATTATACATACATACATACATATCTTCACGCTATATCCCATCAAATGGGGTAGCACGAATCCTAAAATCATTTATAAAAATATTCACTCATTACATTCATCAAATAATCAGCCCTCATCAAACATTATCATCCAAAAAAACACCGCCGTCCCTTTAACCACATTTATAGATCAGTCCATATAAACTATTTATTACACCCGAAATCATTTATCCCACAACAAACCTTCAATCACATCTATCCAATCATTCCTATTCACTTATCATTCATCTTCTTTCTTCGACGTACATAACATATACACAAAACATCTCAAATTATTCACGGTTATGCCTAACAACGAATCTAATACTCGTAATGAATCTAACAACAAATCTACACTTGTATATGAAAGAAAAGTCCACACAATGCAGTCACTGAAAATGAAACAAAAAAATAAGAAAGGAAGGGAGTGTCGTCCTGCGCTTGTTTTTGAAAGTGAATTCCACACAATTGCAGTTAAACACTCTACGTAAGAACTGAAAACGAATTAAAAGATAAGAAAGGAAGGGAGTGTCGCTCTACGCTTGTTTTTGAAATTGAATTGCACACAATTGCAGTTAAACACTCTATGTAAGATCAGAAAATTATTGTGAATCTAAAACTTATTTACATAATTATGAAGGATAACATTCTTTAAAAAAAAGGATAAAATAAGGGCATAAGTACTATCGAGGACAAACCCTTCAAAAGGAAGACGTTGGTCATCTTATATTAATATTAATACTGGTATAATATACATTCTTTCTGTTTCTGTGTGCGTGCAGATATGTTGTAGAAAATAACTTAAACATAGTGCGATAATTTGGCTAATGTTGTCGGTAACTAAAAAGATAGCAGTATAATGATGTTATTAACTAATGCTCATTTAATGAATATAATCAAGCATATTACAATTCTACACAAGATGCAGTTAGATAAAGGTAGATACATATCTTTCCTAATGGATTTTAAAATGCTTATGTCATGGAAGATAGTAGGTACATTTTCTCATAAATTGAATTGCTTTGTAACATTGAATTAAGAGGGAACACCCGTTGAAAATTTTCAAAAAATCGAAATTTTTTCTTTTTGCATTTTCGGCAACTTTATACTGTCTAGAATGTTGTGTCAAAAATACTAATTCGATATACAAAGTCGTTACGAAGATGCAGCGAGAAATAGGGAACCGAGCAGGTATAAAAGATCGACAAAAATCGCATCGCCAAGGCTGAGGTGAAGCATTAAGCGTTGTCGTGACAAATGCTTGATGCTTCGAAAAAGGATGCTAACGAGCGGAATCTGCAGTCCGAAGAAGAAGTATATGGTGCCGGAATAGCAGAATGAATTAAGTCTGTGTTAATATTGTTTTAAACACACTTAAGTAAAACTCAAATCTATAAAGGCGTTTTTCTCGAAAAACATTTTTTTATCTTGCGAAACAGAGATTTCTAAACTATTCGATCAATTTTGCTGATTCTTTCGGTTTTCTAAGTAGAAATGAATTATCTGAAAGGTAGCATAGGATTTTTCGGATATTCCAACTTTTCGATTTTTTATGCGCATTTTCAACGAAAAATTGAACTTTTTTTTTGATCGCCGCCATTTTGGTAATTTTATGATTTTCGAAAAAATACTATGCTACCTTTTAGAAAATTTAATTTAGAACCCCAAACACGAATCCATTTTTTCTCCGATGTTTCAGTACTGTACGCGCAGTCCCGCAAGCGACCAATGCACCGCCTGCAGCTGTCTATTCGCAGGGCTGCAAATGGCAGGGAAACAAATTGTTTCTACTGAAAATTGCAGAAAATAAAGCTGAAATATTACTTTATAAAATGCTAAAAACCCAAAGCGATTGCATTTATTCTAATGTCCTAAAAAAAATTATCAAAAAATACCTTTTTTATAGCAGGCTCAACGGGTGTCCCCCCCTTAAACTTTAGGCACATAGAGTGATATTTTGGTATTTATTGCAAAATAAATATTTATATTAGGTACTTTAATAAGACTTAAAGTTGAAAAGTTCACGAACCGAAATTTTGTTATGTATCATCGGCAACCTCGATAAGGTTCCAGGTTCTGGTGGTATCCCAATGTTTTTCTTTATAATATAAACTGATAAAATACTAAGTATTTACTTAGAAAATAAAAATTAAATTATTATAAAATAAAATAAAAATAAATATATCACGATTTTTACCCATTACTGGGTGTGACACTCTGCCGAAGCAGATCTCGGTAAGTGATATATTTATGCGCATGAAGTGCGGTTGCCAGTCGTCAAATCACGGCTCCCAAAGATGTTAGTGGTGGGGAGAGCCACAGGGGTATTTTGTTAAATTGGTGAAAATGTTTCTCGGCAGTGGGGATCGAACCAGGGTTCTTTGGATCCACAGGTCGACACGATACCACTGTGCCATTACTCCATTAAATTATTATAATAGTATAAAACAGTGTTTCTTAACCTCTAATTTTCTGTTTAGAATGTAAACAAAACGACATACGCATAAAAATTGTATTTATTTACATAAAATAGAAAAATGTAATCTCACAAGCGGAAGCAAGGACCTATTTCGTTCCCCAACCATACTAAACGAAATTAAAAATAATTTTTTTACAATACTTTACAAAATTTAGTAATTACAACTATTATTGCAAAGTGGTTTCCATGGTTATATCAGGACTTTAATATTTACTTACTGTCTACCGTGAACAGTAAGAAAATATTATATATCAAGGTCCTGTTTATTTTGACAACAATTTGACAACTGTCAATTTTGAAACCTATTTTTCTTCTCCTTCTATTTGTGCAAGTATGGTAAAAAATAGCTTACTAAGCTCGAACTGTAAGTGATTATTTTAAGTTGCGAATGTTTAGGAAATCTCGACCCTTCGTGCCTCAATTTCCCAAACTACATTCTTGACCTAGAAACTGTCACTTACAGTTCATGGTACGTAATATTATAGGTGTATTCCATTTGCCATTTGGATCAGATCTAACTTACATTTACTGAACCAGATCACTTATTTGTTTCGCTGGATTACTTCGCTGACTATATTTCCAGTACTAGAATTACAGATTCTAATTTATTTTGAAGTAATTCACTCCAATAAGTGCATCAGTTTGATTAATTCAGTTCATTTAGTCATGTTGTCTAATTTATCAGAACTGATTTAAGTGAACCAAGTGGCAAATGGAATACAGCTACTATTTATACTCAAAATAAGGTTTACATCACTTTGGAAACCGATGGAAAGTTTGATTTTGCGCAAAGTAATTGAAAAAAAACATCCATTTTTTTATGGTGCTCATGTGCAAAGTATGTCTTCGAGCATTTGTTATGTAAATAGCTATAATTAAACATTATTGTTCGAAGAGAATATTTATTCCATTTTGTATTTCAGATTCTATGATTAAAATTGCAAGGATAAAGAACATGGTATGTAATATACCTCTGAAATGTATACTACCAGCAGGGCTGGGTAGTAATTAACTACAAAGTAGTTTAATTACTAATTAAATTACTTTTTATGCACTTAGTAGTTGTAATTAACTATTTTTAAATCAAAGTAGTCGTATTTGAAAAGTAATTGGTAGTTTCACCTAAACTACTGCTTCCAACTACTTTATCGTAATTTACTAGTACAGTAAGCCAGGAAATATATAATGATAACTGTTTTTGATTTGGGACATAGTGGTGATGGTAATTTAGTAGAAAATAATCTATGTGTAACTGGATCTGTCGCAGGCGTGAAAATAACATTAAAAATAAAATAGAATTTAAAATGCAGAAATATTTTGACGATAATAGGAATCGCTTGAATTTTTTTAAGATTACAAACTTTTAATAGTTATAAACAACATTTTTCCTACAACTGTGCGATTTAGTAAATCACTAAAATATTATTAAAATTTATAAAATTTATAAAATTTTAATGATATCGTATTACATGAGAACGATGTTTTACGGCGTTGCTATGGTTTGTTTGTTGATTGCTTGCACATTGTTCTACGTTATTTAAAAATATTTCACTAACGTCAAAATAATTTCTTCAAAATCATCTTGATTGGAATAGTACAGTGAGTGATTCTTCTTTATCATTAACACCTCCAAAGATAATTGAAGCTCCGGATCATACTATGTTGGATCTATTTTCGACAATGACAATCAACCTGCTGCTGGTACTTCTGAAGCTTCCGAAATTGTTACCAATAATATTACTGGTAATAATATGAGCAGGTACGGAAGAAATCAATGTTTCTTTAGACACAAAAGTTTCCACTTTACATTATGTCAATTTAAGCAACTGTAACAACTGTATTAATAATATACACAAACAATAAATATGAAGTATTTCACTTACTCTTTAAATAAAACCATTTATCGATATATTTTACTTTGTTCGGTTCTTTTTATTAATTGTCTACCGATTAGATATACTGCAAATTAAGGTTACGTTTATAAACGTCAAAAAATATACTACTGCACATTTACTAGCGCTGGTTCACCGTATCTTCTTCTTCCATAAGCGTCTGTGGTCAAAATATAAATTCCACGCTCGGCGCGAAATTTAAATCGCTGTCAAAACAATATTCTTTTGACAGTTACGTAATGAAGCACTTTCCGCACTAGTGTTTCTTTGCTTTCGGAAACGCACTTGGTCTGCATTCATCTACTTTCCATACGTAACCAAGGCAATTATAGTTACGTAATAACAAAGAAATCGCACAGTTGTAGGAAAAATAATTATTTCTTTATTATAATACTTGTATTCCGTCCGCCGCATCAGTAGAGAGATTAATTTCATTTACCTATACTTCATGTGTTAATACACCTCGCCGACATGCATTATCGAACGACATGTTTCAGAAATTAATTACCAGTGTGTTGAAAGCAAATAATAATAATTTTGGAAAGTGTGACTAAACATTGTAAAATTTATGGTTAAAATAAAAACATTTTTTTTCTTTATATACGCGTACATGTACATTTTACTATGAATATTTGTAATACATATTTAGTTTTGCTTATAACCTAATTATATATTTATAATTATTTAAAGTAATATTCAAAATGTTTTTATGAGTAGTTCAAATAAGTAGTTTAACTATAAGTAGTTATTAGTTGAATTACTTTTAAAAATAAATAGTTACTAAATAAATAGTTCAATTACTTTTTTATTCGACACGATGCAGACATACTTCATTTCGTGGTCGTGGTACCAATTTTAAATCATTTCTTTTTGATAGATTTATTTCTCTAAATTTTATAATAAACATGTTTTTCTACTAAAATAAAGTGCAGCATATGTATTCAACAGGTTTCCAGTTCGGCGTATGTAAAGAGATGGGATATAGGGGTATTAGGTAGAAGCCGTTTAAAATGACACCATCTAGTTTACTACAAATTTATTCTTTTTTAATTACCGATTTGAACCAGTTCACGCATTAGATTTGATTCAATTAAACGGTTCCTCGTGAACCGATTAAGAAAAGGAGTCGGTTGAGTGCGGTTTAGATTCAAATTTCAATGCGGTTTGTGGTCTTTTTTTACTATTTTCACGTCTTTATAACTAATTTTCCATAAAATTTTCATCTTGACCGTATGTTATATTAGAGTCCTAAAGCTCGCGTCGAATTTATTACATATCTCATTTTTATTAGAAAAGTAATTTGTTTCTTATGGTCACATAGTAGATGGGCATTATAATCGGCGCAGTCAGTCTAATCGGATTGGATATCTCAGAGAGAAAATGGTAATTGAAAAATGAAGACAACTAATTTAATCAGTATTTTAATTATTATTATCTACGTAAATACTTTGTAATTAATTATAAGATTGAAGTTGCCTACACATAACAAAAATAGAGAGAAAAATTGGAATAAACTCATATTTGAATCCAGGGCAATCGTGGCTTAGTTGGTTTTTGGTTAAAGCATATGGCCGGAGTTTTTCTCAGTAATAATATAACAAGAAAGTGAGAATAAATTGAAAATAATTTGACAGATCTTTCGAAAACTTGTTGCCAGGCAATAGTCACGAAAGCCCGTAGGGCTTGAGTGGCTATTGCCAAATGGCAACAAATTTGAGAAAGATACTGGAGAATTATTTTCTAATTTATCCAACTCTCCAGTTATATTTAATTAGATTATTTTTTGACTTAGCTGTTGAGGTCGATTCATCCAACTTAAAAGATTGAACTGGGTCCATTTCGATTGATTACCTATTAATGTATTCTTGGAAGTTGTTTCCAAAATTTGTTTGTGTATTTCTATATCTAAAATACAACTAAATCGATTATTTTCACACATTTTACTTGACGCGTTGACAGTTTTAAATAATTATTTGACAACTACTTACCATTTATCACAAACAAAAAAACATCTACAGAGATAATTCCCGGGAATAATCACAAGAGCTTTATTCTCAGTATAATAATGACAGGATTGATTAAAACGCAGACACGTGACATACAATGAAGCATTTCATTGGTTTTGAGAAAGGCCAAAAAATAATCTTTATAATTTATTTTAATTAGTAGTTTTTTAAATATATGAAATAAATAAATATATCACAACGCCTTTTATCCATTACTGGGTGAGGCACTTTACCGCAGCAGATCTCGATAGTTGATATATGTATACGCGTGAAGTGCGGTTACTAGGCGTCAAATCAGGCACACCTCACATTAAAATTATCTCTGTGGCTCTTCGTTCACTAAAATCTTTAGGGGCTGTGATTTGACGGCTGGTAACCGCACTTCACGCTCAAAATATACCACTTAGCGAAATCTGCTACGGCAGAGTTCCACATCTAGTAATGGGTTAAAGATGTGAAGATATTTACTTTTTTTTTATTAAACGTAAATCGCATTTTTCATTTCATTTTCCAATATTTTTACTGTTTGATGTCATCATACTTTTACAGATATATATTTATTTTTAAAGAGACGAAACTAAAATACAAACTACAACAATTATTTATGTATGATAAATAAGTTATAAATAATGTCACAGTTTTAACATTTTCTCTCTGAGATACTCGACTCGATTAAGCAGATTTCACTTTTTATACGAGTAAAATTCATCTAATATGTTAAATATTATTATATGATAACTTTCGCAATCAAAATGAAACTCTAACTCTCATATTTTACTTCCTTCTACGTTAAACCTGTTAGGAGGTAAAAACCTAATTAGAAATAGTAACAGTAGCAGAATTTAATAGTTACTTACGATATTAGTATGTAAAGTTAGTGTGTTTGCTGTTCAATATTTTATCTATAACCGAAGATATTAGTAAAAATATCCAAATGATTCACATAATGAAATCCTCGAAAACTTAAAGATTCAGTCCAATTTTATTGAGCTAATCATGGTAACCATGGTAAACAGTAAATAATAGTTCTTTTTGCAACTAGTGTTAAAAGTGACACTTTATTGCATGAATGGAAAGCTAGCAACACGAGTCGTAGCCGAATTTTACAAACCCACGAGTGCAATATAGACACTTTTAACACCAGTTGCATACTCTTTTTTCTACGATCGAATTTTAACTAATTATACTAATTTACTAATTTTATGGGATGGCTAGCTCAGTGGTATGAAGTCGGCCTGTGGATCCTTAGGTCCCTGGTTCGATTCCCACAGGCGATAAATTTTCATAATTTGAAAAAGCTATCCCTGTGGCTCCTCCACCACTAACATCTTTGGGGGCCGTGATTTGACGATTAGTAACCACACTTCACACGCAAAATATATCACTTACCGAGATCTGCTTCAGCAGAGTGCCACACCCAGCAATGGGTAGAAGGCGTGATGATATATTTATTTATTTTATTTATACTAATTTTACTTATTACATTTCAAACGTCAAAAACGTTTATTTTGTAGACAGTTAAATATGTTTCATAGGAACTATTTTATTATGTTTCTTGCACTAGTAACGTGCAAAATAGTTATTTACGTACCAAGGGTTAAAACAGGCGTTTCTGGCCTGTGGCATGATTATTAACACGAGGTGCAAAGGATCAGAAACACTAATTTCACCCATGTTATATACAATATTTTATGCACAACAAAGTAACATTTAATTAAATGTTCAAAAGATTAAAATATGTAAATAGGTTATATGTCAAAATGACATTTTGCAGAATCAAGTATTCACAATAAACAAAAATTGTCATTTTATTTATTTATCCATAGGAATTATTTAAGCCAGCTTTTTAGGGCTAAAACACATGAGTTTCGACCCGGTTTTGCATCAAAAGGTTTTACTGCACGCCGTTAAAAAAATAATCACTGTTTGCACTAAAAATTAATACAAAATGACTCATTTTTACTTTCTTATACGTAGTATAAGGAAGTATTGGAATCGTGAAAAAAATCGTTGACGAGATTTTCGCGGAAATACATGTTTTGAGGTCCACTGAATCTGTTTTGATCATTTTCTCAATGATGTCTGTGTGTGTGGATGGATGGATGGATGGATGTGTGTCCGGTCGTGCAATATCTCATGAACGAGATAAGATTTGTTAACGAAACTTGGTAATTATAAGTTTCATGAAAATACGAAGAGCTGAGTTGATTTTGAATGAAATTGAAAAACCGGAAGAGGAAGTTTACTGGACACACAAAACAATAAATTCCATTTATTTCAAAAATGGAATCAGTTACGAAAAAAAGTTTCAAAAAAAAAGATGTTAGCAAAAATATTTTGAACATAAAATGTTATTTGCAATTTTCCTGTATATGCGTCTAATTTTGTGAAAAACTAATTTATATATTTAATAATATATTTCAATAATCATAGTAGCAATAGAAACAAAAAACAAAAACATGTTTAACATTTATATGTCAAATAATAATTGTCAAACGCAAGGAGCAAGTCATAAGTGTTCAATTCAGCGTTTTTAATATGAAATATGCTGTGTATAAGAAAGTCGTGTGGTGACCACACCAGATTTTTTGTTGAGTTTTGTACTTTACTAGACTGTTATTTTTTGTTGTAACCATGAATACGTACTTTACTTGACTGTTTTGGTAAAAAAACTACTTTCCATACTAAAATTGGTCTGGAAAGTAGACACTTTCTTGTCGGTTTCAGGATTTAGTTTTATTGGTTAAAACGGCAAAGGGTAACATTCTGCCGAGCAATCTTCTACTACCTAATCCTTAGAAATACGACACAAATATCTATATTCCGGACGGGATTCCAACCCGCGACCTACGATATGCAATAGCCAAGTAGCACTTAATATTTCTTCCTTACCTGATCATCAACTTCCGCATAGGCCTGCTTGTCTTTAACACTGGGCTTAAGCACTTGTGTGAAGAGATGCGCAGTCCAGAAGCCCTTGTGTACCTGGCACGGGTCGGCATCGGTTTCAGCGTGCGAGTGGTGTGCGCGGTGACGTACAGCCCAGTCGTGGATGGGGCCCTGACCTGCCAGCGTCTGACACAGCATGAGGAATACACGGAGCCCTGTGTTCGCTTTATACGCGCGGTGAGCCCACAGACGGTGGGCCCCCGCTGTCATACCCAGCACACCGAGGAACACCAGCAGAGCACCTGCAACAAGAAATATATTTGTAAAAAAATGTAATAATCGATATATACGGTATCCCCTGAGGAAACCGACAAACTTTAACCATATATTCTAAATAAAAAAGTTCATGTAGACTATGGGGGGTCAATTCTTTTTCATTTCAGAAATATTGGCAAAAACATACCAATTTTTTAATAATAAAAAAGTTTATTCTTGTATGTATAATAGGTAAGTAGGCTATTGTTTATACATTGTTTTATTGTTGTTTTTGTAGCACAAACTGTTAAAGTTTGGGGTAGCTAGCTCAGTGGTATAAAGTCGGCCTGTGGATCCTGAGAACCCTGGTTCGATTCCCATAGGCGAAAAACAATTTTCACCATTTCAAAACTACCCCTGTGGCTCCCCTACCACTAACATCTTTGGGGGTCGTGACTGACGACCCACACGTCGACAAAATCAACACTCTTGTCAGAGCTGGGCAAGCTACTTTAAAAAAGTAGCTAAGCTACAGCTACAGCTATTCTTTAAAAAAGTAGCTAAGCTACAGCTATAAGCTATATTTTGTAAAATATAGCTAAGCTACAGCTAAAAGCTTTCGTTAAAGTAGCTGTTAAATTTTAAAGTTACTTTTTAAAATTATTGTGAAATAATTAAATTTGCCATTGTCATATGATCAGTCTTTTATTATAATGACTGTTAATTTACTATTATGTACATAAATATCAAAAATAGCAAATACCATCTCGCACCTACTGTGTATTTTTGCGTATTAGAGCCAGTTAGAACCGGCAACAAATAATTATTTTGTGTGGGTTTAGCTTGTACGCATGCGTACTTTGTGAACCTTCTGCTTAAAAAGTAGCTTGAAGCTACAAAAAGTAGCTTTAAAAGTAGCTTCAGTTGTTATTTTTAAGCTAATAGAAAAAAAAGTAGCTAGCTACAAGCTACAGCTATATTTTTTCACAGTTAGCTAAGCTACAGCTACAGCTAAGGTAAATGTAGCTAAGCTAGTAGCTAAGCTACAAAAGTAGCTAGCTACTGCCCAGCTCTGACTCTTGTGCGGGCAAATCAACGTCTGACCATCAGGAAGCTTACTGAAGAGTGTGGTGTATCAGCTGGATCTTGTTACGAGATTTTTACCGAAAAATTGAAGATGCACCGCGTTGCTGCGAAATCACGAGAACGCTCCAGCCCATTCACTGATCGTCATAGTTTATTATATAGTTTCATAAAAAAAAATTGTACATAAAGATTTACAAAATATTATTTTCCTGTTTTGGTGTTTCTATAAGTCTATAAACGCATTGAAAACACGTCGTTAAGGAGATCTATAAGCGTTTTTTTTTTGGCGTTTTTCATTTTCTAGGAGTGGTCTATAAATGTTTTTAAATCTGACAGATGAATAACATATAACATCAAAATTATAAATGGATCTTTTAGATGATGGGATTAAAATGAATATGCTACAATCAGACAAAATTCACAACATTCATAATAAAGAAACAATAATGATTACTTATCAAAAAAAAATTAATTTCAAATGTTTGTGTTAAACCTTGTTTCCACCTCTTAACATAGTCTTAGTTTTAGTTTTTCGACATAACCTTGAGAGTTTGTCATATGTGAATACAGCTGAGCGTTTCCAGCTACTGTTTTAGTCTCAGTCTTTGTCTTTGTTGCTGCGCATAAACACAAAGTTTGCAGACTTCATACTTTCGACCTTGAATTATATTAAAACATTTCGACATAGTCTTTCGTCGCTGTTCTGTAAGCGAGAGTTAGCTGCAGTAATACTATCTCTTGTTATGCTGCAATATGCTGTCAATTCTATACCATATTTATCATATGGTATTAGTTTTGTGTTGGGAATACTATAAATATAGATAATAGAATAAAAATAGTAATAATTTCAACTGAGAACAAAAACAAAAATTACTGGATTAATAGCAACAACAAAAGTAACAAGTCAAAAAGAAATTATTTAGTCGCTGTCATTTTAAAATTCATTTCATTTCTTTGATTTTATAAGTATAATTGCTATTTAATCATACTTTAATAATATAAAAATCAATTTTGAAATTTAAATTACTATATCTGAAATATTCTGGTTTGTTCACTACAATAATGTCTCAATTTTTAATTTTTTTTTGGAATTGTATAAATTAATTAAACTAGTGCTTAATTTTAATAGTAACTACTGTTCCTCATTAATAATTTAATATAATTTTTAAAGTATTTCAAATAGTTTTATACAATTATTTTCTCATTTAAGTTAACAAACCTTCACTAGAATAATGAATTAAGGTTATATTTATGTTAAGAGCTGGAAATGGCTGGAATGTTTCCGACATAAACAGAAATAAAAAACCTAAAACAAAGACTAAAACAGAGACTATGTTAAGATGTGGAAATGTAGCTTTACCAACGCACCTGAAAAAATATTTCAAATTATATTCGTCACAAGTTGTATTTTTAAAAATCAGAATTATATAATTACTACAAAAGAAAAATATTGCATGAAGAACACGTTCCATAAAGCCTTTTATCGCATTCGTCGTTTGTAAAACAAGTCGCGGAGTGGCACGTATTCCAAATTTGGATTCTTGTGTTGACAGATAGCCTTATAAAACTAGTTCATTACTATACTATTTATTATGCAACTGCATTATGTTCAAAAGAATGATGGTTTTATTTCAAATTTTAATATAAAAATCGTTTCATACCTATTTATAAATAAGATTCTATAATCGAAGAAATCATAACCTTGCATGACATTTATTGTCTGGCAGTATGGTTGTGTGGGCAGGGTTACATTATGCGAATCTGGAGATCCCGAGTTCTAAATATATATATATATATATATATATATATATATATATATATATATATATATATATATATATATATTAGACTGTGCCAAAAAAACACGATATTTTTTTATTTCGCTCTTCTTCGAGTATATCATTTCCCGTTCAAATTCATTCAGATTTCCTAAATTTTAAACAATTCGGTTAACATTTAGAGGTGCATCAAGCCCAAAACGTGTTTTTTGAAGTTTTGTGAGGTTTCATAACACTGTTCTACAATAACGGGATGTTTGACGCTTGGGAGACATTATTACATTCAAACACAAAGTATTTAATGCATTTCAGTCGCCAAATCCACTTTCGGACAGATATGTTGGCGAAAACAACCATTTTTTTAATGCCTAAAAACTTCAATTCTCAACTTCAATAACTTCATATTTTTAGGTTCATTATGCATTATACATTTGGTATCACATTAACTAGCATAAAATTAAAGGGCAAATTCTAATCTTTTTAGAACTCAAAGATTCACCCATTACCGACTTAATGCAACCGAGTTATGACACTCGGAATTTTTGCCATTTTTGTTGCATTTTCAAGTAGTGCGTTTTTTCACTCGAGTGTAGATTATCATAACTGATGGGCGATTTTTTCTGAAATATTCAAATCAATTAATGCTACATGATACTAGACTACGTTAAAAGAGCTTATGACGCATAATGAACCTAAAAATATGAAGTTATTGAAGTTGAGAGTTGAAATTACAGTTTTTAGGCCTTAAAAAATGGTTGTTTTCGCCAACATATCTGTCCGAAAGTGGATTTGGCGACTGAAATGCATTAAATACTTTGTGTTTGAATGTAATAATGTGTAAATAAAACAAAAGACAAAATGTCTATTGCGATGTGGAATTGAGTCTTAATAAATAAGAAAAAATTGGAAAAAAATTTCCATCACTTGTCTCGTAATTCCACAGAGGTTTTACAGCACGTTTGCATCAACTTCTCAGGTCATCAACAAACGGCTGGTCAGTTCAGCTTTAACCATAGACGCGTTTCGTCCTTCCGGACTCATCAGTATGGTGCGATCATTTATCCAACTAGATCAACTAGGAAATAGTGGATTGTGAACTGACCAGCCGTTTGTTGATGACCTGAGAAGTTGATGCAAACGTGCTGTAAAACCTCTGTGGAATTACGAGACAAGTGATGGAAATTTTTTTCCTATTTTTTCTTATTTAGTAATAATGTCTACCAAGCGTCAAACATCTCGTTATTGTAGAACAGTGTTATGAAACCTCACAAAAATTGAATTTGAACGGGGAATGATATACCTACTCGAAGAAGAGCGAAATAAAAAAATATCGATTTTTTTTGGCACAGTCTAATATATATATAATATATATAAACTATCACACTACGGTTCGGTGAGTCCAAATCCTGTACTGTAATTGGGATTAAGTTCCTGTTGTACAGAATAGAATAAATAAATATTTTATAAAATAGTATTTTACAAAAAAGATGAACTTTAGCATGGACAGAAACTCTTACATAAAGGTAAATTTGTTTTGACAGTTGCATGAAATGTTAATATTTATCTATCTAACTATTAATTCTTAAACAAAAATGTGTACATAAACCGAGTCTAAGTCTATAGATAATCAATCATGAAAATCATAATGATTTCCGGACCAATATCATATTTTTACAGCAAATTGAACCTGTCGCATGAGTACGAGTATTTATTTATTTATTTACTCTACTCTATACAATAAAAACTCAATTCCAATTACAGGACGGATTCCGAACACACTGAGCCATAGAGTGGTTGCTCATATAAATATTTGGCTGGAGTGGGAGTCGAACTCGGGATCTCCGGATTCGAATGCCATAATGTTATCTACACCACCGTACTGCCGGAATCATATAAATAGTTATACTAGTATTCTATTAAATTCATGATATTTCAATAGATCCTATGAATTTAGATATTATTGACTATTATTTAGGTTTATGTACGTATCGGAATATTAAGGTAGGTCTAGTATGACGGTGGCGCCATCGATCGTCGAGTGGCGAAACTGACGCTCGGGGAAAGAAAAATACAGAATAAAATAAATGTTTTATACCTATTATGATATGAATATCATGAATTGTTAATAGATTGTTGGTCTAGTGAATTTTCAAATACCATACTACCGTGTGCTGTTGCCATTATAAATTAGGATCCTTAATTTTTCGTTAAAAACAAGGCTTTGCATGGCTATATATTCATTACTAAACGATAAAAAACTTTTTCCTTTTGAAACAATATACATGGATAGTTCTAGAACATCATATTAGATTTTCAAATGAAACTGCAAATTTTTAGAGGCACACAAACCAAATATGTGCGATTCTGAATGACGTTCGCCATAAGCCTCGTTTATAAGAACTCAACTTTACAAGCGAATATATTTGTTCACAGACGCTGAATGTGTTTCATATTTTAACAGGATGCGTATGACTATCCCATGTTTATGTGCGCCGAGTTTCATTCAGATCTGTAAAATCTTTTTTCACGTTAGAGCTATCTTAAAGTACTATGAGATGACGTTGATCACGATATGTCAAAATTGAGACAAAAGTACATTTTAGATTGGTGTCCGTGAGCTTACCATTACTGTCATTTGTATTTCTTTTATTTTATGTTTGCTAGTAGTGTATTTTTTAAAATTAATTTATATAAAATTTCACGCGCAAAAATATTGGTCATCCATTAATGGATAAAAGGCGTGACGAATATATTTTACATTTTAATATTACTTTGCGCATTTGTAGTATATCGCTGCATTCAGTTCAAGTCATGCCCATATGAATTCATAATTTGCTGTAGTGTTAGTGTATTGTAGTGTGAAAGAAGAAAGAATATAATATATGTAATAAGTATAATTAGCTATTATAATTAGAGACACTTTAAGTAATTATGAAGAAATGTTTTAATTAAAAACCATGAAAACAGTAATCCTGCTATTGTTTTTATATTTAACAATTATATTTCATGTTTAGAAAAAAAGTTGCATGTTGAGGTTATGTTGTGGAGCCAGTGAACTGCAAAATAAACTGTCATTAGTGTAGTAAAGTTCGTTAAAATATTGTTTCTCTTGCTTCGCCGCTTTTAAAGAAAAAGGCATTTAATTTTGAAAGTATACAATTTAAATTGTTATGTCTCGATTGATTATCATTTAATCGCGTTAATGTATATAAAAATACATGAACTAAATCTAAATCTCTTGGAAAGGTATGAAACATGTTATAATATAACATTCAAGGCTGCTGTAATTACATATATAATTATTATAAATAACTTACTTTACTTTGCCTAACTTTACAAATAATTTGTTTAACTTGTATTATCAGTGTTTTACATTTACAAACATTTTAGATTCATATCCATATTCATAACAATTGAACAATTTTTTAAAATTGTTTTGTGTTTCAGACTTCAGTCTATACTGTGGTGTGGTTAGCGTTACGGCATTTGAATCGAAAGATCCAGAAGTTCAAATCACACTAAAGCTAAAATGTATGAACTACCACACTGTGGCTCGGTGTTTTCGGACCCTGTACTACAATTGGAATTAAGTTCTTGTTGTATAAAATAGCATAAATAAATAAATAAATAAATAAATAAGATAATAATATTATTAAAAAATATATCATACAATTTATATTGGCACTTTCATGTTATTTTCATGCATATTCCTTATTTATAATCAAGTCTGCAATCTGTTGAAAAAATCAGTTAGGTTTCGGTTCGCATCTCATAAGATATTATTTTCGTTCTGGTTTAATGTAATTAAATTATTAAACGGTTCATGAACCGGTTCACAAGGTCGGTTCTATTTAATTATTTTTATTATATTTTTATACATGCAAAATTTTAAAAAGTCATACATTGCCAATATTTACTTATCTACAGTGCCTCAGTCTACTGCATCTATGACGAGATTTGCCCACCATCTTCCATTTAATAATAATACTTATTTTAATTGAATTTATAAGATTAATAATGAATTCAAGTAAAATATTGCGTCTAATTTTTTTAATCATGTTGGCTGGTGTAATATGTCTACTATTAGAATATATGATCGCATTGCAAATTTGAACGTGCGACCGGTATACGAGCATCAAAACGAATCCTGTTCGAGAATACCATTTTTGTAACGTACGAGGTCTGTTATAAAAGTATCCCATCTTATTTTTTTTGCGAAAGTCTTGTGGATTTGAATCAAGCGCGTTTGCTTGAGTCGATCTTGAACCTTCGTGCGTATGTGTGAATCTTTTCCCGCCTGTCGGTAGCGTCTATTGCTGGCAAGCAGCATTTGAATGAGGTAGTGTGTAGTGCTCTCGTCAGTTTTACATTGCAAGGAAAATGATGGAAGGACTGGAGCAGCGTTACTGCATCAAATTTTTCCAGAAACTGGGCGAAAGCCAGGTGGAAACCATTCAGAAGATTCGGACGGCTTTCGGTAACGATGAAGAGCGAGTCACGCTCCAGTCGACCACCAACATGCCGAAATGACCAGATCATTGCCAAAGTGAACGCTGTGGTGTTGTGGGACCGTCGTGTGACTATCCAAGAAATTGCGGAAGAGGTAGGCATCAGCACTTTTTCGGCACATTCCATTATGACCGAAGATTTGGCCATGAAGAAAGTGGCGGCGAAATTTGTGTCGAAGCTGCTGATGGCGGAGCAAAAGTAACTTCGTGTTGAAGTCTCACAAGACATGCTGGACTCCACAAACAGTGACTCCGACTTCATCATCACCATGATCACTTATGATGAGTCCTGGATGTACGCACGAAGGTTCAAGGTCGGCTCATGTAAGCGCGCTTCATTCAAATCCATCAGGTTGGCGCAAAACAAAAAGTCGGATACTTTTCTAACAGACCTCGTATGTGTAAAGCCTAAAAAGTGCTAATGCCCACTTCTTCCGCAACTTCTCGGATAGTCACATGAAGGTCCCGCATCACCACAGCGTTCACTTTGGTAATGACCTGCTCATTTCGCCATGTTTATGGCCAACCGGAGCGTGACTCGCTCTCCACCAATGTGCGGCTGTCTTTAAACCGGTTGTACCACACCTTAATCTGTGTGGTGCCCATATCATCGTCACAAAAAGCCGTCCGAATCTTCCATTTGGTTTATACCTGGCTCTCGCCCAATTTCTGGCAAAATTTGATGCAGTAACGCTGCTCCAGTCGTTCCGTCATTTTCCTTACAATGAAAAACCGATTATAGCACTACACACTACCTCACTCAAATATTGCTTGCCGGTAACAGACGCTATCGACAGGCGGAAAAAAATCACACATACGCACGAAGGTTTACGGTGGGCTATGGAAGCGCGCTTGATCCAAACCCATCAGGTTGGCGCAAAAAAAATAAGGTCGGATACTTTTCTAACAGACCTCGTATATGCTTCACAGCCGTTCGTTTAGAAATGGAGCTCCAGGCATCGGTCAGCTGACCGAATGCCCGTGACGAGTATATCTAGGAATACATCAGTCTGGTTCTAGGCCAGAGAGTAAAGGCCATAAATTCAATTATTTCATAACTTTTTTTTCTATAAATTTACATGTGAAATAAATCTTCAATTATAGGTTGCGTAAAATAGACGATTTAATACATAATACAAACTTAAAAAAAATTGCCGTCTTTTTGTTGCTTATAGTGATAAAATATTTGCAATTACATGAACAATTTTACAGAATTCAATCGAGTTGATCAAAACTAATAAATCAAATTGTGACTCAGTGTTCCGGAAATTTTTTTTTGGATAATCTTATGTTTTAAATTTTAGTTTATAAATACAGATTAATTAAAAAGAGGCTATAAATTATTTTTAATATTTGCTGTCACTGAACCATATTTTAATATTAGATTAGTATTTTCTAAAAATTTTAATATCGAATATATTTTGAATTTACGAATAATTATGAATTAAAACAAAAGACAAAATGTCTATTGCGATGTGGAATTGAGTCTTAATAAATAAGAAAAATAGGATTTTTTCCTATTTTTCTTATTTATTAAGACTCAATTCCACATCGCAATAGACATTTTGTCTTTTGTTTTATTTCAATAGCTGTCAAGCAGTTTGCGATTTTGTCGGTAGATGGCACCACGAGTGGCTCCATAGCTCTCATGTCATGTTACCGTTGTAGATAGGTTAACATCAGTCAGTTCAGCTAAGTCGGTATCACAATCCTCTAGATCCTAGTTGATCTAGTTGGATATATGATCGCACCATACTGATGAGTCCGGAAGGACGAAACGTACGTCTATGGTTAAAGCTGAACTGACCAGCCGTTTGTTGATGACCTGAGAAGTTGATGCAAACGTGCTGTAAAAATCTCTGTGGAATTACGAGACAAGTGATGGAACATTTTTTCCTATTTTTCTTATTTATTAATAATTATGAATTAAAACCTATCGATTCAATAATAATATTAGTTATATAAAAACTGATTTTCCATGTGTTACGGATATTTTTCTTAATGAAGTAGTATTGAATAATCCTAATATATATTTATATAACTAGCTAGATAATCAGGCCCGTAATCACATAACAACCCTGCCGGCTGATATATTTTATCATTATTACTTTCAGTTTGATTTGATAGTTTTAAGAGAAAGGTAGGCTTGACTAGTTTGTGCATTGTGCTATTTGTGTATATATTAGTGATTGAGAATCCAGTTATTCTACTGTGGTGAGTTATCCATGATTATTTACTGATGAGTTTGAACTATTGTTGGAGAATGAGATTGTTGTGAGATTGGATGTGAATATTGTGGTTGTATGGACGATGTGTGATCCTGTCCTATCCTATTATGTTCCGCGGTCACCTGTGATCTGCTTCGGCGGGAGGACCAGCCGAGTTATGCAATCCATCGAAGTACGACCTGCTAGCCTCGTACCACCGGTGCCCTTAGCCTGCCATCTATAGTGTTAAATTCACGAGGTGCCCAACTTTCGTTTGCATCTTCGAGTGTTGATGTTGGCCGAGATCGTGGTTTCAGACTCGGCTTTTAACCCTTTCTCAATGGCTTGTCCACTCTGTTGAAGATGACAAGTTCGCAGTGGCGAGTTTCTTGTCCGACCACGCGCCATTAGTCCAGATGGATAGTGTGCGTGGCGGAGCCCTCACGGCTGCAGATTGTCGGGTAGGACATTGTGGAGTGTTGGCCATCGAGTATGTTAATTGAGACATCCTGATTGTGCGAGTACGCTGCTGATGTGTGTGAATGATCAATTGTCACTGAACTTAATTAAATATGATAATTGCTACTAAATGTTGATACTACATGGATTTCTCACGGAGTACGTTTTACTCATACTAATTTCTTTCTTTACAGTCCATTGACTGATAACCCTAAGACGACCCGGCTAGTAACAGGACATTGAGATTATATAATTTGTTATATTAGGATTAGGTAATGTAATAAACAATTCATTTTCAGAAAACTCTAAATAATTATTACAGCGCACACTTATTCATTTCTAACTCTACCAATCAACATCTTATAATACATGTTAAACGCCTATGGCCAACTATAGAGCTATAAGGTTGGTTAAATTAGCAAATAAATACCGTTTTCTAAGTGCATTACAAAATTATTAACAAATTTTTTTTTCAATCAGTGGTTCTCAAAATACGGGGTGCAACTTGCTTATTTTAAATGGGAACCGGTTTTTTTATTTGTTTATTCGATTCAGTATTTTTTTCTTAATTCAACGACTACAAATTTTTATTAAAGTTTTGATATTAAGCCGTAAAAGATTATTTCATAAAAGGAGTCGAAAGATCCAGGGTTCTTGGATAAAAGGCTTAAAGAATTTAATAAAAATAATTTATTTTAGTTACAGATGACGACGTTTCGAACACATGTTCGTGTTCATCCTCAGGTCAGTAAAATTAACCACAACGTGGTTATTACAGAAATAATTAAGTTACTGTGCACACCCCTAAATAATTCATTTAATCATAATTCTTTTTTAAACATGTAACTTAATTATTTCTGTAATAACCACGTTGTGGTTAATTTTGCTGACCTGAGGATGAACACGAACATGTGTCATCTGTAACTAAAATAAATAATTTTTATTAAATTCTTTAAGCCTTTTATCCAAGAACCCTGGATCTTTCGACTCCTTTTATGAAAAAAGACTACAAATTTTAGTACTCTCATATTACAAATTTTTTTGACAAAATTTCATATTAAATTCACATTATTTTAATTAAAATCGCATAGGATTAAATGTGCTATGATAGAAACAAATGAAGAAATCATACTGTTTTTTTTTGTTTAATTAATTATTACATGTAAATATAACTATTTCGTGGAAAAATTTTTTTTTATTAATCATAGCACACTGATTGCTATGCGATTTTAATTAAATTAATATCAATTTTTGTTAAAAAATTGTAATGTGAAGGTATTGAACTATATAGTCGTTGAATTCAGAAAAAAAAACTGAATCGAACAAGCAAATAAAAAAAAATAAGACTCCTATTTAAAATAAGAAAGTTGAACCTCATATTTTGAGAACCACTAGTAAAAAAAGAATGTTGTTAATAGTTTTGTAATAGATTTACAAAAACGGTATTTCTTCGCTAATTTAACCAACCTCGTAGCTCTTATAGTTCTTGAGATAGCAATTGTGGCACAACTAAATTGAACACGCTGTATACAATGAGTTAACTTAATTGGTTGAATGATACCTGTAAGTAAACCAGAAGTATATTAATAATTATATCATAAACAAAGTAGATACGAGTACTTTTACTTAGCTGATAATATAAAACTTATGTTCAATTACCTTCGCTATACTTGGCTATTGTGTAACTGATTAGCGATTTACGTTTCTTTTGTGAAACATGTTTTTTATATTAAAACTTATTATAATAACTAGAAAACTCATATGTTATTTATTACAACAAATACTGGGAAATAAAGATATGCGTTCGACGAATCGTTGTGAACAAGTAAATAAATAAGATATTCTAATGTTTTTCACTTGATTTAACACATAAACTTTTGTACTGGCCTGTAGTTTTTGTTGAACATCATTATAATTAAAATAAACTTTTTAAAATCATTCATGAATTAATGTAATAATAGGTATTTTTTTGTTATTACAAGACGAATGGTCAAATACATCCCAGACATGTAAGGTTGAAGCATGAAAGAAAAAAAATGATAGCTACTTTTTTAACGAAAAAGAAAGTAGCTCTGTTCTTTCAAGAACTACTTTATTAGTGTTAACTTTTATAACATGATCTGTGACTTCGTGGGTCAGTTCGAGTAACATTTTCGTTGACAAACATTTCAGAACATTCTGTTAGAAATACAATTTGACATATATACAGCTGTATCATGTAACATATCTTTTAAAATTTTACAAGCTTTGGCATCACCGGTTTTGTCTTGACATTTGGCAAATTTGTATTTATATGAATAAAAATTTGACAAATGTCGAAACGAAACCGATGTTGCCAAAGCTAAAAAAAGTTATCGATGTCGCTTATTATTAACGATGTGTTACATGATACAGCCAATATACATTTAAGTATTCTTTGATGTAATTAATGTTCTATTGTTTTGAGTAATGAATTACAAAGAAAATAATTTATGTCAAATCTTTTACAACTCGATTCACAAAAATTTAGCTAATCTTGAATTTTGAATTAAATCATCTTATTCTAGATCGATTTAAAAAAAAATAATTCGAATCACTTTCCGAAAACTAAATGTTAACAAGAATACATTAGAGTTTATTTAAACATTTTTGAGAATATGGTTCAGTTTAATTTGACTAACCAAAATTTAGTATAAGGTAAAACTCTGTTGAGAATTTGAATGTTATTGAATAGTTACATATTATATCCTGAAATTGATAGCAAAATTGTTTATTAAATAAGTTGAACAATGCAGTTGCTGAAAAGGGAAAGACTTTCTACAAGAAATTTAAAAAATCATAAATTAAAAATTTGTTCATTTTAGTATTAAACGGCAAATGTTATGAACTAAAAGAAATTAAATGTTGTAATACTTTTATGTGAAAAAAACTACGTATGCCAACTTTTATTTAAATAGCTAGTAATATGAGGTAAATTAAACTGTATTGTCTGCGAACCAAGGTTTTAATTAAACTTAAAAATAAATAAATACCTAATGATAATTAACAGTTGACTTTATCGTTTTTTTTTTAATTTGATGCATCAGTACGCATTTTTCTATCTACATGGTTCAACAATTCTGTACTATAAAGCGTTGCCAGATTTAAAAAATTCTTTTTATCAAAAATTCCGTACGTTTGTTTAATAATAAAATAAATATATTTTCGCAATCCCAATATAAAACAATCTATCCCACTTCTGATAATTGTCGCAATCTCAAATATATAAACCAATATAGCAATCTCTCCACTTCTGATAATTGTCGCCTAAATACGATGTAACTTTTTCTGGATTGATACTGCTCCTTCTGCACTTCTCTATTCATGTATTTGTCAGGATAAAATCATAGACGAAGTACAGTGAATATGAACAACAGTTTTATTAAGATCAAGATTTACAAAGATAATTACTTTCAACCTATCTCGTCTATCGCCGGATACACACTATCTTAAAACTATCTACAAAGTCACCATGCACCCTTAACCATTTACACACGTCTCTTCACCCCTCACCTATTTCAACATGTTCTCACATCTGGCATCACTCAAACAGACCCAGACATACTTGACCGTAATTTATTGGTTTGCAAAACATAAACACAACCCCAAGCGTTCCATTCTCACAATACTTAATATTTTCTAAAACCAATAACCATAAATTAACTAAAACGAGTAAAACTAAACACATAATTGAACAATAACAGACTAAATTATAAATATTGCCACAATATCATCACGCTTTTTGCCCAATACTGGGTGTAACACTCTGCCGTAGCATATTTCAGTAAGTGATATAATTATGTAGATACTGTTTTGTGTCGTATTTTTCTATTGACTATTATTTTTAAATAATTTTTGTTCGCAAACATTAAAGTTTTGCTAGTTCATCCAATAATGAAACAATCGTAAAAATTATAAAATAAATAAATAAATATATCATCACGCCTTCTACCCATTACTGGGTGTTGCACTCTGCCGATGCCGATCTCGGTAAGTGATATATTTTTGCGCGTGAAGTGCGGTTACCAGTCGTCAAATCACGGCCCCCAAAGATGTTAGTAGTGGAGGAGCCACAGCGGTAGCTTTTTGAAATTATGAAAATTGTTTGTCGGCTGGGGGATCGAACCAGGGTTCTCAGGATCCACAGGCCGACTTCATACCACTGAGCTAGCCACCCCATAAAAAATATATTTAAAAATATAATAGTTCGTACTTAGAGAGTTAACAGTAAAATTTGTAAAATTTCCCAAAATAAATTTCTTCTTGATAAATTCAAAAATAACACTCGGTTTGTTTAACAAAATAAAAGAAAATTCTTTATTGTACAATTTCGGCTGTTAGGCCATCATCAGAAGAACTACTTCTTGATATTTTGAATAAACATCCGTATTTCTGTAAAATTAAAGGAAGTCCGTATCAGAAAATTTCCGTGAATCTGGTGATATTACTATTACACTTCTTTGCACCTCAGAAATTTCAACGAACGAAGTTAATATATCATGTCGCTTTGCTAATTACTACTGAAACTACATTGGCGTGGTAGTTACTAGAATCGAATACATTTAAGTTTCTACAAATTTCTAATCGGTTAAAGCTTAAAACGCTTGATATTCTCTCTCCATCCATAAATATATATTTTTGTAACACAATAATTATATATGTAGGTATAGTAAATAATAATTAAAATCCGGTAAACAATACAATTTACTTGATATCCATTTTTGTCTTTCAGTGAATCTATACTTATCAATAAACAAATATTAGTTCAAAGTTGTGTAAACGACAAAATACTTAGAAAAAAAATATTATTGAAATAATAATAATAATCGTAAAGAAATGACAACAAGGTTTAAAAATAACGATAATTTTTAATGTTACAATCTTTATTTTTAGCATAAGACGCATGAGTAAGTAACCTTAGTTAGGAAATAAAAATAATTATTTTATAGCGGCCAGTGAATAAAATTCCTATTATTAGTGAAGTGCCTATAATAAACATGACAAAAACAGGTAAATGTTATTAAATTGGACATTGAAAATCCTGGTCTTCAAAGATTACTACTTTGAGTTCTTTATTATTTTAAGAAATTTTCTATGTCAAATGTAAATTAATAAAAGAACAAAAATAATGCTTTAAATGAACTACAAACTTATATTTCTTAGGTATATGAAATACCATGTTTGAAAGAATTATCTTTTTATTTTCAGTAAAGGGGGTCGAGGGTTCTGACTTCATAAATGTCCGTAATACTTAAATCTGGCAACAATAATCACAGTGCCATCCAGGGCCGGCGCTAGCTATTTTGCCGTCTGAGGCGAACTATTGTGCCTAAAGGGTGCGGGGGATTTGAAATATGTATACATAACGATGAATTTTACTTTAAAATTAAATAACTACATAGAAAGAAAATAACAATATTTATTGATCACAGTACAGTTTATGCCAACTCAAATTGAATATTTTAATAATATAGGGTAATGGTTCAGTGGTATCAAGTCGGCCTGTGGATCCTAAGAACCCTGGTTCGATCCCCACAAGCGACAAACATTTTCATCAATTTAAAATTACCTCTTTGTCTTCCCCACCACTAACATCTTTGGGGGCCTTGATTTGACGACTGGTAACCGCACTTCACGCGCCCAAATATATCACTTACCGAGATCTGCAGAGAGCCATACCCAGTAATGGGTAAAAGGAAGGATATATTTATTTATTTTATTTAAATTGTATAAATTATACTGGTACTTTTTTGCTTTAATTTTGGCATTTTAAGTAATTCTTTGTATTTATTGATAAACATAAAAATATTTACAAATTAAAAAATTTATATCTTGCCGCGAAAAGTGCCGCCCTAGGCGGACGTCTCGCCGCCTCACCCCTAGCGCCGCACAGTGGGGCCAAACGGCTTTCTAGGCGCGCATGGCAAAAAAAAATTGAATTGACAATAAGGTTGCGATTTCTACTTTAAAATATCGTCAATGTTATTTTCAAGTGTAAAATTGACTCTAAATGTCATTACAACTACTTATTACATTTTTAATCGGCAACCAAAATAATGTTTCCACAAATCACTGCGAAATGCTCCATTCAGACACTTTAATGAATCTGTGCATCTGCAGTGTAAGAATTCTAACGGAACTTATTATTTAGCAATCGTAAGTGTTCAAAATTGACTACTTATGTCATAGAATACATTTGTTTGATTTCCACGGGTAGTTACAACATGTATTACAATAGTTTTTACTATATATATATTCACGATCAACTTAAAACTGCTGTAACTTAAAAGTTCCTGAAAGTCCCAGGTTGCCGCTTAGTGAAATTGTAGCCTTTTTCTCAAAGAATTGAGCCATCTTAATTCCAGCTGCGCATACTTGCGCCAAAAAAAATGAGAAGGTAAAACGTAAATGTTCTTTTTTCAGCTATTTAGGAAAATTAAATATATTCACACTCATTCAGCGCGCCTAGTTTCATAGGAAAACATGTGTCAAGACAGTAGGTGTTGATTTTTTGTGTGTGTGCCTGTAAATTTAATGCTAATTCCCCCTCCAAATGGGAAAAAGGTGTTTTTTTGGCGATTTAAACAAACTGGAGCTTGGTGGCGCAATTCTGGCTTCGGATTTGGATTCAGCGCACCCAATTCCATAGGAAAACATGTATCAAGACAGTGGATGTGGCTTTTTGTGTGTGTGGCTGTTCAATTCCCTCTCAGCACGGGAAAAACGGTGGTTTTTTTACGATTTAAAAAAAACTGGGGTATGGTGGCGCAATTCTGGCTTCGGATTCGGATTCTACGCGCCCAATTCCATAGGGAAACTTGCGTCTGGTCTCTAGGGTTTCTTTTGGTGAGCCTGTGTAGCCCATGCGCGCCTAAAAGCCCGTTGGCCCCACTGTGCGCCGGCCCTGGTGCCATCGCTGATTATGCTTTAACTAGCACTCACATATATTAGATTTTGATAATTTTAGAAAGTTACACTTACGAGTAGGAAGCCATAAAGAAACATAATTTTTTAGAGAGCTGTTACATAAATTTTGATCCCAATTCTGTTAACATTAAATCTGATTACCAAATGTCAAATTCACAATATAAATCTGTATTTCATCATTTAATTGCTTGACTGCACTCACCTTAATTAGTTTTGTTTGTAGTTATTCTGTTTAGACTATAGAGATATGTCGATATTTTTTGTAAAATTTATTTAGTAACTGCTTTACTTTTGAATTACACAATTTAATATATTATGTATTTAATAAATTGTGTATTCAAATTTAATTTTAACGAATTGCAACATAGATGTAATATTTTTTAGCTTCCACATATGTCGAAACGTTGCTTTAAAAAATGAAAATAAAAGTTTAAAACTGTTCTTCATTGTACTTTAAGTATGAAATTCAATAAAATATTAATATTTCAATCACTGAAATAACAGATCTAGATGACATATCAAATGAATAACTAAGTATTACTGTCAAATAATCGATTTAATATTTATACTTAAGTTATCCTTAAAATTGTAGGTGGTACAATTAGGTAGATATTTTTCAGTACATTTTTAATAATATCTATTAAGGGTCACCTTTTTAGCCGACTATTATGCAGTTCCTAGACTGTAACTGTTGTCCAACCAGTTTTTATAAAAGAAAAAATAATAGACGTAAGTCTTATAGTTATAAAAATGGAAATGAATGATACATTCTTAAATTGGATATAAGAAGAAACATGGATATAAATAAAAAATTTGCGGTCAAGGACAATTTTTTCTATAACCATAATATTCGGGTTAATACAGTTTTTAATTTTTGGGTTTTCCAGCATATTTAAAACAGCAAAGGGGACTTATTTAATTTTTTCTGGAAGCGTAGCTTAAGAGTTATTTGAATATTATTTACTTACTATTTTTTTAAGTTTAAATTTTATTATTTGTTAAAAAAAGTCGGCATTAATCGAAACATTATTTTTATTTCGTTTGCCATATAATATTTCCATTCTTAATTTGAAAATAATATTTATAAAATATCAGTACATATATTTAATCCACCTAATTTGTCCTTCGTATTCCTGGAATGAATTAAAGATTTATGGAATTGTTCATTTCTTGTTTCTGTGGTTCTCGTTTTAAGATAGAGCAAATGTTAAATAGGATTTAATTATTTTATAATTACATTCGTAATTTAGGCGCAAATTAGTGAAACTACGTTATAGTTGAGCAATGGGTTCTAAGAATTTTGAAGATTATAGTATAGCAGTAGAGAGAAAGTAACTTTCGGTTAAAGTGTGATAATTTATGTTGCATATTTTGGCAAAAGAATGTAAATTACAAATTTCTATAATTTCCTGAATTTTAAGTAGAGAATAATATCAACTGCCTGTACTTGTCACGAAGCTGCTAAAGTAAGTGATATTTATGTTAGTTTTTTTATCTTCACCTGCAAAACTTAAGTAATATTTTAAAATTTATTTTAATAAATGAAAATGGACGTTTCACGTCGCATGCAAAAGTTTATGTATGTGATTAATTGAAGTTCCTAATTTTTATATTGTGAAAGAACAGTGTGTGAAACAATTGTACAATAAAAAATACTATTATTTTAATATAAGTGCCTCAAATTAAAATGAAAGCTTTGTTGTTAGCTAGTTAGTTTTACTTCAATATAAATTTAATCCCTAAGCCTTAATCTGTATAAAAATAAATCTGTACACGTATTTCAAGAACTAAGAACATCAGTAGATGAAGCAAGGGGATTAACCAAGATTACTAGAACTTTGAACCAAGGTAGTGGTCAATGTTGAATCCACCTTTCCAAAAGAGGTACATATCTATTTATACGATGCATTAAGCCGTGTCCAAGGAACTAATAACCATAAAGGTTGAGTCAACTTACAAAACTAATTACCTAAGAAAGCAAACAATTTACTGTTAAGGCCGTTTGACACGATGCATTATTTCGTACAAAATTATGTACATTTTACTGTTTCAGAATTATGAACAAAAAAATGTACCGGTGCATACAGTAAAATAACGTTTATAAAAATGTACAAAATTATATAAAACTTCTAAACGTTCTATATTCAAGCAAAATTTTGTACAGAAATAGCGCAGTGGAGATGCGCAGTGAATTATTCCGTTTTCGTTTACTATTTGCCGTTTAATAGTAACCTAGTTTTATATCACTGCTTTTGTTTCTGTATTTACATCTGGTTTCACTTGTTTTATTTCTTCTTTTGTGAATTTCAAATTACAAAATGTCATGGTCTCGCGATGAAGTGAAGATTTGAATCGAAGAATACCAAACATATAAAAATTAAATAAACAAATATAAATATATCGTCACGCTTTTTACCCATTACTGGGTGTGGCACTCAGCCGAAGCAGATCTCGGTAATTGATATATTTACGCGCGTGAAGTACGGTTACCTGCCGTCAAATCACGGCCCCTAAAGATGTTAATGATGAGTGAACCATAGGGGTAATTTTAAATTGGTGATAATGTTTCTCGGCTGTGGGAATCAAACCAGGGTTCTTAGGATCCACAGGCCGACTCAGTATCACTGAGCCATTACCCCATATACCAGAAATATCCATGTTTATATTTGCTTAATTAAATAGAATACAAAACTAAACATGCAAGGTCACGGGCATTGGAATTTTTTGTAGCCATAATAAAAGAAAAAAGACCCGAAACAAGTATCAACGACATCCAAATTAAATTAAATTCGTTGAAAACAAATATAATTCTAAATTCGTTATTCAACAAATGCAAGATTTTTAGCCGATTCCTACACCATATTTTCTTCTTTATAATTCTTCTTTTATTGTCTATTGCTACTATTTGTATTATAGGCGACAACAACAACAATAATTTTAAATTAATTTCTTTCAATTTATTCCCGACTATTTTGTATGTAATTTTTTTTAATTATTATTTTGTTAGAGACTTCAAATAATTTCACGTCACTGATTGTGATATAGTTTGTACGCAAGCGCTTATATAGAATTAGACGTATACAAAATTATGAAGCAGTGGCGTGGCATACAGCACTAAATAAAAATGTTCAGAAAACTATCATTTTTTTGAATAAAATTTAATACAAAATTATGTACATAATTTTGTACAAAATATTGCATCGCGTCAAACGGCCTTTAGGTATGGAGCCCAGGTCAAAGTTAATCAAGCGGTGTTTATTTTTAAATATGTTTATACTTTCATACGCGTATTCGTATACTGATGATGAAAACTTAGTTCTAGAAGTACGTATAAAGATTTATTTTTATATTATTTAATACTTAGGGATTAAATTTATTTTTAGTTTTAGAGCCTTAGATATTTACTTGTTACTCTAGTTAGTTTTATTTTTTATAAAAGTGCTATATCACATAAATACACCTAAGTACTAAATTTATTAATAATAATCTTATTTGGTATATCTCCACTAGAAGTTTAGTTATTATCACAAGTAATAGCAGTAGACCTCCAGATTTTGTCGATAAATTTTTGTTTTGAACGAAATTTGTTTGCTTAGCTATATAAGCAAAAATATGGAGTGCTTGTTGATTTGACATTTCTTATTTAAATAAAATAAATAAATATATCATCACGCCTTCTACCCATTACTGGGTGTGGCACTCTGCTGAAGCAGATCTCGGTAAGTGATATATTTTGCGCGTGAAGTGCGGTTACCAGTCGTCAAATCACGGCCCCCAAACATGTTAGTGGTGGAGGAGCCACAGGGAGAGCTTTTTCAAATTATGAAAATTTGTCGCCTGTGGGAATCGAACCAGGGACCTCAGGATCCACAGGCCGACTTCATACCACTGAGCTAGCCATCCCATGATAGTTTTCTGAACATTTTTCTGTAATACATTTCTTATTTAAATAAGTTTAAAATTTAACTTTTGTTAATGAAATCGGTCATAAGTGATTTATGGTGGAATTCTGTGTAAATCCGTACGTTTTATAGTTTAGTAAATCTGTAAATGACGAACAAAATCGCAACGATACTTATGACCATGAAATATTTTCTACTTAAAAAATAATAATAATAATAAATAAAAAAATTATGTGAATTTCAAATTTTAAGTCCTATGTATGATTTTGACACTAGATGAATTTAAAGTTTATGACAGAAAAATTCGGGAGACGCCCGGACTCAAACCGGGTCCTTCAGCTTGCCAGGCTGATGCCTTAACCACTAGGCCACGGCTTCTATGTACGAGGTAAGTGTCAACTGTGTCACTACAAACGAAACCCGTTGTTAATACCTATGATACATAGGAGTCTTGGGATCGATGCTGCGTTAGACACTAGGACAGAGAAATTTAGTTGACGCATATCTCGTACAGAGGAGCCGTGACCTAGTGGTTAAGGCATCAGCTCGGCAAGCTGAAGGTCCCCGGTTCCAGTCCGAGCATCTTCCGAATTTTTCCGTCATAAACTTTAAATATTGATGTGATTTTGTTCATTATTTACAGATTCACGAATCTATAAATTTTTAGAAAATTCCACCATTAGTTTTATCGAACAAATGTTATTTACGAGAACTAATAACTGACGACAGCATTTGATATGAAATAATCACGACACTGAAAGTGGAAAGATTTTCTTTATAGTCTGTCTCATATCTCCTTGCAACTTCATCGTCCGATTTAGACAGCGTAAAATTATTATTATGAAGTAATTTTTAAAATCTTCGAAGCACCACCACAATCACAAAAATGAATAACGACGTGAAAGCGATGCGTTGATTCACGATAAACTGACACAAACAGAAAAATGCAAATAATGTGACTTGTCGTAGTCACTACTGTATTTTTGTTACATTGTAAATCCGCTTTTATTCTCTATGCTGTGCAAGAAGTTACGATGGCCGTATTTGTTTGGGAAATTTTGATCCAACCCTGAACTGACCTAGAACTAACTCGTGTTACTTCCATATAAATGATGCATCTCAAGTGTCAGTTGTAAATATTAGCGGTAAATTAAAAATCTGAATGCATGTTCGTAGCCACATCTGCTTAGTTTTGTTTGTGTGTTAAATTGCGCTTTTAATTGGATGTTTTGAGTCATCTTTATATTATTTATATGTAGTCAAAAAGCAAATAACGTCAGGGTCTGTTTTTTTTAATAATTTTGTCATCAGCACTATCAAAATAATGAATTTCGGAGTCGTAATAATGTGTCGTAATATTATCCTCTGTGACTTATATTGCAAGAAGCACATAATGCATATTGCTCTTCCATCATCTGCATAAATAATAGTTTAGTATATTTTTTCAAAATATTATTATAAAATTATTTACGTTTTTCATAAAAATAACTCCTAACCTCTCTATACTATTACAAATCGCGATGCCGCCACGAATAACAAGGAACACAAGTTGATTAGATAGAGATAGTAAACGGGTTGAATCTACCAACCCGCTAAAATAGCTGGGGCAGTAGGGTCAGTTTAAGGTTAGTTCCAGGTTACTTAAAGTGTGCCAAGTAACCTGCAGGTTACATTAAAAATCCCAAATAAATACGGCCAATGAGACAAACTATGGCCGTATTTGTTTGGGAACTTTGGGTTCAACCCTGAACTGATCTAGAACTAACTTGTGTTACTTTCAAATAAGAACTCCATCTAGTGTCCGTTGTAAAAATTAGCGATAAATTTAAAATCTGAATGCTTGTTCTAAGCACAGACCATACACCTGGTTTTAAGTGGCATCTGCACAAATACAAAAACGGATAAGAAGGAACACAAGTTGATTAGGAAGAGATAGAAAACGGATTCAACCCGCCAACCCACCAAAATAGCTGAACAGCTCAGGAACTGTTCTGGGTTACTTAAAACGTGCCAATTAAACGAAAGTAACCTACCGGATTATTTAAAATTACCAAATAAATACATCATAAAATAAATAAATAAATATATCATAACGCCTTTTACTCATTACTGGGTGTGGCACTCTGCCCAAGCAGATCTCGGGATGGAATATATTTATGCGCGTGAAGTGCGGTTACCAGTAGTCAAATCACGGCCCACAAAGATGTTAGTGATGGGGAAGCCACAGGGGTAATTTTAAATTGGTACAAACAATATTTTATGCACAACAAAATAACATTTAATTATATGTTCAAAAAATTAAAATATGTGTATAGGTTATATGTCAAAATGACATTTTGCATAATCAAGTATTCACAATAAACAAAAATTGTCATTTTATTTATGTATCCATAGGAATTACTTTTTTATGGCCCTAGCGCAACAAAGAAGTATTTAAGCCCGCTTTTTAAGGCTAAAACATAAGAATTTCGGCCCAGTGTGCAAAAAAGATTTTATTATTTATATAGAACTTAGTTTATATAAACAATGAATTTACAATACTATAAGTAGCCTTGGAAAACTCATTCTATAAGAGGTGAAATGAAAATTGTTTTATGATCAAGGGCAAATTTGTTTTTAACTTTTTAAATGAAAAAAAAAGTTCTTTGCTAAAAGTTTCACTAAGGGCCAGTTTTCAATCAAGCCATCGTTTCCACTATTGTTTAATCATGATTAACATTAATCGAGAGTAAACTGCTCATTGTAAAACTAAATCTAAGTATGTTATTTAAAAAAAATCGAATGACTAACAAGTGTAAGTAAATAAATAATAAATTCAATTGATGAAGCTGTAGGCACTCGGTGAAATATTATTAAAACGATAAATAAAACACTTGGTATTTGTTTCACAAAATTATATAATAAAGATTTGTCATATTTTGTCAAATAAATACCAAGTGTTTTATTTATCGTTTTAACTAAATAATATGTAGAACAATTTGATACATAGTGAGAGAATAAAGTGAAGATTAGAATGCAATGCCTGATTTAAATTTAGAAGAATCTTAAACCGATGACACATATGATCAAGACTGCAAGTCTTGATAAAATAATTTTACCGAAAAAATAAACGCCACTATTTTTTCGGTCAAAACTGTGAAAGTTATCTATTTGATCATTTCACTCTGTTCTAGTTTGACGTGTGAGAAGTTTTGCTTTATTTATTTTTTTTGTAGTTTTTTTTTTAATTCATTTATTTTATATTTAATTACATATTTTTTTGTTATTATATTTCATTTATTTATAGTTTTAGTATTTGTAGTTTTTATATTATATTTGTGGTTTTTATATTGTATTTATATTTTTTGTAGTTCTTAATTTGTTGCTTTATTTCATTTATGGTTTTTGTATTAATATTTCATTTATATTTAATTCTGGCTGTTAGAAGAATGTAAACCAAACATTTTATCGTCATTTATTTTCAACGAAACTATTAGCGTGTCAAATTTTTTCACATTCGTGAATCTTGACCAAATGTCATAAGCAAAAACTAAGACCAAATCTCAACTTTTAACATAACCACGCCATATAAATAGAAAAATAAAATAAATAAATAAATAAATCATCACGCCTTCTACCCATACTGAGTGTGGCACTCTGCCGAAGCAGATCTCGGTAAGTGATATATTTTTGCACGTGAAGTGCAGTTATCAGCCGTTAAATCACGCCCCCCCCCCCTCCCCCCAAATATGTTAGTGGAGGAGGAGTCACAAGAGTAGTATTAATGTGGTGAAAATGTTTGTCAGCCGCGGGAATCGAACCAGGATTCTCAGGATCCACAGGCCTACACGATACCGCTTTGCCACCAATTCCATAAATAAAGTAAAAAGTAAAAAACTAAAAATAAATTTAACCCCTAAGCCATAATCAATATAAAGATAAATCTAAATACGTAACTAAGTGCTCAACGTCAGTAGACGAAACGAGGGAAAACCCTTACAAAGATTACATGTGAACCAAGCTAGTGGTCAAGGTTGTATCCAGGGCCAGGTAACTTAGATCGCATATCCGATGACTGCGGTTTAGTTATGGACCACATTAAAGATGGCTGCACATACATTATAATTAGTTATGCCGTGGAAGATTGTGGGTGAACACATATTGTTGTCATAATAACAACCATTTGAAAGATAACTGAAAATAATAATTTGTTATGTGTAATTACTGCTAATATACTTATGTTAACTAGTTGTAATAGTGAAATATAACTCCACATAAAAGGTAAACAATATACATAATATTATTAAAAATACAGTAAAATATAGTTGAAATGAAAAAATAAATTTCACTAAAAATATCAGTAAATATAATAGCAATTAAATAAATATAAAATAAATATATCATCACGCCTTCTACCCATTACTGGGTGTGGCACTCTGCTGAAGCAGATCTCGGTAAGTGATATATTTTGCGCGTGAAGTGCGGTTACCAGTCGTCAAACCACGGCCCCCAAACATGTTAGTGGTGGAGAAGCCACAGGGAAAGCTTTTTCAAATTATGAAAATTTGTCGCCTGTGGGAATCGAACCTCAGGATCCACAGGCCGATTTCATACCACTGAGCTAACTACCCCATATAATAGCAATTAATACGTATAAATGTATAAAATAAATACATATTTATGTATCTTTAAATTTATGTTTATTTTGTTTTCCTCATGTTTTATGAACTTTATTTAATTAAATAAATGTACTAAAATATATATAGTTTATAATTAAAAAAAGTATAATAATTGAAATAAAATAAAAATTATCTAGTGTGTTGCATATATCTATCCTTGTCTAATTAGTTATGGACCACATACAAGAATGCAATACTGGCGGGCAATTTTTGTAACTTAGGAGATAGACATCTGAATAATGAGTATATTGTGTTGGTATCCATCTTGCCGAAAAGATAAATACCTATTTATACTAAAACGAAGCAATAAGCCGTGTCTATATACATATATACAGCCTGGTGACCGCGGCTCTCGAAATTTTCTATATATATTTATATATAACAATATATACGACTATATATTATATTTGGAAAATTTCTGTTTAATTATTCAGAAAAATGTCAAGTACTAAATTACATAGCATTTTTTAAAACGTCTATTAACACTTTAAATTGCTCATATTTGCATTTGTTTAATTTTATATTCAGTGTTATAATTCTGTTTGAAAAGTTTTTGCATGTAATAGGAAAATATTGACCTTAGTTACGTCAATACAAAGTGATTCGCATATATTTATAGAATTATAAAAACATGCGAAGTTGAATATTAAATTTAAAAAATAAACTTGATTATTGTTTGCAATGCATAATAAATGGAAAAAGAGAAAAATGTTAACATAATTCTCTATGCTTAAGAAATGCGAAAGAGACTTTCATCAATTAAATGTCAAATAATATAAATAAGAACTTCAATAACACTAGCATTCAATAAACATTATTTTAAATTTAATATATTTCTCTACTCAATAATAATGTAAAGTACTTAAGGCGAACTGAAAAGTGAACCTTTTTTGGGAATTTTTTTCTCAATTACTAATCAATGGATTAAAATGAAATTTTGAAACTTTATTATACATATATTAAGGTATATGAAAATATTTTTTATTTAAATTTACGATACAAAATAGCGTCCTGGCACTAGATAACTTGAAAAAATGTTTTTTTTTTAGGAGGAAATCGATGTGCACTGTATCAGTCTCCGTACACCACTTAGAGCAAAAAATAAATTTTTCCTTAATCTACATTAGTTATGCTTTGGAAGTATAATTTTTTTTAAAACTTCACAAATTGGCATAAATTATAACTTATTTTTCCTTTTTTGCCAAACAAACGAAATTAAATTATTTATTGCAAATGTAATTACTTATCATTCTTAAAAATCGTGTGTACTTCGAAAAATACTTTAGCTAAGAAGTTACAGTTAAAATTTCAAGTAAATCCGATAAAAATTGAACGAACTACGCTGCACGCCAGTTTGAAAAACATAGTTTCGAGAACAACGCGTTACTATATGAAATTCTAAATAGAGGCATGCTATTTTTTTTACCTTTACTCTGCTATCTCAGCACCATACTGCATGCATTTCGCACTTCAGCCTCTTTTCTAAGTGACGTAAGATTTTCCCGAACGCTTTTCTGATGATTCGATGCTGTGCGGCCTTTTCAACGTTTCAGAGCGCTTAACGGCTATAAATAGTTATTTTTATAACAAGTGCCGAAAAAGGCTCGTTACGTGCAAGTGCAGAATTTAACGCACGAGGCTTGCCGAGTGCGGAAATCTGCACGAGCATGTAACCTTTTTCGGCACGTGTTATAAACAACATTTTTCCTACAACTGTGCGATTTAGTAAATCACTAAAATATTATTAAATTTTATAAAATTTATAAAATTTTAATGATATCGTATTACATGAGAACGATGTTTTACGGCGTTGCTATGGTTTGTTTGTTGATTGCTTGCACATTGTTCTACGTTATTTAAAAATATTTCACTAACGTCAAAATAATTTCTTCAAAATCATCTTGATTGGAATAGTACAGTGAGTGATTCTTCTTTATCATTAACACCTCCAAAGATAATTGAAGCTCCGGATCATACTATGTTGGATCTATTTTCGACAATGACAATCAATCTGCTGCTGGTACTTCTGAAGCTTCCGAAATTGTTACCAATAATATTACTGGTAATAATATGAGCAGGTACGGAAGAAATCAATGTTTCTTTAGACACAAAAGTTTCCACTTTACATTATGTCAATATAAACAACTGTAACAACTGTATTAATAATATACACAAACAATAAATATGAAGTATTTCACTTACTCTTTAAATATATTTTACTTTGTTCGGTTCTTTTTATTAATTGTCTACAGATTAGATATACTGCAAATTAAGGTTACGTTTATAAACGTCAAAATATACTACTGCATATTTACTAGCGCTGGTTCACCGTATCTTCTTCTTCCATAAGCGTCTGTGGTCAAAATATGAATTCCGCGCTCGGCGCGAAATTTAAATCGCTGTCAAAACAATATTCTTTTGACAGTTACGTAATGAAGCACTTTCCGCACTAGTGTTTCTTTGCTTTCGGAAACGCACTTGGTCTGCATTCATCTACTTTCCATACGTAAACAAAGCAATTATAGTTACGTAATAACAAAGAAATCGCACAGTTGTAGCAAAAATTGTTTTTCATAGCTTGTCTCCCAAAATAGTTTTTGAATATCATTTAAAATATCATTTAAAATAGTTTAAAGCAATATAAAAAATGGAAAAAAAATTTGCTGGGTAGTATAACCCCTTAATATTAAATGAATAGTAAAACACAAAATAGTTGATTTATTAGTGCAATGTAGTAATGTTATACATAAATTCAGATCTACTTTTTATTCCATTGTGTCAAAAAGTGACGTTTATAGTTAGGATATGTATATGAAAAGTTAACCATTTCAGTGAAGTGTTAATGTTTGCTGTGGTTGCTAAGTGATTATATCGTTCAAGAAATACTTTGCGGTCTAAAATGAAATAATTATTTTCCTACTCCAATACTTTAATTTATTTCTTAATATGTATTATCAGTTCTTTAATGGCACTCATTAAGACATCGATTTTCAATTATGAGACAAATTGTAGACCATTAACGACACAGTATTTACTGTTTCCATGACTTGTTCATAAATAACTACATCTATAACATTTTATTATACTAAATAGTTATTTATGTATCAAGGGTGAAAATAGGCGTTTCTGGCCCGTGGCGCTGAGGCTTAATAACATGCTCAGGGTCAGATAATGCTAATTTCACTCGTGGTACATACAATATTTTATGCACAACAAAAGAACATTCAAAAGATTATAGCAGGTACAATTATATGTCAAAATGACATTTAGCAAAATCAAGTATTCACAATAAACAAAAATTGTCGTTTTGTTTATGTACCCATAAGAAATTATTTTATTATGGCCCTCGGGCTAAAACCAGAGCTGGGCAGTAGCTAGCTACTTTTGTAGCTTAGCTACTAGCTTAGCTACGTTTACCTTAGCTGTAGCTTAGCTAAATATGAAAAAATATAGCTGTAGCTTGTAGCGAGCTATGCATTTTTCTCTATTAGCTTAAAAATATTGTTATAATAACTGAAGCTACTTTTAAAGTTATTTTTTGTACCTATTAATTTTTGTTTTCTATTTGAATTGTACCTTCTTTATTGTTTTCTATAACTGTACGATATCAAGTTATTATATAGTGTAAAATCTATTAACATATTTTATTTTTCACTTGTACTTAATCTATCCTACTTTTGTATTAAATATTAGATGAACTAAACATTGACTGTTTAGGAGTCTTCTGTTAATGTGACTGTTAATTTATTCCGATATAAATAAGAATTATAGCATAACGAATTAACAGTACTTTTGTCCATTTGCGATTTTTTATATTTATTAACAGTTATTATAATAAAGGACTGATCAACTGATCATATGACAATGGCAAATTTAATCATTCATAATAGTTGAAAAAAGTAGCTTTAAAATTTAACAGCTACTTTAATGAGAGCTTTTAACTGTAGCTTAGCTATATTTTACAAAATGTAGCTTATAGCTGTAGCTCAGCTTCTTTTTTTAAAGAATAACTGTAGCCAGAGCTAGGCAAAATCACGAACAAAAGGAATTAAATCACAATTCACAAATCAAACAAATATTTTTTGTGACAATTCACAATTCCACTTCATTTTCAAAGTGAATTAATTCACAAATCAAAGTGATTTGTGCTTTGTTTATGTGAATTATAAATCACAAGCCTTTTTGTGAATTGGGGCTTGAGGCTTGGGGCTTGGGGTTTAAATCACATTTACAAGTTAAATATTATCAATTTATTTAATATTTATTTTTTTTAAATATTAGGTGCATTATTATATACCTGACATATGTGCACAACCGAATGAAAACAGATGTATATTGAAGGTGATAATAAGTAAATAGGTATGGAATCAAAATAAAATGTTAAAACAGCGTCAGTCTCGTTATTTAATAACCACACCTCGTATGTTCAAAGGGTTCCTCAAAAAATATAATTAAATGAATGACATATGTTGACATGTTTACATTCAATCTGTTTTAAATTGTGTTGCATTATAAAAGTTTAGCTTTTAAATCTAGTATAGATGTCTTAAAAATATGAATTTTCTTTGTAAAAGTATACAAAATGGCTAGTAATTTGAAACAAAAGTTTAGTGTTACACAATGACGAATTAGTTCACAGATCACCGACAGCTACAGCCAGAAATGTGACATTTAAACGTGCACCAGCATTGCTAATCTCAATAACAAAAATAATATACTGTTGTATAATCCAAAAAGTAAAGAAACAGTTAAAAATTATTATTTATAACGCACGTATCGGTAATAAATTTTAAGTCCTTTCAATTGAATTAAGTCATTACAATTCAATTAAGCCCTTTCAATTGAATTAAACTCTTTCATTTGAATTAAACCCTTTCAATTGAATTAAGCCCTTTCATTTGAATTAAGCCCAGAGAAATGATTTAAGCCTTTTTTTAGCTCCAAAACAATTCACAAGCCCAAATAAATTTCTTTAAAGGTCTTAAGTCACAAGCCTGATTTGCGAATTTTTAAAAAAGGCTTAATTCACTTGATTTAAATCAAGAAATATGATTTAAATCAATTTATAATTCCTTTTGATTTAAATCATGCCCAGCTCTGACTGTAGCTGTAGCTTAGCTACTTTTTTTAAGTAGCTTGTCCAGTTCTGGCTAAAACACATGAATTTCGAGCCGTTTGTGAATAAAATAAATTAGAGTAGAAGCTAATAATTATGCATTATAAAAATAATATACATTACAATAACTTCGTACATATAGATATTATCAAAAAAATTGTTTGTTATTTAAATTTAGTTTTACTATATTTACTTTCAACCTTAATCTAAAGAAGATAAACATATAATTGTGTTAAATTTCGAAATCAAAATATAAACAATTCGACTACGTGAACATATCTTCTATTATTTTGAACAGCAGTTTAATCAATTAAAAATTATGTTACATTATATAAAATCATTCTCACATGTGTAAGACATTTCTCATAATGTTATGTTAGATCAAAACTTTCTACAAAAAAACTGAATTAAATTTCGTCATAACTTTAACCAGAATGTTTCTGTAGGCAGCATAAAATACTTAATTTTAGTATTACGTTTTAATGATAGCTGGATAAACCCATGAGCAATATGGGGTACAATCCGGGGTTACAAGGTATAGGGGCCTTCAAAGACAAATAAGTATTGTACCTACTGATTATTTTAGCGTCAGCTTGTAGCTAAGTAAATTTTCTTATTTTATAATCTCCATCTATACTTCTAAGCAACAGAAACTCTAAACTAAAAAGCACTTTTGTGTTTTTTTTTGCGTTCTTCAACAATAAAATATTAATGGGGACTTATGCAATTAAAATTTTTCGGTTCCCATCTAGTGAGTAAAATAGAATTTATTAATTTGTTATGTAGCGAACATAGTATGACATTACAGTTTGACGTTTATCACGTGATCCAAACGTTAAATGTCAAACAAATGTTGGGGTCTGCTGAAAGGAGAAAACGGTTGATCGACTGAGCATGGTGTCACCTCGCTCTTTCTACAAATTTGTTGTTTCACACAAAATTGTTTGGAGGGGGATCTGCTCTGGGTCTGCTGCATGTGATAATATGATAAGAATAATTGTTATAAACTCTGGTTTTGTAAAAAATAGTTATGGCCGTATTCATAAAGTTATAGATTCGTTACATAGGGAACTGTAAAATTTTTACGAACTGTTATCTACACGATTCGTTTTTGTTAAATAGTTTTATGAATACGGGCAGAAGTATGCTGTTTGTAAAGAATATAATATTTCATGTTTTTTTGTTTTTAATTTATATGTTTATAATTGATATGTAAGGTTCTGGTTTAATTATTAAAATGTTTATTAAAAATATTTTTAATAGATTGTTTTTTTTTTCGCTGATGATTTGAAACAATTTTTCAACGAAATGTTGAAAAGAAACTAGTTTATGTTTTACTACGACACAAGTTTTCGGGTCGAGTGATTACCGGACGATGCGTAGCGGAGTCTGAAAATATTACAAGAATCGAAATAGGCATGGGCGTCCACAGACATTTTTCCAGGGGGGGGAGTGCGTCGCAAAAAACTCTCAGATAGAAATACATAAATTTCTAAAATATTTTTTTTTACATAACATAAATACAAATACACATAACAAATGGATAAAAAAATATTTAAATTTGTGAAATAAATTACTAGTCTTTGTCGTCTGGGTTTGAATTGAAGAGGAAAGACAATTTTCGAACAACTCTTCCTTAAATTGACTCCATTTCTTCAATAAATTCCGATTTAGCAGTTTTACCGTTTTTATTTTCTAATATTTCGTGTCTGTGTAAACTTAAACTTAGATTACTCAATCGTTACGATAGGAAACATGTCGCTAGCTGGCCATAAGAATACTGCTGGAAATTCATTTTCAGCTTGAATTTATTATCTTCAAACTTATAATTTAATTTTTATTTTATTTATATATACATACACAGTGTGGTGGTCACGACTCTCGAACACAGGACTTTAACATGTAAAATCATATTGTTTTAAATTTCCTGCTTCCTAATTATTTAAAAGAAAAAGCTTCAAATAAAAGTATAAGGGCATAAAATACGAAATTAATTTTGCATGTTCTGTATCGGCACAAATTAGATCTAAAAATTATTGAAATTGTCTCAAAACTATCGATAGCTATGAAATTGAAACAAAATTAAACAAATGTTTGACGTTCAATCTGACAAAAACTGTCAGAATAAATTCTTTACTTATTATTTCATTTATTTTGACAAATAAAACGTTAAACATTTGTTTAATTTGGTTTCAATTTCATGCCTATCGATAGTTTTGAGGCAATTTTCCTCATTTTCAAATCTAATTTGTGTCGTTACAAAGTATGCAAAATTAATTTTGTTTATTGGTTCAGATGCAGAATTTTATGCACTAAAACTTTTAAATTATAGTTTTATATGTTAAAGTCCTATGTTCGAGAGTCGTGGTCAGCACCCTAGTTAAAATCCAGGGGGGGCGCGCGCGCCCCTCCTTGCCCCCCCTGCGGACGCCCATGGAAATAGGTAGTATTTTTAGTTAGATTGAAAATATTATTTTTTATTATCCACTTATTTAGGAAATTTCGCAGATTAAAAAGAGGTAGGTAGTTCAGTGGTATAGAGTCGGCCTGTGAATCCTGAGAACCCTGGCTCGATTCCCACAGGCAACAAACAATTTTCAACACATTACAATTACTCCTGTGGCTCCCCCTCCACTAACATCTTTGGGCGCTGTGATTTGACGGCTGGTAACCGCACTTCACATGCTAAAATATATCACTATCGAAATCTGCTTCGGCAGAGTGCCACACTCAGTAATGAATAGAAGGCATGATGATATATTTATATTTTTTATTTAAGAAGAAACAAATTGACAAAATTAATTATTTTTAATACCATGACAACTGTAGTCAAATTGCTATTTTTGAACATAAGACCAAAGAATGATTATTAAACAAATTAATAAATAAAAAAATAAAATTTAATAATTTAATATATATATATATATATATATATATATATATATATATATATATATATATATATATCATCATGCCTTCTACCTATTACTGGGCGTAGCACCCTGCCGAAGCAGATCTCGGTAAGTGATATATTTTGCGCGTGAAGAGCGATCATCAGCCATCAAATCACGGCTCCCAAGGATGTTAGTGGAGGGGAGCCACAGGGGTAGTTTAATGTGATGAAAATTGTTTGTCGGTTTTGGGAATTGAACCCAGGTTTTCGAATCCACAGTCCGACTTGGTACAACCTACCCCATATTCACAAATATCAAAACGAATAAAACATCAACAGCCCGAAGCTTATAAAAAATAGCTAATCTTGAATATTGGAATAGATCTTCTAATTCTTATTCTATATTAAAAAGGTAATCAAGTTAATTTGAATACATTTAGTTAGATGTCTGTATATATTATGTCTGCGGTGTGGTGCATTGACGAAAACCGTCACACTGGTTGAGAAACACTGCAAACACTAATGTGTTAATGAATGAATGGTTCGCACATCTCAACACGTGTTTATAAAAACATTACATGTTTTTTGTTAATTTCATGCTTTAAATTATCTTTGCTTCCGCATAATTAGAAAACTTGCTAGTTAAAAATAAGCATTTTTGTAGTAGTGTTTTTTATACCTGTGAACTATGTACGAGTACTAAAATATTATTTTATATTATTTTTTAAATCATTAATACAAAGTTAAATAAAATAAAGATGTTGAAATCTTTATTAAATTTATGATATTTGGAGGTATCGTTTTGATATTGTGTAGGCAAATTATTTCTTATTACTGAATACTGAATTATAGGCAATCGCAGCTCAGTTGATAGAACTTGGATAAAACTTGCGTCTCAAGCAAGAAATCGTGAGTTCAAATCTCGCTGTCTTCAACTTATATCAAAGAAATAAGATTGTGTCTGAGTGGTTTGAATTCCATTATAAATCGACCCCTTATACTGTAACTGGTATTAAATTCCTGTTGTTCAGAATAATAATATCAAGAAATTATAAAATATTTTTTATGTTAGGTATAATTATCTAAATTTTATTTTTTTTAAAATCGATAATTTCAATATTTTGATCATTCGATATTTTCAAACAAACGATTTTTGAAAAATCGATAACATTTATCGATCAATCGATATTTTAAAAATGTAAGCTCAACCCGATATATAATTTTTTTTAAATCTTAAATTGATCAAATGATTTCTTTTTCAGCCGTACTCGCGACCCCTCTTGAACTGCTTCGCAACCCGCAGGGGGTCACAATCCCCACTTTAAAAAACACTGTACTAGACAAATAGTAAGTTTATTTAGATTTTAGATATAAAAAGAGAAATATTTCTAAAATATTTTCTTCAAACATGATGCATTAAATTTCGTGAAATAATACCAACATAATTTTAAATATGATTAAATCTTGCCAAATAAATAAAAATGTTAGTTTCTTTTTTTTGTGATATAAAATAAATTTTACATAAACTTATAATATAATTACCTAATAGCTATTCGTATAACGTGAGAGAAAATAATACTTTACTCCAGAGGTAACATAATTTTTATATAAAAATAAAAAAATACGATATATGAATGACAGTTGCTTTAAAACAAATCATAAATAAGTTCCGTAGGGAGAAAAATAGTTACCTTTCTCCAGAAGGAGAAAATAGCCATCTTTCGACCCGCAATTATCTTTAAACTTATTTTATTTTTTATAATATTAAATTTTAAATATTGGGCGTTCATTTATTTTTGTAAAAGTAATAAAAGAAAATTCGTTGAAAATTGAGTTTAATTACTCAAAAATGCTAGACCCGATTTTAATTAAAAAATGTAGGTAATATAATTGAGAACGTAGTATTAGAAATAGTTTAATGATACAACAAAGTGGTAAATGTTAGAAATAATTTTTTTTTTAAAGCTATGAGCGTTCGCCTGGTTGAACCCAGAACTTTTCATTATATGTTCATCTGTTTCTAGTATAGTAAATTTATATTCAATTTGAAATTGCAATTTTTAATAAAATAAAAAAGCTTGGAAGTAGATTTTATCGCATATTTTTTTGAAAGTTAATTGAATTATAAAGATTATAATTGGGGTACCGCCAGGATTTGAACCTAGCACCTATGAACTCCGGTCATATGCTTTACGGTTGCCATGTGATTCAAATCTGATTTTATTTAATTTTTTTCTCTGTTTTGTTATGTGTCAGACTGTTTCGATCATTTAATTTGATTACATAAATTTTTCAGTATTTACTAAACTCATTAGCGCCCACTGTACCCACTTGAGTATAGTGAAATCAAAAGAGCACATGCCATAAATTTAAATATAAAAAACTAGATATTACATTGTTTATATACTTTTAATAGATATTATTTAATTCATAGTATTCTGTAACAAAATGTTTCTTTATTTCATACTAGGGTTGTTGATTTTTCGAATATTCGAGACTTCGATTGTTCGGATTTATTGAATCATCGAATTTAGATTCGAACTTTCGAAATTTTGAATATTTCGAATTTCCGAGTTATTCACTAACCATATTATGGGATAAAACGGCATAGCACATTAGTAAAACAACTTCAATGCATTTGTTGTACATAAATTTATGTATTATTATTTATTTATAAATAATATAAATTATAATTAAGAGAGTAGTTGTCTTAATTAAGATGCCTAATCTTACAGAGTTTTTGCAGGAGACTTCGCCGAGTTTATTATTTAATTCGTGGCGGACTTTTCGCGAATTATACGTGAGCGTGTTTAAAGATGACAGATGGCGTTAATTCAGTGGCAAAAAATTCGAAAATTCTAAATGTTCAAAAAATTCGAAGCATCGAAGTTTTTCTGACGAAGTTCAAAACATTCGAATGTTCGAACGATCAGAAATTCAAACTTCGGCGAAAATCAACGACCCTATTTCATACAAGGAGAAGGGATGAACTTGTTCGTCTGTTTATGTTCATTAATTTTTTCTTTGTTGGAACACTAAGCAAGTGTTTAGAAGACTGTATGTCATGTTTCACGAATTTTATAATTTTTGTTGTATTTTTACGGAAAATACATTTACCAAAGGCATTTTTCAGCAGATTGTTACTTTACTAGAAATATTTCAATAGATATTTAAATAAAATTATTGTTTGGTTAATCTGTCGGCATTAATGGATTAAAGTACTAATTAAATTTCGGATATTTTTTGTTTTTTTTCTAAAGTTACAAGTTCAAATTGGATAAAAGTTTATTGTGTTACAGTAGACAATATTCTGAAATATAAAGATTTTAAAAATTAAAATCGTGTTTAGTATTTCGGAGAATTCAGACTAAAAATTTTGATAACATGATCTGCATTTCCACTAAAATTCATTTGTATTACAGATTTAGCTTTTAATTTGTCTATATACATATCTACAAATCTACATATTAATATTGTTTTGCCACTACTTTTAAAAAATATCAAATTTTTTTTCTAGATTACCATATACGCTAAATAAAAACTGTGATTATTTGAAAATCGGGACAGGCAGTAATTCTAAAAATACAGATTGAAAACACACATTGAACAAAAAATTGGGACATATCCTGAAAACCGAAACGTCTGATCATCCTAGCTAAGTGTGCGATCCATCTGTTTGAATTTTCGCCAAGGCATACATCAGTTACTTAACTTAACATTGAGTATTAAACAGTACTTACTGAACAGAATAGTAAGGAGGCTAGTGTCAAGGATCACTCCCACTACAAACACGGGCAACAAATTAACGTGTATTATGAACAACACCTTCGGCCAGTTGACTTCTCTCCTCGTATCACTGCCGGGGTTCTTTTCCGACGACGACGGCATCGTTGTCACTTTCTATACACGCGAGACCGTACTGTGAATTTCTCTGTTCTGTGCACTACGCGCCGTTGCAACTAACTGACGGCCGAAGAGAACTCTCTCTTAGTGGAAGCACTGGTCGTGTTATAGCCAGGTGGGAGCAGGAAATTGTTGATGCGGTTAATAGAGGGGTATGGATGGATATTGTAGTGTAGTGTGATCAGGGATATTTAGTTTTGACTTGATTAGAACTAGAAGTAGTGCCATCATAACCATAACTGGGACTGAATTCTCGAATTCGTTCGCGAACAATTCAAATACGTGTACGTAATGTTTCTACGGTCATATTCGTAAATTAATCCAATTAAACGTATGCTTATTTTTGTATAATTCGCAAATGAGAAAAAACTATGACAACATTGAATTTGTTGTCATATAACAGGAATATATGGAGCAGGTGGCACAGTAGTATCATGTCGGCCTGTGGATCCTAAGAACCCTGGTTCGATTCTCACTGCCGATAAACATTTTTACCACATTAATACTACTCCTGTGGCTCCCCCTCCACTAACATCATTGGGTGCCGTGATTTGACGACTGATAATCACACTTCACTCGCAAAAATATATCACTTACCGAGATGTGCTTCGGCAGAGTGCCACACCCAGTAATGGGTAGAATATATATATATATATGTATATATATATATATATATATATATATATATATATATATATATATATATATGGGATGGCTAGCACAGTGGTATGAAGTCGGCCTGTGGATCCTGAGGTCCCTGGTTCGATTCCCACAGGCGACAAATTTTCATAATTTGAAAATGCTATCCCTGTGGCTCCTCCACCACTAACAAGTCTGGGGGCCGTGATTTGACGACTGGTAACCGCACTTCACGCGCAAAATATATCACTTACCGAGATCTGCTTTAGCAGAGTGCCACACCCAGTAACGGGTAGAAGGCGTGATGATATATTTATTTTTTATTTTTTTTATATATATATATATATATATATATATAATTTATAACAGGAATATTTTTGTTATTTTGTATGTGTAAACAAGTTTATAAATGAAAAATTATATAATTCAGATGTTAAATGGTAAAATTAGCGTGATTATTGCTATACATAAATGATGCGCAAATACTATCGATGTACAGAAAAAATATTCATTAATTTCTTGAATAAAACATAAAATTAAAAAAAGTTGTAATGAAAATAACAATTATCAATTATTTTTATCATAATTCGCTTCATTTTAAAAAGAATCATGGTTCAATACACCAATAACTTATGTAACTGTTACCGATTCATAAATAAATATATCATCACGCGTTTACCCATTACTGGGTGTGGCACTCTGTCATTACAGATCTCGATAAGTAATATATTTTTCGCGTGAAGTATAATAACTTGTCAAACAAAAAATTTAAATTTATGAATAAATTACTAGTCTATGTCGTCTGGATTTTAATTGAAGAGGAAGAACAATATTCGAATAACTCTTCCATAAATTGACACGATTTCTTCAATAAATTCCGATTTAGCAGTTTTACCGTTTTTATTTTCTAATATTTTGTGTCTGTGAATACTTAATACACTTAGATTACTCAATCGTTACGATAGGGAACACGTCGCTAGCTGGCCATAAGAATACTGCTGGAAATTTAGTTTCAGCTTGAATTCATTATATTTAAACTTATAATATAATTTTTATTTAATTTATATATATATACATATACAGGATGGTGACCGCGACTCTCGAACATAGGACTCTAACATGTAAAATCATATTGTGTTAATTTCCTGCTTCCCTAATTATTTAAAACCAAAAAGCTTCAAATAAAAGTTTTAGGGCATAACATACGAAATTAATTTTGCATACTTTGTAACGGCACAAATTAGATCTGAAAATGACTAAAATTGTCTCAAAACTATCGATAGCTATGAAATTGAAACAAAATTAAACAAATGTTTGACGTTCACTCTGTCAAAACTGACAAAATAAATTCTTTATTTATTATTTCATTTATTTTGACAGATAAAACGTCATATATTTGTTTAATTTTGTTTCAACTTCATACCTACTGATAGTTTTGTGTCGTTCCAAAGTATGTAAAATTAATTTTGTTTATTGGCTCAGATGTAGAATTTTATGCCCTAAGGGCCAAATTCAGAGTCGTCACTCACACTCATCTCATCCTCACCTCACTCTCAAAACCCGAAGTAACTAAGGCAACTAACTCAAGAATTTGCATAATTTGAGTTAGTTGCCTTAGTTACTTCGAATTTGAGAGTGAGGTGAGGATGAGATGAGTGTGAGTGACGACTCTGAATTTGGCCCTAAAACTTTAATTTCAAGCTTTTTTGCTTAAAATATTTAGGGAAGCAGGAAATTACAAAATTATAATTTTACATATTAAAGTCTTATGTTCGAGAGTCGTGGTCACCACCCTAGTTAATAACCAGGGGGAGGGGGTATGCGCCCCTGCTTGTTCCCCCCTGCGGACGCCCATGATTCCAACATATTTTTATTTATGCAATATTAATTATTTAATTTATTTAGTGGAATTTAAACATATTTAGTGTCAAGTTAATATTGCTCTATTAAATAGAATGATCTTACTGATTTTTTAATGCATTTAAATCAAAATGACCAGATTTATTTTATAGTGTCTTGAAGTAGGGACTAGGGGATACAATATTTTGTAAAAATTCAAAGTTTAACTTTTGACTGAAAATAGTTATTATAGATATATTGTTTGTATAACTATATATCTGTGAATGTACTTTAACTACTAGTGATAGGTTATTATAGCATAGACGTCTATGATAATGACTCCTTAGAGAGTTAATTGTACTAGGAATTGGAAAATCATTTGTAATGTTTGAGTTGAATTTTCTTTTATTCCTATTATCAGAGAGAAAATGTCAGGAACGGCATTATTTGATGATTTATGTACATCATTATCATTCTACCCATTACTGGGTGTGACACTTTGCCATAGCAGATCTCGGTAAGTGATATATTTTACGCGTGAAGTGAATAATAAACAATAAAGTTTATACTTATGACGTTCGCCTGTCACACTCTTGACAGTAGCACAGCACCCTGTGCAATAAACAATAATAATATAAAAAAATCTGGTGTGGTCACCACACGACTTTCTTATACACAGCATATTTCATATTAAAAACGCTGAATTGAACACTTATGACTTGCTCCTTACGTTTGACAATTATTATTTGACATATGAATCTTAAACATGTTTTTGTTTTTTGTTTCTATTGCTACTATGATTATTGAAATATATTATTAAATATATAAATTAGTTTTTCTCAAAATTAGACGCATATACAGGAAAATTACAAATAACATTTTATGTTCCAAATATTTTTGCTAACATCTTTTATTTGAAACTTTTTTTCGTAACTGATTCCATTTTTGAAATAAATGGAATTTATTGTTTTGTGTGTCCAGTAAACTTCCTCTTCCGGTTTTTCAATTTCATTCAAAATCAACTCAGCTCTTCGTATTTTCATGAAACTTATAATTACCAAGTTTCGTTAACAAATCTTATCTCGTTCATGAGATATTGCACGACCGGACACACATCCATCCATCCATCCATCCATACACACACACACACACACACACACACACACACACACAGACATCATTGAGAAAATGATCGAAACAGATTCAGTGGACCTCAAAACATGTATTTCCGCGAAAATCTCGTCAACGATTTTTTTCACGATTCCAGTACTTCCTTATACGTAGTATAAGAAAGTAAAAATCTGGTGTGGGCACCACAGCATATTTAATATTTAGAATATATGAATGTTATATAATATTATTAAACAAGTAATTTAGATTTTCAGTTTCATATTCACTTTATTTTCACTTTTTTCATGTTCTTTGTAGTCATTATCTTCTCTTTTTCTTTTTAAATTTTAATTCCGAATATTATTTTCTTTTTCTCTGTATTCATTTTGCATCCTTTTAGTTTGATTGTATCATTTTTTTAATAAATTTTGGGATTTTACTAATTTATTTTTAATTTCCATTACAGATAATCTACTTCCTAACAAAATTTTATATAAATAAACTTATATTAATAGAAATATAAATATAAAATTACTTACTATTTGATCAATGAAATTTATATAGTATTAAAAACGCTGAATTGAACACTTATGACTTGCTCCTTGCGTTTGACAATTATTATTTGACATATAAATGTTAAACATGTTTATGTTTTTTGTTTCTATTGCTTCTATGATAATTGGAATATATTATTAAATATATAAATTAGTTTTCCTCAAAATTAGACGCATATACAGGAAAATTGCAATTAACATTTTATGTTCCAGATATTTTTGCTAACATCTTTTATTTGAAACTTTTTTTCCTAACTGATTCCATTTTTGAAATAAATGGAATTTATTGTTTTGTGTGACCAGTAAACTTCCTCTTCCGGTTTTTCAATTTCATTCAAAATCAACTCCGTTCTTCATATTTTCATGAAACTTATAATTACCACATTTCGTTAAGAAATCTTATCTTGTTCATGAGATATTGCACACTCGGACATATATCCATCCATCCATCCATCCACACACACACACACAGACATCATTGAGAAAATGATCAAAACGGATTCAGTGGATCTCAAAACACGTATTTCCGCGAAAATCTCGGCAACGATTTTTTTCACGATTCCAATACTTCCTTATACTGTGTATAAGAAAGTAAAAAAAACCAATATCGGACGACAATGAATTTGGATACGACCATAGCGAAACCTACCCAGCAACCTCTATAAATTTACGATGTGTTTAAACGATAACGTCATTCTAACTTATTAATTTAAACCGCCATGTGGATCCATGTTGTTTAGCGGTGTGCACAGTGACGTAGGCTGTATTTGTTTGGGAACTTTGGGTTCAACGTTGAACTCATCTAGAACTAACTCGTGTTACTTCCAAATAAATGATGCATCTAGTGTCAGTTTTAAAAATTAGCGATATATTCAAAATCTGAATGCACGTTCTAAGGCAGTATTTATTTGGGATTTTTAAAGTAACCCATTTATTTAAAAAATGGAATCAGTTACGAAAAAACGTTTCAAATAAAAGATGTTAGCAAAAATATGTGGAACATAAAATGTTATTTGCAATTTTCCTGTACATGTCAATTAAACAAAAATACCAAATAAATACGGCCTATGTCAGTTAAAATAGTATTCGTTATATACTTGGTTGAATAAAGTTAATTTGCATTCTTATTCTTTGTTAATGTATATTAAAACGTGGTCTATATGGCAGTATAATAATGATCCATGACCTTTTAAGAACAGACTTTTGTATAGATAAACCTTGATACTTAACTCATTTTCAACAGAACCTTGTTGTCTGAAATTATTTCATTGTCATGAAAACGGTTAATGCCTTATTATTTCATTACCTTGTTGGTTTGGTGAATCGAAGCAATTCATCTTTGTGACCGTTTGTTTGTAGAAATGGCCGATGTGTAGATAATAATTTAAAATTATATATTCGTACATATTCATGGCAAGTTATATCAGCAAACAATGGTGTCAAAAAGTCAATTCTTTATTGTTTATTCAAGGCATTGTGACTAGTCAAATTTAATGAAATAACAAATAAATTAAACAGTTGTGCGGAGTTTCAGCACCAATTAAATTTTAAAACTCCGGCAAGTTAATCAGGAAATGAAATTTATTATGTAACAGGCTGGTTTTAAGGCAAACATTGTTGCATCCCCGAAAATACCACTTTTCACACCGCTCAAAAACATAGCGTCTGTTTTTGAGCGATAGCTTCAATGATGTCACGCACGCGTCCTCGGCTGGTCAAGATGTTACCTAAAACGCATCCGTTCCCGCTTTTCACGCGAATTTAGTTATTGTATATTAGTTTACGCTTTAGCTTGTATTTTGTTTTAGTACTTTAATTAGTCTGTAAAATTTTGCTAATAAAGTTATGTGTTTTATTGTACGTATTATTAATAATAATTAACAATCGTTTTAATCGCCATCTAGAATCAAATACCGTTCTCGATGTACTGACCCCCTCTTGTATTACAATTATCGAAGGTAATATATCGATAGCTAGGTTTATTATCGATATATCGAAAAGTTTCACGAAAATTAATTTGTCTGGAAATTTTTTATAAGATGAATTTGGGCATTTATAATCTGATAATATCTGATAAATTTATATTTTGTTATATTTGTCAAAATTTATTCGAATGAAAAATTGCCATATATATATGGGGCAATATTTAATAAATAAGAAAAAATAGGAAAAAATTTTCCATCACTTGTCTCATAATTCCACAGAGGTTTTACAGCACGTTTGCATCAACTTCTCAGGTCATCAACAAACGGCTGGTCAGTTCAGCTTTAACCATAGACGCTGAACTGACCAGCCGTTTGTTGATGACCTGAGAAGTTGATGCAAACGTGCTGTAAAACCTCTGTGGAATTATGAGACAAGTGATGGAAAATTTTTTCCTATTTTTTCTTATTTATTAAGACTCAATTCCACATCGCAATAGACATTTTGTCTTTTGTTTTATGGGGCAATATTTGTCAAACCAGCCACCCCCCGCGTACATTGCAATTTTAGACATAAAAGGTCTCTAAAGGGCTCAAAATTTTCCTTGGACTATCTATTTTTTGATGCCGTGTGGTGTTTTTTGAAATTCCAAAATGGCGGCCTAAAAATAGTCCATGTATCAGGAGCAGACATAAAAAAATTCACTAATGTCCCAAAAAAATTCGCAAGTAAGATGGGTAATTGATTTTAAACTTATTGCTTAAGAGTTTTTGAGTCACTAATTACGAATATATTATCAAAATTTCAGAATTTCAAAATGGCGGTTATAAAATGGCGACAACAAATATAAAAACACTTGAAAACTATAGAATTTATCTAAAATTTGTTACTCAGGGGTTTTTGGAGTCGCTGATTATGAATTCATTATCAAAATAATTTTGGTTTATTTTGATAATGAATTCATAATCAGCGACTCCAAAAACCCCTGAGGTAACAAATTTTAGATAAATTCTGTAGTTTTCAAGTATTTTTATATTTGTAGTCGCTATTTTATAATCGCCATGTTGAAATTCTGAAATTTTGATAACAGATTCGTAATTAGTGACTCAAAAACTCTTAAGCAATAAGTTTAAAATCAATTACCCATCTTATTTGCGATTTTTCTTGGGACATTAGTGAATTTTTTTATGTCTGCTCCTGATACATGGACTATTTTTAGGCCGCCATTTTGGAATTTCAAAAAGCACCACACGGCATCAAAAAATAGATAGTCTAAAAAAAATGTTGTCGTCAAACATTTTCATCCAAACAAACCACCCTCACTTCAACCACATTCATAGATCACTCCATATAAACTCATTAATTTATTACACTCGAAATCATTATCACACAACAATCCTTCAATCACATCATTCCTATCCATTTATCATTCATTTTCTTTCTTCAACGTACATAACATATGCATAAAACATCTCAAATTACTCACGTTTACTCCTAACAACGAATATAATAATGAAACTAACAACGAATCTACAAGATTAGAAAAGATGAAAGCGATAGTCCACACAATGCAGTAACTGAAAATGAAACAAAAAGATAAGAAAGGGAGGGAGCATCACCCTGCGCTTGTTTTTGAAAGTGAATTTCACACAATTGCAGTGGAACATTCATATATATATATATATATATATATATAGATATAGAACGGCCATGTTGCCTCATATTGAAGCTTGGCAAAAGCGTGGAAAGTTTAACATTTCATGTGATTGAACAACTCTGTAAACCGTAACAAATTGATTGATACGATTTAAAAAAATTACTTACAACATACATATGTATGGACCATGCATGTATATATATATATATATATATATATATATATATATATACACATGCATGGTCCATACATATGTATGTTGTAAGTAATTTATATATATATATATATATATATATATATATATATATATATATATATATATATATATATATATATATATATATATATATATATATATATATATATACATATTTATTTATTTATGTATAAAAATTTGTTACCGACAAAAAAGAAATGGCGGGTGTAAACAGTACCATTTGACAGGTGACAGCTTGAAATCCTAACCAATGATTCATCAATGGAAATACAAGAAATCAGTTGCACCCGCCTTAAAATTGTACACGTTAGGAAATGCGTAATGACCGGGATATTTGCGGGATGTACGATTCCGCAAATATCCAGGTCGTTACGCGAAATGAGCCAATTCCTAACTGGTTACGTATATAGCTAATAACGCATGTATCGATAGCAAATATAATTTCTATTCAATACTCTTTTATTAGATTTAAGTTTTTTTTACGTTTGATGACGTAAATTAATCCCATATAGAGAAATTGCACTGTTTGCACTTAAATGTTAATGATTGCTTAAATGAAAAATATTGAATCAAATATTTATTTGACGACAATGATAAATTCCTCATTTGACAGTTCATTTCGATATGATATTTTTTATTTAAGGAACACTTAAAATTTAAGTAATAGTGGTGCAACTGGGTATTAAACATTTCTATTCTATTACAAATGTTGCAATACAAATCATATAATCATAGGCGCCCGCAGACTTTTTTTCAGAGTGGGTCGAAGTTTTTTTTATAAATAGGTTGATTATAGACTATTAAAAATAAGAAAATATTTTTATTATAGGCTTTTTAATACATGTTCTTAATAATGGAATTACATTTTTAATAAAACACGAAACAGCTACTTCTTACTTAAATGTACATAAACTAAATATAAAATAATAATAATGTAATAAATCCTTATTGACTCCAGTCAATTTATTGTTTAAAAAACTTGTCTAACTTTATCAATAACTTTCTGAACTAATATGTTAAATTTTCTTTAATTTCTTTGCTATAGACGCTCAATAAACAAAGACCATTTAAACGATCTTCTGTCATTGGCCGTATTTATTTGGGATTTTTAAAGTAACCTGGTAGGTTACTTGGCACACTTTAAGTAACCTGGAACTAACCTTAAACTGACCCTACTGCCCCAGCTATTTTAGCGGGTTGGTAGATTCAACCCGTTTACTATCTCTTTCTAATCAACTTGTGTTCCTTGTTATTCGTGGCGGCATCGCGATTTGTAATAGTATAGAGAGGTTAGGAGTTATTTTTATGAAAAACGTAAGTAATTTTATAATAATATTTTGAAAAAATATACTAAACTATTATTTATGCAAATGATGGAAGAGCAATATGCATTATGTGCTTCTTGCAATAAGTCACAGAGGATAATATTACGACACATTATTGCGACTCCGAAATTCATTATTTTGATAGTGCTGATGACAAGATTATAAAAAAAAAACAGACCCTGACGTTATTTGCTTTTTGACTACATATAAAAAATATAAAGATGACTCAAAACATCCAATTAAAAGCGCAATTTAACACAAACAAAACTAAGCAGATGTCGCTTCGAACATGCATTCAGATTTTAAATTTACCGCCAGTGTTTACAACTGACATTAGATGCATCATTTATTTGGAAGTAACACGGGTTAGTTCTAGGTCAGTTCAGGGTTGGATCAAAATTTCCGAAGCAAATACGGCCATTGTTTTAACTCTTCTGAGAGTGCTGGAGACCTATTCTAATTTGTTGGCGACTAGATTTAGCGACTATTTGACGTCATAGTTGGCGACTTTGATACTGGCGCCATCTGTTGGTATAGTTAAAAAGTACAGTCCTGAAGTCATTGTAGGCGACTGGTCGCTTACGGAGTCGCGTATGCAGGCGACTAGTACAAGGCTGTTGCAAAGTGTCATGGCGTCAGTCGCTTAGCATTTTTTGGTTCATTTGTTTTGAAGTGTAGAAAAGTTTTATATTTTATGTGCACTTTATATTATAATAATATGTAAATACGAGTAGGATCTGCCAATTGTTGAACAAAATCCAGCTGCAGATGTACATTGCCGATAATTAGGACAACAATATCGTCGTGTATACATTAATAATAATTTTTAATGTAACAATGTTTATTTAAGATTTTGTTAAAATTTATATTATTTATTTTAAAAATATTACTAATTGCTTGAAAATTACTATAAATTCCGTCAATTTGTGATATGTCAAGTTTAAGCAATAACATACAAATATTTGAGTTTAACAAAGAAAAACAAATATCAACAAGTGGCTGTCAGAAATTATAAGTACCAACACAAAATACTCCGTAGTTCCGATTAATACCAACGTAAGAAATTAAAATCCCTATGATATTGATTGCACCGTGACGTCATTGACTTAGCAACTGAAACTAGTCGCCAAGCAGTCGCTAAGAATTAGATTAGGTCTCCTGAAACGTCTTTCTATCAGGAAAAGTAAATCCAATAATAATTGCTTGCTTTATTGTTGGAAAAAAGGTTGCGTGGTTAAATAATTGAATACAATCACAATCTGTTATTTCTTGAAGAGTTTTAGTTTGCCTTCTATTGCACCACATTGTATACCAAATTTGACTTTCGGCAACAAAATTTTCAATATTATAAGTTTCATTAATTTTCATTACCATTTGTTTAAAACTTTCACTACTTTCATAAACAAAAAATAATTGTTAATTCAAAGTCATAGATGTTATGGTGCAAGTAGTAGTGTAACAAAGTGGTTTTGAGTCGACTGTAGATATCCTGTTGGTTTGCTTCCCGGTTTTGTGCGATAAGATTCTGAAGGAAAATCTTATCGTGACAACGAATATGTGCGGTTATCTGCAGTCGTCAGCCATCGTTGCACCCCCTAAAATACCACCCTTCACCCCGCTCAAAAACATAGCGTCTGTTTTTGTGCGGTAGCGTCAGTGATGACACGTTCGCGTCTTCGGCTGGTCAAGATGTGACCAGAACGCATCCGCTCCCGCTTTTCGCGCGGATATTTAGTATTTTACGCTTTAGCTTGTATTTTATTGTATTACTCATTAGTCTATTAAGTTTGTTAATTAATAAAGTTATCTGTGTTTTGTTATTGTGTGCGTATTATTATTAACCAAATAATTATCACTTCGCGCTTCCGGTTTAATTACGGTTTGAAGAATCGCCAACTAGAGAAACGATACGCACTCGCGATGTACAGCTACCCGTCGTGTTACAGTAGTACTGGTACTCATCACTGACACAGCTGCAGTATTCGCAGTGGTACTGATTGTTGATGACTGACTTGTGCTTGCACGGGAATCATCGGAAACTTTTTATTTTTTGAAATAATTACGAATATCCATATTCCTTTTCCTTACCTTAAAAATATATATATAATAAAGCGTCAAAGCGATATAGTTTATTTAAATTTATAATTTAGGGAAAAATATCCACTTACCTTTCAATCAGTATGAACAAGAATTGGGCCGGCCCGTATTGGCGAAAAAATACATAGTGGCTGACATCTGGTGGCAAAATTTGAAAGGTCCCTAATTGGGAAAACAAAGCGTTGTTTACATTGCAAGAGATAGGAGATTTGAACAGAAAAATGAGCAAATCTAAGAGATTTTGCTCAGTTCCTCAATGTAATAATTATATTAGCGAAAAAATATCTTTGCATTATTTTCCCAAAGACTTAAAAATCCGACATGCATGGGTTCATGCATTAAAAATAGGAAAACCAGTAAGTAAGTACATGAATGTATGTTCTGAACATTTCAGTCCTACAGATTTTGTATCACCGGGTATGTAATTGTGAACATGTGTAATTAATTGTTTGTTATTGTTATTATTACATATATTTTTAAAAGGATATCGTTCAAAGCTGATGAAGAAAAAAATTAAAACCTGATGCTGTTCCAACCAAAAAATTACCAGTAGGTAGTTTTCCGAATCAAAAGAAAAGTTCAAGCAGAGATGATAGAACAATAAAGCGGAATATTAACAAGTAAATACCGAATATAGAGTTAGAAAATTGTTCGATGTTAGTAATTTTCATATATTTGCAGAACAGTATCAAACTTAAAAGCGGATTTAGTGACGGAAACAAGCACGGCACAAAGAATGGAGCTTTCCTCCATTGTAGAAACAGATATTTCCTCACAGCCATCATGTTCCTAAATATCACTGGAGTCAGTGCCTGACAAAATATCCGCCATCAGATGTGATAATGTCAAATTAATTTAGGGATATGTGATATGAAAGAGACTTTAATTAACTGTTTATTCCAATCAACATGTATGCATATACGCGAATAAATATTAAACATTTGTGAAAATAGAACACTGCATGCAAATAGCATCTTCAACATGGAAGTTGCACAATAAAAATATAAAAGAAAGAACATTATTAGTTTTCGTAAAGTTAAAAACTGATTTATCTTTCAGAGTTTTGGCTGTTATGTTTAAAATTTTATTTACAACAGCTCAAAATTACTTGCACGATACAATAAACATAATGGGGCAATGGTATTTCCATACTCAAAACGAATAAAAAGTCCAAACTTTATAATAAAAACGAAACTAAAACACCAAACAACACGTCGAATACATACAAAGCAATGGCGGTATCTGGTTTGTTTTCCCAATTAGAGTGCGCGACGACAGTGCCACCTATAGTTGAGTTTTTTCGCGAATTGCCAACAAAATTTGACAGCGACACAAGCACATATAAAAATTGTAAAAGTAAGGTTAGTGAGTGCGTCTGGTATTCACCAACTCATTTACCTCCTGCCATCTATTAATTAGAAGAAAAATTGGAATTCAATGTTAATTAACGGTAGAGTCGCCTATCAATACTCATTCCAGCTATTTCTAATAACATTTAGTAATTAATTTTGGTTTTGATTACAAAAATATTGTATCACTTCATTTCACAAAAAAAAAATATGTAAAAAAATTATACTCCAGAAATGAAAGGGGGGTCAGTCGACCCAATGGACCCCCTTGCGAGCGCCTATGCATATGATGTAAATATAATCGCAAAGTCAAAAAATAAGCGAGATATTTTATTCGTTCGACCAGCGATCCTGTATATCCAATTATTTTTAATCAATTAGTATGACATATAAATCGACAAAACTCATACATTTATCAATTTTAATCATTTATGCTTTTACGCAATATTGCCATTTTTTGTAAGAGTCGAACAATAAAAATTAATTTCAATTCAGAATATGTATTTAAATGTATTTTTGTACGTAGTTTGGTGACCTATGCGTTCATTAAAAAATCACTATAGAAATGGAAGGATACGTCCACTCATCAATATTTATATCATTACATTATTAGTATTCTCGTTCCGTTTTCATTGAACTTTGTCAAATAAATGCAAATAGACGTAATGACTTTACTATATACCTACTTAAACTTAAATAAAATAGCACATGACTTTATGTACGTCAAACATAGTACTAAAATTTACATAGTGCTTCTGTTCAAACATATATTTACATAGTAAATAGAAAATAGCAATATTGATGTTAGAAATAAGAATAATTTAATAATAATAAATACGTTATTGACAAGAGGAAAATATTCTATTTTAAATAAGAGTACCTGAATGAACTATACTCTGTTCATTGAAACTTTGCAGCGTTAGCCGCGATAGGGAACAAAATGCCTGATGGTGATTGATGCAGACGAATTGAAACTAGTGAAATTTTTTTTTTAAAGAAACAAGATGAACTGTTAAATATGTAATGAAATATTGCTCTCAAAAGTATCATTTGATATTTATAATTTATGTGATTAATGTGAAATCAGTGCAAATGGTCATGAATGAACTATTGTTTATTTTATTTGTGAATTATCGACGACTAATTTTAATATTAGAATCAAACCTGTTGGTTAATGGCCAAAATATTCCCTTAGCCTTCAAAGACATTTATATTTGTTGAAATTAATATTTTTTGTTCCATCATGGCTAAACAGCTTTATAATATCCGATACGAGATTGTTGTTGGCGAAAGTGAGGCTGCCACAGACCCAGCCTCTGAACTTATTGAAAATGTGGCATTTTAAATGAAGAGTTATACATTAAAAAATGGGAACAAAAAGAAATATCTCATATTAGTAATAGAGCTAGTTGACAGACCATGATCAACAAGAGCGTCGGGCCTCGATTTTACAAACATTCGCGACATAAAAAAAAATTACTAAACCGGGATTTATAGTTTACAACGTACAACATAGCATCGCATAATATAACATAAGAGATTTTTTAAGGTTTTATAGTTTCGATTTTTTTTGTTTTTTTTTGCATAAAAATGATTTTCAACTATATTCATAGTGTTAGATTATTACCATATTCGGTGTTATTTTGACAGTTATAATTTTGATCGTGCTCGAAAATGGATGACGGAGATTTTATGATAGTAGCTGCTGTTAACAAAGAAATTAAGGAACAAACTAGATAAAAGAGTAAAACCCAAATAATAAACCAAAATTATTAAATTCTTGACACATTTAAACAAATAATTGTCAGAGAGATTTTGATAATGACCGAGGATTCTCGAAAGAACATAGCGTAGCATAAGAAATTAAATTTGGTCATTTCTCATGTCGTGCTATGTAAATGAACTATAAAGTGGTATATGAACTGTGTGTATTTATATTTTTGTTATGTTATGCTATGCTATGCTATGCTATGTAAACTATAAATCCAGCTTTACAGTTCGAGGTTGGTTAGCTATTTTTACAATACGTGCGCAAAATAGATATAAAAGAAAAATCGATTTTAAAATTAACAGCTGTTAAATTGTTGTCAAGATAAACAGGACCTTGATCTATAATATTTACTTACTGTTCACGGTGGATGGTAAGTAAATATTATAACCCTGATGTAACTATGGAAACCAGTGTGCAATGAAAGTTTCACTAACTGTGTTTAAATTTGATCATTAATAGATAACTTACAGTACTAGTATTGTAAAAATGTTATTTTGAATGATGCGAGTACAAAAAATAAATAATCACATTACAACACATAAAAAATCGTCCTCTGCGGCAAATAAAACCTCAAATGTCATAGACAAGGAAAGAAAAGACAAACATGACAAATTCCTTTCAACATTTTTATTTAACATCATTGATATCTCAATTTTTTTGCCATATTTACGAGTATATTATGTTGCATATGTATTAATATAATTTAATTTCCCTTCCTTGGCCGTTCAGTTACTAAAAAAATATGATTTTCAACAGATGCAGATTATTTTTCAAAAATTCAATCGTTTATTATTTACACTCTTTGAATGAAACAAGTTAAGTACCACTGAAAGAAACTTGTGATGTCGTAACTAGAATACAAAACTTCAAAAAATCATGTCTCTTGTAATATAAGGAATTGAAAATCTATAATAAAAAAAATAGAATAGATATAGAATCCCATTTTTAATATAACAAGTCTCCAAAACAATAAAGCAATGTATGTTTTGTCTTAAACTAAAGTCTAATTCGTCATCTAGGCACCTAGGATGCAAGATTTCTGTATTAAATTTTTAAATTTTTGCCGTTTATGCAGGTGTAAAGTTAAACTTAAGTAATTATAAACTATTAATTGATAATATATTTTTTTAATATTCAAGTATATACTCCTCGAAATATGTTCTTTATACTATTTTTTCTATCGAGGTAATTTTATAATTCTGTTAGATTTTTAAAAACTGCGACTTGTCGAAAATATAAGTTGGTGTTTTGAATTTTACCTGATTCTAGCATATTCTGTTAGTAATAACACCGACAATTTACAATTTTGAGGTTATATGTCATTCATCTGTCAGATTTAAGAGCATTCATACCACTCCTACAAAATAAAAAGCGCCAAAAACAGTGCGCTTATAGATCTCCTTAGCAACGTGTTTACAGTGCGTTTATAGACCTATAAGAGCACCTACATTCGCTAAAAAATCAACTATTCGCTTTCAACCACAAAGGAAATAAACGCCGGTATGCCACAAGGGTCAGTACTAGGCCCAATCCTCTTCAATATCTACAACTCAGATATTCCCAACATCCAAAACTGCGAAATAGCAATGTACGCAGACGACACTGCCATAATAAGTAAAAAACCAAGACCTAAAGCTAGCAATTGAAAACCTTCAGAACTATGTTAATCAAATGACAATATGGTACAAAAAGTGGTGCATAACATTAAATTCAGACAAATGCGAAGCCAAACTATTTACCCTCCGAAGACAACGTCCAGGAACTAATCTCATTATACGAGGGCAGGGTGAAAAGTCTCTGAAAAATGAAACAAGAAATGATTTATTTGGTCAAAACATATTTTATTTCTCAAAATAATCTCCTTGTAGCTCGCTTCGATCCCTTCCAAATAATATGATTTTGGTAATACTTCAAAATAGGCGTTTGTCTCAGCGATGACCTCATCGTTGGAGCCAAATCTCTTTCCGCCGAGCCATTTCTTCAAGTTTGGAAATAGATAAAAATGGCAGGGGGCCAAAAAGTCCTTCTTATTGCGCTTGAACATCGCCAAACACTCCTTTGAACTTATCACACGGTCGCGCTTGTTGTCAACAGAGAGCAAATGCGGCACCCATCTGGCAGATAGTTTTCTCATATCCAAAAATTTATGTAAAATGTCCCGTACCCGTTCGCTTGAGATGCTTATAGCCTCAGCATCTCGTGCACTTTAACTCGCCGATCGTCCAATATCATATCATGGATTTTATCGACGATTTCTGGCGTTGTAACCTCAATTGGACGACCAGAACGTTCGGCGTCCTTTGTGGTCATACTACCACAACGAAAATCAGTAAACCACTTGTGAATCGTTCAATAGATGGTGAGGAGTCCCCATAATGTTTAACAAGCGATGCTTTGGTTTGCGTAATGTTTTTTCACGCAAGAAATAATGTTTAATCAAGACGCGAAATTCACTTTTTCCCATGTTTTCAAAAATATTCAAGGTTGCTTGCTTTCGATGAGTGTCAAAACAGAACTGAATTACATCAGTCTGAAAATTTTAATGCGTTCTAGTTAAATATGGTACATCACAAATGTCACATGAGATTTGCGATTGTGGCGCCATCTTTTTTATTTTTTAAGGAGTTTTCACCCTGCCCTCGTAGATGAAAAAAAAATTCCGTGGAATCCCGATAATGACACAATAAGATACTTGGGCATGTATCTAGATAAACGGCTTAGTTGGAAACATCATATAGAAATAAAGCTAAAGCAATGCTATAAGAGACTGGGAATGCTGTACCCACTATTGAATAGAAAATCAACATTAAAAAAGGACTGTGCACTGCTAATATGTAAAACAATACTAACAGGTCTATTCTGTAAAATATTTTTATAACAGATCGTTATTATAACGATTTTCGTTATATTTGATTTCGTTATCACATTGTAACGATATTCGTTATTTTTCTATTCTGTAACATCGTTCGTTATTAGATAATCGTTATAATTTTGTCTAACGAATTCGTTATTATTTTTGACACATGAATTTATGTTGGCAATTATATCTATTATAATTTGATAACATCATGTGTATTATTTTATTCAAATGACAGCAGTGTTTATTTGTTATCATAGCAACCATAGATGAGAATCTGTCAAAATTAATAAAACCGGCAGCTAATAAATATAAAAGTTGCAGTACGTAATATTATAAATAGTTCAAACATTTTTGTGGAACTTTGACAAGTGTAGGAATTTTTTTCCCTATTTTTCTTATTTATTAAAACTCAGTTCCACATCGCAATTGACATTTTGTCTTTGTATTATTTATGTAGTACCTAATATATTGAAAAAATGGAGAAAAACCATAGCACGAGAAAAACTACAAGGGAGCAATATAAATCCTATGTAGATTTTTTCGAAACTGGGTATCTGAAAACAGACCCTTGGTGCCTTTGAAAAGAAACAACAACAATAGTATAATTAAAACGTCAACTTTCATATTCTAGTGATACTACATCAACAAAGTGAAAACTGTCAAAAAAACAATAAATTATTTTGTAATAAATGATATTTACAAATTTTATATGTTCGATGTTCATTTATCATAAAAGCTAAATAGCAAATATTTGATGATATAAAGTAAAGATAAATTTATACTTTATACCTAGACATTTTAATGCGAAATGAGTAATTAATTCTAAAATCTACAGAGTGATCAAAATGAGTTGTTACAGTTGGCAATATAATTCCGGAGATCTTTTTAATCCACAGTTGGCACAACGCTAGATAAAGGAGGAAATACTATTTGACATGTCTAATAAATATAAATAGGTTATGTCAGGAATCTGACAGCTAATAGAATTTTGACTTTTTAGGTAATAGAAATACTTTAGAAATAAATGTAATAATAAATGTACTCAAATTTAAATTTTCAAATGTCATTGTCAACAGCAGGAAATGAATTTATATATCAGGCTTACCAATTTCAAGTATTTTTTTATTGCCAACTGTAACAATTGCTTTTGATCACTGTAGAAATTGTGGATCGATAAACAGATTTTTTATTGACTTAAAAAATAAGGTAATCTGAGTTGAAAATATTATCTTACCTAAAATCCAGCTTTTTTAATATACGTTTGTAAACAACAGATGCCAATAAATTTGTGTATTCAAAAATTAAACAAAAAACATCTTCTCTATTTTCCTTATACCCAAGTCGGGTGTCGGTTTTTCTTTCCATGAGGTTAAGTTTTTATCAACAACAAAAAATTAAATAAATATATCATCACGTCTTTTAAGCATTACTGGATGTGGTACCCTGTCGTAGCGGATCTCTCCAAATGCATATATATGTGCGTAAATTTCGGTTGCTATAAGTCAAATCACGCTCTCCAAAGATGTTAGTAGAGGAAGAGTCATAATATGGTGAGAATCAGTTTGTACAGACCGATCCGTTACCACTGAGCTATACCCTGCAATACAAAATTTATAGAAAATGGTTATTTTCTTTTGATCTCCAAGGCAGGTCCTTTAAGATCCTTTCGCGGATTACTGAAGGTTCTCAGACCTCCGATTAAGAATCATTGCTGATGGTAATCCAGTTTTCAGAAACAATTTCGTGATGGAATGTAGTATTACGTCACTTTTCTCTTATAATGTCTGGAGGAGTAGCCTTGCATCGGACTGCATGTCGTCGAGTCTGAATAAATGAACTTGAGCAACGTTCTCATCATGGGCGTTCACAGACATTTTTTCAGATGTGGGGAGGGGTCACAAAAAAATCTCAAATATACATAAATTTCTAAAATATATTTTTTTTTCTACATAACATAAATACAAATACATCTAACAAATAGACAAAAAAATATTGAAAGTTGTGAAATAAATTATTATTCTTTGTCATCAGGGGTTTGAATTGAAGAGAAAGGACAATCTTCGAATATCTCTTCCCTAAATTGACACCACTTCTTCAATAAATTTCGACTTAGCAGTTTTACCGTTCTTATCTTCTAATATTTTGTCTTTGTGAATACTTAATAAATTTAGATTACTCAATCGTTACGAAAAGGAAAATGTCGTTAGCTGGCCATAAGAATACTGCTGAAAATTTAGTGTCAGCTTGGATTTATTATCTTTAAACTTATCATTTAATTTTTTATTTTATATATAAAGGGTCTTTATTTTTATATTACAGATAGGGGAAACAATGTTACATTTTTACATGTTAATTTGCCTTAAGAAGACTTAGGATGCCGAAGAAAAAAATCTGGTGTGGTCACTACACGACTTTCTTATACACAGCATATTTAATATTTAGAATATATGAATGTTATATAATATTATTAAACATGTAATTTAGATTTTCAATAATTCAGCATTTATCTGTTTGAAACATATAAAATATCAAATTTGTTTACGTATAATTTTTTCGTAATGTTGACTACTTTATGTCTAAATTTACTGATGAGGCATATACAGGGTTTCCTTTTTTCGAGCCTAACCCTTGGTATCTCAGGAACCGTGAGATACGAAGTCGAATAAATTGAAGTAAAGTTGTCAAATTAGTTGATCATTTTAATGATGTATTTGTTTTTCCGAAAAAAGACATAGATAACTAGATGAAGCCAAAATTAAAATTTTTTTTTTTTGTTTCTATTGCTTTGATTATTGAAATATAAGAATTAGGAAAATTGCAAATAACATTTTATGTTCCAAATATTTTTGCTAACATCTTTTATTTGAAACTTTTTTCGTAACAGATTCCATTTTTGAAATAAATGGAATTTATTGTTTTGTATATCCAGTAAACTTCCTCTTCCGGTTTTTCAATTTCATTCAAAATCAACTCAGCTCTTCATATTTTCATGAAACTTATAATTACCAAGTTTCGTTAATAAATCTTATCTCGTCAACGATGTTTTTCATGATTCCAATACGTCCTTATACTGAGTATAAGAAAGTAAAAAATGAATCAAAATAACTTAATTTTACGTCAGTTCGTCAGTTTGACATAAAAATAGATTCATTTTTTTAATATAGAAAAAAGACTCTGTATGCACATATTTATATTGTATTTGGTTAGTTAATATACAGCGGGGCGAACGCCTTTCCTTGCCCCCCTTGCGGACGCCCCTGGTTCTCGTCGTCTTTTTCAAACTGGTTTCTGGGAACTACGTTCAAAGTCATTGATCAGGAGATTCTACTGACACTGAATAGTGATCATTATGTGCGGTTTGTTATATTGTTTTTAATATGTGGAGAATGCTGTTCGAAAAATTGTAAAATAAATGTACAAAATTTGTTATAATTATGTATTTTTTAGAAATAAAACAAAAGACAAAATGTCTATTGCAAAGTGGAATTGAGTCTTAATAAATAAGAAAAATAGGAAAAAAAAATTTCCATCACTTGTCTCATAATTCCACAGAGGTTTTTACAGCACGTTTGCATCAACTTCTCAGGTCATCAACAAACGGCTGGTCAGTTCAGCTTTAACCATAGACGCGTTTCGTCCTTCCGGACTCATCAGTATGGTGCGATCATATATCCAACTAGATCAACTAGGAACTAGTGGATTGTGATACCGACTTAGCTGAACTGACTGATGTTAACCTATCTACAACATCAGCGCAAGTAAATATGCAGTAGCATATTTTGACGTTTATAAACATAACCTTAAATTGCAGTATATCTAATCTGTAGACAACTAATAAAAAGAACCGAACAAAGTAAAATATGTCGATAAATGGTTTTATTTAAAGAGTATGTGAAATACATAATATTTATTGTTTGTTTATATTATTAACACAGTTGTTACAGTTGCTTATATTGACATAATGTAAAGTGGAATCTTTTGTACTGTCTAAAGAAACATTGATTTCTTCCGTACCATAGAAGAAGGGACAGCTATAACAAAAGATTATTACGCTGTTACTGGTGACATCTCTTGTTGCCCCAAATAATAATTATTAAAAATATCGATAATATAGGATACATATTTATCATTCTCATGATCGTAATGACTAAAATATTTCAAAATTATTAAAATCAATATATTACAAAACAACAAAAACAAACAATTAGTAGAAGGCTAGTTTTATTAAATCATATTTAAAATATTAATTAAATACATACTAGTATGCAATACAAATAAATATGAATAATATACATTTTCGCCTCCTAATGCACACTCTCATTTATCATTTCGCTACTTTCTTCAGTATCCGTATTCTTATAAGTTGTTATTACTGTTATTATTGGTAGATATGAGATATTTTCATCCCGAATGTTGAAAATGAATTTATATTTACTAAAAAGAATTTTCATAATTATAAAAGTTTCAAATTTCACAATATTGTATTAATTACTTACATTGGTCAATATGTGGAACAGCCCCAATATTTATTTTTTTTTTAAATAAGAAAAAATAGGAAAAAACTAATTTTCCATCACTTGTCTCATAATTCCACAAGGTTTTACAGCACGTTTGCATCAACTATCAGGTCATCAGTATGGTAACCATACTGATGAGTCTGTAAGGACGAAACGCGTCTATGGTTAAAGCTGAACTGACCAGCCGTTTGTTGATGACCTGATAGTTGATGCAAACGTGCTGTAAAACCTTGTGGAATTATGAGACAAGTGATGGAAAATTAGTTTTTTCCTATTTTTTCTTATTTAAAAAAAAAAATAAATATTGGGGCTGTTCCACATATTGACCAATGTAAGTAATTAATACAATATTGTGAAATTTGAAACTTTTATAATTATGAAAATTCTTTTTAGTAAATATAAATTCATTTTCAACATTCGGGATGAAAATATCTCATATCTACCAATAATAACAGTAATAACAACTTATAAGAATACGGATACTGAAGAAAGTAGCGAAATGATAAATGAGAGTGTGCATTAGGAGGCGAAAATGTATATTATTCATATTTATTTGTATTGCATACTAGTATGTATTTAATTAATATTTTAAATATGATTTAATAAAACTAGCCTTCTACTAATTGTTTGTTTTTGTTGTTTTGTAATATATTGATTTTAATAATTTTGAAATATTTTAGTCATTACGATCATGAGAATGATAAATATGTATCCTATATTATCGATATTTTTAATAATTATTATTTGGGGCAACAAGAGATGTCACCAGTAACAGCGTAATAATCTTTTGTTATAGCTGTCCCTTCTTCTATGGTACGGAAGAAATCAATGTTTCTTTAGACAGTACAAAAGATTCCACTTTACATTATGTCAATATAAGCAACTGTAACAACTGTGTTAATAATATAAACAAACAATAAATATTATGTATTTCACATACTCTTTAAATAAAACCATTTATCGACATATTTTACTTTGTTCGGTTCTTTTTATTAGTTGTCTACAGATTAGATATACTGCAATTTAAGGTTATGTTTATAAACGTCAAAATATGCTACTGCATATTTACTTGCGCTGATGTTGTAGATAGGTTAACATCAGTCAGTTCAGCTAAGTCGGTATCACAATCCACTAGTTCCTAGTTGATCTAGTTGGATATATGATCGCACCATACTGATGAGTCCGGAAGGACGAAACGCGTCTATGGTTAAAGCTGAACTGACCAGCCGTTTGTTGATGACCTGAGAAGTTGATGCAAACGTGCTGTAAAAACCTCTGTGGAATTATGAGACAAGTGATGGAAATTTTTTTTTCCTATTTTTCTTATTTATTAAGACTCAATTCCACTTTGCAATAGACATTTTGTCTTTTGTTTTATTTCTAAAAAATACATAATTATAACAAATTTTGTACATTTATTTTACAATTTTTCGAACAGCATTCTCCACATATTAAAAACAATATAACAAACCGCACATAATGATCACTATTCAGTGTCAGTAGAATCTCCTGATCAATGACTTTGAACGTAGTTCCCAGAAACCAGTTTGAAAAAGACGACGAGAACCAGGGGCGTCCGCAAGGGGGGCAAGGAAAGGCGTTCGCCCCGCTGTATATTAACTAACCAAATACAATATAAATATGTGCATACAGAGTCTTTTTTCTATATTAAAAAAATGAATCTATTTTTATGTCAAACTGACGAACTGACGTAAAATTAAGTTATTTTGATTCATTTTTTACTTTCTTATACTCAGTATAAGGACGTATTGGAATCATGAAAAACATCGTTGACGAGATAAGATTTATTAACGAAACTTGGTAATTATAAGTTTCATGAAAATATGAAGAGCTGAGTTGATTTTGAATGAAATTGAAAAACCGGAAGAGGAAGTTTACTGGATATACAAAACAATAAATTCCATTTATTTCAAAAATGGAATCTGTTACGAAAAAAGTTTCAAATAAAAGATGTTAGCAAAAATATTTGGAACATAAAATGTTATTTGCAATTTTCCTAATTCTTATATTTCAATAATCAAAGCAATAGAAACAAAAAAAAAAAATTTTAATTTTGGCTTCATCTAGTTATCTATGTCTTTTTTCGGAAAAACAAATACATCATTAAAATGATCAACTAATTTGACAACTTTACTTCAATTTATTCGACTTCGTATCTCACGGTTCCTGAGATACCAAGGGTTAGGCTCGAAAAAAGGAAACCCTGTATATGCCTCATCAGTAAATTTAGACATAAAGTAGTCAACATTACGAAAAAATTATACGTAAACAAATTTGATATTTTATATGTTTCAAACAGATAAATGCTGAATTATTGAAAATCTAAATTACATGTTTAATAATATTATATAACATTCATATATTCTAAATATTAAATATGCTGTGTATAAGAAAGTCGTGTAGTGACCACACCAGATTTTTTTCTTCGGCATCCTAAGTCTTCTTAAGGCAAATTAACATGTAAAAATGTAACATTGTTTCCCCTATCTGTAATATAAAAATAAAGACCCTTTATATATAAAATAAAAAATTAAATGATAAGTTTAAAGATAATAAATCCAAGCTGACACTAAATTTTCAGCAGTATTCTTATGGCCAGCTAACGACATTTTCCTTTTCGTAACGATTGAGTAATCTAAATTTATTAAGTATTCACAAAGACAAAATATTAGAAGATAAGAACGGTAAAACTGCTAAGTCGAAATTTATTGAAGAAGTGGTGTCAATTTAGGGAAGAGATATTCGAAGATTGTCCTTTCTCTTCAATTCAAACCCCTGATGACAAAGAATAATAATTTATTTCACAACTTTCAATATTTTTTTGTCTATTTGTTAGATGTATTTGTATTTATGTTATGTAGAAAAAAAAATATATTTTAGAAATTTATGTATATTTGAGATTTTTTTGTGACCCCTCCCCACATCTGAAAAAATGTCTGTGAACGCCCATGATGAGAACGTTGCTCAAGTTCATTTATTCAGACTCGACGACATGCAGTCCGATGCAAGGCTACTCCTCCAGACATTATAAGAGAAAAGTGACGTAATACTACATTCCATCACGAAATTGTTTCTGAAAACTGGATTACCATCAGCAATGATTCTTAATCGGAGGTCTGAGAACCTTCAGTAATCCGCGAAAGGATCTTAAAGGACCTGCCTTGGAGATCAAAAGAAAATAACCATTTTCTATAAATTTTGTATTGCAGGGTATAGCTCAGTGGTAACGGATCGGTCTGTACAAACTGATTCTCACCATATTATGACTCTTCCTCTACTAACATCTTTGGAGAGCGTGATTTGACTTATAGCAACCGAAATTTACGCACATATATATGCATTTGGAGAGATCCGCTACGACAGGGTACCACATCCAGTAATGCTTAAAAGACGTGATGATATATTTATTTAATTTTTTGTTGTTGATAAAAACTTAACCTCATGGAAAGAAAAACCGACACCCGACTTGGGTATAAGGAAAATAGAGAAGATGTTTTTTGTTTAATTTTTGAATACACAAATTTATTGGCATCTGTTGTTTACAAACGTATATTAAAAAAGCTGGATTTTAGGTAAGATAATATTTTCAACTCAGATTACCTTATTTTTTAAGTCAATAAAAAATCTGTTTATCGATCCACAATTTCTACAGTGATCAAAAGCAATTGTTACAGTTGGCAATAAAAAAATACTTGAAATTGGTAAGCCTGATATATAAATTCATTTCCTGCTGTTGACAATGACATTTGAAAATTTAAATTTGAGTACATTTATTATTACATTTATTTCTAAAGTATTTCTATTACCTAAAAAGTCAAAATTCTATTAGCTGTCAGATTCCTGACATAACCTATTTATATTTATTAGACATGTCAAATAGTATTTCCTCCTTTATCTAGCGTTGTGCCAACTGTGGATTAAAAAGATCTCCGGAATTATATTGCCAACTGTAACAACTCATTTTGATCACTCTGTAGATTTTAGAATTAATTACTCATTTCGCATTAAAATGTCTAGGTATAAAGTATAAATTTATCTTTACTTTATATCATCAAATATTTGCTATTTAGCTTTTATGATAAATGAACATCGAACATATAAAATTTGTAAATATCATTTATTACAAAATAATTTATTGTTTTTTTGACAGTTTTCACTTTGTTGATGTAGTATCACTAGAATATGAAAGTTGACGTTTTAATTATACTATTGTTGTTGTTTCTTTTCAAAGGCACCAAGGGTCTGTTTTCAGATACCCAGTTTCGAAAAAATCTACATAGGATTTATATTGCTCCCTTGTAGTTTTTCTCGTGCTATGGTTTTTCTCCATTTTTTCAATATATTAGGTACTACATAAATAATACAAAGACAAAATGTCAATTGCGATGTGGAACTGAGTTTTAATAAATAAGAAAAATAGGGAAAAAAATTCCTACACTTGTCAAAGTTCCACAAAAATGTTTGAACTATTTATAATATTACGTACTGCAACTTTTATATTTATTAGCTGCCGGTTTTATTAATTTTGACAGATTCTCATCTATGGTTGCTATGATAACAAATAAACACTGCTGTCATTTGAATAAAATAATACACATGATGTTATCAAATTATAATAGATATAATTGCCAACATAAATTCATGTGTCAAAAATAATAACGAATTCGTTAGACAAAATTATAACGATTATCTAATAACGAACGATGTTACAGAATAGAAAAATAACGAATATCGTTACAATGTGATAACGAAATCAAATATAACGAAAATCGTTATAATAACGATCTGTTATAAAAATATTTTACAGAATAGACCTGTTAGTATTGTTTTACATATTAGCAGTGCACAGTCCTTTTTTAATGTTGATTTTCTATTCAATAGTGGGTACAGCATTCCCAGTCTCTTATAGCATTGCTTTAGCTTTATTTCTATATGATGTTTCCAACTAAGCCGTTTATCTAGATACATGCCCAAGTATCTTATTGTGTCATTATCGGGATTCCACGGAATTTTTTTTTCATCTACGAGGGCAGGGTGAAAACTCCTTAAAAAATAAAAAAGATGGCGCCACAATCGCAAATCTCATGTGACATTTGTGATGTACCATATTTAACTAGAACGCATTAAAATTTTCAGACTGATGTAATTCAGTTCTGTTTTGACACTCATCGAAAGCAAGCAACCTTGAATATTTTTGAAAACATGGGAAAAAGTGAATTTCGCGTCTTGATTAAACATTATTTCTTGCGTGAAAAAACATTACGCAAACCAAAGCATCGCTTGTTAAACATTATGGGGACTCCTCACCATCTATTGAACGATTCACAAGTGGTTTACTGATTTTCGTTGTGGTAGTATGACCACAAAGGACGCCGAACGTTCTGGTCGTCCAATTGAGGTTACAACGCCAGAAATCGTCGATAAAATCCATGATATGATATTGGACGATCGGCGAGTTAAAGTGCACGAGATGCTGAGGCTATAAGCATCTCAAGCGAACGGGTACGGGACATTTTACATAAATTTTTGGATATGAGAAACGCGTCTATGGTTAAAGCTGAACTGACCAGCCGTTTGTTGATGACCTGATAGTTGATGCAAACGTGCTGTAAAACCTTGTGGAATTATGAGACAAGTGATGGAAAATTAGTTTTTTCCTATTTTTTCTTATTTATTAAAACTCAATTCCACATCGCAATAGACATTTTGTCTTTTGTTTTATTTATTTTTTTGATGATGTATATCGATACTGTCAATTTTGAAAATGAAGACTACATACGACATTGTGGTTAAGAGTACTACTTATAACGCACATCAATTAAATCATTTCTATTATTATTGTTTTCCAGCAATGTTTTTCGTAATAAATTATTTCGTGGTAAAACATGGAAAAACACATTCTTATAATTTTTTTCTACTACAATGTGGTACCAGACACGTCTAAAATTATAAAATAGTATAAAATTAAATATAAAATTATAAAAGATACCTACTCACCATTAAATATAGATTGCAATAATGACGACAGATATGTTTATTATTTACAATTTTTTCTTGTTAGAATATGAAACACCGTTTGTCAAACATTTAAATATGTAATCTGTTTCACAGTCAACCATTTAAATTTTAACTACTATGATTCCTGTTACTAATTTTAAATTGATTTAATGCATTTGGGGCAGCAAGAGATGGCATTAAAGATCGCGTAACAGGGTAACTAATGCAGCTGTCCAGGCCCTGCTTTAGAAGTACGAGTACCAGCAGCAGGTTAATTGTCATTGTCGAAAATAGATGCAACATAGCATGATCTGGGGCTGCAATTATATTTGGAGGTGTTTATGATAAAGAAGAATCACTCACTGTAGTATTCCAATCTAGACGATTTTGAAGAAATTATCTTGAAGTTAGTGAAATATTTTTAAATAACGTAGAACAAACCATAGCAACGCCGTAAAACATCGTTCTCGTGTAATATCATTAGAATTATATAAATTTTGATAATATTTTAGTGATTTGCTAAATCGCACAGTTGTAGGAAAAATGTTGTTTATAAAACGTACCGAAAAAGGTTTGTTACGTGCAAGTGCAGAATTTAACGCACGAGGCTTGCCGATGGAAAGTTTGATTTTGTGCACTAGTGCGCAAAATAATTGAAAAAACACCCATTTTTTATTATTCTAAATTTTGACTATTAATATGCTAACGTATGGGATGGCTAGCACAGTGGTATGAAGTCGGCCTGTGGATCCTGAGGTCCCTGGTTCGATTCCCACAGACGACAAATTTTCATAATTTGAAAAAAGCTATCCCTGTGGCTCTTCCACCACTAATTTGTTTGGAGGCCGTGATTTGACGACTGGTAACCGCACTTCACGCGCAAAATATATCACTTACCGAGATCTGCTTCAGCAGAGTGCCACACCCAGTAATGGGTAGAAGGCGTGATGATATATTTATTTATTTTATATACATACATTTTAAGGAACTTATAAAAGAAATAGACACGTTAGCTTACAAAGCCATCAAACAGACATATTTTAACAAGATTGACAAGAAAAATAAACAATTTGTTTCAAATAACAAATGTCACTTCATAGCATACTTAACTGTCAATATAAATTCACTTTTCAAATTTAATAATTTCTCATTATCGATTATATAATTTTTGCTCGTTACAAAAAGCATTGAACAAAACTCGTGCACGAAGACGTCATTTGCACCATTCGCGCAAATTAAATTGCGCCCATGTGCAAAGTATGTCTTCGCGCACTTGTATGGCATGATTTCTTGCCGCAATCGGTGTGACAAGAAATTGTTTATGATGCTGTTTCCGAGACAACCATTGTTCAACATTCATTTTTTTTTATTTAATGTGAAATATAACAGTAAATGGCAGATTTCAAATATCGTTCTAAATATCAATATTAAAAAATAAAAATTTACGACCGTACAAAAAATAGTATGTAAACATATAGCAACGGCCATTGCAAAACTCATATATTGGAAACACTCGCTAACGCTCGTGTCCCAACTTTTATACTCGTCTTGCAAGCTAGTTTTGGCACACTTGTGGTATAATAGACTATTGTATAACTAATAATGAAAGCAATACTTTATTTTCTAGATTTTTAAATTTGATGCACAATAGTGCAGCCTGAGTGTATCAATCAAGAGAGTAAAGAAAATAGGATTATTACTTGTTGTACAGGTAATTTTTCTGGCATAATCGAATTGATATTGAATTGATTTTACAAAAATAAAAGTTAATATGTATTTTCAGATATAAAAATTTTAATATTATGTTCGAAAATTTTAAATGATCTCCTAAGAGATAAATAAATAAAAATTGTGAAAATGAAAGTAAAATTAAACCAATGAAATTGTAGTATTTACTTTGTTTTTCTCCGTTTTTTTTTATCTTTCTGCATGATTTAATAAATAAAATCTATCACTTTTTAAATGATTTTTAGTTAAAAAAAACTTTCATTATAAATATGCAAATTTTTAACACAAAATCATAAAACATATCACATTGTCTATACTTACATAAATTTATCGCGTAGTTTCCGCATATAAATTGTCAAACTGTTAAACGAGAAAGTTGAAAAAAAAAACAAGTTGAGATGGATATGTAAATTCATAAAGAGCGTGTATAAAATTGCCTGCGATTAAAACAAAAAAATCAGAGAAGAAATACAAATATGTTCTATCTTCTCTACATATAAATCTTTTTTAAGAATGTATACGAGTACTTTAATGCAGCGGTTGTGAATCTTTTTCAATCAATGAGCTTACTGTGAAGCGTCATGTACCTTTTGTAAATTGGTAATATGTTTTTTTTTATTTTAAATTAATAACTTACAATTTTAAGATATACGAATTTTACGAAAAAAATCTGATGTTTCCACAAGAGTACTTTCCCGACCATAAGTTTCAATAATAGTTATTTACTTATCAAGGCAAAGAGGTTCGAATTTTCATGATGAATATGGAGATTGAAATAACCATAATAAGGCATGAAAAGGAACCTCAATGCTGAGATTAGTATTACATTTTTTCTAAAATCTTGTAACAACTTTAGCTCAGTGATTTGGTATCAGGTTATATCGTATTGTGTTCTTGTAGAAAGAGCGAGGTGACACCATGCCGATCAACTGCTTTCTACTTTCAGCACTTCTCCCTTCAGATCCCCATGTTTGTTTGACGTTTTACGTTTGAATCACGTGATATAAGTCAAACTGTAAAGCTATACCATGTTCGCTACATAACAAATTATTAAATTCTATATTACTCACTAGATGGCAACCGAAAAATTTGAATTGTATAAGTCCCTATTGATTTAATATAAATTTTATATTTTTTTGAAGAGGATTAGTTCAGCCGTGAAGAATATTGTAAAATGAAAAATGATAATAAAATAACCTCATTGACTGGATTTCCTAGTTTCTGTTTACTAATTAGGAGTACATGACATGTTGGGTTCATTTTCAAGTCTAGACGAATTAATGTCGGTAACATATAAGTCAATAACTATGACATTTTTAAACAAAATATATAAACAATTTAAACAAAAAATTTACCGAATAAATTAATAAGATTTATAAATAAATATATCATCACGCCTTCTACCCATAAACTGGGTGTGGCACTCTGCCGAAGCAGATCTCGGTAAGTGATATATTTTGCGCATGAAGTGTGGTTACCAGTCGTCAAATCACGGCCCCCAAAGATGCTAGTGGTGGAGGACCCACAGGGGTAGCTTTTTGAAATTATGAAAATTGTTTGTCGCCTGTGGGAATCGAACCAGGGTTCTCAGGATCCACAGGCCAACTTCATACCACTGAGCTAGCCACTCCATTAATTAATAAGATTTCTTTACGAAAAATGTTCATTATGGATAATAAAACAATTAACAATAATAGGAGCGACATCTCCTGTAGTCAAGGGTTGAATGTCAAGATTGAACATTTTAAAACAAAATTCTGACCTCAGTGTCAGAATTCAAAATTAAATACTAGGGAGAACAACAAGAAGAAAAATCTACCACCAAATTTGAATAAGAAACACGGGAAAAAATTTTCTATTTCAACAATTAGTATATTACATAACAAGCATCGGAAGTGTAAGATAACGTGGGAGTGTATAAATTGAAAAACGAGGCGCGCAGCGTCGAGTAATTTAAGTACAGGAGCACAGTTATCACACTTTCGAGCGAGTTATGTACACTATATTTCAGACGACCACAAAATATTTCTAAAAAAAAAAATTACAAGATCATATGTTGTAACACTTTGACATCAGATGCGTTTTTGCAGGTAAGCATTGACGTTTGACGTTTGAGGTTAGGTATTATGATACCAAGTGTACTAAGCGTGATGTCAAAATATTAAATAATGCTAAAATATTAGTAAATAATTAATTATTAATTTAAAAAAATTAGATTTATCCCTGTAAATAAGTTGAAATGTCTGCAAAAACTTCGATTTAAATAATAATACATATTCTTTTCCTTATTTTATTATTATCTTTCATCGTAACGCCATCTGTTGTCAATCAGTGGAACTTCACCTGCCATGTTAGAAGTGTGCGGTATACTAACATGAGTATTTTATTTTCAACTTTCCTTAGTAGTTTATAATGTAGTTATGGTTACTTTAAGTGATCGTCTGTAAAATATATTCTTATATTTACAGCGTAGGAATTTAAATTGATATAACAGCTGTCGTAAAACAATCTTTTGTACTTATTTGGTTCAGAATGAATAATACTCGAATTAACAAAAATTACAGTACTATTCATTCAAATTATTTTACGAAAGTTGTCATATCAATTTAGCTTCCGACGCTGTATATATAAAAAGTGACACTTTTATTCATGTGATCAATATAAAAATGTATTATTGTTGCTTAAATAATTGACAATTTTTTTCTCGTGTTGCTTATTCAAATTTGGTGGTAGTTTTTTCTTCTTTTTGATCTCTTAGTTTTTAGTTTTGAATTTTGATACTGTGGTCAGAATCTTGTTTTCAATGTTCAACCTTGACATTCAACCTTTAACTAGAGGAGTTGTCACTCCTGTCATTGTAAATTGTTTTCCAGACGACCACTTATAAAACTAACAATAACAACATCATAAATTACTACGGTAAGTTGAACATAACATATACTTTAACGCACACTTCAAACATATCAGGTGAAATTTCATTGATTGACAACAGATGGCTCTACGATGAAAGAAATTAAAAGAATAAATGAAAAGAATTTGTATTTTTATTTAAATCGAAGTTCTGGCAGATTTTTCAACACATTTGCAAAGATAAATCTTGGTTTTTTAAATTAATATTTACTTAAGTACTAATATTTTAGTATTATTTCATATTTTATCATTACGGTTAGTACAGTTGGTATCACCACACCTAACCTCAAACGTCAAACGTCAACGATAACTTTCAAAAACAATCAGCTGTCAAAGTGTAACAATATTGCTCTTGGAAACTTTTTTTTAGAAATATTTTGTGGTCATCTGAAAAATAGTGTATATGACTTGCTCGAAAGTGTGACAACTGTGCTTGTGTACTTAAATCAATCGGCGTTGCGCGCCTCGTTTTTCAATTTGTACACTCGCACATTATCTTACCCTTCGATGCTTGTTATGTAGTATACCATTATTATCCATAATGTTATTTTTTTTGTAAAAAGTCTTTTTAATTGATTCGGTATGTTTTTTATTTTAAATTGTTTATGTGTTTTGCTTCACTTGTTCGTTATCAACATTAATTCTTTCTGACTTGAAACCAAGGTTCGAAACGTTGTCATGTACTCGTAATTAGTAAATAAAAGCCAGTAAATTCAATCAACGAGGATATTTTATTATCATTTTCCCACTTTATATTTAAAATTTGAAAATTATACATAAAATAATAGTATTTTGTATTGAAACGTAAAATGTGTTTGTGAAAATAGATGTGGCAACATTGCATTTTACCACTGGCTAGGCAGAATAATTCTACTGCAAAATCGGCAGGGATGTAGATTACATAAAAATTTCAGAAAAACTCGTTTAAAATTGTATAATTTCTGAAAAAAAAATTGACAAACGATTAAATGTTATTTTTATATTTTTAATAGAATTCTCTGTCCGTAACTTTAGGCCTAATTTGATTAAATTTTGAAGATAAATAGTTGTCAACCGCTTAAATATAATTTTTAAAACTTTTACTAGAATTTTCTGTCCCAGAGCTTTGATTTTTTAATTTGATACCAAACTCGGCATATTTAGAATAACTAAAAAAACTATTGATGAAGGATTACATGTCGTTTTTGGCATTCAACTTGTGAGTCAGAAAGATTTTAAGAAGGATTTTATATAAATACGGGATTGCTAACTTGCTTGTAGCATTCATTGATATCTGTGACGCAAGCATGTTGACGGCGGCCATTTGCAAAGCAGGCAAAAATGGCGCTATATTTAAATGTCTTATAAGCTTCATGTTTTAAAAATATATTTATATTTATTGTAAATATTACATTAAAATTTAATAAATAAAAATGCATTATGCGTTATATTTGAAAGTATAATATTAATATAAATAAATAGACAATATTTGTCAATGGTCGTAGTATAACTCGTTGGTACTGATCCAAGCGATAACGTCCAGGGAAACCCGCGTTGCTGTTGACGGAACAAGACCTAAAAACGGGGATCTTGGTAGTTGGTCCACATGAAAGCTGAAAAAAAAACGATATAACAGATATTATTATTGTATCTATAGGTTTTAATTTATAGTTATTTGTAAATTTAAAAAAATATATTCGGAATTAAATTTTTTACAAAATAATAATCTAATTTTAAAATATGGCTCAGTGATAGCAAATATTAAAAATAATGACCTACCTTTAATTAATATATTTGTATAATCTAAAGTTTATATAGGAATGAGATTATTCAGACATAATTGTCTAAAACATTGAATCAAAATTATTTTTTTTTAAAAGTACACTTTTTGGGTTCTATTCCATAGAATAATTTCGCCTGCCTTTGTTGGCATCTTTACAAATATAAATACAACACAAACATCCATGCTCTGTGCAGGATTTAAACCCGCGACCTACGGCGTACAATGTCAAGCAACTGCTATGGTAGCCGCTCGAATATCGTGGCCGGTCAATTTTATTTATTAGTTTTGATCAACAAGTTGTTTCAAATTGTTCATGTAATTGCAATTATTTTATTACCAAAGTGTACCTACAGTATAAGAAAGAAAAATACGATTTTTTTTATGTTTATGCTATGCAATCAATACTCTATTTGACTCAACCTATAATTTCACACTTAATAGTATTTATCCAATACAAACACAAGAAAAATTCCATATAACACAATAGAGCAATACTGTGACGTATCTTGCGGTGATACGGCAACAAAGACTGGAGCCGAAGTGCTTCGGGCGCCAATTGCTCGGACAGCAATAAATTTGTTGGAGATTGTACGGTATGTTTGCAGAAAAAAACAAAACACAACAATTGAATTAACACAAATAACCAGGCTTGTATTGACAGGTTGTACGTAGGTGACGATGTGCCAGGGAGGCGGCAGGAAAGTGATAGGTGTGGGCGTCTTGACGGTACTGTTGGTGACGACGCGGATGCGACACTGGATTTCGGAGACGCTGAGGACGTCGTAACGTTGAGATAGTACGGATAACGGCGTGGCAGAGACCCTACTGGCTCTTGGAGACGCTGATGGCGTCGTAACGGTGACGCAGTATGAATGACGCCGTGACGGATGATATGAATGACATGACGGTGAAAGGAGGGAGCGGGGAAGGTACGGACACCTGCACGAAAAACTCTGAGCACTCACACCAGTAGGAACAATATCGGCTTGGTGATAAAATATGCGAAAATAAACTCGGCACGCTGTGCGATGGCTTTGATAGCCAGACCGATATTTGACAGGTAGGAAAGGTAAACAAAACAAATACGGATTCTGACTTACCGGCGGTCGACGATGTCTCGACAAAAACCCATAGCGGTGTCGGGGACCGGACGGATGACAGACGGGGGCGATAACTCGCTGGAACGGACGATGGACGGCGAAACTCGCCGAGATAACCAAAACTGGCGGAGAACTCGCTTTTGCGTAAACTCGGCTACCGGATGACTACTACTCAATCGTAGTAGATACTGATCCCCGAGTGCCATTTCGGCCGCGGTATTTATACTAAAATCGCTAATTGTTCGGGTCCTGGTTGATCGACGGAGGTTCATCCTATGTTATACAAATGGGTGGTGTGGTTACGGACGGAAATTAGGGCATCAACCACCCGATTTGGCTTAACATAGGCTCAAATGTCGCGGATGACCGTCTCACACGCGCTGTCGAAGTTTGAAGGAGCGCGCAATACTAGACTAGATACTTGAAATTATTCCGCGGCCGTTTTTAGTTTGATAAATCGCGGTGCGGTCAAAAAAACTATCGCGATATTTTATTTGTGACGATCACTTCGTCACAATATATGCTTTGTCTTTTCTGCAAATGATGGCATACCCTCGCCACTTGCCTCACTTGTACGCATACGTTAGCTGTCCACTATTTATATAAAATGGATAACAAGGAACACAAGTTGATTAGAAAGAGACAGAAAACGGGTTCAATCTACCAACCCACTAAAATAGCTGGGGCAGTAGGATCAGTTCAGAAAATGTTCTTAGTTACTTAAAACGTGCCAATTAAACAAAAGTGACCTTCCGGATTATTTTAAAAATACTAAACAAATACGGGCAAAAGATGGCAGGCTAGCAAGTCGTACTTCGATGGATGCATAACTCGATTGGTGCCCCCACCGTAATGGATTACAAGTTACTGCGGATCGTAATAAAGGATATGAAAGGATCACACATTGTCCATACAAGCTCAATATTCCCATCGAATCTCACAACAATCTCATGTTCCAACAATAGTTAAAATTCATCAATAATATTAATCATGCATAACTCACCATAATAGAATAACTGAATTCTAAATCACTCAATAGTAAACCAACCTTATTCTTTTAAATGAAATCCAATTGAAAGTATTTAAGATTAAATCACAGGTCTAGTAATCTAGCTACTTAGATAAATACAAATTAGTATTACACAACACAACCTTATTAAAAAAATATCACGGACACATTTGAAATTACTTTATTTTGTCATTAATTAGTTAGGTTAAAGTTCAAATTCATAATTACCCAGATTATGTTTTAAAACTTTATACGAGAAAATTAGGAGTAGTAATAGGTAAAAAATAAATATACCCCTCAATTGATTGGATAACTTGGCTTTGTATAAAGCCCCTGGCACATATAGCGTCAAGACTCCGAGTCTGCTACAAACTGCTGAAAAACTGAGAGTCACGTCCAAACGGGTGACACATATAGAGTCGGTGTTTCTGACAGTCAGAAATAAATATTTGTTAATTTTAACGTGTTATTTGTTAATTTGTATTATTTAAAATATTTATCGACTATTAAGAAATATAAAAACTATAAACTACGAAATATAAAACAAAAAATTAAATTAAAAAAAAATTACATGAACTATAAATGAAATATAAAAACTTAAATGTATTATTTAAAATGTTTGTCGATTATTTTAGAAATATAAAAACTATAAACTAGGATATATAAAAACAAAAAAATAAATTAAAAAAATGACTTGAATTATAAATGAAATATGAAAACTTAAAAGTTTCTAACTATGTATAAAGTAAATGAATTTAACTATAAAAATGTACAAAATATCAAACAAGAACATAAACAATAATAATTCATACGTCAAACAACAAAGGGAGATAGCGACAAAACCAGCATCATAATGAAGTTGGTTTTCGGCAGTCGTGACTGCTGAAAATAGAGGCGTTTCTATTTTTGGCAGTCAAATGGCAGACTCGGAGTCTTGACGCTATATGTGCCAGGGGCTTAATGGAAAGTTTACAAACGAACTTAGGTTTTATCTCATTATTAAGTCTAAAATACAAGGTTTTAATTAACAATAAGCTAACTGTTAATTCAAAATTAAAATATTTTGTTTTCTTTGACTTGATAATGAGACAAAACCTAAGTCTCCAAACGTCGGCAATCATCGTACGTTTATAAAAAATTTCATTATACAAAGCCAAGTTATCCAATCAATTGAGGATTATATTTATTTTTTACTTATTACTACTCCTAACCTTCTCATAAAAATATACGGCTTAATAAAACTAAATCTCCATTTTGAGATTTTGATAAGCTGAGGAATGACAACTATCTAAAGAATTACGTTTTGATATTTTAGATAACTTCACACACAAAAATCCCCAAAACAAAATTCGCTTTGTAAATGAGATATAGAAAAAGTTTTGATTGAAATATTTAGGCGTGCAATCTATTAATTTCAGAATTTTTAGATTTTTTAAAATCGAAAAAATTAAATTGCATTAAAAAAATATTAGATTTTTAAGGAGAATTTTCGGTGTTACATTTCATCCTCAAAAATAAATAATTCAAGATATGAGGTTATGTTACTACATCACCTTGTGCCTTATTTTAGTTCCCATAACTATGTATTGAATATATGAAGGAAATATTTACTTGATGCGAATTCTAGGATAAGATTTTACTGAGAAAAAATAATTCATATGAACGTTAATCAAACACGAAGTTAACTCATCAAAAATTACTATTTATTATTGAATAACAGATTACAATAAACTCAAACACTACAATTACCTTCCGGAACAATCAATAATTTGCATAGTTTAGAAAAAAAACATTCATTATAATCCTTCTTAATACTCCTTTTCCATGTTATACTACTACTAATATAGCCACATCTTTTTAACATTGTCCTAGACGAAATAGAAGCTTCGCATCATGTGAAGGTAAATGAAATCACAAAAGAAATCCAATTACCGCTATTACTAGTAAAAACAGCTGACCTCATCATAAGATCTGATATGAAAAGGAATTGCCGATAAAAGCTACGAAATACGTAATGAGATTTTCAGAAATTGAATGTAGTGTATAAGGAAACCCACAAAAAAGCAACAGAAATTGGGAAGGCAACACATCCAATGGTAAGCCAACTTAAAACATTAACGGTATTATGGAAAGAAGCAACAAAGAGTGGTAGATTCCCATGTTCAAAAAATCATCCAATACTGATAAAACTTGAAAATTGGGGAGTCTTCTGGACGTTAAACTTTTTGTGTCTTGTGGCGTCGGCTGATTTACATTGCACAATGTCTTTCATATAAGGTAGTACTATCATGGAAGCATTTTTCCTGATTTGAATGAAATGTAAGTATGCTATTTTTCATGTGTTTCTACACTAGTATGCAATTTTTATTTAAAGTTTATTCATTGTTGAGCTGAGTAATGTAAAGTTAAAGTCGATCAAAAATGCATTGGCGTTATAGGAACGGTATCTCGCAAGGCAGCTTACTGCATAATAAATTCATATATTCTGGTTATATTTGAACAAAAAACCAACACACAGCACATCATTTAAAGGTAAAGGTATGATTATTAAAAAATCCATGTCTTACCGGATTAGTTTCAAAGAAACTGACGATGAAAGTTGGATATTCTATGATTTTCAATGCAACCGTCAGAAATTCTTGGCAACGTTGCACGGGTAGACAGAGATGGTCGCACGCGTAAACAGAATTGGTCGGACGCGTAGACAAAGATGGTCGCATGCGTAGACAAAGATGATCGCGCTAATGACAAAGCAAGTACTATGAAAGTTATTATTTCAATCAGTAAAAAATATGAATTTTAATAGAAAAAGAAAATTACAGCATTTTATATTTATTTATTTGTTTTTACAGTAGATAATAATTGCTTTGGTGCATTTTTGTTACGAACTGTCAACAGAATGTATCGATAATACAGTTACGATTCGTACCGACTGGTAATATCATGCTGCTTGTGGCTCTCGCAATGTTGCCATAGCTTTTGCGGTATAAATAAAATCTTACACTACTACTGGTTGGCATGAAATATTCACTTCCAAAAATTTCGTTATGTTACTGAATTTCATAAACTAGTTAAATAGTTTTATTTAATATATTTAATGTTATTGTTAATTATACGATATTTACAGCAAAATGTTAATTCTGTTAATAACCTATACCATTCAAAAAATGTAATAATTGTTTTTATAAACTTTTTAGATTATTTATACTTTTGTATGACACTTTCATGATAGGACCACCTTAAGATATATAAGGTAGTCCAGCACTTGCCAGAAACTGGGCGGAGTGTAGTGTATTGTCTTTATGTCTAGGGTGCATGGTCCGGCCTGGTGATTCTGATCGTATATTGAATTATTATTAATACTTAGCAGAATATAAATTTACCAGGATAGGCTCTAGAGCTCGCCATGTATTTTTAACAGAACAAAACAGAACAGATACTACTACTAATATAGCGGCAAGAAAATTAAATAACTATAATATTTGTTTGATTAACATATATATTAATATTATTAATATATTTTTTATTTTATATGTCGTCTGTCAGGTATTTTGATAATTAAGAATTAAGATAAATTACTAATTATACTAATGATCATTCATATTTGTCGTCTGTCTCGGCTATTAAACTGATTTAAAAAAATAAGCAGGAAAGGATCGCTAATAATTTAAAAAAAAGTTATTAGAAATTCTGGATAAAATCCCTTAATAAATAAAATAAAAATCTAAATATATCATCACGCCTTTTACCCACTACTTGGTGTGGCACTCTGCCGAAGCAGATCTCGGTAAGTAATATATTTATGCGCGTGAAGTGCGGTTACCAGCGGCCCTCAAAGATGCAAGTGGAGGGGGAGCCACATTTTTTTTGTAACTTGTTTAATCCAAACTTATTCTAGACTTGATAATGGGACCAACCCATAGTCCCGAAACGTCGTCAGCTGTAATTATTATTTTGTAAAAATTTTATTGGCCAAGCAATCCAAACATTGTGGAGTATATATTTTTTCAACCCTTCTGCTCCTAAGTGGTTCAATATTATTAAATATTATGACTAGTATTCTGAACTTCCGACTAAAGTGACTAGCTAGTCTAGATTAAGTGAATTTTATTTGGCAACGTAGCACTATCTGTCACTTCAGGTAAATAATGCCGCCATATTGTCTACCTATTTAAAATTTTTGAAGTGTTTACTGGTCAAAAGAAATAAGTATTATTGAATTATTGGTGCCAACGGTTAGTATTTTACTGTAAAGATCGTATGACAATAAATATACAATGACTAGGCTTGTTTTTAAAATTTTTTCAATCAATGCAAGTGACAGTATTTCCAAATTTAGTTGCGACATATCTCGTTAGAGGCGCTAGTTGACGTGCCCGCTCTGTAAATTTGAAACTAGGAAGTTTAATGACATATGTAACGGCCATAATAAGCGTAGCGCAATAGGGACTTACAATTTTGAGGTCACATGCAGTAGACCCCCCTCCACACAATTTTGTAGAAAGAGCGAGGTGACATCATGCCGAGTCGAACAATTGCCTTTTTCTTTCAACACTACTCCCCGCAGATTCCATCATTTGTTTGACGTTTCATGTTTGGATCACGTGATAAACGTCAAACTGTAAAGCTATACCATGTTCGCTACATAACAAAGTATTAAATTCTATTTTACTCACTAGATGGCAACCCTATTCAATGAAGTTGGCCATGGTCGAGTCGGCTTGTGGATTTTAGAATCTCCCATGGGAGCTACGATTATAAATAAATAAAAAAATATATATTATCACTTCTTTTAGCCACAGGGGTAATTTTAATGTAATGAAAATTGTTTGTCGGCTGTGGGACTTGAACCGAGGTTCTAAAATCCACAAGCCGACTCGACACCACTGAGCCACCTATCGCATATAAATTATATTACATGAAATTCTATAATATGTACTAGTCTTTATCTGTAACTGTATAATATGTATATGGACAAGTATTTTAATTTTATAATGAATGAATTAAATATGATAAATAAAATTATATTATTTTATCAATCAGTATGATATTAATCCCGTCCCTCGTTTCCCCTTATGAAAAGTTCACAGTCATTGTTACGCAGGACCATGATACTAAGCACTTTCAATTTTTCAGTTGTTTTATTTTCATATGACCTTTTAGTCATGAACCAGTCTTCCTGTTTTATTCAATATGGAATAATGTTAATAAATTCTTAAATAAAAATTAAATCAAAAAAATGCAAATATTATTCAGATGGTATATAATTGCTTGCCATCTGGCGCATAAATTTGAAACCTTTTCTACCTGGTCTTGTTTTCAAAGTTCTTCATTCTGTTTGCTAAACGTTGCGAATATTTTCTTTTTATTTTATATAAAATATCTTATGCTAGTTTGGACCAACGAAACTAAAACTTTAAGTCTGACGTCAATAAATACAAGCAAATCGAAATTAGTCAGAGCTCGACAAACCAAAGTACAACTCTGAGAGGAGTGTCTTCGGAGGTCGCTACTATCGTCGGTACTTTCAGTGTCAAAAGTTATATTTACAAAATGGCAGTTTATTTGAATTTATGAAATAATAAAACGATATAAAATTCTTTCCATTTATATAAATAGCATATCAAAAGAATAATAAGTGTGATGAATTAATAATAAATAAAAATATCATTAATAAATTTACATAAATGCGCAATATCGTACATGGTGCGATCAAGTGTTTTCATTGACACTGTATATTTCATTTTCGCACTAAAGATTAGCCACGCCATTCGTTATATACCTAAAGCCCCTGGCACATATAGCGTCAAGACTCCGAGTCTGCCATTTGACTGCCAAAAATAGAAACGCCTCTATTTTCAGCAGTCACGACTGCCGAAAACCAACTTCATTATGATGCTGTTTTTTTCGCTATCTTCCTTTGTTGTTTGACGTATGAATTATTATTGTTTGATATTTTGTACATTTTTATAGTTAAATTCATTTACTTTATACATAGTTAGATACTTTTAAGTTTTCATATTTCATTTATAGTTCATGTCAATTTTTTTTAATTTAATTTTTTGTTTTATTAATCCTAGTTTATAGTATGAATTATTATTGTTTGATATTTTGTACATTTTTATAGTTAAATTCATTTACTTTATACATAGTTAGATACTTTTAAGTTTTTATATTTCATTTATAGTTCATATAATTTTTTTTTTAATTAAATTTTTTGTTTTATAATTCGTAGTTTATAGTTTTTATATTTCTTAATAGTCGATAAATATTTTAAATAATACAAATTAACAAATAACACGTTAAAATTAACAAATATTTAATTCTGACTGTCAGAAATACCGACTCTATATGTGTCACCCGTTTTGGACGTGACTCTCAGTTTTTCAGCAGTTTGTAGCAGACTCGGAGTTTTGACGCTATATGTGCCAGGGACTTAAATGGGTGGTGTTAAAGCGCATTCCAACCACGGTTTTACTTTGGTTTGTCGAGCTCTATAAAGAGGTTCACATTGCTGGCAAATATTTGATAAGATATTATCAGTTTATATCAAACTTAAAATTTAAGTTTCATTGGTGTAAACGAGTATATATATTTTTTTATATATCCTTTTACTTTTACAAATTAATTTCGACTTGTAGATAACCGAGATATTTAATTGTTTTTAAGTATTGCCAACTCTAGGCGAAAAACTATTTAATTTTCGCAAACCAGCTATATTTCATCGACTTCAACCAAATTTTGTATACAGGTCAAGTCAACTTTTAGATGACCAAGACATAATTTTTGTTTAAATATTGACAATTTTAGGTGAAAAGAATTCATTTCCGTAATATCAGAAATTGTGTACTATTTACTTAGTTACTTCACTTTTTATGGACCTACGAGCAGAGTTAAAACACATTCGATGCCAGTAATCATAAATATCCAAAATATGAACATTAAAATGACTCTATATATAAGTAAAACCACCCATCACTATTCGCTGCAACTATTTCTTATAAACAATATCGTATTTAATAAAAAAATACATTGAACCGATTTCGGATCGATTATGATAAGACTGAATCTCGAATCGAATATGAAAATGATCTAAAACGTCGATTTCAAGTATGCAAAACATTTATCGTTCATGGGTCGTTGTTGCGCGTGAATCTGAAAACCATAATTCTTTCTAACAATTGACAGCTATACGAGGGCAGGGTGAAACGTCCTTGAAAAATAAAACAGATGGCGCCACAATCGCAAATCTCGGATAACATTTGTGATGTACCATCTTTAACTAGATCGCATTAAAATTTTCAGACTGATATGTCATTCAGTTCTGTTTTGACGCCCATCGAAAGCTAACAACCTTGAAGATTTTAGAAAACATGGAAAAATGTGAATTTCGCGTCTTGATTAAACATTATTTCTTGCGTGGAAAAAACATTACGCAAACCAAAGCATCGCTTGTTAAACATTATGGGGACTCCTCTCTATCGATTGGAACGATTCACAAGTGGTTTACTGATTTTCGTTGTGTTACTACAACCACAAAGGACGCCGAACGTTCTGGTCGTTCAATTGAGGTGACAACGCCAGAAATCGTCGATAAAATCCATGGTATGATATTGGACGATTGGCGAGTTAAAGTGCACGAGATTCTGAGGCTATGAGCATCTCAACCAAACGGGTACGGAACATTTTGCATACATTTTTGGATATGAGAAATTTATCTGCCAGATGGGTGTCGCATTGTGGAGAACGCACCGGCACAGTGGGTCAAATCGGGATTTTACCGTTCAAAAATCAGTGGAAACTTTAATATCCATCGGATCTGGATATTTTTTTTTTTAAATTAATGATAATTAAATTCCCTACACATCTGTCGAGGAAGATTTTTAAATGACTCTGTCAAATTTTATTAATTACATAATAAACTGTGAAAAAACTGTACAAAATATTAAAAATTTAGACAATGAAAATTATTTATTCTTATATTATTTTTATATATTACAGCAATATGACAGATTTTACAAAGCTATTGACAAATGTCAACTTTATATTATGTTGAGAATAATTACAATACGGATTTAATGAATAGATTAGAAATTTAAATAGGGTATATTGTGACAAGGAATCCCTATTGTAATTATTCTCAACATAATATAACGTTGACATCTATCAACAGCTTCGTAAAATCTGTCATGTTGCTTTAATATATAAAAATCATACAAGAATACATAATTTTCATTATTTAAATTTTTAATATTTTTTACAGTTTTTCGAGAGTTTATTATGTAATTAATAAAATTGGACAGAATCATTTAAAAATCTGCCTCGACAGATGTGTAGGGAATTTAATTATCATTAATTTAAAAAAAAAATATCCAAATCCGATGGATATTAAGGTCTCCACTGATTTTTGAACGGTAAAATCCCGATTCGACCCACTGTGCACAGTGGGTCGGATTAAAAAAATACCGTTCAAAAATCAGTGTAGACCTTAATACTGATCGGATCGTCTTATTTTTTATTTTAAATAATCGTCAGGCTTTTAGCTAAAGGACTGTCGAGGCAGATTTTTGAAAAACTTATTTTTGAGGTTAGGAACTCTGTTAAAAGTGTAAAAAATACTTTCAAAATTTATTTTTTGTCATTTTAGGAAGATAAACATGTTTTCTAAATATATTTATAAGTCGTACTCTATGTTTTTTGGTTTGCTGATTCCGAAAATTGGGGTCCCAAATTTCTAAAATATGGGACAACCCTCGCAACATTGAAAAACACCCCATTTACAATAATATTTACAATAATCTGAGTATTCATCTTAAATAATCCTAAAAATTTTCCTTTTTTAAACATTATACTATGAATGTAATGATTAAACATTGAATTAAGCTGAATTTTATTCAAAAGGGTTGATCAAAGAGAGTGAAAACTATCCCTAACATTATGTAAAATGAAAAATTTTTTGGGTGCGAGTACTTATTTAGTTGTTTTTTTTTTAAATATTTAAAAAAAAGATGTTAAACTATTCATAATTATAGTATTTAATAGACATATTTTTGCATATTTTTACTACGAAATATTTATAAATTGTAAAATACTTATAGCATTCTTTGGATTGTTTTCAACATTTTTATAATCATCGTTTTCTTGAAGTCGAATGCGTTGTTTTATCCCCTAAACGGGTGAAAATATTTAGTATTTTTTTAAATATTAATACATTCAAAAAACCAGGAAATTGCAAAAAACAAATATTTGGAACTGAACTTTTTTCATGCACATGAATTAAAGGGTTTTCATGAGTAGTTAAGGTTAGTTTTACCCCCAAAAGTGGTTAAAATAATTGTTTTAATGTTTGAAAACGGCCATTGATTCGAATCGAAAGCAAATAGTAAAACAAAAAAATATGAAACAGGCGTTAATGTTAAATAATTAAATTCATAGTATAAAGTTTAAAAAAGAAGAATTTATAGGATTATTTAAGATAAATACTCAGATTATTGTAAATATTATTGTAAATGGGGTGTTTTTCAATGTTATGAGGGTTGTCCCATATTTTAGAGGTTTGGGACCCCAATTTTCGGAATTAGCAAACCAAAACACATAGAGTACGATAAAAATGTTTTCTAAATATATATATATATATGTATATATATATATATATATATATATATATATATATATATATATATATATATATATATATTTTTAGAAAACATTTTTATCTTTCTAAAACGAGAAAAAATAAATTTTGAAATAATTTTTTAGATTTTTAACAGAGTTCCTAACCTCAAAAATAATTTTCTCAAAAATCTGCCTCGACAGTCCTTTAGCTAAAAGCCAGACGATTATTTAAAAAAAAATAAGACGATCCGAACAGTATTAAGGTCTACACTGATTTTTGAACGGTATTTTTTGAATCCGACCCACTGTGCGGCACACAGTGGTCCAGAATCCCGAAAAGCTGGCCAAAAGTAATAAAAACAAATTACTATCTACGGATTTTGACGTTACTAATTCGATAGATTGGTATTAGCTCTATCAAATTCTTTAGGCAGTTACCATTTACATCAACATAAGCATAGAGAACATTTTAAAGATGGCGCTCGAGCGGTGCAAATCTGGCGAGCACAATAGCCGGATTTGTACGTCTTTTGTATTTGTGAATAATTAGGCGTGTAATCAACGGAAAATGGACTCATCTCCTGAACATAAGTGGAATTAGAGACTGTATAATAAAAATTGTTTACCTAATTTGTTAGTATAATAATTAACAATCTTTGCTAATGAAAATTAACATAAAAATAAAAACAAATATTATTTTAAACAAGGAAAAAGTTATTTTTACCGCCGTGTTCTGTCGAAAGCTTAACGTCACCTTATTTCTAATATTATTGTAAAAATAAACAGCAAAAAATTAGCTGCTACTAGGTGCTATGTCGTTTGTAGTGCAGCTTTTTATATTAATAATCAAAACTGGCAGATTTAGTCGATAAATAAAATTAAGAACTTTTGAGGTTAATATTATTATAAATACTAAAATTTACCTCAATTTAGAATTAAAATCGGATTATCAGGCATATGAATCAATCCATGTCATATATAATTAAATTTATTTTGTGCATTCCAGAAGCTGTTGGTCATAAAAGTATAGAAATTTCCAGACAAGACATTTTTTCTGCCATTTTGCTTTTTAAATTTTAAAGTCGTATTCTAAATCAGCATGCTCAAAAACACGGATGTACCGCTTTAATTTTTTTTTAAACATAAAAAAAATTACCGCCATATTTGGTCCGCCATTTTGTTTCTTTAAAATTTTAAAGTCAAATTCTAAATCAGCATGCTCAAAATAATCAATATATGCAATTTCACATAAATCGCATAATACCTTCATATTATGGCCAGCTTTTCGGGATTCTGGACCACTGTGCGGCGCACAGGTCCGCAGTCGCAATAGCAAAAATGCATGAATTGCGCTACGAATTGGTTCGTCATCCACCACATTCTCCAGATTTGGCCCCCTGCGATTTTTATCTATTTCCAACGATGAGGTCATCGGTGAGACAAACGCCTATTTTGAAGGATTGCCAAAATCGTATTATTTGGAAGGGATCGAAAAATTAGAAAAACGTTGGACGAAGTGTATCGAGCTACAAGGAGATTATGTTGAGAAATAAAATATGTTTTGACCAAATAAATTATTTCTTGTTTCATTTTTCAGGGACTTTTCACCCTGCCCTCGTAGTTGCTGTGATTTTACCCCTTATATTTATTTATGCTGTTTTGTGCAACAGGAACTTAATTGCAATTATAGTACAGGATCCGAATTTACAGAACTGCAATGTAATAGTTCATATATTTTTGTAGCTTTAGTGGAATTCGAACTCAAGATCTTTGGATTCAAATGCCGTAACACTAACCACACCATCGTATTACCGGACAATCACACAATCGATTACAAAGAGAATGTAATATCTAAAAGAACTTTGTCTTTAAATACTTATGATAAAAAAGAAAAAGTGAAATTTGACGAGTGGAATTAATTTTGATGTTCAACAAACTTTTTTATTATTTCTTGCAGGAGTTCCTGTTATTCGAAAGTTATTACGAATGAATACTTTTTTAATACTAGTTCTTATGTACCAAAAAAATCATAGGAAATTCCGGTTATTTGTTTACTTACATTACCGAAAACAAGTTTCATTTAAATGGAACTATTTATACAACAATGTATGAATAATTCAGCAGATTTCTTAACATTATCTTGTTTTTTTTTTTAATTTTTTATAGGTATAAGCATTCCATCAGGAATAAGATAAAGTGTAAAGTAAATTAGTAGGTAATAGCTTTTACAAAATCAAGAAAGAAAGCTTGACCTTATCTTCTTAGAAAAAACAAACAAGAAGGTGTTTTATTTTTTTACAAGAATTTTATATTTCTTGGTCTAGATTTTAAATATTGAAATAGGAAATTATTTGTATGAGCAAAAAATTAATTTATTTTAAAATTATTAAATAGAAAATTGTAAAATATAATAAGAGATCTAGTTTTCGGTCTCTTATGGAAAATCTACACTATAAGTACATTAATATAATAATATACTAAACTCCATTCCCTGTATGAAAACGATGACGTCATATGTGGACGAGTTTATCATAGATACGATGAAATATAGCTATCTTTTTTTAATAATATTATTCGTACCTATGCGAATGGCATTAACGTATGTCTTAATAAGTAAAGACACACGTTTCATATTTTTTTCACGTTCTATCACATTTATTATTTTAATGAAAACGTAATAGTTTTCATAAAGGGATTGGAGTATATCACGTCTTCTATCCAATACTGGGTGTGGTACTCTACCGTGTAGAGGTCGGCATATTTGAAAATTTTGATATCCGATCCGACTTGGTTCAAGATCCGATCCGATCCGACTCTATCTGATCCGATCCGATCCGAAATCCGATCCGAAATCCGATCCGAAATCCGATCCGAGATCCGAGATCCGATCCGAGATCCGATCCGAGATCCGATCCGAGATCCGATCCGAAATCCGATCCGAAATCCGATCCGAAGATTCGATCCGAGATCCGATCCGAAATCCGTTATAGATGAAATTTAATAAATAATTTTGTTATAAAAAACTAAAGAGACATATTTTGTTGTAACGTTATTTAATTATTTTTATCACAGAACATAAATGCTTATAAATATAATGTAGCGTTATATTTCTTTAAAGAGGAATTGGAATTATTTACTAAGAGCGGATACCTAAATGTTATGTATGTAAATTTCGGATCGGATGTTTTATCCTAATTTCGGATCGGATATTTTATCCGACTTTCGGATCGGATCTTTTATCCGACTTTCGGATCGGATCTTTTATCCGACTTTTTCTATGCATTTATTATTTTTCTAGGCATTTATTATTTCTCAGTCTATATTTATGTACCAAAAATGTCACAAACTTAGAAATGACGGCGAGAAAATAATAAAATCGTGACCATTTTATTTTATAAACAAATGTGAACAAAGTAAATATAAATTTTCGTATTAGTAAGAATTGTCATACGTTTTCATTAAAATAATAAATGTGATAGAACGTGAAAAAACATTAAACGTGTCTTTTTTCTTATTAGGACATACGTTAATGCCATTTGCATAGGTACGAATAATATTAGTAAAAAAAAAACAATATTTCATCGTATCTTTGATAACCTCGTCCATATATGACGTAATCGTTTTCATACAGGAAATGATGTTTAACAACAAGAAATATTAAGTTTGTTACTGTAAAAAAAGGTTGAATCCCTACAACCTTGACCACTATCTTGGTTCACAAGTTGTGTAATCTTGTTTTTTCCCCTTTCTTCGTCTACTGATGATGAGAACTTAGTTTTCGAAATAAGTATTTAGATTTATCTTTATATTGATTAAGGCTTGGGGGTTAAATCTATTTTTAGTTATTTCTTAGCCTTAGATTTTTACTTTTACGTTATAAATATTAAACATGTTTATGTTTTTTGTTTCTATTGCTACTATGATTATTGGAATATATTATTAAATATATAAATGAGTTTTTCTCAGAATTAGACGCGTATACAGGAAAATTGCAAATAACATTTTATGTTCAAAATATTTTTGCTAACATCTTTTATTTGAAACTGTTTTTCGTAACTGATTCCATTTTTGTAATAAATGGAATTTATTGTTTTGTGTGTCCAGTAAACTTCCTCTTCCCGTTTTTCAATTTCATTTAAAATCAACTCAGCTCTTCGTATTTTCATGAAACTTATAATTACCAAGTTTCGTTAACATATCTTATCTCATTCATGAGATATTGCACACTCGAACACACATCCATCCATCCATCCATCCATCCATCCACACACACACACAGACATCATTGAGAAAATGATCAAAACGGATTTTCAGTGGACCTCAAAACAGGTATTTCCGCGAAAATTTCGTCGACGATTTTTTTAACGATTCCAATACTTCCTTATACTGTGTATAAGAAAGTAAAAAGGGGAATCATAGACCTATTGGTTTTCTCCTGCGGACGTCCATGGCTCTATACATATCTGTATCTATATCAATATATACACTTGTGTTGTACCATAAGAATAGCAAATTTTTTACTAAATTAATAATAATTAGAATTGAAATTTCACAACCTTGTTATATAAAGTAATAAATAAGTAAAAAAAATAATAAATAATCATTGTTTTGTTTCCAATTCTCGATACACCAATATTGTTCATATTCAGGAACATCTGTGTCTGTTTATAAATGATAATATTTCGTTCCAACGTACGTTACGTTCGATTACTTCACTACACCTTTCACTGTTGTTTCACGGGTCCAGTGTCCGCATCTGTCTCTATTCCGTGCGGTGTAGTGTGGTGAAAATGAAAGTGTTCCGACTACTTTCTCAGCCGGAGCTCAAGAGCGCTGATACACGCAACTTCGGCGCTGCCGCTGGCCCGGGCCAATAACATGAACGGAAGAGAATTTCTCCGAAGTTGAATTGAATGACCTGTTAGTGTTTTGTTTGTGTTAGATAAAGGTTAGAATTAGTATGAGTAAGCCAAGTTGGAATACTACTATCGGAAAATGTTGTAATTTGTTTCAGTATTTTTAAATAACATTTTACTGTTCATATAACGGATTGAGTTCAGACTGACTCCAATATTATTATGGATATTTGAAAACTGTATGTGAAGTAAAAAGCCTACAACTGCGCGATTTCTTAGTTATTACGTAACTATTATTGCCCTGGTTACTTATAGAAAGTAGATAAATGCAATCAAGTGCGTTTCTGTAAGCAAAGAAACACTAGTACCGAAAGTAATTTGTACTTTACGCAATTGTCAAAAGAAAATATAAGTCAGAGCGATTTAAATTTCGCGTTAAGTACGAAATTTCATATTTTAGGCACATACGCTTATGGATGAAGAAGAAATATGCAATGAATATTTTGACGTTTATAAACATAATCTTAAACTGCAGTATACCTAATTTGCACACATCACATTGTGCAGACAATAACTCAAGTACATCATTATTAAATATGGTAATTAATAAAAATAACCAAACAAAGTAAAATATATCGATAAATGGTTTTATTTAAAGAGTAAGTGAAATACATAATATTGACTGTTTGTGTATATTAATAACAAGTTGTTACAGTTGCTTATATAGACATAATTTGAAGTGGAAACTGTTATACTATCTAAAGAAACATTGATTTCTTCTGTATTTACCTGTTCATATTATTAACAGTAATATTATTGCCAACAATTTCGGCTGTTTTAAAAGTACCAGAAGCAGGTTGATTGTCATTGTCAATTTTTGTTCAATTATCTTTAAGGATTATATGATAAAGAAGAATCACTCAGTGTATTATTCCAATCTAGACGATTTTGAACTGGGACTGTTTCATTTATTGTGCATGTTTGCATGGTAAACATACGTATTTCTGTCACGTTAATTTTAAATATTTTCTATCACAAACGTAAAAGAAGAAAATCTAAAACGAACTGTTGCTTTTAATGATGCAAATGGCTCTGAACTATTGCAACTTATGATAAAAGAATCATTCTCAGTTAATAATTTGTGATACATGTTCCGGCAGCATTTTTTTAACTCAAACATTACACTACTAATTTTATACATTAATCAATTAACGTTAAGTTATTTAAATTTAGATTTCAATTCGTCAGTTAAATCATGTTCTTGTAATTTTGTATGCCGGCCTGTAGAACATAAATGTAACTCGGAATCTTCAGAACATGAAATTAATATAATTTTGTATTGAATAAATATTCGATGTTTACATTTTCTAAGTTTAAATTTTTGATAGTTGAATACTTATCTCCATATTTAGTATATATTTTATAACCACAAATCATTTATCTATGCGAAAATAATATTATTCAAGCAAAAACTAAATGATCATGAGAAAAAAATCTGTTTTTATTTTCTAATGCTACGCGAGTTATTCAGAATTTAAAAAATATATACAATTTTCCTACGAATGTGTAAACGTCCAAGACTTTAAACAAATATACAATACTTAATTTCATCATCAAAATTGGCGAAACGAGCTGTATATTAACATACGTATTCTAATGTAAATAAACCATTTATCCTACCAAAGCTAGGCGAACGCAGCGCCTCTATAGTTGATTTGAGTTGTCAATAGAATAAAGTTAGTTATTCCAAAATTCGGGAGAAGCTAAAACTTTTTTGAGAATGGGGCTGTTGACTATATACTATATCTATAATACGAGTAGTTCTTCATTTTTGTAATTTCACTGTGGATCAATTGATCTTTGCCGAGTAGTATGTTGAATTGTGGTGATACATGTGACGTTGAACTATTAGATGAGTGTTTGTGTTTAAGTTTCCGGTGAAAACTTTCTAAAGAATGAAGTTGTCAAGGTTATATCAATAGGTGATGTGATGTTACGTAGCGTCGTGCCTATAGAATAGATTTTTAACTTGTCTCATATCATTTATTTTACATAAAAACTAATGTCCTTTAAGGAAAAACATTGTAGACTCCCTTAAAGTACAAAATAAAAACTCAGCATTCAAATTAGTAAAAATTCAGAATAATTTAAATGAAACTAATATATTTTAAATATTTGTTTTTTATCATAATTCGATAGCAAAGTATATATATATATATATATATATATATATATATATATATATATATATTTTAATGCATATTACATGCATATTTCAACCCTTTTTTTGCTGCATATATATATATATATATATATATATATATATATATATATATATATATATATATATATATATATATATATATGCAGCAAAAAAAGGGTTGAAATATGCATGTAATATGCATTAAAATATAGATTAAATTTGCACAGAATAAATGTATATTGGATCTTATGCAAAAATATACAACTTTGTTCAATTCCTTTTTTATTAAATTTAAATATTAATACAAGCAAATGATTACATTGGCCCACAAAATAAAAAAGTTATTTAAACTGGACATCTAATGAAACTTTTCTCTAGTATTTTTTTCCCGCGGATTACGAATGTGAAGTTAGAATAGGCCATACTACAGAGAAAATCCCGGAAAACTGTACAAAAATGCGTTTTTTTATGGTTATCGTGTGGTGAAATATGTATATCGCGTGTTCAGCTTGTCTGTATGTATTTTTCTTATGCATTTCTTTCCGCCTAATAAGAATCTATGTCAGAACCCAGAATTAGTAGTGAAAATACTAAGAAACATTTTTAAAACCGCCAAATCACGAGTACTAGGTTTTTTCATGAATATCATGGTTTTCATGAATACATAGCGTATTCCGATGGTCTGCATACACCTTTTCTGAGTATTTTTTTCGGCTGATCGCGAATTTAGTAGTTAGTGTTAGTAGTTATGGTTTGAAATCAGAGATTGAGAAACAGCGTTCACGATACGTCAAATTAATATTTAGTATTTAGTCTTTCTGTTGGTAAAATAGTACACTTTCTTTATAATTAAGGACAGTATATAAATTTACCATAGCTCGCGATAAGATTTGTGAATTAATGAAGGTTACATTCCAGAAATAACTCTTCTGAATTGACAACTGAAGCTCATTGTGTTGGTTAATGTTGATGATTAAAACTTCAGTATGGCAACAGAAACTTTTATCTCTCTTATACAAACAAATAAATGTCTTATATAAATTTAAAAAAAAAAACAAAATATGGTTTTCATTTATTGGATGTATCTACCATCTTTTATTGATTTTTTTTTCATTTATCCTAATAATATTTCTATTATTTATTTTCACAGCACAACATAGAATGATTATAACTCTCAACCTAAAAAAAAATGTATAAAATTTATTTTAAAATAATTTTTAAATATTCCTAAGTAAATTTCAATTTAAATAATTAATTATTAAAAATAAAATAAAATAAATAAATATATCATCACGCCTCCTACCCATTACTGGGTGTGGCACTCTGCCGAAGCAGATCTCGGTAAGTGATATATTTTGCGCGTGAAGTGCGGTTACCAGCCGTCAAATCACGGCCCCCAAATATGTTAGTGGTGGGGTAGTTTTTTTCAAATGGTGAAAATTGTTTGTCGCCTGTGGGAATCGAACCAGGGTTCTCAGGATCCACAGGCCGACTTGATACCACTGTGCTAGGCTACCACATAAATAAAATAATATAATAAATTATTTAATTTATAATTTACTTTAAAATAATTATAAATAATAATTAAAAATTTTATGATTATATTATATTTAATTAAAATTAATTAATTCTGCCACGTTATACAATGTTAATTAAAAAATTAATATGTGTAGGTAATATTAATTTTAAATTGAAAAATTAAATAAACTACTTATAAATTCCTTTTTTTTTAATTATAAGTTTGGAGCTTGCAAACTCTTGCGCTAACCACGATTAGCATAGATCGGCTCCGGTCTAATTTCATTGTGAACGCTACCAGAGAAATATATATGTCAAACTTCTAACGCTAACCATAACTACTACCATTAGCAACTAATTTCGTGTTGTGAATGGGGCTATAATTGTTTTATTTATGTAGCTAGGCATGCAACTGGAAGAAACACAAACAAATATATAATATTTATCTGTCTGATAAATACGTATTTTAAATTTGATTTTAATGGCAGGTAATGCATTAACTAAGAAAAATAAAACATTTATTTAGATCAGTGCTTCTCAAAGTGAACGATATCTCCCTCCTGGAGGCGTATGAATTATCCAAGAGAGCGCCAGACATACCAATGGGTGACAGACAATTTTTTGCAATCGAAAAAAATGGATCAAATAATCTGTATCAAGTTTTGTGTGAAAAATTAAATTAAGTGCTCCAACGCACTTGAAATTTTGACTGTGGCATTTGGCGAGTCTACTTTGAGCAAAAAAACTGTTTATAAGTGGTACTAGCTCTTCACAGAAGGCCGAGAAGATGTTAATGACGATGCCTGCCCTGGACGCCCCAGCATGTCAATAACCAATTAAAACGTTGAAGCGGTGAAGAAAATTGTTATGGAGAATCGTCGAATCACTAGTAGAGAAGTTGCTGAGGATGGCGGTTTACCGGATGGCTCATGCCATGCAATTTTTTCGGATGTTTTGGGCATGAAACGTGTGACAGCACAGTTTGTTCCGAAATTGCTAAATTTTGACCAAAAGAACCGTCGCATGAGCATCGCTCAGGAGCTGTTGAATGACGTCAACGACGATCCAGATTTGCTCAAAAGGGTCATAACTGGTGACAAAACATGGGTCGAAACCAAAGCTCAAACATTCCAATGAAAGCAGCCAGAAAAACCAAGACCGAAAAAAGCACGCCAAGTTCGGTCAAATGTGAAGATTTTGCTCAGTGTTTTCTTCGATTACAATGGCGTGGTGTCTTGCCAAAAGGTCAATAAGGAATATTAGCTTGAAGTTATGCGCCGTTTGCTTGAAGCAATACGACGAAAACGCCCGGATTTGTCGCAAAACAATTAATGGCTTTTGCATCACGATAATGCACCTGCTCACACAAAGTTGCTTGTTCGTGATTTTTTGGCCAAAAACAATACCGTAATCACGCCTCAGCCACCATATTCACCGGACTTGGCCTCTTGCGACTTTTTCCTATTCCCAAAACTATAAAGACCAATGAAAGGACGGTGTTTTGTCACGATTGAGGAAATAAAGACCGCATCGCTGAAAGAACCATACCAAAAAGCGCATATCAAAAGTACTTCGAGGATTGGAAAAAGCGCTGGCACAAGTGTGTTATACCTCAGAGGGATTACTTTGAGGGGACAAAATAAATGTAGATGAATAAATAAAAAATTTTCGAGAAAAATAAAAAGTCACCTTTTTTTAACAAACCTCGTATGCGTATAATTTAATCAAATAACCGTACCTAGTAATCTCTTGCTTTGAAACGGCAAGCGTTGCTGTGAAGAATCAGGCGTTGCTGTTTATACTATAGCCTTTGTTTTCATTTAGCAAATATTATCTGTTAGTTTTATGCTTAAAAATGAGTAAATTTGATGATTCTATACATAGAAGATACTGCCAAAGCAGTTATTTAATATTTTAGAGGATTTCTAAAGGAAGCAAACGATGAGATTTATTTAGCATTGAAGATTTTGAATGCAAAACTTTTGATTGATGTTTCTTAAAACGTTTATTTTTATTTTCATAGGTTATTTTAATAATTTAAATGAGGACTTATATGTGTACAATACAAATGTTTTGGTTGCCATCTAGTAAGTAAAATAGAATTAAATAATTTCTTATGTAGCGAACATGGCAGGGTTGTTCATATTTTACCCACCCAAAAAAACTCACCTGGGTTTTTTTAATAAAACCCACCTAAAAAACCCAAATAAACCCACTAAAAAACCCATTTGGTTGAATGGTTGAAAATTCACCCAGGGTGAATTTTAAGATAGAGTCAAATCTCGGAACATAAACAGCTTTTATATATTTTACAGTGTAATACGTAATCTCTTTACAAAATAAAACGTTTAACTTAAATTATCATTTATTACATCCCATCGTAGTATCACATTGCATTACTTTGACAAATGTCAATATCAAACTAGTTTAAGACCAAATATTATTTGTCTTATATTATGTTAGTATTACGAAAACTCATTGATAACCAATCTTTTTACCGGCAAATTTGAAATATAGTTTTAAATTAAATAAGTATGACAATAACATGATAGAGCATATTATGTTTTTAATTTACAATAAAATAAATATATTTTTTTTTGTAATTATTACATAATAGTACATAAATTTTGTTTTAATGTTTAGTGGTATACAATATACATTTTAAACTTTAAAAAGCGTATTTGTCAGTATTATAAAAAACCCAATAATGCCCAAATAAACCCAAAAAACCCAGTGTATCGGGTTTTTTCAACCCTGGAACATGGTATAGCATTACAGTTTGACGTTTATCACATGATCCAAACGTTAAACGTCAAACAAATGTGGTGATCTGCGGGAAGAAGTGCTGAAAGGAGAAAGCAGCAAGGAGTTATAAGGAGAGAGCAATATCATTTGTCAATGGGCGCGGGAATTGTCTCCAGGTAGGAGGAGGGAGAATAGCATGGCGGCCATATTGTTGTGATCATATTTTACACAAGGAAGATACGTAAACGATAGGAAACAGATAAAAAAATAAAAATCTAATAATAACAAAAAAAATTACTTATTTTATTTCAATATTATATAAAGATACAAGTTAAAAGCCTTTAAAAAAGGTAAATTTATTATAGGAATGTCTAATTGACTCACTTTTATCATTAGATTTTTTGGCATGAAGACTTATTTTAAAATAATAATTTGTTACTGATTTTATTAACAATATATGATTATTATTTTGATTATTAATATGTTCATTTAAATTATCAAACAAATTAATACCTCCATATTTCGTTAAAAATAATACATTTGTTAGATAGAAATTGGTAAATTTCTTATTTATATATTTCGCTCCACTTTCATTTAATACATTTCTAACTAGTACTTCGCATTTTTTTACATGTTGAAATAACATGATATGACGGAAAAATTAAAACACCTCTTGATTTTTATAATATTAAGCTATAAATTTTGGAATCTGATTCTTCTACTTCTAATACATCAACAAATTCTCCATGTTTAATAGCTTTTTTAAGTATTTTACAAAAAAGTAACAATATATTTAGGAAATATTGCAAAAATCGTGTAAATGTTTTATCGAAGTCAGCTTCTTTACAATGTTATGAACACAACCTACTTGATTTTGTGGAAGATTAGTTTTCTTAACGAATAGCTTACTCCCATTCTGCTCTAGTCTTTGTATCTTTTGGAAATCTGAAAATAATATATTAGTAATAAGTACCTTATATTATAGTTAAATTGAATAGTAATATTACCTATGAAAAGTTATTTTTTTGCCAGAAGATTCAACAGTCAGTTATTCTTTCGATTTACTCGAAAAACGATTTATACACCCAAATGCTACACACGCCGGTATGACTTTTTTATAACTGCATCGATTACTGGAGTGTTAAGGAACTATAATTATTACTAATAAACACCCGAGAAGTTAATTTTGTAAATATAAATCTCAATGTACACACAATAATCCATAAATAAAATCTATAAAGTCGCACAAATATAACCACAAAACTAACAATAAATTATTATATTATTCTGCTAAGCAAAGCATCTTCATTATTATAAGAATAATTACAGACAATAATAAAACAAAAACTGTCTTTTTAACCAATTTTCTAGATTGAAAACTCTGTAAAACAACAAAAATTTTCACGTAAGCACCACAAGAACCATATGACAAACACATGTTTTGGTCACAACAAGATGGCGTCCGATCAAACGTCATTTGAAGGTTGGGGACAAGGTGAAACATATATGCTCTCTCCTTATAACTCCTTGGAAAGCAGTTGATCGACTTGGTATGGTGCCACCTCGGTCTTTCTACAAATTTGTTGTTTGACCAGTGTTGCCAGATCTAAAATAACTGATTATCGAAATAGACTATCAAAATTATCGAATTTGGGAAAAAATTATGGTCTTTTTATGAGAAACATATTTTGAACGCGATCTTATATTATTCATTTATCTCTTGAATCTAGTTTCACTCTTATAATAATACTGTTTCATTGATTGGTAACACGAACCACGAATACACGTGTTTAATAACAATATAAATAGACAAAACAATATTCCCATTGTTCAAATTAATCAAAATTGAATGTACTAATAATTTGCTTCCAAAAAGTTATGTTACAGTTCTCATCGTCGCCATACTAGTTAAATTATTTAACATATTTTTTAAATTAATTGTTATAATAGTAATAAACCATTAATTATATTAGTGCACAGACGATGTCTTGTATCAGATCTAATTCAATTATCTTACTGAATATTCGTTCGCAGACAACATTGGAACGGGTTAAACATACTTAATATGTATAAAGATCGAATGAATATTTATAAAAAAATTATCGATTTATAAAATATTTGTAAAATAGTTAACATTACGCTACAATTTCTAAAAGTATGGTGTAATTATTGATTATGGTGTAATATTTATTTTTATGGTAGCAACTTAAAAATTATGTCGCATTTTCGATAATTATGTCGCATCTGGCAACGCTGTGTTTGACACACCTATTATGTGGAGGGAGTCTGCTTCGGATCTGCTACATGTGACGTTCTCTTTGCTTGGGGAAGTCGGAAGACGAATTATTATATTTGTCTACTGAAGATGTTCTACATTTAGATTTGTATACTAATGTCAAAGAAGCATCAATATTTCGAAATGTTAAATTTAAAAATTGTACCATTTTTAACAATAAATAAATTGTTTTCCTGTTTTCATAATTTAAATAAAATAAATCAATATAAATATATCATCACGCCTTTTACCCATTACTGAGTGTGGTACTCTGCCGAAGCAGATCTCGGTAAGTGATATATTTATACGCGTGAAGTACGGTTACCAGCCGTCAAATTACGGCCCCCAAAGATGATAGTAGTGGGGGTGCCCCAGGGCTAACTCGTGAAAAAGTTTTGCCAACTCGATACCACTGAGCCATTTTTATTTGTATCGTACCATTAAATTACAAATGATACTTTTTATCAATACTGACTTTTTATAACTAGTTATAAAAGAACCACTTTTCCCAACTAAAATGGCATTTCAGTATGATGATATTTTGTAACCGTACTGAAAAAATTATTTGTTAATAATTATTGTAACCCCGACACCGAAATGTAAAAGAGGGTATTGAATGATGTATATTAAAATTGTATGTTCTTTGGAGACTTTGACGTCTAGTAACCGCACTTTACTCGTAAAATATATCACTTACCAGAATCTGCTCTGACATAGTGCCAGATGCAATGGGTGGAAAGTGCGATGATAATATTTAACGGTAGCAGAAATCCTTTTTTTTTGTCTTAATGATATATGTTGGTAACCGCACTTCACGCGCAAAATATATCACTTACCGAGGTCTGCTTCGGCAGAGTGCCACACCCAGTAATGGGTAGAAGGCGTGATGATATATATATATATATATATATTAGACTGTTTCAAAAAAATTGATATGTATTTTTTTTAATTATAACGAAAATGTTGTTGGAAATGATAATAAAAATCCTGTGAAAGTTAGAGCTCTTAATATTAATATTAAGAGGTGCCGCATCGTAAATTTCAATTTCCTATTTAAATAACATGGGAACAACGTTCTCTTGGACTTTAGAATTTTGTAACTCACGTTAGGGAAATATTTTGAAATGGTCAAAACAAATACTTGTAGAAAATTGAACGCTCTACAAAAAAGGTCTCTTTCAATTTTTTGATATATTTATTTTTTCAAAAGTTATTTAACGATAGAGTTAGATTAATATTAAATTTTTACATTTTTCTAATTTTCCGACGCAACCATCAACTTTACGAGAAAATTTTATAGGACATTTTTTGTAGAACATTTCATTTCCTATAATTTATCTTCCAAAAAGTTTTCGAAATTTTTACAGGTCGTAAGTTATTTGAAAAAAACTAACAAAAAAATAATAAAGTTGTCATTTTACTGCTTAAAATTAATCATGATTTTTTTTTAGCTTTTTACAAATAACTTACGACCTGTAAAGAATATCTAAAACTTTTTGGAAGATAAGTTATTAGGAATGAAATATTCTACAAAAAATGACCTATGGAATTTTCTCATAAAGTTGATGGTTGCGTCGGAAAATTAGAAAAATGTAAAAATTTAATATCAAGCCAACTCTATCGTTAAATAACTTTTGAAAAAATAAATATATCAAAAAATTGTAAGAGACCTTTTTTGTAGAGCGTTAAATTTTCTACAAGTATATGTTTTGATCATTTAAAAATAGTTTCCCTAACGTGAGTTACACTTATGTAAACCCGTCTGCGCATTACGAGCGAGAAACTCTATTAGAAGGATGAATGTATACATCTATCTCCCTTCATAGCGGATGCTACTTTCTATTGTAAAATACGAGCATCATCAGTATATGGTTTGAGAAGAGTATACAACTGTTTTAACAGACCTGTTAAACTGGTAGTATATAATAAAATATTACATCTGTTCCAGGAATTTTGTTCTGGTAACCATGGGCGGCTGCAGAAAATTTTCAAAGGAGGGCAAAATTGGGAAATAAGTTACGTCAATAAATATGTATTTAATTATTTGATTAGCATCAATTCAAAAACATGTAGATACAAATAGAAAATATATATAAATTTATAATTTCTCTCGCCTGTTCCAACAAGCCAGTAGTATTCAAAGCGTTCAAAAATGGGAGTTTCCCACATATATTTTTAAAATTTGTTTATTTATTGTATTATCCGACAGTACGGTGTTATGGTTAGTGCTACCACATTTGAATTCCGAGTTCAAATTTGTTGTTCAGTAGTGCTGGATATTCGTCGAGAAATAAATAAATGCCAATCTCAAACGAAATATTTATTTCACAAAATGTTTGGGTACAAAAGAAGGCACCTAAAAAAAATACAATATAAAATAAGTTTGCGCACTTCTGATTTGAACATTGAGTATCATGTTTTGTACGCTGATACTCGAATGACATTTTAACAATATTTGTTGCTTACCTTCTAATCCCAATAAATGAATATTAGCGGCCTGACAACCGCTCTTGCCTGGTAGCTGACTGTGTTGCGTATTTTATCTTTAAATTACAATTGAAAACGAGACTTTATTTTATGTCAAACATCTCCGGCATTCAACAACATAAAACAAAACATGACTGAAATCGTTGCACGGTGATTGAGTCGGCTTGCTTCTATTTCCCTATGTATTGCTTACAAGGACGTTGAAAGGAGGGGATATGGCATTCAAGTCAAGTTTGTGAGGCTCGGCAGATTGACAGAGACAGAAGTATTATTTTCTGTACCGTGCTTAGCCTGCTATTGATTGACATGTGTCATAAAGAGATTTGAAATTTAAATAGACAGAACAGACTCATTCTCTCTAAAAGATTATAAATTTTTACAAGGAAACTGAAATTATAAACACTTTGTTACCATTTTATCCATAAAAAAATATGTCCAATTCCATACAACACAAAAATTGAAACACAAATGACACTTCGTGGTTATGTTTACATAAAACAACGCTCCCTGACAACGTCTAAACGTCACTTTTCTTACATAAAAATTCAAAATATTTGAAAGAAGAAGATATTTGGCTAAGCATGGTGCAGAAAAACTATTGTTGTCTCTTTCCCTTGCCCAAGCCTCACTTCAAACAATGCTACAGTACCGTCATGCCATATCCCCTCCTTTCAACGACCTTGATTGCTTACTTCTCAACAAAATTCCACTCCCAGAAAAATAAATAAATAAATAATTTATAAAGTTTGAAGAAATCCGCTACGTTTATTTGCGACCATGTTGTGACGTGCTACAGCCAAGTAGTGTTAATAGTGAGAAATAACATACATTTCTGTCGTGGTATCTGTTGCTGAATTAAACACCGTGATAAAGTGAGATCGTGCTAATATAAATTACAGTATCACATGAGTACTAAGCTGAGTATGGTACGTCATAGAACACGTGACTATATGCGATGTAATTTTCATTTAAAAATTATTATTATAGAAAAATTATTTTTGTTTTATTATGACTAAAATAGATATGCGACAGTTTTTCCACAAATTTGAAAAACAGGAATGCGTGTTTCATTCAGGCCATTTTTAAGGTTGTTATGCCAAAAGTGAACATCTCGAGAAACATTGTTGTAAACTTTATTCTGTTCGTTGCAAAAAGTCGTGTTCAGTGCAGGGTGTTTTAATAGTAGCAGGTTTAAACGAAAAGATATTCCTTTTTGTACGTGTCTTATTATTATTATTCCATAATATATAATTTTAAGGTTATTAATTAAAATCATTTATAATATTTGGTTTTTTATTTTATAAAATATATTAAATTATATTATATTTCATAATAACATTACTTTTCATACTAGTGGAACCGAGTAATTTCAAAGTGCCATCCAGTGCTTTAAACGCTATCAAAAATTGATAAAATAAATGTACAACAAGATCCTTAAAATTACAAATAATATTTATAACCAAAAAAAAGTATAATTATTTTTGCAAATAACAGTTCTTAGAAATAAAATAATGTTGATATTTTGTTGCTTAAAAGTTATTTATTATTTCATTATCTACAGCTTTATTTTCTACAACCCCTAACTTCAGAGATACGAACAACCACCTTTAAAGTGAAATATTTTCCAACATTGGCATGGTTATATTAAGCAAAATTTGCCATTTTATGTATTTATAAATAATATATTACGCAATAACTTTAGAAAAGTTATTTGTTATTTAGATAGAATATTTTTGGCGGCTCACGATGCTTAGCCGTGCTGAATGTTTAAATTTCCCGCATCAACCAACCTTCAAAATGGCGGTCTTCAATTTCATAAGGTTCGCGCAGTTTCAAGCGTCCTCTCCTACTACTCTATTTTCCTGGTTTCATTGCTACAATAGATGGAACACTTGTTCTTTATGGACATCCCTATATGAGTGCCCGCAGACTTTTTTACAAGTAGGTCAAAATTGGTAATTTATATACTATATGTGTACGAGGGTAAGGTGAAAAATCCCTGAAAAATAGAACATTTGTGATGTACCACCTTTAACTACAACGCATTAAAATTTTCAGACTGATATGTCATTCAGTTCTGTTTTGACAGCCATCGAAAGCAAGCAACCTTGAAGATTTTTGAAAACAGAGAAAAAAGTAAATTTCGCGTCTTGATTAAACATTATTTCTTGCGTGGAAAAAACATTACGCAAACCAAAGCATCGCTTGTTAAACATTATGGGGACTCCTCTCTATCGATTGGAACGATTCACAAGTGGTTTACTGATTTTCGTTGTGGTACTACAACCACAAAGGACGCCGAACGTTCTGGTCGTTCAATTGAGGTGACAACGCCAGAAATCGTCGATAAAATCCATGGTATGATATTGGACGATCGGCGAGTTAAAGTGCACGAGTTTGCTGAGGCTATGAGCGTCTCAACCGAACGGGTACGGAACATTTTGCATAAATTTTTGGATATGAGAAAGCTATCTGCCAGACGGGTGCCGCATTTGCTCTGTGATGACAAACTCTACTCCGCAGTCGCTATGGTAAAATTGCATGAATTGCGCTACGAATTGGTTCGTCATCCACCATATTCTCCAGATTTGGCCCCCTGCGATTTTGATCTATTTCCAAACTTGAAGAAATGGCTCGGTGGAAAGAGATTTGGCTCCAACGATGAGGTCATCGCTGAGACAAACGCCTATTTCGAAGGAATGCCAAAATCGTATTATTTGGAAGGGATCGAAAAATTAGAAAAACATTGGACGAAGTGTATCGAGCTACAATGAGATTATGTTTAGAAATAAAATAGGTTTTGACCAAATAAATCATTTCTTGTTTCATTTTTCAGGGACTTTTCACCCTGCCCTCGTATATAGAAAATATATTTAGTATTCTGAAATAGACCTGTGCGCCACCGCGCTGTGCCGCTGTCACCTTAATATTTAACACGCCGCCTTTAGTTCCAATCAGCGAACCGCCGAACGATTAATAAAAAATATATAATTTTGTCCACAAAGTTTATCATTTGTGTACTATATTATCTGATCGGACGTGGTCGATAGCAGCATTCTTAAAAATCGATTGTTATACAATTTTAAAAAATGCTCACTTTTTTTACTCATATCATTGTGTAAAGTAGATCATGTTTTCATCATTTACGATTCCATGACAAATTATATTACAGCGTGTGCGAAATAGATACTATTGCATAGTGAATAATACCCTTGATTATACAGTTAGATAGATAGGCAGGTAAATTGAATTTCATGTTCCGATGCATGACTGTTAATTTGGTTGCATCCCTTAATAATTTAGGCGTTTACGTTGCGGTTTGACTACTCGGATTCATTCGGTAATATATATTAGAAAGGCATCCGTACTTGAAACCACTTCACACTGAGTTTAGTAAATTGGAGATTAATTACTATGATTAAATATTCACATATAAAGGAAAATCCACTTGCAAATTTTTCACGTGCACTTTTTCTCGGTTCAGCAACAATGCTAAATTCTAGAACGCTAGAAGAATTGTTATTGACAGTCAATAATAAATAAAAAAGTAATCATTCCAATGTAATTATATAAATAAAAGATATGTAATACACGAAAATATAAATAAAAATAATAAATGGAGAAATACTATTTTACATGTTATTTTTAGAATAAATACAAATAGGTTGTGTAAGGGGAGCTAATAGATGTAAAGCAGGGTTTTTCAAACGTTTTTCAATTGCGACGCCAAAATGACTCTAAAAAAGTCTTGCGACCCCCGTTACTTTCAATTCCGTCTTAATAAATGCAAAGTTTATATTTTATATTTATTAATTAAATAATGAAGATAAGTTTTTCTACGCGCAGTGATATTTCGTGGCAATTACGAGAAAATGAATCGGATGATACACGAGCAGTTAATCGCAGTGATGAACGATAACGACGAACGACGAACGACGACAATAACAAATGAGTATTCACCTATCTAATTATTAACTGCAATACGAGCACGCGCAACAACTGTTAATAAAATCTAACACTGAACACTTAAGACTAGGGCTAGGCGATTTGTGTAAAATATATGTTTAAAGTTCATATGCAAGTATTTCTGTATTCAAAAATATATAATCAAGACAGGCGTTAGTTGTCGTCGCCAAGATTAAGCAGAAAACGGCGACACTGATTGTCTATATTACAGTAATATAAACTTTGAGCCAATATTCGAAAATTGCAATTCCATTTAACGTTTTATTAGCCGATAATCGTCTTTGGTATCAATTAAAAGGTCTTTTGAAGGGCTTACATGCAAAATTTAATACTTTTCGATCGTCAGATGTTTTAGTCAAAGTGCTTCAAAACCCATCGTCTTTGGTATCAATTGAAATGTCTTTTGCCGGGCTTACATGCAAAATTGGAATTTTATCGATTGGCAATTGTTTTAATGAAAGTACTTCAAAACCTACCGTGTTTGGCATCAAATGAAAGGTCTTTTTAAAGGCTTGCATACAGAATGGAATTTTTTTCGATTGGCTAGTGTTTTAGCGAAAGTGTTCAAAAACCTATCATGTTTGTTATCAAATGAAAGGTCTTTTTAAGGGCTTGCATGTAAAATTGGATTTTTTTCGATCGGCAATAGTTTTAACGAAAGTGTTTCAAAACCTATCGTGTTTGGTATCAAATGAAAGATCTTTTGCAGGGCTTGCGAGCTATATTTAATACTTTTCGATCGTCAATTGTTTTAGTGAAAGTACTTCAAAACCCATCGTCTTTGGTATCAATTAAAAGGTCTTTTGAAGGGCTTACATGCAAAATTGGAATTTTATCGATTGGCAATTGTTTTAATGAAAGTGATTCGAAACCTATCGTGTTTGGCATCAAATGAAAGGTCTTTTTAAAGGCTTGCATACAGAATGGAATTTTTTTCGATTGGCTAGTGTTTTAGCGAAAGTGTTCAAAAACCTATCATGTTTGTTATCAAATGAAAGGTCTTTTTAAGGGCTTGCATGTAAAATTGGATTTTTTTCGATCGGCAATAGTTTTAACGAAAGTGTTTCAAAACCTATCGTGTTTGGTATCAAATGAAAGATCTTTTGCAGGGCTTGCGAGCTATATTTAATACTTTTCGATCATCAATTGTTTTAGTGAAAGTGCTTCAAAACCTATCGTGTTTGGCATGAAAGCTCGATTTAAGGGCTTGCATGCAGAATTGAATTTTTTTCGAACGGCAATTGTTTTAACGAAAGTGTTCCAAAACCTATCGTGTTTGGTATCAAATGAAAGGTCTTTTTAAGGGCTTGCATGCAGAAATGAAATTTTATCGATTGGCAATTGTTTTAATGAATGTGCTTTAAAACCTATCATGTTTGGCATTAAATGAAAGGTCCTATTAAGGGCTTGCATCCAAAATTGGATTTTTTTCGATCGGCAATTGTTTTAACGAAAGTGTTCCAAAACCTATCGTGTTTGGTATCAAATGAAAGATCTTTTGAAGGGCTTACATGCAAAATAGGAATTTTATCGATTGGCATTTGTTTTAATGAAAGTGCTTCGAAACCTATCGTGTTTGGTATCAAATGAAAGATCTTTTGAAGGGCTTACATGCAAAATTGGAATTTTATCGATTGGCATTTGTTTTAATGAAAGTGCTTCGAAACCTATCGTGTTTGGTATCAAATGAAAGGTCTTTTTAAAAGCTTGCATACAGAATTAGAATTTTTTCGCTCGGCAATTGTTTTAGCGAAAGTATTCCAAAACCTGTCGTGTTTGGCATCAAATGAAAGGTCTTTTTAAGGACTTGCATGCAGAATTAAAATTTTTTCGATCGGCTATTGTTTTAGCGAAAGTGTTCCAAAACCTATCGTGTTTGGTATCAAATGAAAGGTCCTTTTAAGGGCTTGCTTGCAAAATTGGATTTTTTCGATCGGCAATAGTTTTAACGAAAGTGTTCTAAAAACTATCGTGTTTGATATCAAATGAAAGATCTTTTGAAGGGCTCGCGAGCAAAATGTAATACTTTTCAATCATCAATTGTTTTAGTGAAAGTGCTTCAAAATCCATCGTTTTTGGTATCAATTGAAAGGTTTTTTGAAAGGCTTACATACAAAATTGGCATTTTTATCGATTGGCATTTGTTTTAATGAAAGTGCTTCGAAACCTACCGTGTTTGGTATCAAATGAAAGATCTTTTGAAGGGCTCGCGTGCAAAATTTAATACTTTTCGATCATCAATTGTTTTAGTGAAAGTGCTTCAAAACCTATCGTGTTTGGCATGAAAGCTAGATTTAAGGGCTTGCATGCAGAATTGAATTTTTTTCAGTCGGCAATAGTTTTAGCGAAAGTGTTCCAAAACCTATCGTGTTTGGTATTAAATGAAAGGTCTTTTTAAGGGCTTGCATGCAGAATTGGAATTTTTTCGATCGGCTATTGTTTTAGCGAAAGTGTTCCAAAACCTATCGTGTTTGGTATCAAATAAAAGATCTTTGGAAGGGCTCGCGTAAGAAAATTAATACTTTTCGATCGTCAATTGTTTTAATGAAAGTGCATCAAAATCCATCGTGTTTGGTATCAATTAAAAGGTCTTTTGAAGAGCTTGCATGCAAAATTATAATTTTTAGATCGGCAATTGTTTAAGCAAAAGTATTCCGAAACCTACCGTGTTTGGTATCAAATGAAAGATCTTTTGAAGGGCTCGCGTACAAAATTTAATACTTTTCGATTATCAATTGTTTTAGTGAAAGTACTCCAAAACCTATCGTATTTGGTATCAAATAAAAGATCTTTGGAAGGGTTCGCGTATAAAATTAATACTTTTCGATCGTCAATTGTTTTAATGAAAGGACATCAAAATCCATATTTTTTGGTATCAATTGAAAAGTCTTTTGAAAAGCTTTCTAGCAGAATTGGATTTTTATTGATCGGCAATTGTTTTAGTGATAGTGATTCAAAACCTATCATATTTAGTATATATTAAAAGATTTTTAGATGGACAGCCGTGTAGAATTTAAAAGTCTTAGATTATTATTAATTCAATTTATATTGTGTCTATTGTCTTACTGAAGTTAATTATATTTTAGTGTCCGCGGAGGTTAGCGTGAGGCCGACCACTAGTATTTATTATTATTCTAATATGTGATTGTAGTAGTAAGAGCATTACTATGCACGAGCTTATTGATAAACAATTAGTTGTGAAAGAAAATATAGAAGCTCAATGTTCAGAATGCTTGCACTCACATAAATTACATAAATCCGAATTAGTTTCTTTTGGCACAGTATTAATTTTCCAAATTCTGTTATTTGAAAATGGATATATTCGCAAACTAACTGATACACGTAATATTTAAAACGTTTCAATGGGAATTCAAGGATGTAAATACAATGTGATCAGTGCTATATTTCACCATGGTACTTCAATGGCTGAGGGACACTACACAATATGATTAAAAAAGGAAAATCATGGATGCTTGCAAATGATTCTCACGTTGGAAAACAAACTTGGCCAAGAAACTCTAAACATGCTTATATATTTATTTTAGAACGAATTTAGATTTTTATAGAAAGATGTAATAACAATATACCAATACCAAATCATTTATAATATAGGGTCTCACTATTGTAACAAAAAAGTGATATCTTCCAAAAAAACCATTACATTGTTAAAGGTACGCCAAGATTGCGCAGATTCCTTCCCCAAAAATTGTAATATCTATATATTACAGATTTTAAAAAAAGTGATATCTAATTAAGCCAAGAAAAATATTCGAAATTAAAAAACCTTATCGACCAGTTTTAAAAATAACGGGTCAAATAAAAAAAAATTAATTAAAAAAAACCTTGGCGATCCCAGTGTTTAAAATGTTACCAGTTTAAGTAATATTTTAAACACTGGGGTCGCCAAGGTTTGTTTTAATTAATTTTTTTTTTATTTGACCCGATATTTTTAAAACTGGTCGATAAGGTTTTTTAAATTGGAATATTTTTCTTGGCTTAATTAGATATCACTTTTTTTTTAATCTGTAATATATAGATATTACAATTTTTGGGGAAGGAATCTGCGCAATCTTGGCGTACCTTTAACAATGTAATTGTTTTTTTGGAAGATTTATTATCACAGTAAAATACTAACTGTTGGCACCAATAATTCAACAATACTTCCTGCTTTTCATATATTTTAAGATTGTTTTTGTAACTTGAAAGCGTAGTCACTTTCCTTTAATTGAAGTAAAAAGCATTAGATGACATTACTTGACGTACCAAATCTGTAAAAAATTCACGTCAAATTTATATATGGCAAACGATGGAATGAAACGACCATAATAAGCGTAGCGCAATTCAATGAAGTTGGCCATGACAAAAATCCTCTATTTAAATGAAAGCTCCAGTCACAGCAATTTCATAATAATTTGTTGCTTTTTTGTTTTATGACTAGGTAGATAATAAAAATATACCCGTATTATGGTTAATTAAATAAATATAAACCTCAATTATTCTATGAAACACTGCCTCATCAATATTTTAGAGCACGGGCCGCCACTGGTTAGTATATAGGTTAAAATATAAAACGTGATGGAATCAAAACAATTATCGCTTGAAAAGTTTGACATAAAATGAATTTTATTTATGGACTCTCCACGTATGAATGCTGTCATTTGAAATGTATTATTGAAGTAGCGAAGTTGTCAATTTTAATTAACTACCAAAATGTTAAAATGATGAAAAGTATCTACAAAATTAATTTAAATTGGGTTTCTGTCACTGTGATTAGTGATAATATACGAGTACCATCACAAATACCTCTTGGCTACATTCATATGTGGACTAGAGTCTAGTTCTAATATTTATTCGAAATATTATTAATATTTTTCACTGAAATGTTCTACTGCTTGGAAATCGCATACCTTATCTCTCTGTATATTCTGAACTGAAGGCCCGTTCAACATTAAATAATATTTTCATGTGTAGATATTATTATAGTAACATTATATTAAATAGTAGATTTATATATCATAGTCAGTCGTATTTGTTAGTATGACCAGTAGTGGTATTCACGGTTTGTATCGGTTCAAGAGAACAGTTTCCTAACATTTTGTCAGTTCGGCAGAACCTCTAGTTAATAAAATTGGTTACTTATCCATAGACCAATTTGCAGTTAGGAAATAAATTGAGAGTAGAAATCATAAAAATAAATATAAAAATAGATTAGTTTTCATGTATTTTTTTAAATATGTTCCTTTAAAGTACTATTACATATTATTACAAATTGAATGACGTTGCATATGTCTCAACAAATCACACTTTCGTACAAACTCTTTATTACATATTGAGCACTTAAAATCTTTAATACCTGAATGACATTTCATATGTGTTTTCAAATTAGTTTTTTGTACAAACTTTTTATTACATATTGAGCAATCAAAATTTTTAATACCTGAGTGATGCTTCATATGTACTTTCAAATTACTCTTTTCTACAAACTTTTTATTACATATTGAGCACTTAAAATCTTTAATATCTGAATGATATTTCATATGTACTTTCAAACTTCTGTTTTCTACAAACTGTTTATTACATATTGAGCACTTAAAATCTTTAATACCTGAATGATATTTCATATGCACTTTCAAATTACTCTTTTGTACAAACTTTTTATTACATATTGAGCAATCAAAATTTTTAATACCTAAGTGATGTTTCATATGTCCTTTCAAACTTCTGTTTTCTACAAACTGTTTATTACATATTGAGCACTTAAAATCTTTAATACCTGAATGATATTTCATATGCCTCGTAATGTAACTTTTATATTTAAATGCTTTATTACAAACTGAGCATTGAAACCTGTCTTTTTTGTTGGTGGGAATACTGAAACTAGTTGTTTTCTTTTTCAATTCTCTGTTATTTTTGCTAGTACTTGCACTTGAACCATAATCTAGTACATCATTCGCTAGCACTTCACTTTTAACAAATTGTTGACAAAGTTCTCTGTCTGTACTATCTTCAAAGGCAACTGATTCTTCTTTGATGTCGATATTATCTTCCACATCTAAATTTTGATCATTTTGTTCGTTTGACGATAGCAATGCTTCTTCGTTTATTTCTTCAGCCCTTCTTCCTTGTTCTATCAGTTGTTTATTAATACTTATTTTCAATTGTAATTCATTGAATGTATGCTCTTCAGTTTCACTGGATGGCAGTAATGTATCTTCAAGTACTTCTATAATTTTCTGAATATAATTCTCCTGCTTTATCAATTGTTCTTGTTCACAATTAATTATTCTGATTTGTAATTTACAGAATCTCTGGTTCTGAATGTCATTCGTTCCTTTTAATAATTTTATGTAGTTCTTCAATCTACTATAGTTCTCCAAACACTTTTTCTTAAACGTGTAAAAAGCACGAAGTGTTGTGTGGCATGAAGAACAAATGTATACAGGAATCTTCGAGTTCGAAATCGTCTGAAAGAAATAAAATAATTTGTACTTCAGTAACATAATTTAGTACTTGAATCATAAAGTCAAATGTATGACCATATTTAGCGGTGTTTCAAGTTTAAAATTATGTGTTCAAGTGTGTCTATTCATATTAATAAATTTATGTATATACAAGGTTTTACTACAAATGATTAAAATTTGATATACCGAATGTCTTTTGTAAGAGAGCCGTTATTAGAATTTTTGAGAAATATAAAATCTATGACTTTGGTTAGGATATTTCAAAGATGTTTATTTTTCTTTTTTTAAAAAAAAGAGAAAAACAAAAATGTGTAATATGATAAAAAATATGAAATGGGCGTTATTTTTCAAATAATTTTATTTCTTGAATGATAATATGTTGAGAAAAATTTGAAACAAAACTTGAATACAGCAATTTTAAGATAGTACAGATGAAACAAATTTAAACAATGGCGTTTTGTGTAAGATTCCACATGTGTTAAATAAATGGGCTTTTATGGAGGGAAAATATGAATGTGGTTCGAGCGAAGATGGAATGTCAGGATGAGAATGTTTGATGAAGATTAATTATTGGTTGAAACTGATGAGTTGAATGTTTCAAGAGTTCGTGCTACCTCATTTGATGGGATATGGTAAGATGATACGTTTGTATGTTGGAGGTCGGCTTTTTCAAAAATAAAATGGTCTGTACTTAACAGTTGCGGCCGATGAAGTTTTAAGTAGGAGTGCTATTTAATATACGAGTATGAAATAAATTTGTATTCACAAAAAAAAATCGAAGTAATATATAAAATATGATTAAGAGAATTTATAAATAAAAATTCGTCTAATAAAAATATCTCATTTCAAAATAAAATTTATCCTTCTATTCTTGGCTTGGAAAAATAATAATAATTCAGTATCTCACTGAAATCATTAAAAAGCATTAAATAAACAAGGTAAGTTACGCACGACTCCACACACGCAAGTATATACTGTATGCACTATTGCTAAGAACTATTTGTTAGGAAGTGCCAGTGATTCCTATCAAAACTCAAAACACAATTATATTGTAAAATGTTACGGCAAGAGTTTCGCAAAAGTGTTTTAATAAAAACTCAAAACATTTCGCAAACAAAAATGAGTGCTATCATTTGTAAGCAAGAAATAAATTTTGATAAATTAATATGTCACAAACGTAATAAATTAAAATAAAATCAAACAAAACTCAAAATTAAATAATTTTTTTAAACTATCATGACTAAGTTATTATTTTAGTAATATCTATCCTATGAAACCGTAACCATCTCAAATTGCATTGGTTGGCAAAGTATCAAACGTTGTTAAATACAGGAATAAAGGGTATGATACAATAAAAACCCAAACAAATATTAATAAAACAAAATTTGCGAGTCTATTTACAATTAACAAATCATTTCTTCATATTTCGAACACAATCAGTCCACTAATTTTATTTATTTATCCGGCAGTATGGTGGCGTGGGTAGCGTTACGGAATTCGAATCCGGAGATTCCGAGTTCGATTCTCACTCAAGCTAGAAATTATAATAACAACCACTCTGCGGCTCGGTGAGTCTGGACCATGTACTGTAATTGGGAATCAATTCCTGTTGTACAGAGTAACAAAAGTAAATTTTAGGTTAGAAATATGTTGGATAACAGGAAAATATACGTATAAACATATATACCGCTGAAAGATACAGAAAATCCGTACGGCAGATTACGGTGCAGACATATATTTCTGTCCTTCAGCTAAAACAAATTTCAATGCGCAAGCGCTACTTAAGTTCGTTTGTATTGGTCAAGAATCTTTAGGGGAAGGGAATTTCTAGTTTACTTCGCGCGGAAAATACATTCACGTTTGTCATTTCAATTTTACTGTAAACTCTTCTTGGAATATAATATTTTATACTGTTATTCAAGTAATTCTTTATACAGATATTCGAATAACATATTTTCTTGATCTATTACAAATGTTTCTCCTAATATTGAAATAATCCTTTAAACAGTTATTAAGACAACTCAGTTTCTAAAGCCCCTGACACATATAGCGTCAAAACTCCGAGTCTACCATTTGACTGCCAAAAATAGAAACGCCTCTATTTTCAGCAGTCACGACTGCCGAAAACCAACTTCATTGCGATGCTGGTTTTTTCGCTATCTTCCTGTGTTGTTTAACGTATGAATTATTATTGTTTATGATTTTGTTTGATATTTTGTACATTTTTATAGTTAAATTCAGTTACTTTATACATAGTTAGATACTTAAACGTTTTCATATTTCATTTATAGTTCATGCCAATTTTTTTTAATTAAATTTTTTGTTTTAATAATCCTAGTTTATAGTTTTTATATTTCTTAATAGTCTATAAATATTTTAAATAATACATTTTAGTTTTTTTATTTTATTTATAGTTCATATAATTTTTTTTTAATTAAATTTTTTGTTTTATATTTCGTAGTTTATAGTTTTTATATTTCTTAATAGTCGATAAATATTTTAAATAATACAAATTAACAAATTACACGTTAAAGTGAACAAATATTTAATTCTGACTGCCAAAAACACTGACTCTATATGTGTCACCCGTTTTGGACGTGATTCTCAGTTTTCAGCAGTTTGTAGCAGACTCGGAGTTTTGACGCTATATGTGTCAGGGGCTTAATCTACATGTATTCTCTTTTTAAAATATAACCTTTTATCCTTTTGTACTATTATTCAAATAACGGATTTTCCCAATCTTTTACTGGTGTTCAATACTTTGTTTCTCCTATTGTGTAAATGTACAGGTATTTAATTTTCTATTTTTCTAATCTGTTGCACGAGTTCGCAATTTTGTTTCGGTAATTTTAAAATTTCAATCACAATAACAATTATAAATGAAAAAAATTAAATACTACAGTAAAATATTAAAAATTTTAACAAAATTAGTTGATTTGGAAAATGTAACCTAAAATGAACTGTTCAAACTTCAATAAAAGTAACACTATTGTATATTATAGTAATTACTTAGCTTTACACTATGAAGTAAACATATAAAATTGTTTTTAAACATTTATTTTCTATATATTAAATATGTAAACACTATAAAATTGCAAAAGTATGCACTCGCGACACAATCTTCAAATTACGTTTCACTTGATAAAATAAATCACACACTTTGTCATGCAAAAAATGATGCACAGAATAGAAACTTGTCACTTTTGGAATTATATGCGCATACACTTGTTAAAAATATATTCTACTTATATAATGCAAATCACAAATTTAACGCTTATATATGAGTCACTCGTTTGACAGTTACGGACCACATCTCATTTTGATGACGTCACACGCCCGTGGTCTATATTCAAACAGCCGCTGTACCGGATATGCGCACGCGCTTTTGGTTTTTGTTTTACCTGGCAGACCAGGATAGAGATATCAGGCACTGGAAAGTCTTATGAGCGAAGCTGCGCACTGTTTTTAATTCCTGACCCAACCAAGAGATGGCGCACGTAGTATTGTAGATGATAATTCAGAAGTGTGTTTTTATTGGCTAAACAGATGACGCTAAAGTTAGAGTCTTCTGCCATCAACCGCCATTCGTTTTCATAAGTTCTCTGTAACAAGTTCGTTTTTGCGTTTTCTAGTGCAATTATTCATTGCTAACGGTTTTTTGCTTTAAAGTTTTAGAATTGTATTAGTATTGACATTTAGTGCACTTAATCTGTATTTGAAAATATTACCAGTTTTTGAGATTTCTAGTTTAGTTTAGTCAACGGTTTTTGTGTTTCATTACTGTTGTCATTTGGTGTACTTTTCAATACAAACTGTAATATCTTCTACGTTCTACGAGTACAAAGTGCTGCATCGTCGGATGTCAGGCTACTGGTAAGTATTTTTTATTATTCTGTAGATTTTAATATACTTGATCCCTCCAAATATGCACAGCAACACGATTTTCAGAAACAGATACATTTTTCTTATATTGATTGTAGTTATTCGCTAATTATATCCTTTAAATTTGTAATTTTTTTAAACAGATGTCCACTATCATCGATTTCCTAATCCAGGAAAGGATTTGGTTCGTTTCAACAAGTGATTGGATATATTGGATATGGACGAGTTTCGTTTGATGGGTAGTACGAGCACCGGTAATTTATAAAAAGTGTCGAATATGATGAAATTACCAGGCTGTAATATCCTTCATCTTCAATCGTAACAGCGTTTACAACTATTAAAGACATAAGTTTACAGTTTATAAAATTAAATAGTGAAAAAATCAATTTTGTCAAACATTTAAAATCATTTGTGAGAGAAAATGTTAATTTTTATTCCATAATGTATTGATCACAAGGAACTTGTAATGGATTCGATAATATCCATTTTAATTTTGCATCACTATATACATGAAATAGACAGTATAATAATAAGGAAGAGAAGAATGGTTAATACCGATGATACATTAGTAAGTAAAGTCAAAATGTGCTATAAGGAAATTGTAAAATTAAAAACATTACAAATAAAATATAGATACTAATTTACTGTTGCATTTTTTGTTGAATGAAAAATTTTATTTTTCTGTCACATAATGTACAATTTTTAAAGAAATTGTGAAGTTATTTTCATGTACTTCACAATTTCTTTAAAAAATTGTATGTTATGTGACTAAAATATATATTTCATATAATATAAATTCCCGGCTACGCTTTTAAATCTAGTTTAGTTCTTGACCCAACCAAGAGATGGCGTTGAAAGAGTGCGCCGGCCTTTAACATTACAGTTTCCCATCTAGAGTAGGATATATATTATCTTTGAGAGATATAATGCTTGTGATACATTCAACTTATTGCAGAGATAGTTCAGCGGAATATAAGTTTATATGTATATTAACAGAACTCGGCGTCGCTATTACATACTTTTTATTTTAAATGTTCTGTGAAAGATGGACACATCAATTTTATTTTATTAAAATTTGTTTGGGCTTTTTATTGTATCATACCCTTTCAGTGAAAGCGGTGCAACAGGGTATAAATGATTTTACTCACAGAATGCTGAAATGAAGGTAATTTATGCAGTACCTAATCATGCAAATTAAGGGTTGTTATTATCTTAGCGATAAGTAACAGATAATAATCTAGTTATAGAATAGGGAGAATAATCAGTTTCATAACAAAAAAAAAATGCTTACATAGAATAACCTAACCTAAATTTTAAAATAAATCACATCATAACTACTATTGACTTACAATTTCTGGTAGGACATATTTAACTGTTGTAATTATTTCATTTTCTGGTGTCTTCTGAATCACTGATTTTAAATACTTGTTATGACTTAAACACATAAAACAAATACTGCTCAAATTAAACATTTCAAAAAAATATATATACACTGACAAATATTATAGTACTTAAATATTTAAGTAGGCAAATATAAACACTTGTATTATATTCCCAACAAATTGATAAACAGTTAATCAAACACCAACTCAACAACACAACCTCCATGAAGTGACATTTTGGAAACAGCAAAATTCCTTGTCCTACCGTTCTTACAAATATTCTCACAGTGTTGCCAACAGTTTCAAACCACCATTCACTATATAATAGAATTGAAATCACTAGATTTCCACTAAACCTGTAATTTTTATACAAAACTTGATTATCAGATTATATTAAAATGTTTCAGCTTCGCCATATTTATCTTCTTTAGTATTCCTGAAAACGCAGAACTGCTGCTAGAAAACACTGTTTTTACTTTAATATGACTTGTTCTGGAGAAAACAGTGTTTAATTTATAAATATTTGAATAAATGTAGTATCATTTATAAAAATGGAATAAAAAATAAAAATTTATTTGTATATAAATATCCTTGGATAATAGAAATTCAGTTTCATTAATGGTATCATTTAAATTAGTCATCGCATCAGCCCAGCCCAGCCCTACGCAACTTCGTATATAAGCGCAGCTAGAAAACGTCCAGCTTTATGTCACTTGCGCGCATGACTTTGAAAGAGAGAGATAGCTTAAAGAGGCTGGAATTTACTCAACGCCATATGAACGCAGGTTACTTTTTTCAATCATTTGTGTTGTTTGGTAATAAATAGTTATAAACAATTAGTTTGCAATGGGTCGTAAGTGTTTTGCGCCCAATTGTACCAGCGGGTATGACTCAAATTATGACAAAATATCTTTGTTGCGTGCTCCAAAAGAGCAGTTGGAAATTTGGAAAAAAGTAGTAATATGAACAGATTATATATATATATATATATATATATATATATATATATATATATATATATATATATATATATATATATATACATACATACATACATACATATCTTCACGCTATATCCCAACAAATGGGGTAGCACGAACCCTAAAATCACTCATAAAACATTCACTCATCACACCCATCAAACAACCAGTCATCGTCAAACATTTTCATTCAAACATACCACCCTCACTTCAACCACTTTCATAGATCACTCCATATAAACTCATTCATTTATTACACACGAAATTATTATCACACAACAAACCTTCAATCACATCATTCCTTTTCACTTACCATTCATTTTCTTTCTTCAACGTACATAACGAATGCATAAAAAAAAAAAAAAAAAAAAAAAATCTCAAATTACTCACGTTTACTCCTAACAACGAATCTAATAACGAAACTAACAACGAATCTACAAGATTAGAAAAGATGAAAGCGATAGTCTGCACTTATATATGAAAGAAAAGACCACACAATGCAGTATCTGAAAATGAAACAAAAAGATAAGAAAGAGCGTCGCCCTGCGCTTGTTTTTGAAAGTGAATTTCACACAATTGCAGTTAAACACTACGTAATAACTGAAAACGAATTAAAAGATAAGAAAGGAAGGGAGTGTCGCTCTACGCTTGTTTTTGGAAGTAAATTCCACACAATTGCAGTTAAACACTCAATGTAAGATCAGAAAAGAATAAAAAAGATAAGAAACGAAGGGAGTGTCGTCCCTGCGCTTGTTTTTGAAAGTGAATTTCACACAATTACAGGTAAACACTCTAATGAAATTACTAAACAACGAAACTAAAATCTAAAACCCTGCGCTTTTCTGAAATCATCAGATTCATTCCGCAATTAATCTTCGCCAAACGTTCCTATCCTGACACACCACTTTTGCTTCATCCACATTCATAATTCCTTTCATACAAGCACGTTTGTTCCTCGTACTCGGAAACTTTCGTTCACGCAACAATCCTTCTATCATATTCATCCATTTATTCATAGGTCGCCCACGCAATCTTTCACCCTCAATTTCACCAACATATACCTGTTTCACTAATCTCTCATTCGACATACGTTCAACATGCCCAAACCATCTCAACTGACTCATACCTACTTTTCTAACTACATTCTTCTCAATTTCACACTCATCATACACCAATGTATTCCGGACACGATCTCTTCTAGTATAACCACACACACCCCGCAAATACCTCATTTCCACAGCAGTTATACGACGTTCATGTTTCTTCATCCACACCCAACATTCACTACCATACATCAATGTAGGCACTAAAACACCATTATACACACTCAATCGAGCATCTCTGGATACATTCACATTTCGAGCAAAGGTTCCCAGAGCACCCAATACCTTGCGTCCCGCAGATATTCTTCTTTCAATCTCACAATCAATACGTCCATCCCTTGAAAACATACTACCCAAATATAAAAACTCATTCACTTGACCCAATCTCACACCATTCACCGAAACATTACAATCAGTCACCAAATCGCTCTTTTCAAACACTAACACTTTACATTTATCGACATTTAATAACAAATTTAAATCTTTTCCTACTTCATTTATATTTAGAATCATTCGTCTCAATTGCTCTTCAGATTCACCCATAACAACCACATCATCCGCATACGCTAACGCAGGCACAACACTACCACCAATATGTACACCATCCACCCCATTCAACGCCGTTCGTAACAATACATCCATGTACAAATTAAAGAGCCACGGAGACATCCCACAACCTTGTTTCACGCCAATGTCTATACAAAACCAATCACTCAATCTACCATTAACTCTCACCGCAGCCTCACTACCTTCGTACAGCGCACGAATTGCCCCCAACAAATTACCATTTATACCGTACTGTAACAGTACATTCCATAATGTCTCACGATGAACACTATCATATGCTTTTTTAAGATCGAGAAAGCCACAGAACACCTTCTTGTTCTTAGCAAGTGACTTTTCAACAATCATACGAAGAGAAAACAATTGATCCACACATCCTCTCTCAGGCAAAAAACCACCTTGCATATCGCTTAACTTGGAGATTGTTAAGGTTCGTACCTTATGAATAAGAATCTTCCCGTACAACTTCCCTACCACACTCAGCAAACTTATCGCACGAAAATTAGTACATTCACTCGAACTACCTTTACCTTTAAATAAAGGACAAATGATAGCACATTTCCAATCATCAGGAGCCACACACCGTTTTAAACAAAATCTAAACAAATAAATTAACCAGTCAAATAACCTCTCGCCTCCATACTTCAACATCTCATTCGATATACCATCCAAACCAGGAGCCTTACCATTCTTCAGACGCATCAATGCGAAACTAACATCACTCTCATCTATATCCCATTCATCACCACTAACATTTTCGCTAACATTTTCACTACAACCATTCGGTCTATTAATGCTACCATATAAAGTCCTAAAGTACTCACACCATCTATTAGTAACATCTGATTCATTCCACAATAACTCACCATCCGCACTCTTAATCGCTTTCACTGCCCTGACATTACCACCTCTCAATCTCTTCACTCTCAACCAAAACATTCTTTTATTCATACTAAAATCATTAGTTAATCTTTCACTCATCAAATCATCAAAACGCGCCTTGCTTTCTCTCACTACTCTCTTAACACATTTATTTAACCTCTTGTATTCCAGCAAGCATTCATCACGTAAACTTCCAGGCACATCTTTCACATTTAGAAATCGCAAGTATGCTCTCTTTTTCACCTCAATCGCTTCTTTAACTTCTTTATTCCACCACGCATTTTTTGGACAAGAACCTAATCGACATTCACCACAAACTTCTTTTGCACATTTAAGAACTGTATCCTTAAATTTGAACCAAACATCATTTATGCTGCATTCAAAATTAAGTTCACATACAGGCAAAGATTCATTTATTTTCTCAACAAACAAATCTCTAACATCCTCATTCTGCAGTGCACTGGATTTCACACGAAACATTTTATTAGTATTTTTCACCCTCATTCTCCAACATTTATCTAGACGTATACGCGATACCACCAAATAATGGTCATTCGTACCCAATTCAGCACCACGCTTCACACGCGTATCTACAACTAAACTTCTCAATCGTTCATCATACAATATAAAATCAATCATACTCCGTCTATTTTCACTAATATTCTCCCATGTATACAAATGAGCAAGTTTATGTTTAAAGATAGAGTTGGAAACAAAGAGATCACGCTCCAAACAGAAAGAAACTATTTTCCTACCGTTTTCATTCACTCTTGCATCACCAAACTTACCCAATACATTCCCAGACATGCTTCTCTTAACTCCCACCCAACCATTTAAATCACCACATACAATAACTTTCTCACCTGAATCACATGAATCAATAACACTATCTAACAAATTCCAAAATCTATCTTTTTCAAGATCATTTTCGGATTCGGTTGGACCATAAACTGACACAACGAAGATTCTATGAAAGCCTACCTTTAATCTCAGCCAAAGAATTCTCGATGAAGTACAACCATATTCTCTCACAAACGGTTTCATTCGTTCACTAACAAGCACACCAACACCATGCTTCGCGTGTTCATTCTCAGCAACACCCGACCACAAGCAAAACAATCCATCCACTTCTTCCTCACTACATCCTTTCCTTTTAGTCTCACTGACACACAAAACATCTACATTATACACACGCATGACATTCATCAATTCATTTTCTTTACCAGTTATACCCCTAACATTCCACGTACCAAACTTACATTCATCAAATTTCACCCATTTATTTTTCATTTATCCAAAAGAAATAAAAGGAGGGTTCTCTCGGTAGAAGAGTAGAAGTTAAGGTAGCTTACCAGGCTTGTCCTTAACTATAAATAGAAAAAGAAAACAGTTACATTTACACAACTGTCAAACGTCAATCATACCTAAAAACAAAACATAACTCAGCGTTTCTATACACGTAACCAATATAAACAAATAACGATATGAAAGAAAATATATATATAAAAAACTAAACTACTATAAAAATGAAAGATAACACTTATCTTAATAAAACGATACTCGAGAAGTCCAGTGACAAACAGTATATTTTAATCCAACTCCAAAAACCCAGTCAAAAACCCAAATAAATTTCGCACTTGACGGGTGAGTTCTATTTATTCTGTTGTCTAGGTGACAATCTATATATATATATATATATATTATATTGCTTGTAAACAAAGAAAATGTATGTCACATAAGAAGCGGAATTAACAAATGTTAAAGTCGTGGTTTTTTAATCCACCCAAATATAAACATATTTAGATTATCCAAATATATTCAAGATAAATTAATATTATATATAGATAACCCTCGTGTATATGAAGAAACAGTGTATTCTGTAATTGAAAGTTATGCATTCTCTTTCTCTAGTAGAGATCACAAGAATGAAATAATATCTATTTTTGTCCATGAATTTATTTTAATGCGCTTGAAGCAATATTTTAAACAGAATCAAAATATTATCAAATCTCAGTGTAAGGAAGATCGAAAAATCTAAATTAAGAAAGAATTGAAATATTCAGTTCGATCTATTTTTATTATTATAAAATTATAAAATGTATTGTATAAAGTACAAAAATATTAATTAAGAAAAAATTTAAATATTCGGTTCTATCTATTTTCTTTATTATTTTTTAAATAAAATGTCCTATTTACATTATATAAATTTTACCATTTTGTATTTTAAAATTAAAATATTTATGCCAATTTTACACTTGTGTAACGTGTCATGGTGTAGTTAAATATAAAAAATGTACTACTAGAAAAATGTGTTTATATATGGTTTTACGTATTTATATTTGTCAAGCTAAACCTGATATAATTAAAGAAAAGTGTGTCTTTAATTCTAAATAATTGCAATTAACATTTTTTAAAGTAATTAGTTCTAAAAGTAAAGAAAACATGAATAGACTCGTAAGCACCCATGCATTCGCCAGACTCTTTTTTCCTGTCGCTCTCTTTCACAACATTTCTGCGGATGCTTTACCCGCAAGACTCGCCTGTCCTTCAATATAATAGTTCGTGGCCCAGCCCTATGCAACTTCGTATATAAGCGCAGTTAGTAAACGTCCAGCTTTATGTCATTCGCGCGCATGACTTTGAAAGAGAGAGATAACTTAAAGAGGCCGGCAATTACTCAACGCCATATGAACGCAGGTTACTCTTTTCAATCATTAGTGTTGTTTGGTGATAAATAGTTATAAACAATTAGTTTGCAATGGGTCGTAAGTGTTTTGCGCCCAATTGTACCAGCGGGTATGACTCAAATCATGACAAAATATCTTTGTTTCGTGCTCCAAAAGAGCAGTTGGAAATTTGGAAAAAAGTAGTAATATGAGCAGATATATACATATATTGCATGTAAATAAAGAAAATGTATGTCACATAAAAGAAGCGGAATTAACAAATGTTAAAAGTCGTGGTTTTTCAATCCACCCAAATATAAACATATTTAGATTATCCAAATATATTCAAGATAAATTAATATTATATATAGATAAACCTCGTGTATATGAAGAAACAGTGTATTGTGTAAATAAAAATGATGCATTATCTTTCTCTTGTAGAGATCACAAGAAAGAAATAATATCTGTTTTTGTCCATGAATTTATTTTAATGCGCTTGAAGCAATATTTTAAACAGAATCAAAATAATGTCAAATCTCAGTGTAAGGAAGATCGAAAAATCTAAATTAAGAAAGAATTGAAATATTCAGTTCGATCTATTTTTATTATTATAAAATTATAAAATGTATTGTATAAAGTACAAAAATATTAATTAAGAAAAAATTTAAATATTCGGTTCTATCTATTTTCTTTATTATTTTTTAAATAAAATGTCCTATTTACATTATATAAATTTTACCATTTTGTATTTTAAAATTAAACATTTATGGCAATTTTACATTTGTGTAACTTGTCATGGTGTAATTAAATATCAAAAATGTACTACAAGAAAAATGTGTGTATATATGGTTTTACATAGATATCACTAGTTGTCATAGTTGACATAGAAAATATCAGGTTTTTTTTTCACTTATAAACCGTGGAAAAGTGAGTTTAAAGGATTAAGGATAAGTACCAGGAAATTATAGATAACACCCAAAGGAGGTTAGCAATCCGTATAATACGGGATAGTCAACAAAGCTAACCTATAACAGCAATCAGCACCACACGAAGAGAAGACAACAATCAGAGCTAAAACAGGGCAAAAAGCAAGGATTTAGTCTTGCAAAGTATCCTTTATATTATAAAATTTAGATATAAGGCAAGAATTAATAAAACTTAACTCGAGACAATACACACCAAGAAATTCCACCGATCTTGCGCGGCCACAACCCGCACAGAACGGAAGAAGGACGGGCCAACCAGCCAGAAGGGGTTTAAAACATCAAGAAGTGATACATAAAGTTGAATTGGACGGCGACAGCTGGACAGGTGATAGAATCAAATGAGTAAAAACACAGAAAGAAGTAGTAGCTTGATCAGAAAACGCGAGGAAGAAGGAGAAGAAAGCAGAGATAGAACATTCAAACGAAGCACTAGAATAGCAAGATCACCAGCAAAAAGAGAAGAAATAAAAACAAATATAAAAGATAAAAGCAAGGGAGAAGAGAAAATGGAAGAAATACTACAACAAATGGCAGACTCAATGAAAAAATTAACAAAAGGCAGAGAAGAAGTAAGAGAAGGAAACAAAAAAATAAGAAAAGAAATGGAAGAGTCCTACAAAAAAATAATAGATAACATAGAGAATATAAACACAGAAATAGCACATATTAAAGTAAAAGAAAAGAAATAGGAAAAAGAGAAAGCAGAACTGGAAGAAAGAATGAAAAAAATGGAACGGAAAGAAGAGCAAAGAGAAAAGGAAATAAACAAAACCAAGTTCGTCATAACAGGACTAGAAACTGGAACAGATACAGCAGAAGATGTCGAAAAATTCATAGAAAGGAATTTAGGAGTTACGGCCAAAATAATCGAAACCTACAAAGTTAAACAGTACTCAGCTTTACCGAAATTAATAGCAAAAGTGAGTACCTGGGAAGATATACAACATATATTTAAAGCGAAACATAAACTAAGGGATCAAAAAATATATATAGACAGATTTCTCACTTATGAAGAGCGCAAGATACAAAATGAGATAATAAAAATAGCAAAAAAAGAAAAAGAAAACGGCAAAGCAGATGGAAATACACAAGAGAATAAAACGGAATGGCAAAGAAACGGACAAGAGAAAACAAAAAGTGGAAATTTAAAACAAAATAACGCAAAGAAAAAGAGAAACATGAGGCAAAAGAAAAAGAGAAATGAAATAAAAATTAGCACATGGAATGTAAGGACAATGCTGCAACCTGGGAAAATACAAGAAATAGGACAGGAATTGATAAGATACAAGATAAATATAGCCGCTATACAAGAAACAAGGTGGAAAGGTGTAGGAAGAGTTGTCAAAAAAGATTTCACAATACTGTACTCAGGAAAGGAGAAACAAGGACAACACGGAGTAGCTTTTATATTAACAGGCAGCCTCAAAGATAAAATAATAGATTTCGAACCAATAAACGAAAGAATAGCATACATAACACTGGAAGCAACACCCTTCAACATATCGCTAATAAACGTATACGCGCCAACAGAAAATGCCAATAAAATCGAAAAAGAGGAACTCTACGAAAAACTAGAAGAAGAAATCAAGAAAACACCGAAAGAAGACAACCTAATTATCCTAGGACACTTCAATGCTCAGATAGGCAAAGAAGATTACATACAACAAATAGCTGGAAAACATACTATTCATGAAAAAACGAATGACAATGGGCAAAGATTATGCGGAATGGCAGCCAAGCACAACTTATCTGTTAGCAGTACTATTTATGAGCATCCGAAAAAACATAAAGTCACATGGAGCTCACCAGACCAACAACATCAGACACAAATAGACCATATACTAGTAAAGGATAGAAGGAAATCAATGGTAAAAGATGTTAGAACGTACAGAGGAGCTTGTACGGAGTCAGATCATTTCTTAGTGACAGCAACATTTAAACAAAAGATCAGGAAAAATATAAGAAGCAAAAACAAACAGGCAACATGGAATGTAGAAAAACTCAACATAGAAGATGTTAAGTCTGAATACAAATCAGAAATAGACAAGCAAATTCAAATGAAAAATAGAGTCTCAGATGACATAGAAATGAATTGGAACAATATAAAGGAATGCATAAACCAAGCAGCAAGAAAATGTATAGGCGTAAAAAAACGAGTAAAAAACAAAGAATGGTTCAATAAGGAGTGCCAAGAAATAGTGACAAACAAAATAAAATCGAGACTAAAATGGATAAAAACAAACAAGGAGGAAGACAGAGAAGAATACAAAAAAATGAGGAAAACATGTAAAACTACAATAAAAAGGATAAAAAATAACTGAATAAAAAGCAGAATAGAGGAAATCGAGAAAGAAAGAACAAACAGTAACACAAAACGATTTTATCAAAAGGTAAGAGAACAAAACAGAACATATAAATTAAAAGCAGAAAACATAAAAGACAAAAATGGAAAAAAATCCGAAAACGAGGAACAATACAAACAAACATGGGCTGAATACTTCAAAGATTTGCTAACAGAATATAGACAACAAGAAGAAATACAAACCCAAGAAGAAACAGAGGAGGAAGCAATAGAAGAACCAACAAGACAGGAAGTAAGACAGGTAATAAGAAACATGAAAAACGGAAAAACACCAGGAGAGGATAAAGTAAACATAGAACTAATTAAATACGGAGGAGAGAATCTGCACGAACTTGTATACAAGTTAATCAAAGATATATGGAAAACCGAACGAATGCCAGACGAATGGAAGAGCGGTCAAATAATTACAATACATAAGAAAGGCGACCAGCAGAACTGTCAAAATTATAGGGGAATAACCCTACTTAGTGTTACATATAAAATCATGACAACCATATTACAAAGGAGACTAGTACAAGAAACGAAGGACATAATTGGACAACATCAATACGGATTCACCCGAGGGAAATCAACAACAGATGCAATACACATAGTAAAACACATTATAGAAAAAGCACATAAACATAACATAGAAATAGAAATACTCTTCATAGACTTCAAACAAGCATTCGATTCAATTAAAAGAGATAAGCTACTGACAGCGCTACAAGAATTCAACATAAATGGGAAATTAAGAAGGCTAATAAAAATGACAATGACCAACACGACAGCAAACGTCAGAACGCAAAAAGGACAAACACAAGAATTTGAAATAAATAAAGGAGTCAGGCAAGGAGACACACTATCAGCAACCCTATTCAACATAGCACTATATATATATATATATATATATATATATATATATATATATATATATATATATATATAAATAAATAAATAAATAAATATATCATCACGCCTTCTACCCATTGCTGGGTGTGGCACTCTGCTAAAGCAGATCTCGGTAAGTGATATATTTTTGCGCGTGAAGTGCGGTTACCAGTCGTCAAATCACGGCCTCCAAACATGTTAGTGGTGGAGGAGCCACAGGGATAGCTTTTTCAAATTATGAAAATTTGTCGCCTGTGGGAATCGAACCAGGGACCTCAGGATCCACAGGCCGACTTCATACCACTGTGCTAGCCATCCCATCATATATATATATATATATATATATATATATATATATATATATATATATATATATATAAATGCGACATATGTTTTATTATCATTGATATCTAATCCGTAATTATTAATGTTCCATAATTAGAATACGTATCTATAAGGATAAAGAAGTGAAAAACAAATTTACGCAATTTATGCTGCTATCGATTAGATTAGAATCGGGTTCATTATTCAAATTCTAATTTATATGCTAAATAATCTAGGTATTGCATTTTACGCTGGTAAAAATTATATGCTTATATTACATCTGTATGATTCTGTATAATGTACGATGAAAGTCGTCGTGTACAATGACAAAAAAGGAGTGCTTCTATTTCCGTCGTAAAGAATCATACGAACTGTTCGCTATTAATTTCATGGCGTTGTATTTGTATACAATTTAGACCTAAATTCTGTATTTTTCAACACTTGTAACATTTATTATTTTTGTGTTTCAGAAAATGGGGGAATATTTTGACACGAATTATGAGTTGTTATGGAAATGGAAACATAGCGAGTGCGCAGCACGAGCTGTATTTAGTATTTCCGTAACAAAGAAAAAGAATTCAAATTCATTTCAAAATATTATCATATTACGAGTTATATTTTGCGTGAGAATAACAACTATAATCTTTAAAGTTTAATTGTTATTTTCTGGAATGTTCTCTCCAATTTTAATAATAATTTGTTCTGTAGAAGCAGTTACCCATCGAGAATTTGGCATTTCGATAGATTATTGTCAATTGACGTTTATGAAAATAGCATTTATTTTATTAGTAACCAAAAAAATTCAATTACAGAGCAAAATTATCACTAGAGGAAACTATCAAAAAAGCTTTCATTTAAATGGTTCATCTTCAAACAAATTTGTGATCCTATTGGTTCTCACATATACGTGGTAAATTCTCACTATCATATAATCACCTGGTGCAAAATGTCAGATTCAATTGTAGTAACCTTCGTCATTGTAACGCTTTAGTAACCGTGTTTTTTTTTATTTATCTGCAAACGTCAAAAATCACAAATTTCTTTATTGGTTATATAATCGTTATGAATACAAAAGTGTGTGCAAAATTATCAGAATATATTGTACTGATCCACTCAACATATTCTTTTAGAAAACAACTCGTCTTACGGACTCGTGATATTCCAAAATAATACGTTTCATAGCAACACAATATAATCGATAATTTTGAACACACGAGTTGTATTATATATGAATATATAGTTAGTATTTACATAATAAGTGCACAACGTGTGTACACTGCTTTTTGTAACGAAGAAAAATTGCGTAACCGATAATGAGAAAATTATTAAGTATAATGATAATGTACTATACCATGAAGTGATATTTGTTATAGGTATGAAAATACATTGTTTATTTTTTCTCGTGAAACTTGTAAAAGCATATCTAATTAATTTGAATATTTACTTTCAAATACGTCTCCCGAAGTATGAGAAGCTGCAAATAACACAAAAATAGTATATTGCGTAAGTGACAGTTTTTTAGTCAAAAATGGACCTTGATCAATAATATTTATTTATTGTCCACGGTGGATGATAAGTAAATATTATAATAGTGCTGACCATCGAAACGAACTGTGCAATAAAAGTTCCATATACTGTGTTTAAATTTTGTCGTTAATGGGTAACTTAGAGTACAGGTATTTAGGGATGGCAATTGACTGGTCAAATACTCTTCGCCCAATTGACCTAGTATTTGACTGGTCATCTGTCATATTGCTTGCGCCAAATACTAAGTAGAGAGGAGCGTGCCGGTAGCATAATTCTTTGTGTAGTCTCTTCGGACAGGTCGACGCGTGTCCTGTGTTCGGCGAGATGCAGTAATTTTTTGCGGTATGAAGTTCGCACTTTTTGAGAATCGGTGTGTTAATAATACAGCTGTGGTAATCGCGCACATGTTTCGTGTTTATGTCTTGTATTATTATTATTTATCTATTTATATTAGAATTAATTTTGTTTTTCTTTTCACCAAAGAAATATTTTTATTTTGTTTTTCCGAGGAAGATTTTATTTTTTATACAATAAACTATTGTTTTTCGTAGTTCATTTTTTTTTTAATTGGTCAAATTGATTAAACCAAATTTCCCACATCGGTCAAATTGATCGTCAATTGACAACTTTTGACTGGTTAATTGACCGAGCTGTTATCCTTACAGGTATTGTAAAAATATTTTTAACGTTTTAATAGACAAAATTTATTTGATTTGAAACACGAGTGCGCAAAATCAAACTAGATAATATTATTCTATATAAGTATTATCGATAGTATTATTTAGTCAGTTTCTAGTTTGTTACTTTGGCTTGCTGAACATAAGCAATATATATATATATATATATATATATATTCTTTATCGTGAATACGATACCTAATGCTTATCTAATAAGAATTTTGTGGACAAATCTATAAATCGTGTTTGATTAATAACAACTTTTTCTTATCTATTGCAAATATGGTGAGTAATCTTTATTTTGAAACTTTTTTCCTTGATACATGATTGTAAATACATATAAGTAGAATTTTATCTTTCATTTGACGTATGTCCGTTGCGTTGATGAAAATAGTGACATCAAACTTATTGATGCTGTCACTTGTATTTATTTGTTTCTTTCTTTTATTTTGTGTTTGCTAATAGTGGAATTTTATTAATTGATATGGAATATAGTTCTGTGTTGTCGTTAGTTATAGTTTTACTTATTTTTTAGATACAAATTGAGTATATCATAGTAGAAATAAGTTCTTTTAGTATATTATCAGTTAATTATACTTTATATGCTCTTTATTGTAAATATTAGCTCTATTATCAATTATTTTTTTTAATACTTAGTTATTAGATTGGTAGCAAACTGTACCTTCGTCATAGTTCCAATTTTCGTCACTTGTGTACTGAAAACATTCCGTGACTAATGTAAAATCTGGCTACTAGAGTAAAATTCAGTAATCGAGTAAATATGTAAGTTCATATGCTGTCAATATAATATTTCTCGGGAAACTATCTTACAAAACTATAATACAACACGCGACCTTTCATTAATTATGGAAATATATGTATATGTTACAAATATATATTTTGTTTACAGGAAAACCAATAATATTCTGTCACAATGGAGTTCTTCAATAATTGTGAATGGTTATTTTAGTTTGTTATGCACACTTCACGATAATATAAATAATATTATAAAATTAGTTTCCAAACTTACTTAATATTAATCAATTTTCTTACTATTTATATTATTTAACTTACTAGAATATATTTGCTTATTATTTAGTCATTTTATTAGTTGACTGTCGAGAAGTAATTAGGAAAGGTCAAGAGAAAATAAAAAGATGAACTTTTTTATTTTAATAATTACATTACTACTATGCAATGTGCGTGGAGAAGACTGTAACTACTGCAAATGTGAAAAAATTAAAGAAAATCATGTATTTACCTGCGACTGTTCAATTGCCATGTGCTCTCAAAATGTGTATAATAATGGCTTAGTAATATCAGAAAATATTAAGATTCCTTCAAATATATCTTCCAGTAGAATTGAAAAAATTGTAATACATGATCTCCCCGTAAAATCATTATCATTTTCACAAAAACTAGAAAACCTACAGAAATTGATTTTAAATTCCTGTAACACAACTAAAATTGAAAAGAATAATTTTCAAAATATTGAAACGTTAACTCAACTAACTATTGAAAATAATAATATTCAAGAAATTTTTGAAGATACTTTCGATCATGTTCCGAAGTTAATTTATATAAATCTGAAGAATAATACAATACAGAATATTCCAAACAGAATTTTAAATAAATTAACAAATTTATTTTACTTCAATCTGGAAGGAAACAAAATACAAGAATTAAATTCCTTTTTATTTATGGATAACAAAAAGATAGAAGAAATTTATTTGAATAAAAACAGTATTATGGAATTACCAAATATAATATTTAAAGATTTGTCGCTGGTCACAATAATAGATTTGAGCAATAATGAAATAAAAAAATTGCCTAAAGGAATCTTCAGAAATTTAAATAATCTGAAGGAAGTAAACCTTAATAATAACAAAATCATTTCTATAGAAGTAAATGCCTTCGAAGACAGTTCAAATATAGAAAAAATATATTTGGATGGTAATGTGATTAAGAATGTCAATCCCAATATTTTAGAAAATTTACCGACGTTAACTTATATAGACATGCCAGCAAGTTCAATTGACTGTGATTGCAAAATGAAGACTTTCTTCTCTATTTATAAACAACGAGGAGTTTTAGGAAATATACATTGTTCAAACCGAAAAAAATTATCAAATAAATTTTTTACTGATTTATCTATTGAGGATTTCGCATGTGCACCAAAAATATCATATTGTTTAGAGGACACCAAAGATAAAGTTAATCAAATTGCATGTAAAATTTATGGAGATCCACAACCTAAAATAATGTGGAATTTAAATGACACCGAACTTCCGGAAAATGAATTATTTGATTTAAATCTTGAGCGTATTAACGAAGATACATATTGGTCAAATTTAACAATCTTTAGTAAATCTGAAAGTACTGTTGGATTATACAAGATAAAAGCCCAAAATAATGGAGGGTACAATGAGTATACATACAATTTAGAGGACCAGAATATTCCTGATAATATGCTTGGGAATATAGAGGCACAAACAAGAAGTGTGAAGGGATTTGCGATAACAATTTTAATATGTTTATTATTGACATTTGTAATCATTTTCATAATAGTGGTAGCAATAATTTATTTAAAAAAATATAACGGCGTTTATAATTTGCAGGTAATTTAAATGATTATTTTGTTTTATTTATGTCCAGTTGGTGTATGGTGTATGATGAGTGCGAGATTGAATAGAATTTTGTTTAAAGACTAGCTCAGAGGGTGAGTATCTGTTGAGATGTGGAACGTATGCCGAGTTAAAAACTGGTGAAATAGGTACATATTAGTGTAATTGAGGGTGAAATATAGGACGTAGGAATAATTTGGTGAATATGACAGATCTGTTGTCTGAATGCAGTGCATTTTTAATACTTTATAATTACATCAAATATACTCGTATGTTTTCTTGAATTCCAAGTAAGTAATTAAATATACAGTGTGTTCAAAATAAATAGAGATATAGGAGACAATTAGTTTTCTTTTTGCAAATATAGTGTCCAAAAAACAAAATTTGGTAGCAAATTGTTTTTGACAAGATGAAATGTTGCTCACGGTTGGCTGATAAAAATTGAAACTGGGAAAATATAGTTGGTTCTTTTATTTCCCCAATTTTAAACACGAATGACAATTACTAAAAATATATTTATTAGAGATTACCTCATTTTAATGCCACAATTAGAAAAGTTATTTAAATTCTACTACTAACTATGATTTTAGGTTATCCAAGTAATTCTCTTAAATATTAGAAATTAGTAGACTTTTATTGAATTATTTTAATTAATTTCTCTAACTAAATTACATATTTCAATATAAATTAAAAAATAATGATAAATATATCATCACGCATTTTATCCATTACAAGGTGTGGCACTCTGCCGAAACAGATCTCGATAAATGATATACGAGTATTTATGCGCGTGAAATGCGGTTACCAGCCGTCAGTCACGGCCTCCAAACATGTTAGTGGTGGGGAAGCTACTGGGGTAATTTGAATGTGGTGAAAATGTTTGTTGGCTGTAGGATTCAAACCAGGGTTTTCAGGAACCACGGGCCGACTCGATACCACTGAGTCGTATTTATAAAATTTATAACAAATCGTTCAAAATACTAAATTAGTGCAACGTTAGTTTGTACTAAGCACGAATGGCGCAAGAGTTTGCAAACTTCAAACTTTATGGTTGCAGTTAAAAGAAATAGCCAATCATAGCCCGAGTAGAATGTAATAGAAATATTTTAGAAAAAGATAGAAGTCATGACATTTTGACAGTAGTGAAAATTGTAAATAAATCGAAATCGAGTGCTTTTAAAAAAGGATATTACTACTGAGCACTTTAATTATAGTATTACATTTCAGAATAAATTTAATTTTAGAATTTATGAAATCTTTGTCTAATTTTTCCTAAAATAGCTTTTTGCTATGAATTTGCGACAGAAACACTTCCTGTGCCATAATCAGCAGTATTTAAGCAAATGTAGCTAAAACAAACAAACCAAATAATATAACAAAAGCCACAAGTTTCGCTTTGTAGATAGATTGATACGAGTATGATAGTTGGAACATCGATATTGTTGACGAATGTCATTTATTTTGACAGATAAAACGACAAACATTTGTTTAATTTTGTTTTAGTTCCATGGCTATCAATAGTTTTCAGGCTATTTTCGTTATTTTCAGATCAAATTTGTGCCGTTACGAAGCATGCAAAATTAATTTTGTTTCTTGAATTAGATGCAGAATTTTATTCCCTAAAACTTTTATTTGAAGCTTTTTTGGTTAAAATAATTAGGGAAGCAGGAAATTACAAAATTGTGATTTTACATGTTAAATCGCTATGTTCGAGAGTTGCGTTCACCACCCTGTATGTATATATATATATATATATATATATATATATATATATATATATATATATATATATATATATATATATATATATATATCTGCTCATATTACTACTTTTTTCCAAATTTCCAACTGCTCTTTTGGAGCACGAAACAAAGATATTTTGTCATGATTTGAGTCATACCCGCTGGTACAATTGGGCGCAAAACACTTACGACCCATTGCAAACTAATTGTTTATAACTATTTATCACCAAACAACACTAATGATTGAAAAAAGTAACCTGCGTTCATATGGCGTTGAGTAAATGCCAGCCTCTTATACTATCTCTCTCTTTCAAAGTCATGCGCGCGAATTACATAAAGCTGGACGTTTACTAACTGCGCTTATATACGAAGTTGCATAGGGCTGGTAACTACAAATCATAACCAATAATTACTAACTACTAATTTCATATTACGAACGAGGCTTTGAGTCTTAGTGAAACTAAGATTTTAGAGATGACCCCCAAAACTTCTCAGCCCCCACACCGCGGAGTCTGTGGAGCCTTTTGTTACACCCTTGCTTGAATTAAATATAAAAAGAATTTTGAATGTATTAAGATAGTTCTAGCGTGAATTTTTTTTTACAGATCTGATTGAATCTCGGCGCTTTAAATATGGGATGGTCATACGATCATGTTAAAATATGAAACACATTCATCTTCTGTGAAGAAATATATTCGCTTGTAAAGTTGTGTTCTTATACACGGGGCTTATGGCGCACATATTTGGTTCGTGTATCTCTAAAAATTTACAGTTTACTAATATTATGTTCTAGAACTATCCACGTATATTGTATGAAAAAGACAATATTTACATTACAAGTGCGCGAAGACATACTTTGCAAATGAGCGTAATTTTAGAGCACGAGCGAAGCGAGTGCTTTAATTTGCGAGAATGGTGTAAATGACGTCTTCGTGCACGAGTTTTGTACAATGCTTTTTGTAACGAGCAAAAATTATATAATCGACTATGAGGAAATTGATTAAATTTGAAGCGTGAATTTATATTGACAGTTAAGTATGCCATGAATTGACATTTGTTATTTGAAAACAAATTGTTTATTTTTTCTCGTTAAATTTCTTAAAATATATCTGATTCATGGCGTTATAAGCTAATGTTTCTATTTCCTTTATAAATTCCTTAAAATGTGTGTGTATAAGTATAATTAGCGTTTTAATAGTCAAAATTTAGAATCATAACAAACGGATTGCAAAATCAAACTCCATTGGTGTCCAAAGTAATGTAAACCTTATTTTGAATGAGGCGAGTACAAAAAGTTTTTTATCGTTGAGTAATGGATATACAGCCAGGCAAAATCTTGTTCTTAACGAAAAATTAAAGCTCCCAATTTATAATGGCAACACCACACGGTGGAACGGTATTTGAAAATTGACTAACCCCAACAACTTGTTAACAATTCATGATATCCAAATCATAATAAGTATAAAACACTTATTTTATTTTATCTTTTTCTTTTCCCGAGCGTCAGTTTCAGCAATGGACGATCGATGTCGCCACCGGCACACTAGAACTATCTTAATTTTTTTATTAGTTGTGTATGTGCAGTTTATGTAGAGAAAATATAGTTTCTCTCAAAATCAACATGGTCCCCAAAACTCCTCACCCCCCACCCCCCTCTCCACACGGTTAGATCTGCGGAGCATTTGTAATACCGTTGCTTGAATGAAATATAAATATAATTATGAATGTGTTACATTTTTTTGTTAGTCGTTTATTGTTAATATGTTATTGTAAATTCCAGGAAGATGAAAACCAAGACAACCTATTACATGGTGACAAGCATATTTTTTGGCCAACACCAACTACTAATTCGGAACAAATGGTAATAATGAAAATTTAATATTTATTTTTATAATTTTGTTATATTCGTTACTATTTTTAAGGGTAGATAGGTGTATACTCATCAATTAATAAATAAAATAATATAAATATATCATCACGCCTTTTACCTATTGCTGGGAGTGGCATTCTGCAGTAGCAGACCTCGATATATGGTATATTTTATGCGTGAAATGCGGTTATCAGCCGTAAAATCACGGCGTCCGAAGATGTTAGTAGAGGAGGAATCCCAGGGATAATTTTAATGTGGAGTAAAGTTTGTCGCTTGCCGTAATTGAACTCGGGTTCTCAAATCTAAAAAAAAATATATTCTTATACCTAATACTTGCTTATAATTTCAGATATGTGCAGCAGATGATTACAAATTATCCATGGATATTACTGACCATAGTTTGGATACAGACTCCAAACATTATTCGGGGGAGGAGGTAATTATAAATTAGATTTTTAATAAATATATATTCAATTTTGTAGACAAGTACGAACCCGTTTGAATGGTTAGGAATGTTAGAAGAAGGGATAACATTTTTAAATATGTTATAATTTATTCTACTTTTTGTACTACGTTACTTTAAAAAGTTAAAATCAGTTATAAATCTCTTAGATTATCATGGTCAGTGCGGCGGCAGTTGCGGATCAAAGGGGGGATGGGGTGATCGTCCTCCTCCCCTGAGCGATTTATTAATTACAAAATAATTAAAATTCTTTTGTCGTTTATTTGGTTTATTCCAATTTTAACCTTTTGATAATTTCTTCTGATATTTATTTAATTTACCCTAGCATAATCAGTTTGTTTATTTAATATTTTAGAGATTTGATTTTTTATCTGTTTAATGACTGCTAAATGAGTAGTTAACGTTTTTTATCTTGGAAATTATTATACATATATCATAAGAAAATGTAGTTATTTTTTTAAACAAAGATGTGGTCCTCAAAACTCCTCAGCCCCTCCCCCCCCACACCGTGGATTTGTTACCCCGTTGCTAGAATGAAATATAAAAAGTACTATGAATATGTTACATTTTTTTGTTAGTCCTGTATGTATAGTTTATGAAGAAAAAATATAATTTCTCTCAAAATCAGCATCTTCATAAATTAAATATTTACAATAAATTAAAGAATATATTAAATAAATTAGACAAGATTATGAATAATATTGTTAATATGTTATTGTAAATTCTAGGAAAATGAAAGCCATGACATACTATTAGGTACATGATCACAAGATTATTATTAGGCTAACACCTACTACTAATTTGGAACAAATTGTAATAATGAAAATTTAATATTTATTTTTACAAATTTTTAATTTTCGTTAGTATTTTAAAGTAGATAGGTATATACTTATCAATTAATAAATAAAATAATATAAATATACTCGTATCATCATGCCTTTTACCTATTAATGAGGGTGGCATTGTGCCGTAGCAGATCTCGATAATTTTAATGTGGAATAAAGTCGCCTAGCGTAATTAAACTTGGATTCTCAAATCCATATCATATCTATTAATGTAAACAAAAAATATAATATATTCTTATATCTAATTCGTGCTTATAATTTCAGATGTGTGCATCAGAAGATTCCAAATTATCCAAGGATATTACAGACTATAGTTTGAATACAGACTCCAAACATTATTCGGACGAGGAGGTAATTATAAATTAGATTTTTAATAAATATATATTTATTTTCGTAGACAAGTACGAACCCGTTTGAATGGTTAGGAATATTAGAAGAAGGGATAACATTTTTAAATATAAATAAATAAATATAAATATATCATCACGCCTTCTACCCATTACTGGGTGTGGCACTCTGCCGAAGCAGATCTCGGTAAGTGATATATTTTGCGCGTGAAACACGGTTATCAGTCGTCAAATCACGGCCTCCGAAGATGTTAGTGGTGGAGAATTTTTAAATATGTTATAATTTATTCTGCTTTTTGTACTTCGTTACATAAAAAAAATTAGAATCATTTATAATTCTCTTAGATTATCATAGTCGGTGCAGTGGCAGTGTCGGATCCAAGGGGAGAATGGGGTGATCATCCTCCTCCCCTGAGAGATTTATTAATTACAAATTAATTAAAATAGTTTTATCGTTTATTCCAATTTGAACTTTTTCTGTTAATAATTTCTTCAGATATTTAATTAATTTATCATTTTGTTTCCAGTCACTAAAAAGAATATAATTTGCTCCTCCAGAACTTATTGTGAGGTAGATCGTTACACATCCTTTCAGCCGGAGTTCGAATCTTCCTGCTGGTGTGTAAGAATACCGTAGGTTAGTCGTGCACGAATGCTATAAACAGACCACTTATACATCTTTAATTAAGCTCGCGTAGTTTTTTCACCTATATGATTCGGTTTGCCAAATGAAAAAGAGCTGTTTCGCGGCTCTGACTGATATGATCTTCGCGCTGTTCTACTCAATAGCCTGACCGCTAAACTCCTCATATTGTGTCAAAATATACTCGTATCTTAATCGACGTAAAATTTTCTGCTCCATCGATATCACGAAGGGCATAATAATAAGAGATTGCAAACTACGCTAAAAATGCAATTTTCAGAATTTTTTAGAAATTTCCATTTTTCATGATTTTTAAACTTATTTTTTAATATATAGTAAACTAGAACGTAGGGAGTTCATAATTTGCATAAAAATAACTATCTAGCAGGCAACTGTTCTAAACAAAATACTATATTGTTAATAATAAATTATTTATATATTTATTTATGTTTGTCTGGTGTAATGAACAAGTAGAAAGCGCCAAAGCTCGTACTGCTCAAAAATTTACTATACATACAACGAGAGAAATATTAAGAAAAGTTAAAATTAAATTAGTGAAGAAATCATATTACTATGTTCGGATTTATCAATCAATTAGTAAGAAAATGTTAATTAACAGCAATATAAATTAAATTTATTCTTCTATATTTAATATCTCCCAAAAAAACAATTACATTGTTAAAGGTACGCCAAGATTGCGCAGATTCGCGCCCTCCCAGAAAAAAATATTATCTCCCTCAAAAAAGTTGACTATTTTACAACCTTCCCCAAAAATTATAAATATAAAAAAAAGTGATATCTAATTAAGCCAAGAAAAATATTCAAATTTAAAAAACCTTGTCCGACCAATTTTAAAAATATCGGTTCAAATAAAAAAAAATTCATAAAAAAAAACCTTGGCGACCCCAGTGTTTATAATGTTACCAATTTAAGTAATATTTTAAACACTGGGGTCGCCAAGGTTTTTTTTAATTAATTTTTTTTTTATTTGACCCTATATTTGAAAAACTATTTCTATGTATATGTCTATGTATTTATTTTTTCTCTAAAGTTATTAGCTAACCAGCAAAACTGATTAGTTGCTTTAAAAAACTCACCCTGTATATCAGAACGATGTATAAAGATACGGCTCTCGATCTTGTAACCCCCAGCTTCATACATCGTCCTTCTAGTTCTTTTTTTATCCATATGCATTTGATTAAATTTCGAGATATTCGACATTAAAGGTTTGGGATCAAATATTAGAGATTTGTTTACGTTCAAATGATTTTTTTTTGTCTCGATCTAGCGGTCTCGATTAAAAATTATATTCTCACGCGCAACAAAAAAATACTCATTTCGCGCACTTAATGCAAAAATAACTATTCAATTTTGCTAAGAACACGATATAATTCAAGCACCAAACTGTGTCCTTGTACCGAATATTTGTGTTCAATAATTTTAATTTTGTGAAACACATGAGACCGACCAAATTATAATTTTCTTTATTTGTGGATTACTAAAGGTATTTTTTTTAGTAGTTTAGCTAAAGAACCAGCAATATGATTGCCATTTCAGCCAGCAATTGCTTCGTGCCAGAGTACACATTATGTAATATTATTTAAAGAATAGAGTGCTGTTAAATTAAATGCAGAAAATTAGCGTTGAGAAGACTGAAAACATTTTGTAGATCTACTATTTCAGGATCTTTTAATTTTGCTATCGGTTACCTATCTTTATCTCTTTCTTCTTTCAATTCATTTGAATTACTTATATTAAGATATATATATATATATATATTTACTTTACGCGAATACAACTTGTCATAAACTGACAACTAATAATTATGCATTTGCTTCATTTAGTTATTATTTGTTCTATTCTACGAAAATACGTATTCAGATTGGTCACAACATTTGGAACAAATAAAAACTAGATATTTTCAATTATGTCTGTAAATAGAATATAATTCATTGTTTGTTTTTTCGATACTATGCGAAAAACTAATTTAATTCTTAGTTATAAGAACTAAAAGGACGACATCTTAATTTAAATAAATTATTTTTCGTTTATCATTAGTGAAAATGTTTCAGATAAAAAATTACGAAGTAAATTATAATCAGGAACTAACTATTGGAGTCAATGTAAGTAAATGAACGAATCTGGATTGCTTATACATATACGAAAACTGCGATGTATGGATTTAACATGAGAAACGAGTTTACTGCTAACTTCACATTCCTAATTACTAGAGATGGGATTTTAGGTCGTTAAATTTGTAGAAATGTGTTCCTAAGTAGCTAAAATATTTTCTTTATTTAAGTATTGTATTGTATTTATTGCGTTCTATAAGGTAAATGATTAGGCTTGCCACCTCTCCGGGTTTCAGTGAGTTATCTCCGGGCTCCGGGTTTAATTATTATTTCTCCGGGTTGTGTAAGTAAAATTGAATATGTAGTGCTATGTAATTAGTTTTGCAGGACAAATCTGTCTCACTTTCGGAATCTTCTACGCCGCTAAATTATCAAATTTTTTTCTTTGATAATCTTCTACATCTTACTCTAATCTATTTTCATTTCTGTCACTAAATCTCCCAATTTCTTGATTCTGTCCTCATGATTTTAAGGAAGAATTTATACAATTAATTTCGGTTTTAATACTCGTAGTTGAGATATCATCTTGTATCAGATTAATTTTTTTAGAATTGTATCGTTTTCAGAAATAGACATAATTTTAGGTAAGGGGATGTCTTCTGTTGCATGTGATTATCTTCAATTTTATCAATATTGTTACAGTTTAATCGTATATATGACGTTGAATACACGAATTTTATTGTTACAGTAGATTTATCACTTCCAATCATGTTTTACTATATTTTATATGTAATTATTTTACCATGATAACAAAAACACTTGTCTTTAACTCTTTTTTTATTAAATATGATAATAATAATAAAATTGCAGGATCTTCTTTAAAAACATAGTCATCGTCTCCGGGCGAAACTTAGTTCTGAGGTGGTAACTCTATACTTGATACATAGAATAAGTCACATGACACATAATATAAGAGAAAATCAAACAAAAAAATAATAGTTGAGCATATATAACAATAATTTAATATGGTTAATTACAACAAATACTCGTAAAAGAATAGTTTTTTTTTCTATTTATTTATTTATATTTTATGCTACTCTATACAACAGGAACTTAATTCCAATTACAGTACAGGGTCCGAACTCACGGAGCCGTATAGTGATATATCTTATATACATATTTAGCTTGAAAAATTAAAATTAATGTAGCACTAAAACTAACACAACAAGAAACAATGAACTATAGTCTATCTAAATTATTAATAAAAATTTAGAAATACTGAAAATATAAGAATAAAGCAAAGAAATACTACAGCAACCTATCGTGTTTGATATCAAATGAAAGAGCTTGCGTGCATAATTGGATTTTTCGATCGTCAGTTGTTTTAGTGAAAAAACAACGATACATATCGTGTTTGGTATCAGTTAAAAGGTCTTTAGAAGAATAGACGTGCAGAATTGAAAAGTATAAGATCGGCAATAATTCAGTTTATATTGTGTCAATTGTCTTACAGAAGTGAATTTTACTTCAGAATTCGCGGAGCCTAGCGTGAAGACTGACCGCTAGTATTATATTAAAAGTACGATGAATATACAAAATTAAAAATATTTGCGAGTTCAGAAACAAAAAAATTGTTCATTTTGATAGTAAAATTTGCTAAGTAGGGTCATTTCTCCAAGAAATACATATTTAGGTAAAATAAGTAAAATCAATGTAAGCTCAGATGCATTTTTTTTTTCAAAACTTATTTTTGTCTATGTTTAAAAATATTATTGACGCAGAAAATTAGTTGATATTAAAATCCCAACTCTAATGATTACTGGACAGGAAAATATTTAAAATAAAAATAGTTTATATACCAAAATATATGTTGAAGTTTTAAAAAGTTGTCCAAAATATTCGAAATTTAATTTTAACAGCAACTAAAAAATATTTGTCGACTATGTGGATACGGAATATGATAATCCAAAACTTAGCAGATAAACTTATTTCTTATGTTTATTTTCTATGGTCTAACATAGATATAAAATATAAATATAATAATTTTCTGTTATATTATAGGAAAATGAAGAGAAATCATGTATAAGTGCCAGTAATCAAGAAAACATTGAAAATATACCTTCATGTAATTTACATGTAGATCATAATGAAATTAAATGAAAGATCAAAATAGTGATTCTGTTGCGACAATAAAATAATTATAACATTTATATTCCAGACAACAATAAATAGCGGAAGTTATTTCGTGTCTACAATCGACACTGTCAGCTCTTCAGGTGTATAAGTACGTAACAGACAATAAATAAGAAAAAATAGGAAAAAAAATTTATTTTTTTTCCATCACTTGTCTCGTAATTCCACAGAGGTTTTTACAGCACGTTTGCATCAACTTCTCAGGTCATCAACAAACGGCTGGTCAGTTCAGCTTTAACCATAGACGCGCGTTTCGTCCTTCCGGACTCATCAGTATGGTGCGATCATATATCCAACTAGATCAACTAGGAACTAGAGGATTGTGATACCGACTTAGCTGAACTGACTGATGTTAACCTATCTACAACGGTAACATGACATGAGAGCTATGGAGCCACTCGTGGGTGAGAAGTTGATGCAAACGTGCTGTAAAAACCTCTGTGGAATTACGAGACAAGTGATGGAAAATTTTTTCCTATTTTTTCTTATTTATTAAGACTCAATTCCACATCGCAATAGACATTTTGTCTTTTGTTTTACGTAACAGACAATTTAATTCTAGTATTCAATCTTTGTATACTAATAATTTGGTTAGGACTTTTTTTAGCACTATTATTGAATATTATTATCTGTTTATTTATATTATTTAACAAGCGTACTTTGATAGGAAGCATAGTAACAGGAATTTGATTGGCTTACAAGTATTGAATTCATTATTCAACAATTTTTTGTCATTATTCTTCACTTTTACATATGACCTACATATAATGAGTGTATTATTTAATGGTTGGAATGGTTGTGGAAAAGTACTTTTCATATAAAATGTTTGAAAATACATTAAATATATACAATTTTCGGTATGATATGAACATTTCGCTTTTGCGTATATTAAACTGATTATTAAAAAATTAAGTTGCACAATTTTTGTATAAAATTGTAAAAATATCAGTCGTACATTTTATATATTTAGTTATTTACTTATTTTGTGAATATATTGTCGCTTAGTTAATTCTTATTTCATTGCATATTACATGCATATTTCAGCTATTTCTCTGCATGTAATTTTCTTTTCAATAATCATATAAATTGCATATGTTTATTGCAATATGTCAAAATCAAGAGATATTCATGAATTTACTATAAAAATTTAAATTTGAAACTTTATTAACAAAGAAAATTGTGCTTTAATTTTATTTTTTTAAATTATTGCAATTTTATTTATTCGAATAGATCTGGAGATAGAGAAATACAATTTTTATCTATAAGGATTTTTTAAAACATATCGTATTTTCGGTTAATGCAGTACAAAAAGCTAGGAGCTGCAGAAATGAACATTCCCCTTAGTAAATAAAAAATATTTTATCACTTTTCTTAGCTAAGAGTGAAAACTAGCAATTGATTTATTTATTTTTAACTTCATTGTTAATGTATTATATTAAATTGAAACATGCAATTCTATTTAACGTAATTTCGTTTTTCTCCAATATTTGGAAATATAATGAAAAATACAGTTAGCCTTTAGTTGAGAGCCTAAGTATTCCATTGTTTTATTTTATTTTGCAAACAAAATATTTAGTCTATATTTTCAGGAACATCCCTGGATTGAAACTATATTTACTTTCTACAATAAGAAAATTGTCGGGTCTAGCTTTATTGTAAATTCATCGCGATATACCAGGTGTTCAATAAGTCTTGTAGCCCTGGGTAGTTATGGGCTATGAAACGCATGTTTGTACTTTATTCATACAATTTAACCTTAAACGTCATAATTTATTTCACATAAATTACAGTAAAACAATGATTTATTTTTGAACTGTCTTACAGTAAAATGTTTACTCAGGAACAAAAAACATTTATGGTGAAGTCGTATTTTCACAATAGTCAGCGAAATGAAAATTTAATTGCACTTTTCTCATTTTGAATGACGTTTTATTTAAAGTTAAATTGTATGAATAAAGTGCAGATGTATGTTTCACAGCCCATAGCCACCCAGGACGACAAGACTTATTGAACACACTATATTTTTAGAGTCTGGAATTTATAAATATGAGGGCATATTTTTATATTATCTACCTAGCCATGAAAAAAAAATAAATGATGTCAAACAAGTTATTATAAATTATAAATTTATAAGTACGAAATTGTATTTAATTTGTGGAATTTATAAAGATTTATTTGTTGATAAAACGTCACGATTATTTTCGGGTTCATAAAGCAAATGAAGGTTAGCAACTAATCAATAACTGTGAATTTATAGAGTTGGCCATATAGCCCTGATTTAGCGTCATCGGACTTCTTTTTGTTTAAAAAGTAACGAAAAACATGTCTTCGGGCAAAACGATTTACTTCTGATGAAGGAAGCTCTCAAAGAAGCTGTTCAATATTTTTTTTTTGCAAAGTTGGCTACAGATTTTTTTTTCTGACGATATAGGATAATTAAAAAAAACATGGCATAAGTGCATATATGAGTTGAGAAAATTTATTTAAACTTTTTGTTAATATAAATAAAAATAAATATATCATCACATCTTCTACACATTATTGGCTCTAGCAGATCTCGGTAAGTGATATATTTTGCGCGTGCGATTACCAGTCGTCAAATAATGATTCCTAAAGATGTAATAGAGGGGGAACCACAGGTAGTTTTAATGTGGTGAATCGATCACGGGTTCTTAAGCCCGTTTTACATTCAGCAACATTTACAGCAACATGTTGCGCAACTAGTTCAGCAACTTGAAGTTGCGCAACATGTTGCTGGTGTTCAGTTTTCTTCTATTACATTTAGCAACATATTTCCGCAACTTTACTAGTTCTTCTAAGTATTATACCAACATAAATCTCAGGAAAGTTGGTAGTGCGTGACAGTTGACAGTTATTAGATATGTTCATGTTGCTTTGTAACCTCAAATTTTTATAATCATATTTTCATTGTTTGATTTTGAGAACAAGAATGGACTGCAAAAAACAAAGAAAACAAAACGCTATTTTGACACATGTAAAACTAGGTTAACCAACTTACAAGATTTGCATTGGCAAAACAAAAAGTAACCAAAAAATACTAAATCTGGGGGAGAGTTGCAAGTTGCCCGCAACAAAAATAGAACATGTTCTAATTTCTGCAACAAGTTGCGCAACTAGTTCACGAACAAATGTTGCACGCAACTTCAGTTTTACATTTGGCAACTCGTGTTGCGCAACTAGTTGCGCAACATGTTGCTGTAAATGTTGCTGAATGTAAAACGGGCTTTAAATCCACAGGCCGACTCGATCAGAGCTGAGACTAGTACTCAAAAAATGTATTTAAATACTAAATAATTCTAAAAAAGTATTTTAAATACTAAATAACAGTATTACTTTAAATACTTTTTATCGTTAAAATGAAATTACAGTACTAAATACCAAGTAAAATTAACAACTAGGTTATTTTAATACAGAATTTAATTTAAAAATAAAATTAATAGTATTATAAAAGATACTTTATCAGTTTATAATCCAAAATTAAATAGAAGTATTTTTTTATTATCGTTCAAATAAGCACAAAAGTGCATTTAAAATTATACATTTTTGACTTTCTCATAACACTTATTAATTCAAAAAACAAAAAGGAAAGAACACATCCGAATTAGATTGTCAAAGATTCTTTCATTTTTGCAGCAAGAATATATATACATACAGGTTATTGATATTTATAATAAGAAATAAATTTTCTTCTACTGTATTTGTTAACTTTACAACAATGCCAATTATCAATCAAATAAAAAGAGTGAAATAATGATCTCACTATTTCACTGAGTTAGCTAACTTTATGACCAGTTTTTCAATCGCCGGTTTAATCATGATTAAATAATAATGGTAACCATAGTTCCCATTATTATTTAATCATGATTAACATTAACCGGTGATTGAAAAACTGGCCTTTAAATGAGTAAAAAGGAAGGTGCCTATTATCAAACGGAAATATAAAATAATTACTTATGATTTATAATACTAGTATGTTACGATATATAATAATCACGATTAAAAAGTTGAACAAACGATATCATAACGCACTTGTACCATACTAAATTTTATGCTTTACATTTTCATGATATATTTTAAAATCAGTTTTTCATGTCGTCAATATAACATTCGATGTACAAATCTAAAAACGTGCTGTAGAAAAAAATATGAATGCTTTAGTTATTTATTTACTTTAAGGCCGCTCCGTACTCAGTGTAAAACCACTTGAATTTGTATGCTTTTATTTCCAGTTCTAGATAAATAAATTTCTTCAAATTTTTTTAGAATGAAGATAATAATAAAGTATTAAGTTTTGTCTCTTTATAATTTCGTAAAACTTAATAATGAGTTAGTTAAGTGCATATATATGTAAAGACATATACACGATTTTAACAGTTTAGAAAGTACTTGGGTATATAAATTAGATATGAAATGAAAGATTTTGCAAAAATAAAACTTTCTGTATACGAATATTTTCATTAAAGTTTCGCATTTCTGAGTAAAGTATATATTTGTTTTCAATATTTCGTGTCACAATGTCACATATTTAACGCCTTATGTACAAAACGATGCAACCCAATTGTCAATGTCTGCTCTGAACGATGCGGTATCTGAAGGATTTCAGAGCAGGTACTTTTTATTACGGTTTCACAATAAACATCGCAAACTTTTGTGCCCACAGGCACAGGCTTCTCTGTAAACTGACGATAGTGATGAACTGATGACATATCGTGCACGGAACTACTGTTCTGATATTTCGACATGAAAATGTTATAGATACTTACGAGAAATTTAATATTTAATTTAGTATTTAGTATAAGTATTTATATATAAAAAAAAAAAATTAAATATTGTTATGTCAGTATTTGATTAAGATTTTAATGTTATTTTAAAATAAGGGCAGATAGACGCAATAAATTGTAATTATATAGGTAATAATAATAATATTTATTTAGGTTTTATAATACACAAACTAGTCGTCAAGACAGAAAAACACATAAAATCAAAATAAATGCTTTCATTTAAAGACCACTAGTGACGTTTGCGCTGCGCGCAGTGTTGATATAGAGCGCGTTGAACGTTTGCGCAGCACAGTTAAAATATATGAATTGTATTATGTAAATAATAAGTTTTTGTTTATAGCAACTAATATGAAGGTAAGAAAGAATTGTTGTCAAAAATATTTAACCTACATAACTACATGTTACCCTATAAATTAGAATTAAATATATGTATATATGAACATGTAAAAATGTTCTTTATAAAAATCTGAAGTATATATGTAACAATAATACAGTTAAATAAATATTAAAGTTAGGTTAGCGCGTCGCGCAGTGTTACCGTAGGTAGCAGCGAGCGCGTTTAACTTTTGCGCAGTATAGTTGCAATATATACGAGTATATAAATAAATAAATAAATATATATATATATATATATATATATATATATATATATATATATATATATATATATATATATATATATATATATATATGTTTAATTACCCTGCGATGCTGTGTTCAGGTTCCTGCCTAGCAATTGAATGCTCTTTTTTTGCTGTGGCATGTTCAATATTGAATTTCATAAACACAAATAAAAAAGTTAAACTCACGTAAAAAGTAAACAAACTGAAACACAAAAATAACAATAAGTATGTATAATGTCAGAATTATCTGTCTATATAAGATCAAAGCAAATATAGGCAAATAAATCAGACTTTAAGAATATACTGATAAATCGTACTTATGACACTTTTGTAACGATAAACACTGTAAATAAATAACAAACCATATAGATTTAAAATAAAATATCAAGATTGTTTATAGTACCGTCTGTTATTCTTTAAATAAATTCTGCTTATTCGTTATTGTAGAACAATGATGTATAGTAGACATTTAATGCATAGTTCTATAATATGTAAATAGTCCAGTTAATATAGATTTAAATAGTTGTTATTTTATATTTTTTTGTTATTTTTTTATTCTAAAACACCATTATTTTGCCTAACCCTAATCTAATCTAAGCATAAATGAATATTTATAAAGTTTCAACATTTATATCACACTGTTTATATGTAGAATGTAAAAATAGTATGTTTAGAATAAAATATATGTTAAATTTGTCAAAGATTTGTAAGCAAATAATTATATATATATATATATATATATATATATATATATATATATATATATATATATATATATATTGTTTGTTAATTTGAATACAATCATTTGCCTATGTGTTTTTCTTTCTTCTTACAATCCATAAATCTTTAATTAACTCGCCCTTTATCAATACTGCAAATACAATTGCCCAGTATGTAATTATAATCATAATCTGCAATTAGAAATATTTATTTATAATGAATGTTAACAGTTGCAATTTTGCAGTCTCGCAGATAGTTATTTTAAAACTTACATCTCTCAAAAGCGGCATATTTGAACAGAAAAACTTATTTTTAATTAGAGAAGATTTACAAGTAGCCACATAAAGCAAATGTTGCTTTATCTAAAAAAATCTTTAATACCATTAATGAAAACTAAAAAATAAATAAATATAAAAGTACCTTTCTCGATGCTTTAGGATTTGAATACAAAATTGCATTTGAAGATAATTCGCGAGTGTATTTCATTTCCTGCAATAAAAACCTTCTATTTAGTATTATTGTAAATATATTTTTACAATTAATAATACAGCTTAGGAATTCAATATATAAATAAATTAAATAAATTTATCATCACGCCTTCTACCCATTACTGGGTGTGGCACTCTATCGAAGCAGATCTCGGTAAGTGATATATTTTGCGTGTAAGTGCGGTTAGCAGCCGTCAAATCACGGCCTCCAAAGATGTTAGTGGTGGAGGAGTCACAGGGATATTTTTAAAATGGTAAAAATTGTTTGTCGTCTGTCGGAATCGAACCAGGTTCCCAGGATACCACTGAGCTAGCTACCCCATTCAATATCATGTATCTGATAAAGATATTATATGCAATGCTCTACAAATGTGAGCAACGTTGTAGAGATCGACATTTTCGAAAAATTTTATACCCGATCCGATCCGACTCAATCTAAAATCCGATCCGAGATCCGATCCCAAATCTGAGGTCCGAAATCCAATCCAAGTTCCGAACCGAGATTTGATCCAACATACGATCCGAAATTCGTATGATTACAAGTTATACACAAGTTTTCCTATTTATATTTAACCAATTGTAACGTTGCATGTTCAAAAGTAGTATAACCGTTATAAATGACGCTTAACTAATAATTTTGTTGTGAAAAACTAAAAAGACATATTTTGTTGTAACGTCATTTCATTTTTTTTTTTTATCATAGAACATATGTATTTATAAATTTTACATTGCGTTACATTTCGGATGTTTAACCAACTTTTGGGTGGGATTTTCCATCCGACTTTCAGATCGGATTTTTATCCGACTTTCGAATTGGATATTTTATCCGAGGTTTGGATCGGATCCGATCCGAATCCGATTCGAGAGAGTTCTGATCCGATCCGATCCTAAATTCAACTTCGGATCGAAATGAATCAGATCGGATTCGGATATTGGATATTTTTGCCGACCTATACAAAGTTTTAACTGTAATAGTAATTTATGCACTAAGGGTGTTAGAAAGATTATAATGCACAAAGAGCGATGGTAGCCAGCCCGAAGGATGTATCTCGCCCAAAGTTATTCTAATAACGTCCATGGTATATGATTTATTTTTTAGTATAATATGTAGAATTACTCTTTGTTTTCATTTTTAAAAATTATATAAGAGAATTAATTAAGGTAGTTCTAGCTTGACAATTTTTTTTTCAGATCTGAATCAAACTCGGTGCACGTAAACATGGGATAGTTATACGCATCCTGTTAAAATATGAAACACATTCATCGTCTGTGAACAAATATATTCGCTTGTAAAGTTGAGTTCTTATACACAGGGCTTATGGCGATCGTCATTCAGAATCGCACATATTTGATTTGTGTACCTCTAAAAATTTGCAGTTTTATTTGAAAAACTAATATGATGTTCTAGAACCATCCAAGTATATTGTATCAAAAGGAGAACGTTTTTTATCGGTTAATAATGGATATATATAGCCATGCAAAGCCGTGTTCTTAACGAAAAATTAAATAAATAAATAAATATAAATATATCATCACGTCTTTTACCCATTACTGGGCGTGGCACTCTGCCGAAGCAGATCTCGGTAGGTGATATATTTATGCGCGTAAAGTGCGGTTACCAGCCGTCAAATCACGACCCACAAAGATGTTAGTGGTGGGGAAGCCGCAGGGGTAATTTTAAATTGGTGAAAATATTTTGTCGGCTGTGGGGATCGAACCAGGATTCTTTGGATCCACAGGCCGACTTGATACCACTGAGCAATTACCCCATGAAAATTAAAGATCCCAATTTATAATGGCAGCACCACACGGTGGTACGGTATTGAAAAATTAATTAGACCAACAACCTATCAACAATTCATGATATTCAAATCACAATAGGTATCAAATATATATTTTATTCCGTACTTTTCTTTCCCCGAGAGTCAGTTTCCCCACTCGACGACCAATTAGGGTTGCCACCTCAAAACTAAGTTTCGCCCGGAGACGATAACTAAAAAAACAAAAAAAGAACACATGTATACATATGCAATTTTGTAATTTATATAAATTAGCAAATTCAGAATTCACATTCCTACAAATTAAATACAATTCTAATAATCACAAAGTAATTACTATGCATATAACTAATAAAAAACAATTTACGTATAAAATAAAAACAGGTAAATAAGAAGAAAAATGTGCATTATGCAATATAGTATAAGTATAATAAATAATTTATTTATGTAGATTTTTCCGGTTTGACATCGCAGCCTTCGCAAGATCAGCATTTTCTGGTTTTTTATGAATTCATAAAATTCTCGATAGTTCATGTAAAAATTTAGTTTTATGCATAATTCTGCATTTACCAGCTCAACCCGCATCCTATTACGATTTTTATATAATAATAAATAAGGTAATAATTGTAATTTAATCTTTAAGAATTTGATCTGATACAAGATGATATATCAACCAGTAGAACCGAAATGAACTGTATAAATTCTTTCCTAAATAGTCATGAGGACAGAATAAAGAAATTGGAGTGACAGAAATAAAACTAGATAACAGAAAGATGTACAAGATCACCAAAGAAAATAATTATCGGCGTACACGATTCCGAAAGTGAGTCAGATTTGTCCCGGACAACTACATAGCACGCTGCATGCAGCCAGCATTGCGCCTGCGCCAGTTGTAGACGTTCAGTCACCAACCACCGCGCTAGCTATTTCGTACAAGGTACACGAGATACACGTGACAGTTTGCATATACTCGTAATTTTGTACATATTCAATTTTACTTTCACAACCCGGAGAAATAATAATTAAACCCGGAGCCCGTAAATAACTTACTGAAACCCGGAGAGGTGGCAAGCCTACGATCGATATCGCCACCGTCACACTAGAACTACCTTAACTGCGATGACACGCGAATGGAGCCAGTATTATGAGCGGGCATTATTAATTGGGCGGGCGTTATGAACCATGATAATGTATTTGGAAAGGGCTTGAGTGTTGGAAAATAAACGGTTAATTCGAATATACCAAAAAAATAAATGTATATATATATATATATATATATATATATGTATAAGAAGGAGAGAAGAAGAAGAAAGTCAAGTTTAAAATTTTGTAAAATTGCTTCTTTTTAACGGTAACCTTGAAATTCAAACAAAATTATAAACAAATACAAAACAATTTTCACTAGTTTGACAGTTCGCGCAAGTATTATTATTCCCATTACAAATAACATTAATACAGAAATTATTTAATTACATTTAACTAATTATTAAAATACAAGTACATTGGGGAGAAATTCAGCGCAATCCTCTCCTCTTGCGTACGCCACTTGCTGAGCAAATCAAATAAAAAATTGACTGGTCGATCAAAAAGATATCATAATTTATTTTGTTTAATTGAAATTTACATTGAACTTTCAGCATTTTAAAACATTCGTTTGTATTTATGAACATTAAATAATAATAATAATAACGAAATTGATATACTAACCGTTTTTTTGTATTTCTCACATATAAATGTAATTAACGCAATTACCCAAAAATTTACAAATATGTAAGCATAAAATTGAATGATGTTCTTGAGCTTAATAGTAGTTGTAACAGCTGTTGTTATTACACCACATAAACAAAAGGACATATAAAAAACGCTACCCAATATTTGAAATGTAATCACTTTACTCATAATGTTATTGTTAATTTTAATAACTTTCTGTAACATGTCATATATTTCCCAAGTTGATTTTATTTTTTGTAAGACGCGAAACTCTACAAAATTTTCTTCATATATACTTGCAATATTACTGTTATTCTTCGCTTTCTCCTGCAAATATAATTGTTGGAATCTTGATAAAGTTAGTAAAGGAAACAATAGAATCCATGATAATTTAACAGCATCAGATATATAAACAATAGTTTTGTAAAAGTCTTCAATGGAATTGAATATAGAACATCCTTCAAAAAAACACGGAATTATTCTCCTAGATATACATATGCAAATAAATATAATGAATACAAGAAAAATTATTATCTTTTTATTATTAATTTTAATTCTCCAGGTTTCATGAAAAGTTTGATCAACTTTGTTTAAATTCTGCAGCATTTCATTGATCTGAAACATAATTCATTAATAAATTATATAAATACGAACAACTACAAATGAATGATTTCACTATTTCTCAAACTAAATTTTAGGTGAATATTGGTTATTCATAAAAATTTGTATATTGACACCATTGTCTGAAGAAATTAGAAATAATTTTTTAAAAAGCTATGAGCATTCGCCGGGATTTGAACCCTGAGCCTTTTAGATGACTACTCTAACTAATTGAGTTACAAACATAGCTTCTTCAAAAATTAAAGTGAAACTTCCTAACTTGAATCTCAAGGAACAGGAAAAAATCTTCGAATTGGGGACACTTCATACTATAAAATATACACAAAAAAAACGTGTGAAAATAAATTATATATTTAATAATAATTTTTCTAAGTTTAACAAAACCTCTTCTCTGTTTCTATGATATTTTCCACTGTTACTGAAAGAATTAATAATCTCTCACTATTTGTAGTAAGAATATAAAGAAAAATTTAAAAATAAAACCGATAGTATTCATTGAAAGAATGTACATCCCGCTTATTTCTGGTTTATTAACTAAAATTTGAAATTATTTTTTAAAAAGCAATGAGCGTTCGTCGGGATTTGAACCCAGAACCTTTTACTCGCATGGTGACTGCTCTAACCAATTGAGCTACAAACACTCGGCGAATACTAATGCTTTTTCGTGCAATATTTAGTTAAAAAAATGTAAAGTGACACGGGTTGCATCAATTCGTTACAAGTCAACAACCGTAGTATGCTTTTTCAAAAATTATTTCTAATAATTACCAACAGACAATTGTGTCAATAAATTAATTCTTATAAACTAAAATTGTCACCAAACTGTATTTTTTTCAGAAAAATGTTCCCAGCTAGAAAAAAGTTTGGGAAAATGGAATTTATCAAATTTTAATTAGCAATGTAGAAATGTAAAATACAAAAATCTATTTTTAATACGAATGTTAAAGTGGAGAGTAAAGCCCCATTCACAACACGAAATTAGTGGTTAGTGTTAGTAGTTACGGTTAGCGTTAGAAGTTTGACATATGTATTCCTCTAGTAGCGTTCACAACAACGAAATTAGCCCAGCGCAGGTCTACGCTAATCGTGGTTAGCGTAGAAGTTTGTAAACTTCAAACTTTTAGTTAGTGGTTAACGCAACAGCCAATCAAAAACGAGGAGTAAAATGACAGTTCGTTTTCTCAGTTTGAATTGTATGTAACGAAAATGAATCGTAGCACAAAAAAAAAGTTGTTACTTGCAACTTTAATTCTGAAAATGAAAAGAAATAAAAAAATAAATAGAAGATGGTGGGTTCGCCCAATCAACCAAAACCGAACAAATCAGGGAGACTGGGATAATTTGATCCAAGAAATGAGGTCATATGATGAAGACATGTTCTTTAATTACACCAGAATGACCATAGCTCAATTTGATTTGTTGTTAGCACTTGTTGGACCAATTTTAAAGAAAAATAGTAGAAGAAAACCAGTTCCTGAAGGAGCAAGATTAATATTGACATTGAGGTTAGTGGACGTTTGATACCTTTTGTATTTCATATACATTATTTATTTATTTATATATATATTTATTACAGACATCTTGCAACTGGTGATTCGTTATCAACTTTGGCGTTTTGTTATCGGCTTGGGAAAAGTACAGTTTGCAATATAATTAAAGAGACATGCCAAGCAATTTGGACGGTTTTATCACATGACTACATTAAATTTCCTACTGTTGACGAATGGAAAAACATTGCTAATGAGTTTGAGCATCGTTGGAATTTACCCCACTGCTTAGGAGCCCTAGATGGTAAACATGTTGTGATTAAAGCACCAAATAATTCAGGATCCCAATATTTTAATTATAAGAAGACATTCAGCATCGTACTTTTTGGTATTTGTGATGCAAATTATTTATTTACATATGTGGACATCGGTGCATATGGAAGCCAAAGTGATGGAGGTGTTCTACGGGCATCGTCATTTGGCGCTGCTCTGTACAATAATATCTTAGATATTCCTGAAGAAGCACTACTGTCGGGTACACGTTTAAAATTTCCATATTTCTTTGTTGGAGATGAAGCTTTTCCACTGCACAAACATCTTCTTCGTCCTTACAGTGGAAGAAATTTACCGTGTGATAAACAGATTTTTAATTATCGCTTATCTCGAGCACGAAGATGTATCGAGAACACTTTTGGCATTTTAGTTGCACGCTTTCGAATTTTTCATAGAACTATTAACGCCTATCCAGACAATATCGACAACATTATAAAAGCTTGTATTTGTTTACATAATTTTATAAAATTATCGGAAGACCAGGCACCCGGGAATAAAAAAAGGTACTGTCCAAGTTCATACACCGACAGATTTACTGATGATAATAGATTAATTCCCGGCGATTGGCGTAATGACATTCCCGAACATTCTGCTCTTCAGTCAGCAAGAACCTTAAAGCGAAGAATTGGTGCGAGGAATGCAACGTATACAGTAACAGCAAATAGAGATTACTATAAAGATTATGTTAACGGTATAGGGCAAGTACCATGGCAAAAAGATAGATACAATTAAATAAATGATCATGTGTACATAGGCTGCTGATAAATAAAATATATTCATTTTTGATATTATTTTCATTTTTTATAATTTTATATTATACATGTATATACAATAAAAATGTGTTCATTAGTTACATTTTATTTTAAATTTTCTAACAATTTTTCAGCTACCATATTTGTCATTCTAGCCATTAAAATATCTGACACATTGTCAGGCAAACGGTTAAGTTGCTCCGATATGTATGCACCAAAAGCTTGTATTTGAGGCTTAATGTGACTTTGTCGCACAGGGTCGTTTTCATTATCAAGCGAATCTGACAATTTCATTATTATACTTGACAATGCGTCATTACTACATTCGCTATTATTACGCTTGGACCTCTTTTTTACCGGCTCCAGATTACTACGTGGAGTTTCAGCTGATGTTGATGATGAATTTGATGTTTTCTCTATACTGCATACAGTAACTGAACTATTCTCCGAATTTTCTGTTTGCTCTATCCACGACTCGCTCTGTTTTTCTAAGACATCCTCGGTGTTAAATGTGACAGGCTCTTCTGATTCGTATATCACATTTATCTCATCCAAATCTTGTGTTGCTTCTAGGCTAAAGGTGCTGATAGTTCTGTAACGAATATTTTATTTTAAATCTATCAAGTATATAACATAACATACAATTTACTTACTTTCTCGGTTTGATGTGGTCGTCCAAAAACTTCAAAAGTGCCATAAGAGGCCACTTTGATCTTTTAGAAGAACCAGAACCACTTCTGCAGTCTGAATTTTCTAAATTTTTTTCCCTAATGTATTTTTGCCTTAGGGCTTTAAATTTTATTTGAGCTTCTTTCCCTATAAAAATAATATGTAGCATGAGTTTTTAATAACAATGCGTATAATATTATTTCTTTGAATAATATTACTAACCTGATATTTTAAATGCTGACCCAATTACTTGCCATTGGACGCAGTGTTGCCAACTAACATCAACAAAAAGTCTCTAGATTGCATTTAAAAAGTCTCCAGAATATCTCTAGAATATAATTTTTAAAAACCTCCAGATATCTCTAATAAAAAATAAAAATTCGCCAGAATATCTCTAGATTATATATATATTTTTTAAATTTCATATATTTATAGCAAGACTAATATATAAATTTACATAACTTTACAATCAGTCTGCATATCAAGTACCTACTATAAGGTTAAAAAAATATACTGTACTAAGCAGGTGTATGTCTGTACAAGACAAAAAATAAATTCAAACTGGCATTATATATTTGACGTTTTACCTCAACAAGTCAACAACTTGGAACTTGGAACAAAGTTCGGTTATTAGCTAGAATCACGGAATACCAACAGCAAAAGATTCCTGTTTGAATGATATATTGTATTCGTACAAAATCACAGTTTGGGGAAAAATATCTCCAGAAATGTCGCTAGTAATGTATCTAAAACTCTAGATTTGCGACAGGTCGCAAATTCTTTTAAAAAGTCGCGTTACGATTGTTAATTTCTCTAGATTTAGCGACAAAATCTCCAAATTGGCAACACTGATTGGACGTCTTTCAGCTTGGCATTTTTGAAGTCCATGTGTGTTTTGTCATATAACAATTTATTACTTTCAACTAAAGATAGGAAAACTTCTTCTGCCATAATTATAAATACAAACAATTTCTCTCTACCAAATCAGAACCAAAGACAAGATATCAGAACTCAAACAAACAAAACTGTAACTATTTGTCAAAACTTTAAGTTGACAACTGTGACATCTGTTGTAATTTCTTGTAATATCTATAATTTTCAAAAATGTGCACTACATTACCGGCAGAAACATAAATTCGAAATCATTAATTTGGGACATTGTGAACGATGTATTTTTATCTATAACTACTAACTATAACCACTAACCATAACTACTAACACTAACTACTAATTTCGTGTTGTGAATGAGGCTTTAAGCATGAACGTATAGACAAAATAAATCGTTCCCGTATAATGACTATGAAATTGAGAAGAATGTTGAAAAACTGGTGAAACAGATGTTTATTAGTGAACACTCTAGAAATAAACAGGCTTGTAAAATAATTAACAATACGAATAATGTCGTTCCAGTATAGAAATAATTCGTGAATATTAAGTACAGGAGGAAACTAATAAATAAGGGCTCGTGCTACGCTACTTAACGGGATATAATGCGATATACCATTATGAAATTCGTACTTACCTCTTTTGTATAAATATAAGAAGAAATTTGACAAAATAATAATGATAACAAATACAATACATCTAATTCAATTTCAATTAGAATAACAATTTTTAATAGTATGGAACGGTAATTAAAAGATATTCCATCATCAGTTGTAAAATAACTTATAAATAGTTCTACATGATAATAAATTATCATAAAATCTATTAGAATCAACATAAGTATATTTTTGTACGTGTACTTTACAGTTCTAAAAATAATTAATGTTGGTATTTAATTCTAAAAATATACATTAAAACTTACTGTCTGTTATTTTGGTACGTATAAATCTTTGATGATCCGAATCCAAATATTCCAATAATAAATAAAAATGGCTTCACACTCTCGTACACATTTTCAAAAGAAAACATTTTATATTATGTGAATATTTTTCATATAAACGTTGAATTGTTGTTTTCAAAGAAAATTTCGTACTACGTTGTATTTGGTATTGCAGTAGGTATACAAAGTAAAGGACTAATATTGTTAAATGCAAAAAATCGTTAATAATTAAATGAAAAAGTCGAGACTCAACATAATGTGTGTTGTCTTAAATCAACATATTAAACTGAATATGTCAGCAAACCTACAAGCTATGAAAGCCGATTAAAAAAATATGATTATTATTTACTTGACTTTCACTACTCGATAAAATAATGCGGTCATTCGCTTTTACAGGTCAGTGTATACATTCAGGGGAGCACTGTCACAGGGTGCAATGTGTGTATCGTACGCAGACGACATTCGATAAAAAATCGATATGGTGGCCAACATAAATATATTATAATATGATTTTACATTATACGGATATGCATAATTTTTTTTTTAGATAATATAAAAATATATTAATTAAAAAATTACCATAAAACTTAATATAGAAAATGATAATCTATTAGAGTTAAAGAAAATTCGGATGCCGCCTGGATTCGAACCAGGGACAGTCTAATTGCCAGTCAGACGTTTTTTTTTTTTTCAAAGACTTTATTTTGTTTTATTTTGTTACACCACAAGTAGCGCGTTTTTCCCCGCACATGTGTGACTGACCGCTCGGCAGCCGAGCGCGCTGTATGCTAAGGTATATCTCAATCCACATGGATTAGCGGATATCCTCAGCATCACAGCGCTACGGTCAGCGCGATCGGTTTCCCACATGGCGAGGAAGACAGAGAGCACTTTAATAAATCATATAATATTGCACACAATTCCAGGCACATAGTACCTTACTTGCTATTTTAAATTTTATTAAACGAATTTAAAACAATGAAATAATGAAATGAGTGTGAATGACATGGGGCGAAGTATGAAATCACAAATTATGGGAAAAATATATACAAGAAAAACCCATTTCAAATAATTATAAAACTAAACCTAACTTAAAACTAAATGAATGAAAATGATATATACAATGCGGTGATGATTTACATTACAAATTTGTGATAAAAATGATTTTGTTATTATGTATATGCTATTATTGCACTGGAACAGGTTGAAGGGAAAAAATAGGGAGGATTTGATATGGTAAGAGGTGTTTGAGTCTAAAGGGTGCATTGTACTCTCTGATATTTGTGATTGTGCGTGTAAGTGGGTTATTATGTAATTGTGACGTGTAAAATTTTTGTGATATGTTGTTAATGTATTCATGTAAATATTGTATGTTTGTGCTTTCGTGTAAATCTACGATTCTAGAATAGCGATCTGCGTTATTAATTAAGCGCAGACATTTATTCTGTAGTCGCTGTAGCGGTTGTAGAGCAGTGTGCGAAGCTGAACACCATACAGGGGATAATCTCTCTCTGCCGAGCCATTTCTTCAAGTTTGGAAATAGATATAAATCTGGAGAAAAAAGTCCTTCTTATTGCGCTTGAACATCGCCAAACACTCCTTTGAACTTGTCACACGGTCGCGCTTGTTGTCAACAGAGAGCAAATGCGACACTCATCTGGTAGATGGCTTTCTCATATCCAAAAATTTATGCAAACTGTTCCGTACCCGTTCGGTTGAGATGCTCATAGCCTTAGCAATCCCGTGCACTTTAACTCGCCGATAGTTCAATATCATACCATGAATTTTATCGACGATTTCTGGCGTTGTAACCTCAATTGGACGACCAGAACGTTCGACTACTACCATAACGAAAATCAGTAAACCACTTGTGAATCGTTCCAATCGATGTGAGGAGTCCCCGTAATGTTTAACAAGTGATGCTATGGTTTGCGTAATGTTTCTCCACTCAAGAAATAATGTTTAATCAAGACGCGAAATTCACTTTTTTCCATGTTTTCAAAAATCTTCAAGGTTGCTTGTTTTCGATGGGTATCAAAACAGAACTGAATGACATATCAGTTTGAAAATTGTAATGCGTTCTACTTAAAGATGGTACATCACAAATGTCACATGAGATTTGCGATTGTGGCGCCATCTGTTTTATTTTTCAGGGACTTTTCTCCCTGTCCTCGTATAATGGCTACTATATACTAATACGGGTTTCGTTTTTCTAATTTTTTCTGCACTTACTGAATTTTTTTTGTAGTACTATTACCATCTCATTCCCTGAATAAATAAAATAAATATCTAATTATTATTCAGGGTAGTTCTAGTACGACGCGTGGAAATATAGAAGCGTTGTTGTCAAAGTCAAAGTTAGCACATTCCTAGTGAATACAATTAAGAATTAAGTAATGAGAATATATTGAAATGAAGTCAGTTATGCATAACAGTATGGTTTTATGTTATTCATTAATCTTGGCTGACTTAATACTTTTGTAATTTGATAATAATACAGAGTGTTCAATTTAAGTGAGTCACCATTTCTATCTCGAGAACTATAAGAGCTACAAGGTTGGTTAAATTAGCAACAAAATAACATTCTGCAAGTCTATTAAAAACCTATTAACAAAAATTTTTTCGGCCATTGGTTCTTGAAATACGAAGTGCCACTTTCTTATTTTAAATGGAAAACTATTTTTCTTATTTGCTTGTTTGATTCAGTATTTTATTTTAAATTCTACGACTATAAAGTTAATTGCCCCCAGATTAAAATTTTTTTGACAAAAATGCATATTAATTGACATTAGTTTAATGCAAATCGCATAGGAATCAGCGTGCTATGACAAGCCTCATTCACAACACGAAATTAGTAGTTAGTGTTAGTGGTTATGGTTAGTGGTTATAGTTAGTAGTTATAGATTAAAAACATCGTTCACAATGTCCCAAATTAATGATTTCGAATTTATGTTTCTGCCGGTAATGCAGTGCACATTTTTGAAAATTGTAGATATTACAAGAAATTATAATAGATGTCACAGTTGTCAACTTAAAGTTTTGACAAATAGTTACAGTTTTGTTTGTTTGAGTTCTGATATTTTGTCTGTAGTTCTGATTTGATAGAACTGGTTTTCTTCTACTATTTTTCTTTAAAATTGGTTCTACAAGTTCTAACAATAAATCAAATTGAGCTATGGTCATTCTGGTGTAATTAAAGAACATGTCTTCATCATATGACCTCATTTCTTGAATCAAATTATCCCAGTCTCCCTGATTTATTCGGTTTTGGTTGATTGGGCGAATCCACCATCTTGTATTTGTTTTTTTATTTCTTTTCATTTGCACAATTAAAGTTGCAAGTAACAACTTTTTTATTGTGCTTCGATTCATTTTCGTTACATAAAATTCAAACTGAGAAAACCAACTGTCACTTTACTCCTCGTTTTTGATTGGCTGTGCCGTTAACCACTAACTAAAAGTTTGAAGTTTACAAACTTCTACGCTAACCACGATTAGCGTAGACCTGCGCTGGGCTAAGTTCGTTGTTGTGAACGCTACTAGAGGAATACTTATGTCAAACTTCTAACACTAACCATAACTACTAACACTAACCACTAATTTCGTGTTGTGAATGGGGCAGACTATCGATGGCTCCGACAGACCTGACCAGCACAATGTGATTTATGTATAAGAGGTCGAATTCCGTTGCGTCTAAAGCCCATTGGCAATGCCAGAACCGATACTTTCTCTCCAGTTTCTATTTGCTCGTAGGATCGTTTGTTTTTTTGTTTTTTTAACAAATTATTAAATACTATTTCACTACTGGATGACAACAGAAAAATTTTAATTGTATAAATCCCCATTGTTTCAAAACAGAAGACGTGAGTCTAGGTAACGTCATTTTCTGAATTTGTTGACGGTTTGTACAACGAATCTTGTATAATACTGCATTTACAATAATAGAAATGTGTTTATTTATAAAAAGAAATGGCTCCCCCACCAGTAATAACTTTGGGTGCCTTGATTTGATTACTAGTAAGCGCACTTCGCGCGCATTAATGTATTACTTAACGAGATCTGCTTCGGCAGAGTACCACAACCAGTAATGGGTAAAAAGCGTGCTGATATATTTTTTTTATCTCATTCCCTGAATAAATAAAAATCTCTAATTAATATTTTTTGATAATTGTATCACGACCACTGGAAATTTAGATGTATTAGAGACAATATAAAACAACTATTTGCTACTTTGCACAACATAAAATGAATCCAAATTATAATACAGGAAATCTTCAGCTTATAGTTGAATACGAACCATTCAGAAACAGTTATATTTTTTGTAATAAGATGAAGTCAGCAAGGTTTTTAACTCGGAAACTCCCATTTGTTTGATGCTAGTTCTTATCACGAAACCACAATTAAAATGACGACATACTACGTCACAATTCATCACATAAAAAAAACCTGTTAGATTTACCGCAGTTGAATAACAAGTTGTTTTTGTTCAATCATATGAGAGGAAAGATTAGTTGCGTTAGTAATGTAGAAAATTTGGTGCACATGACAACTAAAAATGGGTTTTGAATATAATTTGTTACATATTTTTGGTATATTTTTAATTATTTCATGTAAGTATGTATTCATGCATATAACTTTAGAATGATTTAAGTCAAGTTAACAATTCAATAAAATATTATTGTGTGTTATTATTTTTTCTCTTGTTCCAATGTAAAGTGTGTTTTAATTTTATTTAAATATTTTTTTTAGATTTTGATGGAACAAATATACTCTGCAATGAAGACAGTAAGTAAAAGTTATTATTTTAAGGTTAGATTAATACATAAACATATTACTTTACATATTGCAGAGCGTTAAAAAATGTTAATAGTATTTTCAGCCCCGGATAAAATATCTTGATAATTGTTGGCGGGGTAAATGAGGAAATATCGAAAATGATAAAAGTTATCCTGAATATCATTTCTTAATAATGAATATTTTAATTGTCAGAAACTATATCCACATATGAGAAACCCGACATAAAATGTAAGATTCAAATCTGAATATTATTGAATATTTCACCTTGAAGAATACATCTTTGTTGTTAAATAGATGTGAGACTAATAATTTTAAATACATTTAAAGATTCCAACACTGGTTGCGTAACTACAAAGTTTCCGAATTATATTAACTAATGTTTTAATGTGAATAAATAGTTCTACAATATACACAATTAAGTATGGCACTGTACATGCTACGCTACCTCTTGCTCTGTCTCTGCGTGAGGTGTTTGATGAGAATGATTATTGGTGAACTAAAATTGAATAATTGTTTGCTAAAATGCCTTACTGTGAACTGTGCAGTGAATAATTCCAAAAAAAATGGCAGAAAAATAATAGGCACAGATATAAATCATTTTATGGGATGGCTAGCTCAGTGGTATGAAGTCGGCCTGTGGATCCTGAGGTCCCTGGTTCGATTCCCACAGGCGACAAATTTTCATAATTTGAAAAAGCTATCTCTGTGGCTCCTCCACCACTAACATGTTTGGGGGCCGTGATTTGACGACTGGTAACCGCACTTCACGCGCAACATATATCACTTACCGAGATCTGCTTCAGCAGAGTGCCACACCCAGTAGTGGGTAGAAGGCGTGATGATATATTTATTTATTTATTTTATTTTATAAATCATTTTCGTTTTCCAAAAATAGAAGATTTTCGAAAAAAAGTATATTATGGCTTATCGTAGAGAGGATGAAATTAATATTGAAAATGGTAATTTAAATATTCATGTCACAAACTTATGATGTGTTACTAAAAAAATATATTTATTATTTCAATTTAATAGTTATAAAATAATTAATTTTAAAAATGGCTAATTATTAACTCTGACATTAAAATGGAATTAAATTATATGCATTAGAATATATTGTAGGATACATTGTTACCGTTTTAAGGATAAAAATCCATCATTAGGTACACAAACAAATTTTTTGTCTACCTTAGATGATAATAAGACTGATGAAGGATGGATTAATAAAGCCATCAGATGAAACTATAATACATATTGCCAAAGATAGTATATCGTTGAAAATTGATTATTTTTTTCCGGTTACGAACTTATAATAGAAAATATTATTTAATCACAAAATTAAAATGCCGAGATCAAAATAAAAAAGTTAAGAAAAACATAAAAAGGTTGTAAAAAATGTTCAAATATTAATGAAATTTTCTGTTTTGCTTATATATTTTAATTACTTTCTTTTTTTAATACATTTGACATTAAATTAATTAGTTTGGTTTTAACTTAGATCTGTACAAGATAATCTGAATTGATATTCATATTATACTGTGAGTATTTTTCACTTGAAACATAGGATTTTTTCAGATATCTATGGTTACGACTTAGCATTTGATTGACAGAAATGTATTGGCTTGTCTCATTTAAAATAAAACATAGGGAATAAATGTGACATTTGTTTACTATTCTGTTACAGTGTTATACAAATTTTTCCAAATTGAAATATAATGGTATATGCTGTGGAAGAGAAGGTGCATATTATTTAGGTGGTATTATGCGGATTTGTTCCGCGTATCATTTTCTAAAAGACCTACACCAAGTGCAGCAATAATTTTAAGAATAAATTTCTATGAAAGAATGTTTGAAAATGTTAATAATCATCCACATTTGTTGTAAAATAAACTTTTCACATACGAAGCAACTTTATATTTATATAGGCAGGTAAATTCTCTAAATTGTAGGTATTGGAGTAGGGAAAATCTACATTTTTATTATACGAGGACTCAACGATCCGAGAAAGATAAAATTTAGGCTGACATAATAGAAACCCACATCATTAGATCATTTTTTTACTAACTTTAACTGTTCAAAATTATTTGTATGTACTTGCAACAACACGGCACCCCTACGCACAATGTCCAAATTCTGACAAACTTTTTAAATAGAGCATTTCTCTGTTGCTGGATTAGTCGCGGTGGCGAAATAGAATAGCTCTAAATCACCCGATCTTACACCACTAGATATATATATATATATATATATATATTTTATTGGGGATTTTTTAAACCAGAAATTTACAAGGCGGAAAATCTTCAAGATTTAGATCAATTAAATGTTCAAATTCAAAACATTTCTCAAAATATTGCAGTTGACGTACTATAGAATATGGTTCAACAGTTTTATAATAGATTGGATCATTGCAATTATTGGAGGAATTTTTGAATATTTATCATAAATATTGCTTATTTGTTATTTGTTTTTTTTTAATTTTCAGGGCTATCTAATTTATGATAAAAATAACATATTTTATTTTTCAAATATCTAGTACTAGTATACCAAATTTAAACTTTTTAAACATAAAATTTAATCTTAAACAATTTTTTTTATTCCTGTACTTTTCCTCTAAAATATACAGGCGAACCAATTTCTGAAATTTTTTTAAAATCCCGTGTTAAATTCATATGTTCCGCGTTTCTGTACATCCCTTGTATACTTACACAGAATGTTCCATTTAAGTGTGCCACCATAGCTATCTCGAGAACTATAAGAGCTACGAGGTTAGTTAAATTAGCAAAGAACCACCATTTTACAAGTCTATTACAATGAGCAGAAAAACATTTTTTCCGACCAGTGGTTCTCAAAACACAACTTTCTTATTTTAAATGGGAAAATATGTTTTTTTTAGGTTATTCGATAGAGTTTTTTTTTCTGAATTCAACGATATAAACATATCAGATCTTAATATAACAAAATAACTGATAAAAATGCATGTTAAAATTATATGTATTTTATTTATATCTGGCTGAAAGAAGAGTGCTTTGGATAGAAAATAATTGAATATATTGTTCTGTATAACATTTCGCCATTGTTTGTTGTTAAATGTTATTAATTTTAATATTATTGTAGTTACACCATTGTTTGATTTGTTTATTTTTCAATTATTTATAACATATAAATTTAACATACATTTTTCTCAGTTATTTTATTATATTAGAATATAATATGTTTGTATCGTTCAATTCAGAACAAAATACCCTATCGAATAACCTAAAAAAAAAACATATGTTCCCATTTAAAATAAAAAAGTTGTGTCTCGTATTTTGAGAATGGTGGTTTTTTGCTAATTTAACCAACCTCGTAGCTCTTATAGTTCTCGAGATAGCAATGGTGGCACACTTAAATGGAACAGCCTGTATATATGATATTCGTTTGTTAGAAAATAAAAGTCGTTGTTATACTCGGTTTCTATGAAAAATAGAACATTTTGATTGGTTTAAAACATGACGAAACTGGGAACCTATTTGCAGCTTAAATTCGAGGTTTCCCACATTATCATTATTATTATTATTTCTAGATGAATATCTCCTTTTTATTATAATTTGTAACATATATTATTTTTATTTATTTGAGTAAATTTAATTTAACAATAACTTTCATTAATTTCAATTTAAGATATTGATACAACATTAAATTACGAACAATTAAATGGAAAGAATTGAAATATTTTAGTGGAGTCCATTTGAATTATAGGTTAGGTTAGACGGTTAAAGGACATATTAATAGAACATAGAACTTTGATTCTCCGACACCAATGTCTAAAATGAGCTATTTTAAATTTAATGAATCAGTATCTTGTTCAAACTTTAACTCTACTCTTAAAATTATTATGAAACCTTTTATTTCTTTCCTCAGAAGTAGTGAAGGTAATTGAAGAGTGTGGAAATTGGGATGAACGATCTCCAGCTCCATGGATCGTCACAATATTACGAAAAAGAAATAATGATTATGAACGATTGTGTGATGGTTCCATCGTCACTCCCAATGTTATCATCACAGGTAAACAATAGTTTATTTCCTCATTATACAATATCAGACAAATGAACATTTGCAGTGTCATAGACAATATATATACCGACATCTAACTAAATGTATTCAAGGGGAAACGCTTTATGATTGAAATTGGTAGTTCTGGATGAGTCTAGATTGCAGCACTAATTAGTTCATGAACGATAAATTTGGGCTTATATTTTAGATTATGAATTGTGAATTAATTCCTCTTGAAATGAATTGTGTATTGTGTAACAAATCATGGTGGTCAAAAATGAGAATTTATCTTGACCACTGATTGTCGACGTGCTGAAGTTGAATAATAAATAATGAACGCTGCAGGTGCGAGTGGTAAATATTTTATTAAAACAACATAATAAAAACTCAGATAAAACAAAGACTATAAATTAATTAAACAACAAATAACAAATTAATAACATCATATTCTCGGGATAGACACTCACGAATCATAACTACTATCTACGTACTAACATCTACTACTTTCGAACTGTCTGCTACATTGTATACTATCATCTACTATCATCTACGAACTATCTTAAACTACGGCATTTATACTAAATAAATGCTAGATCGCAATAATTTCGCTGAATGTGGCAAATACCTCAGACGATCGCGCGTGTTCCAAAAGGTGAATAACATGACATGTGTCTTAAAGACGCAATCTAATCAACAATTTTGCAAACGATTATTTCTTGTACATCCTGTCTGTTACAATTGTGATTTATAATTACTTTATATCTAGTGGCCTAATGTATTGTCTATGAACTAAATCGACATTAGCGCTGAAATACAGACTCGTCCAGAACTACAGTTGTCATAGATAAAAAGCGCTGCCATTTGAATACATTTTAATTGACGTTAAAATTATAATGTATTAAAAATAACTATGAAACCAGTGGTATTCAAAATGTTTACTTAAAGTAAACTGTACTTAATTTTACGAATTTCAAAGAAATTATTATTTTTCCCAGTATATCTCCTTTCATTTATTTAGAAATACCGTGTTTTCAAAATATAATTTTATTTGAATTTATTGTATTTTTCCTGTAAAGTAATCAGGAAAGAAATAATAGCAAAAAAACTCAATTTTATACAACCATGATAAAATAAAACGATAAATAAAGCACTTGGTATTTGTTTCAAAAAATTTGACAAAACTTTATTATATAATTTCGGCAGTTACGCCATCATCAAAAGACAAGTCGGTTGTCCTCTGATGATGGCGTAACTGCGGAAATTATATAATAAAGATTTGTCAAATTTTGTGAAACAAATACCAAGTGCTTTATTTATGTTTCACCGAGTGCCTACAGCTTCATCAATTGAATTTATCACGATGAAATAGTTATTTACAATATAAGTATTGTAATGTATTATGTGTATTACAATTCGAGATAGGAAAATATGTCGAACGAGGCTTTAGGCCGAGTTTGAAAATCTATCGTGTATTGTACCGCACATTACAATACGTTTACAATATTTTATCTAATTTATGATAGAAAAATTATTGCAAAATTGACATTTTTAAATTTGATAATTTTCTTTTATCTTCATATTTGAGACGTGCATAGGTTGATTCAGTTTTCAATTAAGGTAGTTCTAGTGTGACGATGGCACCATCGGTTGTCGAGTGGTGAAAGTAACACTCAAAAAAATGTACAAATTTTATAAAACAAGTTTTTTATACCTATTATGATTTTAATATCATGAATTGTTAACAGGTTATTGGTCTAGTGAATTTTCAAATACCATACCACCGTGTGGTGTCGCCATTATAAATTGGGATTTTTAATTTTTCGTTAAAAACAAGGCTTTGCATAGCTATATATCCATTACTAATCGATAAGAAACTTTCTCCTTCTGATACAATATACATGGATAGTTCTAGAACATCATACCAGTTTTTCAAATGAAACTGCAAATTTTTAGAGGTACACAAACCAAATATGTGTGATTCTGAATGATGATCGCCATAAACCCCGTGTATAAGAACTCAACTTTACAAGCGAGTGTATTTGTTCACAAACGATAAATATGTTTCATATCTTAACAGGATGCGTATGACTATCCAATGTTTACGTGCGCCAAATTTCATTCAGATCTGCAAAACTAATTTTCACGCTAGAACTACCTTAAATCTGGATTTGACAGTAATTTTTCTGTCAAAATTAATTACTGCACTTAAATCGTAATATTTCATTACGGCACAAAAGAGAATGTTTGTAAAAGTTATTTATAAATTCTTTTTCAAAATGGTCGTATAAAAATAGTGTGTGCAAGTCGAATAGTAAGTGCCCTTACAGCTTTTGCATACTTTCTGCTCTAGGTACACAAATAATTATTCCCATTTTCATCGCCTGACATACGGTAGGTACAGTTTTGATGTGACAACTTTAAATATGTATATTTTTTTAGCTGCCCAATGTTTCGTAGCTCTAGTAGGATCAGAGCACTATAAATCCAACGAAATGTACGTTGCACCTGGCAAGAACGTCCAAGGAGATAAATTAACCGAAATTAATTATATACAGGTGCGTTTATTTGCGATGTCAACCTTACTACCCGGTATTATATGTTATTGTTTACATTTTATAAACACAGCGTTCTGTCAGTGTTTTAATATTTTTCACTTATTTCTAAAGTCACTTAAATAAAAAAATATTTTTTAGTAAAGTTTACAGCATACTATACGTTTGAGCTATTTATTTTAATAATTAAAATAAAGAATTGTGTTTTATACAGTCGTGTATATATTAATAACTTCAAATTGTTTTAGAAAACATGCACTAAACAATAAAACTAGAATTAATGGCACTTTTTAAAAAGTTTTAAAATTAATACTAAATGTTTATCTATTGTTTCAATTATTCCCAATAGATTACCAAATTATATTTTTCATATACCAGGTTTGAGAAACTCGTAAAAACTAATTTCCAGATTATTTTTAGACCACAAAAACATTACAATACGAGCCCTGTCTCACATCAGTTGATCGGAATTTTATTTTATGTTTAAAATTTAAATATTACTTGAAACGCAGGTATCTGACATATTCTAAATTATACAATTAATTTTTAACATTTTTAACTAAATTTATCATTAAATATACCTTAGACACAAAATGTATAACAGTGTACTGGCAATTTTTTTTATAAAAAACTAATTCTACATAAGAATGGACTACCATTATTTTTATCTAGTAGGCAGCTTGAAGAATGAAATGAAAGTTACTTAATATTTAAAACAAACTTTATTATTATACAGTTTTTGAATAAAACGAAAAAGTTTTAGTTAATATAGAAATGTTTACTTCCTGTTCCAATAGCTGTCATTCCAAGATGTATGTATCGATTGACTTAAAATTGTATCTGTGTATGAACAACATACTAGTATATGTCTCATTAAAATTTCATATAATTTTCTTCTATACTACACGAGAAATAAAACTGCAAAATAAAACATCAAACGAAAAAATAAGATTCAGGTGAACTGAAGTGAGACAGGGCTCGTATATAAATATAGTTCAATAAATTTCAGTCACTTAGCTACCTATTTTATATAAAATAAAAAGAAAATATTTGCAGCACGTGGAAAACATAATGACGAACTATGAAAACATGAATTGATAGAAGGGTTCCAAATTTATCCACCAAATGGCGATCTCTAGGTTGGCATCGCCAATACCAATTAATTCATTCTGAAATTAATTGAATAATATATTCTAAAGAGTCATAAAACATCCACCTAGAATTAAGCAGTTAGATGTAGTTTCTGTACGCTGAACTCACAGAGTGCTTCTATTTTGTTCGTATATTACAATAATATAAACATTTGTTTTACGGGCGGTAAAATACCATCACTTAGCAACCGCAGCAAATATTCATACTTCACTGAAAAGGTTAACTTTCGTACCAATATTGTAACCAAAAATACATCACTTTTCGACACAATTGAATAGAAGTCAATATTTCTGAAAAATAGTAATACATAGTTTAGTATTTACTTACTTTACTTATCCGGCAGTAAACTGGTGTGTATAGCGTAACGGCATTCGAATCCGGAGATCCCGAATACGAATACCTAGCTAAATATATACGAGTATGTATGAACTACCACACAACGGCTCGGTGAGTTCGAACTCTCTGCTGTAACTGTGAATAAGTTCCTGTTGTACAGAGTAGAATAAATAAATGAGTATGATTTAAATCTAATAATATTATTATTTGTTTAAATATGTCAAAAAAGTATGAAATTTACTCCTACTGCCGCATCAACATTTCATAGACATGTATTTTTGCCTTATTGAACATATATTTTTTGCCCATAATTTAGAAATAATATTAATTTTGTGATTATTTTCATTGTTTTTAATGTTATCGGCATTATCGTAGCCATTATGTTACTATGCATTTGTAAGCGAATGTTATACAAAAACATATTTGATGTTTATAATTTCATAATTATTATTCTTCTTTTTGTGAATGTATTAAATCAGTGTATATTAATTAAATTTATAATATATAATGGAAAGAGACAAAGAAATTTTAACTTTACCCGATATAAAGAAGTGGTATTTTTGTAATTGTATTTATTAAATCATAAATTTCAAATTTGTTGTTTTTCCAAAACAACCATATTGTCAATAGAATCACATTTTTAATGTAAATTGACAAAAAAGTAATGTATTAAATTTGCAGGTGAAAGAATATCACATTACTCCAGATTACAAAAATGGGTACGATGCAAAATATGCAGGCAATTTGGCTGTAGTAGTGCTACAAGAACCTTTCCAGATAACAAACGCAATCCAGCCAGTTTGTTTCGATCGGAATAATAATATTGAGTCTCAAGATCTCATCCAGAATAATAATAAAACTGTAAGTATCAAATACCATTATATACCATGTCAGTTAGAAAAACTATACATCACAGAAGTTATTTATGGAACAATACTTAGATTCGCAAGTATTTTTATTTCATACTGTGTCATATTTCCATGTTTACAGTAGTGATTTCAGTCCGAAAAGTAAAACTTTACAGTAATGGAATATTACGGTATTGTATTGTGTAATTGCTAGGTAACACACAGTTTTTGTCATTTAATTTTAATTATTTGAAGACGTTACTTTCAAGGTTAGGATATGAAAATATTGTTTTTCTATTTCGGTGTTTTTATAGCTCTATAAACGAACTGTAAACACGTTGCTAAGGAGATCTATAAGCGCACTGTTTCTGGCGCTTTTTATTTTGTAAGATTGGTATTAATCTGACAGATAAGTGACATATAACATCAAAATTTTAAATTATCGGTGTCGAAATATTACTAAAAGAATATACTAGAATCAGACAAAATTCACAATATTTATAATACAGAAAAAAATATTCATTAATTGTCAAAAAATATGAAATTTCAATTGTCTGTGTTATGAATAGCGTTACCAACACGACTGATAAAAAACACCAAATTATATTTTTGACAAATCACAGTTTTTAAAAGTCTAACATAATTATAAAATTACCTAAATAAAAAAATAGTATAAAGAACACGTTTCATAAGGCCTGTTATCGCACTTGTCCTTTGTAAAACTCCAAAATTGGACTGATTGCCTTATGAAACTAGTTCTTTAATATACTATTCTCTGTTTCGGCATTAGAATAACATATTCTCGCACGCATATTGATGCTGGAATGAGCTTCATTCTTAAACGATTTTTGGTGACATATTGTTATCATAGATTGGTATAACTGCATTAAATACACAAAATAGCTAGGCAACAGACAAAATAAAAAAAACACAATTTGTACAAATATCTAGGCAACAGACAAAATCAATCGCAAATCACTTTCACCAACTTAATTATTCTACCAAAAATTTTCTTTTATGAAAAATGTCAACTATTTTTATAAAGAAATCCGAAATAGAGAAAATTGTATAAAACACTCATTACAGAAGGCAATTCTAGCACTCTTTCGTTCGTCCCCTCAACGCTCCTCGGCTCGTGTCCGAATTTCGAACTCATGCTACAATAGATTGCCTGCTGTAACTTGTATTTTAATGCACTATTAATAATTAAATGCGACACAGTATGAAATAAAACGTTGTACGTCATAAGACCGTTCATAATTTTTGACAGTACTCATTTCAAAATTTCAGACTTGGTTCTTTCGTTGCCTCGTACAGAAGAATCTTGCTCGCACCGTAAAAACTTATTTACCGGGCTTATAACTTAAATAACTATTAACTTGTACAGTATGTTCCGTTTTCAAACGTTTAAAAATTAATTTTTCTACCTCTTATAGTAAGTATATCATTACATCCTTGTTACCAAGGATGTAATGAATCATTTACCTTCTTGGGGCGGTAACTAAATATTTAACGATGTTTGACAGGTTGGCAGAAAAACAATATATGTAGCAAAAGCGTTTAGTGAATTAATAAATCTTAATTTTTTTTTTGGGACAAGGCTTATCTGATTTTCATAACCTTAAAACATCACATACCGCAAAGTAAATATTAAAAGAAAAAGGTGAAATAAAAGTAGTAAAAATTTAATCCATTTTTTTTTCAATCAAAATAGTTTCGGTTTTTTTCTTGTGTCTATTTGAATTGTTATAGTCTGTTTGATGAGAAATTACAATGTGGTTGTTTAGGGCATATTTTATTTTGATTCTGATTGGCTGACTAAAATGTCAAAATGAAGACATGTTTACATAGCATAAAACACTTGTGACGTTGATAGTAGGTATATTGTATAGTATCATAGAGTTAGAATCGAGTAATGCTGGAGTGGCTGATATCATTTTTGCAATCCTGAAGTTTTGAGCCAATTTGTTCCTAATATTTTATATACATCAAATATATTTAATTTTCACAATTTTCAACCGATTTTAACCAAATTTTGTTTACAGATCAAGTTTTACCGACGATCTTAAGATATGGATACTTCCATTACTTTTGAAGGACTAACGTATAGAATTTATAATTTCCAATCGACAATTATTTGCAACTATATTGTTTGTTTATAAAAAAAAATTATTGCTAAATTAAATGGATAATATCAATTATTAGTAGAAAGGAATATTGAATAAATTTGAATCTACACAGAAAAAAATATTACCACAGAAGTCAAAAGAGCTTTACGAAAAACAGAATTGTAATTTTTTTGAGGCCTAATACACAAGTTTATGACACCAAAATAAACTAAAGTTCATAAAGACATTATGTAAGAAATTTTAAACTTACATAGTACGATATCTTCATATCTTTGTAAATACAATTAAATTTCTTATAAACAGACACCCATAAAGGCTTTTTTTTTATCAAAATATACATTTTTTTATCAAGGCTTTTTGTAAATATTTGGTTAAATTCATCCAGCCTTACTTTCTAAACTTTCTTTGTATAAGTATTCTAATTTTTTCTCTATCGATAGTCATAATGATTCTAAAACTCATAGTCACTATCAAGAATCACAGCCGATAATCAAGACCGATAGTACTAATTCTGAACTATTGTTAGTTTTTCTTTTAAAAAGGATTATCGATCTAATTTTTTTTTAGAAATTATCGATGTTTCGATAGGATCAGTTAGGAAAGACTGCGAGAACTAATTTCTGCTGCTGACTAACGATGTTGGCATGGAAACATGTGGCCATTTGGAAAACCTACAGCTGCTGTCCTATTCTGTTTTATACTTCAGTTGAAGTTTGAGTTAACCAATCAGAATCATAATCAAATACGTTCTAGTCAATCACATTGTAATTTCTCATCGAAAGGATTACAGATTTTATTAAAAGGTTTTATTTATTAAATAAACACAGAAATTCTTGTTTAATATGTTTTTATTTTTTAGGATCAGTACCAATATATAGAAGTAAGTGACACTAATATGATAAACTTGAATAGATGTTTTCAAGGCGCCCAGTCCTTACTTTCGTATTTTTATATTCCCAAAAAGATATGTCCTTTTGTAAGACGAGGTAAGTATTTATTTTATTAGTAGAATTAATTGCTGTTCCCATTTTTTTAGTATCACCAAAATGTTAAATCATAGCTGTATTCTGATAAATAAGCCGAAAGGATAATGATTTAGTGTAATAATGAATTACTAGGCTTTTCAATATAAATCTTTATTTAAAAGACGACGTTTCGACACTGATTAGGGTCATTATCATAAAATTAATGTTCTACAACTGTAGTAGTTGAAGTAACATTTTTTGAATTTGAATTTAAAAAAAAACATTTGAAGGTGAAGCTTTACTTTCAAATGTTTTAACAAGACTTGAAAATTACACTAATCAGTGCAGTGTCGCCAGGTCTACCGATTTTTCGGTAGATCTACCGAAAATTTATGTAATTTGTGAAACTACCGAATTTTCTACCAAAAATTCCTATTAACAATAATAAACATAGGAACAATACTTTTAGTTTCTATTGTGCCATCTACTGGTAATAAAAACTAGACGTGTTTGCTATCTCCGCAGTGGGCAGTATAGTTTTCGACAATATCAACTGGAACACGGTTGTTTGTATCTCGTTATCTCGCACTTGTCAAATGTTAAGGGTTAAATGTAATAACAACAATACTCAAGTTATATTATAACTTTCAAGAAGATATTTGATGTAAACGAATATTGTTTGAGAGAGTAATGCAGTAGGGAAATATATATATATAATGTTTGTTTGCGTACATCCGCCATCTTATATATATATACTAGCTATTACCCGCGACTTCGTTCGCGTGGTCTACAATTTAATGCGAGTATCCCGCATGCGTTTCATTGCAACTCAAAGAAAGTGTTTGTGTTCAGCTGTCCATGTGAGAAGCATGGATTATCCAAGTTTAGTCCACACACTTGTAGCGACTGTTCCAGTGCTTTGTTGACGGTCATTGCAAATGCGAGTCGTACCGGAAACTGCAAACGTCTGAATTCGAATGGCATAGGACTGAAGCTTTGTTATACCTATATGTTAAGATTAGTTTTCGTCTGTACCTATACCAAATTTAAATCGAATCAGTGCAGTACTTTTTAGGATAGCTAGCGGCCATTTTGTTTCAAGACGGCGGATTGAAGCTTTATTATACCTATATGTTAAGATTGGTTCCCGTCTATGCTTACACCAAATTTGAATCGAATCAGTATAGTACTTTTCAGGATAGCTAGTGGCCCATTTTGTTTTAAGATGGCGGACTGAAGTTTTATTATACCTATATATTAAGATTGGTTCCTGTCTATGTCTGTACAAAATAAGAATCGAATCAGTACAGTACTTTTCAGGGTAGCTAGCAGCCATTTTGTTTTAAGATGGCGGACTGAAGGTATATTATACCTATATATTAAGATTGGTTCCCGTCTATGTCCGTACAAAATAAGAATCGAATCAGTGCAGTACTTTTCAAGATAGCTAGCGGCCATTTTATTTAAAGATGGCGAAATTAAGCTTTATTATACCAATATGTTAAGATTGGTTTCGTTCTATGTCTATACCAAATTTGAATCGAATCAGTGCAGTACTTTTCAGGATAGCTAGCGGCCATTTTGTTTCAAGATGGCGGCCTGAAGCTTTATTATACCAATATGTTAAGATTGGTTCCCGTCTATGTCTATACCAAATTTGAATTCAATCAGTGCAGTAGTTTTCAGAATAGCTAGCGGCCATTTTGTTTCAAGATGGTAGACTGAAGCTTTATTATACCAATATGTTAAGATTGGTTCCCGTCTATGTTTATACCAAATTTGAATCCAATCAGTGCCGTAGTTTTCAGAATAGCTAGCTGCCATTTTGTTTCAAGATGGTAGACTGAAGCTTTATTATACCAATATGTTAAGATTGGTTCCCGTCTATGTCTATACCAAATTTGAATCCAATCAGTGCAGTAGTTTTCAGAATAGCTAGCGGCCATTTTGTTTCAAGATTGTAGACTGAAGCTTTATTATACCAATATGTTAAGATTGGTTCCCGTCTATGTCTATACCAAATTTGAATCCAATCAGTGCAGTAGTTTTCAAAATAGCTAGCGGCCATTTTGTTTCAAGATGGTAGACTGAAGCTTTATTATACCAATATGTTAAGATTGGTTCCCGTCTATGTCTATACCAAATTTGAATCCAATCAGTGCAGTAGTTTTCAGAATAGCTAGCGGCCATTTTGTTTCAAGATGGCGGATTGAATATTTATTATGCCTATATGTTAAGATTGGTTCCCGTCTATGCTTACACCAAATTTGAATCGAATCAGTATAGTACTTTTCAGGATAGCTAGTGGCCCATTTTGTTTTAAGATGGCGGACTGAAGTTTTATTATACCTATATATTAAGATTGGTTCCTGTCTATGTCTGTACAAAATAAGAATCGAATCAGTACAGTACTTTTCAGGATAGCTAGCAGCCATTTTGTTTTAAGATGGCGGACTGAAGGTATATTATACCTATATATTAAGATTGGTTCCCGTCTATGTCCGTACAAAATAAGAATCGAATCAGTGCAGTACTTTTCAAGATAGCTAGCGGCCATTTTATTTAAAGATGGCGAAATTAAGCTTTATTATACCAATATGTTAAGATTGGTTTCGTTCTATGTCTATACCAAATTTGAATCGAATCAGTGCAGTACTTTTCAGGATAGCTAGCGGCCATTTTGTTTCAAGATGGCGGCCTGAAGCTTTATTATACCAATATGTTAAGATTGGTTCCCGTCTATGTCTATACCAAATTTGAATTCAATCAGTGCAGTAGTTTTCAGAATAGCTAGCGGCCATTTTGTTTCAAGATGGTAGACTGAAGCTTTATTATACCAATATGTTAAGATTGGTTCCCGTCTATGTTTATACCAAATTTGAATCCAATCAGTGCCGTAGTTTTCAGAATAGCTAGCTGCCATTTTGTTTCAAGATGGTAGACTGAAGCTTTATTATACCAATATGTTAAGATTGGTTCCCGTCTATGTCTATACCAAATTTGAATCCAATCAGTGCAGTAGTTTTCAGAATAGCTAGCGGCCATTTTGTTTCAAGATGGTAGAGTGAAGCTTTATTATACCTATATGTTAAGATTGGTTCCCGTCTATGTCTATACCAAATTTGAATCCAATCAGTGCAGTAGTTTTCAGAATAGCTGGCGGCCATTTTGTTTCAAGATGGCGGACTGAAGTTTTATTAGACCTATATGTTAAGATTTGTTCCCGTCTATGTCTATACCAAATTTGAATCCAATCAGTGCAGTAGTTTTCAGAATAGCTAGCGGCCATTTTGTTTCAAGATGGCGGATTGAATATTTATTATGCCTATATGTTAAAGTTGATTCCCGTCTATGTCTATACCAAATTTGAATCGAATCAGTGTAGTACTTTTCAAGATAGCTAGCGGCCATTTTGTTTCAAGATGGCGGATTGGACTTGTGCTAAGTCAGAAACCTTCTCGGGGGTGCACACAACAACTTAGCAAAGTTTCATCGCAATCGGATGAATGATATAGGAACGCATAAGGGACAAACAAACAAACAGACAAACAAACATTAATTTTTATATATATAGAAGATATATATATCAACAATCAACAATAATAAAATTACAATTCATATTCTGTCATTTTTTTAATTATTATTTTTTAATTATAGGATATATATGGGATGGCTAGCTCAGTGGTATGAAGTCGGCCTGTGGATTCTGAGAACCCTGGTTCCCACAGGCGACAAACAATTTTCATAATTTCAAAAACTATCCCTGTGGCTCCTGCACCACTAACATCTTTGGGGGCCATAATTTGAATAAAATTTACTAAAAATTCAACTCAACAAATTCTACCGAAAATTTCAGAACTAGTCTACCGAAATTAGCAACTAAGCATCTGGCCACACAGAATCAGTGTCGAAACGTCGTCTTTTAAATAAATATTTATATTGAAAAGCCTAGTAATCCATTATTACACTAAATCATAGCTGTATTCCATTTGCCACTTGGTTCACTTAAATCAGTTCAGATAAATTCGACACATGATTAAATGAACTGATTTAAGCAAACTGTTGCACTTATTGGGTCGAATTCCTACGGGGTAAATTAGAATCAATAATTCTAGTACTGAAAATGAAGACAGTGAAGTAATCCAGCGATATAAATAAGTAATCTGGTTCAGTAAATGTAAGTTAGATCTGATCCAAATAGAAAATGGAATACGCCTATTTATTATCAAACATCTATTTAAATCATGTTTATACATTCTCAAACCTAAATAAAAACTTTTTTAAAGATCGTGCTGTCTGCGGAAGTATTGGCGAAGGAATAATTGTAAACAACAAACAACAATTCATCCGTGGAATAATTGGATTCACACCTACTGTAGAAGGAGACGGTTGTGATCCAAACTTACACATTGGAATATTCACAAATATTTCCAAGTACCACGAATTTATTCTACAAATATTAGACGATCACGAAATAAAGTATAAAGTTATTTGTACGTATATGTCATGTTAAATGGTTAGACAATTACGTCATTTTTTTTAAATCATGACAACGACAAACGAAATATCTCGTTGTTTACTTGAGATAAGGAATGACTCCCGGTTAAAAGATGATCAGTATTAAAAATTGTATGTCAATAATTATTTGTGTGTTAAGAAATAAGAGTTTTTTGTTGCTTGTGAGAGTATCAATTTTAGTCGAGACCGCCATGTCGAAACAAAAAAGTCATTCGAACGCGCCAAAATAGTAGAATTTTTTCTACAACTGTCAAAAAAGAATAATTATTGATTTATTTAAGTGAATTAAAGTAAAAAAAAATCATAATTAATATGAATTTGGTACTATTGATGTGAAACGTGAAAATGATTGATAAATAAATTTTAAAATGTGTCTAGGAATATGAATTTTGAATTATCAGTGCAAAAAATATTTTTTTCACCACTTCGTGTATCGATAGCAATATAAAAATATCGTTTTCTAGACAGATAACCTGGGAGATGGTTATCTCGTATTCTAGTAACCGGTGATCAGTATTATCAATTGTTATTTATACATACATAAAAATTGATCACATTCGCAAAGTTAGTTATAATACATAATTCTAACTAATTTAGAACAATTCAGAAAGATGCCGAAATTCTATATCATTTGATTGGTTGATGATAATAACTTATGTGTTTAGCATAAATCATCGAATTCGCTTGCGTAATTTCTTAGGTACTTTACTCCAACTGGGTTATCTCTTACGTTAATTCATTATACATAAATCCGGCGATTTAAACCAGAAATGTTTTGGTAATAAATCGAGAGATTTTATAAATATAAATTTACATATTAAATAAAAAAATAAAAATAAATATATCATCACGCCTTCTACCCATTACTGGGTGTTGCACTCTGCCGAAGCAGATCTCGGTAAGTGATATGTTAAATGACAGAAAAAATACGAGTAACATATGACGTAATTGTTTAGTTATCTGACATGTCCTATACTTATTTTCGTGACTCTTTTATTATTTAACGATTTTTCTTTTATAGAATTGAAGGTTGTCCAGATTTAAAAACTATAGAACATGGAAAGTTTGAGCTTTTGGGACAAATACAAAGCTACAAACCAGGAACTCTTGTACCAAATTATTCAATTATTAAGTTTACTTGCGATACCAATTATGCCCTTCGTCCCACAAACTCATTGATCACATGTCTTGATAATACCTTTACAAATCCTATACCTCAATGTAAACGTAAGTATCAATAATTGTCCAACACTTTGTTGATTAAACCGAAAGGTATTTGTATTGAGGATTGATAAAATTAATTCTTTATATTTGAAAAAATGACTTTATTGAATTTAAATTTTATGTTACTGCGTCTCGGTTATATGGATGGGTCTATTAACTAGTCAGAGTAATAATAATTGAATTAAAAACATTGATATTGTTTTTTCTAGTTCTGGAAAGATTAAATTTTCTTATAACATGTGAATATGGCATTACGCTAAAATAGATATTGGAAGTGGAATAAAAATTATTGACTGTCATGTAACTCGGAGAAGTTCGCGTTATGATCAACGGAATAAAGTTAAAGTAGGAGATTACAATGCGGTTGAATAAAATATATTTTATTTTGATTCTGATTCGCTGACCAAAACATCAAAATATGTCACATTTATATAGCATATAAACTTGTGACTGACAATATGATAGCAATTTTATTGTTTCACATTTTTATAGATGTTAAGAAATAATATTTAAATGGGTCCAGAGAAACCTGGTTCGATCCCCACAGCCGATAAAACATTTTCACCAAATTAAAATTACTACTGTAGCTCCCCCTCCACTAACATCTTTGGGGGCCGTGATTTGACGGCTGGTAACCGCATTTCACGCGTATAAATATATCACTTATCGATATCTGCTTCGGCAGAGTGCCACACCCAGTAATGGGTAAAAGGCGTGATGATATATTTATTTATTTAATTTAAATGTTTCATGATATGAATATAGGACATTTTAGAAAATGTAGTTAAAGTATACATTATTTGGAGGACAATTAGTGCTTTTTTATGGTTTATAAATATGTCTTCATTTTGACATTTAGGTCAGCCAATGAGAATCAGAATAAAAAACATCCTAAGCAACCACACTGAAATTTTTCACTGACTTTAATATTAAGTTATCGTTAATCACAAACTATATTACCCCTTTGTTACCTATATTCCGATAAATCAGTGGCATTATGTGTTTTTTATACATAATTTGTTAACGAGAAAAGTAAAGAGTCAGAAATTCAGTCACAAAAAAAACTCACACCAACGTTGTGACCTTCCTCTTCCTCAGGGTTGAGTAGTCAAAAGTTAAATGATAAATAAATAACACTTAAATCAATAAATACAACCAACAAACATTTGTCTAAAATAAACATTAATATAGAAAATTAAAACAAAATGCAATATAGAGCCAACAGTGAACTGCGGGTCTTTAAATAAAATGGTGCGAGCATTGACTACTCAACCTTGAAGAAGACCTCAGTAATAGACGTAGTTACATGAGTAATTTAAATGTATTATAAATCAGTTTGTGCAAAATCAGCTTTTGCTTTAATTATTCACTTATTTTTCTTTTCTTTATAGTGACATGCACAGCACTAGTCTCAAGTTCAGTCGACGTGACATGTAAAGTGGACGGGTACATCGTAGAGTGCAATGAACCCTTGGTGGAAGGTACGGTTGCCAGAAGCAAGTGTAAACCCTTCTACACGCAATCAGGCTATGATGTTCCAATATCAAGATGCTCTGGAGGAACTTGGAGCAATCCTCTTATTAGATGTATACCAGGTTAGTTCATCTATGTCACCTTTTGGACAGCCAATTAGAAACAAATTCAAATATCTCCCATATAATTTTTCCGCAAGAATAAACTAATTACCTTGTCCCTTTTTAAATGTATTTAAATATGTAGACGCCGTAAAGTACTTGAATATTTATTTTAGAATGTGGTGAAGTAATATCTAATGGTGTCCCAAATATAGTCAACGGCAAAAGTGTGAAAATAGGTGAATTCCCGTGGCACATTGCTCTCTACCGCTTAGTAGGAGAGAAACACGAATACCAATGTGGAGGTTCTATCATCAACCCTCTAATTATCATCACAGGTATGAACAAATCACAAAAATTAACCTATTCTTTAAATCTTGTTATCTGTTTTAGCTGCCCACTGTTTCACAGACGAAAGAGCATCGGGATACCCTGCTGAAGAATTTTACGTTGGGGCTGGAAAATATTACAGTAATTATAATTCAGCCGAAGATGTATTCGCCCAAAAACGACAGGTCAGAACCTAGAAATCTTCTAATCTTTTCTTACTGTATTCAACGAACCTAATATTTAACTTTATACCTTATTTATTGTCAAATTTTTCTTAGATCTTTTTATCCTTATATAGTGAAATCTCTGAACAAACATTTTTCTTGAGACTACTTAGCATTAAAAAAAAATAAATTAAAAAAATCATGTGAATTTGTAGGTTAAAGAATATTACATTCCCCCGCAATACAAAGGATTTGATTCGAACTATGCAGGAGATCTAGCTGTAGTAATTGTCAGGATAGCATTTGAAATGACGAATGTAGTTCAACCAGTTTGTATGGACTGGGATGGTACGATGGAAAATGAACAACTAAAGCACAATAATATTGGAAGTGTAAGAAGTATTTACAAGTGGAAATGATTTGGGAATGTGGAACGTATGTCGAATGATACGAGTATATTGGTGAATTGATAACGAGAAGTTGTGTAAACGGTTATTGCACGAGCGAAAGATTCCGATCGGGAGGAATAAACTACAGAGTGATCAAAAGGAATTGAGACAGTTGGCAATATAAAAAATCTACTTGAAATTGGTAAGCCTGATACATAAATTCATTTCCTGTTGTTGACAGTGACATTTATTATTACATTTATTTCTAAAGTATTTCTATTACTTAAAAAGTCAAAACCCTATTAGCTGTCATCCTCCTGACATAACCTATTTGTATTTATTAGAAATGTCAAATAGCATTTCCGCCTTTATCCGACGTTGTGCCAACTGTGGAATAAAAAGATCTCTGGGATTGTATTGCCAACTATAACAATTCTTTTTGATCACTCTGTATCTTGTATGCAGGGCCGATTTAACTATTAGGCCATCTTAGGTGATCGCTTAGGGCGCCAAAATTTTAAAAGCGCCGAAATAGTGCGAAGAAAATAAGTTTTTATGTCATTCACTGATTTAATCTGTAAAATGACCACATATAATTAAAAATATGAAAACATTTTTGACTGACATTAACATTTAAATATGAGAAACAATTTGTCACAAAAAAAAACATAAAAAGAACTGTCACGAAGGAAAAATTTTACATAAATAATATACATTTTGTTCAATTTACTTTTTGTATGTAAACTGACAGAGTGATTATTAAAAATTATGTTCTATTTTACTTGCGTAATTAATTTACGTTATTTTAAACATACGAATATTTAGTTTTAGTGTAATTTTTATTTAATTCATTTATTAATTAAATTAATTTCAATAAATAGAACAGGATACATGATTACACAAAAATTAATTAAAAATAAATATGCAAATGATAAAAAAATAACATAATAATTATTATACATAAAAATCATATAATCTAACATCTATAAGCGAAAATAGATCAACTAAAAAAATTTTTTTTAGGACCTGATATAACCATAAAAATTACAAAAAAAGACAAAATAAAGTCATAAACCAATAATAAAAGAACAATCAAAAATAAATATTTATATAAATATAAGCAGGATAATATATTCCTTCTACTAATTAAAGACACAACACTTAATTCAGAAAGCAAAGTTATATATTATAAAGTTTGTAATAGAATTTAACAAATTTCTTTTATATTGATTCAATAATGTTAATGAATTTATTGTAAATCGGATTCCAGACATGGAAGCAGTACTCCAGGTTGCATCTAATAAATAATAAATACAGTATAATTGTCACAATTTTTTAAAAAGATAATAAATTGCAAATTACAAATCCTAGATTTCTAAATGATGATTCAACAATTGTATCTATAGCTGTATTTCATTTGCCACTTGTTTCAATTAAATCAGTTTAGATAAATTAGACGACATGACTAGATGAACTGAATAAAGCAAACTAATGCACTTGTTCAAGTGAAATACTTCAAAGTAAATCAGAATCAGTAATTCTAGTACTGAGAATAAAGTCAGCAAAGTAATCCAACAAAATAAGTAAGTGATCTGGTTCAGTAAATGTAACTTAGATCTGATCTAAATAGCAAATGGAATACGTCTATTATAGCAATTTTATTGTTTCACATTTTTATAAATGTTATTAGATAATATTTAAAAGTTACATGAAATGTATGTAACCAAATTGTACATAATGTACGCCTTATATGTACAGGTAAGTGCATTAAAAGTTAGTTTGACATCAAATAAAATTCCAAGATCTTTACACTATGTAACTCTTTCAAGCGGAATAGATTCCATGTTATATGGATTTTTATTTATAACTAGCTATTACCCGCGACTTCGTTCGCGTGGTCTACAATTTAATGCGAATACCCGGCATGCATTGCATTGCAACTCAAAGAAAGTGTTTGTGTACAGCTGTCCATGTGAGAAGCATGGATTTTCCAAATTTAGTCCACACAATTGTAGCGATTATCCCTGTGCTTTGTTGATGGTCATTGCAAATGCGAGTCGTACCGGAAACTGCAAACGTCTGAATTCGAATGGCATAGGACTGAAGCTTTATTATACCTATATGTTAAGATTGGTTCTCGGCTATACCTGTACCAAATTTGAATCGAATCAGTGCAGTACTTTTAGAATAGCTATCGGCCATTTTGTTTCAAGATGGCGGATTAAAGCTTTATTATACCTATATGTTAAGATTGATTCCCGTCTATGTCTGTACCAAATTTGAATCGAATCACTGCAGTACTTTTCAGGATAGCTAGCGACCATTTTGTTTCAAGATGGCGGGTTAAAGCTTTTTATATTTTTATATTGGTTCCCGTCTATGTCTATACTAAATTTGAATCGAATCAGTGCAGTACTTTTTAGGATACTGAAGCTTTATTATACTTATACGTTAAGATTGGTTCCTGTCTATGTCTATTCTAAATTTGAATCGAATCAGTGCAGTACTTTTCAAGATAGCTAGCGGCCATTTTGTTTCAAGATGGCGGACTGAAGCTTTATTATACCTATGTGTTAAGATTGGTTCTCGTCTATACCTATACCATATTTGAATCGAATCAGTGCAGTATTTTTCAAGATAGCTAGCGGCCATTTTGTTTCAAGATGGCGGATTGGACTTGTGCTTAGTCAGAAACTTTCACGGGCGTGCGCACAACAACTTAGGAAAGTTTCATCGGAATCGTATGAATGATATAGGAGCGCATAAGGGACAAACAAACAAACAAACAAACAAACATTAATTTTGATATATATACTAGCTATTACCCGCGACTTCGTTCGCGTAGTCTACAATTTAATGCGAGTACCCGGCATGCGTTGCTTTGTAACTCAAAGAAAGTGTTTGTGTACAGCTGTCCATGTGAGAAGTATGGATTTTCCAAATTTAGTCCACACACTTGTAGCGATTGTCCCTGTGCTTTGTTGATGGTCTTTGCAAATGCGTGTCGTACAGGAAACTGCAAACGTCTAAATTTGAATGGCATAGGACTGAAGCTTTATTATACCTATGTGTTAAGATTGGTTCCCGTCTATGTCTGTACCAAATTTGAATCGAATCAGTACAGTACTTTTCAGGATTGCTTGCGGCTATTTTGTTTCAAGATGGCGGACTGAATCTTTATTATACCTATATGTTAAGATTGGTTCCCGTCTATGTCTGTACCAAATTTGAATCGAATCAGTGCAGTACTTTTCAAGATAGCTAGCGGCCATTTTGTTTCAAGATGGCGGACTGAATTTTTATTATACCTATATGTTAAGATTGGTTCCTGTCTATGTCTGTACCAAATTTGAATCGAATCAGTGCAGTACTTTTCAAGATAGCTAGCCGCCATTTTGTTTCAAGATGGCGGACTGAATCTTTATTATACCTATATGTTAATATTGGTTCCCGTCTATGTCTATACCAAATTTGAATCGAATCAGTGCAGTACTTTTCAAGATAGCTAGCCGCCATTTTGTTTCAAGATGGCGGATTGGACTTGTGCTAAGTCAGAAACCTTCGCGGGCATGCACACAACACTTTAGCAAAATTTCATCGCAATCGGATGAATAGCATAGGAACGCATACGGGACAAACAAACAAACAAACAAACAAACAAACAAACATTAATTTTTATATATATAGAATAGATAGATAAAACTATTCAAACAGAAGAATTTTTTTTACCTATCTGAAAAGCATCGCTTTAATGCAAATCACCTTGAGTCCTTCAACCGGCCCTACTTGTGCAGAAGAAATTATGAAAATGGATGAAGCGAAAATGGTAAATTTATTGAATAAATGTTCATTGATGTTTCAAAGGTTCAAATAACTATTTTTTATGGAAGATAGTGTATTGTTATATATGTATGTATGTAATATAAGTAGTAACACTATATTCTCTGTTCGTCTTTTCTAGTAATTTTGTATTACTTGTTAGATAGTAGGCTGGGGTTACGTAGATCCTAATATACCCAAAGCAAGCGCAGAAATAAAGCTCCTGAATCCCCCTTTCATAGATTTGAATCAATGTTTAAACGAAGTTCCTTCTAATTTTCGTCGTTGGGTCACTCCGGACAAATTTTGTGCTGGTTTCTTAAATGGTAAGAATTTACAGATAAATTATTAAACAAAATATTCTTTTTTAATATCCTCATATATACATCAAAAATCAAAACTAAGTGTGTAGACCACGTGCGTGTGACGTCATCAAATTTAGATGTGCTCCGTAACTGTCAAACGAGTGACTCTAACATCAGTATTAAATGTACGATTTAGACTGTATAGATAGAATATATCTTTAACAAGTATATGTGCATATAATTCCAAATGTGACAACTTTCTATTTTGTGCATCATTTTATGCATGGCAAAGTGTGTGATTTATTTTATCAAGTGAAATGTAATTTGAAGATTGTGTTCCGAGTGCATACTTTTACAATTTTATAGTGTTTATATATTTAATATATAGAAAATAAATGTTTAAAAACAATTTTATATGTTTACTTCATAGTGTAAAGCCAAGTAATTACTATAATATACAATAGTGTTACTTTTATTGAAGTTTGAACAGTTCATTTTGAGTTAACATTTTCCAAATCAACTAATTTCGTTAAAATTTTTAATATATTACTGTAGTATTTAATTTTTTTCATTTATAATTGTTATTGTGTTTTTGATCGTTTCTCTTGATAAAATAAATCATACACTTTGTCACGCATAAAATGATGCACAGAATACAAAACTTGTCACTTTTGGAATTATATGCACATATACTTGTTAAAAATATATTCTATCGATACAGTCTACATCGTACATTTAATACTGATGTGAGAGTCACTCGTTTGACAGTTATGGAGCACAACTAAAATCGTGACGTCACACGCCCGTGGTCTATTGTCGCATCTAATGCTTTTTCGAAAATTGTTATTTCACAATTAGTTAAAAAATTATAAAAGTAAAAACATAATGTCGTGTCAACTCTTCAACTGTTTAAAAAAAGGAAGCATTTTATTAAGTTCTGTAATTCCTGCTCAATATTGACGTTACAATTTACCAGTTTATAGAAAGTCTAATTAGAGATATTTGTAGGTTCTAGTATATGTAAAGGCGACAGTGGAGGAGGACTGGTGTTCAAATGGAACAACAACAGAGAAAAGTATTTCCTGCGTGGATTGGTCAGTGTTGGACCAGTACGAAAAGGCATTTGCAATGACTTTCAATATGGAGTGTATACGAAAATTTCATTCTACAATAACTTTATTCTAAATATCATTGCTACGAATCCAGTAAAAAATTGATGTTCATATTTTGAATTATAATAATAACATCAATAAATATATATATTTTTAAATAGGCATTGCTTTACTACATTTTAACTTAATTATTAATTTAGGCCCATTCGGTTTATAATATACTGCCTTAGAGATGATTTTTGTTTTTTAAATTTTGTTCATGTGAAAATGTTAGTTGTATCTCAAAGATTCCCATATAAAATACGAGTTTGATCGGAATTTTTTTAAATTTTTTCTAAATTTTACTAAATAACGCAAAAGATTGTTGAGTTTTTTTTAATATATATATATATATGCAAAATACGAGAAACAAACAATTCAAATCATAAAAATCACTTATTACTTATTTTTTTCAGTAATTATGATTAAATTATAAAATTTCCACATGTCTCGGCATTTTGAATATATTTTTCCACTCCTTTTTTCAAACTTTTAATAGCATTTTGAACATAAGAACCAGAATAATATTAAATTCTTCTTCATGGGTGTCTGCAGATTTTATTTCAAGGGGAGGTCGAAAGAAGTAAATTATATATTATATATAGAAAATATTTTTAGTATTCTGAAATATTTTTTTTAGATATTTTAATAATACAATTGACAAACAAGAATAACTGAAATATGTAAAATCAAACATATAATAAAGACTTTTAGATAATCACTCGTACCTATATACCTATTAAATACACTGCTCAAAAAAAAAACCGGACACCTAAAGAATCCCAAAAAAACGTCACTTTTCAAACCTCTGTCAATTTGTCAGTTTTGAAGCAAATTGGATGAAATTTTTTTTCCGAAATCGCCCAAAGTCTAGTATTTGAAAAGCTGTGAATTTATTTTGACTAACCTCCCTTTCCCTTCCCCCAGCCACCCCCAAACGAGAACACCTTTTTGTTAGAAAAAAAGGTGATTTTTAAAGCTTTCTATGGGAATCATCAGCCGTCAATTGACAAAAATGTCATCAGATAATGAAAATATGGAAATTTCTGTTATTGGAACTTAAAACAGAATCAAAATCGAATGATTTTTAAAAAATTTATGATTTTTTGAAAAAAAAGAGACATTTGCATTTCATGTTGTCGAGACATGTAGTTGTTTACCTATCATTTCCCGCCACAAAGTTTTAATATCTCGAGCTTTCGCTGGACGATATACTTTCAAAATTCTTTTTAAACCTCATAGATCAGCACAAGAAATGGCTGAAGAACGGCCATTTTTTAAACTTTCGGATATTCCACCAATTTTTTTATATAAGTTTTTAATATTTTGTATCATAGATCTCGCAATAGAATGAGAAATAGATATTTTTCTTGCAGAAATACTATTTTTATGAGCATTTACCGTAAATCTCTGCTCAAAGCTTTACCACGAGCCATTTTATTTGAAAAAAAAAAACGGCAAACGGCAATGATAGTTTTGTATCGATTTTCTTCATTTGTGTTTTGTTTTCCATTTGTGTTTTGTTTTAACAACTATTTAATTTAAAATACGTAAAAAATTCCTTCTAAAACATACATTTTTTGTTGGCCGAACTTTTATGAATCTGTTGCCATAATACTTATTTGATGATAGTTTTGTAAACGTTTGTATTATTTAAAATATCTTTTCAGTAATATACAACTAAAGATTCATATAATAACGTAGATATAGTTTTATTCTAAAAATAAAACATTTTTTAGTATATTTTTACATTTTTGTAAAGCATAAAGATTGAAATTTATACCGGCCGAACTATTATGGAGTTGGGCTCGTATGTGGGAACAGTTATCTCGACCAGCGCGACGATACCACCCCTTACCTTTTTTTCAGAACATTCCTTGGAATACAACAACGAAAAGTTAGTGGTAGATTAGCTTCTGACGAGACAACCTGTCTCGTCTGTGCAAGATGTAGGTCTTGCCATGTATTTTGTAACTAAGTAAATAATAGTTTTAGACATACGTTGTTGTTGTTTCCATTGCCGGATAATTCGTTTAATTTGCTTAATTTCAATATGAATTATAACTTTTATATTTTTATATATTTCATTTTTATGTTTTAATAAATATATATTTTTACAAGAAGTTTGTCTTATTTCGTTTTATTTTATTTTTAATTAGATCACGACTCTATCTAATTACACTAGTTTACTTTGAAGAAATTCACAGCAATAAGAGCATCAGTTTGCTTAGTTCAGTTATATAGTCATGTTGTCTAACTTATCTGAACTGATTTAATGAATTAAATGGCAAATGGAATACAGCTATTAAACGTCATTATATATTTGTAAAGCAGGATGGAAAATACACATAATTCGGTTTTCCCAATTACTGCAAAATTAACCAAATATAATCAAATTTGATCTGCATATTATATACTAATGAAATGCGACTGGTGTATATATCTTGTCCGAGACCTTGTTAACCTTCAGTGTTTACAAAACAACATATTATAATTGCTTGAAACATTGGCTTCGGGAATCCCTAAACCTGATCTGTTCTGTAATCTGTATAAATAAGCCGCGCTCAAATGAACTCAAGTTAGTTCAGTGAGATTGTACAAACAACACGTCAAAATGAAAATACGAGTGTCTGTTGTTCTTCTTCTCAGTGTTGCTGGAGTGTTATCTCGTAAGTAATTCATTTGATGGGAGAAATTACTCAATTATTTAATTTCATTTAAAAAAATATTAACTAACATTAACAATAATGAGACGATAGTGGTACAGCTTAATTCGAGATTTTATTATAAATTATTAGTCAATTTAATACAAAATAAACAAAAATAATGTAACTTTAAACAATAATAGAGCATTATATATTTTATATCTATAATGATATTGTGTCAATAAAAATAAAATAATAAAATAAAATAAATATATCATCACGCCTTTTACTCATTATTGGGTGTGGCACTCTGCCGAAGCAGATCTCGGTAAGTGATATATTTATGCGCGTGAAGTGCGGTTACCAGCCGTCAAATCACGGCCCTCAAAGATGTTATTAGTGGGAGAGCCACAGGGATAATTTTAAACTGGTGAAAATGATTTGTCGGCTGTGGGGATCGAACAAGGGTTCTTTAGATCCACAGGCCGACTTAATAACCACTGAGTCATTACCCCATTAAATTTAATTTAAAAACAATAAAAGATATTCTTAATATTTCGCTTACTTTTTTCGATGATCACATCGTCTTAGTTCTAATATAGATTCTTATTAAAAGCAATATCAATGTTATTCATTCATTACTTCATTTGAAATATATTCGCAAATTTTCGTCTTCAATGACAGTATAATTTATTATTGTTTCATTAATTATTATACTAATTATAATTGATTCAAAGCGAATTGAATATGGAAAATGTCTACTCAACATAAAATAAAAAATATAAAAGTATATTATTATATTGTTTGTGAATTATTTAAAATAAACCTAGGACCATGGCAGTGAATATTAAACAGAAAACTAGTTTGGTTATTACTAAAACATAAAAAATATGTATATTTAATTATTTATTTCTTGTTTGATTTTAAGTACAAGGTTAAACAGGTTCCTCGAGTTTTTGACCAGGGTTATTAACTTCTTTTTTTATTAACTTGTATTCTAACTTTTTTTGTTATCGGACAATACGCTTCTTTAAATTAAGTCAAAAAAATATTGTATTTATTTCTCGTTAGGCACTATATTAATACAAATCGGTACCACAAAGCGCCATAAACTTATTCAAAATTTATTAATTTGTTTTTGTTTAAAATTTGTGAGTAATGAACTCTACGTAGTAGTTCCTGGCAAGTGATATATTTATGCGTGTAAAGTGCGATTATCAGTCGTCAAATTACATCTCCCAAATATGTAGAGAGGGAGCCACAGAGGCAATTTTTAATTAGGTGAAAATCTATTTATCGACTGTGTGAACTGAATTTGGGTACAACAAATAAATCTAAGAAGAATAAAACTAAATTAAAGAAACTGCAATTTTTATTTTCTTTCTTTTACCGTTTCCATAGACGCTAGAACTTGCCAAATAAAAAAAGAAATATAATTTTTTAAATATTTATTATTATAAAATTCAACATTTATGATTTTTTCAAATTAATATTTAGTTAAGCTAAATGATAATTGTTTACAAAATTTAAAAATATATTCAATGTAGTTTGTTGGATATCTGGCTTTATTCAATTGATTCCTACAGTCCTGTTTTTACTCTTGTAGTGTTCACTGCAATTCGTTCGTTTTCTTGTTAACCTATTGAGGTTATTTTTAAATTGTATTATGTAATTTTTACTTGAAAATGGGAATGCAACTATTAAACCATAAGCCGAAACGTCGCACTTTTTAAAATCACTTTAATAATATTCAACAAACTGCATTGAATCATTTTTAAATTAATTAAATTTATGATTTTATCCACAACTCATATGTAATAAAGATATAATTACAATAATTTCAGTTGTATTATATGGCCCATAAAACACTAGTGTTTTATATTCTATAAAAAACTGTAAACAAATTGTTACTTAACAACCACTTCATGATTTACCGTATTTTGAGAAACTATATATAAGTCAATGAACGTTAAACGTTACGACCAATCTTCTTCGATACCTATAATTATGAGTTGTGGATAAAATTTTGTATTTTATTGATATATAAAACACTTAAGAATATTAAATACTCGACCTTCGGTCTAGTGTTTAAACTTTCCTTGCGTGTCTAATAAAACACTTGTATAATAAATAACTATAAAAAAGCGCACCATATTTGAAGAACTGTCAACTTGACGTTTATAGGTTATAGTAGTTTTGTTCAACTTTCAATCTCGAAATACATATTATACAAGTATATTATGCTACACATATCGTACGCTCATTTCATTTCTGAATTTCACATTGCAGAGCTGGCCAGCTGATAGCTGTCTGCGATTTGTTTGTTTATCACTGCAGGTAGCTAGAAAAAATATCGACTAATGGTGCGATAAAAATTAGTAGCAAACAAAAAAAATTCACAGTAGCATCGATTAGTTTTTAAAGAAGGATTTAAAAGTAACGTATTCAAATAATCACTGGATCGACTATGCTATCAATTTTCTCGAATGTTCATCATTGCCATTCGTTTCAGGATCCGTCGAGCACAGCAACGTGAGCCTACTGCCAGCTCGCGGTAAGTGCGGTGTGCAAGAGGGAACGTTCCCAGCGCCTCCTGCGGACGGCAGTGGCACAGCCACTGGCCTCACCGAGTTTCCATGGGTTGCACTGTTGGCGTACAGTAAGAGCAAAGATCCATTGCGACATAGCTGCTCGGGAGCACTCATCAGCGAGAAATATGTGCTCACCGGAGCGCACTGTGTTAGCGAGAGCGCTAAGAAGCATATTGGTGATGTGTAAGTATAAACTTTGAATATACAATATTGGGTGTCGCATAGGCCTGTTTGTTTTTTAATTCGATTATTTCCGAATATTATTGAAAAATATGAAATAAAGTTTATTTTAAATTAAAATCCATAATGTTAGTTTTACTACAAGGTGTTCAATTTTCGCGAAATGATATGCAATTTTATATTTTTTAATGAAACACTGTAGGTATTATTGCTTTTTTTGATAATTCAAACCTCCTCCTGTGGCTTTGAGTGGTCTATAAATCTCACATACAGTATGTACAATAATGCACAATTATGTACTGTACATACAAGTTTTTATTGGTTACTCATTTTTAAACATCATTTATTCAAACCGGTTATTCACTTTCAAAATTTATCTTTACAAGCTACTACCTTGTAAAATTTTTACGGTTCAGCTGTCAATTTTACTAGTAAACAATAGCTGTATTCCATTTGCCACTTGGTTCATTTAAATTAGTTCAGATAAATTAGACAACATGACTAAATGAAATGAATTAAGCATTCTGATGCACATATTGTGGATAATTACTTCAAAGTAAATTAGAATTAGTAATTTTAGTACAGGAAATAAAGTTACCGAAGAAATCCAGCGAAATAAATATTTGATCTGGGTTAGTAAATGTAAGTTAGATTTGATCAAAATGGCAAATGGAATACGCCTATCATTTAAAACAGTTTTTAATACAACAGTTGTAATTGACAGGATTTAATAATAATCTGTAATTTTGTTCTCAAATGAGTAATAAATATAATATTGTACAATACACGCAAGGTAATTGTTTTGACTGCGTCAAAGAGATGCCAGACACGCCTAATCGGCTCCGCAGTCAATTTAAGCAGCAAAAACTATTTTATCATGCTGATAATGTAAAATACTATTTCTTAATACCATACTGTTATTATGGTTTAACAGAACTAAAAACAATAGTAAAAAAGTGTCTATAACGGCCACCAGACGTTAGGGTTTATTTAGATACTTTTATGCTAGTTTTTTTTTTGTCTCGGTGAAACACCTCTTAACCCTGTTACAGTTAAAAGTTCAGGCACAAACATAATAAATGTTAATTGGTAAATTAATCATTAAAACCAACAATAAATTGTAAAAAATGAACGTATTCTTTAAACAAATTTAATTTATCAATTCATTAATCAAAATGCATTCTGTTTTTTACATATAGAATTCGTGTGCGACTTGGTGAATACAATTTGGGAACCGGAAAAGACTGTGTGGAGGAAAATGATAAATCAACGTGTGCTGATGCGGACGTGATCAAAGATTTTGAAGTGGACACAGTCATAGTGCACCCTGGTTACGACGAGAAAAACGTCAGTCATTATAACGACATTGCGCTCATCCGCCTTAAGACTGCTGCTCCTTACACAGGTCAGATACAATAAACACTTAACAGCCCAATTCTCAAAAAAGTTTTAGCTAATCATGAATTTTGAATTGGCTAATCTTATTTTAGTTCGATTTAAAAAAAATAATCAAATAATTTTCCGAACCCCAGATGATAACAAGATAATACTGGTATAATAGTTTCTTTAAACTTTTTTGAGAATATGTTTTAGCTTAATTTGACTAATCTAAAATTCAGGATTATCTAAAACTTTTTTTGAGAATTGATCTGTTAATATTTATTTTTATTAATCGAAGGTCATAACAAGATAACAAAATCCAATTGTAGAATATTTATTTGTATTAGTAATAATAGCAATTTTATTTTTCCTTTTTCAAGCATTTGAAGTTTTGATGCAAGATGGCGAAATTGGAGTGTAGCATTATTTTTTATTTTTTTTATTAAAAAATTATTTAATTTTTTTTCGATAGCATGTTGTTAAATTTTAAATGTTTTTCAAGATGATACATAAAAATAGTGCAAAAACGTAAAATTAAATCAGTGAAAAATGTAGTGTTTTCACGATTTTAAAAATCATTGAAAAATGTACCACTGTACATAAGGAATATTCAAAAGAACTTATTATTAGTCAGCTATGTTCCTGAATTATTTAAAGTAAAATATCTTTTAAATAAAAGATAGTAAGGTTACATTATCTGCCACTTTAATTTAGAAGGATTTGACGGATGAAAAAATTTAAAAACCTTTTTAAAAACTATTGTTAGTTTAATAAAATATGTAAATAAAATACTAATTATTTTCTGCAGATCATATCAGACCAATCTGTCTACCCTTGGGAGATGAACAAACTACAGCTGGTCAAAATTTAATCCTTTCTGGATGGGATCGTGATAACAAAGGTAGGATTTTATATATAATAGATTCAAAGTTGAATTTAATAGAGTTGGTATAAAATAACTGTAGATTTTTAAATCCAGTTATGAAATAATTTATATTCATACAAATAAATTATCTGATCACAAAATAACTACATAAAAAATCATAGGATGTGAGACTGGAGAAGAGTTTAAAAAAAATTCTATTAAGTGACGTAATATTTTAATATGTATAATTTCAAATACTTTTTCTAACTTATTTAGCATATTTCTGCATTTTAAAATAGGACATTAATATTTTTAAATAGTTTTATGTTTCTGTGGTTTCCGTCAGCTTTAATAAGTTAAAATACATTTTTATTAAGACAGTACGGTGATGCGGTTAGCGTTACGGCATTCGAATTTAAAATTTAAATATCCCAGGTTCGAATCTCACTAAAGCTAAAAATATATGAACTACCGTGCTGTAATTGGGATTAAATTTCAGTTGTACGGAATAGCATTATTAAATAAATAAAAACAGAGTTCATAGGAACCAAAATAGTTATTCTTGCAAGAAATTGCGCGAAATGATATTTTTTTTGCGCCTAAGAATGTCATCTCTAGACGAAACCGCCAGGTCGAGACAAAGAACGCGCCAAAAAAAAAAACATTTATTTCGCGCAATTAATACAAAAATAACAATTTTGACATGTGTAAAAAACTTCGCTTATCCACAACAATATAAAAATGACGTATTTTTTTGACAGTTTTAGAAAAATGCTATTTCATGACCTTGTCAGAAAGTAAATTTTTCTCCCCTCAGTTGAGAAAAGAAAGTGATACAATATCTATTATCTTTTCTAAAACTTGAATTACCTACATTATACTTTTTTCGTCTAGATTCATGCTAAATTTCTTGTTCGATTTTCATTTGAGTTTCCTTCGATATATATATTTTATTTTAAATACATTTGTCCATAATCGAATAATTCCGACTTTTTCGAAGTATTCCAAATTGACAACTTTACGAAAGATATGTTGCATTTTGGTAAATTGAGGTTATATTTTGCATTTGAAGCACAGAGATTATAAATATGGAGAACAATTGAAAAGACATTTTTAATAAATTTTAACAGCGATTGGATTAAAATAATAAAACACAACTTCCAGTAAGTAAGTAAAGTAAAAAAAATTACAACTGATCGGTGTGTTGAAGCACGATTGATAAAACTGAATGCATGCATATTTGCGCAGACATAGACGAATCTAGTATGAAAATCGAATAGAAAAATAGAGCTGGACGTATATTTCTATACTAGAAACTAGTAAGAAACTCGAACGAAACTCGGTTTGCAATTTTTGAATTACTGGCTGGGAACTTCTCGGATAAAACTCGAACTAGAATCTAGACAAAAAAAAGTATAACGTAATAGCGACTCATAATTTTGACGTGATACGCAGCAGACCCAAAGCAAACTTCCTTCCACACAATTTTGTGTGAAACAACAAATTTGTAGAAAGAGCAAGGTGACACCATGCAGAGTCGATCAACTGCTTTCTCCTTTTAGCACTTCTTCCCCGCAGATCGCCAAATTTTTTTGACGGTTAACGTTTGAATCACGTGATAAACGTCAAACAGTAAAGCAATACCATGTTCACTACATAACAAATTATTAAATTCCTTTTTACTCACTAGATGGCAATCGAAACATTTGAATTGTATGAGTCCCTATTCAAGCTTGACAAATAGAAATTGAATAATATGATTTGACATTAGTGACATTCAGGTGAAGAGAATAATAAATCTTATCTAAATTTTAAATTTATTTCTAAAAATTTTACTTTGTGGTAGGGTACTAACGAAAAAAGAAAATTATACTTACAGGTATCTTGGGAAGAAAGTATCATTTCCTCGCCTTCGACTCTGCAAATAAAACGGCAGCTTCGGGAAGAAATGTCTCACTCTCTTCCTATGAAATTATTTTTATATTTACTCTTTCAGATTCTGCCCAAAACTTGAAACAAAAATCTTCCGTCCCATTCATCGCTTCAACTGACTGCAAACCTAAGTATTCAAAGCTTCGAGTGGAGCTCTCCTCCGGGCAGATGTGTGCTGGTGGAATAGAGGGCGTGCACTCCTGCATTGCACTTGGCGGCAGCCCACTCATGGCGCAGCTGTCCGGCGACCAGGGCAAGTACGTGGAGGGTCTCGTGTCTTTCGGACCCACTAGGTGCGCTGTTGGCGGCGTGCCTGATGTCTACACCAAGGTGGCAGAGTACGTGCCATGGGTGCTGGAGAATATGAAACCGTAGATTAGATTTTAATATTGATGTTTGTGATATGTACTTAGTGATTGTACTCGTAATAATAATATGATATTGAAGTAGAAAAAAGTAACCCGCATTTATTTTTAATATATAAACGTCCGAAGAAGAACCAGTGTTATGATGGATGAATTATAGTTGAATAAAACGCAGCGGCGATATTTATAATTAATCTAATTAACTTTACTTTAATAATATGGTGCCCATGAATCTGATGCAATGGGCCTTTCAAGACTTTTTTGAATTTTTTATATATTAATCTACGTAATAAAATAATTATACCCAATTTTTTTATTTTTTAAAAAAACTTGTATTAAGCATGATAAAAAATATTTAAACATTCGAACCAAATGAATATGACGTACTTGCATCTTAGCTTAAAGAGAGACAGATAAGACAGAGATAAATAACACGTGTCAGTAGAATCCTCAGACAAAACATAACTAGACGGATAACATCGGCGTTTGTTGTGAGTCCGAAAGGGATAGAATAACTGGTTGGTGAGGCGGGTGCGCGGCAAGGAGCAACTTGCATAACATCAAAGTGTACTCGCTCCTTGCCGCGCATCCGGCGGACCCTCAAATTATTCCATTCCTCTCTGCTTCACAACACTGCATTGACTTGAATACGGCATAATTCGTCTAGTATTATACGTCATTGGTAGAATCGTAGAATGCTGAATGCTTATTTCTTCTTAGTCTTCTTGAGCACCGACAAACGTTTCAGACAAAGCTCTGTGATTGGCTTAATGCAACTACGTCATTGCAATATGGCAGTGCGAACGTTTTAAATGATTCAACTTTCAATTTCATATTTCAGCAATAAAGATATAATTTATGGTATGATTTTATATTGTATTAAATATGATGTACGGTCAAGAATTTATTATAATAAATATATATTAAAAAGCTCTACCACTTGAATCCCCCATTGCCTGTCCAAAGAAAGTCTAATGGGCAGTTTTTCAATCACTGATTAATGTTAATCATGATTAAATAAGAATGGAAACATCGAGAGTAAACCGGCGATTGAAAAACTGGCCCTAAGTTATCTTATTTAGTATTAATTAAGCACTAAAGTTCAGTGAAAACACACACTCAAATCATTCATCTCAGATACTCTACATGCCAAATTACATTCGATATTCTTTTGTATTCCTTTGGCAATCTGGTCAGGACCACTATAGCCGCTCCAATACCAAAATTTTTTCATTTGTAAAATAATAACAAAAAATTAAAATTATTAATAACTTATCGATCATTAACACATAATGATACAATTACAGAATATATGGGATTATCTAAATATCTCACCACTACATTTCTTGTAAAACATTGAACTGTAACTAACAATAAATCCGACGACTCGCTATTTATAAACAATCAAACATTAAGTAAATACTTAGTTGTGTTATAAAACGATAATTCAATAAATTTTTGGGCTCGAAAACTTCTCGCCTCTCCGCCCGTAACCTGGAATGTGAGGGTCCCTAGTAAGCTGCTGTAACTAAAAAAAAATCTAAAATATTAATGCCATTTTTGTTACAACATAACCATTATTAAGGCATCAAGATAAAAGAATTTTAAAAACTTTTTAACTTTTTTTGTCTCTTTTTGCTCTTTGCTTTTTAAGTGTTGTAAAAATATATTGAAAATACTGTTTTACTTTATTAGTATTTTTAAAATAAATATTATCAAATATATCAGGGATATATTTTTTTAATAGGGTGGTATTTAATATAGTTCTGCAAAAAGCATTTAATGACGCTGAACTCGATCAAAAAACTGGAACCATATTTAATAAGTCTCTCCAAATCCTGGGATATGCGGACGATATAGATATAGTTGGACGTACAAAACGAATGATGGAAGAAGCCTTTTTAAGACTGGAGAGGGAAGCTAATAAACTGGGACTTCAAGTAAATGAGACCAAAACAAAAATAATTAAAGTAGCTAGGGACTAAGCTCAGATAGGTACATATTCGATCACAGGGCGTAACTTGGAACTTGTAAATAGTTTTATATATTTAGGAGCGCTGGTCAACTCAACCAATGACGAATCAGAAGAAATATCCCGAAGAATCACAACGGGATATAAGTGCTACTACTCGCTGAGTAATCTACTGAGAAGTAAAATTGTATATAAAGGGTCTAAAGTCAGAATATACAAAACGCTAATTCGCCCAGTTGTCACTAACGGCAGCGAAACGTGGACGCTGAAGAAAAAAGACAGCGACAAGTTAGACAATTTTGAGCGAAAAATTCTCCGGAAAATATACGGTCCGACCTGTGAGGATAATATATGGAGAATTAAATGAAACTATGAATTATACGAACTGTACAAGGACGTACCTCTATCGGCCTTCGTAAAAGTCCTACGACTGAAATGGTATGGCCACGTGAACCGCATGAAGGAAAACCGTCCAGTGTACAGGACCTACAAACGGAACCCAGTAGAGAGAGACCAAGGAATAGGTGGAGGGACTGTGTGATTGAGGATATGCGGAGTGCAGGAGTTCGCTTTGTGGACGACAGGAAGGAGTGGGCAAAACAAGTTGATCAGGCCAAGGATTCGTGGAGTCTGTAGAGCCAAAAGAAAAAGAAGAAGAAGGGGTGGTATTGTGTAATCTTAATTTATATTTATGTCACTAGCTAGACAACCAGGTCTGTGATCACATATCAACCCTGCCGCCTGATTTATTTTATCATTATTACTTTCGGTTTGATTTCATGGGTCAACGAAAAAGGTTGGTTTTATTATGTTGTACTTTGAGTAACATATAATCCAGTGATTCTACTGTGGTGACTTATCCGTGATAATATTATTGATGAGTTACAACCAACACCTGCACAACCAGTTAAAATACCGATTATAGGTGTAAATATTATGAAATCTTACAATAACATTCCAGAAATAAATGACCTCTCTCTTTAAATAAGATTCTTATTTAGTAGAATAAATATATATTTACCTATATAAACTTAAGACAAATGTTAAAATATGTTTAGAATAGTCTTTTAAAGATAAATTATACATAATTAAACAATCAAGTATGCAAATAGTTTAAAATAATAATACTAAGCCCATATAACGCAATGTAATCTAACACTAGTTTGGCAGACTAATAGCGGTTAAAACGACCGCAAGCGAAATTCGACCTTATTGATGTTACCACATCATGACAGTATCCTTCTTTTTGAGGTACCCTACCACCGGTGTCCGTAGCCTGCCATCTATAGTGTTAAATTAAGGAAGTGCCCAACATTTCGCTTGCAGACTCGGCTTTCAACCCTTTCTCAATGGCTTGTAGATTCACTTTGTTGAAGGTCACAAGTTCCAAGTTGGCGAGTGTCTTCTCTTCCACGTTTCATAAGTCCAGGTGGACAGAGGACGTGGAGAGCCCTTACGGTCGCGGATTGTCAGATAGAACAACGCGGAGTTTGGGACGTCGATTTCTGAGTGTGTTTATTGAGATATTCTGATTGTGCGATTATGCTGTTGATTTGTGTGAATAACCAATTTGCACTGAACTTAACTAAATATGAAAATTGCTCTTAATTGTTGATGATGCTTCATGGATTTCTCACTGAGTGCGTTTCACTCAAATCTATTTTTTTTACAGTCCATTGATTGACGCAATTAAAACGACCCAGCTAGAAATAGAACTACGAGATATCATTTTTGATTGTAAGAAGAGTTTAGGTAATAATTGTTTTCACTAATCTCTCAATTATTAATTCAGCGTACGCCCATTCATCTCTGTGTAATAAATTATTATACATCATTTATTAATTTATTATTTATCTCGGCATCGCCAATTTTTTTGTCTAAATTAATTAAATAATATTCTATTTTTGAAACTAAGAATATCTAGTAGATAAAAAAGATAAGAATCATATGATTACATTCGTAACATGATAAAAATTATTTTAAATTTTCGAATTCCGTTTACTGTATAACAGTGAGTGATCAACTTGATGCATATTACAATTCAAAGTGAACAATGGTTAAGATATCGTTTTCAAATAGATACATATATGTTAATTGATACGTTTAAACTGAAAACATATATTGTTCTCATTCATTTTTAGACCTCTAGACTACTCACAAACCTATTGGATTTGAATTAATCAAATAAAAAAAAATATTTCTACAATTGATACCTATACTTTCTATATAATTTACATAATTTTTCTCAATGAGGTGTTATAGGAAATTGAAATAAACATATGGTGTTGGAGCCCATTGCAAAACTATGCAAAAAAGGCCGAAGAAATACTTTAAGGCAAATTACGACTGAATGGAATTACGGAACCAGATTAAATCTGTTAAGGGCGTTCCATACTAAAAATATATTTCATGTTTGCTCCTTACTTGTATACATTTCCCAAAATCATAGAAGCATACTGGGTTGCAGAAGAAGAAAATAATTTTTGACAGGGATAAAGTCATAAATCAAATAAAGGTCTTTTTATGACTGCTTAAACATGAAAGTTCTATTGAAACAGCAAATCTTTGTTCGTTTGAGATTCTCGGCCTTACTATGAGATGTCTTCTAAAAAATAAGTTCGACTGTTGAAGAACAGTTCAGATTTTTAATCGAAGTATAATATGTACTAAGTGGTCATTATACCGTAAGTCCGGTTTCGGTTCGCAACAGCGAATGCTATAACCAGTGGATTCATAAATGTCGACTAACGTTTTATAAGGTTGAAATTACAAGAAACAATTTAAAAAGTGTATTTCACAAATAAAAAATTCTTATAGGCCAAGGAAAAGTCACTATTAAGTTTGATTTTCAGATCTGACTGCTCAAAATGGCTTTAGATGAACTGTCAGCCTGCGGCGATGTAACTATACAATGTTCTAGAAATGGAAGGCTGTTATCGTCAAGAAATTTCTAGAATTTATCCAAAATTTCACTGTGAATTCTGTCATGAATAATTTTTAGTTTGAAAAATGTTTCCGTTCAGGTTTCGAAGAATAATAATAAGTTGTTTAGTTTCAATTCTCATTTTTTTTCTTTCATGAAATAATAATATATACGAGCAGAATGATAAAAAATTGTGACCGATTGGTAGTCAATTATTTCATATCAAATTAAAGATTATTGCCTACAGATTTCAAGTAAAGTAATTAAAAATTATGATGGACTGATTATCATTTATTAAAAATCAGTCGTATCAAATTAAAGGTTTTGAAGAGAGACTTCGAGAAGAATTGTGAAAAATTATGACTATTTGTCAAATGTTTTTCTTAAAAGTTGTTTGGTATCAAATTAAATGTATTGAAAAGATATGTCGAGTAGATGGGTCTAAAATTAGAACCGAATGATTGCCAATTATTTTTCCTAAAAATAATTAGAAACTTAGAAAGCTATCGTAATTGGTATCAAATTAAGTTTTTAAAGAAGATTTCAAGCAGCTTATTTAAAAATTATAATCGATTAATTGTCAATTGCTTTTCTTAAAGTCATTAGTAATCTTATCGTGTTTAGTAGCAAATTAATCATTTTGAAGATAGATGTTTAAGAGAGTGGGCAAAAATTGTAACCGATTGATAGTCAATTGTTTTTACATAAAAGTCGTTGGAAAATATAATTTTTCAGTTCTAATGAAAGGTTTCTGAGAGATGATCATTCTCTAATAATTAGTAAAAAGCAGTAATTTTGAAGAGTATACGTTAAGCCGTGAACAATATTGTAAAATGAGAAAATGATAATAAAATTTCTTCACTGATTGGATTTCCTGGCTTTTTATTTACTAATTACGTGTACATGACGACGTTTCGAACCTTGGTTTGGTTCATTTTCAAGTCGAATAAATTAATAAGTTTTCTTCTAAAATAGTTACATTATGGATGAAAAAAGTTTACAATGATAGCAGTCAAATGTTGGCTCAACCTTTGAATACCACGAATATTCGAATTATTCGAACACAAATTAAATTTGTAATTGTATAAAATAAATAAATAATAATTTAAAAATATAAAAATATTAATATTGTTTATAATTTTAAAACTAGTTAATAATTACTAAATTTATCATTATGATTTATGATTATGAATTATGAAATGATTGAAATGAAGTAAATAAGTAAACATGTACATAAAACAAAACTTGTTTTCTTTATCTATTACGTGGCAAATATTCCAAGTATAAAAGTGCCTATATTTTTATTAAGTTTTTATTTCGTGTTTTATAATAAATATGATTGTGGAGCTTCTTAGTTCCACATCTCTGCTACTAACAGAGAAATGGTTAAGCCCTGCCACCTCGACAAGGTGCTGCTCCACGTAGACAGGGACCCCAGGGACCCACCCACCCACTGTTGCAGTACTCTATCTAAACAAATGCTCACATACCGACAAAAGCACTGGGATTTTCCATCGACTAGTAATACGTTGTAATCTCATCACTAGGATTTCAACACAGCGACACTCCTACCAACCCGCCTGGCCTGGTGCATCAAAATCTTCACAACGTTCTTACAAAATAATCGTAATCAAAGGAAAATCCGGATAGGTATGCAATGCTATGCCGAATATTATGAATATGAATATGTGGACAAGTTGCTTTATTCAGGTTTAGTTCAGCCGTTTAGTTCAGCGTAAACTAAGCAGTTCATTTTAAACTGTAAACTGAATAGCTAAAGAAGAGTACAATGTATCTGAGGACATAAGAATTAATCACAATTGTTTTAAATGTAACGAAATATAAAGAGACGACTGAATATCTACTTACCACTTTACAACCAAAGCATATCTATCGGCGTTCCACGAGATTTTCATAAAGTCACTAAGATTTCAAATAATAGCTATTCAAAATCTTCGCAAAGTCTTTACAAAATATTCATAGTCAATGAAAACCCACTAACAATGAAAGATCACTGTCAATACTATTCACAGTATAAGCAATACGTAGTAAACATTGTTCAGTTCACTTCTAATCGGAAATGAGCAGCTTACAAGCAACTGGGTACTGAACAATTTAGAAATTTGAATTTTCACAGTGTTGTTACTACGGCTACGAAATAATTTAATACAATAATGAGACGAGACGCCATGGTAACAGATATTTCTGTTGTAAATATTGAGGACAATTGTGTAACACAAATTTCTAAGTAATTGGTATGATCCCCGGTCAATAATGGTCACTAAAAATTATGTTAGCAATTTTAAATCAGGAGAATGATTCTCTTCTAGTAGCAACAAGCTGTAGCGACTGGCTTAAGGTAGTTCTAGTGTGACGGTGGTGCCATCGGTTGTCGAGTGGCGAAACTGACGCTCGAAAAAAAAAAAATAAATATATCATCACGCCTTCTACCCATTACTGGGTGTGGCACTCTGCCGAAGCAGATCTCGGTAAGTGATATATTTTGCGCGTGAAGTTCGGTTACCAGCCGTCAAATCACGGCCTCCAAAGATGTTAGTGGTGGAGGAGCCACAGGGGCAGTTTTTGAAATTATGAAAATTGTTTGCCGCCTATGGGAATCGAACCAGGGTTCTCAGGTTCCACAGGCCGACTTCATACCACTGAGCTAGCCACCCCATAAAAAAAAACAAAATAAAAGAAATGTTTTATACCTATTATGATTTGAATATCATGAATTATTAATAGGTTGTTGGTCTAATGAATTTTCAAATACCGTGTGGTGTTGCCATTTTAAATTGGGATTCTTAATTTTTCTTTAAAAACAAGGTTTGCATGGCTATATATCCATTGCTAAACGATAAAAATCTTTCTTCTTTTGATACAGTATACGTGGATAATTATTGAACATCATATTAGTTTTTCAAATGAAACTGCAAATTTTGAGAGGTACACAAACCAAATATGTGGGATTCTGATTGACGATCGCCATAAGCCCCTTGTTCAACTCAACTTTACAAACGAATATATTTGTTCACAGACGATGAATGTGTTTCATATTTTAACAGGTTGCGTATGACTATCCCATGTTTACGTGAGCCGAGTTTCATTCAGATCTGCAAAAAAAAATTCACGCTAGAACTACCTTAATATCATTTATCGTGACCACCTTGCGGGATAAAATGTACTTATTGTGTGATTTCATTATTGGCGACTAGATATTTTTTAGCAACTTACTGCTAGTAACTGCTTTGACTCAGTTGCTAACTCAGTTGCTACGTGTCATATTCGTATATTTGTTGTGCCGTGTATTTGAAAAGTTTGGTTATTTTAAAATCGTACTTATAAAACATTAAAATAACATTATTTTGTCAACGGCCATAGCACAGTTCGTTAGAACTGATTCAAGCATGAGCGTCACGCTAGATGGCCTCCTATCTCAAATCTTTTCAAAATTTTGTGTACAGTTAGTGCTAGGTTTGTTCTAGTTTGTTCCAGATTCCTAAAGTTTGTTCTATTCATATACACATGTTATTAACAGTTGACTTGGGGAATCCAGCGTGACACTAAGAGAGCACCTACCTAATATATTCAGATTTTAAAAATATTTTTATATGAGGAATTAGTGCTAGGATTGTTCTGTTTAGGTACAAATTTTGAAAGTTTGTGCATTACATATACACTTGTTATTTTGTTTTATTTTTATTAGAAAATAAAATAAATGTATCATCACGCCTTCTACCTATTAAAGAGGATGATATTCTGCTGTAGCAGATCTTGGTAATATATTTTCGCGCGTGAAGAGCAGTTACCAGCCGTAAAATGACGACCCCCAAAGATTTTAATGGACTGGTTTAATTCCTAAAATGACCACGCCAGATTAAAAACAAGAAATTATTTTAGAGCGACATTGCTATGGTATTTAGAACACATTTGTAACAATCAGAAACAGTATTCTATGATAATAAATAGTTATATTGTCGAAAATTTAATTTTTGATGATTTAATAGTTCTATTTTTCTTTCGTAATAATTCATTTATATTATTTAAAACATATTTTATTATTTATGTAATTTTTATTTTATTTCATTTGTAACCAAATTATTGAAATAGAAGAATGTTTTTTTATCTATTTGAAAAACGGCGCTGTATTGAAAATCGCCTAGGGCGGTCCGAGCCCTTAAATCGGTCCTGTCTTGTACTAACTCATCATACTGAAAGAAGATTGTAGAATTTTTCTCAAGCTACATTCACTAATCGAAATTAGTTTTTGTTTTATGCTTTATGTTTTAGTGTGTTTTTAGGTGCCATTCACAAATAGTTTTGCTTTTGTCGATTTTAGTTAGTAGTGACATCTATCATAAATTTTAGAAGATCGGTAATACAGTAAATGCAACTGTCAGATGTGCGAAGTTACACATGCTGTCATATGTAGTTTGTTTACTTTCGTATTTTTTGGAACAGCAAGGTATATATTATCATAATTAGAAAGTAGGTATTCAAATCTTGTTTTTATTTTCATTCATTTTGACACTGGAATAAAAACAAACTTAGGTTATCGTCAATGCGAAGGATGATAGAAAGAGACAAGTATATATCACTACATCATTCTACGCTTCGTCCTATTGGTCTATTCCTAAGTATAAAACGTAAAACTAAAACATAAGTTTGGAGTTTGCAACCTTTTGTGTTAAAACCAAAACTAAATACAGATTTGTGAATGGCTGCATAAGGTAACATGTCTACAAGGTTATTAAAACTAAAATGGAAAACATAAAACAAAAACTAATTTCGATTTGTGAATGAAGCTTTAGTGTTACGCTGAATTCGCCAATTCAATTGTTCGTAGCAAGGAAATATGAAAATCACTAAATTCCAAAATTTATATTTGAATAGAACAACTTTTCATGTAAAAAGATTAACAATGTAAATTGACTACAGAAATTCTTCTAAGTGCCACGCTGGATGTATCACTTCAATTGTTTATAACAAATAAAAATGATGGGGTAGGTGGCTCTATGGCATCCAGTCGGCCTGTAGATTTAAGAACTCGGGTTCGATTTCCACAGCCGACAAACAATTTTCACCACATTAAAACTACTTCTGCGGCTCCCCGTCCATTAAAATCTGTGGAGGACGTGATTTGACGGCTGGTAATCGCACTTCACGCGCGAAAATATATTACCAAGATCTGCTACAGCAGCATATTATCCTCTGAGAAGGCGTGATGATACATTTATTTTATTTTTTAATAAAAATAAAACAATAACAAATGTATATGAATAGAACAAACTTTCCAAATTTGTACCTAAGCAGAACTAATCTAGCTCTAATTTCTCATATAATTATTTTTTTTTTAAATTAAATAGATTATGTATGTTCTCTCTTAGCGTCATGCTGGATTCCCCAATTCAATTGTTAATAACATTTGTATATGTACAGAACAAACTTTCAAAATGTGTATCTAAGTAGAACAAACCTAGCACTAACTCCTCATATAAAAATATTTTTAAAAACATACAATCCCATTACAGAGAAAAAAAATATAGGAAAAAGTGTAATATAATAAACTAACAACTTGTAAATAATCAATCATAAATTAAATACAGTAAAATATCACTTTCCTGTCTTGTTACATATATAATTATTTAATAGAGTCACCATCGATTGGAACGATTCACAAGTGGTTTACTGATTTTTGTTATGGTAGTATGACCACAAAGGACGTCGAACGTCTTGGTCGTCCAATTGAGGTTACAACGCCAGAAATCGTCGATAAAATCCATGGTATGATATTGGACGATCGGCGAGTTAAAGTGCACGAGCTTGCTGAGGCTATGAGCATCTCAACCGAATGGGTACGGAACATTTTGCATAAATTTTTGGATATAAGAAAGCTATCTGCCAGATGGGTGCCGCATTTGCTCTCTGTTGACAACAAGCGCAACCGCAGTTGCAATGGCAAAATTGCATGAATTGCGCTACGAATTGATTCTCCAGATTTGCCCCCCTGCGATTTTTATCTATTTCCAAACTTGAAGAAATGGCTCGGCGGAAAGAGATTTGGCTCCAACGATGAGGTCACCGCTGTGACAAACGCATATTTTGTAGGATTGCCAAAATCGTATTATTTGGAAGGAAACGAAAAATGTTAAAAACATTGGACGAAGTGTATCGAGCTACAAGGAGATTATGTTGACAAATAAAATATGTTTTGACCAAATAAATCATTTCTTGTTTCATTTTTCAGGGACTTTTCACCCTGCCGTTGTACATACGTCTATTTTTGTAAAATGGAAAAAGTATTTCGGACATACTCCAGCATCAAAATATAGATTAAAAACTTTTTTTTAATTTTCATTTCAGTTAAAACTAAATTAAAGGATACGTGCTATAACATTCACAACAAAATCGTGAATAGATTTATAGTATACAGAATAAAAATTGTTGGTGAAAAGAATATTTACACTGGAAAATAATATAGCAGTAAATTTATGACAATGTAAATCATATAGTTTTTGTTTTTAGATCATTTTAAACCTTGCATATTGAATAACATTTATTTTTTTCTCCATTAAATTATGGTTTCATGTTAATTTAATGTATTTTAATAACGTAATAGTCAAATAGTTTATATTTATTATAAAAAAACTAAAATAAAATTAGAAATTTGGTATTAAGGTAGTACTAGTGTGACGGTGGCGCCATCGGTTGTCGAGTGGCGAAATTGATGCTCAAAAAAATATAAAAATTGAATAAAATAAGTGTTTTATACCTATTATGGTTTGAATATCATGAATTGTTAACAGGTTGTTAGTCTAGTGAATTTTCAAATAATATATCACCGTGTGGTGTAAAAAAAAATTATATAAAATATATCATCACGCCTTCTACCCATTACTTGGTGTGGCACTCTGCCGAAGCAGATCTCGGTAAGTGATATATTTTGCGCGTGAAGTGCGATTACCAGTTGTCAAATTACGGCCCCCAAAGATGTTAGTGGTGGAGGAGCCACAGGGGTAGCTTTTGAAATTATGAAAATTGTTTGTCGCCTGTGGGAATCGAACCAGGGTTCTCAGGATCCACAGGCCGACTTCATACCACTGAGCTAGCCACCCCATACGTGTGGTGTTGCCATTATAAATTGGAATTCTTAATTTTTCGTTAAAAACAGGACTTTGCATGGCTATATATTCATTACTAAACGATAAAAAACTTTCTCCTTCTGATACAATATACATGGATATTTCTAGAACATCATACTAGTTTTTCAAATGAAACTGCAAAATTTTAGAGGTACATAAACCAAATATGTGCGATTCTGAGTGATGATCGCCATAAGCCCCGTGTATAAGAACTCAACTTTACAAGTGAATATATATGTTCACAGATGATGAATGTGTTTCATATTTTAAGAGGATGCGTATGACTATCCAATGTTTACGTGCGCCAAATTTCATTCAAATCTGCAAAACTTTTTTTCACGCCAGTACTACCTTAATCGTATGTCTTATACATGTTCTTGGCAGACTAATGGCGACAACCTTGATCATGTCTTTACCCTTTCTATTTGAGGTATCCTACCACCGGTGTCCGTAGCCTACCATCTATAGTGTTAAATTAAGGATGTGCCCAACATTTCGCTTGCAGACTCGGCTTTCAACCCTTTCTCAATGGCTTGTAGATGCACTTTGTTGAAGTTCACAAGTTCCCAGTTGGCGAGTTTCTTCTCTTCCACGTTTCATAAGTTCAGGTGGATAGAAGACGTGGGGAGCCCTTACGATCGCGAATTGTCAGATAGGACAACGCGGAGTTTGGGACGTCGATTTCTGAGTGTATTTATTGAGATATTCTGATTGTGCGATTATGCTGTTGATTTGTGTGAATAACCAATTTTCACTGAACTTAATTAAATATGATAATTGCTCTTAATTGTTGATGATGCTACATGGATTTCTCACTGAGTACGTTTCACTCATATCTATTTATTTCTTTACAGTCCATTGATTGACATAATTAAAACGACCCAGCTAGAAATAGGACTACGAGATATAATTTTTTATTGTAAAAAGGGTTTAGGTAATAAGTAGTTGTTTTCAGTAATCTCTCAATTATTAATCCATCTCTCTGTAATAAATTATTATACATCAATTATTAATTTATTATTTATCTCGGCATCGCCAATTCTTTTCCCTAAATGCATGAAATAGTATTTTATTTTTGAAACTAACAATATCTAGTAGATAAAAAGATAAGAAACATATGATAACATTCGTAACATGATAAAAATTATTTATAAATTTTCGAATTCCGTTTACTGTGTCACAGTGAGTGATATCAACTTGATGCATTTAACAATTCAAAGTGAACAATCGCTAAAAATATCCTTTTCAAATAGATGCACATATGTTAATTAATACGTGTAAACTGAAAATATATATTTTTATCATTCATTTTTAGACCTCTAAACTACTCACAAATCTATTGGATTGAATTAATCAAATAAAAAATATATATATTTCTACAATTGATACCTATACTTTCCATATAATTTACATAATTTTTCTCGGATGAGGTGTTACAAGAAATTGAAATAAACATATGGTGTTGGAGCCCAATTCTTCCCTGGAGCAACAAGTTGTTAGGTATGTACTTTTTGCACTAAACAAATAAATACATGTCAGTTGGTTTTTTAATTATGTAATTCTTTAAACCAACAACAAACGAAATCAATTGTAGTTTTCTTGAGATTAAAATGTAATTGATCACAAACAAATTGACATTGGAACAGATCAATCGACAATAAATAAAACGTAAAGCACTGTGTTCGAATGGAGATTGCTTTTTGTTCGTACTTTTGATGTAAAATGAACAAATCTAAGAATATCTCTAAAAGATATCTAATATTAGAAAACAGTATGACTTATAATAATTTAGTACTTATTTATTTTACTGTTAATAATTTAAAAGCAACAGAAGACATGTTTTCACCATTTTAAAGAGAGTTCATATAAATAAATTCTATCAAAATTTTGTTGTTTCTAACGCTACCTAGGTTACTAACTAGTAGAGAGCAGGTTATATCATTAGGCGTATTCCATTTGCCATTTGGATCAGATCTAACTTATTTTTATTGAACCAGACCACTTATTTATTTCGCTGGATTACTTTGCTCACTTTATTTCCAATACTAGAATTACTGATTCTAATTTACTTTGAAGTAATTCGCCTCAATAAGTGCATCAGTTTGCTTAATTTATTTTATTTAGTCATGGATCGAATTTATCCGAAATGATTTAATTGACTTAAATGGCAAATGGAATACAGCTATTAAACGTCATTATGTATTTGTAAAGCAGGATAGCAGGATGGAAAATACGCATAGTTCCGTTTTCCCAATTCACAAATGGAATACTGCTTTATTTGATTTTGTGCATAATGGTAATTTATTAACAGATTCATTTCAAAATTAAATTAATTGAAATTATAAACTTAAAATTTGAGTAATTTGCATATTTAAATTTTTTGAAACATATTTATCAATTTGATGCATATGTTTATCAATCGTACATATAATTGCATATTTTAGATATTTTTTAAAATATCTACTTTATTATACTACAGAGTAATCAAAAGTAATTGTTAATACTAACAATTATTCCACAGTTAACACAATGCCAGGTAAAAGTGGAAATACTGTTTAACATATATATATATATATATATATATATATATATATATATATATATATATATATATATATATATATATATAATGTTTGTTTGTTGTTATGCGTACATCCGCCATTTTGAAAAGCTATCTGAAAAGTACTGCACTGATTCGACTGAGAACCAATCTTATTATATAGGTATAATAAAGCTTCAGTCCTATGCCATTCGAATTCAAACGTTTGCAGTTCCCGGTACGACTCGCATTTGCAATGATCATCAACAAAGCACAGGGACAATCGCTACATGTTAATTGTGTGGACTAAATTTAGAAAATCCGTGCTTCTCACATGGACTGCTGTATGTGGCATGCTCACGCGTCGGAAAACCTTCTGATTTATTCGTGTACGTCCTAAAGCAAAAAAACTAGAAAATTTGTGTATCCAAAAGCACTTCAATAAAAAGAATTAAACATTTTCTTTCTTTGAGTTGCAATGCAACGCATGACGGATACTCGCATTAAATTGTAGACCCCGCGAATAAAGTCGCGGGTAATAGCTAGTCATTTTTATAAAAATACAAATGGATTATGTACGGAGTCTGACAGCTAATAACATTTTAAGTGATAGAATTACATTGGTTTATTACTCTGTCAGTAATGTTAAGAAATAAAAGGATGTAGGTAAGGGAAACAATGATTTTATTTGTGGATTTAAGTATACTCAAATTTAAATTTTCAAATGTAACACTTACTTTTGATCAGTCTGTATATTTGACATAAAACTAACAAACAAAAACGACTGACATTTAAATTCATAGATATAAATATTATCGATAAGTCATTGATTATTTGATTATAATTTTACTTAATGATAATGAAATCATACCTTTATTTGTATTTAGATTTATTTTATTAATAAATGAAATATAAGAGAATTTGGATATTTTTGATATTTTAAAATATTACAATATACGAACATATTAAACTAATTACAAAGATAATATCCATATTAAATTAAAGACGAACGAAACAAAATTATAATAAATACTCGAAAACTTCAATACATTTTTATATTCTTCATATAAAATTTGTTTGTACGGAATAGAGCAGACGTGTATCAGGCGAAATGATTGAAAATGTTTCATGAGTTATGTTTTTCCTATTTCCACGCATAGTTGGAATTTTCGTATAAAATTCTGTATATATATATATCAAAATCTGTATATATATATATATACAGATTTTGATATTAAATACTTAATGAAATATTAATTATAAAGAGAAAAATTGGGATACCACCAGGATTTGAATCCAGGACCTTATGAACTCCAGATATATACTTGGTGTTAATAAATTTAGTATAATTTTTAGAGCAAAGAATTGAGAAGTGTTTATTTAGTTTGTATCTTTACTAAATCCGCCCTTTTAGAAGTTTGCACGAGGCTGTGTTTGCAGGAAACCAAGCGGGAAAAAGCAATACAAAACTGTACTTTGTTGTTTCCACAACTTTAAAATTATATTAAAAAATTATGAATAGAAAATAATAATAAAAAAATTAATATACATTTTATATCAATTAATAAATCACCGCGCATTATTAATGTACAAGGCGAGCGTTTTTCCTCTTACCCATCGTTAAGAACTAATCTCTTTGATTATTAAAAAGGTTTTGTTCCACTCAAAAATTTGTAAATTTAAACCTTGAGTGACCTAGATAAAAAGGAATTAAGTATAATATTCGATAAAGTACTTCCACTTGCACCTTTTGTCTACAACTGTGCGATTCATTTTGAATTAGATAAGTACTTTATTATCGCACTCAAAATGATAGTTACCATGGTTTCACTACAAAATTTTAAATGTCAAATAATTATGAAAAATAACAAGTCAAAATTTATTTTTTTTTATTTTAATTTATTTCGCGGCCGTAGATAAAAAAATTACGATATATGTGTGATAATGCATCATTAAAGATAGTTGTGTGATTACACAACTCGGCCGTCGCTTCGTTGAGCAAATGTCACACGCGTATCTTAATGATACTCTTATCCCACTTATATCGTAAATAACTACTTCCTACAACTGTGCAATTTCTTTGTTATTACGTAACTATTATTGCCTTGGCTACGGGTGGAAAGCAGACAAATGCAAACCAAGTACGTTTCTGTAAGCGAAGAAGCCCTAGGGCCGAAAGTAATTTGTGTTTTACGCAACCGTCAACAGAAAATTTAATTGAGAGCGATTTAAATTTCGTGTCGAGCGCGGAAATTAATATTTTAGTCACAGACCATACAAAAGTTGCGTTATTTTGCTCGCTTATGGAAGAAGAAAGTACGCGAGCAAACAAACGGTAAATATGCAATGGTATATTTTCACGTTTAAAAACATAACCTTAAACTGCAGTATACCTAATCTGTACATATCACATTGAGCAGACAAGAACTCAAATATATCATTATTAAATATGATAATTAATAAAAAGAACCAAACAAAGTAAAATATATCGATAAATAGTTTTATTTAAAGAGTAAGTGAAATACATAATATTTATTGTTTATGTATATTGTTAACACATTTGCTTATATTGACATAATGTGAAGTGGAAACTTTTGCACTGTCTAAAGACAATAATTTCGGAGGTTTTAGAAGTACCAGCAGCAGGTTGATTGTCATTATCAAGAATAGATCAAACATAGCTTGATCTGGGGCTTCAATTATCTTTGGAAGTGTATATGATAAAGAAGAATCACTTAGTGTAGTATTTCAATCTAAACGATTTTGAAAAAATTATCTTGAAATTAGTGAAATATTTTTAAATAACGTAGAACAATGTACAAGCAATCAACAAACAAACCATAGCAACGCCGTAGAACATCGTTCTCGTGTAATATCATTAAAATTTTATAAATTGTGATAATATTTTAGTGATTTTCTAATATGTTGCTTATAACTATTATGAAAATTAATTTTAGTTTGAATCTTTTCTACGACACTAGCGAAAATATGAACGCGAGTAACATTATTATTCCTAATTCATTTACTTTTTGTTATACAAGAAACACAATGGTCATATTTTCTTTTGGCCTTATTAACGGTTTTAGAACAAAAATGTAATTTAAAAAGATGTGCAGAATTAAAAACTCCTTCCAAAGAGCTCAAATTTATTGATATAATATGTACGTTGAGGATAGACTTTTTTATTGATAGGTCTGTAAACAAATAACTTTTTTCAAGGAACAAGAGATTTAAACAATCTGAAAATATGTAAATTATGATGTTTTTTAAAATTTATTTTTTTATTTCTGTTTTGGCCTATATTACATTTGAAGACAAAATTTAATAAAAAAGATTAACTATTTACGCTTGCTTTTTCTAACTATTTTTGTTCAATTTAATGCTTTTTTTTGGCGTAGAGTTTTCATTTTAACTGTAAAAATGTAACATGTAAAAAAACATAGTTAGCATAATTGTATTTCATTTGAAAAACAGAAAGAAAATTAAATAATAATAAATAATTAAATTTCAAATACGCGACTTTGCAAGTTAAAAAACAAAAATAACATTGTCTAATTGAGAATTAAATCAACTTAGTGTTTGCGTTTGATTGCCATATGTGTATTTATAATTTCATTTATACCAAACAGGAATAAAGATAGTTTTCATATCTTTACTTTAATGGTCTTAGAACACAATGCGTTACATGCTATTTATCACAATATTGTTATTTATTTATTAGAAGATTAGATAAATAGATATATAATATATTTATTTCTAATTGAATTGACTGTTATTATTGTTTCTTTTAGATATAAATCGATATCTAATATTTATGATGGCTAATGTCCAAGTAACTAATAATAACAACTCAATTGGAGTTCAAAATAATGCCGGCAGAGATATTAACATATACCATCACCCCGAAACTTTACCTGCGAACGAAATTAAACCAATTAAGTTTCACTTCCCAAAACCAATCGCTTCATTCAGGGGACGTGATGATGAGTTAAAACAACTTACAGAATGGTTTTTTACAAATAATAAAAAGATGGTTGTTATATGCGGTTGTGCCGGCTACGGCAAAACTGAACTGTCTAAACAGTTCGTAAGTCGGTGCAAAGACGATAAGAAAATTACACATATTCTGTGGATGGAGGCGGAAACTCCAATAAAGCTGCTGCAATCATTCAGACATCTATCAAAGAAGTTGAAGTTCCCTGTGGATGATGTGGATGATCAATCTGTGGTGGAACAGATCTACGAATATTTCGAATCAAGTTCATATATAATTGTCTTTGATAACGCGCTGAACAGAAAAGAAATCCTGCAGTTCGAGCCACCAGAGGGAGGTTTATGTCTCGTAACATCCCACGTAGAGGACTGGGGCGACGACGTATCGTCCTTGAAGCTTTCTAGATTGTCGCTAGACGCCGCGACGGACGTATTTCGCGCTGTGCTCGGGAAAAACTTCCTGGAGCAAGATGCGAAACTGTACCGCACTCTCGCTGATACCGTAAGCTGCATGCCCCTGGCTCTGCAAATCGCTGCTGCTTACGTGCGCCAGGAGATACAAAACTTAAAATACGAATTCAATCTTTCCAAGCATATTCAATATATTCAAAACTCATCCGAAAAGTTTATTAACAACCGCTTTCCAGATTTTTTCCCAAATACTTATGACAAATCAGTATTCCAAGCCATTCAGATATCATTATGTAAAATCCAAAGAATTAAAACAGATATTTCAAAATTAGCATGTCATGTCCTGCACGTTTGTGCATATTTGTCTCCAGAAGAAATACGGCATTCTGATTTATTAAACATATCTTGTCTAAAAGAGTTATTAACAAAAAGTGAAAGTTCTGACGATGACATAAATAGAGCATGTACACTTCTTAGTAATTACTCTTTAATTTCAAGTATAAACAAAAAGATATCGATACACAGACTGATTCAGGAAACAATCATTCAACAGAAACTTAAAAAGAACATTCATTATTATGCGTCATGTCTGGAACTTATGTTATTAAACAATGATATTGCTAGTCGACATCGCTATTTCATATTACAGTATCCAGAAAAACGTTTAAAAATGTTTAAATTTTTTTTTTCAAAGCATAAATCAGACATTATTTCCACACCTATATTTTTTTATCATCTTATTGCAACAAATTGTAAATTATATTTGCGTGCAATATTTGATAAGCTTGGATCCAGAGTTAAGGATGTAATCAACATATACTACATGTTGCATCAGTCGGTGATCCATGGTCAACACGATATTCTCGAGTTTCTTTTGAAGCGTGGCGCTGATGTTTCGAACGGTAACGGTGTCCTCTTCCTCGCTGCAGAAAATTTAGATCTACGCGCTGTACAAATATTAATATCACACAAATCTGATGTCAATGAAGTTGATGAAAAGGGACAGACAGTTTTACATGTAGTAATCCTAGCAACAGGTCAACCAGAGCACATTAGAAAATCCGAAGAGGCTTGCGAGATGTTGCGGTTTTTGGCGAAGTGTGGCGCTCGTACAGATGCTGTGCAATTTCGTGGCGACACACTGTTACATACGGCTGCATTCGCTCACAGCGCAGAGCTCATCCACTTTCTCGTCCAAGAGTTCAACCAGAATGTCAATGCCAGGGATCTTGAGGAAAGAACACCTTTATATTATGTTAGCGACGATTGGAGAACAGAAAACAAAGAGAGAAGGCTGCGGACGACAAAGTATTTGTTGAAGCTTGGTGCAGAGATCAACATTAAAGATGACATCGGTTTGACACCTGCAAAACATGCGCGTGACGAGAAACACGAATATTTGGCACAATATTTAGATAACCCTTCAAAAAATTATGAACTTATTGTTAATCAGGTATGTAAGGTGAATTAGATAATAGAAATAATGAAAAATTAACTCTTTCTTTGCACATTTGTTAGTTCATATTAACTTTATTGTTTAATTAAAAAAATTCAAGCAATATCTATAAAAAATTCAAGTGTTTATTTAAACTTTTATACATTATATCACGCATTATTTTATTTTTATCTATCGCGCAATTATTATTTTTAAATTGACAAATATTTACTTGTCACTGGTTAGGTATTAAAAACTAAAAAACTAAATTTTTTTAAAATTTTATATCAATATCCTTTTTGATATGCAACAGCTTAAAAATTATTTGAGAAAGAAAAAATTTACCAAAATTTGTTTTTTGTCATTAAGAAAATAAGGACATACAGAGTGTTTATTTTTTTATGGACCATAGGAAATAAAATGGTAAAATTTTCCTATAACTCTAATGAGCTCCTGAACCAATTTTTTTTTATTTTTTTTTATGAAACTACATGGCAAACTATAACGATCAGTAAAAATGCTGGTTGAAAATTCTTTATATTACAAGAGATATGATTTTTTGAAGTTTTGTGTTGAGGTTGTTGGGACGTCCCAAGTTCGTTTCAGTTGTACTTAACTTGTTTCAGTCAAAGAGTGCAAAAAATATACGATTGAATTCTTGAAAAATTATCTTACTATGTTAAGAATCATATTTTATAAAAGTTCAAGCCCAAGAAAACGGAATTAAATTATAATAATAAATATACAATGTACATACCAGCAAACGACGAATAGTTTGAAAAACCAGTGCTAAGATGTCATAGTTAGTTACGTTCTACTCCGCATATGTCTCTAATTTACCGCGCGAAAATACTTATGACCAATGAGAACCTTCCGGACTTGTGATTTTTAATCGGTTATATCTCTGATTATTATTATATTATTTTTATAAATTTTTCCACTAAAAGCTATTATTTAATACATATTTTATGTTTTTATCCTTCATTCTTGTTATTTTCTGCTCTATTAATTTTAAAACACAAGTGTAAATACAAAAAAATTTTAGAATTAAAAACTGCATCAAATGAGCCTAAATTTATTCACATCATAATTCCCTGTGATGAGATAGTTGTAAAACAAAATTTCCGTCTTTAGGTTGTTTACAGAACGCCATGGAAAACAAAACATACAATTCAAACAGTCTTATAGTTTGAATTTGATAGATAAACGTTATTTTCTTTTTATTTTGATTTGAAAATCAGGGAATGCATCCATCATTACTGATAAATTATTTAGGGCCAAATTCATAGTCGTCACTCACTCTCAAAGTCGAAGTAACTAAGGCAACTAACTCAAAAATTTGCACAATTTGAGTTAGTTGCCTTAGTTACTTCGATTTTAAGTGTGAGTTGAGAATGAGGTTAGGGTGAGTCACGACTATGAATTTGGCCCTTAATGTAATAATTAAATCTTTATGACAGATGTTATCTGTCAAACTCCAACAATAGAACATATTCGTTTTATTTTTCATGACACTCTTTAAATAACTAAAAATTATAACTTTTATTTTGCTTTCCTATCGTGAACAAAATACATGTATCCAAGAATTTTGGACTTATTAGATACAGTTTTTAATTCTGAACATTTTTTGTATTTACACTTTTGTTCTAAAATGAATAGGGCAGATATTACACCTATAGCCCAAAAAAAAAATAGACACACAGTACACGTTGCCTACTACTTTTTCATATAATATAGTAAAATTTACTTATTAATTTTTTTTAAGCAAGAACACGTATTTAATTTTATCTCTTAATGCAAAAATATTCAATTGTAACCAACTTTATGGCTTTTACATATTTAAAATTAGCAATAATAATTAATTGAAATCTGTTCTGTATAATAAACGAGCGTAATTCAAATTTGATGTTTTGAGAATGTTTTTTTTGGAATCTTGTAGTAAATCGAATGTTTATTTAAAGGTTTTCTCTGTCAACGCATCCATCATTCTTCGTAGGTAATCTTAACTTAAAGTACGTTTTTGTATAGTTTTTATTTTTTTAAATTATGGCCATCACATATAAAACAAGTAAAAAGGAGCTACGAATGCGATAGTTATGAATTTGAAAAAAATCCTATATATAGTCATGCTGATGATGGCTGCATTGGCAGCCGAAACGTCCAAATAAATGTATAAACGTTCGATTTATTACGAGATATTATAAATTAATTATTTTGTGATTCTAGAATTCAGATTCCATTGATAGATTAAGAACTCTCGTAATCACTGGAAAAGTGTCATGTATAAAACAAAAATTAGATAAATTTGGTAAATGTGCGGCCGACAAGATAAATAAATATAACTTATTACATGATGCAGCGGAAAATGGTAAACGTGAGGTACTCGAGCTTCTTCTGCAATATGGTGCAAATGTTAATAGTAGAAACGATAGAAATCTCACCGCACTCCACAAAGCGACCGTATCCCTACAGCTACTCATTATCATGATTCTAGTAAAATATGGAGCCGATATTAATGCAAATGAAGAAGAAGACAGATCAGTTTTGCATGATTTTATTATCGCATCTGTTAAACTATGTAGTCTAGGACTACAAATCAAGGCGAGTAAGATGTTGAGGTGGATGGTAAAACAGGGAGCGCGCACCGATACTATATCGAATGGAGGCTACACATTACTCCATCTGGCAGCCTTTGTTCTACACACAGACCTCATCGACTGTCTAATTCACGATCTTCATCAAGATGTTCAAGCTGTGGACGAATGGAAAGAAACTCCTCTCTTTGCTGTTAGTCGTGGACTGGAATGTTTTAAAAAAAAGGAGGAGCAAGGCATAATTACGGCAAAGTTTTTGCTGAAGCATGGAGCGAAACTTGACGTAGTTGGCCAAAAAGGTTTAACACCCGCACAAGACGCGCGTGATCGGGGACATAAAATCTTAGCAGTATACTTAGAAAACTCTGAAGCACAGCAAGTATGTAATAAATTGTAAATGTTATTCAACAAAAATTCAAACATTATACTCTTATCTGTAATATTCATTTGATTGTCGATTAAAAAATTTAATAAAACTATTACTAGAGATAAAACTAAATAGTATGATTTCATTAGTAAATAAGAATTATTTTCAAAATACTAGTAAATGTGTAATTTTTGTACTTTCAGATTAAAATTTTGAAAACTCTTGTGGCTACAGGAGACACCGCACACTTAACTGAAAAGTTGAATGAGTTTCAACATGTTGCACAAACTATCAACAAATCTTGCTTATTACATCTAGCGGCGGAACATTGGCAACACGGTGTGCTAGAACTCCTGCTGGCGCGCGGTGCGAACATCAACCACAGGAACGACAGAAACATCACACCTCTCCACATAGCGGCCCGTCGTGCAGACCTGAAAGCTGTAAAGTTGCTGGTGACTTATGAAGCTAATGTCTACGCAACTAACAACCAGGGCGGGACGGTGCTGCATGCGCTGGCGCTGTCAGGTCGTGGCAAAGCAGCGTGTGCTGTACTGCGGTGGTTGGCACAGCATCATGCAGACACGAGCGCCGTGACACGGCTCGGCGTGTCACTGCTCCACGTGGCGGCTGCGGCTCTAGACCCGGACCTCGTGCGTGAACTTATCTGCAACTTCCAGCACGACGTCCATGTCATGGACGCGGTCGGACAGACGCCTCTTTTCTACGTCAGTCGCGGCCTGAACGCCTGGTTAACTGACGAAAAGCAAGCTGTAAGTACAGCAAACTGTCTATTAGAACTTGGCGCACTTCGAGATGTTGTAGACGCAGACGGTTTTATGCCGGCGCAAAACGCACGTGTTTGGGGATTCCAGGATTTAGCAATGACCTTAGATGAAGGGCACGGATCGATACTTAAACATTTGGCATCGCATATTTTCCGCAAGCCTATGTTTCTAAATTAGTTTAAACGTAAATATACAAAAAACTAACTTGTCAACTATTTTTATTTGAAGTATTTTTTTTTCTAACATTAATAGGAGTATTCCATTTCTATCAAATTTAGCTACACTTACTAAACCCTAATCAGTTATTTATTTGAATGTATTACTTCACTTATTTTATTCCCAGTATGAGCTTTTGTTTCGTTCAGTTCTCTTGGTCATAAATGTGTCTGATTTAGAGATCCAAGTGGCAAATATAAAACACCGAAAAATATACGAAGACAAATGTATGTAAGTATATAATAAATAACAATTTAATTTATATGTTGAAATTTTTTTCAATTAGACAATAAGAATATGGTCCGCTTAACTTTGTTTCTATTTATAAAGTTTTAGGACAGCATTATACAGGTGTTTGTAATATTAAAACCAAGTAATCTTTTAGAACAATTTTGGTTTGCGTTTCATATTGTAAGTATTAGTATTTTTATACGAGCCCTAACAGTTATATGTTCGGACACTTATAATTTCTATTTAAATATTTCTTTAGTATCCCGTTACTCGATAAATGTATGTTTCATTAATTTTTTAACTTCGATTTTGGATTTAACCCTAATTTGGCTAATATATGATAATAAAATGAAATTAAAATTATAATTTTATTAGGTTTTAACATTTATTTAAACTAAACGCATTTGATAATTAAATGTTCGGACAAAACTGTGGATATTTTCTATATGCCTGAATAAAATTGTAGGTAGCGTTGAATTATTTTTTTTTTAATTCGAATACAATTACGGCGCATCTATAACTGTATTCCATTTGCCACTTAATTCACTTAAATCAGTTCAGATAAATTAGACAATATGACTAAATGAGTTGAATTAAGCAAACTAATGCATTTATTGGGGTGAATTACTTCAAAGTAAATTATAATCAGTAATTCTAGTACTGTAAATAAAATCAGCGAAGTAATCAAAGCGAAATAAATAAGTGATCTGATTCAGTAAATGTAAGTTAGATCTGATCCAAATGGCAAATGGAATAAACCTTATGTTTTCATATTTTGACAGATTGTTAATTTTATATGCATATGTCGTTTTAAAATGGTGGTGTTGCAACCCCACAGAAAATGAGAGAATTAGTTATAAGAATGTTTACGATGGAAACAAATAAATGTAATTGCTAAAAGACATAAAAATGTCAAAATCGACAGTTTTTGACATCATTAAGTCGTATGGTGAAAACGGTACCATCGATACAGAGGGGAAAAATCCAGAACGTCCGACTTTAATATCAAATCGACAAAGAAGAGAACTAGTAAAAACAGAAGAGCTACTGTTGGGGAAATAACGATAATAGTGGAATGAAGCTGGGCGATCTATATTTTCCTGAGAAACATGTAGAAAGTGGATTTATAAAAGTGGTCTTAGTTTTTATAAGATAATCATACAATACTAATTTTTTCAGTATTTTATAGGAACAGAAATTCTACATTTTTAGGTAAAAGTAAAACCTTTGTTGAATGAACGGCAGAATAAAAGCGCTTAGTTGTTGTAAAGGAGCGAAAGGCATATATACAAGAACAGTGGAATTTTATTATTTTCAGCGACGAATCCAAATTTGATTTAAATGTAGGTGATAATAGAAAACGTGATTCGCAGGCAAAATGAAACGTTTCATAAGGATTGCTTGAAACGTCCTGTTAAGTTTCCTGCTAAGTTATGATTCGGGGCTGTAAGTCCGCAAGAGGTGTAGGAAGTTTACAGTTTGTTAATAGTATGATCAACGCAGTTAAATATCAAGAGATATTGGAAAATAATTTAAAGCCTAGTGTAGAAAAATTTTATCCTGGGAAAACAATTTATTTTTCAACAGGATGGCGCCACCTGTCACTTGGCCAAAAGCACTCAAAACTGGTTCGAAAAGAATCATATAATCGTACTGGATTGGCTATCCAGCAGTCCTGACTTAAATAGTATTGAATGTCTTTGGTAAAATGAAACAAAAATTAGAAACAATCCACAGAGTACTCTGGAACGTTCGAAGACCAAAATTTTAAAAAAATATGGGACTAACAGTAGAATAGTGTCAGATCCTATTATAATCAATGCCTAAAAAAATTGATGCGGTAATTAAAGCAAAAGGGGATGTAACGCCATACTAAATATATAAATGATTTCTATTTATTTTTAAATATTAATTTGTCCGAATCTTTAATTGTCAACAGATTAGTTAAAATAAATATTTAGACAAGAAAACTTTTTTTTATTATTCTACTATATCATAACATAGTTGCTAGAATTGGGTTAAATCTAGAATCGAAGTCAAAAAATTAATAAAAAAATATATTTAGCGAGCAACGATATAATAAAGAAATATTTTGATAGAAATAATGAACTGTCCGGACATATAGTTGCCAGGACTCGTAATGTTATAAATTATTATTGAATTAAGGTCTCTTAAATATATACTCGAATCTACTCATTTTTAAATTACGGGTTATTAAAGAAAATCCAGAGTTGTTCACGGAGAGAAAGTTTTAAATGCAGGACACGTTATTATTGTGACATTTTAAATACAGGCACCGATTCAGATTTTACAGTTTATGTTTGCATTCGCTGTCACACAAAATTGAGGAAGTGTTTAAAATCATAAACAACTTATATACTGTATTTCTGCAATTTTATTTCAGTGTACCAGGTGTTTACGTTATCAATTTTTTTAAGATTTAGTCATACCAGTGTGATTTTGTTTAGGGTGACCACCCGTCCTACTTTGGGAGGACATGTCCTACAATTAAACCTTTTGTCCTACGTCCTACCGCCTAACGAAAATATCCTACTGTCACAGATAACTGGTTTCAATGTTTTTTTGTGTGATTGTTTTGTTTTGTTTTTGTAGGTAATTATTTATATAAATTATACTCTATTTGTGATAACTTTGTAATAAAATTTTTAAAAATACACATCATTGTTTTCGTTTATTCCAATGAATACCATTTTATAATAGGTAAGAAAAATATCTACATTCGAGTGACAGTAAACAAGTAGCAAACACGTGTATACTTAACGCTGTGAATAATTTTACCCAAATGTGTCAAATTGAACCCAAGTACTAGATGAAGACAACACTAACACAAGGTAGAGCTCAAAATCATTTACTTAAATCAACACATCCTAGACGTACCCTACAAATACCCTCTTCCTAAAATCATAAAATAGGACAAATACTAATACAACTAAAGCCATCTATTAAGGACTAGAATAACTACGCGAATAAAAACACCGCTGACTACAGCGATGTTGCAAACCAAACTAAACCAAACCTACATAAACCAAACTAAACATGGCAGCAACAACATCTAAATCTCAGCCAAATGTAAACAATATCAAAGACGCAAACCAAAAACAGACATTCGCTAACATGGCCCAGCTACAATAACTTATCCAAACAAAGAACAAGCCATTGTAATGAATTCAATAAATGAACTAAAAATAAAAGACTACATAATGGCCATTGGCCGCATCACAGGCCCCAAAAACATTCTATTCGCGTCCAGAATGTCAAACAAGAGAGTCTGTATTTATGTACAAACAAAAGAAATAGTCGACAACAAAACAATGAAATCAACGTTCGAAGACTAATGACCCCAGCAAAAAGACTAATATTGTCTAATGTATGCCCCTTAATCCCGCATAACGTTATTGAGAAACACCTAATACAAAACGGAATGAAACTAGTATCCCCCATCAACTTCCTGCGAGTTGGAATGCAGGACACTGAATACGCACATGTTTTAAGTTTCAGATGGCAAGTTTACATTTCACCTGATAATATGCAAAATATACCAGAGAATATATTAATCAACTACGAAGAAACAGACTATAGAATATTTATCACAGAAGACAATATAACATGTTTTATCTGCAAAAAACAAGGTCACAGCAGCAACCAATGCGAGAACACAGAAATGACACCCCTAAACATAAAACAAACTAAACGAACAGCATCTCACATAACATCAGACACAGAAAACACCCAAGAAAACACAACACAAGACAAAATCCTCGACAAAAACCAAAACCCAACCACCGAAAACACCAATCCACCAGAACATGCAACAAATAACAACAAAAAAATGATCAAACCAACAAAGAAAAAAGCCAGAACTTCAAGCCCAGGAGAAGACATCTCACCAGACCCATTAGACGTAATACTCGAACCAATCAAAACAAAAATAGAAACTAACACGGAAAAGTATGTACTAACATACGAAAACTTTAAAGAATTCCTAGAAAACACACATGGGAACCCAGATCCACTATCAATTGCGAGAGACTATACAACAGACATACCCAGACTAATAGAAATGATGCATGAACTATACCCAAACCTCATAGAAAGACCAATGAAAACTAGATTCTCTAAAATAATAAACAAAATAAAAAAACAACTGAAAACAGAACTAGACTCAGCAATGTTCTCAAGCCAAGAATCACTCATATTTGCATCAAGTAGAGAATCAATAGCATAATGATCCTGCAGTGGAACTGCAACGGCTACTACGCCCACCTGGGAGAAATACAAAAACTCATAGCAGAACAAAATCCACAAATACTATGCATTCAAGAAACTCGACTTAAAAATACACAAAACGTCACACTAAAATATTACACAATATCTAGAAAAGACCGAAACAACCCAATCAATGCAAGCGGCGGGGTAGCAATTTTCACCAAAAACGAAATGTACGCAAAAGAAATAAACATCACTACAATACTAGAAGCTGTAGCAGTCCAAATAATCACACCAATAAAAACAACAGTATGCTGTATATACCTTCCACCAAACCTGAACATAGAGGAACAAGAAATAAAAAGACTAATAAATCAATTACCAAAACCTTATATAATAGCAGGAGACTTTAATGGACATAACTATATATGGGGCTCAAACAACACCGATAGACGAGGTAAAATGATCGAGAAGATCATAAATGACAACGACCTCATAATATTAAACGATGGAACAAGCACACATTTCCATACTCAAACTGGTAACTTCTCCTCAATAGACCTTACAATTTGCGAGCCACAAATTGCACACAACTTCGCATGGGAGGTACTGCAATGTACATACAATAGCGACCACTTCCCAATCAAAATATCTACACACACAGAAACCAAAGTAGAATCCATCATATGCAAAATGGAAACTGGAAAACGCAGACTGGAAACTATACGCTGCATTAGCAAAAACCAACAATGATATCTCAAAGGATGATGATATAAACAAAATAGTAGATGACTTCACACAAAACATAACAAACGCAGCAAATAACGCCATTGGAAACAAAAATATAACAACAAGGAAAAAAACTGTGCCTTGGTGGAACAAAAAATGTGAACAAGCAATAAAACAAAATAAAAAAGCGTTATACAACTACAGGAAAAACAAAACACAAGAGAAATTAATAAACCTAAAACGAACACAAGCACTCCTAAGAAGAACAATACTACAAAGTAAGAAAAACTCTTGGGAAAACTATGTCGCAACAATTACAACCAACACAACACCACAAGCAGTCTGGGACAAAATAGGAAGAATAAGAGGAGGCAAAACAATACAGCGTACCACAATGTTAAAAACAAACTCAAAAAACATAACCAGCCCCCAAGAAATCGCAAACGAAATTGCTAAAGTATTTGAGCAAAATTCAGCTGACTCGTGCTACTCCCAAGAGTTTCTACACAGAAAACGAAGAGATAGAAATCGAAGACGAAAGCAATACAAACTTATCAATAAATCAACCATTCACATATAGCGAATTACAGTATGCCCTACAAAATATTAAAGGGAAAAGCAGCCCAGGACCCGACGGCATACCATACCAAATGATAGAAAAACTACCTAAAGAAAGTCTACACCACCTCCTAAAAATCTACAATACCATATGGGAACATAATAAATACCCAGAAACATGGAGAAAAGTCTTTACTATACCCATCCTGAAACCAAACAAAGACAAAACAAATCCAGAAAACTACAGACCAATATCATTAGCCAACTGCATGAGTAAATTACTACAAAAAATGGTAAACCGAAGGCTGACCTGGTTCTTGGAGTCAAATAATATACTAAACAACGAACAATGTGGCTTTAGAGAAGGCCGTTCCACCATTGACCAAATAATTGCACTAGAAACAGAAATACAAAGCTCTTTCAAACATAAACAACATCTAATAGCAATATTCTTAGACATACAGAAGGCATATGATTCTACATGGAAACACTACATCCTGCAATCTCTAAATGAGCACAAACTTACTGGACACATAATTAAATACATAACAAACTTCTTACAAAATAGAACCTTCCGAGTTAAAATGAACGGCTGTCTATCAGAAGAAAGAACACAAAAAAATGGAGTACCACAGGGCGAAATTCTAAGTGTCACATTGTTTCTCGTCACAATGAACAAACTAAAGCAATCTATAACTAACAACACCAATGTGTCACTATTTGCAGACGAATTAGTAATATACTACAAAGGTAAAAACATGAACTCAATAAAGAAAAAACTACAAGATACGATAAAAAACCTAGAAGACTGGGCCCTTCATACCGGCTACCGATTCTCAGAACCAAAAACTCAAGCAATACATTTCTGTAAAATGAAAAAACACCATGAACACCCAGTAATCAAAATTAACAACTATGAAATAAACTATGTACAAACTGTAAAATTTCTAGGAGTTACATTCGACACAAAACTGACTTGGCTACCACACATACTCAACCTGAAAAAGGAATGCACCCAAAAACTAAACATCATAAAAACTATTGGTCATCTAAAATGGGGAGCACATAAGAAAAACATCATCACCATATACAAAGCTCTAATCAGATCTAAAATCGACTACGCATGTATAGTTTACTCTACAGCCAAACCATCTAGATTAAAACTATTAGACCCTATACATAATACCGCTCTAAGGATAGCCACAGGAGCATTCAGAACAAGTCCAGTGGACAGCATACTAATCGAATCCGGAGAACCACCACTAGAATCCAGAAGGAAACAATTAACACTAAACTACATAACAAGACTAGCCAGTAACCCCAACAACCGGGCATATAACAAACTATATAAAAGCAAAACCGAAATAAAACACACCACCCCATTGCAACAAAAAATAAATTCTTACCTAAATCAATTAAATATAACTCTCCCTTACATAGAACAAGTATCCTATCACAAACATCCTCCTTGGCTACTAAAACAGCCAAACCTTATCCTAAATCTTACAAAATACCACAAATCTCAAACCCCACCAGAGCTCTACCGAAATGAGTTCAGAGACATACAAGAGAACTACAAAGACCACAGCTTCATATACACTGACGGTTCCAAATATTGCAACAAAACCGGAGCTAGTGTTGTGATTGAAGACAACACCTATAAATACCAGTTACCATCCCCCTGTAGTATATACACGTCAGAGATATACAGTATTAAAATGGCAACAAACTTCATCATTCAATCAGATAAAGCTAAATTCTCCATTTGCACAGACTCCCTCAGCACAATACAAAGTCTCTCAAACATGTATCCAAAAAATAAAGATATACAAGAAATACAAGACAATATTCACGTAGCTACAAGTAACCAAAGAAAAGAAGTAAACATCATATGGATACCATCCCATATAGGAATCCCAGGAAACGAAAAAGCAGACCAAGAAGCGAAAGAGGCAACATCGGAAGAACTACAAAGACTTCCAATCCCGAACGAAGACCTAAGAAACACAATAAAAATGAAAATAAAAGAAGAATGGCAATATAGGTGGTCACAAACAGTAAACAACAAGCTAAGGGAAATAAAAGAAGAAACCCAACAGTGGACAGTACCCGAAGAAAGAAAACTTCAAACAATATTGACCAGACTAAGAATTGGGCATACTCGCCTCACACATAGCCATCTACTACAAAAAACACAACCCCCTCTATGCGACACGTGCAACAAACAACTAACGGTAACACACATTATAATAGAATGTAACAAATACACTGCACACAGGCAAACATATAATATACCTCCCACATTAAAACTAGCGTTAGCAAACAACCCACAAAACATAAAAAATATCACCAATTACCTAAAACACTGTAACCTTACAAATGATATATAACTTAAATATGTGTAAATAACCAATGTACCGGGGTATTAGTGGCCTTAGCTGCCGAAATACCTCTATAATTTTCCTAAATAAAAAAAAAAAAAAAAATATCTAAAATAAATATTTTTTTCATATTTTATATTAATAAGAAATACGAATTTAAAAATAAAATTAGATGTCTAATTTTTCTTCTTTGTAATAAATAAAATAGATGTGTTATAATTTATACCGTTGATCAAATTACACCAATTCAAATAATTTAGTATAGGTAGTCATTAATAATAACAATAATAACCTTTTTTTATATTTTCATATTAAATAATGCGTACAATTGCAACAAAGAGTAGTATTTAAAACAACAAAAGTAGTGTATCAATTTAAAATTATTTACTTATCAATTTTTATGATTTGTGCTTTTTTACTACCGATTTTTATTGTTTTAAGCTGGGTTGTCAAATGTCCTACTGGGATGCGTTATAAAACTTCAAATGTCCTACTTTGACTATGTCAATATCTGGTCTCCCTAATTTTGTTATCCTATGATATTGTTCTTATTTTGGTGTTTGTTGTTGCTTGCTTTTTTTAGAATTACCATAAATAAATTGGAGATAGTATCACAAATTGATATTCGGTGTTCATAGTCAAAACAGAAAGAAAACACTAATTTGCATACCGTTTTTCTAAGAATTGCACATGGGCTCTCAATAATTTGTATTAGACATAATTTAAAAACATATATAATGTTTTCGACAATAAAATTAAAGTCTGTCTCTTGCCAAGTTTCACAAATTCGCCACCAGAGCGCATCGCGCTTAGCTGGAAATCCCTATGATGGAACAGGATTATTTGTAATATTGAAATGCATATAATTATTTTAATCGATATTGTAATTGTATGAACTCGACTAGGATAATATAATCATGGTCATGATACCATTTATAACTGTACAAACATCTTTAAGAATAAAATAATCTAAATAATGACACTTAATTTTGTACGTTTGTGATCGTCTAGTCTAGTATAATCAATGATTATTTATGTCACTATGATGTGATTAAATAAATTTAGCCATCTATACTATACTAATAGAGCCACCTATATTATAGGGTCCTATGTAGCGCGAAGCAAAGCGGAACGCGTACTTATCTATTTGAACGTTGGGCCCCAAAACTGCTATTTAAATCTTCACGCGGAGCGAAGCGTAATATGTTCCATGTGCCATAGAGTTCTGGTATGGGGCAAAGTCTCATCGTATAATGTGGGGCCCCACGCCGATTTAAGAGCACATCCATCATCTTATTATACAGGAAAATTTTTATCCGTTAAACTAACTAGTTTCATATAAATTTATACAAATGAAACATTTTAATGTAGAATGAGGCCCACCACTATGGGATGAATTTTTCAAATTTCATATTTTCTTAATCATACCGTATTTGGTATCATACGAAAGAGCATTCAAAATGGATAAATTGTAAATTTACGACCGTCAATTGTTTTAAACATAAAGTATTCCGAATCATACAGTGTTTGTGTCAAATGAAAGAGCTTTAAAAGAACTGTCAGATGAAATTCAAATAAGTATCAAGTTCCAATTAATCATTTTCGTCGAAATTTGTCTGTCGAATCCTCTTCACTTTCCGATGACAAAATCACATTTGTAACAAATTATTCCATAAATAAAATATAAATAAAAATATCATCACGCGTTCTACCCATTACTGAATGTGGCACTCAGCTATAACAAACCTCAGTAAGTGATATATTTTTTCCGCGTGAAGTGCGGTTACCAGACGTCAAATTACGGCCCCAAAGATGTAAGTGGAGAGGGAGACAGAAGCCTACTTTTAATGTGGTGACAATTGTTTATCGGCTATAAGAATCGAACCCTGGTTCTCAAATACGCAGTCCGACTCGATACCACTGAGCCACCTATTGCACCTACCCCCATCTGGTGGTATATTATCCAAAATTTCATACATTTCAGAAGAAGTAAGTTTTTCGAGGTCTACATAATTCATTGTAAGTAAATTACCTACAAATTAACAAATAAAAATATTTAAACTTTTGATTTTTTCACGTAGTTGGCATTGGTTTCAAGAATAAGCCACACATAAAATTCTATTTAATAACGTTAATTTTATGTAAATATTAATTATTTCGTAATACAAATTTTAATAGGAATTGAAACAAAGCTTATTAATTTGTACAGGTTTCAATTTGAATTTGAATTCATACGCATTACATTTCAATCTGATGTATCGTTTGCAAATGGTATTTACTATTACGAAAATGCGCATAAAACCATTTATTACCAATGTGCGCGATAGAATGATATTTCGATCTAGCTTTACAGGCACACTGCCAATTTAAGAGAAAAATAGGGGTATATTACTAGTAGGTAAATGGGCAAAATTCTCAATAGAATTAACGATCCTAGTAGTGGCGGCGCTAGGCTCTGAAATCTAGGGGGGGCCAGTAGGGACCAGGAAGAAAATTAGGGGGGCATATATTTTTTATCATTTTTAATAATAAATAACAATGTTGTCAATATTAAATTTATTTGGTACCAAACAAATATAAATATAATATAGAGTAGAATCTCTTATAGCATGCTCTCCTACAACACCCCAACTAAATTTACGACTCACATCAGTCTATTACAACACGTCAAAAATCTCACATATAACACGTGAAATAACACAAAATCGGCGCTTTTTACTGTAACGTGCTATAATACAGTCGAGCGTCTCCTACTGTACGAATCTTTTACAACACGAAACGAGTTAGCGCGTGCTGTAGGAGATTCTACTGTATAAATAATAAACCAAAACAAGCATATTCTTTAAAAATAAAACAAAAAATGAAATAAAAACAGATGCAGTAGGAATTGATGGTATATCGAGACGTATGCTACTGATAATAATACCATTCATCCTGCATCAACTAAGAAATATTATACATTTTTCAATAAATACAGGCACAGTACCTGAAGTGTGGTTAACAGCTATAATAAAACCTATTCCAAAAACAGATTGTGCAGAACTCTTGTCAGATCTTCGTCCTATAAGCATACTATCAGTGGTTTCAAAACTGTTGGAAAAAGCGGTAAATGAACAACTAAAGCGGATCGCAAACCAACGCGGTGGCGGCAACGGTGGCGAACATATCAACGCACACTGAAGCGGTCTGTTTGAGGTGATCGCCTGTAGTATTCTGCTAATATATTTGCACTGCAATGGATGTTGGACGGGAAATGGAAAAAAAAAGATGCTATTATACATTCGACGAAGAAGAGAGAAAACTGAAGAGTTTTAATAGATTTAGGCTCATACTTTACCTTTTGTTTCACATTATTGTAATTTGGATTTGCTAAATCATATAATAGTTATTTATGTTTTAAGGGTGAATACTGTATGAAATTAGCGTTTCTGACCCTAGCATATTATTAGCCAAAAACGCTAATTTCACCAGTGATACAAAGAACATTTAATTTTATATTTAAAAGATTAAACAGGTATATTTATATGTCAAAATGACTTTTGCAAAATCAAGTATTCACAATAAACAAAAATTGTCATTTTGTATGTATCTAGAAAAAAATATTTATTATGGCCCTAGGGCAAAAAATAAGAGTTTTCGCTCGTTTTTCTATGGCAAAACAAAACAAATTAATTTCAGCCCAGTTGTGCATAAAATATGTAATCACAATAATATTAATAATAATATCATATGATCACAATAATAATAATAATTGAACAATTTTTCTGTTTCACTCATGTCGCTGTTCTACGCGGTCAGCGGGCAAATGCAGCAGGTTGCGTTTGCCCGCGTAGCGGACTGACCGCCGCGGACGAACGCTGCCCACAAGGCGGGCGCGGTAGCCTGATCACTGTTTGTGTGCGCACTTGCATTGTCTTATGTAGGCACCATTTGATCGCCACCGCCACCGCGTTGGTTTGCGATCCGCTTACTCAATACATAGAGAACAATAATATACTGCTAGACCGACAATCAGGTTTCAGATCTAATAACAGTACAGCTATTGCCTTCCAGAGAGTAACAGCAGATCTCTGTACTGCAATAGAAAATGGAAAATTATCCATACTGGTACTGTTAGATTTAAGTAAGGCTTTTGATTCGCTGAGCCATGAACTTTTAATTGATATGCTAAGCTACTACGGAGCTAATGAATTATGCAAAAAATGGTTTACAGAATATTTCACAAATAGAAAAATGATGACTCAAATTGGTAATAAAAAATCAGACTTCTTATTCTTGAACAAAGGAGTGCCGCAGGGTAGTATTCTAGGAGCAACACTATTTTTAATATACTCTGCCGGTCTACCAAAAATCATACATACAAATGACATAATGATTTATGCGGACGATCTTCAACTTATATGGTCTTGTAATGTGCAGAACTTGCAACCAACTATCATTGAAATAAATAATGAACTTGAAAAGATAAATACTTGGTGAAAAATCACGCTTCAGTATTAAATCCAAATAAATCAGTGTTTTTGTTAGTGGGGTCATCAAACAATTTATTTCGCGTTGAAAATATGCCTATTGACATTGTAATAAACCAACAATCTATAAAACAAGTGTCCACGACTAAATACTTAGGTTTAAACTTTGATAGAGCGTTGAATTTTGAAATTCATGTAAATAACCTAGTGTCTTGTTTATATATGAAATTAAAGTTCCTGTACCAGTTTCGTGATCTCCTTCCCAATCATCTGAAATGGCAACTTACAGAGACCTTAATCTTATCACGCATAAACTATTGTGACCTTGTATATGGCCCTATGCTAACAGAGTCACTTAAAAATAAATTACAAAAAGTGCAAAATAGTTGTTTACGTTGCCCATACACGGAAATCAAAAGAAGAGACCATATATAAAATTAGTTTTAATTTTATTATAAAAATGTTTTAACGAGAACCGACAGTGAAATCTATTGAATTTATTTTGTAAAAGTAAAAAGTACCCACAAGGGTAGTGACTGCTTCGGCTACTTAATTTATGAGTGTCCTAACTTGAGAGAGACAACATTAGAGGGAGAACAAACTAGAAGGAAAGTAGTTTTGATATTGTAATAAATTAGCATTCGATCGTAGCACCGCGCCACGGAATAGTTTGTCAAGCCGAATCGTACTGCAGCCTTAAGTTACAAGATGTCACCATTTCATTCGCTTTTAATATATTTTCTAAATTACTGCTTGTACTGCCGATACTGGTCGAAGGCAGGAAAGTACCAGTTTTTAATTTTTTTTTTATCTGATTCTGATAAAAAATAATTTTTAATATTATTTGTGCGCTTCATATTTATTTTTGCTTTACTCTTTGACCATAAAATAACGAATGAGCATTGAGATTTTCATCACTCGTATAAATACCAAAATTTGTAAAACATGTTTACTCTAACCTCAAACAGATATTACGTTTATTAATTTTTAATTTTCAATTTACTGTCTCCATATTGCTTGACTTTGAGTTGGTTTCTTCTTTTACTCATATTTGTAAATTGTTGTTGTTTTTTTTTATTCAACCGCTAGATGTCTCACTATGTATCTTTTGTATTCAAACTGTAACTTGTTAATTCTCATCAGTCGTCACTTCGACTCTTCGGAGTCAGCATTGAAATTTAGATTCTTGTTTTTTGCTTCGTTTAACTTCTATTAATTTTTTTTTATTGCACTTTGCTGACTCCGAACTTCGACTAAGATTTTATAAAAGAAATTATTTCTTTGTGTTGTTATTTTTACCAACTAGTTTTTTGGTAAGTTACTTGTTCATATTGTATGACCAACAATTATCTTATATTGTTTTAATTTTTATACCTAGACCTGAAGATGGTTACATCCGTAACCGAAACGTTGTCAACTATGCTTCAATAAAATTGACTACAACTTAAGCCTAAGTCCTTTAATTTCAATCCTAAGATTAGTTTTATTCATACATACGTGGTTGTTGGTTCCATTGCCGGGAAATTGTTTAATTTCAATATTAATCACATTAATAACTTTTGTCTTTTTATAGTTTAAACTTCTGTAGATTTTATAATTTATATTTTCTTTTATGTTTTATTAAATATATATTTTTACAAGAAGTTTGTCTTATTTCGCGTTCGATTTAATCGTGTATTAAATCGCGTTATATTCCGTTTTATTTTATTATGAATTAGATCGCGACTCTATCTCATTACACAAGCTCCGAGTGGAGCTCTCCTCCGGGCAGATGTGTGCTGGTGGAATAGAGGACGTGCACTCCTGCATTGCACTTGGCGGCAGCCCACTCATGGTGCAGCTGTCCGGTGACCAGGGCAAGTCTCGTGTCTTTCGGACCCACTAGGTGCGCTGTTGGTGGCGTGCCTGATGTCTACACCAAGGTGGCGGAGTACGTGCCATGGGTGCTGGAGAATATGAAACCGTAGATTAGATTATAATATTGATGTTTGTGATATTTACTTAGTGATTGTACTGGTAATAATAAAATAGATTCAAAAGATTAAAATGTTTGTAAAATTACATAATGATTCACTAATTATTACAAAGTATGATAAAGGTGCTAAAACAGTTATTATGAACCGGAAAGATTATAATCAAAAAGTGAATTTTGGATGATATTACAACTTATCGTAAGCTCAAGAAAAATCCTGTACATCTTATTGAATCCAAATGTAAAAATTATCTCAAAAATAATTATTTATCACATCTCATAATACAAAATCCCATAATAGGAAGACTGTATATGTTACCTAAAATACACAAACCTGATATTCCTTTAATACAAATTAAATCTACTACTGACACACCTACTTGCAAGATTTCTAAATGATATTATAAGTAAAGTTACTTCTATTTCACCGTATCGTGTAAAAAATTCATTTGAATTTGTTAATGATGTTACACGGCTTTTTGTATCATTTGATCATGTCATGTTTTCACTTTCAGTTTTTGCCCTATTTATACTGAGGTATTAAAATCTAAATTTATTGATGGTATACAACTTTGTTTCGATTCTGCTGTTTTCTCTTTTGGACAAGAATATTTTCAAAAAATTTATGGAACTCCAATGGGATCTAGCCTTAGTGGTTCTCTTGCAGACTTAGTTTTACTAATGCTAGAGGAAGATATTATTCCTGATTTTAAATTTACACATACTATATTTTATAAAATATGTTGATCATTGTTTATTTATAAAAATGTTGAAACAATCTTTCAAAAATTTAATAGTTTCCACTCACGTTTAACTTTTAGTATTGAGCATGAATTTAATCAATATTTTTTTTTGGATGTCCCTTTATTTAGATCAGAAAACTAAATTTTTACTAATTGGTTTAAAAAGGCAACTGCATTTGGTAGATATTTACATTTTTATTCTTATACAGATATACGATACAAGAACTGTTGTTTTTGCTTTGATTGACCGATGTATCATGCTTTCGGAAACATGTTTCCATAATTCAAATTTTAAAATTATTTATAATATTTTAACTCGTAATGGTTACCCTTCGTCTTTTATAACAAAACATATCAAGAATAGATTGTATAAATTGACTCATGGACATAACAATGATAATCTACTCTAGCAAATAATGAAGAAAACCAGTTGTTGCTGTTGTTCCTTTTGATAAAAAATTTATATCAGGAATTAAAAAGATTTTAAAAACTACTAATATTAAAATTGTTACTACAAATTTTGGTAATATTGATATGTTCTATAGTAAAACTAAGGATAAAATAGAAAAAACACATTTTAAAAATGTTATTTACAAAGTTCCAAGTGGTTCATGTAGAAAATGTTACATTGGTGAAACTTAACCTGAAACGCGTTACGATGGGAAGACCTGCCGAGTTATGTATCCGTCGATGTACAACCTGCTAGCCTCATATCACCGGTATCCTTAGCCTGCCATCTATAGTGTTAAATAAAGGAGGGGCTCAAAATTTCGCTTACAGACTCGGCTTTCAACCCTCTCTCAATGGCTTGTAGATCCACTCTGTTGAAGGTGACAAGTTCGTAATTGGCGAGTTTCTTATCTTCCACGCTCCATAAGTCCAGATGGATAGAGGGCGCGGAGAGCCCTCACGGTTGCGGTTTGTCGAAAAGGATAACGCAGAGTTTGGGATGCCGATTTCTCAGTATGTTTATTTAGATATCCCGATTGTGCAATTATGCTGTTGATTTGTATGAATCACCAATTGTCACTAAACTTAACTAAATATGATAATTGCTGTTAATTGTTGATGCTACATAGATTTCTCACTGCGTGCGTTTCACTCATACTTATTTATTTCGTTACAGTCCATTGATTGACGCAATTAAAGCGACCCGGTTAGAAATAGAACGAAGAGAAATCATTTTTTACTGTAATAAACAGTTGTTTTCAGTAATCTCTCAATTATTAATTTAGTATTTAAATCTAAATCTAATCTAAATTAATTAGTACTATTTTATTTTTTAAACTAAAGATATCTAGTAGATAAAACAGGAAAGAATCATATGATAACATTCGTAACATGATAAAAATTATTTATAAATTTTCGAATTCCGTTTACTGTATTACAGTGAGTGATATCAACTTGATGCATACTACAATTCAAAGTGCACAATCGCTAAAAATATTGTTTTTACAATACTTGTACTGTAAGTTTCCTAGTAATGACAAAATTTAAACACAGTAAGTGGAACTTTTATTGCACAATAGTTTCAATGGTTATATCAGGATTTTAATATTTACTTACTGTCCACCGTGAACAGTAAGTAAATATTACATATCAAGGACCTGTTTATCGTAACAACAATTTGACAGCTGCCGATTTTGAAACATATTTTTCTTTTCTTTCTATTTGTACAAGTATTGTAAAAAAATAGCTTACTAACCTCGAACTGTAAGTGATTTTTTTAGGTCGCGAATGTTTAGGAAATCTCGACCCTTCGATTTCCAAACCTACATTCGTGACCTAAAAACTGTCACTTACAGTTCATGGTACGTAATATACTATTTCAAATAGATAGATATATGTTAAATAATACTTTTAAATTGAACACACTCGTATATATTGTTATCATTCAATTTTAGACCTCTAAACTACTCACTATTAGATTAAATTAATCAAATAAAAATATTATTTCTACAACTGATACCTATATTTTCTATATAATTTACGTAATTTTTCTCGATGAGGTGTTATGAGAAATTGAAATAAATGTATGGTATGGAGCCAATTTCTTCTCTGGAGCAACAAGTTGTTAGGTATGTACTTTTTGCATTAAACAAATAAATACATGTCTAATGGTTTCATAATTATGTAATTCTTTAAACCAACAACAAACGAAATAAATTATTGTTTTCTTGAGATGAAAATGTAATTGATCACATACACAATCAATGACTTTGGAACAGGTAAACCGATAATAAATAAAACGTCGAACACTCTGTTCGAATGGATATTGCTTATTGTCCGTATTTTTTATGTAAAATGAATAAATCTAAGAATCTCCAAAATATATCTAATATAACATATAATAATTTAATACTTACTTTTTCTATTAATAACTAATTTAAAAGCAACAGAAGACATGTTTTCATAATTTAAATGAAAGTTCATTTAATAAAATCTGTCAAAATCTTGCTATTTCCAACGCTACCTAGGTTATTCATTAATTAAAAACGGGTTATGTTTTATTTAATAATATGTATATTGATAATTTATTAACAAATTCGTTTTGTACATAAGTTAAGTGAAATTATAAAATTAAATTTTTAGTAATTTGCATATTTATTTTTTCTTAAACATATTTATCAATTTATGCATATGTTTATAAATCGTACATAGAATTGCATATTTGAGAGATATCCAATAAATTTTCAATTAATAATAATTAAGTAATTCCTTTGTTTGTATTAGATTTAATTTATTAATAAATCAAATATAAAAGAATTTGGACATTTTAAAAATATTGTATGTACGAATATATTTATTCTCTACATATACTGTGCATGCAAAATTTAAACTGTAATAAATGATAAAAAAAAATTAAATTTGTTATACTAACATGTGTGTAGTACTAGATTTGAAAAATTAAATTTGACGTTTTTATCAAAAATCAGATATCAGTGAAAATAAATGAAAACAAATTAAACAAAATCTCTTTTTGATAGTTTAGTCAAGAATTCCTTATCTAAATTGCTCTAAAATGTTCAGAAGAGCCAAACATTTTTAAAATCCTATGTTAAACTCCATTGTTCCGCATTTATGTGCACACCTTGTTTATATAACACAATATTAAAATTTTTATTAGGCGACATCTCTCTACCTATTAATTTTAGAGTTAATAGAAGTGTAATTACTAAATTTGCTGTTCAATTGTTTTTGTATGTATGAGTAAGTAGCAAAACAAAATACACGATTTAAGGCAATTATCAGAGTGCCATGAGAAATAGAACAATAATTATTTGTTTGTTGTTTCTGACACATTTAACGGATTTGACATTTCTTTTGAGATTATTATTATTAAGGACATGGAACAAAAATTCTGTTTGAAATGGTATTTTGATGGAAACTAAATATTGTATATTAATCGCGATATAATTCTAAACCCCCGTAGAAGTTAAAAAAAATTTCGCATTTTTAAATTCATGAAGATGAATTTAGATGTAGATGTGGGATACATGTAACTTTCCTAACAACAATTTTTGTTTTGTTTCATGTACATCTTCTTTTTTAATATCACAGAAAAATTTAGTTGTTTAAAACAAAACAAAATTAGGTAAAAACGTTAGAACACAGCTTCGTGCAAATATTAAAAGAGCAGACTCAATATGTTAATAAAAAATTAAATTAATTTAATTCAAAATAAAATTACATAAACTCACACCAGAGTCGTGTGCAATCTCGTACAGTCAGATTAGATTAGCATCTGTTGATGTTGATGAATTTAGTATAATTTTTAGAACAGAGAGTTGAGAGCCGTCATTACGAGTATTTGGTTTGTATCTTTACTAAATTCGCTCTTTTGAAAGTTTGCACGAGGCTGTGTTTGCAGGAAATCATGGGGAAAGGCAATATGAATATAAAGCTGTACTAAAATATTATAGCGCTACAAGGTCACCCCTCTGGTTTACTGGTTTGTTTCGACAACTTTAAAATTGGTTTCATGCAGTTATATTAAAGATCAATAGTAGTTATAATTCTGAACAGGAAATAATAACAAAATATTAAGATACAGTTTATGTAAATTAGTAAATCAACACGGCATTATTATTGAATAACGAGAGACTTTTTCTTCTTGCTCATCATTAAGAGCTAGCCTTTATGATTATTAAAAAGCTTTAGTTCAACACCAAAATTTTTAAATTTTAACCTTGGATGACTTAGGTACAAAAAAGGGATTAAGTATTTGTATTGTTCTTTAAAGTACTTCCACATGCACAGGATTATACCTTTTATCGCAGTGACGTGAATAAAACGACAAGACACAATTTAGGTATGATGATATAAATACACTTAAAAATCTGTACAATCATAAAAATACTTATAACTAGAGAGCAGGTTCTAAGTTTTTTTGTCACATCCAATATTTACAATAAACATAAATTTTACTACATTTTGTAATTTTGTTATTTGATAATAATAAATAATAAATTTTAATACTAGACGACTACCGCGTCACAGAATATATATATATATATATATATATATATATATATATATATATATATATATATATAATTACATGCTTTTTGTTGTATGACTTTCTTCCACGACACTAGCGAAAATATAAATCCGAATAACACTTTATCTATTTTTTTTTTTTTATTGTTATACAAGAAACACAATGGTAAAATTTTTATTTAGCAATTAGTTCATCCTTATTCATAATTTTAATGCAAATGTAAAATATTTTGCTTAACTATATTTCATTTGAAAGACAGAATGAAAATTAAATTGATAAATTTTACAAACACGCCTTTGCAACTTAAAAAGAAAAATAACATTGTCTTGTACAGAATTAAATAATCTTAGAATCCGCATTTGATTGCCATGTATATTTATAATTTCATTTATACCAAGCAGAAATAAATATAGGATAAAGTAACTACATAGCTTCTATACTATAATAGTCATAAAACTCATTGCGTTACGTGATATTTGTCACAAATAGAATTGAATAATGTTATTTATTTAATAGAAGATTAGATAAATAGATATAAATGTATTTTTTTTTTATTCTAGTTGAATTGTCTGTTATTATTGTTTCTTTTAGATATAAATCAATATCCAATATTTATCATGGCTACCGTCCAAGTAACTAATAACAGCAACTCAACTGGAGTTCAGAATAATGCCGGCAGAGACATTAACATATACCATTATCCCGAAATATTACCTGCAAACGAAATTAAACCAATTAAGTTTCACTTCCCAAAACCAATTGAGTCATTCAAGGGTCGTGAGGATGAGTTAAAACAACTTACAGAATGGTTTTTTACAAATAATAAAAAAATGGTTAATATATGTGGTTGTGCCGGCTACGGCAAAACTGAACTGGGCAAACAGTTCGTAAGTCGGTGCAAAGACGATAAGAAAATCAGACATATTCTGTGGATGGAGGCAGAAACTACAGCCAAGCTGCTGCAATCATTCAGAGAACTATTAGAGTGGTTGCAGTTACCTGAAGCGAAAAATCAATCTTTGGTGGAACAAATCTACGAATATTTCGAATCAAGTTCATATATAATTGTCTTTGATAACGCGATTGACAGACAACAAATCCTGCAGTTCGCGCCACCAGAGAAAGGTCTATGTCTCGTGACATCCCACGTAACGGACTGGTACGACGACGTGTTGTCCTTGAAGCTTTCCAAGTTGTCGCTAGACGCCGCAACAGACGTATTTCGCGCTGTGCTTGGAAAGAACTTTCTGGAGCAGGATGTGGAGCACTACCGCACTCTCGCTGAAACCGTGAGCTGCGTGCCCCTGGCTCTGCAGATCGCCGCTGCCTGCGTGCGCCAGGAGATACTAAACTTAAAAGACGAGTTCATCCTTAGCAATCATGTTCAATATGTTCAAAATTTTTACGAAGAGTTTATTGACAAACCCATTCCAAATCCTATCCCAAATACTTATGACAAGTCGGTATACCAAGCCATTCAGATATCGTTATATAAAATCCAAAGCCTTGAAACTGATACTTCAAAATTAGCATGTCATGTCCTGAACATTTGTGCTTACTTGTATTCAGAAGAAATATGGCATACTGTTTTATTAAACATATCATATTTAAAAGAGTTATTAACAAAAAGTGAAAATCCTGATCATGACTTAAATAGAGCATGTACACTTCTTAGTAATTACTCCTTTATTTGTGATATAAACAAAAAGATCTCGATACACAAACTAATTCAGGATGCAGTCATTTTTCAACAGAAACTTGAAGAAAACATTCATTATTATCTGTCGTGTATGGAGTTTCTGTTATTAGACAATAATATGGTTACTCGACATTGCAATTTTTTATTACAATATCCAGAAAAACGTTTAGAAATGTTTAAAATTTTCTTTTCAAAGCATAAATCAGACATTATTTCCTCAGCTGTGTTTTTTGAGCATCTTATTGCAACAAATTGTAAGGTATATTTATGTGCAATATTTAATGAGCTTGGGACCGGCGCTAGTTACGTAATCGACAAGAACTACATGTTGCATGAGTCGGTGCGCTGTGGACAACACGATATTCTCGAGTTACTTTTGGAACATGGCGCTGATGTTTTGAATGGTAAAGAGTATGGATTAACCGTTCTCCTCGTCGCTGTCAATTACTTAGATCTGCACGCTCTACAGATATTAATATCCCACAAATCTGATCTTGTTGAAGCTAATGAAGAGAAGGAGACAGTTTTACATCTAGTAATCCAAGTATCAGGTGAACCACAGCATATTGGAAGATCCGAAGAAGCTTGCGAGATGTTGCGGTTTCTGGCGGAATCCGGTGCTCGTACAGATGCTACGGTACTTCGTGGCGCGACACTTTTACATACGGCTGCATACGCTCTCACCGCAGAGCTTTTCCACTTCCTCGTCCAAAAGTTCAACCAGAATGCCAATGCTAGGGACAATGAAGGAAGAACACCTTTGTATTATGTTAGTTACAATTGGATGACAGAAAACAAAGAAAAGAGGCTGAAGACGATGAAATATTTGTTGGAACTTGGTGCAGAGATCGACATTATAGATGACTTCGGTATTACACCTGCAGAATACGCGCATGAATGTAAATTCGAATGTTTGGCAAGATATTTAGAAAATCCGTCAAAAAATTACGAGGATATTGCTAGTCAGGTATGTAGTATTAATAAGGAGGTATTAATGACAGATATAATCTTTATTTTCAATTATCAAGCAATATCTATTTAAATATCTAGTAGTGATTTAAAACTTCGATCATATCAGACATTTTTTATCTTACTGACTAATGTACTATCTATATCTACTACTATTATCGCATTTTTTTTATTGTTATTTTAATATTTTTGTACAGTTTTCCGATTCGTGACTAAGAAAAAATAATTTTTTACGTACATCATAAAAAGATCTTGCTTTTTAAAATTTAATTGACACTGTAAATGCACATAAAGTTCAATTTAACCAAATTCGTATTGCGAAATTCGAAGTACAGTACTTTGCTTTGTATTTATATATAGCGATAACAAATATATTAAATTTTTTGAGAAGCAAGGCAAGAACACCCATTAATTTTATCCCTTAGTATAAAAAGTCCATTTTATAGAATTTACATATTATAAATTAACAATAGTGATTTATTTAAATCTTTTCTGTAAATTTCAAATTTATAAAATAACAAGCAGATTTATAAAACGGAAGAATTGCTAATACCATTTTAATCCCAATTTTCACTTATAACATAACTAGTGCATTTAATATTTTTGAGCTCACAAGTACTTTTGTTGCTATGGAAATATTTTCTAAGAGCAATAAAAGCCCGAATGAACAGCGAGAAAAATTATTCTGGGAATATTCAATGCATGTGATATATTCAGTAAGAAAATTGCCCTACCAAAACAATCAAAAATTTTACAAAATTTATATTTTCACATTCTTATAATATATTCATTTCATTATTATATATTAGACAGACTAGGTAACTAAACGAATTAGAGTAAAATTGTCAATTTTTGATGCAGAAAATTATCAGTAATAATATGACAAGAGAGTGAGAATAAATTGAAAATAATTTAACAGATATTTCGAAAACTTGTTGCCAATCAATAGTCACGAAAGCCCTCAGAGCTTGAGTGGCTATTGCCAAATGCCAACAAGTTTATCGATCTCTCGAGTTATATTTAATAGATTATTTTTTAACTTATCTGTTGAGATCGATTCAACCAACTTAAAAGATTTTGAACTGGGTCCATATCAATTGATTACTATTAATGTATTAAAATTTGTTGGTGTATTTCTGTATCTGAAATGGAACTAAATCGAGCTTTATTCTCAGTATAATAATGACAGGATTGGTTAAAACGCAGACACGTGACATACAGTGAAGCATTTCATTGGCTTTGAGAAACTACAAGAAATAATCAGTAATAATATAACAAGAGAGTGAGAATAAATTGAAAAAAATTTGACAGATCTTTCGAAAACTTGTTGCCAGGCAATAGTCACGAAAGCCCGTAGGGCTTGAGTGGCTATTGCCAAATGGCAACAAGTTTGAGAAAGATACTGGAGAATTATTTTCTAATTTATCGAACTCTCGAGTTATATTTAATTAGATTATTTTTTAACTTAGCTGTTGAGGTCGATTCATCCAACTTAAAAGATTTTGAACTGGGTTCATATCGATTGATTACTTATTAATGTATGCTTGGAAGTTGTTAGCAAAATTTGTTGGTGTATTTCTGTTGAAATACAACTATATCGATTTTTTTCACACATCTTACTTGACGCGTTGACAGTTTTAAATAATTATTTGACAACTACCTATCATTTTATCAAAAACAAAAAAGCATCTACAGAGATTATTCCCGGGAATAATCACAAGAACTTTATTCTCAATATAATAATGACAGAATTGGTTAAAACGCAGACACGTGACATACAATAAAGTTTGATTGATAGATTTTGAGAAAGGTCAAAAAATAATCGCGGTAATTGCATTAGTGCAAATTAGTATTATTTACCGCTGTAATTGCACTAGTGCAAATTATCATTTATTAGATCACTCATTTCCATGACAACATGTTTAACGAATGTAAAGCTATTGGTTGTTTAAAGTCGTGGGACAATATTCCACATAATTTACAAAAACTTCTGATAATAATTATGGTTTTAATTGGTAAGTTGGCAAAAATATGTAAGTTGGAAAAACTAGCGGTAATTATAAATTTATTTTTCGCATTTCCGGGAGTAAATGACCTACTTTATTCTTCTTCTCGATGAATGAGTGTCACTTTTAATTCCGGCGGAATTAAATTTGAAATTTAATCCTGCTGGGATTAAGTTCACAGGTAAACAAACATTACCGTAGCAACAAGTATATTATAAACCTCGAAATATATCACTTTGTTTATATTGCCTAAGTTACCTACATTTTTTTACAATGCTGTCATTGGGAATTATATGTCATATCAATATCAAAATTAATCATTAATTTATTCAAAATGTATGGCTGGAAGTGCGAAAAATAATGTGTGTTCCACAAGGTTAAAATGCATTTAATCCCTCAGGTGATTATTTTCGTCGCCCGCGGCTCGTGGAATAAACTTCACCGGCATATTATTCAAGCTTATTCAAATTTAAAAATAACTTTAATACCATTTATTCCAATTTAGAATAAAAATAGAGTTTGTTATTCCAAATTTTATCACCATTATGAATCTGTCTGTACATGCGTTTTGGTTCTAGAATCCAGATTCCGTCGATATATTGAGAACTCTCGTGCTCACGAGAAAAATGTCGTGTATAAAACAAAAATTAGATGAATTTGGAGAATGTGCTGCTGAAAAGATAAATGAATACAGTTTGTTACATGAAGCAGCGAAAGGTGGGCAAAAAGCTGTGATCAATCTTCTTATGCAATATGGTCCCAATGTCAATAACAGAAATACTAGAAATCTCACTGCACTCCACATAGCGATTAAATACGTAAACCTAAACACTATGAAGGTTCTAGTGGCACATGGAGCTGATATTAATGCAACTGATAGAGAAGGCAATTCAGTTCTGCATTATTTTCTCTTAGCACCTGTTACACAATTATTTCCAGCAAAACGAAGTCATGTAATAATAGATGATATGTTGAGGTGGATGGTAGATCATGGAGCGCTTACCGACGTTATAACGAATTACGGCGACACACTGTTACATACGGCATGCAACGAGCTAAACACAAGTGCAATCGAGTTTCTGGTTTACGATCTTCATCAAGATGTTCAAGCTAGAAACATATGGAATCAAACGCCGCTGTATTCCATTAATCGTGGACTGCAGTCTTTAAACACAACGTTTGAGCAAGCTATAAATATGGCAGAAGTTTTGTTGAAACATGGAGCAAAGCTTGACGTGGTGGACGTACGTGGTTTAACACCCGCACAAGACGCGCGTGCTCGGGGACTTGAAGACCAAGCAATGTTCTTAGAAAACACTGAAACAGAGGAGGTATGTGGTACAAATACAAACATTATTCTCTTATATAAAATAAAGATAGTATTGGTATATTCAGTTACTATACCACAAGAGATTAGAAAATAATCGAAAATACTACCTATTAATGAGATACATTGCGGTAATACATTGAACCTGGAGGTAAAATATGTTCTATTATTTTCGATGCTCAAGCGGTATACGGATTAATTATTTCACGAATTGAACACCTTCAAGAACATTCATTATAACAATTCATTTTTGATATTTTGACACTTAATTACAAAATCAATAAACAAGTCGGATAAAACCAAGGACTTTATATGAAGGTAGCTAACTTACACTTACTAGTGAGACAAATAGTGAGTATATACCGAGTGTGTTTGTATTGTATTGTCCGGCAATAAGGATAGCGTTACTTACATTTAAGTAATGTATTATCTAATGGTCGTGAATAAAATATATTATTGATTATATAACACAAACATTTTTTAAAATGTCATGTTTCTGTTACTTACATATTTTTTTCGTATCCATGATACATAATTGACAGTTTGTTTACCTCATTTGCGGTTAACAACGACGGGTTTTTACCAAGGACGTTGAAAGGAGGGGATACGGCATTATGGTTAAATGATACCCATGCGCGCGAAGTTCAAAATGAATATAAAAGATTTAATCTTTTTATTGAATACTGTTTAATGTTACAAGCTATCTATGTATATATAAATAAGAAGATACTACTCTTCAATGCAAATAAATTTATTTTTTAAATATTTGCATTCATTTATACACCCAAAAATATATTTTAAACATTATTTTAACTGTAATTTTAGTACTAAACGTGTTTTTTTATTAAATTTTACAATAAATATTACCAATAATATTATCTATAATATATGTGAAAATAAAAAAAATTTAACTTCGAAAAATATTTTTAAAATGCAAAAAACCTACTTTTTCCATACATTTTAATTTTTTCTTCTATACTAGATATGTTTTTTCAATTAAACTTTAACGTCTTGTGGGGAGTCATATTACATATAACATATTTTTAAAAATCCAAAAATGAACTTCGAGATCATAGTTAAAAAAAATAAAATATTTTGTTTTATTTTTTTTTTGCAAGTGTGTAAAGTTTATTTTTTGAAACGTAATAAGTATTATATACTGTACATATTTATACATTTCACCTATAAATTTGAAGAAGATTTCGTGTTTTATATAGAAGATATTCACAATTATAACAACTGGAATAAATATTTATGCCGTAAAATAGTTTGTGTAAGCAAGTGGCGCTGAGTAGATATAGCGGCGAAAAGATAAACTATAGTGATGTCGGTCGAAATAGAAGAACATCAAGCGGTTCGCAAACCAACGCGGTGGCGATGGCGGTGGCGGTGGCGGCTAAGGTGGCGAACTCATCGACGCACACTGATGCGGTTTGTTTGAGGAGAACGCCTGTAGTTTTGCGCTAAAATATTTGCAGTGCAATGAACGTTGGACGGGAAACGGAAAAAGAAGAAATGCTATTATACATTGGACGAAGAAGAAGGAAAACGGAAGAAATTTAGAGATTTTGTCTTATAATCTATCTTTTTTTCCACAATTCGGATTTGCTAAATCATATAATAGATATTTATGTATCAAGAGTGAATATAGTTTCTACCAGTGGTGAAGTTAGCGTTTCTGACCCTGAGCATGTTATTAGTCAGAAATGCTTATTTCACCATTGGTACATACATTTTTTTGCACAGCAAAGAATATTTAATTTTATATCCAAAATATTAAACAGGTACATTTATGTCAAACATTTTGCAAAATCAAGTATTTACAAGAAACAAAAATTATCATGTATTTAGAGAAAATTATTTTATTATGACCCTAGGGCAATAAACAAGTGTTTAGGACTGCTTTTTATGGCTAAAACATTAATTTCGGCTTGGTTGTGCATAAAATATCATATGAATACAATAATTCAATATTTTTTTCTGTTTCACTGTTTGTGTGCGTACTTGCATTGTCTTATATAGGTACCATCTGATCGCTACCGCCACCGCTATTCCCACCGCGTTCGTTTGCGGTCTGCTTCGGTTCCGGCGGTATATCACTTTAGGTTTCTGCCGGTTTTATTTAGAGTGCCTACAATGAGAGCGATGACACACGGTTACGACCGCCATATTTGTTCCAATTTAACAAGGATTGTATACAGGCAAAACACGAACGAACATATTACTTGAATTTAATATAACTTTTATTTATAAATTTCAAGCATGGACATATTTGAAAATTAAAATATATATATATATATATATATATATATATATATATATATATATGGGCCATTCTCTGGGAAACGGACACCCCACCTTCTCCAAAATTTGGAGCATCCAAAAAATTTTTGAAGGGCATGAGGACATAGAAAAAAGTATCTAGTTTTCAAATATGACTGGCGAAATTGATAATTTTCATTATTTTTTGGTGTTTTGCCCATTTATTTTGGCCACGGATTTAAGCAAAAAATTTTAAAGTTGAATAAAATGCTTAGGTTTGCTTTTTTTCTTATATTAACGGTAGCATCTCGCTTCTTGTTAAAAAACTTAAATATTTTGCCTCCAATCAATTTTTCTAAAAAGTTATCCTTTTTTAGTAAAACTGGATCAAAAAAAATATTATTATTTGAAATCTGTCAATTTTTTACTCAAAAACAAAGCATCCTACAAAAAAAATATATATAACAAAAAATGCTTAGAATTCATCAGAGAATACGTGTAATTTTTTTCAGAGCTTTTTTAATTTTTTTTTTTTAGACGAGAATTTTATTAAATTTTTTAAATGTTTCAGAAAATTATGATAAATTTTATGATATACCACCTTAAAGCTAACGCTATATTGAAAGATGAAAAACCAGAAACAAGAAATTAAATAATGTTCCTTCGCGAAAATTGAGTTCAAATTGCAAAGAGTATGAAAATTGGAATAGACAAATTTAATGATTTTTTTATTCGAAAAGGTTCACAATTCCAGAAAAATTTAAATAACAGAAAATACTTCTAATTTATAGAAGAATACGTGTGATTTTTTGTAGAATTTTCTGAAACATTTTAAAATTTTTCTAAAATTCTATAGTCCAAAAAAACAACAAAAAAAATAAAAAATGTCTCAAAAAATTCTGTAAAAAATAACACATATTCTCCGATGAATTGTAAGTATTTTTTGTTATATAATTTTTTTGTAGGATGCCTTGTTTTTGAGTAAAAAATTTATAGATTTCAAATAATAATAATTTTTTTTAGCCACTTTTAATAAAAAAGGATAACTTTTTAGAAAAATTGGCAAGATATAAAATATTTCAATTTTTCAACAAGAAACGAGATGCCACCGTCAAAATAAGAAAAAAACCAAACCCAAGCATTTTATTCAACTTTAAAATTTTTCGCTTAAATCTTTGGCCAAAAAAAATGGGCATAACACCCAAAAATAATAAAAATTTTCAATTTCGCCACTCATATTTGAAAACTATATACTTTTTTCTATGTCCTCATGCCCTTCAAAAATTATTTTGATGCTCCAAATTTTGGAGAAGGTGGGGTGTCCGTTTCCCAGAGAATGGCCCATATATATATATATATATATATATATATATATATATATATATATATATATATATATATATATATATATATACATATATATATATATATATTAATGAAATGATAGTAAAATCATTACATTTAAATAAAAGTAAAAAATTTACAAAATTTACTAAAATTTTGAATTACGTGCGTACTTTATTCACGATGTTATAATTTCCTTAGATTTGTGCTCAGACAAAACATAACTAGACCAATAACAACGGCGTTTGTTGTGAAGTAGAAGGGGATAGAATAACTGGTTGGTGAGGCGGGTGCGCGGCAAGGAGCGAGTACAAGTTGATGCTATGCAGGTTGCATTTATGTTAATGACAGTTATCAGACGCGAGCATTTTATTTAATTAAATACATAAGTGCGTATACAAAACACTTATGTCAAAAACTAACCTTTACTTTGATGTATGAAAAGTAAGTAATTGAATATAAAAATAACAACACAAATGTTTGCAACTTGCATAACATCAAAGTGTACTCGCTCCTTGCCGCGCATCCGCCTCACCCACAAGTTATTCCATCCCTTTCTGCTTCATAACACTGCATTGACTTGAATACGGCATAATTTGTTTATGGGTTTGTGCCAGAGAAATAGAGTGGTGGAAGAAGACTTAGACGAGTGCGCATCCAATTTTCAAGGAACGCTGGTTGTCATGCCAAAAGTGATCATCTCGAGAAACATTACTGTAAACTTTATTTTGTTCGTTGCAAAATGTCGTGTCCAGTGACAGGGTATTTTAATAGTAGAAGGTTTAAACCAAAAGATATTCCTTTTTACTTTCTTATACACAGTATAAGGAAGTATAGAATGCGGGTACTCACGTGACACTGTGACGTTTTTGTGACGTAAAAACAGCTGTTCCGAGAAAGATCCCTGCACCGCCTACAAAAATTAACTATTTTTTGGGACGAGATTTGAAAAAACCGGTTATTTTCAAATCTCATCCCAAAAAATAGTTCATTTTTGTAGGTGGCGCAAGGATCTTTCCCGGAACAGCTGTTTGAATCGTGGGAAAAATCGTTGACGAGATTTTTGCGAAAATACGTGTTTTGTTGTCCACTGAATCAGTTTTGATCATTTTCTCAATGATGTAAATTATACGTAAACAAATTTGCATTGACTAAATAATTTCTATTATTTAGTCAATGCTTAAAGTCAAGACTGTGAGGCTCGGCAGATTGACAGAGATAGAAGTATTATTTCCTGTACCGTGTATAGCCCCTGTTATTGCGCATGTGTCATAAATAGATTTGAAATTTAAACAGGACAGAAGAGAATCATTCTCCCTAAAAAATTATAAATTTTTACAAGGAAACTGAAATTATCAACGTTTATTATTAGTATGATCTATCGATTAAAATAAATATTTGTAATTGTAATTGTTGAACAATATTTACTATTAATAATAAATATAAAACCTGCTAATATGAAGAGGAAGTTTGAGAATAAATATCAAATTTATGTTTTTATATAAATCAAAATTACAATTACTTCAACAAACATTAGTGTACAAACTAAACACTTACAGGCAGATTCACAAAACAGATTAGCGCTAACACCGTTTTTAATATTATCTATAACTCTGTTTCAAATTAAAACAGATTAAAGAAATGAACTAAATTTGATGCTAATGAACTCTCTTTTTAACTTAAGTTAAAATAAACTTGTTTCGTACATTGAAAAGAGAGTTAAAAATGAAATAAAAATGGTGTTAGCGCTAATACGCTTTATGAATCTGCCTGTAAGTTACCATCTTATCTACAAAAAAAAATATGTCCAATTCCACACAGCGCAACGATTGATACACAAATGAACTTCGTGGTTATATTCACATACAACAATGCCCCCTGCCCAAGCCTCACTTCAAGCAATGCTACAGTAGCGGTCGACAAAAATATCCGAAATCCGAATCCGAACCGATCCGAAGTTGGATTCGGATCGGATCGGAGCACTCTCGGATCGGATTTGGATCGGATCCGATCCGAAAGTTGGATAAAAGATCCGATCCGAAAGTCGAATAAAATATCCGATCCGAAAGTCGGATAAAATATCCGATCCGAAATTCGGATAAAAGATCCGGTCCGAAAGTCGGATAAAAGATCCGATCCGAAAGTCGGATAAAATATCCGATCCGAAAGTAGGATAAAACATCCGATCCGAAATTTACATATATAACATTTAGGTATCCACTCTAATGCCAATGGCACACTGGTCGAGGAGCATGAATGAGCGTCGAGGAACTCATCGATGAAACAACAGAACGCACCCGTCATCGATGAAAAATAGAGGCGCCTCTATTTCCATCGAGGAGTGCCTCGATGAAACGATTGTGTCTCATTACACACGTATTATTGTGTCTCATTTCATGTTAGCGTGGGCTGTCATTTTGGTTTTGCTTTGTGCTATTTTTTCGTGTTTGTTTATTTTATCAGTCAGGGTGCGTTCTGTTGTTTCATCGATGAGTTCCTCGACGCTCATTCATGCTCCTCGACCAGTGTGCCATTGGCATTAGTAAAAACATAAATTCCAATTCCTCTCTAAACAAATAAAACGCTACGTTATATTTATAAGCATTTATGTTCTGTGATAATAAAGATTAAATAACGTTACAACAAAATATGTCTCTTTAATTTTTAATAACAAAATTATTTATTAAATTTCATCTATAACTGTTATTTTTCTTTTGAATATGCAACGTTAAAATTGATTGATAAAACTGTACTGATCTAATGACACGTCGGGTCGGATCTCAGATCGTATTTCGGATCGGATCTCGGATCGGATTTCGGATCGGATTTTGGATCGGATTTCGGATCGGATTTCGGATCGGATTTCGGACCGGATCTAGAATCGGATCTCGGATCGGATCTAGGATCGGATCTCGGATCGGATCTCGGATCGGATCTAGGATCGGATCTCGGATCGGACCTCGGATCGGATCTCGGATCGGATCTCGGATCGGATCTCGGATCGGATCTCGGATCGGATCTCGGATCGGATCTCGGATCGGATCTCGGATCGGATCTCGGATCGGATCTCGGATCGGATCTCGGATCGGATCTCGGATCGGATCTCGGATCGGATCTCGGATCGGATCTCGGATCGGATCTCGGATCGGATCTCGGATCGGATCTCGGATCGGATCTCGGATCGGATCTCGGATCGGATCGGATTGGATCTCGGATAGAGTCGGATCGGATCGGATCTTGAATCAAGTCGGATCGGATCGGATCTTGTATCAAGTCGGATCGGATCGAATCGGAAATGCCATATCCCCTCCTTTCAACGTCCTTGTTTTTACCGTTCATACGTACGACGCGACATCTAACCGCATGAATTTGAAATAAAAATAGTTTGACTAACTTTAAGAGAATTGAACAATTGTAATTATTTGTTCAAATTTAAGTAAGTACGAACGTAATTTCAATTATTTATTAAATTGCTAATAATAGTTATTTAAAAAGGTTACATGCTCGTGCAGGTTTCCGCACTCGGCAAGCCTCGTGTGTTAAATTCTGCACTTGCACGTAACGAGTCTTTTTCGGCACGTGTTATAAACAACATTTTTCCTACAACTGTGCGATTTAGTAAATCACTAAAATATTATTAAAATTTATAAAATTTTAATGATATTACATGAGAACGATGTTTTACGGCGTTGCTATGGTTTGTTTGTTGATTGCTTGCACATTGTTCTACGTTATTTAAAAATATTTCACTAATAAAATAATTTCTTCAAAATCATCTTGATTGGAATAGTACAGTGAGTGATTCTTCTTTATCATTAACACCTCCAAAGATAATTGAAGCTCCGGATCATACTATGTTGGATCTATTTTCGACAATGACAATCAACCTGCTGCTGGTACTTCTGAAGCTTCCGAAATTGTTACCAATAATATTACTGGTAATAATATGAACAGGTACGGAAGAAATCAATGTTTCTTTAGACACAAAAGTTTCCAGTTTACATTATGTCAATATAAGCAACTGTAACAACTGTATTAATAATATACACAAACAATAAATATGAAATATTTCACTTACTCTTTCAATAAAACCATTTATCGATATATTTTACTTTGTTCGGTTCTTTTTATTAATTGTCTACAGATTAGATATACTGCAAATTAAGGTTACATTTATAAACGTCAAAATATACTACTGCATATTTACTAGCGCTGGTTCACCGTATCTTCTTCTTCCATAAGCGTCTGTGGTCAAAATATGAATTCCGCGCTCGGCGCGAAATTTAAATCGCTGTCAAAACAATATTCTTTTGACAGTTACGTAATGAAGCACTTTCCGCACTAGTGTTTCTTTGCTTTCGGAAACGCACTTGGTCTGCATTCATCTACTTTCCATACGTAACCAAGGCAATTATAGTTACGTAATAACAAAGAAATCGCACAGTTGTAGGAAAAGGTTATTATTAGAACGAAAATTGAATACTTGAAATTTGAGGATATATATCAAAAAGGTACGTACTGTTGTGCAATCTGTGGAAATGATGAAACAGCATACAGTGGCTACATTTTTCGTTTTCGACATCTCTGATATGCAAAGCCTGATTTATAGATTTCATAGAATAGAATGGAATAGAATAGAATAGGGAATAGGAGTATAAACCTATGAAAATGCATGCGACCATTTATAGTTGCATAGAATGGAATAGAATAGAACAGCACAGAACACGATATAACCAAATTTTATTTCGTGTTCTATTCTATTCCATTCCTACGTCAGTCGTGTAATTCCGATACATTTCGTTCTATTTCGGTTGAAATTTACGCGACATCTTTTGTCATTTGTACATACATACATACATACATATCTTCACGCTACATCCCAACAAATGGGGTAGCACGAACCCTAAAATCACTCATAAAACATTCAGTCATCACACCCATCAAACAACCAGTCATCGTCAAACATTTTCATCCAAACAAACCACCCTCACTTCAACCACATTCATAGATCACTCCATACAAACCCATTCATTTATTACACTCGAAATTATTATCACACAACAAACCTTCAATCACATCATTCCTTTTCTTTCTTCAACGTACATAACGTATGCATAAAAAATTTCAAATTACTCACGTTTACTCCTAACAACGAATCTAATAACGAAACTAACAACAAATCTAATAACGAAACTAACAACAAATCTACAAGATTAGAAAAGATGAAAGCGATAATCTGCACTTATATATGAAAGAAAAGACCACACAATGCAGTAACTGAAAATGAAACAAAAGGATAAGAAAGAGAGGGAGCGTCTCCCTGCGCTTGTTTTTGAAAGTGAATTTCACACAATTGCAGTTAAACACTACGTAATAACTGAAAACGAATTAAAAGTTAAGAAAGGAAGGGAGTGTCGCTCTACGCTTGTTTTTGGAAGTGAATTCCACACAATTGCAGTTAAACACTCAATGTAAGATCAGAAAAGAATAAAAAAGATAAGAAACGAAGAGAGTGTCGTCCCTGCGCTTGTTTATGAAAGTGAATTTCACACAATTACAGGTAAACACTATAATGAAATTACTAAACAACGAAACTAAAATCTAAAACCCTGCGCTTTTCTGAAATCATCAGATTCATTCCGCAATTAATCTTCGCCAAACGTTCCTATCCTGACACACCACTTTTGCTTCATCCACATTCATAATTCCTTTCATACAAGCACGTTTGTTCCTCGTACTCGGAAACTTTCGTTCACGCAACAATCCTTCTATCATATTCATCCATTTATTCATAGGTCGCCCACGCAATCTTTCACCCTCAATTTCACCAACATATACCTGTTTCACTAATCTCTCATTCGACATACGTTCAACATGCCCAAACCATCTCAACTGACATTTGTATTTTAAAGCAGTGTTATTTATTTGAATATTTTGTATTTTCAAAAAACATTCTTGACGATTATCGGTTAGTAGAATAATAGAGAAATACTTTTTTTACCATTTTATCATTTTCAAAAATATGTTTCAAAAAATCCCAAAAAAAAATTCTGTAGCCTGTAGTATGTGCTGTACACCCCAATTTATAGTTAATTTCTATTTTTTTAAAACTACAACTTTCAACTCATCAAATTTTCATATCACTTCATTACCATGAAGTTTGTAATAGTAATCTAAAATACCAGTATGAACATAGCTATTTAATGTAAAAATTACGTCTTTCTATTCACTGCTGTTCCTTTCTGCGCAATCTATAAATTGTGATTACAAATTTCTATTCTATTCCATTTCATTCCTTATTCTATTCTATGCAATCTATAAATCAGGCTTTAAGCATTTTCACTTTCTTATCTTTCTTCCATTTGAGGAATAAGTCATGTTTTTCATTCCTAGACTTCGATTTAGATGGCAATAAACAGTTATATGCAGAAGTTGCGTCTTCTTTTAATTCTGGAGGAGTATTGGAAAACTCGCTATCGCTTCCTTCCATAATAAAATTTAATAAAAAATTAACTGTAAAAATCACGCAATTATTTATTTATTAGTAATTTTGTTACTTGTTGCCATGGTTTCAGTTGTGAACAAGACGAGATATGTTCTTAAAATAAGGTTGTATTCTACATTAAAATGAACTCTTTTTATTGAATACGCGGTTTTCATGAATACGAAAAAATATCTTGTGCCCTACGGGAATCTAACGGAATATTACATCCCTCAGCTTTTGCTACCCACGTTCCCTACTTCGGAATGTAATATCCCGTATCTTCCCTTATGACTCAATGTATTTTTTACGCATAATGTATTTTTCCTTATTATAATATTTATTTTATATTTTTGGTAAATTTAAATACGTTTTTAAATCATCAATGCATGTGATTCATTTAAATGTTGCGCTATTTTTACGTACTCTGCAAATGGCCGTCGTCAACAAGCTTGTCTCACATATTCCAATTCCCACACTTTGCAACTTGGCACCTATCCCATGCAAAGGAGTTTTATAGCGATAATAAGATAGAATAATACGGTTTATGTAAATAACTTTTTTTAAATACAGCTATGAAGAAATATTTCAAATAAATGTTATAGCTACAGAAATTTCGTATATTTCGTTTTTTTACTTATCTCTTTACGATAAAAATCTCTGAGAGATATAAGTTTTTGAAGTTCAGGTGGTTTCGAAGATTTGTTGTAAATTCATCGTTTTATAAACTTATGATATAAAACATCATAACTATTGTGTACTCAATATTGGATTCATGATATCAGAATAGCATTAATTTAAAGTACATACACAAAAGGTGCTGTATAGAAATTAGACTGAATTTGGTAATCACAGAACTTTTTGCATACTTTGATTTAGTGTTACTCTACTATTGTGAATACAATATTCTGTACTAATAAGATGTTAGGTCAATGTTAAGTGTATGTTTCTGCAGCAATACGAATAGAAATCAGACTGAATAAGGTAACCCCCACCACAGCACTTTTGGTGTATTGCAGCCCTATGCAACTTCGTATATAAGCGCAGTTAGTAGACGTCCAGCTTTATGTCATTCACGCGCATGACTTTGAAAGAGAGAGATAGCTTAAAGAGGCCGGCATTTACTCAACGCCATATGAACGTAGGTTACTTTTTTCAATCATTAGTGTTGTTTGGTGATAAATAGTTATAAACAATTAATTTGCAATGGGTCGTAAGTGTTTTGCGCCCAATTGTACCAGCGGGTATGACTCAAATCATGACAAAATTTTTTTGTTTCGTGCTCCAAAAGAGCAGTTGGAAATTTGGAAAAAAGTAGTAATATGAGCAGATATATATATATATATATATATATATATATATATATATATATATATATATATATATATATATATATATATATATATATATATTATATTGCTTGTAAACAAAGAAAATGTATGTCACATAAAAGAAGCGGAATTAACAAATGTTAAAAGTCGTGGTTTCTTAATCCACCCAAATATAAACATATTTAGATTATCCAAATATATTCAAGATAAATTAATATTATATATAGATAACCCTCGTGTATATGAAGAAACAGTGTATTCTGTAATTGAAAATTATGCATTCTCTTTCTCTTGTAGAGATCACAAGAAAGAAATATCTGTTTTTGTCCATGAATTTATTTTAATGCGCTTGAAGCAATATTTTAAACAGAATCAAGATAATAACAAATCTCAGTGTAAGGAAGATCGAAAAATCTAAATTAAATAAGAATTGAAATATTCAGTTCGATCTGTTTTTATTATTATAAAATTATAAAATATATTGTATAAGTACAAAAATATTAATTAAGAAAAAATTAAAATATTCGGTTCTATCTATTTTCTTTATTATTTTTTAAATAAAATGTCCTATTTACATTATATAAATTTTACCATTTTGTATTTTAAAATTAAAATATTTATGCCAATTTTACACTTGTGTAACTTGTCATGGTGTAGTTAAATAGCAAAAATGTACTACTAGAAAAATGTGTTTATATATGGTTTTACGTATTTATATTTGTCAAGCTAAACCTGATATAATTAAAGAAAAGTGTGTCTTTAATTTTAAATAATTGCAAATAACATTTTTTAAAGTAATTAGTTCTAAAAGTAAAGAAAACATGAATAGACTCGTAAGCACCCATGCATTCGCCAGACTCTTTTTCCTGTCGCACTCACTTTTTTGTCGCTCTCTTTCTACAACATTTCTGCGGATGCTTTACCCGCAAGACTCGCCTGTCCTTCAATATAATAGTTCGTGGTGTATTGTAACTAATGTTATTCTGCTATCATGAATACAATATTCAATTGGTCTGTTTTTAATAAATTTACTTGTTTTATATCATTGAACTTATAAAACTGTGGAAGTACAACAAATCTTCGAAATCACCTGAACTTCAAAATTTTATATTTTGGACAGATTTTATCGTAAAGAGATGGATAAAAATCCAAAATATTCGTAATTTCTATAGCTACAAAATTTATTAGAAATTTTTTTTTTCTTTGGTTATTAACAAAAACCGTTTTGACTCACTTCCTTTCCCAATAAAAACCCCCTTGCTGGGATTGGATAACTGTGATTATGTGTTGTTTACGGCTAATGAATAATTCTGAAAAGTTTTAAATTGGGGCAATTTTCTTCATAATTAAAGTGCTATTTTTATTGTACTATAAATCAACTGCATAATCAAAATTTCGTTATATATTTAATAAAAATACTAATAAAAATCTAATAATGTATTTCAGATTGAAGATTGGATTTTTCTTGTGACTTCAGGAGACATCCCATTCTTAACTAAAAAGTTAAATAAGTCTCAAGATGTTGCACAAAAGATCAACAAATTCTGCTTATTACACATAGCGGCGGTACATTGGCAAGTCGGCGTGCTAGAACTCCTGCTGGCATACGGCGCCAACATCAACTACAAAAACGATAGAAACATAACCCCTCTCCACATAGCGGCCCGTCAGGCAGACCTACGGACTGTAAAGTTTTTGGTGAACCATGAAGCTAAGGTCTACGCAACAAACGACCAGGGAGTGACGGTGCTGCATGCGCTGGCGCTGTCAGGCCGCGGAAGAACAGCGTGCGCTGTACTGCGGTGGTTGGCACAACATGGTGCAGACACGAGAGCCGTGACACGGTTCGGCGTGTCATTACTCCACGTGGCGGCTGCGGCTCTAGACCCGGACCTCGTGCGAGATCTTGTCTTCGACTTCCAGCACAACGTCCATGTCAGGGACGCAGTTAGGCAAACGCCCCTGTTCTACGTTAGTCGCGGCCTGAACGCCTCGTTAACTGATGAGAAGCAAGCTATAAGTACAGCAAAATATCTGATAGAACTCGGTGCTTATCGAAATATTATAGACGCGGATGGTTTTACGCCGGCGCAAGACGCACGTGTTTGGGGATTCGACAAACTAGCAGTGACCTTAAAACACTAAAGAACGACTGGTACTGACAGTAGATACATTTGGCACGATATATTTTCCGCATTCCTGCAATTTTAAATCAGATAAAAAGTAAAGATACAAAAAACTAACTTGTCAATCGATATGCCTCGTTCTTTTCACACTAACAGTGAATATGTGAACATTTTGTTCAAATGTTCTTCATTGATACTTTTCACTTTTACTTGGCTTTTTAGTGAATTAGAAAAAATGTGGAATATTCTGTATAAGTTTAAATTAGACATTAAGAATATGTTATACATAGCTTTGTTTCTATTTATAAGGTTTCGGACATCATAATATAGGAATTTAATGTTTTAATTACTCTATTATTGTTATGATCGCAGCACCACTGCGGAAAATTCAGAGCTTCGCAAGAAACATTGTACAATGTTTATAATTTTAAAACCATGTAATTTTTTAGAAGAATTTTTTATAATCTTATAAATTATTATTGCATTCTGAGTTATTTAAAAAAATATATTAATGTTCTGGTTTATCAAGGTCTTTTAAATATATGCCTAATCATTTTTAAATTTTGGGGTTTTTGATATCTAAATTTCAGAAGAAGTTTTAAATGCAGGATACGATATTATTGTGGTATTTTAAATATAGGCACCGCTTCAGATGAACATGTAAAATTATATGATTTATGTGTATATGTGTACACAAAATTGAGGAAGTGTTTAAAATCATAAACAACTTAAGTACGACTATACGGTTTGTTCTTACAAAAGTGGAAAATACAAGCACAGGTATTTCTGAAATATAATGTCAGTGTTTAAGTTATCAATTTATTTAAGATGCAATCATGCCAGTGTAATTTAATATATTATGAAATTGTAGTTATTGTGGTATTTATTGTTGTTTGCTTTTTTGTAGAAAATAGAAAGAAAACACAAATTTACATTTCATGTTTTCCAGGAATTGCACATAGGCTCTCAATAATTTGTATTAGACATAATTTAAAAACATATATAATGTTTTAAACAATAAAACTAAAGTTAAACACGTTTCAATATGCCACATTATGATGTCTCTTGCCAAGTTTCACAAATTCGCCACCGAGCGCATCGCTCTTATCTGGAAATCCTGTAGTGGAGCAGGATTATTGGTAATATTGAAATGTATTTTTTATGTTTCAAAAATCGATATTGTAATTATACGAATAATATAATCATGGTCATGGTACCATTTATAACTGTACAAACATCTTTAAGAATAAAATAATCTAACTAATAACACGTAAACGTTTGTGATCGTCGAGTCCAGTATAATCAATTATTATTTATGGTCCTACTTTAGGTTTAAATAAATATAACCCACAAAAGTTCATAATACGAAGTAGCTATCAATGGTGGGAGAATTCAGGCATGGTTGAATTATATGAAAAATGTAGATTCCAAAAGACATGACTGTGACGTCCTACCTTCAAGTAATTAAGGAAATATCATTTATTCCGTGAATTTAGAATGAACAGAGTAATTTTAACACAAAATTCTGTCGTGAAATAAGTATTAAATTAGCAACTATCGTAGCTCAGTGGATAAAAGCGAAGTAAAACTTGCGTTTCTTAATTAGTAAGCAAGAGGTCGTGCGTTCAAATCTCACTGACTTCTACTTATATCCAAAAAATACGATTGTGTCTGAGTGGTTCGGATTCTACTATAAGCTGTAGGCCCCCTGTACTGTAATTGGGATTTACTTCCTGTTGTGCAGAGTAGCAAATAAATAAATATGCAATATTTTAAATATTTTACTTTTGTACATGCATATCATCCGAGAATATATGTAAGTTACTACCTTCTAAGAATCGGTGAATTTTCCTCATATCGGATATACAAGTTCCACTGAAGAAGTATATAATTATTTTCAGTAATAATATAGTATGAGAATAAATTGAAAACAATTTGACAGATCTTTCTAAAACTTGTTGCCAGGCAATAGTCACGAAAGCCCGTTGGGCTTGAGTGGCTATTGCCAAATGGCAACAAGTTTGAGAAAGATACTGGAGAATTATTTGCTAATTTATCCAACTCTCGAGTTATATTTAATTAGATTATTTTTTGACTTAGCTGTTGAGGTCGATTCATCCAACTTAAAAGATTTTGAACTCGGTTCATATCGATTGATTACTTATTAATATATTCTTGGAAGTTGGTGTATTTCTGTATCTAAAATACAACAAAATCCATTTTTTTCACACATTTTACTTGATGCGTTGACAGTTTTATATAATTATTTGACAACTACCTATCATTTGTCACAAACAAAAAAGCATCTACGGAGATTATTCCCGGGAATAATCACAAGAGCTTTATTCTCAGTATACTAATGACAGGATTGGTTAAAACGCAGACACGTGACATACAATGAAGCATTTCATTGGTTTTGAGAAACGTCAAAAAATAATCAGTTTAAAAAACGACTTGGGCAGAAAATGCTTATAGAAGGATTGTCTTTTATTATTTATCTTTTACTGGGTGTGGTACTCTCTAGCAGATCTCTGTAAGTGATATATTAATCCGAGCCCCTAAAGGTGTAAGTGGAGGGGGAGCAAAAGGGTAATTTTAATGTGGTGACAATTATTTACCGGCTGTAGGAATTGAACCCGGGTTCTCGAATACAAAGTTCGACTCGATACCACTGAACCACCTAACCCCTACTATAGGGTTCTATTTAGCGCGGAGCGAAGCGGAACGCGTACTAATCTATTTGAACATTGGGCCCCAAAAATACTATTTAAATCTTCACGTGGAGCGAACCGTAATGTCTCCCATATACCATTGAGTTTTGTTGTGAGTCAAAGTCTCATCGTATAATATGGGGCCCCACGTTGATTTGCGAGAACATCCACCATCTTATTATACAGGAAAGTTTTTATCTGTTAAACTATGTTCATATAAATTTATACAAATGAAACATTTTAATATAGAATGAGGAGCTCACCACTATGGGATGAATTTTTCAAATTTCATATTTTCTTAATCATACCGTATCTGGTATCATACGAAAGAGCATTCAAAGTTGAAAAAATTGTAAATTTACGACCGCCAATTGTTTTAAACATAAAGTATTCCGAATCATACCGTGTTTGTGTCATATGAAAGAGCTTTAGAAGAACTATCAGACGAAATTCAAAAAAGTTTACGATAAGCAATTCAAACAAGTATCAAGTTCCAATTAATCATTTTCGTCATAATTTGTCTGTCGAATCCTCTTCACTTTTCGATGATAAAATCACATTTGTAACAAATTATTCCATAAATAAAACACAAATAATTATATCATCACGCCTTCTACCCATTACTGGATGTGGCACTCAGCTATAGCAAACCTCAGTAAGTAATATATTTTTTATCAAATTACGGCCCCCAAAGATGTAAGTGGAGGGGGAGTCAGAAGGCTACTTTTAATGTGGTGACAATTGTTTATCGGCTATAGGAATCGAACCCGGGCTCTCAAATACGCAGTCCGACTCGATACCACTGAGCCACCTATTGCACCTACCCCCTTCTGATGGTATATTATCCAAAATTTTATACATTTCAGAAGAAATAAGATTTTCGAGATTTACATAATTCATTGTAAGTAAATTACATATAAATAATTAACAAATAAAAATATTTCAACTTTTGATTTTTTCACGTAGTTGGTATTGGTTTCAAGAATAAACCACACATAAAATTCTGTTTAGTACAGTACATTTTATATAAATATTAATTATTTCGTAATAAAAATTTTCATATAAATTGCAACAAAGCTTATTAATTTGTACAGTTTTCAATTTAAATTTGAACTCATTTGCATTACATTTCAATCTGATGTATCGTTTGCAAATGGTATTTACTATTACGAAAATGCGCATAAAACCATTTATTACAAATGTGTGCGATAGAATGATATTTCCACCTAGCTTTACAGGCACACTGCCAATTAAAGAGAAAAATAGATGTATCAGCAGTATATTACTAGTAGGTATATGGACAAAATTCTTAGTAATAATATAACGAGAGTGAGAAAAATTGAAAATAATTTGACAGATCTTTCGAAAACTTGGTGCCAGGCAATAGTCACGAATGCCCGTAGGGATTGAGCCAAATGACAACAAGTTTGAGAAAGATACTGGAGAATTATTTTCTAATTTATCGAACTCTCGAGTTATATTTAATTAGATTATTTTTTGACTAATGCCCATGACACATAGCGTTAAGGTAGTACTAGCGTGAAAAAAAAAATTACAGATCCGAATGAAATTTGGCGTACGTAAACATTGGATAGTCATACGCATCCTGTTAAAATATGAAACACATTCATCGTCTGTGAACAAATATATTCGCTTGTAAAGTTGAGTTCTTATACATGGGGCTTATGGCGATCATCACTCAGAATCGCACATATTTGGTTTGTGTACCTCTAAAATTTTGCAGTTTCATTTGAAAAACTAGTATGATGTTCTAGAACTATCCATATATATTGTATCAGAAGGAGAAAGTTTTTTATCGTTTAGTAATGGATATGTAGCCATGCAAAGCCTTGTTTTTAACGAAAAATTAAGAATCCCAATTTATAATGCCAACACCACACGGTGGTACAGTATTTGAAAATTCACTAGACCAACAACCTGTTAACAATTCATGATATTCAAATCATAATAGGTATAAAACACTTATTTTATTCAATTTTTAAATTTTTTTTAGCGTCAGTTTCGCCACTCGACATCCGATGGAGCCACCGTCACACTAGTACTACCGAGTCTGCTACAAACTGCTAAAAAACTGAGAGTCACATCAAAAACGGGTGATACATATAGAGTCCATGTTTCTGACAGTCAGAAATAAATATTTGTTAATTTTAACGTGTTATTGTTAATTTGTATTATTTAAAATATTTATCGATTATTAAGAAATATAAAAACTATAAAGTAGGATATATAAAACAAACAATTAAATTTAAAAAAATTGATATGAACTACAAATGAAATATAAAAACTTAAAAGTATCTAACTATGTATAAAGTAAATGAATTTAACTATAAAAATGTACAAAATATCAAACTAAATCATAAACAATAATAACGCATACGTCAAACAACAAAGTGAAGATAGCATCATAATGAAGTTGGTTTTCGGCAGTCTTGATTGCTGAAAATAGAGGCGTTTCTATTTTTGGCAGTCAAATGGTTGACTCGGAGTTTAAACTCTATATGTGTCATAGGCATTAGCTGTTGAGGTCGATTCATCTAACTTAAAAGATATTGCACTGGGTTCATATCGATTGATTTCTTATGAATGTATTCTTGGAAGTTGTTTCCAAATTTACTTCGTGTATTTCTGTATCTGAAATGGAATTAAATCGTTTTTTTTCACACATTTTACTTGACGCGTTAACAGTTTTAAATAATTATTTGACAACTATCTATCATTTGTCACAAACAAAAAAGCATCAATAGAGATTATTCCCGGGAATAATCACAAGAGCTTTATTCTCAGTAATACCATAACAAGAGAGTGAGAATAATTGAAAATAATTTGACAGATATTTCGAAAACTTGTTGCCAGGCCACAGTCACGATAGCTCGTAGGGCTTGAGTGGCTATTGCCAAATGGCAACAAGTTTGAGAAAGATACTGGAGAATTATTTGAAGCATTTCATAGGTTATGAGAAACGTCAAAAAATAATCAGTATAATAATGACAGGATTGGTTAAAATGCAGACACGTGAGATACAATGAAGCATTTCATTGGTTTTGAGAAACTTAAAAAAATAATCGATAAAATTAACAATCCTAGAGATGCGATATGAAATTTGGTGACAGAAATTTGAACTACTGTATGAAGGCACATAAAGTTGCGGTTACATGTGATTTATATATGCTTCATATTAAGGGGTAATTAGAAATAAATAAGAAAAATAGGAAAAACTTTTTTCCAACACTTGTCAAAGTTCCACACAAATTACAGCACATTTGAATCAACTTATTAGGTCATCATCAAACGGCTGGTTAGTTCAGCTTTAACCATGGACGCGTTTCGCTCTGTGGGAGCTCATCAGTATGGTTCGATCAACTATCCAGCTAGACCAACTAGGGGCTAGTGAACTATGATACTGCTTAGGCTGACCTAATGGATGTCAAGAATATCTAAACCGATATCATGACATGAGAGCTACGGAACTTTGACAAGTGTTGGAAACAAATTTTTCCTATTTTTCTTATTTATGAAGACTCAGTTCCACCTCGCAAATGACATTTTGTCTTTGTATTGGTAATTATAAATATTATCAACTTAATTTCGAAGAAATATACTAAATACTGTCGTTAATATACAGTAATATACATTCTACTACATTTCTAAAGTGTGGTGTAGTTTGTAAATACTCAAAAGTTAAAAGTTAAGTTTTACTGTTAAAATTAGCAAATTTAACGTAATCTTAACGGTAATTGTATGGTGTCTGACAGTTACATGCAGTGTTGCCAGAATACTATCCTGGTGGGTAACAGATGACAGTACAAAAAAGTAATAAATTTGAAAAAAAAACGTAACAAAACTTGGACAACTATATCGTGCGAGACTAACATTTTTTATTTATTTTATGAACAACAAAAGTGCGAAATTCATATAAATAAAAATAATTTTCGTAAATGTAGTTTTTATAAGCAAAAGTCACCAAGTTCATTTACAAAACTCGTTACATTCTTTAGCACAAAACTTAACAATTAAACCAAAATATATATCTATATAAAGCTCAACAAACCAACGTAAAACCGTGGCTAGATGCGCTTTTACTCCACCCATTCAGTATACAACGAATGGCGTGGCTATACTTTGGCGTGAAAGTGAAATATACAGTCTCATTGAAAACACTTGGTCGCCGCACCATGTACGATATGCACATTTATTCAAATTTATTAATGATACATTTATTTATTATTAATCCACCATCACCATTATTATTTTTTTTAACATACTATTTTTATAAATGGAAAGAATAAAATACTGTCTCGCCATTTTTATAAATACAACATTTCATACTGACTGTACCGACGATATTAGCGACCTCCGAAGATACTCCTCAGGGTTTTACTTTGGTTTGTAGAGCTCTATTTATTTTATTGTAAATGTAACTATTGAAAATTAAGTAGGTATATGATTGTTTAACCTACTTAATAGATTTAGAAAAGGCGTAATAGCGTAATAATTAATTTGAAAACATAATAGATCTATTACAATTGTAATAGACTGGCAACATTGGCTACATACCTCCATACCACTGATCTCTATATAGAGATCAGTGCTCCATACATAAAATTTTCACAGCGCCACCATTGATACTTTGAGTTGACAATAGGATGCGGGCACTTACATGACAATGTGACATTTTGTGACGTAAAAAACAGCTGTTTGGGCTTGCGATCACTGCGCCACCTATAAAATGAACTATTTTTTTGGGACGAGATTTGAAAAGAACCGTTCTTTTCAAATCTCGTCACAAAAAAATAATTCAATTTTAGGTGGCGCAGTGATCGCAGCCCAACAAGATTTGAAAAGAACCGTTCTTTTCAAATCTCGTCCCAAAAAAATAGTTCATTTTGTAAGTGGCGCAGTGATCGCAAGCCCAAACAGCTGTTTTTACGTCACAAAACGTCACATTGTCACGTGAGTGCCCGCATCCTATGGCGCATCTATTTTCGTATAACACAAATTTCTTTTCCATTGCATACAGTGCTGTACGTCATATCAGTGTGACATTGGCGTACGCTATCTTATCAATCAAGTCCATGTCCAAGTTTCAAATACTAAAAACTCATAAATTTACAATAATACACTTTTTTAACAAATCCAGCAATTTAGCACTATATCCAGCTTTTTTCTACCATTTCTTCAACTTTTATACAATTTTATCTGAGAACAATGCCCTCTTAAACTACGTTTCGACATCTTAACATAGTCTCTGTTTTAGTCTTTGTTTTTGGTCTTTTGTTTCTGTTTATGTCGGAAACATTCCAGCCATTTCCAGCTTTTAATATAAACATAACCTTAATTCAATATTCCAGTAAAGGTTTGTTCACTTAAATGAGAAAATAATTGTATAATACTTTAAAAATTATATAAAATTATTAATAAGGAATAGTAATTACTATTAAAATTAAGCACTAGTTTAATTAAATTATACAATTCCAAAACAAATTGTAAAAATGGAGACATTTTTGTATTGAACAAACCAGAATATTTTAAACATAGTAATTTAAATTTCAAAATTAATTTTTATATTATTAAAATATGATTAAATTGCAATTATACTTGTAAAATCATTCGTCTGAAAGCTATACGAGCGCCACCGTCGCCGATAGTTCCGAAATGTAACTTGAGATTTTAAATACAATAATGCAAATAATAAGTAACATTAATATCTAAAAAAAGAACTACAATATAAAGATTGCAATTTGCTATGTACGAGTAACAGTATGCTGAAATGTAATAGTTTTATTGGGAATCATATTAATATTGATAAAAAGATAATCACAAATGTAATGGGAAGGAATTCTGACTTATTTAACTCCTCCACTGCGTACGCCACTGCTGATTACTGTAATAAAATTATTCGTAGGGAAATCAGTTTCCATATGTTAGCAACTTAATACATTATAACTTGGGTGCTTTACATGGAAGCATGAACAACAGTTTTTCAAATTCTAGATATACAGTATACAAATTTTTATAAAAACTAGTACTTTTAATTTTTATACTTACATGTCTTGTTTAAAATATTTTTTTTAAATAATAAAGTTTCGTTTTTTAGTTGAAATAATTGTTCATAAAAATAAAATTCTTAATATTTGGTCATGGTCATCTCAATAATACATACAGAAATAGTTTTACTTTAGTTATATTCTTTGAATATTTACATCTACTACGTAGATGGAAGTAGCTAACGCTATATCTTGCTTAAGATTTTGCTGTCCCAAAGAAGATTGAGTGGAATAGACATATGTATTAGCATTAGTTAGACAAAGATGCACTGCTAAGTGATACTCGATTCTAATGCGCATGTCAAAACTGTTACTAAAAGATTCAACAAGCGGCAACTTACATGACGCAAATATCAATTCTGGTTTGTGATTTGTGTCAAATTCGTTTAGGTTATAATTTTTGTATTGGTTTTATACCGGGTTTAATATCATTTTGTAAAAGATATGTTTTGTTACATCTGCAAAACGAAAAATTCCGTATTTATCACATGTAATTTTATAAAATATAAGCAATAGTAACGAAACATGAAATATATAACTCTTTAAATTATTTTAAAATAATTTTAGCTTTTAGAAAAATGTTGATTTACGTTGCAAATGGCTTGCGGCACAATTAGATCATGACTATTTAGATAGTACCTGTGATTTATCTTTAATTGTTGAAAATATAGTTGTGTATATTAGCGGTTTTATTAGTAAAAGCATTTAAAGAAAAATACATTGTCAATTCTATAGGAATTAGTTGATAATAAAGTGTCAGTATTATGTGTAAGACCATTGAAAAATAATATAGATTAATTGAAAATAATTTATATGAAAACAAATTATACCTATGTTTCAAAAATATTTCAAATGTTAAAAACAGCCGACAATGATTTTCACAAACATAAAATTACCCCTGTGGCTCCCCCTTCACTAACATCTATGAGGGTCGTATTTTGACGGCTGGTAATTGAACTTCACACGCATAAATATATCACTTACCGAAATCCGTTTCGGCAGAGGGTGAAAGGCGATATATTTATTTATTTATTTTAAATACTGAAGTATCTATATTCAAACATATTAACATGCAAGATGTATTGCATAATCATCGAATAGAATTGATAAAATTAATAATTAACATGTATTGTAACATTAGGATACATTACACTAATAAAGAACAATGGCAAAAAGACAACTACCTATATAAGAAGAAAGTTACTACACTTGTGACTTATAGAAATCAATAAATAAAATGTTATATTCAATGAGTTAACATTATTCCTATGCTCATATCATAAGCTCCTTTTTTTAATTTGACGACTAGTTGTACATCGGATTGTTTCTTTAGCTTTCAAAATTTAAATATCGCGCGAAAATGAATTTATTTATTTATTTATTATTAAACTCTCAACAGGACAGAGTCCCAATTACAGAGGGCATATGAATAAATAATACAAAAGTATTTAAACACGTTACCACAATTAGACAAAGATACATACAAAAATTAATGAAAGACATAAGTAAACTATTAATTACACTTATTCTATACCGAATATTAAAGACTCAAATAATTTGTTTTTAAACTGCTGTAGATTATCATTAAATATATCAATATTATTTTCTGGATTATCTAATTTATTAAAAATATTACACATATATCTTATAGGGCTCTCAATTGTATCTCCATCCTTGTCAATCTTCTTTGGTACGCTATTTTTGTTGGTTGCTACTTCCAGCTACGATATATATATATATATATATATATATATATATATATATATATATATATATATATATATATATATATATACAAAGGTTATATTTACGTTTTGTAGGGTTATGGTGATATGTTGATTATAGATAATGATTTTATCAAATTGCTTTTGACAGTGTCGCCTTTTAGTTTTTTCCTCTTCACTGTGTTGTATAGGATACCATATTCCTATTGGTCACTTCCACATATTTTATATATTTACTTTCAAATATCAAAATTTAGTTCATTATTGGTGGCGCTGTAAAGTGTTCTCCCATTTCCCGCACATGTTAGATCTCGACAAACCAAAGTAAAACTGTGGCTGGTGTAATGCGCTTCTCCCATTCGAGTATATAACGAATGGCGTGACTATACTTTGGCGCGAAAGTGAAATACACAGTCTCAGGGAAAACACTTGTTCGGGGCACCATGTACGATATGCGCAATTATGCAAATTTATTAATGATACATTTATTTATTATGAATCCATCATAATTATTATTCTTTTAACATGCTATTTTTATTAATGGAAATAATTATATACCGTCTGATTATTTCTCTAAATTCCAATAAACTGCCATTTTTGTATATACAACTTTTGACACTGAATGTACCGACAATAGTAGCGACCTTCGAAGAACTGCACTCAGGGTTATACTTTGGTTTACTACCACATTTAAATTTTCCTTATGGCTGACAAAGCACTAACACCTTTGAAGATCGAGATTTAACTGCTGCTACGGCAAAGTGCCACACTCAGTAATGGGTAAAAGACATAAAGGTATATTTATTTTATTTTCTTACCTTGCAAGTCAACACGGCAAGAATTCTTGTTTCTTGTTGGTGCCTCTTTTATAAGTTTATTACTAAATCAATGATATAATATTTATTTTATTTTAAATAGGTAATTGATTTGCACATAAAAAAAAATGGGGTAATGGCACTGTGGTAGCAAGTCGGCCTGTGGATCCAAAGAACCGTGGTTCGATCCCCATAGCCGACAAAATATTTTCACCAATTTAAAATTATCCCTGTGGCTCCCCCACCACTAACATCTTTGGGGGCCGTGATTTGACGGCTGGTAACCGCACTTCACGCGCATAAATATATCACTTACCGAAATCTGCTTCGGCAGAGTGCCACATGCAGTAATGGGTAAAAGGCGTGATGATATATTTATTTATTTAAAAAAAAAGTTTTTTTTTACCGGTCTTTAATTTCGTTTGCTAGAAACGAAAACGATATATTTTATTAGGGAACGAAATAAACGGAAACAAAATAATTGGTTTCTATTGCGAGTAAAGACGAATGAAAAAAAAAATAGTTTTTAGTCCCTGCCACAAAATATTTTGCACCGCCAAGAATAAGTCGACGCCTATGTCAACTACGACGTAATGAGGAAAGAAAGCACTCGCGGTCTGCGCTCTTGTTCTTTAGTCGATCTCAAGATTTTGGTGTGTGCGCACGTATTGTGCTTCGCTGCATCTATTATTTTTAATTTTACGTTTATAAGTTTTGTGTTTTGTTTAATCAATTCATATTTAATCTACCAATCATGCCACAACAATTAAGCATCGAAAACCCGTCACAAGATATATATTTCGATCCTAAGAGCATTTGTGAACGATTATTTCATTTATCCATGCGTTCTGGATACGCTATCATCCAAAGAAATGGCCAGAGGTATTATGGACCACCTCCAGATTGGGTTGGAGGCCCTCCTGAAAAAGGTAATTAATTGCTTATTTATTTATTCAAGTGTTTTGCTCAAAATTTTGAGTGAGACTGTTTTCCATTTTTGCAGAAATCTGTATTGACATTTTTTATATATTTGAACTCTGTTGTTATTTAAGATTTTTGTGGACTATTTTTGAATCGATGAGTTAAAGTTAAAAGATAATAACCCTGGTTTAGTGATAGTTTGTTTTTATTCCAAGAAAAGTATCCATTTTCGAACCCTACTTATATACTTTGTGCCGGTGTTCCTTTTTTTTTATCAAATACTTAATTTTATTCAATGAAAAGTTTGATAAAATCGAACCAATGTCTCAAGCCATTTTTACTACTGTAATAGTTGTTACAATCAATTATAATATTATTACTAATGATCTCGAACATTCTTACGATAATAATAATCTTTTATCAGATATTTATTGCATAAAATACAAAATACTTAGAAATATATCATCACGCCTGCTACCCAATAATGGGTGTGGCACTCCACCGTAGCAGATTTCGGTAAGTGATATATTTGCGCGTGAAGTGCGTTTACCAGCCGTCTAATCACGACCCTCAAAGATGTTAGTGGAGGGACAGTCACAGGGATAATTTTGAAAATGTTTGTCGGCTGTGAAAATCGAACCAGGGTTATCTGGATCCACAAGCCAACTCGATACGACTGAGCCACCTACCCCATGAGCATAAAAAAAAAACAAAAAGAATGTAATAATATGTGTGTGGAGACAGAAACAATTCATGTCTTATAGAACTTAGGCAATTGTTTACCACTTTCATATTTATCGTATTTAACAAAAATCTCTTAACGAATATAACAAATAAATGTCGATAATATTTAGACATGAATTATGAGTAGTTATGGAAATATAGCGAGTGCGTACGCGCTATATTTCCAATTTTCGTTATAACGAATTTAAATTCATGTCAAAATATTATCTAACAATTATCACACTGCGAGTTATATTTCGCGTGAGAATTAACAACCAAAAATAACAAGATTTGCCATTTCCATTTTTTTTTTCAATTGACTTTTATGAAACTAACATTTATTTTATTAATAACCAAGTAGATTAATTTACAGTGAAAAATTATCATTTATTAATTTAACTAGTGGAAATCTATCAAAATAACTTCCATTTCATTGGTTCATTTTCAAACAAGTTCGTGATTCTTTTCATTTCCACAAATACGTGGTAAATTCTCACTAAAATATTTTTGAACATTATTGGTTATTATTACAATTGAGTTATGTTCCTATATAACTATATTAACAAAAATTTGTCTCTTGTATGTCTCTATTATCAATATTTGTAAACAGCACCTGCATCTAAACCAAAACAGAGTAGATATTTAGTCAAGGACACGCCGAGATGCAGCCGACACTAATTACATTGTATGTAGTTCGGAGTTGTGCGCGGCGAATGAATAAAGGGATTTAGTGACATGACTCCTGCGCAGCCAGGTTTAGGAATTTGAGTTTTCTTCTTTAATTAATTACTAAAATATATGACCTTTGACCATACAAAATAGTAGGGTTGTTGATTTTTCAAATATTCGAGACTTCGAATGTTCGGATTTATTGAATTTTTGAATATTCCGAATTTTCAAATTTTCAAATTTTCAAATTATTCGAATTGTGAATCTGGATCCTAACGTGAACACATGCCGTGCATGTTGATATGAATTATTTTCATTTGCAGAGTTTTGTATTAATTCATAAGTAATTATTATTAATTATTGTCATTTGCCAAATTAATTCAATTTAGACTTAAAATTTCGGTACACTGTCAAAAACGTTTTAATTAAGACATTTTTGTATCCTTTTTATTGTCATTTTAAAACGTTTTACTAAAAGTCCGTAGCATTTAGCTGGGCAGTAAGAGAATAGATGTCTTGATTAAGACGCCTAAATTTGCAGAGTTTTTGCAAGAAACTTCGCCGGGTTTATTATTTAATTCGTGGCCGACGATTCGCGAATTATGCGTGAGCATGTTTGAAGATGACAGATGGCGTTAATTCAGTGGCAAAAAATTCGAGAATTCGAAGCTTCGAAAAATTAGAAAATTCGTAAATTCGAAGCTTCATAAAATACGAAAATTCGAAGCTTCGAAGTTTTTTTGACGAAGAAATCAACGACCCTACAAAATAGACAAACCATAGGGACAGTGAAACCAACATATCTTAAAATGGGTAAAGGGAACCAGCTCATAATGTATAACTGTGTGTATAAGTAAGTTTCTAATCAGAAATGCAATAATATTAGTTTGTTTTATAATAATATTTTAATTTTACGTGACTATTATAAATTAATAATCTTCTTCCTGTGGCACTACAATCCATTGAGGATGTGGGTCTATCGGGCTCACCGAGCCGCAGTTTTTACACTACCGTACTGCCGGGTCTCATAAGACGTATTCCATTTGCCATTTGGATGAGATTTAACTTACATTTACTGAACCAAATCATTGATTTATTTCGCTGCATTACTTCGCTCATTTTATTTCCACTACTAAAATTACAGATTCTAATTTACTTTGAAGTAATTCACCCCAATAAATGCATTACTTTGCTTAATTCAGTTCTTTTAGTCATGTGTCAAATTTATCTGAACTGATAAGTGAACCAAGTGGCAAATGGAATACAGCTATAGTCAGATGTTACATTATTTAAGGCATATGTATAAGTGACTAGCTTATAGTGTGATTAATACTATTTTTTATTTTACGACATACATATCACACTTTGTCGACAGGCGGATTCGAACTGACGGACCTTGGTAATAATAATAATTTTTAACGTTCTGCGCTATTACATCGTATAAAATATGAATTCATATTTTATATTATTTATCGTAATATAAAAAAATTTACATATTATAAATAAATAGTGCGATATTAAAGACAGTATTAAATATATTATGTTATTATTATACGAGTATTATGGGTAGTGGCTCAGTGGTATTGAATCGGCCTGTGGATCCTGAGAACCCTAGTTCGATTCCCAGAGCCGACAAACATTTTCTCCACATTAAAATTACCCATGTGGCTCCTTTTCCACTAACATCTTTGGGAGCCGTGATTTGACGGTTGGTAACCGCACTTCACGCGCATAACTATATCACTTACCGAGATCTTCTCCGGCAGACTGTCACACTCATGCAGGGTTGCAAGAAAAAAATAAAGAGCTCTTTAGTTAAAGAATTGTTTATCTATCAACAGTATCAATAGGGATTTTCTGATATTTATTGAACCGTTAGTTGCCAATGAACCGATAAAACTTTCATGCAACCCAGCACCAGTAATGGATAAAAGGCGTGTTTGATATATTTTATTTATTTTATTTTTACAACACAGCTGTTTGTTAGAAAACAAAATATAGCTATATGGGCCAGAGGGGCAATTCCCTTACTCCGCTACTTCAAACATGAGTGACGAATCGTACTCTAATGCTGGGTTGCAAGAAAAAAATAAAGAGCTCTGTAGTTAAAGAATTGTTTATCTAGTAACAGTATCAATAGAAATTTCCTGAAATTTATTGAACCGTTAATTGCTAATGAACCGATAAAACTTTCATGCAACCCAGCATAAGGGTCAAATTCACAGTCGTAATTCACCCTTACCTCATCCTCACATCTCACTCAAAATCGAAGTAACCAAGGCAACTAACTCAAAAAATTGCATAATTTGAGTTAGTTGCCTTAGTTACTTCGAATTTGAGTGTGAGTTGAGGATGAGGTGAGGGTGAGTCACGACTATGAATTTGGCCCTTAGTCAAGAGACGGAGTCATAAGTCAGTTATTTTTAGTGAAGTTAAAGGAAAAATTTATGCCGACTCTCGACTCCGAGTTAATCTGTTTCAACTTGTTAGCTTGTTTTCCCTAATTTCTATGGGGTAGGTAGCTCAGTGATATCGAGTCGGCGTCTGTATCCTGATAACCCAGATCTGATCCCACAGCCGACAAACATTTTCACCACATTAAAATTACCCCTGTGGCTCCTCCACCACAAATATATTTGAGGGCTTTGACTTGACGCCTGGTAACCGTATCTCACGTGCATAAATGTATCACTTACCGAGATCTGCTTCGGCAGAGTGTCACACCCAGTAATGGGTAAAAGGCGTGATGATATATTTATTTATTTTATTATTAATAGAATAATTTTTTATGCTAGAAAAAACTATATATATTTTGATTAAAAAAAAAGTCGGCTTCGGAATCGGTGTTTTTTTTTCCGACTCTACAACCCTGACTTCAAGTGTCGACTTCACAACATTGTGTAGCTAAGCATAGGGAATTATTGCTATCCCAACAGTACGGTGTTTCAGGTCGCGTTAAAATATGTTAGTATTCGTAACATCCGCAGACCGCTCTCCGTTAGCGCCACTTGTACTTTAGGAGAGCACTGTGCGCGCAAAATCTAATGCCAATAGTTACTTCTACTGCCAGCAAACTCTCCCTCCTCTCCTCGCACCTCAACTGTTTGCTGTAATAGATTTTAATTTTATTCTGTATATGTATTATTTACATTTAGGGATGTTGTGATACCTTTAAAATATCGATACCAGTATCGAAAGAGTATTCAAAATTAAAATATCGATACTGGTATCGAAATCGGTATCAAATAAAAGTATGGATACTAGTATTGGTATCGAATGATTATTTTTATAAAATCTTGTAATTTTCGAAATACATTAGGTTTTTATATGAAATGTTGAATTTATACTATAAAAATTATATAGGTAACAAATTTCCATTTCTTATTCAGTTGTATGATTTTTACCAGTCTTTCAACAGTTTGGCTAATAATTATTGGTTTGATATTAGATAAAAGTAAAAAAATATCAAAATAAACTTTTATTATACAAAAAAATCTGTTTTTCAACAGTGGCCGTATTTTTTTGGGAAATTTGGATTCAACCCTGAACTGACCTAGAACTAACTCGTGTTACTTCCAAATAAATGATGCATCTAGTGTAAACACTGGCGGTAAATTTAAAATCTGAATGCATGTTCGAAGCGACATCTGCTTAGTTTTGTTTGTGTGTTAAATTGGGCTTTTAATTGAATGTTTTAAGTCATCATATTTTTTATATGTAGTCAAAAAGCAAATAACGTCAGACTCTGTTAATTTTTTTATAATTTTGTCATCAGCAGTATCAAAATAATGAATTTCGGAGTCGCAATTATGTGTCGTAATATTATCCTCTGTTACTTATATTGCAAAAAACACATAATGCATATTGCTCTTCCATCATCTGCATAAATTTCTAAATATTATAAAATTACTTACGTTTTTCATTAAAATAACTCCTAACCTCTCTATACTATTACAAATCGCGATTCCGCCACGAATAACAAGGAACACATGTTGATTAGAAAGGGATAGTAAACGGGTTGAATCTACCAACTCGCTAAAATAGCTGGGGCAGTAGGCTCAGTTCAGGAACAGTTCCAGGTTACTTAAAGTGTGCCAATTAAACAAAAGTAACCTACCAGTTTTCTCTAAAAAGCCCAAATAAATACGGTCAGTATTATGATTTAGTTTTAAATTTATAAGATAATGTTTTATTTTCAAATAATAAAACTTTATTTTGGACTTCCATTATCTTTTATTTTTGTATAGAATATCAAACAATATATACAATTTATAACAACGTTTCGACAGTGGATATCTACTGTCGTCATCAGTTCACCTGATGACAGTAAATACCCACTGTCGAAACGTTGTGTTATAAATTGTATATATTATTTGATATTCTATACAAAAATAAAAGATAATGGAAGTCCAAAATAAAGTTTTATTATTTGAACAGTATTACGATATTAAAATAATACCTAATATTTGTTATAATGTTTATCTACTATCTTTATTTAACTCTCATTCTACTAGTTCTACCGTTCGTCGAACACATTGCCATGTTTTATTAAAATAAAAAAAATACCAGCATAATATGAACTTTTCATGAATTTATTGCAAAATTACATTAGATTAAAAATAGTTTGCGATACTTTAGTATCGAAATAAAAGAAGTACTGATATGGGTAAAACATCGGAAGCAAAGTATCGAATTCCAAAATAACCGGTATCGAAATGAAAGAATCGATACCGCTATCATATCAGTAGTATCACAACATTCCTATTTACTTTTGGGAGACGAAACAATAAACCCGAAGATTTATGATGTTATGTTTTTCTATCATCCTGTCCTGAAATACATAGGTAAACTAACACGAAATACATATGCTTCATTCTTTTACAAACTTATTTTAATATTGTTTTATAGAAAATGCAGTGTATTTAGGTGACATAAAAATTAATAAAACATAGTTCACTTATTAAAAAAAACATACTAAGCCAAATATCCACCACTATCGCCGTATTACCCAACTTTAAAAATAAATAAGAAAATCACGAGTACCCTGCCCTATAACACACGCCTTTATCCAAACATTCATACATTTTACTCAGGCACAAGCCGATTTCTGTCATAAATGGACACAATTTATTACCCAAAAAAATCAACATTCCCTCTCTTATCGTTTGAAAATAGAAACACTTTATTCACAAGCTTGAAATATCACTACTTACAAATTATTCTGGTGCAGTTCGTTGAATAGTGCATACAAGAAAATAAATTTAAGTTCATCCTGGAAAAACAAGTGTGAATATATAACATAATAGTAAGTAAAATATCAATACATACATATTCATTAAGAAAATTATTGCATGAACTTAATAAGTAATAATTTATTACTGTAAAGCATATGTTAAATTTGTTACTCTCTTTTAATCAATTCATTTCCAAATTGCAATTTTTAGATTAAAATGTCTCCAAAGCGAATTCGTCTAAGTAAAATTAGAAAAAGAAATCGAAAAGCTAGAGTTGCAAAAATTAGGTATCAAAAGAAAAATATTGCTGAAAAAGAAATATCTCCTCAACCATCTACGTCTGCAAGGTTTTTTTAATATGTATTAAATATTTTCGGCATTTATATTTATTTAATTAAAAAAAAAACAAATAAAAAATATAAAACGGTAAAAGGATCGTGTCACGTGTTGATATATAAGGAGAAGATAGTCGGAAGTCGGACAAAATAATCAAAACTCAAAGATATATTGTTAATTAACATTTCGGTTAATGTATAACCATCCTCAGAACTTAACAAATATCAAAAACTAATTATTTTTTTTAATATTTATTAAATTCTGAGGATGGTTATACATTAACCGAAACGTTAACAATATATCTTTGAGGTTTGATTATTTTGTCCGACTTCCGACTATCTTCTCCTTATATAAAAAAATATTAAATACACATTTCAGTATAGTTTAAAATTTTACATTTTTAGAAAACATCTTGATTTTTTTACAAAACCAAAAACTACATCTCATGCTTCAGATTCTTCTTTGTCTTCAATGTCCGATTTAACTAATTTGGAATAAGTTTAGGACGCCCAGACATTACTTACTCCATCAAAATCTATAAATAGGAGTCTTTTTGAAAGGTACGTTAATTTACGTAACATATTATTTCACAAAAAAAATTCACTCTAAAAATTGAAATTAAAATCCTAATAGAAGGAATAAAAATACTAAAAAAATAGATCTGATTTTATTTTATAATTGTTCTTTATTTTAAGTAAACATTATCAATAATAATTGAAATAATCATATTTTTACTTTCTTAATTAAATTTAAATTCATAATTTTTCTTTTTTAGCAATGTAGAAAATATCGAACAACCTAGTACACCGGAAATATCGTTTATATCCGAGAAAGAATTAGTAAGGTAACCAATATTTTAAAATTTTTAATGATAAATATTGACATGAGCTCATAATTGAGAAGGAAGTAAAAACTAGTACACGTAATTTTATTACCGGTAACAGGATAGTAGAAATTGAATATTGTACTCAACAAGTAATTAATATACAGTACCAGCCTAATACAGTTTGTACATTTGGGAAATTGTACCCTGTAGAAGAAGACAGACGAGGAACTGGTCTAGTGTCAACAATAATTTTGCGATGTTCTCAATGTTTGCGAGAATATTCAGTTCAAACTGAAAATCCTGCCAAAGGTCAATCTGTCATAAATACTGGTGCAGTATGGGGTACGTTGGCTGTAGGCAGTACTTATGCTCATTTGGAAGAAATGTAGTGTTATGAATATACCTCCTTTGCCAAGATATAAATTTAGTGAAACTGAAAGCAAATTGGGTGATGTAAGTTCAATTATTTTTATATTTATGAAGTCTGTTAATGTTATTATAATTTTTAGCTATGGAAAGATAGTTTATGGGAAACCATGAAAAAAGCTGACGAAGAAGAAAAAAATATCGCAATAGAAAATGATAATGTGTACGTTCAATTGGCCTAGCGCTAGCTAGCACTAGCGAAAATATCGAGCATGTGAAATTTGCGCTAGATTGAAAAACGCGGGAGTTTATAAATTCGTAGTTGACAGCAGACATGATGCAACATAACAATTTTATTTATTTGAGAAATGTTGATGATACTTTAAGTTTGAATGTAAATGGAATGCCAATTATGATTAATGCTAACAGTAAGTACATATTTATTTTATAGTTTAATATTTTATGCATTCAATAATTAACATAACCTTATTGTATAATTTTTTTTTAGCTACATTTTGTTAAAAGATGATATTAATGAGGAACAAAATACGGGACATTCAAAATATGAGAATATCAAATTTCGGCTTAAATGCAGTATACGGTCTTGTTTGTTACGCCCACTTGGTCTGCTTTGTTGCGCATGCGCTAAATTTCATGAATCAGTGATTCTAAAACAAGTTTGATTCTACGTTTTGAAATTAAACGACAGGTTGGTTCCTCAAACGGAAAGCATATTTTCTGTTGGGTGTGAGTTTTACGGGTTTAGGGTTTGTTTGTTTAAAATGCGAGCGAAGCGAGCTAACCTAAAAAATGAAATCCACCAAGATCGAATATAATGGCTTGGTTCTGTTGGGCGTGAGTTCTACGGGTTTAGGGTTTGTTTGTTAAAAGTGCGAGCGAAGCGAGCTAACCTAAAAAATGAGTTTTTTCTACCAATATCGGACATACTGGCTTGTTTCTGTTGGGCGTGCGTTCTATGGGCCTAGGGTTTGTTTGATAAAAATGTGAGTAAAGCGAGCTAATTTAAAAAAATAATGATCAGAGTTGAGTTATTTAAAATAAAATGATACTAGATTAGGATCTAGGAGTTATAAAAATATAGAAATTTGACTAGTTAGATATTCCTTCAATATCCGTGAATAATTTAATTACTTATACCATTGTTTTGGAGCCACTGTAAATCTTTCATTTTGTTATTACAGACCACCATGCTGCCATCTATCAACAAAATAATAAACCGGGCAAGGCCGTATACTGCACTTTTACCCAAATTTCTAAGGACTATGATTATATTATAAATAAATTATTTTATATTAAAAGCAATTTAGTTTCTTTGTAATGATGCAACTGTTGTTCTGTTCAGAGAATTCGCTTATTAATAATATTTTACTGTAACCCAAATGTATTGGTTTGACACTTCATCAAGCGCTTCTAAAATTTGATCGTTCAGAACGTTCGAGCGTTTTGCAATAATATAGCGCTAGCAGCTTTTGAAATGGTACTTGTTTTAAACGCACCTAATATTGATACGGATAATGTTCCGAAAATTCCTGTTTATTTGGATGGCGGTTGGAGTAACAGATCATATGGTCATAATTACAATGCGACCTCCAGTGTTGTAATATTGTTTAATTCAAAGTTTTATTTATTTTATTACTTAAAATGTATGAATATAGGGCGTCATAATAGGCAGAGAAACAGGGAAAGTACTGTGGGTTGGAGTACGAAATAAGTACTGCACTGTTTGTGCCAGAGCTGCAAATAAAAAAGAAAATGTCCCTGAACACACTTGCTTCCGAAATTGGAGCGGATCAAGTTCAGCTATGGAAGCCGATATCATAGTGGAAGGATTTTCCAGGAGTGAAGAAATGCATGACCTTTATCGCCGACGGTGATTCCAGTGTATTTGTGCAAATTAAACGGCGAGTATCCTACGGATAACGTGTTGAGAAAATAGAATGTATGAATCATGTCGTCAAAAATTATGGAAAATCTTTACACGCAGTGAAAACAGATAAAAGCATCCCGCCGGCAGGAAGAAAATTAATTACAAATAATTTAATAAATGAACTGCAAGAATCTGTTCCAACAATGTATTTATTTAAATGCACTTAATAGCATTGATACCATAAAATGAGCTCTATAGAATACACCATATCATGTATTTTTTTATCCTTCTATCTTGTTATTTCGATTATGGTTCACGAGCCCATTGATTAAGAATCAGTATTCTGCGCAATGGCATACCTAGCACTGGGTAGGCCATGCATCATGGATTGCTGAAGAGGCCCCCCTCCTATAATAAATAGCAATGGCATTAATTTACACAATATTAATTTTATTGTAAGACATCTTCTTATAATTTTATATTTTAAAAATGGGCGAAAGGATACTGATATAACTATTCCCTGTATGAAAACGATTACGTCACATTCGGTATCCATGTGATTCAAGATTTTGTGCTTAACACGTTTACATTGGTATTGGATTGACATTTTTAAAACATAACCTAAAAATTAAATGTCAGATTAAAATATTTATTACTTTTTAAAATTTAATTAGTTTATAAAAGAAACCAAATAAAATTTATCTTAACTCACGAAAAATATTACCTACCTTATTGAAATATGTAATGTGTAAAATAAAACTCAAAAGAATATACATTTTTATATGCATTATTATTATATATAAATAAATAATATATGAAAATACAAAATACAATGCACATTACCTCTTGTACTACAGTTAAATTAATTAAAGATGTGATGAGTGAATGTTTTATGAGTGATTTTAGGGTTCGTGCTACCCCATTTGTTGGGATATAGCGTGAAGATATGTATGTATGTATGTATGATTCTCTTTAACTCCAGCGCAAAATAATCATGAAGATGACAAACGCATTTCTGCATTTGATTTTTCAAGCCATTTCTTATTTCTCAGTCTGTATTTATGTATCAAAAATGTCACAAACTTAGAAATGACAGGCGAGAAAATAACAAAATCATGGCCATAGGTCTCTATTTTTATTTTATAATCAAATGTGAACAAAGTAAATATAAATTTTCGTATTTGTAAGAACTGTCATACGTTTTCATTCAATTAATAAATTTGATAGAACGTGAAAAAACATGAAACGTGTGTCTTTACTTATTAAGACATACGTTATGTCATTCGCATAGGTACGAATAATATTATTAAAATAAGATAGCTATATTTCATCGTATCTATGATAATCTCGTCCACATATGACGTCATCGTTTTGATACAGGGAATGGAGTATATAAAAATTCAAATTATAACAAAAGTTAACAGTGGCTTTATTTAAAACAATTCAATCTGACAGCTTCTGCATTTGTTGAAATTGTTTACTTTTGCAACAATTTCTTGTTAATTTTGATAATTTAATAAAAATATTTAATACAATTCAATATCTTTTAATTAGGTTATTATTTTCAAGTTATTTTGCATAAAAATTTAAAAATATTGGTATTTTTTTTTATAAATAGGAAAAACTGTACTACGGATCTATTGATGTGCCGACTCAGATGTCAGATCGGATCACAGACTGTTCGGATTTAGGATCGGATGTTGACTTGAATATCGGATTGGATTTCGAATCGGATCAGATCGGATCGGATATCGGATTAAGTCGGATTGGATCGGATCTCGAATCAAGTCACAACGGATCAGATCAAATATTAAAATTTTCGATAATGCCGACCTTTAATAAACACATAAAAATCAAAATTTGTTCACAGACCTCATTATAAACATACAATAGTGCTTCCTCCTTTTTTCAGGATCCGATTAAAATGTTCAAAAATGCCGACCTCTAATAAAAATCAAAATTTGTTCACAGTTCCAATTATAAACATACACTACTGCCTCCTCCTTTTTTTCAGGATCCGAGGTCTTCGTTGGTCGTCTTCCTCGTGATATCTTCGAAGATGAACTTATTCCTGTGTTTGAATCCGTAGCTCCCCTATATGAAGCAAGGTTGATGCTTAATTTCACAGGATCCAATCGTGGCTTTGCTTTCATTACTTATTGCAACTCTCGAGATGCGTTCAGGGCAGTGGCGGAGCTTAACAACTATGAAATTCGCCCAGGACACAAGATTGGAGTAGCGAAAAGTGTGAATAACTGCAGGCTTTACGTAGGAGGAATCCCTTTGAATAAGTCGAGGGCCGAAGTTTGGGACGAAATAATGAGGATCTGTCCAGTAAGTAAAAAATAAAATATATAAAATAAAATAAATATATCATCACGCCTTCTACCCATTACTGGGTGTGGCACTCTGCTGAAGCAGATCTCGGTAAGTGATATATTTTGCGCGTGAAGTGCGGTTACCAGTCGTCAAATCACGGCCCCCAAACATGTAAGTGGTGGAGGAGCCACAGGGATAGCTTTTTCAAATTATGAAAATTTGTCGCCTGTGGGAATCGAACCAGGGACCTCAGGATCCACAGGCCGACTTCATACCACTGAGCTAGCCATCCCATATAAAATATATAAGTACAGATAAAATTAAGGGTGAAGAGTAGATAGAGAAATATATGTCACAAACTAATTTTATAAAATTGCTCATTTGTAGTGACATCTATGAAATTTAAACAAATGCTAATCAATTTTTAATAGTTCGGCAGTTCGCGTATGCCTTATTACTATTATTACATAGTTTTTGGAACTATTCCTTAATTAAAAAAAAAAGCTCTGTAATGGAAATAATATTGCTCGCTCGAACTCTCAAAGTAGGATATATATTATCTTTAATCTCAAACTATTGAAAATTGTTTTGCATTTGTTTGTAATTTTGTTTAAATTTCATGGCTATTATTATAAATAATCACTTTTTTAAAATTTGAAAATTGATTTTAAGTATTACGAAAGGTGTAAAATAAAATATGATTAGTAACTTAGATGCAGAATACAATCTAAAAGATTAATTTGAAGCATTTTGCTCTAAAAACAGTTTCATCAATTTAAAATTACCCCTGTGGTTCCTCCACCACTATCATCTTTGGAGGCCGTGATTTGACGGCTGGTGATCGCACTTCACGCGCAAAAATATATCACTTATCGAGATCTGCTGCGGCAGAGTGCCAAACCCAGTAATGGGTAAAAGACGTGATGATATATTTATTTTATTTATATTTTGCTCTAAAATCAATGGGGAACGCATATCGCTATATGGAATAATTAACATTGTATTTTCTATATTACACAAGTCAATTCACCACCCTTAAATTTAAAATATTAATGAAAAATGGCGAAGGAATATTAACGCCACACAATATTAAAGAAGTGACATGCGATTGTAATTATATTTATTAAATTTTATAATATATTTGTTGTTTTTTCATAACATCACTTTTACAGCCCAGACTGTAAGGCCCGGTGCACACGTTAGGTTTTTTACCGTGCGTGCACACTGCGGCGACGGAGTTGCGGTAACTAAATGTAGCAGTGCACACGGTGCTACGGCAACGTTGCAGCGCCGTATGTCCATCTGCGTGTCATTTTTCGCCGCAATTCCCCATGGCACCGCACGCAAGTTTAACGGGTGTGTGTGCATGCAACTTCTACAGCGCCGTTGCGTCAGGCCTTAAAATAGCACTTCACAACCTGTCTATTCTCAACAAAAGTCCACTTTACCCGATGCATGCACCAGAGCTGGGCAGTAGCTAGCTACTTTTGTAGCTTAGCTACTAGCTTAGCTACATTTACCTTAGCTGTAGCTGTAGCTTAGCTAACTGTGAAAAAATATAGCTGTAGCTTGTAGCTAGCTACTTTTTTTTCTATTAGCTTAAAAATAACAACTGAAGCTACTTTTAAAGCTACTTTTTGTAGCTTAAAGCTACTTTTTATAGCTTAAAGCTACTTTTTAAGCCGAAGGTCAACAAAGTACACATGCGTACAAGCTAAACCAACACAAAATAATTATTTCTTGCCGGTTCTAACTGGCTCTAATACGCAAAAATACACAGTAGGTGCCAGATGGTATTTGCTATTTTTGATATTTATGTACATAATAGTAAATTAACAGTCATTATAACAAAAGACTGATCATATAACAATGGCAAATTTAATAATTTCACAATAATTTAAAAAAGTAGCTTGAAAATTTAACAGCTACTTTAACGAAAGCTTTTAGCTGTAGCTTAGCTATATTTTACAAAATATAGCTTATAGCTGTAGCTTAGCTACTTTTTTAAAGAATAGCTGTAGCTGTAGCTTAGCTACTTTTTTAAAGAATAGCTGTAGCTGTAGCTTAGCTACTTTTTTTAAGTAGCTTGCCCAGCTCTGGCATGCACACGCATCTGTTAAACTTGCGGCAACACTACGGTAGGTACCGCAGAACACAGAAAAGTAAATAGTACAATTGAATAAAATAAGTGTTTTATACCTATTATGGTTTGAATATCATGAATTATTAACAGATTGTTGGTCTAGTGAATTTTCAAATACCATACCACCGTGTGGTGTTGCCATTAAAAATTGGGATTCTTAATTTTTCCTTAAAAACAAGGCTTTGCATGGCTATATATTCATTACTAAACGATAAAAACTTTCTCCTTCTGATACAATATACATGGATAGTTCTAGAACATTATACTAGTTTTTCAAATGAAACTGCAAAATTTTAGAGGTACACAAACCAAATATGTGCGATTCTGAGTGATGTTCGCCATAAGCCCCGTGTATAAGAACTCAACTTTACAAGCGAATATATTTGTTCACAGACGATGAATGTGTTTCATATTTTAACAGAATGCGTATGACTATCCAATGTTTAGGTGCGTCAAATTTCATTCGGATCTGCAAAAAAAATTTTCCCGCTAGTACTACCTTAACCTAATCAAATTAATTTGACATTTTTTTCTTTTCGAAACTGTAATATTTATCTCAAGTGTTACTGAATTACCCATTGTCAGTTAATAATATTGTACATACATATTTCATTTTTATTCTTTTCATCTTCTCGAATTCCTTACAATTGACATACTTTCATCCAAGCACTTCTTTTTTTGTTTTGTTGTGGTAGTTCTCATCCGCTACATTCCAAATTTCAGGACAATATCTTATTTCTCCAATAAAAAATTCTTAATCCAACTCTTCAATATTCAGAGCCATATTGCGTTCTGCGTGAAATCGCCACACGTGTGCACTGTCTCATAAGAACAAATGTAGCGAACGTAGCCGTGCGGTACCGTGGGGAGCTGCGGCGAAAAATGACACGCAGATGGACGTATGTCGCCGTAACGTTGCCTTAGCTCCGTGTGCACTACTACATTTAGTTACTAGTATCACAAACCGCAACTCCGTCGCCGCAGCGTGCACGCACGGTAAAAATCTGACGTGTGCACCGGGCCTTAATGTCGATTGATAAAAAAGTATATTTATTTATAATAGAGTTTCTGTGGATCCTGAAAACCCTGGTTCGATTCCTACAGTCGACAAACATTTACAAAATACTCGTGTGGCTCCTCCTCCACTAACATCTTTGGGGGGTCATGATTTGACGGTTGGTAACCGCACTTCACGCGCATAAATAAATCGTGATCTGCTACGGCAGGGAACCCAGTAATTTTACTTACCTTCTGTATATATTTGTTTGTTCACAGGCCGTAAAAGATTTAATCATGTACTCAAATCCAGGCGACAGAGCAAAGAATCGTGGTTTCCTTTTCATGGAGTTCGAGTCACACCGTTCTGCTGCAATGGCCAAACGTGCCCTGGTACCGTGTAAATTATGGAAAAAGGATGTCATAGTCGATTGGGCTGACCCGGAACCGGATGTCAATCCTGATGTCATGTTAACCGTAAGTCTCAATTAACCTCAATTACATTACTTCTACTGACATTGAAATGTTTCTAGATTAAGAAGCTCTTCATTCGAAATTTGACACTAAGCTTCACAGCCGAAATAATTTATTTTATTCTCCAAGATATAATTCCACCTCATGCAATTCAACGTGTTTACCTAGCTGGACATTACGGTTTTATACATTTTGATTGTCGACTTCATGCCGAAATGGCAATGAACAAATTGTCTAATGTTGTAGTAGATGGGGAACTTATGGAAGTTAGATGGGCCAGGCCTAAGACTTTTAAAAACCCGATTTATTCAAATTTTAGGTGAGTAAAGACTTGAATGAAAACCTTAAAGTATTTTACAGATTACATGAAGTTCTAGAAGTAGATGGATGAATAAGAGTATGTGCTGATAACGAAACCAAAAAATCCTTTTTTTACTTTCTTATATGCAGTATAAGGAAGTATTGGAATCGTGAAAAAAATCGTTGACGAGATTTTCGCGGAAATACGTGTTTTGAGGTCCACTGAATCCGTTTCCATCATTTTCTCAATGATGTCTGTGTGTATGTATGTGTGTGGATGGATGTGTGTCCGAGTGTGTAATATCTCATGAACGAGATAAAATTTGTTAACGAAACTTGGTAATTATAAGTTTCATGAAAATACGAAGAGCTGAGTTGATTTTGAAAGAAATTGAAAAACCGGAAGAGGAAGTTTACTGGACACACAAAACAATAAATTCCATTTATTTCAAAAATTTATTCAGTTACGAAAAAAAGTTTCAAATAAAAGATGTTAGCAAAAATATTTGGAACATAAAATGTTATTTGCAATTTTCCTGTATATGCGCCTAATTTTGAGAAAAACTAATTTATATATTTAACTATATATTTCAATAATCATAGTAGCAATAGAAACAAAAAACATAAATTTTAATTTTCGCTTTATCTAGTTATCTATGTCTTTTTTCGGAAAAACAAATACATCATTAATTTGGCAACTTTGCCTCAATTTAATCGACTTCGTATCGCACGGTTCTTGAGAGAAACGGAGTAGTCAATATTACTAAAAAATTATACGTAGACAAATTTGATATTTTATGTTTCAAACAGATAAATGCCGAATTACTGAAAAACTAAATTACATGTTTAATAATATTATATAACATTCATATATTCTAAATATTAAATATGCTGTGTATAAGAAAGTCGTGTGGTGCCCACACCAGATTTTTTAAATTTGCAATGAAGTTTACCTAAAGTAAACATTTTTAATACTACTACTGGTTTAATAGATATTTCTAATATAAATAAATTAAAATTTTAAACACTATAAATAGTAATTTTTTTGATGTATTAATATGAATAAATTAATAAAGTAAGTATAAGTAAACAACACTTAATTTAGCGATTTTTAAAAAATATTTTTTTGTTGCATTATCCAATACTCATACATCATGTAATACTATTATATAGGAATAAGGTTGGTTTAATTAGCAAAGAAATACCATTTTGGAAGTCTGTTGCAAAACTACAGTGATTCATAAAGTACGGAAAAGTCTAACTAGGGAAGGGAGGGGGCAAAATAATGAATTTTTCTTAATAATCATTTGCCAAAAACTCTATATCCAAAAACTTAAGCCAATTAAAGTTGAATCAATTAATAAACATTCGTTACAAACTATAAAAGTTAATTATAATATAAATTGGTAATACTTAAAAGTTAGTTGAACAATTTTTAGTTCAAATAAATATTAGTAATGTAGTATCACATGGTTGAGAGGCACTTAATATCAAAAACAAAACTAGAAAAGAGAATAATTAGATTTTGTAAGAAATATATTTATATGAAAACGAGAAAATAATGATGTTACTAATTTTTTCGTATTTTTTCAGCGGTATTCAATAAATGGGCCTTAATTTAAAAGTTTGCTGTAACTTTTTGTGTATAGAGTTTTTGTCAAAAGTTTAATAAGCAAAAGACATTATTTTGGGTCCCTCTGACTACTCTTTCAATCTTTTCCGTACGTTATGAATCACCTGTATGAAAAAAAAATCGATCAGTGGTACTCAAAATACGGAGTGCAACTTTCTTGTTTTAAATAAGAACATAGCGGGTGGTGCCTGGTAGGGGCGAACATAAGGTATTTACATACATGTGATATTAATTTTATATAATTTCATGCACTCCTTTTAATTTTACAGAAAAAAACTGTAGACTGCAAAGATGTACGAATAAGGTGCATATAAATCTGTATTTACATTCTTTTAGGTGTCTGGTTTAACCGTAACATTAAAAATAAAATTCAAAATTTTTGTTGATCATGAACGTCAATGTTTGATGGCTATACACGTCAATCTATTTTATAAATTAAATAAAACTAAACAAAATATGGAGTAGGTGGCACAGTGGTTATCATGTTGGCCTGTGAATTCTGAGAACCCTGGTTCGATTTCCACTGGCGACAAACATTTTCACCACATTAATACTACTCCTGTGGCTCCCCCTCCACTAACATCTTTGGGGGCCGTGATTTGACGGCTGTTAATCGCACTTCACGCGCAAAAATATATCTCTTACCGAGATCTGCTTCGGCAGAGTGCCACACCCAGTAATGGGTAGAAGGCGTGATGATATATTTATCTTATTTATTTTAAAATAGAATTTTTATTAATTTGAAATTAAAGTTCTCTTTTGTTTGATTTTATTTAATGTATAAAATAGACTGACGTTAATAAATAATTTCTGAAATACAAAACTCATGGCTATTGCTATAATTTAACCGACATTTTTAACTTTATTTTTAAAGTTACGGTTATGCAGCTTTTAAATAATGATTAATCTTTGCACTCCACAGTTCTTTTTTTGTAAAATTTAGAGAGCAGGAAATAGCATAAAACTAATATCCCATGTTAAATCTCCATGTTCGCCCTTACCAAACACCACGCGGTATGGCGATGGCATGGCTTTTACTCGGCGTGGCATGATTCGGAAAAATGAACAGTTATATTTATTAATATCTGTCTTTTGCAGAACTGTGCCTCCAAGACTCCGTGGCAGAAATGTTTCTACCGCGAAAATTCACGAGGAGGTTATGGATTCTGAGAATGTCCATCAAGCAATTGAAGCCAATAATAATAACAAGCATGATCAACAGTTTCCTATGGTACCCGCTGTTATGTACGAGAACCCGACGTCGCTACACAACCACTAAGGAGTTTGTATTAATTTTAAGTGTTTTTCGTTTATTTTGATTGTTCAGTGTTGTTATTTGTTTTCTTATCATAACATTATCAGGTTACCCCAGTATTATGTATTTCAAGTGCCATTACCGCCATAAGGACCATTAAAGTTCCTATGTAGTTTAAGTTAAAGTATTCATTAATAAACTTTAAGTTCTTTTTATACCTGAAATATTGGTACTTATCTAGCAGATAAATTAACTGCAATTATAACTATTTTTGTAGTTTGTTTAGTTTTTGATAATATATTTGTTAATAAGCATTCTGAAGACGGCTACAGTCGTCAAAGCTCAAATCCAAAGATAAAAAGGAAGCCAACAATGTTTATTATCATAACAATATCAGGTTTATCTAGTATTATGTTTTCAAAGTGCCTTTAATGCCTTAAGTATCATTAAACTTTCTATTGTTATAATGATTGAGGTCGTATGTACTTTTAGTTAAAGTTTCTTTAATAAACTATAAGTTCTTTTTGTACCTGAAATGTTGATACTTTTCTAGCAGATTAATTAACTGCAATTATAACTATTTTTGTAGTTTGTATAATTTTTGATAATATATATTTGTTACTAAGCATTCAAAAATTCTTATTTTGTCATTTATGTTCCTTTGAATACAATTTATGAAGATTGCTCCAGCCGTCAAATCACAAATCCGGTATATATATATATATATATATATATACCATCATGGCTTTTACCCATTACTGGGTGTGGAACCCTGCCAGCAGATCTCGGTAAGTGATATATTTACGTGCCTGAAATACGGTTTCCAGTTTTAGAATCACGGCCCCTAATGATGTTAGCGGTGGTAGAGTCGCAGGGTGTAATTTTAATGTGGTGAAAAATGTCGGCTGTGGAAATCGAATTCGGTTTCTCAAATTCACAGTCCGACTCGATACTATTAAGCCACCTACCACTAATCTTTCTTATTAAACAATTCAATTTGTTGCCACTTTTCACAACAAACAAATTCAAATGGACCAATATAAACTAAATAAAGGAAAATATTTAATATTCTCGTTAAATAAAAGTATCATTGCACACGATTCTCGTGCCATGTCTTGCAATATACGAAAGTGTCATGAGATCGAAGCTGCCTATAAAACATAAGAAAAATTTAAATAACGTCAAATTTGAATCACATGTAGTCGTAGAGTGACATGCTGGGTTGCAAGAAAAAAATAAAGGGCTCTTTACATAAAAAATTGTTTTTCTAGCAACAGTATCAATAGCGGTTTTCTGAAATTTATTAAACCATTAGTTGCTAATGAATAGATAAAAATTTCTTCCTTCCAGCTTCAGCCTCAATAGAATGTAAATTGTTGTAATAATAATTTACGATATATAGTATATTACGTACTATGAACTGTAAGTGACAGTTTTTAGGTGTAGAATGAGAATGAGAAATCGAGATCCAAAGGGTCGAGGTTTCCTAAACATAAATAAATCACTTACAGTTCGAGGTTAGTAAGCTATTTTTTACAATACTTGCACAAATAGAAGGAAAAGAAAAATAGGTTTCAAAACTGACAGCTGTCAAATTTTTGTCAAAATAAACCGAACCTTGATATGTAATATTTACTTATTGACCACGGTGGATAGGAAGTAAATATTATTATTATTATAAGTCCTGATGTAACCATGGAAACCACTGTGCAATAAAAGTTTCACTTACTAGCTGTATCCCAATTGCCACTTGGTTCACTTAAATCAGTTCAGATAAATTGGACAACTTGACTAAAAGAACTGAATTAAACAAACTGATGCGCTTTTTGGGGTGAATTACTTTAAAGTAAATTAGAATCTATAATTCTAGTATTGGAAATAAAGTCTACGAAGTAATCCAGCGAAATAAATAAGTGATCTGGTGTAGTAAATGTAAGTTAGATCTGATTCAAATGGCAAATGGAATACGCCTACTGTGTTTAAATTTTTTCATTAATATGTAACTTATAATACAAGTATTGTAAAAAATATATTTTACAATACGTATATCCTACAATATTTTATCTAATGTCATGTTGTAAAAATAATTTAGCCAGCCTTTGTTGTTATCTTTACAAATACAAATCAAACATCCATACCTTGAGTGAGATTCGAACCCGCGTTCTACGGTGTGCAATAGGTGCAATGCCGAGCGACTGCTATGCTAGAACAATAGTAGCGTTCGATTTGCAAACAATCTCAGTTCATTTCAACTGAGTTGAGATTCTCTGAAATGAGATGATATTTTTTCGATCACAAATCGAACGTGTTTTGACAGGTCTGAACTGAGTCGGTTACGTGACGAACGTTGTAGTATCATTTCGCGGACAACACATGATTTTCTTGATGTTTTTGTTGGAAGTGAGCTGTGAGACATGATTTATAATAACATATACAATTTAAAAAAATTGTTAAATAACTGCCAAATATTCAAACTACAAACAAAACATAACGAATTCTACCCCCACTCTTAACTGAGTAAAAAATCTCAGTACGCACCAGTGAAATAGGTAGTGCAGCATCGGCAAGGGGCGAGGTGAGTGTCTCACTTGATCTCAGTTATGTCAGTGCAAATAGAACAGCACAGAAAAACTGTCAAACTGAGGTGAGGTGAGATTAACTGAGATTTGGTGCAAATCGAACACTACACTAACCAAATGAAGCAAGTTTAGTTGAGTGCGGGCTGTTGTGATTGCAGTAGTGTTCTTTGAATACGAGTATATTGTGTGTGGCGTTAAATATTAGTCAATTTCTTAAATTACAATCGTTTTTAAGTGTTCTAAATATGCCAATTGTGAATTACGGACTTTGGAGTCTTGAAATCAACTAGTCTCTGCGCAATGTAAGTATCTACAAATAACATATTAGATAATTATATAAATAATCATAAATTTTAAATGTTAGGTTGACTGTATGCGTATTTACTCTTTTTTCTGTTAGCCCGTCTTTGCTTACGTCTTCTTCTTTTCTAATAACGCAATTAAATATTTTGGTAGGTACACATATTGATTGAGTATTATTAGCGAGTCGTCTAAACTTTTTGCATTTGAATTTACTATAGGCAAATGCAGCTAAGCGTTACACCACCTAGCGGTAATTTTTAGAACTACTGTATCCAGGATACATTTTGAATTGTATTATATATTAGATACAGATATTTTCAAATATTTTCGGTGTGTTTATAAAATATATAATGTAAAAAGATTATTACGGCGTACCAGGGTGTAAAAAAACATTCAGATGTATCTTTTCATGTATTGCTAAAGAAAGAAACACAAAAAGCAAAATTTGAGACAAAAATTAGGGCTGCCGAATTAATAGATAAACATGCAGTATGGATTATGCGATTAAAAATAGGGAAAAAAAGTTAACTCGCGTACGGTAGTATGTTTCCTACAGCTACATTTCACAAAAAAATATTACATTATTATTTCAACTTTTTCAGTAGTAAAAGAATGCTATTTCAGAAATGTGTACGTTACCAGGGGTACGTCTTAGGACCAAAAATAATATTTTTACTTCAAGTGTCATGGTGATTAATAATAATAATAATAATCTTTATAAGTTCATACGAAAACTGGTATTTTTAGTCATAATGAAACAAATAACTCTTTTTAATTTTTTTTATGTAAAATAGAACTGTTGCCAAACAAAAATTTTCAGTGTACATCTCAAACGAAATGCAATACCTATTAATTTGCTAAAGCCAAAGAAAATACGATAAATAAATTCAAAATAGTGACAGAATTTTGAGAATGATATACAAAATTTCGCACAAATTGAACATTAAAACGCTACGCATAATAATGTCGAAATAGAGAAATATCACGATATAAATACAATAGAAGAGACAGAAATAGTAGAAACTATAATAAATTTATTAAATAATCAACGGAAAACGTTTGAAAACTCTGATGTACAAGTAAATATTTAATAAATACAGAAAGAGCACTTAACCATCTCTGGCTTAGAAAATTTTGATATACCTACTAATTTTTATTCTAAATTCTAGAGATTTAATATATAATGACAATCATATAAAGAAATTAAATATAAAAGAGAAAGTTATTTTGTGTTTTATAATATTAAAGTGCCATTTAAGTTTTGTAGTTTTAAAACGTCAAAAATCTATCCTGGATACAGTAGTTCGTGACGTGTTCCAGATGGCGCAGCGATCTTAATTTTATTTGCCTATTATTGTATTTAAATAGTACCTAATTAATAATATCGCTATTTTATATTATATTTACATTTCAATATTCGTGTATATTTACTTGGAAAATATAAAAATAAGTATTTGTGCAACCTTAAATGCGTATCCATCTTGCTTGTATCGCGCTAACTGTTTGTGCACGTGGAGTCCACTTCTGTCATACAGTTTAGCAGGACAGAAAGAGAGAGAGAGAGAGAGAAGTTCGTAGCTGCAACTATTCAAAATTGATATACCATACAGACATTTATTGTAAAGCCAACACATCCTAAAGTTATTGTGTACTCGTGATGGCAAGGATTAAATTGCGCAATAAAACACACATGTACGATACAACTAAGTAAATATTTTATTTACGGTGGTTTGTTTTTCATCATACTTTAGGCTGAATGTTTGTTGGTTGAGACTGGACTGCTTGATAGTGAACAGCGAATATTATATCTTCTTGGCCGGATGTGATTTTTATAAGGTTTTTAGTTAGGGCAGGGGAAGAGGGAAGTTTAAAATGTTTAAGGGTTGTGAAACGATGAGTCATAGGATTGCAATGTTGTTGGATTTAGAAAGCGGATTGAAATTTAGGGGTTTTATGGTCTTAAGGAATGTTTTATGTCTACAAAGAGTAACTTTCTAAAATATGTACAGAACTAGAAAAAACAACATGACTATTGGCAAAAAAATACATAGTGGCTGTCATCTGGTGGCAAAATTTGAAAGGTCCCTGATTGGGAAAACAAAGCGTTGTTTACATTGCAAGAGATAGGAGATTTGAACAGAAAAATGAGCAAATCTAAGAGATTTTGCTCAGTTCCTCAATGTAACAATTATATTAGCGAAAAAATATCTTTGCATTATTTTCCCAAAGACTTAAAACTCCGACATGCATGGGTTCATGCATTAAAAATAGGAAAACCAGTAAGTAAGTACATGAATGTATGTTCTGAACATTTCAGTCGTACAGATTTAGTATCACCGGGTATGTAATTGTGAAACATGTGTAATTAATTGTTTGTTATTGTGATTAGTATTACATATATTTTTATAAGGGTATCGTTCAAAGCTGATGAAGAAAAAATTAAAACCTGATGCTGTTCCAACCCAAAAATTACCAGTAGGTAGTTTTCCGAATCAAAAGTAAAAATTCAAGCAGAGATGATAGAACAATAAAGCGGAATATTAACAAGTAAATACCAAATATAGAGTTAGAAAATTTTTCGATGTTAGTAATTTTCATATATTTGCAGAACAGTATCAAACTTAAAAGCGGATTTAGTGACAGAAACAAGCAGGGCACAAAGAATGGAGCTTTCCTCCATTGTAGAAACAGATATTTCCTCACAGCCATCATGTTCCTAAATATCACTGGAGTCAGTGTCTGACAAAATATCCGCCATCAGATGTGATAATGTCAAATTAATTTAGGGATATGTGATATGAAAGAGACTTTAATTCACTGTTTATTCCAATCAGATAAAAACATGTATGCATATACGCGAATAAATATTAAACATTTGTGAAAATAGAACACTGCATGCAAATAGCATCTTCAACATGGAAGTTGCACAATAAAAATATAAAAGAAAGAACATTATTAGTTTTCGTAAAGTTAAAAACTGATTTATCTTTCAGAGTTTTGGCTGTTATGTTTTAAATTTTATTTACAACAGCTCAAAATTACTTCCACGATACAATAAACATAATGGGGCAATGATATTTCGAGTACGTGCCACACCGTATAAAACCGTGCCGTCTAAATGCCATAGCGTCGACAAACCGGGCGGTCTAAAACCCACAATGTCGACAACACCTGCCTCCACAAAATCCATAGCGTATAAATCGTGTCCCATTTCAGTTTCCTTTGCGTTGCCGTTCAAAGTGTCAATTAGTACAGAAAAAATTAAATAGATGGCGCTGATTACTACTATCAACCAAATGAATCGTCAAAAAGATATAAGATTTTATTATAAAATATAAAAATAATGCTTATATATCCTTTTAATTGTCCTAGCAACGTAAAAAGTAAATATAATTTAAGAAATAAACAAATCTAATGAAAAAGTTTGTTGGTTTTACAATTATATTTCATTAAAGATATTGTTATATTTCAGCGATTTTATGTATAATTAAAAGCGTTACAGTTTGTTAGAGAAGTATAAACACAGAATAAATTATGATTTATTTGATAATTCTAACTTATTCATCATATAAATTAAGCGAAATATGATTTACATTTTATAAGTAAAAATACATATTCATTTAATAGTTTTACTTTAATATCTGTCTCTAAATTTGAAATTACTGAAATAAAATAAAGCTACAATTGAAGCACATAGTAATAAGTGGTAATTAGTAAATTTTAAAATGTTTGCATTAAACTATTTTGAAAGTTTTCTAGAAAAAGATTATATTGCATGTAATTTGTGTAGCAACAATTATTATTTTGAGTTACTAGCAAATAGATATTTCTGTGAAGGTACAAACATATAGGTTGATGTGCCGTTTGTGTTAGATGTTAAGGTGAATTGTTTTCATACTTCTTAAAAAACAAAACGTAAAATAACTTACTATAATAAATAAACTGACATGTACAGCTTTCGAGTGAATTGAATTAGTTATTTGTTAAAAGACCTGTCATTCAAATTATTTTAGAATAGATTATGAATTTAAAATTGTCTAAAATAAAATTATGTATATGCCAAATTAATATTATATTATTTATTTCAAAAACTACACATAATTGACATTTGAATAAAATAATAAATATTTTGTCTTCTACATATTTTGTAATTTCTGAATCATAATGATTTTACAAAATTTTAAAATAAAATATTTGTTCCACAGAGAAAACGTGAACCATTTTGCATGAATTCAGTTGTTCTAGTTGTTACTAAATGAGTAAAATGATATTTAAATCTCAACAACTATTTTCCTGTTCATTTCTAGTAGATTATATCTTTATCAGTGAAAACTTGCTTCATTCGGTTCAGGTTATAAAATCCTAAAAATAAAAAACTGTCAGTAATACCGAATATCAAAATAAGTAAAATTAAATTTTTACCAATAAGTACTTGTTTAATCGTTTCAAGAATACCTTGCAACAAATTACAAAAATATTCCCTTTTATTTGGTGTCAAAAGCTTTCAGATATTAAAATCTCTTCTATAAAAGGTACTAATTTTTCATCTTCTTCTTATGGTATAGTACTTAGCCATAATAGTCTTATACTATGGTCAATAGCTTCTCATTTCTGCTTAAATTCATCCACAGTATACTCGTTTATTTTCAGTTGTGGATCAAACTGAACTAATGGCAAAAGTAGCCCAGATTCCAAATTCTGTGATGGCATAAAAATTGATCCCTTGGACATCTGCACTTACTGGAATCAATAATATAGTCCGTGTTTAAACAAATCTGAAATTATAGTAACAAAAATTAAGTTTGTAATTAAAATTATTCACTAAAACGCAGTCCTTTACCCATCAGATAATCATTGAACAAACACTATATTAAATTTTCGGAGTTTAAAGAATTTTTTCTCTGCTAATGCAATTTAGGTCGTCAACAAAGAACTTATTTGTTACAGACGAAAAGGTAATTTTTTCATCACAATCATAAAGATTTATAAAAATCAAATCTGAAGAATTACATTGAAACGAATCGTAACCTAATATTGAATTAAAGCTGTCAGTTAGTCAGTATTGCCAACAGTATCAAACCGCAATAGAAATATATAATTTTTGTAAGTAAATAACCTATGTCAAGCCTTGTTAAATATCCTTAGATAATAGGAATTTAGTTTAATTAATGGTATCATTTGAATCAGTCACCGCCTCATCCTCATATGTTAAATGATTTCCTATTTTATGTAAAACTTCTTTCGATAAATCAAAATTCATAAAACATTTATCGAATCTATTTAACCCTGGTCTAATTGCCAAAATTGCTATTAAAGTGAAACATTTCACCTGAAGTTCGTTAGCCAACAATTTGTTATCGCGTAAGTAGGGTTTCTTGTGGTCCTAACAAAAATGTGGATCTGTATAGAATAGTGGAAGGGATATTGGCGCGCGTTTAAAAACCTTACAAAAGTAAAGATTTTCAAGAAAATTATTTTAAATCGCAAGAAATATTTCTTTATTGTAAATAAACTTAGTTTCTGGATATTTGCATATTTATTTATTTATTTATTTATTTATTTACAACCACTCAACAGGATAAAATTATCCCAATTACTGAGGGTTGGAAAATGAAAAAAAATACAAATAGAAACATTTTAAACATTACGACAAGATACAATAGAAAATAATTACTATAACAGTAATAGACAATAATTTTAAGTGACACAGATACTTTAAATTTACATATTACATTTACAATACACAACTGGTTAGAAATAGAAGGATATTACATTTGAAATACGAATAAGAGTTACAGAAAATATCAATGTTTACAAGATTCTCACACTGATTATATATAATAATAATAATAATAATAATAATATATATTTATTGCCCAACAGATAAATCCAATTACAGGACAAAATACAAAACAATTTTAAATTTAAATATTCAAAAAAAACAAACAATAACGAATATAATATAAATTATAGAAAAAAATTAATATAAATAAATTAAATAAAGATGTCTTCATAACGATTATCAGCATTTCGACACATCGTATGGATGGGTGAGCGCCGAATAATGTCGGAATGACCAGCTGGTGGATGGAAAGTCATGGTAAACCTGGATGCCAAACGTGGAACATGAAAATTTATGCATGAAAGTAAATAAGGTGCATCAATATGGTTATGTAACAACATCCAAAGAAACCTAGCACTGAACGTTTCCCTTCTAGATGTTAATGAAGGCATTGCATGACGCAAAAGAAGTAAATTTTGGTCAGTTCCTCTTTCTGGATAATTTTTATCAATTTTGAAAGACAGATATTTTAAGAATCTACGATGTATCCTCTCTAAAGCAAGACATTGATAATTATAGTAAGGATACCATACTAAATTGGCATATTCGAGTTTGCTGACGACGAAAGCAAAGTATAAAGATTTTAAAACAGTTATGTCACTAAACATTTTACATACTCTTATAACGAAACCAAGGGTTTTACTTGCTGACATGCAGATATTGTGAATGTGCTCAGAAAAGTTAAAATTAGAACAAAAAGTGACACCTAAATCCTTTACTGAGAGTTTTTTGCATAGAGGTGTACCATGTATATGATACGGAAAGTCAATAGATGTTAAACGACGTGTGTAAGAGACTATGCAACACTTATCAATATTTACATGAAGTCTGTTACTTTCACACCAGGTTATCATATTATTTATGTTCGTTTGTAAAAAAGTAGCATCATTTTGAGATGAAACGTCTTGATAAATTTTAATGTCATCTGCATAAGCGAGAATAGGACAATGAAATGATTCTAATAGCTCATTTATAAATAAAATAAATAATAGAGGTCCCAAATTCGATCCTTGCGGAACACCAGATGTCGCTACAAATTCAAAAGATGGAAATCCGTTATAAAAAACATAACAAATTCTGTTACAAAGGTATGAACTTAACAGTTTAATTAACGACGGCGATGCTCCAAAAGCACTTATTTTATTTAACAGAAGTCCATGGTCAATTGAATCGAAGGCACGAGAAAGGTCAGTATAAACAACATCAACTTGACCACGCCTACCTACAACTTCAGAAACATATTGTGTAAATGAGGCAAGATTTGTTGTCGTCGATCGTCCTTTCATGAAGCCATGTTGATCTGTTGATATAAAAGATCTTGTGTTGTTGTAGATCAAATTGTATAGAATCATTTCAAAAACCTTAGCAAAATTATTAAGAATGGAAATAGGACGATAGTTCTTTATTTTAGTTTTGTCATCTTTTTTGAAGACTGGAGTAATTCTAGATTTCTTCCAGCGCGCAGGAAAAGTGCTTGACTTAATTGCCAAGTTTATAATAGAGCAAAGAGGTTTTGCCAAAATAAATCTTGCGTCCTTCACAAGATAACTTGGTATCTGATCATCTCCAGCTGTAGCTTTATTGGAGAATGAAGCCATTAATGACACTAAATCATTTTCCTGAATAGTATCAATTGTGAAATACAAATGATTACTGACACTATCTGGAGCAACATAAGATGAGCTTATTAAGAAGAAATCAGAAAAATGTCTAGCAAATGCATTCACAATATCTTCTGGAGTAGTATATTCAGAATTATTGTCATCAAAAAGTTTTCCAGGAATGCGAGTACTGCCGTTTTTTGAATGAATAAAATTCCACAGTTCGGCAGGATTCCTTTTAATATTTGCTTCTGTTTCTCGAATGTACGAATTGTACGCCTCATTTATTTGACACTTCAGCAATCTACGTAGTCGTTTAAACTCATTCAAGTAAGTTATTTGTTTAAATTTAGCCCATTTTCGTCTATAGTAAGATTTACTTCTTAAGTTATATTTAATTTCCGGTGTATACCAGGATGGATAGGTTGAAGATTTATGACAAAATTTTGGAACAGAATTATCAAAGACCGCATATAATAATTCGTAAAATTTGTCAACAGCGTTATCCACATTCTGAAATTGATCTATACATGACCAATCTAGTTCACAAATATCTTCATATAATTTGTTAAAATTTGCTTTACGAAAATTATAGCGAATATTAGTAGCGGAGGGAAACCTCAAGGGTTTATTACTAATAAAAAATTCTAAATCCATTGACAGAGCAGGATGATAAGCATCTTCAGCTACTAAAGGAAAGTCAGATTTCTCGACTTTAATGGTACCCACTAAATTAGACAAAACAAGATCAAGTCTATTTTGGTTAACATTATTTATAAAGTTATATTGTGTTAAATCTAATAAATTACAAAAGTTCTGAAAACAAGAAGATTTTACACAGTTTGTTGTTGCATTGAATAAGTTCGGTAGATTAAAATCACCAATTAATAAAACAGATTCATTCATAAGAAAAAGTAGAAGCGTATCCGTGAATATTTCCATGTCATTAGAGCTAATGTCCGGGGGTATGTAAACTGAACATATTACAAACGAATAGTTCTCAAAATAGCATTTACATGCAGCAAAATCAATCAACGGAACTAAGTAATTTATTCGTGAAGAATCAAGAATATTAAAATTAATATAATTTGCTAGTGCAATTAAAACTCCACCACCTCTGGAGCGTTCAATAATGGAAAATTTTCTATCATTTCTAATGATATTAAAATTTGAAGGGAATAATTCAGAATTGTTTACAGAACCATTCAGCCAAGTTTCAGACAGAATAATAATATCAAAATCAGTAGCACAACAGTTAACAAAAAACAAATCACATTTAGTATTAAGACCCCTAGTATTTTGGTAGAAACAGTTTAACGAAACAGAACATCTATTGGGCAATTTTAGTTTTCCGACGACACAATATTAGGAATACCATTCACATATTTTATTTTAATATTTTCTTCACCTTTTGCTTTACGTTCCACTAGCTCACTCTTTACAAACTTGTATGCATCTATTTGACGCTTTGTCTGATCCCTGGAAATAGAAATATTTGACAAGTTTTCCTTCAATTTTAATTTATTTAAGTTTTTAAAAACCTTCATTACATCATTTTTAGATTGAAGTTTTACTTTAATGGGGCGAGAGACAGTTCTACTTGGATCATATCTACCGAGTCTAAATGGTTTAATATTAGAGGAATCGACATCTAATTCAGTTAAAATACTTGTTATTAAGATAACGTCATTGTTTAATTGCTGTTGTTTTGTAATCAAATAATTTTCAACAGAACCAAAAATAACAATATTAAAGGATCGTTTTTCACGTTCTGCAAGTTCCTGAATGATTTCTTCAAAAACGATGGGTGACGGCGTTGTAGTTTTACCTGCAAGAGATGTCTTAAGTTCTAAAATATCATTTTGTAAACTCAGGATAACTGCTTTGAGACCATCAATATCACTGGAAATGTTAGCGCAATTTGGACAATTCCATTTTAAGCCAGAATTACCTAGGCGTATTTTCCTTGCCTCATCTGCAGATATATCAACACATACTAAACTATAATTTTTTTTGCAAACTGAGCAAGAGATGAGCCTATGATCCGCCGTTTTTTTATTACAACAATGACACACATCACCCATTGCGAAAGTGAGTATAGGATATAGAAATATAAACAGAATGAGACAACACCCTGTATATATAATTACAACTGTACACCCAGTAACTAAATTTAGCCAAAAAATTGGAATAAGTTAGTAAGATGCCTGACGCTTAGCTAATTGATCAAGCAGGTACAGACCTCCCAGAAGTAAGCGGAGTGAGAAGTAAACCAAAATCAGTAGAATAAAATAAACTGGAACTGAAGATAACTCACCCCGCAATGAACTTATGAAGAAAGTAATAACACCATTAACTAGCAAAAAATGAGCTTAACACACTGATATAAAACCAGAATAATATCTCAAGAAAAAACCACCAGCAAAATCAGTTAAACACAGAGTCGAAATTTACACGTGTGTTCACATCGAATATTTATTCTCTAATATATATATATAGAGCATAATCGTCGTATAGGAGATCTGAGCTCATAATTTGACTTAATAGTTGAAAGAAAGAATGTTTGTTTAGACCTAGAAGAAATTCTAGGAATATTTATTTTAATTAGGCCTAGGCTCGATACATCATCAATTTTATTACAAATTAGGTTATGTAAGTATAAACATGAGTGCATAGTACGTCTGCTGTCAAGAGTGATCATATTAAGTTTAACAAGAGTTTCTGTGTAACTATAAGTGAATGAATCAAAAGGTAAAAATAATTTTTTAGCACAAAATCATACAAATTTCCGCTGGATCCATTCAATATCAGAGCTATGGTTCTTATAAATTGGATTCCATATGATTACACAGTACTCAAGTTTAGAACGAACAAAAGAAAAATATAAGGATTTAAGCGTCGATGCGTTATGAAAGAATTGCGAGTTTCTTATAATAAATCCTAAATTCTTATACGAACTTTTGATAATGTACTCGAGATGAGCAGTGAAAGAAAATTTTGAATCAAAAATGACGCCCAAATCCTTATAAATTCTAACTCTATCAAGACACAGGGATTTTGTTTCATCGAGTATGTCATGATTTTACACTTATTAACATTAAATGATAGAAGTGAAGATGAAGACCAAACTAATAGATTGTCAATATCAGACTGAAGTTGTATTTGATCAGAATCTGAGTTGATAACTTTGAACAGTTTAAGATCATCGGCATATAATAAAGCAGTGGAAGATTGTAAGCAATAAGTAATATCATTTACGAATAAGTTAAATAATAAAGGGCCTAAATTAGACCCTTGGGGTACACCCGAGAGCGGCGTAAATTGATGTGATTTAAAGTTATTATAATAAACATATTGCTTACGATCATTTAAGTATGATTGCATGAGTTGAATTAGCTTAGGAGAGAAGTTGAATTGATACTGAAGCTTATGCAATAATATGCTATGATTAACTGTGTCAAAAGCTTTGGCAATATCTGTGTAGATGACATCGATTTGTGTGTTACTATTAAGAGAAGAAACTATAAATTCAGAAAAATTTGTCAGATTAGTTGAGGTAGATCTTCCTTGCATGAAACCGTGTTGATTCGGTGAAATTGCTTTACAAACATTACGATATATGTATCTGTACAAAATCTTTTCAAAACACTTTGCAATATTTGACAGAATGGAAATAGGCCTACAATTAGATATATTATGTAAATCACCAGATTTGAAAATGGGACAAACAGAAGAATTTTTTAGGGCAGTTGGGAAAATGTTTTGTCTTATAGACAAGTTAAATATAATATGTAACGGCTTAACAAATAAATCACGACATCCCTTCAAAATATAGGCTGGGAGATTATCAGGACCCGCAGTACAGGACGTTTTCAAAGTGTTGATCGCAAAAATAATATCATCATTAGAAATGTTAGTAATGGCCACATAATTCGAAGATACAGATTTATTGTATATGTTTGAAAAATCAATAACATTATTTTCAGTGCTGTAAGCACTAGCGAAATAGTCGGCAAATCCTTGCACAATTGAAGAAGTGTCTGTGTATACGTTATTATCCCTGTACATATCTCCAGGTATACGAGAAGTTTTCCTTTTCTTATTTAAAAAAGACCAAAATTGTTTTGGGTTATGCGTTATATCATTTTCAGTATTTATCAGATAATTTTTATAGGCTTCTTTAATATCACGTTTAACCTTGGATCTAAAATATTTAAATGCGGTGTAATAACACTGATCACCAAAACGTTTAAAGAGAATCCTATTTTTGTCTTTCTGCTTTATATCTGAGATGATTTGTTTTGTGAACCAAGGAGGGTATTTCGATTTTTTTCTACGCATACGTGGAACACAATTTTTAAATACATCATCTAGAATTGCATAAAATTTGACAAATGCGGCGTCAACATCATTAAAAGTTAGTAAAATATCCCAGTCTACATTTTGTAAGAGTGTATACATAAGTTTAAAATCTGCTAATCTAAAATTGTAACTTAAATCATTATTAGCTATGGTATTCCGACCGCATGATACATTTAGATTGACGGCCACAGATAAGGTTGGATGGTAGTTATCAACAGGAACTAATGGACATGTATTATTAGAGACAGAACAGACTATATTTGACAAAACAACATCGAGAAGACGTGAATCACAATTGAGAACAGTATTAAATTGAGTTACATGTACCTATGTACAATTTAATAATAGTAGGTAGCGCAGAAAAATTAATGTTCAAAGATTGTGTAGTACTACTTGTTTCTTATTTTGGATAAGATTAAATATATGAAATATTTTTTTGAAATTTGAATTTGTTATTGCTCTTACGCGAAATTCTCATTCTCCACATGTAATATGGGCTTTAACGTACACTCAGCGTTAAAATGATCGGGAAGAATGACAGCTGTCATAATCATGTGTGTCAAGATGTACTACATAGAGATATACATGAAAATATATAAGTATTTCATAATTTGTGGTTTGAAATATGTCTCGTTTTGTTTTTCGTGTTATATTATATTATAATATTCAAAGTCATGAGTACTTTTTTATAATAAAATATTTTATCACTTTTAGGAGAGCATACTAGTGGAACAGAATTATGTGTAATATTGAAATGTATTATTTATCTCTCAATAAACGATATTTTCAACATAAAAGTTTTTAATTGTACGGTTATAGAAAGTAATTCATTCTAAACCCAAAAATTTCATCAAAATAAAATTCATAACAAGACGAAAGGAACGTGATTTTATTATTTGGCCACCTCAGGTTATAGAAGTACAGACAATAAAAATTAATGAGGAGTTTGTTCAATGGATGTTTCCAATATTAAAGAAATTATATGTAAAAGAACTTGCTCCAGAAATAGTTGATTCACGAAAAGAAAGAAGCATGAATGATAATGAATTGAATTCAGTTGGCAAAGGTTGTTTTATCTTTAATACCGATGAAACTGGATTCAATAATGATCCTTCTAGACTACGAGCAATTGGCGAAAAAGGAAAGGCTTTTGCGAGGGTGTCAGGTAGTTCAGGACGGGATGTCATCACTGTTCTTGCAACGATTGCCGCTGATGGTACATTTCTGCCACCACTCATATTTAGTTTTTAAAGGAGCTGCTGTACAAGCAAGGTGGACGTCAGAAAAGGCCTATCCGGGAACATTATACGGTGCTTCAGCTAATGGTTGGATGGAAGAACCGCAATTTTATAATTGGTTTATGACATCATTTGTGCCACATGTTAACTTTATTCGAGGACAACATGACGTCCCTCAACAAACAGCATTGTTGTTGTATGATGGCCATTGCAGTCATATAAGTGTAAGAATAATTCAATTGGCAATTGATAACAATATCCAATTGGTTCGTTTTCCAAGCCATTTAACAGATAAAATTCAACCACTGGACAAAACTGTTTTTGGGCCAATTAAAACAAAATGGGAAAAGATTATCGTAAATTATGGGAAATTGCAAATGGGTAAAGCATCCGGACGATTATCGAAAAACAAATTTTCACAGTTACTTAGTGATGTTTGGGAACAAGGTATGTTAGCATCGAATATAATAGCTGGATTTGCTAGTACGGGTGTTTACCCCGTAAACGCAAATAAGTTTTCCACTGATTTATTTGATCCAATTGATCTGCAAAAATATATGGAAAGTAAATTAACACAGACGAAACAAACTTCTGCGATGGAGGCGTTAGAAGTAGATATTGTACATTCCAGTTCCTCTCCGGCATCTGATAACTTTCCTGATACATGTGTAACAGAACCAATTGCTAGCTGTTCCACCACATCTTCATTAACAATAGAACAAAGTTCAGACATTTCAATAACAGGAATTGTAAGTATATTTACTAAAGAATTGAAGAAATGCAATAAAGTAAATTTACCAGAGGAAAGTATTCAACCAATAAAGAAAACTGTAACTCCACGCCTAAAACAAATGAAATATGGAGAGGTTTTAACTACAACAGAAGTGCTACAGAAAGTGAAAGAGGCTGAAGATAAAAGAGCGACGAAAACATCAAAAAGTAAAATTAAGAAAACAGTCAATTCCAACAGTAAAATAACTAAGAAAAGACAAATTAAGAAAAGAAAAAGAAATTTAACGATAGATAGTGACGACGAAATGGAAGCAGGTAGATCTGGCATAATAACCGAAGACGAATCCGATGAAAATTTGACGCTAATGGAGCTAATTGAAAAAGAAAATGTAATGCCAATTGAATACGAGACACCTATTTGGACTGAAATTCGAGCAGGACGATATTTGCTAGTTGAGTTTGTTGGTGGCTCCAGAAATTCTGTTCATTACAAATATGTTTGTCGAGTTCAGTCAGTGGATGAAGAGGATGGAGATATTGAAGTTATTGGTATGCGCATAAATAATAAAATTGGAATAGAGTTTATTGTTAAAGATACCGATGTTTCAACGATAAATTTCGATATGATAATTGCATTACTGCCCAATCCAGCTGTTGAGGAATACAATCGAAAATTAATTTATAAATTTCCAGGAAGTATTGATGTGTTCGAAAAATAACTATTTTAATTTTATGTAACACTGCAATTTTGTTGCTAGTTCTTTTCTAAAAGATTTACATTTTTAGTTTTGTATGTACATACGTTATTTCCATTAAAATATATAATTTAAGCATTCTTTTCTATTATTTTTATTACAATATGGGGTAAATGTAAACGTACGTTCTAAACTATTCTTGCTATAAATAATATAATAAGATCGCATTTGTTTACATTTGCCTCTTTTCCCAGCACGTTAGCTCTAGTAGTTCCTGATATATTTGTTTACAAATACCCCTACAGAAGACAAAATTTGAAAATCAAAGGGGGCAAATATAAACACAAGATAAAAAAAAATTAGTGATAAATTTCATAGGTTTTACACTAAATATGAGTTTTAAATAGTCACAGTAATTACCTGTAACATTATATATTTGTTAAATAGATTTTTAAGCATATTTTTATTAACTTAAAAATGAACAAGCAAAATTTGTTTACAATTACCCTACTTACCCCTACATAATTTTATTTTAGACAATTTTAAATTCATAATCTATTCTAAAATAATTTGAATGACAGGTCTTTGAACAAATAACTAATTCAATTCACTCGAAAGCTGTACATGTCAGTTTATTTATTATAGTAAGTTATTTTACGTTTTGTTTTTAAGAAGTATGAAAACAATTCACCTTAACATCTAACACAAACGGCACATCAACCTATATGTTTGTACCTTCACAGAAATATCTATTTGCTAGTAACTCAAACAATAATTGTTGCTACACAAATTAATATAATCTTTTTCTAGAAAACTTTCAAAATAGTTAAATGCAAACATTTTAAAATTTACTAATTACCACTTATTACTATGTGCTTCAATTGTAGCTTTATTTTATTTCAGTAATTTCAAATTTAGAGACAGATATTAAAGTAAAACTATTAAATGAATATGTATTTTTACTTATAAAATGTAAATCATATTTCGCTTAATTTATATGATGAATAAGTTAGAATTATCAAATAAATCATAATTTATTCTGTGTTTATACTTCTCTAACAAACTGTAACGCTTTTAATTATACATAAAATCGCTGAAATATAACAATATCTTTAATGAAATATAATTGTAAAACCAACAAACTTTTTCATTAGATTTGTTTATTTCTTAAATTATATTTACTTTTTACGTTGCTAGGACAATTAAAAGGATATATAAGCATTATTTTTATATTTTATAATAAAATCTTATATCTTTTTGACGATTCATTTGGTTGATAGTAGTAATCAGCGCCATCTATTTAATTTTTTCTGTACTAATTGACACTTTGAACGGCAACGCAAAGGAAACTGAAATGGAACACGATTTATACGCTATGGATTTTGTGGTGGGAGGTGTTGTCGACATTGTGGGTTTTAGACCGCCCGGTTTGTCGACGCTATGGCTTTTAGACGGCCCGGTTTTATACGGCGCGGTATGCTTCGGATATTTCCATACTCAAAACGAATAAAAAGTCCAAACTTTATAATAAAAACGAAACTAAAACACCAAACAACACGTCGAATACATACAAAGCAATGGCGGTATCTGGTTTGTTTTCCCGATTAGAGTGCGCGACGACAGTGTCACCTATAGTTGAATTTTTTCGCGAATAAGCTTAAAGATAACATAATTAAGATGCATAATATAAATTAAACTTATATATAACATGCATTAACAATTATATGAAACAAGAAAATAGATATATAAATAATTATAATTATGTGGGGAACACAACAAAGAGGGAAAATTGAACTGGTCCATATAATTTGGTTTACAAATTAATTTGTAATCAGAACTGTCATAATATGAGTTTGTTTTAAAATTATATTTTAATTTTACGTGACTATTATAAATTAAAAATAATAAATAAAAATCTCTAATGCTTGTCATATTTAATAATTAAAATATGTATCCAAAAATTTATTTATTTTTTTCACAAAATAGTCGTATTGACATTTAAATGAACAAAAATATTATTGTTTGTTCATTTGTTTCTTTTATAGTAGGCAGATTCCTGTGCGATTCGAATATAATTAACGTCAATTTACTATGTTTTTTTCTCTGAAGTTCTATAATGTGACGGTAGTGAATTTTATATTCGTTGAACTCAGAAAAAATACTGATTCAAATAAGGAAATAATAAAAATAGATTCTAATTTAAAATAGGAAAGTTAAGAACCATTGGTCTAAAAAATTCTTGTTTCGCTCATTAAAGTAGTCTTATAAAAGTTTGGTAATTTCAATAATTTCGTAGATCCTATACTTATCGAGATAACAATGGTGTGTCATTTAAAATGAACAGGCAACAACCGTTATACATACACAGTATGTCCCAAAAATAACGAAACTTTTAATTTAAATCATAGAACACGTAGCGCAATCTATTGAACATACACATTGTTCGGAAGCTCAGACAAAACATTACTAGATGGAGAACAACGGCGTTTGTTGTGAAGTAGAAAGGGTTAGAATAACTGGGTGGTGAGGCGGGTGCGCGGCAAAGAGCTAGTACAAGTTGGTGTTATGCAGGTTGCATTTTTGTTGATGACAGTTATCAGACGCGAGCATTTTATTTATTTAAATACAAAAGTGCGTATACAAAACACTTAATATGTCAAAAACTAACCTTTACGTTCATGTATGAAAAGTAAGTAATTGAATATAAAAATAATTACACAAATGTTTACAACTTGCATAACATCAAAGTGTACTCGCTCCTAGCCGCGCACCCGCCTCACCCACAAGTTACTCCAACTCTTTCTGCTTCACAACACTGCATTGACTTGAATACGGCAGAATTTGTCTAGTAATGTTTTTTCTGAGTTAGGAAGATACATCTTTCCTCTGCCGAACGCACACAACTTCATGCAATCAGGTGACAGTTTAAAAATTTACGCACATTTTAATGACAGTAGTTTTTGTGTTTATGTTGTAAAAATACAATGGAACAACGAGCAAATATTAAATTTTGTGTTAAACTTGAAAAAAAAATTGCTGAGACATACGAATTGATGAAAAAAGTTTATGATGGTGATTGTTTATCTCGTTCACAAATTTATAAGTGGTTTTCAAAATTAAAAAATGGTCGTGAAGATTTAAATGATGATGAAAGATCTGGACGTCCAAAAGCCGGAAATCGTGCTTAATTAGTCGAAAAAGTGCGTGAAATCATTGCTGTCGATGCGAATTTTACTGTTAGAATTTTACTGAAGATTTGGGTAAAAGAAAGGTTAGTTCACGTTTTGTTCCACATGAATTAAATGAAGACCAAAAAGTCGCTCGTGTAAGTCAACGAATTTTTGATGAAAAAACATATTTGTGTCATCGACCACCCTCCGTATTCACCTGATCTATCACCATGTGACTATTATCTTTTATGGTGATATTCCAGCCATTCAAGCAGCTGTAACACAGGTGTTAAAGAACGTTCCTTTAAATGGCATAAAAAATCTATGCATGCTTTAGTTGATCGTTCTAAAAAGTGTATTGATTCAAATGGAACCTATTTTGAATAAATATTAAGTTTCAAACATAATACAATGCGTGTTTTATTCTATATCTAAAGAGTTTCGTTATTTTTGAGACATAACTGTGTACAGTATCAAGTATACCTGTGTTTGTATTAAACATTTTTATTGTTTTTGGTTTATAAACAATCGAATTGAATAAAATCTACCGATAATTTTAGTTTTTTTCTACCGATATTTCGTAGACTTGAGTTGGCACCTCTGTCTGTACTTTTTGGAAATATACACACTTTACAAAGGCGCACGCTAGTATAAGCTGCAAAGTACTCACAATTTGAGATTCCGTTATAAAAAGTGACAGTAGTATAGTAATTCGTAGATGTTGAAAAAGAAACAAGCGCAGGGACGACACTCCCTTCATATCTGATCTTTTTATTCGTTTTCTGATTTAACTTTGAGTGTTTAACTGCAATTGTGTGGAATTCACTTTCAAAAACAAGCGTAGAGCGACACTCCTTTCCTTTCTTATCTTTTAATTCGTTTTCAGTTCTTACGTAGAGTGTTTAACTGCAATTGTGTGGAATTCACTTCCAAAAACAAGCGCAGGGCGACACTCCCTTCCTTTCTCATCTTTTTGTTTCATTTTCAGTTACTGCATTGTGTGGACTTTTCTTTCATATGCAATTGCAGGCTATCACTTTCATCTTTTCTAATCTTTGTAGATTTGTTGTTAGATTCGTTATTAGATTCGTTGTTAGGAGTAAGCGTGGGTAATTTGAGATGTTTTATACACGTCGAAGAAAGAAGATAAATGATAAGTGAATAATTAATGAGTGAAAGATTGACAAATGATTGGATGAATGTGATTGAGGGTTTTTTTTTATGTAAGGAATGATTTCGTGTGTGATAAATAAATGAGATTATATGGAGAGATCTATGAAAGTGGTTGAAGTGAGGGTGGTGTATTTGAATGATAATGTTTGACGGGGGCTGATTATTTGATTATGTTATGAGTGAATGTTTTGTGAGTGATTTTAGGGTTCGTGCTACCCCATTTTATGGGATATAGCGTGAAGATATGTATGTATGTATGTATGTATGAAAAAGAAACACAAGTAAACACAAAATACGTTCTTGCGTAGCTATGTACCAGTAATATCAATCTTCATAGTTTACCAAAACGTGAAATAAGAAAAGAATTTTGGTAGGATTTTTTTATTAAAGGAAATTAAACTAAATGTATATAGTTCGGCAGACATATATTTATGTATTGATATATAAATAGGCATCAAAATATTAAATGTTTCCTTAGTTTAAAATACGTTACAAAAAAATGCAGATATTTATATTTTATGCTCAGCTGTAATAATATTCTTTGGACATATTTGTAACTTCTAACTGCGAAAATTTGTAACACATTTAATGCGTTCCCATAATATTTATTTTAAAAAGATAGTATATAAAATTTGGAATTATGAACATTTGGTATTATTCATACATCGCTGTCAAACGATTTTAAATTATTTTAAAGAAAAATGGTAAATACAAAATTTTCTACAATTTTTATTTTAAACAATTTTCTCTGTAATAATTTAGAAACGTTGGAAAGCGAAAAATATAATTGTGAAAAAGAAAAACTAAACAGAATCTGATATTACTATGAAAACTTTCTATATTTTCATTTAAACCTATACAATAAAAGTTTTTGCGAAATTTAAATTAATAATCATTCAGTGCATACTGTATAATACTAATTATTTTTATTTTTGTTCATATAAGTAAACTAGGTAATATTTGTCAACGATTTCTTATATATTGATGTGTCGTTCAAACGTAATTTAGAAAATAGTTTTTCTTTTTTTTAGTGTTGAATTGGTACTGCTTGTTATAACAACACATTCATTAATCTTAATGCTTCGAATAATTTACGATTGAACTGACAACTGATAACAAATTTTGCAGGTACAATGAAGAAAAAACTTTCATGCGTTTTTGTTGTACCGATATGACACCAGTTGTACACTTTTCATGACAGAAAACTCATTTCATCGGTGCGACATCGGCATAAGACTATAGAACGTAAGCTTCATACATGCACATGCCTTTGTACTTATTTTTAGTAAAATAGCATTTTGCACTTTGCCGGTGACATATTCATACATCTAAAAAAGTAATCATGAAATAAAGAAAATATTACAATTACAGTGATCAAGGCCTTTATTACAAGAATAACTTAACATTAAGTTTCAAAAAATCTTAGACAAAAACATCAATAAATATAGTTTTAAACTTTAGCTGAAGAGCACTTGTCTATTCGTAATGAATACTTATTTAATCTACTTATAGATTATAACAAATTAACGGATTTACTTTCTGTTTCACAATTAAATTCACTGCTGCGACATGGATAGTATAGTGGGTTTTTTAATTACTTTCCTTCAGATATTGTCAGTATAATTTTGTCATAAAATGTGATTAACCAAAATCGAAACCGATATTCTCGGTACACAAGAAAGTGTAACCGAATCAAATGTACACCGGTTTTTAAATTCGCTCAGAACTAGTATTTTTCTTTTAATAAACGAAAATATACTTATGCATGATAACAATGAACTCTATAAGAAACATAATTATAGAGATCTTTTAGTAATTTAATGTATATAGTTTATTTTTTACTTCCTTTTAAGAAATGGATTGGACCGGTTTCGAAAACAATAAGTAAACCATTTAAAATTAGTTTTGTAAATATTGTTTAACTTTTATTAACCGATCATTTTTTCGATTTTGTGTTGTGAATACTGTAGAGATTGTAGAGGAAATTACATTTATTTCTAAGCCAATTTGTTCGACAAAATAAAGCTTTTTGTTCTCTTTCATTTATTCTAACGTTAGTTAAGCAATTGATAAACTTTAGGGTTGTTGATTTCCACCGAATTTCGAATTTCTGAACAGGCGAAGATTCGAATTTTTTGAACTTCGTCAAAAAAAATTCGAATCTTCGAATTTTTGAATTTTTTGAACTTTTCGAATTTTCGAATTTACGAACTTTTTGAACTTTTCGAATTTACGAATTTTTTGAACTTTTCGAATTTTTGAATTTTCCGAAGCTTCGAATTTTCTAATTTTTTGCCAATTAATTAACGTCATCTGTCATCTCCAAGTACGCTCACGCATAATTCGTGAAAAGTCGAACACGAATTAAATAATAAATTCGGCGAAGTATTCTGCAAAAACTCTGCAAGGTTAGGCGTCTTAATGAAGCCATCTACTCTCTTAACCGCCCATCTAAATGCTATGGATTTTTAGTAAAACGTTTTAAAATGAGAATAAAAAGGATACAAAAACGTTTTAAATATAACGTTTTTGACAGTGTAACGAAATTTTATTAATAATAATTACTTATGAATTAATACAAAACTCTGCAAATGAGTTTATTCTGAAAATAATTCATACCACGTTAGGATCTAAAACATTTCAAATAATTCGCAAAATTCAAAAAATTCGAAAAATTCGAAAAATTCGAATGTTCAAAAAATTTAAAACTTCGAATAATTCGAAATATTCGAAAATTCGAATTTAAATTCGAATGTTCAAAAAATCCGAACATTCGAATTTTCAAATATTCGTAAAATCAACAACCCTAATAAACTTATTACTAAGCTTGATAAATTAATGAAATAAAGGTTTTTGTTCATGTTTTGTTTATTCGAAGATTTATTAAGCAATTTAAATAGTTTGAAGGAGATCACAGTGAAGCCCGGCTATAATACACATGTCAGCAGTGTTGCGACGGGTTTACTAAATTACGCGTCAGATCTTATATAGTTATCAGAAAATATGGTAGAGATGGGGCGACCGATTCGATTAATCGATTCAGAATAGATTTCATTATGAATCGATTTACGTATGAAATCGTTTGATTATAAAACAGTATGAAATTGATTAAAAATTTTAAAAAATAATAATTTTAATTAATTAATATTCCCCCTATTCTGTAACTGGATCATTATCTGTTTATGGTCGATAAGTTAATGACAACTTTTATATTTCATGATTTCTATATAGTAGTGTCCGTTATTTTCGCAAAGTCGGAAATTTGATGCTGGCACCCTCTGAAATTAAAAAAAAGTTGAGCCGACATCCCAGGTCCGTCAAATGACGTTAAAACGTGCCACAAGAGAACTCAATATTTGCACGTAGTTTAAATGGGGAAATTGCTTTTTTCTATACTTTTATATATATAACTTTTTATGATTTAGATCTAAAAATATTTCAAGATAATTTATGAAATTAGCTTTCAGACACACTAAAATTCAAGTCATTTCGATAAAAATCACCGGCGTAGCGTCAATTTCATTAATTAGAAGTTTGAAGCAAAAAAACGACAAAGACGTTAATATATGTTTAACGTTCTCAAACTTAGTAAGTCTAATGCCTGTTTTACACTGAGCAAGCGCAACCTGCAATTGCAACTTGCAAGATTTACGTTCAACTAGTTGACCAAAATGTTGCAGAGTTATTTTTTTCACTTTAAGCCGGCCATACACGTTCAGTTTTTCTTTGGGTTTTGGCGCGCACGCAAGGCATACACGCCAATCGCTTGCGTGTGTGGGTACTTGAGCCTGGAGCGGCGCGGCTTGATTTAGCATGAATTGGCTTGAGTCGATTTCTAGCACTGTTGGAAATTTTGGCGCGTGGTTTCGACTTTAACGCCGAGTACGAACGTGTGTGTGCTCTGGTAGCCAGGAGCGTGCTCCGTACGCATGCGTACCGTGTAGCAATTAGAGATGGCAAAAAATAAATTAATCGATTCATTGATCATTTGATTAATCGAAACGTTATAATCGATTTTCGATTAAATTGGTAGGGAAATAATCGATTAGTTAATTTTATTAGTATATATGTATATGTATTTGAGAAGGATTTGCTGTTGATAATGCAATTTTAAATCGGTTTTATTCAATTCGTTTTTAACTTCCATTTATTGTATTAGCTACAGTAATAATTCATTTATTATTTTTACATTAAACTGGATCTAATAATCCATTAGGATTAAATAATATTGACTAAATTTCATTTATCCATATTTTTCTTAGTTAAAATTGTAAAGGTTATTATTATAATAATATATCTTATAATATCCTTATAAGAAAAATAGGGATGAAATGTAAAAATAAACTGATTGATTAATAATAAATTAATCAATTAATTATTAATTAATCGAAACATAAAATATCAAATGATTAATCAATTAATTGAAACGAAATAATCGATTATTTTAATCATTCGATTAATCGTTGCCATCTCTAGTAGTAATAACACAGTAGTAGCAGATTTTGTACCACGTATTCGTGTCGTTAAATTTTTGTTTAAATTAATTTTAAAAGGAAGACTTATTTAAGTCCTAAATTTTTAGAATTCATTGAAATGTATAAAAAATTTCTATAATCATCGTCACTATTCAGGCGTAGTTCATTTATGAAATTCATATGAGAAAAATTATTTCACTCTGCTGGCCAATTTTTCGTCCAGGATGAACGTTTCCTTTTTGTTTATTGCAGCAAATATTTTTTTATTTAGTGGAGACATTGTTGCAAACAATCCCGACGCGATGATGCACTGAACTGCACGTGTGTGACCGATACCAGCCAGGCTTGAGACATGCGTGGCACGAAAGGTCTGGCGCGCAAGCCAAAACTCAAGGAAAAACTGTACATGTATGGCCGCCTTTACATTGAGCAACTTGCAACTGCAATGTAATATTAATTTATTTACAAATTTTTGTCGTTACTAACTTCATATTATATCAGCTTAACCTCTTATATCACTTGTATTATTAACATTTGTTTCATATGTTATATTGCATTGATATAAAAATTTATTCTTATAAGTATTTGCACAATTATTTGCAATGCAGTAAATCATTTTAATATCTTTAACCCAACTTTATCGTTTTTGACATTTATAATAAGTTGGTAGCATTCTAACAAACTTAAAATTACTAGAAATAACTAACAGTGGCCTTGCCTCAGACTAACCATACCTCAGACTAACCATACCTTAGACAAAGTCTGTCGTATTCAAGTCAATGCAGTGTTATGAAGTAGAGAGAGTTAAAGTAAGTTGTGGGTGAGGCGGGTGCGCGGCAAGGAGCGAGTATCCTTTGATGTTATGCGAGTTGCAAACATTTGTATAGTTATTCTTATATTCAATTACTTACTGTTTATACATCAAAGTAAAGGTTACTTTTTGACATATTAAGTGTTTTGTATACGTACTTTTGTGTTTAAATAAATAAAATGCTCGTGTCTAATAACTGTCATCAACAAAAATGCAACCCGCATAACACCAAGGGATACTAGCTCTTTGCCGCGCACCCGTCTCACCAACAACTTACTTTAACTCTTTTTACTTCACAACAAACGCCGTTGTTCTCCGTCTAAGGTATGGTTAGTCTGAGGGCCTTGCAAGTCTTGCAAAAATTAGAACATGTTCTAACTCGTGCAAGAGGTTGATGCAAGATTGCTTCTTGCACTTGCACTTGCAATTTCTGTATTACACTCGTTCAAGATTGCTTCAACTAGTTGAAAGTTGCAGTTGCACTTGCAAGATTGCTCAGTGTAAAACAGGCATTATGGTTTTGCCATCGCTCGATTCGAATCTGATGTCAGAATTGACATTTTTATTATTGACAGCCGTCAATAAAGCTGCCAAAAAATGAGTTTTAAATGATTTTCTTTCATTTTATCGGTTTTTCGAGATTTTAGTTAGTTTTTCAAGGCTAAATTAGTATTTTTTGCTAAAAATAACTAAAATGAAAGAAAACCATATGACGGACCTGGGATATCGGTTTAACTTTTCTAAAATTTATTATGAATAGTTTTAGAGGGTGCGTGCATCATATTTACGACTTTGTCAAAATAACGGACACCCTACATATAGATTATTATAATTTTGTATTCCATGGCCAGAATAATCTATCCTGGTATTTTTATGTTATTTTCATACATTTTCTTATTTGTATATCTAGCTGTTATTTTAAATTGAATGTAATGACAGCTCATCAACAATTTCGTAAAAATTGTGGTTAAAAATAATATTTTTTATATTGGCAGTTTCATATGAGATCAAAATTCATAAAAATAAATTAGAAAAAACAGAATAAATTATTTTAGCCACAGAAGGCCGAAGTAGTGATAATCTGTAGAGTAATCATGAAAAATAGGGTTAGTCATTAACTTATCGATCAGTAACAGATAATAATTCAGTTACAGAATAAGGGGACTTTATAATAAATATTTGCAACGATATTCACAGAACACGTACTGCTATATTTTTTTCTTTCTCTATACTGTGTTGCTTTCATAATTTGTGGGTTTATATTGATAAATTATGCATGGATATTGAATAATATTAAATTTTCCATAATTAATTAATCGATCCGATTATATCGATTCATATTGTATTCAATCGATTCTGAATCTACATGTCGTTCGGCCTCGGTAGGTAATAATGCTATTTTTGGTATCGCTATTTCATTTTACTTTGTATAAAAATGGAAAAAATAACTATAAAAATTTGATCCCAGTATTTCGACTTATTGGTTCAATCAGAAATGTCGCATTACTGCAACAACAGTATCATTTATGGCACAGTCAAAAGTTAAATTTTAAACTTGAAATAAATAATATTAAAAGAAAAGCAAAATTTAATGTCATATGAAATCATCGACATTTCTACTAAACATTCGATTTTCACTTATTTACATCATGTTTAAAATTTAACTTCTAGCGGTGGAACTTGCTACTATTATAATAATATTTTAAAATTATTATTAGTTGTACTTGCACTTGCTTAAAAGGCAAATATCTAATTGAATATTTTAATTACTCGTTTCACATTATATTTCAATTCGATTTAAGCTCTGGCAAGCTATTGTATTTTACAATTATTTAAAAAGAATACTTGCAATATTTGGTTTTCAGTAATCCACCATTTATATTTTTAGTCTAGATATAAAAACATATATATTTTAATAGTTGGCTTTAACTATTTATTATTAGCTATTATTTAAATATAATCGGTGAAATATCTGAGGATTACTACTGCTATTTTGTAGTTCATCTAAGGCTCAACAAAGAATTTTGAAGCCATAAAATATGTTTGCTAGAACTCGAGCAGATCATTACACCTGTACATTTTAGATTCAAGTAATATTACTACGAATGTGTCTTTCTTCAAATTACAACTGACAAGAAATGAATAATAATAATTTATTGGAAGCATGTGACATATTAGTCCCGAAAAAAAAAAGTTTAGCCACGATGCCCAAAGTGCGACTAGCTACTTTTCTTGAGTGACTCGTATACATTCTACACGAATCCAATACAACATTTTATCCAACTCTTCTCTTAAAACGTCTTAAATTGTTTTTATATGTTTGTTTATTGATTAACACTGATAAGACATTTGCTATGATATTAATAAAACAGAAATTACTAAGTATCATTGGAATGATTGTTATGATACCGTGCCTTCTCTTTTATTCTCTCACTGAGTGACGACTAATAATGGACATTATTTATTTCAAATAACTAAAGTAATAAGCTTATTATAAATTGGTGCTGAATAAAAAATATTCAATCTGTTCTACGAAAACTGAGGTACGTGAACAAAACTTGATTCACAAACAATTATAATATGAAATGAAATTACACTGCTAGTAGTTCAAGCAATTTTTCATCGATTTTAATACTCAATAATTATAAATTACACCTCAAATTTGAATAAAAGTTTTAAAAATTGAAATATATATATATATTCTATTAATATTTGTATATATTAGCAATGAATATACCTTTAATAAGGCAATAGCAATCCTTCAAGATATTATTAAATATTATTTTAACAATAATTATATAAATATTTTATTTACACGTAATATTTTTAAGGATATTATGTATGCCGAGCAATTAAGAACAACGCATTAACATTTTTATAAGAATTCATTAAATTGAAATTTATTATTAAAAATAAATACATTTTGTGCAATAAAAACAGAAAAAATTCTGAGTTTTCCTCGTACATATTGTTTTACATTTTAAGTTAAATTTTATTTAAAAAAATTCGGTAATTTTACATTTCAACAATTATTTTTTTCCAATATATATTCTCTTATTTTTAGTTTATAAATTCTCCGAATTTTTACTGCTGTCATCACATTTAAAGTTGCATATTCAATATTCTTCATTTATAAATTTGTTTCTGTATAAGTATCTGTTTTAAAGATATAACTATATAAGTCACTTTTTATGAACATTTAATTCAGAAGTTTATACTGAGTTTAAATTCTAAGTTTATTTCATATAAGACTGCAGAACATGTCTTTGGTTAAATTTGTAACAATCTGATCGTTATTCGAATGTTAAGATGTGTACATTTGTAAATATAATTTTAGGTTTATGATCATTTAATCTCTTATAAATAATATTCGTTAACTTACTTAGTATTTGGTTGTTAGAAATAAAAGAAAAAAAAATACAACTACCTAAACTACTTTTCATAAAAGAGTTTGTTTAACAACTGATATTTTAACAATATCAAATATATATTACCGTCAAAATAGTATAATTCAGAATTCATCAATTTATAAAAACAGATATATTGGGATCATAGTTTAATTAGCTCAAAATAATATATACTAAAAAAATTAACTCCTAATATCACTAGAATAGACCCTGAATCTAAATATATCTGTTTTAATACATTGACCAGTGTTTCATAAATTCAAGACAGAAAAATTGCACAAGAGCTGTTTATATATCTTGACAAAAATTCTTGATCCGAAAAAATTACATATGTATAAACAATATTGTATAAACAATATTGTATATATATACTTCAAATAATACAGAAAACTGTATCGAACGTAAATAATTTTAATTAAAAAAGTAAAATAAAAAGGCATTTCAGTTATTGCTTGTTGGTCCTTTATAGAAAGACCTACAGTATAAATGTATTTATTTAAATAAAACGAAACTATAATAATTATAAGATAAATTTAAATAAATCAAGAAAAAATTAGCAAATAATTTACAACAAAATCTTTAATTTACATAAGATAAAAAATTAAAGAAAATCAGTATATGCTCATATTAAGATATCTTGATGTCGAGCCAAGAAATGCAAGATCAAGAACTTATCAAATCAAAAAATATGTATCAAGACAAAAATCTTTTATGTTTTAAATTTCAAGCTTTTCTTAAATAAATTATAATAATTTGTATAAAATATCTTACATTTTTGTGAGACATTCTGTTTGAAATTGTCCATGTAAGATGTACCTACTTAAAATTTTAGTTTTGTTGGCGCAAATAATTATTAGGTATTAAGACATTGTACAAAATATTTTAACAAACTGGCCTTCCACTGTAAATTTTGTTATTTTAAAATATGTACAATAATTAAAATAATATAAAAAGCAAAATAGACAAATAAACATGATACAAAATTTACATTTTCGTAAAAGAAATGCCATATTGGAATTCTTTCTTGGGATTCAAGTTATTGTTTAGCTCTTCAAATAAAAATTACAATAATGACCCAGTTTGCTGCATAAAAAATCAAACTATAATTATAGAAATTAGGAGCTAAGTTTTTTGGGTGAACTAAGAGAGTTGTTATAATATGTAGTTTCTATACTATTTTTAGAAGAACTTACTATATTATTTGATAGTTCATTCGGCGAAAATTATAGTATAAAAGATATAGGATTTGATCTTTATCATAATTAGCTAACAAACTTAAAACTGATGACAAGTTCATGAAGTGCAAAAACACGTTTATTTTAATATCAGTTAAAAATTATATTTCTAGAAAAGATTATCATTTTGAGCTGATAAATATATGTATAAACACAAGTCAAAAGTGTTTTACATGCTGTGTAAATTTATTCTTCAATTTGACGCTTTGTCAGCCAATCATATACGCCCTATACCTTCTACTAATGATGGTTTCCATGTATCTGCTTCATCCGTTCTGCCGTATCCATCGAGATTGTAATTGATTAATTTTAAATTAGAAAAATGGCGCGAACGTAAATGCAGTGACGGACGGAGATCGTTAACTCTCTGCATGTTGCAGTTCGATTATTGAAAAAGGATGGTTTTATAACCTGAAAATAAATGCTCTAATTTGGTTTCTTTGAATAGGAAATATATCTTGTTTTGTAAGTTAAATAAATAATACCTAATTTTCAAGAAAATTACGGGACAAACTGTCAAAACGAACGAAATGCAACAAGTACATGTAACCCTGACAAATTTCTTACGTCGTTACTGTTGCAGTAATCTACAATAATAGAGAAACGTTCCATCACTTTAATTAAAAGCATGTTTCTCTATGATACACTATTTTGTGGACATCATTGTCAAATTCTTCTAAAAATAATATAGTTTTACCAGCCAATGTCTCTGACCACAGACAAAATATACACTGACGCCTAACTAAATGTATTAAAATTATTTTATCAAGAAATTTGTAGTTCTGGACGAATCTGTATTGCAGCGCTAGTGTTGATTTTCTTCATGGACAATGAATTTGAGCACTTAAAATAAAGGAAATACATTTCCCAGTACACTATTCATAGTAAAATGAATTAATTCACTATTTCAAAATTAATTGTTAAGTCCTAATTTACTGTTCATGAAGTAATTAGCGCTGCAATACAGAATCGTCCAGAACTATAAATGACAATGAATACATGTATATATTTTGTCTGTGATCTGACATTGTCACACACATTGTCATTAACATACAAAACTCTCAACTAAATTCTTATATGAAATAAACTTAACGGTATACACCAAACAATATATTCTCTATGAGACATTCTGACATTCAACTGTCATCTCAATTCTTCTTTCTGTTCTTCCTACTGCACTTTTTGTTTCTGATGTATGGCATCCTCAGTCATAGCCTCGAGCTCATCAGCATCATCGGACAGGATGTCAGCATCACCGTAGCCCCACACTGCTGGAGTCTCGATGGGTTCATGGGTACCATCGCCAGAGCGTTGGGCACGACGGGCTACCATGCCGGGTGATACGCTCTTGCGGTCGTATGCCCAGCCGAGTTTAGCGAAGAAGTCGATGAAAGTTGTTGTTGGATTGAAACGTCCATTGCCTGCAATAGTTCAGTACATTAAAATTATTACTACGAATCTGTGGGGATAAAATTGCGTGATTATATATTTATTTATTTGCCACTTTGAGCAGACTTATTTACACTTATTGGTAGTTGTTACTACTATTGTTAAATTTTTATATAATTAAATTTCTATTTTTAATTTATTAATTAATTGACTTGAAAATGGAACCGACCAAAGTTCTGAAACGTCTTCATGTTTTGACTAAATAAAATTATTTTTTTATGGAGTAGGTGGCTCAATGTTATCGAATCGGCTTGTGGATCCTGAGAATCCTGGTTCGATTGCCACAACCGATAAATATTTTCACCACATTAAAATTACCTCTGTGGCTCTTTCTCCACCAACATCTTTGGAAACCGTAATTTGACGGCTGGTAATATATCACTTACCGAGATTTGCTAGACAGAGTGCCACACCCAGTAATGGGTAAAAGGCGTGATGATATTTTTATTTATTTTATTGGAAAAAATAATTTTTATACAAGTCAAGTAATTTAAGCACCAAGTAACCTAAGCATGAGCTAGTTTTCTTTATTTTTTATTTATGGGACTATCCGAAATTAAATATATATATATATATATATATATATATGAAATTTCATATTCCATTGCCTATTTTTAACCAATAGCAATCAAGTTCTTTTCTTATATTTCAAGCAGGTAATTGTCGTTTGTTGATCCTTGACTGATCAATATATGTTTATGTTTTACTATTTTTGTTCCGTTTACATAAATAATTGCAAATAAAGTATAGTATTTGACTGACATATAATGGGTGCATTGCACTCATGTTTTAAAAGTCGTATTGTCTAATTTATCTGAAGTGATTTAAGGGACTAGTACCTGTTAGAAGGCTAAAAAAAGCTAATTTTCAAGAATTTTTTTTTTGCAGCTTTTTTATTTGATATGACCGTACATCTTTGTCTATAATGTAAGTGAATCCTTCGAGTCACAATTTTTTTTTTATTTTTTTACTTTTTATCCAATTTATAGATGGCGCCAAAGTTGAGTCCTTTAAAAATCGTTGTCCCATGGCGGACAGTTAATCTCAGGATTTGTAAGTCCGAAACAAAATATTCAAAAAACATTTTAAAGAAGAAGTTGTCTCACACAATAATTCACCACCGTTAATGAAAAATCGGTAAAAAACAAAAAAAAGGCGGACTTTTAAAACAAAGTGTGAAAAGTCGACCCTTTTTTTTCATCCTTTTTTCTGGCGCCAAATTGTGATGAATTAGAGAGTAGAATAGTTTAATAAACAAAACGCGCCAAGATTTAATAAAATCGGTTCAGTAGATCCGGAGATTAATTGTCCGCCGTTTGAAAAAATGTTATTTCGAGAAAATGGCGTTTAAAGTTTTTTTCGTATTATTAAACCAGCGAGCGCGCGAGCGCTTAAAGTTCTTCTATACTAATTTAACTTTCGAATTTCTTAAAAAATACTTTCCGATGTGACTTCAAAAGGTGTACGGAGTTGAAAAATGTAAAAACAAAAAAATCGATTTTTTGAAAATTCTAATAGGTACTAGTCCATTAAATTAACAAAGTTGCAAATGGAATATAACTAAAGCTACATTCACAAATCGAAATTAGTTTTTGTTTTATGTTTTATGTTTTAGTGTGTTTTTAGGTGGCATTCACAAATAGTTTTGCTTTTGTCGGTTTTAGTTAGTAGTGATATCTATCATAAATTTTTAAAAATCGGTTATACTCAGAAGATCGGTAATACAGTAAATGCAACTGTCAGATATGCTAAGTTACACGTGCTGTCATAAGTTTGTTTACTTTCGTATTTTTTGGAAGAGCAAGGTAAATATTATTGTAATAAGAAGGAAGGTTTTAAATTGTTATTAAACTATTTTAGATGATTTGATTAGCAAAACTACACTTAAAATCTTTTTATTTTCATTCATTTTGACACTTGAATAAAAACAAATTTAGGTTATTGTCAATGTGAAGGATGATAGAAAGAGACAAGTATGTATCACTACATCATTCTACGCTTCGTCCTATTGGTCTATTCTTAAGTATAAAACGTAAAACTAAAACATAAGTTTGGAGTTTGCAAACTTTTGTGTTAAAACCAAAACTAAATACTGATTTGTGAATGGCTGCATAAGGTAACATGACTACAAGGTTATTAAAACATAAATGGAAAACATAAAACAAAAACTAATTTCGATTTGTGAATGTAGCTTAATATTGCATGGTTACCATAGTTAGTTCAGTAAAATAAATAATTTTTTAGTATTCAAGGATGACATTTATGTCAATAATTCGAATATTTTTGCTGTTTTCGGTCATAGATATAATTTTGTACCATTCACGAACATAAATTTAGTCACTCAAGGGTCTTAAACCACTCGATTCGCTTGTGTTTTAACTTTGATCCGCTCGTGACTAAAGGCCAGCTTTACGTACTATTTAATAATGGAAGTCGAAAAGCAATATTAGTTATCAGTAATTTTCGTTTTATAAACATACTTATGAAAAAATAATAATCCGTAACTCCCACGGTCGTGAAATCCAATTCAATACCAGAATATCACAGCAAATTTAAAAATTTCATAATGAAATATTGGCTACTTCACACGAGTACTCTGCAAATACATACCAAGCTCAGACGTCTTGTAATCCCACGGAAACACATGATGATAATTATGCCATCCTTCACCCAGCGCTGCTAGACTAACCGCCAAGTTCTCGACGGGGCTGATTTCCTTGTCGTAGGGCTTGTTGCCCCACATATGCGCGACGCTGTTGACGAAGAATGCAATGTTAAGGGTAAGGCTGAAACGGCCGTTGAAGTTAAGCCAGAAGGAGTTCCACAGCGTCTCGCCCCAGAAATAGCACGGTATACCGACCGGCAGCACGATGACGAAGAGGGCGAATAGAGGGACGTACAGACGCTTCTGCCACAGGACGATGGGGTCCGCGTCCAGGTCGGACATGTCCACGGTGGCGCGCTTGGCTACGACGTCTGGGTGGGGTGTTAGGACTAACCAGCCCACGTGAGCGAACCTGGGGAACAGAGTTATTAGTTTAGTCTTATTTATATGTGTTTGTTTATAACTGTCTTTTGTAGTTGATTCATTCCAAGGTATGGAATATGTTGAATCTGTGGCGTAGCTAGAAAATTTGATAGGGAGGGGGGTCCAAAATTAATTTAGATTATTTATATTATTTATAATAAAAAAAAGATATTAGGAACAAATAAAAATACTTTTTCTGAAACCGGCAAGAAAATGCCTAGTTACCTGACCAATTTTAGTACGAAAAGTAGATTTTACCAAAATAGTAAAGTACTCGTATGCATTCAAGGCTACAACAAAAATAACAGTCTTGTAAAGTACAAAACATGGGATGGCTAGCTTAGTGGTATGAAGTCGGCCTGTGGATCCTGAGGTCCCTGGTTCGATTCCCACAGGCGACAAATTTTCATAATTTGAAAAAGCTATCCCTGTGGCTCCTCCACCACTAACATGTTTGGGGGCCGTGATTTGACGACTGGTAACCGCACTTCACGCGCAAAAATATATCACTTACCGAGATCTGCTTCAGCAGAGTGCCACGCCCAGTAATGGGTAGAAGGCGTGAAGATATATTTATTTTATTTATTTTATTTTGTAAAGTACAAAACAGTCTAGTAAAGATTTGACCTAACTGTGTTGTATTGTACCTGACTGGTTTTTGCTGTCATTATAATTCATATCAAAAAATTTAAACATTTTGAATTATTTATGATTAATTATTGATTAAATTAAACGGTTTCAGAAAAAATAGTATACATAATACTTCAGGAAAGTGTTTTTACTTGACCTGCGGCCTCGTATTTCAATCCATCGCTTCGTCAAGTAAAATATCACTTTCCTGACTTATGTAATATACTATTAATCAGTAAAAAAAAATTATAAAAAATAAATAAATTTAGACTTCTCATCCACAAAAACAAAAACAATGTTTTTAAGAAATATTTTAGTAATTTTAATCAAAAGGCATTGGAATAATTAGGTAGGTACTAATAATTGAACCTTACAGTAGCGAGTAGCAAACATAACTGAGACTTGTAAGAATGAGAAATAGTTGAAATAAACATTGATTTTTATTGCAATAATGTGATCACTATATTGGTGGCGCTAGAAGTTCTTTCCACTAGTGGAACTAATTGGTGTCACCAATTAAATATGAGGCTTCTTTGATCAAAGTTTAATCATTCACTGGCATATTAGATTCTTACAAATTATAGCATGAAATTTAACTGTTTGGATACAATATATTTTCAATTCTGTAAAATTGAAATAAGTGGATACAAATTTTAAAATCCTTAAGGGGAGGACTCGGACACGAAACTCTCTCCCTAGCTACGCCACTGTTTTGGACCACTAAGCTGATCTTTACAATTATAGTAGACATTTTTAAAATATTGATTTATGTCATCAATTATGAAAAAAAATTATAAAACTATAAAAATCGAGTGTAATATTTATAAAGTAAAAAGTATCTAACAATACCCTTAAAAATGTATTAGGTAATCCGAAAGATAAAATCGAACCTCTTAAATAAATCGGAAATTTACCAAATATCATGTAACGATTGCGATAAAGTGTACATTGGGCAAACTAAAAGACAAGTAACAACTAGATTTAAAGAGCATTTAAATAAATAAATAAATAAATATATCATCACGCCTTCTACCCATTACTGGGTGTGGCACTCTGCTGAAGCAGATCTCGGTAAGTGATATATTTTGCGCGTGAAGTGCGGTTACCAGTCGTCAAATCACGGCTCCCAAACATGTTAGTGGTGGAGGAGCCACAGGGATAGCTTTTTCAAATTATGAAAATTTGTCGCCTGTGGGAATCGAACCTGGGGCCACAGTCTCCACAGGCCGACTTCATACCACTGAGCTAGCCATCCCATAAAAAACTACGTTAAATACGGTAATCCTAAAAAATCGAGTGTCTCGGAACACATTTTTCATAATAATCACAACATCAACTCGGATAATTTAAAATTACTAAAATCAGTGAATAATATTAGACAATTAGACGCGTATGAAAGTATGAACATATTTAAAACTAAACACCGCCTGATTAATTCTGACATGGGTCCCATTCCTAACAGTAAATTGTTTGCTTTCTTAGGTAATTAGTTTTGTAAGTTGACTCAAGCTTCATGCTTATTGGTTCCTTAGACACGGCTTATTGCTCCGTTTTAGTATAAATTGGTATGTACCTGTTCGGCAATTTGGATTCTACTTGGACCACTGACTTGGCTCACAAGTTGTGTAATCTGGGTGTCTTCCATTGCTTTTGTCTACTGATGATGAGAACTTAGTTCTCGAAATACGTATTTAGATTTTTCTTTATATTGATTAAGGTTTAGGGGTTATTTTTATCTTTAGTTATTTTAATTGTAATATTTATGTAATAAAATAAAATGAATAAGGAAGAAAACATAAATCTTATAAAACAGTATTGAATAATAATTAAATTTGATATCGACACATGAAAAGTGCTTGAAATATTCACAATATATAGAGGATGTTCATTTTAAGTAATACCATTGTTATCCCGAAAAGTATAGGGGCTACGAAGTCGGTTAACTTAGCAAACAATTTCTATTTTATAAGACTACTTTAGTGAGTAAAACAAGATTTTTTTTTGGACCAGTGATTTTCAAAATATGGAGAGCAACTTTCTTATTTTAAATGGAAACCTATTTTTGTTTTTTATTTGTTTATTCGATTCAGTAATTTTTTTCTGAATTGAAAGAATGAAGCTTGATTGTAAATTACGCCGATTGATGCCAAGTCTGTTAATTTATAGGTTTGACTTGACATTTTGATGCGGCTTGAAATGTCAAACCTAAACATATATGCCGTGTATTGGGAAACTTGTCGTCGATATAAATGTAGTGAATGTAATACTAACCAGAAGCCTCTTCTAGCATTGTGGGGGTCAGCGTCCGTCTCGCTGTACTTGTGGTGCACGCGATGGTCAAGCACCCAGGCGTGCACGTGGCGCTGCCCCGTCACGGTGAAGAGCGCCACGAGCAGAAGCCGCAGAGGCCATTTGGCCTTGTAGGCGCGATGTGACCACAGCCGATGTGCGCCCGCTGTTATGCCGAATCCTGTTGTGTATACTGTCAGAAATGCTAAAACAGAAACAGATACGAGTTAGTTTAATACAGTGAGTGGCCTGTTAGAATTGGGAATGGAGTATGTATAGAACGCGATCGTGTCTAGCAGACTGTAAGCGTGTGACTACTATCATTGCCAAGAAAGAATGCCAAAGGGAGAGTAATCCACTCAATCGTGGTGTTGCACAATAAACCATGGGCAATTTGCTACTCTCGGTTTAAGTATTTTAATTTTCTTTCTTGAGTTTTCGCTGATAAATTTAACTTCAGTGCTTTATTTTGTACTTCATTATTAAAAATCTATATAAAATTTACAAAAATATCCCCGCGCTCCACTACGAATAGTGTTGCCCTGTGCAGATTTCATTTTGCTACAATGGGCCTTTCAAGACTTTTTTGAATTTTTTATATATTAATCTACGTAATAAAATAATTATACCCAAATTTTTTATTTTTTAAAAAAACTTGTATTAAGCATGATAAAATATTTAAACTTTCGAAACAAATGAATATGACGTACTTGCATCTTAGCTTAAAGAGAGACAGATAAGACAGAGATAAATAACACGTAACTTGTCGTTGTTAGTAGAATCCTCAGACAAAACATAACTTGACGGATAACATCGGCGTTTGTTGTGAGTCAGAAAGGGATAGAATAACTGGTTGGTGAGGCGGGTGCGCGGCAAGGAGCAACTTCCATAACATCAAAGTGTACTCGCTCCTTGCCGCGCACCCGGCGGACCCAGAAGTTATTCCATTCCTCTCTGCTTCACAACACTGCATTGACTTGAATACGGCATAATTCGTCTAGTATTATACGTCATTGGTAGAATCGTAGAATGCTGAATGCTTATTTCTTCTTCGTCTTCTTGAGCATCGACAAACGTTTCAGACAAAGCTCTGTGATTGGCTTAATGCAACTACGTCATTGCAATATGGCAGTGCGAACGTTTTGAATTATTCAACTTTAACTTTCATATTTCAGCAATAAAGATATAATTTATGGTATGATTTTATATTGTATTAAATATGATGTACGATCAAGAATTTATTTTAATAAATATATTTTAAAAAGCTCTACCACTTGAATCCCCCATTATGTGTATCGCATCTTAGAAACGAAGTAGGGATACACTGGTACAACTGTACTCTCGACAGAACGCCACTGTGAAATTTTATTTATTCCACTGGTCTATTGCAGTTAGTATTGGTCGGCTGAGCGGTTCATGTATTACGTAATAGTAAAATATTTCCGCTTTATACAGATCCTGCAATCATTTCACATTGGTATACTTTAGTGTCCATGACAATACAACCGCGCGGCTATGGCCGTTTTAGTTGCGTGATGGGCACTCCACCTATACCAGACAATAATTTTATTTCATTTACTACATTTGCAAATATTGTAATAATTTATCAATATCTAATTAAATATTTATAGCAAAATAAAAACCTGCAAAAAATTTGCAAATTCGTTAATTATAAACATACTCTTTGGTTAATGTATTTTCAGTAAAAAATAAAACAAAATTGAAATTCGAGATACCATCTTCCAAACATTTATTTAGTGTCTCGACAAAGCTTTGAAAAGGATACTGAAACTGGGAACCTGGAACGTACGAAGTATGTTTGCAAAAGTCGCAGAAATATTAACCACCCGGAAGAAACAAGAGAGGACGACCTCGTAAATCATGGAAATAGGGAATACGGCAGGCAATGAGAGACCGAGACCTAGAAGAAAATATGGTGTATGATAGAGAGGAATGGAGGTTGAGATTGGGAAGACAACACCTTGTTGTATAATTGCTGTATATATTTGACTTGTACACAATTAATCCCAATAAAATAATAATACAAAGCAAAAATGATCTAGTTAATTTTTGCTCCATATATGTGAAATAAAGGAACATTTTGCTATAAAGACATCTATTAAAAGTGTATAAACAATATAATAGTTCTTAGACCTAAATTTATGACGTGTGTCTTTTGATTCAAATGGGTACAGCAGGCGCTAATGGATAATCAGAAAACAAGCCGCCCGTGCCGAGTTTTCTAATGGACAAATGCGCTAAAATGTCTTATGAAACGTGTATCTTATACTATCTTTCTATTTTTGTTCTTTTGTCAAAATATATTTAAAAATATACTTTAGTTCATATTCTAATTTGTGTTGGTAATTGACATTCATGTTATAGGCACTTTTATTTTTTCTAAGTAATTTGTTAGTTAGCCCATCTTTGCTTATGTCATCTTAAAACCCAATTAAGTATTTACGAAATGTTTGATTGATTATTAATAGCGTGTCATCGGATTTTTTATTTATATAAAATAATTAATTGTGGATACCTCGGTTCGATTCTCAAAGCCACAAACAATTTTCACCACATTAAAATTACCCCTGTAGCTCCCCTTCCAATAACATCTTTGGGGGCCGTGATTTGACGGCAGGTAACTGCACTTCACGCGCATAAATATATCACTTACCGAGATCTTCTCCGGCAGAGTGCCACCTATGGTGCGTTTAATGAACCCAGCAAAACAAGCAATTGCTAAAGTAAGCAAAAGGCGATTTATTGCTTGGTCCACGGAACGGTTTGCTCGTTTCGCTACATTTTCAAAACATAGTTGTGCCGAACAAGACATCATGAAATATGTTCGGCTAATGATATATAAAACGAATGCACACGTCGTATGTAGTTTTTATGCGTTTTGACTTTTGACAGATTTAAATTTGCGCTAAAAATTTTCAGTCAAGTTTGTGTTGGTGATATTAGGCTATTGTTTGGAATATGGTATTCAATAAATATACATTTTTTAAGAACCATGATGGCACATTCACTAAAACTGATGACGGCAATTTTGTAGCCTTTGATTATAATAGTAATCCTATCGATAAAAGCTTGATATAGATCAATCCCATCATCTACGAGAAGCTGAATATATTCGTTTTCCATTTTTCATATATGTAAATTAATTATTGTTTGTCAACTATCAAAATAGTTTTGACCTTTCAAGTTATAAACTTACAATTTGAAATTCCCGCAAAAATATTTGACAGGCAGATTCACAAAACGGATTAGCGCTAACACCGTTTTTAATATTATCTATAATTCGGTTTCAAATTAAATGTTATATTGTGATACTTCATTTGACGCAAATTTAAAAACAAAATTAAACTGCCTCGAGTAATGGTTAGCTATTAATAAAATAAACGAGTGTATAACAGACGCAGAAATACAAATAATTAGTATTATTAGAAGTGCTACAGGGGTACAGCCCATTTTCTCAACTTTCAATTTAGTGCGTTCTAATTTGAGGAAGCAACTGGGCACAGCAAAGACTGCAAAACTAGATGTTCTATTCAAAGTACTAAATTATTAATCTCTGTAAATTTTTTTAAATAAATAAATAAATATATCATCACGCCTTCTACCCATTACTGGGTGTGGCACTCTGCTGAAGCAGATCTCGGTAAGTGATATATTTTGCGCGTGAAGTGCGGTTACCAGTCGTCAAATCACGGCCCCCAAACATGTTAGTGGTGGAGGAGCCACAGGTATAGCTTTTTCAAATTATGAAAATTTGTCGCCTGTGGGACTCGAACCAGGGACCTCAGGATCCACAGGCCGACTTCATACCACTGTTGAAAATGTCAAAATTTAGTCGACAGCATTATCACATGTTACATAAATTCCTAGATTATAGTTCGATATTATTTGCATTTGAAAATGTAAAATTTAGATGAAACAAATGGGCCTCTCAAGACTTTTTTTAATTTTTTATATATTAATCTACGTAATAAAATGATTATACCCATTTTTTTTATTTTTTTAAAAAACTTGTATTAAGCATGATAAAAATATTTAAACTTTCGAAACAAATGAATATGACGTAGTTGCATCTTAGCTTAAAGAGAGACAGATAAGACAGAGATAAATAACACGTAACTTGTCGTTGTCAGTAGAATCCTCAGACAAAACATAACTAGACGGATAACATCGGCGTTTGTTGTAAGTCAGAAAGGGATAAAATAACTGGTTGGTAAGGCGGGTGCGCGGCAAGGAGCAACTTGCATAACATCAAAGTGTACTCGCTCCTTGCCGCGCATCCGGCGGACCCTCAAGTTATTCCATTCCTCTCTGCTTCACAACACTGCATTGACTTGAATACGGCATAATTCGTCTAGTATTATACGTCATTGGTAGAATCGTAGAATGCTGAATGCTTATTTCTTCTTCGTCTTCTTGAGCAGCGACAAACGTTTCAGACAAAGCTCTGTGATTGGCTTAATGCAACTACGTCATTGCAATATGGCAGTGCGAACGTTTTAAATTATTCAACTTTAACTTTCATATTTCAGCAATAAAGATATAATTTATGGTATGATTTTATATTGTATTAAATATGATGTACGGTCAAGAATTTATTTTAATAAATATATATTAAAAAGCTCTACCACTTGAATCCCCCATTACTCAAAGTAAAAAAAAAAGTATATAATACTCGTTTTATACGACGTAGTGTCACATTGGTTTCTTTGGAATTCCTCTCGCCCCGCTCGTCGTATCTCCAGCGACAATCATCTTACATAACTTGTATAATAATATATTATTATTCCTACATTCTTATTTCTAAATACATTTATAGTGAAACCGATTAATTTTAATCTATGTTTTCTTAAAACAAACATAGTTATATCACCTAAAAATTTTATAGGTTTCATTTCACGGAACTCTTTATGGTTTGTAAATATTTATTCTATTTTTATGTTTGGGTTAGCCACAAAACTTATGTAAACATAACGTGTGAAAGAATTTATACACAATTCCTAATCGCGTGAATGAAATATTTAAAAATTTCAAAGTTATTCCCACTATTTTTAGTACCGAGAAAGCTTTTCGACGCTGTTTTCCGTCTACGAAATTTATTTTTGCAAAGAGCTAATGTTTAATAGGGACTTATACAATTCAAATTTTTCCGTTGCCATCTAGTGAGTAAAACAGAATTTAATAATTAGTTATGTAGCGAACATGGTATAGCTTTAAGCCTTGTTTCCACATCTTAACATAGGTGTTAGTTTTAGTTTTTCGACATAACCTTGGGAGTTTGTCATATGTGAATACAGCTGAGCGTTTACAGCTACTGTTTTAGTCTTCGTCGTTGTCTTTGTCACTGCGCATAAACACAAAGTTTGCAGAATTCATACTTTCGACAAAACCTTTCGTCGCTGTTCTGTAAGGGAGAGTTAACTGCGGTAATGCTATCTCTTGTTATGCTGTCAATTCTATGCCATATTTATCAAATGTCATTAGGTTTGTGTTGAAAATACGATAAATATAGACAATAGAATAAAAATAGTAACAATTTCAACTGTGAAAAAAATAAAAATTACTAGATTAATAGCAACAACAAAACTAACATGTTAAAAAGAAATTATTTGGTCGCTGTCATTTTACAATTTATTTCTTTTCTTTGATTTTATAAGTATAATTGCAATTTAATCATATTTTAATAATATGAAGCCGGCCTGTGGATCCTGAGGTCCCTGGTTCGATTCCCACAGGCGACAAATTTTCATAATTTGAAAAAGCTATCCCTGTGGCTCCTCCACCACTAACATGTTTGGGGGCCGTGATTTGACGACTGGTAACCGCACTTCACGCGCAAAATATATCACTTACCGAGATCTGCTTCAGCAGAGTGCCACACCCAGTAATGGGTAGAAGGCGTGATGATATATTCATTTATTTAATTTATTTAATAATATAAAAATCAATTTTGAAATTTAAATTACTATACTAGAAATATTTTGGTTTGTTCACTAGAAAAATGTCTCGATTTTTGTAAATTGTTTTGGAATTGTATAATTTAATTAAACTAGTGCTTCATTTTAGTAGTAATTACTATTCCTTAATAATAATTTTATATAATTTTTAAAGTATTTCAAATAGTTTTATACAATTATTTTCTAATTTAAGTGAACAAACCTTTACTAGAATAATGAATTAAGGTTATGTTTATGTTAAGAGCTGAAAACGGCTGGAATGTTTCCGACATAAACAGAAACAAGAAACCAAAAACAAAGACTAAAACAGAGACTATGTTAAGATGTCGAAACGTAGCGACAGTTTGACGTTATCATGTGATCCAAACGTTAAACGTCAAACAAATATTGCGACCTGATGGCAGAAGTGCTGAAAGGAGAAAGCAGTTGTTCGACTCGGCATGGTGTCACCTCGCTCTTTCTACAAATTTGTTGTTTCACACAAAATTGTGTGGAGAGGGGTCTGCATCGGGTCTGCTGCATGTGACGTCAAAATTGTAAGTCCCTATTGGAGTGGTAAGTCAATTTATTATAGTAAAATTATTATTTTGTAATTAAAATGAAATTAAAGACGTTATCTATTTTTACGAGTATTTCAAAAAAATAGAATTCGATCAAGTTCCTTATTTAATTAATATAATACTATTGAGCTATATGAGTAGGTCAATATAATTATGATGTATTACAGACCTAAAATAAAATAAATATATCACGCCTTTTACTCATTACTGGGAGCAGCACTCTATCGTTACAGATCTCGGTACGTGATATATTTAAGCGTATTAAATGCGATTACCGGCCGTCAAATCACGACCCCCAAATATGTTAGACGTGGAAGGAGGCACAAGGATACTTTAATGTGGTTAAAATTGATTGTTTGGCTATGAGAATAGAACCCGAGTTCAGAAAGCCACAGTTATTTTTTATATTTTTTGATTAATTATACTATTTTTATTATTTTTAAATATTTAAACCAGAGCTGCAAACCACTGAAGAAATCGGTTCAGTTTCGGTTCTCGATTTATCATATTTTGTCGATTCGGTTCTTGTTTCGGCTTACAGTAATTAAATTTAAAAACGGTTCATGAACCAATTCATACAATCGGTTCTGTCCAATTATATTTATTTAATTTTCTTATACAAGCATATGTTGTTGCTGTTTTAATTTTACAACTTTTTAACAAAAACAGTTGTACAAAATTCACTTTGTGAACGTGATCTAGGAAAAAGCAGTTGTATAAAGTACACAAATAAAATCAAATGAATGCAATGTAGAAAAAAATCATATGAAAAACAAATATTACAATTGCCAATTGTAATATTCATATGCTGGGTTGCATGTAAGTTTTATCGGTTCATTAGCAACTAACCGTTCAATAAATTTCAGAAAATCGTCATTGATACTGTTGCTAGATAAACAATTCTTTCACTAAAGAGCTCTTTATTTTTTTCTTGCAACCCAGCATTAGTTTGCATAACTCGATTGCAGCTCATTACGTAAATCGTACTTATAATTAAATAAGGGTCGTTGTAACACTTATTTTTCAATATACAATTTTCTATACATTTCTTAGGAAATAAAAAAAATCATTCGTGTACTTATTTAAAATGAACAATAAACAATAATTGAGTAAAATTGTAGGAAGATGTTCTAGAATTTCTGACAGTGTACGTGAATGTGTTAGTTTCAAGGAGAAAACAATAATTTATACGGCAGTGTATTCATGTTATTCGAGTTCACTGGAATGATCGAATCATCGAATGCCTGTGCTCTATGTTATTAGAGTGATGTAATCACAATTTTATTTATTGATGAAGCGAAACGAAAAACTAGGTTAGATTTTATTCCGATCGAATGTTTCCGAAGTTAACTTTGACCATGATGCAGTAATATTCACTTCCAGGTAAAATTATTTTAAAACAAGCGCTAGCAATGCATTATTTGTTTATATATGTTTTTTTTTCTGTGGCTTCTTTGGCGGACCAACTACTTAGGTCATATGCCGCCATTACGCCCTGATCTGCGTTTTAGGTATTATGGTCAACAGCAACGCGGTATATATGTTTTCTAATATTTGAACTTAATATTCTGTTCCGTGTGTGGTAATATTTCAGGTTCTCACATGTAAATAATGTATTATAAACAAAATGTAAAACTAGTGACAGTGTTGTGTTAAGTATCGTTATTAATTGCTAGGCTATTATTTTTAAAAATATGTATGTTTCGTCTAGTGTTAGCTATTTTATAGCCCTTGGTTTAGAAAATATTAAGTATCGTGAGAATGATATGTTTGGGGTTGTGTTTGTGTTTCTAAACTAATAAATTAAGTCAAGTGTGCCTGAGTCCGTCTGGGTGACGCCGAATGTGGGAACATGTTAGAATAGGTGAGGGATGAAGAGACGTGTGTGATTGGTTTTAGGGTGCATGTGACTTTGTAGATAGTTTTTAAGTAGTGTGTATCCGGCGAGAGACGAGAAAGGTTTAATCATTTGTAATTATATATTTTCAATAAAACTGATGTACATATTCACTGTACTTCGTCTATTATTATTATCCTGACAAATACATGAATAGAGAAGTGCAGGAGCAGCATTAATCACAGGAAAAGTTACATCGTATTTAGGCGACAATTATCAGAAGTTGATAGATTGTTAAATTGTTTTATATTCGAGATTGCGACAATTATCAGAAGTGGGATAGAGCTCAAAGTGTCTGAGATTGAACTCTAAGTGTCTGTGATTGTGCGTGTGTCTTCGGAATAATCAGTGCGTGCATCGATTTTATTTTATCGAGTGAATTAACATTATAATTAATCAATGATGGGTGGAAAACGTGGACAGAAGAGTGCGGCAACGGAGAGCTTCTGTAGTGGTTATAGCGGTACCAGCGAGAGTGCCAGGGGTGTACACCTGAGTGGAGTACGCGAGTTATTGCCGGTGTTCGACCCGGTAAAGGATGGCGATATCGAGGAGTATATCGCAAAGCTGGAAGAGTTTCAGCGCCTTTATCGATGGGACGACGTGGAGATTCGGCATTACGCCCTGGGCAACTTAGGTGGAGTTGCGAGGAGCTGGAGAGACAGCGTCCCCGCAGGTGACCGAACCTGGAGCGAGTGGAAAGCGCTCCTGCAGAAAACATTTCCTAGCCGACGGTCCTCTATGAGCTTGAGATTAGAAGCACAGAATTATCGGCGGAAATACACTCAAGATGTTTTGGAATATATTTATGAAAAGTATGCACGGTGCAATCGTGCAAAGATGGACGACAACGAAATAATCGAATGGATAGTGGACGGGTTAAATAATGAACAGTACCGAATCTTCCTCGGTCCACTATTCCGTTATAAAACGGTGTTCGAAGTAATCGAAGCAATTCAGAGTGTTGGTGAATTAGCGAATAAAAATAGTGGAATGAAAGATCGTGTTCCTAGCGGTGCAAAAGAAATTAAAAGTAAATACGGTGTAAAGGACAGACAAGGTGTAAAATGTTACGAGTGCGGTAAATTAGGACATATTGCCAGTAATTGTTACGCGAAATCGAATGCGAGACAAAGTACGACTGCAGTGAAGTGCTTTAATTGTGACGGCGAAGGACATATTTCGCGTAATTGTCCAAGAAAAGACGAAAATAAGAACCGTACTGAAATTAGCAATAAACACAATTCAAATATGTTGCATATTGAAAGTGAAGATTCGAATGCAAAATATTTTAAAGATGCGTTAATTAATAATAATCCAGTGCGCAGTTATGTTGATTTGGGAAGTCAGATTTGTGCTCTGAGAAAAGACATTGCGGACAAAATTGGGTTAAACTACAGTGACGAAAATGTGAAAGAATTAAACGGATTCGGAGGTGGTGTAGTAAAACCAGTCGGTTCGTGTACTGCAGAACTAACAATAGACAATGTTCCTGCTACTGTTGAGTTCCAGGTAGTGCCCGAGAAATTCCAAGAAATAGATCTTATTGTGGGTCATCCGTACACTGAACAACCGCATATTATCGTGCTAAAAACAGCTGATACAATGTCAATAATAACGGATATAAATGATGTTACAAATAAGGAATTAAAAAGTGTTTTATGGGCTAGAGAAGCTACAGTAATACCTAATAATTTTTTGGGACATGTGAATGTAAAAACAAACATTTGTAACGGTGATTTATGTGTTGAAGGTGGATTACGTGAAAGTGGAGAATTAATACCTCGTTGTGTTGTGACTACGGACAATGCTGGAGAGTCAGTAATACCAATTTTAAACGTAACGGGAACTGATTTAATTATTAAAAAAGACGTTAAAATTACGCGTGGTGAATTATGTAGTGAAGGAACATATTCGCGTGAAATAAATGAAGTTTCGGTAAATAGCAGTGAAATCAATACTGAACTTATTGGACGAGATGCCGAAAAATTATTAACTATTTTGAACAATTACAAAGATTTAGTTGCGCGTAATATGTGTCAAATCGGGTGTACTAAGTTGACGGAAATGTGCATCGAATTAACAGACGATAAACCAGTGTACTATCGTCCGTATCGTTTGTCTTATTCCGAAAGACAAAAGGTGAGAGACATTGTGGATGAGTTAGAAGCGGCCGACATCGTGGAAGCCAGCGATTCGCCATTTGCGAGTCCCGTCCTCCTGGTGAAGAAGAAAACAGGTGACGTCCGGCTCTGTATCGACTACAGGGCGGTAAACAAGCAGACGGCCAAGCAGCACTTCCCGATTCCGCACATCGACGATCAGCTGGACCGCCTGCGAGGTCACAGCTACTTCACAACGTTGGATCTGTCCAGTGGCTACTATCAGGTACCCATGGAGAAGGCATCGAGAGGTAAGACTGCTTTCATCACACCTGATGGCCACTATCAGTTCAAGAGAATGCCATTTGGACTGTGTAATGCCCCCAGTGTTTTTCAAAAATTAATTAATGTTGTGTTAGGTAGCCTGAATTATGACACAGCGTTGGCATACCTTGATGATATTATTATTCCCTCAAAAACGATAGCTGAAGGTTTAGATAAACTTGTAGAAATTTTTGAAAGATTTAGATATGCTAATTTGACACTAAATTTGAGTAAATGTTTCTTTTTAATGTCAAAAATAGAATACTTAGGATTTACAGTGTCGGGAAATGGTATTGAGCCCGGAAGTAGAAAATTAAAAGCCGTGTCAGATTTTCCTGTACCGACTGACCAACATACTGTACGTTCGTTTATAGGGTTAGCGAGTTATTTTAGACGTTTCGTTCGAGGATTTGCAACTTTAATTAGACCGATAAGCGATTTATTGCGTAAGGATGTAAAATTTCAGTGGGAAAAGGAACAGGAAATCGCGTTTAAAACGATTAAGGCTAAATTATTAGATAAACCTATTTTAGCAGTATATGATCCAGTGGCGTACACTGAGTTACATACGGACGCGAGTAGTATCGGTATTGGTGCCGTTTTATATCAAAAACAATCAGATGGTAAATTACATCCTGTATCATATTTTAGTAGAAAGACGTCGCCCGAAGAATCTCGGTATCACTCATACGAACTTGAGTGTTTAGCAATTGTAAATGCGTTGGAAAAATTTAGAATATATTTATTGGGGATTAATTTCATTATTCGCACAGATTGTAATAGTTTAAAATTATTAGCAAATAAAAGAGATCTTAATCCAAGAATAGGGAGGTGGTTTGTTAAATTATCAGAATATAATTACGTCATAGAATATCATAAAGCTGAGAGTAATCGTGTAGCCGACGCGCTAAGTAGAAATCCGGTTGAAAATTCAAAAGAAATTTCCATTGACGGATTACCTGTGCTTGGTATAACAATTAATACAAGACATAGAAGGTGAACAACAGAGTAATAGATTCTACAAAGGAATCATTGCTGTAGATAGACTGAAACTAGTGTCGAGAAAATAATTTGTTATTAGTTTGATGAGGGCATCAATATCATCAGGATAGCCGAATTGTGGTAATATTTCAGGTTCTCACATGTAAATAATGTATTATAAACAAAATGTGAAACTAGTGACAGTGTTGTGTTTAAAGTTAAGTATCGTTATTAATTGCTAGGCTATTATTTTTAACATTATGTATGTTTCGTCTAGTGTTAGCTATTTTATAGCCCTTGGTTTAGAAAATATTAAGTATCGTGAGAATGATATGTTTGGGGTTGTGTTTGTGTTTCTAAACTAATAAATTAAGTCAAGTGTGCCTGAGTCCGTCTGGGTGACGCCGAATGTGGAAACATGTTAGAATAGGTGAGGGATGAAGAGACGTGTGTGATTGGTTTTAGGGTGCATGTGACTTTGTAGATAGTTTTTAAGTAGTGTGTATCCGGCGAGAGACGAGAAAGGTTTAATCATTTGTAATTATATATTTTCAATAAAACTGATGTACATATTCACTGTACTTCGTCTATTATTATTATCCTGACAAATACATGAATAGAGAAGTGCAGGAGCAGCATTAATCACAGGAAAAGTTACATCGTATTTAGGCGACAATTATCAGAAGTTGATAGATTGTTAAATTGTTTTATATTCGAGATTGCGACACGTGTTTTGTTTGGCACATATCACCGTTATTAATATCAAGAATGTTTATTTTTCTAAAAATTCTGAAATGTCATTAGATAACGGAAAAAAAAATTGATACATATTTTCTTACACAATTACAAACAGTTGAACATCGAGAAAAAATTTTAAGTATAAAAACAAAGATAGTTTTAAGATATGATCAGTGGCGTTCACAAATAACTCTTCTTGGATCACGTTTAAAATGAAACGAATTTGTTTCCTAAAATATCTTTTTCTACAATCGTACAAAAAGTGAGTCACTATGTATTCATTTTCAGTGCAAAAAGTGACTGTTTATCGCACAGTGTGTGAAAAATGTTTTATTATATATTGCTAATGGCAACGTGCGAAAATAGTACGTTGTACAACAAGCGTGGAACAATACTCATTTCCCACGAGTATGAAAGTTTATAACATGAGCTAGCTAATACTGCAATTAATTACTTTTATTTTTGACTATTATTATTTTTTAATTAGATAGGAGATGTGGCTAATAAATAACGAGACTGACGCTGGTACAGACAAAAAATACGCATGCGCCAAACACCAGCGGCCGACAGTTTTTTAGCGTGAAGCTTTCTCTTTCGAATGCCGTACCTCTCGCTTCTGTAAACAAATCCGTATAGCCGTAGAATTCGTTTTATTTAGAGTAGTTTTTTTTGTTTCGCCGAAAAAATGTTAAACGCGACATTAGAGCAACGAATTGTTGTGAAATTTCACATGAAACTTAGCAAAATTGCTACTGAAACTTATAATTTATTGAAAAAAGTACCCGAATTGTGGAAGGGCAAATCATGGTTTATCCATCAAAACAATGCGCTGGCTCATTCCGCAATGTCTGTCAAGAGATTTCTGCCAAGTACAGCATCCCAGTGTTAGACCATCCGCTTTATTCACCAGATCTTGCACCGTGCGACTTCTATCTGTTTCCTAAGGTGAAATTTGCCTTAATAGCAACAAGATTTGAGATTTCAAAGAGAAATCGGCACGCTTTCTGAAGGATCTGACAGAAGAAGACTTCCACCACTGCTTCGAACAATGGAAGATTCGCAGAGATAGAGGAAGGGTGTAGTGAAAGTGATAATAAGTAAATAGGTATGGAATCAAAATAAAATGTGAAAACAGCATCAGTCTCGGTATTTAATAGTCACACCTCGTAATATGAAATAAATCATAAACTATTCAACTTTGTATTGAACTGAATCCACAAATTAGGTAAACATATGAAATTTTAATATTTCATTATTTATTCATATACAATACACATAATAATCATCATTATATCTATATTATTTTTTCTTGCTCATATATCATAAATATTTAATACCATAAAATATTATTGTAAAAACCAGAACTTTGCACGAAATTGATGCATTGTCATTGAATTATTCATCAACACAAAACATGAAAAACAAGACGATTAAATCAAAAACATACATAGATAATATTGCTGTTGTATTCAGTACCTACTTTATTAAGCATACCTAATTAATATTATCATTATATATGACTATGTTCCTATTCACAATAATTACAATGTTTAAAATCTTCCAAAAAAACAATTACATTGTTAAAGGTACGCCAAGATTGCGCAGATTCCTTCCCCAAAAATTGTAATATCTATATATTACAGATTTAAAAAAAGTGATATCTAATTAAGCCAAGAAAAATATTCGAATTTAAAAAACCTTATCGAACAGTTTTAAAAATATCGGGTCAAATAAAAAAAAAATTAATTAAAAAAAACCTTGGCGACCCCAGTGTTTAAAATGTTACCAGTTTAAGTAACATTTTAAACACTGGGGTCGCCAAGGTTTTTTTTAATTAATTTTTTTTTTTATTTGACCCGATATTTTTAAAACTGTTCGATAAGGTTTTTTAAATTCGAATATTTTTCTTGGCTTAATTAGATATCACTTTTTTTAAATCTGTAATATATAGATATTACAATTTTTGGGGAAGGAATCTGCGCAATCTTGGCGTACCTTTAACAATGTAATTGTTTTTTTGGAAGATATCACTTTTTTTTGATACAATAGTTTGACCCTATATTATAAATGATATTTGGTATTGGTATATTGTTATTACATCTTTCTATAAAAATCTAAATTCGTTCTAAAATAAATATATAAGCATGTTTAGAGTTTCTTGGCGAAGTTTGTTTTCCAACGTGAGAATCATTTGCAAGCATCCTTGATTTTCCTTTTTTAATCATATTGTGTAGTGTCCCTCAGCCATTGAAGTACCATGGTGAAATATAGCACTTTTTATTTATATCCTTGAATCAAATAAGTTCCCATTGAAACGTTTTAAATATTACGTGTATCAATTAGTTTCCGAATATATCCATTTTCATTTTCAAATAACAGAATTTGGAAAATTAATACTGTGCCAAAAGAAACTAATTCGGTTTTATGTAATTTATGTGAGTGCATGCATTCTGAACATTGAGCTTCTACATTTTCTTTCACAACCAATTGTTTATTAATAAGCTCTTGTATAGTAATGCTCTTATTACTACAATCACGTATTGGAATAATAATAAATACTAGCGGTCGGCCTGGCTTTGCCAGGCCTCACGCTAATCTCCGCGGACACTGATATAGAATTAACTTCAGTAAGACAATAGACACAATATAAATTGAATTATTACGAATCTAAGACTTTTAAATTCTACACGGCTGTCCATCTAAAAATCTTTTAATATATACTAAATATGATAGGTTTTGAATCACTATCACTAAAACAATTGCCGATCAATAGAAATCCAATTCTGCAAGAAAGCTCTTCAAAAGACCTTTCAATTGATACAAAAAATGATGGATTTTGATGTCCTTTCATTATAACAATAGACGATCGAAAAGTATGAATTTTATACGCGAGCCCTTCCAAAGATCTTTTATTTGATACCAAATACGATAGGTTTTGGAGTACTTTCACTAAAACAATTGATAATCGAAAAGTATTAAATTTTGTACGCGAGCTCTTCAAAAGATCTTTCATTTGATACCAAACACGATAGGTTTCGAAGCACTTTCATTAAAACAAATGCCAATCGATAAAATTCCAATTTGCATGTTAGCCCTTCAAAAGACCTTTCAATTGATACCAAAAACGATGGATTTTGAAGCACTTTCAATAAAACAATTGACGATCGAAAAGTATTAAATTTTTTCGCAGGCCCTTCAAAGGATCTTTCATTTGATACCAAACACGATAGGTTTTCGAACACTTTCGTTAAAACAATTGCCGATCGAAAAAAATCCAATTTTGCATGCAAGCCCTCAAAAAGACCTTTCATTTGATGCCAAACACGATAGGTTTTGGAACACTTTCGCTAAAACAATAGCCGATCGAAAAAAATTTCAATTCTGCATGCAAGTCCTTAAAAAGATCTTTTATTTGATGCCAAACACGATAGATTTTGGCTAAAACAATTGCCGATCGAAAAAATTCTAATTCTGCATACAAGTCCTTAAAAAGACCTTTCATTTAATGCCAAACACGATAGGTTCCGAAGCACTTTCATTAAAACAAATGCCAATCGATAAAATTTCAATTTTGCATGTAAGCCCTTCAAAAGACCTTTCGATTGATACCAAAGACGATGGGTTTTGAAGCACTTTCACTAAAACAATTGACAATCGAAAAGTATTAAATTTTGCTCGCGAGCCCTTCAAAAGATCTTTCATTTGATACCAAACACGATAGGTTTTGAAACACTTTCGTTAAAACAATTGCCGATCGAAAAAAATCCAATTTTGCATGCAAGCCCTTAAAAAGACCTTTCATTTGATACCAAACAAGATAGGTTTTGGAAAATTTTCGCTAAAACAATAGCCGATCGAAAAAATTTAAATTCTGCATGCAAGCCCTCAAAAAGACCTTTCATTTGATGCCAAACACGATAGGTTTTGGAACACTTTCGCTAAAACAATTGCCGATCGAAAAAATTCTAATTCTGCATACAAGTCCTTAAAAAGACCTTTCATTTAATGCCAAACACGATAGGTTTTGAAGCACTTTCATTAAAACAAATGCCAATCGATAAAATTCCAATTTTGCATGTAAGCCCTTCAAAAGACCTTTCGATTGATACCAAAGACGATGGGTTTTGAAGCACTTTCACTAAAACAATTGACAATCGAAAAATATTAAATTTTGCTCGCGAGCCCTTCAAAAGATCTTTCATTTGATACCAAACACGATAGGTTTTGGAACACTTTCGCTAAAACAATTGCCGATCGAAAAAATTCTAATTCTGCATACATGTCCTTAAAAAGACCTTTCATTTAATGCCAAACACGATAGGTTTCGAAGCACTTTCATTAAAACAAATGCCAATCGAAAAAATTTAAATTCTGCATGCAAGCCCTCAAAAAGACCTTTCATTTGATGCCAAACACGATAGGTTTTGGAACACTTTCGCTGAAACAATTTCCGATCGAAAAAATTCTAATTCTGCATGCAAGCCCTTAAAAAGACCTTTCATTTGATACCAAACACGATAGGTTTTGGAACACTTTCGGTAAAACAATTGCTGATCGAAAAAATTCTAATTCTGCATGCAAGCCCTTGAAAAGACCTTTCATTTGATACCAAACACGATAGGTTTTGGAATACTTTCGCTAAAACAATTGCCGATCGAAAAAATTCCAATTTTGCATGTAAGCCCTTCAAAAGACCTTTCGATTGATACCAAAGACGATGGGTTTTGAAGCACTTTCACTAAAACAATTGACAATCGAAAAATATTAAATTTTGCTCGCGAGCCCTTCAAAAGATCTTTCATTTGATACCAAACACGATAGGTTTTGAAACACTTTCGTTAAAACAATTGCCGATCGAAAAAAAACCAATTTTGCGTGCAAGCCCTTAAAAAGACCTTTCATTTGATACCAAACAAGATAGGTTTTGGAAAATTTTCGCTAAAACAATAGCCGATCGAAAAAATTTAAATTCTGCATGCAAGCCCTCAAAAAGACCTTTCATTTGATGCCAAACACGATAGGTTTTGGATTACTTTCGCTGAAACAATTGCCGATCGAAAAAATTCTAATTCTGCATGCAAGCCCTTGAAAAGACCTTTCATTTGATACCAAACACGATAGGTTTCCAAGTACTTTCATTAAAACAATTGCTAATCGATAAATTTCCAATTTTGCATGTAAGCCCTACAAAAGACCTTTCGATTGATACCAAAGACGATGGGTTTTGAAGTACTTTCACTAAAACAATTGACAATCGAAAAGTATTAAATTTTGCTCGCGAGCCCTTCAAAAGATCTTTCATTTGAAACCAAACACGATAGGTTTTGGAATACTTTCGTTAGAACAATTGCCGATCGAAAAAAATCCAATTTTGCATGCAAGCCTTTAAAAAGACCTTTCATTTGATACCAAACAAGATAGGTTTTGGAACACTTTCGCTAAAACAATTGCTGATAGAAAAAATTCTAATTCTGCATGCAAGCCCTTGAAAAAACCTTTCATTTGAACCAAACACGATAGGTTTCCAAGTACTTTCATTAAAACAATTGCTAATCGATAAAATTCCAATTTTGCATGTAAGCCCTTCAAAAGACCTTTCGATTGATACCAAAGACGATGGGTTTTGAATCACTGTCACTATAACAATTGACGATCGAAAAGTATTAAATTTTGCACGCGAGCACTTCAAAAGACCTTTTAATTGATACCAAAGACGATTATCGGCTAATAAAACATTAAATGGAATTGCAATTTTCGAATATTGGCTCAAAGTTTATATTACTGTAATATAGACAGTCAGTGTCGCCGTTTTCTGTTTAATCTTGGCGACGACAACTAACGCCTGTCTTGATTATATATTTTTGAATACAGAAATACTTGCATATGAACTTTAAACATATATTTTACACAAATTTGGTAACTCGCAATGTCAAAAGTCAATAAATTTTAGTTTTGTACTTCTGGTTTTGCATCAGTTTCCGATCGACAACGAAGCGAGCTCGAGAGCCGAAGTTGTCGAACTGAGCGTAAGGTGCTGCCGCTAGTCGGACAAGTCGCGAAAAGCCAAACAAAATGCGTCGAGAGGAACGAAAAATTGATTGAAAAAAATCTTATATAGGGAAATAATAGCTTGTAAAGTAATAATTAATACAAAAATTGTATCTAATACAAACAAGGGTGGTATGTAGTAAATTATCATATGTTTAACGTGACTAATTTATCGGCTAATAAAAAGATAAATGGAATTACAATTTTCGAATATTGGCTCAAAGTCTTCGTTACTGTAATATAGACAGTCAGTGTCGCCGGCCGTAGGCTGCTTGATCTTGGCGTCGACAACTACCGCCTGTCTTGATACACTCTGTTATCATTTAATGATTGCTAACATTCTAGCAGAATGTTTTTAAAACATTTGAGGAATTAGATAAGAAAGAGCGCATGTCAGGGCGAAAATGTCAAAATAGTAGTTTAATAAATATATAATTTGATTTCCAAGTGTTGGTTACATATTACTTACCATATTATTTTTTAAAGATTATATTTAATATTTACTCCAAAGGAACTTATTTTTTACATAAAAAAACCACATTAACCATATAGGAATAAAAAATAACAATATACGTTTGAAGATATGACTCATACCTATAATATTAGAAATGAAAATAATTTTTACCAACAACCAAAATAAATTAAGTATACATATACTCGTACGTACTCACGGTGTTTTTATACTTCGAAAAAATAAAAGCTACCTAAGGGTACATATTATATGATGTAATGATCATATAATAATAGTTATTTGTTTTAACTAGGCAATAAAATAACAAAGTTACTGTCGTGTCCAGAGTTTCATAACCGAGTCTATGAATCTAACTAAACAGTAAATCTGCTTTTTTACCGTGTTCAAGAAATACTTTTTTCCGATTGTTTTACATTAATTTTGTGATTATTTTTATAATAAATAAATATATCATCACGCCTTCTACCCATTACTGGGTGTGGCACTCTGCCGAAGCAGATCTCGGTAAGTGATATATTTTGCGCTTAAAATGCGGTTACCTGCCCCCAAAGATGTTAGTGGTGGGGGAGCCACAGGGGTAGTTTTAAAATGGTGAAAATTGTTTGACGCCTGTGGGAATCGAACCAGGGTTCTCAGAATCCACAGGATAATACATAAGATGAGTAAGAATAGTGTATTAAATATTAAGGCTGACAATAAATAAATATTTATATTAAATGACAAATGGCGTTGATCCATTATGACTGATTAATGGAATTTAAATTAAATGTTTTTGTTTTCAAACAATTATTTTCATTATTATTTCAATATTTTCATGATATTTTATAAATATAAAAATAATTATAGGTGACTATTTAAAAAAATAATTCAAGCAGCGGAAGAAACCTCACCAGTCGCCACACCACTACCAATCTGGGATGCAAAAAACACCTTAAAAAATGCAATTAAAAAGAAACGGCAAGAAGAGTGGACAAATCAAGAAAGAAACAACAACAAACTACGAGAAATTAAGGAAGACACAACAAACTGGCAAACACACAGAACAAGAAGAGACCAAATCACACTAACCAGGCTTAGATTAGGCCACACATTGATCACACACAAACACATATTCGAAAAAACAGAACCACCAACATGCTGCAATACACTCTTAACCGTAAAACACTTATTACTAGAATGTACACCACACACTCAAGCAAGACAAAAACATAAAATACCCAATACACTAAAACAAGCCCTAGCAAATAAACCAGACACAGAAGAAAACATAATAAACTAACTAAACGAAATACAAATCACAAACAAAATATAAATAATAATATTGTATCTATATAATAATAATTATGTACATTAATGCATCGGTCCTAATAGCCTGAGACGCTGAAGGACGATAAACTAATAAAAAAAAAAAAAAAAAAAAAAATAATAAAAAAAATTAACACAAACAAAATTTCTATGCCAGAATACGAAGTATACAATACTAAATAAGTTTTATTTTAAAAACTTTTTCTCTTACGTTAATAGTAAATATAACCAAAACCAAACCATCCTCTAGTTTTTAAAAATAGTACATTTTGGGTACATTGCATAAGAGAATATCAGCGAAACGAACAATGGAGTAATTAATTAAATTAGCCTTTTTGTCAGTAACGATTACAAAACTTTATGACGTTTCATTTGAAAACAATGGCCTAAAACTGAGAGCATATTTTTAACATGCCATTTAATCTGCAACGTAGGTATGTTAAAAGTATACTCTGTTTAGTCGTTGTCTGTCAACTAACTCTCTCACTAGTGCGAGATGTTTCTCTCTTTTGGTTTTCTTCCATCTCTCCCCGACGTCACGTCAATTGTATAACGCGCCATTATTTACGCAAAATAACAGTATTAGTTTGTATTTTTTATTTTGTTTGTATAAGGGTCGTTCAATAAGTCCTTAGAAAATCCAAGAGATGGTGCTCTTAGTATCGAAAATGAATTTTTTCCAGTAAGCAGCACTCCTAACTAGTCAACTGTTAGAGTTTTAGCTTTAGCCGTCACGTAGTTTCATTGTTGTTGTCAATTGTAGTAAAAAACTTTTGATATTTATAATAATGGATAAAAGTGAGTTTCGAGCGGTGATTAAACATTTGTATTTAAAAGGCTTAACGCCGAAAGAAATTAAAGCTGAGTTGGCTGAAGTTCATGGCACATCTGCTCCTGTGTTTGCAACTGTTTACAATTGGGTGAATGAGTTTAAACGTGGCCGTACATCCACAAAAGATGAACATCGTTCCGAACGCTCTGTAGAAGTGTCTACCCCCGAAATGATTGACCAAATCCACGATATGGTTTTAAGTGACCGACGAATCAAAGTGCGCGAAATAGTTGAGGCTACAGGCATATCACAAGGCACAGTTGCTTTAATTTTGCACGAAAAATTAGGTGTGAAAAAAATCTCGGCAAGATGGGTGCCGCGTTTGCTCACAGTGGAGAATAAACGCAATCGTGTGGTGGACTCTGAGGCTGTTTTGGCGCTTTTCCGTCGTAATCCTGAAGATTTTCTGCGTCGATACATACTGTGGATGAGACTGGGATACATTACTACACTCCAGAGACAAAAGAACAGTAAAAACAGTGGATTTTTTAAGGCGAACGGGCTCCGAAGAAGGCGAAGACGGCGAAATCGGCTGGTAAGGTTATGGCAACGGTCTTTTGGGATGCACGCGGAATCATCTTCATCGACTATTTGGAAAAGGGAAAAACGATAACAGGAGCGTATTATGCGTCGTTATTGGACCGGCTGAGCGAAGAAATAAAAGAAAAACGTCCTCATTTGAAACGCAAAAAGGTCCTTTTTCATCAAGACAATGCACACTTGCGCAGTTGCGATGGCCAAAATTACGGAATTAAAGTTCCAATTATTGCAACATCCACCGTATTCACCAGATTTGGCCCCCAGTGACTTTTTCTTATTTCCAAACTTAAAGAAATGGCTTGGCGGACGAAGGTTTACGACCAATGAGGAGGTCATCGCCCAAACGGAGGCATATTTTGAGGAGCATCCGAAATCCTACTTTTTGGACGGCTTAAAAAATTTGGGAAAACGATTAGAGAAGTGTATAGAGCTAAAAGATTATGTAGAAAAAAAAAAAATCTACCCAAAAAAAGTGTTTTTTCTACTTTTTTCTAAGGACTTATTGAACGACCCTCGTATATACAGGATATCCATTTAAGTGTGCCACCATTGCTATCTCGAGAACTATAAGAGCTACGAGATTGGTTAAAGTAGCAAAGAACCACCATTTTACAAGACTATTACAATGAGTAAGTGGCCAGTAGTTCTAAAAATACGAGGCACTACTTTCTTATTTTAAATGGGAACCTATTTTTTTTATTTGCTTGTTCGATTCATTATTTTTTTCTGAATTCAACGACTATAAAGTTCGGTACCCTCACATTGCAAAATTTTTAACAAAAATTGACACTAATTTAATTAAAATCGCATAAGAATCAATGTAATATAGCAGAAGCAAATAACTAATAAAATTTATTTATTTTTTTTTTTACAAAATAATTATACTGATGTATAATAATGAATCAAACAAACAAAAATATAGCTGATTCTAAGCGATTTCTATTAAATTAATGTCAATTTAAAATGCATTTTTCTCAAGAATTTTGTAATGTGAGGGTATGGAAATTTGTAGTTGTTGTATTCAGAAAAAAATAGTGCATCGAATAAGATAATAAAAAATATAGGTTTATTTAAAATAATAAAGTTGCACCCCGTATTTTGAGAACTACTGGTCGAAAAGAAAATTATTAATAATTTTGCAATACACTTAGAAAACGGTATTTCTTTTCTAAATTAACCAACCTTGTAGCTGTTATAGTTCACGAGATAGCAATGGTGGCACACTTAAATGGAACACGCTGTAGTATTTCAAACAAATATATTATGCCCTTATTATTAACTTGTATATTTATTAATATATGAATTGACTCCCGGCAAATATTTACCCACGAGCCGCCAATGTGTATAGGTACTTAATTTAGTGACTATACTATTTTTGAATTGTACCATTGTTCATGAATCATTCAATTCATTCAATAATCCAAACTTTAATTCAACTCTGCCCAAAAAGAAACAATAGTTAATGCTCCAATTAAATTGAATCCAGCCTGAATCCATTATGAACATAATAAATATTTAGTTTGCACAAACAATAATTACAATAGTGGAGCACTTAGCTTCGTGTCTCATTCATAATTAAACAGTTCCATGTGTCGTTGGGGGCGGCGGGGTCGTCGAAGCAATCGATGGGGCGGCACTGACGCTTGTCGGCTCGCGGGTCAGAAAAAGGCGAGTTTATTGCCGTTGTCTCCAACCGCGAGCCAATAACTGTCGAGACGACCACTCATTAAATGTGGGAAAGTGGAGAAAGAAGAAAATTAAATTTGTGAATCGTAGTTGTTGATTAATTTCAATGATGATGTGTTATAGGGAACGAATATAGAGTTCGCAATAACCGTAAATCAAAATTATTCTGTCGTAATTAATTACTTTTTCTAATGTTTAATGTTTAAATATGTAATTTAATTTATTTACGACCGTGCGATAATGGCACTTATCTCATTAATTTTGAGTGAGATAAGTACTTTATTAACGCAGTAGTGCGTTTTTGTTAATATTAAGGCACTAGTGCTTTAATAAAGTTCTTATTGCACTCCAAATGATAGTTACCATGGTTTGATTTAAATTTTGTAAATGTCAAACAATTATAGCTGTAATAAATAAAAAAAAATAGGAAAAAATTTTCCATCACTTGTCTCATAATTCCACAGAGGTTTTACAGCACGTTTGCATCAACTTCTCAGGTCATCAATGGAATTATGAGACAAGTGATGGAAAATTTTTTCCTATTTTTTCTTATTTATTAAGACTCAATTCCACATCGCAATAGACATTTTGTCTTTTGTTTTAATTATAGCTGTATTCCATTTGCCACTTGGTTCACTTATATCAGTTCAGATAAATTCGACACATGACTAAATGAACTGAAATAAGTAAACTAATGCACTTATTGGGATGAATTACTTCAAAGTAAATTAGAATATGTAATTCTAGTACTGGAAATAAAGTTAGCAAAGTAATCCAGCGAAATAAATAAATGATCTGGTTCAGTAAATGTAAGTTAGATCTGATCCAAATGGAAAACGGAATATGCCTTATGAGAACTGTCAATTACAAATTATTTTAGTTTTAATTTTAATATATTTCGCGTCGTAGATAAAATCATTAAAATATTTGTGTTATTGGACAACTCAGCCGTCGCCTCGTTCTGCAAATTTCTCACACGGATCTTAATGATGCTCTTAGCCCACTTATTTCGTAAATAACTATTATTCGTTTATATCAAATGTAATAAAATAGAATAACAACCTAGGATGAAATAAACAAATAATAATTATTAAAAGTCTATATTTAGATTTTGTGTGCAGACTATAGTGCTGTAAAATATATTAACTTTAAATACTTAATAAGTACTGCATTATTAATTTAATAATATACGGTATTATAAAGGACAATAACTAAATAAAATTTATTCATACAAATAATAATCGAACTTTTGGCAGTAATGTTATATGCGCCATAAAATAAATAAAATTGATTTGAATTTGTTTATTAAATTAAATTTACTATGGAAGTAAATTTATTCTGTCCTTTATATTACTGGCTATAAAACAAATTTTTATTTGAATGGTAAACTGTGATATGAAAACATATATATTTCATATGGTACGACGAACGACATATTTTGTTATTTATTTCAATTAAGGTTCTACTTTCAAGTGCGATAAAAAATATAGTGTTCTACAAGTGATGTAATAAATAATAATAATAATAATGACTTTTATTTACATTTTAAATAAATGCTTGTAAGAATGTAAATTTCGTGGGTATTAACAATCAAAGAAGAAGGTTAAATAAATCTTCTATTCTCTACCGATAATTCTTTTAAAAAATGGACTATAGAATTAAATAAGAAATGAAAATGAAATACTACTCTACAAAAATGTTATTATTTTATGTGTTAATCTACGTACAAAAATAATTTTTTCCTGTTTTATTTTTTTTAATTTTAAGTTCCAATTAGACAAAAATAATAAATATTTATCAAATAATCGTGATGTAGCTTCCTCTTGGTAACAAAAATAGTATTAACATTAAGAGAGAAACCATAATAATGAGAAAGAAAGCTTTCTTTTTTGAGAGACATGGGTATACTTTAATCGCAAAATATCTCACGAAAGTTCACGTTAGTCAACACATGTTTTTTCCAGGTTTTACTTATATTATACGAAATTTGTGAAGAACTATATTATATTAATCACGTTCCAATTGTTAATTTTCAGATAATAATAGACCACGGGCGTGTGACGTCACTATTTAAGATATGCTCCGTAACTGTCAAACGAGTGACTCTCACATCAGTATTAAATGTACAATTTAGACTGTATAGATAGAATATATTTTTAACAAGTATATGTGCATATAATTCCAAAAGTGACAAGTTTCTATTCTGTGCATCATTTTATGCATGACAAGGTGTGTGATTTATATTATCAAGTGAAACGTAATTTGAAGATTGTGTCCCGTATCAGGTATTTTGATATTTTAAGGGCATACACACTTCCCGGCCGGTAGACTCGAATTCTGGATTTCACGTAGAACGGATGTCTAACGTCACAATAAGTACTCGTAGTGCTCTACGGTCTAACACGCTCGCCGCACCGTACCAACAAAAAGTTAATTTAAAGTTCTATTTTTGTGCGTTAACAATAGTCATTTTCTTTACAGGATGTTTTTATATTTCGGGAAAAAATTAAGGGTATATGTATATTATTATATTATTAGAATTGTAAACATTTTTACCATTCGATGATAGCTATTCGTAACACACAATTATTATCTCTAAGTTTAAAGAAGGAGCATTACATAATGTAATTTTGTTAATTAATTGTATGTTCCTTTCAATAAAGTACGTCAATGGTTTTCAAATTTTTCAGAGCCATGTTCCCGTTTGAGCAAAAATAACAAATAAATTCTTTCGCGACTTCCTTACATTTTATGTTATCAAAATTGCAGTTCATATTATTAAAGGACTCATTTAATAAAATAAAATTTTTCATTAAGAACTTTGGTATACTTTCTTAGGGTCATTGATATGTTCGTATAATAGTTTGAGGAATTAATTTTATTTTACTATCAAGCTTGTAAAAAAATATTTGAAGGCCAGTTGCACCCCCGTTACTTAAATATTTATAAGTTTTACTTAAATGAAGAAAATCTTGACGAGATGACATTGCTGTCAAACATTCGATTTGATATTTTTCATTTAAGTAATCCTTAAAATTTAAGTGAAAGCGTGCAGCTGGATGGATCATTGAATACATGTTTTTAAAAAATTTGTAAATAGCATTCGAGAACCTCTCCGAGAGGTCGCGACTCACAGTTTGGAAACAACAGAAGTACGCTACTCAAGTGGTCTAGTGGTAATAAAAATGTTAACTTTAATTAAACCACTCTTAATTTGCGAATTTTTTAAAATTATTTTTGTTCATCAATCAGTCTTTCATATACTCGTAATATATACCCTTAATTTTTTTTCTCGATGTATAAATATAGCATGCATAAAAGTATATAAGTTTTCACTTCATTATCTCTAAAATAATTAATTGACGGTCAATATTATCAGGTATCAACTACATTTATTTTTTAAATTTACCTAATTTCAAAAACCAGCAGTGAATCACTTAAGGGATATTTTGCAGTACTTTTACAATTTTATAGTGTATTGAGAAATAAATACACATTTAAAATTTGAATAACAACCGTACGACTCATACATATAATTTACTGTTTTAAATAATTATTATATACATTAACTAGTACTATTTGTACAGGACAACTGATGGACATTAATATTCGTATTGTGCAAAAGGAAAATTTAAAATGAAAGTACCGACATAAATTACTAATAAGATTATAATTACACAATTTGACAAATCATGTTGTTACACTAAATTGTAGTTAACAATTTCTTTTATCACTATAGCCATAAACATTTTTGTTTATTTTATTGGCTATTTTGTATTATATTTTAATATAGGTACATAGGAAAATATAAAATATGTTATTCCTGGTTATATTGAGGAAAATATTTAGTGGAACAATTTCCTTATTGCCACCTTGGCTTACTTTCCAAACTAAATACAAAAACTACACGCTTTGAATTTTAAAAAGTTAACAGTTATATCAAAGAGAAAGTTTTAGGAAAATTTTATAAATTGTATAAATTTCTATACTACCGCTAATAATTAAATTAGCAACCTACTTTTTGTTTACATAAATAACTCTATTCGCAGTTACAGATGGCCGAATACAAATTTTCTCGAATTCGAATATCGAATTCAAATATTAACCAGATCTCGAATATTCGAATACTCTGGACAGAATATTTTTTTGTTTTTTTCTTATTGCATTTGAAATTACTAAATTAATGATTTGTATTTAAATAAAAAAAAAAAATTAATGTTTTTTTGTGCACGGTCAAAATTTAATAATTATACATGAATTTCTTTGACATAAACGTCTTTTTATAGCCCTTGGACATTATTATAGATAGCAAACAATTCAGAGACATGTAAAATGCTACATTTTTTTTACAAATAAAAAATTATATTCTTAAACCCTATTGCATACAATATTTTATGTTTGACTGCATTGAGTAAATTATTTATTAATTATTTATTATTTTAAAATGATATTTATATTTGACACATGATGTTGATAGTTTCTAAATGTGCCTGTTTCAGTTGCTCCATTATCAAGGTGTATTATTTATTTTGAGAAAATTATGCTGACAATTCATATCTTATTTTTTTCTAAATTAGAATATCTTCGACTGTGTATAAAGTTATGTACGAGTATGTATCACGGGCTAACTTGATTTATAGCCTTTGACGTGTTTTTAATCCTCTGCTTCCACATCTCACGCCCTTAATACTATTTTTGGTTTATAAGAAAACTGATTTCCTATCTAATTTCCATATGTAAACATTTTTTTAGGACACACTACTCGTATATATGAGATCAACATACTAGTTTTTATATTTCTCAATATCACAATAGGCGTTCTCCATTTTTCTTTTGGATCAGATCTAATTTACTTTTACTGAATCAAATCACTTATTTATTTGACTGCATTACTTCGCTCATTTTATTTCTAGTACTTACTGGATATTAATTCGGAATCAGCTTAAAGTAATACACCCCAATACATACATTAATATGCTTAGCTCGGCTCATTTAGTCATGTTGTCTAATTTAACAGAACTGATTTAAGTGGACCAATTGGAAAATAGAATTTTGTTGAGCATCAAATTGAACAGTTTGTACTGTATTTTTTTTTCGAAAACCGGTCAGAAAGTTCCTACTTTCTTGACCATTTTTAGTATGGAAAGTAGATTTTTACCAAAACAGTCAAGTAAAGAACGTATCCAAGGCTATAACAAAAATAACAGACTGGTAAAATACTAAACAGTCCGATAAAGACTTTACCTAACTTTTTTGTATTTTACCTGACTGTATTTTTGTTGTAACTTTGAATAGTCTGCTGTCAATGCAATTCATATCAAAACATTTAAACATTTTTAATTATTTACGATTAATTATTGATTAAATTAAACGGTTTCAGAAATAAATAGTATACATAATACGAGGGCAGGGTGAAAATTCCCTGAAAAATAAAACAGATGGCACCACAATCGTAACTAGAACGCATTAAAATTTTCAGACTGATATGTCATTCAGTTCTGTTTTCACACTCATCGAAAGCAAGCAACCTTGAATACTTTTGAAAACATGGAAAAAAGTGAATTTCGCGTCTTGATTAAACATTATTTCTTGCGTGGAAAAAACATTACGCAAAGCATCGCTTGTTAAACATTATGGGGACTCCTCGCCATCGATTGGGACGATTCACAAGTGGTTTTCTAATTTTCGTTGTGGTAGTATGACCACAAAGGACGCCGAACGTTCTGGTCGTCCAATTGAGGTTACAACGCCAGAAATCGTCGATAAAATCCATGGTATGATATTGGACGATCGGCGAGTTAAAGTGCACGAGAATTTCTGAGGCTATGAGCATCTCAACCGAACGGGTACGGAACATTTTGCATAAATTTTTGGATATGAGAAAGCTATCTGCCAGATGGGTGCCGCATTTGCTCTCTGTTGACAACAAGCGCGACCGTGTGACAAGTTCAAAGAAGTGTTTGGCGATGTTCAAGCGCAATAAGAAGAACTTTTTTTCTCCAGATTTGGCTCCCTGACAAACGCCTATTTTGAAGAATTGCCAAAATCGTATTATTTGGAAGGGATCGAAAAATTAGAAAAACGTTGGAAGAAGTGTATCGAGCTACAAGAAGATTATGTTGAGAAATAAAATATGTTTTGACCAAATAAATCATTTCTCGTTTCATTTTTCAGAGACTTTTCACCCTGCCCTCGTACGTCAGAAAAGTGTTTTTACTTGACTCAGTGGATTGAAATACGAGGCAGTTTCATCAAGCGAAACATCACTTTCCTGACTTATTTATATATTTATACATTATTACTTGTCAACCACGATCATAACTTACTTTAGTTTACAGTTTAACTGTTGAGCAAACAATTTCATCCGCAATGAGCAGATTATTATTTTATAATTAAAGCAATTATGTACATGAAACTCACCCCATATTGATGTCAACACCTTCGCTGACGTCAGCACAAGAAACAGTCCATACAAACATCCTAAGTGAATAAACAACTGCACTGTCAGATCCGGCCAGCGGATTCTTGCTTTAAATTCATCACTATTTGATGCAGCACTAGTTTCATTATGTCCGTTCGCGATTTTGCTGGGCGCAACCGGTACGGTACCGTTACTGTCGGGCGTCGCGGCGACCTGCGTGCCCGAGGCGTCTTTTCCACGGGGCGTCATCTGATGCAGGGGAGGGTAGGGAAGTCCTGGGACTTGAGGGTTCGCTGAAAATCTGCAACAAACACATTCAATATTATATGATGAAAACATTCAGATTTTTTTTTAGAATTAAATAAACTGACGTCATCAAAAAATATAACTAGATGAACGACATAGGGTGCGGCTACATTTACACGTAATCGGTTTTTCATTTTATTGCGCGTTGCTTTTTTGGAGAAGGCAAGATTTAATTTTTCTATGACTTCGCAGACGTTTTAGAGACCGTGGATCTACCAACTTTTAGTGCGTCCAGTATTATCTAATAAATTTTAATTTAATAGTGAAAATGACATATACAAATGTACCTCTCGTACAGCACTTCAGGGTAAGAGCGGTTCATTATTTGCATATTCTTGTTCAAAATTAATTATTAAATGAAGAATCTGCAATTCACATTCCTTTGACAAATTTATTTCTCTCGGCATTGCTATAAAATAGCTTTTAAAAACTACTTTAGGTCAAAGTCAAAGTCCTTAAACAGATATTTTGATGTTTGAAACAATAATAATGAATCTGACAGATCAATGACAACTCGATATAGACAGAAATAGAAATTGTGTGTTTTGTGAACGTGCAAAATATAAAATAATTATTATAAATGAAACAGAATTATTTTCAATACATGAATCGATAGTAGTGCTGTGAGGATCCCACAAAATTTGGATCCGAGTACACGGATATCAAAATATCCGGATCCTCGGATATCCGATGTTCGGATCTTGAAGCGGATATCCGTAAATTTAATTCGGATGTGGATCCGGATCCTGATTTGGATCCGGTTCTAGACTTGGCTCCGGATCCGGATCCGAATCTTGACTTGGATCCGGATCCGAAGTTTTGTTTACGAATCCGAATCTTGACTTGGATCCGGATCCGAAGTTTTGTTTACGGATCCGGATCCAAATTTTAGTTCTAGATCTGATTCTTCATTTCGAATGTAAAGGCAAACATTTGAAACTGAGTTCAAATTGAAACCATGGAAGTGGGCCTGTTTATCTTGAAACCATTGAAGTGGGCATGTTTATCTTTACAGCGGTCTGTAAACAGTAATAAATTTTATAATACCCCTCTAAAATAGCCAGGTAGTTTGTACATATATAAAGAAGAAAGGAATTTACTTTCACAGAGTCCTATTTAGTTAAATGATGATTAAAAAATACAAATTTGTATTATTTCACATATACAGTAACATATTAATATGACATTAATTTCATTCATTTATTTTGTCATACTATGAGTATGAAGCTTGCAGCAAAACTCATTGAATGCTTTTTAAGAAAACGATTCTAATTTGTTTTTACTTACCGTATAATTTTATGGGAGTTAGTATATGCGATATGTAAAAAGTACTTGCATGATAACATTTATTATTGCTCATTTAGAAAAATATATATTGTCATACTCTTAAACATACGAGTACAATAAAGCATAAAGCATAAAATTTCGCATGTAAAGAAAAGAAGGGGGACACTTCTTTGAAAATTGAAATTGTGCAGTTCTAAGATTTTATAACATTCATTAGAACAAATATTTGAAAGCAAAAAGGGATTAAGGTGAAATTTGAAAAATAATGGCCATAGGTTCATTGCAGGTAGCGAATACATATTTATTTACTTCGAGCACGTGTTTCACATAAAAGGGATTGTTTTTGTTACCTACTTACCTACTAGTTCTGTGAAATTTCCTTGTTAGCAGATGCTAAAAGTTATTCAACAGAAATTTAAACATCAGAAATATGCCGACATGAAATGAAAATGCTTAGTGGATTATTTCATAATCACATTTATTTGGTTTTACTCAGAATATTTGAAGAGAACCGATCCGGATACTGAAATTCCATATCTAAAATTCCATACTCATACTCACATTCGAATCTAAGATCAGATGCTCAAATCCGTTTCCAAGATTCGACATTTGGATCCGGATTCAAGATCCAGTACTGAGATTCGGATTCAAAATTCAATACTCAGATTCGGATCCAAATCCGATACTCAGATCCGGATCCAAAATCCGATACTCAGATCCGTATCCAAAATCCGATACTCAGATCCGGATCCAAAATCCGACACTCAGATCCGAATCCAAAATCCGATACTGAGATTTGGATCCGAGATCCGGATAGTTCAACATTCAATTATCCGGATATCCGGATATTTTTGGATCCGAAGCCGAAACTATCCGGATCCGGATCCCACCACTAATCGATAGTAAGCTATCATTCAATATTCTTGTATAAGATTTGTATTTTATTGCCATTTTTTTTAATTGTCATTGAAATATTGCACCAAATTTTTATGATTTTTTTAAGATTTATCAGGATAGATAACGTCAATCGGTATTTATAATGTTTTTAGTATACATATTTTTCAAATATTTATCAAAAGTATTTTGATTAACTTTCGGGTTATTCTATTTATATCTTGGTCAGTTATATAATTTTCATTATCTGCATACCATGTAAATAAATACTAATATCAAAATAACGTAAATAAATACAACCAGAGGTCATATTTAATGGTTTGTGAAAAATCAAGATAACAATGCAGCAAAACGCGATATTGTAATTATGTCAAAATTACAGATGCATATACATATTTAGTGTGACATAAATACGGATGTATCATGCATTGTATGAGTAATATTTATCTATTAAGTACTTGTAGATTATATCAATGTAAAATTTTCCATGAAACTGCAGAATTCGCAAAACTTTTATGAATTTATTATTCTGTTTACTCAAAGTAATGTTCATAGTGATAACGATTAATTAACTGTAAAATCAATATCTATTACAAGTACCTGGAATAAATGCACTATTTTGGAAATGAAACTATATCGCTTAGGTTTGCTAACTATGCAATAATTTAACTTGGAAAGGTGCAAAATTGCATTATTTTGACAAAATGTGCATGATATAATATACTTATGCTTATGTTGGATGAAAGTTATATCGGCTCATTAGCAACAAATGATTAAATAAGTTTTAACGCTAACGATACTGTTGAAAATAAACAATTGTTTAACAAAAGAGCTCTTTATTTTTTCTCGCAACCCAGCATTAGTCCTAATTTCAAGTTTGCCGGTAACATTTTAAATTATAATTACAACTAGCAAATAACATGTAAAATAATAAATGATATACATTAATTAAAAAAAATTCTAAGATTTCATAAAAAAATATTTCTACATTTGTACATTTATACTTTTTTTCGTAATTTCTTAACATTATTTTAATAATGTTTTTGTGGTTACCAAAACTAAAAAGAAAAATCAAGTTATGACAATAAAAAATAAAAATATATAAAAGTTAGCAAATCACGCCATATTTCGATTAGTACATGTAATATTTGAGTCGTTATTAGATTGTGAAAAAAAAAACTATATTTTCTAATAAAAGTTACTTATACAAGATTATATAGGTAGATAAATTTACTTAAGTGGTAGGTTACTATGAAATACTACTATTTAATTTGTAATTATATTGCACAATAACTATTTTTGAGAAAAGGCTGCGGATTTAAATCTCACCCATGATTTGAATTTTTATGATTTTAGTTATCAGCTGGAAGAGAAATCCTTGACTGTAGTAGTCAATAATGTGTAATAATAAGAATATGAAACTATATCAATACTTAAAAAAAAAAATATTAAAGCCTTGATTATTATCTGTTACATACATATATACATGGCATCACTTTATACGAGGCGTAGCTATTAAATAACGAGACTGATGCTGCTGCAGAAAAAGTGCGCATGCGCCAAAAGTCAGCGACCATCATCTTTTTAGCGCGAAGCTTTCTCTTTCGAATGCAGTACCGCTCGCTAGCCGTAGCTTTCGTTCTCATTAAAGTTGTTTTTTTGTTTCGCCGGAAAAATGTTAAGTGCAACATTAGAGCAACGAATTGTTGTGAAATGTCACATTAAATTTGGCAAAACTGCTACTGAAACTTATAATTTATTGAAAGAATTTTGGAAGGACGAGTCACGAAAGCCCGTAGGGCTTGAGTGGCTATTACCAAATGCCAACAAGTTTGAGACAGATACTGGACAATTATTTTCTAATTTATCGAACTCTCGAGTCATTTTTAATTAGATTATTTTTTGACTTTGCTATTGAGGTAGATTCATCCAACTTAAAAAATGTTGAACTGGGTTCATATTGATTGATTACTTAGTGTATTCTTGGAAGTTGTTTCCAAAATTTATTGGTGTATTTCTGTATCTGAAATGGAACTAAATCGATTTTTTTCACACATTTTACTTGACGCGTTGACAGTTTTAAATAATTATTTGACACCTACCTATCATTTGTCAACAAAAAAGCACCTACAGAGATTATTTCCGGGAATAATCACAAGAGCTTTATTCTCAGTACAATAATGACAGGATTGGTTAAAACGCAAACACGTGACATACAATGAAGCATTTCATTGGTTTTGAGAAACGTCAAAAAATAATCAGTAATAATATAACAAGAGGGTGAAAATAAATTGAAAATAATTTGGCAGATCTTTCGAAAACTTGTTGCCAGGAAATAGTCACGAAAGCCCGTAGGGCTTGAGTGGCTATTGCCAAATGGCAACAAGTTTAAGAAAGATACTGGAGAATTATTTTCTAATTTATCGAACTCTCCAGTTATATTTAATTAGATTATTTTTTGACTTAACTGTTGAGGTCGATTCATCCAACTAAAAAGATTTTGAACTGGGTCCATATCGATTTATTACTTATTAATGTATTCTTGGAAGTTGTTTCCAAAATTTGTTGATGTATTTCTGTATCTAAAATGGCATCACTTATTAAAATCGATTTTTTTCACACTTTTTATTTGACGCGTTGACAGTTTTAAATAATTATTTGACAACTAGCTATCATTTGTCACAAACAAAAAAGCATCTACAGAGATAATTCTCGGGAATTATCACAAGAGCATAATTCTCAGTATAATAATGACAGGATTGGTTAAAACGCAGACACGTGACATACAATGAAGCATTTCATTGGTTTTGAGAAACGTCAAAAAATAATCTTTATAATTCAATTAGATTTTCAATTGATAAGAATTTATTTTTAGTACTAATTACAGGATATATCATCTACTTTATAGATTTTATATGAACTTAAATATAAGAAATTTGATTTCAAATAATTTGAGGTGTGTATTCGATAATTTTCAATAAAAATCAGTAGCTTTCTATTATATATAAATTTAGTTGATATGTAATTCTATCTTTTCTAGACAATGAAATAAGTATTCCATGTATCTAATTATAATATGATTTCGCTGTGTATAACATAGCTATTTAAAGAAGTGTTCGTGTACAAAAATTTTACTTTCTATCTAAAATTAGATGCAAATATGTACGCTAATTTACTATTTCGTATTAGCATTTCCATCGAGTTTAAAAAAGAAAAGTGAACGCTTTTCTAAACTATTATCTACACTTATGTGTATCTACCTACTATTTATAGATATAAGTATACCTTGTATCTTTTTTTTTGTTTGTCATTAGTACAATGATAATATTTTTATATGGCCTCAATTTCTGTACTATTAATTTAAAAATATGACTGTGAGTACCATATGTAATAAGAATTTAAAACCGCAGATAGTGTTGTTGCAAAACTTGACATAAGTCTTGATTTCGTCTTATTTCGACTTCTCGAGACCATAATTAAGAGTTGAGGGCAAACACGAGACTGGGACGAGAGCAATCTGAAGTCTCATTTAAACGTGTATTAATAGAGTTTTAACTACTTGTATTCTACCTTTCTATTTAAAAACTCAATAATAAGAAGACGATCATTTCAATTCCGGTATGAAAAAGTTATATATATATTTTGAAATTCTGAAATCAGATTATGACTTCATACAAGTTGCTTTAGTTGTAGTATACTTAATTATATTCTCTATTAACCGTTTGTTTTCCAATACGATAATATTTAAATAATACTTTTGATAAACAGCTAAATAATTTTAATACATTTTTTAGTAAAAAATATATAATTATCAATATTTTTGAAAATTTCTGTATTTATGATGTACATCATAATTTGTTTATATACTACATGTGAAATAATAAACAAATAACAATTCCAATAGAATTTTTTTTTTAAATCATAGCAGTCAATGCCAGTGTTATAAAATTATTTCAATGTCATTTTATTTATAAAATTGTTCATGAAGTTATATTATGAACAGGAAACTATACAAAAATTTATACTTCTGATATTATTATATAACAAAAACTATTTTTACACGTCCATCTTTTTTACCATTAATAAATTACCTGGAACTACGGCTATTAAATATATTTATATTCCGGATAACGGAAATTATTATCAGATTGTAATGTAGGTTACAAAATCCGTATTATTGTTATATATTTCATTAATAAATTCCACTGCGACAATGTTTTCATGTGATTTAAATTTAAAAAAATTAATGTATGTCCTTGGACGTCCTGAATGCAGTACGACATTATGAATAATAAAGAAAAGATATTAAAAAAATAAAATGCATTTTCCTTAAACCGGCAAGCAAGTGCTTACTTTCCTAACCAATTTTAGTATGAAATAGTTATAAACAACATTTTTCCTACAACTGTGCGATTTAGTAAATCACTAAAATATTATTAAAATTTATAAAATTTATAAAATTTTAATCATATTATATGAGAACGATGTTTTCTGGCGTTGCTATGGTTTGTTTGTTGATTGCTTGCACATTGTTCTACGTTATTTAAAAATATTTCACTAACGTCAAAATAATTTCTTCAAAATCATCTTGATTGGAATAGTACAGTGAGTGATTCTTCTTTATCATTAACACCTCCAAAGATAATTGAAGCTCCGGACCATACTATGTTGGATCTATTTTCGACAATGACAATCAACCTGCTGCTGGTACTTCTGAAGCTTCCGAAATTGTTACCAATAATATTACTGGTAATAATATGAACAGGTACGGAAGAAATCAATGTTTCTTTAGACACAAAAGTTTCCACTTTACATTATGTCAATATAAGCAACTGTAACAACTGTATTAATAATATACACAAACAATAAATATGCAGTATTTCGCTTACTCTTTAAATAAAACCATTTATCGATATATTATACTTTGTTCGGTTCTTTTTATTAATTGTCTACAGATTAGACATACTGCAAATTAAGGTTACGTTTATAAACGTCAAAATATACTACTGCATATTTACTAGCGCTGGTTCACCGTATCTTCTTCTTCCATAAGCGTCTGTGGTCAAAATATGAATTCCGCGCTCGGCGCGAAATTTAAATCGCTGTCAAAACAATATTCTTTTGACAGTTACGTAATGAAGCACTTTCCGCACTAGTGTTTCTTTGCTTTCGGAAACGCACTTGGTCTGCATTCATGTACTTTCCATATGTAACCAAGGTAATAATAGTTACGTAATAACAAAGAAATCGCACAGTTGTAGGAAAAATATATTTTCATCAAAACAGTCAGGTATGTATCCAAAGTTACAATTAAAAAAAAAAAACAGTCAGTTAAAGTACAAAACGGTCTGATAAAGACCTGACTGTTTTGTACTTTACAAGATTTTTTTCTGTTGTCAATACGATTCTTATTGCAAATCGAAACACGATTAAAATATATTTCAATCTAACACAACAAAATGTACGAAAAAAAAAAACTCGCAACGCACATTCTTTGGCGCACTGTTCGTTCTTCTCGCACTCGCATATTTAAATATTTTGGTTAGTCTTTGATCAAAATGAAATAAACTGTATTAAATAAGATGCAGGGATATTGACAGTACTGTGATATAAAATTTAGTTCCATAATTTTTTTTGCCGGACACTCTTTATTTACAAAAAACTGATTTTACATGTTAACTGTTTATGCCAACATTTATTTGGGACATACCGTATATCGTGAGTCGTTCTTAATTTTATAATAGGTACAACAAAATAGCTAAAACTTGATTCGTCATAAAAATATTTTTCAATTAGTATGAGTTGTCTTTGTTCGTAGTGACGTCAATTTTCGCAATATATCATAAGATATTCATCGAAAGGCATTCATTAGAAAAACAGCTGGTTTAATGTCAGTTATCGATCGATGTTATCCGTTAATAAATATTATGTTAGAAATTTATTACCCTACACCTGCAACTTATTGTATGTAAAAGGAACAAGACAATATACGATATATACGAGTATAGTTGACTAATGAGTAGTAATCATGGGCGTCCACAGACATTTTTCCAGAGGGGGGCGAGTCGCAGAAAACTCTCAGATAGATATACATAAATTTCTAAAATATTTTTTTTACATAACATACATACAAATACACATAACAAATGGATAAAAAAATATTTAAATTTGTGAAATAAATTACTAGTCTTTGTCGTCTGGGTTTTAATTGAAGAGGAAAGACAATTTTCGAATAACTCTTCCTTAAATTGACACCATTTCTTCAATAAATTCCGATTTAGCAGTTTTTATTTTCTAATATTTCGTGTCTGTGTAAACTTAAACTTAGATTACTCAATCGTTACGATAGGGAACATGTCGCTAGCTGGCCATAAGAATACTGCTGGAAATTCAGTTTCAGCTTGAATTTATTATCTTCAAACTTATAATTTAATTTTTATTTTATTTATATATACATACACAGTGTGGTAGCCACGACTCTCGAACACAGGACTTTAACATGTAAAATCATATTGTTTTAAATTTCCTGCTTCCTAATTATTTAAAATAAAAAGCTTCAAATAAAAGTATAGGGGCATAAAATACGAAATTAATTTTGCATGCTTTATATCGCCACAAATTAGATCTAAAAATGACTGAAATTGTCTCAAAACTATCGATAGCTATGAAATTGAAACAAAATTAAACAAATTGACGTTCAATCTGACAAAACTGTCAGAATAAATTCTTTACTTATTATTTCATTTATTTTGACAAATAAAACGTTAAACATTTGTTTAATTTGGTTTCAATTTCATGCCTATCGATAGTTTTGAGGCAATTTTCCTCATTTTCAAATCAAATTTGTATGCAAAATTAATTTTGTTTATTGGTTCAGATGCAGAATTTTATGCACTAAAACTTTTAAATTATAGTTTTTCATGTTAACGTCCTATGTTCGAGAGTCGTGGTCATCACCCTAGTTAAAATCCAGGGGGGGCGCCCCTCCTTGCCCTCCCTGCGGACGCTCATGGTAGTAATCGAGGCATTAATCATAAACATATTTTATAAAGTGTCCCGACTAACTAAAAATTTCTAGCATAAGTAATTATAATGTAACAAAATAAAACAATTCATTGTCTTTTGCCATTGTTCATTTTAATTGTATGATATATATATCGAATAAAATAAAAAAAGGACATCTTATGTCAATAAATTTTATATGAGCACGCAAAACGGATTAAAACGCTCTTGGCAGACTTTTCAGCATTTTTCCAATAAACCAAAAAAAATATGGGGTAATGGCTCAGTGGTATCAAGTCGGCCTACGGATCCTAAGAAACCTGGTTCGATCCCCACAGCCGACAAACATTTTCACCAATTTAAAAATTACCCCACCATTAACATCTTTGGAGGCCGTGATTTGACGGCTCGTAACCGCATTTCACGCGCATAAATATATCACTGAGATCTGCTTCAGCAGAGGACCACACCCAATAATGGATAAAAGGCGTGATGATATATTTACTTATTTGTTTACAAAAAAACTATTGGAACACTCACTGTCACTCGTGTTCCCATAGTATGAGTCACAGATCATAATATACTACTATAGATAAGAAACTGCCATGTTACGCACTGGGACTGCATTTTGCGGCATCTGAGTAGTGGAAGTCTAACTAAAGTCACGTATATAGGCAACCCGATATGCATATTTAGGCAGCTTGTAATTTTTATTATTATTTAATATTTATTTAAACTACATAAAATAAAAATTCATAAACACAATATAAATATTTATTATAATATTCTCCTGTATACAATTTATTTATAATTTGAACTGTTTCAATCGCAGTTTTATCCAACTCTTGTGTACTTGAAAATATATTATGACTTTCGCATTTAAATATTATTTATTATAGGATCATTTACTTACCAGTAGCAGCGCAGTTTTTTACACAACAATTGATATTAGTTGACATTATTTATATCAAATAATTCCACAAATAAAAATTAATTGGGCATTTGACAGATTAAAAAACTTGAAAAATATACAAGTGACAACTACAGGAACAATCTAGTAATCAATGATTGCCGATATTGTAGTTATCTAAAATGAATGTCTTCACATAAAGACTATTAGCGCCATTCATTAGGTGGAAGTCTAACTATAAACACAGTCCCATGGTTACCTATATAACTTTCCGCTGCCTGGTATGAGTTTTGAAATGGCCCTTTCCCACGTGTGTTACATACAATTTTTTCCAACATTACATGTGAAAATTAATCAGATACAATCGTATGTTTTTCAATACGTTGAACTCTGCGAGATTGAATTAATGACTTTTTACTTTGTTTTATCACTGGACTAAAATTAGAAGATATGTGCTCATAAACTCTTTCACATTAATGATTACATTCACCTTTAGAAATAACGCAAAAAATATTATTCCAAATATTTACCTACTTTGACTCCAATATGTGTATGTTATCTAAGTACTTAAATTGCTTTGAAGTTTCGCTTATGTAATAAATTGACAAACAATTTCATCATGCTCATCATAAACTATTAGCACACCACCATTAATTTATTGGTCGATATAAATTCGCTTTGATCAAAAACTTATACGTCGTATGCAATGTTAATAGATTGTAGCATTTTTGAATTATATTGACCACTTACACTCACGCAAGATGGTCCCCAATCTCAAATCTTTTCAAAATTTTGTCTTCAGTTAGTGTGTTAGGTTTGTGCTGGTTTGTGCTAGGTTGCTAAAGTTTGTGCTTTTCATCTACACTTGTTATTAACAGTTGACGTGGGGAATCTAACGTGACACTAAGAGATAACCTGCATAATCTAATTACTTTTTAAACATCTTTTTATGTGAGGAGTTAGTGCTAGGTTTGTGCTACTTAGATACAAATTTTGAAAATTTGTGCTTTTCATATACACTTGTTATTAACAATGGGCCTTTCAAGACTTTTTTGAATTTTTTATATATTAATCTACGTAATAAAATAATTATACCCAAATTTTTTATTTTTTTTTAAAACTTGTATTAAGCATGATAAAAATATTTAAACTTTCGAAACAAATGAATATGACGTAGTTGCATCTTAGCTTAAAGAGAGACAGATAAGACAGAGATAAATAACACGTAACTTGTCGTTGTCAGTAGAATCCTCAGACAAAACATAACTAGACGGATAACATCGGCGTTTGTTGTGAGTCAGAAACGGATAGAATAACTGGTTGGTGAGGCGGGTGCGCGGCAAAAAGCAACTTGCATAACATCAAAGTGTACTCGCTCCGTGCCGCGCACCCGGCGGACCATCAAGTTATTCAATCTCTTTCTGCTTCACAACACTGCATTGACTTGAATACGGCATAATTCGTCTAGTATTATACGTCATTGGTAGAATCGTAGAATGCTGAATGCTTATTTCTTCTTCGTCTTCTTGAGCACCGACAAGCGTTTCAGACAAAGCTCTGTGATTGGCTTAATGCAACTACGTCATTGCAATATGGCAGTGCGAACGTTTTAAATTATTCAACTTTAACTTTCATATTTCAGCAATAAAGATATAATTTATGGTATGATTTTATATTGTATTAAATATGATGTACGGTCAAGAATTTATTTTAATAAATATATATATATTAAAAAGCTCTCCCACTTGAATTGAGAAATCCAGTGTGACGCTAAAAGAGAACTTTATAACATTTTTATATGAGGAGTTAGTACTAGGTTTGTGCTGGTTAGATATAAATTTTGAAAGTTTATGCTTTTCATATCCGCTTGTTTTTAACAGTTGACGTAGGGAATCCACCGTGACGCTAAGAAAGAACATACATTATCTAATTACTTTTTCAGACGACCACTTATGAAAGTAACCATAACAACATCATGAACTACTACAGAAAGTTGAAAATAACATACACTGATATGTGAGTACATATAACGCAAAGTTCTAACATATCAGGTGAAGTTCCTCTGATCGACAACAGATGGCATTACGATGAAAGAAAATAATAAAATAAATTAAAAGAATTTGTATTATTAATTCAATCGAAGTTTTGGCAGATTTCTCAACACATTTGCAGAGATAAATCTTATTTTTTTAAATTAATTATTATTAATTTACTAATATTTTAGCATTAGTTAATATTTTGACATTACGGTTAGTACAGTTGGTATCACAATACCTAGCCTCAAACGCAAACGCTTATCTACCAAAACGCATCAGCTGTTAAAGTGTAATACCATTTCCTTGTAAACTTTTTTTAGAAATATTTTATGGTCGTTTGAAAAATAGTGTACATAATTCGCTTAAAAGTGTGATAACTGTGCTCGTGTACTTAAATCACTCGGCACTTTCGATGCTTGGTATGTAATATACTTTTTTCAAATTTTTTTATATGAGGAATTAGTGCTAGGTTTGTGCTGCTTTGATAAATTTTGAAAGTTTGTGCTTTTCATATACGCTTGTTATAACAACAATTGAATTGGGGAATCCAGGTAACCCTAAGAAAGAACCTACATACTTTATTTACTTTTTAGAAATATTTTTATATGAGGATTTTTTTCTGCTCCATTTAGACTAATTTTTCTTAGAAACAGGTAACGTGTACGAAGAAAAGAGAAATACACTACTTCCATTGTATGCGGAAAATCGTATGATTAATTGATCATTCGTTATTAAAATTATTAATTGACATTCATTTTATTTTAATTTCAAAACCTATTTGTAATGTATATTATTTCTTATTGAATTAAAAATAAAATAAAATAGCCAAATATGTAATTAATAATATGTTGTTTTTGTTTTTAAAATTACTAATAGAATAACTAAATTAGATACCGCAGTTCAAGTGTTAGCTGCTACATAAAACTATTCAGTATTCGACCAAAGTAAGCTATTTGGTGTTTTGGCGAACAATGGAATAGCTGCCGAATGAGTAGAATACCGAATACGTACCTAATATTCGTTGCAATTCTAAATCATACTGATTCCCTAAGCTAGATTACAAGTTGTGCCCGTTTCCGCTAAAACCGAAAGTGATAAAATATAAACTCTATTGAAGAAGCTGTTGGCACTAGGTGAAACATTGTAGAATAAATTAAAAAAACACTCGGTTTGTTTCACAAAATAAAAGAAAATTCATACTATTGGAACACTCACTGTCACTCGTGTTCCCATAGTACGAGTTTTGAAATGGCCCTTTCCTACGTATGTTACCTAATTTTTTTTTTGTACTCGCAGCATTTAAAATAATATTTACATAACCTTGGAAACCGATGCAAAGTTTGATTTTGTGCACTAATGCGCAAAGTAATTGAAAAAAACACCCATTTTATATGATTCTAAATTTTGATTATTAAAACGCAATTTGTACTTATTTATATACACACATTTTAAGGAATTTATAAAAGAAGTAGAGACATTAGCTTATAACGCCATCAAACATATTTTAACAAACTTTACGAGAAAAAATAAACAATTTGTTTTCAAATAACAAATGTCAATTCATGGCATACTTAACTGGCAATATAAATTCACACTTCAAATTTAATAAATATCCTCATTGTCCATCATATATCCATCTGATGATGGCTTAACAGCCGAAATTGTACAATAAAGAATTTTCTTTTATTTTGTGAAACAAACCGAGTGTTTTTTGAATTTATGATAAAATATACTTATTACGATTATCCTAGTATCTAGTTTAAGTTTTGTTATAACATATGAACGTAATATTCTTGGTGCCGGTCTTTCGACGAACATCCTGTATAATCATAAACAATGGCGAGTTATTTTTTGACGTAACGTCGGGGAAAGATGGAAGGGAACCAACAGAAAGAAATATCTCGCACTAGTAAGAGAGTTAGTTGACAGGCCACGACTAACCAGAGCATACTTTTAACACACGATGCAGGTTAATTGGCATGATCAAAATATGCTCTAGTTGATTATGGTCTGTCAACTAGCTCTCTCTCACTAATGAGACATATCTCTTTCAGTGTTGGTCCCTTCCATCTCTGCAAGAATTTTAAATGTATAACTCGCCATTCTATCTGCATCTATGCGTATGATTAAAAATATAAGTTTCATTCCTATATTTCATTTAGGTTATATCTATTTTAAAGGTCGAAACTACAAACATAAATAATACTAACCACTAACAATTGATATAGAAACCATAAAAATATGATTAAGATTTATTATTGTGGTTAACTCTCTACTAACATATTACGCCGGTTCTTAATCGTATTTCACAGTAAAAAATAATTATCAACCGAGATCTACAAAACCACATCCAAGGAACATTACGTAAAAAAATAAAGCTCATATTAGACAGTTACAAAATTTACCTACATGTTAATTTTTTTCGTTTAATTTTGAACATATCTCATCTTGTATTTTACAACTTGGACAATAATTTAACATGATCATATATTTTGCAAATTATATTATCAAAACCAACACGTAAGTACATAATAAAAATTTTATCATTATATTCAAGTTGCACATTTAAGTTATTAGGACCAAAAATTGCATAAAATTCAACAAAAACTTAGAAAAACTAAATCCCCAGAAAATTTATAATAATTAATTAAAATTAATTTATTACATGCAGTTTTGAAACTGGTTTCAGTTTTTAGTAAAAATTATCTGAAATTGTTTACGTGTAGTTTTCACTCTTCAAATTTAAGTGACAGAACTCAGCATAAACAGGGCTACCATACGTCCCGGTTTGATAAGGACAGTCCCGACCTTGAAATCCCATCCTAGTGTCTTGGCCGGCTTTAAATTTGTCCTGGTTCTACAGTTTTTCATCAAAATTCATAGTTTATTAACGAAGTTACATTTGACAAGAAATTTATGAATAATTCTGATACCAAAAAACAGTGACAAAAAAAAGGAACCACTTGTAAAGAGAAATGAGTTGAATTTGACAAATAAAATCTGAAAAAAAGTATTTTTGTAGTTAATTTTGTGAAAATAATGGAATTTATTTTTAATTTACCGTGTACATCTGTACCTGTGGAACGATTCCTCTAAATGATGAATAAATAATAACTAACATGTTCTAAGTTTTATAAAACAAATAAATAAATAAATAAAAAATTTGTTTCCTATCTACTGAGAAATATGATTGAAATTCCAAAAAGGAATAAATTTTTCTTTTTTAAAACACCATAATTCATATTTTATTTATGTTGCATAAATTATGTATTATATTTTGCAATAAAAATTAAATGATATATGCATAATTTTTGTTTATTTTACTACTATCTACTAGTAATCCACAAAAGTCAATGTCCCGGTTTGAATTCATGAAAATATTGTAGCCTTAAACATAAATGAAATATAACCTCATATTATTTTTCGTTGGTAAACCTTTATATTTGATTTAAAATGTATTTCAATACATCCACAAGCTATTTTTTATTATACCTGCATAATAATCCTTGTTTATAAAAAGTGCGCGAAAACTCAACATTATAACACGCCGTGTTTCCAAGTTGCTAAGCAACAACTAAATCATTTTGCTCTTTAAATTCATCCATATTTTTCACAATAAACTGCAAAAAAACTAATCCACATAATAACGTAAACAACAAATGCTAACCTATCTCCAAGTGAACGATATTATGTCAAATCACAAACAAAATTAAGCACGTAAGAAATAGTTTAATGACATAGATTGCCTAATTGTAAATATTAGAAATTTTTGAAAAAGCTATTTTGCACGAAAAAGCATGAGTACTTCGCCGAGTGTTTGTAGCTCAATTGGTTAGAGCAGTCACTTAACGTGTGAAATGTTCTGGGTTCAAATCCCGGCGAACGCTCATAGCTTTTTCAAAAATTATTTCTAAAATTACGAATGAATCAAAATGAAAATCCTGCTTTCCATCTCTATTTTCCTGATTATGATGTAGTTATAATAAAAAAAAGCGTAATCGTGTATGTAAAGTATAAACTCGTATTGTTCAATGCGAGGTTATAAAAATACATCTAAATTTATGATCGTCTAAAATGAGCTTAAGATAAAAGATGATGTAAACATTGAGAAAACACTTAAAACAACACAAACGTCAAATACAAGAAATAATGCGTGCCCCTCTTTAGAACGTGTGACGTCAAAACTATATCTGTTCATTTCGAATATGTTTCCGTTAGGTAGCATAAACAAATGAACATTTTGTAACTTTTAGATAACTCGAATGTTTTGAACTTCGTCAGAAAAATTTCGATGCTTCAAATTTTCGAACTTGTTGTCATTGAATTAATGCCATCTGTCATCTTCAAACACGCTCACGCATAATTCGCGAAAAGTCGGCCATGAATTAAATAATAAGCTCCGCGAAGTATGTTGCAAAAACTCTGAAAGGTTAGGCATCTTAATTAAAACATCTACTCTCTTAATTATAATTATACATCAATTTAAAAAATAAATAAAATAAATATATCATCACGCCTTCTACCCATCGCTGGGTGTGGCACTCTGCTAAAGCAGATCTCGGTAAGTGATATATTTTTGCGCGAGAAGTGCGGTTACCAGTCGTCAAATCACGGCCCCCAAACATTTTAGTGGTGGAGGAGCCACATGGATAGCTTTTTTCAAATTATGAAAATTTGTCGCCTGTGGGAATCGAACCAGGGACCTCAGGATCCACAGGCCGACTTCATACCACTGTGCTAGCCATCCCATATACATCAATTTATGTACAGCAAATGCATTGAAGTTGTTTTACTAATATGCCATGCCTTTTTTATACCATAATATGGTTAGTGAGTTGAACTCCCTAAAAAAAAATTTCTAACACTTCCCTAGCAAAAATTGTGATGAGGCTAAAATCTGGCAATAGAATGACTAAGACGAGAATTGAACCCTCGATTCTCAGTTTGCAGCCTGACTGATTTGTCCTCGAGCTGTTAAAATTCTAATATTTTAATCATTCGAAAATTCGAAATATTCCAAAGTTCGAAAGTTCGAATCTAAATTCGTAAAATCAACAACCCTATAACTAACCATTTTCATGTCGGATATTTGTACAGATTTTTAACTATTTATATTGTTCTTTCTATAACAATAACAGTTGCAAACTAACTTTCTATCGTAGTATCATTGGTGTCATGTCAGCACTAATGGACGCCTCTTCTTTCTTAATCGATCGTCTGATAATCAAACAGCGAGGATGTTTATCCAGCAGGCCACGCCTGAACAACACATAACACACACTACAAAAAATAATTGACACTCGCTACATACGTCACTGTCACGTGGATGTGTGATGTGCGTGTATGTAATTGGAAAGGCATCGATCGACGCGTGGATTTTGGACAGCCCTGAGTATAGTTATCAGCTAATGTGGCTTTCAGCTTTGTGGTACTGTCAGTGAAATTGATGTTGATGCGTTTTATTGTCTTGTAGCGGTAGTGCTGCTGTTGTTGCAGTTTGATAGAATTTTCCATTAGTTGATAAATGGCTTGTAATGGATACTAGGTTCCTTAATTAAATTAATGTATTGGATAGCGATTTAATTATAGAAAAGAGAATCTAGGATGAAATATGAAATTTGTTAAATGACAGGTCCGTTTGCATAAAATGTTGTCAGCTAATCACGTGGTTAAGGTACTACTAGCGTGAATTTTTTTTTGCAGATCTGAATGAAATTTGGAGCACGTAAACATTGGATAGTCATACGCATCCTGTTAAATTATGAAACACATTCATCGTCTGTGAACAAATATATTCGCTTGTAAAGTTGAGTTCTTATACACGGGGCTTATGGCGATCATCACTCAGAATCGCACATATTTGGTTTGTGTACCTCTAAAAATTAGCAGTTTCATTTGATAAAGTAGTATGATGTTCTAGAACTATCCATGTCTAATGTATCAGAAGGAGAAAGTTTTTTATCGTTTAGTAATGGATATGCAGCCATGCAAATCCTTGTTTTTAACAAAAAATTAAGAATCCCAATTTATAATGGCAACACCATAAGGTGGTACGGTATTTGAAAATTCACTAGACCAACAACCTGTTAACAATTCATGATATTCAAATCATAATAGGTATATAACACTTATTTTATTCAATTTTTATATTTTTTTGAGCGTCAGTTTCGCCACTCAACAACCGGTGGCGTCACCGTCACACTAGTACTACCTTAACTACGCAAAGAAGTTGAATTGGAATTAAAAAAAAGTTTCTAAGAAATGTAAAATTTTTTGATAGTTCAATATTTTGAAACGTTATAATTTCTATAATATGCATTAAATTAATAACACAGCCACAGAAAAAAAGAAAAAGTTCGAGTGAGAGTACAGAATAATATATTCCTACATATTTTGGCGCGCAAAATCCGAATTCACCATCATAATTTCGGTTTTGGCTCATGGCTATTCCCTAACCTCAAAATAACCTTAAAAACTGTTTTATAAAGGAAATATCGTTCACAAATATTTTTTTGGGAGGAAAATGCAGGTTATATCTTTCTTGAATGCTGTATTTTTATATGATATACTCTAAATTAATGTGAAAAATCACTATAATGTGTTTAAATTTTCTTATAACCTTAAAACAGGTTTTCAAGTTATTTTGAGGTTAGGGAAGAGCCGTGAGCCAAAACCGAAATTCTGATGGTGGATTCAGATTTAGCGCGTCAAAATACATAGGAATATATTATTCTGTACTCTCTCATTCGAACTTTTTATTGTTTTGTATGGCTGTGTAATTATTTATTATTATTATTATTTATATATATATATATATATATATATATATATATATATATATATATATATATATATATTGTATTTTATACAGTTGTGTATACATAATTTCAAAAAAACTACCCCTGTGGCTCCTCCACCACTAACATCTTTGGGGGCCGTGATTTGACGACTGGTAACCGCAATTCACGCGCAAAATATATCACTTATCGAGATCTGCTTCGGCAGAGTGCCACACCCAGGTACAAGGCGTGATGATAAATATATATATATATATATATATATATATATATATATATATATATATATATATATATATATATATATATATATATATATATATAATACTTTTTCCGTATTTTTAATATCATCTTTAATGTAGTTTCTAATTCATTTAGATTTTTAAAGTGGGTTCAACGTTGTGTTAACCTTCGACCATCTAAAATAGAAGAGTAATTCACTATGCTCCGCTACACAATGTTGTCAAGTCAACACTTGAAATAGTTTGGTAAGGGGATTGACCCACATAGCTATGTTTTTGTTTACCTTTTTTCTGTTGTAACATAATATAATTCATACAGGTTTTTAATCTCGCATTATTTATTTATAATATGAAAATATTGTTGAACATATTACGATAAATATTATAAAATATGAATTTATATTTTTACATTATTCAATATTAAAAGCGTTAGGAATTTAAATTTGTTATTATTAATTTATAATTGTCACGTAAAATTAACATATTATTGTAAAACAAACTCATATTATAGCAGTTCTAATTATAAACTTATTTGTAAACAAAGTTATTTCCCTTCCTCCAATTTAGGATGTGTTGGCGTCACAACAAATGTCCTTATGGTTGGTCTATTTTGTATGGTCGAAGGTTTTAATGAACTTTGATTTTATCCTGAGCATAAACATATTCTAAGACCGAGGTAAGAAAATTAGAAATACTCGTAAATAAATAAATATATCATTACGCCTTTTACCCATGACTGGATGTGGCATTCTGCCGAAGCAGATCTTGGTAAGTGATATATTTATGCGCGTGAAGTGCGGTTACCAGTCGTCCAACCACGACCCCCAAAGATGTTAGTGGTGGGGGAGCCACAGGGGTAACTTTTAAATTGGTGAAAATGTTTTGTCGCCTGGGGGGATCAAACCAGGATTCTTTGGATCTACAGGCCGACTTGATACCCCATGAAATTAGAAATAATAATAGAAATAGAGGTAGTAACTATATTTTTTCTACTCTCGTTATTAGAAAGTCATGTATCCCGGGTTTGGACCGTTTTAGTCACATTATGAAGTTAACAGTTGACATATTAAGTAGCTTCCTACATCTGTCATTGTAATTTAACCTTACTTTTCAATATAATTTTATATTTTTTGTATTGCCGTAACTTGTATTCGTAGAAAAAGTATAATATCTAACTCGTTTTATAAACTGTTTAGATATTTGTTTCTATACAAAAAAGAACACTTTACTAAAAAGACGTTTATAATATTTATTTGTTACATAATGTACTATTATTAGTCTATTTGGTAAAAATTAAGAAATTATAGAAACATACATACATAAAATTACGCTATATTCCATCAAATGGGGTAGCGCGAACTCTAAAATAATTCTTAAAACAGTTACTCATTAAATTCATCAAATAATCAGTCCTCGTTAAACATTACCATCCTAACACATCACCCTGACTTCAACCACATTCATACAGCATGATCAAAAGGAATTGTTATAGTTGGCAATAAAATTCCAGAGATCTTTTTATTTCACAGTTGGCACAACGTCAAATAAAGGCGGAAATGCTATTTGACATTTCTAATAAATACAAATAGGTTATGTCAGGAGTCTTGATAGCTAATAGAATTTTGACTTTTTAAGTAATAGAAATACTTGTAATAATGTAAATGTAATAATAAATGTACTCAAATTTAAATTTTAAATGTCACTGTCAACAACAGGAAATGAATTTATGTGTCAGGCTTACCAATTTCAAGTAGTTTTTTTTATTGCCAACTGTAATCATCCCTTTTGATCACTCTGTAGATCCCTCTAAGTAAGCTCATTTACTTATCACACTCGAAATCATTCATCACACAACATCTATTCACTTTTCATTTGCCTTTCTTCGACGTACATAACATATGCGCAATACATCTCAAATTACTAACAACGAATCTAATAAAGAATCTACAAAGATTACAAAAGATGAAAGCGATAGCCTGCGCTTATATTTGAAAGAAAATTCTACACAATGCAGTACCTGAAAATAAAACAAAATGATAGGAAAGGAAGGGAGCGTCGCCCTACACTTGCTTTTGAAAGTGAATTCCACACAATTGCAGTTAAACACTCTATGTAAGAAATGTAAACCAATTAAAAGATGAGAAAGTGTCGCTCTGCGCTTGTTTTTGAAAGTAAATGCCATACAATTGCAGTTAAACACTGTTTGTTATATTAGAAAACGAATAAAAAAGATAAGAAACGAAGGGAGTGTCGTCGCTGCGCTTATTGTTGAAAGTGAATTTCACAGAATTGCTGGTAAACACTCTAATGAAATTACTAAAGAACAACACTAAAATCAAAAATTCTGCACTTGTTTTAAATCATCACATAAATATACAAAATGTTTGTTAACTTAAAAAAAATGATAGCACATAAAACCCTCATAAATTCATTATAGAAAAAGTTGTTATCATCATCTTATCACATTACCCATATATTTTTATTATATACAAAATAATAAAATAATTATTCGACCATAAAAATATAATGATATCTCTTTGTTGATATTGTTATACCCACATGAAAACTAAATTAATACAAAAAACAATATCGCACAAAATGACTTGCGAATATTTAAATCATGGCCAATTCAACAGTGGAATCTCCAGATGTCAAGATGTATAATAGCTACGACACAATCGGTCGAAAGTTCGTTTTACAACTAATTATTATAGTATAATTAATGTTTCATGCAGTCGTAATTGAGTCGACATGAAGATTTGGGAAACAAAGGTTATTTCAAATTAACTACCAACTTATTCTATTTAGTGAATACTGAATAACCACGAAGAGTTACATAAGCAAAACTTAAATTTTAATTGTCTTAAATTAACAAGGTCGAATGATTGCAATTTAAATATGCCTTATATGACATGATTAACATCAAAACAAAATTTAAGAGTTGGTATGGCAAGGGATAAACTGCACATAATGGGAAGGAGTTTGTATAAATAAATATAAAATAAATATATCATTACGCTTTGTGCTCATTATTGGGTGTGGCACTCTGCCGAAGCAGATCTCGGTAAGTGATATATTTTTTTGCGCGTGAAGAGCGGTTACAAACCCTCAAATTACGGTCCTCAAAGATGTTAGTATCAGCAGTAATAATAATAGTTATTTTTATAACAAGTGCCGAAAAAGGCTTGTTACGTTCAAGTGCAGAATTTAAAATCTGCACGAGCACTTAACCTTTTTCGGCACGTGTTATAAATAACATTTTTCCTACAACTGTGCAATTTATAACACTAAAATATTGTCAGAATTTATAAAATTTTTATGATATTACACGAGAACGATGTTTTCCGGCGATGCTACGGTTTGTTTGTTGATTGCTTGCACATTGTTCTACGTTATTTAAAAATATTTCACTAATCTCATCTCTTGTTGCAATTGTTTTTCAGTATCCTGGTTCTCGTATTTTATTTATTGGGCGTACCCTCCACCATTCTATTTTCTTTTAATTGTCATTATATAATTTTATTTTTCTATTACGATGTTCTAAAGCTATATTCACAAATCGAAATTAGTTTTTGTTTTAAGTTTTCCAATTTTGTTTTAATAACCTTATAGACATGTTATCTTATGCAGCCATTCACAAATCAGTATTTAGTTTTGGTTTTAACACAAAAGTTTGCAAATTCCAAACTTATGTTTTAGTTTTACGTTTTATACTTAGGAATAGACCAATAGGACGAAGCGTAGAATGATGTAGTAATATATACTTGTCTCTTTCTATCATCCTTCGCATTGATGATAACCTAAGTTTGTTTTTCTTCGAGTGTCAAAATGAATGAAAATAAATTAATACCTACTTTCTTATTATGACAATATTTATCTTGCTCTTCCAAAAAATACGAAAGTAAATAAACAACATATGACAGCATGTGTAACCTAACACATTTGACAGTTGCATTTACTGTATTACCGATTTTCTAAGTATAGCCGATCTTCTAAAATGTATGATAGATGTCACTACTAACTAAAATCAACAAAAGCAAAACTATTTGTGAATGCCACCTAAAAACACACTAAAACATAAAGCATAAAACAAAAACTAATTTCGATTTGTGAATGTAGCTTTATAGCTCTATAAACGCACTGTAAACACGTTGCTAAGGAGATCTATAAGCGCACTGTTTTTGGCGCTTTTTATTTTGTAGGATTGGTATGAATGCTCTTAAATCTGACAGATGAATGACATATAACCTCAAAATTGTAAATTGTCGGTGTTGAAATATAACCAGCAGAATATGTTAGGATCAGATAAAATTCAAAACATTCACAATACAGAAAAAAATATTGATTGTCAAAAAATATGATATTTCATTTGTCTGTATTATGAGAAGCGCTACCAACACGAACGATAAAAAACACCAACTTATATTTTTGATAAGTCGCAGTTTTTAAAAATCTAACAGAATTATAAAATTACCTCAATAGACCATATTACTTTCTATAGTGCCTCTGCCGGAAAATTTATGAAATGAAAAAAGCGTGCCAGGGTGACAAACTTTTTTTCTATTTTGTCAAATTATGTTGGCAATACTAATGTTTGTGACGCCATGTGACTCGAACGGTGATGCATATGCGCATGTGCGCATAAATTGTGACAGTTTTATTGCCGCCAGTTTGAAGTTGACATGAAATCTTTAATTTGAAATGTTGCTCTGTTTACTATTCTTGGGAAAGAAATGAAAAAATATTCCCTTATTAATTAATGAATTCAAATTACAATCACAACAAAACGTAAGTTTGAAGTTATCGGCCAGTGACAGATGACAGAAGAGCAAATTGGCGCTTAAAATTTTCAAATTTTAATATTTATTTTAATATTAATGTATTGATTATTTATATATTATAAGGGCAGAATCCGATAGTAAGAAATGAAATATAACTTGTATAAAAAAATTATCATTCATTTACGTTTAGATAAAATGATATTTTACTTTAAAAATACAATTTTTTCCATAAGAATACATTGGTTTCATTTTAGCTGTACTTCCTAGCATATGATTGGTGCATTATGAGCATGCGTATTGAGATAGTAATATGGTCTATAGAAAAAATTGTATAAATAACACGTTTCATCGTCGCAGAGCGGCTCGTTTTTCAAATTTGGACTCGTGCGTTAACAGATTTCCTTATGAAACTAGTTCTTTAAAATACTATTATAAAATTGAAGTTCACAATTGATTATTATTTATTATTCATAACTATACAAACAATCCCAAACAAAATAAAACAAAAATACATTTGACAATTCTAAATAAGGATAATTATATATCGCTACATCATTCTAAGCTTACTTTCTATTTGTCGATTTCTAAGTAAATATAAAACATTAAACCAAAACATAAGTTTGGAGTTTGAAGTTATTGAGAACGCTACCAGAGAAATACATATTTCCAACGCTACTACTAACACTAACAGCTAATTTCGTGTTGTGAATGGGGCTTAAAGATCTCTACATCTGTGAATTTAACAGCAATTAACAAGCCTCATCTAAGCAGTAGAAATAGTTGCAACTGCATAGCTGCCACACCCAAAATAACAAAGTCGTAAATCATAGTTTTCTAAATTTCCCACGCCCTTCCTCACTCCACGCCACTGACACCAACAACAACAGCCGCTCGAAGGAGAAAGCCCAACTCTTGCTTCTCATCGAGTCGTCGTGTTGTGTGGAAATGCGATGGTACACGTTGAAGGTATCCGCTACACGCGTTATCCGAGGTCAGTCCTATCAGCTATCGCACGGAACACAACTTACAACTCTCGAGCCAGCCTACACACACACACACACAATCTCACAGGTTTGTATGCGGAACAGCCGGAGAACAGGTATTATGTCATCGGCGGTTTCGGAATCCAACAATACAAGACACTGGTTCTCAGTTAGTGTGTGAGCTATGAGTAATACAACAGTTACATTCTACCTTTGCAGATATAAAGTTATTACATAATGTGTCGCAATAATATAGAATAACAATCTATCCCACTTCTGATAATGGGGATTCAAGTGGTAGAGCTTTTTAATATATATTTATTAAAATAAATTCTTGACCGTGAATCATATTTAATACAATATAAAATCATACCATAAATTATATCTTTATTGCTGAAATATGAAAGTTAAAGTTGAATAATTTAAAACGTTCGCACTGCCATATTACAATGACGTAGTTGCATTAAGCCAATCACAGAGCTTTGTCTGAAACGTTTATCGGTGCTCAAGAAGACCAAGAAGAAATAAGCATTCAGCATTCTACGATTCTACCAATGACGTATAATACTAGACGAATTATGTCGTATTCAAGTCAATGCAGTGTTGTGAAGCAGAGAGGAATGGAATAACTTGAGGGTCCGCCGCATGCGCGGCTAGGAGCGAGTACACTTTGATGTTATGCAAGTTGCTCCTTGCCGCGCACCCGCCTCACCAACCAGTTATTCTATCCCTTTCTGACTCACAACAAACGCCGATGTTATCCGTCTAGTTATGTTTTGTCTGAGGATTCTACTGACAACGACAAGTTACGTGTTATTTATCTCTGTCTTATCTGTCTCTCTTTAAGCTAAGATGCAACTACGTCATATTCATTTGTTTCGAAAGTTTAAATATTTTTATCATGCTTAATACAAGTTTTTTAAAAAAATAAAAAATTTGGGTATAATTATTTAATTACGTAGATTAATATATAAAAAATTCAAAAAAGTCTTGAAAGGCCCAATTTATTTATGAAGTCGGCCTGTGGATCCTGAGAACCCTGGTTCGATTCCCACAGGCGACAAACAATTTTCATAATTTCAAAAACTATCCCTGTGGCTCCTCCACCACTAACATGTTTGGGGTCCGTGATTTGACGGCTGATAACCGCACTACACGCGCAAAATATATCACTTACCGAGATCTGCTTCGGTAGAGTGCCACACCCAGTAATGGGTAGAAGGCGTGATGATATATTTATTTATTTATTTATTCACACATTTAAGGTACAGAAAACGGTCACAAATGACGTGGTAACCTATACCTGGATACAAATATTTATAATATTAATGGCAAAATAGCTGCATAAAGTAAAAAAAAAATATAATAATCCTTATGCTATAGTAAAAAAAAATAAATAAATATATCATCACGCCTGCTACCCATTACTGGGTGTGACACTCTGCTAAAGCAGATCTCGGTAAGTGATATATTTTTGCGCGTGACGTGCGGTTACCAGTCGTTAAATCACGGCCCCCAAACATGTTAGTGGTGGAGGAGCCACAGGGATAGCTTTTTCAAATTATGAAAATTTGTCGCCTGTGGGAATCGAACCAGGGACCTCAGGATCCACAGGCCGACTTCATACCACTGTGCTAGCCATCCCATAGTACAAAACAAAAAAAAAAAACAAAAAAAAACAAACAAAAAAATAATAATGATATAAAGAAAATGATAATAATTTCAAACCAATATACTTATAGTTTCAATCTTATAATAACTTTAATTTTAGTTTCTCGCGAAACATTTTCATATTTTTTAAGTTCTTTAGCTCGTCTGGAATATTGTTATATTCTAGAATATATTAATTGTAATTAGCATTTGTTGTAATAGATATCTTACATTTTTGAGTTCTTCATTTATGTGCTTGTGTAGTATTTTATTGTGCATAATTTCATTTGTCAAAAATATTATATTTGTTTTTTGATTACTAGTAACAATTTTATGGATAAATACACACTGTTCTAATTGCAGCAATTTTCGTAAAGGAAAAATGTTTGTTACATTATATATTTGTTCTGATGGCATCTTATAATCTAAATTAAATAATAAGTTTATAATAAGATATTTTAAATGACACTCAACATACTTAAAATAATTTTTATTTTTTTATTTTTTTTATTTTACACTCAATTAGTTAATTGCACTTATAGGGAGCACCCACCAATGGTATTATTTTATTTATTATGTTCTTGATTTGTTTTTATTGTTAAAATATATATTTCGTGATTAATGTAGCTCTTTCTGCACGTCTCTATTCATGTATCTGTCAAGATAATAATAGACGAAGTACAGGGAATATGTACATAGCTTTATTTAATAAACATTTACAATAATTACTTTTAACCTTTCTCGTCTCTCGCCGCGTACACACAATCTTAGAAACCATCTAGTCACATGCGCCCTTAACCATTCTCACACGTCTCTTCATCCCTCACCAATTCCAACATAATATCATTTTGGCGTCACTCAGACGGACCCAGGCACATTTGACCATAATTTATCGGTTTGAAAGCACAAACACAACCCCAAACATTTCATTCTCACAATAATTAATATTTCTTAAATCAATAACTACAGGGTGATCAAAAGGGATTGTTATAGTTGGCAATACTATTTCAGAGATGTTTTTATTCCACAGTTGGCACAACGCCAGGTAAAGGCGGAAATACTATTTGACATTTGTAATAAATACAAATAAGTTATGTCAGGAGACTGACAGCTAATAGAATTTTGACCTTTTAAGTAATAGAAATACTTTAGAAATTAATGTAATAATAAATGTACTCAAATTTAAATTATAAATGTCACTGTCAACAACAGGAAATGAATTTATGTATCAGGCTTACCAATTTCAAGTAGTTTTTTTTTATCGCCAACTGTAACAATCCCTTTTGATCACCCTGTATATATTAACTAACATTAATTAAACACAAAATTTAAATAAAAACAGCCTAAATTATAAATATTGTCACAAATGTAACAATAATCTCGTGGGCTTCATAACTCAATATATTTAAGGAAGAATTAATTAAATATGGAATTGTCTTGATGTTTTACTTGAACTTGCAGAATCAAACTTCAAATTCATGAAAAAAGTACTACTGTCATTACTAGATTACAAATAAAATAACGTAATATATCATCATACCTTTTAGCCTATACGGCTAATTTTTAATTTATATAATCACTTTCGTTCGCTAGCAAAAAACTTGATTTTACGATTTTCAGCTATTTTTGGCTAATCAACATGATGTGACACCATAACAATGGTAACAATAATAGTGTAGATAACGATTTTCTTTGATAACGGTCATAGGTAAACTCCACCGAGAGAACATATTTAATCTCATCATAAGATTTACTCGAGTGCACAGGGCGAGTACCTGCCCGCCCAACGTTTTGACTAGGGTTCTTCGCTTGCATTTCAAACAAATCTTCAGCCCGTAGAACACATGCTGGACACATTCAGACCGTTATATTAGATTTTAGCTGAAATTATTCTGAATTTTAAACATTTATTTAATATTGAACGTGCCTTTGGCAAAGGATTCCAGCGGTTTCCCATTTTTTATGGAGTTTCGAGTCGGCCTGTGGATTTGATTACTCGGGTTCTATATCCAGAGACGACAATTTTCACCACATTAAAACAACCTCTGTAGATCTTCCTCCATTAACATCTTTGGGAGCCGTAATTTGACAGCTGGTAATCGCATTTCACGCGCATAATACATCACTTACCGAGATCTGCTACGGAAGAGTGCCACACCCAATAATGGGTAGAAGGCGTGATGATATATTTATTTATTTATTTTCAAACCCAAGTTCAAGACCTACAGCCAACAAACAATTTTTACGACATTAAAATTACCTCTATGGTTCTCCTTCCACTAACATCTTTGGGTAACCGCATTTCACGCGCATAAATATATCACTTACCGAGATGGATGATGTCCAATAGGCCTTTCAAGACTTTATTGAAATTTTTATATATTTATCTATGTAATAAAATTATTAAACCCAAAATTGTTTGTCGCCTGTGGGAATCGAACCAGGGTTCTCAGGATCCGCAGGCCGACTTCATACCACTGAGCTAGACACCCCATAATCCGATTCAATACCACATAGCCACCTACTTCATATTAATGTAACAAAAAACACACACACGCACAGAGGAACACTGAGTGCTAAAATTGAGCGCAAGACGCGCTTTTTTCGATAATAATTTAAATATTTACTTTGCAGAAAATGCGTGAATCTATATTTATTATTGCATGTAAAATTGTAATTATGAACATTAGAACAAGTATTTAATTTTTCTCGTTATCACTGACAAAAAAATTAACTAGCATACAACTAAAATTTCTATATTAGTGACCAATGTCACACCTATCAACAAAAGAGCGTCGCTTGCGGCAAAATTTTGTATCGTTTGTTCCCCTATTTTTATTTGACATTATGATTTGAGTATGTTATAATTAATTTAAGGTGTTGGCACTTGTTGAAACATGTTTGATAATATTTAAAAAACAATAATAAATAAAAAACACTTGGTTGTTTCAAAGAAAATATTTATTTTTACACTTAATACGTATTTCGGCTTTTACACCATCATCAGAAGTCACTTCTGTTTCTATTTTTTTTTTAATGAGTATTTTCTGATTGAATCCATATAAAGTACTCAAATCATAACGGACATAGTTACAATAGTTACAGAATCCCACCCCTGGCCTTGTATATTAACGTATAATGCAGTTGTTCTACTCAAAAGTCAACACTAAGTATCTATAAAAGCATATTATACAGAAATTGACAGTAGCTGCAGTTATGTAAGCCACAAAAATATAAATGACTCTGTTCACTTTTATTGCACATACTCATATGTTATGTGCATATTAACAGGCATTACATATTCTGAGAAAACTAAATTATTATGTCTTTCATGTGTTCACCGTTTCTATTATGTTATAGCCACGAAATATTTTTACTAGATGACCACATCACATACAACTTCTAAGCATATGTTTATTTTTTTCTGAAAAATGTATATGACATCAGATAAACAAATTAATTTAGTATTTGCATAATAAAAAAATAAAAATGTTTTACATCATATCGCCACAATGTATCTACTTATCTTTATGTTCACCTTTTTGGGTCACTTTATGTAGCATTTTAACAGCAATGACACGCAATTTTTACCTTTCTACATTTATTATTAATAGGGAAATGAAGATAAATAGATGACAATACTGACATAAGATAAAATCTGAACTAATTACACTTTAACCTAGAACAGCATTTTAATAAAATGATAAAATAACTTTTCTGTTTTTAAAAAATAACCATGGATAGGTATTAATGTAAATTATAATATTAGGACAAAAATTCATGGAAAATAAATAACAGTATATTACATAAGTCAGGAAAGTAAATACACTTTCTGACTATTTGTCCTGAAACCTTTTAATTTAAACAATAATTAATCATAAATTATTCAAAATGTTTCATTTTTACTTTCTTATATACAGTATAAGGAAGTATTGGAATCGTGAAAAAAATCGTTGACGAGATTTTCGCGGAAATACGTGTTTTGAGGTCCACAGAATTTGATTTTGAATGAAATTGAAAAACCGGAAGAGGAAGTTTACTGGACACACAAAACAATAAATTCCATTTATTTGAAAAATGGAATCAGTTACGAAAAAAAGTTTCAAATAAAAGATGTTAGCAAAAATATTTGGAACATAAAATGTTATTCGCAATTTTCCTGTATATGCGTCTAATTTTGAGAAAACTAATTTATATTTTTAATAATAGATTCCAATAATCAGTAGCAATAGAAACAAAAAACATAAACATGTTTAACATTTATATGTCAAATAATAATTGTCAAACGCAAGGAGTGTGTTCAATTCAGCGTTTTTGATGTATTAATTTCATTGATCTATATTCTAAATATTAAATATGCTGTGTATAAGAAAGTCGTGTGGTGCCCACACCAGATTTTTTTTATATGAATTGTATTGATAGCAGACTACGTAGCCGAGGTTACAATAAAAAAAGTTAAATAAAATACAAACCAGTCAGGTAAAATCTTTACCAGACTGTTTTATACTTTACGAGACTGTTATTTTTGTTGTAACCTTGGATACGTACTTTATTTGACTGTTTTAGTAAAAAACTACTTTTCATATTAAATTTTGTCAGGAAAATAGGCACTTTCTTGCCGGTTTCAGAAAAAGGTTATTACAGAAAAATTTCATCATGACTGGTACGAATCCGGTTGTTTTCACTAGGTTTTAGTACATCCGTGTCATAATATTAGCAGTCCTTCAGTCTAATTTGTATTTTTCTTATTAAACATTCAAAATAATAAATTTAAAAAAAAAATCAGTAACAGTTTTAATATTTTCTTCATATAGTTAAATTGCATTATAAAACAATAAACACAAAAAATTTTTTTTAGATTTTTAGTAAGTTCAAGTAAAGTTTAAGAAAGGAAATAATGTAAAGATAATTTATTTAGTTCACATGTCACTGTTGAAAATAATAACAGGTTTCTCTAAAAAATTGTTTCCTTTTCACAAAAATAGTTACGAAATAATAGGACATTATCATATTTTTACACTGATAAATATCTTTCTTATTAAAAATTCATATACTGATTAGCATTCCCTTACATCCGGTAACACAAAAGTAAATTAGATAAATTAATGAAATACGTAAAAATTCTAAAAACCTTATCTTGAAAGAAAAAGACCTTTTAAAAATTGTTTCCTGTGTACATGAAGTTAGTTAATAACATTTTCCGTAAAATAAAAAAAAGTGTATTGCTATTTAACTTTTGAGAAGATAATTAGCCTTGCATTAATACTGCAATTAATACTAATGTGTTTTATAATACAAAATGAGTTTTCACGAAAATTTACAGTTTACCAGTTACGTTTACGTTACATACATACAACGAAAATGTTTACAATAAAGTAGCGGCCCGGTGCTACTTTGTGATTTTTTGTACATTTTGCAAAACATTATTTTAGAAAAAATCCATAATGTAATAGTTATTTTTATAACAAGTGCCGAAAAAGGCTTGTTACGTGCAAGTGCAGAAATTTAATTGTTACTATGTTGCTAATGTTGATATTAACTTTTTATTAGATATACAATTGTTATGAATTTTACATCATTAATGGCCGGTTTTACCAACAAAAGTTAAATTTTAAACATGGTTTAAATAAATTAAAGCATATCGAATGTATGACGCAATATTATTTATTCCATTTGACATGTAATTTAGATTTGCTTTTATTAATTTAAACCAAGTTTTAAATTTAACTTTTATTTGTGGAATCGGCCATTTGGCTCAAGTTTTCACCTATTTATTTCCGATTATTAAAATTGAGTAACCTTTAACTTATTAATAGTACATAATTAGATAAACTTTACACAATATTTAAATTATCCATGTGGTCTCCCTTTACAAACATCTTTGGGGCCGTAATTTGACATCTAGTAAGCGCACTTCACGCACAAAATTTATCACTTATCGAGATCTGTTACGACAGAGTTCCAGACCCAGTAATGGATAAAAGGAATAATGATACGAGAGTTTCCATTATTATTTAATCATAATTAACTTTAATCGAGAGTAAACCGGTGATTATAAAACTTGTCCTAAATTTGTTAAAAAACTGGCACTAGTTTGTCTACTTAACCTCATCTCGATCTCTTCCAATTAAAAAAAATAGCAATGGTGGGCTGCTAACTTCACTTTGATAAGTGTAGCAGTAATTTAAATGGTACACCCGAAACGAAAAGTAATATAAATCATTGAAATACACTTTTGGTTTAAATTTGGCTTCATTTAAAATATATCATATTACTTTAACACGTAAAGTGCTATAATATACAAAAAAGTTGGTCCCACGGCCAAAATATATTTTCTTTGATCTTAGTAAAAAAAGTCGTACAATTAATAAATAAATACATTGTATTATTTAGACTAATTAAATTATTGATTTATTTTGATTTATTGTTGGTGTGCAACATTTGTGCTCTGTTGACATTAGCACTCCATCAGTCCAAGGAGGCCATCATGCGTATACATAAATAAAATTATTTGCTACAAATATTTTTTTTCCTTTTTTATTATATTACATTTTAAAAACAACCGAAAATATAAAATGATACACCAGCATTATGTTCAAAAACTAGTGAAATATATCTTACATGGTTCAAGTGAATATGATAGACAACTGTGGAACGTGACCAAAAAAAAATCTGAACTGGCCTACCATTCGGCACCGGACCGCTAGAAACAGGAAATTAACAATAAAATGAGGTTTAAACATTGTTTTAGCAGTTCAGGTTTAGATACGATCTAAAATATTCAATTCATTGGCATATTTATATCAAGTTTAAACTGATGCTACGAAAACTTAGACTAAATTCATTCAATCTAGTTGAGTTTGGTCCACAATGGAATTTGCAAGCGCAGTTGTAGTTATCTGGCGACAATAGTTTTTATATAATATACAATACTGCAAGAAAAAGTATGAATTGAATTTTACTGTTGAATTTTAGTAACATAAATAAATAAATATATCATCACGTCTTGTACCCGTTACTGGGTGTGGTACGTTGCTGAAGAAGATCTCAATAAGTGATATATTTATGCGCGTGAAGTGCCGTTACCATTCGTCAAGTCACGGCCCCCAAAGATGTTAGTGGAAGAAGAGACACAGGGGTAATTTTAATTTGGTGAAAATTGTTTGTCGGCTGTGGGGATCGAACCGAGGTTCTCAGGATTCACAGGCCGACTTGATACCACTGAGCCATTAGTAAATATATTTATAATTTAATGTTACGTATGTGAAATAAGTATTCATGCCAGATTTATTAATAATTATTATGAATAAAATTTTCAGATTTATAATGACTAAGCGAGAAACACAATGGACTCTTAATCAAAAACTTTTGTTAGAGTTGTTAAATTTTTAGGTGCTTTTTTTTAATCTATGACAATCTATAATCGGCAATGAATATAATAGAAATTAATTCCTTACAAATTAAGAGTACATTTACTATGAATAATATTTCCCTATATATTTTCATAATCCTGTGGCTCCTCCACCACTAACATTTTCGGGGCCGTGATTTGACGACTGGTAACCGCACTTCACGCACAAAATATATCATTTACCGAGATATGCTTCGGCAGAGTGCCACACCCAGTAATGGGTAGAAGGCGTGATGATATATTCATTTATTTATTTTATATTTTCTTAAATTCAGTGTTTCGTATCTTTCAAAAGTGTACATGTATTCTAAATATTTTTGTTGCGTTCTCCTATGATTAATTACATCCTGAATAACTTGGATAGCGTCAATATTTTTAAATAAGTCCTGTATATTATCTTTCATGACATAAACAAGTATAATCTAAAATTCAAGATAAAAATTTATGATGCGATATTTAGTACATCTATTTACAGGTACTTCTAAAATAATATTTATTAATTATAACCTCACTCACATTGACATTCTTTTAAAAAAATTGTTCACTGTACTTAGTCGAGTCCAAAACTAGGAGTTGAGTAGATCTAAATATCACACCTAGTACCTATAAATCAGTACTATCATTAGATCCGATCTATGAATAGGAAAATATCTGGTCTAAAGTAGTACAGATCTCTAGCGGGTCCTTTGAGACCTAAATTAAAATCTTTTTTTTATAAAATGTTATTATGAACTTCAAATAATACAAGATTAACGTAAATAAAAGCATTAGACCATTTGGTCAAAAGAACTATTGAAAAAATTGCGATTTCTGCAAATGACCACTACGAGCGAAGCTTTAACCAGTGAAACGAATATATATTTTTTTTAATGGTGGTTTCGTAGTGAAACCACTACGAACGAAAGGGTTAAACCAGCATTTTCTTTTTACTATGAATACGGCTGTAGGCGTGTTTTAATTTTAATCTATGAAAAATTTTCCCCATAATATAAATATCATAATCAAATTTTATGTTTTCTTTCTTTATTTGTATATAAAGTTATAAGGCAGGTGGCTCAGTGGTATCGAGTTAGCCTATGGATCCTAAGAACCCTGATTCGATTCCCACAGCCAATAAACATTTTCATCACATTAAAAATACCCTTGTGGCGTTCCCACCACAAACATCTTTGGGGGTCGTAATTTGACGGCTGGTAACCGCAATTCACGCGCTTAATTATATCACTTACCGAGATCTGCTTCAGCAGAGTGGCACACTCAGTAATGAGTAAAAGGCGTGAAGATATATGTTCGATCCCCACAGTCGACAAAATATTTTCACCAATTTAAAATTCACGCGTTTAATTATATCACTTACCGAGATCTGCTTCAGCAAAGTATCACACTCAGTAATGAGTAAAAGGCGTGATGATATATTTATTTATATATTTTATTTAAGCTATATTATTTATAATCAATGGGGCGGGGATTGAACCCTAAACCTCCCATTGTATACGCGCCTGATGGTAATAACTAGTAACACATAATTATAGTTGTAGAAATAAATATTTTATTTCGGGAATGTAAAATTATTCAAACTTCTGATAGAAGAAAACTGTCGTAGGTACGTCAAAGTTATTTATATAAATTTTATTATAACATTATTACTTAATGGCAATAGTAAATTTTAATATTATTTTTGCTTCCTGTTTACCAAAATATGTTTTTAATTGCTTAAACAAATCAACAAGATTTGAGATTAAAATTTATTACTTTGTTTTAACCAACAGATTCTCAAAAAAGTTTTAGCTAATCGTGAATTTTGTATTAACTAATCTTATGCTAGTCCAACTTTAAAAGTTAATTCAATTTACTTTCCGAAAACTAAATGGTAAGAAGGTTATATTAAAGTTTATTTAAACATTTTTGGGAATAGGTTGAGCTTAATTTGACAAATCCAAAATTCAGGATTAACCAGATTTTAGCTTTTGAGAATTGGACTGTAAATATCCAATATGAATAGGTAAAATTTGTTACGTTATGCACGTGTTTTCAAACTTTTTTTTAACCGCGACCCCAAAATGACTCTAAAAATCTCTCGCGACCGTCCAAGTTTCCAACTCCGTCATAATAAATGGGAAGTTTATATTTATTATTTACTAATTAAATGCTGAAGGTAAATATTTCTACGCACAGTGATAATGAAATTTCTGATTTATTCTACTGATTTATTCCAAATTTTGAAATCGAATGCGATCAAAAAGATCAAGAATAACAAAAATCGATTTTATTAAATGATCGATTTTATTTTTAAAATATGACCAAAGATCGATTTTATCTATTTTTTAATACAAAATTGAAATGCAAATTATCTATATGATTTAATTATTTGTATTAAAAACATATAATAAGTGTAATAGAAAAATGTAGACAAGATTTAAATCACACCAAACAGGTTCAGGTTATTATTTGATTTGAACATGATGTAGTTCACTTTCAGACCACGATCACACACACAACGCATACCATGTCCCAATTACATTAGTTAGTTGCGCTTTAAAATCAGTAATAATAATAATAAATAAATATATCATCACGCCTTCTACCCATTACTAGGTGTGGCACTCCGCCGAAGCAGATCTCGGTAAGTGATATATTTTTTCGGGTGAAGTGCGGTTACCAGTCGTAAAATCACGGCCTCCAAAGATGTTAGTGGTAGAGGAGCCACAGGGGTAGTTTTTGAAATTATGAAAATTGTTTGTCGCCTGTGGGAATCGAACTAGGGTTCTCAGGATCCACAGGCCGACTTCATACCACTGAGCTAGCCACCCCATAATAATAATAATAACATCAATATTAAATAAACATATTTATGATCAAAAGAACGTTAAGAAATCGGTAAATTTGACATTATTGATGTTTTTATTTTTTTTATTTTTTTTTAAATCGATAATTCCAATTTTTTTATCATTCGATATTTTCAATCAATATATTTTTTTGATTAATCTATTTTTTTTTTAAATCGATAATATCGATTTTATCAATCTTTTTGAAATTTAAGATCAACGCGAATTTTTTTTAAAGTTCGCTTGATTCGTTCGGACTATTTTCTGCCCAGCCCTGTTCGCGACCCTCCTTGGACTGCTTCGCGACTAGGAGACCTATTCTAATTCTTGGCGACTGCTTGGCGACTAGTTTCAGTCGCTAAGTCAATGATGTCAATATCATGGAGATTTTAATTTCTTACGTTGGTACTAATAGGAACCACGGAGTATTTAGTGTTGGTACTTATAATTTCTGACAGCCACTTGTTGATATTTATTTTTCTTTGTTAAACTCAAATATTTGTAAGTATGTTGTTGCTTAAACTTGACATATCACAAATTGACAGATTTTTTAGTAATTTTCAAGAAATTAGTAATATTTTAAAAATAAATAATATAAATTTTAACTAAATCTTAAACATTGTTACAATAAAAATTATTATTAATGTGTAGACGACAACATTGTTATTCTAATTGTCGGTAATGGAAATCTGCAGCTGAATTGTGTGCAATAATTATAATTATTATTTTAATAATATAAATAAACATTTTATAATAAATACAGTGTACATAAAATATTAAACCTTTCTAACTAACAACCAAAAAATGCTAAGCGACTGACGCCATGACACTTCGCAACAGCCTTGTACTAGGGATGGGCGATAAACATTGATGTTTCGGAAATATCGATGTTATATTGCCGATGTTCGATGTTTGAACATCGATAGTGATCCTTTTTAAACATCGATGTTTTCATCGATGTTACAATAAATCATCGATGTTTTTGAATAATAAATAATATACAATTAGTGTTGGGGATTTTACTTATTCAACAGTTTTCGATGGTTTCTCTTGTGGACACACAACGTTACAACGCCATGGCCATGGTCTTATTGTCAACTTCATGTTCACATTCACACACCATTTTGTCTACGCAATAGAGAAAAAGAATAAACTGCAGTACGCAGTATAAGTACATTCATTTCGTTGATTCATTTATTGAAAGTTACATACAAAAAGGAAATATTCATTTTCAACTGTTGGGAAAGGATTTACAAGTTTTTCAGTTTTCAGTCTCTGTCTCTTGTTTTACTTAAACAACGTAATACCTATGTCAATCAAATAAGAAATGCTAGATCAGTGATTTTCCAGATCAGAATGCAAAATTACAAAAACATCCATGTTTTCAATACATCGATGTTTTGTTTACATCGATGTCTTTCACCGATGTCAACATCGATATTTTTGATTCGATGTCTCATCCCTACCTTGTACTAGTCGCCTACATACGCGACTCCCTCAGCGACCAGTCGCCAACAATAACGTCAGGACTGTACTTTTTAACTAAACCAACAGATGGCGCCAGTATCAAAGTCGCTAAATATGACGTCAAACGGTCGCTAAATCCAGTCGCCAACGATTTAGAATAGGTCTCCAAGGGTTCGCGACCCACACTTTGAAAAACACTGCTCTATGCTATTTTCATAGAAACATAGCAATGTTGTTGTTACATCATCCAATTGAATTCAAAAGTTTATGAATTCATCAATTGCCTGGTATGTTAAGTTAGAAGAAGCATGTAGTGTAAAAGCTATAACTGATCAACAAGGTTACGTCAATAGATACTTAACTAGGCATGTGTGATAAAAGTGTGACGAAAAAAATACATCAATATGTTTACCAATTTAACTTAAGTGGGTTAATAGATATACTTAAATCTGTAATTGATACTAATTTATACTTGTATCTATAGAATATTTCGCAACCAATTTGTACACTTGCTGGATTATTTTTAACATGTGGTGTACTTCTAAAGATTACTTTTGTTAGTTTATTTATTTATTTACTTCGCTGTCTAACAAGAAATTATTCCTTTTCCTAATTATAGCATCATGAATCACTCGGTCGTAGTTGTGTAATGCTCGTATTTTGGTTAGCGAAGCTTGAACTTAAGCGAACGTGCTAAACATTGTACCATAAAGCTACATTTCCTCTTCTTAACATACGAGTAGTCTCATTGTTTTTGGTTTTTGTTTCTGTTTATGTCGGAAAATTCCAGCCATTTACAACTCTTAACATAAACATAACCTTAGTTCATTATTCTAGTAAAGGTTTGTTCAATTAAATGGTAAAATAATTGTATAAAACTATTTGAAATACTTTAAAAATTATATAAAATTATTAATGAGGAATAGTAATTGCTATTAAAATTAAGCACTAGTTTAATAATTCTATACAATTCCAAAATAATTTAAAAAAATTGAGACGTTATTGTAGTGAACAAACTAGAATATTTCAAATATAGTAATTTAAATTTCAAAATTGATTTTTATATTATTAAAATATGATTAAATTGCAATTATACTTATAAAATCAAAGAAAAGAAATAAATTTTAAAATGACACCGACTAAATAATTTCTGTTTAACTTGTTAGTTTTGTTGTTGCTATTAATCCACTAATTTTTATTTTTTTCACAGTTGAAATTATTACTATTTTTATTCTATTGTCTATAATTATCGTATTCCCCACACAAACCTAATGACAGATGACAACTACGGCATAGAATTGACTGTATATTGCATAACAAGAGATAGCATTACTCTCTCTTACAGAACAGCGACGAAAGACTATATCGAAAGTATGAAGTCTGCAAACTTTGTGTTTATGCGCAGCGACAAAGACAAAGACTAAGATTAAAACAGTAGCTGGAAACGCTCAGCTGTATTCACATATGACAAACTCTCAAGGTTATGTCGAAAAACTAAAACTAAAATTATGTTACGGGGTGGAAATAAGGCTTTAGTGTCAATAATAGTTACTTTAATAATATGTTACGTACCATGAACTGTAAGTGACAGTTTTTAGGTCAAGAACGTAAATATTCGCGACCTAAAAAAAATCACTTACAGTTCGAGGTTAGTAAGCTATTTTTTACAATACCTGCACAAAAGGAAAAAAAATAAAAATAGGTTTCAAAATTAACAACTGTAAAATTGTTGTCAAAAAAACAGGGCCTTGATTTATTCATAGTTACTTATTGTCTACCATAGATGGTAAGTAAATATTATAGTTTTGATGTAACCATGGAAACTAACTGTGCAATAAAAGTTTCACGTACTGTGTTTAAATTTTGTCATTAATGGGTAACTTACAGTACAGGTATTGTAAGAAAAATATTTAAGACTGTAACTATATTCCGTTAAATGAAACTTTGCAGTGACAACAAGTCTGATTTACAGTGGCTAATAGAGCGAGTATATTGTGGGTAGTTTATTACCATGCGTAGTAAATAATAACAATCAGATATAATTCTTGTATTAAAATTATTCGTCGATAATTCTCAAATAAATAAAAAATAGTTCATTAATGGACACTTGCACTAATTTCACATTAATCACATTTTAAAATGTCAAATGATACTTTTGGCAGCAATATTTCATTACTTATTTGACAATTCATCTTGATTAGAAATTGCTCTTTTAAAGAAAACTTTGCACTAGTGTAATTCTGCATCCCGTCTGCAACAATCAACAGCAAGCATTTTGTTTCTCAGTACAGGACAAAATTCTAACTATTTTATATCTATTATCAACTATGTCGGCTTCAGAGGTCGGGTAGCACCCTGAAAAAGAATGTGATATGTATGCAGTGGTGAAAATAGGCCGGTACGGACTACCGGTAAGAAGGTTTCACAAATAAGTGCGACGACATTATTTTAAAATTTTTGGTAATGGTAACATGAAAACTGAACGAGCTCAATTGCGAGGTTTGCATAACAAATTATGTTCTGTTACTTTTACTGATTTGCGCTCTGTACTTACAGTTTCCTATATTTCACAATTAATATTTATTTCAACTACTGGTCCTCCGACTACGATGTTTATTTAATCCCAGCCATATATTAAATCGTGGTTAGGAAAAAGACGATTAGCGATCTCGTGAGAAAGGATGACAAGAAAAGAAAAAAGTACATAATTTTAACTGTGAAGTATGGAAAATATTATAAATATTTGAAAGTATTGTACCTGAACTACCTGAAATAAATATTTTTTTTTTAAATAAATAAATAAATATATCAACACGCCTTCTACCCACTACTGGGTGTGGCACTCTGCCGAAGCAGATCTCGGTAAGTGATATATTTTGCGCGTGAAGTGCGGTTACCAGTCGTCAAATCACGGACCCCAAATATGTTAGTGGTGGGGGAGCCACAGGGGTAGTTTTTTTTTTTAATGGTGAAAATTGTTTTGTCGCCTGTGGGAATCGAACCAGGGTTCTCAGGATTCACAGGCCGACTTGATACCACTGTGCTATGCTACCCCATAATAATAATAATATTATTAAAATAAGTATTTCATATAGAACGCGATAAACCAAAGTAACACCGTGGCTGGTATGCGCTTTAACTCCACCCATTGGATATATAACGAATGGCGTGGCTCTACTTTGGTGTGAAAGCGAAATATACAGTCTCATTGAAAACACTTGGCCGCCGCACCATATACGATATGAGTATATATGCAAATTTATTAATAATATATTTATTTATTATTAAAACAACATAATTTTGATACTTTTGACATACTATTTTTATAAATGGAAAGAATTACACAGCGTCTTATTATTTCATAAATTCAAATAATCCGTCTTTTTTGAAAAACCAACTCTTGACACTGACTGTACCGATGATAGTAGCGACCTCCGAAAATACTCCTCTCAGGTTTATAAATTACTTTGGCCAATTCTATATATAATATATAAAACCTTTTTTTCCCTTAGCATACCCCTCCACCCTATCTCTTTAAATGTAGCGTACCGGTAAGAAAACAAATCTACGTTCACCCCTGTATGTATGCATTTCACTGAATGTAAAGTATATATTTCAAAATAGTCTTTATATTTGTGCACGAAAATTTAATGGGTTTTTCATTTGAAATACAGATATATAAAAAAAAAATATATCATCACGCCTTCTACCCATCACTGGGTGTGGCACTCTGCTAAAGCAGATCTCGGTAAGTGATATATTTTGCGCGTGAAGTGCGGTTACCAGTCGTCAAATCACGGCCCCCAAACATGTTAGTGGTGGAGGAGCCACAGGGATAGCTTTTTCAAATTATGAAAATTTGTCGCCTGTGGGAATCGAACCAGGGACCTCAGGATCCACAGGCCGACTTCATACCACTGTGCTAGCCATCCCATAAATACTGATTATAGAAAAAAATATATAATTCGTAAAATTAAGTGGCCTGATAATAAATTTATGAATTATAAATAATCAATTATTATGTAGGTATCTAATATTGCATAATGTGATAATTAAATTTGCAATTGAACCAGAATCTTCATGTTTAATAATCAGTGTATCAAATTATACAACCTACTAAAATTTCGAACATAGCTATAGAAACAGCCTGTATAACTTGCTGCAAGTTCCTCCGTGTAAACGTGGCTTTAAAATACGGTACTGTCATACTAAGTGCGCAAAATAATTCCACACGATCAAAAAATATATAATTAAAAACGTTATTTCTGTTTGATAACTTTTTAATCGATTTGATTATTCTGGTTCGGCACAAAATTAAAAAGAGTTTTATTACAATAATGTGATTTATTCGAGAATAAAATAATGTATTGTGTGTTATGCAAATTTGAATGTATAATAATTAAGGACACATTAAATGAAAATAAAAAACTGAAATATTTTCTTTCTAATGCGAAATAGTATATTACATAACAAGCATAGAAAGTGTAAGATAACGTGCGAGTGTACAAATTGAAAAACGAGGCGCGCAACGCCGAGTGATTTAAATATACGAGCACAGTTATCGCACTTTCGAGCGAGTTATGTACACTATTTTTCAGACGACCACAAAATATTTCTACAAAAGTTTACAAGAGTAATGTTGTTACACTTTGACAGCTGATGTGTTTTTGTAGGTAGGCGTTGACGTTTGACGTTTGAGCTAGGTATTGTGATACCAACTGTACTAACCGTAATGTCAAAATATTGAATAATGTAAAAATATTAGTAAATAAGTAATTATTAATTTTAAAAAATGTGTTTAAAAATCTGCCAAAACTTCGATTTAAATAATAATACAAATTCTTTTCATTTATTTTATTATTTTCTATCATCGTTACGCCATCTGTTGACAATCAGTGTAACTTCACCTGATATGTTAGAAGTGTGCGTTATGCTAACATATCAGTGTATGTTATTTTCAACTTTCCGTAGTAGTTTATGATGTTATTATGGTTACTTTCATAAGTGGTCGTCTAAAAAACATATTAAATATAGCAATAATTATGCGTTACTATACAAGTACTTACAGACAAAAATAAAGGTTTCGGGTTTAACATTAACATACATTTAACTATGTCATCTATTTTGATTTGAAAAATGAAAAATAATATGTTGATACAGGCACGATAAAAAATTACTGTTTTATTGTTAATAATTATATTCGTAAATATACAGTTTGGCACTTAGTATGCGAACCGCAGACGGTAAACACCGGAAATCATTTGTTATCATTGGCCATTGCTTCCCAAATGAATTCTATGAAAAAAATGCTCAAATAAATACTGTACAGATGTATATTTTGCATTTACTCGTATATATCATGACCATGGATTTTAATTTGAATAACAATTTGATATAGCATGTTTATCTTGAAATATCTCTATATTTTCCATTCAAATCGCTAGGGAATAATCAATTGTGTAAACATGTGATATATCAACTTATTATTTTAACAGGAATTCAGGTCAATATTTTGACAATTAAGTCTGTCATCAAATAAAACCATAATCATGCCATACCGAGTGCCAACTTTATTTGGACTACATAGGAAACACAATGAGAACATTGTAATTTGCTCGTATTTTCTGCCCTATTAATTTTAGAATAAAGTTATACACACAAAAAGTAAAAAGCATTTAGAATTAAAAACTGTATGAAATGAGCGCAAAACAATGTGTTTTTTAATGAAATAGATGCAAAATAAAATTAACAATTTGAGCCTAATAATTTGGCATATCTGCCAATACAAAACTTGAAGTTTTCTTATTTTTTCTACGATCGTGTAAAAGTCATTATGTACTCATTTTTAGTGCAAAAAGTTACTGTTTATCGCACAGCCGTGCGATAAAATAGTTGCTATGAAACAAACTTCACTACAGAACCTAAGATAATAGGCGTATTTCATTTGCTATTTGGATCAGATTTAACTTACATTTACTGAACCAGATCACTTATTTATTTCCCTAAATAACTTCGCTGACTTTATTACTAGAATTACTGATTCTAATTTACTCAGGGCCAGTTTTTCAATTGCTGGTTTACTCTCGATTAATGTTAATCATGATTAAATAACAATTGAAACTATGGTTTCGATTATTATTTAATCATGATTAATAATAATCGGTGATTGAAAAACTGGCCCTTAGAAGTAATTCTCTGTCGATTAATGTTAACCATGATTAAATAATAATGGTAACCGTAGTTTCCATTATTATTTAATCATGATTGTGTGGAATTCACTTTCAAAAACAAGTGTAGAGCGACATTCCCTTCCTTTCTTATCTTTTTGTTTCATTTTCAGTTACTGCATTGTGTGGACTTTTCTTTCATATACAATTGCAGGCTATCACTTTCATCTTTTCTAATCTTTGTAGATTCGTTGTTAGGAGTAAGCGCGGATAATTTGAGATGTTTTATGCATGTGTTATGTACGTTGACGAAAGAAGATGAATGATGGGTGAATAGGAGTGATTGGATGGATGTGAATGATTTCGAGTGTGATAAATGAATGAGTTTATATGGAGGGATCTATGAATGTGGTTGAAGTGAGGGTGGTGTGTTTGGATGATAATGTTTGACGGGGGTTGATTGTTTGATTAATGTTATGAGTGAATATTTTATGAGTGTTTTTAGGGCTCGTGCTACCCCATTTGATGGGATATAGCGTGAAGATATGTATGTATGTATGTATTAATATTAATCGGTGATTGAAAAACATTTTATTTCCAGTACTAAAATTACAGATTCTAATTTACTTTGAATTAATTCACTCCAATAAGTGCATCAGTTTGCTTAATTCAGTTCATTTAGTCATATTGTCTAATTTATCTGAATTGATTTAAGTGAACCAAGTGGCAAATGGAATACAGCTAATGTACCTACAGAATAAATGTTTTTGAGGATTGCAAAATTAGCTTTAGCAACTTGATCCTAGAAAAAAATAGTGTATTCAATTATTATGTTTCATAGCAATCTGGAAATTGTCAATTATGTTTTGCATCTATTTTAATCAAAATAATTGAGTTTACAGTCATTGCCAAGAAAGAATGCCAAAGGGGTAAGGGAGAGTAATCCACTCAATAGTGTTGTTACACAATAAACCATGAGCGTTTGATCTGTGCAATTTGCTACTCTCGGTTTGAAGTATTTTAATAGTTTTTCTTGAATTTTCGCAGATAAATTTAACTTTAGTGCTTTATTTGGTGCTTCGTTATCGCACATTTATATAAATTTTGCAAAAATAACCCTGCGCTCCACTAGGAATAGTGTTGCCCTGTGCAGATTTCATTTTGCTACAATTATGTGCTGCGCTTCTCGCGGTTTGCAAAAAAAGTGGGGCTACAGTGGTGCAACTGTACTCTTGACAGAACGTCACTGTGAAATTGTATTTATTCCACTGGTCTATTGCAGTTAGTATTGGTTGGCAGAGCGGTTCTAGTATTACGTATAACACTAATAGTAAAATATTTCTAATTGCAGTGCCGCTTTATACAGATCCTGCAATCATTTCATATTCCATAGCTTGGTATACTTTAGTGACTTGACAGTATTAGACGTGGTTTTTTAAGAATTTTTGAGTTTATAATTTTATTATAAAATTAATGGGACAGATAATACCAGCATAAAAAATATATATTACAATTCACATTCAGATATTATTTTACAATGAATACAAAAAAAATGCCATAAGACGTAAGCAGCATTTGATTGAAAAAAAGATTTGTATACTATTTCCTCTACAAAGTGCATTTTGTGTATCTGTTTTTGTCAAAAATAGTGTTACAAAGTATAACTTTGTTCAACTCTTTTTGGGATATTTTTTGGCAGAATTGGAGAGCTGTTTATTTAAAATATCAAACACAAATCTATCAGATTAGCTGTCATTGCTCTGTATTAACCCTTTGCACTCCAATTTTTTTTTTATGTGGTATACCGTCAACTCTTTAAGTTATAATGCGAAATTATTAGGAAAAATTACTAAACTTTTTAAAAATTAGAAAACTATATTTTTTGGTAAGGTATTAAATAAAAAAATGTAGTTATGCCAAGAAATATTTTTATAAATTTTTACTGTGGTATTTTAGAAAACAATCTCCCAAATGCATATGTGGTTTGTTAGGACAATTGTCACAGTATTCACTAGTCCAAAACACCCGATTTTTTTCGTTTATGTCCTACAAAGCACTCTCACTACTCGAACTTGTAATAAAATTGTCATATTCTATCGAAATTTCGTCGGAAAAGTCACTTTGCACTTCAAAAACAAACTCGTCTTCACTACCACTAAATTCAACATTCTCCTTCATATTTATATTATTCGAATAGAATGAATGCGTATTTACTGTTATAAATGTAAAATATAGCAAAAAGCACAACGTATCACCAGTGTGTACTGTATACAACTGAATACAACTATTTGTAAACTTGTAAAAGGATCCTTTAATTTATTAAACAATAAAATGTAATCCTATTGTTTATGTCGCCGCTGCGGCGCCATTGGATTTGTTAGAATGATTCCTATGTCGCCGTGACGGCGCCAACGGAGTGCAATGGGTTAGATTATTGCAATTATTTTTTTAAATAATATAATAATTACACCAAACTGCAAAATACTTCTTTATTAAAAATTAAAGGTAGGTATTAAGTTTTATAACAAAAGTAATTATGAATTTTAACTCTAACCTAACTTCCATATAAATAAAATTTCAATTGTTTATTGTTACCATCTTGAAATAAAAGCAAATGACTGCGATATATGAAAAATTGTATGAAAAACAGGTGTTACAATAAGAAATGGAGGTTTACAAAAAGCAGATTTTGACGAGTCATGTGCCGATATTTATTTAATTACCTGCAGTAATATACAAACAAATCGCTTTCATAGACATCTATTAGCTATTTAACTCTGCAAATTGAAATTTAAAAATAAAATGTGCTTACGGAATGTGTCATAATATATTAATACAATATAAAATTTGCCCCAGGTACATCTTCTGGCGATAAACTCATATTTATAGATTAAAAATTCAAGAAAACTATTATAACCTATAACCAAATAAATGTTAAATTGGCAGTTTTCCAAATAAGTTCGGCAGTACGATTGTGTGGTTAGCATTACGGTATTTGAATCCGAAGATCCCGAGTTCAAATCGCACTTATCTAAAAATATATGAACTATCATACTGCAGTTCGGGAGTCCGGACCCTGTATTTGGGATTAAGGTAGTTCTAGTGTGACGGTGGCGACATCGGATGTCGAGCAGCGAAACTGACGCTCAAAAAAATAAAAAAAATAGAATAAAATAAGTGTTTTGTACCTATTATGATTTGAATATCATGAATTGTTAACAGGTTGTTGGTCTAGTGAATGTTCAAATACCGTACCACCGTGTAATGTTGCCATTATAAATTGAGATTCTTAATTTTTCGTTAAAAACAAGACTTTACATGGCTATATATCCATTACTCAACGATAAAAAGTTTTTTTCTTTTGATACAATATACGTGGATAGTTTTAGAACATCATATTAGTTTTTCAAATGAAACTGCAAAATTTTTAGAGGTACACCAACCAAATATGTGCGATTCTGAGTGATGATTGCCATAAGCCCCGTGTATAAGAACTCAACTTTACAAGCAAATATATTTGTTCACAGACGGTGAATGTATTTCATATTTTAACAGGATGTGTATGACTATTCCATGTTACGTGCGCCGAGTTTCATTCAAATCTGCAAAAATGTTTTTCACGCTAGAACTACCTTATGTTCTTGTAAAGAGTAAAATAAATAAATAAATGAAATATGGCACACTGGTTATTTGTTTGTACATGGTTTGTCGATCTCTTTCTAACGTGTGACGTCAATTTTATAAGTCCTCATAGTGACAGTTGTTTTTCAATATACTATTATTTTACTGAAATGTTCTGCATGTTGTGTAATCGAATATCGATCTCTGCTTTCTTCATTAACTCTAAAATGCTTGGATAACGTTGTTTTATGGTTTCAAGAAAACAATAAATTATCAAGTTTCAAATTCTAATTTAGTTTTAGTAAAGCAAGCATAAAGTAATCTGTACTTCCGGCTTACGTAATTTCTAATCTAATGAGCTAAAGAAGCTAACGACGTTTCGATGAATTTAAAAATTAAAATGTTTATGATACAACTGTTTAAAAAACATAGTATATCTAAATTATCTGTGTACATATGAGTATAAACTGATATCAGAGTATCTACACAAAATAAATAAATAACAAGGTTTTTTTTTTGTTTTAATACATACACAGCAACTAATTAAATAAATTATTACATAAAATGTCTGTATTATCATTTACATGTCAAAAACACAATAATAATTGAATTAACAATGTATTTAAATAGGAATGCTTTTAAACTGAAATATATAATTATCAATTGACTAACTCATCATTTTTAAATATTTAAATAAACGTGATCGAACATTTATCTAACATAGTTTTCAAGTATTTATCGCAAAAATAATTCAAGATCATTTAATAGCAAATAAAGTTAGTCAACCATTATTAAATTACCCTTATTCTTTCTAGACTAGTAGTCGCTGAAATCAAATATTTTTATTTTTTTTATTTGTCACTCTGCACAACAGGAACTTAATCCCAATTACAGAAAAAAGTTATGATTAAAATATTTAATAGAACAGACACGATCGTCATTTTCGAGACCCGATCGACACCTGATCCGAAATTCAATCCGAGCTCCCATCCTTACAAAATTTGATCCGACATCCGGTCGGTCCATGATCCGATCGGACATCCGGTCAGGCGTACAATTAAATCCGTACATATTTTGTTGTAACGTTAATTAATTATTTTGTATCAGAGTGATCAGAAAGAATTGTTTCAGTTGGCAATAAAAAAATCTACTTGAAATTGGTTAGCCTGATATATAAATTTGTTCCTGTGGCATGGCCTGTAGAATCCTACTTCGAACAATAGAATCGCTGTCATCTGTCAAATAAAAATTAAGATTTTCCCTAATATAGCATAAAATAATTGATGCTTTTTGTATCAAATAGTTCACAAATTATGTTAACTACATTTCTACTGCAAAATTATTTAGAATGGAGTACTAATTTGGCTATTGGTAAATTGTCAGTAATAATATAACAAGAGGGTGAGAATAAATTGAAAATAATTTGACAGATATTTCGAAAACTTGTTGCTAGGCAATAATAACGAAAGCCCGTAGGGCTTGAATGACTATTGCCAAATAGCAACAAGTTTGAGAAAGACACTGGAGAATTATTTTCTAATTTATCCAACTCTCGAGTTATATTTAATTAGATTATTTTTTGACTTAGATGTTGAGGTCGATTCATCCAACTTAAAAGATTTTGAACTAGATCAATATCGATTGATTACTTATTAATTTATTCTTGGAAATTATTTCCAAAATTTATTGGTGAATTTCTGTATCTGAAATGGAACTAAATCGATTTTTTTCACACATTTTACTTGACGCGTTGACAGTTTAATATAATTATTTGACAACTACCTATCATTTGTCACAAACAAAAAAAGCATCTACAGAGATTATTCCCGGGAATAATCACAAGAGCTTTATTCTCAGTATAATAATGACATGTGACATACAACGATACATTTCATTGGTTGTGAGAAACGTCAAAAAATAATCGTCTGAATTCTACAATAGAATTCTATAGGACATGCTTCCTGTTGTTGACAGTGTCATTTGAAAATTAAAAATTAAATTTGAGTACATTTAGTTCTCATTTGTTGTTAGTTATATTTTTCTCAAATAAATTACTTAACATAGCAATAATCCAAAGTATTTCTATTACTCAAAAAGTCAAAATCTTATTAGCTGTCAGACTCCTGACATAACCTATTTGTATTTATTAGACATGTCAAATAGTATTTGCGTCTTTACCTGGCGTTGTGCCAACTGTGCAATACAAAGATCTCCGGAATTGTATTGCCAACTGAAACAATTCCTTTTGATCAATTTGTAGTATGTACCTATATATTTATAAATTTTACATAGTGTTATTTTTTCTATAGAGTGGAATTGAAATTTATATGTTTTTTACTCAGAGTGGATACCTAAAAGCTGTGAATGTAAATTCAGGATTGGATGATTTATTCAAACTTCGGATCGGATATTTTATACAACTTTCGGATGGAATAATTTATCATAATGTAGGATTCGGTGTTTTATCCTATTTTTTTATCGGATATTTTATTTGACGTGTAAAATGAATCCGATCCGAATCCGGTTCGAGAAATTCCTGATCCGATCCGATCCGAATCTGATTCGAGAGGTTCCTGATCCGATCCGATATTGGATATTTTTGCGGAATTTTACTTTGCAAAGAATTTGAAATAAAAATCACATTTTTTATATAATTCTGACATGAAATTATCGGTATATGGATTGTTACTAGAACAGCAAATATTAAAATCCTTATTAAAATGAACAGGTACCTACTAATATCATTTTCTTAAATAAGAGCATTAAAAAACGTTTCTAAATACAACCTGTACTAGTGTCCATTATACTGCCTGCAATGTAAGGTTCTATGCACTCGAATACACTGTAACTTTGAACACAATATACTGCCGGTGATTCTACTTAAAAAGTGACCATAAAAATGTTAGAACAAAAATAAAAATTAGCATAATTTACAAATTTACAAAAAAACAAAACTTGAAGTGGGCTACCAATGTGACAACTTTTGTCTAATTTAGTTATCATGATATCTTATGTTCCTCGAAATTCTCATTCTCAATAGTTGTATTTTGCCTTGGGGTCATAGGCGCCTCTTGACTTTTTTCAACGGGGTCGAAATAGGTCAATTATGTATTATATATTATTATATATTATATTATGGAGTATCCAGTCGGCCTGTGGATCCTGAGAACCCTGGTTCGGTGCCCATAGGCGACAAACAATTTTCACCATTTAAAAAAAAACTACCCCTGTGGCTCCTCCACCACTAACATCTTTGGGGGCCGTGATTTGACGCCTTGTAACCGCAATTCACGCGCAAAATATATCACTTACCGAGATCTGCTTCGGCAGAATGCCACACCCAGTAATGGATAGAAGGCGTGATGATATATTTATTTTGTTTATGTATTATATAAAGAATAATATTTTTAATATTCTGCAATAATTTTTTTAATTTATTGGCACAAATAAAATAGAAACAAAAAGCATAGCATTCAAAACATTAACCTAATTTCATTAAATATTTGACAAAAGAAAACTAAACTGCAAGTATGAAAGGATCAATTGGACCCTCCTGCGAGCGCCTATGCTTGCGGTAAAGCCGGACCTGTGTCTACATCTATATCTAATTAGTAATAATACCTCAAATAATATAAAAAGCAGTAAACAATAACAAGGTTAAAAATAACCAACTGTTATTAAAATTGTAACGCTTCGTGTATTAGATTAGTGAATTGAAAATAAAAAAAAAATGTGCAAGTAATTATGAATTAATCTTCATAATAAAAGTGAATAAGATAACGTTAATTGTGTTCTGGCTATAGTTGGAGGCATTGTTGGCGTCAAAAAAATTCAATGGACGTAATCGCACGTTTTAGAGGTTTAGATAAGTACTATTATGTTTAATAATATGTAAATATTAATATTTTTGAGCTAATCTTTTGTATAATGATGATAAAATGATATAAATAATCATTACATTTATGTTATTATGTTATTTTGTATTGTCTGCATTTTTTTCTATGTGAATTAAATAAATATTTGAATAACATTTATATTTATTTAATATTATTGGCCTTGGGACAGCTAAACGAAAGCTATCAAATTGTATATGAATGAATTAAAACCGGAAATTAGGGAAATTAATTAAAAATGGACGATAAAATCGTCTAGTAATTATGATTGTTGGGAACAACTAAACCATGGAAACAACAGATTTCATTTATGCCCGGTATTTTAAACGCCGAATAAATTTACTTTAAAAATAATAGTTACTTGTATAATAACAAGTGTTTTATTAGGTATGTAAAACACGTAAGAAAAGTTTAAACACGAGACCGAAGGCAGAGTGTTTAATTTTTCGTAAGTGTTTTACATACCAATAAAACACAAGTGTAATACAAAATATTATCCACAACTCATAATAATAGATATCGAAGAAGATTGGTCGGTTATATAAATATATCATCACGCCTTCTACCCATTACTGGGTGTGGCACTCTGCCGCAGCAGATCTCGGTAAGTGATATATTTTGCGCGTGAAGTACGGTTACCAGTCGTTAAATCACGGCCCCCAAAGATGTTAGTGGTGGAGGAGCCACAGGGGTAGCTTTTGTAATTATGAAAATAATAATAATAGTTTCTCATAATACGGTTAATCATGAAGTGGTGGCTAAGTAACAAGTTGTTTACAGTGTTTTATAGAATATAAAACACTAGTGTTTTATGAGCCATATAATACAACTGAAATCAGTGTAATTATGTCTTTATAATATATAAGTTGTGGATAAATAAAATTTATTCATTGAAATGACAGTCGAATTTTTGACAGTAATGTTATATGTCTTAAGGTAAATCAAATTGATTTGAATTTGTTGATTAATAGTATATTATGTACCATGAACAGTGACAGTTTTTGGCTCAAGAATTCAGTTTTGGAAACGAAGCTCGTAGGATCGTGTTTTCCTAATCATTCGCGACCTAAAAATCATTTACAGTTCGAAGTTAGTAAGCTATTTTTCACAATACCTGCGCAAATAGAAGGAATTGAAAATTAGGCTTCAAAATTAACAGCTGTCAAATTGTTGTCAAAATAAACAGGACCTTGATATTTACTTACTGTTCACGAAAATCAACTATGCAATGAAAGGTTCCACTTACAGTGTTTAAAGTTTGTCATTAATGGATAACTTATAGTACAGGTATTGTAAAAATTAAATTTACTATGCAAATAAATTTGTTATGTCCTTTATACAACTGGACATCAGAGTAAATGAATGAACTAAAGTTAGATTTATAATGAAGTAACGTAAGAGGTAACTCGAATAGTATCAGTAACGTAAAAAGTTGAGCATGTGCTTGGGCTAGTAATGATTAAAGTAAAATAAGCAGCCAGGTAAAAGACGCAAAGCAAGAGAAATCATAAGAAAAAAACCTAAATTCAAATCTTATACAAAATTATGAGTTCTAAAACTATTTAAAAGGAATTTATTATTTTCAATTTTTATTGATATATAATGTAGTTTTAGAACTTATTATGGTGAAATCTGCAGAAATATATTCTATGGACACAATTTCTTTTTATTCCCGCTGGTCACTTTTGATTTAAAAAAATATATATTTTGATACATATTTTATAGTCACTTTTAAATTAGGTTTTGTCAACATTCGATATGATAATGTCGATTTAAAGCACACTTAAAATGAAAGCCATTAATTTTTGTGTAGAATCGATGTTTAAAATACAAAACGATAAAGACTCATTATCGTCGTGTATAATATATTATTTTATTTTGTACCAGCTATCAAATCATAATTAATAATTCATTTCTATATTAAAATTTCAAGCCGTATGAATGTTTTAAAATATCATAGTAATTGCGATCGCGTCAGCAATAATCGTTGTTTTGTTATTTTGTTTACTTTTGTCAATATTCAAAAATTAGCTACAGTGAAAGAAGAAATAAAAATTGCACTATCAATATGTTCACAGATAAGTTACCTTGAATGTAATAATTTAAAATTGGCATAATATTTTGTATGTGTTACTATAAAAAAGTATATTTGTAAAAATAAAAAAGTATAGATAAAATACTACTTTATATCCAGTTGATGTTAAAGTGTTTTTTATCTACAGAAAATGAACGCTTAAAACCTACTTTTACCATAAGGTATAAAATAAATTATTAAATGTGCTTATACTGCATGCTTCACATTCAGTGACTTGTATTTATTAATTAATTAATAATAAAATAACATGAACATTTTAATTAATAATAAATAAAAACTACAGTTATGTAGCTACACCTACAAACGAACAATTATTCCTCTAAAAACCCATCTAAATTAACAGAGCGCATCATCTCGTTGCTACATTCGAGGTGTGTTTGATTGTAGGTGAACAACTAACTTCACGTTTGAATGCCCGTATTTATACCAACCAACAAACGAACAAAGCACTAGGTTTTGTTTTTACGCGAGTATGGCGACGCTTTAAAGCAGACACAGAGAATTATTAGCTGATGTAGTGTAACATGCAACCTTCCTGTGAAGGTATGTGACAGTGTCGCTGCGAGCGTGATGTATCTATGTGTACCATCGCTGACGTAACACGAGAATAATCGGTGGACAATATCATTAACCTGTACAGAGAAGGACTAACGGAATATTTTGTTAAGGAGTTAAACATTCACAGCCAGATTCTCAAAAAAGTTTTAGCTAATTCTGAATTTTGGATTAGCTAATCTTATGCTAGTCTGACTTGAAATAGTAAATTCAATTCACTTTCTGAAAATTAAATGGTAATAAGATTATATTAAAGTTTACTTAAACTTTTTTGGGAATATGGTTTAACTTAATTTTACAATGGGATGGCTAGCACAGTGGTATGAAGTCGGCCTGTGGATCCAGAGGTCCCTGGTTCGATTCCCACAAGCGACAAATTTTCATAATTTGAAAAAGCTATCCCTGTGACTCCTCCACCACTAACATGTTTGGGGGCCGTGATTTGACGACTGGTAATCGCACTTCACGCGCAAAATATATCACTTACCGAGATCTGCTTCAGCAGAGTGCCACACCCAGTAATGGGTAGAAGGCGTGATGATATATTTTTTTTTTTTTAATTTTACAAATCCAAAATTGAGGATTAAGGTAGTACTAGCGTGTCATACGCATCCTGTTAAAATATGAAACTCATTCATCGTCTGTGAACAAATATATTCGCTTGTAAAGTTGAGTTCTTATACACAGGACTTATGGCGATCATCACTCAGAATCGCACATATTTGGTTTGTGTACCTCTAAAATTTTGCAGTTTCATTTGAAAAACTAGTATGATGTTCTAGAACTATCCATGTATATTGTATCAGAAGGAGAAAGTTTTCTATCGTTTAGTAATGGGTATATAGCCATGCAAAGCCTTGTTTTTAACGAAAAATTAAGAATCCCAATTTATAATGGCAACACCACACGGTGGTATGGTATTTGAAAATTCACTAGGCCAACAACCTGTTAACAATTCATGATATTCAAATCATAATAGGTATAAAACACTTATTTTATTCAATTTTTATATTTTTTTAAGCGTCAGTTTCGCCACTCGACAACCGATGGCGCCACCGTCACACTAGTACTACCTTAACTAGATCTGGCGAAAACTCTTTAGAGAATTGGGCTGAAAAATAGTATATTTTATTTCAATCTAACGGTCGCCAAACCTAGCGAAAGTGTGCGAGTTCAGATATTAATGATTTTAAATTATTCAAGTTATAACCTTAAAAAAAAAAACCCCCAGCATATGAATAGTCAGGAATTATTAGTTACTATATCATTAACCTGTATGGGCGATGTTAAGATGCTAGCGCTCAAACGGAAAATATTCGAACCTTTCTATCCGGTATTGTATGTTGTTGTTTATATTATACTTATTTCTAGTGTCATTTTTTTAGTAAAGAGTACATCATACTATAAGTTTGAGGCCGAGGCCGTGTCCAAACTTGCATTTTTATTATCCTAATTCTAAATTTGTGTAGCCAACTTCAAGGTGTAGTGTGCTCTTACAAATGCTAACATTTTTATAGCTAAAATCCTACATTTTGACATCATTTAGGACACACAAATTTAGGATTTGGTATATTAGGATGATAAAAATGCAACTCCGGACACAGCCTGAGCTATTTATTTTAATAACACAAAGAATTGAATTTTATACAGTTATGTATACATAATTTCAAAAAAACTACCCCTGTGGCTCCTCCACCACTAACATCTTTGGGGGCTGTGATTTGACGACTGGTAACCGCACTTAACGCGCAAAATATATCACTTATCGAGATCTGCTTCGGCAGAGTGCCACATCCAGGTACAAAGCTAGGTAAAAGTGCAGTATACGACCTGGTCCAGTTTGTGTTGTTTTTTGATAGATGCCAACAAAATGAAATATTTCCAGCGGCTCCAAAACAATATTATAGACTGAATAATTAATTATTCACGCATATTGAAGGAACATTTCGTTAGCCAAATTTTTCTATTTTTATCATCCCTAGCTACTGATCTAGTATCATTTTATTTTAAATTACTCAACTTTGGTCATTAATTTTTCAGGTTAGCTCCCTTTTTTATCAAAAAAAATCTTTGCCATATAACTCACGTGCAAAAGAACGAATGACACTTTTCATTTTCAAGTTTGAGAAACTCGTGAAAACTAATTTGACTTATTTTTAGTCCTGGTATTTCACAAAGTCACTTACGAATTTAATATGAAATAAAAAGAAAATACTTATAACATTTGGTAAACGCAATGAAGAACTTTGAAAACAATATCTGATAGAAGGGTTAGAAATTTATCCGCCAGATGGCGAGCGCAAGAGAAGGACTAACAGGGAAAATGCTGACAAGAAGATAAAATTCATATATTATATTTTATTTTTTCTAACGGTCAGCAAACGAAGCGAAAATACGCGAGGTCAAGTCTTAATTATTTCAACTTAGTGAACTTATAACCTTAACAAAAAAAAACAGTTACAAGCGATTCTGAATCCACTATCAGCTGTCTCTTCTACTATAATTGAGATTAATTTCCTGTTGCGACGAGCCACAAATAAGTAATTAAATAATTTGAAATATTTATTTATAACATATATAATGTCATATAAATTCATTTTGTAAATAATTTCATACAAGTACAACATTTCAAACGTTACATTTAAACCATATAAAAAATACAGATTGCTATTTTTAACGAGATTCGAAGCAGAGCTGGGCAGTAGCTAGCTACTTTTGTAGCTTAGCTACTAGCTTAGCTACATTTACCTTAGCTGTAGCTGTAGCTTAGCTAACTGTGAGAAAATATAGCTGTAGCTTATAGTTAGCTACATTTTTTTCTATTAGCTTAAAAATAACAACTGAAGCTACTTTTAAAGCTATTTTTTGTAGCTTAAAGCTACTTTTTGTATCTTCAAGTTACTTTTTGTAGCTTCAAGCTACTTTTTGTAGCTTCAAGCTACTTTTTGTATCTTCAAGCTACTTTTTAAGCAGAAGGTCAACAAAGTACGCATGCGTACAAGCTAAACCCACACAAAATAATTATTTGTTGCCGGTTCTAACTGGCTCTAATACGCAAAAATACACAATAGGTGCCAGATGGTACTTGCTATTTTTGATATTTATGTACATAATAGTAAATTAACAGTCATTATAATAAAAGACTGATCATATGACAATGGCAAATTTAATTATTTCACAATAATTAAAAAAATTAGCTTTAAAATTTAACAGTTAGTTTAACGAAAGCTTTTAGCTGTAGCTTAGCTATATTTTACAAAACATAGCTTATAGCTGTAGCTTAGCTACTTTTTTAAAGAATAGCTGTAGCTGTAGCTTAGCTACTTTTTTTAAGTAGCTTGCCCAGCTCTGATTCGAAGTATTGCAGTAATGGTGAATGTAAGATTTGATTAAATTGTTTTGTAATGTATTGGAGATACTCGTATAGGTATAATACGTAGGTAATAAATTTTCGTAGTCATATTGCATGTTTTGTTTTCCAGCACCTTTAAAGTGAAACATTCTGCTTGAAGTTCTTTATATAACAATTTGTTATCGTGTATGTTGGGTTTCTTGTGGTCCTAATCACAAAGTAGTAATCTGTATTTGAGCGTTTTTTCAAGAATGTTTTTTTCTCGAAAGTTACAAGATTAAATTTAATCGTGTGCACCAACGAAACTTAAATTTTATGTCTGACTTAAATAAATAAAAGCAAATCGCAGTAAAATACCATATAAAGATATTTATTTTGCTATCAAACATTTGATGCGATATTGTCAGTTTAAGTCAAATCTAAAATTTAAGTTTCATTGGTGAAAACGAGCATTAAGAATATGGTCATTTAATAATAATATGTATTTATATTTAGCTTTAAGCTAGTATACACAAAATACAAATAATAAGATTCTTAATTATATTGATTAAAAAAAAAATGGTGCTTAGCATTTTTGAAAAAATAAACTCAATTTTTGAGCATATTTTCTTTTGTATTATTTGTATATAAACTTATTCCCTTATTACAATAGGGGTAGGTGGCTCAGTGCTATCGAGTCCGCCTGTGGATTTGAGAACCCGGGTTCGATTCCTAAAGCTCATAAACAATTTTCAACATATTACAGCTTCCCCTGTGACTATTATCCATGGGGGTCGTGATTTAAATATATCTCTTACCGAGACCTGTTACGGCAGAGTGTCACACCCAGTAACGGGTAGAAAGCGTGATAATATATATTTATTTCAATTTGAAAATTATGTAGAATAATATAATTTAATTTATAATAATAACAATGACATTTTTGATTGAATTAAATTCACATAAATAATATACCGACATCTCCATATACTAATCGTTCAAATTCACTATATATTCATCTGGGCGGCAACCGAACTTTAGACACGGCTACAGCTTAAACGGTTTGTCCGATTGTTGAGAATTTTATTCTAGGATTCTAGAACTTAACTATTTATATGCATAGGTTCACCATAGATAGGCCAGGTCAAATAAATTGACGATATAACAATTATGTCATTGAATTTGTTTGTGATCTATGACACACGTTATTTTGTTTTATTTTTATTTTTACATCTTCAATATTTCTCTAGAAATCAACAATATATTTTGTTTGTTGTTACGTTGTTATGGTTTCAGTGTATTTGTAAAGTCATTTGATTTATTTTTTAATAAATACGGGAATATACAAAATATTACATAGCATATTTAATTATTAGGAGTGTATATTCTTTTAATATTAATTTATTCTGTATGTATCAAATGTCCAATAAGTTAAAAGCATTTCATAATAGATAGCAACTCTTTTTGTATCTATTGCATTAGTATCTACTTTAATTAGATTATTAATGTACAACATATAAGTGATTAAAATAGTTCTATTAAGCATTGGGTATTGGGTAAAATATAATTTACCTTTAGTGCTTTGTAATTATTTGTTAGATTTAAATTAAAATAAACAATATAAGGTATTACAGCTAAAGTAAAAATAAAATCTAAGGCTAAGAACTAACGAAAAATAAATTTAATCTCTAAGTCTTCATAAGGCTTATGCTGGGTTGCATGAAAGTTTTATCGGTTCATTAGCAACTAACGGTTCAATAAATTTCAGAAAATCGCTATTGATACTGTTGCTAGATAAACAATTCTTTAACTAAAGAGCTCTTTATTTTTTTCTTGCAACCCAGCATTAGGGTATTAGGATTTTTCAATAACCGGTTTACTCTAGATTAATGTTAGTCATGTTTAAATAATAATAATTCCTTTTACCCATTACTAGGTGTGGAACTCTGTCGTAGCTGATTTTGATAAGTTACGCGTGAAATACGGTTACCAGTCGTCAAATCACGGCCCCAAAGATGTTTGTAGAGACCATATGGGTAATTTTAATATTGTGTAAAGTTTATCTAACTATGTACTATTAAAAAGTCAAAGGTCATCGCATAAAAATATATACATTTTATTTATTTATGCTACTCTGTAGAACAGGAACTTAATCCCAATTACAGTACAGGGTTCGAACTCACCGAGCCGCAGTGTGGTAGTTTATATATTTTTAGCATGAGTGGGATTCGAACTCGGAATCACCGGATTCTAATTCAGTAACGCTACCCACGCAGCCATACTGCCGGACATTCATTTATTTTATTTACAGAGTGATGCAAAAGATGTTATTTACAATCTAATATAAAATTTTTAAAAATGTATCATCACGTCTTTTACCCATTACTGGGTGTGGCACTCTGCCGAAGCAGATCTCGGTAGTAAAATATTTTTGCGCGTGAAGTGCGATTACCAGCCTTCAAATCATGCCCCACAAAGATGTTAGTGGGGGGGAAGGCACAGGAGTATTTTTTTTTTTATTTTATGGAAATTAGGCCACTCGACAGGATACAATCCCAATAATGAAGTGGCACAATATAAAGTAATACATAATATTAAACAAGTAGATATAGATATGGTAATATAAGTAATACGTTTAGAAATTAACACAAATTATAAAAAGATGCATTAGCAGATTTTCAGCTGTATCATGTAACATATCTCTAATAATAAGCGACGTCGATAAATTATACAAGCTTTGGCATCACCGGTTTTGTCTTAACGTTTGTCAAATTTGTATTTATATGAATAAAAATTTGACAAACGTCAAAACGAAACCGATGTTGCCAAAGTTAAAAAAAGTTATTGATGTCGCTTATTATTAACGATGTGTTACATGATACAGCCGATTAAAAGTTATAATTTAGCAATAATTGCGGTTTTAAACTGTTTTAACGTATTAGTAAAAATATCTGGTGATAAACTATCAAACATAATTTTATTAAATAATATTGAAATTCTGTTAATAGGTGAATTAGCGGCAGAATTAGTACTGGTAATAGGAACCGTAAACAAATCAAATGATCGTGTGGAATGAGGATTAATGTAGTGAAAATGTTTGTCGCCAGTGGGAATCAAACCAGGGTTCCCAGGATCCACAGGCCGACACGATACTACAGTGTCACCTACTCCAATTCTACTACAATCTGTTAAATTTAATTCTCTAATTCGAAACTTACTAAACAATAATAACTACTTATGTTACATGTTATATAATGGATACATTATTTCTTTCTTATTAAAAAAAAATCTAGTAAACAATAGTATAAAAATAGCATAGCTTTTCTTTCAACTATCGTATAATTTGTACATACCTACTAATTATTATTTACACGTAATTTCTATAAGCACATTAGAGTTATATTAAGTTACAATTAAGGTTATATGGAAGGATCCATATGTTCCTGCTGAATATTTCGCCACGGCCACGTTATACAGTTCCACGAAAGATGCGCATTACAACTTAAACATGGGAAAAGAAAAAAAGAGTCATACGTGTCCGACAAACAATTATGATTTAATATTGTATATAAGTCTTAGTTTTAAGTAATTTTTCATTTATTTTAATACTCAATGGTTATTAATTACATTTAAAATATGAGATACAAAGGGTGCCATTTGCGAATAAAAATATAGTGACATCAGAAGTACTTCTGCTTCGACAGAGTGCCACACCCAGTAATGAGTAGAAGGCGTGATGAGATATGTATTTATGTATTTTAGAAGTACTTGCATCTTCTGATTGCCCGATTTTTGGTGATTTTCGCTTTGAATTTCATAGCCTTGTATGTATATAAAGTACAGTTTCACGAACACCATGTGCTGTTCGATAATAAGAAACAGAATCTCCTGAGCCATCTATCTTTTATACCGTTATAGATAATATATAATGATGTGGTCAGCGTTACGGCATTCGAATCCGAAAATACCTAGTTCGGATCCCACTCAGCTAAAAATATATGAACTAGTATACTGCGGCTCGTTAAGCCTCGACGCTGTTCTTTAATTGGGATTAATTTTCTGTTGCACAGAGCAGCACAAATAAATAAATAATTATGGTAATAATTAGTGACATTAATGGGGTAAAGGCTCAGTGGTATGAGGTCGGCCTGTGAATCCTAAGAACCCTGGTTCGATTCCCACAGTCGACAGAAACATTTTCACCAATTTAAAATTACCCCTGTGGGTTCCCCATCACTAACATCTTTGGGGGCCGTGATAAGAGGGCTGGTAACCGCACTTCACGCACATAAATATATCACTTACCGAGATCTGCTTCGGCAAAGTGCCACACCCAGTAATGGGTTAAAGGCGTGATGATATATTTATTTTATTAATTTTATTAATGTTATTGAATTTATTAAAAAAACTTAGTTTTACTGCGGATTATTTACTAAATATTTATTTTCTTATTTGTTTCAGAGCCAGCCCTGCTTAGTGACTTCTTACTTGACAATGTATATAATATGCTGACGTAATGTCTACCAACACTACAATGATTTCAAAGACTAGTAAAAGTAGGTGAGTTCATAAGAAGTTTTTTTATAGGTACTTTTGTGTACTTATTTTAACAATTGAGAAAGAAAACCAATAATAACAATGATATTATACCTTGTTCCATGTATGAATGCAGAAGAGAAGTACTTATGATGGTATTTCATCACAAATCACTGAGAGAGAAACCCAATTTAAATTTACAAAATAATTTGCTGGATATTTACCACTATTTTAACGTTTTGGTTGCTAATTCAAATTGACAACTTATGTGTATATATTCAATAATACATTTTAAATTACTACATAGTTACGTGGAATAGAGTTTAGCAGCGTATATAGACATTATATTCGTGTCTAAATGTAAAATAAGAAAAAAAGGGAAACACAAATTTTATTAAGACTTAGTTTCACATCGCAATTGACAATGGGCCTTTCAAGACTTTTTTGAATTTTTTATATATTAATCTACGTAAAAAAATAATTATACCCAAATTTTTTATTTTTAAAAAAAACTTGTATTAAGCATGATAAAAATATTTAAACTTTCGAAACAAATGAATATGACGTAGTTGCATCTTAGCTTAAAAAGAGACAGATAAGACAGTGATAAATAATACGTAACTTGTCGTTGTCAGTAGAATCCTCAGACAAAACATAACTAGACGGATAACATCGGCGTTTGTTGTGAATCAGAAAGGGATAGAATAACTGGTTGGTGAGGAGGGTGCGCGGCAAGGAGCAACTTGCATAGCATCAAAGTGTACTCGCTCCTTGCCGCGCATCCGGCGGTCCCTCAAGTTATTCCATTCTTCTCTGCTTCACAACACTGCATTGACTTGAATACGGCATAATTCGTCTCGTATTATACGTCATTGGTAGAATCGTAGAATGCTGAATGCTTATTTCTTCTTCGTCATCTTGAGCACCGACAAACGTTTCAGACAAAGCTCTGTGATTGGCTTAATGCAACTACGTCATTGCAATATGGCAGTGCGAACGTTTTAAATTATTCAACTTACACTTTCATATTTCAGCAATAAAGATATAATTTATGGTATGATTTTATATTGTATTAAATATGATGTACGGTCAAGAATGTATTTTAATAAATATATATTAAAAAGCTCTACCACTTGAATCCCCCATTTGTCTTTGTATTATTTATTCATTGCTACTCAGCAGTTTGCGATTTTTGTCGGTAGATGGCACCACGGGTTGCTCCGTAGCTCTCATGTCATGTTACCGGCTTACATAGGTTAACATCCGTCAGTTCAGTTTAAAAAGTATCACAGTTCACTAGCCCCTAGTTGGTCTAGTTGGATAGTTGATGGCACCATACTGATGAGTCCCTAAAGGAAGAAACGCGTCTATGGTTAAAGCTGAACTGACCAGCCTTTAATGATGACCTAATAAGTTGATTCAAATGTGCTGTAATTTTGTGGAACTTTGACAAGTGTTGGAAAATTTGTTTTTCCTTTTTTTCTTATTTTATTAAGACTTAGTTCCACATCGCAATTGACAATTTGTCTTTGTTTTATTTATTCATTGACAATTTGTCTTTGTATTATTGTGTCTAAATGTGTTTTCTATAATATAGAATTTATCTATTTGCTCAATGTGCACAAGGGTGCATCTGCGGTCTAGAGATATCCTATTTATATTTAATCAATGATAACAGTTACTGCAATATGAACATATGAACATTTTATATCTCTCTATCTCCACAAGTTAAATAATAAATGTAAATAGTTACACAGGAAACAGGATATCAACCACAAAAATAGAAATTGTAGGATTGTAGCGTATCTAATCTATTACATATGGTATTACCTGTAGTACTGTTTTCATAAAATTGGATTAAGAAATTTAGCTACGAACGACAAATGCTCGACACAACTTAGCTATGTATAAACTGACTAGTTTTTCTTTTGCTAAATTTAATTTTCTAAAATAAATAAATAAATATATCATCACGTCTTTTACCCATTACTGGATGTGGCACTCTGCCGAAGCAGATCTCAGTAAGTGATATATTTATTTGCGTGAAGTACGGTTACCAGTCGTCAAACCTTGGCCTCCAAAGATGATTGTGGTAGGGGAGCCATATGGGTGAAAATGTTTGTCCGTTGTGAGAATAGAATCAGGGTTCTCAGGCTCCACAGGCCGATTCGATATCACTGACCCACCTGTTCTATCTTTCTTTTACATTAAGGTAGTAGTAGCGTGAAAATTTTTTTTGTAGATCTGAATGAAATTTGGCGCAAGTAAACATTGGATAGTCATATGCATCCTGTTAAAATATAAAACACATGCATCGTCTGTGAACAAATATATTTGCTTGTAAAGTTGAGTTCTTATACACGGGGCTTATGGCGATCATCACTCAGAATCGCACATATTTGGTTTGTGTACCTTTAAAATTTTGCAGTTTCATTTGCAAAACTAGTATAATGTTCTAGACCTATCCATGTGTATTATATCAGAAGGAGAAAGTTTTTTATCGTTTAGTAATGGATATATAGCCATGCAAATCCTTGTTTTTAACGAAAAATTATGAATCCCAATTTATAATGGCACCACCACACGGTGGTATGGTATTTGAAAATTCACTAGACCAACAACCTGTTAACAATTCATGATATTCAAATCATAATAGGTATAAAACACTTATTTTATTCAATTTTTATATTTTTTTGAGCGTCAGTTTCGCCACTCGACAACCGATAGCGCCACCGCCACACTATTACTACCTTAAATATAAAAAACTATATTTTAAATCATTTATTGTATATACAGATGATTGATAAAATAGGGATCTCGATAGGGGTAAATGGCTATTTTATTTACTATCAATTGTATACCTATAGTTTAAATTACAAACTTAAATACCACTTGTTTGCGAAAAAAGGTTCTGAATTATACTTCCGGTTTCGCCGGACGCGATATCATAGTAATTTTTTTTAAAAGAATGATAAATATTTTCTGAAAGTCTTTTATATTAGCTTTACAGTGATGTCAAATATTGCACAACAAAAAATCTTCAACATTATATAGGATAAACTATAGTTATAAAACAGTATATTGTATAACGTGTGCTAAAAATTAGGAAGATTAAGGGCCGGTTTCTGAAAACAAATTTAACTGGTCAGTTAGTTTAACTCTTCGATAAACTGTCAAATGGGTTTCTGAAACAACATATTGGTATTTAACTGGCCGTTAAGTTAACGCGGCAAATTGGTCCAGTTAAATTATATGACGCATGCGCAGTTGAAAATAACGGCTGACAGTGACAGTGCTCATCTTTCCTAACCTTGTTTTAAAAACAAATTCGTTAAGCCGCTGTATTAGTTTCGTTTGGCTTTGTTGGTGATTGAAGAAAGGTTTAAAAACACAGTTATTAGTAAAATCTATTATTTTGAGAGCTTTAAAAATTTCTTCGAATATACTTTTAATTCCAGTGCTTGTGTGATTTTACCTATTTATCAAAACTTGTTAGTATGCAGCTTCAAGAATACTCGAATTCTAGTTCATCGTCATATGAAGAACTATTTGACATTGTGGAGGCTGTGCAGAAAGTCAGAGTTTTTAGAGAAAGACGTAATCCCTTTGTGATCTATATTGATGCGGAATTTAGAGACAGATATCATTTCTACAAGAATAACAAGTTCTGTGCCCTGTCTGATTTTGCGGATTAAATTCTTTAGCAATTTGTTGCCATGCTAAATTTTTTTTATGATTGTGACGGCATCACTTTCTTTATTTTCTATTATAGCTTTATATTTCCCCATCATCAACTTAAAAAGAACATTCTTTTCAGTTTCTGTGAAGTTTTTTCCACGAATTCGCTTTTCTTCCATAATTTTATTACAATTACAAACCACAAATACGAAGTACAATAATTGACGTCAAATTAATTATTTTGAAGTTTGAAATTGACGTCAAAAATTACCGATATTTACCGACAACGGTAGTATCGCCATCTATTAGATGAAAGAATAAATGTTAGTCCAGGATAGAACCATGAGTTAGTTATCGAATATATAAATTAACTGACGTTTGTTTCCAGAAACCCGATGTAATTTTAACCTTTCAATAAATTTAAGCGACAGTTAGTTAACATGCCCGTTAAATATATTTTCAGAAACCGGCCCTAAGACACTCGTTTACGGCTCGTGCCTCAACCCTCACTCTCATGAAAAATATTTAGTTCAGCACAAGTTATACAGTATACTTTTCTTTTTTTTTTTAATACAGGCATTTTTCGTTGTGACATTTTTTTTCGATTTCATAGCAAAAATTATTTATTTTGTTTTGACATTACGTAAGTAGTTAAATAAATGCATGTTTTAAAAAACAACAAATTGAAAATTCTTATAACATGAGGTAATAAAAACAATAAAGAAAACAAACAGCACTATCGCAAAATTGATTATTAATAAGACGGCATTTTAACTCGCCTACGTAAACATGAATGGAAATATAACCTGCTTTATTTAATTCAGCAGTTTATTTCACGATGTACACTGTAATTACATAATTATATTTTAATTTTCATTAAAGACAAGAGACCAACACATGCTAAAAACTCAAGGTTATGTTGAAACTTGATAACATTACAGAATAAAAATTTATATAGGCGTTGTGTATTTTGTCGAATAAATTTTCACATTTTATCTAAACTACGAGTATGTTCAGAATTTTTGGCATATGATGACACAAAAATGTGTTAAGTGGCTCAGTGGCATCGAACCGGACTGTAGATAGGGACGTTCCAATACTACTGATATGATATTAGTATCGATATTTTCGTTTCGATACCAACATTTTGGTATCGATACCAACCTTTCGATACGTTACTAATATCAGGATGATATACCTAGTATCGGAAATTTTAAAAATATCCGATAAAAATAAAAATGTAACTCCGTTTTTATACGAAATTTGTTATTTAAAAATAACAGTAAATAAAAAAATATAGTTTAAATTCAAGCTTCTTTTGAAAGTATAAATTTAAATTCACAGCAAATGCGTAGTGGCCATTATATTTCTTATTTCTTCTTGTATATATTTCTTTCGATATTTGAAAATATCGATATTTTTCTTCCAATACTATATCAGTATCGATACATTTTATTCCATATTTTCCCTACGCAAGTATCGATACTTTTTCAGTATCGCACGTCCCTAACTGTAGATTTGAGAATCTGGGTTTGATTACCACATTAGACTCCCCCTCCACTAACATCTTTGGGGAGTATGATTTAACGGCTGGTAACCGCACTTCATGCGCATAAATATATCATTTAGCAAGATCTGCTTCGGAATAGTGCCAAACTCAGTAAGGGGTAAAAGGGATGATAATATATTTATAATTATTTATTTTTATTTTTTTTTTAACTGGCAAAAAAAAATAAGTTCTTTTTTTATTCTATAATAGTATATTACATAATAAGTCAGGAAGGGATATTTTACTTGACGAAGCGGTTGTTTGAAATACGAGGCCGCAGACCGAGTATTTTAATCCGCTGAGTCAAGTAAAAACACTGTCCTGACGTATTATGTATATTATTTATTTCTGAAACCGTTTAATTTAATCAATATTTAATCATAAATAATTCAAAATGTTTAAATTTTTTGATAGGAATTGTATTGACAGCAGATTACGTATCCAAGGTTACAACAAAAATAACAGTCAGGTAAAATCTTTACCAGACTGTTTTGTATTTTACCAGACTGTTATTTTTGTTGTAGACCTGGATACGTATTTTACTTGATTGTTTTTGTCAACAAACCAACTTTCCATATTAAAATTGGTCAGGAAAGTAGGTACTTTTATGCCGGTTTCAGAAAAAAATACTGTCCCCACGTATTATGTATAATATTTTTTTCTGAAACCGTTTAATTTATTAACTAATTAATCATAAGTAATTCAAAATGTTTAAATATTTTTATATGAATTGTATTAACAGCTGACTACGTATCCAAGATTATAAGAAAAAAAATAGTTACGTAAAATACAAAACAGTTTTGTACTTTACCAGACTCTTATTTTTTGTAGCTTTAGATACGTACTTTAATTGACTGTTTTGGTAAAAATCTACTTTTCATATGAAAACTAGTGAGGAAAGTAGACACTTTCTTGCCGGTTTTGGAAAAAATAATTTACGAACCTTTGACAATGAGTAAAATATACATATTTTTAATAACATCACATATAATAAATTTTGAATATATTATATAGGTTGGTGGATCAATGGTATAGAGTCGGCCTGTGATTTGACGGCTGGTAACGCGCATAAATATATGTCTTACCGAGAGATAATGAGTAATATTTATTTTTTTATTTTATATTCGCTTTCATCTTTTCTAATCTTGTAGATTCGTTGTTAGTTTCGTTATTAGATTAGTTGTTAGGAGTAAACGTGAGTAATTTGAGATTTTTTATGCATACGTTATGTACGTTGAAGAAAGAAAATGAATGGTAAGTGAAAAGGAATGATGTGATTGAAGGTTTGTTGTGTGATAATAATTTCGAGTGTAATAAATGATTGAGTTTATATGGAGTGATCTATGAATGTGGTTGAAGTGAGAGTGGTATGTTTGGATGAAAATGTTTGACGATGACTGGTTGTTTGATGGGTGTGATGAGTGAATGTTTTATGAGTGATTTTAGGGTTCGTGCTACCCCATTTGTTGGGATATAGCGTGAAGATATGTATGTATGTATGTATATTTGCAATATTTGTCAAGAAAACCATAACATAATATTATTCTTTAATTTATATTTTTAAAGTAAATACGGATCAATTCATTATATCAATTATTATTTTACAGAGAAAAATTCGATTATCGCCGAAATTTGAACATGGGACTCTTTGATTCTAAAAAATTGAAAAAAAATCCCAACCGGACAGCCCCGATCCTATGACTTCTTATAATTTGGTCGTCCGAATTTTTCTCTCTACAATAACAATGGAAACAATTTGTTTGTTGCTTCGTTGTCATGGTTTCATAAATGGCGTAAATGACATGGGTCCGGTTGCATTGTAAACAATATCCAAGATGGCTGACTCCATATTTTACACATTTTCTGATTTTTATGTTATACTTAATTATTAAGCATTAAAATGCTTATTGTTAGTTAAATAACAACGGTAAAACAATATTTGTAATAAATAATTATTAGTTTAATGCTTTCTATAGAAAGTATAACTGTCTGAGATGCATTTTTTGAATTCTAATTGAAGTTTTACGCCTATTTAACAACGTAATTAGTTGACAGTGTTTCATGCATGGAGCACATGTAAGAATATTAGACACAGTATAAACAATTGATTACAAAATAGCAACATAATAAAATTTTCAAAGTGTAATTAGACCCTGTTTCCTCTATTTGCAGTCAATCATGCATATATAATGTTGTCAACGACAGAGCTGGGCAAGCTACTTAAAAAAAGTAGCTAAGCTACAGCTATAAGCTATATTTTGTAAAATATAGCTAAGCTACAGCTAAAAGCTTTTGTTAAAGTAGCTGTTAAATTTTAAAGCTACTTTTTTAAATTATTGTGGAATAATTAAATTTGCCATTGTCATATGATCAGTCTTTTGTTATAATGACTGTTAATTTACTATTATGTACATAAATATCAAAAATAGCAAATACCATCTGGCACCTACTGTGTATTTTTGCGTATGAGCCAATTAGAACCGGCAACAAATAATTATTTTGTGTGGGTTTAGCTTGTACGCATGCATACTTTGTTGACCTTCTGCTTAAAAAGTAGCTTTAAGCTATAAAAAGTAGCTTTAAGCTACAAAAAGTAGCTTTAAAAGAAGCTTCAGTTGTTATTTTTAAGCTAATAGAAAAAAAAGTAGCTAGCTACAAGCTACAGCTATATTTTTTCACAGTTAGCTAAGCTACAGCTACTGCTAAGGTAAATGTAGCTAAGCTAGTAGCTAAGCTACAAAAGTAGCTAGCTACTGCCCAGCTCTGGTCAACGATCCGTGCATCAAATTGCTCTAGAATTCCTTTGATTTCAGTTATACGTTAAAACTTATTGTTAGCTTTGCCGTTGATAATAAAAATCACTCAACAATAGAATATTATTAATAAACTTGGTATATATTTCTATAATTCATCATGTCCTCTAAATTGGTGGCACTATTATTAACAGTTGAAATGCTGTGAGATAAATTCATAAAATTTAAAATATAATAAAAAATTACTATGCCCAGCAAAAAGTAGCCTAACCTTCAATTATTAAAAGTGAATGCGCGTTACAAATTCTGATAAGACTTGGTGCTACTTATATGCCACTTGATAATAATTAATTATACTTCATTCATTATACAACTGATATAATTAATAAATTTAATATGTATTAAGTAAATATTTAACAACTGATATTTTAAATACATAATTAATAAATTTGAATCAAGATTTAAGTATACTATTGTTTAAAATTTAATTTCAAGAAAAGAATCAATTTAGAAAGTTCTTCTTCTGTTAATTAAATTTGATTTTACAACATACGAGCCCGGTCCCACTTCATTTGGCCCAATTTTATTTTTTCGTTTGATGTTATATTTTACTGTTTTGTTTCTCGTGTAGTATGCAAGTAAATGAAATGAAATTTTAATGAGACATATACTAGTATGTTGTTAATACACAGATAAAATTTTAAGTCAATCGATACATACATCTAAAAGTGACAGCGATAGAAAGAGGAAGTAAACATTTCTGTTTTAACTAAAAAAAAAAATTGTGTTATTAAAAAACTGTATAATAATAAAGTTTATTTTAAATAATAATTAACTTCAAGTTCATCCGCCAAACTGTCCACAAGATAACAATCATGATAGTATGGTGTGTTGATTTAGTTTATGTGAAGAAAAAAAAGAGAGTTATACTGCCACAGATTTTGTGTTTAACGTATATTTAATGTTAAATTTAGTTAAAACGAAAAAATTAGATTCGGACCAACTGAAGTGGGAACGGGCTCGTAGTTGTTAACGCGTTGATTTTCAAAAAGATAATCAGTGACTTTTGTCATCATCAATTTTTTTTTTAAATATTTAGAAATCCTGGACCGGGTCCCTGGTCCAGCTGGGCGTATGAATAAAAATTAGTCACAATCACGGCCACGAAATTTAAAATTTTACTCACGTCCAATCACGCACGAAGGATCACGATGGGTCACGACAGTGATTCAAGAAGTACTACTGGTAATTTACTAATTTAAAAATTCTAATACTGATATAATGTACAAATTAGGACAATATTGCTGCAATTTATTATTTATTTAACGCTTTTAATTTCAGTATTTATTATTCGTATACGGGGTTTTTCTCTAATTGAGTAACTAATATTATTGTAAAGCAAAACAACAATCTGAAATTTGCTAAAAATTATTCAGTGTACAAAAACTATATATTTTAATATTATTAGATTTGCATCCTTCTTTAATAGTAAGAATAAAATTAACATAATCAAAATTACTTTCTTTACTTGATAGTACCTCTGTATTTATTTTTCCTCTCACTCACGCCCGGTCACTCACGACATTTAAAAAATAACTCACGCTCACTCATGCTCACGATATACACTTTTAAATTGTTTACGATCACGCGGGTCACGATGGATTCCATCGTGACCCAATCAACATCACGGCTTGCGCCCACCCTAGTCCCTTGATGACGAATCCTACTTTGATTTTGCTGCAAACTCTTCCTGCATTTTCTCAACCGATTTCAAATAATCTTTTTTATTAGATAAAGTTAACTAAAATATCACCGATACAGTTCATTTTTTAGCTCATCTACTCTCAATGAGACGAATTTAAATGATCGATGCTGTATCATCTGTAAATATTTTTAATATATATTTAGAAATCCTGAACAGAGTTCTTATATTATGAATTTTACTTTGGTTTAGACACACTTTCCTGTAGTTTTCAACCGATTTCAATCAAAATTCATTTACAAGTTAAGTTCGTGCTGTATGGCAGAGATATTTAAAAATATAGCTAACTTTTTGTCAAAAAAAAAGAAATGTAATATATTTTTTTAGGTTTTGATTTTTTTTAGATAATTCATGCCGCAGATATTTAAAATTTTTGTTTCTTGGTAAGGGCGAATATAGATATTTTTACATGGGATATTAATTTTATGAAATTTTCTGCTCTTCTATTAATTTTACGGAAAAAATTGTAGAGAGCGAAGATATTCAGAATTAAAAGATGCATACAAGACTGTATTTACATTTTTTATTACGTATCTGGTTTAGTCGCAAATTTAAAAATTAATTTCAAAATTTCTATTAAATTGTAGCAATAGCTGACTTTTGTTTGTCCTGAATTATTTATAAACGTGAATATTTGAAGGTTATAAACGTCAATCCATTTTATAAATTAAATAAAACAAAAAGTAACTTATTACTTTGTAATAAAAGTTCTGTTATTATTTCGGTATAAGAGTTCTGCTTTGTTTGATTTTATTTAATTTATAAAATAGATTGACGTTTATCACCTTCAAATAATCATGGCTATTGCTACAATTTAACAAAAAAAAAATTATTTTTAAATTTCCGGCTAAACCGGACACGTAATAAAAAATGTAAAAATAGTATTTTTTTGTGATACGGCTTCAACTGCTTTGGTTACTAGCCGGTATGATGATGAAAGCGTCTGCGCTGTAGTCAGCTACAGACGCTGATTGATGCCAGCCCTGACCGGGAATCGAACCCGGGACCTCTGGGTCAGTAGCTTAGTAGTCTAAACCACTGAGCCACAGAGGTAGGCAAAAACAGTCTTGTTGTATGCATCTTTTAATTTTGAACATCTTTGCACTCTACAGTTTTTTCCTAGAAATGAATAGAACAGGAAATTGAATAAAACTAATACACCATGTTAAATCCCTTGTTTGCCCTTCTCAAGCACCACCCAGTATATTTTTAAAAATATATTCATGTAAAATGCATTAATAAAAGATATAAAAAAATGTAATTAATCAAATAAAAATATTTTGACGGCAATAATTATTTAATTATTCGACAAAAAAACACAACTTCCTATGTGATGTATTTGTTAGACACAATATCCGGACACATTCAAAATAGTAGGTATATTAAAAAACAATTGTTACTATTGGTCATTGTAACACGTGTTTTTCATACTATTTTTCCTATATTCCATTATTATACTTTTATTTCAAATTTTTTATTAAAAAGATAACAATGGTTGGAACTTTTGTTGAAATTAAGCCGGAAGTTGATGTAGTAGAGAAAAATACATTAAATCAATCTATAGATTTTTCCTGGATATTGAATTTCATGGCTTTATGTTTTGAAAAATTAATGCGATGACGTTTCGAACTCAAAATTTTCAGTCCATCTTTATATTTTTATTGTAAATCGAGATGAGTAAAATCCACAAAAAAAATTTGAGTCTGAAAAAATAATAATAATAATAAAATTTCAAGGTACTGATACTGATTCAATAAACATTAGAAATTTAATTTATTTTGATAATTATTAGTTAGGTTAGAGTTCAACTTTATAGTAGACTACGGGCATGTGACGTCCCGATTTCAGATGTGTTCCATAACAGTGAAACGAGTGACTCTCACATCATATTAAATGTGCAATTTTCATAGTATAGATAGAATATATTTATAGAATTTATGACAAGTTTCTATTTAATAAAAAAATATAACTAAGTGAATGACGTAGAATGCCGTCATATTTACATGGTACATCAGTACTCGCTTTTAAATGTTTAAATTTAAGTTTAGCTTTTATAAAAACTGTAGCTTAAGAGTCTTTAAAAATACGCTTTTTACTTTCTTATACACAATATAAGGAAGTACCTATAGGAATCTTGAAAAAAATCGTTAACGAGATTTTCGCGGAAATACGTGTTTTGGGGTCCACTGAATCCGTTTTGAGCATTTTCTCAATGATGTCTGTGTGTGTGTGTGTGTGGGTGTGGAAGGAAATTAGTTGACCATTTTAATGATGTATTTGTTTTTCCGAAAAAAGACATAAATAACTAGATAAAGCGAAAATTAAAATTTATGTTTTTGTTTCTGTTGCTACTATGATTATTGAAATATATTATTAAATATATAAATTAGTTTTTCTCAAAATTAGACGCTTATACAGGAAAATTGCAAATAACATTTTATGTTCCAAATATTTTTGCATCTTTTATTTGAAACTTTTTTCGTAACTGATTCAATTTTTGAAATAAATGGAATTTATTGTTTTGTGTGTCAAGTAAACTTCCTCTTCCGGTTTTTCAATTCAATTCAAAATCAACTCAGCTTCTTCGTATTTTCAAGTTTCGTTAACAAATGAGATATTGCACACTCGGACACACAGAAATCATTGAGAAAATGATCAAAACGGATTCAGTGGACCTCAAAACACGTATTTCCGCGAAAATCTCGTTAACGATTTTTTTCACGGTTCCAATACTTCCTTATACCGTGTATAAGAAAGTAAAAAGATAAAAATTATAACACATGACATGTATCGATAAGTTTTATATTACTGTACTTATTTTAAAAAAATAATTAGTCAGTGAAATATTGCGCTAGTTTTTTTTTATCGTTTTACTAGGTTTTTTTCATGTATGACGACGGAAGTCAATCCTTTAAACGTTTCTAATTTATATTAATAAATTTTTAAATAATGACGAGCCACTATATGTCTTATCTATTTTACTTAGACCTAAGAACGGCTCTGCTTATCACGCCAACTTGAAATGTATTTCTAACAATGATTATTGGAATTTTTAGCTACTAAAAGTGGAAACTGATTAAATCTCAAGTAACCTTGAACAAGGGTATACAAACTTCTAACATGCTGTGTTACGTTTTTAGATATTTACGTGTTTTCCAAGAGTTGCTACTGTTATTTCTGTCATTCCATCTAATTTATGTTGAATTTCGGTAAGATATTTTATAATAACATTGTGATTCTGACTGAAATTTTCATAGATTTTGTTTTTTATTTATCTATTTAGTTCCTACTCGGCACAACAGGAACTTAATCCCAATTACAGTAAACGAGACCTACAGTTTATAGCATAATCCGAACCACTCAGATACAATCGCTATTTTTTATATAGTTTGAAGTCGTGAGATTTGACCACTTGCTTGTTATATAAGAAAAGCAAGTTTTATCTCGCTTTTACCCACTGAGCTGCGATTGTCCTTATCATTAGCACATAGTGATAGTAGAGCTCGACAAACTAAAGTAAACCCTGAAAACAGTGTCTTAGGACGTTGCACAGTGGGTCAAATCGAGATTTTACTGTTCAAAAATCGGTGGAGACCTTAATATTCATCGGATCTGGATAATTTATTTTTAAAATTAAAGGTAATTAAATTCTCTACACATCTGTCAAGGCAGATTTTTAAATGACTCCGTCAAATTTTATTAATTACATAATAAACTGTCGAAAAACTGTAAAAAATATTAAAAATTTAAATACAAAAATAAAAATAAATATATCATCACGCCTTCTACCCATTACTGGATGTGGCACTCTGCCGAAGCAGATCCCGGTAAGTGATATATTTTGCACGTGAAGTGCGGTTACCAGTCGTCAAATCACGGCCCCCAAATATGTTAGTAGTGGAGGAGCCACAGGGGTAGCTTTTGAAATTATGAAAATTGTTTGTCGCCTGTGGGAATCGAACCAAAGTTCTCAGGATCCACAGGCCGACATCATACCACTGAGCTAGCCACCCCATTAAAAAAAATAATTAAATAATGAAAATTATGTATTCTTATATTATTTTTATATATTAAAGCAATATGACAGATTTTACCAAGCTATTGACAGATGTCAACTTTATATTATGTTGAGAATAATTACAATATGGATTTCCTGTCTTAAGATACCCTAACTAAATTTCTAATCTATTCATTAATTCCGTATTGTAATTATTGTCAACATAATATAAAGTTGACATCTGTCAATAGCTTCGTAAAATCTTTCATGTTACAGGATGATCAAAAGGAATTGTTATAGTTGGCAATACAATTCCAGATATCTTTTTATTCCACAGTTGGCTCGTCAGTTAAAGGCGGAAATGCTATTTGACATTTCTAATAAATACAAATAGGTTATGTCAGGAGTCTGACAGCTAATAGAATTTTGACTTTTTAAGTAATACTTTAGAAATAAATGTAATAATAAATGTACTCAAATTTAAATTATAAATGTCACTGTCAACAACAGGAAATGAATTTATGTATCAGGCTTACCAATTGCAAGTAGTTTTTTTTATTGCCAACTGTAACAATTCCTTTTGATCACTCTGTACTTAATATATAAAAATAATATAAGAATAAATAATTTTCATTGTTTAAATTTTTTATATTTTTTACAAATTTCTGACAGTTTATTATGTAATTAATAAAATTTGACAGAATCATTTAAAAATCTGCCGCGACAGATGTGTAGGGAATTTCATTACCATTAATTTAAAAAATATATATATCCAGATCCGATGGACATTAAGGTCTCCACCGATTTTTGAACAGTAAAATTCCGATTTGACCCACTGTGCATCGGTACTATCATTGGTACATTCAGTATCAAAATTTGTATTTACAAAAATGGCGGTTTATTTGAATTTATAAAATAATTAGACGCTATATAATTCCTTCCATTTATAAAAATAGCATGTTGAAAGAATAATAATTATGATGGATTAATAATAAATAAATGTATTATTAATAAATTTGCATAAATGCGCATGTGTCAACGGCCATGGCTGCGCTCGTTGGTACTGATCTAAGCGATAACACGAGTTAAGCAACGTTGCGCGCGGGTAGTATTTGGATGGGTGACTGTCCAGAGAAAACTCGCGTTGCTGTTGACAATAACATCTAAAACGCAGATCAGGGCGTAATGGCGGCATATGACCTGAGTAGTTGGTCCGCCAAAGAAGCTAGAAAAAAAAAAAAAATGCGCATGTCGTACATGGTGAGGCGGCCAAGTGTTTTTATTGAGGCTGTATATTTCACTTTCGCGCCAAAGTAGAGCCACACCATTCGTTATATACCTGAATGGATGGAGTTAAAGCGCATTCCAGCCACGGTTTTACTTTGGTTTGTCGAGCTCTAGTAGTAGTAGAAGTAGTTCAGTATTAATTCAAAATTTAACCGAAAATATCTGTTTCTACTAACGAAATTTAAATATTAAATTTGACACAAACTAGAATCGTACGTTTGACAGAAATATAAAGTAATTCATATGATATAATACTTAATCATACATAAATTGTAATCTTTGTGTGTCGCATCAATAAAACTTATACTTATAGTAAGTAACAAGCAATCTACATTTATATTAATATCCCAATTTGTTTAAAAGCATCTGAATATAGCTATTTGTTTAACTAGGATAAAAAATGCAAGATTGGGGACAAGTAATAACGGCCATATTACGGCGTCCAAAACAGCATTTTTGTCCGAATTAAATATATACTTTTACTCTTATCTATCAAATTCCGCAGATCTACTTAAATTTAAATTAAACAAATTGACATGATACTGATATACATCACCATAGATACGTCATCTATTTTTTTTACGTGGACCCTTTTGGTACATTTCCGTACAGTTATCAAGGTGATACATAATAATCCCAAAATTACGTTTTTTTTCAACAGAATAGCCTATTTACATAACAAGTGCGCGAATGGGCAAATGACGTCTTCGTGCACGAGTTTTGTACAATACTTTTTGTAACGAGCAAAAATTATATAATCGACAATGAGGACATTTATTAAATTTGAAGCGTGAATTTATATTGACAGGTAAGTATGCCATGGATTGACATTTGTTATTTGAAAACAAATTGTCTATTTTTTCGCGTAAAGTTTGTTAAAATATGTCTGTTTGATGGCGTTATTTCTTTTATAAATTCTTTAAAATGTGTATATATAAGTACAATTAGCGTTTTAATAGTCAAAATTTAGAATCATAAAAAAATTGGTTTTTTTCAATTACTTTCCATTGGTTTCCGAGGTAATGTAAACCTTATTTTCTACGAAGCGAGTACAAAAAATAATGAAATAATGTTGTCAATTTTCACTACAATACAAACTACCTCAGTGGCTCCCCTGCCAGTGAAATCCTTGAGGGTCGTTATTTGACGACTCGTAACGCAAAAAATATATCACTTACCGAGATTTGCTACGGCAGAGTGCCAAACCCAGTAATGAGTAGAAGGCGTGATGATATATTTATTTTATTTTAAACATACGTATATAAAAACTGTTACTACTAATAAGGCAAATTATTCATTCATAAAACATAAAACTTAACAGTTGAATTCTCAAAACAGTATGTTAAGCCAATGTTACATAATCAATGTTTACTTCATTCTTATTTACCAAATTATATGTGATGACGTCACATTCTTCAATTTGTTGTATGTTGAAAACTAGGTGTGTCAGGCGATCATTCTTTTCACTAACGTGAAGACTGTCAAACATAAACATAACCAGGTTATGTTACAATTACATAAACTGCATTTAAAATGATATCTATATTAATTCAAATTTTAACAACTATTGTACAGAATCATGTTGATTAGAATTGAAAAATTGAAAAATCGCTTGTCAGTGCCAACAATTCGTCACACCTCTGTGGTCTAATTGGTTAGGACGTTCGCGGCCCTAGTGGAAGGTCTGGGTTCAAATCCTGACGGAGGCAAGTTGATTTTTTCAAATTTAATTAGAATTGAATTTTGTTCACTCGATCTGACAAAACTACCAAAATTAAATCAAATTGTACGAGGAAAAGCGTCAAAACAGCCTCAGAGTCCACCACACGATTGCGTTTATTCTCCACTGTGAGCAAACGCGGCACCCATCTTGCCGAGATTTTTTTCACACCTAATTTTTCGTGCAAAATTAAAGCGACTGTGCCTTGTGATATGCCTGTAGCCTCAACTATTTCGCGCACTTTGATTCGTCGGTCACTTAAAACCATATCGTGGATTTGGTCAATCATTTCGGAGGTAGACACTTCTACAGGGCGCCCGGAACGATGTTCATCTTTTGTGGATGTACGGCCACGTTTAAACTCATTTACCCAATTGTAAACAGTTGCAAACACAGGAGCAGATGTGCCATGAACTTCATCCAACTCAGCTTTAATTTCTTTCGGCGTTAAGCCTTTTAAATACAAATGTTTAATCACCGCTCGAAACTCACTTTTATCCATTATTATAAACTATCAAAAGTTTTTTACTACAATTGACAACAACAATGAAACTACGTGACGGCTAAAGCTAAAACTCTAACAGTTGACTAGTTAGGAGTGCTGCTTACTGGAAAAAAATCATTTTCAATACTAAGAGCACCATCTCTTGGATTTTCTAAGGACTTATTGAACGACCCTCGTATATATATATATATATATATACATATATTTTTTTTTTATTTAAAAGTAACTTTTTCGATTTAACTGAAATTATTATACGAATAGCATATTTAAGTTTAAGTATTTTTTTAGTATTTTTTAATTATCAGAAAAAAAATTGAATTTCCAAGAACAATAAATTCAAAATTCCACATTCGAAAATTACTTTCGTATATTTTTATTTATTTAATTACACTTATACTTAATAATTTAAAATTATAAATTATATCAATCATAATCCCAATTCGGATCGGATCAGACTGAATTTAAAAACTAGAGTTTGATTCACACAGCCGATAAACTGCTTGGCAGGTAACCGCACTTACCGAGATCTGGTACGGCGGAATGCCAGACCCAGTATTGGGTAAAAGGCGTGAAGATATATTTATTTGTTTATTTTATTTTAGAATAATATGTATTAATTATGATTTTTGGTGACAACTACACCGTGGAAACAATAACTATCACTGTTACTGATTTGTAATAAAATCGAAAATAAGTCGGCATTTTTATCGCAATATTGTAAATAGACCTATCCGCAACCTTATTTAATACATATTATGTAATTTTACTACTATAAATTGGAAAAAGTAATTAAAATATTTCGATAAAAACGCATACTAATTTCTAAATTGATAAATAAAGTGATAAGTTATTATTTACAAGACGTAATTGTAACAAAAAATCATAGATATTATTTGAAGATTTTCTCTAATTATTTAATTTAATTTCTCTGATTTGTGGCATTAAAATAATGTAATCTGTAATAAATAAAGTGTGTCATAATTTTTTAAGACGTTTTTTGTTCAACGTTTACAGTTAATTACACTTACTTTTAAATACAAATGTTTAATCACCGCTCGAAACTCACTTTTATCCATTATTATAAGCTATCAAAAGGTTTTTACATTCGAACGTCGTCATTAGTACACAGTGCAACGTCCACGTTTCTCTGCCAAACTGACAACAAATAAACAAGGTATTTAAACAATTAAATTTAATATCCTAACAAATCCCGAAATCCAAAACACATCCTCTCACCCCAATAGAGTATCTCCTGAATCCCATCACATCACTACCCACATTCCCATAAATAAAAATATCATAACACCACACCCACCAGATTCATACGTACACGCTAGTGACATCTGTTAAACAATAGACACAACACAATATGAAGATAACTCAGCATTGCAAAAAGAAAAAACCAGTATGAGTCAAACTAATACAAATCCCAACCTGTACACCAATACAAACCAATAGATATGCCGACAAACTACGACAGATGGCCTTTCCGTCAAAAGAACAAGCAATTGTAATTCCCGCAATTAACGAAATAAATTTAAAAACATACATAACAACAATAGGAAATATAGTCGAACCGAAAAACATAATATTCGCTTCTCGAATATCAAATAGTCGCATATGTATTTACCTGTCATCCAAACAAACAGTTGACCACCTGATAAAAGAACATAAACAAATCAAAATCGAGGACAAAATATTAGAAATAAGACGGCTCATTACACCTACAAAAAGAATTGTGATTTCAAATGTATGCCCATCAATCCCCCATAACGTTATAGAACAAGTATTAAAAGAAGAAAATCTGAAACTAGTATCGCCACTCACATTTTTAAGAGTCGGCATGACGGAAAGCGAATACTCACACATATTAAGCTTCCGCAGACAGATTTACATAGTAGAAAATGAAAACACCACTATCCCGGATTCATTATTAATAGTACACGAAAACACAGAGTACAGAATCTTCATAAATGACGACACTCCGACATGTTTCACATGTCACAAACAAGGACACACAACCACACAATGTCAAGCCACACCCACACTAAATAAACCCAAACAAACGAACACACAACAAACAAACAAAAAAGAAACACAACCACAAACAACAAAAACCAACAACACACAACAAATGTCAAAAGACATACAACAATCAAAAGAATCAGAAGAAAACACAGCAACAAATAAACAGCACGCACTACAAGAAGAGGCAGAAACACATCAAACAACAAACATGAATAAAACCAGCACATCAAATAAAAATACATCGTCAACAAACAACAAAATAGGAGAAAGAAATAAAACAGGAAATAACAACCACAACGCCAAAAGACTTAAAGATAAAGACGAAACACAGAACACAGGGGATGAGGACATATTTAGCTCACAGGAAAGTATCACAGAAACCAGAAGATTTAAAAAACCACGATCATTCAGCCCATCCTCCCAGCTATCAACGGACGAACTCTTACAAAACACAAGAAGTGAAATAAATAAAAATCCAGATAAATACATATTATCATACGAACGATTCAAAGACTTCATGGAAAATGCTAACGGTCAATCAAACGCACTTGAAATATCAAGAGACTACACACAAGAGACACAAAAATTAATACAAATGATAGACGATCTCTACCCGACAATAACCAGAAAAATAATGAAAGGTAGATGTACAAGAATAAGTAACCGTATATCAGTGCAACTGAAAGAAGAACAAGACGAAATACAAGAACAACAACAACAATAAAATAAGAATAGTAGTACACTCAAACATGCATATTATACAGTGGAATGCAAATGGATTCCACGCTCACTTAGGTGAACTCCAAAAAATAATAACAGAAACAAATCCAGAAGTAATAAGTATACAAGAAACAAGATTACACACACACCAAAAAACGACACTCAAGAACTATCAAATATTCAGAAAAGACAGACTAAACACGAACAACGCAAGCGGAGGAGTAGCCCTACTCATCTCCAACACAAAACACGCAGAAGAAATCCAAATTCAAACAAACATCGAAGCAGTGGCCACCACCATATACACACCAGAAAAACTTACAATCTGTTCAATATACTTACCACCAAATCAACAAATTGAAGTAAACGAAATAGAAAAACTAATCAGCCAACTACCAACACCATTCATACTAACCGGCGATTTTAACGCTCATAATGCAATATGGGGAAGTGAGGACACAAACAGAAGAGGAAAAGACATAGAGACAGTAATAATTAATAACGATCGCCTAACATTACTAAATGACGGAACAGCAACACATTTCTGCGCAAATACAGGAAACTTCTCAATCTTAGACTTAACGTTTTGTACCTCTTCACTATACCCCCTCCTATCATGGACTGTACTACCACTATCATATGTAGGAAATCATTTCCCAATAAAAATTACATACGAGATAAATACCCAAGACAACAACCAGCCAACAAATCATCAGTCTAGCAACAATTGGAACACAAAAAAAACCGATTGGAATAAATTCAAAGAACTAGCAAAGATAAAACAAAACACACATACCGAAAACATCGACAAAATAGTAGAAATATTAACAAACACAATCACAGAAGCAGCCAACGAAAGCAGCAAAAAAATAAGCACAAACACATCGAAAAAACAAGTCCCATGGTGGAACAAACAATGTCTTATAGCAACAAAAAACAATAAAAAAGCCTTAAAAGAGTACAAAAAACACAAAACTACCGAAAATCTCATAAAACTTAAACAAACCAAAGCACTATGCAGAAAAACGATACTTCAAAGCAAGAAAGCCTCATGGCAAGAATATACATCAACAATTAGTACGGATACCCCTATGACAGAAGTGTGGAATAAAATAAGCAGAATTAAAGGAAAAAAAATAAAACAACATACCGATCTGCTAATAAAAAACAATAAAACAATAACATCACCCCAAGAAATTGCAAATACATTAGCAGATCAATTTTACACAAATTCAAGCAACTCTCAATACACTCGTGAATTCCTATTACATAAAAACAACACAGAATCAGAAAACATAGAAATAAACCAAAATGACAATAACGAAATAAATGATCCTATTACAAAAGAGGAACTAACCACAACATTACAGGAAATACAAAAATCAACTAGCCCTGGCCCTGACGGGATAACATATGAACACATAAAACATCTACCAGACGAAACACTAGACTTCATATTAACAATATATAACAACATTTGGACCAAAAATAAATTTCCAGAAAAATGGAAGGAAGTCATTACGATACCATTACTCAAACCAAACAAAAACAAAACAAAACCGATAAATTATAGACCGATATCCCTATCAAACTGTCTAAGCAAAATACTTCAAAAAATTATAAACAAAAGGTTAACATGGTATTTAGAAAAAAATAATATATTAAACGAAAACCAAAGTGGATTCAGACACGGTCGATCAACAACGGACCAACTTATTGCTCTACAAACAGAAATGCAAAAAGCTTTCAAGAATAAACAATATGCAGCATCCATAATGTTCGATATATCAAAAGCATATGACACAGTCTGGAGACATTACATCATAAAAACAATGAAAGAATACAGACTAGAGGGAAACATACTAAATTACATTAAAAACTTCCTCAGCGATCGTAAATTCAAAGTCAGATACAACGGAACACTCTCAGAAACAAAAACGCAAGAAAACGGAACTCCACAAGGTGAAATAATCAGCGTCACCCTATTTTTAATAGCGATGAACAAAATAACCGAGTATATCCCCCAACACATAAAAGCATCACTATTTGCAGACGATCTCGCAATATACTATAGAAACAAAAACATCAAAACATTAAAACTAGAATTACAAAACAGCACCAACCGATTAGAAGAATGGTCCAAAAGCACCGGCTTGCAATTCTCTGAACAAAAAACAAAAATGATGTTCTTTACAAAACTGACTAGACTAATTACGAAACCCACCATAACACTACATAACAAAAAAATCGAATACGTTACCAAACTAAAATTCTTAGGGATGATAATAGACCCACGACTAACCTGGAAGCACCACCTACAACACCTAAAATTTGAATGCCACAAAGGACTAAACTTATTAAAATGCTTAGGTAACAACAAATGGGGAGCCCACAGAAATATACTACTGCTAATATACATAACATACATAAGATCAAAACTAGACTACGGAGCCATTATATATCAAACAGCCAGCACGAACAACTTAAAAATACTGGATCCGATACAAAATACAGCGATAAGACTCGCAACCGGAGCATATAGAACGAGCCCGGCCATCAGCATGCTCTGTGAATCTGGTATCCCCCCATTAGAAATCCGCAGACAACAACTCACGCTATCATACATATCCAAACTCGCAAAACACCCTAACAACCCTGCCCACAAACATATATTCACAGAACATCAAAACCACCTATCTCTACTCAACCATACCCCCCTCCAACATAAAATCAAACATATACTAGAGAACCTAAATATAAACCTGCCAAACCTTGAAACATACTACAAAGATACTATTGCTCCCTGGAAAAAGAAGCCACCAAACTATGTACTAGATCTGACAAAATATACAAAATCCGACACACTACCAAGCATCATCAACCAAGAATTCAGACGAATAAGCAGCCAACAACAACACGCTCAAAAAATATACACGGATGGATCAAAAACACAAGAAGGGACAGGAGGAGCAGTAGTAACAAATGACAAAATAACAAAAATTCATTTACCGGAAGAAACAACAATATATACTGCAGAAGCCTACAGCATCCTCACAGCACTGAAACAGATAAAAAATGACCGTACACATCAAGAAGAATATATCATATACACCGACTCACTGAGTGTTATACAAGGAACCATGAAAATGTATAGTGTCCAACCCATAATACAACAAATACAGGATATCATACACGAAATCACCCAAACTAACGGGGTAACAATAATGTGGATACCGTCACATACCGGCATAAAGGGAAATGAGAGAGCAGACCTAGCAGCCAAGGAAACCAAGGAAGAAAAAATAACACACATCCCCATCCCGATACAAGATTTCATAAAGATAACAAAAAGCAAACTAAAACAACACTGGAACGAAACATGGATTAACACCACAGCCAACAAATTAAGAAATATAAAAGAAGATATATGTAAATGGACGAATATAAACAACAGGAAGGACCAAGTGAAGATCACAAGAATGCGTATAGGACACACAAACATGACACACAAATACCTACTACAAAAAACAGAACCCGAAACATGTGATATTTGTAACACACAAATAACCGCAGAACACATATTAGCACAATGTCCCAAATACACAACACACAGAATACAGAACAACTTACCACCAACACTACAAGAAATGCTCGGTAACGACATAAACAACCTCACAAACACAATTCAATATTGTAAAGACATAAACATATACAAACAAATATAAAATACTTATATATTAACCATAATGTACCGGGTACTAATGACCTAGGTAGTTGATGTACTCTTATATTTTTTATAATAAAAAAAAAAAAAAAAAAAGGTTTTTACTACAATTGACAACAACAATGAAACTACGTGACGGCTAAAGCTAAAACTCTAACAGTTGACTAGTTAGGAGTGCTGCTTACTGGAAAAAATTCATTTTCGATACTAAGAGCACCATCTCTTGAATTTTCTAAGGACTTATTGAACGACCCTCGTAAGATAGAAATAAAAATATTTGACCTTACGTTTTTGTGTTTGTTAGGTATATCAAAGTTTTATCAAATTGTGAAAACACTGTGTATGACATCGGCTTTACGATCGATAAAAACTATCAAACTTACATTAAACTAAATTATGTTAAAAAATATATCATTTTCAACAAACCCTACCCTAATCTATTAACTAGTATTACCATTTTGATTTCCGAATCACTACCCAGATTTGATTTAGAGTTTGGTACATCTGTACCGTATTTAAAAGTTTGAAAAAAACAACTCTAACAACCTGATACATAAATTTTTGATTAGCTAATCTTATGTTAGTCTAGTTGTTAATTCATTTCACTATCCGAAAACTATATGGTAAGAAGGTTTTATTAAAGTTTGTTTAAACTTTTTTAGAAACATAGTTTAGCGTAATTGGACAAATTAAAAATTCAGGATTAGCTAGATTCTAGGCAAAATTCTTTTGAGAATTGGGCTTTACATGTATAGTGCGTGATAAAAAATTATAAAAGCTTCGTCATATCAAACAAGATCACATATAAAATATACGTCCAGATTTCCGTATGACATAACAAACTTTTATCAAACATAACACGAACCAAAAAAACAGTTTTTAGTATATGACTGTACAAAGTAGAATAATTTATAAATAATATTTACCTCTAGTTGCAAATCCAATACCAGAAACAATCCACAAAGCACTCACAAACCACCATCAGTAAAATCACTCTTCACTCTACCGGTCACTCAGATTGTCAGATTCCGCGTCGCGAGTATGAGTTCACTGCGCGTTCGTCGTCACACAGTCGCACATCAGTTCTTCGCCGTGGTCAGAGTGGTTCTGCGGTGCGTGGAAACGTTGCCGGAGTCTCGGAGTCAGTCAGTCGCGCTCACAAGGCGTGGAGAGCAGCTTGGTGTGGGATGAGGCATTGTGGAGAGTGCGTATGTGTGTACAGTGGCGGAGAAGAGATTGGGACAGGATGGGTTGCGTTCTAATGATTTTTACTAAAATACACACTAAACTTTTCCTCTGCATGTCGTTATTCATTATTGACTATGTTTACACGCATAAATTTGTGAAATAAATTACTAGTCTTTGTCGTCTGTTTGAATTAAAGAGGAAGGACAATTTTCTAATAACTCTTCCATAAATTGACACCATTTCTTCAATAAATTCCGATTTAGCAGTTTTACAGTTTTTATTTTCTAATATTTTGTGTCTGTGTATACTTAATAAACTTAGATTACTCAATTGTTACGATAGAGAACATGTCACTAGCTGGCCATAAGAATACTGCTGGAAATTCAGTTTCAGCTTGAATTTATTATCTTCAAACTTATTATTTAATTTATATATATGTGTACATATACAAGGTGGTGGCCGTGACCCTCGAACATAGCACTTTAACACGTAAAATCATATTGTTTTAATTTCCTGCTTCCTAATTATTTAAAAGAAAAAAGCTTCAAAAAAAAGTTTTACGGTATAAAATACGAAATTAATTTTGCATGCTTTGTATCGGCAAAAATTAGATCTGAAAATGACTAAAATTTTCTCAAAAATATCGATAGCTATGAATTTGAAACAAAATGAAACAAATGTTTGACGTTCAATCTGTCAAAACTTTCAAAATAATAGTTATTTATTATACAAGTGTTTTATTAGGTATATTAAACACGCAAGAAAAGTTTAAACACGAGACCGAAGGTCGAGTGTTTAATATTCTTAAGTGTTTTATATACCAATAAAACACAAGTGTAATACAAAATTTTATCCACAACTCATAATTATAGGCACCGAAGAAGATTGGTCGTAACGTTTAACGTTGATTCAGTTATATATAGTTTCTTAAAATACGGTAGATTGAAGTAGTTGCTAAGTAACAAGTTGTTTACAATGTTTTATGGAATATAAAACCTTAGTGTTTTATGAACCATATAATTCAACTGAAATCAGTGTAATAATATCTTTATTATATATGAGTTGTGCATAAAATCTTTATTTATTATTTCATTTATTTTGACAGATAAAACGTCAAATATTTGTATAATTTTGTTTCAATTTCATGCCTATCGATAGTTTTGAGGAAATTTTCATTTTCAAATATAATTTGTGTCGTTACAAACCATGCAAAATCAATTTTGTTTATTGGTTCAGATGCAGAACTTTATGTCCTAAAACTTTTATTTAAAGCTTTTTTGCTTAAAATATTTAGGGAAGCAGGAAATTAGAAAATTATAATTTTACATATTAAAGTCCTATGTTCGAGAGTCGTGGTCACCACCCTAGTTAATAACCAAACGGGGCAAGCTCCTCTGCTATTTTTATGTTGATGAAATTAAATTGAATTATTGAAATGTCTCACTAATAAGAGATGGCTCTGAAACCCATATGTCAAAAGCTGAATAAAGGAGCACTTTTGTTTGACTTTCGTAAGTGTAACATTGCAGACTGTAGTATTTCTTTGTTTTATTTTATGTTTTTAGTATTTACTAAGTTTTTATTAATAATTTTAGGTAGAGTATAGTTCAGTGTTTCTTGTTGTGTTAGTTTTTTAGCACATTAATTTTAATTTGTCAATTTGATTCATAATTTAGACACTAGTAGGGTTATCTTTCTAGTTAACTTTATTGTAAGTATAATTTGTGGAATCCAGCTGTTCGATTGTTCTTCCTAGTAGATTTACATTCAGGCAAAAAATAATACTTTCTTCTTTTTAACGTTTTTTGTTTTTTTTTTGAGAAAATTCCAGTTTTTACAATAACCTACAAATGTCATTACACATTCTAGGTATTTCATATGAAGTATACAACATAATTACAATTAATTTATACTTACAGAAGCAAGAAAGTATATGAAAGAAATTTAAGTTCAATTTTCGTCGATAATATTTAAAATAAATACACAAACAATATTGAAACAGTAGTGTCCTATGTAACAGCATACAAATTTCAGGAAAGTTTTCATTTGCCTTAGGTTCAAATATCGCCACTAGGTTCGCATTCTTATTGAATTATTCCAATAAAGAAAAAAATTAGATACCGCCAAGATATGAACCGGAATCTATGAACTTCGATCGTATGCTTCAACCAACTAAGCTATAGTCGCCATATAATTTACGAGTATATGATTTTATTCCAATTTTTCTCTCTATGTTATGTGTCATGGCAGTCTCGATCCCATGACTCTTATATACAGAAAGACTTGATTCGAGACTCATCTGACATTATTATTTAAGAAGAATATTTTCCAATTTAAATTTAAAGTTGTAGAAAGAGCGAAGTGACACCATGCCGTGTCGATCAACCGCTTTCTCCTTTCAGCACTTTTTCCCCACAGATCACCAAATTTTTTAACGTTTAACGTTTGGCACACGTGATAAACGTCAAATTGTAAAGCAATACCATGTTCGCTACATAACAAATTATTAAATTCTGTTTTATTCACTAGATGGAAACCGAAAAATTTTAATTGTGTAAGTCCCTATTGGATTCAGTTTTTAATTTTAAACAACTTTTATATTTTTTTACTATTGCATTTCCTATATTACAAAAAAGTATCACTGCCATCTTAGAGAAATGATCACAGTCACAGTTTATTTTAATGTTGATATTGTCCATATTTTTGTGATGAAAAGGTGATAACTAAGATCTGTCAGTGTTTGCTTCGACATCGTAAGTAAAATAGAATTTAAAGAGATAGACTGTTTGTATTGAACAGGGCCTTTATTGTTGTAGTGCGGCAAGCCTTGTCTTGTAAACGACCCTACTGATCATAAAAATGTTTTATAGAGCATAGGTAATAAAAACTTTAATCAAAAATTAAATTTTCCAATTATGCACTGTAAAAACATTTTGGAAATATTAGATTTTTTTTTGTTCTATCTCGATCTACATTATATATATATATATATATATATATATATATATATATACATCGTCAACGTTTCAAATATGAATGGCGAAATTTAAAATTTTTATGATTTTGAGGAATTTTAGCTATTTTTTTGGCCAAAGATTTAATATATATATACACAATGCTGAACTGATAAAAAAAATATTTTAGGCAAATTAATGTCATCATAGGCTTAAGAAACGCCTTTCAAATGACTTATTAAATATTTCATTTTAAACCATTAAATTTAACAAAGTTAAAATTATAAAATGTGCAATTATATTAATAATTAATTAAATTTGCATCATGTTTGCATTATTCGATGCTAAAAATGATAAAATTTTAGTCAAAATTGATAGAGATATGGAGTCCTGAATATTTTTATAGAGTCTATAAAAATAACACTTTCTAGATTTTTTACAAAAAATAAGTGAGAATAACAAAAAAAATAGCGATACAAGAAAAGACACATTGGTTGAACCCATGGATATGGTTTCAAATTTGCCTAAAATATATTTTTTATCAGGCCAGCATTGTGTATGTCTGCTATTATTACAACCATTTGAATATAGTTAATATGAATTTCAGAATGTAGTTTTCATGTTGTTAGTGATCCATCAATTTTTGGGGTAAAAACTGAAATATTAATCAAAATTCGTATATAAACGTTTTTGTTCTTTATATACTTCAAAATTCGTATTACTCAAATTGACGCTACGCCGTCAATTTTTATTCAAATAACTTGCATTTTAGTCTGTTTGAAAGCTTATTTTATTAGCTTTCCGGTAGTTATCTTGAAATATTTTTAGCTTGAACATATAAAAAGTTATACATAAAAGTATCAAAAAGGCATTTTCCCCATTTAAACTACATGTAAATTTTGATCCCTCTACAGGCACGTGTTAACGTCATTTTTCGGACCTGCGATGATGACTCAAATTTTTTTTTATTTTTTCTGAGTAGATTTAGAGGGGGAGAGCAGCAAATTTCCGACTTCGCCAAAATAACGGACACCCTAATATATATATATATATATATATATATATATATTTAAATGTTTGATTATTTATGTCTGCTTAATTGGTTTTTTGGCAAATACTTGTTTTTTAAACAAAAAAACGAAAGTTATTTATCCGTTTTTTAATTATGAGGCAACATAATGTTAAATCTACTTATTTTATAAATAGTTGACTATGGTTAAAGACCCTATTAAACTCGAAAACAATCAATAATTAACATATTCAACCTTGACACATCAAAAAGGAAATTTATTCATTTTATAAATCTTATGCAAGTTTTAACCATATAATAACATTTTATTTTCTCCTTAGATAACAAATTTTAGTTGACACTAATATATGGTGTTATCCTCGAAAATATCTCTAAACTGCGCGGCTGCACCTAAGTGTAAAGAGAGCTTTTGTCTACAGAGAATGACACCGGATATTTTGTGTGAGTTATTGACAAAATCGATGATGTTTACCTCATTTGATACTTGGAACTAGGCGTAGGTGTTTATTTATTTGTGTGTAATAAGCCACGAGAGCTTTTAGTGCATGCAACGAACTTGCTTTTTATTATACGTAATCGAACTTAATGAGTAAGGCAAGGCAATTTCTAGAACATTCTTCAAATTATATACTTGACATCTCCATTAATTTTATAAAAAAATGCATTTTATGCAGGTAAACAAGCATTATAGTTGTTTATACACAGTTTCTTATATAAGAAGCATGTCAAATTAATGCAAAATTACTTCTGCATTACTCACAATTAATTATCTATCAGATATTAAATTTAAGAAAACAAGATGACATCGTTAAATTAATATATTTTTTAAATATTTCTAGTCTAGTAAACATCTAAAAACGATGAAAAATACTTTATTAAAGTAAAATGCTGAATTTCTCGCCATTTTCGATATACAGGTTGGTTAAAAAATAGGGATAAATACAGAAAGGTAGAAACCGCTGTAAGCTGTATTAATAAATAAAATAAATATATCATTACGCTTTCTACCCATTATTGGGTGTGGTACTCTGCCGAAGCAGATTTCGGTAAGTGATATATTTTTGCGCGTGAAGTGCGGTTACCAGCCGTTAAACCACGGCCCCCAAAGATGTTAGTGAAGGGGGAGCCACAGGACTAGTATTAATGTGGTGAAAAGATTTGTCGGCAGTGGGAATCGAACCAGGATTCTCAAGATCTACAGGCAGACTCGATATCACTGTGCCACCGCCACCTACTCCGTTAAGCCCGTCTGACACGATCAATTTTTATGTACATTTTAATGTAAATTTTTTGTGTTCAATTTTTCATTTTCCATGTACATTTTCATTGAAGACAAAAATTCCTGTATGCAACGACGTCAATTTTCTGCTAGATGCGCATGCGTACTTCGTTCCATTTTGAAAATATGTTGGTATTGAATTAGGGTCTTTTTGTCAGAATCAAAATTATAATTTATATATGGCAGTTTACTGGCATACAAGCAAGGCTTATTTTTGTACTTTTCTATTAAAACGGACACTCGTTGCCGAGACTACGACATTTTGATTAAATAATGATACAAATAGAAAAAAATTACGTTCATGGTTTCAACAGATTCAACACAGTTTGACGTTTTAACAATACACTATGCCTTGTTCTGCGCTTACTTGCGCATTTAAGGTAGTACTAGTGTGGCGGTGGCGCCATCGGTTGTCGAGTGGCGAAACTGACGCTCAAAAAAATATAAAAATTTAATAAAATAAGTGTTTTATACCTATTATGATTTGAATATCATGAATTGTTTAAAGGTTGTTGTTCTAGTTAATCTTCAAATACCATACCACCGTGTGTCATTATAAATTGAGATTCTGAATTTTTCGTTAAAAACAAGGCTTTGCATGGCTATATATCCATTACTACACGATAAAGAACTTTCTCCTTCTGATACAATATACATGGATAGTTCTAGAACATCATACTAGTTTTTCAAATGAAACTGCAAAATTTTAGAGGTACACAAACCAAATATGTGCGATTCTGAGTGATGATCGCCATAAGCCCCATGTATAAGAACTCAAATTTACAAGCGAATATATTTGTTCACAGACGATGAATGTATTTCATATTTTAACAGGATGTGTATGACAACCCAATGTTTACGTGCGCGAAATTTCATTCAGATCTACCAATATTTTTTCACGCTAGTACTACCTTAATTGAAGGAAACATTGAAGAAGATAGGACCGGTTCTATGTTTTCATTGACATTAAAATTGCAGTCAACATTGAAGTGTCGAGCATGCATGATACGTTCAATTTTACGAAGTAAAAAATTGACATTGAAAATGTACATAAAAATTGATCGTGTCAGACGGGCTTTAATGACATAAGATAACTAAGTTAAGGAGGCTCCACCAGACAATCAAATTTAAAAATATTTTTCTGAAACCATCAAATAAATGCATACTTTCCTGACCAATTTTAGTATTGAAAGTAGATTTTTACCAAAACAATCAGGTCAAGTACATATCTAAGGTTACAACAACAAAAAAAAGCAGTCAGGTAAAGTACAAAACAGTTTGGTAAAGACTTTACCAGCCATATGGAAAATGAGATTATTTATCGAATAGATGATTAAAAATAATTGTTGATATCAATATTACATAAAAATTCCGCGAATAAGCAACACTTAGATTAATGTTTCATAACTCATAAGATTAGTTTCGAGCGGAAGCAGATTTTATCTACATCCTTTTTTTAATATTTCATCAATGAGAATGAAATAATATTTTAAATTCAAATATAAAATTATATAATAATAATTTATATTTTATTAAAACTTTAAGTCCGCTTTTTCCACATTACACCCCTGTATAAACTGATATTTACCCTTGATAGTGCTAAAAATACCCTTTGAGAACAAAAGTCTTACATGAGTCATGGATAAAAATGCTTACTCGTAAATTTTGACGTAAGTTGTTTATTTAAATACTGTCAATTGGTACGACCTCCCTCCACTTAAATAAAACCTATTATAGATATCTTTTAATGGTTAGTAGTAAAAGTTCGGTTTTAACTTAGTTTTAGCTAAAACCGAACAACAGAAATTTTGATGTGACAGTGTTTTAAATACAAATGTAATTATCTTTGATTACAAACATGGGCGTCCACAGACATTTTTCCAGGGGGGGGGGGGGGCGAGTCAGAAAAAAACTCTCAGATATACATAAATTTCTAAAATATTTTTTTTTACATAACATAAATACAAATACACATAACAAATGGATAAAAAACTATTTAAATTTGTGAAATAAATTACTAGTCTTTGTCGTCTGGGTTTGAATTGAAGAGGTAGGACAATTTTCGAATAACTATCCCATAAATTGAGAACATTTCTTCAATAAATTCCGATTTAGCAGTTTTACAGTTTTTATTTTCTAATATTTTTAGGGCATAAAATATGAAATTGATTTTGCATGCTTTGTATCGGCACAAATTAGATCTGAAAATGACTAAAATTGTCTCAAAACTATCGATAGCTATGAAATTGACACAAAATGACACAAATGTTTGTCGTTCAATCTGTCAAAACTGTCAGAATAAATTCCTTATTTATTATTTCATTTATTTTGACAAATAAAACGTATGTTTAATTTTGTTTCAATTTCATGCCTATCGATAGTTTTGAAGCAATTTTCGTCATTTTCAAATCTAATTTGTGTCGTTACAAAGTATGAAAAATTAATTTTGTTTATTGGTTCAGATGCACTTTTATTTCAAGCTTTTTTGCTTCAAATATTTAAGGAAGCAGGAAATTGAAAAATTATAGTTTTACATGTTAAAGTCCTATTTTCGAGAGTCTTGGTCACCACCCTAGTTAATATCCAGGGGTAGGGGGGCGCGCGCCCCCTTGCTTCCCCCTGCGGACGCCCATGGTTACAAACTGAATTAAAATCATTTGACATTAGCTGTCAGTTATGTGTATAAAATAAAACAATACAAAAAAAAGAATTAGTTAATTATAATGTGGTAAAAAATTGTAAAAATTTAAGGTACGAACAAATTAGGATCTGGAAAACCGTAAGGCCTACGAGGTTGAATAAATTAGCCTAAAGTTGATCCATTAGTAGAGTGGTTTGACCATATATTTGTTTTTAGGCCAAAATATAAATTTTGTGATTTTCTTCTTTTGCTTCTATCTATGTTATAAGACATATAAAAAGAAAAATACTAGGTAAGTTCAAACAATAAACAATAGACCCATCACCAGGTAAAGTGTACACCTCGTCTATTATAACTGCATTACGTACATTTAAATCTGCAAAATATATTAAAAATTTTAAATTAAAAATTAACACATATAACGACGTGTTTTCATTACGAAATAATAAAAAAATTATTCAGTTCATTTCGTACTGAATTATAAAATAAAATAAATAAATATATAATCACGCCTTCTATATGATATATTTTGCGCGTGAAGTGCGGTTACCAGCCGTAAAATCATGGCCCCCCAAAGATTTTAGTGGAAGGGGAGCCTCAGAGGTTGTTTTAATGTGGTGAAAATTGTTTGTCGGCTATGGGAATCGAATCCGGGTTGTCAAATTCATAGACCGACTTGATACCACTAAACCACCTATCCATTGTTATGTATTGTTCTTACCATTTAAATTTATTGGAAATCAAATTTGTCTATTTAGTTTTCTTTATCCTTTTTGAATTAAATATATAAAATAAACTTTAGATTTTGTACTAATTTAAAACTGTTGTGTGTCCAAACCCGAACATAGGCTTATAACGTGTAGTATCAGACACTCCCTTCCTTTCTTATCTTTTAATTAGTTTTCAGTTCTTACGTAGAATGTTTAACTGCAATTGTGTGGAATTCACTTTCAAAAACAAGCGCAGGGCGACACTCCCTTCCTGTCTTATCTTTTTGTTTCATTTTCAGTTACTGCATTGTATGGACTTTCCTTTCATTTACAAGTGCAGGCTATCGCTTTCATCTTTTCTAATCTTTATTGATTCGTTTTTAGTTTCATTACTAGATTCGTTGTTAGGAGTAAGCGTGAGCAATTTGAGATGTTTTATGCATATGTTATGTACGTCGAAGAAAGAAGATGATTGATAAGTGAATAGGAATGATTTGATAGTTGTGATTGAAGGTTGGTTGTGTGATAAATGATTTCGAGTTTAATAAATAAATGAGTTTATATTGAGTAATCTATGAATGTGGTTAAAGTGACGGTGGTGTGTTTGGATGTTAATGTTTGACGAGGACCGATTATTTGATAAATGTAATGAGTGAATATTTTATGAGTGATTTGATGGGATATAGCGTGAAGATATGTATGTATGCAGAGCTGAGCAGTAGCTAGCTACTTTTGTAGCTTAGCTACTAGCTTAGCTACATTTACCTTAGCTGTAGCTGTAGCTTAGCTAACTGTGAAAAAATATAGCTGTAGCTTGTAGCTAGCTACTTTTTTTTCTATTAACTTAAAAATAACAACTGAAGCTACTTTTTGTAGCTTAAAGCTACTTTTTGTAGCATAAAGCTACTTTTTAAGCAGAAGGTCAACAAAGTACGCATGCGTACAAGCTAAACCCACACAAAATAATTATTTGTTGCCGGTTCCAACTGGCTCTAATACGCAAAAATACAGAGTAGGTACCAGATGTTATTTGCTATTTTTGATATTTATGTACATAATAGTAAATTAACAGTCATTATAACAAAAGACTGATCATATGACAATGGCAAATTTAATTATTTCACAATAATTTAAAAAAGTAGCTTTCAAATTTAACAGCTACTTTAACGAAAGCTTTTAGCTGTAGCTTAGCTATTTTTTACAAAATATAGCTTATAGCTGCAGCTTAGCTACTTTTTTAAAGAATAGCTGTAGCTGTAGCTTAGCTACTTTTTTTAAGTAGCTTGCCCAGCTCTGTATGTATGTATGTATATCAGTTTTTTGTCGCGCATTGCTTCCCAATTAATGTTATAGGAAAATATTGCAAATAAAAGTTGTAGAGAATAAAATTACGGATTTTTTTATATAAAATACATTTCATTTCTGTATTTCATAAAGCGCAAAAATTAATGAAATATTTGTAATATTCGTAACAATAAAGGCTTCCATGAAAAAATTAAAACAATTATCTACTGTCAAAAATATTGACGGTAATATAATACACATACTAGGATAATTTTTCTATTACTTTCACCACTGTAAGTCCATTTTATTACCTGCAGCTTTTCTTCGTGTGAGAATTCGTTCATTTGGCAAAAGTGCCGTATCTCTGACCAATTTTAAAATATGTAATTTCAAGTTGGTAAAATTTTGTGAATTTCAAAACTCGCTACAAATTACTAAATAAATCAATACTACTAAATTGTTATTTGAAAAATATTTTCTAGCTTCAAATCTCAAGCAAGATGTAACCTACTATTATCAAGAACTAAAAAATAATTCTTTAAAAGCAAATCTTATATCAGTCTTTGCCATTTTGATACATTCATGATATTTATACTACTCCTTTGCGATGAGCTTCAAAAAAATAAAACGTAATAATGTATATATGTGGATTTGCCAACGTTTAATTGAAACTGAATTTATTGAACAAATATATCAAAAATGTCAACATGAAATATCTAACAGTTACTTTTACCAATTAGTTTTTATTTATAATTTTAATTTAAAATATTTGATTGTCAGTAAACTACTAAATAGTGGGCAAGTTTGAAAATTCATAATCAACACATAAACAATTATATACTTCGGTAAAAATTCAGAAAGCTAGTAAAAAGCAAGTGTGAAAATTGCCCCCTCCCCCCCTCACTGCCTCCTCTCTAATGGGTGCCCATTTGAATTATGAGTATTTGTAATTGTTCATTTTGCAAATAAAGTACGAACAAAACGCAATCTCCTGTCGATCAAATCGCCCGAAGAGTTACTTCTTTTCGGTTTATTTGTACTATATAATTTTTACAGTAAATACGACATTGTTATTCTGTTTGTTATGATAAAACTTGAAAATAATCTTTTTTCATTTATTATTTAGATATTTTTTTAAGCATGTCGTGTATTTCACAAATTTAAATAAACAATTAATGAAATGAGTAATAAAAAACCACATGCAAATTCTTCGGAACTACCAGTATGTTATTTGAACAAAACATCATAGTTAAAACTTACGTGATATAACACAATAACAATTTTTCTCAGAACAGCTAGAAAGGTAGATAAAATCAAGTTCACGCATTTTACTGGAATTTGTTGAATTAACACTTGACATTTCGTTATCAAATTTATTTTGTTGACTGTCATTCATTCGCTCGAACACTCCAGAACTAAGTTTTACTTGGTATAATTAGGTTTTAGATTTACTATCAGGTAAATATAATGATGTTATTCTAGAGAAATTAGCGGCGCCACATTTATTTTGAACTAAATTAAGGCAGATAAGTGTCTTGTCATTTATGGAATAAATAAGATTACGCTATATTCCATCAAATCTTTAAAAAAATTATAAAATATTTATTAGTATTGATAAAACAAATTTAAGTAACAGTTGAATAAATTCATTTGATTCTATTTGAATTTTAAAATAAGATGATAAATGAAATAATAAAATTATAATTAACTACTATTATACAAAAAGAACTAAATTCAATTAAGAAAAACCCACACTATTAAAAGAACTAATGAACTATGTATATACTTAAATGTGTATAAAAAGATAAACGATAAATTGAACTTATACTAAAACTACAATGCAGAATGATATTCTATATAAATTAAATTAAAGAAAAAAGAAACTACTTTTAAATACAAAATAAAAGAAAAAAACAAAGAAATACACGACACTAACAGCAAGGGTGAGCTTATGGAGATCATTTGAAAATATACATATCTTTATCTCAAGTTTGTCATATCGTGATCAACACCATCTCTTAATAGAAGAATATCTAAATAGATTCACTTGTCAACGGCCATGGCTGCACTCGTTGGAACTGATCTAAGCGATAACGCGAGTTAAGTAACATTGCGCGCGGGTAGTACTTGGATGGGTGACCGTCCAGAGAAAACCCGCGTTGCTGTTGACCATAATACCTAAAACGCAGATCAGGGCGGAATGGCGGCATATGACCTGAGTAGTTGGTCCGCCAAAGAAGCCACAAAAAAAAAATAGATTCACAATTTCCAATGCATTTCAATATTCACTTTAGGGCAATATTTATTTATTAGATTCATCCTGCAATCAATCTTTACCAAACACCCAATGGGGTCATTTCAAATAAAAATTTTTTGCATTAATACAATCTTTGGCGCTATTTTTGAATATTGCAAGAATGAAAATTTGAAAATGTAAAACATTTCATAATTAATAAACTTTACGAATAGCTCAATAATATGAAAAATTTGTAAAATATCACTTATACGTAATTTAGAGTAAAATATGAGCTTTTCACTTATAATATAACTAACGAATTCAATATTATCTATAATTTTTTTGAGCTCACGAGTGCTTTTGATGTTATGGAAATATGCACTCGTCTTCGACTCGTGCAGATCTCCTAAGAGCAACAAAAGCCCGAATGATCAGTAAGAAAAAAAATTCTGGGAATTTTCAATGTACATGTTTTATTCGGTAAGAATATTTATTGCCCCACGAAAACAAGCAAAACATTTTACAAAATTAATATTTTAAGATGCTTACAATAATATATTCATTTGATCATTATATGTCAGACAATCTAGTTGCTAGGTAACTAAAAAAAAAATATAGTTTTTGTACAGAAAATTATCGCGATAATTGTACTAATGTAAATTATCACTTATTAATTCACATATCTCCATCACAACGTGACCAAATGATGAAACACTATTGATTGTTTAAAGTTGTGGGGCAATATTCAATAAAATTGAGATAAAATAATCGGTGAAAAAAAAAATTGTACAAAATAAATGGTGACAGAGAAGAGATTTTAAAAGAGCATTTAAAGAAGATTAGAATTTTAAAGATAAAAGAGCATGCCTTTATATTTAAATTCTATTAACTTTTATGGTTTTTATTGGTCTTTGGTTTGGGTAGAAAAGAACATGTAAGTCCTTATATGCATAAATTGGAATGGTTAAACATGGATCAGACAAGAATGCTTCATTTTGCGTGTTCAGCTCATCGTATTCTGCGAAACAGATCTCCTCCTTATCTTTACGATAAATTATCTGTTCGCACTGACCATCATGGCCGTAATCTAAGAAACAATCTTAGATTTTACATCCCAAAGTTTCAATCTGCGCTCTTTAAACGTACTTTTAGCTATTTATTTCCTACTGTGCTCAATAACATTCCTGTTCCATTCATCTACCTCCAGTCTGCCGCATTCAGTAAAACTATTAGAAAATTATTGTTGGATAGTGTTACGTCACTCTTTTGATCTAGTATCTTATTTATGTATTGTGTATGCTATATTGCTTTGTTGATGAACTGGTTCTTGTTACTTTTAGTTAATATTTTCTATGTTTATTTTATGTTAAATGCTCTTGTAGTTTGTTGTGCCATACCTGTACATATTGCCTTTCGTTTAAATTGTTAAAAGGTTAATATGGAAGAACAGCTTAGGCTGAATATTTGCCAATAAATCAATATTTATTTATTTATTTATTGAATTAAGCAAATAGTTGTGAATGATAAAAATATTTTACGTATTTTATTGTATGGGGTAGATGGCTTAGTGGTATTGAGTCGAACTGTAAACTTGAGAACTCGAGTTCAATTCTTACAGTTGACAAACAATTTTCACCACATTAAAATTATCCCTATGGGGTAGCTAGCTCAGTGGTATCAAGTCGGCCTGTGGATCCTAAGAACCCGGTTCGACTCCCACAGGCGACAAACAATTTTCACCATTTCAAAACTACCCCTGTGGCTAAACTCTTTGGGGGCCGTGATTTGACGGCTGGTAACCGCATTTCTCGCGCATAAATATATCACTTACCGAGATCTGCTTCGGCAGAGTGCCACATCCAGTAATGGGTAAAAGGCGTGATGATATATTTAATTTTAACATTTTTTATAAACAAATGATTGACCCTTTTTTTGGTCGAAAATCGAGATTTAACTTCAAGTACTCGCCAATCACACAAAAATCAATATTTTTAAAATTCCGTACGTACTTCACTAGCTATAGTTACCGGCGCGCAACGTTACTTAACTCACGTTATAGCTTAGATCAGTACCAACGAGTGCAGCCATGGCCGTTGAAAAAAGGCGTAATTATTAATTTATTTATTTTGTAACCTGTTAACACATTAGCTATTATTAAAAAGCTTTTTGAAGTAAAGTACGAAAATTATTTTTTTAATATTATTACGAGTAAACCACGAAAAATCGCATTGTTAATGCAATTTTATATTGTCATTTATAGAATTATATAATAAAATATGACGTAAATCATGCTCTTATCCAGAGTTTCCCAACCTGTGAAGCGCCTCCCCTTAGAAGGCGCAGGATTATTCCAACGCAGGCGCGCTGCTTTACCAAAATATCACTTTTTAATTCAAACAAACAAAAATACTCAAATCGGTGTTACGTTGTATTTTATTTTTTGTATTTTAAGGTATGTGAAATTTAATAAAAATATGATTACACTATAATAAATAAATATTTTTTGATGTACAAGAATATATTGATACAAAATATGGTATATTGTTTTGCACACCATTAAATAAATTATAATATAAAAACAGTATTTGTATTTGGATGGGTGAGCGTCCAGAGAAATCCGCATTGCTGTAGACGTAATAAGAGCTAAAAACGCGGATCAGGGCGTAATGGCGGCATATGACCTTGGTAGTTGTTTCGCCAAAAAGCCACATAAAAAACAAAACAGTATTTATGAAATTAGATTGTCACGAAAATTGTGGAGGGAGGTGCAATAATTTTTTATGAAAAAGGTTGGGCAGAGGTACAAAGAGGTTGGAAACCTGTGTCCTAATCTATGCCCTAAATTCTGTAAGGGTGCAATCATTTAAAATTTTCATTATTTAAATGGTTCCAACCATTGATTCCATTTCATTAAAATGCGATTTTTTTCGTTTGATTAAAATTAAGTTCAGAATTGCGTGACTTCTTAAATCAATCATTTGTCTGTCCGCGTGATTTCATATTTTGAGAGTTCTAACAAAGGATTTTCATTTAATACTAGGAACACTTCTAATATATCTACTTCATTAATTCATTAGTTTTTAATTATTATTTAGAGAATACTTATTGATATGATTCAGAAAACCTGTGATAAGTCATTTGATAATAAAATTTAACAATAAATAATTGCGTATGATTCTTGGCACGAAAATGTGTTATTTTTGTTTTAATGACGTCAGATTAGTCATACCAAAATAAAATTTTAACTGGAACTGTGCAATCCTTTCATTTTGTTCTAGTATCTTAATTAAATTTTATATATTTTTGAGAAAAGTGACACTAAAATGCAGTACAAATTTTTAAATAAAAAAATCTACTTTTCATGCTGCGTTTATAAAAATGGATTTTTGGATGATACACTTTAAATTAATACAATCTAATTTATTGTAATTTTATTAAAGGATGGTAGCTGTATTCAGAATTTTATATTAGAGAAAGTGGTTTTTAATATTTTAACCAGGAGCGAGCGTGATCGTTTGTCAATAGTCATGCGTAATTGTACGTAATAGTTATTTTTATAACAAGTGCCGAAAAAGGTTTGTTACGCGCAAGTGCAGAATTTAAATCTGCACGAGCACTTAACCTTTTTCGGCATGTGTTATAAACAATATTTTTCCTAGAACTGTGCGATTTAGAAAATCACTAAAATATTATCAAAATTTATAAAATTATACTAGAACGATGTTTTACGGCGTTGCTATGTTTTGTTTGTTGATTGTTTGCACATTGTTCTACGTTATTTAAAAATATTTCACTAATTTCAAGATAATTTCTTTTATCGTCTAGACTGGAATACTACAGTGAGTGATTCTTCTTTATCATAAACACCTCCAAAGATAATTGAAGCCCCAGATCATGCTATGTTAGATCTATTTTCGACAATGACAATCAACCTACTGCTGGTACTTCTAAAGCCTCCGAAATTGTTGTTAATAATATTACTGTTAATAATATGAACAGGTACGGAAGAAATCAATGTTTCTTTAGACAGTACAAAAGTTTCCATTTCAAATTATGTCAATATAAGCAACTGTAACAACGTGTTATTAATATACACAAACAAGAAATATTATGTATTTCACTTACTCTTAAAATAAAACCATTTATCGATATATTTTACTTTGTTCGGTACTTTTTATTAATTGTAAACAGATTAGATATACTGCAATTTAAGGTTATGTTTATAAACGTCAAAATATACTATAGCATATTTACTAGCGCTGTCTCACCGCATCTTCTTCCATAAGCGTTTGTGACCAAAACATGAATTCCGCGCTCGGCGCGAAATTTAAATCGCTCTCAATACAACTTGTTTTTGACAGTTGCGTAAAACACAAATTAATTTCCGCACTAGTTCGTTTACAGTAACGCACTTGGTCTGCATTTGTCTCTTTTCCATCCGTAACCAAAGCAATAATAGTTACGTAATAACAAAGAAATCGCACAGTTGTAGGAAAACGTATTTTATTTGGATGAGAGTAATGTTTTACAGGCAGATTCACAAAACGGATTAGCGCTAACACCGTTTTTAATATTAGCTGTAACTCTGTTTCGAATTAAAACAAATTAACGAAATAAACTAAATTTGATGCTACTTAACTCTCTTTATTACTCAAGTTAAAATAAGGTTATTTCATGCATTGAAAAGAGAGTTAAAAACGAAATAAAAAATGGTGTTAGCGCTAACCCGCTTTATGAATCTGCCTGTTAAAGATTATAAATATGTCGGTTTTCATAATTTTATTTCCAATAAATATTTGATATGAATAAGTTTGCTTATGTAAAATTTCAGAACTTACTACTACACCGGAATTAAAATAGACATTCAAAATAAATTTATGTTTAAAAAATAATCTGAATGGGCACTAGTACAGATAATTATGTAATTAATTTCAATTTTCTTTTCGTTCAGTAGAATGAAATTAATAGTGATATTTTTACATTTTTAAATTGTGTCACGACTGCCACTTCGGTTTTTAGTACAAATCTCCGAGGTTCAGTTTTGTAAGAATCTTCAGGTTCAATAATAATTTTTATCAATTTTGCGTCTATAATAAAGTTATTACAGCACCCATAAAGGTGTGTTAATAGCTCATTCGAATATTGTAATGGCGCAGCACAATTTATATTTTTAAGGCTGGTAATGCTGTTGAAATATCATATAAAAAAAGATGGAACTCGCTAGGAAGTAAAATCTTTCAGGTATTTCAAGTGGGGTACAAGAAAGATCATCTAAACTTATTTTTACTGTAAGTTGACAATTTTATAATCAAACAGTTGAATTGTAAAACATCACAGCAATGTCACCAACTAACACAAAATTCCCTAATTTGTGAAACTACGATGTTTTGATTTAAAAAGTATTAAAGCTGTAAAATAGAAAAAAAATAGTTTATTCAACTCGACAATTATTGTTCATTATTTTGCTCGAAGGGTTGGGCCATTCCGCTGCGCTTCGTGACCCAAACTCCCTTCTCAGAAAATAAATTGATAATTTTAAAACTTGTTCTTTAATATACTATTAGAAAATTTTATTTTCGTAATTCTCAAAACTCTAATAAATAATAAATTCAAAGTTTAAATCTATTTAAACGCTAGTTTTTTTCAAATATCTCCCAATATGTTTCTGAAAAATGTTGTGATTCGCGTTTATATCATGAAAGAAACAGCAACTCTGTATTTTTTAGGATTATTATTTATTTTTAAAAATAAATAAATATATCATCACGCCTTCTATCCATTACTGGGTGTGGCACTCTGCTAAAGCAGATCTCGGTAAGTGATATATTTTGCGCGTGAAGTGCGGTTACCAGTCGTCAAATCACGGCCCCCAAACATGTTAGTGGTGGAGGAGCCACAGGGATAGCTTTTTTCAAATTATGAAAATTTGTCGCCTGTGGGAATCGAACCAGGGACCTCAGGATCCACAGGCCGACTTCATACCACTGTGCTAGCCATCCCATATTATATTATATTTTTATTATAAATAATTTATTATTGTTTATTGTTTCTATTTGTTCAGATTTTTAAAATACATATTTTTGTTTTAGATAATAGTAACAGTTTTTTTTTTAACAAAATGTACATATCCTATTTTATTATCAAAATCTTCGGTAATTCACCAAGAGGTGGCAACCGCGAATGTAACCAGCCGTACATGACTGGCCGTGAATAAGAAATATTAGTCGTGAGCGTCTTGCATTTTTTTTGGTAAACCGTGCGTGAATGTGCATGATGAAAAAATTGTGAACGGGTGTGATCAACAGTATAAATTTACTCACACGCCCAACTCTATTGTATTTGTCTATTATCGCAGTTTACAACAAACATAATTTGCGACTCTTGTACTTGACCATATGAGAAGTCACTAAAAAAATCAGATCAAATTTAGTTTATAAAAACATCGGGCGTTGTGAGCAACTATTAATAGTTACATGTAATTTCTTACACAACAAATAATGTTGGTATATCTGGATGATGAAAAAATAACTCCAGATGCAACCTCATTTAGTAATGTTTTTATTTATTTAATACTATAGTCTGTTTTTTAACCAGGAGGAGTAATTTAGATTTTAACCGCTAAAACTGACGCTTCTGATTGGCTAGTGCTTCGTCCAGTTTACACTGTACATAGATTTTACATTTGAATGATTAGAGCTGTCATAAGTTTTGAGGTTATCTGTTTTCTTGTTGGTTTTTTGCATTTCTGTGACATTAACATAAATCAGTTCTTGTAAGAACTAATAATATACGGAGTGACAAGTTAGAGTTTATAATGTCATTTACATTTGAAAATAAATTCCATGAGACTTAATCAGTGTAGATGTGTAAAAAATTTTTGTATTTCGCGCCAACAAAAATGTAGTAACTATCTTTGGTAACTTTCTATAGTGTAAATCTGACTTGTGCATTTACTCTTCCTGGTTAAAAAACAGAGTATAGATTAAAAATAACATTAAAAGTTTTTACTTACCCAATCCGAATTCTTAGCATTCAGTAAATCCTCTTGAACTTCAGATTTGATAGTAGAAATCTTCTGAAGTATTAATAAAAACAAATCTTAAACTCTGACAGTCTAACACGCAGCGAATGAATGTAGCAAAGTTTCATTGTATTTATAACCAACTTTTGATTCACAACAACCAGACAAACAAATTATAGCTATAACAAAAAGTTGATAGAGGGTGTATTATCGCAAAATGTCTAGGAATGTGTTGTGCATGCTGTGAACCGTGGACTGAAGTTTGTTCAACTGTTAATTATGAAACAATTATACTACAAACATTAATACGCATTACTCTTATCAAAAATTAATGGTGTTTACCATTTAATTTGGTGCAGGTGTGAAATTTTAAAGTGTCGTATAAAATAGTACAAATACAGGTGTCCCAATCAATAAAAGAAACATCTGTTGTGCAATGCACACACCGTATATCCCAAGTAAATAGACAAAACGACCAAGACGTTTAAAAGAGTAAATCAATTTTTCTACTACCAATGTCAAAAACATTCATTTTTAAATACTTTCTAGTGTAGAAAGGTCGTTATTTTTTCACCTTGCTATTAATAATGTGCAAAAATAGCTATTTACATAACAAGTGCGCGAAGACATACTTTTTACATGAGCGCAATTTTAAAAGCATGAGCATCTTCGTGTATGTACAATGGTTTTTTAAACGAGCAAAAAATATATAATCGACAATGAGAAAATTTATTAAATTTAAAGCGTGAATTTATATTAAAAGTTTAGTATGCCATGAATTGACATTTGTTATTGGAAAACAAATTGTTTATTATTTCTCGTAAATCTTGTTAAAATATGTCTGATTGATAGATGTCTCTATTTTTAAAAATTCCTTAAAATTTGTATGTATATATATAAGTACAATTAGCGTTTTAATAGTAAAAATTTCGAACCATAAAAATGGGTGTTTTTTTTCAATGACTTTGAAGCACTAGTGCGCAAATAGTGCTAGAATCACCTTCTGTAACGAGTGTTTTATAGTATTTTCTCTGTTTCGGCTTTTCTTTGCATAATTTCTTTATAAAACCAGTTGACATTTGCTTCTAAGGGTAATTTTTGGTAGAATAGTTGGTGACATTGATTTGCAATTGGTTTTGTCTGTTGTCTAGATATTCATATTGTAACGTTTTTCGCCTTTCTGGAAGTGTGTAGAATGTTTATGGCACAAAAATTACTCACAACTATTTATGTTAAACGAAAATAAAAGTATTTATTTAATAAATGAATATAACAATAACAGAAATTTATTTAAAACTAATTAACACTATAATAAATATTTAAACACTAATATTATTTATATAACGGTCACTAACACTACTATTTATATTACGTACACTTGAGCTGTTATTTATTTCACCACATTTATATTACACGTTCGAAGTCAACTGTCAACTGAACTCAGCCACTCGGCCTCGGCTTATATATTCCCGTCCGTAGAACAGGTCTCGAATATTCCAGGACGTTCTAGAATATCCCGTCAAACCACACGCTCAGACATGCGAGCGAGCTCTATGCATTTATGATGTCACGCTGCTACACAATTGTTCTCGAGAAGGTTTCTGGAATGTTCTCGACTTGTCTGGCTTTAAATTCGTTACAATATAAATTGTGTTTCTTTATTTTGCCAGTTGCCTAGATATTTGTGTATTTAATGCAGTTATACCAATCTATGATAACAATATGTCACTAAAAATCATTTAAGAATGAAGCTCATTCTAGCATCAATATGCGTGCGAGAATATGTTATTCTAATGCCGAAACAGAAATCAAATTTTACTTCAGTTTCCAGGGTAATGTAAACCTTATTTTGAATGATGCGAATACAAAAATGTAATTAAATAGTTGCTACGAAATAAACTTACTTACTAGACGTGTATTCCATTTGCCATTTTGATCAGATCTAACTTACACTTACTGAACCAAATCACTTATTTATTTTACTAATGCCCACCACCAATTCTTTTTAAATTACATTTTTCATTTGCGAATTTAAGTTTTGTTCTTTTCTTCTAATTTTTGCATTTCTCCCTTAACAGTAACGAATTTCTACAAATTTTGTTGCTAATATTGTTAAATAACGTCGAAATTTCCTCCCAACACTTTTCTTTTTCTTTCCAAAATATTTTGTCTTTTTTTTTACATTTCATAATATGCTTTTTGTTTTTTACTAAATCCGCAAATAGTTTTGTAAAAAAATTCGCTGTCCTTTTAGTTTCCATCAGGAACGATGATAATGACATACCTATTTTGATAGAATTTTTCTTATTTTGACATAAATACAATTTCGGTAATTTAGGATATCGTTGATATTTTCTCAGAATCCCAAATTACACAATACTACTAAATTAATTTGACATTTAGTTAAAGTTCAGCAGAACCAGTTCAATTTGACAGGTTATAAACAAAAAAAAGTTCAGGTTCAAGTTCAAGGTTCAGCTGAACTTAAGTTTAAACCATCACTAAAAAACCGGGCATAATTTACTTTTCTTACTTTATTTCTAATACTAGATTTACTCATTATAATTTACCTTAAAGTTATACACCTCAATAAGTTCGTCAATATGCTTAGTTGAGTTCAGTTAGTCATGTTGTCTTATTTTTCTGAACTGATTTAAATGAACCAAATGAGAAATAAAATACCTTTAACCTTTTAAATAAATATTGTTGACGTTTGAAGGGTCATTAGTTAGATTCGTCGATCATACAATATTCGATAAAGTATAAACCAGCTAGTAGAGGGGCACATCAGATTTTTGCCCCTTCATAAAAATTTGTCTTTGTTCATAGAATAAAGTAATCTCGTTTGTAAATAATTTATAATTGTATGTACCATTGTGTTTAAACGGTACAATTGAAAAGAGAAGAGAAGGTTATTGCCAGGAAAATAAGTAAATGAATATTGACACTATTCGTACCATTGTATATTCAGAATATGGTGTATATAATATATTTTTCCTACAACTGTGCGATTTCTTTGTTATTACGTAACTATAATTGCCTTGGTTACGTATGGAAAGTAGATGAATGCAGACCAAGTGCGTTTCCGAAAGCAAAGAAACATTAGTGCGGAAAGTGCTTCATTACGTAACTGTCAAAAGAATATTGTTTTGACAGCGATTTAAATTTCGCGCCGAGCGCGGAATTCATATTTTGACCAGAGACGCTTATGGAAGAAGAAGATACGGATAGTATATTTTGACGTTTATAAACGTAACCTTAATTTGCAGTATGGCAATCTGTAGACAATTAATAAAAAGAACCGAACAAAGTAAAATATATCGATAAATGGTTTTATTTAAAGAGTAAGTGAAATACTTCATATTTATTGTTTGTGTATATTATTAATACAGTTGTTACAGTTGCTTATATTGACATAATGTAAAGTGAAAACTTTTTGTGTCTAAAGAAACATTGATTTCTTCCGTACCTGTTTATATTATACCAGTAATATTATTGGTAACAATTTCGGAAGCTTCAGAAGTACCAGCAGCAGGTTGATTGTCATTGTCGAAAATAGATCCAACATAGTATGATCCGGAGCTTCAATTATCTTTGGAGGTGTTAATGATAAGGAAGAATCACTCACTGTACCATTCCAATCAAGATGATTTTGAAGAAATTATTTTGACGTTAGTGAAATATTTTTAAATAACGTAGAACAATGTGCAAGCAATCAACAAACAAACCATAGCAACGCCGTAAAACATCGTTCTCATGTAATATCATTAAAATTTTATAAATTTTATAAATTTTAATAATATTTTAGTGATTTACTAAATCGCACAGTTGTAGGAAAAATGTTGTTATAACACGTGCCGAAAAAGGTTACATGCTCGTGCAGATTTCCGCACTCGGCAAGCCTCGTGCGTTAAATTCTGCACTTGCACGTAACGAGCCTTTTTCGGCACTTGTTATAAAAATAACTATTATGACATATATAAAATGAATTGTTGAGCGCGCGAAACTTGCCTGAGTAGAGGGGGTACGCTGTCGCCGATAGAGGGATCACTTATGGAATACTAGACACTGCACTACACTACGAAGATGAAGTGTTATAAGCGGGAATTTTTCGCCTTTAATACAAAATCAACTAATTCTTGACGCCCTATAGAAATGACCAGCTGTTAGGCATACGCAAACTTAAGTATATATTTCAGTAGTTTCTTAACTTAGTTATTTTTAACCCAGAAAAATTTTCATGATTAGTTTTTTAATTTTAATTTTTTTTTGTGTCGGGGTCCTAAGCTATAGCTTAGTCAGCTTATGCTATAATCCAGCACTGGTCACTATGCTTAGTTCAGATCTGTTAGTCATGTTGTCTAATTTATTTGAACTGATTTAAATGAACCAAATGGCAAATGGAATACACCTTTAACCTAGCAAATAAATATTTTTGCCGTTTGAAATGTCATTAGTTGGATTCTTTAATCATATAATACTAGATAAAGTATATGCCAGCTAGTAGATGCAATGTTTGAAACGAACACAGTGAACTGGGAGGGAGGATGATGCCCACGTGATGCCCCTGTAATGGAGTTTTGCTTGTTGCATTCTTTTTGTGTATTAGCGTTCTTTTGACTTTTGTTTTGCTTTTACGGTTATGCTCTTGTTTAAATTTATATTTTTAATAGCGTATAAAGCTACATTCACAAATCGAAATTAGTTTTCGTTTTATGCTTTATGTTTTAGTGTGTTTTTAGGTGCCATTCACAAATAGTTTTGTTTTTGTCGATTTTAGTTAGTAGTGACATCTATCATAAATTTTAGAAGATGGGCTATACTCAGAAGATCGGTAATACAGTAAATGCAACTGTCAGATGTGCAAAGTTACATATGCTGTCATATGTTGTTTACTTTCGTATTTTTTGGAAGAGTAAAGTAAATATTATCATAATAAGAAAGTAGGTATTAAAATCTTGTTTTTATTTTCATTCATTTTGACACTCGAATAAAAACAAACTTAGGTTATCGTCAATGTGACGGATGATAGAAAGAGACAAGTATATATCACTATATCATTCTACGCTTCGTCCTATTGGTCTATTCCTAAGTATAAAACGTAAAACTAAAACATAAGTTTGGAGTTTGCAAACTTTTGTGTTAAAACTAAAACTAAATACTGATTTGTGTATGGCTGCATAAGGTAACATGACTACAAGGTTATTAAAACATAAATGGAAAACATAAAACAAAAACTAATTTCGATTTGTGAATGTAGCTTAACTCTTTTTCTTGCATTTAGACAATTGTGTGTGTATAGTGATTGTTCGTTTGTGCTTTATTTTTGTGTTTTGATCAGTCTTTGTATTTAGTGGATTTCTGATTTTATTACTTGTCGTGCACATCATTTTTTATATTGTTTTTGTAGATATTTTATTTATTAATTTTCGTGACAGCGGCAGCATTTTATTGCTATTTCATGTATTTGGATTTAGAATCCTGCCTACGTTTATTCCATACCGTTAAAAAATTGTCTGACAGTAAATAAAGAATTAAAAGTAAAGTCACAAAAACAATAATTTTTCAAAATCAGTGAAATTATATCTTACAATATTCCAATAGTTCAGCGGTCTAATATATGTTTGTTATTATTTGTTCTACTCTTATAGTTTATAATTATTTCTAAGAATTATTATTTTAATTGACATTTACACTTAACAAGTTTTTTGGCAGTAAAGGAATAATTAGAAACTGTTATGTAACTATTTATTTAAAATATAGTATGAAATTACACGTATTTATTTTGTTATTATTACCTACTTTATATTATAATAGCTTGGAAACAGTCACATTTTCTTTTTTATTGATGTTTTATGCTTCAATATAACTATAAGTGACAAGTAAGCAACTTGTAATGCTCTATTATGGTGGCATGGTTCTTCTCCCTCCATTTGTGACCTTGGCATTACTTTTAACACTATTAAAAAAAAATTGATGCACACCTACTCTTTTAATAACATTTTTCTTTATAGTTAAGGAGTTAGGGTGCAAAATGATGTCTCAATTATTCCAGTGACAGAAATGGATTTTTTAATAGATTATGTCATGATAAACATGAAAAAAATAAAATTAGATTTGGGAACGGGTGGAAACTATAGATGGCGCTGATGTGAATGCGCAGATTTTAAAGGTGGTTAATCTCTTCACCAGTCCACTTTCAGAGTTTCTGTCACCAATGAGCAACCAGCAACAATTTCTGTCAATAATTTTTTTGTCATGTATTCGTCTTGAACAAGTAGTAATATGTCACGTCACCATAAAAATTGCTAACTTTGACCGGTTTTGTCGTACATGCGTCATCAGCCAAAACTTCTATCATTTTTATTACTTAATTATACCAAAGTCTATAATTTAAACTGAAAATTAGCCTGTAAAAATATTTCAACAACTACCCTTGAAATCGGTGCATTCACATCGGCGCCATCTATAGTTGCCACCCGTTCCAAAAACTAATTTTCTTTTTTTCATGTTTATCATGCCATAATCTATTAAAAAATCCATTTCTGTCTCTGGAAAAAATGAGACATCATTTTGCACCCTAGCTCTCTAACTATAATCTTACAGTCATCATAAATCCACTTATTCCGGACACAAGCCTGCCTTACATATAACTAAATTAATATATTTTTCTACGATTTTAACCGAAATTTTATATTACTCAAAGTAAATGAATTATAATGAAGTAACTTTTTACCTCGATACTTCCCAGCTCCACTTTTCCCTGATCGGGTCTGAAAATAGATTTTTATGACATTAAATTCGTGATAAAAGTAATATATTTTCACACGCCAAGATTGACGAAACTAAATTGAGTTGTTTATCCTGTTGCTAATAATGACGGTAGAAAAAGATACATTTTAATCCTGTTGCCGACGGAAGAAAAAATTAAATAAACTTCAACCGTATTTATTTATTTTTTAAATATTATTTTATACATTTTGTGAGAGAAGTGTTTTTTCCCTCGGCGTATTGTAGCCTTTGATTTACCATTTTCTTTTTTAATTTATTATTGAAAAACGATCATATATGTCCGACTAGATCAGCCATAGGTAGTAGGTTATATAGAATTATGAAATAAACGCTATAAAAATGATTCATTACTGCAAAATAGATTATATATGAAATTATCAGTAAGTTATATCTCTCAAGTATTGATATAATCTACACTCTTCAGACGCTGATTTTTATTTATCAATTAATCATAGTAGTTTTGTCCAGTTTGTCATAATATATCAATATTATTTTAATACATACTTAACGATAAAAATTACTGTCATATTAATGGTTGTATATAAATATATTTCCGTTTGACACATTGTAATACGTTATTTGGTGATAAAACTACTAAATATTGATATTGTAGTTGTGTCAAATAAATAGAGAATCTGTTTGATCCGATAAAATTTGAACTTTGCTCTTTTTTGTTTATTTTTTAAAATTTAAGATATCACACAGAAAGTAATCATGGAAGATAAACAGTAAAGGCTACATGTTACACCATGTTTTGATATTGATATGTTGACTCAGTCCATCTGTGTAAATATTGTCTCAAAAATCCTCTATCTTGTAAAAAATAAAAACAAAAACTATTGAGTCAAAGTAATGAAAACTGTCGATTGTTTTATTGGGTTATCTAAATTAAAACTTTGGTGAATCTTAAACCTTAAAATAATAACATTATCATAAAACTATACAAGAAAAAATTATCCTTATATCAAAAATCTATTGCAATTGCACAATTCGACTCTTCGTAGGCGAACATGCAATTTAGATTTTTTGACTTTTGTTTCAATTAAATTCAAATAATATTTTTTAATTTTTTCATGTCTGCCCCGAATCATATCGACAATTTATTACTTTATGTGTCGCAATCCCAATATAAAACAATCTATCCTCTTCTGATAATTGTCTATAAATGATATAATTTTTCTGTGATTAATGCTGCTCCTTCTGCACTTCCTGTTCATATATTCGTCAGGATAAATAACAAACGAAGTACAGGGAATATGTACATCAGTTTTATTAAGATAAAGATTTACAATGATAATTAATTTCAACTTCTCTCGTCGATCGTCGGATACACACTATCTTAAAAACTATTCACAAAGTCACATGCACCCTAAAACCAATCACACACGTCTCTTCATCCCTCACCTATTCCAACATGTTTCCACATTCGGCGTCACTCAGACGGACTCAGGCACACTTGACTTAATTCATTGGTTTAGAAACACAAACACAACCCCAAACATATCATTCTCACGGTACTTAATATTTTCTAAACCAAGGGCTACAAAATAGCTAACACTAGACGAAACATACATAATTTTAAAAATAATATCCTAGCAATTAATAACGATACTTAACTTTAAACACAACACTGTCACTAGTTTCACATTTTGTTTATAATACATTATTTACATGTGACAACCTGAAATATTACCACATATGTTTTGATATGTACCAACTTTGTATTGTCGACCTGAAGATGGCCATAACATAACCTTGATCGAAATGTTATCCATTCTTCATTAAAGAATGTTCACAGCTTAAGCCTTATTGCATTACATAATTACTTCTATAGAAAAACAGATTTGTTAAAAAAATTAACCTGAAATTACAACAGATATTCAAATCGATCACTGCTTTGATGCAGACATGACCTCGCACGACGGTCTAATGATCTTTCTGTGTCAATTCTGTCAAAATTATGACAAACTTTGACACTTTGGACGCTACTGCTTAGAAAAGTCACAATTGACATTAGGTGTATTCCATTTATCATTTGGATCAGATCTAACTAACATTTACTGAACCAAATCACTTATTTATTTCGCTGGATTACTTCATTGACTTAAGTTCCAATACTAGGATTTCTAATTTTAATTTATTTTGAAGTAATATACCCCAAGAAATGCATCAGTTTGCTTAACTCAGTTCATTTCGTCATGTCTAATTTATCTGCACTGACTTAAATGAACCAAGTGTAAAATGGAATACAGCTAAAGACAATTACACTAAAAATATAGCATTCACTGCTTGATGTAAACGCTAGGTTTGTATAGATCAGCTGATGATAACGCCGTTTCTCGATTTTATATATCTTCATTTGTTGATTAGCTACGCGATTTTTAGTGAAGTGCGATTGTTTCGTCGGATTTCGGAATGAATGACCTGAAGGATTTGCTGTGAAATTTTGTGTTAAACTTGCAAAATCTGTGACAGAAATATTTGCTATGCTCAACACGGTTTACGGTGATGTTGCTATGAAGCGTACTGCATGTTTCAAGTGGCATGAACGTTTAAAGGGTGGTCGACAGTAGATTGAAGATGATTAGCGTCCTGGACGTTCTTCCACGTCAACCGACGACCCACCCGTCGACAATTCAACACCACAGTGAACTAGACTTACTATATTGAAGTTCTGAAACGTCTGAGGGACGCCATCCGTCGCAAAAGGCCAGAAATGTGGAGGAGTGGCGACTGGTTTTTCCATCGCGACAACGCATCAGCCCATTTAGCCCTCAGAACTCGTGAGGTTTTGGCCTAACATTCGATTACTGTTCTTCCCCACCCCCTACTCACCTGACGTTGCTCCTTGTGACTTTTTGTTGTACCCCAAACTCAAGAGACCCTTGAAAGGAAGAAGATTTGAGGCGATTCCCGAGATTAAGGCAAATGTAACGAAGGAGCTGAAGGACATTGCGAAAGAAGCGCACCAGGACTGTTTCAACAAGTGGAAACACCGTTGGGCTAAGTGTGTGCATTGGGGAGATGAGTAATTAGAAGGGGACGCAGATATGTAACTACTATATAAAGTAAATTTTGTTTTATGACGTCAGTTCACGTATTTTTTTAACATACCTCGTATTTAAGCTTTGCGAGATATCCGCGAGGACGAAACGATCGTTACATTTTAATTAATAAATAAAAATTGTAAAACAACTAAGTGTGAATTATATAAATCTTTCAAAGATTAAAATAATAGTTTCCATTTTCTTTTGACTGTATGGCGCCTGTCATAAGTATATTCATTTCTATTTATTTGGAAATATATTATTCAAATCATTATTTATATTAAAAATACTGATTCCGTATTCCTTTTTTTTCTATTTTCATAGTTCCTAAGAATTATTTATAAATGGTTATGATTATGAGTTATTTGTTACACTCCATTCCCTGTATGAAAACGATTACGTCATATGTGGACGAGGTTATCATAGATACGATGAAATATAGCTATCTTCTTTTATTAATATTATTCGTACCTATGCGAATGACATTAACGTGTCTTAATAAGTAGACACAAGTTTCATGTTTTTTCACATTCTATCACATTTATTATTTTAATGAAAACGTATGACAGTTCTTACTAATACGAGAATTTATATTTACTTTGTTCACAAAATAAAAATAGAGATCTATTGGAATGATTTTGTTATTTTCTCGCCTGTCATTTCTAAGTTTGTGACATTTTTGATACTTAAATACAGATTGAGAAATAAAAAATGGCTATAAAAATTTTGAGTAATCAAATGCAGAAATGCGTTTGTCATCTTCACGATTATTTTCCGCTGGAGTTAGAGGATCGAGGATCTTTAATTAATTTAATTGTACTACAAGAGGTAATGTGTATTGTATTTTGTATTTTTATATATTATTTATATATATATAATAATAATAATACATTAAAAATATTCATTCCTTTGAGTTTTATTTTATAAAATTACATATTTCAATAAGGTAGGTAAAATTTTTCGTGCGTTAAAATAAATTTATATTTCGTTTTTATTTAATATATGCAGAATTTGGTTTCATTTATAAACTAATTAAATTTTATAAAGTAATAAATATTTTAATCTAACATTTAAATTTTAGGTTATGTTTTAAAAATGTCATTCCAATACCAATGTAAACGTTTTAAGTACAAAATCTTGAATCACATGGATACCGAATGTGACGTAATAGTTTTCATACAGAGAATGAAGTGTAGTATATGTAAGATAAATAATATAAACGCTCGACATCTTGTTTTTTTAATGTCATTATATTTAGAAAAACATTTATTTTGTTAATCAATAAAAAGATGCTATTTTTATGTTGGGTACAACGAGAGTGCCTGATTCCCAAGATGTTTCGTTCGCAACGATTATCTTATTTCTACGTCATAGATAACATTCTGCAAACTAACACTGGTATGCATAGTCGTTCGCCCAGCGACGCGCTGAGGAAGCGCCCATAAGCGATACACTTGGCGAAACGCTGGCGAACCGCTGGCGAACGACTATGATTACTAGTGTAAGAGTTTTATGAATGGTGAAATATTTGTTTATTTTTTATAACGTTGTAAAATAGAGACTGGTTACTCTAGTACTTGTATATATTTTTGTTTTGATTTTGATTATATCATTGATTCAATAATAGTTTTATAAGTGTGCGTATGATAAATAAAAATGTTTATATTTAGATAATTGTTTATTTTTGCTATTATCATTTATTGTGATTCACATTTGTAACATGTAGTATAAAATTATATAAAAATATCAACGCCAAATTTACTGTTGTTATGAGACTTTTATTTGCCTTAGACATTAATAGCTGTCTGGACAAGACTAAAACAATTTAAGATAAGAAAGTATAATCATACAAAAATATAAAGTTCAATTCTAAATATAATTTATATAACTTTACTTTTTTTAATGAAGTGGCTACAATTCCAAACGCGGGATCGTTTAAAATAAAATTCCGACAACGCAGGTGTCTCCGGCAGGGTTTTATAGAAACGTTCAGGACTTGTACAAGATAATAGAAAACCCATACGCTTGTTGAAAAATTCAAACTCAGATCCATCATTTGGTCCGTAATTCTTTTTTCGTTAAAAATTTAAATAATATTTAAGACGCAGATATTACATTTACTAAATTCTACATTTTATTTCAAACATTTTTAACTAAATTCAATATTAAAAATCCCTTAGACATAAAATATGTTGCTAGCCTTTTGTTTTATAAAAAAAAACCTAATTTGATGCATATGATCTTGTGGGCAGTTTGGTGGATGAAATGAAAAAGTTTTGAGTAAAACGAATAACTGAATTAATATGTAAGTAAATGTTTATTTCCTATTATTCAAAGATGAATGTATTGATTGACTTCAAACTTCAGCTGTGCATTAACAACATATTAGTTAATATCTCATTCCTATTTCATTAAATTCTGTTGAATACAAGAGAAATAAAACTGCAAATTAATTCATCAAATGAAAAAAAATATAATTCGGGTCAACTGATATAATGCAGGGCTCGTGTTTAGCGGAATACGTAAGAGTAACATAAATACCAGGGTTTACTCGGATTTTACCGCTGTTCACTATATCGCGACATAGTGATACAATTTAAATGTTTTGTATTTTAGTTTTTAACTTGATATTTAAAAAGAAAATTCTCGGTATACTTGTGTATGTATGTAAATATTTTAATTTCGACCATTATTGTTCAAATTAGGTATATTACGTTTAGTATAAACTAATTTATAGTTAAGAAAAATAGGAAAAAAATTTCCATCACTTGTCTCATAATTCCACAGAGGTTTTACAGCACGTTTGCATCAACTTCTCAGGTCATCAACAAACGGCTGGTCAGTTCAGCTTTAACCATAGACGCGTTTCGTCCTTCCGGACTCATCAGTATGGTGCGATCATATATCCAACTAGATCAACTAGGAACTAGTGGATTGTGATACCGACTTAGCTGAACTGACTGATGTTAACCTATCTACAACGGTAACATGACATGAGAGCTATGAAGCCACTCGTTTTTTTTTCCTATTTTTCTTATTTATTAAGACTCAATTCCACTTCGCAATAGACATTTTGTCTTTTGTTTTAATTTATAGTTATTTGTTTAGAAAAAATTAAAAATTGTGAAAATGATATGTTTGGGGTTGTGTTTTTGTTTTTAAATCAATGAATCGTTTTCAAGTATGCCTGTATCCATCTGAGTGACGCCAAATGTGCGATCATGTTGGAATGAAGGAGTGATAAGAAGACGTATGGGAAAAGTTAAGGGTGCATGTTATAGTAGATAGTTTTGAAAGTAGTGTGTATTCAGTGATAGACGAGAAAGATAAATAAAATAAATAAATATATCATCACGCCTTTTACTCATTACTGGATGTGGCCCTCCGTCGAAGCAGATTTCGGTAAATGAAATATTTATGCACGAGAAATGCGGTTATCATCCATCAAATCACGGCCCCCAGAGATGTTAGTGGTGTGGGAGCCACAGGGATAATTTCAATGTGATGAAAATGTTTGACGGCTGTGGGAATCGAACTAAGGTTCTCAGGATCCACATGCCGACTTGATATCACTGAGCCACCTACCTTATACGAGAAAGATTGCAAGTATTAATTAAATAAAGCTGATGTACATATTTCCTGTACTTCGTTTATTATTATTCTGAGAAATATCTGAATAGAGACGTGCGAGAAGAGCAGCAATTAATTAAAATAAATTGACATCCTACATATACTTACAATTATGAGAAGGAGGATGTATAAGAGTACATTAGTTGCAACTGTTACAAGGCGATGTTATTTATTTATATTCATTTAGTTTCAATTATTAAAGTTTTGCACGAAATTGTCGGGTCGTGGCGTCTGAAATCTGACCTATCCATCACAAGCGACTGAAGCGATAACTGCAGATATGTATTGTAACGTTTTTCGTCTTTCTGGAAGTGTGTAGAATGTTTAAGGCACAGAAATGACTCACAACTATGTATGTTAAACGAAAATAAAACTATTTATTTAATTAATGAATATAAAAATAACAGAAACTTATTTAGAATTAATTAACACTACAATAAATCTTAAACACTACTAATAAATATTTAAACACTAATATTATTTATATAACGGTCACTAACACTATTATTTATATTACGTACACTTGAGCTGTTATTTATTTCACCACATTTATATTACACGTTCGAAGTCTACTGTCAACTATCAACTGTCCACTCAGCCACTCGACCTCGGCTTATATACTCCCGTGCGTAGAACAGTTCTCGAATATTCCAGAATGTCCCAGAATATTCCGTCAAACCACATGCTCAGACATGCGAGCGAACTCAAGTGAGGTCACGCTGCTACGCACTTGTTTCTCGAGAAGGTTTCTGGAATGTTCTCGACTTGTCTGGCTTTAAATTCGTTACAGTATTTATGTAAACCTCAGACCAACCATAAGTAGACAAATTTTGCCGTATTCCAGTCAATGCAGTGTTGTGAAATAGAAAGAGTTAGAGTAACTTGTTGGTGAGGCGGGTGCGCGGCAAGGAGCGAGTACCCTTAGATGTTATGCGAGTTGCAAACATTTGTGTAGTTATTTTTATATTCAATTACTTACTTTTCATACATCAAAGTAAAGGTTAGTTTTTGACATATTGAGTGTTTTGTATACGCACGTTTGTATTTAAATATATAAAATGCTCGCGTCTGATAACTGTCATCAACAAAAATGCAACCCGCATAACACCAAGGGGTACTAGCTCTTTGCCGCGCACCCGTCTCATCACCTAGTTATTCTAGCCCTTTCTACTTCACAACAAACGCCGTTGTTCTCCGTCCACTTATGGTTGGTCTGAGATGTAAACATTCATTTGGGCTGCAAAGACGCGGTCAAACTTCCCTGGACTCGTTTGAAGTTTTGGCTTTGTCTTGTACAGTTCATTTGTGCAATGCAATGTAAATTTTGATATAAACTTGTGATTATGTGTCTGGATAATCAACTAGAGTATCATGTATTACCTGAGAACTTATATCCGTCGGCGAGGGGCCTGTGCCGACTCAATTCGCTATCTTGCGTCTGAGGGAAACGATGTTCTCGCGGGCGACGCGGAACCAACCCTTACGAAGATAGCGGTACGTCATTATGATACTGTTACTATCGTAGGTGACTTAGGGAAGGTTAGTGGCAACGATGACACAATATCCTGTCGGTTTGGCGGTGATGAGCGGGGTATGTGTCTGCTGAAACCTCAGACAAAACATTAGTAGACGGAGAACAACGGCGTTTGTTGTGAAGTAGAATGGGTTAGAATAACTTGATGATGAGACGGGTGCGCGGCAAAGAGCTAGTACAAGTTGGTGTTATGCAGGTTGCATTTTTGTTGATGACAGTTATCAGACGCGAGCATTTTATTTATTTAAATACAAAAGTGCGTATACAAAACACTTAATATGTCAAAAATTAACCTTTACTTTGATGTATGAAAAGTAAGTAATTGAATATAAAAATAATTACACAAATGTTTTCAACTTGCATAACATCAAAGTGTACTCGCTCTTTGCCGCGCACCCGCCTCACCCAGAAGTTACTCCAACTCTTTCTCCTTCACAACACTGTATTGACTTGAATACGACAGACTTTGTCTAAGGTATGTTTTATCTGAGGCTGAAACCCTTTATTGGGCAATACATCGGTGTTCACTACTGTTGGTAGTTAGCTGTGTCGGTGAACTCATGCGCTCTTAACCATTCACACACGTCTCTTCATCCCTCGCCTATTCCAACATGAACTCATTTTGGCGTCATTCAGACGGACCCAGGAACACTTGACCATAATTTATTGGTTTAAAAACATAAAAACAACCCCAAACATTTCGTTCTCACAATACTGAATATTTTTTAAACCAAAAACTATAAATTAACTGACATTAAACTAAACATATAATATATACAATAACAGCTTAAATTATAAATATTGCCAAAATATTTAGAAAGATAAATTTTAATATCTTTATTTAACGTTTAAGTATAATTTTAAGACTTAGATCTGATATTTTAATTTCCTAATAAAATCACTAATAAAATTTATGTGTCACATAAACATAAAATATCGCATCCATGTGTTTATTATTTATTAAACGAATTAATTTATTAGAAACAAAATAATCATTTGTCAATTATAATTTTTTCAATAACCCTATATTTTATAATTCCGATACAAAATGAAAGTGCTCCACAATCTCACCATCTGCCAAAAAGTGTTGTCACGTCACACACCGGAATAATCAATTAGAGAAAACACTGGTCACAAACAAAGAACGAAATTGCACATCCATTCACGTTATTAAAATATCGGTAACCGGGTTATCGCGACCTCCATTACCAGTTAATTATCGGTCAATATTTCAATCACTTTGTCAGATAACCACGCATCGCTAATTCTAGTTTGTCGTGGTGGCTTTTGGTTGTGTCTAGTGCAGGTAATAAATTATATAACTTTATGCATGAGTAACAATAAACAATAAATGCGCTTATCACAAGATTACAAAATGCAGGTATGATAAGAGAAATAAATCATATATGGGCTTATATTCATATGTAACTATTCATAAATTTAATTAGAAAATGTAAAATAAAATTCGATTATTGATAAAAGCAAGATTTGTAAGCACAATAGTATACTCTAAAAAGTGTAGTGTGGTAATATTTCAGCTTGTCACATGAAAATAAATTGATAAACAAAATGTATATCTAGTGACAGTGTAGTGTTTAAAGTTAATTGTTATTATTAATGTGGCAATATTTATAATTTAGGTTGTTATTGTTTAAATTATATGTTCAGTTAATGTCAGTTAATTTATAGTTATTGGTTTAGAAAATATTAAGTACTGTGAGAATGAAATGTTTGGGGTTGGATATATTTTTAAATTAAATAAATTATGGTCAAGTGTGCTTGGGTCCATCTGAGCCAAATGTGAGATCATGTTGGAATAGGTAAGGGATAAAGAGACGTGTATGAATGTTTTTTTTTTTTTTTGTTATTGTGATACGGCTTCAACTGCTTTGGTTACTAGCCGGTATGATGATGGAAGCGTCTGCGCTGTAGTCAGCCCAGACGCTGATTGATGCCAGCCCTGACCGGGAATCGAACCCGGGACCTCTGGGTCAGTAGCCTAGTAGTCTAAACCACTGAGCCACAGAGGTCGGCATATGAATGTTTAAGGGCGCATGTGATTTGTAGATAGTTTTTAAGATAGTGTGTATCCGGCGATATACGAGAAAGGTTCATAATAATTATTTGTAAATATTTATTAAGCCACTGTAAATTTTTCAAAAAAACAATTTTTTTTTGCTTAAAAGATACTTTGAACCTTATAGAATATGGGGAAAAAGTTTTATGCGTGAAACATTTTTTTTTCGTACTCTTCCGCAAGCGTTTTGGACGTCTCTGATATGACTACCTGATAAGTAAATACCTGCTCTGAAGGTACAGCGTAATGTCTTGCAGGCAAAAAAGGCGCACTCTAGCATTAAATCATGGTTGAAAGAAATTGAGGAGGAGTATTTGAACTTGGAAGGGCAGCTTTATGGTCCTGGGATTGCAGATTAGTGGTAAAAAAATTTAAACAGTAATTATGTCCCATTTTTCATGTCTATAACTCATATCAAAACTTTAGACGCGTTTTTCGCGAAACATGATTTTTCAAAACGGCATGGAGCATAACTCCAACGGTTTTCAATATTTTCATTTGAAATTTTAACCATATCTTTAAAACAATATTTTGAAGTGAAACACGTATGGGATGGCTAGCATAGTGGTATGAAGTCGGCCTGTGGATCCTGAGGTCCCTGGTTCGATTCCCAAAGGCGACAAATTTTCATAATTTGAAAAAGCTATCCCTGTGGCTCCTCCACCACTAACATGTTTGGGGGCCGTGATTTGACGACTGGTAACCGCATTTCACGCGCAAAATATATCACTTACCGAGATCTGCTTTAGCAGAGTGCCACACCCAGTAATGGGTAGAAGGCGTGATGATATATTTATTTATTTATTTTACGTATGGGATTTTCGATATGTTAATTTTAACATTTTTTATAAACAAACGATTGACCCTTTTTTGGTCGAAAATCAAGATTTAATTTCATGTAAATTAAGGAAATATTTTTAATTTTGTTCCAACTTAAAATTTGCACCATCTACACTGCATGCCGTGGAGCGCCTCAAATTCAACATGACTTGGGAGAACACTTTTTTCCGACTGTTATAGTGGTGTAACCATGGGCGTCCACAGACATTTTTCCAGGGGAGGGGGGCGAGTCGCAAAAAACTCTTAGATATACATAAATTTCTAAAATATTTTTTGTGTCTTTACAAAGTATGTAAAATTAATTTTGTTTATTGGCTCAGATGCAGAATGTTATGTCCTAAAACTTTTATTTCAAGCTTTTTTGCTTCAAATATTTAAGGAAGCAGGAAATTAAAAAATTATAGTTTTACATGTTAAAGTCCTATCTTCGAGAGTCTTGGTCACCATCCTAGTTAATATCCAGGAGGGGGCGAGCGTCCCCCCTTGCCTCGCCCAGCGGACGCCCATGGGTGTAACCCCTTAAAAAAAGCTGATGTACATATTCCCTGTACTTCGTCTATTATTACCCTGATAAATACATGAGTAAAGAAGTGCAGAAAGAGCAGCATCAATCCGAACAAAGTTACAGTGACAACAGTTATCAGCATAGTGGGTTAGATTGTTATACATTATTGCGACATTAATTGCTAGACTTAAACTTTTCATATTTCTAAGGAAATATATATTAGGCGACCATCCTGCTCTCGATAAGAATTTTTAAAAGTGTGATCATTTTGTAAACATCCGTATGTCGTAAGTTATGTAGTAATAGTGTGATCGATAATGTTTAGATTTAAAGCTACGTTTCCACATCTTAACATAGTCTCTTTTTCAGTTTTTCGATATAACCTTTGAGAGTTTGTCATATGTGAATACGGCTGAGCGCTTCCCGCTACTGTTTTAATCTTTAATCGTTGTTTTTGCCGTAGGGCATAAACACAAACTTTGCAAACTTCATGCTTCGCATAGTCTTTCGTCGTTGTTCTGTATGAGAGAGTTATTAGCTGCGGTGATGTTGCAGTTCATTCTAAGCCTATTTGTCATCTGTCTTTAGGTTTGTGTGGAGAATATTATAAATATAGACAAGAAAGCAAAACTAGTGATTTGTTCAATGGTGGAAAATAGAAAAATTACTGGATTAGTAACAATAACAAAACTAATATACCAGTAAGTAATTATTTGGTCACTTGTTTTAAAATTTATTTCTTTTCTTTGTTTTAAATAAATATAAATATATCATCACGCCTTCTACCCATTACTGGGTGTGGCACTCTGCTGAAGCAGATCTCGGTAAGTGATATATTTTGCGCGTGAAGTGCGGTTACCAGTCGTCAAATCACGGCCCCCAAACATGTTAGTGGTGGAGGAGCCACAGGGATAGCTTTTTCAAATTATGAAAATTTGTCGCCTGTGGGAATCGAACCAGGGACCACAGGATCCACAGGCCGACTTCATACCACTGAGCTAGCCATCCCATATGAGTATAATTGCAATCCTATCATATTGTTTAATATAAAAATTCATTTTGAAGTTAAAATTGCTATATTTTAAATATTCAGGCTTGTTCACCACAATAATTTCTTGAATTTTAAAATTCATTTTTGTATTGTACAAAATTATTAAAATAGAACTTAATTTTTAAAATTTTAGGAGTAATTACTACTCTTCATTAATAATTATGTAAATTTTCAATCATTTCAGATAGTTTCATACAATTATTATTTTATTTAAGTAAACAAACATTTATTAAAGTAATGAATAAGAGCTGGAAATAGCCCAAATTTCTCCGATAAAACAAAAACAATAAAATCAAAGAGAAAAACAAAAACGGAGAGAGATGAAAACGCAGGTTTAAGACACACGTATGCATGATAGACTAAGAGATGATGTTAGAATGTAGAAAAGTGTAAATTATGAAGGGTATAGTTATGAAAGTAGTGTGAGTCCGGCGATAGATAAGAAAGGTTCAGAAAAATTAACTGTGATTAAATATTTAAATAAATTTTATGCACAACTGTGCCAAAACAAAAGTTTAAACACTTCTTTTTGGCCCTAGGGCTATAATAAAATAATTTCCTATGAATACATAAATAAAATAACAATTTTTGTTTATTGTGAATAGGTACTCGATTTTGCAAAATATAATTTTGACATACAAAAATTGTAACTGTTATTATAAAGGACAGAATAAATTTACTTTAATAGTAAATTTAATTTAATCCACAAATTCGAATCAATTATACATATTTTATGAAATTTGTAATATTACTGTCAAAAGTTCATTTAAATGAATAAATTTTATTTACTTTGGAAGTAAAAGAGGTGGGTTTCTAAGGGCAGTATTCGGCCCAATTTCTATTAAGATACAAAATTTGAAAAGAAAATTTTTAGCATCTACTAACAGAAATAAATTATTTCCACCCTAAACGGATCGCATTTTAGAAGTTAAATTTCATTTTACACAACTTTTTATTCTTCTGTTTTTCTCTAGAATTTACAGAAAAGCTATTTTCTCCACATATTTAAATCATGTAGGAATTATATAATGTGGATATTATTAATAATATATTAAAGAACTAGTTTCATAAGGTAATCTGTAACCTGCGGCGAGTTTTACTAAGGACGAGTGTGATGACAGGTCTTATAAGACGTGTTCTTTATAAAAAATTTCTACTAAGGTAATTTTATAATTCTGTTAGATTGAAATAAACTGCGACTTGTTAAAAAATATAAGTTGGTGTTTTGTATTAGTTGTGTTGGTAGCGGTTCTCAAAAAAAAACAATAAAACTTAATTTTTTTGACAATGAATCAATATTTTTTCTGTATTATGAATGGTGTGAATTTTGTCTGATTGTAGCATATTCGTTTAGGAATATTTCGACACCGACAATTTATAATTTTGAGGTTATATATCATTCATCTGTCAGATTTAAAAGCATTCATACCACTCCTATAAAATAGAAAGCACCAAAAACAGAGCACTTATAGATCTCCTTAACAACGTGTTTACAGTGCGTTTATAGACTTATAAGAACACCGAAATAGAAAAATAAATATTTTGCAGTGTGCATTACGAACGTGCTTAGTAAGTTGCATATGGTATTGGCTCAAAAAAATTATATTACTATTGCTGTTGCATCAATTAGAGTTCATATTAAGGTTTAATTGAAATTGAAAACTATTGCATCAAATCTTTGAAATCAATAATTTTGATATAACAACTGAAATAAAAAAATATATAGTTATTTATGTACCAAGGATGAAAAAAAAGCGTTTCTATCCCGTGGTTCATACAATATTTTATGCACAACAAAATAAAATTTAATTATATGTTCAAAAGATTAATATATGTAAGTAGGTTATATGTCAAAATGACATTTTGTAGAATCAAGTATTCACAATAAACAAAAATTGTCATTTTATTTATATATCCAAAGGAATGATTTCTTAATCATAAGCACTGGCGGATTAAGGGGGGGGGCGACAGGGGCGGTGCGCCCCGGGCCCTACCAAACAGAGGGGCCCCCGTTTCCAGATTAATTTTTTTATAACTGAATGAACATGCAATTATGATTTATTAGGTGATTTTTTTATTCACAATTACGAATTTTTCTTTCAACATAGTTGGCAAGACTGAGTGGTAGCGCAATAAATATACCGCTCATGTGCAAGTGGCAAGTGGTGCAAGAAGTAAAGATATTTCGACACCATTTATCCGCCACTAGGGATGGGACATCGAATCAAAAATATCGATGTTATACATCGATGTTGACATCGGTGAAAGACATCGATGTAAACAAAATATCGAACACAAAACATCGATGTATTAAAAACATCGATGTTTTTGCAATTTAGCATTCTGATCTGTCAAATCACTAATCTAGCATTTCTTATTTCATTGACATAGGTATTAGGTTGTTTACGTAAAACAAGAGACAGAGACTGAAAAACTTGTAAAACCTTTCCCACCAGTTGAACATGAAAACTTGCTTTTTGTATGTAACTTTCAATAAACGAATCAACGACATGAACCTGTGCCTACTCGTACTGCGTAGTGCAGTTTATTCTTTTTCTCTATTGCGTAGACAAAATGGTGTGTGAATCTGAACATGAAATTGACAATAAGACCATGGCCATGGCGTTGTGACGTTGTGTGTCTATAAGAGAAACCAACGAAAACTGTTGAATAAGTAAAATCCCCAACTCTAATTATATATTATTTATTATTCAAAAACATCGATGATTTATTGTAACATCGATGAAAACATCGATGTTTAAAAAGGATCACTATCGATGTTCAAACATCGAACATCGGAAATATAACATCGATGTTTTCGAAACATCGATGTTTATCGCCCATCGCTATCCGCCACCAATACAAATGCAGAAACATTTCTCACCTGGACAGCACTAGAAATTCTTCAATTTATTATTAAATGAGACTTCAGTGAATCCCTTCCCAACATACCTCTGATTATTCAATACTTTTTAACAATTTGTGTTTCCGTGGCGTCATGTGAAAGGAGTTTCTCGAAACTTAAATTAATAAAAAATTACCTGAGATCCACTATGACCGAGGATAGGCTAATAAATTTGGCAATTCTATCTATAGAGCGGAAAGCAGCGAAGACATTAGATTTTGATGATATTATAGATAAGTTTAGTAAAGTTAAGGCTAGAAAACATGTTTTATAAAACTATTATACATTAATATAGATCCCATTGCACTTTGTATTTTTATTCCATTGTTTTCTGTTCCTATTCAATATAAGGGGCCCGGTATTAGAGTCCGCCCCGGGCCTTCGAAGGAGTTAGTCCGCCACTGATAATAAGTCCACTTTTTAGGGCTAAAACATATGCTTTTCGGTCCGGTTGTGCATAAAATAATATAAGAATTATTTAATGTAAGATATTATTCAATTAATATTTTGCAGTGTACTTTACGTTTACGTTCAGTTAGTTGCATATGCTATTGTATAAAAAAATTTCTTGCTATTGTTGTTTCAATTAAATTAAATTTTAAAGTTTAATTGAAATTGAAAATATATTTTTTTAATTTAATTTGCGAATTCATTTACAACTAGCCTTATTAGGCTAACAAGCAAAAGTAATAAATAATATATATAATACATATCACATGCGGGCGGGTCCCATCCTGTAAGGGATCCTAATATTGGTTGAGTTAGATCTATGGATTTACATCGGGTCAGTCTTCTAATTTCATCTCCGTTGTTTAGGAGGTCGAGTGCAAGGTTATTGGAATGATAGTGTAGTTTGGCTTCGTAATTATTAGCTTAGCTTTTAATTTGCTCACAAACAGTTTTAATACCTAAGTCTGCATGTAAATGTTTCGTTGCTAACGAAACAGGGCGCATCAGTAATAGTACGAAGGGTTTAATTGAAAATATTGAATCAAATTTTTCAAAACAATAATATTTATATAACACACTGTAGCGCTAATAAATAACAAACTATTCGGTAAATAATTATAGTACCAATTTGCATATGACAAATTCGTCTAGTAATTAAAATCAGTACCTGTAATTTTAAAGATGTCAGTTAATCTCCATAATTTTAAATATTTACAAAGGACTCGTTGGTTAAGCATTTTTGACTCAAGAGATGGACAAATGTGCGTGATGAATATAATAATACCGATAGATCTCGATATGCGCATTATCAGATTAGTTATGGTATATCATGCTCTTAATTAGAACTGAAGTAAACACCTGAATACTGATCTTTTTGAACCAAAATATGATTTTTATTGTAAAAGAAATTTAATATGTATTACATATATATTTTGAGTGAATTGTAAAACTTTGTTTTAATTTCACAAAAACTCTTATAAAAGATAACAAAAAAAATCAATATAATCTTAGATATGGTAATCTATACGGTTGTTGATTTTACGGATATTCGAGACTTTCATTGTCCGGATTTATTGAACTTTAGAATTTAGATTAGAATTTTCTAATTTTGGAATATTCCGAATTTTCGAATTTTGAAATATTCTGAATATTCGAATTATTTGACATATGAATCAGGATCCTAACGTGAACACGGTATGTTGATATGAATTATTTTCAGAATAAACTCATGTGCAGAGTTTTGTATTAATTCGTAAGTAATTATTATTATTTGCCAAATTAATTCAATTTAGACTTAAAATTTCGTTACACTATCAGAAACGTTTTAATTAAGACATTTTTGTATCCTTTTTCTTGTCATTTTAAAACGTCTTACTAAAAGTCCATAGCATTTAATAGGCGATAAGAGAGTAGATGGCTTAATTAAGACGCCTAACCTTGCAGAGATTTTGCAAGATACTTCGTCGAGTTTAATATTTAATTTGTAGCCGATTTTTTGCGAATTATGCGTGAGCGTGTTTGGAGATGACAGATGGCGTTAATTCAGTGGTAAAAAATTCGAAAATTCGTATATTCAAAGCTTCAAAAAATTCGAAAGTTCGAAACATCGAAGTTTTTCTGACGAAGTTCAAAACATTCGAATATTAGAACGTTCAGAATTTCAAACTTCGGTGGAAATCAACGACCCTGGTAACATTTAATTCGATAGATTTTTATTCGATTTTAAATCTACCTTTAATATACAAAAAAAAAATTAAAAGATTAATAAATAAATAAATACCTAACTTAATAGTAGAGCTCTTGTTCCGAATACCTTGCTACGTATATTACAGAAATCCGTAAATATTTGTTATTTCAATACGGGCAACCAACTCAACAGTTGTGTCAAGTTCTGCTCTGTTAGGATATATGAGTAATCGCCAGGCTGAACCATGAACTCTAAACATAATCCGCAGCCACCTAGAGGAACTTTAATAATTTCTACAACGGATAGGATATATCTTTGTATGACCTCAAATGTAATATTTATATACGAATTTATAAATTATTAAAACATCGAAATATGTATATGCATAGCACAAAAGTAGAATAAACAAATCTTTGATAAAACTAAAAACATTTTTCCATATACAGAAGGTGTAAGTGTAAAGGGCGACGCAGCGAAATGATTGGACCAAAATATATTCAAAATAAAAAATTCATATTTTGTTTTGCGTACCATTACATAAATGCGCATTATGTTGGTCCTTATTTCTGCAGCAGATTGTACACTGGGTGGGGCCTATTGCGACTGACTCTTGAGGTATGCACTATTTGTGTATTTGTGTAAATGATGACCTTTATGGTGTACATAGCTCAGTGGTATCAAATTGGCTTGCGGATTCTAAGAACCGTGGATCGATTCCCACAGCCGACAAACATTTTCACCACATTAAAATTACCTCTGTTGCTTCCCGTCCACTAACATTTTTGGGGGTCGTGTTTTACCAAGATCTGCTCCGGCAGAGTGCCACACCTAGTAATGGGTAAAAAGCATGATGATATATTTGTTTCTTTATTTTATTTCATGACCTTTATTTTTCTATTAAAATTGCAATAAATGTTATGATAACTGCTAACAGTTTATAATTTTCTGAAAAAAAATTAAACACTTAATTCCAATCTTTTCACTAATGCCAGTTGTTTAAATTTTTGTGTTATATTTGAATTATAACATACAATTTAGGAAAACTTTAAACAAAGAAAAAAAATTGTGGACAGAAACATTTAAATAGAAATATACGTGTCGCAATCTAATATAAAACAATCTATTCACTTCTGATAATTGTCTATATGAGATATAATTTTTCCGTGATTAATGCTCCTTCTGCATTTCCCATTCATATATTCGTCAGGGTAAATAACAAACGAAGTACAGGGAATATGTACATCAGCTTTATTGAAAATATATAATTACAAGTGATTAACCTTTCTCGTCTCTCGCCGGATACACACTATCTTAAAACTATCTACAAAGTCATCATGCACCCTTAACCATTTACACACGTCTCTTCATCCCTCACCTATTCTAACATGTTCTCACATCTGGCGTCACTCAAACAGACCCAGACACACTTGACCATAATTTATTGGTTTGAAAAACATAAACACAACCCCAAGCATTCCATTCAATAAAATTCCGACAACGCAAGTTTCTTAGACAGGGTTTTATAGAAACGTTCAGTACTTGTACAAGATAATAGAAACGCCATACGCTTGTTGTAAAATTAAAACTGCGACCCATCATTTGATCCGTAATTTTTTTTTCGTTAAAAGTTTAAATAATATTTAAGACGCAGATATCTTACATTTACTAAATTCTACATTTTATTTCAAACATTTTTAACTAAATTCAATATTAAAAAAGCCTTCGACATAAAATATGTTGCTAGCCTTTTGTTTTATAAAAAAAACCTAATTTGATGCATATAAACTATCATGATCCTGTGGACAGTTTGGTGGATGAAATGAAAATGTTTTTTAGTAAAACGAATGTCGCAATCTTATATAAAACAATTTATCAATAACATATTTTTTTTAGTGTAAAAAGTATCCTCCTTCTCTTTTTTTCCCCCGTTATTCCACCTTCTCACTCCACACCCGAATTTTTCATGTTCTACTAGACCTGCCCGTGGTACATAACAACGTTTTATTTTATTTTGGTCCTCGAAATTAAGGAATTCAAACAGTAAGTATTCGTTATCGTTTTTCTGGCGTTCTTAATTATAGGTATGCTGTGATTTCTGTGCATGTACGTAACTTGCTGGAGTTTCTATATTTTAGAATTAAAATGGAAGGTATCCTATATACTATCTGGATAAGGTATATTTTTATATATATATATATATATATATATATATATATATATATATATATATATATATATATATATATCACTTCTGATAATTGTCGTCTAAATACGTTGTCTAAATACGACGTAACTTTTTCCGTGATTAATGTTCCTTCTGCATTTCCCATTCATATATTCGTCAGGGTAAATAACAAACGAAGTACAGGGAATATGTACATCAGCTTTATTGAAAATATATAATTACAAATGATTAAACCTTTCTCGTCTCTCGCTGGATACATACTATCTTCGAAACTATTTACAAAGTCACCATGCACCCTTAACCATTTACACACGTCTCTTCATCCCTCACCTATTCCAACATGTTCTCACATTCGGCGTCACTCAGACACAGACCCAGACACACTTGACCATAATTTATTAGTTTAGAAACACAAACACAATCCCAAACATATCATTCTCACGATACTTAATATTTTCTAAAACCAATAACCATAAATTAACTGAAACGTGTAAAACTAAAAACATAATTTAACTATAACAGCCTAAATTATAAATATTGCCACATACGTAGGTATATGTTATTAAACTTGATTAAAAAATTGATATGAAAATGATTTATATTTTATCACCTGATACCTGAAACTTGTAGGTAATAAAATAGAAAAATAGATGTTATTAAGCTTTATTTAAAAATATTTATTTATTTCTAGAAAATAATACAACAAAAAATATAGGTCAACTTCTAACATAAAAACCACCACTATAATCCACTGAAAGTATTCAGCCATATATTGTCTATGACGTCATAGACAATAACTCCAGTCCACTAAATCAGCGTTAACTCTAGGAAAATTCCTTTATCATCGTGTCACGTCGTCCACTATAGCTGCACCACATCATTAGAACAATGCGCGACGTGCTAGTAGGCACGCGGTTATCAAGATATCATTGCTTCGCTGCTGTTAGTATTATTACGGTGTCCATGACAACATTGATTCTCATTTTTTACTCGTCAAAATGAAGTGAATATGTGTATATTTTATGTAACTATATAATGAGCAATGTTATGCATACACACGAAGGATACGTTTAGTAATAGTCGTATAAGTTTTGCTATTTGTAACCTGAAATAGTAGAATTTGTATTAAAATGATGAGACTGTCGCCACGTTGCTTATAGTTAGAGAGCTAAGGTGCTAAATTAAGTCTCATTTTTTTCCACTAACAGAAATGTTTTTTTTTAAATAGATTATGTCATGATAAACATGAAAAAAAGAAAATTAGATTTGAGAACGGGTGGAAACTAAAGATGGGGTCGATGTAAATGCGCCGATTTTAAGGGTGGTTGTTGACATATTTTTTACAGACTAATTTTCAGTTTAAATTATCGACTTTGATATAATTAAGTGATATAATTAAGTGCTAAAAAAAAAAGCTTTGGTTGGTGACGCATGCGCAACAGAACCACTCAAAGTGGCCAATTTTTGTTGTGTCGTGTGACTTATTTTTTATAGGCTGAAATTGGTTTTACTACTTGTTCACGATGAATACATGACAAAAAAAAATATTGACAGAAATTATTGCTGGTTACTTATTGATGACAGAAGCTCTGAAAGTGGAGTGTTGTAGGAGGGTTACGTAACTTATTTTTTACAGCTTGAAATTTAGTAAATGGATGAATAAATGTAAGATATTTCTAATTATGTAACTGACAGAAACTAAAACTAGTGTCATAATTTGTAATACTGAATTGATAAAAAAAAAAAATCAAAATCAAAAAGATTTGAATTGTGTTTAAAAGAGGGTGGAAATCAAATAAAACACAATTTATAAAGTTAATAAAAAATAAAAAAATTTTAGTAATGTAGATCCTATCGATATATTGAGAAAATAGAGAGTAGGTCTCAGGATCAAAAATTGCACAGAAATAAATCTAGCACAAGAGTATATTTGGACGTTTCGTCCTGCGAACTGGACATCATCAGCTTTAAAATGTCCACTGAGAAAAGTAATAAATCTAATATTTTACCCTTTCTTACTTACAGTAAATGAAATGTTGTTATGATATATTTTAGGGCCGATACGTTCAAGTAAATGGAACTTACGATCCCAATATGAAGCAACTGTTTCCATTGGACATGTGGTACTGGAAAATTGAAATGGAAACAGATACTGATGAATATTTTTTTCGTTTTTGTGTAGAGGGAAAAGTTGTTGTATTATATTTGTAATTTTATAAAGATACCTTTAACAATTGCTTAATTGTTTAATAAATATATACTGTATGTCTCTGATAAAAACCCATTTCCATCACTTGTCACAAATTCCACAAAATTTACAGCACGTTTGAATCAACTTATCAGATCATCAACAAACGGCTGGTCAGTTCAGCTTTAACCATAGACGCGTTTCGTCCTTTAGGGACTCATCAGTATGGTGCGATCAACTATTCAACTAGACCAACTAGGGACTAGTGAATTGTGATACTGTCTTTGTAAATTTTGTGGAATTTGTGACAAGTGATGGAAATTTGTTTTTTTTTCCTATTTTTTCTTATTTATTTATTTCTTACATCGCAATTGACATTTTGTCTTTGTATTAGACACATAAGAGTTTAACTTAGGAAATCAATTTTCTTTGCCCTGTAAACAATTATATGCAATATTTTATTTAAGATTGCAGTGGTGGGCAGAGCTTTACGAGACAAGTTTTTGCAGTAGCATTTTAATGTTAAATACTAGTCAATAAGAAATAGATTAATAAGCAAATTCAAATATTTTTCCCATTGATGTAGCAAAATGCTAAATAAAATTACTCGTAAACGAACTGATTTTGACACTTCTAGCTAAATAATATTCACGTAGCATGTCTTTAAAATAAATATAAATACAGTGTGTTTTATAACTTTGGGTAAATACGTTAAGGGTATATGTTGTTTGATATGCTGATTAAGAATAAAAAATATACATTTTTTTAAATCACAAAATTAATTTCCATGTTCCCAGTAAAAAATATTTTGTTGCCACTGCCACTGGGTAGATAGTTACGTGAAACTTGATAATTAAATAGAATATCTATTATAAATAACTACTAAAAATTTAATTGTGCAATGAGTTAATTGATGTATTCGTGGTAGATCAGTAGATTTTTTGTTTAAATTTAAAGTTTATGACAGAAAAATTCGGAAGACGCCCGGACCTTTAGCTTGCTAGGCTGATTTTTTTTTTATCAGAAAGATCTTTATTATTTTGCCACATATACATGTTACACATTTATTCTCTGCTCATATGCGACTTGACAAGAAGACGGCCGAACGCACTGTACCTAATCCTTAGTACAAGTTCCTATACAATAAATTAAAAGGTGTATGAAATTAAAATTGTATTCTTGTCGCAATTTTTCTTCAAAAATGAGACTATTTTAATTTTTTCTGACAGATGAGTTATGCGTGGTAAATAATAATTAAATAAAGACTAGAGATAATATAGAAATCAACTGATACTAATGAAAATATTATTTACAAAATGGAAATTATTTATTTATTCGACTCACGTAAGGAAAATAATTTATATTATTGTGAAGCGCAGTTTACTTCAGTTACACATGCGTTATGTGGGTTATCAGCTCATAATATACAAGGGCTTTCAGTTTACTTCCGCTTGCTAAATGAGTCTACCAACTACTATGTCGCAACTACTTATCATTTTTATAAATTAACCGAAAAGTAGGTTCTCTAGAAATATAGTGCCATAAAATTGCTTCGTAGGACCCATAGATTAAATTAGTTAATTAGATTTAAAACAGTTACTGAAATTGCAGGCTAGAAAGAAAAATCTGGACTTCAAATGAACCGAAACTTGAACCGAAACCGAACCGGCTGTTTTATTTGAACCTGAATCAAACCGTTCACATGAACCTATTCATTCATCCAAACTGAATTGGAATGGAGTAGGTGGCTCAGTGGTATCAAGTCGGTCTGTGGATCCTGATAACCCTGGTTCGATTCCCACAGCCGACAAACAAATTTCATCACATTAATATTAGCTACCCCTGTGGCTCCCTTGCCACTAACATCTTTGGGGGCCGTGATTTGCCGGCTGGTAACCGCACTTCACACGCAAAATATATCACATACCGAGATCTGCTTCGGCAGAGTGCCACACCCAGTAATGGGTAGAAGGCGTGATGATATATTTATTTATTTAAACTTACCCCTATGGCTCCCTTACCACTAACATCTTTGGGGATCGTGATTTGACGACGGGTAATCGCACTTCACGCGCATAAATATATCACTTACCGAGATCTGCTTCGCAGAGTGTCACACCCAGTAATGGGGTAAAAGGCGTGATGATATATTTATTGTTTATTTTAAATATTATAATACAGCAACTGAAATAAATAAGTGAAATAATATAGGTAACGATTATGTGTATGCATTCCATCCCGTCCTTATGTGTTCAATATTTTGTTTATGGAAAATTACAGAAATGGAATATTGACGGTATTTCGACATATACGTAATTCTCCGAATGGCAAACTTCGATCATGCTAATCGTTTTATAATGTAAAATAAACGATCGACTCTGTATCAACACGACCGAAATATTTGTATTTTTCCAAGCCAAAACTTAAAGGTATCACGTAGCATTAACGTAGAAAATGGTACTGAAATATTTATGTGGTAATATGTTACAGACATAATCAAATTTATTTTAAATTGAATTATATAATCTGGGACATAAATATGAATTTCATTCATATGCTTTAACCAAATAAGCTATGATCGCCATTTAATTTAAATATATTTGATTCAATCTTTACTCTCTATTTTGTTATGTGCCACAAACAGCCTTGATCCCAGAATCTTTATATGAGCCCTGTCTCGCATCAGTTGACCCGAAACTTATATTTTGTTTAAAATTTAAATAATACTAAAAACGCGTGTATTTGACATTTACTAAATTCTACAATTAATTTCCAACATTTTTAACTAAATCTAACATTAAATATACTTTAGACACAAAATATATAGCAGTATAAGTAGCAATTTTTTTTACAAAGAAACTAATTCTACATATAAATGGACTATCATGATTTTTATCTTGTAGGATGCTTGAAGAATGAAATCAAAATTACTTATTACTTGAAATAAATTTTAATATACTACAGTTTTTGAATAAAACGTAAAAGTTTTAGTAAATACAGAAATGTTTACTTTCTCTTTCAATGGTTGTCATTCCAAGATGTATGTATCGATTGACTTAAAATTTAATCTGTGTATTAACAACATATTAGTTACATACATTAAATCAATTTATAGATTTTTCCTAGATATTGAATTTCATGGCTTTATGTTTTGAAAAATTAATGCGATGACGTTTCGGACTCAAAATTTTCAGTCCATCTTTATATTTTTATTGTAAATCAAGATGAGTAAAATCGACAAAAAAAATTGTGTCCGAAAAAATAATAATAATAAAATTTCAAGGTGCTGATACTGATTCAATAAACATTAGAAATTTAATTTATTTTGATATTTATTAGTTAGGTTAAAGTACAACTTTATAGTAGACAACGCGCATGTGACGTCACGATTTCAGATGTGTTCCATAACTGTAAAACGAGTAACTCTCATATCATATTAAATGTGCAATTTTCATAGTATAGATAGAATATATTTATAGAATTTATGACAAGTTTCTATTTAACGCAAAAATATAACTAAGTGAATGACGTAGAATGCCGCCATATTTACATGGTACATCAGTACCCGCTTTTAAATGTTTAAATTTAAGTTTAGCTTTTATAACAACCAGAGCTGGGCAAGCTACATAAAAAAAGTAGCTAAGCTACAGCTACAGCTATTCTTTAAAAAAGTAGCTAAGCTACAGCTATAAGCTATATTTTGTAAAATATAGCTAAGTTATTGCTAAAAGCTTTCGCTAAAGTAGTTGTTAAATTTTAAAGCTACTTTTTAAAATTATTGTGAAATAATTGAATTTGCCATTGTCATATGATCAATCTTTTGTTATAATGACTGTTAATTTACTATTATGTACATAAATATTAAAAATAGCAAATACCATCTGGCACCTACTGTGTATTTTTGCGTATTTGAGCCAGTTAGAACCGGCAACAAATAATTATTTTGTGTGGGTTTAGCTTGTGCGCTTGCGTACTTTGTTGACCTTCTGCTTAAAAAGTAGCTTGAAGCTACAAAAAGTAGCTTGAAGCTCCAAAAAGTAGCTTGAAGCTACAAAAAGTAGCTTTAAAAGTAGCTTCAGTTGTTATTTTTAAGCTAATAGAAAAAAAGTAGCAAGCTACTAGCTACAGCTATATTTTTTCACAGTTAGCTAAGCTACAGCTACAGCTAAGGTAAATGTAGCTAAGCTAGTAACTAAGCTACAAAAGTAGCTAGCTACTGCCCAGCTCTGAGTATATGTCTCATTAATATTTCATTTAATTCACTTGCATACTACACGACAAATAAAACTGCAAAATAAAACATCAAATGAAACAATAAGATTCGTATCAACTGATTTGAGATAGGGCTCGTATACTGAAAGACTTAACTTGTTTGTTAGCACGTAGGAGTAGTACAGAGTGATCAAAAGTAAGTGTTTCAGTTGGCAATAAAAAAATATACTTGAAATTGGTAAGACTGATACATAGATTTGAAAATTTAAATTAATAGAAATCGTTGCTTCTCTTACTCACATGCTTTTATTTATTAGTATTACATCACGGGTATTACTCACAGAGAAATAATCTAAAATATTTCTATCACTGAACCTATTTGTATTTATTATAAAAATGACAAGCCTAATAGTATTTATATATTTATCTGGCGTAGTGTCAACTGTGGAATAAAAAGATATCCAGAATTGTATTACCAACTGAAACAGTACTTATGGGTGTATTATTTTCTTATTTTATAAACTCAGTAGTGATTTATTTGTTTCTTTAGGTCGACTCAAAAAATATTAAATTATTGTTCAACCAGTACAATTAAACAATCACAAACTAATTGAACAACTTACAATCCGAAACAGTCGTGCCAAAAAGTACATCAAACTAATTTCTGATTGCTTGCTTGAACAAAGCTACTGAAAACGTCCGCTGAAATTGCTAAAATATTAAATATTTATTACAAATAAGGTTGTCATTTTTACTTTCTAATAAAGTATTGGAATCGTGAAAAAAATCGTTGACGTGATTTTCGCGGAAATACATGTTTTGAGGTTCACTGAATCCGTTTTGGTTATTTTCGCAATGATGTCTGGGTGTATGGATGGATGGATGGATGTGTGTCCGAGTGTGCAATATCTCATGACCGAGATAAGATTTGTTAACGAAACTTGGTGATTATAAGTTTCATGAAAATAGGAAGAGCTGAGTTGATATTGAATGAAATTGAAAAACCAGAAGAGGAAGTTTATTGGACACACAAAACAATAAATTTCATTTATTTGAAAAATGGAATCAGTTACGAAAAAAAGTTTCAAATAAAACATGTTAGCAAAAATATTTGGAACATAAAATGTTATTTGTAATTTTACTGTATATGCGTCTAATTTTGAGAAAAACTAATTTATATATTTAATAATATATTCCAATAATCATAGTAGCAATAGAAACAAAAAACATAAACATGTTTACATTCATATGTCAAATAATAATTGTCAAACGCAAGGAGCAAGTCATAAGTGTTTAATTCAGCGTTTTCGATGCTACATCAAAACGGACATCCTGTATATGCCTCATTAGTAAAGTTACACATAAAGTAGTCAACATTACAAAAAAATTATACGTAAACAAATTTGATATTTTATATGTCTCAAACAGATAAATGCTGAATTACTGAAAAACTAAATTACATATTTAATAATATTATATAACATAAGAAAGTCGTGTAGTGCCCACATCAGTTTTTTTACGGTTTCTAAATAAATATTTCGAATTAATTTTGAAGTTTTTTTTAAATGCAATTGCATAAAAATATTATGTAAATTTCGTCGGTGAAATGTTTTTGGCGTTCAGAGAATGGCATATGATTTCGTTATCGCCGCGGCCGTCAATTTCAGTAATGGCGCCACAGTGGCGGACTGGCTACTTTTATCTTGGTGGCTAAATTAAGAAAGTGAAAAAAAATAGTACTTAATTATAATTCATTCGTTCAAGATATGGATTATGAAATAATTTAGCAAATACAAGAATTAACTTTAATACATGTTTAACGAAAAGAAAAATACATTATGATAAATTTAAATTTTAAAATAATGAAGCTACATTTTCAACCCAAGCAAAATAATTATGTGTGGCAGGTTTTAATATATGCTGTATTTGTTTGGGAACTTTGGGTTCAACCCTGAAGTGATCTAGAACTAACTCGTGTTACTTCCAAATAAATAAGCCGTAAGAATTAGCAATAAATTTAAAATCTGAATACACGTTCTAAGTGACGTCTGCTTAAATACAAATTACGAAGCCACCAATTCAAAAGAGATATGTAACAAGGAACACAAGTTGATTAGAAAGAGATAGAAAACGAGTTCAAGCTGCCAATCCGCTAAAATAGCTGGGGCAGTAGGATTAGTTCAAGAACTGTTCTAGGTTACTTAAAACATGCCAATTAAACAAAAGTAATCTACCGGGTTACTTTAAAAATGCCTAATAAATACGGCCATATTAACTGAAAAAGTAATTTAAAAATTTAGCAGCTATTTTAACATTAGTTTTAGCTGTAGTTTCGCAATTTTTTACAAAATATAGCTCGTTGATCTGACTTCGCTATATTCTTAAAGAGTAATGGTAAACTCCATTCCCTGTATGAAAACTATTACGTCACATTCGGTATCCATGTGATTCAAGATTTTGTACTTAAAACGTTTACATTGGTATTGGATTGACATTTTTAAAACATAACCTAAAATTTAAATGTCAGATTAAAATATTTATTACTTTATAAAATTTAATTAGTTTATAATGAAACCAAATTCTGCATATATTAAATAAAATCAAATGAATTTATCTTAACGCACGAAAAATATTACCTACCTTATTGAAATATGTAGTTTTGTAAAATAAAACTCAAAGGAATATACATTTTTATTTGTATTATTATTGTTTATAAATTAATACTATTTGAAAATACAAAATACAATGCATATTACCTCTTGTACTACAGTTAAATTAATTAAAGATCCTCGATTCTCTAACTCCAGCGCAAAATAATCACGAAGATGACAAACGCATTTCTGCATTTGATTACCCAAAATTTTTCTAGCCATTTCTCATTTCTCAATCTGTATTTATGTATTAAAAATGTCATAAACTTAGAAATGACAGGCGAGAAAATAACAAAATCTTGACCATAGGTCTCTATTTTTATTTTATAAACAAATGTGAACAAAGTAAATATAAATTTTCGTATTAGTAAGAACTGTCATACGTTTTCATTAAAATAATAACTGTGATAGCACGTGAAAAAACATGAAAAGTGTGTCTTAATTTATTAAGACATACGTTATGTGATTCGCACAGGCACGAATAATATTATTTAAAAAGATAGCTATATTTCATCGTAACTATGATAACCTCGTCCACATGACGTCATGGTTTTCATACAGGGAATGGAGTATAGCTATTGGCGACGCTAACCTAGCACTTGCCATGTGGTGAATAAACTTGGAACTATTCTACCAGGTATTGTTTTCAAAGTTGTACATTACTTTTACCAAGCATTGAGAGCATTTTATTTTTATTTTATATAAAATACGTAATAAACTTTTCAGACGACCACGTATGAAAATAACCATAACAACATTATAAACGACTACGGAAAGTTGAACATAACATACACTGATATGTTAATATAACGCACACTTCTAACATATCAGGTGAAGTTCCACTGATTAACAACAGATGTCGTTACGATGATAGAAAATAATAAAATAAATGAAATGATTTGTATTACTATTTGAATTGAAATTTTGTAGATTTTTCAACACATTTGCACAGATAAATTTTATTTTTTTAAATTAATAATTACTTATTTACTTATGTTTTTGCATTATTTAATATTTTGACATTACGGTAAGTACAGTTGGTATCACAATACCTAACCTCAAACGTCAAACGTTAACGCTTACCTACAAAAACGCATCATCTGTCAAAGTGTAACAACATTACTCTTGTAAACTTTTTTTAGAAATATTTTGTGGTCGTCTGAAAAATAGTGTACATAACTCACTCGAACAAAATGAGTACGATGTATTATTGTGTTCTGGAGTGTAATTCGTAGGCTAGAAAGGAGCCAGAAATTAGTTCTCATGAGTTTGTCAAACTAGATAAATGAAAAGTGTCATTTGTTATTCGATTGGAAATGAGTCAAATATACGAGGGCAGGGTGAAAAGTCCCTGAAAAATAAAACAGATGGCGCCACAATCGCAAATCTCATGTGACATTTGTGATGTATCATCTTTAACTAGAACGCATTAAAATTTTCAGACTGATATGTCATTCAGTTCTGTTTTGACATCCAGCGAAAGCAAGCAACCTTGAAGATTTTTTAAAACATGGAAAAAAGTGAATGTCGCGTCTTGATTAAACATTATTTCTTGCGTGGAAAAAATATTACGCAATCCAAAGCATCGCCTGTTAAACATTATGGGGACTCCTCACCATCGACTGGAACGATTCACAAGTGGTTTACTGATTTTCGTTGTGGTAGTATGACGACAAAGGACGCCGAACGTTCTGATCGTCCAATTGAGGTTACAACGCCAGAAATCGTCGATAAAATCCATGGTATGATATTGGACGATCGGCGAGTTAAAGTGCACGAGATTGCTGAAGCTACGAGCATCTCAACCGAACGGGTACGGAACATTTTGCATACATTTTTGGATATGAGAAACCTATCTGTCAGATGGGTGCCGCATTTGCTCTCTGTCGACAACAAGCGCGACCGTGTGACAAGTTCAAAGGAGTGTTTGGCGATGTTCAAGCGCAATAAGAAGGACTTTTTGCGCCGTTTCGTAACCGTAGACAAAACATGGATCCATCACAACACACCAGAGACCAAAGAACAGGCGAAACAGTGGACTTGTCCTGGCGAATCGCTAAGACAAACGCCTATTTTGAAGGATTACCAAAATCGTATTATTTGGAAGGGATCGAAAAATTAGAAAAACGTTGGACGAAGTGTATCGAGCTACAAGGAGATTATGTTGAGAAATAAAATATGTTTTGACCAAATAAATCATTTCTTGTTTCATTTTTCAGGGACTTTTCACCCTGCCCTTGTAAGATAAACTTTTAGCATGAATTTAAAAACTTTTTGAAATATGCAATTAGTAATTAATGTTTTCTAAAACAATTTGAGTTATACACAAAACATAATTGTTTGTCTTAATTATTAAAACAAATAGCTCAATCTTATAGTATACAAAAAATAATGCTTTAATTAAATGACACCAGAAGTAAGTAAAAAATATTGAAATCTTAACAGAACGCTATGCTTGCACAATGTAAACAATATTCAATACCGGGTAGAAAGGTTCGAATAGTTTCCACTTGAGCGCTAGCATCTATTTTGGCAACGCCAATAGCTTCTCTACTTTTTTTTATTAGTGGTACCAACTTTGATTTATATTAAGTTCTTGAGGCCCTAGGACGGCGGGGACGCCACTGGTACGTCAAACATTCATTTCGCGGCCTAGATATACAAATAACTATTTTTCTGCTTATATTGAACACAGAGTTCTGTTCCATAATAAATATTTTAATTGCACAATAAAGACCAAGAATTAGGAATATTGTCTTAAAACATCAAGCTATTACCTAATTATTTTATCAATTACCTAACTGGTACTAATACTAATAGTTTCCTATTTTTATTTTCTTATACACAGTATAAGGAAGCATTGGAATCGTGAAAAAAATCGTTGACGAGATTTTCGCGGAAATACGTGTTTTGAGGTCCACTGAATCCGTTTTGATCATTTTCTCAATGATGTGTGTTTGGATGGATGGTTGGATGGATGCATGGATGTGTGTCCGAGTGTGCAATATCTCATGAGCGAGATAAGATTTGTTAACGAAACTTGATAATTAATTATAAGTTTCATTAAAATACGAAGGGCTGAGTTGATTTTGAATGAAATTAAAAACCGGGAAAGGAAGTTTACTGGACACAAACAATATATTCCATTTATTTGCAATTTTCCTATATATGCATCTATTTTTGAGAAAAACTAATTTATATAAGGCGTATTCCATTTGCCATTTGGATCAGATCTAACTTACATTTACTGAACCAGATCATTTATTTATTTTGCTGGATTACTTTGCTGGCTTTATTTCAAGTGCTAAAATTACAGATTCTAATTTATTTTGAAGTAATTCACCAGAATAAGTGCATGAGTTTGATTAATTTAGTTAATTTAATCATATATCGAATTTATCTGAACTGATTTAAATGAACCAAGTGACAAATGGAATACAACTATATTTAATAACACATTTCAATAATCATAGTAACAATAGAAACAAAAAACATAAACATATTCAACATTTATATGTCAAATAATAATTGTCAAATGCAAGAAGCGAGCTATAAGTGTTCAATTCAGCGTTTTTGATGCTATATCTAAACGGACTGCCTGTATATGTCTCATCAGTAAAGTTAAATATAAAGTAGTCAACATTACTAAAAAATTATACGTAAACAAATTTGATATTTTAGATGTTTCAAACAGATAAATGCTAAATTACTGAAAAAGTAAATTACATGTTTAATAATATTATATAACATTCATATATTCTAAATATTAAATATGCTGTGTGTAAGAAAGTCGTGCGGTGCCCACACCAGATTTTTATAATTATTATTGTCTGTAATAAATATCAAATATGTATCTACATTTTTTTTTTAATTGTAATTATTAATAACTGGATTAGATAAATTTAATTGCTGTCTATATCATGATGATTAAAAATGTGTACATTATACATTATCTACCTAAATGAAGGTATGTTTCAATCCTTAGCTATATATTTACAATTTAATTAATTTCTGTTCATAATATTAATTACCTATGTATTTTTCTTTATGTTGATTTAGTTGACTGACATGGAATTAAGGCACAAAAAATATAAGAATAATAATTTTACAATATGCAATATTTGGGAATGTGGAACGTATGTCGAATGAGAGATTGGTAAAACAGGTGTATGTTGGTGAAATTGACGGTGAAAGATTGCGTGGACGACCTATGCATAAATATATGAATATGATTGAGGGATTATTGCGTGAACGAAATTTTCCGAGCATAAGGAACAAACGAGCTTGTATGAAAGGAATTATGAATGTCATTGAAGCTAAAGTGGTGTGTCAGGATAGGAACGTTTGTCGAAGATTAATTTGCGGGATGAATCTTATGATTTAAGACAAGTGCAGGATTCTTGATTGTAGTTTTGTTATTTAGTAATTACCTGCAAATGTGTGGAATTCACTTTCAAAAACAAGCGTAGGGCGATACTCCTTTCCTATCTTATTTATTTGATTCGTTTTCAATTCTTAAATAGAGGGTTTAAATGTAATTGTGTGGAATTCACTTTCAAGAACAAGCGTAGAGCGGTACTCCCTTCCTTTCTTAACTGTTTGTTTCATTTTCAGTTCTTACATTATAGTTTATAGTGACTAATTGCATTGTGTGGAATATTCTTACAAATACAAGAGCAGGCTATCGTCTTTGTAGATTCGTTATTAGATTTGTTGATAGAGGAGTAAGCGTGAGTAATTTGAGATATTTTGCGCATGTACAGGGTGTTAATTAAAAAACTGGCCATCGGCGTTTAACATGGGAAATCAGTTTTTCCTTGCGCAAAAGTTCCCAAATTATTTTAGGCAAAAATACTTCAAATAAACATTGTAGAGAATTAAATTCTGCATCCAACTTAATAATCAGATTTTCATTTCATAATCGAGAAAATCAATTTTACAGTTTTTTGAAAATTGCTTAATTATAGCGATAGCCATAGAACTCAAACAAAATTACAAACAATTGTGACATCTTAATTATCAAAAAATTAGTGTTTTGTGATTTATTAAATTTAATTAATTAATTATTAATAATAATGATTGTTAATTAATAATTAATTTAATTCTCTTAATTAAATTTATTACACTTATTAAATCACGTATTTTTTTGTAACTTTGTCCAGAGTAGCCCCATTTTATGATCTGAAGCTTTTCTTCATGAGAAAACTGTTCCATACTTTCAAAAATATTTGTTATTGAACGAAAATCAGAAAACACTATTTTTGTTTGTGTTCCATGGCTATCGCTATAATTAAGCAATTTTCAAAAAACTTTAAAATTGATTTTATCGGTTATGACATGTCAATAATAAAATCATATTACTTAGTTGGATGCAGAATTAAATTCTGTACAAGGTTTATTTGAAATATTTTTGCCTAAAATAATTTGGGAACTTTTGATTGATTTCCCATGTTAATTAAAAGATTTCAATAATTTGAATATTTGTTTTTTCATGTCTATCAGAAAGAAAACTTTTCTTTCCTCAATTGAGAAAAGAAAGTGATATTTTTCATCCCAACGAAAAGAGAGGGCTGCAATACATCGAGAGAAAAACACTTTTCCTATGAAGTGTATACACAATTTTTCGCATCCCAGTAATTTAAGAAAATTCATATTTATCTTATGCATAATACAAAAATTTAAAATAAATAAATGAACTATTTAATTTTTTTTTCATCTCTCAGCAACGGGAGTAAAATTTTATTAGTATACACTTCTTCTATTAGAACCGAAAGAAAAACCTTATTTTAATTCCGTCCTTCTTAGCAACTTAAATGTATAATTTCTGTCACGTATTTGATGCAAATTTAAATAAATTTTTACACTTGATCGTAGAAAGATTTACTTTTATCTAACACCGACTCGTAATAAGCAGAGCTGGGCAGTAGCTAGCTACTTTTGTAGCTTAGCTACTAGCTTAGCTACATTTACCTTAGCTGTAGCTGTAGCTTAGCTAACTGTGAAAAAATATAGCTGTAGCTTATAGCTAGCTACTTTTTTTCTATTAGCTTAAAAATAACAACTGAAGCTACTTTTAAAGCTACTTTTTGTAGCTTAAAGCTACTTTTTAAGCAGAAGGTCAATAAAGTACGCATGCGTACAAGCTAAACCCACACAAAATAATTATTTGTTGCCGGTTCTAATTGGTTCTAATACGCAAAAATACACAGTAGGTGCCAGATGGTATTTGCTATTTTTGATATTTATGTACATAATAGTAAATTAACAATCATTATAACAAAAGATTGATCATATGACAATGGCAAATTTAATTATTTCACAATAATTTAAAAAAGTAGCTTTAAAATTTAACAGCTACTTTAACGAAAGCTTTTAGCTGTAGCTTAGCTACATTTTACAAAATATAGCTTATAGCTGTAGCTTAGCTACTTTTTTAAAGAAAAGCTGTAGCTGTAGCTTAGCTACTTTTTTTAAGTAGCTTGCCCAGCTCTGGTAATAAGCCTAATAGGTACTATAGTTATTTGAAATAAATAATGTCCTTCATTAGTCACTCAGTGAGAGAATAGTAGAGAAGTCACGGTACCATAACAACCATTTCATGGGTACTTTGTAATTTATAGGTTTCATTAATATCATATTAAATGTCTTGTTAGTATCAAACAATAAACGAACATATAAAAAAGATTTAAGACGTTTCAAGAGATGTGTTGGATAAAACGTTGCAATAGACTCGTGTGCAATGCATATTATAATAGGTACTCAAGAAAAGTAGCCACTCGCCCTTCGAGCATGGTAGCTAAACTTTTTTTTTCGTGACGAATATGTCACACAGTAGATTGTTTAACAAGTAAAAAAAAAGTTGTAGTTTTCTAGCGAATGTAAAAGTAATGAACGAGCGTAGCGAGTGCATTAATTTTACACGAGCTTGAAAATACACTTTTCTTACGCGTTGAACATGCTATTTTTGTTAATAGTAATGGAAAAGTTGAAATTAAAGTAATTTAATATAAATTTCTAAACACTTTTTTCAATTCATCACAGTTTTCTCTTTGTGGAAACATAGAAACATCAACATGCTTGGTAACAACTATACAAACAAAATAATTGACTAAAATGAGTAAACTGTTGGTTGCTAATTAATAAAGTATAGGTTGCTAATATGTAAAGTGTTGTTAACAAGTAAAATCACATGGTATTATGTTGATTCGTAACTAAACAAATGGCTGTTTGCCATTAAGTACAGAAAAATTACTATTCTTCCCTAATAAACTAAAACCATAATCCATGGTAACTGGAAAACAACAGTGTAATTTCACATTGAGGTAAAGATGTAGTTCATTCATGCTGCAACAGAAACCAATTAATTATAGCAATTATCTACAATTATTTTTGATACTCATAATCATGCTTTACTTTTTATATTAAATAGCTTTGTTCGTTTCGCTACGTGGCGGTTACTATTTACCGCTGCGGTAAGGATTTTGTGTTCGATTGAGTTTGCGGTAAAATAATAAGTTACTAGATTTTGTTCGTTTCACTTTTTGACATCTCGCAGTAAAACGCTGCGGTAGCTGGCGGTAAAATTTCTTACAGCAACTCTAGGCTTCGCTGAATAGCGGTAGAAGTTAATTTTGACACATTTTTGACATCAGCGGTGAGAAGAAAAAAGTAAAATATCGATCTTGGTAATTTATATATAAAAATATTAATTTTATTTGATGCGTCCATGTCTACATGAATAATTTTGAGGCTTTATACTAAAGGGTCCAACATAGCGCGTTGGGCCTCAAAAATACTATTTAAATCTCCACGCGGTGCTAAGCGTAACGTGTCCAATGTGGCATTGAGCATTGGTGTGGGGCAAAGTATAATGTGGGGCCCCACGCTGATTTAAGAAAACACCCATCATCATATTGTATAGGACAATTTGTATCTGTTAAATTATTTTCATATAAATTTATACAAACGAAACATTTTACTGTAAAATGGGGCCCATCAAACAATTATTAAGTTGAAATTCATCATTTTCGATCATCTACCGTTGAATCCTCCTCACTTTCCGATGACAACATCACATTTGTAACAAATTCTTCCATAAATAAAATATAAATAAATATATCATCACTTCTTTCACCCATTATTGAATGTGGCATTCTGCCGTAGCAAATCTCTGTAAGTGAAGTGCTGTTATCAGCTGTCAAATTTATATCAATTTATGTGAAAATGACAATTTAAATATATAACTCGTGTAGTATACTGCGCATACAAAACAAAAATATAATTTACCTCGGATGAAAAAAACAAAAATTACTATTTTAGTGACTTAAATTATTACTGTCACTTTTTGTTGTATACAGTAAAACGCTGCAGTAACTAACCGCCGCGTTTTACAGTAACCGCCACGTAGCGAAACAAACAAAGCTAATAATAAATATAACATTATCATGGCAACACATAACTGAATGACGAATGACTATTACTTGACGAAGATATAGTTCCAGTAGTGACAACCAGGTGGCATCTGTCAAAATAATAACTTCATGCTCATAAATATATTGCCTATCGAGATCTGTTACGGCAGAGTACCACACATAGTAATAGGTTAAAGGAGTGATTACCTATATATTTCATTTTTAAATTTTATTAATATAAAAGTAACAACAATTCATAAAAACATGTATTTCAACATAATTTTAAAAACATTATCTTCAACTATAAAAATCCATATAAAAATAAAATATATCATAACGTCTTTTACTTATTATTGGGTATGGCACTCTGTCGTAGCAGATCACAGTATGTGATATATTTATGCGCGTTAAGTGTGGTTACCAGTCATCAAATCACGGCCTCCAAAGATGTTATTAGAGGGCGAGCAACAAACAGGAGCGTACACTACGTTGGTGCATGGACGTACAGGCATCCACAGGACGAGAAGTGTGGATGCACTGCACCTATAGAAATTATTAGACTTTTCTAGTTATTTGTGTATTAAGAGCGTAAAGTAATTGTTTATTACTCGAGTACGGCGGAAGGCGAGAGCTGCAATAGTGCAAGAGAAATAATAATAATGAGTTTTCCTACGACTGAAATTATCAAAATAGGTATTTTAAAAATAAAAATAACTATATTCGGTTGGTTTAATCTACGTTCAACTAATTCTTTTTATTTGTAACCATTACAATATATACAATCGAAGTAAGTAATTTAAAAATTCTGTTTGAGTGTGCAATTTCTTCACAAATCATCATATTTGAGTCAAGAAAGAGTTAAAAAAAATAAATTTGTTGTTTTATACCTGAACTGTCAAAATAAAAAATATTTTAATTCTATAAAACAAAATTTAATTTTTAAATTATTAAGTATGATTCGGTATTCAAAATCATTTATCCAAGGTAAGAAATATTTATAATTTGTATTAATTTACTAAAATCCAGTTTTTCAATAAGTCTTTAGCTAACTAATATTATTTGATTTATAATTTTAGTTATTTATTTATTATTTATTTATTATTTATTTATTTATGTTATTCTGTACAACAGGAATTAAATCCCAATTACAGTACAGGGTCCGGTTAGTTCTGAAAGAAATATTAATATATCAAAGAAATCTTACGAAAGCGGTTATCAAAAGCGAAAAAAAGCAGCAATCATTTTATTTTTACCTTATGGCTTAAAATCTGTACACTTATTCCCAATTAATTAGTATCTTACATTATGATTTTACGTTATTCGTAAAAAATAAATAAATATATCATCACGCCTTCTACCCATTACTGGGTGTGGCACTCTGCTGAAGCAGATCTCGGTAAGTGATATATTTTGCGCGTGAAGTGCGTTTACCAGTCGTCAAATCACGACCCCCAAACATGTTAGTGGTGGAGGAGCCACAGGGATAGCTTTTTCAAATTATGGAAATTTGTCGCCTGTGGGAATCGAACCAGGGACCTCAGGATCCACAGGCCGACTTCATACCACTGAGCTAGCCATCCCATATTATTATTATTCGTATATTTAAAAAAACCTTTAATTTAGAATCCTTAGTTATTTTCAATAATCATATCTTATTACTACAAAATATTAGGATCTTCTAAACTTATTAGTGCCTAGAGCCACATAAAACCTCAAGACGGTTCTGCCATTGGACTCAGATTTCCCTTTCTATAATAAAATATCATCTACTATGTTTAATTAGTTACTGAACCGATCATTTACCTATCTTTTTTTGCTAAAAGGAACATGCTATACACAGCGCTGATCTCGTACGATGGTACAACAGTTCAAAAGTCGCAGCTAATATTACTGAAAGTGATTTGAAAGCGTGTGAGAATACGTGAATGTGAAACGAGAGAGATTCTAGGCACCTAGGTAATAAATAGTAATGCAGATTTCTAGAAATATGGGAGATAGATAAGTGTGCAATATACATACAGAGACACATGTTGTCACATCTTCTATTTTAATTTGTAATTCAATGTGAACCCTACCTATCATTGTTTTTCAAATTAAACATTTTATAGAGTTTAATGAAAGACTGGAGAAATTTTTAATTACGCGGATAATAAAAGAGTTTAAAGAAATTTGAAATTGCTGCAATGAACATAAATCGAAAGTTTCATAAAGGTTTGTATTGTTTTCGATTTATACTTATTTTCAAATTTTTATAGAAATAAATGATAGTCTGTCAGTGTCCACATCTGCAATATTAATACTTAGATGATTTCTAAAGATATTAAATTGACATGTTCTAAGATAAAAATAGATTGCTTTATTTATGCCCGGTATTATAAAGGACAGTTAACTAAACTCTACGACTAAATTAATTTAACTGTTCAATTTCTGTTCTATAAACATATATTAAAATAATCTAGGGATTAAATAAGTAGATTAAACTAACTGGCGAAAATCGGGGTATTATATTTTAGTTGTCAGGTTATATATCATCACGCCTTCTACCCATTACTGGGTGTGGCACTCTGCTGAAGCTGATATCGGTAAGTGATATATTTTGCGCGTGAAGTGCGGTTACCAGTCGTCAAATCACGGCCCCCAAAGATGTTAGTGGTGAGAGAGCCACAGGGGTAGTTTTAAAATGGTGAAAATTATTTGTCACCTGTGGGAATCGAACCAGGGTTCTCAGGATCCATAGACCGACTTGATACCACTGGGAGGTGATAAACTAAAATAGAGAAATTTTAACTTTTTCATTTATACACCAATTCTCAGAAGAGTTTAAGCGGATCCTGAATTTTGGATTAATCAAATTCAGCTAAATCTTATTCGGCAAAAAGTTTAAATAAACTCATATATAATCTACTTACCATTTGGTTTTCGGAAAGTGATTTGGATTAACTTGTTTTAAATCGGGTAAGAGTAAGATTTAGTAATCCAAACTTCAAGATTAGCTAAAACTTTTTTGAGAATCCAGTTGTTAATTCTTAAATAGGTGGTTATGTCGAGAAGAAAGTTTTAAATAATAACATTAGATATTGAGCTTCAATTCTCTTTATATTTATTAAATGTTACCACTAAAGTTTAAAATGCACGGTTAAATCATGCCAATTTTGGCAAAAATAAATATAAAAGCTTGCGATTTGTTGAGCGTCCGTTCTACGGGCTTATGGTTTGTTTGTTTAATATACGAGCCTTACCAAAACACGTTCAATATGTAAATAAATATATCAAATTGAGAATAATTTGAGCTAAACTCGAGCATAACGACTTTAGTGTGTGGATCATGAATTCTACGGGTTTAAGGTTAGTTTGTTGTAAGTGCAAACGAAACGAATCTCACCAAGAATATAAAAATAACTGGTACATTTACAAGTGGAATTATATACACTGCCAAGGTATTTCATGGACTAACGGCATTATGCATCTAAATCAAGAAATAAAATTAATTTTGTTTGCATATCGGCAGAAATGAAGTTTGAAATGTGGAAAATTACCTATCAAATGCAATGGCAGTGAAACAAAAAGATAAACACATGTTTAACGTTTTTATCTGCCAGTGTTAAGTTAATATAGTATATTAAGCAACAAAATTATAATGATGACAATTTTTTTTTGTGGCTTCTTGGCGGACTAATTACCCAGGTCATATGTCGCTATTTCTCCTTGATCTGCGTTTTTAGGTCTTATTCCGTCAACAGAAACACGGGTTTTCCCCAAATTACCCATCAACTTTAAAATTGGTTTAGTATAAATAGGAAAAACTGTACTGATCTAATGACACGTCTGGTCGGATCTCAGACCGGATTTCAGATCGGATCGGATTTCGGATCGGATTTCGGATCGGATTTCGGATCGGATTTCGGATCGGATTTCGGATCGGATTTCGGATCGGATTTCGGATCGGATCTCTGATCGGATCTTCGGATCGGATTTCGGATCGGATTTCGGATCGGATTTCGGATCGGATTTCGGATCGGATTTCGGATCGGATTTCGGATCGGATTTCGGATCGGATCTCGGATCGGATTTCGGATCGGATTTCGGATCGGATTTCGGATCGGATTTCGGATCGGATCTCGGATCGGATTTCGGATCGGATTTCGGATCGGATCTCGGATCGGATCTCGGATCGGATCTCGGATCGGATCTCGGATCGGATCTCGGATCGGATCTCGGATCGGATCTCGGATCGGAAGTCGGATCGGATTTCGGATCGGATCGGATCGTGGATAGAGTCGGATCGGATCGGATCGAATCTTGAATCAAGTCGGATCGGATCGGATCGGATATTAAAATTTTCAAATATGCCGACCTCTAGCTGCTATGTTGCCAGACAAAAATTTACTTAATTTATTATGAATAGGCAGGAGACTTGTAATTTAATTTTTATAAGCAGTAACAATTTTTATTTATTTTTTCTTTTTGTTGTATATTTTCTTATTTGTTATGGTTTTAATAAAATTTTATTAGAAAAATATAGTTTATGATCCACTTTTTTTTCTTAGTGAAATTTGTATACCTTTTATAATTTAAAAGAGTTTGATGTTGGAAAAACGATTTTTACTTTCTTATGCACAGTATAAGGAAGTATTGGAACCGTGAAAAAAATCTTTGACGAGATTTTCGCGGAGATACGTGTTTTGAGATCCACTGAATCCGTTTTGATCATTTTCTCAATGCTGTATGTGTGTGTGTATGTGTGTGAGGATGGATGTGTGTCCGAGTGTGCAATATCTCATGAACGAGATAAGATTTGTTAACGAAACTTAGTAATTATAAGTTTCATAAAAATACGTAGAGCTGATTTGTTTTTGAATGAAATTGAAGAACCGGAAGAGGAAGTTTACTGGAAACACAAAACAATAAATTCTAATTATTTCAAAATTGGAACATAAAATGTTATTTGCAATTTTCCTTTATATTCGTCTTATTTAAAAAAAAAACGAATTTATATATTTAATAATATATTTCGATAATCATAGTAGCAATAGAAACAAAAAACATAAACATGTTTATCATTTATACGCAAGGAGCAAGTCATAAGTGTTCAATTCAGCGTTTTTGATATTAAATATGTTGTGTATAAGAAAGTCGTGTGGTGCCCACACCAGATTTTTTTCTTTGTCATGAATATCGGTTTTAAAAGTTAGCCCCTGACGGCAATGGCCGTTAGAAAAGGCCCGTTGGTACTCAATCATAGCTGCATTGTAAATAACCATTATCATTCTGTTTTAGTTTTTAATTAGTTTTAAGATAATAATTATCTAAAGTGGGTTTTTTGTAATTTTTTCCCATAAATTTAATTCAATCACTTCATCCCATGTCATTCATGCTTCTCATTCTCATTAATTGTTTAAAAATTAGTTATGTTCTATAATCTATATCATCACGTTGCTAGTAAGGCATTGTTTGCCAGGAATAGTTTGTAAGATTAGTACCTATTAAGGTAGTTCTAATGTGACGGTGGCAATATCTGTCGTCGAGTTGCAAAACTGACGAGCAAAAGAATCAAAAAAATAGAATAAAATAAGTGTTTTATACCTATTATGATTTGAATATCATGAATTGTTAACAGGTTGTTGGTCTAGTGAATTTTCAAATACCGTACCACCGTATGGTGTTGCCATTAAAAATTGGGATTCTTAATTTTTCGTTAAAAACAAGACTTTTCAAGGCTATATATCCATTACTCAACGATAAAAAACTTTCTCCTTTTGATACAATATACGTGGGTAGTTCTAGAACATCATATTAGTTTTTTAAATGAAACTGCAAATTTTTAGAGGTACACAAACCAAATATGTGCGATTCTGAGTGGTGATCGCCATAAGCCCCGTGTATAAGAACTCAACTTTACATGCGAATATATATGTTCACAGACGATGAATGTGTGTCATATTTCAACAGGATGCGTATGACTATCCCATGTTTACGTGCACCGAGTCTCATTCAGATCTGCAAAAAAAATCACGCTAGAACTACCTTAAGAAGTGCCAACATGTATTTCCCTTGCCATGCGTGAACCCGATCGCGCTCTGTTGCGCTGTAATTCTTTCGTTAAAAAATTAAATAATACTAAGAACGCAGGTATCTTATATTTACTAAATTCTACAATTAATTTCCAACAGTTTAAACTAAATTTAACATTAAATATACTTTAAACACAAAATGTACAGCAGTATAACTATCTTTTTTTTTCTTCACATAAACTAATTGTAACATACTAATGGACTATCATGATTATTTTCTTGTATGCAATTTGACGGATGAAATTGAAATTAATTATTATTTAAAACAAACTTGATTATTATATAATTTTTGAATCAAACAGAAATGTTTACTTCCTCTTTCAATGGCTGTCATTTCAAGATGTATGTATCGATTGATTTGAAATTTTATCTGTGTATTAACAACATATCAGTATATGTCTCATTAAAATTTCTTTCAATTTTATTGCATACTACACGACAAATAAAACTGCAAATTATAACATCAAACGAAAAAATAAGATTGGGCCAACTGATGTGGGGCCGGGCACGTAATCCATGTGGATTGAGATACACTTCAGCATACAATGCGTTTGGCTGCCGAGCGGAAAATTGGCGGAATGTGTTGTACATAAATAAAACAATAAAAGTATCTAATAAATAAAAAAAAAATTATCCAAGCGATAACATGATTTAAGCAACATTGCGCGCAGAGAATATTTGGATGGTTGACTGTCTAAGTAAACCCGCGTTGCTGTTGACAATAACATCCAAAATGCCAATTAGGGCATAATGGCGGCATATGACCTTGATAGTTGGTCCGTCAAGAAGCCACAAAAAAAACATACGATTATGAAGTTGACGAGCCGTAGGCGAAAGTCGTAACCATACGAGTATAATAACAGCTATTATACACGAATTACTTGCACTAATTTTTTTACGATCAAATCCTACATTCAAAATTATTAAAATAAATGTCACTATTAAATTTATATAAAAAAATCTGGTGTGATCACCACACGACTTTCTTATACACAGCATATTTAATATTTAGACTCGTATGAATGTTATATAATATTATAACACATGTAATTTAGATTTTCAGTAATTCAGCCTCTATCTGTTTGAAACATATAAAATATCAAATTTGTTTACGTATAATTTTTTAGTAATATTGACTACTTTATGTCTAACTTTACTAATGAGGCATATACAGAATGTCAATTTTTCGAGCCTAATAGATTATTTCATGATGAATATGAAAAAAAGAAGAAGATTTGGGAACGGGTGACAACTATAGAAGGCGCCGATGTGAATGCACCGATTTTAAGGGTAGTTGTTGAGATATTTTTTACAGGCTAATTTTCAGTTTAAATTATAGACTTTGGTATAATTAAGTAATAAAAATGGTAGACAGAAGTTTTGGTTCGTGACGCATGCGCGATAAAACCGGTCAAAGTAAGTAATTTTATGGTGTCATGTGACATATTACTACTTGTTCACGACGAAACCATGACAAAAAAATTATTGACAGAAATTATTGCTGGTTGCTCATTGATGACATAAGCTCTGAAAGTGGACTGGTGTAGAGATCAACAACCACACTTAAAATCTGCGCATTCACATCGACGCCATCTATAGTTGCCAATCGTTCCCAAATCTAATTTTCTTTTTTCCATGTTTATCATGACATTATCTATTAAAAAATCCATTTCTGTTACTGGAATAAATGAAACATCATTTTGTACCCTAGCTCTCTAACTATTAGCAGAATTTTAATTAATATTAATTCGTCTAAGAATGTGTCATGTCACGGAAAATCATTTTGATTTATACAATAAATATCTAACGGGTCACAGAAACGACCTAAATAAAAATTGAGACAGTAACACTTATTTAAAACCTTTAGAAAAAGTGTTTGAAAATTTACGGTATGTAATTAGGCATAACAAGTTTGCGTGTAAGTGTCAACAGCCACTACATTTACCTAAAGTAAGTACATTGCTTCGATTTTATATTGGAAAGTTGACTAGTTTCGTTGAACCATTGATAATCCAATCAAAGAAGTAAAAATAGTCTACAGAGAAATCCTAGGACGTTCCTACGTTCCTAGCGCTGCGGATGTTGACCGACTGCGTATTTATAAACTCTACTTTCTCACAGAATTATAGTTTTCTTATGCGTATTTAGTGTTGCCACTAGACGAGACAAACAGATGCGGTGGCCGAGCGTGTTAAGGCACAGCTCTTAACATACTGTGACGTCACCCGAACCAAAGTTCGTCAGTTCGATTCCGCCTGTCGACAAAGTGTGATTTGTCATAAAATATAAAATACAAGTTATATGTATTAATCACACTCGGGTGCTATAAACAATAATCACTTATACTATGCCTTTAAATAACATCGACTATGGAAAACCGGCAGAACGACAGTGTAAAAACTGCGGCTCGGTGTGCTCGGTAGGTCCAGGCCCGATTTGAGCTGTAGCGCCGTTGGAAGAAGAACTAAACGAGACAAGACGACACTTTACGGTCACTAACGTCTCGGCATCGGGTATCTAGATTTAGTCATGGTTTCAATTATCTAAATCTCATTTCGGTCTCGAATCTGGTTTAGAGTCTCAATTTTTCAAGGTCAAATTACCATAACAATTTCAGAATAATTAAATAAAAATAAATAAATAAATATATCATCACGCCTTTTACCCATTACTGGGTGTGGCACTCTGCCGAAGCAGATCTCGGTAAGTGATATATTTATGCGCGTGAAGAGCAGTTACCAGCCATCAAATCAAGGCCCCTAAAGATGTTAGTGGTCGGGGAACCACAGGGGTAATTTTAAAATGGTAAAAATGTTTTGTCGGCTGTGGGGATCGAACCAGAGTTCTTTGGATCCACAGGCCGACTTGATACCACTGAGCCATTACCTCATATAATATTTAAAATAAATAAATAAAAATATATCATCGCGCCTTCCACTCATTATTGATGTGGCACTCTGCCGTGAGCAGATCTTGGCAAGTAATATATTTTTCGCGTGAAGAATGGTTACCAGTCGTCAAATCACGACCTCTAAAGATGTTAGTGAAGGGGGAGCCACAGGGGTACTTTTAATGTAGTGAAAATTGTTTTATGGCTGTGGGAATCGAACCCGGGTTCTCAAGTCCACAGACCAACTCGACACCACTGAGTCATCTACACCTGCACAATATTTATATTCAGTATGTAAATAAATTAAATATTTAATAAATATAAATGAACTCAATAACTTTTGACAAAAACTATTTTAAGTGATAAAGCATCATGCGTATTCATATTCAAATGAAATTTTTATATAATTTATCGTCTGATTAATATTTCATTATTTGTACCATTGGTTTTATATACTTCGTAATTACGAAGTATATAAAATCAATGTTTGTACTTTTTATAAGGGGTTGGTGGCTCAGTTGTATCAAGTCGGCCTGTGGATACTGAGAACCTCGGTTCGATTCCCACAGACGACAAACAATTCTCACCACACTAAAAATATTAAAAATTACACCTGCGGCTCTCCCTCCACTAACATCATTGGGGGCCGTGATTTGACGGCTGGTAACCGCACTTCACGCGTATAAATATATCGCTTACCGAAATCTGCTTCGGCAGAGTGCCACACCCAGTAATGGGTAGAAGGCGTGATGATATATTTATATTTATTTATTTTATAAGAATTCCTCAAAGAATGTGTCATTTATATATATATATATATATATATATATATATATATATATATATATATATATATATATATAATATATATATATATTTTATAAATTATAAAATTGAGTATTGAACATATTTCAGTTTTTATATGTACCTTAGTAGGCAAAAATGGTTAAAAATAGTATAATATAAAATACTGCTACTTCTGCAAGTTGAATTTCGTTATATCGTAATTTTAAGACTACAAAAAAATTATATCTCACATACTATTTATACAAAATATTCACACCGTATTTGAAATAATAGTCTTATTATTTGAATATTCAAATAAAAATATAAAACCGAAGTGGTTAACAGTGTGTTAAAATTATCAAGAATCTTGACGATATTGATCTCACTTGAGACTTTCTCCTCTTATTTTTCTAGACGAGACGAGATTGAGCCTGGTTTCGAGTCGTACAGAAACACTATGCGTATTTTTTCGATATGTAGACATGGAATGTTCAATTTAATAAAATAAAATTATTACAAATATTTAAAAAAGTATGAAATGGTATTCGCAATCGTTTTCAAAATTTGTGTTTTTAAAAGCAATCACTATCTGATCGTCTGATATTTTCATTTGAACAAAATATTATTGTTATTATTAGCGAAATACATTTTTAAAATCAATGTTTGAAAGTATTATAATATATTAGAAAACATTAAATTTAAATATAAATAAAAATGAAAAAGGACTACAAAATTACGATTTTTGGTGGAATTCTATGATAAATCTATATGTATATAGATCCGTAAATCTGTAATTAAAGAACAGCAACGCATAAAAATTTATTTATAAGTAGAATATATTCATAATTTTCATTGGAACTTTTTCATCCTTTTTGGTTTTGCGGATCAATAAAATTTGTGAATTTACACAGAATTTCTCCATTTATTTCTCAATATCATTTGAGAAGGTTATAACAAAATTTAGATATTATAAATACCTAATATCTATACATCAATAACTTTGAAATAAGAAAAAAAAATGTGTTGAATGGGCCGATTTTTTGTATATTAATTCATACGTGATTGAATCATAATAATAATAATAAATTTATTTGATTTTAAACATTACAGGCAATCGTAGCTCAGTGGATAAAAGCGAGGTAAAACTTGCGTTTCTTAATTAGCAAGCAAGAGGTCGTGCGTTCAAATCTCACTGACTTCTACTTATATCCAAAAAAATACGATTGTGTCTGAGTGGTTCGGATTCCACTATAAGCTGTAGGTCCCCTGTACTGTAATTGGGATTTACTTCCTGTTGTGCAGAGTAACAAAATAAATAAATAAAATTACAAAAATGCATAATCTTGTCACATAAATACAAAATAACGATGATATTAGCATGTTTGCCTAAACGGGGTCATGAACTTGCTTGTTACTGAAACCTGTACAAGGAAGTACAGCATAAGGAAAACTGTCCAAAAATCTGCCAATACAATTGATGTCAAAGCAGTATGAATAGTAAGCCAAGTTTTGACTCTAAAGCAGGCCGCAAATTTGCGGCCCGCGAAGGCTTTTCACTCGGTCCGTGATTTTGATATTATTTTTTTTTATAAAATTCCACTTGTAGTTGGTCGATTTTCATAAATATAATTTTATGAATGTGATATAGCATAATTAAAATATGAGATAAACGTTGATTTAGGTATTATTGAAAATCAAGTCGTTGCATCAATACGACGACGGCAAGAGTTAAGAGTTCATAGCAAGCAGACCAAACTATGATACTTATTAAATGCTAACTTTAGACCTAACCTGAATCGTCAAACCAAATATTTTACTTGCGTTCGGTTTTGACGTGTGTTCCCCGTATTTTCAAGTCATTTTGATACTCACATAACATATGAGCTAGGTCACGATGCGAGTCCGGTTGTTTTTATACGTTTTTTCTTGTCTTCAGATTTTGTCCGTTACCAAAAGTCGCCGCGGACGGCAACACCTGACGGAGCACTCGATTGTCACATAAAACAAACAACATTTAGAATAAAATGTAAGTAATAGTGACGCCGAGTCCTGTTATTTAATATATTATCTAACCTAAAATTAGTGTACTGATTGTGTTCGAAATATGAAGAAAAGATTTGTTAATTGTAAATGGACAAGCCAATTTTGTTTTATTAAAATTTGGTTAGACTTTTTATTGTATCATACCCTTTATTTCTGTACAGAAACTAACTAATTTCAAGTTGTGCACGTTTAATACCTTGTCAACCAATACAATTTAAAATGGTTCCGGTTTGATGGGATAGATCCGTGTTTCCCAAAGTGTGTACGCGTACCCCCTGGGGTACGCGAAGAGTTTGAAGGGGTACATGTGGCTCCGGGCTTTTGCTGCGCCTGATGCAACAAGTAACTTATTATTATTATTATTTCGATTACAAACATACAAAAATAATAAAACTTCGGTAATTGTTAGTATTGTGTATGTGTGGTTTTGTATGCTTGCGTAGTCAAGGCGTCGCCCCCCGTTTCTGGCGCCACTGATTATAATGAATGTTATTTATAATATATATTTTATTTATATTCTATTATGAATTAATTTTATTTTTTGTTTATTATTATTTTGTTTATATACTAAAATATGCGAAAAATAAATATATTTTGATTAATATTAAAGTATATGCATTTGTTTTTTGACGAGGGGTACACAGTGTTACGAAAATTATAGAAGGGGTACACATATCTCGAAAGTTTGGGAAACACTGGGATAGATATTACTGAAACAATAACTTAGTCATGATAGTTTAAAAAAAATCATTTAATTTTGTATTTTGTCTGATTTTATTTTAATTTATTACGTTCGTGACATTTTGATTTATGAAAATTTATTTCTTGCTTACAAATAATACTGACAGTTGCAGAGGTTAATGTTGCCAACAGCTTTTAATATAAATTCTCCAATAGTTTAGCAAAATCTCGTTATGCAGCCGTAACATTCGTTGCAATATAAACTACAAAATCAATATAATAACACAATATCGCTATTTTCTACATAATTATCATTATTTTTTAAATTTTTTTGTAATAACATATTATTATATTACTGGTCATTAGCTACAATTAAGGTAGTACTAGCGTGAAAAAAAAATTTGCAGATCTGAATGAAATTTGGCACACGTAAACTTTGGATAGTTATACATATCCTGTTAAAATATGAAACACATTCATCGTCTGTGAACAAATATATTCGCTTGTAAAATTGTGTTCTTATACACGGGGCTTATGGCGATCATCACTCAGAATCGCACATATTTAGTTTGTGTACCTCTAAAATTTTGCAGTTTCATTTGAAAAACTAGGATGATGTTCTAGAACTATCCATGCATATTGTGTCAGAAGGAGAAAATTTTTTATTGTTTAGTAATGGTGTGACGGTGGCGCCATCGGTTGTCGAGGGGCGAAACTGACGCTCAAAACTATATAAAAATTTAATAAAATAAGTGTTTTATACTTATTATGATTTGAATATCATGAATTGTTAACAGGTTGTTGGTCTAGTGAATTTTTAAATACCATACCACCGTGTGGTGTTGCTATTATAAATTGGGATTCTTAATTTTTCGTGAAAAACAAGGCTTTGCATTGCTATATATCCATTACCAAACGATAAAAAACTTTCTGCTTCTGATACCATATACATGGATAGTTCCAGAATATCATATCAAATGAAACTGCAAAATTTTAGAGGTACACAAACCAAATATGTGCGATCCTGAGTGATGATCGCCAAAAGCTCCGTGTTTAAGAACTCAACTTTACAAGCGAATATATTTGTTCACAGACGATAAATGTGTTTCATATTTTAACAGGATGCGTATGACTATCCAATGTTTACGAGCGCCAAATTTCATTCAGAACTGCAAAAAATTTTTTCACTCTAGTACTACCTTAAAATGAAACACATTCACCGTCTGTGAACAAATATATTTGATTGTAAAGTTGAATTCTTATACACGGGGCTTATAGCCATCATCACACATCGCACATATTTGGTTTGTGTACCTCTTAAATTTTGCAGTTTCATTTGAAAAACTAGTATGATGTTCTAGAACTATCCATGTATATCGTATCAGGAGGAGAAAGTTTTTTATCGTTTAGTAATGGATATATTGCCATACAAAATTTTGTTTTTAACAAAAAATTAAAGATCCCAATTTATAATGGCAACACCACACGGTGGTATGGTATTTGAAAATTCACTAGACCAACAACATGATAACAATTCATGATATTCAAATCATAATAGGTATAAAACACTTATTTTATTCAATTTTTATATTTTTTTGAGCGTAAGTTTCGCCACTCGACAACCGATGGCACCACTGTCACACTAGTACATGGCCAACTTCATTGAAATGCGCTACGCTTATTATGGTCGTTTCATTTCATCATTTTACCATATAAAAATTTATCTTGAGTTTTTTACAGTTTTGGTACATCAAGTGATGCCATCTAGTGCTTTTTGTTTCTATTAAACGAAAGTGACAACGCTGTAAAGTTACAAAAACAACCTTAAAATATTTGAAAACTGAAGTTTATGTGATTAAACAAAATACATTTAATGGAACTGGGTATTTTATTTATACATTCAAAATTATAAAATATTATGACTCGTATTTTGAGCTTTCGACTAAAGTGACTAGCTAGTCTAGACTAAGTGAATTTAATTTGACAACGTAGCATTATCTGTCACTTCAGGTAAATAATGTCGCCATATTGTTTACCTATATAAAAAAATTTAAGTGTTTATGGGTTAAAAGAAGGAAGTATTATTGAAATATTGGTGCCAACGGTTAGTATTTTACTGTAAATTTCGTATGATAATAAATATACAATGACTAGGCTTGTTTTTAGAATTTTTTCAATCAATGCAAGCGGCAGTATTTTCAAATTTAGTTACGACGTATCACGTTAGAAGCGCTAGTTGACGTGCCTGCTTTGTAAATTTGAAACTAGGAATTTTAATGTTATATGAAACGGAAAACGGCCATAATAAGCGTAGCGCAATTCAATAAAGTTGGCCAAGACTAGTACTACCTTAATACGAGTACAATACTAAAATGATTTTAGAAAATTTGTTATTTGTAAGAATATAATCTAATATATTCTAATATTTTTTTGTATGATGAAATAATTAGAAAATATTCATCTCTTTCATATTATTACCATAAATCAATGTATACAGCTCCTGTTTTGTATTTTCCATTGTATTTATATTTCCATTTATTTAAATATTAAACACGAAATTATTAGTTAAATGACAAATTGACAAACCACGTAACAACAATACTAGCAACATGATCGACGTGATCGCTGTTTTGAAGCGATTCAGAAAATCAGATTGCAATCAAGAACATTGTACTGGGGGGTATGTGATCGAAAACCGGAAGACCATGTACAATCACTTTTGGATTGTTCAATCCGACTCAATCAGATTTTTCCGTCCGAAAGAAAACAGCTCAAGTAGCATTTGTGACAGCGCATCCCGTGTCCGCCGTGCCGTTGTACAGGCTATGTGCAGGTCCCGTTGCTTGACGAGGCCGTTTACATCTGCGATTGTGACGTGTGTTGATGGCGGCAGCGGTAGTGGAGAATGAGGTCACTTTCCAGCATCCGCTGTGCCGGTGCCGTTGCCGAGAGGCCAATGTCAATGTTACCTGGCCACGGCTGTGTGCAGTCACTTTCGCATTCAACTCCACTCAGATATTACTCTTGTACTACCGACTAGGTACTATGTACTTACTAGTTGTGGAAAGATTACAGTGTTATTTGTAGAATACTTAGTTGTTAAATGTTGTATTTAACACGAGAGATAATTTTCAATTTGTGACAAATTTCTTTAGTCACTACAATTGTTATTTATATTGGTTAAATATTGTAATTTGATTAAAATTGTTCGATTTCCACAACCGACAAATCATTTTTAATTATATTAAAATTATTTCTGTGACTCCCTCACCACTAATATCTCCGTGATTTAACGCACTTCACGGGCATAAATATATCACTTACCAAGATCTGTCACGGCAGACTACGACACCTAGTAATGAGTAATAAAGTATGCTGGTTGATTTATTCTTTTCATATTTTAATTACATACCTATCACAATTCTATTTTATTCTATCATAATTTTGTTATTAACTTGACAATTTTTCAGTAACAATTAATTTTGGTAATAGTTATTGATCCTGTAGTATCAACAAGAGTAGGAAATTCTGGTTTTAGGATCCAATGAATTTGTAGTTACATTCTATTTACTTATTACTGAACGTTTCGATGGTTAAACTATCATCATCAGTATTTACAAATAAATATATTTGGAAATTCATGAATAGGTTAATTATATTTATTAAAAAAACCATTGTGTGGGCCACACAATTTTTAAAATCATTGAAGCCTCCATTAATAAAGAAACATAATTTATCTACAAAATTCATTCGATCCTAAAGCCAAAATTTTATAGTCTTATTCAATAACAATTACATCCATTATCTTACTATCTTTACACAGGATAACAATCGAATAACGGAACAATTAATTAATAGAAATAGTAATAGTTAGACGTCAATACTTTCTAACTAAAGCATGGCCAACTTCATTGAATTGCACTACGCTTATTATGGCCGCTTCATTTCATCATTTTGACAAAAAAAATTGTCGTGAGTTTTTTACAGTTTTGGTACGTCAAGTAATGTCATCTAGTGCTTTTTATTTCTATTAAAGGAAAGTGACAACGCTGTCAAGTTACAAAAATAAAAAATAATAAAATATTTGAAAACTGAAGTTTATGTGATCAAACAAAATACATTTAATGGGACAGGGTATGTCATTTATACATTCAATATTATTAAATATTATGACTAGTATTCTGAGCTTTCGACTAAAGAGACTAGCTAGTGAATTTCATTTGGCAACGTAGCATTATCTGTCACGTCAGGTAAATAATGCCGCCATATTGTCTACCTATTTAAAAATTAATAGGTCAAAAGAAGGAAGTATTATTGAATTATTGGTGCCAACGGTTGTTACTTTACTGTAAAGATCGTATGATAATAAATATACAATAACTAGGCTTGTTTTTAGGATTTTTGCAATCAATGCAAGAGGCAGTATTTTCAAATTTAGTTACGACGAATCTCGTTACAGGCGCTAGTTGACGTGCCCGCTCTGTAAATTTAAAACTAGAAATTTTAATGACATATGAAATGGCCATGGGCGTCCGCAGGGGGGCTAGCAGGGGCGCTCACCCCCCTTGGGTTTGACTAGGGCGGTGACCACGACTCTCGAACATAGGACTTTAACATGTAAAATTATAGTTTTGTAATTTCCTGCTTCCCTAAATATTTTAAGCAAAAAAGCTTGTAATAAAAGTTTTAGGGCATAAAATTCTGCATCTGTGCCAATAAACAAAACTAATTTTACATACTTTGTAACGACACAAATTAGTTTTGAAAATGACGAAAATTGCCTCGAACATACGAAAGGCATGAAATTGAAACAATTTTAGTCATTTTCAGATCTATTTTGTGCCGTTACAAAGCATGCAAAATTAATTTCGTATTTTATTCCCTAAAACTTTTATTTTAAGCTTTTTTCTTTTATATAATTACGAAACAGGAAATTAAAACAATATGATTTTACATGTTAAAGTCCTATGTTCGAGAGTCGCGGTCATCATCCTGTATATGTATATACCTGTATATATAATATAATAAAAATTAAATTATATGTTTAAAGATAATAAATTCAAGCTGAAACTGAATTTTCAGCAGTATTCTTATGGCCAGCTAGCGACATGTTCCCTATCGTAATCTAAGTTTATTAAGTATACAAAGACACAAAATAGAAAATAAAAACTGTCAAACTGCTAAATCGGAATTTACTGAAGAAATGGTGTTAATTTATGGAAGAGTTATTAGAAAATTGTCCAAATCCAGACGAAAAAGACTAATAATTTATTTGACAAATTTTAAATATTTTTATCTATTTGTTATGTTTATTTGTATTTATGTTATGTAAAAAAAAATATTTAAAAAAGGTATGTATATCTGAAAGTTTTTTGCGACCCGCCCCCCTCTGGAAATATTTCTGTGGATGCCCATGGAAAAGGCCATAATAAGCGTAGCGCAATTCAATGAAGGTGGCTATGACTAAAGAAGCATTTCTAATAATAACAAAATAAATAATATTATTTTACAATTAATCAAATAAATATCTTGCCTTTTATCTCATTACTACACGTAGCACTATGTTATAGAAATTCACGGCTCCAAAGATGTTAGTCAAAGGGATAGTTTTAATGTGACGAAAAACAGCTACAGGCTGTTGACATCGAATTTGTGTTCTCGAGTCCACGATTTGACGCAGGTCACTGATTGTTCTCGCATGTACTCCAATTTATAAATTAATAAGCAAAAATGTGTGCTACTTTAATGCTTAGTATTGTTACCAGGGATGACCTTTAAGCTAAAAACAAGTGGTGAATTAGGTCCGGTGATGTCTGCGTCAGCTTCTTTATCGGTTGCCATTTCTCCGATTACTGCTTGGAGACACTTCGAAAATCTTATTTTTGTAACTCGAAACTCTAACGAATATTAAATTCAAAGTTTAAATCTATTTAAACTTCAGATTTCTCATTTCATAAATAACTCCCAATATAGTATTGGTAAATAAAGTGTGTTATAATTTGACAACTGCGTCTTTTCATGAGAGAGACGACAATTTTGAATTTGTGTCGTTTTGCAATGACGCGAATATTTGCTTAGAATTAATATTTATATTTATAATAAATATTTAAAATAGAATAAATATATCATCACGTCTTCTACCCACAACTAGGTGTGACACTCTGCCTAAGCAGATCTCGGTAAATGATATATTTTTGCGCATGAAGTTACCAGTCGTCAAATCACGGCCCCCAAAAATTTTAGTAGAGGGGCAGCCACGGGAGTAGTATTTAATGTGGTGCAAATGTTTGTCAGCAGTGGAAATCGAACTAGAGTTTTCAGGATCCACAGGCCAATGCGACACCACTAACCAAAAATAAATATTTTGTTAATGTTTATTGTTTTCATTTGTTTTGTTTTTTATTTTTATTTCTAGTTCATTTTTATAAATTTGAATTTAATTATTTTTTAAAAAGATTTATCAATTTGTTGAATTTCAAGCTTGTATTAGATTATCTTTGCTCTAACATAAATTTACCTATAGGGCGGTATCTATAGTCGTAGTTAGATCTTAATATTGTTTTTAGTATACCATAATAATCATAATGCATGAAGATTGAACAAAAATCTATAGAGATAAGATAATCTTTAAGACGATCTTGATATTAATACTTACCGCCCTTAGGTTGAAAATTACAGTGAAGATTTAATTCAATCTGACGCCTACAGGCAGATTCAAAAAACAGATTAATAGCTCCTCAGCTTAATTCAGTTTCAAATTCACAAAAATATTTGCTAATTATAGTTCCAATGCTTGAAAAATACTAATATGATGTTTGGCGTAGATAGCTTAGTGGCATGCATCGAACTGTGGATTTGAGATATCGAGTTTAATTCCCACAGCCGACAAACTGATTTACACCACATTAAAATTACCCTTGTGGCTTCTCCATCACTAATATCTTTGGCAAGGCCATGATTTGACAGCTGGTAACCATACATCACGGGGATAAATATATTATCTATCAAGATCTGCTACGGTAGATTGTCACATCCAGTAATGGTAAATCTCTGATTTATTTATTTATTTTTTACGGTTGGTGAATTAGTATCAACTTCAAATTTAATTACTACAACCCTAAGCCAAGCTCCGGTCAACAATTACTATTTTGTTGCAAAGATCAACTTTGACTTTCTTAAGAATGACGCGTTATACCTTTCTATAAATTATAAAATTAATTGGTTTAAATGTTACATAGGTAGATAACGTTTTATTATTTTTGTTAACACGTCATGTGCTCATCAAATATTTCTTATTATTTTTGTTATTTATAAATGAATAGATTGCATAGATTTTTAATATAATTAATAAAATAAAGATATACAAATCCTTGAATGAGATATGAACAATGTGTTTATCATTTATGTTGTGCCATTGAATGAATTACAATTAAAATATGATACAATAAACAATTGAAGTATGTAGATTTGATTTATGTGTTCTAAATGTAATTAGAAGAAAAATGTGTTTGTACTACTTTTGCTAATTTGAGGAACAGAAGAAAAGGATAATTAATAAATTATATAAAAGACATTAATGCTAAATTTGTACATAAAATAAACTATAAAATTAATTAAGGAACTTAGCCAGAAACTTGAACTTACACGTTTATTTATTATATATAGATAAATCGACAGGAAATATACTCAGAGATGATTTGATCGAACATAAATTGTATTTTCTTTATATATTATTTGCAAAATTTAAAAAACACATGGTTTTTATATTTAGAAAAAAAAAACGATATCGTAGAACAAAAGAAATTTTTTTAATTCGTAAAATTTAGGGTCGTTTACCTTAAATAAATATTTTAAGTACCATTGGTTCGATAGTTGTTTCTAATCAATTAATAATTAAATTATCACAGTTCGAATCCCGCTGAAGCTAAAAATATATTAATTACCACACTGCGGCTTAGTGAGTCTGAACCTTGTTCTTTAATTGGTACATAATAAATAAATAAAAATAATTAAACATACTACAATAGTTAATTTATTCATTATAAAATTGATTAGTGGCACTAAAAATATCTACTTCAAGAAAGATGTTCTTAATTTTTCGAATTTTGAAACAAAACAGTACTGTGATCAGTACGTCAAATAATATATAGACTTACATTTGTTTCCCGTAGTATAAAAACAGCCTGTAGAAGAAAACCTTTAAAATTTAAAATATAACTAATATTAAGAGACTTTATAGACGTATTCCATTTTCCATTTGAATCAGATCTAACTTAAATTTACTGAACCAGATTACTTATTTATTTCGCTGGATTATGTCGCTGACTTTATTTCTAGTACTGATTCTATTACTGATTCTAATTTACCTTGAAATGATGGACCCCAATAAGTGTATCAAATTGCTTAATTCAGTTAATTTAGTCATGTTGTCTAATTTAACTGAACTGATTTAAGTGAACCAAGTGGCAAATGGAATTCAGCTTATAAACTCCGTTCCCTGTATGAAAACGATGACGTCATATGTGGACGAGGTTATCATAGAGACGATAAGAAATAGCTATATTTTCTTAATAATATGATTCGTACCTATGCGAATGGCATTAACGTATGTCTTAATAAGTAAAGACACACGTTTCATGTTTTTTCACATTCTATCACATTAATTATTTTAATGAAAACGTAGGACAGTTCTTACTAATACGAAAATTTATATTTATTTTGTTCACATTTGTTTATAAAATAAAAATAGAGACCTATGGCCACGATTTTGTTATTTTCTCGCTTGTCATTTCTAAGTTTGTGACATTTTTGATACATAAATATAGACTGAGAAATAAGAAATGGCTAGAAAAATTTTGGGTAATCAAATGCAGAAATGCGTTTGTATTTTGTATTTTTATATATTATTTATTTATATATAATAATAATACATATAAAAATGTATATTTCTTTGAGTTTTATTTTACAAAATTATCTATTTCAATAAGGTAGGTAATATATTTCATGGGATAAGATAAATTTATATTTGGTTATTATTTAATATATGCAGTATTTGGTTTCATTTATAAATTAATTAAATTTTGACAAATATTTTAATCTGACATTTAAATTTTAGATTATGTTATAAAAATGTCAATCCAATACCAATGTAAACGTTTCAAGTACAAAAAAATCTTGAATCACATGGATATCGAATGTGACGTCATCGTTTTCATACAGGGAATAGAGTTTAACATAATTTCGTACATATTTTTCATGGTTACAAAACAATTGATTTAAAAATAACAAAATACGTACATGTTTTCATGTTTTCAAGATTTAAATGAAACATTTGATAATTCCTACAATTCCTAGGTTATTCATCATCATTGGTCAAGTTTGAAATTGTATTTTAGATCATCATGCACAAAAATTTACTTGAAGAAATTATATTAAAAAGTTCAAAATATTTTTAACTAAATTTTTAATTTTACTTCAAACATTTAAAAAATCATTTGAATGATTTTTTTTTTTTTAATAAAACAATTCAATTTCAATTTTAATAATTAAATAAATATTGAACATAACATATTCTAAATAAACGTTTTGGTAAAACAGGTATCACTTGAAGTGGATATAGAATCTCATACATAAGACACTTCTAGAAATGGCTGTACTGTTAATACAAGCATTTATGATGAACATTTAGTTTACTTTATATTTTTTGTTTCTTTTGTAAGTTTATTTTTGGACACTGTGTTGCGATTTGTTCTTCTTAATTACAAATCTATAATGTAATTACAGTCAAACCTCTATAATTCGAAATTTGCCTTAAGTCGAAGTTTATTGTTGTTCCCTGTACATTTTGTATAATTATACAATTGTCATGTATCTTTATCTCTGTAACTTTAACTTTCGTAATTTGAAAATATCTGTAATTCAAAGCCAATAACAAGTCCCAATAACACAGTATTCTCTATAAGTCGAGTTTTTACGGTAAAAACTACATTTTTCGGCTCAATATTTGCACGTTATCTTTGTGTACGGTCGCCAAAATTCATCGTGTTTTTAATCCCTGAGGAGTGACGAGATTTACCTTTATAATGATTTGTTGTTAATACAGAGTATATGTTCCCTGGTACAGAGTGTACAGTGTTGGTAAAATGTTACCGCCAAATTTTAGAATGTTTTAATAGTTATTTACTATATAAGTGGGATAAGAGCATAACTAAGATGTGGATTTACAATGGCCGTATTTATTTGGCATTTTTAAAGTAACCCGGTAGATTACTTCTGTTTAATTAGCACGTTTTAGATAACCCAGAACTGTTCCTGAACTGATCCTATTGCTCCAGCTATTTTGGTGGGTTGGCAGGTTGAACCCATTTTCTACCTCTTTCCAATCAACTTGTGTTTCTTGTTATCCGTTTTGAATTGGTGGAATTGCAATTTGTATTTAAGCAGATGTCACTGACACTAGAACCATAATTTATTTGGAAGTAATACGAGTTAGTTCTAGATCAGTTCAGAGTTGTACCCAAAGTTCCCAAACAAATACGGCCAATGTAAGAACATTCATTTGTATTTTTCTGTTTGTAATAAATTACTGTCTGTCAAGATATCGTTTCCACGATTTTACTCTTTTTTGTGATTATGATGATATTTTGAAATTTTTTTCTAATTTTTCCCTGTGTAAATCGTTCGCCAATCGCAGCACTCTTTACTATGAAGTTACGGAAGAGTATAGTATTATTAATTGTTATGCACCATTTTGTTCTTCTTGGTATTAGGCGATCTTTTATCATGGTGGCATTGCTAATTTCGTTGACTATATGTTCTAAGGAATTCAGACAATGCCTTAGGACTATTATAATTTGCAGCTCGTGCTATAGATTGTAAACAACTATCTGATATACCAGAAATGATACAAGAAACAGCATCATTTCCAGTAATATTAACAGCAGACAAAAGTGCGTTCTTCTCGATGAAATATTGTATCATAGTTTCATTGCTTCGTTTTCTTCGTCGTATCATTTCCTCCAGACGAGCATAGAAATCTTTTTTGACCTGGAAGGCTTGCACCAATTTCTCCTTCCATTCTTCCCAAGTGAACTTCACCGATGGTAGATTCTTAAACCACATTTTGGCATGTCCTCGAAGTTTCTCCAAAGCGTAGTATGCAGTAGTTTTTTCGGACCATTCATAGATGTCGCGAAGTTCGTCAATTTTTCGAAGCCATGTTGAGATGTCTTGTAATGGATCTTCGGGATCGAATGAAGGAATCATTTTAACTCCTTGTGGAGCATTCTGATCTTGAGCTGTCACTACTTTTGTTAATTCTTTCACAATAGAAGCAAGTTTTGTTAGTTGATCATTAATATCTTTGAGGGTAGCCGCTTTATTATTATGATGCCGGTTATGGTGACGTCGTCTTTGTGATGCGCTTCGACTTTTATTGTGACTTTCTGATGAACAGTATCGAACTCGGCGGTATTCATCATGATAATCCATACTATTTCTAAAATATAAATTTAATAAATTCAATAATTCTAATTAAATTATGAAGAGAAAAATTGGGTTACCGTCAGGATTTGAACATGACACCTATGAACTCAGGCCATATACTAACTAAGCTACGGTCATGGGCGTCCACAGACATTTTTCCAGGGGGGGGGAGTCGCAAAAAACTCTCAGATAGATATACATAAATTTCTAAAATATTTTTTTTTACATAACATAAATATAAATACACATAACAAATGGATAAAAAAAAATATTAATAAATTACTAGTCTTTGTCGTCTGGGTTTGAATTGAAGAGGAAAGACAATTTTAGAATCTCTTCCTTAAATTGACACCATTTCTTCAATAAATTCCGATTTAGCAGTTTTACCGTTTTCATTTTCTAATATTTCGTGTCTGTGTAAACTTAAACTTAGATTACTCAATCGTTACGATAGGGAACATGTCGCTAGCTGGCCATAAGAATACTGCTAGAAATTCAGTTTCAGCTTGAATTTATTATCTTCAAACTTATAATTTAATTTTTATTTTATTTATATATATATATATATATATATATATATATATATATATATATATATATATATATACATACACAGTGTGGTGGCCACGACTCTCGAACACAAGACTTTAACATGTAAAATCATATTGTTTTAAATTTCCTGCTTCCTAATTATTTAAAAGAAAAATCTTCAAATAAAAGTATAAGGGCATAAAATACGAAATTAATATTGCATGCTTTGTATCGGCACAAATTACATCTAAAATGACTGAAATTGTCTCAAAACTATCGATAGCTATGAAATTGAAACAAAATTAAACAAATGTTTGACGTTCATCTGACAAAACTGTCAGAATAAATTCTTTATTTATTATTTCATTTATTTTGACAAATAAAACATTTGTTTAATTTGGTTTCAATTTCATGCCTATCGATAGTTTTGAGGCAATTTTCCTCATTTTCAAATCTAATTTGTATCGTTACAAAGTATGCAAAATTAATTTTGTTTATTGGTTCAGATGCAGAATTATATGCACTAAAATTTCTAAATTATAGTTTTATATATTAAAGTCCTATGTTCGAGAGTCGTAGTCATCAACCTAGTTAAAATACAGGGGGGGGGCGCGCCCCTCCTTGCTCCCCTGCGGACGCCCATGGCTACGGTCGCTATGTAATACATATCTGATTTTTCTCCTTATTCTGTAACTGGATCATTATCTGTTAATGATCAATAAGATAATGATAATTTTTATTTTTCATCGTTATTTTACAGACGGTTACAATTTCGGTGTTCTGAAACCAGAATAATTTACTCTAGTATTTTTATGTCATATTCATGGATTTTGTTTACTAATATACGTAACTGTTATTATAAAAAAATAATAATATAATGTTAGCTAACTGACAGTTCCGTAAAAAGTGTGGTTAAAAATAATATATATGGGGTAGATAGCTCAGTGGTATCAAGTCGGCCTGTGGATCCTGAGAACCCTGGTTCGATTCCCATAGGCGACAAACAATTTTCACCATTTTAAAACTACCTCAGTGGCTCCCTCACCACTAAAATCTATGGGGGCCGTGATTTTCCGGCTGGTAACCGCACTTCACTCGCAAAATATATCACTTACCGAGATCTGCTTCGGCAGAGTGCCACACCCAGTAATGGGTAGAAGGCATGATGATATATTTATTTATTTATTTATTTTAAAATAATATGTTTTTTTATTCTGGCAGAGCAAAATGAATAAAAGTCAAATAGAAGTAACAGAATAAATGATTTTGGTCACAAAATGCCGAAATCGTGGCAAACTGCAGATTAATTATAAAAAAATCAGGGTTGTCATTACCTTATCGATCGTTAACAGATAATGATCAAGTTACAGAATAGAGGGGTTTATTTAAATTTATTTTGTTGTCATAGGTAGGCTCGATCCCATGACTCTTTCATATACTGAAATACTACACAGGAGAGTCGTCTGCAGTGACATTGTTATTTGAAGGGAATATTTGCCTTGAATAATGCCCTTTAATTATTTGTAATTTTTCTTCATGTGAATAATTTTCCATTTATAATAAAATTGTAAGAATAATATAAAATTTACAGACGAATCAAAAACTAACTTTTAAGCAATGTAAAACTTCAATGTGTCGAAATATTTGACAGAATTTGTGCTTTTGTTTGTTATTTTGTTTTAACACTATTAACTTGTAATTTTGTAAATTTTAATATTTAATTTTTGCCGTTACAAATCACAGAAAATAAATTTAGATTATTGACTTAGATACAGAATTTTAAGCTCTACAACTTTTATTTCAAGTATTTTTGTCTAAAATAATTTGGGAAGCAATGCGCACGAAAAAACTGCTTTTCCATGTTAAACGACCAACGTCCTCTTTTCGTAGGTACTGAAAGGCCTAACATAAGATCGGAGTTTATAGCAAAACCGGCAGAATAGGTGAAACTCAGATGTCGAGTGTGAAGGTTGGGTAATTGGTAAAATAGGGAGGGGAGAGGGCACTTTTACACTTAAAAAATATGATAGTAGTAATATGAAAAATTATAAACAGTATTGCAGAACAATAAATGAATTTAAAAAGGCTTTTTATTTATAAATAATTTTCCAACAAATTTCATCGGAATTTAAATACCATGCTGCCATGTCTGATTATTGTGCTATTTGACTTACCTCTCACTCTTGCCACGCCTTGCAGAGATTAGTACGTGTTTATGCGAACAAGAGGTGCTGCTCAGTACATTTATTAACACGGAAGTTGACAGGATCTAAAATCCCTATTGTCATTGAAATGGGCGTCCGCAGGGGGGTAGGGGAAGCTTAACTAGGGTGGTGACCACGACTCTCGAACATAGGACTTTAACATGTAAAATTATAATTTTGTAATTTCCTGTTTCCCTAAATATTTTAAACAAAAAAGCTTGTAATACAAGTTTTTAGGGCATAAAATTCTGCATCGGAAAAAATAAACAAAACTAATTTTACATACTTTGTAACGACATAAATTAGCTTTGAAAATGACGAAAATTGCCTCAAAACTATCGATAGCCATGGAATTGAAACAAAATTAAACAAATCTTTAATGTTTTACCTGTCAAAATAAATGAAATAATAAATAAAGAATTTATTTTTACAGATTTAATGTCAAATATTTGTTTAATTTTGTTTCAATTTCAAAGCTATCGATAGTTTAGTGACAATTTTTCAGATCTAATTTGTGCCGTTACAAAGCATGCAAAATTAATTTCATATTTTATGCCCTAAAACTTGTATTTGAAGCTTTTTTCTTTTAAATAATTACGAAGCAGGAAACTAAAACCATATGATTTTACATGTTAAAGTCCTATGTTCGATAATATAATAAAAATTAAATTATAAGTTTAAAGATAATAAATTCAATCTGAAACTGAATTTTCAGCAGTATTCTTATGGCCAGCTAGCGACATGTTCCCTATCGTAACGATTGAGTATTCTAAGTTTATTAAGTATACACAGACAGAAAATATTAGAAAATAAAAACTGCTAAATCGGAATTTATTGAAGAAATGGTGTCAATTTATAGAAGAGTTATTAGAAAATTTGTCCTTCCTCTTCAATTCAAATCCAGACGACAAAGACTAGTAATTTATTTGACAAATTTAAATACTATTTTATCTATTTGTTATGTGTATTTGTATTTATGTTAAGTAAAAAAATATTTTAAATATTTATGTATATCTGAGAATTTTTTGCGATCCTCCCCCCCCCTAGAAAAATGCTTGTGGATGCCCATGATCATTGATCATTTTCACAACAATGACTCAATGTTTACATTTTAATTTCTTTTTCTTTGATCTAGACATATATGGATCTAGAGCTATAAAACTGCAATAAAATTAGAAAAAGTTCTTGCAAATTTCGTCTGGGTACCTCGACACCCGAAAAAATTTCGAGTGTCGAGTTAACCAGTATTATATACCATGGACATGACTTTTGCGGCCCTAGGTCCCAGATTCAAATCTTGGAGGTATTCCACTTTTCGTCTTTATAATTCATTTTAAATTAGCTTACCATTCAACGTTACCTTTAGAACAATAGAGCAACACAATTTGAATTGCACTGCACAAATGTTGACAAACAACTGATTTCTCATGACAAAAATGAATAATTAAAAAGGAAGTCTACTAACATGTTTCCCATGCGTTCATGGACAGGGCACCCATAGATTCTTTTTCAGAGGAGCGAACATTTTGCATGGTTTTAAATAATACTGGAAAATGAATAGTTTCAATTCCGGATCCGGATTCTAAACTATTTGATTTCGGATGTTAACATCCGATTTCTATATTAGATCAACAATTATTCATATCTAAAATAATAATAATAATAATAATGGCTCAGTGGTATCAGAGTCGGCCTGTGGATCCTAAGAACTCTGGTTCGATCCCCACAGCCGACAAAACATTTTCACAAATTTAAAATTACCCCTGTGGCTCCTCCACCACTAACATCTTTGGAGGACGTGATTTGACGGCTGATAACCGCACTTCACGCGCGTAAATATATCACTTACCGAGATCTGCTTCGGCAGAGTGCCACACCCAGTAATGGGTAAAAGGCGTGATGATATATTTATTTATTTTATTTTTAAAATAATCCCCCTATGCTGTAATTGGATCATTATCTGTTCATGATCGACAAGTTAATAATGATTTTTATTTTTCATCTTTATTTTACAAGTGATTACAATTTCGGTTTTCTAAGAACAGAATAATTTACCCTAGCATTTCTATGTTATACTCAAGCATTTTTTTTACTAATATATGTAGCTGTTATTATAAAAAAAATTATATAATGACAGTTCGCTGATAGTTTCGTAAAATGTTTGGTTCAATAGTAGTATTTTTTTATACTGGCAGTTTTGTACGAGAGCAAAATGCATAAAAGTAAAACAGAAGTAACAGAATAAATTTTTTGGTCACAATGAGATTAATCAGATTAATCTTATAAAAACAAGATTGTGATTAACTCATCGATGATCAACATATAATGATCGAGTTACAGAATAGGAGGGTAAAATACCGGGTGATTATAAATGTTTGACATTGGTTGTGATGCCTCTATATTTTGTGTTTTATATTGGTACACCTGTACTGTCATCCATTTTTTATATTTGAAATATTTACTTATTTAGTTATTTTTGTAAAATTTCATATTTCATAATTGTATCTAGTTACTTTTTGGGTAATTAGACAATTTATTATTTGTTTTAGTGACATAATTTTTGTTGTTGTTATTTATAAAAAAGATACAAGAATTGACATATATTAGCTTTGTTTGTTTCGCTACGTAACGGTTACTGTAAAACGCGGCGGCTAGTTACAGCTGCGTTTTACTTATACCACAAAAAGTGACAGTAAGAATCAAAATCGGTCGAATCCCTACTGAATCGGTCCAAACATTGCTGCGAAGATCGGCATTCAGCAAATGTGGCACCCATCTTGTGCAGAGCTGTCGCATCTCTAATTCTTTGTACAAGATGTTTCGCATCCTTTCTTCCGATGTCCCCACAGCCTTAGCTATCTCAGTCACCTTCACCCGCCTATCGTCCAACACGATATCATGCTCTTTTTCGATGATTTCCGGTGTGGTGGCGATTTTTGGCCGTCTTTCTCGTGGGTCATCTTTGAGGGACGAGCGACCACGTTTAAATTCAGCTGCCCACTTTTTAACGGTTGACATGAAAGGAGCAAAGTCCCCGTAAACTTTTGTCAATTTCGGATGAATTTCCTTAAGGGTTAATCCATCCAAAACGAAGAATTTTATGACCGCACGATATTAAAGTTTATCCATTTTAACGAAAAATACGCAAGACGTCTACTTTAAAAATTCGTGTAAACAAACTACTTGAGAGAACAAGTTGAAACTTGTCATACGAACTAATAACACATGCACCCAGACAGGCAACACAATTGTTTGCTGGTTTTAACGCCATCTCTGTGTGAGGCCGGGAACTTTTTACCTTATCCTCTTATATCATTACGCCTTTTACTCATTCTGGGTGTGACACTCACTCACAGATCTCTGTAATTTAAATATTTATGCGCGTGCAATTACCAGCTGTCAAATCACGGCCTCCAATGATATTAGTGAAGGTGGACCCGCAAGGATAATTTTAATGTAATGAAATTTGCTTGTCTGCTCTGGAAATCGAACCGAGGTTCTTAAATCCACAGGCCGACTCGATACCACTGAGTCACCTACCCCGTAAATAGTTAAGTTCACAAATTATATTAAGGGCCGAGATATCCACCTCCTAATAAAGTAGCTAATAGTTATTAGCAAAATAAATAATTTATTAGGAAGATATTTATTTTGTAGATATCCAGTTCAATTTATTCGTCTACTTGTTATTAGGTACCTAATAAATAAATAAGTCAAAATTGCAACACTGTTCATCTTTTAGAGAGAGATAATAATATGAAAAGCATTAGTTAGAAAGAAATACAAAATTTGTTTATGACGTTTAATAAATATATGATTGTAATTTTGTTTCTACCTCCTTGATTTTGTTATAACTGTCAAAATGTCAGGAGACCGTGCAAGATCTGTATTTTTTTCTATAAATGAAGTCAGATTATTAGTTGAAGTATATAATAGAAAATAAACAAACAGACGCAGTGAATTAGAAGCAAAAATTTTATTTCCAACATGTAACATTGTGAGGGTATCTAATATTAATTATTTCCCAATTCTCCATTTCATAAAAAGAATCAAATATATCATCACGCATTTTATCCATTACTGGGTGTAGCACCTTGCCGTAGCAGATCTCGGTAAGTTATATGCACGTGAAGTGAGGTTTCGAACCTGTTAAACACGGCCTCTAAATATGATAGTGGTGGAGGAGCCACAGGGATAATTTTAATGTGGTGATAATTGTTTTTTGACTGCGGAAATCGAATCGAGGTTCTCAAATTCACAGGCCACACCATTTCTTGTCTCTACAATTTCATCCAATTCATCAAGAATTATCTAAAATATCAATGATAACCCTATATAAATATATATTTGCAAGCATACCTTTTTAATAAGAAATTAATACAGTATTAAAAAATATATTTTTATTTTATGTATAAACTGACATGACAATTGAATCTTTTGTTTTTTATTAGGAGGTTTGAGTAGCTAATAAAATATGTAGCTAATAAATGTATTTATTAGATAAATAAAATTTATAAGGTAGTGGATATCTGCAAAATATATTTATTAGCTAAATAAATTTATTAGGAACTTTATTAGGAGGTTGATATCTCGGCCCTTAAATTAATTAAAAACTAAACTAAACTTAAATAATTTTTACCATGAAATGCGTTAAGAATTCAATATATTTAATACCTGTTTCTCCCTCCATTAACATCTTTGGAGGCCGTAATTTGGAAACCGTTCCTTACTCACAAAATATATCACTAATCGAGATCTGTTACGGTCAAACCCAATAATAGATAAAAGACCTGATGTTACATTTATATTTAATTACTTATTTAATTAATATAAAAATGCACGTATTAACATAATTATTCAACAAAACTTATTAATGAAAAAGGCAATTATAAAAAAAAAAATTCCTATACATTAATTAGTCGCCGTGCGTATTCAGTATCGGTTAAATATTCCATTCGGAAGAAAATAGTAGGCTGGCGGCAAATTCTAACCAAAGCATTCTACGCACAACTTGCTCGTCAACTATTACGGAATGTAACAGTAGATACCATTTCGTAATGATATTCAAAACAAACTTTGTAAATGCAATGAATATACGATATTCGTAGCTTATACAAAATAGCACAATGTACGAGCTAAATTTCGAGTTTCGCTAAACTTCTCTCCCTAGTATGAAATCTAAACTATAAGTAGACACAAAGATGTAAGGGTTTGGAATTTAGACACTATTCACAGCATGTAGTTCTAGTGTGACGGTGGCGCCATCGGTTGTCGAGTGCGAAACTGACGCTCAAAAAAGTATAAAAATTGAATAAAATAAGTGTTTTATATCTATTATGATTTCAATACCATGAATTGTTAACAGGTTGTTGGGTTTAGTGAATTTTCAAATACCATACCATCGTGTGGTGTTGCCATTATAAATTGGGATTCTTAATTTTTCGTTAAAAACAAGACTGCATGGCTATATATTCATTACTAAAGGATAAAAAACTTTCTCCTTCTGATACAATATACCTACATGGATAGTTCTAAAACATCACACTAGTTTTTCAAATGAAACTGAAAATTTTTAGAGGTACACAAACCAAATATGTGCGATCCTGAATGATGATCGCCATAAGCCCCGTGTATAAGAACTCAACTTTACAAGCCAATATATTTGTTCACAGACGATGAATGTGTTTCATATTTTAACAGGATGCGTATGACTATCCAATATTTATGTGCTCCAAATTTCATTCTGATCTGCAAAAAAAAATTTCACGCTAGAACTGCCTTAAACAATTAGAATTGTGAAAAGAAACAGAGCCGTATTATAATAATAATTTTATTTCAGTTAACATAATAAAGATGTTTTATTATTTATTTACGTATTTATTTACTTTTTTAGTTTAAAATATAGTCAAAAGTCATGTTACAGTGTTCAATAATAATATAATAATATGGATAAAAATAGAATAAATATAATATCAACATGTTATAAATATAGGATTGACATTGTGACATAATATATAAATATACTTTTCAGACGATCACTTATGAAAGTAACCATAGCAACATCATAAACTACCACGGAAAGTTGAAAATAACATACACTGATATGTTAGTAGAACGCACACTTCTAACATATCAGGTGAAGTTCTACTGATTGACAATAGATTACGTTACGATGAAATAAAATAATAAAATAAATGAAAAAAAATTGTATTATTATATATATCGAAGTTTTGGCAGATTTTTGAACACATTTGCACACATACATAAATCTTATTTTTTAAAATAATTAATTACTTATTTACTAATATTTTTGCATTATTCAATATTTTGACATTAGTACAGTTGGTATCACAATACCAAACCTCAAACGTCAACGCTTACCTACAAAAACGCATCAGCTGTCAAAATGTAACAACATTGCTCTTGTAAACTGTTTTCAGAAGTATTTTGTGGTCATCTGAAAAATAATGTACATAACTCGCTCGAAAGTGTGATAACTGTGCGCGTGTAGTTAAATCAGTCGGCGCTGCGCGCCTCGTTTTTCAATTTGTACACTCGCACTTTATCTTCACTTTCGATGCTTGTTATGTAATATACTATAATGCACCCCTTTCTTAGCAGTAGCCAGACTCGCTACTGAGGCCGGTAAAACCTTTCCTATTAAGAAGTCAATCCAAACCCTTATATCTTTGTGTCTACTATATTTCTTTAAGAATACTGAACACTTATTACACTGTCTCTTGATGTTATATGCGAAAATTAGACGAAAAAGGTTAGAAATTCTATCCGGAACTACATTTTGAGAATATGGGATAGGTGGGCTCAGTGGTATCGAATCCACTGTTGATTTGAGAACCCGGGTTCGATACCCTCAGCCGACAAACTATTTTCACCACATTAAAAGTACCCCTGTGATTCCCACTCCGCTAACATCTTTGGGGGCCGTGATTTGATAACTAAAAATCGCACTTCTTGCGCATAAATATATCATTTACTGAGATCTGATACGGCACAGTGCCACACCCAGAAATGGATAGAAGACGTTACGATAATTTGATTGTTTATATTGAGAATATTGATGGCACCATCAGCAAGATGGTAACTCTTAAGTAAAAATATAAATAAATAAATATATCATCACGTCTTCTACCCATTACTGGGTGTGGTACTCTGTCGAAGCAGATCACGGTAAGTGATATATTTTGCGCGTGAAGTGCGGTTATCAGTCGTCAAATCACGGCCCCCAAAGATGTTAGTGGTGGAGGAGCCACAGAGGTAGCTTTTGAAATTATGAAAATTGTTTTTCGCCTGTGGGAATCGAACCAGGGTTCTCAGGATCCACAGGCCGACTGCATACCACTGAGCTAGCCACCCCATAAAATAAATAAAATAAACTTGTATATGTTCTTGAAAATTTTGAATAACTCGGATTGCATAATTTTTTTAATTTTATAAATATTAGCAATTATCTTTTAGTTTAGTTTATTGTTGACTGTTGAGGTTGTCATATCAGTTATGTTTTATTTTATGTATTTTAAGAAAATCATTGTTACAAATTTAACCCTGTTTTAATCTTTAATTACAAGTATTGTTGTTTGATAATGGTCAAAACCATTGTGTCAAAACGTCGCTTAGTAAAATGAAATATTGATTACAATTTTTATTTGATTTTCCTACTAATAAGTTTGAAAGCCAATTAAAATATTTTAAAAATAAATATATCATCACGCTTTTTACACATTACTAGATTTGGCACTCTGCCGTAGCAGATCTCACTTGAAGTGCGGTTCCAGCTGTCAAATCATGCCCCTCAAAGATGTATTGAGCTCCACAGGAGTAAATTTAATATGGATTATAGTTTGATGGTTATGGAGTCGAACTTGGGTTCTTAAATCCACAGACCGACTCGAATCCACTGAGCTATCTCAAGGAGGTGGACGAAGAGGCTGAAATAAGTTACAAACTCAAAGATTCTTTCTAGTTTGAAGTGAGCAATTAAGTAGAAAATTATATTTTTGGATAAATAAAGACGCATAATATGAAAAATTTTCCACTTTAAAGATATCATATCAATACAAAACAAAAAATATATATTGGTGAGTTTTCTAATTTAAAAACAATTAAAATTAATTATGTATTCATCCTGTTTATCAATTTACTTATATAAATAAACGTCATGAAGTGAACAAGTTGGACCTAAATACAGTTGGCAGTCGAGCCTTAGATAGACCGGGTTTACCCATTTTTACAAGTGCAGTGCTTTGTTTAGTGTTTTTCAACTATCGGTCCACGTTGAAATTTAACCGGTCCGCAAAAAAATACTTTTTCCTACAACTGTGCGATTTTTTTGTTATTACGTAACTATTATTGTCTTGGTTACGGGTGGAAAGTAGCCAAATACAGATCAAGTGCGTTTCTGTAAACAAAGAAACACTAGTGCGGATAGTAATTTGTTACGCAACTGTCAGAAGAAAGTTGTATTGAAAGCGATTTAAATTTCGCGCCGAGCGCGGAATTCATATTTTGGCCACAGACGCTTATAGAAGAAGAAGATGCAGTGAGCCAGCGGTAGTAAATATGCAGCAGTATATTTTGACGTTTATAAACATAACTTTAAATTGCAGTATATCTAATCTGTACACAATTAATAAAAAGTACCGAACAAAGTAAAATATATCGATAAATAGTTTTATTTTAAGAGTAAGTGAAATACATAATATTTATTGTTTGTGTATATTATAAACACAGTTGTTACAGATGCTTACATTGACATAATGTGAAGTGGAAACTTTTGTATTGTCTAAAGAAACATTGATTTCTTCCGTACCTGTTCATATTATTAACAGTAATTTAGAAGTACCAGCAGCAGGTTGATTGTCATTGTCGAAAATAGATCCCACATAGCATGATCTGGGGCTTCAATTATCTTTGGAGGTAAATATGATAAAGAAGAATCACTCACTGTAGTATTCCAATCTGAACGATTTTGAGGAAATTATCTTGAAATTAGTGAAATATTTTTAAATAACGTAGAACAATGTGCAAGCAATCAACAAACAAACCATAGCAACGGCGTAAAACATTGTTCTCGTGTTTAGGCCGTTTAACACGATGCAATATTTTATACAAAATTATGTACATAATTTTGTGTTAAATTTTATTCATAAAAATGATACAGTTTTCAGAAAAATTTTCTGTAGTACTGTATGCCACTACTTCATAATTTTGTATATAATTCTGTATAAGCGCTTGCGTACAAACTGTATCACAACCAGTGACGTGAAATTATTTGAGGTCTCTAATAAATTGAAAGAAATTAATTTAAAATTATTATTGTTGTTGTCGCCTATAATACACGTAGTAGCAAATAGCCAATAAAAGAAGAATTACAAAGAAGAAAATATGGTGTAGAAATTTGATAAAAAGGCGAGAGGAGGTCAAAGGAATCTTGCATTTATTGAATAACGAATTGAGAATTTAATTTGTTTTCAACGCATTGAATTTAATTTTGATGTTGATAATTGTTTCTGGTCTTTTATTTTATTATGGCTAATAAAATTCTAATGCCCGTGACCTTGCATGTTTATTTTTGTATTCTATTGCTTTAACCAAATATAAACATAGATATTTCAGGTATTTTTCAATTAAAATCTTCACATCATCGCGAGACCCGGACATTTTGTAATTTATAATTCACAAAAGAAGAAATAAAACAAGTGAAACCAGATGTGAATACAGAATAATTCACTGCGCATCTCCAATGCGCAATTTCTGTACAAAATTTTGTAAGAATATAGAACAAGATCAAATTTAATTTTGTACATTTTTCTGAACGTTATTTTACTGTATGCAACCGTACATTTTATTGTTCATAATTCTGAAACAGAAAAATGTAAATAATTTTGTACAAAATAATGTATCGTGTCAAACTGCCTTTATTTCATTAAAATTTTATACATTTTGACAATATTTTAGTGATATTCTAAATCGCACAGTTGTAGGAAAAAATGTTGTTTATAACACGTGCCGAAAAAGATTACGTGCTCGTGCAGATTTCCGCACTCGGTAAGCCTCGTGCGTTAAATTCTGCACTTGCACGTAACAAGCCTTTTTCGGCACTTGTTATAAAAATAACTATTGTGTATTGATTTAGCGGTAGAATTTTATGCTCTAAATGTTTTATCAGAAGCTTTTTTACTTTAAATAATTAGGGAAGCAGGATATTACAAGATTCTAATTTTACATGTTAAATCCCTGTGTTCGCCCTTACCAGGCGCCACCTGGTATACAAAAACTTGTAATCTAGCGAGAACTCTCAGAACTGTACTAAAAGAATTTGAACTCACAATTCTAGCTTGTTCGAACAAAATACTGACAGTTCTCGGAATTTTGAATTTTAGAATTATAGAGTTCGAACACTTTAACTGGAATGCGCATGCGAACTGATATGATCGAACAAATCTAAAAGAAACACTTGACACAGATATCGTCTGTTATTTAAGGAGAATATTAGTAATATTATCAATTAAAATTTTATTAATATTTTTAATAAGTACCTACATTCAACTAAACTAATGAAATAAGTTCGTAAAATAAATAAATAAATATATCATCATGCCTTTTACCCATTACTGAGTGTGGCACTCTGCCGAAGCAGATCTCGGTAAGTAATATATTTATGCGCGTGAAGTGCGGTTACCAGTCGTCAAATCACGGCCTCCAAAGATGTTAGTGGAGGGGGAGCCACAGGGATAATTTTAATTTGGTGAAAATTGTTTGTCTGCTGTGGGGATCGAACCGAGGTTCTCAGGATTCACAGGCCGACTTGAATCCTTTTCCTATCTACCACTGAGCCATTACCCATAAAAAAATAAGTTCGTGATGTTTCTAAATAATTATGTCTCATTAAATTTAATTTCAACTTTATTTTATCAAACCCAATTAGGTTATTAACTTTTTTAAACAAACCTTGAAAACAAAAATTATCCTATTTAAGTGATAAAAAATATTGCTATCTCTAATACTTGCGTCACAGGGTATTATTATTTATTTTTTTAAGAACAGGAATTAAAATATTGATATTGAAAATTTAAAATAATTGTTTGAATGATTTCCATATTCGTTTAAATTGTTCTTAGTCACTTATTTAGAAAAATAAATCATTTAAAATTGAAATTTTAAATAAAAAGCTAAACATATCTTCTCAAAGAAAATAAGTACAATACAAATCAGATTAAAACAAAAGACAAAATGTCTATTGCGATGTGGAATTGAGTCTTAATAAATAAGAAAATATAGGAAAAAACAAATTTTCCATCACTTGTCTCATAATTCCACAAAGGTTTTACAGCACGTTTGCATCAATTATCTGGTCATCAACAAACGGCTGGTCAGTTCAGCTTTAACTGTAAGGACGAAACGCGTCTATGGTTAAAGCTGAACTGACCAGCCGTTTGTTGATGACCTGATAGTTGATGCAAACGTGCTGTAAAACCTTTGTGGAATTATGAGACAAGTGATGAAAAATTTGTTTTTTCCTATTTTTTCTTATTTAACAAATCAGATTGCTAATGTAACACAAGGGGTATGTACATCGAAAGCGGGAAATATTGCATGTAATTGAAAAGATTGTTGGTGCTATTGTTTAACTAAATAATAACTCACGATAAATCTCATAACTTTATTTGACTCTACAGGCTATAATAAAATGAAATTATAACAAAAATAGAACTAAAAACATATAAGATGATAATTAAATGCGCGCAAAGTGCGCAAACAGATTCGACGTCAGTCACATCTTGACCGGCCAAGGGTGCAAACTTCACTTGACTGCTACTGCAGCTCAAAAACAGACACTTTTGAGAGAGGATGTAGTGTGATATTTTGGGGATGCAACATATGGCTGAAGACTGGATGAATCACAAACATTCGTTGTCACCATAAAAAAATTCCCAGAATCTTATCGCACAAAAGGAAAGCAAACTCACGGAATATCTACTGCCAACTCAAAACCACCTTATTATATTAAATAAGTTATGTAATTGAAAAATTATTTGTATTTTTTTCAAAATTTTGTTTTGTTGTTTGCATTCGTCATTAATTTTGTTAATTTCTATATTAATTTAAACTTCTATAAATTTTGCTATTTCATTTTTCTTTTAATCTATTTTATTTTTACACAAAGTAATTACAGAGTGATCAAAAGGAATTGTTACAGTTGGCAATACAATTCCGGAGATCTTTTTATTCCACAGTTGGCACAACGCCAGGTAAAGGCGGAAATGCTATTAGACATTTCTAATAAATACAAATAGGTTATGTCTGGAGTCTGACAGCTAATAGAATTTTGACTTTTTAAGTAATAGAAATGTTTTAGAAATAAATGTAATAATAAATGTACCCAAATTTAAATTTAAATTTTCAAATGTCACTGTCAACAATAGGAAATGAATTTATGTATCAGGGTTACCATTTTCAAGTATTTTTACTTTCTTATACGTAGTATAAGGAAGTATTGGAATCGTGAAAAAAATCGTTGACGAGATTTTCGCGGAAATACATGTTTTGAGGTCCACTGAATCTGTTTTGATCATTTTCTCAATGATGTCTGTGTGTGTGGATGGATGGATGGATGGATGGTTGTGTGTCCGGTCGTGCAATATCTCAAGAACGAGATAAGATTTGTTAACGAAACTTGGTAATTATAAGTTTCATGAAAATACGAAGAGCTGAGTTGATTTTGAATGAAATTGAAAAACCGGAAGAGGAAGTTTACTAGACACACAAAACAATAAATTCCATTTATTTCAAAAATGGAATCAGTTACGAAAAAAGTTTTCAAATAAAAGATGTTAGCAAAAATATTTGGAATATAAAATGTTATTTGCAATTTTCCTGTATATGCGTCTAATTTTGAGAAAAACTAATTTATATATTTAATAATATATTTCAATAATCATAGTAGCAATAGAAACAAAAAACAAAAACATGTTTAACATTTATATGTCAAATAATAATTGTCAAACGCAAGGAGCAAGTCATAAGTGTTCAATTCAGCGTTTTTAATATGAAATATGCTGTGTATAAGAAAGTCGTGTGGTGACCACACCAGATTTTTTTTTATTGGCAACTGTAACAATTCCTTTTGATCAATCTGCATTTCATCGTTTTTTTATTTGGTGTCAAATTAGCAGCTCAAGTCTGATTACAGTTATCTGCTGGAGGCAGATCCTAAATGCCTTCTCCAACTTCTACTCATAGCTAGCATCTTCATTTTAATATAATTTCTTCCTTCGTTTAGGTCGGCACCACCTACCTCTTTTACTTTTTTCTTCTATTGTCTCTTCTATTATGTCCTTCATTATAGTATCCTTTCTCAACGCATGGACCAACCACATTATCTTCCTTTTGAAAAGAACGGCACATAGTGTCTTCTATTCTTTCCAACACTTGTTGGTTGGTAACTCTGTCATACCACTTAATACTAAAAATTCTCCTCCATATCCACATTTCCATGACATCAATCCTTTTTCTATCTTTTTTAAATTATCCACGTTTCACACCCGTACAACACAACACTGCATACAAAAACATTTAGCTATTCTTTTCCGTAGTGTCAGATCCAAATTTTTCATTCAATATTCTACTTTTCTTCTGAAATGCTTTTATAGCCATTTCATTACTCAACTTTATTTATTTTCACCTCCTATAGTCGTTTGTTACTTCCGGTTCTAGATAAGTTATTATTTAAATTTATGAATGTATGCTCATTCTCAGTTTTTATGATATAGTCATCAAGTGAGTTTCGTATATTTTGTGAGAGATAAGGGCTGGAAGTGAAATTATAAAATAAATTGAATGAATTGCGCCACGTTTATTATGGCCGTTTCATTTCATCATTTTGCCATACTAAAATTTGTCGTGAGTTTTTTACAGTTTTGGTACGTCAAGTAATGGCATCTAGTCCTTTGTACTTCTATTAAAGGAAAGTGACAACGTTGTCAAGTTACAAAAACAACATTAAAATATTTTAAAACTGAAGTTTATGTGATCAAACAAAATACATTTAATGGAACTGGGTATTTTATATAGTCGTTCAATAAGTCCTTAGAAAATCCAAGAGATGGTGATCTTAGTATCGAAAATGAATTTTTTCCAGTAAGCAGCACTCCTAACTAGTCAACTGTTAGAGTTTTAGCTTAACCGTCACGTAGTTTCATTGTTGTTGTCAATTGTAGTAAAAAACTTTTGATAGTTTATAATAATGGATAAAAGTGAGTTTCGAGCGGTAATTAAACATTTGTATTTAAAAGGATTAACGCCGAAAGAAATTAAAGCTGAGTTGGATGAAGTTCATGGCACATCTGCTCCTGTGTTTGCAACTGTTTACAATTGGGTGAATGAGTTTAAACGTGGCCGTACATCCACAAAAGATAAACATCGTTCCGGACGCCCTGTAGAAGTGTCTACCCCCGAAATGATTGACCAAATCCACGATATGGTTTTAAGTGACCGACGAATCAAAGTGCGCGAAATAGTTGAGGCTACAGGCATATCACAAGGCACAGTCACTTTAATTAGGTGTGAAAAAAATCTCGGCAAGATGGGTGCCGCGTTTGCTCACAGTGGAGAATAAACGCAATCGTGTGGTGGACTCTGAGGCTGTTTTGGCGCTTTTCCGTCGTAATCCTGAAGATTTTCTGCGTCGATACATAACTGTGGATGAGACTTGGATACATTACTACACTCCAGAGACAAAAGAACAGTCAAAACAGTGGATTTTTGAAGGCGAACGGGCTCCGAAGAAGGCGAAGACGGCGATATCGGCTGGCAAAGTTATGGCAACGGTCTTTTGGGATGCACGCGGAATCATCTTCATCGACTATTTGGAAAAGGGAAAAACGTTAACAGGAGCGTATTATGCGTCGTTATTGGACCGGCTGAGCGAAGAAATAAAAGAAAAACGTCCTCATTTGAAACGCAAAAAGGTCCTTTTTCATCAAGACAATGCACGTGTGCACACCTGCGCAGTTACGATGGCCAAAATTACGGAATTAAAGTTCCAATTATTGCAACATCCACCGTATTCACCAGATTTGGCCCCCAGTGACTTTTTTCTTATTTCCAAACTTAAAGAAATGGCTTGGCGGACGAAGGTTTACGACCAATGAAGAGGTCATCGCCCAAACGGAGGCATATTTTGAGGAGCATCCGAAATCCTACTTTTTGGACGGCTTAAAAAATTTGGGAGAACGATTAGAGAAGTGTATAGAGCTAAAAGGAGATTATGTAGAAAAATAAAAAAAATCTACCCAAAAAAAGTGTTTTTTCTACTTTTTTCTGAGGACTTATTGAACGACCCTCGTATATATATACATTCAATATTATTCAATATTATGATTAGTATTCTGAGCTTTCGTTTAAAGTGACTAGTTAGTATTCTCCTTCTTCTTCTTCAATGGCGCTACAGCCCGAATCGGATAAACCGAGCCGCAGTTTTTACACTGCCGTACTGCCGGTTTCCGTAGTCGATGTTACTTTAAGGCATGTATAAGTGACTATCTTATAACGCCCGGGTATGAATAATACAAGTAACTGTATTTTTTATTTAACGACAAATCATACTTTGTCGACAGGCGGATTCGAACTGGCGAATCTTGGTTCGGGTGACGTCACAGTATGTTAAATGTGCATTAACACGCTTAGCCACCGCGCCTGTATACTAGCTATACTCTGTTTTTTAACCAGGAGGAGTAATTTAAATTTTAACTGCTAAAACTGACGCTTCTGATTGGATAGTGCTTCGTCCAGTTTACACTGTACATAGATTTTACATTTGATTTATTAGAGCTGTCATAAGTTTTGAGGTTATCTGTTTTCTTGTTGGTTGTTTGCATTTCTGTGACATTAAAATACATCAGTTCTTTTAAGAACTAATAAATAAAATATAATAAATATATCATCACGCCTTCTACCCATTACTGGGTGTGGCACTCTGCTAAAGCAGATCTCGGTAAGTGATATATTTTGCGCGTGAAGTGCGGTTACCAGTCGTCAAATCACGGCCCCCAAACATGTTAGTGGTGGAGGAGCCACAGGGATAGCTTTTTCAAATTATGAAAATTTGTCGCCTGTGGGAATCGAACCAAAGACCTCAGGATCCACAGGCCGACTTCATACCACTGTGCTAGCCATCCCATAAACTAATAATATCTAATTATATCGATATTGTTTGTGTTTTTTCATTTATTTTTTTTTATATTTGAATTTTTCTTTTATTAGGTTCTTTAAAGAACTAATATTTGATTGTGCCGATTTTATTCGTGCGGTTTTCTTATTTCCGTTGCTTTATATTTGAATTTTGTTTGTACTTATTTATTTTAAATCATGGTTGAAAAGCGTAGCAGAAGTACACAATTTTCACCTTCAAAGAAAATAAAACGTCTTGACTTGTGGCATTTATCTGTCGCTGAAAAGCAGTGCATATTAAATATGTAAAAAAATTTGAAAAATAACCCCGGTAAGAATATGACAGCAATAGTAGAAGAAATTTCTTGTACAAATGTTATAAATCAAGTAAAAGTGTTTATTTAGAGTACATATTATTTTTATTAATATATAATCAAATATACGGAGTGAGAAATTAAAGTATATAATGTCATTTATATTTTAAAATAAGTTCCATGAGACTTAATCATTGCAGATGTGTACTGAATTTTTGTATTTCGCGCGAACAAAAATCTAGTAACTTTCTTTGGTAACTTTCTATAGTGTAAATCTGACTTGTGCATTTACTCCTCCTGGTTAATAAACAGACTATAGTCTAGACTAAGTGAATTTAATTTGGCAACGTAGCATTATATGTCACTTCAGGTAAATAATGCCGCCATATTTTCTACCTATTTAACATTTTTGAAGTGTTTATAAGTCAAAAAAAGGAAGTAATATTGAAGTATTGGTGCCAACGGTTAGTACTTTACTGTAAAGATCGTATGATAATAAATATACAATGACCAGGCTTGTTTTTAGTATTTTTTCAACAATGCAATCGGCAGTATTTTCAACGACATATGTCGTTAGAGGCGCTAGTTAATATGCCTACTCTGTAAATGTGAAACTAAGAATTTTAACGACATATGAAACGGCCATAATAAGCGTAGCGCAATTCAATGAAGTTGGTCATGACTGGGTGTGGCACTCTGCCAAAGCAGATCTCGGTAAATGATATATTTTGCACGTGATGTGCGGTTAGCAGCCGTCAAACCACGGCCTTCAGAGATATTAATGAAGGGGGAGTCAAAGGGGTAGTTTTAATGTGATGAAAAATTGTTTGTCGGCTGTGGAAATCGAACCCGGGTTATCATATTCACAACCGATTCGATACCACTGAGCACCTACCTCATAGGAAGTGATGTTATTAGATATAGTTAATGTAGTATATGAGATTTGTTCAAATTGTCTGGTGAATTCTGAAGTATTTGAAAAGTTGCTTATTAAGTTTTTCTTTTTACAGAGCAAGCACCACACGACCAAATGGCAGACAGAGACAAGGATTCAGGACTTTCAGGTATTTATTTTTTTACTCCCTTTATTTTAAGAATATTAAGTCAGACGCAATATAGAAACCCCACACATCCAGAGCTGGGCAAGTACCAGGACCAAAGTACTTAAGAATAAGTACCAGGACTAACTATGGTCAGTACTTGTTTTGCAGTACTTTTTCAAGCATAGTTTGAAAATACTTAAGTAAAGTACCAGTTTTTTTAGACAAAGTACTTAAAAAATAAGTATTTTGCAAGTACCAGTGTTGGGTATATTCGTATGAAATAGTTTTTCTGTTATTGATATTTATTTTAATAACAACATATTCTAAATATACATTTTGAAAACATGATTAAAAAATAAAAAGAAGAAAAATAAATAATTTTGCATAAATTTAGTATGTAGTCGGAAGTTACAAAAATATCAGTCTTATGTATAAAAATAAACATGTATATGTAATACTAGTGTACTAATGTATAGGTACATAAATAAAAATGTACATAGTTCATAAAGTAATATGTAATATATTATTACAACAAAAAACAAAAATATACATGTCTGTGCTCCTCACGTTCACGTCACAGTACAACACAATAAAAAAACTGCATTAACCACAAACTCAAAGTACTTCAATGTTTCGAAATATTTAAGTAATTTTTGTGATTTTAGTAATATTGACGTACTTAATTATTTGAAAAGTACTTCAATATTTTTTACATTTACTATCCAAAAATGTAAGTCAGAAGTACAAGCTGAAATTTAGTACTTAAAAATTTCAAGTATTAAGTAACACAAAAATAAATATACTTCAGTATAAGTATTAAGTACTAGAATATACGAAAAATTGGTACTTAAGTACTTAAGTAATTAAGTATTGCCCAGCTGTGCACGCATGTCATCTAATCTAGATGGTACTGTATTAAAAAATTTCCATTATGATCGAAGTAGTTTTTGTAAAGAAAAACTGAATAAATAGTATATTGATAAATAAGTTTTTTCTGAAATCGGTATTTCATCTCCTATTTCCCTGCCACAAAATCGGCAGTGAAGTAGAATTTCCTTGCCTAAGATATTGGAAAAATGCAACGTTGACACATTTATTTTAACAAATACATTTTACGTTTCAATACAAATTACGATTATTTATGTGTAATTTTCAAATTCGGTGTCATAGCTGACTCATTTAAATATGTAGATAAACTTTACTTTTATGCGCAATATGATTTGTAACTTAAATTCCTTTTCAATTGTATTTTCATTACTTCTATTTTCATTTTTAAAGTCAATTGTATTCACGTAACATTGAACTACATATTATCTTTATATACGTACATCACGATTTATTTAACGATTGATAAATGCACTTCAGTCTCAAATAGTTATTTGTGTATCAAGAGCGTAAAGTGAATCTTTATTTATTTAATGAATGTAACCTATATTTTAGATTTTGTAAGTATTGTTTCAATAAATTAAGATTTCAGCAACAATTTATATTTTTCTAAGCGAGCGGTAATAGTTATTTTTATAACAAGTGCCGATAAAGGCTCGTTACGTGCAAGTGCAGAATTTAACGCACGAGGCTTGCCGAGTGCGGAAATCTGCACGAGCACGTAACCTTTTTCGGCACGTGTTATAAACAACATTTTTCCTACAACTGTGCGATTTAGTAAATCACTAAAATATTATCCAAATTTATAAAATTTTAATGATATTACACGAGATCGATGTTTTACGGCGTTGCTATGGTTTGTTTGTTGATTGCTTGCACATTGTTCCACATTATTTAAAAATATTTTACTAACGTCAAGATAATTTTCTTCAAAATCGTCTAGATTGGAATAGTTCAGTGAGTAATTCTTCTTTATCATAAATACCTCCAAAGATAATTGAAGCTCCGGATTATGCTATGTTGCATCTATTTTTGACAATGACAATCAACCTGCTGCTGATACTTCTAAAGCCTCCGAAATTGTCAATAATATTACTGTTAATAATATGAACAGGTACGGAAGAAATCAATGTTTCTTTAGACAAAAGTTTCCACTTTACATTATGTCAATATAAGCAACTGTAACAACTATGTTAATAATATATACACACAATAAATATTATGTATTTCACTTACTTAAAACCATTTATCGATATATTTTACTTTGTTCGGTTCTTTTTATTAGTTGTGTACAGATTAGATATACTGCAATTTAAGGTTATGTTGATAAACGTCAAAATATACTACTGCATATTTACTAGCGCTGGCTCACTGCATCTTCTTCTTCCATAAGCGTCTGTGGCCAAAATATGAATTACGCGCTTTGGGCGAAATTTAAATCGCTCTCAAAAAAAATTTTTACAGTTGCGTAATGAAGCACTTTCCGCACTAGTGTTTCTTTGCTTTCGGAAACACACTTGGTCTGCATTCATCTACTTTCCATACGTAACCAAGGCAATAATAGTTACGTAATAACAAATAAATCGCACAGTTGTAGGAAAAGTGTTTTATCGCTTGTTGCTATAGGAGACGCGCGGTAAAGTATTTTATTATTCGTTACTCGGTAACCATCAACTTTACGATGACAACTGAAAGCATAAATGTCAACTTTTCATAGCAGTCGTAGAAAAAATATATTATTTTCTTAAATCTGCTACGGCATGAATGGATCAAATAATATAATAGTATATTTATGTATTTACGTATAGAAACATAACATGAATGAATGTTTGAGTGAATACGTACTATAATTTTCCAATTTAAGAAATGAAATTCCCATAGCTACAAAATAGAAGTACGATATTTCTTCGAGGTTAATGTTATCAGTAACTCAATTTTTCCAATTTTGCACAGTATTAAATTTGAAGTAATAAAACGTTTAATTGTTAATATAAATCTACGGAATGTAATGGAGATAAAAGCAATGCATGTAACATGACGTGTTTCTGTAAACTCTTAGTTTAATGTATAAGTTAAACACAAAAGTGCAATATACACGTAGAGTTTACGACTTTGTTTTCAAAACCAATTAAAATTTTCTGTATGAACTTATCAGGTTTGTAAGGTTAGGATTATCATTAAATATTGCATCTCTGCTTCAAAAGTGACATAACTAAAAAAATATGCAATGAGATGAAAGCAAACTTGTTTTTAATTTTGTTTATAAATTAAAAAAAAAAATCCCAATAAACTTATTTAATATGATTTATATTTAGTAGACTTTGTTTTTGTTATCTTTAAGATGTAATTTGTTTTTGTAAGTTGGCTTACATGATTGTTATGGTAACAATACATTAATCATTGCAAATAACTCAAATTCTAAATTATTATTGTGGTAATAAAACTATAATCGATATTTTACATAATTATATTTGAAAATATATAAGGCATTAGAATTTATTTTTCGGAGTGTGTAGAAAAAGAAATGGCTAAACTCCAATATATCCTCTTGTAATAGATAGACAAGCATTGAATTAGAAATTTAAAATGATTGCAATGGTTCTAAAATAGTGGATAGTCCTAGTTAGAAAGTTGACAGGTAGATTTCGATAGAGAATCTAAAATAGAATGGCTAGACCGTGTGAAGGTAACGGCTGCAGGAGAAGCAGGAAGCGGGGATTGTTTATTTAACGTGCGAGCGAAGCGAGTTATCCTAAAAACAGTTTTAGAGTCACTGGAAAATGAATTTCTCCTATACATTGCCATCTTTTGACAAAATGTCCAAATGAGACAAGAGTCTATATTGGAGTTTTACCAAAAATATTATTATGTACCACAAGTATAAAATGAATTTGAAGATCTTAGGTTTTTTCGGATCTAGATTTTGCCTCGTGTTCCGTACAAAACCATGGAACGTAATATATCATTTACTGGCCTTGGTACATAAATAACAAGTAATAATAGTGTAAAATAGTTGAGAAATGTCATATTTTATCGTTTTTTATATCAGTATTCAAATTTTGAAAATACATTTATGATTCACTTGACACGATGACGAAATTAGTAGGGCAATGCTTTCTATACGAATATTGGCAATAATTGCGAAAAATGACATTATAAATTACAGACCGATTTCTAAATTATGCATTTTCGAAAAAATTTTCGAATTAATAATTTACGAATACTTGTTCTCTATAGTTAAATCACAAATTGTTCCTGAACAACATGGATTCTTCCCAGGAAGATCTGTTGAAACTAACTTGGTGATCTATACTGATTACATATTAACAGCAATGGATAATCGTTTTCAGGTTGACTCCATTTACACCGACTTCTGCAAGGCTTTCGACAAAATTGATCATTTTTAAAAAAACTAGCTGAGGTTGGTGTACATGGTAGTTTGCTGAAGTGGTTTCACTCATATTTGTATGGTAGAACCCAATGTGTCACTGTTAATGGGTATTGCTCCAATTTAGTACGTATTACATCTGGCGTACCTCAAGGATCACATCTTGGTCCTCTTCTCTTTAATATTTTTATAAATGATGTTAAAAAATATTTCTCATTTTCAAAAATATTATTATACGCAGATGATTTGAAAATATTTCATACAGTCAATAATATCGGTGAGTGTTTAACGATTCAAGATGAAATAAATAAGTTTAGTGACTTCTGTGTGCTTAATAAATTGACTTTAAATCTAAATAAATGCACAAATATCACGTTCACACGAAATAGGAACCCTATCACTTATGAGTATAAAATTAATAACAGTGTAATACAATATACTTTCCAAGTTAAAGATCTTGGTTTAATTGTTGACAGTAAATTATTATTCGATGTACATATTGACAATGTTATTAAGAAATCGTTACGTACCTTAGGGTTTTTATTTCGTATGTCTAAAGATTTTAAAAATGTATCTACTTTATTTTCGTTTTATTTTTGCCTTGTACGTAGTCAGTTGGAATTTGCGACTGTTTGTTGGTCTCCTCAATATATTATATACAGTGATAGAATTGAAAGAATACAGCACAGATTTTTAAGACACATCAAATTTAAATTTAACAATAATAATTTTAATCTTATGCGACTGGACAACAGACGTAATATTTCTGATTTAGCTTTTCTATATAAAATTGTTAATAATAAATTTGACTGCACAAGTCTGTTAAATAATATTCAATTGAGGGTGCTACAGTATTATACAAGAACAAATGAAGTTTTCAACCCTTTAGGTTATAAGACGAACTCGGCGACTAATTCACCAATTAATCGCATGATTAATTTGTACAATGTTTTATATACTACTAATACCAATATCGATATATTTTCTATGTCTTTAGCTGCGCTGAAGAACCAAGCAAAACTGTACTTTTATTATTAGTTTATTACGTAATTTGTTTCACCTATACATGTATCTTGATTAATTTCTAATATGTATTGTTCTTAGTGCTACACTGTTATTGGGCTTTCGCCTGTTGTGTAGCCAAATACAAATAAATAAATAAAAAAATAAATAAATAAATTATTAGAAATGTTATACAATTAATGTGCAAGATAATTAATTAAAATACTTATATTTATACACACAAATGCTTTAATATGAAATATACTTGAGACGCACCTCAAGTAGATTCACAAAATAAACGCACTCGCAAAACTAATAAACGGGAATGGAGCAATGAGAAGTCAATCTACCAAAATCTAATCATCATTCATACTTGAGGGCAACTCCGAACACCCGTAGACCAGCTACAGCTTTCAGCGCTGCTACCACAGGTAACCACAGAACTATCTACAGCACCTGGCTGTTGCCCTGTGTAGCTACACTACTATCAGTAGCCACTACAGTTGAAAAGACTACTTGTGGATGATCCTGAACGCTCGAACGCCACCCGAAAGCCAGCTAAGTCACTACAATATTCAGCGCTGTTATCGTGAGCAGCCACAGAACTATCTGTGGCAACTACAGCATCCGGCTGTCAGGAACCAAACCGTGAGTAACTAACTCAATGAGAAGTCCATCTACCAAAATATAATCATCATTCATACTTGAGGGCAATCTCGAACACTCGTAGAACAGCCAGGAGACCTATTCTAATTCTTAGCGACTGCTTGGCGACCAGTTTCAGTCGCTAAGTCAATGACGTCACGGTATAATCAATGTCATAGGGATTTTAATTTCTTATGTTGGTATTAATCGGAACCACGGAGTATTTTGTATTGGTACTTATAATATCTGACAGCCACTTGTTGATATTTGTTTTTCTTTGTTAAACTAAAATATTTGTATGTTAATGCTTAAACTTGACATATCACAAATTGACGGAATTTTTAGTAATTTGCAAGCAATTAGTAATATTTCTAAAATAAATCATATAAATTTTAACAAAATCTTAAATAAGCATTGTTACATTAAAAATTATTATTAATGTGTAAACGACGATATTGCTGTCCTAATTATAGGTAATGTACATCTGCAGCTGGATTTTGTTCAATAATTGGCAGATCCTAGTTGTATTTACATTTTATAATAATAATATAAAGTGCACAAATACATAAAACTTTTCTAACTTCGAAACTAATCAACCAAAAAATGCTAAGCGACTGACGCCATGACACTTCGCAACAGCCTTGTACTAGTCGCCTGCATACGCGACTCCGTAAGCGACCAGTCGCCAACAATGACGTCAGGACTGTACTTTTTAACTATACCAACAGAGGGCTCCAGCATCAAAGTCGCCAAATATGACGTCAAACGGTCGCTAATTCCAGTCGCCAATGAATTAGAATAGGTCCCCTGGTCGCTACTGCTTTCAGCGCTGCTACCGTGGGCAACCACAGAACTATCTGTGGTCATTACAGCTACCGGCTGCTACCATGGGTAGCTACACTATTAGCTGTAGACACTACAGTTCACGGGACTGTTCCTAAACGACCCCGAACGCCCGGCCAGTTAAGTCACTACAGTACTCAGGAGACCGATTCTAATTCGTAGCAACCAAATATTTAGTTGAATGACGTATTTTTTATGACGTCAGGCGACTTAGTTAAATTTCTAGGAAATTTATTTTCTACTGTTGGTTACAAAGATCGGACTATATATTTTGATGTGGTATTTCTGAAAAACTTGTTGCCGCTTTTTGTGATTGTTTATTATTAACAAGTCCACTTTGTTGGTTGAAATCGTAACTGTTTCTGTACTTAGTATTATTTATTAAAATAACTAAACTTTTCAAAACACAGCACTGCAAAACATATGAATAGGACGTAGCGACTGGTTCAAAGCAGTTGCTATTAGTAGGTCGTTACAAAATGTCTAGTCGCCAATAATGACGTCACACGTAAGTTACATTTTATCTCGCATGGTGGCTACACTATCGGTAGCGAAAATAAATGACTTCAAGCCAGTCGCTACAACTGATTGCTATGAATTAGAATCGATCTCCAGCGCTGTAATCGTGAGCAACAACAGAACTATCAGTGGTCTCTACAGCATCTGGTTGCTGCTGATGACAGCTACAGACAGTAGCCACTACAGTTCGCTATTCAACATCAACCCGTGATGGACAGATTGCTTAGCACTTCAGCACAATCATATACTCTCAAACGTGGTCTAGATTAACTCAACTCACTACCGTAACTTATCACCACAAACCAAATACTATCCACTGCGATTTGCACACTACCAAATCAAGTTTACTAGAACTTTACTCCTCAACCGACGAATAGAAACTACCGTAAGGAATCCGATGAGTGGATAAGATCGGTCTAATTCCTCATATAAACCTTTATTATAAATTAATATATTACGATTAAATAATATAACATCAAATTAATTATATAAATATTATTGAATTAAATCTAACATTTTGTGACACATTTCATTCTGGCAACTTACTCGGAAATAGCTAATCAATTAATAATCGTTCTGTACGTTTATTTATTATTAATAGTTACTGGTACACGAATGTAACCTTAAAACCTTGCACTTGAGACTTTCTCCTTTACATTTTTGTGCGGTATCGTAATAAATTATGGTTATTGTTATTTTTATACAGTCCCTTCGAAGTCTTTGCCTCAATGCCTCATTTAGTAGACAAGTTTAGAGAACTTTCAAATTAGAATCACGCTGTTATATCCAATTCTGAATTTCGTAAATTTCGATAAGTGACACATTTTTGCTGCAATGATAATTTTAATGTTTCGAAAATCATAGCTATCGGATCCAGAAATAAATTAACATTAAAATCAATTCATTTAACACAGTTAATTTATTATTTCTTACTGAATATCTACCATATAAAATGTTTAAGATAAATGGAAAATACTATAGATCTACACGAACCTAAAATTACATCAATTGGCCAGTAACTAATTTTTCGTTAAAAATTTAAATAATTCTCAAAATATAGTTATTTTTTTCATTGCGACTAAAATTACAAGTTATTAGATCGAGTAATAAAGGTTGCCAGGCGACGCCACAGTATTTAAAAAAATATATTTTAAATTAAATTAAAAAATAATATATCATCACGCATTTTGCCCATTACTGGGTGTGTCACTCTGCCGAAATAGAACTCGGTAAGTGATATATTTATGCGCGTGAAGTGCGGCTACCAGTCGTCAAATCACGGCCCCCAAAGATGTTAGCGAAGTAGGAGTCACAGGGGTAATTTTAATGTGATGAAAATGTTTGTCGGCTGTGGGAATCGAACCAGAGTTCTCAGGATCCACAGGTTGACACGATACTACTGACCCACCTACCCAATATATTTTAATATAAATACATATATCACCACGCTACTTCCCAATAGCAGATCTCGGTAAGTGATATATTTAAGCTCATAAAGTGCGATTACCAGCCTAAAAATCACGGCTGCCAACCATAGTTAGTGGAGGGGGAGCCACAGGGTTATTGTTAATATGGTGAAAATTGTTTGCCGGTTATAGGAATCGAATTCGGATTCTCAAATTCTCAGGTTGACTCGATACCACTGAGCCACCTACCCGTAATTTAATATAAATTAAATAAAATATATCATCACGCCTTTTATTCATTACCGGGTGTGGCACTCTGCCGTAGCAAATCTCGGGAAGTGATATATTTATGCGCGAGAAGTGCGGTTTCCAGCCGTCAAATAACGGCCTCCAAAGATATTAGTAGAGGGGAATTCACAAGGATAGCATTAATATGATGAAAATTGTTTTTCGGCTGTTCTCCAATCCTCAGGCCGACTCGACACCATTGAACTACCTACCCATATTATATACAGTAAAGAATAAAATATAAATCGAAGACATTAATTATTGTGGGCAATTTATCTTACTTTTTCAAAGATGACAGTGGAAACAGAAAGGAATGCACTGAAAAACTGCAATAACTTCCAGCACTTTGCTGGAGACCGATTCTAATGGGCCTTTCAAGACTTTTTTGAATTTTTTATATATTAATCTACGTAATAAAATAATTATACCCAAATTTTTTATTTAAAAAAAAAACTTGTATTAAGCATGATAAAAATATTTAAACTTTCGAAACAAATGAATATGACGTAGTTGCATCTTAGCTTAAAGAGAGACAGATAAGACAGAGATAAATAACACGTAACTTGTCGTTGTCAGTAGAATCCTCAGACAAAACATAACTATACGGATAACATCGGCATTTGTTGTGAGTCAGAAAGGGATAAAATAACTGTTGGTGAGGCGGGTACGCGGCAAGGAGCAACTTGCATAACATCAAAGTGTACTCGCTTCTTGCCGCGCATCCGGCGGACCCTCAAGTTATTCCATTCCTCTCTGCTTCACAACACTGCATTGACTTGAAACGGCATAATTCGTCTAGTATTATACGTCATTGGTAGAATCGTAGAATGCTGAATGCTTATTTCTTCTTCGTCTTCTTGAGCACCGACAAACGTTTCAGACAAAGCTCTGTGATTGGCTTAATGCAACTACGTCATTGCAATATGGCAGTGCGAACATTTTAAATTATTCAACTTTAACTTTCATATTTCAGCAATAAAGATATCATTTACGGTATGATTTTATATTGTATTAAATATGATGTACGGTCAAGAATTTATTTTAATAAATATATATTAAAAAGCTCTACTACTTGAATGCCCCATTAGAAATAAATATTTACACAGCAGCAGACAAAATTGTGATTTATGTTAAAATAATTATCATTTACCAATAGTAAATGGGGTGGCTAGCTCTGTGGTCTGTGGATCCTGAGAACCCTGGTTCGATTCCCACAGGCGACAAACAATTTTTATAATTTCAAAAACTACCCCTGTGGCTCCTCCACCACTTACGTCTTTGGGGGCCGTGATTTGACGACTGGTAAGCGCACTTCACGCGCAAAATATATCAATTACCGAGATCTGCTTCGGCAGAGTGCCACACCCAATAATGGGTAGAAGGCGTGATGATATATATATATATATATATATATATATATATATATATATATATATATAAATATATACTTTTGTTAAAAAAGAAAGAAAAACACTATTAGAAATAAGTACTTGCATAGAAGCAGATAAATAATAGTTATTTATGTACCAAGGGTAAAAACTGGCGTTTCTGGCCCGTAGCATGATTATTAGCACGAGGCGCAAAACGTAGAGTAGCAACCAGCTGGAGCCACTGGCTTAACGTCATTTATTGTCGCTACCCAATGACGTATAATACTAGACGAATTTTGCCGTATTCAAGTCAATGCAGTGTTGTGAAGCAGAAAGGGATGGAATAACTTGTTGGTCCGCTGGGTGCGCGGCAAGGAGCGAGTACACTTTGATGTTATGCAAGTTGCAAACATTTGTGTAGTTGTTTTTATATTCAATTACTTACTTTTCATACATCAAAGTAAAAGTTAGTTTTTGACATATTAAATGTTTTGTATACGTACTTTCGTATTTAAATAAATAAAATGCTCGCGTCTGATAACTGTCATCAACATAAATGCAACCTGCATAACATTAACTTGTACTCGCTCCTTGCCGCGCACCTGCCTCACCAACCAGTTATTCTATCCCTTTTGCTTCACAACAAACGCCATTGTTATTCGTCTAGTTATGTTTTGTCTGAGTCGCTACCTATAGTGTAGCCACCTTACGGGATAAAGTGTAACTTAGGTGTGACGTCATTATTGACGACTAGATATTTTCTAGCGACTTACTGCTAGCAACTGGCTTTGAACCAGTCGCTAACTCAGTCGCTATGTCCTATTCGTATGTTTTGCAGTGCCGTGTTTTGAAAACTTTAGTTATTATAATAAATAATTAAATATAGAAACATAATTACAATTTCAACCAATAAAGTGGACTTGTTAATAATTAACAATCACAAATAGCCCCAACAAGTTTTTCAGAAATACCGCACCAAAATATATAGTCTGATCTTTGTTACCAACAGTACAAAATAAATTCTCTAGAAATTTAACTAAATCGCCTGACGTCATCAAAAATACGTCATTCAACTAAATATTTGGTTGCTATGAATTAGAATCGGTCCCTTGATATCAATTTTGAAAGATTTAGTTTGTAATATGATCGTTCATAACAGAAAGTTTAAATTCTAAAATATTGCAATTTGCCAAGGTGATCTGCACTTTAATAGAATAACCTACTATTATAAATTCATAAATTAATGTAACTGTTTATTAATTTTCTTACTTATAATCATATTTGTAATATGCGCAATCCTTGTATGATTTTCTAATTGTCTATTTAAATTAACATATAGGCAATCTAAATGTAAACAATACATTTTGCATAATTTCACAAGTGAAATCAATGATTATCACACAATAGATTAATTGGACCTAGTTCACATGCAAATGGTGACATTAGCTGTGTTCTTTTTACGTGATATCCCACTTCGTCTTAGCTCACCTCAATTATTTCAGTAAATTTGTTCGTTTTGTTTGTCCCAACTGAAGTGAGACGAATTTCTCCTCTCTTACCCATAGTCCACCTATCCCAGTAGGTGGCTCAGTGATGTCGAGTCAGCCTGTGGATCCTGAGAACACTGGTTCGATTCCCACAGTCTACAAACATTTTCACTGCATTAAAATTACTCCTGTGGCTCCCCCTTCACTCACATCTTCAGGGGCTGTGATTTGACGACTAGTAACTGCACTTACAGAGATCTGTTCCGGCAGAGTGCCGTACCCAGTAATGGGTAAAAGGCGTAATGATATATTTATTTATTTTATTTCCTCATGGTGAGTTGCTTAGCGAGGTAATACTTGTTGAAATTCTTATCTCAGTTCATAAGTGGGGGTTATTTTTTTTTAGTGTTTGACCTTCGATTAAGTTGTATCGAGTCGGCCTGTGAATCCTGAGAACCCTGGTTCGATTCCCATAGCCTACAAACATTTTCACCACATTAAAATTATCCCTGTGGCTCCCCCTTCCCTAACATCTTCGGGAGCCGTGATTTGACGGCTGGTAACTGCACTTAAAGAGATCTATTACGGCAGAGTGCCATACCCAGTAATGGGTAAAAGGCGTGATTTGCTTATGCTGAGTTGCCTAGCGCGGTAATGCTTGTTGAAATTCCTATCTCAGTTAATGAGTGGGGGTTATTTTTTTTTAAATGATTGACCTTCGATTATGCATCTATCCCAGCTCACTTCACTTCAGTTTCATCTCATTTTGAGAACAAGTGAGGCGAGTTGTTGGTAAAATGAATACAGCTATTGTAATACTTTAGTAATGCTTTTAACTTTGATCTACAAATGAAGACATGTTATTGTCATATTTGCATAAAGAAATGCATATTGTAATTGAGAAACCCGAGTTTGATTCTCACAATTGACAATTGATTTTCAACATATTTTAATTATCTGTCTACAGCTGCAACTCCATTAGCATTTTTGAGTAGGTATATTGAAAAAGAAGTGTTACATTGACCCTTATTGTAATATGAGTATAGTTTATGTAACGAACGGCGAGTTTCGCAAAAAACGAATATTAAAATTGGTCATCGTAACCATCGGCGTCCGCAGGGGGGCAAGCAGGGGCGCATGCCCCCCGTGGTTATTAACTAGGGTGGTAACCACGACTCTTGAACATAGGACTATAATATGTAAAATTATAATTTTATAATTTCCTGCTTCCCTAAATATTTAAAGCAAAAAAGCTTGAATTAAAAGTTTTAGGGCATAAAATTCTGCATCTGAACCAATAAACAAAATTTATTTTGCATACATTGTAACGACACAAATTAGATTTGAATATGACGAAAATTGCCTCAAAACTATCGATAGGCATGAAATTGAAACAAAATTAAACAAATGTTTAACGTTATCTGTTAAAATAAATGAAATAATAAATAAAAAATTTATTTTGACAGTTTTGACTACTTTTTTTTTACAGTTGCCTAATGAATTACTTTCCGCAATAGTGTTTCTTTGCTTACAGAAACGCACTTGGTCTGCATTTGTCTCCTTTCCACCCGTAACCAAGGCAATAATAGTTACGTAATAACAAAGAAATCGCACAGTTGTAGGAAAAATAATAATTGTCAAATGCAAGGAGCAAGTCATAAGTGTTCAATTCAGCGTTTTTGATGCTAATTTTATATTTCTATTTCTATTAATATAAGTTTATTTATATAAAATTTTGTTAGGAAGTTGATTATCTGTAATGAAAATTAAAAAGAAAAAATATTAAATATGCTGTATATAAGAAAGTCGTGTGGTGCCACACCAGATTTTTTGTAGTCGTAAAAAATATAGTATGTGACTCTTTTTATAAACTCGGTATATACTCGATTTTATATACTTGTACCTAACTAAACATTTACAAAAACTTGATACATAATATACCATTATGAAATTGTAGATTTGTATTAAATTTTTGGGCAGATTCGGCAAAAATAAGTCAGTGATCGGTGAACGGACAGTGTTCACATATGTCGAAGAAAAGCGGTGTTAAAATATATATAAAAGAATATTTTCTATTTATAATTTATTTTTATTAGATTGTTAGGTCTTTTCTATAATTTTCCGAGGCATTGCGAACTGCAAGAAATTTTTTTGAAGACTATATGCAGACCATGGGCTGCTGAATTACACCATAATCTGATTTGATTTCTACAAAAATCTTTTCCAATTTAATTTAAGAGAAAAATTTAGAGAGAAAAATTGGTTCTTAATTTTTCTCTACATAATTCGATTTCATCAATAGTTAATTTTTTTTTACTTAAAATACTAATTACGAGTTTTCCAAATGAATTGATTTTTGACATTAATTATAGTTTAATTTGTATAAAGACATTTACGTGAAAAAGAAAATACGCCGAAGCAAAGTTTCACTTTTACTCCATCAGAGTAAAAGCAAAATAAATAAATAAGTATCCATAGCAACCGTCATCTGCAAATGTAATTGACATGAAATGTGTTTGATCATGATTGAAGCAGTATACAGGGTGTATCACGGCAAGTGAAACATAGGCGTTTAACATGGGAAATCAGTTTTTTCGTACGCATTGCTCCCCTAATTATTTTAGACAAAAATTTTCAAATAGATGTTGTAAAGCAAACATTTCTACATGCGAATCAATAAAAAATTATTTTGACTACTTCATAACTGCAGATATAATTAATTAATATAATTTATGAATATTTTTAGTTAGTGTTACTCTATTTTATTTTATTAATCTTAAACAATAAATCTAGTTAAATCTTTTGCTTTATTATTATTATTATCATTATAATTATTAAATTTCTATTTAGAAAATTAATATTTACTACATACAAATATTTATTTTGACAATAATTATTCTGACACTGACGTAATAAAACGTTACACTTTTGTTCGTCTCTTGTTTCTAATTCCATGGCTAATACTATAAAATTGTAATTCCGTGAATTTTCAAATTTTATTTCTGCAGTTATGAAGTAGGAAAAATGATTGTTTTTTATTGATTCTGATATGGAAAATTTGCTTTCCGACATCCATTTGAAACTTTTTGTCTAAAATAATTAGGCGACCAATGCACACGGAAAAACTTATTTTCCATATTAAAGTCTATGTTTCACTTCCCGTGATACACCCTGTATATCAGATTATTATTATTATTTTGAATTTCTACTTTTGAAGAAAATAATAACATGTGACATTCAGAGTAAATAAGATTTTGTGTGCCCCACATTGAATTGACCAACTCGCTCCATTAACAATGTAACACACGAATTTTCAGATTTTCATTCCGTTTGCGATTTTCAAAGAATTTTGCAAGTAACAATTGACAAACAAGTATTGCGCATTGAAATATTGTACTGATCTATACACCTTGTTTATACCTATAGAACAATTTCATTGTTTTATTGCAAAAAAGACATATTAGTTTTTAAAAAAATGAAAAGGTCGCCTACTAACTTCTATTATAGCTGAAACAATAACTATTATTTTGCAGAACATAATAGAAAAATTATAATTAAAATAGTTTCAATCTTAAAAGTAGAAATTATCTTAACAATGTTTGTCGTTTTTTTTCAAATAAATACGTAGGTCGCTAGATACAAACGAAAACTTGAAATCAGTAATTATTTAATATTAAGCTTGAATACTACGCAGAGAAATAGTTCCAATAAGAATTGTAGATACTAATTTTTTTGCAATAGATATTTCAATTGCATATTACCAATTGTTAATTTTTGAGATATTACATAAAGTTAATTTTTTTTTAGTAAACGGTTAATCGAAAATTACTTATTTAGAAAATTTGTTATTCAATTGGACAAACAATTACACTTTTCCAATGTGTTTTTGATCCGCCAAATTCAATAAAACAAAATGAAATACTGTCCGAGAATCATTATTTATACTTAGTTGTTGCTAGACAACAAGAAATAAAGCCTTGTTTGCACCTCTTAACATAGCCTTAGTTTTAGTTTTTCGACATAACCTTGAGAGTTTGCTATATGTGAATACATCTGAGCGTTTCCAGCTACTGTTTTAGTTTTAGTCTTTGTCTTTGACACTGCGCATAAACACAAAGTTTGCAGACTTCATACTTTCGAGATAGTCTTTCGACGCTGTTCTGTAAGAGAGAGTTAGCTGCGGTAATGCTATCTCTTGTTATGCTGCAATATACAATCAATTCTATGCCGTTTTTATCATATGTCATTAGGTTTGTGTTAGGAATACGATAAATATAGACAATTGAATAAAAATAGTAATCATTTCAATTGAGAAAGAAACATCAAAACTAACAAGTCAAAAAGAAATTATTTAGCCGCTGTCATTTTAAAATTAATTTCTTTTCTTTGACTTTATAATTGCAATTTAATCATATTTCAATAATATAAAAATCAATTTAGAAATTTAAATTACTATATTTGAAATATTCTGGTTTGTTCACTACAATAATATCTCAATTTTTTAAAATTATTTTGGAATTGTATAAATTAATTAAACTAGTGCTTAATTTTAATAGTACTTACTGATTCTCATTAATAATTCTATTTAATTTTTAAAGTATTTCAAATAGTTTTATACAATTATTTCCTCATTTAAGTGAACAAATCTTTACTAGAATAATGAATTAAGGTTACGTTTATGTTAAGAGCTGGAAATGGCTGAAATTTTTCCGACATAAAGAGAAACAAAAAATCAAAAACAAAGACTAAAACAGGGACTATGTTAAGAGGTAAAAACGTAGCTTAACAGTACAGGAATAATATTTTAGGCTGAAAAAGTGACGTTTATGAATGAAAAATTTAATTAATATTATTGTTATATATCAGTCTTGTTAAAAATAGTATGTGTAACACGTCGGAAAAGTAAACTTTACGAATTCCTGTGATTGCAGGACTTGACTAACGCTTCGTTTCATAATTGTCACCATCGTCCGGAAATACATATATAATTTTCCTACTTGTAAAAAAACATAATATTTTTCACTTTAACATTATTTGTTGTTTATTGTTATGATACGAAGTATATAAACAACTCCATAACGACCGGGGCATTAGGATTCACGCAACGCCACATTTGAATAATACTCTTATATACATTACTGTAATCAAAATTATTATAAACTAAAACAAATTCTACATATTCTAATGAAAAATAAAATCATGTATGCGCAACGGTCGTTACTAGCTGATAATGATCTCGGTTGATTTCATTTATCTAACACCCTTGGTGCATAAATTACTATTTCGTTTTCAACGATAAAAAGCTTGCTTTTATATTATAGCATGTTTTAATTTTATATGTTATACGAAATGTGGCTATTAAATAACGAGACTGATGCTGTTTTAACACCCCTCCTCTATCCTTACAATGCTCCATGCGAATCTTCCATTGTTCGAAACAGTGCTGGAAGTCTTCTTCTGTCAGCTCATTCAGAACGCGTGCCGATTTCTCTTTCAAAGCTCAAATCTTGTTGCTATTAAGTCAAATTTCACCTTAGGAAATAGAATAGTCGCACGGTGCAAGATCTGGCGAATAAGGCGAATGGTCCAACACTGGGAAGCTGTACTGGCCTAGAAATCTCATGACAGACATTGCGGAATGAGCCAGCGCATTGTTTTGATGGAGAAACCATGATTTGTCTTTTCACAATTCGGGTACATTTTTTCAATAAATTATAAGTTTCAGTAGCAGTTTTGCCAAGTTTTATGTGAAATTTCGCAACAATTCGTAGCTCTAATGTTGCACTTAACATTTTTTCGGCGAAACAAAACAACAACTCTAATTAGAACGAATTCTACGGCTATACGGATTTGTTTACAGAAGCAAAAGGTACTGCATTTGAAAGAGAAAGCTTCACGCTAAAAAGCTGACGATCGCTGGTGTTTTGCGCATGCGTACTTCATCTGTAGCAGCGTCAGTCTCGTTATTTAATAGCCACACCTCGTACTTTCATAATGAAAATGTATAAAGAAAAAACTTATACAGACAATTGTAGTTTAGTGTACGGTTTCCGGAGATCCCGAGTTCGAATCCAACTCAAGTCAAATATATATATGAACTATCACACTACGGCTCAGTGCGTTCGAACCCTGTACTGAAATTGAAATTAAGTTCTCGTTGTACAAAGTAGAATAAATAAATAAATAAATAAATAAATAAATACAAACATAAATTCGATGTAAAATTAAAAAAAAATATATATCATTACGCCTTCTACCCATTACTGGATGTGGCACTCTGCCGAAGCAGATCTCGGTAAGTGATATATTTATGCACGTGAAGTGCGGTTACCAGCCGTCAAGTAAAATTTGCGTTTACTAATTATCAAAGAATCGTGTGTACAAAACTCATAGACTTCAACTTTTAATAAAAAATATGATTGTACCTGAGTGGTTCGGATTCAATTATAAGGTATAGGGCCCCTGTACGGTAACTGGATTACTTAAACATCCTGTGCAGAATAACAAAATAAAATAAATCACAAAAATGGATAGGTAATAAATAATATTTTCTAGTGTAAACAGACTTTTAGTATCAACAATTTTCTTTTTAAACTTATCTTTCTATCTTTAATCATTTCTTAATTAAAATTATACGAAAAAAAAATCAGGTCGATTGAACAATAGTTCAGCAAAAAAAGATCCGTCTCTCTATTGAACTGTTACCGATGAAGAGATGCAAATTATTTACACTTCATCTTCAATATAAAATTATGAGGTTATCAAAATCGTGCTTTAATAATCCAACAATAATTAAACTGTAAACACTAATGAAAAAATTCTGTGATCAGCATAAAATTAGGGTACGTCAGATTAGTCACACGAATAATGACAAAACTAACGGTATTTAGTTAGCACAACATAGTGCGGTTGTCGAAAAAGCGGTACATTTTTTCTCTTTGGAACAAATCCTACGCACTTGTGAAAGTCTACGACAGCAACGGACGACACGACGTGGACTTCAAGATAGAAAAGATGCGAGAATTACGAAAGCTGGATTCAGAAATTGAATGAGTTTTTAGCTTTGTAATTATATTTAATATCATGCTAACATTTAACAAAAATAAAAGGATCCTGTAGAGTTTTAAAAAGATAATTCTAAACTTGTAATCACATAACTTTATGGTCTTGAAGGTTACCGTAAAATGGGGTTACTTTGAGCAGATATTGGAAAGTTTTGTAGGTAACTTTTTTTACACTCTGAATTTCAACTTTTTTTGCGTCAGTAGAACAATGTGTCCGTTGGCTATCAGATGTATAAGAAATTTAAACCCCACCACCCTTCCACAATATTTTGATTTTTTTTAATGCATATCAAAGTAACCATGAATGTGGGATTTTGTTGACAAGGTATTGAAATAATTGAAAGCATAAGAGTTACTTTGACTTCATTTTAATTAAAAATAATAATATTTATGCGTTATACTTATTATTTCTGGAAGGATTATATGAGCAATAACGATTTTTTCACAATCAAATTGTCATCTTTATTAATTAAACATTTTACTTATAATCAACTGTACCAAAGGTACTATCATAGATACATAATCAGTCTTATAATTAGGGTTGTTGATTTTACGAATATTCGAGACTTCGATTGTTCGAATTTATTGAACCTTTGAATTTAGATTCGAACTTTCGAATTTATGAATATTCCGAATTTTCGAATTTTGGAATGTAGGTACCGAATATTCGAATTTTCGAATTATTCGAATTGTGAATCTGGATCCTAACGTGAACATGGCATGTTGATATGAATTATTTTCAGAATAAACTAATGTGCAGAGTTTTGTATTAATTGGTAAGTAATTATTATTATTTGCCAAATTAATACAATTTAGACTTAAAATTTCGCAACACTGTCAAAAAAGTTTTAATTAAGACGTTTTTGTATACTTTTTATTGTCATTTTAAAACGTCTTACTAAAAGTCCATAGCATTTAGATGGGTGGTATGAGAGTAGATGGCTTAATTAAGACGCCTAACCTTGCAGAGTTTTTGCGAGAGACTTCGCCGAGTTTATTATTTAATTCGTGGCCGACTTTTCACGAATTATGCATGAGCGTGTTTGGAGATGACAGATAGCATTAATTTAGTGGCAAAAAATTCGAGAATTCGAAGCTTCGAAAAATTCTAAAATTCGTAAATTCGTAAATCGAAGCTTCAAAAAATTCGATAGTTCGAAGCTTCGAAGTTTTTCTGACGAAGTTCAAAAGATTCGAGTGTTCGAATGTTCAGAAATTCAAACTTCGGTGGAAATCAACGACCCTACTTATAATTATCATTAGAGATCAAATTCAACTTGTAATATAACAATCAACATTGGCAACATTATCTATAGCTGAGAGCGTCTTCGATTTCTGGGACATCGATAGTTGTGATATCTTCTTAGCGTGTTATAGTTATGTGTTCCTGGTTTATTAGCAACTTTCTTGCCTCTCCTGTGTAGAATCCTTTCAGAGTTATAACCCCTTGTTTAAAAACTCCAGCAAATTGTTATCCAAGAAACGTTCTGTTTCTTTTGAACGATCTGCTAGAAGCTTTTTCAAAACAGTTTCTGGGTCAAAAGGGTAAAGGCCCGTAGTTCTACAGGAGCTCTTAAGATTTTTTTGATATATTAGGAGCTAATCAATCCCCGCACATGTCGCCCGTCGTCCAAGATCACTCAGGCACGCTGGTGCACGTTTAAACTGGATTTTAACGCTCTGATATAATAGCCCCCAAAACTGTCAAAATTACCCTTAAAGTCAATTTAACCCCGTTTTACGGTATGTCACAGTATCATATACAAGATCGGATTTATCATTTTGCCTCTTATAGGTTACTAATTATTGCCACACAAATGGTAAATTTAATTAGAAATATCTTCATTAAAAATTTTCAATATAAAATTTGTATGTACCTGCATTATTTTATAAGTTATATGCAATCGTAGCCCAGTGTATAAAAGCGAGATAAAACTTGCGTTTCTTAATTAGCAAGCAAGAGGTCCTGCTTTTAAATTTCACTGACTTCTACTTAAATCCAAAAAAATCGATTGTGTGTGAGTAGATCGAATTCCACTATAAGCTGTAGGTCCCCTGTACTGTAATTGGGATTAAGTTCATATTGTGCAGAGTAACAAATAAATAAATAAAATAAATACAGGTTGTTCAGAAAATGGGTGACAAGCTTTAAGTAGAAAGATTCTTTGATTAATTCTGAGGCGACAATCCTAATTTTAAAAATGTGTACGTCCTTTTGTAAAGCTACATGAGCTACTTAAAAGAAATGTAAATATGGCAACACTGAATTAAACAAATGCTACGGTAGTTATCAGGTAACTATGCAAAATATGTTATTATAATACCGAAACAGAGAAATATACTTCCTTTGATACCAATTCTCCATTCTTAATAAAATCAAACTACCTAAGAATTTAGTTAAGTATAAAGTTCCATTTTACAGCAAAAAAGTGATAATTATTGTGTCGAAATTATGGATTGTCATCAATGTATTAGATTTTATTTAAAGAAATGCCAAAGTACATTTGTGTATTATGATATATAAAAATATAGTTATTTACGTAACAAACGTGTATTCTAATTCCTTTTGGAATGAGTAAAACTTTTCACATGTGTTACGTATAATATTTTTATAGGACCATTACAAATTTCTTCAAACAGATTTAAAAAATAATGTTGGACAGTTTTTTGGTTTGACATTCGCTTGAAACTGGTGACATCTATGGATACGATGTACTTTTTACGCACTAGACTGGTATTCTTGAAACCATGCGAATTGAATCGCATGCGAAAATTGCATAGTTACGCATACAAAACAATTTTTGTTATTATTAACATTTTTAAATAAATTCTCATGCGAGTTTTACCGTGCGAAATATTTCGAGTGGGTCTGTGCCATGCGGAATTTAATTCCGCATGCGAAAGTTATAAATTTAAATAGGTAACAAAATAATTATATTACCTAAATATTTAATGGGATACAATGTTGATGTATAGTAATTTATTATTGTAGAAATTGCGAATTTTAATTAATTAGTACATTTAAATGCATTACACGATATAGAAGAAACGGAAATGTATGCAATGGAAAACAATGAAAGCATACGAGGCGTGTTTTAAAAGTAAGTAAGTTTTGAAATAAAAATAAAACAAGTAGAATTTTCTTAGTAATTTTATTTTTAAATTAAAGTCTGTACTTTAACCTACTTTTCTACATAATTTCCACCAATATTAAGGCAAATATCGTATCGTACAACCAGCTTTTTAATACCATCCTCGTAGAAATCTGCAGCCTGATTAGACAACCATTGCAACACGGTCGCTTTAATATCTTCATCGTCCTCGTGGCGCTGGCAATCCAGATGGTTCTTCAAATGCAGGAATATGTGGTAGTCAGTGGTCGCCAGATCGATGCTGTATAGAGGGTTTTTAATCAATTTTGTGCACCAAATCGTCAGTAATGATTGAAGGTCGCCCACTTCGTTCCTCATCATGCACATTCGTACGGTCATCTTTAAAAGCTCTCACCCATTTCCGTTTCATCCCATCGCTCATAATTTTTTCTCCAAATCATTAAAATATTATCAGAACTTATAACATTTTAATGATATTACACGAGAACCATGTTTTAGGCATTGCTATGGTTTGTTTGTTGATTGATTGCACATTGTTCTACGTTATTTAAAAATATCTAATTAATTTCAAGATAATTTCTTCAAAATCTTCTAGGTTGGAATACTACACTGAGTGATTCTTCGTCATCGTATAGAGACCGTTCGCGAAATAAGCGTCAGCGCCAAATTCGGCTCTAGCGGCAACAACATGACTAAGTGACGGGAGACCTGCCGCGCGGATAGTATTACAACTGTATTGAAAGAGAGTTTTCGAGAAGTGATTTCTAATTATTCTATGTTAACGAGGAGAGAAATGGACTACAAAATAATTAAATGTTGATTTGAGAATATTTTTATGATAAATTACTGCAATCAAGTTTAAAAAAAAGGCAAAAACCCTTTTGAAAGCGGTCATGTTCTGACCGTAATTGAAAATCTTAATCCGTATGAAACATTTATAACATCAAATGTAATCAGAGAAAACATAAATAAATATTATTATTACATTATTTTTTCGCCAAAAATATTAACGAATAATTATGAAATAATTTTGAATAAGCGAAATATTATTCTAATGCTCTTTTTAGTTGAATCAAGAAAGTGTAGTAAATAATGCCACGTGTAATTGCCCCGCAGATTTTGAAGCAGTATGCAAACATATCGCAGTTTTGTTTATGTATATAAATAATGATAATTAAAATTGGATTCAATTTTTTTTATCATTTATTATGGTGTACTTTCTTTTCGTATAACTGATATCTGAAATACACATTCAATATTAGAAGAATTTTCCTTCACATAAGTGCAGATAAAAGTTTTTTCAATAATTTAATTTGAAAATATTTGATCATTTATGTCATCGGCTTGACAAGCAATTTATTTTTTATTGAACACATCATCATTGTACAGATTCGTATTTACACTCTGAAATTTGTTTCAGAAACAAATATCAAATTCATCACCTACTAAAAAACTAAACAGAATTATTTCGTCGAAATAAGCAAACTAGTGTTATTTTTAATACATTAATTTTTGATGATTAATTTCTGATTATGAATAAAATAATATACAAAGTTTCATTACGCCTCGGCTTATAGCTATACCTCAGCTGTAATGAAACTCTTTCCACCGCGGTATGTAATATACTACGAGTATAATTTTTAATATACCTACGATATCACAGCTATCCCTGTGGCTCCTCCACCACTAACATGTTTGGGGGCCGTGATTTGACGACTGGTAACCGCACTTCACGCGCAAAATATATCACTTACCGAGATCTGCTTTAGCAGAGTGCCACACCCAGTAATGGGTAGAAGGCGTGATGATATATTTATTTATTTATTTATTACGATTACTAAAATTTTGTAATAATATTGAAAACAATAACATACTTTTGGCGTTTTACAGCAGCAATCTATTGTTGACGTCAAATGTTTCCTACATTATTATTTGGAGAAAATTTATAAAAAACTAATACAGCTTGCTGAATTACTATAGGTATTGCTACACCCAACAACGCAATAATTGCTATATTATAAGATGTTGATTTGTAGAGTTAGAAATGAATAAGTGTGCGCTAATCCTAATACAATAAATTATATAATCTCAATATCCTGTAACTGGCCGGGTCGTCTAAGGGTTATCAATCAATGGGCTGTAAAGAAAGAAATAGTATGAGTAAAACGTACTCAGTGGGAAATCCGTGTAGTATCAACATTTAGTAACAATTATCATATTTAGTTAAGTTCAGTGACAATTGATCATTCACACACATCAGCAGCGTACTCGCACAATCAGGATGTCTCAATAAACATACTCAGAATCGATGGCCAACACTCCACAATGTCCTACCCGACAATCTGCAGCCGTGAGGGCTCAGCCACGCACACTATCCACCTGGACTTATGGCGCGTGGTCGGATAAGAAACTCGCCACTGCGAACTTGTCATCTTCATCAGAGTGGATCTACAAGCCATCGAGAAAGGGTTAAAAGCCGAGTCTGAAACCACGATCTCGACCATCATCAACACTCGAAGATGCAGGCGAAAGTTGGGCACGTCCTGAATTTAACACTATAAATGGCAGACTAAGGGCACCGGTGGTACGAGGCTAGCAGGTCGTACTTCGATGGATCTGCATAACTCGGCTCGTCCCCCCACCGAAGCAGATCACAGGTGACCGCGGAACATAAGAGGATAGGACAGGATCACACATCGTCCATACAACCACAATATTCACATCCAATCTCACAACACTCTCATTCTCCAACAATAGTTCAAACTCATCAGTAAATAATCATGTATAACTCACCATAGTAGAATAACTGGATTCTCAATCACTAATATATTCACAAATAGCACAATACACGAACTAGTCAAGCCAACCTTTCTCCTCAAACTATCAAATTAAACTGAAAGTAATAATGATAAAATAAATCAGGCGGCAGGGTTGTTATGTGATTACGGGCCTGATTATCTAGCTAGTTATATAAATATAAATTAGGATTATTGAATACTACTTCATTAAGAAAAATATCCGTAATAGCTATTTCTTTTTTATTAACTTTGGTTGCCATAATAAATAATTTACTTTCACGAACACATACAGTTGATTCGCGGTCTCCCGTCGTTACTTACAAAACTGCCGTTGCGCTGCGCTAGTTGTACTCGCGCACGCTCCATATACAGCTCCAAAGGTAATTGTTGTATCTATTCTTGACAATGACAATCAATCTGCTACTGGTACTTCAAAATTCTCCGAAATTGCTGTCAATAATATTACTATTAACAATATGAACAGGTACGGAAGAAATAAATATTTCTTTAGATAGTATAACAGTTTCCACTTCAAATTATGTCAATATAAGCAACTGTAACAACGTGTTATTAATATACATAAACAATAAATATTATATATTTCACTTACTCTTTAAATAAAACCATTTATCGATATATTTTACTTTGTGCGGTTATTTTTATTAATTATCATATTTAATAATGGTATAGTTGAGTTCGTGTCTGCTCAATGTGATGTGTACACATTAGATATACTGCAGTTTAAGGTTATGTTTATAAACGTCAAAATATATCACTGCATATTTCTTCTTCTCCCATAAGAGTATGTGCCTAAAATATGAAATTCCGTGCTTATATTTTCTTTTAACAATTGCGTAAAATACAAATTACTTTCGGCACTAGTGTTTCTTTGTTTACAGAAACGAACGTGGTCTGCATTTGTCTACTTTTCATACGTAACCAAGGCAATACTAGTTACGTAATAACAAAGAAATCGCACAGTTGTAGGAAACATATTTTATCGCTAACTTAAAAAGACAAATTTAAGATATTTTCACTCATTTATGACTAACATATGTTGATATGTGAAGAAATTACAAACTCAAACATAATTTTGTATTTATTTGCTTTGCATATATTATTATAGTTACAAAAGCTGTATTCCATTTGTCACTTGGTTCACTTAAATCAATTCAGATAAATTAGACAACAAGATTAAATTAATTGAATTAAGCAAACTGACGCACTTATTGGGGTGAATTACTTCAAAGTAAATTAGAATCTGTAATTCTAGTACTGGAAATCAAGTCAACGAAGTAATACTGCGAAATAAATAAGTGATATGGTTCAATAAATGTAAGTTAGATCCGATCAAAATGGCAAATGGAACACGCCTAAATGAATCATGAATTGGTTGAACGTAGATTGAACTAACCGAATACAGTTATTTTCAATTTAAAAATACCTATTTTGATAAATAATAAAGATAAAGTGTCTTTCTTCCTCTTGCACTAGCGCAGCTCTCGCCTTCGGCTCGCGTAACTATTACCGTGCGCGAGTAATAAAGAATCATTTTATACTCTTAATACAAAAATAACCATTATCTATGATCAATGTCTAAAATTGATTTTTACTTAGCTGTTTTTAGTTTATAAAATAACTGTTTAATAACACAATTTCATTAGTCATGGGTTGCCCAGCAATTAGTGGTTAAAATTTTTAACCACATAAAATTGCATGATTACCATGATTAGCTTAATAAAATAAAAAATTGTTACTATTCATTGATGACATCTATGTGAATAATTTTAATATTTTTTAAATAATACAAATTCAATAGATTTCACTGTCGGTTCTCGTTGAAACATTTTTATAATAAAATTAAAAAATCAACACTAGGTAGGTTTCAAAAAAGTAATTATTTACTTTTTTTGAAACCTACCTAGTGTTGATTTTTTAATTTTATTAAATAATACAAAGACAAAATGTTAATTGCAATGTGGAACTGAGTCTTAATAAATACGAAAAATAGAAAAAAAAATTCCAACTCTTACAAAATTCCACAAAAAAATACAGCACAACATTTGAATCAACTTATCAGGTCATCATCAAACGGCTGGTCAGTTCAGCTTTAACCATAGACGCGTTTCGTTCTGTGGGAGCTCATCAGTATGGTGCGATCAACTATCCAGCTGGACCAACTAGGGGCTAGTGAACTGTGATACTGTTTAGGCTAAACTGACGGATGTTAAGAATATGTAAACCGGTATCATGATATCAGACCTATGAAGCACCCAGTAGTGCCATTTATCGACAAAAATCGCAAACTGCTTGACAGCAATTAAATAATACAAAGACAAAATGCCAAGTACGATGTGGAACTGAATCTTAATAAAAAAGAAAAAAATCCAACTCTTGTCAAAGTTCCACAAAAAATTACAGCACATTTGAATAAACTTATTAGGTCATCATCAAACGGCTGGTCAGTTTAGCTTTAACCATAGACGCGTTTCGCACTGTGGGAGCTCATCAGTAAGGTGCGATCAACTATCCAGCTAGACCAACTAGGGGCTAGTGAACTGTGATACTGTTTTTGATAATGTTTTCAGTCGTAGATAAAATATTGTACGATACACATGCGTAAAGCATCTTTAGTCACTCGTAGATTTTAAAATACGAGTTAAGCTTTATGTACTAGTATCGTAAATTATCACCGGCTACGGTAGTCGAGCGGCTAGCGTAGCAGTTACTTGACATTGCACGTCGTAAGTTGCGGGTTTGAATCCCGCCCAGGGTATGGAAGTTTGTAATGTATTTGTAAGGATTAGGTGGAGGAAGAGCCCTTAGCTGGATTTCGGCCTTGACCCTAGATACTCAAAAAAATAATTATTATTACAACTGAATTACAATATTTAAAAATGCACAAAATAATTATTTTTTATACAACTGTCAAAAATATCAATAACATACGTCGTCCAGCGCAGCGTGCGCGAAATAAGTTCTTCGCGTACTAGGGCGCAAAAGTACCTACTTCGTCATCAAAACAGTTGTCTAAAAAATTACTTTTATGAAAAGTTACTTTTTACGAACTGTAAAGATGATATAAATATGTACATTATTTACTATTACACTTTCTTTAAAAGATGTTATTTAAATATTTGGATAAAGGCGGAAATTAAACATGAATGTAATCGAAAATACCTATTTAATAATAATAAAACAAGCCTTCATTTAACTTTGCAAAAACAATAATTTGTGTACACATATTTTTGATATCGAGTCGGCCTGTAGATCCTGAGAAACCTGGTTTGATTCCCACAGCCGACAAACATTTTCACCACAACAAAATTACCCCTGTGGCTCCCCTCCACTAACCTTTTTGGGGGCACTGATTTGATGGCTGGTAATCGCAATTCTCGCGCATAAATATATGACTTACTGAGATCTACTTCAACAGAGTGGCACATCCAGCAATGAGTAAAAGGCGTGATGATATATTTATATGTATATTTGTTTTTATATTTTTATTTACAATTAAATCGAAGGAAAACCCACACAACAAAAAGATGTTTGCAAAAACACGCTGAAGCCATTTTTAACCTACTTTTTCTTCCGAACGTATTATACAATTTATTTTGGTCAAACCGGTACTTGCTATACGAGTATGTAGGTACAAAACACAATACACATTTCATTCTTGATCTATTAACGTACGTAACCGACAATCTAGCACAAAAAACGGTACGTTATAACTTGAATGCTGTTCATTATAATCACTTTAATTTATATCGAATACTTTTTTCAATTTATCATCTTGAAGTAGAGATTTGAAAGATTAATTTAATATTTATTAGGAGTTTATCTTTATGAATTAACGTAAAATTTTGCATAAAATATGTTTTCTAATTCACACTGGGTCGCGACTCCTCGCGGGGGTCGCAAAGACAATTGCTAGTGCCACGAGCTCTATTTTTGGGTGTTTTAAGAGCGTTATTTTTGAGTGTTCTAAATATACGTACTACGAGCTCTGTTTTTGTCTGTTTTTGCATGTTTTAATTCGACTGTTTAGTAACGTGTTCTAAAACTGCTTAGAGTTGTTTTAAGCAGTGTTATAAGACAAACATGGCTGACGTCTATGATAAAAATTGTAAGATTCGCCTAGTTCTTGAAGTAAATAGGCATTAGAAACGGGTAATTTTATTTTAGGAACGCAATAATCCATTTATTTTGTTGGCTGCGAGAGTATTTATAGTAAAATACCGTTTTTCAAAAGAAAAAACGAAAAATATAATAAATGTAGTGAAAAATTATGTCGACTGAAATGCAAGTTTGAAGGTAAAAAAGGTAAGTAAAATTTAAATTAAATATAAGTGCCAGTTATACAGTTTCTGCGCGCAGTCGCAAATCGCGTGATATTTTAACGAAACGCGCATGCGTATTGCGTCTTTTACAACGTTGTCACATATACTTTCTTGTTTACATGGTATTAGCTAAAATATCCTTAAAACAATGCTCGTGGTAAGCATAATTTTAAGAGTGTTTTAAGATGTCGTCATGGTATTAACTAAAACACCAAAAACCAGTGTTTTAGTAACTTGTTCGTGGTACCAGCCATTGTTACCAAATATCCATCCAGTTGCACGCTTTCAATTAAATTTTAAGGATTACTAAAATGAAAAATATCATATGTTTGACAGTACTGTTAAATGACTCATTTGGCAATTCATCTCGACAAAATCTTGTTCATTTGTGGATATATTTTTTTAAGTAACAGCATTGCACCTGGCCATCAAGGAATTTATTACAAGCTTGACAGTAAAATACAATTAATTCTTGAAACTATTATATCAACATTTAAAAGTTGCTAAGAAATGATACAAAAGTTGAGAAATTTTTCTTTTACTAATTTTACTTTATGGGATAGGTGGTTCAGTGGAACCGAGTCGGCCTATGGATCCTGAGAACCCTGGTTTGATTCCCACAGCCGATAAACATTTTCACAACATTAAAATGACTCCTGTGTCTCCCCACTACTAAAATCTGTAGAGGCCGTGATTTGACGGCTGATAACCACACTTCACGCGCATAAATATATCATTTACCGGGATCTGCTTCGGCAGAGTGCCACACCCAGTAATGGGTAAATGGTGTGATTTTCTTATTAATTTCTGAAATCGTGGTTCTATGTTTGGAGTGTACTTTATTAAATCAGCCTTTTACAAACTACAATGTTGAGCACATAAAAATTAAGGGGATCGCGAAAGAAAATATTTATTATTTTTTTCTCCAAGAGGGGGTTATGGCTCCGGAAAGTTTGAAAACCACTGATCTAGGGCATTATTTTTCAAACTCTTCTCAATCGCGACCCCAAAATAACTCTAAAAAGCTCTCGCGACCCCCGAAGCTTCCAACACCTTCTTAATAAATGCGAAGTTTACATTTTTTTTACTTATTCATTAAATAATGAAGGTACTTATTTATATGCACAGTTATAGTGAAATATTTCCCGGCCATTACGAAGAAATGCGACGAGTGATGCGCGGGCAGTTAATCGCGGTGACGAACGACTGCAGTGACCGATAGAAATACAAACAAATTAGTATTTTCCTATCTACTCGTAATTATTAACTGCAATACGATCACGCGCAATACGAGTAACTGTTAGTACATCCTAACACTGACGCATTTGTGACTAGGGCTGGACGTTCTTTGAATTTAGAAATCGATCTTTGATCATGAAATGGCATCGATTTATCGCCATTGATCAGTCTGATCGATAATATTGATTTATTGAAAATTTTGAAAATGAATGCGATCAAAAAGATAAAGAATAAAAAAATCATACATACTGTAACACGAGGGGATATGAAGATCGCGAGCGCGAATTATTAGATGTGAATAGACCGTTTGTTAATTAAAACGGAAACGATTATTATTTGTTTAATAATACGCACACTAAACACTTATAACTTTATTTAACTTAATGAACTATATTACGAATAAAATTATAACAAAATAAAACTAGAAACTAAATGATAATTAATGCGCGCAAAGGGCGAAAACGGATTCGACGTCGGTCACATCTTAACCGGCCGACGGAGCAAACCTAGCTTGACTGCTGCTACCGCTCAAAACCAGACGCTAAGTTCTTAAGCGGGGATGAAGAGTGGTATTTTGGGGATGCAACACATGGCCGAAGACTGCAGATGACCACACACAGTCGTTGCCACGATAAGATTTTTCTCAGAATCTTATCGCACAACACAAGGAAGCAAAAAGCAAACTAACGGAATACAGTCAACTCAAAACCACCTTGTTACAATACATACATACATATCTTCACGCTATATTCCAACAAATGAGGTAGCACGAACCCTAAAATCAGTCATAAAACATTCACTCATCACACTCATCAAACAATCAGTCATCGTCAAATATTATCATCCAAACATAGCGCCGATTTTGTTAAATGATCGATTTCAATTTATAATATGATCAAAAGATCATCTTATCGATTTGTTTTTAATACAAAATCGAAACTAAAAATTAATTTGATTTAATTATTTTTATTAAAGTGTAATAGAAAAATGTAGACCACATTTATATCACACCAATCAGATTCAGATTATTAATATAGATTTGGACTTGATGTGGTTCACTTTCAGATCACGTTCACATCCACATAACGCTTATTATGTCATGAGTAAGTTGCGCCTTAAAATAAGTAATAATAACATTTTAAATATTGTAAACGAGAATGAAAAGTTTATGTTAAATTTATGATTAAAAGAACGTTAAAAAAATCGGTAACTTTAAATTTATTGATCAATTATCTATATATATAAAAATTAATGTTTGTTTGTCTGTTTGTTTGTTTGTCCCTTATGCGTTCCTATATCATTCATCCGATTGCGATGAAACTTTGCTAAGTTGTTGTGTGCACCCCCGAGAAGGTTTCTGACTTAGCACAAGTCCAATCCGCCATCTTGAAACAAAATGGCCGCTAGCTATCTTGAAAAGTACTACACTGATTCGATTCAAATTTGGTATAGACATAGACGGGAATCAACTTTAACATATAGGCATAATATAGATTCAATCCGCCATCTTGAAACAAAATGGCCGCTAGCTATCTTGAAAAGTACTGCATTGATTCGATTAAAATTTGGTATAGACATAGACGGGAACCAATCTTAACATGCAGGTATAATAAAGCTTCAGTCCGCCATTTTGAAACAAAATGGCCGCTAGCTATCCTGAAAAGTACTGCACTGATTCGATTCAAATTTGGTATAGACATAGACGGGAACCAATATTAACATATAGGTATAATAAAGCTTCAGTCCGCCATCTTGAAATAAAATGGCCGCTAGCTATCTTAAAAAGTGCTGCACTGATTCGATTCAAATTTGGTACAGATATAGACGGGAACCAATCTTAACATACAGGTATAATAAAGCTTCAGTCCGTCATCTTGAAACAAAATGGCCGCTAGCTATCCTGAAAAGTACTGCACTGATTCGATAAAAATTTGGTATAGGTACAGACGAGAACCAATCTGAAGAAATAGGTATAATAAAGCTTCATTCCGCCATCTTGAAACAAAATTGCCGCTAGCTATCTTGAAAAGTACTGCACTAATTCGATTCAAATTTGGTATAGTCAATTACGGGAACCAATCTTAATATATAGGTATAATAAAGCTTCATTCCGTCACTTTGAAACAAAATGGCCGCTAGCTATCTTGAAAAGTACTGCACTGATTCGATTCAAATTTGGTATAAGCATAGACGGGAGCCATTCTTAACATATAGGTATAATAAAGCTTCAGTCTGCAATCTTGAAACAAAATGGCCGCTAGCTATCTTGAAAAGTACTGCACTGATTCGATTCAAATTTGGTATAGACATAGACGGGAACCAATCTTAACATGCAGGTATAATAAAGCTTCAGTCCGCCATTTTGAAACAAAATGGTCGCTAGCTATCTTGAAAAGTACTGCACTGATTCGATTCAAATTTGGTATAGGTACAGACGAGAACCAATCTTAACATATAGGTATAATAAAGCTTCAGTCCGCCATCTTGAAACAAATTGGCCGCTAGCTATCCTAAAAAGTACTGCATTGATTCGATTCAAATTTTGTATAGACATAGACGGGAACCAATCTTAACATATAGGTATATTAAAGCTTATTCCGCCATCTTGAAACAAAATGGCTGCTAGCTATCCTGAAAAGTACTGCACTGAATAAATTCAAATTTCGTATAGGCATAAACGAGAATAAATCTTAACATACATGTATAATAAAACTTCAGTTTGCCATTTTAAAACAAAATGGCTGCTAGCTATCTTGAAAAGAACTGCACTGATTCAATTGAAATTTGGTATACGCATAGATGGGAACCAATCTTAACATATAGGTATAATAAATCTTGAGTCCGCCGTCTTGAAACAAAATGGCCGATAGCTATCCTGAAAAGTACTGCACTGATTTGATTCAAATTTGTTATAGACATAGACGGGAACCAATCTTAACATATAGGTATAATAAAGCTTCTGTCCTATGCCATTCGAATTCAGACGTTTGCAGTTTCTGGTACGACTCGCATTTGCAATGACCATCAACAAAGCACAGGGAGAATCGCTACAATTGTGTGGACTAAAATTGGAAAATCCATGCTTCTCACATGGACAGCTGTACACAAACACTTTCTTTGAGTTGCAATGCAACACATGTCGGGTACACGTATTAAATTGTAGACCACGCGAACGAAGTCGCGGGTAATAGCTAGTTTTTTTATATTTAAAAAAATCGAAAATCCCAATTTTTGCCATTGGAAATTTAAAATCAATCGATTTAAAAAGAAATCAATTTTTTTAAAAAAAGATCGCTTAAATCGATCGAACAATTTTTTAGCCAGCTCTACTCGCGACCTACAATTTGAAAAACACTGATCTAGGGATCAAGCAATTTTCTAATGTCATCGATCGTTCTATTATTATTTTATTGTTATAGTTGGTGACACTGCATATTTTAACATAGTGAACAGGTATGCTCGCACGGAATTAACTTAGATGTAGCGCGTTAAGATACACTGACAATTGTGACCAGTGGTGTACCTAGGAGGGGCGGTGGGTGCGGTCCGCACCGGGCGGCACATATTTTGAGGCGGCATTTTTTATATTTAGTTTTAGTTGTAAAAAACAACTTGTTCACTTCATAAGTTTACTATTCGATTTCTACGAATTATGAATTACTATATGATTTCGAATATTTTTCTTCATCGTCAAGTCCATGTAGGGTTGAAAATATTATCTCGAAAAATTCTTTTATTACTGCCTAATTTAAATTTGCCATCCAATGGTAAAAAAGTTCACCACCTATAGTTTGTCTCAATTACAATTATTTATTTATGTTTATTAATTTACTGGTGTAATGGCTCAGTGGTTTCGAGTTGGCTTATGGGTCCTGAGGACCCCGGTTCGTTTCCCGCAGCCGACAAACAATTTTCACCAAATTAAAATTACCCCTGTGGCTTCCCCACCACTAATAACTTTGGGGGTCGTGATTTGACGGCTGGTAACCGCACTTCACATACATAAATACTCGTATATCACTTACCGACATCTGCTTCGGCAGAGTGCCACACCCAGTAATGGGTAAAAGTCGTGATGATATATTTATTTTATATTTATGTTTTTAATTTACAAAAACCATCATTTCAGTTCTAGATACGCCACTGATTGTGACGATAAATTTACTGAGTTTTATAATATTTGGATTTAATGGATTTTAAAATAATAATTCGGCTTACATATTATTTTAAATAAAATATGAATTATGTAAATTGTGTATTATTTTTTAGCACTTATTTGATTTTCACATTTTTTTCCTTGCACATAAAAATACTTGAGTTCTTTGCCTCAGCACTCGTTCCAATTCTTCTTTATATTCCAATTATTAAAACACATTTCCAGAATAATATTAACTATAATGTTCCAATTACGCTTCAACATGCCTCCTTCTAAATCCTGCTCTTTCATTTTTGCGGCTGAATTTTTAATATATGTAGTATTAAATTCAATCGGTTGAGTCTCTTCAAGTTTATAATTTTTTGTAATATTTATAAAATTATTAAATTGATTCCAAACCGGATTATCGGAATTTTTCTGTATGCTTAAAAAGACACATTACTTTTAATATCGCTCTTAAATTCTGCCTCTAATTTTTCTCCAGATCTCTTCGACACACTTTCTATTATAAATTGAATATTATTTGTTATTATTCATGATAAATACACAAAAAATACTTTTTATACATTGCGTTCACAATTGTTAAACTGTTTTTGGTAACTTTTTATTTTGTAAGTTTGGCGCTTGTTACGCAGCCACACGTTAAATTTCATTTCAAAATGGTAATATCATTTATTTTAAAATGTTCTTTTGTTACAATTAGAAAGAATTGTCTACATTATAATATTCGTATTAAGAAAACACAATAAGTTGTTCAATTTAGAAACGATATTACAATTTAGTAAGCTATAACCTAAGTATTAAAAAATCCAAATATTAACATATTTCAGATTTCGTATTACAAGTACATAATTTACATGGAAATTACTATATTACTATCTATACATATGTGCGATAAAAAGTGTAAAAATGATTAGGGTCTTACAAATTTCAAATATATTTTTCTAAATTGGATGTAGTTATGCAAATAGGATCCAATCCACAATAAGTGAGTTTTGAGTAAATTACGTTTAAAGTTTGAAGCTTATTGACTAATTATAAAATATAAATAAATATATCATCACGCCTTCTACCCATTACTGGATGTGGCACTCTGCCGAAGCAGATCTCGGTAAGTGATATATTTTTGCGCGTGAAGTGCGGTTACCAGCCGTCAAATCACGGCCTCCACAGTTTTAGTGGTGGGGAGACACACGGGTAATTTTAATGTGGTGAAAATGTTTAACGGCTGTGGGAATCGAACCAGGGTTCTCAGGAACGTTGAAACCTTAAATGGGAACCCCCATTTTTGATTACAGATTCGTATTCTGCGAAAAAAAATAAGTTAATTTTATCTGAAACTTTTTTTCCAATTCGGAATAGATGGCGCTCTAAACGCAAAAATAAGTATAAATTAAAATTGCAATAAAAAAAATGGGGGTTCCCATTTAAGGTTTCAAAGTTGCCCCCCGCCCCACCCCCTGGGGCTGGGAGTTGGGGTTTGTGGTTGGTGTTCTTAGATAGGTTTTTGCAAAATATGAAACACGTGTTCTTTGGTTTCTTGATTCGATGTGTATTTCTCGAGATATTGCATCGTCCCGGAACTTTTTTAACACGCTGTATATTCAGTTTATGTTTGCAGTTTGGCTCAATATGATTTTTCTATTACCAAATAACAGTTGTGGGTCGGTTCTATTTTGCTGCACATAAAATGGGCCTTTGGCAACCTAAAATCAACCTAAACTCAATTTGTGCCTCATTGTGGAATGATTCCTTTTTGTATAACTACGTCCAATTTACAGTTGAAAAACGTCAATATTAATTCGGCAGCGTTACCACATGTTACATAAATCCCTAGATTGCAGTTCGGTTTTTTTTGCAATTAAAATTGCAAAATTTTGATGAAATAAATAACACAAAGCTAAAAGAAAGTATTTTATACCCGTTTTATACAACATATTGCTATACTCTAGAGCAGGCAGCTGAATGTTATATAGGTAACCATGGGACTGTGTTTATAGTTAGACTTCCACCTAAGGAATGGCGCTAATAGTCTTTATGTGAAGACATCCATTTTAGATAACTACAATATCGGTAATCATTGGTTACTAGATTGTTCCTGTAGTTGTCATTTATATATATATATATTTCAAATTTTTTAATCTGTCAAATATCCAATTAATTTTTATTATTGAAATAATTTCATATAAATAATGTCATCAACTGATATCAATTGTTGTGTAAAAAACTGCACTGAAACAGGTAAGTAAGTGATCATATAATAAATAATATTTAGATGAGGAAATCATAATATATTTTCAAGTTCACAAGAGTTGGATAAAACTGCGATTGAAACAGTTCAAATTATAAATAAATTATATATTGGAGAATATTTTAATAAATATTTATATTGTAATAACGAATTTTTATTTTATGTAGTTTAAATAAATATAAAAAATAATAAAAATTACAAGCTGCCCAAATATGCATATCAGGTTGCCTATATACATGACTTTAGTTAGACTTCCACTACTCAGATGGCGCAAAATACAGTCCCAGTGCGTAACATGGCAGTTTCTTATCTATAGTAGTATATTATGATCTGTGGTTTCAATTGTCATTACAATTCTAGGGAACTTTTTATTCCACAGTTGGCACAACGCCAGGTAAAGGTGGAAATAATATTTGACATATCACTTTTATAAGAAATACAAATAGGTTGAGTGATAGAAATACTTTAGATTATTGATATGTGGGTAATGTTAAAAAATAAAAGGAAAAATTTTTAAATATTTTTATATTCGATCCGATCCCACTTGATTTAAGATCCGATCCGATCCGCACTCAATCCGCTCTCAATCCGAGATCCGATTCCATCCGATCCGAAATCCGATCCGACATCTGATCCGAAATCCAATCCTTGATCCGATCTGAAATTAAATCCAAAATTCGATCCGAGATTCAATCCGGGATCCGAAATCCGATCCGAGTTCCGATCAGAAATCCAACCAGGTGTCTCATTAGATCCATACAGTTTTTTCTATTTATATTTAACCAATTGTAACGTTGCATATTCGTAAGAAAAATAACCGTTGTAGTAAATAATTTTGTTGTGAAAATCTAAAGCTACATATTTTGTTGTAACGTTATTTAATCATTTTTCATCATAGAACACAGGTACTTATAAATTTAAATTACATTTATTTAGAGTGGAATTCGAATTTAGGCTTTTCTACTTAGAGTGAATACGTAAAAGCTGTTAATATAAATTTCGGATCGGACGTTTTATCCCACTTTCGAATCGGATGTTTTATACGACTTTGGATCGGTTATTTTAACCGACTTTCGGATCGGATATATTATCCGTCTTTCGGATCGGATATTTTAACCGACTTCCGGACTGGATGTTTTATCCGAAACTAGAATTGGATATTTTATTCGACGTTCTGATTGAATGTTTTCTCCGACTTTCGGATCGAATGTATTCTATTCGAGGTTTGGATCGGATCCGATTTGAATCCGATCGGAGAAAGTTCTGATCCTATCCGATCCAAAATTCGACATTTTTCTTAGTGATTTTTTTTGCTTAATCTATTAGTTATAGAATTAATCTGATTCGTTTTCTTGAAACGTCCTTTATATTTCACTAGATTATATATTACAGAAACATTACAAAAAGTAAAGTTAGCCTAATCAGATTGGGTACATAACAGAAGAAATGTTATGATGTGAAATATCTTATAATTTCGTTTTGGGTCATGTTTATCATTTTCAAATTTAGTCTAACACTAACAGTTCTAATTACATTAATACCAGATTTAGGCAGAACGGTAGAGTGGATAGCGTTACAGAATTCGAATCCGGAGATCCAGAGTTCGAATCCTACATACATATCTTCACGCTATATCCCAACAAATGGGGTAGCACGAACCCTAAAATCAATCATAAAATATTCACTCATTACATTAATCAAATAATCAGCTCTCGTCAAACATTATCATCCAAATACACCACCCTCACTTTAACCACATTCATAGATCACTCCATATAAACTCATTTATTTATTACACTCGAAATCATGTATCACACAACAAACCTTCAATCACATCATTCCTATTCCCTTACCATTCATTTTCTTTCTTCAACGTACAGAACGTATGCATAAAACATCTCAAATTACTCACGCTTACTCCTAACAACGAATCTAATAACGAATCTAACAACAAATCTACAAAGATTAGAAAAGATGAAAGCGATAGCCTGCACTTGTATATGAAAGAAAAGTTCACACAATGCAGTAACTGAAAATGAAATAAAAAGATACGAAAGGAAGGGAGTGCCGTCCTGCACTTGTTTTTGAAAGTGAATTTCATACAATTGCACTCTACATTAATACCAAATTTCGGCAGAACGGTAAAGTGGATAGCGTTACGGAATTCGAATCCAGAGATCCAGAGTTCTAAAACAAATAATCTAGCACACTTGCGCTCGGTTGAGTCCGGACTCTATACTGTAATTGGTATTATGTTCCTGTTGTACAAAGTAGCATAAATAAATAAATATACAGGCTGTTCAATTTAAATGTACCACCATTACTATATCGAGAACTATAATATCTACAAGATTGGTTAAATTAGCAAAGAAATGCCATTTTGAAAGTGTATTATAAAACTATTATTTTACATTTGTTTCGACCAGTGGTTCTCGTAATATGGGATATACCTTCCTTATTTTAAATGACAATATATTTTTTAAAATTTTCTTTGCGCAAAGTTTAAGAGCCACAAATTACAATTTTTTTGAGAAAAATACATATTAAATTGAGTTTGATTTAATTTAAATCGCATAGAAATCAGCGTGCTATGAAAGAAACAAATGAATATAAAAATTTATTTATTTATTTATTTATTTCATAAAATAGTCGTATTGACATTTAATAATTAAAATGGGATGGCTAGCACAGTGGTATGAAGTCGGCCTGTGGATCCTGAGGTCCCTGGTTCGATTCCCACAGGCGACAAATTTTCATAATTTGAAAAAGCTATCCCTGTGGCTCCTCCACCACTAACATGTTTGGGGGCCGTGATTTGACGACTGGTAACCGCACTTCACGCGCAAAATATATCACTTACCGAGATCTGCTTTAGCAGAGTGCCACACCCAGTAATGGGTAGAAGGCGTGATGATATATATATATATTTTTTTATAATTAATCAATAGTTATTTTTATAACAAGTGCCGAAAAAGGGTAGTTACGTGCAAGTGCAGAATTTAACCTTTTCCGGCACGTGTTATAAACAGTATTTTTCCTACAACTGTGCGATTTAGAAAATCACTAAACTATTATCAGAGTTTAAAATTTTTAATGATATTACACGAGAACGACGTTGTTATGGTTTGTTTGTTGATTACTTGCACATTGTTCTACGTTATTTAAATATATTTCACTAATTTCAAGATAATTTCTTCAAAATTCTCCAGATTGGAATACTACACTGAGTGATTCTTCTTTAGCATATACACCTCCAAAGGTAATTGTAGGATCTATTCTTGACAATGAAAATTAACCTGTTGCTGGTACTTATAAAACCTCCGAAATTGTTGTCATTAATATTACTGTTAATAATATGAACAGGTACGGAAGAAATCAATGTTTCTTTAGATAGTATAATAGTTTATGTATTTCACTTACTGTTTAAATAAAACCATTTATCGATATATTTTACTTTGTTCGGTTATTTTGATTAATTATCATATTTAATAATGATATACTTGAGTTCTTGTCTGCTCAATGTGATGTGTACAGATTAGATATACTGCAGTTTTAGGTTATGTTTATAAACGTCAAAATATATCACTGCATATTTCTACTTCTTCCATAAGCGTATGTGCCTAAAATATGAAATTTAAATCGCTCTCACTTATATTTTCTTTTGACAATTTCGTAAAGTACAAATTACTTTTGACACTAGTGTTTCTTTGCTTACAGAAACGCACTTGGTCTGCATTTGTCTACTTTCCATACGTAACCAAGGCAATAATAGTTACGTAATAACAAAAAAATCACACAGTTGTAGGAAAACAAATAAAAATATTCTAATTTGTTTATTTGTTTCGTTCAAAGCACGCTGATTTCTATGCGATTTGAATTAAATTATTGTTGATTCAATATGCATTTTTCTCCCATTTCCAAATTTTCACTGCAAGAAAATTTCCCTGCATTAATTTTCCCGGCGATCAATTTATCGCGAATCAAATCTTGACTAAGTTCGCCAGTAACTGAAATAAAAGTACTGGATGAAATAAGAATGTCTGAAATCGGATGACACCATTTTAAAACTTCATTGAGTCAAATTACATCAATTTCAACATGCAGGAAGTCTAGAAGATTAGAATGTCTAGTCGAAGGTGTTATTTACAAACAAAAGTAAATTATAATTCGCTTTCAGGCAACATTATGACAGTTTTGCAAATAAAAAAAATCACAACATATTTTATTATCAATTAATACAAACGTATTTAGAGCAAAAAACTATTTGTATCAAAGAAAACCTTGTATTCAGTCCAAATTTTTGTCGAATATTATTTTCTTCCTATTGAGTTGCTCAATTGCTCTAATGAATTTTATAATATGACCTTACAAATCATAAAACTGATTTTGTTTAAATTGCCCTCTCTAATTATATTATTCTTAACAATAATTTAGAATGCAACGCTTGACATCATGAATTATTGTTGGTACAAGATCTTTACAAATTAATCTTTCACAAGGAAGTAATTTAAAATTACTTAATTTCAAAGAAAAAAACTGGTTTTTGCTTTCAAAACCTTTGCAACCTTCCTGTGTTTGCACACTATATTCGTAACATGAATACTCGTAACTTGTAATTTCAAAATTAAATTTCTTTTAAAGGATGTACGGCTCTTTCACTAAATTTTAATTACGAAGCGCGCTTCAAAATTTAACGAAATTCTCGAATTTCTCATAGTCAGACAACTTTTTGTCTCCCAATCATAAATTAAATTAAAAATATTTTAAATTTGCGATCCGCTCAGAAAATTATTTTTTTAGATTGAAAAATCCGTCTTTACCAAACGAAAAAGACGACCAGAGGGATTGGTAAAGGTTAACCGACCTTTCTGATTCCCTAAGGGCCAGTTTCTCAATCGCCGGTTTACTCTCGATTAACGTTAATCATGATTAAATAATAATTGAAACCATAGTTACCATTATTACTTAATCATAATTAACATTAATCGGTGATTGAAAAACTGGCCCTAAATTGCAAAATAAATATTTTTTATTCATGAATAATATGTCATTGGTTGTCGTAATAGTATATTACATAATAAGTCAGGAAAGGGATGTTTTACTTGATATTGGCGTTGATAAATTAGAATCGTCACAACATGAGAACACTGTAGATTTGTAGAGTAATTTTAATATATTATTCTGAATATACCAAAAGAGAGAAGAAGAATGAATAAAAACTCTTTTATGAGAGGAAAATACGACCTATGTTATAACAAGAATATTTAACGTAAGGTATTGACGATAAGATATTTGTAGAGTCCCTAATCAACTATTATCATTGAATTAAAAAGTCGAACATGTGAAGTCTCTGAATAATGTATACTTGTTATGTTATTATAAAAAGAGTGTTAAAAAGAAATACCAAAATGAAGTGATATTAAGCATTTTGAAAGTTGTTAAACAATATACACAAAACTGCACAACTAAAACAAGAATTTGGACTTTTTCTGAATAACGGGATATTTTCATAGTTCGGTGGGACGCGGGCAACCAAAACCATAGCAGGATAATTCCGCACAAATCGGGATGTCTGGCAATTCTGGACGTAAGTAAGTATTTAATTAGTATTTATTTTTTTAATAAATATTTAACAATTGATGAAATCTAATTTAATTGTAGACAAAATTCAAGTCATAAAAGAATTAAAAAATCGCAATGCTTGAAAATGTTATACTGATAAATGACAATATGTATCCCATGATGGTTTTGTATTACCGTGATAGTAATTATTTATTTATATGTTTATTTGGCTTTATTGATCACTTAGGGTCAAGGATGAGGTTCAGTCCATCTACCCCTTACAAATACTATACATCACAAACATCCATATTCTGGACGGGATTCGAACTCACGACTACCGTGGCTGGTGTGTATCCACTAGCAACTTGCGTAACTATGGAAAAGTATTAAATAAACAAACAATTATTTGACAGTTGTCAAAAAAGTATAGTTAAAAGTAAGATCAAAACGTTAGTGCAAAAAAAGTAAATGAAAACAATTCAATAAATGGACCGTTTATATTGAAAGTGGTGTAAGTCTATTTAAAAAAAAGAGATATCACGTAATTTATGCTTAATTTAATGTAAACTTTTTATTTATAACTAGTTAATATTTAATTTCTTCAAAAATGCCCATACTTTGTTCAATTTAAAATTGGCCGGTAAAAGAAATTACGTAACCATTAACAAAACTGGTAAGTCCAATTTCTATAGACAGGTAGCAGGGTCAGTGGCCTACTGTTTTACATATGATTTACTTAACGTGTCGAGAGTTACTATTTTAGGTTACATATTTTATTTTCCTCCTAAAATGGATAATTTCATATTAACATCAGATAGTGATATAGGTAAGAAGAAATGGTAAATCAATATTATTTTATAAAATTTAAATATTAAATGGATTACAGGCTTAACGTGGCTAATAAAATTGCAAAAAAATTTAATGTAATTTAATTATTTGAACAGCGGCGTTTCGGCGCAAAATTTTGGTCATTATCAAGCAATTTAAAGAATTAATAAATAATCGTTACATTTTAAAAATTAAGTAACAGTAAAAATCAAACCATGGTTCAAAGATACTGTTGTTACTTAATTTTAAAAAATTCAAGATTATTTTATAACAATATTATTTTATTTTGTGAATTTTAATGAGTGTAGGACGGAAAAAAATTGATTAAATAATAGTTGAGTTTAAAGTTTGGTTTATAATTCGATATTGGTTAATACCATCTTAGCTATAATAATAATAAACACGAATAGTACAAAATTGCGCACAAAAGTAAAATAATAAATAATAAGTTAAACGATTTTTACAATTGTCTAATTTTGAAAGTGATGTAAGTCCATTTGCAGCCCGTAAATATATATAATTAAATTACATATTGATAAATCAGTAGAAACATTGCCAGACTTGATATAATTAACCAATATTTTTTTATTGACAAATATGCAAACCTTTAATTTTCTCTAAACAAGAGAAAATGGACTTTCAAAATAAACGGTCCAAATATTCTTTATATTCTATTCAAATATAACTTGTAATTCGCTTAAAAATCGATAATATTTGGAAAATACTGCTCATGATAATCTCAATTTTTAGAAAATATTATCAATAATAAGTTCACCACAACAATTTATGGTTTTAAAAATAATTTTGTTTTTATTTTTTGTGTTTTTGAATTCATGCTATGGTTATTTTCTAATTCACTCTTTGTACCTTTAATAAAATATACATCAATAAGTCAAGTAGAAATCTGTTTCAAATTATTTGTACAACTATCAATCTTCGTAATAAGTGGGCAAATTAATCCTAGAGGGATGTTTTGATCTTGTACATCAGGATAAAACTATAAAAACCAACAAAAAAAATAAGAAAGAATGTAGCGATTAGCGGTACATATTTAATCCGGGCTATACGTATATGTCTCACACTTGCAGGACGCGAAATGAAAGTGGATGCGCCTGCGAGCAAATTCTGAAACAATTTTAGGCATCGTAGATCAAAGTTTATTACACGACAATTTCAATGTTTTATTTTCTAATTACGAGTAAAATAAAACTAATTTATGACTCATAAAATAAAATTGATTTTTACAGTTTAGTTTCTAACATACCTAATCTCCGAAATAATTGGTTGAATCCACCAAGGTTACTTGTTATACAAGCATTACTCGTGAGAAAATTTGTTTATGTCACCAGGATTTGAACTTAAAACCAGTTCAAAAGCAAGTGGTATCTTAATTTCTCTCTTTGTAATAACATTTGATTTTAAAATATATAAATTTGAAAATTTTAGTATTAGATTTTGTATTGCTATGTTTTTATATAAATTAAATTTTGTATGAACTTAATTTGAATATTAAAATTAGATACTGTTTTTTAGCATTTTTTAATGTAAACATAAATTTAATATTTTCAAATTTATTTATTATAACTTGAAGAATACGTACGAGTATAATACATAATATAATTCATTTATAATAAAAATATCTCGTTTGCAAATGAGCAGTGTTCATGTACCAACTTCAGATCTAATACAGCACATGTTTATCCTTAAATACAGAATTAATTCAATCAGCTACAACAATTAATTGAATCTTTTTCCTGTCAGTTAAAAATGGAAGAAAACTATAGAGCATTTCAGTGGGCGCGTGCCGCTGTCGTATCAGCAATAAAGATTATCTGACTCTGCATATCGCTCATTTGTGACAAGTGGGTGACAACTAAAAATTTAGTATTTCTGCGTTGTACACAAATAATGGGGACTTATAATTTTGACGTCACATGCAGCAGAAACCCCTTCATACAATTTTGTGTGAAATAACAAATTTGTAGAAAGAGCGAGGTGATAGACCATGGCCGAGTCGATCAACTACTTTCTCCTTCAGCACTTCTCTCCGCAGATATCGTCATTTGTTATTCAGTCAACACATGCTTCGATGTTGGACGTTTGACGTTTGGTTAATGAATATATCTTATCTTTTTATCGTCTTTTTAAGTATAAAAATGAATTTAACGCAAGATATTTCTGTTCCTACGTGTTCAGTCTCAGATATGTTTGCATATTTTGTTTGACATTCAAATTTGCAGTTGTTGTGATCACTTGATAAATGTCAAACTGTAAAGTTATACCATATTCGCTACATAACAAATTAATAAATTCCACTTTATATACGAAGGCGGTCCGATAAGTACTTAGCCTCACCGCCAGATAGCACCACTATCGCAAGAGCAATTTTGTATCGATTAGAACATTCTCGTAGACAGCTACTGTGAAATTTTCAGCCGAATCGGACGCATAGTTTTGTTTTGACTGCGTGTGGAAGCGAGCGTGTCCGCAGATTTGAGAAAAATGAAAAAAGAACAATATAGGTCGGTGATACGATTCTTGTTTTTGGAAGGGAAATCGCGCAGCGAAATCAAAGAACGTTTGAATACCCAGATGCCCCGAAAATGGCTACCACGGAGGATAACGTAACAAAAATCCACGATCTCGTATTGGCAGACCGCCGATTGAAGGTGCGCGAGATAGCTGAGACAGTAGGCGCGATGGGTGCCGCGTTTGCTCACTCCAGACAATAAGCGCATCTGTGAGATTACTTCAGAGCAGAGTTTGACGATGTTTAGGCGTAATCCGAAGGAGTTTCTGCGTCGTTTCGTGACCGTCGGCGAAACATGGGTACACTGGTACACACCAGAGACCAAGGAACAGTCGAAACAGTGGACTTCACCCGGCGAACGTGCTCCAAAGAAGGAGAAGACTGTCTTATCGGCCGGAAAGATAATGGCCACCGTTTTCTGGGATTCAAAAGGTGTGATCTACATCGACTACCTGGAGAAGAGTAAAACTATCACAGGGCTCTACTATGCCGAATTATTGGGCCGATTCGACGCCGAATTGCAGAAAAAACGGCCCCATTTGGCGAAGAAAAGAGTGCTCTTTCACCATGACAATACCTCGGCCGTCGCCACGGCCAAATTGATAGAATTAGGCTACGAACTGCTGCCCAACCACCGTATTCTCCGTATTTGGCCCCGTGCGAATTTTTTGTTTCCCAATTTTAAAGTCTCTCGCCGGGCAGAAATTTGAATCGAATGAGGCAGTTCTCGCCGCCACGGAGGCCTACTTTGCAGACCTCCAGAAAACGTATTTTTCAGACGGGTTAAAGAAGTTGGAGCATCGTTTGATCAAGTGTATCGAACTCAAAGGAGATTATGTTGAAAAATAAATCGCCACTTTTCCAAAATTTTTGTTATTCTTTTGTAGGCTAAGTACTTATCGGACCACCCTCGTACTAGATGGCAACCTAAAAATATGAATTGTATAAGTCCCCATTGTGTTTGAGTGTGAGCACTGCATGTACAATTTTGTAAATACGAGGACAGGGTGAAAAGTCCCTTCAAAATAAAACAGATGGCGCCACAATCGCAAATCTCATGTGACATTTGTGATGTACCACCTTGAACTAGAACGCATTAAAATTTTCAAACTGATATGTCATTCAGTTCTGTTTTGACACCCATCGAAAGCAATCAACCTTGAAGATTTTTGAAAACATGGAAGAAAGTGAATTTCGCGTCTTGATTAAATATTATTTCTTGCGTGGAAAAAACATTACGCAAACCAAAGCATCGTTTGTTAAACATTATGGAGACTCCTCACCATCGATTGGAACGATTCACAAGTGGTTTACTGATTTTAGTTGTGGTAGTATGACCACAAAGGACGCCGAACGTTCTGGTCGTCCAATTGAGGTTACAGAAATCGTCGATAAAATCCATGGTATGATATTGGACTATCGGCGAGTTAAAGTGCACGAGCTTGTTGAGGCTATGAGCATCTCAAACGAATGGGTACGGATCATTTTGCATAAATTTTTGAATATGAGAAAGCTATCTGCTAGATGGGTATCGCATTTGCTCTCTGTTGACAAAGTTTACTCCGCAGTCGCAATGGCAAAATTGTATGAATTGCGCTACGAATTGGTTCGTCATCCACCATATTCTCCAGATTTGGGCCCCTGCGATTTTTATCTATTTCCAAACTTGAAAAAATGGCTCGACGGAAAGAGATTTAGCTCCAACGATGAGGCCATCGCTGAGACAAACGCCTGTTTTGAAGGATTGTCAAAATCGTATTATTTGGAAAGGATCGAAAAATTAGAAAAACGTTGGACAAAATGTATCGAGCTACAAGGAGATTATGTTGAGAAATAAAATATGTTTTGACCAAATAAATCATTTCTTGTTTCATTTTTCAGGGACTTTTCACCCTGCCTTCATATGTCAGTTTATGTAGGTGGAACCTTCTTTCGCTTATCTTAAAGATCATTTTTAGATTTTTGTTTCTTCTATACAAATAACTCAAAAATACCAAATTTTTAGTTGTAACATCATTGTCGCAACTGAGCTGTTATGACCCTGACAATTGAACTCACTTGATACAAAAAAATAAACAATTAAAAATATGCCTCCGGCTTGCTATGTTCTTCCGAATGGAATATTTCACAAATAAATATAATAAATGTGGTGACTAATTAGTTCTCGAGAGATGTTGTTAATTGTATTAGTAGTATTTATATATTTTCACCTTTCAGTATTAAAACTTATACTCGTAGTACATTTCCATTTAAGCATATTTCATTTAATACATTATATTGTTCCTTAATTGTTTTCTATTGTCTCTTTTCTTTCTTTAGAATTGTAGTCATCAATTCTGTGCCTGTGTTTTACTTGTACAGTATTTGCTTACTTGATTAGAGTTTCTAGCGTCTTGCGAGCAGTCTCTTGTAAGGTATTCAATTGGGGAATTCAATCCGGTTCTATCGGGAAACGGATATCCGGGTAATGAAAGAAAATTTTTATTATTCAATGCTCGAGTAATTCGTACCTGTTAGCCGAGTGTATTTTAAATAAAATTTAAACTGTTACTAAAGATTAGTATAAGGGAATATCTGTTTTATTTATATACTATTGCTGTTTTGTGGTGTGTACCAGACAGTGGCGTACCTAGGAGGGGGTGGTGGGTGCGGTCCGCACCGGGCGGCACATATTTTGGGGCAGCATTTTTTATATTTAGTTTTAGTTGTAAGAAACAGCTTGTTCACTTCATAAGTTTACTAGTCGATTTCTACGAATTATGAATTACTATATGATTTCGAATATTTTTCTTCATCGTCAAGTCAATGTAGGGTTGAAAATATTATCTCGAAAAATTCCTTTATTACTGCCTAATTTAAATATGCCATCCAATGGTAAAAAAGTTTCCCACCTATAGTTTGTCTCAAATACAATTATTTATTTATGATTATTAATTTAATGGGGTAATGACTCAGTGGTTTCGAGTTGGCCTGTGGGTCCTGAGGACCCCGGTTCGTTTCCCACAGCCGACAAACAATTTTCACCAAATTAAAATTACCCCTGTGGCTTCCCCACCAGTAACATCTTTGGGGGGCCGTGATATGACTGCTGGTAACCGCACTTCACGTACATAAATATATCACTTGCCGAAATCTGCTTCGGCAGAGTGCCACCTCCAGTAATGGGTAAAAGTCTTGATGATATATTTATTTTATATTTATTTTTTTAATTTATAAACCACCATTTGATTGACTTAGAAAGGGCGGCAAATTGGATACCGCCCTGGGCGGCAAAAGTTCTAGGTACGCCACTGGTACCAGAATTTTTTTCTAAGAAAGGTTTTTTCTATAGCATTTCCGTGAAGACTGGGTACTTGTGAGTACCTGATTTGTTTTAACTAGTAAGTGGTCTATGATTTTCTTAGAATTACCGGTACATATTCAAAAATAACGAATTTTCGCTAATCCTTGAACAACTAGGAGTAGGAAGAATAAAAATAATTACTCCTCTGTGGTTGGATTACTTGGCTTTTTGTAATTTCCAAATTTACAAAATTGTGGAGACAGACGACGTTTCGGGACTAAGGGTTGGTCCCATTTTCAAGTGAACAATAAATGACCCTTAGTCCCGAAACGTCGTCTGTTTTCACAATTTGGTAAATTTGGAAATTACAAAAAGCCAAGTAATCCAACCACAGAGGAGTAATTATTTTTATCCTTCCTACTCCTATTTGTTCAAGTAAATATCAACGGCTTAATAAAACGGAATCTCCATTTTGAGATTCTACAAATTAATTTTCGCTAATAATTTCAGAAAATTATATTTCATTATTTAATTATTAAGGGTCAGTTTTTCAATCGCCGGTATACTCCCGATTAGTGTTAATCATGATTAAATAATAATGGAACCACAGTTTCCATTATTTTTTAATCATGATTAACGTTAATCAGTGATTGAAAAACTGGCCCTTAAAATACTTAGTAATTGATCAAATTAAATTATAAAGAAAAAATTGGAATACGCTAGGATTTGAACCTGGGACATTATAAGGTTTAAATCCTAGCGGTATTCCAATTTTTCTTTATATAATTTAATTAGATAGAAGTTTTTATTTGACTGTAGTTAATAGTTATTTTTATAACAAGTGCCGAAAAAGGCTCGTTACGTGCAAGTGCAGAATTTAACGCACGGGGCTTGCCGAGTGCGGAAATCTGCACGAGCATGTAACCTTTTTCGGCACGTGTTATAAACAACATTTTTCCTACAACTGTCCGATTTAGTAAATCACTAAAATATTATTAAAATTTATAAAATTTTAATATTACATGAGAACGATGTTTTACGGCGTTGCTATGGTTTGTTTGTTGATTGCTTGCACACTGTTCTACGTTATTTAAAAATATTTCACTAACGTCAAAATAATTTCTTCAAAATCATCTTGATTGGAATAGTACGGTGAGTGATTCTTCTTTATCATTAACACCTCCAAAGATAATTGAAGCTCCGGATCATACTATGTTGGATCTATTTTCGACAATGACAATCAACCTGCTGCTGGTACTTCAGAAGCTTCCGAAATTGTTACCAATAATATTACTGGTAATAATATGAACAGGTACGGAAGAAATCAATGTTTCTTTAGACACAAAAGTTTCCACTTTACATTATGTCAATATAAGCAACTGTAACAACTGTGTTAATAATATACACAACCAATAAATATGAAGTATTTCACTTACTCTTTAAATAAAACCATTTATCGATGTATTTTACTTTGTTCGGTTCTTTTTATTAATTGTCTTCAGATTAGATATACTGCAAATTATGGTTACGTTTATAAACGTCAAAATATACTACTGCATATTTACTAGCGCTGGTTCACCGTATCTTCTTCTTTCATAAGCGTCTGTGGGCAAAATATGAATTCCGCGCTCGGCGCGAAATTTAAATCGCTGTCAAAACAATATTCTTTTGACAGTTACGTAATGAAGCACTTTCCGCACTAGTGTTTCTTTGCTTTCGGAAATGCACTTGGTCTGCATTCATCTATTTTCCATACGTAACCAAGGCAATTATAGTTACGTAATAACAAAGAAATCGTACAGTTGTAGGAAAAATAGTATAAATTAGTTTTTATTTTGGAATTTAGTCATATATTTTTTATTTTTTATAATGTCGACGTTTCGGTTTATACTTATATTGTTATTATTTATTTTATATTTAGTGTCCTGATGAAGGTTGAAGTGTCAACCGAAACGTCGACATTATAAAAAATTTAAAAAATTGCAACCGAATTAAAAAAAAAACTGATTTATACTATTAGTTTTAATAATTCACAAGGTCATAGTCGCATCTCACGAGTAACTGGTTTTCTAAATATTCATTAATTGACGGTACGTTAATACCAAAAACATATGTAATGATATAGTATGATCAAAATTTAATTAATTTATTATTTCAATGCAAAAACATCGAAAAAAATAATGGTATAAGTTTTTTTTTTGTTATTAATTTTATATTTGAAGTAAATGTATATTTCATTTTCATATTACTTAACAAAATTTATCTAAAACAATAATTTTATTTAAAATATTTTTTCCTCTTAACGGATTACTCGGGTACCCAGGTAATAAGTTTCTAATTATCCGATTAACGAGGTAGTAAAATATTTCGGGTAATTGAATCCCCTATATTCAATAGATTCTTCTTGTATCTAACATAGTCTGCATTTATTTCTTCTTCATTTCGCTTGCTTTCATTTTCCGCTCTTCATAATTTGAAAAAGCTATCCCTGTGGCTCCTCCACCACTAACATGTTTGGGGGCCGTGATTTGACGACTGGTAACCGCATTTCACGCGCAAAATATATCACTTACCGAGATCTGCTACAGCAGAGTGCCACACCCAGTAATGGGTAGAAGGCGTGATGATATATTTATATTTATTTATGTTGGTAAATCTATTGTCATTATCTGCTTGTATCTAGTATTACAATTTGATCTGTGTATCTTCTCTTTTCTTATTTGTAATTGTGTATCTTGCTATTGCCGTGTTATGATGTTCTTTATATTTTCTCCTCGTATTCGTAAATTTTCAATTTCATTCGTCAAATATTCATTTCTTTAAAAAAATTTGGTTCTTCTACCTTCCCAGTCATTATTTTCTTACTTTCTTTTTTCTTGTTTACTAATTTTTTGCCAACATTCAAAAACCATTTCTTTCTAAGGTGTGTTTTATCTTTCGTTTTGTGAAGTATTAAAATAATAAACCCTATTAATACAAGCTCAAATATTTAGATTTAACCAAAACCTATAACTGCGTTTGATTAGCTCAAATTGCACTATAAACTGTACGTTTCCTGTACTATAATCGGGATTAATGGTGGAATTCTGTGTAAATGATGAACAAAATAGCAATGAAACCTATGACTATATGAAATATTATCTACTTATGAACAAATATTGATGCGATTTTATTCATTATTTACAGATTTACGAATCTATAAAGTTAGATTTATCACAGAATTCCACCATGTCCTGTTATGCTTCTAGCAAATAAATGATTAAAATGATAAACGTTCGCTCTACTAATAGATATTTTCTTTTGAATACCTTTCAAGTCCGTCTTTATAGTTTGAAATATTATCAGATCAATTTTTCTCTTATTATTAATTTATTGATTTCTGTCACATAATAATTTGTACTACAAAGTATAGTGTAAATAGCAGTATAAGTTAATTAATGATATCAGTTCTTGTTGTCGAGATTATCAATTTTGTAATTTCTAATGGAATATATTACCTAGTTGTCCGATTTATCAATCGATTGTGAAGTATATATTAACTAACATCAATACAAATATGTATTTTCCTATATTTAACAGGCAGATAATTATAAGAAACATAAAAGTGAATGTAAAACTAAGCATTAGACACCTGGAAGTTAAGTTTTCGTAGCAATTAAATTATAAATTTAAACTTATCATTTATGCATAAAATTCAAAATTTGATATTTCACTTTACTATTGTCAATTATTATATTTATTTATAATAGTATTTAATAAATCAGGAAAGTGATGTTTTACTTGACGAAGCGGTTGTTTGAAATACTCGGCCTGCGGCCTCGGTTTTTAATTCGCTAAGGGCCGAGATATCCACCTCCTAATAAAGTAGCTAATAGTTATTAGCAAAATAAATTATTTATTATCTTTTTTATTCATTTCTGATCTTACATTGAGTGTTTAACTACAATTGTGTGGAATTTACTTCCAAAAACAAGCGTAGAGCGACACTCCCTTCCTTTCTTATCTTTTAATTCGTTTTCAGTTATTACGTAGTGTTTAACTGCAATTGTGTGAAATTCACTTTCAAAAACAAGCGCAGGGCGACGCTCCCTCCCTTTCTTATCTTTTTGTTTCATTTTCAGATACTGCATTGTGTGGTCTTTTCTTTCATATATAAGTGTAGACTATCGCTTTCATCTTTTCTAATCTTGTAGATTCGTTGTTAGTTTCGTTATTAGATTCGTTGTTAGGAGTAAACGTGAGTAATTTGAGATTTTTTTTTATGCATTCGTTATGTACGTTGAAGAAAGAAAATGAATGGTAAGTGAAAAGGAATGATGTGATTGAAGGTTTGTTGTGTAATAATAATTTCGAGTGTAATAAATGAATGAGTTTATATGGAGTGATCTATGAAAGTGGTTGAAGTGAGGGTGGTATGTTTGAATGAAAATGTTTGACGATGACTGGTTGTTTGATGGGTGTGATGAGTGAATGTTTTATGAGTGATTTTAGGGTTCGTGCTACCCCATTTGTTGGGATATAGCGTGAAGATATGTATGTATGTATATTTATTTTTTAGATATCCAGTTTAATTTATTCGTCTACTTGTTATTAGGTACTTAATAAATAAATAAGCCAAAATTGCAACACTGTCCGTCTTTTAGAGAGAGAAAATGTTATAAAATAATTAATTAGAAAGAAATACAAAACTTGTTTTTGACGTTTAATAAATATATAATTGTAATTTTGTTTCTACCTCCTTGATTTTGTTATAACTGTCAAAATGTCAGGAAAATGTGCAAGATCTGTAATGTTTACTATAAATGAAGTGAGATTATTAGTCGAAATAACTATAGAATAAAAAAATGTAATAGAAAATATTCAGATGCAGTGAATTAATAGCAAAAAAAGTGAACAGTGGGAAAAAATAGCGCCAAGATTTAATGCACGGTTTTGTACAATTCATCGTGCTTAAAAAACTTTGCGTTTGAGATATGATTGTGTTAAATGCTATATTAACAATAAGAACATTGTGAGGGCTTTCCAAATTTTCAATTTTATAAAGTAAATATAAATAAATATATCATCACGCCTTATACCCACAACTGAATGTAGCCGTAGCAGATCTCAGTAAGTAATATATTTATGAACGTGAAGTGGGGTTTTCCAGCCGTCTGAACACGGCCCCCAAATTTTACAGTGGTGCAGGAGGCACAAGGGTAATTTTAATGTGGTGAAAATTGTTTGTTGGCTGTGGAAATAGAATCCAGGTTCTCAAATACACAGGCCGACTGAATCACCTACCCCATTTCATGTATATCTATAATTTCATCCAATATATCAAAATTCAACTAAAATACAATGATAATCCTTGTAGCCTCGTATATAAATAAGAAATATAATAAGAAATTGATACAGTAATAGAAAATATATTTTTATTTTATATATAAATTGACATAACAATTGAATCTTTTGTTTTTTATTAGGAGTTTGAGTAGCTAATAAAAAATGTAGCTAATAAATATGTTTATTAGCTAAATAAAATTTATAAGGTAGTGGATATCTGCAAAATATATTTATTAGCTAAATAAATTTATTAGGAACTTTATTAGGAGGTGGATATCTCGGCCCTAAGTCAAATAAATACACTTTCCTGACGTATTATGTATACTATTTTATCTGAAATCGTTTAATTTAATCAATAATTAATCATAAACAATTCGGAAAGGTTAAATTTTTTGATATGAATTGTATTAACAGCAGACTACGTATTCAAGATTACAACAAAAAAACATTCATGTAAAATACAACAAAGTCAGGTAAAGTCTTTACCAGATTGTTTTTGTACTTTACCAGACTGCTATTTTTGTTAAAACCTTAAATACGTACTTTACTTGACTGTTTTGGTATAAATCTACTTTCCATACTAAAATTTGGTTAGGAAAGTAGGTACTTTCTTGTTGGTTTTAGAAAAAAAAATACTATTTTTACGCAATAATGCTTAATTTATACACTATTTATAGTGAAATATAATAACGAAGTAAAATATGCGTTCTAATACATTCTATTTTTAATGTTGCACAATCATGCACAAATGTTTGACGTTTATATAACATTAAGAAATTAAACTAAAAAGTTGAAAGTAATCAACTTGTATAATTTCCTTAATTAAAATTTCTGGTTTACTTCGAGAAACATATACATAAAATACAATTGTTTCTATATTTTTAATTGAGTTTAATAATTTAATTTCTGTATTTACTTCACCGCATAAATTCAGTATAAGAATGATTTATTTCGTAGTAGATAAAAAATGAAAATAACCATTACTGTAACAACAGAAAGACAAATGAGAAATGTTATAATTTAAGTGTTATGTAAACTCTTATTGCTCAAAGTAAAGCATTTTTCAATTATGACACATGTCATAAGTAGAGATGGGATATTACTATTATTACCTAATTTTCAACGTCAATAATGTCTTCAGGTTTCATAAACAAATATTTATTTTGAACTTAATGTTTCCATTTCGTGGCTACCTCAGTGGTATGAAGTCGGCCTGTAGATCCTGAGAACCCTGGTTCGATTCCCACAAAAGACAAACAATTTTCATAATTTCAAAAGCTACCCCTGTGGCTCCTCCACCACTAACATCTTTGGGGGCCGTGATTTGACGACTGGTAACCGTACTTCACGCGCAAAATATATCACTTACCGAGATCTGCTTCGGCAGAGTGCCACACTCAGTAATGGGTAGAAGGCGTGATGATATATTTATTTATTTTATTTTTCCTATTTCACCTAAATACCTGTTTTATTATGTGTAATGGTCCTAATCTTACCTACCTAAATTAATTTGTTTACGACTTTTTAAGTTTTCACTGTTTTCATATATTCCAACTAAATTACAGATATTTTAAATTTTCTGGTTGAAATCAATCTTGCGCAGATATATTCATCGTGCATTCATAACAGTGGTACCGCGCTTGGTTTTCTCATCTTGGAGGACAGTCTCAGTAAAATGTAGAATTTTCCGAAAATATAACATTGTGCATTCATAACATCTTAAAATATGCAGCAGTAAGGTCTTGTGATGTAGTAAAGCGTTTCATTTTCCTTGGATAAAGCTTAGGCTAACAGATAAGCGACACGCGACATAATTGGAATGTAGAGAACATCTAAAAGTTAATAAATAATTGAAACTAATACTAATACTAATACTAACGACAACACAGAATTATATATATATATTTTTTTAATTCTACTAGCAAACAAAATAAATTTAAAAAAAAACTATAAATACAAGTAACAGGAATGATAAGCTTATGACAACCAACTAAAAGTGTACTTTTATCTCAAGTTAGACATCTCTCAGTAATAGAGTATCCCAATCGTCGTAAAAAAAATAAAAAGTTTATCATAGTCTTCGAATTCATTGCATCCCTCAGCGCTACGCGCCTCAGACTCATGTTCCATTCATGTGTGCCACCATTGCTATCTCGAGAACTATAAGAGCTATGAGGTTGGTTAAATTAGCAGAAAAATATAATATAAATGTATTACAAAATTATTAACATCATTTTTTTAGACCAATGGTTCTTAAAATACTGGGTGCAACTTTCTTATTTTAAATGGGAACCTATATTTTTTATTTGCTTATTAGATTCAGTATTTTGTTCTGCATTTAAGTACTACAAAGTTCAGTACACTCACATCAGAAAATTTTTGACAAAAATGCATATTTAATTGACGTAAATTGAATTAAAACCGCATAGAATCGGCGTGTTATGACAGAAACAAATGAACAAATCATAATAGGGCATAAAATTCTGCATCTAAGCCAATAAACAAAATTAACTTTGCATATTTCGTAACGGCACAAATTAGATCTGAAAATGACGAAAATAGCCTGAAAACTATTGATAGCCATGGAACTAAACAAAATTAAACAAATGTTTGTCGTTTTATCTGTCAAAATAAATGACATAATAAATAAAGAAATTATTTTAACAGATTATACGTCAAACATTTGTTTAATTTTGTTTCAATTCCATGGCTATCGATAATTTTGAGGCTATTTTTGTCATTTTCAGATCTAATTTGTGCCGTTACGAAGCATGCAAAGTTAATTTTGTTTATTGGCTAAGATGCAGAATTTTATACCCTAAAACTTTTATTCGAAGCTTTTTTGCTTAAAATAATTAAGGAAGCAGGAAATTACAAAATTGTAATTTTACATGTTAAATCCCTATGTTCGAGAGTTGCGTTCACCATCCCACAGATCATAATATACTACTATAGATAAGAAACTGGCATGTTACGCACTGGGACTGTATTTTGCGCCATCTGAGTAGTGGAAGTCTAACTAAAGTCATGTATATAGGCAACCCGATATGCATATTTAGGCAACTTGTAATTTTTCGTATTATTTTATATTTATTGAAACTATATAAAATAAAAATTCATTATTACAATACAAATATTTATTAAAATATTCTCCTGCATACAATTTATTCATAATTTGAATTGTTTCAATCGCAGTTTTATCCAACCCTTGTGAACTTGAAAATATATTATGACTTCCTCATCTAAATATTATTTATTATATGATCACTTACTTACCAGTAGCAGTACAGTTTCTTATACAACAATTGGTATTAGTTGATGACATTATTTATATGAAATTATTTCACAAATAAAAATTAATTGAATTTTTGACAGATTCAAATATTTGAAAATATACAAACGACAACTACAGGAAAAATCTAGTCACCAATGATTGCCGATATTGTAGTTACCTAAAATGGATGTGTTCACATGATTATATAATATACAATTGTTTAATTCATTGAAATAGTCTATTGACACAGATATTGTTTGCTAATTTATCAACTCTGTATCTATTATTGTTTTTGTAACAGCAATAATGTACCACTTGAAATGAACATAGAGTACATTTTTTTTTATCTTCTCGATCTTTATAATTAGGGTGAAATTTTGATGCATCTTCACTTTTTAAACCATATTGAAACTAAAAAACGTAGTTTTAATAAAAGTGGGTCTGTTTATAAAGCCGATATTTCAAATACACGTTTTGGAATGATTTTTTTTTAATTAAGCGAACTCAAGTAACACAGTAATTTGGCGACTTCCTTCTGCGCTGCCAAAACTAAAAGGTGGCCGTCATAAATAAATAAGTTATAATAGCAGGAACGCCCTACACTTGAACACTTTTTAATGTTTAATTGTACATTTTAAATTCATGAAATTAAATTAAATGAAAAATGTTTTCTCTGTTACTACAAAATTAAAAGTTTATACAGTACTGGTGGTAGCGCCCACCTTAGATTTCTTTTTTACCTTCATGGTACTGAACTGCTATTCCGAGCAATTTTCGGCCCCATATGTAAAGTAAATATGTCATCATTTTCATTTTATATATAGTTGGTTAGACAATTGATACTTATATTACCTACCTATGTTGTGAAATATAAAAAGGTTACAATATAATTTTATAAAAATTATCATTGGTTAGGTTAGGTTACTTATTTTGTTATTATTACATTTTTTGTATCATTACTGCCTTGTTTTACTTTATTTATGTTAAGTGTTATTAAAAAAAATAATAATTGATGAAGCTGTTGGTACTCGGTGAAACATGATAAATAAGGAAAGGCAGGGCCGTCTTAGGCCATGCAGAGGCCCTTGGGCATAGTGTTTGGGGCCCTTTTAGAAAGTAAAAAAAAAATCAATATGAAAACATCAGTATTTACTTTTATTTCGTGATTTTATTGATTATTATGGTTAGCTTTATACAAATAAAATATAAGTGAAGTAATGGGCCTTTCAAGACTTTTTTGAATTTTTTATATATTAATTACGTAATAAAATTATTATGCCCAAAATTTTTATTTTTTTTTAAACTTGTATTAAGCATGATAAAAATATTTAAACTTTCGAAACAAACGAATGTGACGTAGTTGCATCTTAGCTTAAAGAGAGACAGATAAGACAGAGATAAATAACACGTAACTTGTCGTTGTCAGTAGAATCCTCAGACAAAACATAATTAGACGGATAACATCGGCGTTTGTTGTAGTCATTGGTAGAATCGTAGAATGCTGAATGCGTATTTCTTCTTCGTCTTCTTGAGCACCGACAAACGTTTCAGACAAAGTTCTGTGATTGGCTTAATGCAACTACGTAATTGCAATGAGCGTTTTAAATTATTCAACTTTAACTTTCATATTTCAGCAATAAATATATCATTTATGGTATGATTTTATATTGTATTTAATATGATGTACGGTCAAGAACTTATTTTAATAAATATATATTAAAAACCTCTGCCACTTGAATCCCCCATTATTACTCGTATTTAGAGAATTAGACTTGATAGTTTCTTCCGGGATTTCTGTTGCGCTAAATTTTCCATTATATCCTCAAAGATCTTTTAAATATTTCAAAGTTATTTTAATATTTGTTTGTATTAATAGGAAATTCTACGTTATGTTTATTTTTTTTTATGTTTAATAAAATTTTGTTCACTATGTCTCAACTCATCTAGTTTTCGATTTACATTTATATTTTAAATTTTAACGGCAATTCTTAGCAAAATTGCATTAACAATTGAGCTTCTCTATTTTCCGTGTAAACGACGACCTCGGCATTTTAAGGCCCCTATCAATATCAATTTTTGATCACTTCATGGAGACGGACTACAGGGGCGCTTCTAGGCATTTGTCTGTCTTTGTACAATATAAAAATAGCTGCCTGCTGATGATAATGAAAAAATAATAGTAGGTACCTAATGTTTAATTGCAAAGATTATGAAAATCTACATTAAACATTAGATATATTAATAAAGTACAACAAATTCTAATTATCACCACATATTGTGTTTTATAAATATTATAATATTTAACATTACTGTATCTCTTCTAATGATGGCAGCAACGCCGAAATTGCAAGAAAGAGTTTGTTATTAAGTTATTAAGTTTTGTGAAACATATCGAGCGATTTTTTCATTTTTTCCTTTCTTCTAAGGGCACATGGGGAACAAGCCCAGGGATAATTTTAATGTGATAAAAATTGTTTGTCGGTTGTGGGAATCGAATACGGGTTCTCTAATCCACAACTCGACTCGATTTCGACTAAATTTCTATGAAATTTGCCACTATATTGAAAGAATTATAGCTATTATTTATTAATTTCTCTGGAATCGATAACAGTTTTCAGTTCGTTTATAAAAGTAGTGATAAACAATTCAATTTTACTTAATATACAAGGAAAAGCTCTATGCCGGTCACATGAATATATCTAGGCGTTCATAGATAGTTTCCCTATACATTCAAATTACGAGTGAAATATAGCTTCGAGTTACAAAAATATTCGAGTTATAGAAATATAAAATGTAGGGTGATAAAAATACACTAAAAAACGTTACGTTGGAAATCACAATTAAAATTCGATTTAGAGAATAATTCGAGTTATAGAAGTTCAAGTTAGGGAAATTCCACTGTATTTATAAAACAGAACAAGGATGTTCATAAATTTAGTAGTATCGTTAGTGCTTCATACGTCATGTGGCTTTAAAATAGTATATTAAAATACAAGTTACAGAAAGCTACCTATTCCAGCACGAAATTCGGACACAATCCGCGCAGCGACGAGGAAACGAACGAACGAGTGCTAGAATTGCCTTCTGTAATGAGTGTTTTATACTATGGCCGTATTTATTTGGGATTTTTAAAGTAACCTGCAGGTTACTTGGCACACTTTAAGTAACCTGGAACTAACCTTAAACTGACCCTACTGCCCCAGCTATTTTAGCGGGTTGGTAGATTCAACCCGTTTACTATCTCTATCTAATCAACTTGTGTTCCTTGTTATTCGTGGCGGCATCGCGATTTGTAATAGTATAGAGAGGTTAGGAGTTATTTTTATGAAAAACGTAAGTAATTTTATAATAATATTTTGAAAAAATATACTAAACTATTATTTATGCAGATGATGGAAGAGCAATATGCATTATGTGCTTCTTGCAATATAAGTCACAGAGGATAATATTACGACACATTATTACGACTCCGAAATTCATTATTTTGATAGTGCTGATGACAAAATTATAAAAAAAAACAGACCCTGACGTTATTTGCTTTTTGACTACATATAAAAAATATAAAGATGACTCAAAACATTCAATTAAAAGCGCAATTTAACACACAAACAAAACTAAGCAGATGTCGCTTCGAACATGCATTCAGATTTTAAATTTACCGCTAATATTTACAACTGACACTTGAGATGCATCATTTATTTGGAAGTAACACGAGTTAGTTCTAGGTCAGTTCAGGGTTGGATCAAAATTTCCCAAACAAATACGGCCATTATTCTCTGTTTCGGTTTTCCTTTACATAATTTCTTAATGAAAATAATTGACATTTGCCATTAAGGGATATTTTTAGTAGAATAATAAAGTTGGTGACAGTGATTTACAATTGATTTTGTCCATTGCCTCAGTGGCGTACCTAGAGGGGGGCAGTGGGTGCGGTTCGCACCGAGCGGCACATATTTTGGGGCGGCATTTTTTATATTTAGTTTTAGTTGTAAAAAACAACTTGTTCACTTCATAAGTTTACTATTCAATTTCTACGAATTATGAATTACTATATAATTTCGAATATTTTTCTTCATCGTCAAGTCAATGAAGGATTGAAAATATTATCTTGAAAAATTCCGTTATTACTGCCTAATTTAAATATGCCATCCAATGGTAAAAAAGTTCCCCACCTATAGTTTGTCTCAATTACAATTATTTATTTATGTTTATTAATTTAATGAGGTAATGGTTCAATGGTTTCAAGTGGGCCTGTGGATTCTGAGGATCCCGGTTCGATTCCCACAACCGACAACCACTAACATCTTTGGGGGCCGTGATTTGACTGCTGGTAACCGCACTTCACGTACATAAATATATCACTTATCTGCTTCGGGGCAGAGTGCCGCACCCATTAATGGGTAAAATTCGTGATGAAATATTTATTTTATATTTATTTTTTTAATTTATAAAAACATTGACTTAGAAAGGGCGGCAAATTGGAGACCGCCCTGGGCGGCAAAAGTTCTAAGTGCGCCACTGCGTTGCCTAGATATTTGTATAAATTGTGTTTCTTTATTTTGTCAGTTGCATAGATATTTTTAATGCAGTTATACCAATCTATGATAACAATATGTCACCAAAAATCGTTTAAGAATGAAGCTCATCAAATGCATGCGAGAATATGTTATTATAATGCCGAAACAGAGAAACGGAGTTAAAATTGTAAAGTTGTTATTTCAGATTTTAAAGTCACTTACGCTCATGTTAATAAAATTCTACATAGTGGTTTACCCTCGATTATAACCTTCACTTTGACCTAACCACAACCTAACAAAATAATCTTTAACACTTGCTTCATTTTCCACTGATTCCATAGTCGTCCGTCATCTTCCTCACATTGGAAAGTGCCGTTTGACCGAGAAATCCTTTCTCATTGACCTACTCCGCTCTTGAGATCTGCCAACAGTCCGTGCATCGTACAGCAAGTTCTGTTGCGTTGAGTTACCGAGCCTACGTCACGTGCGCCGCTGCTTGCCCCCGCCCGACGCACGCCACAGACACGCTATAAAGAGAATTGTTGGTACGGAGCGCATACAGTGCATTCTTGTCTTGTAACCCAGGTGTAGATTGAGGATTTCTGTGACTTGTGTTGTGTTGAAGAAGACGGTGGTTTGGATTCTTTTACTATAAGGTAGGAATAATATAGTACATACATTTCAAATAAACATAATAATTTGAGAAGCGCAAACTACAGTATTCAATTCGTGAGGCATTCGAACGAGACTGGAAAAAGCGCTTTCTTCTCGTGTTAGCTATATTTATTTATTTTTTCAATACATGCTTAAACAAATTTTCTAACTAAATACACTTATAGAAAATATAGTAGGTACAACAAATGTAATATTTTATTTATTTGAATCAAAATTTTAAGACAATTTAAAGATATAAAGTACGAGTACATTACTATTAGATAATAATTTTCAATAACATGAATTTTTATAAGTATTTTTTTTATAAAATAACATTCATTTAACACTGCAATATTCTTTCTCTCTAAAGAGGAAAAACTAATTTTTCTCATTATTTCGCGAGAAGAATTTTGAGTTTTCTGCGCATGTGTGAAAAACATTTTTAAATTATTTCAAATAAAAGTTACAGAGATCCATATTTTCTATCACTTTTATTTTTATTGTACTCTAAAATTATTTAAAAACATTGGATGCCAAACGCATAATTTCAAAATATTAAACATACACATATTTTATTGTAGTTAATGTACATAAATTATATGTCGGGTGATGGCGGTTAGGGGTGAACATGTTAACATGTGATATTATTTGTGCAATTTTCTGTTCTCCAGTTCGTATTACGACAATAAATGAGAGTGTTATGTTTTTTAGAATTAAAAGTTGTATTGAAATCTATTTTTGCATGTTTATTAGCGTTTGATTTATGACAATTTTATGAAGAAATTCTTCATCTTTTTGTTTAATTTGACACATTTGGTATAAAACAGGCGTGGGCTATTGCTTACTATTAAGAAAAATTCAGCATATCTTAAAACTGCATTAAACCAAATAAAAAATGTAAAAATAGTGAAACTTACTTATGCTTTAAATTTTTTGTCGTAAAATGAACAGGAGAGCAGGAAATAGCATGATCATCCTTAAGCAGCACCACCCGTAGAGGTACATTATAGAAAATAAGATTTTCGTTATAAAAATATTTTAATGTTTTCCAAAGTAGGTAATTGAATATTATTATATTTGTACCTATTTGTCTTTTATTTGAGTAAAATTTTATAGATAATCCTTTTTAAATGACTTGATATTTTAAAAATATACATATTTTGAAAAAATCACTATTTGTATTGCTATTTATATGTTATTAATATTTTTAATTACATACTTAGCACATGATTAAATCAATTAATAAAAATATATAGTAAAAAATAGAGTGAAAAATTCAAATGACTGCAAAGCGACAATGCGTAAGTCTAAGTAGAAAATCAATTTGCTACGTGAGAATCCCGGGTTTAAATCCCGAATTTTTGTCTGTATAATGATAATTAAATTATATTAACTTATATTTTATTTCTCTATTTAAAATACTAATGAAAGATATTTGTTCTTTGAACAATTTTAAATTATTTTAAAAGTAAATTTAATATTTTACTTAGATATTTTGTGACACCAAAATTTAACTATTTGAATGATGCAGAAATTATTTAATTTAATTTTTCTAATAGAAATGTATTTAGTAAAATGGTATTAGAGATAATCCGCTGTATTAATCTAACTGTTAGAAATAAATATATGTACGCAGAAATACTTTACAAGTAACGTAAGGTTAAAATTATAATTTTGGCGCGCAAGAAAAGAAACTTGTTGAATCTTAAGTTCATCACTTTTCTTTCTTCTTATTCAATAAAACTTACTTCACTTTAATTTATAATTATAACTTTTTCATAACGGGTATCTTCATCTAATACTTTTTATTTTGATAAAGTTTTAAAATAAAATAAAACAAAACTTGAGCAAGTTTAAAAAGTAATTTAATAACGATAATTTTATAGTATAATACTAAGTAAATAAAAATCGATGAACATCATAATAATTTTTCTTTTTCTTAAAGAACAGATATTACCTAAAAGTAAAATCTGTTCATAATATTTTCTTGTTTTATATTTTCAGTATATACGGTGATTCACAACTTCATGTGCTTACTTTAACGATACATAGTACTCTACGTACAGATCACGAAGCAAAATGATTAATTCAAAATTAGAAAATCTAATATCGTGGTTTTTGAAAATAATATTTTGTTAAATTTGTAATTAAACAAGTAATAAGTTATAAAAAAAATAATTAATTTGTTTTACGAATATTTAGTTATAACTTTGCTTATGCAGTACGGTGGGGTGGATAGCGTTACGGAATTCGAATACGGAGATCCCGAGTTCGAATCCCACTCAAGCTAGAAATTATAAGAACTACCACTCTGCGGCTCGATGAGCTCGGACCCTGCACTGTAATTTGGATTCAATTCCTGTTATACAGTGTAACATAAATAAATAAATTAATTAATTAATTCATTATAAAAAAATACGCATATTCAGTGGTACAAAAATTTATTCTTTGAGTATACTACTCTTAATTTACCGAATAAAAAATCTTTCTGTTTGGATTTGAGTATATTATACCATTAAAATTAGAACCTGAAGTTGTAAATCACCCTGTATATTTTATTTTGAACATAAAACGTGTACGAGGAGAAATATAAAAAATAAAAACTAAAAATCAATTTTATATTACAATAATATTGTTTTTAATCGTAATATAAATTACCAAGATAATTACGAGTACATATATATATTCAATATCTTTTACTCATACTAAATATAAATGATATAATAAATAATAATAAATTATGTAATAAAAACAACCGAATCTTAATATAAGTGTATTTCGAAATATAGGAAATCAATTTATATTTAGAATGTCTCAGTCTTATTGCTCCTTGAATGCACTATAAAACTGCCTTAATTCATTAACAGCTAGTTATTAAAATAGCCAGAGTAAACAAATTATTTGCATTAATTGAACCTTGATAGGTATGTGATTGTTTCCTTGATATAACGCAAAATAAGTTGATTGTCAAAATTAGCATAAAACTTTTTTTAAACATATTTTTTGTGAAGTCATAAATGCATAGAGGAAATGATTAAAAATTTCGAATATTACTTTACAATTTATGGTTATTTTCAGGTAATGTAATTATCAACGTAGTAGTATTCAAATAAATGAATAAATTATTTGTAGTAAAAACAATTTGCGGCTATGAAACCTTGCATTCATTACTAATTGTTGATTTTTTTCTTTGCTTAATGCTTAGAAATGTTTTATAAAATGAAACTGGTATAATATGGATTATGCGTCTGCTTTGCAAGTATTTATATCTTTTTTTATTTTTTTTCTTTCCTTAATGTTTAGTAAATGATAATTAGTTTAGATAGACGCATAAATAAACATTTTAATATGTTCTATAAAATATTAACAATAATAATGTTTATGCACAACCGGGCCAAGTAATTCCTTTGGAGACATAAATAAAATGACAATTTTTGTTTATTGTGAGTACTTAATTTTACATACATACATACATATCTTCACGCTATATCCCAACAAATGGGGTAGCACGAACCCAAAAATCACTCATAAAACATCCACTCATCACACTCATCAAACAATCAGCCCTCGTCAAACATTTTCATCCAAAAAAAAAACACCCTCATTTCAACCACATTCATAGATCACTCTATATAAACTCATTCATTTATTACACTCGAAATCATTATCACACACAAACCTTCAATCACATCATTCCTATTCACTTATCATTCATTTTCTTTCTTCAACGTACATAACATATGCATAAAACATCTCAAATTACTCACGTTTACTCCTAACAACGAATCTAATAACGAAACTAACAACGAATCTACAAGATTAGAAAAGATGAAAGCGATAGCCTGCACTTGTATATGAAAGAAAAGTCCACACAATGCAGTAACTAAAAATGAAACAAAAAGATAAGAAAGGAAGAGAGCGTCGGCCTGCGTTTGTTTTTGAAAGTAAATTTCACACAATTGCAGTTAAACACTCTACGTAATATTACAAAATCTCATTTTGATTTATAACCTATGTACATATTTTAATAAATTCAATAGATTTCACTGTCGGTTCTCGTTGAAACATTTTTATAAGATTAAAAAATCAACACTAGGTAGGTTTCAAAAAATATATAAGTTTTTTCACTATACGTATTTCGGTCGACTAGACCATCATCAGGTAATGATTACAGAAGAATTATTCTTCTGTAATCATTACCTGATGATGGTCTAGTCGACCGAAATACACATATTTTAATCTTTTGAACGTATAATTAAATGTTATGTGCTTCTATGCAAGTACTTATTTCTAATTGTGTTTTTCTTTCTTTTTTAATTTTTACTATTCGTAAATGATAATTATTTTAGCATAAATCACAATTTTGTCTGCTGCTATGTAAATATTTATTTCTAATTGTTATATTATTTTGTTTGGATAAGTAAACGATAATTATTTTAGATATGAGCAAAATCACCAATTCAAATCGCACTCAAACTTAAAAACAAAATATAAGAATTATTACATTGCGGTTCGGTGAGTTCGGACCGCGTACTGTAACTGTTGTCCTAAAAAGCATAAATAAATAAATAATATTTATAATTTTGAAAGTATTTTATAAAATATTATAATATAAAGAAAATATCTGTTTTTATACAAGTATGCAATTACACATTGTTAATGTTTAATTAATGATAATTACTTTAAATATGCGAATAAGTTACAATTTTAAGTAAGTTTTATAAAATGTAACTGATAATGAAAGTGTCTGGTTCTATGCAAGTATTTATGCTGTGCGGCAAAAGATCTGCAAAACAGCTATTTTACAATGTTAGATTTAACAAGAAAATTTACTGCATTGTTCACAAATTCATACATGGATCAAGTTACTGCACTTTCAGTTCCTCTTGAATAAATATTTTCTATAAACTGAACTAAAAACTAAATTATTATTTTTTTAAAATTACATAAGTAGATAAGTCCATCTATGTTGAAAGAAAAATCAATAAATCGAAACGTATTCTGTAGAATTGCGTGTTTCTAGCTCTCTATTTGAAATTTAGAATTATTGACCCAATTATAATTAAATATTTATGTTTTATATCATTTACTTCATTTAAATGGAGTAATGGCTCAGTGCTATCAAGTCGGCCTACGGATCCTAGGAACCCTGGTTCCATCGCCACAACCGACAAATATTTTCACCAATTTAAAAATTACCCCTGTGGCTCCCTCACTCCCATCATCTTTGAGGATCGTAATTTGACGGCTGGTAACCGCAATTCACGCGCATAAATATATCACTTACCGAGATCTGTCTCGGTAGAGTGCCACACCCAGTAATGGGTAAAAGGCGTGATGATTTATTTATTTATTTTTTTATACTTTATTTAAATTTAAATAATAATATATCATCATGTCTTTTATCCATTACTGGACGTGGTAACTCTGCCTTAGCAAATCTCGGTAGGTGATTTATTTTTTACATGTTCTCAAATGTTCAATTCGATTCGATACCTCTGAGCCACCTACCCCATTTCCTTTATTTAAATGAAAAAAAAAAAAAAATATATATATATATATATATATATATATATATATATATATATATTAGGGTGACACAAAAAAATCCGAATTGCAGTTTTTATCGAACGTCTCTGCTGAAAACCTTTAATCATGTATAAAAATGATTCCTTGAAAATTTCAGTAAAAAATATTAACTCTAAGTCGATGCCACTCTTCTTTTTTTAAAAATTAAAATACGTCAAATTTATTTAATAAATGAAGACTATATAAAGTGGCGGTGTAGGAGATCGTGAGCCTTCTGATAATGTTTTGATACCCATACTTATATTTTCGGGTATGCTGAACATGATCCAGTACTTAGTTTATCTCTCTGGTCCATAGTTTTTGAGATACGGGTAAAATTATACGGTAAACCGTGAAAAGAAAAGGAAATTTGATTTTCGAATACTAAATATTCACTGAAATCGGGGCTTAGTGGGACGCTGTAAGGTCGGGACTTATGTTTTCGGGCATGCTGAACATTATCATGTACTTACTTTGGCTATATGGCCCATATTTTTTTGGATATGGGCCAAAATATAAAGAAATAAATAATTAAAAAAATACTGGAAATTGGATTTTTGTTTTAAATCTTTTTTGTTGTAATTTCAGTAAATAAACAAAACTTTCTTATTTTTATTTATTAATATTATTTATTTAAATTGAAGAAATTCTATTCAATTCGCAAAGTTTTGACAATATGTTCCTTCAAACATTTTTTGGGAAATAGTTTCCTATTTTCTATTACTGTTTGTAAAAGGTCCTGAAATTGGTCCTAATTTCTGGTTATTAAGCCATTGTAATTTTGCGCTAATGCAACTCCACGTTCGGCAAGGTCATTTGTCACTTGAAAACCACTGACTTTCTGCAGTCCTTTCTTGTAATTGCAATCATCACACCACAGCGACGGGTCTTTATTTACAAGTGACAAATGACCTTGCCGAACATGGAGTTGCATTAGCGCAAAATTACAATAACCAGAAATTAGGACCAATTTCAGGACCTTTTACAAACAATAATAGAAAATAGGAAACTATTTCCCAAAAAATTTTTGAAGGAACAAATTGTCAAAACTTTGCGAATTGAATAGAATTTCTTCAATTTAAATAAATAATATTAATAAATAAAAATAAGAAAGTTTTGTTTATTTACTGAAATTACAACAAAAAAGATTTAAAACAAAAATCCAATTTCCAGTATTTTTTTAATTATTTATTTCTTTATATTTTGGCCCATATCCAAAAAATATGGGCCATATAGCCAAAGTAAGTACATGATAATGTTCAGCATGCCCGAAAACATAAGTCCCGACCTTACAACGTCCCACTAAGCCCCGATTTCAGTGAATATTTAGTATTCGAAAATCAAATTTCCTTTTTCTTTTCACGGTTTACCGTATAATTTTACCCGTATCTCAAAAACTATGGACCAGAGAGATAAACTAAGTACTGGATCATGTTCAGCATACCCGAAAATATAAGTATGGGTATCAAAACATTATCAGAAGGCTCACGATCTCCTACACCTCCACTTTATATAGTCTTCATTTATTAAATAAATTTGACGTATTTTAATTTTTAAAAAAAGAAGAGTGGCATCGACTTAGAGTTAATATTTTTTACTGAAATTTTCAAGGAATCATTTTTATACATTAGTAAAGGTTTTCAGCAGAGACGATCGATAAAAACTGCAATTCGGATTTTTTTGTGTCACCCTAATATATATATATATATATATATATATATATATATATATATATATATATATATATATATATATATATATATATATATATATATATATATATATCATCACGCCAAGCAGATCTTGGTAAGTGATATATTTTGCGTGTGAAGTGCGGTTACCAGGTGTCAAATCACGGTCCCCAAAGATGCTAGTGGTGGAGCAACAGGAGTAGTTTTTAAAATGGTGAAAATTATTTGTCGCCCGTGGGAATCGAACCAGGGATCTTAGGATCCACAGGCCGACTTGATACTACTGAGCTAGCTACCCCTTAAATGATTAATTGTATATTTTGTTAATATATCTACTTTATAATATTATATATTTTATATTATTAATTTTTATTTAATTTAAACATAAATTCTTTTTGAATATTCATCATGTGTAGTTTAAAATTTTATCTGTTTACTCGCCTTTTAACCTACTTTTCATTGTATATATTAATAATTTATGTTTATTAACAGTTTAAATAAATATTCAAATAGTATATTAAAATACAAGTTACAGAATTAAACCTATTGTAGCACGAATCCGAAATTCGGACACGAGCCACGTTGCGTCCAGGAGTCGAACGAACCGATGCTAAAATTGCCGTTTGCAACGAGTGTTTTATACAGAGTGATCAAAAGGAATTGTTACAGTTGGCAATAAAAAATACTACTTGAAATTGGTAGGTCTGATACATAAATTAATTTCCTGTTGTTGACAGTGACATTTAAAATATAAATTTGAGTACATTTATTATTACATTTATTTTTAAAGTATTTCTATTACTTAAAAAGTAAAAATTCTATTAGTTGTCAGAACCTATTTGTATTTATTAGAAATGTCAAATAGCATTTCCGCCTTTACCTTACGTTGTGCCAACTGTGAAATAAAAAGATCTCTGGAATTGTATTACCAACTATAACAATTCCTTTTGATCACCCTGTATTATTTTCTCTGTTTTGGCGTTTCTTTACAGAATTTCTTCATAAAAATAGTTGTCATTTTCCATTAAGATAAATTTTTAGTAGAATAGTAGAGTTGGAGACAGTACTTAGCAACTGATTTTAAAATTTATAAATTCTAAATTTTTGTCATATGGATGACTCTGAAGTACAGTGAAAATGATAATTTTTTTCTTATTTTTAAAGTTAATTTTCTGACAGAAAAATTTGGGAGACGCCCGGATTCAAACCGGGGACTTTCAGCTTGCCGGGTCGATGTCTTAACCACTAGATCACCTGTAAGATGCAGGCGTCAACCAAATTCCTCTGTCATAGTTTCTGACACAGCATCGATCCCAAGACTCCTATGTATCATAGATATTGACAACGGGTTTCGTCTGTAGCGGTTAAAACATTGGCCCGGCAAGCTGAAGGTCCCCGGTTCGAATCTGGGCGTCTCTGTCATAAAATTAACTTTAAAAAAAAAATTATAAATTGTGTTTTTCATTTTGTCCATTGGCTATATATATATTTTTGTATTTAATGCAGTTATATCAATCTGTGATAATAATATATCACCAAAAATGGATAAAGAATAAAGGTCATTCTAGCATCAATAAGCGTGCGAGACTATGTTATTCTAAATATTAAAGAAGTCAATAACAAACTTTTTGAGAATAAGGATCTACTTATTAATATAATTTATGGAATTTATGCTACAATTTTTTGTGGTATTTTTAGTTATTTGATACATATATTAGTTAATAATCATTCTATTCCAGAATTCATAAACTGGCCCTTTATTATGGGTTATTCCTTGTTAGTTAAATTTATTTTGAACAATAACTTTTATAAATTATCTAAGGAAAAAATATTTCAATTACAGTTTTTACTAGATTTATGTGAAATCATAAAGTTAGCCATCTTTAATCGGCATTCATACTATTGGTTATTATGTAGATTATGTCAGCCATAGTGTTGTATGAATATAGTATTGTCAGCTTTTACATTACGAGTATGTCAGTATACCGGGCCCTTTATGCAAAAAAATAAAATATATTTGCTTTTATTATTTGAACATGAATGTCCATAATCGTAAAATTGCAGTAAATCCATCATCTGCTCCTCTACATATAATACATTAGTATTAATTAGTTATAACTAATCATTTATCACATAACACATGTTTCTAAATTTGATGCTGAACATTTTATTAACAATATTTCTTTTTTAATTTACGAGATAAGGTAGGTATTATTAGTTAAAAGCCGATCCGGCAATATTATTTGAATGGAAAGTCAGCATAAGGATGTAATAAAGTATAAGATTGCATGTAGATAATTTCTTTTTATTATCAGGACGTTTCGAAGGATCATGCCTTCATCATCAGCATAAGTGTAAAAACAAAAATCTGCGAAAAACATCGATAGTCAATAAATAAATTAGCATACATTAAAATTGAGAAAACGTAGTTAAGCATAACCTGGCCAAACTACAAATCAGGCAGAAAAAAATATACTTTTTTTGCTTCATTTGTAATTTGATAAGAAAAAAAGGATAAAGGATATATGACTTATCTGATGCAGCCAAGATGACGTAAAACTATTTTTCTTTAGAGCTAATAATTTTTGTGTCACTGGACTATTGGGTTGCAATAATATTTATTTATTATTATAATTCAGTGTATCTCAGGCTATGGGGCTCAGGCTCAAAAGGCGCGACTTACTTAAGAAAGGGGGCGCCGAAAGAAAATCTCCAGAAGCTTTCAAAAGCAATAAAAACTTTTCTCCACAACTCATATATTATAAAGACATAATTACTCTAATTTCAGTTGAATTATATGGCCCCCATAAAACACTGTAAACAACTTGTTACTTAGCAACCACTTCATGATCTACCGTATTATGAAAAACTATATAATTGAATCTACGTTAAACGTTACGACCAATCTTCTTTGATACCTATAATTATGAGTTGTGGATAAAATTTTGTATTACACTTGTGTTTTATTGGTATATAAAACTCTTAAGAAAAATTAAACACTCGATCTTCGGTATCGTGTTTAAACTTTTCTTGCGTGTTTTATATACCTAATAAAACACTTGTATAATAAATAACTATTATTGCCATTATCTATTAGTACAAAATATTAAATACATTCTGAAAATAGTTATTTACGGTGTAAGTATCGTAATCCATAATCAAATTTCATAATGTAAATCAGTTCTTTTTATCTAAAAGTAACATTAAATATTGTAAAAAAAAATGTTTTATTCTTCGTGAAATAAAACCAATTTTGATACTATAAATTGAAAATATAATTATTTCCTTTTAATTTTAAGCATAAATATTAGTTTGCAAAACTTAATTTTTGAGTAACCAAATTTTGAAAAGCCAACAAATATAAAAAGTCCCATATACAAGATACAACTTTTCGTTAAAGATCCAGTAAATGTGAAAACAATATTAAATTAAATAAATATATCATCACGCCTTTTACCTATTACTGGGTGTGGCACTCATTCGAAGCAGATCTAAGTAAGAGATATGTTTTTGCACATGAAATGCTCTTAAAAGTAATAAATTTTCAATTAATAATGGTATTCATTGCTCATGAACACGGCAAGTATTAATTATTTCGATAATTAAATACGCTAAATAGATTATAAATTAAACATAGTAATAAAATAATCAGTTCAAATTTTTCTAAATAAACTTAACGGTTAATGGTACCTGATTTACGTACCCAACATTCCAATTCTAGCTAAACAATTAACGTAAAATATTAGTCAAAACAAAATTAACATAAACATTAAAAAAAAATAAAATAAATAGGTAAGAGAAATTTCACATTCACATTTCAAGCAACCTATTCATATACAAGCGTTCAACGTTAAGAGAGATGATGCGATGTAAATGTAAGATAAAGACAGAGATACTCACATGCTGCACACCTCCAGCGTTTTGAGAGTGCGAGAGTGAGAAAGACTAAGAATGGAACGTGTTTCGCGTGTTTCGTGTCCGACATTCCGAGAGGTTAGGTTGGTGCTGGTTCCGTTCAAGTTAAATTAACTTAACCTGGTTCTACTTCGATATTTTGGATATGACCAACTTTTGACCTAGTTACTTAAAGATTTGGTTACATCAATGTTAACACTTGACAAGATTTCTCTTTTTCTTAATATTGATTTTTACTTTTCGTTTTTTGTCTGTAAATATTACAAATACATGTTTAATCTAGAACGTTTCGTAAAATATAAAATCATATAACACGAACTATTTTTTAGAAAAATGTTGGGGTAATGGCTCAGTGGTATCAAGTCGGCCTGTGGATCCTGAGAATCCTGGTTCGATCCCCACAGTCGACAAATATTTTCACCAATTTAAAAATTACCCCTGGGTTGAGCTGGGCAAGCTACTTAAAAAAAGTAGCTAAGCTACAGCTACAGCTATTCTTTAAAAAAGTAGCTGAGCTATAAGCTACATTTTGTAAAATATAGCTAAACTACAGCTAAAAGCTTTCATTAAAGTAGCTGTTAAATTTTAAAGCTACTTTTTTCAATTATTGTGAATTATTAAATTTGCCATTGCTATATGATCAGTTGATCAGTCGTTTGTTATAATGACTGTTAATAAATATAAAAAATCGCAAATGGACAAAATTTATTGTTAATTTGTTATGCTATAATTCTTATTTATATCGGAATAAATGAACAGTCACATTAACAGAAGACTCCTAAACAGTCAATGTATAGTTCATCTAATATTTAATACAAAAGTAGGATAGCCGACCTCTGTGGCTCAGTAGGTTAGACTACTGGGCTACTGTCCCAGAGATCCCGGATTCGATTCCCGGTCAGGGCTGGCATCAATCAGCGTCTGCTGCTGACTACAGCGCAGACGCTTTATATGTTTATATATTATTTTTTTAGAGAGGTTTTAATTGTAATGTAATTATTACTGTTTCTTTAAATCTGTAAATAAACATACTTTTTATATGTATTTTTGAATGTACTCGTAGTCGTATATCTTTAAAATAAATAGAATATACCTTTTTACGTACAAATTTAAGAATTGTTCGTGGGCGCCGCTCGGTCTATGCCACAAACCATAGACGGCAAAGTGTTCGCCAACGCCGTCTCGCTCATAAGCGAACAGACCTACGGCGCGATGAGCCATATAAACTGACTCGGTCTATAAGACCGAGACGGCGCAGCGGACAAATAATTATCGGTCTATAAGACCGAGCCGGCGTGATGGACAAATATATTTTCGGTCTATAAGACCGCGACGGCAGTAAACGTGTTAAACTAATAGAAAAAAAACATAGTTCGCTACAAGCTACAGCTATATTTTTTCACATTTAGCTACAGCTAAGGTAAACGTAGCTAAGCTAGTAGCTAAGTTAGTAGCTAAGCTGCAAAAGTAGCTAGCTACTGCCCAGCTCTGCCCTTGTGGCTCCCGCACCACTAAAATCTTTGGAGACCGTGATTTGACGGCTGGTAATCGCACTAATATATCACTTACCGAGATCTGCTTCGGCATAGTGCCACACCCAGTAATGGGTACAAGGTGTGACGATATATTTATTTATTTATGTATAGTATCGTAAAAATGTGACATGTAGTATTAGGTAATTAATACAAATTTTGCCAAAAACAAATACAAGAGCTTACGTTTGTGGAGCATGCGTTCTATGAACTTCAGGTTGTTTGTTTGAAATGCGAGCGAAGCGAGTCTTACCAAACACATGTTCAGTATTTAAATATATGTATAAAATTCAGAATAATTTGAGTTAAAATCGAATATATCGGCTTGGCTGTAAGGAGTATGTGTTCTATGGGCTTAGGATTTGTTTCTTAGAAGGGCGAATGAAACAAGTCACACCAAGAATGCGTTCTAATACGAAAATAACTGGTAAATAATACAACTGGAATTATATACATTGCCTAGATATTTTATGGAATAACGACATTATATACTTTAATTGTAACATGTACACATTAAAACATTGCAAACATTGCGTGGTACAAAATTACATAAATAAGGTAATCTAAAAAAAAAATGGCATTGCAAAATTTGGAGAACTACATTTTTCTACCACTTTTGCTTAAAGCATTTATCTCTGTAATAATTTAGAAACGCTTGATAGCTGAATGTACAGAATGTCTCACAAAAATTTCGTATGGTTAAATAACCACTCTAAGTAATGGGTAATAGGCGTAACGATATACTTATTTATATTTTTGTAAATTCTACTTTTATATCACATTATTTTATTACCGTTAAAATTAATTTTAAAAGTTATCATAAACAAATATAATTTACATAGTTAATTATGAAACTGGAACAAATGCAAACAAATGTATTTTCAGGCGACCATTTATGAAAGTAACCATAACAACATCATAAACTACTACGGAAAGTTGAAAATAACATACACTGATATGTTATTATAACGCACACTTCTAACATATCAGGTAAAGTTCCTCTGATTGATAAAAGTTGGCGTTACAATGAAAGAACATAATAAAATAAATGAAAATAAATTGTAGTATTATTTAAATCGAAGTTTTGGCAGATTTTTCAACACATTTGAACAGATAAATCTTATTTTTTTAAATTAATAATTACTTATTTACTAATACTTTTGCATTATTTAATATATTGGCATTACTGTTAGTACAGTTGGTATCCATAATACCTAACCTCAAACGTCAACGCTTACCGTCAAAAACGCATCAGCTGTCAAATCATAACAACATTGCTCTTGTAAACTTTTTTTAGAAATATTTTGTGACCGTGATGATACAGTAATTTTTATAACAAGTGCCGAAAAATGCTTGTTACGTGCAAGTGCAGAATTTAAATCTGCACGAGCACTTAACCTTTTTCGGCACGTGTGATAAACAACATTTATCCTACAACTGTGCGATTTAGAATATCACTTAAATATTATCAAGATTTAAAATTTTAATAATATTACACGAGAACTATGTTTTACGGCGTTGCTATGGTTTGTTTATTGATTGATTGCACATTGTTCTACGTTATTTAAAAATATTTCACTAATTTCAAGATAATTTCTTCAAAATCGCCTAGATTGAAATACTACAGTGAGTGATTCTTCTTTATCATAAACACCTCCAAAGATAATTGAAGCTCCGGATCATGCTATGTTGGATCTATTTTCGACAATGACAATCAGCCTGCTGCTAGTACTTCTAAAGCCTCCGAAATTGTTCTCAATAATATTACTGTTAATAATACGAACAGGTACGGAAGAAATCAATGTTTCTTTAGACAGTACAAAAGTTTCCACTTCACATTATGTCAATATAAGCAACTGTAACAACGTGTTATTAATATACACTAACAATAAATATGTATTTCGCTTACTCTTAAAATAAAACCATTTATCGATATATTTTATTTTGTTCTGTTCTTTTCATTAATTGTGTACAGATTATATATACTGCAATTTAAGGTTATGTTTATAAACGTCAAAATATACTACTGCATATTTACTAGCGCTGGCTCATCGCATCTTCTTCTTCCATAAGCGTCTGTGGCCAAAATATGAATTACGAGCTCGGCGCGAAATTTACATCGCTCTCAAAACAACTTTTTTTACAGTTGCATAATGAATTACTTTTCGCGCTAGTGCTCCTTTGCTTACATAAATGCACTTGGTCTGTAGTTGCCTACTTTCCATACGTATCCAAGGCAATAATAGTTACGTAATAACAAAGAAATCGCACAGTTGTAGGAAAAACTTATTTATTTAAATAAAAATATTTAGATCCATCTCGTCTTTCACCCATTACTGAATATGTCACTTTGTCATCGCAGATCTCGGTAAGTGATATATTTTGCGCGGTTACCAACCATCAAATCACGATCCCCAAAGATGTTAGTGACGGGAGAGCCACCGAAGTAATTTTATTGCTTCAAAGTTTGTTGTCTACGAAAGTAATTTTCATGTGAAGTAAATTTTATTTCAATATTTCATTTACCTAAATGAACCATGTTTATAAGCATGTGCTTGTACAAATTGCAACTGCCTTTTACTTCATCAGTTTGCAATCTCGTAATCTCGACATCTAGTACTAGTGCTAAAGATAACCTAAAAAAAATAGAAAGTGCCATTACTTCCTGAAACCTATATTTAAAGAAGTGAAATAATAATGCAAGAAGAAATTATGAAACATAAACATTATAGTGAAATGTTGAAATGTAAAACTAGTTTAATTCTTATTAGAAATGTGCATAAATTTTAAACAACTCAGTAACAGTCATAAATATGTTAAATTATCGCCACAATTAATCTTTAATGCAATATAAAACTATAAACTAATAAATCTTGAACGATTTACGATTCTATTCGCGTACCGTTATTCCGTCAGCATGCCTCTTCCCATATATGTATAACAATATATTTTTTCACAAATTTAATTAGGAGCTCTTAAATCCCATTTATGAAGTGCATTTACTACATTTCTAATAACTTCTAACGGTCTGCATTATCTAAAATCTTTTTACAATTTCATTTAATAGACAATTGCAATAACTGACCTCGTATTTGATGTTTTATTGAGCATCATTATTAAACGATCTTAATTGTGTCTCTACTACTTTTCTATTTTAATGATTTCTTTAACAGGAAACTCATTTAAAGCAATAAATTTCATCTAGATCTAATTGTTATTGCCCTTTCATGAGCTGAACGGTAGTTGTAAACCCAGTTTATACCTTTCACAAGTGTAATATAGCAAGTTACCCCACCTGTATTATACAACTATTAAGAAATAAGTAACTGTTAATTATATAAATAAATAAATAAATATACCATCACGCCTTCTATCCATTACTGGGTGTGGCACTCTGCAGAAGCAGATCTCGGTAAGTGATATATTTTTGCGCGTGAAGTGCGGTTACCAGTCGTCAAATCACGGCCCCCAAACATGTTAGTGGTGGAGAAGCCACAGGGATAGCTTTTTCAAATTATGAAAATTTGTCGCCTGTGGGAATCGAACCAGGGACCTCAGGATCCACAAGCCGACTTCATACCACTGAGCTAGACATGTTAATTATAAGTAGATATGTTAGATATGTTACCGCCAGAGTATGAAATTCATCAATATATACACTGTTTAGTGGTGTTTCTACTAGATAAGACGAGATTTAGGGTCGTCTCGTCTCAGTTTCGACTTAAGGCCGTTTGTCACGATGCAATATTTTGTACAAAATTATGTACATAATTTTGTATTAAATTTTGTTCATAAAAATTATGGAGTTTTCTGAATATATTTCTGTAGTACTGTATGCCATTGCTTTCATAATTTTGTATATAATTCTGTATAAGCGCTTGCGCACAAACCAGTGATGTGAAATTATTTGAGGTGTCTACCCAAAAAAATAAAATAAATTGATGCACAAAATGAACGGGAATAAATGAAAAGAAATTTATTTAAAATTATTATTGTTGTTAAATAAAATAAATAAATATATCATCACGCCTTCTACCCATTACTGGGTGTGGCACTCTGCCGAAGCAGATCTCGGTAAGTGATATATTTTACGCGTGAAGTGCGGTTACCAGTCGTCAAATCACGGCCTTCAAAGTTTGTTAGTAGTGGAGGAGCCACAGGGGTAGTTTTTGAAATTATGAAAATTGTTTGTCGCCTGTGGGAATCGAACCAAGGTTCTCAGGATCCACAGGCCGACTTCATACCACTGAGAAGTTCTATATAATTTTGTACATTTTTTTGAACATTTTTCTGAACGTTATTGTACTGTATGCAACGATGCATTTTTTTGTTCATAATTCTGAAACATAAATATCTACATAATTTTGTACAAAATATTGGATCGTGTCAAACGGCCTTAAGTCTCTAGTATCATGGTCTTGTTTCTACCTCAAGTGTCGACGAGAGTCTCAACTTTATTTATATTATTTATATTTTGTAAATACGAGTAAAATAAATGCAATAAATGACGTTAGAGTAAAACAAATTCAAAATAAACTCATTAGTTATTAAAAAGAACTATTTTAAGTGATGTAGCATCATTTATATTAATTTGCAAATGGAATTATAATGTATTATATAGTCTGATTAGTATTTTACAAGTACTATATGTACTTATTTAGTAATCAAATTAAGTATTGAACATATTTGAGTTTTTATATCTTATTGAATACAAAAGGGATTATAAAATAAAAATAAATAAATATATCATCACGCCTTCTACCCATTACTGGGTGTGGCACTCTGCCGAAGCAGATCTCGGTAAGTGATATATTTTGCGCGTGAAGTGCGGTTACCAGTCGCCAAATCACGGCCTCCAAAGATGTTAGTGGTGGAGGAGCCACAAGGTAGCTTTTGAAATTATGAAAATTGTTTGTCGTCTGTGGGAATCAAACCAGAGTTCTCTGGATCCACAGGCCGACTTCATACCACTGAGCTTGCCACCCCATAAAAAGGGATTATAAGATAGTATAATTTAAAATACTATTATTTCTGCAATGCAAAAGCTACCCTTGTGGCTCCTAACATCTTTGGGGGCCATGGTTTGACGACTGGTAACCGCATTTCACGCGGAAAATATATCACTTACCGAGATCTGCTTCGGCAGAGTGCCACACCCAGTAATGGGTAGAAGGCGTGATGATATATTTTGTTTTATTTTATTTCTGCAATTTGTATCAATGCAAATATTAGAACTTCAACAAATTGTCTCGCGTACAAAATGTTCATATCGGAATTAAAATGAGCGTCTAGTAATTAATTGAACATTTAAACATAAATGTAAAACAAAAGTGGTTGAGAGTATTAAAATAGTCAAGTGTCTCGACGATACTTGATACTGGTCTCGTCTCGGTCTCGTGATTGAGTTCGAAACTGAACTATAGTCTCGTCTCGACTTTTCGAGACATGACAAGACGAGATGAGACCAAGATTGATCTTGAATCTTGCGGCAACAGTATTGTTTAGGCAAGCTGCATAATTTGAAATGTAAAAAATAATTTAATTTTAATTTTATTTAACTTTATTTAAAGACGCTCCAACCAGAGGTCATTAGCATCTATTGTTAATTTACATTAGTTTAAACACATTAAGTAAAGCTTAGATTTATAATTGTTATACCGGATTTTATATTTAATACATTAGATTAGTGTCTCTTAGGTAATTTAGTAGTTTTTGTATACTATCATTGTCATTAATTAGGGCAGATTGGACGTCTCTTGATATATTGTATTTTTGTCGTTCATGTACGTAGTTTTGGCATTCTGTTATTATGTGCTTGGCTGTCATCTGTGTGTTGCATGAATTGCAGATATCTGGATCTCTTCTATGGAAAATGTGTTGGTGTGTGAGTGCAGTGTGACCTATCCTTAATCTTGTAATTATTATTTGATGTTTCCTGTTATTTAATATTGGCCATTGTTTAGTTTCTTCTTTTATTTCCCTTAATTTGTTTTCTGTGCTGGTTTCTTTTCATTCCATGTCCCATAATTTTCTTATTTTTTTGTTTCATTGAGGATAGTGTGTCGTTGATATGTGCAATTATATATGCAAAAATTGTAAAGCGAGATTTATAATGAAATGAAATAAGAAGCGGTTGCAGTAAAGTAACATAAAAGATGAATCAAAAGGATAACATATACCGCTTTATATATGTATATATATATATATATATATATATATATATATATATATATATATATATATATATATATATATATATATATATATATATATATATATATACGAGCCCGGTCCAGCTTCAGTTGGCCCAATTTTATTTTTTCGTTTGATGTTATATTTTACTGTTTTATTTCTCGTGTAGTATGCAAGATAATGAAATGAAATTTTAATGAGACATATACTAGTATGTTGTTAATACACAGATAAAATTTTAAGTCAATCGATACATACATCTAGAAATGACAGCCATTGAAAGAGGAAGTAAACATTTCTGTTTTAACTAAAAAAAAAAATGTTTTATTAAAAAACTGTATAATAATAATGTTTGTTTTAAATAATAATTAACTTCAATTTCATCCGCCAAACTGCCCACAAGATAATAATCATGATAGTTCATTTGGGTGTTGATTTAGTTTATGTGACGAAAAAAAATGAGAGTTAAACTGCTATACATTTTGTCTTTAAGGTATGTTTAACGTTAAATTTAGTTAAAAATGTTGAAAATTAATTGTAGAATTTAGTAAATGTAAGTTACCTGGGTTTTTAGTATTATTTAAATTTTAACGATAAAATTAGATTTGGGCCAACTGAAGCGGGACTGGGGTCGTATATATATATATCACAACTTTCAACTTACTGCTGTTCACATTTTGTCGGTGGCAGATGAATTTTATTTTTCCTAATTATTGCAGAAAATCCGAAATATATTTCATATTTACTATTTACTAGATAAAGCTTTACATGTAAATGAAACACAAAAACAGAATTACATAGTAGAAATAATTACAGCTGTTTAATTTTTATAATACTGAAACAATTTTAGTCTAAGATTGTAATAATTTCATCTACCGCTCTACCTACTTAATTAAATACATATATACCAGTAATTAAAATAATGTTCATATGATGAATCGAATCTAAATAAGTCAAAATTTATTATTAAAAACTGTAATGTAAACAGTAGAGTTCAAGATTTAGATTGGTTCATAATAATTCAGTTAAAGGATCAGAATAGAACCATAATTTTAATTCTCACATGTAAACAATTTAAAAATGATATGAAATATGCGTTGTTATCTGGAACGTTCTTATGATTAATGATGAATTTGTAGAGTTACCTTGCTATTGTTTTTTGCATATATAAATTCTAACTTTAAATATCTCGGTTGGTACTGCCTTGCCTAGTTAACCATGTCTCTATATCTTCAACTAAAAAATTAGCAATGGTAAACTTTCAGAGATTATGCAACTTTTATTATAAAATTTTATTAGAAATTTTTGGTTTGGTGAAAGGTAGATTAATTTATTATTTATAAATGATATGTGGACTTATTATGTAACAAACATTGCTAAGTACGAGGGCAGAGTGAAAAGTCCCTGAAAAATAAAACAGATGGCACCACAATCGCAAATCTCATGTGATATTTGTGATGTACCATCTTTAACTAGAACGCATTAAAATTTTCAGACTGATATGTCATTCAGTTCTGTTTTGACACCCATCGAAAGCAAACAACCTTGAGGATTTTTGAAAAATGGAAAAAAGTGAATTTCGCGTCTTGATTAAACATTATTTCTTGAGTGGAAAAAACATTACGCAAACCAAATCATCGCTTGTTAAACATTATGGGGACTCCTCACCATAAATTGAAACGATTCACAAGTGGTTTACTGATTTTCGTTGTAGTATGACCACAAAGGACGCCGAACGTTCTGGTCGTCCAAATGAGGTTACAACGCCAGAAATCTTCGATAAAATCCATGGCATGATATTGAACGATCGGCGAGTTAAAGTGCACGAGGTTGCTGAGGCTATGAGCATCTCAACCGATCGGGTGCGGAACATTTTGCATACATTTTTGGATATGAGAAAGCTATCTGCCAGGTGGGTGCCGTATTGTGGACAACGCACCGGCGCACAGGTCCGCAGTCGCAATGGCAAAATTGCATGAATTGCGCTACGAGTTGGTTCGTTATCCACCATATTCTCCAAATTTGGCTCCCTGCGATTTTTATCTATTTCCAAACTTGAAGAAATGGCTCGGCGGAAAGAGATTTGGCTCCAACGATGAGGTCATCGCTGAGACAAACGCCTATTTTGAAGGATTGCCAAAATCGTATTATTTGGAAGGGATCGAAAAATTAGAAAAACGTTGGACGTAGTGTATCGAGCTACAATTTCATTTTTCAGGGACTTTTCACCCTGCCCTTGTATAGCAATTGCTAAGATTCCAAAAAACAAAGATTGCCAGGAACGTTTCTATCAAAAGATCATGTTAGCAATTGCTATTCCAACCAAACAACCAAATAAAAGTCATATAAAAGGTCTCTTTTGACAAATGTCTCATCAGTTTTTGATATGGCGCTGCCAAATTCTGAAACTAAAACAATGGACACATTTCATTTTACTTATTTCATTAGTGCTAAAATTAATTTAAAAATTATCAAAATTAAACAGGATACTAGAACCAATTTTTCATGGGACATTCTGTACAAGTTTATATTACTGCTTGGTTCTGATGTATTCGTACAGGTACTTATTTTTGTTTCAGATCAAACATATTCTATTTTATTACTGATCGATAAGTTAATGATAACTTTAACTTTTCATGATAATTTATGGTGTATCACCATTTTGAAATTCTGTGACTAAAATAATTTATTCTGTTATTTATATTTTACTTTTATACATTTTTCTCCCGTATGAAGCTGCTAGTATAAAAATATTAAATTTAAATACACTTTTTCAAGAGCTATTATTATATTATACTTTTATATTAAAAGCTTTGTATAAGTAAGCAGCATTCATGAAAATAACATAAAAATATCAGGATAAATTATTTTGGTTGCAGAATATAGAAATTGTGGTAATCATAAAAAATAAAAGTTGTTATTGACTTATCAATTATTATCAGATAATGATGATAAATTATTGGTAGAAATTTTTCATGTTTTTGTTTTTCAACGAAGATTGATTTTTTCTTCTTATTATTCTTGTATTGTACAGGATGTTTTTATACCCACGCATTAAACTTTTATGGGTTATATAATAAGATATAGTGATTATACAGCAAAATATTTTTTTTCATACGAAAAATTAAGTTTCCTTTATTTGAAGTGTACATTTTTAGTACCACTGATTTGATAGTTATTTCTAACACATTCATAATGAAATTTTAATTACAAACAGTACAATAGTTAATTTATTCATTATACTACTTCAAATTAGATCACTTATTTTTTGCGAATTTCAAAAAAATATATATACATTTTTGTTCTATAAACAGTATCTGTATCAAATTATATAACCCATTCAAGTTTCTTGCATGCGTATAGAAACGCTCGTTTAGGTATATATGCATACGTTCAAAACCAAGACATTTCTTTATCGATAGAAGCAAAGAAATAAAACATTTCAATTATTTGTTGAATTCCTAACTAATGCTAATATGGGATATTTAAAATTGGGATGTTTCGACCAACGACCAACATTGTAGTTATTTTCAAGTATTTTTATGTACTTAATTTAATTGTAATTAACTAAAAATATGTGGTTATTAATTAAATAAAAGTATATACTGAAATACTAACACTCTAACATTCATATCTGAATCATTTCTCATATTTAAAGCCTAAACTTCAATAAATAATTTAAATTTATTTCGGCTTTTTAATAATTGTAACAACGTGAAGGTCTCGGCAAAAAAATAATGTTTTGTTTAGATAAATTAGATTAGATCTGTGGATGATTTTAATTGTTTTCAAGGAGAATGCACGAACTATAACTGCTAATAAATTATCTAGGTTAGCAAGATTGAACCGGAAATACAATTTCTACATTCGATGCACTAAATCATTATTAAGAATTATAGCAGTTTTGATGCGTAACAGCTGCAACCAGTAATTAAATTCTCAATAGAATTTCTGATTTTTTTTAGCTAAATCTAAAAGTACTACAGACAATAATAAATGAACTGTCAATGAAGCATTATATTTCACAGATGAAAGCTTAGTTAGTTACTGTCATGTTAATGGAGTTTATAACAGCTCAGACAAATATTAAGTGTTAACAATGTAAAAGGATAACACACTTTAATAACAATAATTTTTGAATTGAGTACACTATTTATTAAATAAATAACGGCTCGAGCAATCAAAACATCGGCAGTAATGTGTGTTAATTAATTCCATCCACTCGTGTATACATATACCGAATGATGTTAATTTCTGTTTAAGTTAAATGGTACTTTCAAAATAAAATTACAAGTATTGGTGACATCTGACACTTGGTAATAGACCATAAATATTACTCCTAATATAGATATTAGGAATGTTGATTTTATCCGGATATTCCAATAATCAGATATTTACATAACGGATTTTCGATTTTGGCAATCCGGATAGTTCGGTTATCCGGATAGTTCGATTATCTGGATAGTTCAAATATTCGAATAACCGATCAACCCGAATAGTTCGAATATTCAAATAGTTAATGAGGCCGAATAGTCAAATAATAATAATGAACGAATAGTTCCAATTGCTGAATAGTTCTTAATAAATACTTTACAGGTAGATTCATAAAGCGGATTAGCGCTAATACCATTTTTTTATTTCGTTTTTAACTCTGTTTTCAATGCATGAAACAAGTTTATTTTAAGATAGGTTAAAAAGAGAGTTAATTATCATCAAATTTAATTTATATCATGAATCTGTTTAAATTGAATACATATAGGTATAGATTATATTAAAAACGGTGTTAGCGCTAATCCGATTTATAAATCTGCCTGTTAGATATTAGTTCAGCTGCAAAATTTTAGCACATTCAAATAAACAAATGAATTCAAAAATCTAAACAGTAAACGCCTTAAACATTAAAATAATGCGGATTTCAGTTGTCAAATTAACATAAACGTATTTTAGGTACATCAAACAGTTAGCCAAATCATTATAAGCATTAATATCAGTGCCGTGTAGAATTACGTACTATTATTCAAATTTTATATTTAAATATAAAATTACCCATATTATTCGAATATCCGAATAACGAATATAAAGACTAATGAATATCCGAACTACTCAGATACAATAACAAGTATCCGAACTATTCGGATACAATAACGAATATCCGAGCATTTCGGATAGGAATATTCGGTTGACCGAATATTTGTTCGACAATTTTCTTCAATATCGACATCGATAATAGATACCAGAAATCGGCATTTAAAAAAATTATGTTACCTGATTCGATTCGACTCAATTCAAGATCCGGTCCAATTTGATCCAAGATCCTATTCGAGATCTAAATCGAAATTCGATATATTCGATTTGAAATCCGAATAGAAATTCGATCCGAAATCCGATCGGACATCGGATCCGATCCGGTAATTATAATTTATAATCTAAATTCAAAAGAAAAATAATCGTTATAGATGAAACTAAATTATTAATTTTCTTGTGAAGAAGAGAGACAAATTTTGTTACGTTATCGAATTATTTTGAATCATAGTACATAAATTCATATATATTTTATTTAGTGTTATCATTTCTATCAAGTGGATTTGGAATGTATATGTTTTTTACTCAGAGTGTATATCTAAAATGTTAAAAGAAAAAATGTGGAACAATATTTGATAGCTTAGTATTTTAGCGACGGTGAAAGTGTAATATTTGGAAGTTCAAGCTTCGCTCGGTAAATAACGCGATCCGGGAAGTGTAAAACGAGAAATAAAAAACCAAGAAATATATAAAAGAAACGCATTTTCTCTTTAATTTTTTTGCTCATATCTAGAAAACAGGGGTGTCAAACTGCCGATCCTCAAAATAATTTCTTGCGGCTCGAGATGCTTCAAGGACACAGAAAAGCAAACAATATAATAAAAATAAATTGTAATAAACAATATTCATTATTTTTTGAGTTGTCAATCATTATTAAGCAGATTCATAAAAAGGATTAAAATTGAAGTTATAGTTATATAGTGCTTATACGTCACATTTGATTATATGTTGTCGTATAAATTATCAGTTATTTTTGTGAATTAAAAACGGAGTTTACATTGGAAATGAAAATGGTTTTAATTGCTATTCTGTTTTATGAATCGGCCTGTCTACTAATAATTTGTCTTAAAATGACAGAATTGATTATTAATTGTTTACTTTATCTATATTCATTCTTTCAATTTCCTTCGATTTTATGATAAATTTGTGCAGTTTTTGTAGTCTAAACATTTTTATGAAGCCCACTTGAGATAAACTTATATGGAAAATGGATCTTGGTTCAATTGAGTTTGACATTCCTACTCTAAAACTAAATAAGGATAAGACTTAGCTAAATAGTTTTCTGAGGCCAAAAAACATTAGAATACCAAGTTTCATCAAAATCTTTAGAGCCGATTTCAAGATCGTTGACACAAACAGACAAACAGGCAAGAATTACTCGTATTTGAATATAGAATTAACACTTCTTGCCAATAGCAACAAAAAATTAAGTAGTATGTTACGGAAAAGAAAAATTCGTAGACAGTTGCATATAAAATTAATTACCTTTAATAAACTTATGTATATTCATTAATATCTGCTTTTAAACAAAATAGAGTATTTTGCAAGGTACTTTCACTACATATATGTTTGTCAGTTAATGAGACAAGGTCAAGTAGAGAAATAATGGAAAGTATAAAGCAAAATATTGACTTGCATGCAGTATGCAAAGAACCACGGATATTTCTTTGAATCTCAAATCAATATATACATACCGTGTGTATCACGAAAATTATTATGCTTTATCATCATTATTTTACATATATAAATTAAAATATACATATATATGATTTACCATTATAAAGAAATAAAAAATTAATAACAATCGGTCATACATGCAGTTTTTAATTTAAAAATAATATCTATTTAATTGCATTTGCGTCATTTTCTAATCATTAGATAAACGTGCTACTTTTGCAAAAATTATTAGACGTTTAGAGAAAATAACTGATAATATTACGGATAGCACAATAATTATAGCAAAAATAATAACAAAATTAACTCGACCGTGGAAAAAACAAAATATCTAGAACCTAACAATTAAAAACGTTGTTCAGTTTTTCCGTAACACACATTTAATTGTACGGTACGTAGCACAATATGCATTTGCGATTATTTTAATTATATTCATAGGCGTACCTACTAATATTTGAACAAATATATTAGTTTTATATTTTCTCAATTATTAAAAAAGCGTTATATTTAGAAATATTTTACACATTTTCAACCGAATTCTCAAAAAAGGTTTCGCTAATCTTGAATTTTGGATTAGTTAACCTTTATCTAACCTATTATTATGGGATGGCTAGCTCAGTGGTTTGAAGTCGGCCTGTGGATCCTGAGGCCCCAGGTTCGTTTTCCACAGGCGACAAATTTTCATAATTTGAAAAAGCTATCCCTGTGGCTCCTCCACCACTAACATGTTTGGAGGCCGTGATTTGACGACTGGTAACCGCACTTCACGCGCAAAATATATCACTTACCGAGATCTGCTTCAGCAGAGTGCCACACCCAGTAATGGGTAGAAGGCGTGATGATATATTTATTTATTTTATTTATTTATTTATTATTGAAAAATTATCTTACCATAGATACTAGGTTAAGTCGGACTTACCTTTCAGTCGCAACTAAGTAGATATGTAGCAAATATATTTACTTGATAATGTAATGAATTTAAAAATGATGATTCTATTATATTCTACCGACAGGCCAATGTAAAGTGGCTTTGAGCTGCGAATCTTACACCAAATAAATAGACGATGAAATAAGATGAACTAATTTGTGTAAAAATTAAATACATATATTAAAACATAAAAATGAAATAGTAAAATTTACAGATGTTATAAATTAATATTGGAACTAAACAAATTAATGGACATGGCAAACAACAACGATTGAATCAAAAATATTATTAAGTTACAAATTTAATCAGTACAAATTGGTCCTGGCAAGACTTCATCTTGCGCGCTAAAGAGACGAGTTGTCTCGACCAATGCTAACGACTAATTGTTGTTTTTCATGGGATGTACTGACCAGGCAGCAGAAAGTTATAGGGATAACCATGGAACTGTGTTTATAGTTAGATTTCCACCTAAGGAATGGCGCTAATAGTCTTTATGTGCATGGCCAACTTCATTGAATTGCGCTACGCTTATTATGGCCGTTTCATTTCATCATTAAGCCATATAAAAATTTGTCGTGAGTTTTTTACAGTTTTGGTACGTCAAGTAATGCCATCTAGTGCTTTTTATTTCTATGAAAGGAAATGACAACGCTGTCAAGTTACAAAAACAACCTTAAAATATTTGAAAACTAAAGTTTATGTGATGAAACAAAATACATTTAATGGAACTGGGTATTTCATTTATACATTCAATATTATTAAATATTATGACTAGTATTCCGAGCTTTTGACTAAAGTGACTAGCTAGTCTAGACTAAGTGAATTTCATTTGGCAACGTAGCATTATCTGTCACTGCAGGTAAATAATGCCGCCATATTGTCTACCCATTTAAAATTTTTGAAGTGTTTATAGGTCAAAAGAAGGAAGTATTCTTGAATTATTGGTGTCAACGGTTAGTATTTAACTGTAAAGATCGTATGATAATAAATATACAAAGACTAGGCTTGTTTTTAGGATTTTTTCGATCAATGCATGCGACAGTATTTAATTACGACATATCTCGTTTGAGGCGCTGGTTGACGTACCCACTCTGTAAATTTGAAACCAGGAATTTTAATGACATATGAAACGGCCATAATAAGCGTAGCGCAATTCAATGAAGTTGGTCATGTTATGTGAAGACATCCATTTTATGTAACTACAATATCGGCAATCATTGCTTACTAGATTGTTCCTGTAGTTGTCATTTGTATGTAGTTCAAATTTTTTACTCTGTCAAATTAATTTTTATTTGTGAAATAATTTCATATTAATAATGTCATCAACTGTTGATTTGACGGCTGGTAACCGCACTTCACGCGCAAAAATATATCACTTACCGAGATCTGCTTTTGCAGAGTGCCACACCTAGTAATGGGTAGAAGGCGTGATGATATATTTATTTATTTTTATTTGTGTAAAAAACTGCACTGCTAATGGTAAGTAAGTGATCATATAATAAATAATATTAGGTGAGAAAGTCATAATATATTTTCAAGTTCACAAGGATTGGATAAAACTGCGATTGAAACAGTTCAAATTATAAATAAATTGTATACACGAGGATATTTTAATAAATGTTTATATTGTATTTATGAATTTTGATTTTATGTAGTTTAAATAAATATAAAATATTAATAAAAATAACAAGCTGCCTAAATACGCATACCGAGCTGCCTATGTACATGACTTTAGTTAGACTTCCACTAGTCATATGGCGCAAAATACAGTCCCATGGCAGTTTCTTATCTATAGTAGTATATAGTGATCTGTGGTACTGACAAAGGGTAAGAAGGTGATATTGTTGCGTTGGTTTAATGTAACCGTTCACATGCACGAATACAATGGTTGAGATACAAAGGTTAAATCTATCCCAGACCAACGCTTAGCTAATAATTTACCCAGATATGTCATCACATTTTCCAAATATAGCACGACAATTCAGAGAAGGCATAAACTTGATAATTAATGATTTAAGGAATACTGAAATTATTACAAAAATATCCACTAATAATTAATGAGATATAAAGGTCAAATCTCTCTCTCGAAGCTGAGTTGATACTGAAAAATCCTTATACATAATATTATATTATATTATAACAAGACTGAATTTTGAATTGTTTCACTTTGTTACATAGTTTATTAATTGATTTAAGGACATTCAATTTTTTTTTATATATTTTTTTCTGAAACCTGAACGAAAATACTATTTTTCGCGCCTAATACGCTTCGCGAAAGTTATATTTCCCTGACTAGTCACTAAAACATTTAAAATGCAAAACTGACAGTAATTGGTTTTTATTAATTTACTCATTTTTTTCTGTCACCTTAGAATCGAGAGGAGCTCTCGTACTAGATATTTATAGAAAATCAAATTTTATTATTAAATTTAAAATTAACGTTTTATGATCAAATATTTCAGACAAATATTAATACATGAGTAAAAAGTGTCTCGTATTTCAATATGGCTCCACGTTAGTAATGTATCATTTACCAGATTCTTATGTAAATAACTATTTTCTAAACTTTGTGTTGAAATATATCTTAGAAAGTAATATCGCTTTTCTGTACCTGATTATGAATGTATAAATGAATGTATAAATGAATAAAAAAAGTGAATGATAAATTTTAAAAATGTTAAATTTATGCATATTTATAGAATAATTAATTGTTTTCGCATGTATAAATTACTTAAAAATTTTAAAAGTGTTAATGTTTATCAGTCAAATAACTGTAATAAAAACAAAATATTTATAACCTGCAATTAAAACTGTATTAAGTAACTGTACTATTACAATGTGTATGTAGTTATGTAGTGCCAGAATAACGAGCCGCCTCTGTTGCGCGATACACCATAACTAATTGTTAGAACGCTGCGGTGCTCTGCAGCGAAAACGCGTTTTCGCTCTCAATTTCTCATTTTTCTACTTTGCTCTTCATAGCATTGCATGGGATTAGATGCTCGCCTAAAGCTCAGAATTTCTCTCGTGGATTCTATTTGTTGATTGTAGGCTGAATATCACTTCGTATTAATCATTTGCAAATATGTAGTTGAATTATTAGTTTACGTTGGAAGGGAAATGAATAACATTTCTCTTAAACCTGTTTTACATCAGACCCACTTGTTATATCCGATGTAACCTATACATTTATGTTTCATGCACTTATTCATGTATGTATAGATTATATTTATATACCCATATAGCAATTTCATCTTCTTCTTCAATGGCGCTACAGCCCAAATCGGGCCAGGGCCTACCGGGCACACCGAGCCGCAGTTTTTGCGCTGCCGTACTGCCGGTTTCCGTAGTCGATGTTACTTTTTTAAGGCATATGTATAAGTGACTAGCTTATAGCGCCCGAGTATGATTGATACAAGTAACTGTATTTTATATTTAACGACAAATCATACTTTGTCGACAGGCGGATTCGAACTGACGAACCTTGGTTCGGGTGACGTCACAGTATGTTAAGAGATGTGCCTTAAAACGCTCGACCACCGCGCCTGTGAATAACATTTCTCTTAAACCTGTTTTACATCAGACCCACTTGTTATATTCGATGTAACCTATACATTTATGTTTCATGCACTTATTCACGTATGTATAGATTATATTTATATACTCATATAGCAGTTTATGTTTGACATTAATTCATATTTTTCTATGGTCGATACATGTTAATAAAATGTTATGAAAATAAAATAATTGCAACTTCATATACTACGTAAAATATCTAGGCATGCATCTAGATAGGCGTTTAACCTGGAAAATTCATTTATCATCAAAAAGAAAGCAACTAGATATAAAAATAAAACAAATGTACTGGTTAATAGGACGTAAATCAAAATTATCATTACAAAGCAAAATATTACTATATAAAGTTATAATAGTACCTATATGGACCTACGGCATACAGCTCTGGGGCTGTGCAAAGCAATCCAACATCAATGTGATACAACGCCTCCAAAATAAAACATTACGTATCATTGCAAATGCACCATGGTTCGTAAATAATGAAACATTGCACACAGATCTACGAATAAAATACGTAAACGAACAAATAAAAACTTTCGTCACAAAATACGAAGCAAGACTAAATTACCATCCTAACGAGTTAGCAATAAACCTCCTAAATAACGATAACGAAGTCAGAAGACTAAATAGAAGAAAACCACTAGACTTAAGTTTTAATTAAATATTATGTAATTATAATATGACAAATGTTATGTTAAGAAGGCACACCGATGGGTAATTTCTTCACACATGTTATCTAAATTTATCAAATTTGCTGGTTGGCCTAAATTCAGGCTAGTTGTAAATAAATTTAAATAATAAAAAAAAATAAAAATATATATATATATATATACTACGAAATTCAATGTATACTTCATTCCCTGTATAAAAACTATAACGTCACATTCGGTATCCATGTGATTCCAAATTTTGTACTTAAAACATTTACATTGAGGATTGACATTTTTAAAATATAACCTAAAATTTAAATGTCAGGTTAAAATACTTATCACTTTATAAAATTTTCTTACCAAATTCTGCAATATATATTAAGGTGAAACATACGGGCTGAAGTTCGTTAACCAACAATTTGTTATCGTGTTAGTAGGGTTTCTTGTGGTCTTGACAAAAATGTAGACCAATACAATCACAGAAAACCGTGAAAGAATCTATTCAAAATAGTGGCCGAAATATTGGCGCGCGTTACAAACATTACAAATATAAAGACTTTCTAGAAACGTATTTCAAATACAAATAAATGTAATTATTGTTATATGGGGTGGCTAGCTCAGTGGTATGAAGTCGGCCTGTGGATCCTGAGAACCCTGGTTCGATTCCCACAGACGACAAACAATTTTCATAATTTCAAAAGCTACCCCTGTGGCTCTTCCACCACTAACATCTTTGGGAGTCGTGATTTGACGACTGGTAACCGCACTTCACGCGTAAAATATATCACTTACCGAGATCTGCTTCGGCAGAGTGCCACACTCAGTAATGGGTAGAAGGCGTGATGATATATTTTATTTATTTTACAAAAATATAAGACACAAATGTTATATAATAAATAAATTGACTTGCAGTGTTTATAATGTCTATTTAATTATTAATATATTAGAAATAACTACAAAATCAGTGGTACTATAACACTAGTATTCATAGTCGTGCGCCAGCGGTTCGCCAGCGTTTCGCCAAATGTATCGCTTATGGGCGCTTCCTCAGCGCGTCGCTCGGCGAACGACTATGCATACCAGCGTTAGTGTTTTCGTAGGGTAAACCATCATTGATATTGTGATTTTTTTTTAAATCTTCTTGTTTTGTGATCAGTACATTACATAATATACACCCTTAATATTTTTTCCTGAAATCCTGTATAAATATAGTCAGCTATATCTGCAAAAATTTGTCGAGGTGAAACAAAAACAAAATACCATTTTACATAAAATAACAATTAATAGCAAAATAATCTGTTGTTTTCGTATGTATATGTTACTTAACAATAGGTTAATTTAAAAAAAAAATGATTTCATATCAATGTAGAAGATATAAAAATTAATTATTAACATTAAAAAGACGCACAAGCCGAAAGAAATAAAAAAATATATTTCATTATCTTTTTCTGGTCGATATATCCAGGCGCTACAAATAATTATAATTATACTATTTTTTTTTTAATTCTTACATAGAATATGAATTGAAGAAAAAAATTTATTATCTTTCATCGTGTATGTTTTGTCTTAAACATATATATGTAGATTTTTTCGTTACTCTAATAATGAAAATGCTTTCTAAATTTAGGACCAAGAAAGAAATTTCGTACTAATTACTTGCATGATTATTACTGCATTATTTTATTCTGGACTGTTTTAAATATTACTGCAATATCATTTAAATTAGAGCTGGTTCTGTAGTCATTTAAAAATATCACTAAAGTAGTGCTTTCTCTTACTTTTGCGACCGTTAAATTACAAATTACAGGTTAAAGACAATCTATGTATTCTACTGTAAGCGAAAGTTTAAATTTATTTAGGTTCTACTATGACTGTCATTTGAGCAGAAATAATTTAGTTTTTAGTTACATGCATTTCATACAAGTTTCAATTAAAAGTATAAATAATATGTATTACTTTTTAAAAATAATGGTTTTTTGTATGCATTATGCATAGGCTATCAATGATATTTATTGGCCGAGACGATATCTCAGGTATTCTTAGTACGCCAAATACGTTTCAGGTACTCAATTATTTTTTTAAATTTTTTGAAACAGGTCATCATAGAACATTGCTACAAAAAGTAAATCTTTTCAATGAAGTACGAATGTTTGCTGTGGTTACAAGGTAATGGTTATTTTACCGGCCTAGGGCGAAAAGTACTTTTAGGCTACTTAAACAATATTTTAATTTAAAAATTTTATAAAAGAAGTAAATAAAATAAGTAAATATATCATCACGCCTTCTATACATTACTGGGTGTGGAACTCTGCCGAAGTAGATCACGGTAATTGATATATTTTTGCGCGTGAAGTGCGGTTACCAGTAGTCAAATCACGGCCCCCAAAGATGTTAGTGGTGGAGGAGCCAAAGGGGTAGTTTTTGAAATTATGAAAATTGTTTGTCGCCTGTGGGAATCGAAGCAGGGTTCTCAGGATCCACAGGCCGACTTCATACCACTGAGCTAGCCACCCCATTATAAAAGAAGAATTCTTTAAAATCAAATAAAAAATAATGTATGACAATTGGATGCAAAAGCTTTTCGTACTCATACGGTTGTCGAACTTGATTTCATCTCGTCCGGCAATTTCCTTCTTTCGTACGAAAAACTACATTTTTCGTTCTTGTGTCATAAATAACTATTTCTCGTTTAAGACCAAGACCAAGGTTTTTTGGAGACCATTGCTATGGACAACGAGACTCTTTACAGACTGTTCTTATTGGCAAAAGTCTACAAAGTACTGATCGTAGAAATACATTTTTTAAATTGCATTTTTGCAACTATTTTTAAAATCGTGAAGAAAAGTAAAAATAGTGAAAATAAGTAAATATATTCTGCATTCATATATTCTTATTTATTTCATTTTACTTTTTTTCATGATTTATATTTATGTAAGTAACTCTTTATTTAAAATTTAATATACTATCAAAATTTTGAAATTCAAACCGATGGCCATCATGTATTTGTTTTATTTTATTTCTTAGTTCTTGATCCTAAAGATTCCAGAGAAACTAAATAAATTATATTATTTTTATTAGATTAATACTTATATTTTCCAATAATTTTGTATATCTAAATATTTATCAAGTATTCCTAAACATCGTTACTTTTTGAACAATCAGTTCCAATTTTAATTTTTTCTACCCATTTCCTAATTATAATATTTTAAAAGTTTTATTCTGTACCAGCTACCAGCATAGACTAATATCGTATGTACTACATATAAGAAACATCCTCGTTTCTGTTCTACATTTGAAATTTATGGAGCTTTTATCATATTTACGCCAACTTCTCGGACGTAATATTTTATTGCCTGCCATATGTCGCTTGCTAATGTCACCATTTGTTTAGAAATATGGGAATCTTAATAGTAATGCGAAATGCAATTTAGTCAAATCATGTCTTTATATTAATCGTTTCCATGAATTTATTATATTCAAATTATTTATATATTTTCAATCTTATAAAAGATTATTAATAAGTCATCACCTACAAGACAATTATGTTGTTTTGTTGATTATGAAAATTCAAAAAAACCATTGATAAGTTAATGTAGCCAATATTAAAATAACATTGTTCCGAAAATTCTGTGAATCACTTTTCGAGTTCCTGTAACATTAATAGTGGGATTTTAAATCCCCATTAGGATTTTGGAAATTTGGAAGCTACGAAAATTAAGGTTTATGTACCTAGGTATTTGACTATTACTAAATTATTAGCGCAAAAATTATCAAATTTAATGTTAAATCAATATTTTATATAGCACATACTACATTGTTTTAAAATCGAATTGAATCTCTTTGTATGCCTGACAGCTAATAGGATATTAAATAAATATAAATAAATATATCATCACCCCTTCGACACATTACTGGGTGTGGCACTCTACCGAAGCAGATCTCGGTAAGTGATATATTTATGCTACCAGCCGTCAAATCACGGCCCTCAAAGATGTTAGTGGTGAGGGAGCCACAGGGATAATTTTAATGTGGCGAAAATGTTTCGATTAAACACGCATAACTCTGTAACAAATCATCGTAAAAACTTCGTTTTTTACTTAATTTGCAGGGAATTGAATAAACTTTATTGCCCTGATAAAGAATTGAGCCAAATAAAATTTATTAGCTCCGTACAGATCGTCAAAGTTGGACGTTTTTTTCATTAAAATAATTTTTTCCTTCTAGAGGATTGTGGGCGAGGGTGGAAAGTTAACCCTAAGATCGCATATATTCCCTAAAAATAGACATTTTAAATTTTCTATAGCTTGAAAATTTGTCCAAATTAGTTTAAAATTAGCCACGTTATGATGGTTTTAAAATTGGAAAAATTTCACGAAATTTAAGTGTTTCGTTTTTTTTTCTCACCAGTGTATTTATACGCATGAAGTGCGGTTACCAGTCGTCAAATCACAGCCCCCAAAAATTTTAGTGGAGGGGGAGCCACAGGAGTAGTATTAATGTGGTGAAAATGTTTTGTCGCCAGTGGAAATCGAACCAGGGTTCTCAGGATCCACAGGCTGACACGATACCACTCTGCCACCTAATATACATATATATATATATATATATATATATATTATATATATATATATATATATATATATATATATATATATATATATATATATATATATATATATATATATATATATATATATATATATATATATATATATATATAGAGTGATAGAAATACTTTAAATTATTGCTCTGTGAGTAATGAAACAAAAGAATGTGGGTAACAGAAACAACGATTTTATTTATGGATTGTAAATGTTCTCTAATTTAAATTTTCAAATGTCACTGGCAACAACAGAAAATAAATATATGTATCAATGTTAACAATTTCAAATAAATTTGTTATTGCGAACCTGTATAATGCTTCGGTCATTATGGTGTTATTTATATACTTCGTATAATAGCAATAAGCAACATATAATCTTCAAGCGAAATATAAACTCAAAATCAAAAACAAAAATAGTGACTACTATTTTAATTTTGTCATATGAATGACATTTAAAGTTGAAGAAAAATTCTGTCATAAATTTAAATTTAAATATTATCGCTGTCACTGTACTTCAAAAGTCATTCATTTGAAGACGAAACCCGTTGTCAATACCTATGGTACATAGGAGTCTTGTGATCGATGTTGTGTTAAGACACTATGACAAAAGAATTCATGGACACTAAAGTATACCAAGCTATGGAATATGAAATGATAGCAGGATCTGTATAAACCGGCACTGCAATTTGAAATATTTTACTATTAGTGTTATACGTAATTCATGAACCGCTCTGCCAACCAATACTAACTGCAATAAACCAGTGGAATAAATACAATTTCACAGTGACGTTCTGTCAAGACTACAGTTGCACCACTGTATCCCCACTTCTTTTGCAAACGACGAGAAGCGCAGCACATAATAGTAGCAAAATTAAAGATGCACAGTGCAACACTATTCGTAGTGGAGCGCGGGGATATTTTTGCAAATTTTATATAGATGTGCGATAATGAAGCACAAAATATAGCACTAAAGTTAAATTTATCAGCGAAAACTCAAGAAAAGGAATTAAAATACTTCAATCGAGAGTAGCAATTTGCAGAGATGCGACGTCTATGGTTTATTGTATAACAACTAGAGATGAGAATTCTAGTTCATTTGAGTGAACTAGTTCCTTCGTTCTCGTTCACCAAAAAGATTAGTTCACTAAACTAGTTCATTAGTTCACTTTCGTTCACGAAATTTTTAAGACTATGATGAACAGAAATCGTATTGTATTGTGATTCACGAGCGAGAACAAATGAACTTTTAGGATCTGGTTCTAGTATAATTTGACAGCAAGTATAAAAGAAGAAAAAAATAAAAGACAAAATTGGTTTTTTAAGTTGTATTTTTAAATTAATTAAAAATCAAAGCAACGACCACGAACGAACGAAGTATGAAGTAAGCTTAGTAAGCTCCTCCAGTATAATTAGTCTCGTTCACTCGTTCACTCGTTCACTTGTTCTCCGTTCTCCACCCTCCGCTTTCGATTCGACGTCATCGGTCGTGCCGCCGTGATGGTGAATCATATCCGAATAGTTCTCAGTGAACTAGTCTTTAATAAACTCACGAACTAGTTCGTGTCGTTCACTATAAGGAATAGTTCATATAAACTAGTTCATTCACGAACTACACACCTCTAATAACAACACTATTGAGTGGATTACTCTTCCTTACTCCTTTGGCATTCTTTCTTGGCAATGACTGTACATGGAAGCCATGGTGTAGTGGTTAGCATATCTTCCCAGCAAGCAGAAGGTCCCCGGTAGGAGTCTGTTCGTCTTCAGAATTTTTCTGTCATAAATTTAACTTTAAAAAACTATATACTGTTTAGATGTACATGAAATTTTTCAATTCATCAGATTATATATTTCCATAACCAAAATCAGTAAATGCCTCTTTACAAATCATCCGCAACATCGTCCCCAATTAAATTCCCATAGCACGAGGCTCCGTGCGTAACCATCACCTTGACCACGAACAATGCATGTAGGTCAAGAGCCCGCGCGCCGTCGCTCGCCTCTCTCCGCGCACAGGTAACACACTTCACAATCTCCATTCAACAGTAACGACACCTGTACTCGGTGGAAATAATCATCAGTACGAGTTCTTCTGGCGCATAACTGAACGATGTCTTTGCAAATGGTAATTAAAGTTGTCATTGTCACAGTGACTTCGTGTTTTCGTTTTGTACGGACCAATGAATGTGACACAATTCTATAATTATGATTTCCGCAATTGATTTTTTTAAGTATGAAAATTACTGTTAATTATTTCAAATGATAGTGGCAAAAATTTGAACTACTACAAAGTTACAGTTACTATCCTAATAACTAAGTACTTAAAAAATAAATAAAAATAAATGATAATAGAACTAAAATTTACAATAAGGAAGCTGATAAAATTATACGAGTAATTAAAACTAAAAGAACTAATTTCTACTAAGAAAAACCTACACTATTAATAGAACCTATGATTTCGCTTCAGTGGAGCATAGGGCATCTTTCAAAATGATTCACATGGGCGTCGACAGACCTTTTTTTTTCAAGGGGTTGGGGGGCGCAAAAAACTCTCAGATAGACATACATTTCAAAAATATTTTTTTTTACATAACATAAATACAAATACACATAACAAATAGACAAAAAAAAATATTCAAATTTGTGAAATGAATTACTAGTCTTTGTCGTCTGGGTTTGAATTGAAGTGGAAGGACAATCTTCGAATAACTCTTCCATAAATTCACATCATTTCTTCAATAAATTCCGATTTAGCAGTTTTACTGTTTTTATTTTCTAATATTTTGTGTCTGTGTATGCTTAATAAACTTAGATTACTCAATCGTTAAGATAGGGAAAATGTCGCTAGCTGGCCACAAGAATACTGATGGAAAGTTTCAGCTTGAATTTATTATCCTAATCCATAATTTAATTTTTATTTAATTTAGATATACATATAACTTTAACATGTAAAATCATATTGTTTTAATTTCCAGCTTAATTATTTAAGACAAAAAAGATTCGAATAAAAGTTTTGTGACATAAAATACGAAATTAATCTTGCATCCTTTGTAACGGCACAAATTAGAACTGAAAATTACTAAAATTGTCTCAAAACTATCGATAGCTATGAAATGAAACAAAATTAAACAAATGTTTGACGTTCAATCTGTCAAAACTGTCTCAAATAAATTCTTTATTTATTATTTCATTTATTTTGACAGATAAAACGTCAAACATTTGTTTAATTTTGTTTCAATTACATGCCTATCGATAATTTTGTGGAAAGTTTCATCATTTTCAAATCTAATTTGTGTCGTTATAAAATTAATTTTGTTTATTTGTTCAGATGCAGAATTTTAAGCCCTAAATTATAATTTTACATGTTAAAGTTCTATGTTCAAGAGTCGTGGTCACCACTCTAGTTATTATCCAGGGGGGGCGCCCCTGTTTGCCCCCCCCCATTTCGGATGCCTATGATGATTCATTAGCAGATATTTGAGTGTAAGGTTGCTAGCCTTGCACTATCATTTCTTTCGTTTCCTTGCACAGTTTTTCTATTATCTTTTCCATTCCTTTTTATCTTTAGCTTTAGTTTTCATGTCATTCCAGTTGTGGCCTATTTCTTTGTGTTCTTGGTGCATCTGTCTTATCCATGTGTTAACTGGTCGTCCTTTTCTTCTTTTCCCTTTTATTCTGTAGTCTAGTGCTTGTTTTGTTATATCTTCATTTCCTTTCCTTAAGGTGTGACATATGCATCTCCATTTCCTGGTTTTTATTAGGTTTTCTACCGGCTCTTGATCACGTTTTGTCCATAGCTCTTTATTCGAAATTTTACTCGGCCAGTATATCCCCTATTTTTTATTAAAGAATCAGATTCCTCGTTAAAAAAAAGAAGAATTTATTTAGTTCACTTTTTCGTCAGCATGATAGATGACGCTGTAATCGCGAAAAATGATGTTGCTTTCGGACTTTCCTGTATTTTTTAACGAGGAATCTGATTCTTTAAGAAAAAAATAGGGGTTTTCATTTAAAAAAATTGAGTTGACCATGATTTAGCGACAACAGCGTCATCTAGGCCAAAACCAATATTTCGTTATTATGGCCCCCTTTTGTACGATTGTTTTTCGTCTAGGTCATTTTTGCGTAAAATTTATAGTTTCCGAGATATTTCCTGATAACACTTTAAATGGACCATCCTGTATATTTGAGTTATAACACATATATTTTAAACGAAGAAAAGAAAAAATGTGAACAAAACTGAAAAAAGTTATAGTGGACGAAGTTAAAGGCAAACATAAACTATTTAAAAATATTATTGTTACTTTTAAAATTATAAGTTTGAAGTAAAATTAAATAGCAAAACTAAACAGTATTTTTCGGTATTTGGAGGACTAGTAATCAACCGCCTTAAATTACTCTACGAGAATATCTGATTCCTGTAAACACAAATTTTATTTGTACACCCTTTCTTAACAAATGTATCTCAATTTGTTGGCATACTTTCCTGGTTTTCAAACATATATTTTTATACAGATCAATAAACAAACGATTTTTTCGTTACTATTACTTTTCCTATTACTTTACAGGAAAACTTTTTCAATTATAAACTGTAGATTATTCACCACTTAAATTGTCCTACATATTTCATTTTCTTACTGTTAAAATTATGTTGTTACATAATTAGTAATGGAACTGAAAAAACTATAACTGTCAGGCTGTCAGCATATAGTTCATTGATTAATTTACTAGTGTAGGTTTTTCTTAATAGAAACTAGTTCTTTTAATATAATATTAGTTGATTATAATTTTACTACCATCTTTATTGTAAATAATGGGGTAGGTGGATTAGTGGTATCGAGTAGGCCTGTGGATCCTGAGAACCCTGGTTAGATTCCCACAGCTGACAAACATTTTCGCTACATTAAAATTATCCCTGTGGCTCCCTCACCACTAACATCTTTGAGGGCCGTGATTTGACGGCTGGTAGCATAAATATATCACTTATCGAGATCTGCTTCGATAGAGTGCCACACTCAGTAATGGGTAAAAGACGTGATGATATATTTATTTATTTATTGTAAATATTATTAATCACTTTTATTTATGTTTTACGTACTATTAAAAGAACCCATGATATATTTTTAAATTTGTACCTAAAATGTTAACGATAAATGCAATTAATACTAAAACTGCAAATAACGACAACACAAAACTATATTTTATATTAATTAATAAAAAAAACACTACTAACAAACACATAATAAAAGAAAAAATAAAGAAATACAAATGACAACATTCGTAAGTTTATGAAGAGTATCCTTTGTCTCAAGTTTGACATATCGTGATCAGTGCCATCTCTTAATAGTTTAATATCTCAGTATTGATAGTTCTAATATTTTCATATGCCATTTGTTAGCAGCACCGGACACTTTTGATTTACGAACAACTAAATTCCATGTTAACACCTATGTCTTTGTTTATTTGGAACAATACTGTATGACTTCTGAACGCAAGAACAAGAAAAAAGAAAAAACTGCAGAGTAACTGTAAAGTGCATTCAGTACTCAACAGTGTATGTATAATTAAAACAGTAAAACAGTGTAGGTACTGTCTGTATGTGAATTCTCGGTACATCACGACCTACAAGTGTATTATTTGCAGCTTTCTTCACTCTGGAGTGCTAATTTAACATTTAAACATTCTTGATTGACATAATCTGGTCTACTTTCATTGTTGTTGACTTGCGTTAAATGATGAATTCTAGAATTTCTAACGTTTTTCTGCATCTCTAGTGAAAGTCTTAGAGAAGGTGCATTGTGTAAAATTGCAATTAATAAATAAATAGTCTGCAAAACTCTACAATTTCTCGACGTTTAATTGCAGAGAAATATTTAAATATTGCAATTAATCATGTTTTATTTCGTAAAATTGGTAATAATATAATTGTTAGTGGCTTGTTAAATATTTTCCACATACCACTTTCTATTTTAAGATTTAATTTATTTTTGCAGTTGTTTTGTGTTAATCTGAAAGTAAATCGTGTACTCATTAAATGGCATTTGTTTTTGCTTGCATTCAAGAGCGCTAATAAACATGCAGCTGCAGTTATGTGGTCTGCAACACGCTAATAACTAAATCATTTACAGACCCATAAACCATATTTACCTGAATTCAGTACTCGTCTTTAGCTTAGAGATTGTCTTTAGTAACCATAGAAATATCTTACACATTTTTCTTATTTTGCTCGAAATGTGAATGTATCCATAGATGCTCGATTGAGTATTTATAATGGTGTTTTAGTGCCTACATTGATGTATGGTAGTGAATGAATGTTGGGTGTGGATGAAGAAACATGAACGTCGTATAACTGCCGTGGAAATGAGGTATTTGTGGGGTGTGTCTGGAAATACTAGAAGATATCGTGTCCGACATTTGTGTATGATGAGTGTGAGATTGAAAAGAATATAGTTAGAAAAGTGGATACAAGTCAGTTGAGATGGTTTGGGCAAGTAGAACGTATGTCGAATGAGAGATTGGTGAAGCAGGTATATGTTGGTGAAATTGAGGGTGAAAGATTGCGTGGGCGACCTATGAGTAAATGGATGAATATGATTGAAAGATTGTTGCGTGAACGGAAGTTTCCGAGTATAAGGAACAAACGTGCTTGTATGAAAGGAATTATGAATGTGGTTGAAGCTGAAGTGGCGTGTCAGGATAGGAACGTTTGGCGAAGATTAATTGCGGGATGAATCTGATGATTTAAGAAGAGTGCAGGATTTTTAATTTTAGTTTTGTTGTTTAATAATTTCATTAGAGTGTTTACCTACAATTGCGTAAAATTCACTTTCAAAAAGAAGCGCAGGAATGACACTTCCTTCGTTTCTTACCTTTTTATTCGTTTTCTGATTTTACATTGAGTGTTTAACTGCAATTGTATGGAATTCACTTTCAAAAACAAGCGCAGGAACGGCACTCCCTCCCTTTCTTATCTTTTAATTCATTTTCTGTTCTTATATAGAGTGTTTAATTGCAATTGTGTGGAATTCACTTTCAAAAACAAGCGCAGGGCGACTCTCCCTTCCCTCCTTATCTTTTTGTTTCATTTTCAGTTACTGCATTGTGTGGACTTTTCTTTCAGGACTGATTATTTGATGAAAGTAATGAGTTAATATTTTATGAATGATTTTAGGGTTCGTACTACCCCATTTGATGGGATATAGCGTGACGATATGTATGTATGTATGTACGTATATATGTATGTATGTATGTATGTATGTATTTTTCTTATTTATTTATTACGTATATCTTTCTTTATATTGTAGTTATTAAAGAAACTTCTTTAGTTAGAAACGGCTCATAAGGTACAGTTTTTAGTTCCAATTTTAATTCCATTTCTATTTCGCAAAATTAATTAATAATTGTTAAGGTGATAAAAATACAACCTAATATATAAAGCAGTGCAAAAAATTAAAAAATATAGTGAAGCTAGAGCTACAAGCTATATTTTGTAAAAGAAGAATCTTAAAGTAGCTGTTAAGGGGGTCGTCTACTGGCGTCTGAATTTCTTTTTGAAATCTGCTTTAGCTGAAGTATAGTTGGAGTAAGGGGAACATTTTTAGAAGATGTCTCCGTCTAACGTACGTCAATCGTATCTCTGTCCTTTCGTACAGTGGTCCAGTGTAGCACTACATGCGATTCAATATACGTTCCAACAGCGATAAATGCTCTGAATAACTAGGGTAATAATACACTGTTAACTATTTTGGTAAAAATTTGGTTTATTAGTTAGTTGAAAATCATAATAATGAAAAGAATAACATGTTCTATTGAATATTATGATTTAATAAAAAATAAAATAGCAAATTGTCTGCATCTAAACATAACTAACGTAAAAGAAACGTTTGCAAATAGTAATCTACAAAATAATAAATTAGTTGGAACTAGCTAGTAAAAATATTCAACTATTTTCAATAACAGTGTACTGCTAATGCATCGCCACTATCGTACTTCTCTTCTCTCCGTTACCTACTTCACCAGGACTAGGACCGGTACATTTTTATACGTATTTCCGTAGTCTTCCAATAACTTCTATACTGTTTTTCATATTAAATTGAAAAAAATACTGTAAAAGAAGCAATCCTAGCACTACATCGGATCGGTGTCGTTTTTTCGATATCATCTTTCATTTCAGAATTAAAAAATATATTAAAAATAGCAAATATTTTTTTTTAAACAAAACGAAATTTAAAGACCGATCCGATATTAACAGTCATATATGTAAGGTTTTTCTTTAATAACATTTTCTTATACATTGATTCCACAACGAGTTATAAGGAAAGTACAAATGAGCTATTTTACTTAGGTAGACGGGCCCCTTAAATGCTACTTTTTTCATTTAATATTTTAGAGCAGTGTTTTTCAAACTCCCCCAGTTTGAAAAACCCCCCGGGAAGGTCACGAGTAGGGATTGTTTGAAAATATCGAATGATAAAAAAATTGGGATTATCGATTTTTTATATAAATAAATCAATAAATTGAAAGTTACCGATTTTTTAACGTTCCTTTAATCATAAATATGTCCATTTAACATAGATTTTTTTCATTTTCGTTTACAATATTTAAAATGGTATTATTATTGATTTTAAAGGGCAACTAACTATTTAAATTGCGACACGATACGCATTGTGTGTGCGTGATCGTGATCTGAAAGTGAACTGCATCATGCCCAAAGCTTTATTAATAACCTGAACCTGATTGGTGTGATGTAAATGTGGTCTTCATTTTTCTATTACACTAAAAAAAAATCAATGATGATATTTTCATCATATTTTTAAATAAAATTTTTTTGATCACATTCGATTTCAAAATTTACAATAAATCAATAGTATCGGTCAAATTGATTAATCGCGATAAATCGATTTCATTTCATGATCAGAGATCGATTTCTAAATTCAAAGATCATCAAGCCCTAGTCGCGAGTTCTTCTGTGTTAGGATTTACTAACAGTTATTGCGCGTGCTCGTATTGCAGTTAATAACTAGATAGGTAAATACTCATTTGTTTGTATTTCTATCAATTATTGTCGTCGTTCGTCGTCATCGTTCGTCACCGCAATTAACTGTCCGAGAATCACCCGTTTTATTTCCTCGTAATAGCCGAAAAATATTTCACTATAAAATACTTTTATTGTTTAATTAATAAGTAAAAATATTTATTTTGCATTCATTAAGACAGTTTGAAAAACACTGTTTTAGAGCATGCAACAAATAATTATTTCTATATGTTGAAACTGTTTAAGCAATGAAAAGTAGTTTTCAGAAGTAGTTTCAGTAATAATAACATTATTTTTATGATACAAATGAGAGAATTTATTGGTAGAAAATTTTTGAACAATCTTATTCTATGTTATAAATAGCTCTAACATCAATCGTTTCAATCCGAAATAAAACTGACGTTAGCTAACTCCAAATTGAATTCTTTTTATGAATTGTCGTTAATTTCTTATTTATTATGATATTTTTCTTTTCAAACATACTGACATGCACTGGAAACCAGCATAACACTAATACAAAGACAAAATGTCAATTGCGATGTGGAACTGAGTCTTAATAAATAAGAAAAAATAGGAAAAAAACATTCCATCACTTGTCAAAGTTCGACAAAAAAATTATAGAACATTTGAGTCAACTTATCAGGTCATCATCAAACGGCTTGTCAGTTCAGCTTTAACCATAGACGCGTTTCGTTCATTAGGAACTCATCAGTATGGTGCGATCAACAATACAACTAGACCAACTAGAGGCTTGTGAACTGTGATAGTGTTTAAGCTGAACTGACGGATGTTAAAAAGTATGTACCTGTAAGCCGGTAACATGACAAGAGAGCTAAGGAGCAACCCGTGGTGCCATTTAGCCGTTTGATGACAAGTTGATTTAAATGTGCAGTATTTTTTTTGTGGAACTTTGACTAGTGATGGAAATTTTTTTTCCTATTTTTTCTTATTTATTAAGACTCAGTTCCACATTGCAATTGAGATTTTGTCTTTGTATTATTTTAATTGCTGTTAAGCAGCTCTCATGTCATGTTACCGGCTTACATACTTTTTAACATCCGTCAGTTCAGCTTAAATAGTATCACAGTTCACTTGCCCCTAGTTGGTCTAATTGGATAGTTGATCGCATTATACTGATGAGTTCCTAAAGAACGAAACGAAACATTGTTGGTAATTGCTATTTTCTCGGTTAAAGTACTCCTCGATAAATTGTCAAGCAATAGTGAAAATTTGATATATCTAAATAAATCTAGCTAATTTATAGAATTGACCAATGGGATAAGTCATAGTCAAGTGAGAAATATTAACAGATTTATTTTTAGGAATTGTCAGTTGAATTGCAATTCTTTTAAATTAATTAATTACAGTACCAACCAAAAGAAAAAGAAAACACAATTTTTTTAATGAATATTAACTACAAATTAGGACGAAATAATTTTTTTCTACGGTTACTATAAAAAATTGATAATTACGCTCTCATTTATCAACGTAATTTTAACGTTTTCTGTGGAGCAATCGAAAAATATCGTCGCGGCGAGTTGCCATTGGAAATGCGCGAAATAGTATATTACATAATAAATCAGAAAAGTGATATTTTACTTGACGAAGTGGCTGTTTGAAATACGAGGCCGCAGGCCGAGTATTTTAATCCGCTGAATCAAGTAAAAATACTTTCCTGACGTATTATATATACTATTTTTATGAAACCGTTTAATTTAATCAATATTTAATCATAAATAATTCAAAATGTTTAAATTTTTTGACATGAATTGTACTGACAGCAGACTATGTATTCAAGGTTATAACAAAAATAACAGTCAGGTAAAATCTTTACCAGACTGTTTTGTACTTTACCAGACTGTTTTTTTTTGTTGTAGCCTTGGATACGTACTTTACTTGACTGTTTTTGTAAAAACCTACTTTCCATACTAAAATTGGTCAGGAAATTAGGTACTTTCTTGCCGATTTCAGAAAAAAGATATTTCAATAGTTACCAGACATACAAACAAAACAGAAACTTGTCACATTACTAGAACGAATTTACTTTCAGCACGTATAGGTTTTTGAATCATTTAAGATGCAATCGTAGAAAAAAAGATATGTGTATCACGAGCATAAAGTGTCTTTGTCCATCTTGCGCTATTACAGCTCTCGCCTGTGCACAAGTAAAAAAGAATCACTTTACGCTCTTGATACACAAATAACTATGTCTATATATTTTTAATAATTTATTTATTCAGTAAACTTAACACAAATTTTTCTCCTTTCAGTTTAACACCGGTCACCCATGATGACGCCCAACATGCTAGGTGACACCGGCATCTTATTGGCCGGGGTGACAGAGGAACCCCCAAAGGGGGGCAAAGAGGCACTCTCCACCCCCAGCAGCACCACCGTCACACAGCGGCACAAGGCAACAACCACCCCCGCAGCCGCCACCTCTACCACACCCGCCGCCAAAGAAATAGATGAGTACGCGTGGAGGATCGTCTGGAGAAATGTACTTGGAATGGTGTATCTGCATGTTGGTGCACTATATGGACTTTATTTGGTGTTTACTGCGGCGAAATTCGGGACCTTCTTATGGGGTGAGTTGCCGAAATATTTTTTTTCATGACTGAAAGTAAAATATTCTTCGCTCAATTAAGAAAAGAAAGTAGTACTTTTCACCCCCAGAGAAGAAAGCAATTTTTTCTTGTGTAGGGAAGGAATGTAAAGGCCATATACATGGGGTAAACAACCTGTATGATTATACATTAAATCTGCCAAGAAAATAATAAATATTACCAAAAATTTTCATTTATTTCTGAAAATTTAATTTCTGATCTCTATCTATTCTCAGGGCCGGTTTTCCATCTCCGGATAATGTTTCCGATAACTATCGGTATAAAACACTAGATTTCAGTACAGTTTTGTTTCAAATTTCTTGCTAATATTTGAGAATCGTTGACTACATTGAGGGTCAAATTCACAGTCGTGACTCATCCTTACCTCATCCTCACATCACACTCAAAATCGAAGTAACCAAGGCAACTAGCTCAAGAATTTGCATAATTTGAGTTCGTTGCCTTAGTTACTTCGAATTTAAGTGTGAGGTGAGAATGAGGTGATGGTGTCACGACTATGAATTTGGCGCTACATTAGGTAAATAATGTTGAAATCTCTTTATTGCTTTAACATTTGAATTTGTAAACAAAAGCATGGAGAAAATCTAACTGGCAGCACAGATAACAGCAATTAAATTATACTCGGGAATAATCTGATTTATTTATTTATTTATTTGGATACAATAAGGGGGCAGGAACAAAAACACAAAATACAAAATACAAAATATAAAATATTATTGTTAGAAAATTTAAAAAAAAATCGTAATTGGTCGCTAGTATGCCGTTTTTATTTTAATTTTACAAAATTAAAAATTTTGCTCTAGAGATTATATTCAGTAATAAAACAACAAGAGAGTGAGAATAAATTGAAAATAATTTGACAGATCTTTCGAAAACTTGTTGCCAGTCAACAATCACGAAAGTCCGTAGTGCTTGAGTGACTATTGCCAAATGGCAACAAGTTTGAGAAAGATACTGGAGAATTATTTTCTAATTTATCGAACTCTCGAGTTATATTTAATTAGATTATTTCTTGACTTAGCTGTTGAGGTCGATTCATCCAACTTAAAAGATTTTGAACTGGATCCAGATCGATTAATTACTTAATAATGTATTCTTGCAAGTTGTTTCCAAAATTTGTTGGTGTATTTCTGTATCTGAAATGGAACTAAATCAATTTTTTTTCACACATTTTATTTGACACATTGACAGTTTTAAATAATTATTTGACAACTATATATAATTTGTCACAAACACCTACACAGATTATTCCCGGGAATAATCATAAGAGCTTTATTCTCAGTATAATAATGGGATGGTTAGCTCAGTGGTATGAAGTCGGCCTGTGGATCCTGAGGTCCCTGGTTCGATTCCCACAGGCGACAAATTTTAATAATTTGAAAAAGCTATCCCTGTGGCTCCTCCACCACTAACATGTTTGGGGGCCGTGATTTGACGACTGGTAACCGCACTTCACGCGCAAAATATATCACTTACCGAGATCTGCTTCAGCAGAGTGCCACACCCAGTAATGGGTAGAAGGCGTGATGATATATATTTTTTTTTTTTTATAATGACAGGTTTGGTTAAACCCAGATACGTGACATACAATGAAGCATTGGTTTTGAGAAACGTAAAAAAATAATCTCTGCAATTTTTATCAATATAACTAATGTACACAGATAAGTACAGGTAATCTAATTAATCAATAACAAACTGGTAGTTCCTTCACATTAAATATCTTTTATTTAATTGAGTCACAGTATATGTTATGAACTTATTTATTATGGTTTTATGCAATAATAGAACAATGGTCGAGTAAACTTCAATATCAAAATCAAATATGTCGTTTATGACAGAAAAAAAAAATAATAAAAACAACTTACTATATAAACCATAGATGACTTTAATTCTGTTTCGGACATTAATATGTTGTATTTTGAAAATTTATAGTAATTCTTGATGAAGATTGATGAGCATGTTATAATTGACATACGTTTTTTTGTTATAATAATAAATAACAGGATGATATATCTAGATTAATTTACTTCCTTGTACCGGAAAATTGACAACCGTAACTAAGACAATGAAAAACAAAAAATCTTATCATTAATCAAGTGCATTCCGTTCTTTAAATGCCTGTAGGTATTAATGTTTCTAGTTTATGAAATAATAAATAAATATGGTTGTAACGATCGTTACCCCGAAAGTATATATCTATTATCTGCATACTACATCGTTATGACATGATTATGTTAATATACACATTATAGAATATGGAGTTATATTTTTATTACACATAAAATATAGTTTGTACAACTGAATATAGGACATCCATCGAATCAGAAAATTAACGTCTTAAATACAATGTCACTTCTGTTAATAAGTTAAAAAATAGGTTGAAATTATTTTTCAAATCATTAATTATACGTAAATGGAACAAAATATTACTTTATTAATATAGTTCAGTAGTTTATAAATTAATTACAAGATCTTCACTTTGTCGTAACAGAAATGATAATAATAATAACAGTACGGATTAGAAATATAATATAAACATACCATATTCTTTAATATCTATGTTCAGTTTTCTCAATAGTAAAAAAATTCAAATAATTTTATCAAAAATTAATGAAAAATAACTTAAAGCTAATATTTACAAATACAATTATTTATATTAAAAGTGTCAATAAAAAAAAATACAATTAAAATCGTTCCAAAATTGATATTTAAAAATACACAAAAAACTAATTTTCTCAAAACGATGATGGGAATTCACACATACACGCAATTTATAAAGATTAAAATTCTATATTTAATGAATTTTATTAAACTTTAATGCCAAGTAATCATGGAAATGGAATTTAAATTTGAAGCATATGTTTGACGTTTTAATAGTAATAGTACTGAAATGGAATGTTTCAATTATAATAAGTATTTTTTAATTTAACAATATTTATTTGCAGTTACGTCATTTTTCATTTTGTTTTTCTTTTAATTTAAGGCTGTCTATTGAAACATTGAAAGAACAGTTATTTATGTAATTTTACAGTAATTAACAAAGTAAAATAAAATATGTCTACTGATTTAGAGACAGAATTTTATTATATACAACTGCGAGTCCTGCATCACATTAGTTGACCCGAATTTTATTTTTTAGCTTGACGTTATATTTTACTATTTTTAACTAAAAAAATAACTGATCCGGGGCTTATAGAATTTAAAACATTTTATTTCAGAGTAATATTTCATAGAAACTGTTTTAATAGTATATTTTATACCGATGCTTTAATGGATGCTATTATTTCCAACAATGAAGTTTACAACACAGGCAAGCAAAGCGAACGAGGGTTGTACTCATCGGAGGGAATAATGACCATTATAGCGAGTTGTATACTATGCTTTATCTACGACTTTATACAGAATGGTCCATTTAAAGTGTTATAAGGAAATATCTCGGAAACTATAAATTTTACGCAAAAATGACCTAGACGAAAAACAATCGTACAAAAGGGGGCCATAATAACGAAATATTGGTTTTGTCCTAGATGGCGCTGTTGTCGCTAAATCATGGTCAACTCAATTTTTTAAATGAAAACCCCTATTTTTTATTAAAGAATCAAATTCCTCGTTAAAAAAAAAGAAGAATTTATTTAGTTCACTTTTTCGTCAGCATGATAGATGACGCTGTAATCGCGAAAAATTATGTTGCTTTCGTTTCCTGTATTAGAGCTTATGCTTAATTTAATTAAAATCTAAAATAAAATGCAATTTAAATTTACACCATATGATTTTAGACAGAATGTAAACAATCAGATGAACCATATTTTATAAAAATGGTAATTGAATGTAATGAGACTATTTGTGTTTTTAGATGTGCGTGTTAGTGGATGCGCTTGCACGCACACAAACAAAAACTAACAAACTCACACGCACACAAACTCAAATAATACACACACACACACAGCCGCGCGCATAAGCTCTAATACAGGAATGTCCGAAAGCAACATCATTTTTCGCGATTACAGCGTCATCTATCATGCTGACGAAAAAGTGAACTAAATAAATTCTTCTTTTTTTTTAACGAGGAATCTGATTCTTTAATAAAAAATAGGGGTTTTCATTTAAAAAAATTGAGTTGACCATGATTTAGCGACAACAGCGCCATCTGGGACAAAACCAATATTTCGTTATTAGGGCCCCCTTTTGTACGATTGTTTTTCGTCTAGGTCATTTTTGCGTAAAATTTATAGTTTCCGAGATATTTCCTGATAACACTTTAAATGGACCAGCCTGTATATTACATACAAGATTTTTTTATAATTTCGTGTCATAATAATCCCAAATTAAATACAATTACATTATCAGGCGTATTCCATTTGCCATTTTAAGTAGATCTAACTTACATTTACTGAACCAGATCACTAATTTATTTCGCTAGATTACTTCGCTGACTTTATTTCGAGTACTAGAATTATAGATTCTAATTTACTTTGAAGTAATTCACCCCAATAAGTGCATCAGTTTGCATAATTCAATTCATTTCGTCATGTGTCGAATTTATCTGAACTGATTTAAGTGAACCAAGTGACAAATGGAATACAGCTATCAAGCGTATTCCATTTGCCATTTGGATCAGATCTAACTTACATTTGCTGAACCAGATCACTTATTTATTTCGCTAGTTTACTTCGCTGACTTTATTTCCAGTACTAGAATTACTGATTCTAATTTATTTTCAAATAATTCACCCCAATAAGTGCATCAGTTTGCTTAATTCCGTTCATTTAGTCATGTACCGAATTTATCTGAACTGATTTAAGAGAACCAAGAGGCAAATGGAATACAGCTAATATTGCAATATTTTGTTATATAACTATAGTGATAGAGAAATATATTTTTTTAATTTTGTCCAAATTTTTGCATATTAATTTTTGTTTACATACAATCGGTAAATAATGTTAACTTTATTCTTATCAAAATCATTACTTAATGTATTTCATTACTTACCGAGGGATATAAAAATAACAAGTACTCCCAAGGTAAATAAAATAATTCAAGGCCATTTGCAGTTCCATCTAGGAAATAAATTATTTTCTTAGTATTCAATAGACCTTCTTCATTGCTCTTGTGCACACGTCAGAAAGAGACCTCTCTATATAAAAATTACGAACTTAGTTATATTAAACAAAAATTATCACATTAACAGGCTATTTTAATTCTGTTTTCTCAGAAAATTACAAAATTTTAAAATATGTTCAAGCTAACTCCTTCATTAACCAATCTCGTCTTCCAGGTATAATAATCGGCTGGAGTGCCGCCATCGGCGTGACTGCCGGCGCTCACCGCCTTTGGGCTCACCGCACATACAAGGCAGCGTGGCAACTCCGCCTCTTCCTGATGGTCCTGCAGACAATCTGCTTCCAGAACCACGTGTACGAGTGGGTGCGCGATCACCGCGTACATCACAAGTACACCGACACCGATGCCGATCCCCACAACAGCAAAAGAGGATTCTTCTTCAGCCACGTGGGCTGGCTTTTGGTGAGGAAGCATAAGGATGTCAAGCTGAAAGGAAGCACAGTAGATATGAGTGATTTGGAAACGGATTGGGTTGTAATGTTCCAGAAGAAGTGAGTGTTTTATTTTATTTTATTTATGCTATAATATACCGGGTGGCTACTTTTTTTATGGACATTAGGAAATATAATGGTAAAATTTTCCTATGGCTGTAATTCCTTTAAAACAAAAGTGTAAATTAAAAAAAAAGTATTAAAACTGTATCAAATGAGCCTAAATTGATTGATAAAACTTCATTCCCTGTATGAAAACGCTTATATTATATGTGCACCATGTTATCATCGATACAATAAAATATAGCAATTTTTTTTAAATATTATATGCAAATGACATTAACGTATGTCTTAAAAAGAAAAGGCGCACGTTTCATGTTTATTCATGTTCTATCGCATATATTCTTTTATTAAAAGGTAATGATAGTTCTTACTAATACGAAAATTTATATTTTCTTCGTTTACATTTGTTTACAAAATAAAAATAGAGACCTATGGTTATGATATTGTTATTTTTTCGTACGTTCATTTTAAGTTTGTAATTTTTATTTTTGATACACAAATAAAGACTGTGAAATAAGAAATGGCTAGAAAAATTTTGGGTAGTCAAATGCGGAAATTAGTTTGTCCTCTTTATAATTATTTTACGCGAGACTTGGAGAATGGAGGACCTTTAATTACTTTATCCACAACTCATATATAATGATGCCATTATTATTTCAGTTGAATTATATGGCTCATAAAACACTAGTGTTTTATATTCCATAAAACACTGTAAACAGCTTGTTACTTAGCAACCACATCATGATCTACCGTATTTTGAGAAACTATATGTAACTGAATCAACGTTAAATATTACCATCAATCTTCTTCGATACCTATAATTATGAGTTGTGGATAAAATTTTGTATTACACTCGTGTTTTATTGGTGTATAAAACACTTAAGAATATTAAACACTCGACCTTCGGTCTCCTGTTTAAACTTTTCTTGTGTGTTTTATATACCTAATAAAACAATAGTATAATAAATAACTATTAAATGTAGTACAAAAGATAATGTGCACTGTATTTTGTATTTTCATATATTATTTCTTTGAGGTTTATTTTACAAAATTATATATTACCATAATGTAGGTAATATTTTTCGTCCGTTATGATAAATTTATGGGATGGCTAGCACAGTGGTATGAAGTCGGCCTGTGGATCCTGAGGTCCCTGGTTCGATTCCCACAGGCGACAAATTTTCATAATTTGAAAAAGCTATCCCTGTGGCTCCTCCACCACTAACATGTTTGGGGGCCGTGATTTGACGACTGGTAACCGCACTTCATGCGCAAAATATATCACTTACCGAGATCTGCTTTAGCAGAGTGCCACACCCAGTAATGGGTAGAAGGCGTGATGATATATTTATTTTATTTATGTTATGATAAATTTGTATTTAGTTTTTAATATATTGCAGAACTTGGTTTTATGTATAAATAATCAATTTTCTAAAGTAATAATATTTATTTATTATACAAATGTTTTATATACCAATAAAACACAAGTGTAATACAAAATTTTATCCACAACTCATAATTATAGGCACCGAAGAAGATTGGTCGTATCGTTTAATGTTGATTCAATTATATAGTTTCTCAAAATACGGTAGATCATGAAGTGGTTGCTAAGTAACAAATTGTTTATAGTGTTTTATGGAATATACAACACTGTAAACAACTAGTGTTTTATATTTCATAAAACACTGTAAACAACTATAATTATGAGTTGTGGATAAAATTTTGTATTACACTTGTGTTTCATTGGTTCATAACACGCGTGTATAATAAATAACTATAATCTAACATCTAAATTTTTAGTTATATTTTAAAAATGTAAATCCAATACCAATGTAAACATTTCAAGTACAAAATATGGATTGCACGCATAACCAATGTGACGTAATAATTTTCATACAGGGAATAAAGTATATCATATTTTTCTGTCGTGAGATAGACGAAAAATAAAATTTCCGTCTTTAAGCTGTTTCTTTCCAGAATGCTTTGGAAAACAAAGCATACAATTTAAACAGTCATGATGTTTGAGTTTAACAGATAAAAATGTATTAATTGATATTTAATTGTTAATATTATTATTTTCCTTTTATTTTGATTTAAAATTTTTGCAATGTATTCATTATTATTGATAAATAATTTAATGAAATAATTAAATCTTTATGACAGATTCATCTGGCAAACTCAAACAATACAACATTTTTGTTTTATATCTCATGAAACTTTTTATTAAAGAACTAAAAATTATAACTTTTATTTTGCCTCTCTGTTCTGAACGAAACTGCAAGTAAACAAGAATTTTGGACTTATTAGATGCAGTTTTTAATTCTGAATATTTTTTGTATTTATACTTTTGTTCTAAAATTAATAGGACAGACATTACAGCCATATGAAAATTTTATTATTGTAAATCCTATGGTGCATGCTAATTTGTCAGTCAATATTTGATTTATATCAATTGTTAATATTTAACCTTGATACGTAATCAACAATCTAAATAGAAAAGTTATGTTTGTGTAAATAAGAAATTAAAGCTGTTTAATCAATTTGAAAAAAATATGATTAATTTGTAAAGATAAGAAAGATTTATTAGTATTAATAATATTGATTGCTAGTATGCACATCAATTAACTGACGATTAACTAACAATTGACAAATTTATATCTTTATTTTTTAACTGTTATATGGAAAATGTTACTATCTCGTTGTATCTGTCAGATAAATGAAAAATATCGATGAATATATAAATTTTGTTTTACAATTTATCATGTGAGTTTAATAAGATATTATTTTATTTACCTGACAAATATTTGTATAATGGGGTAATGGCTCAAGTCGGAGTGTGGATCCTAAGAACCCAGGTTCGATCCCTACAGTCGACAAAACATTTTCACTAATTTAAAAATAGCTCTCACCACTAACATCTGTGGGGGCCGTGATTTGACGTCTGGTACCCGCACTTCACGCGCATAAATATATCACTTATCGAGATCTGCTTCGGCAGAGTGCCACACCCAGTAATGGATAAAAGGCGTGATGATATATTTATTTATTTATTTATTTTATTTATATTTGTTAATTTAGAAATGAAAAACCAACAATTGCCTATATCACGGCTATATTTCACTGATAACCGAATTGAATTTCTTTTTAATATCAGGGCCAATCACTTTAAAACTGTAGAATTTTGTAGAAGTTTTAGACTAATAATATTGATATCTTTTACCAGGACATATTTCGTGCTGATGCCACTTCTGTGTTTCGCATTCCCTTCCGCAGTACCGTGGTACTTCTGGGGTGAGTCCTGGTGGACATCGTGGTACATCTGTGCCATCTTCCGCTACACTCTCAGCCTGCATCTCACTTGGCTCGTCAACAGCGCCGCGCATATCTACGGATACCGTCCCTATGACAAGTAAGTTCAACTAGTTGCAGACATTCACTCGCAATTCACTGCAGATTCACAAGTTTCTCTACTAGCTGTACCAAGATCAAATATAATTCATTAATTAAATAAATGTTCCTCCAAGTTATTTTGTCTATTCCTAAGTCTGACAATGTTGCTGTAACAAGTTCAGTTAACAGCCGTTAAATTAATCCTCGCAAGGATTTATTTTCATGAGGCAGTAACTTCTGTACTTACTCACTCAAATAATGTTAAAGAATTAGAAAAGAAACTATTGTCTAACAAGGGAGTGTTCTCTGTTTTCTGCTTATTTATTCTTCGGAGTAAAAATAAGTGTACATATTATAAGAAGTACCGATAATAGAACAACATTTTTTTTCATCCACTTAAATATGATACTACGAGTATTATTTCAACTGTTTCAATAGAAAAAGAACGCTATTTTAGTCATGTTATATGGATATGTAATAGTTTTTTGGTCTTAGGATCAAAAATAACATTTTTACTATAGTTGTCATGTTAACATAATAGATATTTGTGTACCTAGTGCAGAAAATAATCTATTTTCGCTCGCACATGGACGGTATTGATGAAGTCGTAGCCGAGAATAACGACCATGCGAGAGCGGCAAGGACTTTTTGCTGGAGGTGTACACAATATTTTTCCTACGACTATTTAAAAACACTTGAAAAATAATTTCAATTAATTTTTGACAGTTTTTCTGTTTGAAAATTCGGGCGACAGTTTTTATGTATCCATGGATGGAATGTCAACTTTCAGCTTTCAGCTGACAAGGAAAAGTCTATTTTCTGCTCGGTCGTAGAAAAATAATTTTGTCAATTTGTTTCATTTTAATTGGAATAAATCTGCGAAATTTTCTTAATAAATGGGTAAAAAAATAATATGTTTCGATCTCAGACAAAACATTACTAGACAAATTATGCCGTATTCAAATCAATGCAGTGTTGTGAAGCAGAAAGGGATGGAATAACTTGTTGATGAGGCGGGTGCGCGGCAAGGAGCGAGTACACTTTGATGTTATGCAAGTTGCGAACATTTGTGTAGTTATTTTTATATTCAATTACTTACTTTTAATACATAAAAGTAAAGGTTAGTTTTTGACATATTAAGTGTTTTGTATACGCACTTTTGTATTTAATTAAATAAAATGCTCACGTCTGATAACTGTCATCAACAAAAATGCAACCTGCATAACACCAACTTGTACTAGCTCTTTGCCGCGCACCCGTCTCATCGTCCAGTTATTCTATCCCCTTCTGCTTCACAACAAACGCCGTTGTTATCTGTCTATTAATGTTTTGTCTGAGGTTTCGATCAAAGTAAAAATACTACTTCGAGTCTCGTAATTTTACCGGACAATGTGTAGAGGGAACCTTTATTACTCGATCCGAAAACATGTATTTTTAATCGTAATGAAACAAATAACTTTTTTAAAATTAACAAAATTAAGAATATGGTTTGTGATGTATACATTTTTAGTGCCACTGACCGACACTAAAATCATTTATGTCATGTATAATGAATAAATTGACTATTGTTGTATTTATAATTATAATTTAATTATAAATATTTTAAAAATTACTATAAAACTAGTGGTACTAAAATATGTACTTAAGGTAAACCACTCTTAATTTTACGAATTTTTCTCGAAGTATAAAAACACCTCAATCGTAATTCATAGTTATATCTTAATCTCAAATTCGTCTTATAAACATAGTGAATATACAAAAATCCACGATGCTTAAACAAATATACATGAAGATAAAATAAACTTCATCAATCTTAAAACCTGACTGTGAATACATTCCAAGTTCTTGTTGTGTAAAATCTCACACCACACATTTCTACAAAACACAAACATTTCTAACCTCTCATTTCTTCCAGCACAATAAGCCCAACCGAAAACAAAACTGTCTCTCTCTTCGCCGTCGGCGAAGGTTGGCACAACTACCACCACGTCTTCCCTTGGGATTACAAAGCGGCTGAACTCCCCACCTACGGCCGCAACTGGACACTTGGCTTCCTCAACCAGATGGCAAAGATCGGTTGGGCCTACGACTTGAAGACCGTGTCGGCGAAGATGGTGGCCAAACGCGCAGCGAGAACAGGAGATGGAAGTTACGCAGCCAGGGAAGAACAGTTCTGGGGCTGGGGTGACCAGGACATGAAGGAGGAAGACAAGAAGTTCTGTGAGATCTTGTACAGGAGAACAGAATAAGAGAGGGGAGTATAGGTGATTATTTGGGACTGGTAAATAGGATGATGGAAGGAAATCTTAAAGTTTGAAATTGAACTGAATTAAATAAATGCAATGCAGTCAGTTTATACAGTTTGAGAATTTTTTAAACTTACACCTGCGCGTTAATTTGAAATTATTTGATTATCTCATACGAAGTAGAAAAACTGGAAAGAGTTATGGAAGATAATCCCTCATATTCAGTAACTGATGATCACAATTTCGGTATTCTAAAATAGAATAATTTATCCTGACATTTTTACGTTTTATTCATGTACAGAGTAATCAGAACTGAATGTTTCAATTGACGATAAAAAAAACTATTTGAAATTGGTAAGACTGATAACATAAATTTATTTCCTGTTGTTGAAAGTGACATTTTAAAATTAAAATTAAAAAAAAATCGTTTCCCTTGCATTACTCACAGAGCAATAATCTGAAGTATTTCTATCACTCAACCTATTTGTATTTATTATAAAAGTGACATGTAAAATATTATTTCCACCTTACCTGGCGTTGTGCCAACTGTGGAATAAAAAGTTCTCTAGAATTGTACTGACAATTGAAACACTTACTTCTGATAACTCTGTATTTTGTTTACTAATACAGAGTGATCAAAAGGAATTGTTACAGTTGGCAATAAAAAATCGACTTGAAATTGGTGAGCCTGACACATAAATTCATTTCCTGTTGCTGACAGTGACATTTGAAAATTTTAAATTAAATATGAGTACATTTAGTTATTTGTTTTTAGTTATATTTTTCTTAAAAATCCATAAATAAAATTGTTGTTTCCCTTACACTTTATTTTAGTATTTCTATTTCTCAAAAAGTCAAAATCCTATTAGCTGTCAGTCTCCTAACATAACCTATTTGTATTTATTAGACATGTCAAATAGTATTTCCGCCTTTACATGGCGTGTCAACTGTGGAATAAAAATATCTCCGGAATTGTATTGCTAACTGTAACAATTCCTTTTGATCACTCTGTAGATGTAGTTGTTATTATAAAAAGTAATATAATGACAGCTTACTGACAGTTCCGCAAACAGTGTGTATAAAAAATAACATTTTTTTTATACTGGTAGTTTGTACGAGATTAAAATGCATAAAAGGAAAATAGAAGTACAGAATAAATGATTTTGATCACAGAATGCCGAAATGATTATAATCTGCAGATTCATCTTAAAAAAGAAGGGTTGTCATTAACTTATCTATCAATAATAGATAATGATTGAGTTACAGAATCAGGGCGAATACTTGAAATTATAGCTAAAAAAGTTAAATGAATTATGATTATTTAGTATTGACGTTATGTAAGTTTCTATTGAGTATTGAGATTACGAAATACAATTAGAAAAATTGTAAAGAATTTAAGCTTCTTCATTCTAAAAATTACTTTGTCATCAAACTTTTTAAATGTGTTAAATAAAAACCAGTACTCGTGAAATTTTAATTATAACAAGGAGTCATTAACATAAATCAAGAATTCTTGTTAAATAATTTTAATTTGTAGTTTTTCTTTAACTGGTAGCATTCTTTTTTTTTTATTAAAAAGGTAAAATTAATGCGCATGAACCGAGATCTGACTAGATAAAATATTATTGAACTGACTTGTATATCTAAGTGCATTTTATGCGATTAATTAAAAATAAAAAGGCATGAAACTTATCAAAATTTGAATGAATATGCGTAATCTTTACTAAGAATATAATATTACATTGAAACATATTTTATATCTTTTTATTTTTCACATAAATCTTATAGAAACAGTACAACTAACCAGTGATTTTTTTTATTAGTTAGTTTAAATACTAGAATTGATAGATTGATATAGTTTTTTAAACTGATTCTAAAATAATAAGTGGGTGCCTTTTAACTATATTCTAAATTATTAAGGTTTTTAAATTTATATACAACTTATTACTAAGATTTACTTCTTTTAGAAATAGAGAGAGGGCAAAAAGACTATATAATAAAATAAATAAAACATTCTTGAATAATATGAGTTCAATTTAGAAACTTTTTGATTTGTTAATTTGTTAATTAATAAAATATGTTGTTACAATATATCAATCATCCTATTTTCTATATATTTTTGTTTTGTCAAGATATTTAGTCCGAATTTGTTTTGTTTGGTACCATAAATTTTATTATTTCAATGTTCATTATATTGAATGGACTATTTTATTTAAGTATTTTAAGGTGTTAGCAATAGTTGTAATTATGTAATTTATTATCTTCAATAAATGTATTAATTAATTACCAATACTACTTCGTCATCTTTTTATTTACTTTAAAACATTTATTTATTATTATTTATTTATTTTTATTTATTTATGGGGTGGCTAGCTCAGTGGTATGAAGTCGGCCTGGGGATCCTGAGAACCCTGGTTCGATTCCCACAGGCGAAAAACAATTTTCATAATTTCAAAAACTACCCCTGTGGCTCCTCCACCACTAACATCTTTGAGGGCCGTGATTTGACGACTGGTAACCGCACTTATCGCGCAAAATATATCACTTACCGAGATCTGCTTCGGCAGAGGGCCACACCCAGTAATGGGTAGAAGGCGTGATGATATATATATATATTTATTTACATTTACAGTAACATTCGTTTAGAGGCAATCAAAATAAGTGTAAATTAACTTTGTGGAGGATCATTTTGAGTAAAAAAATAATATGAATATTGGTTTTATGTTCTGTTCCATTTAGTCTCATAATTAGATACAAGACATCGGTATTTCTTCACCTTGCTTTTAAGGAAATAAAATAAAATCTATTAAAAAATAAAACAAATAATTATTTCTTACGGTAAGTACATATTTGAGCCCAAATTCAACAATATAAGGCTTCCATCCTAACAGCAACGAAATCATGATTTACTATTCACATCACATATTGTATGTACGAGTAACATAAAAAAACAATAAAAATATTGTTAAAATAATTCACATTCTGCAGTTTAAACGTAATTTTTGAGTTTTCCATATTATAATAATGCTAAAAGTATAAATTATTATTATATTAAATCGACAAGAAAGCTAACAATTTGTACTCCCTGGCGCCTCGGGCTCAAAATGACGTCTCACGCCATAAAAGCTTCATTACGCCCTTTATACATTAATAACAATTATCTACACTTGTTCTGACCCACTCTATATATTAATTCTGAGCTTGACGTAAGAATCTATAAAAATATTTCAAAATACGCGCTATTTATTGATAATAATGATGTACAAGCATTGACGAATAATATTTATTTTAATTAATAAACTTGTCTGTACATAACTCTTTTAACCAATTAGTTTTGTATACGTCTCTATCTAAACTAAGCAAGTTCAGTTGAGTTAGTGCTATTGTAGTGTACGTATGGATCTTCATCGAATTTAATACTAATGAATTTATTAAAATTTCATTGTTTGTCGGTGTTTTAAATATGAAGTGCCATGCTACAAACTATTTGAAAAACAACAGAGTGTTCATAGTTTGCAACCAATTGTTTCCTAGAAAATGTAAGTCCAACCAATATTTTATTTATTTTTATATTAATCATGTGATTTTCATATGCCCATTTTGTTATAAAATTCTTTCTATTACGGGCAGTTTTTTTTTTGTTGACTTCAACTTTTAGCTGAAAATACAATTACATCCGGGTGGTACGAATTCACTGTAAGCTGTACTTTTCTTGTATTACAACTGGAATTATTTTCATGGTCATGTAAAATAAATTTAAAAAACAGACTTAAATGCTGCATGTACAAGGTATAAGCGTCATTTGACTAATATTAACTATATAATCAAAGGTATTAGGTAAGGTAAGGTATGTTATTATTTTAATAAAGAATCAGATGACAATGTTTATCGCACAAAAAGCAAAATTAAAATAAATATGAGATATGTGTTTATCTATCATTACAAGCGTATTATGTTGCATACAAACCAGGAGAAATATTTTATTATCTTAGATAAATTGTAGATTCATCAGACTGTACAACTGTTACTTTGGTAATCTAACAACTGGCGTAATTTTAATTGATTACTAGTTGCATGCCAGAATGAAACTAATAGTAAATACGGAACAGCGAAAACAAAATTATTTTTCTACGATCTTCAACGATAGTAAACCTGTCTTGAGAACTAAGTTAACATTTCCCTTGAATTTTATTTCATAAAAAATACTAATAAAATCTGTATTTATTTAACATATATCATTGTAAAATAAGTAAGTTCATATGGAATTGATGGCATGGCAGATATGTATGTATATAACATTTTTAGAAAATTTAAACTTTGATCAAATAACATGTGATAACTAATTCTTGAAATATGAGAATTTTCCACTATGTGACTTAAAATTTCATTCATACTCGTTTCACTTCATAATTATTTTTCATTATACTTTTTTGATTCTCGATATCAAAATGGTCACTATTTAGCAAATGAGAGATTTTAAATACAAATAATTGTTTCTATGGACATATTTGTATTTGATATTTGACGAATGACATTGGTTTTCACCATCAAAAAATTTATGAGAAAAGAAAATAATTCAATAATTAAAAAAATCTCACTACAGGAAATATAAGTCACGTGACGTTTCTTCTCATTTCTGTCAAATGTCACTGATATCTCATTTTTCAAGAATTGCTCCCCAGGCTGAAATAAAATTCCATTTATTACTGAATTTCAGCAATAAATTTTGATACACAGAAACAAAATTTTAGTAGTATCTATATTATTTATTTATTTATTATACTCTCTACAACAGGAACTTAATCCCAATTATAGTACAGGGTCCTAACTCACCGAGCCGCAGCATGCTAGTTCATATATATTTAGCTTGAGTGGGATTCGAACTCGAGTTCTCCCGATTCGAATTATATAAGTTTATATTGACAATATAACGAAAATCTAATATAAATAAATAAATATATTTATAGAACGCGTACTGGTTCTACCTATTACTGGGTGTGGCACTCTGCCGTAGCAGATCTCGATAGTTGATATATTTATGCGCGTGAAGTGCGGTTACCAACCGTGAAATCACGGCCCTCAAAGATCTTAGTGAAGGAAGAGCTATAGAGATAATTTTAATGTGGAGAAAATTGTTTGTCGGCTGTGGGACTCGCATTCCAGTCCGACTCGATATCACTGAGCTGAATGTATGTTTATAATATCTGTATCTTAATCATAAATAGTTCGGAATCAATTACTATAAATTCAAATACCAAATAAAGTAAAAATTATTAAAAATAAATAATAATGAACATAGGCGCCGACACGTGTGGTACTTGGTTCACAAGTACACCTCACACAAAAATTGTAGAATGCAAACATTTCTTACTGTATCCAACAAAACTTTAAAAAGTATTTTATTTATTTTAATCTTATATGAAAACCAAATAAATAATTTCGAAAATGCTACAATCTAAAATTTTAATTTTGTAATTTTTGAAGCTTTCGTTGTAGTACAGTCTTGCTGTTCGGCTATACATGATAGAGAGAAGTGTTGCGGAATTCAGTTCGTACAATACCGAAAATTCATTGGATAAAATTAGAGATTATTTAATTGTTGAATTTACCAATTTTTTGTTGTTGTAATTAAACAGGATCACATGTTAGGGTATTGTTAGTGTGTCTAGGTATGCTTTAATTTGCATTACATTGTAATGGTACTTTTTTTTACAAACAGATTTTTATTATCTTTTTATGTTATTACTTTTTAATAGTTTCTTGTTCTTAAATATGTAAAATTGTAGTATGAAAGTTGACTCCACAAATTTTCTAAAGTCGGCGCCTCCGATAACAAATAATTGTAGCTCAGCAAGCGGTCACTAGTTGAATTCTTGCTGATTTTAACTAATACAAAAAAAATACAACTTCGTTGATTTGGAGCAGATTTCACTATAGACTGTAGATTCCCTGGACTGTAATTGGAATTAATTTCCTGTTGTGCAGCGTAGTCAATAAATCAAATAATGAAGCGCTGATTGTGAAAAATGATTAATTTATTAAATTTTTTATGAAGATCATGTTTACATTACAACTGACCTACATAACTATACAAATTGTGTAGGTATAATTATCCAACAATCATTAATTATCCTTAATTATTTAGTAAACTACTTATACTAATTACTTAATTAATTTCTATGTTAACTAATGTATACATACACCAACAACACATATAATTACTATACATTATTATATTCAAATTTTATATTTTAATACAATATTTATAACAATTAAAAATTACTATTATTAAGCACAATATTACAATACCATACCAATGTCTTAAAGAAATATTTTATTTCTCAGATGATGTTTGCATTGCTAAGTAGGTATACTGTTCAATAAAAACTAAATAACTAATATATTTTATAACAATTATAATTTAAAATTAATTCTAAATAAATGAAAAGCAAAAGTTATTATTAACTAATATGGTAAAATTAAAATTAAATCAATGCTAACATATTACATTATTCTAAATAAATTAAATATTACTGCATACAATAACTCCAACACTTTTACAAAAATAAATAGTTCCACATTTGTTGAACAATTGTAATTTAAAATATTTTGAATACATTTCAAATAATAATAAAAATAAAAAGTAATAAAATTATGTTACCAATGATTACATATGACCCATTATTGAACTTAACGTCAGTTTCTCGGTCATAGACTTAAGGTAGTTCTAGTGTAACGATCGCGACATCGGTCGTCGAGTGACGAAACTGACACTCAAAAAAACATAAAAATTGAATAAAATAAGTGTTTTATACCTATTATGATTTGAATATCATGAATTGTTACCAGGTTGTTGGTCTAGTGAATTTTCAAATACCGTACTACCGTATGGTGTTGTCATTATATATTGGGATCCTTAATTTTTTCTTAAAAACAAGACTTTGCATGGCAATATATCCATTACTCAACAATAAAAAACTTTCTTATATTGATACAATATACGTGGATAGTTCTAGAACATCATATTAGTTTTTCAAATGAAACTGCAAATTTTTAGAGGTACATCAATCAAATATATGCGATTCTGAATGACAATCGCCATAAACCCCATGTATAAGAACTCAACTTTACATGCAAATATATTTGTTCACAGACGGTGAATGTGTTTTATATTTTAGCAGGATGCGTATGACTATCCCATGTTTACGTGCGCCGAGTTTCATTCAGGTCTGCAAAAATGTTTTTCACGCTAGAACTACCTTAAATATAAAATTTCATTTCAAAACTTCAACATGTATTTGAGATATTATGCATATATAAAGACAATAACCTCTCCTCTAAAAAATAATTGATATTCAAAAATATTATATTAATTTTGTAATAGACACCGAAGTGGACCACATACCTATTATACCTACATCCAAAATCATCCAGTGTTTTGTCACAATCGTTGTATACCTATGTATACTTTCAAAAACTATTCAAACCCCTCTTCGAATAAAAATCCTGAGAGATCGATAAAGCGACATATTTTTAAACTATATTTTTTAGATTTTGTTATATCTAAACCTTGATAATGAATAGAAAACGCGAAATTGATGAAAATTGCAATCATAATACTTTCTTTATTATGTAGGTCGGGGAAGTAAAAAATAGTTTACAAATTACCTGCATGCATTTATTATTTATATAATAATATTAATATTATTCGATATTAAATGTATGTACTGATACTTTACTTCTAATTTAATATTGTTTATATTTTTTAAATTGAAAGTTAGATGAAAATTGCAATCATGGGTGTCCACAGACCTTTTTTCAGGGTGAATCGAATTTTTTTAATAAGATGAATAATCAGAATTCAGCGCTATCTATCAGTAAATCCGTCTGTCACTACACACTCCAGCAAAGTAATAAATATTGGATTTTAATACAAGAAAAATATTGTATTAATGAAAAAGTACATTGAATTGAAACAACCTTATTTCATTAAAAAAAAAGATAAAAATTAAATTCCAGATAGCACTTTAATTTTATTAACGTTCTGATAAGAAAAATATTTTATTTTAATCTAAAACTATGATTTAATTCCCAAACGAATGCAGAGCTGGGATCTTTTCTTACTTTTCTTTAATAAATATTAAATTAACATACCTATAGAGAGAAGTTTACAGAACTCATATTTAAAAATTTTAAAGATTTTTTGTTTAAATTCTGTTAGTTTAATTAAATTAATAAGCATGTACCTTCGATAGAAAAAAATTAATTAACAAACAAACGAAACGTAACTATAAACAAGTAACTTAGTAACAAATAACAAATAAACAAGCATTTAAGTATCAAGTAAGGAAATAAACAAGCAATTAAAATTACTTGATCAACAGTATCCAAGTTTTATTCCATTCACTACCATCACATTTAGTTACATTTTGTTTACTTGTTATTTAATTTTTTTCCCGGCGAAGGTATGTGTTTAATGTACCAATGCATCAAATTTTAAATAAAATTACAGAACTTAAATAAAAAATTGTTTAGGATTGAAATAAATGTTATTTTATTGTTCTTCTTATTATGTAGACTGAAAACAACATGAAAATAATATATTTAAGTTTAATAACACCCAATTATGAATATATGGTTAGCATGCTCAACTTATAGGCGAGAGTAAGTGAATTCAAATCCGCCCTTGCCCTGAAATAAATCCTCCTTGACTATATTCACGTATAAAACGTAATGTTTGTTTTAATCTGTGTTTTAAAATCCAAAAATACTGAATAATATTTTAAATTTAAATCATTCAACTCAATAATATTATAACGGACCGTGTACACAACAACATCACACATCTTTGAACACAATTCACCATAAAATAAAACACTAACACCGTCAAATTACACAAAATGCCCAACGAATATCAATTTCACATTTTTCACATCAACTCGTCTCTCACGTAAAACGGAGGCATTTTATATTTACTTGTTTTGTATCCATAATTCGGATACACCACTCTTCTTGACGGATCTGGATCGAAAATAATCCCGCGAATAAGAGATACCAACGCTGTCATGAAGGCCATATTGGTCAGCGATGAAACCATCATGACACCCATCTTCAAAGGCGGAAGTACGTAGGGCATTATTCCGGTCATCACCAAAGCCGGAACTAGAAGGAATTGGAACAATTTTGATGACGGAACCTTCATTTGTCGCATTAAATTACAGTTTCTCTTTTGCAAATTTATCAGCACACTATCAGTGTTCATCTGGAATTTGAAATAAGCCGCGTCTAATTTTTCTGCCAAAGAATTTGACCGATTGTAGATTGTTTCTTCCGTTACGTTACCATTTGTTTTATTTATTAGTTGTTCAACTGCTGTGTAGAATAAGTTAAGGCTTCTTTCAATTCGTTGTTTTGCGTTTCTATTGTTAAACCTTCCCATTAAGTTATTAACATATTTAAATATCGAAACCAAATTATCTAAAACGCCTTCTGATTCGTCGTTTGGTCCACCAGATGAGACAAAAAAATTTGTTATTGACTTAAAAAAACTGTTTACACTTTGTGCAAAACCTGGACGGCGATTTGGACCCTTTTTATTTGAAGATAAATCACTAATTGATTCAGACATTGAATTCATATTGTCCATAACTGCGTCAGCTATATTTACACGATTTAAATTGTTAATAGCCATTTTGTAATATGATTTCATTGCATTAAACATATTATTTCGCACAAAATATTGCTGATACATTTGATTAAACCATCTCACTGCATCATTTGGAAACTCTTTATTTGTTTCTTGATTACAAAACGTCTCCTTAAACTTGTTCACAAAAATATTATATATTTGTAACAATCTTTTAGTGAATAATTCCTTTTTTACATTATCACGATCTTTTTTGTTTATTTCACTGGCACTTGACAGCAAGATGGCCGCCATAACAACAAACAAAATTAACGGGAAGTAACTGGAATGCCTGCACATTCTGAACGCTGACTAGAGACTGTTGAACACACTCGTTGCTAAATAAGATGCGATCCTTTTTGTCTTGTTGCGTGAAACAGAACCGCGAGCTGCTTCGCTGAAGACGTGTGGAAGTGCTTAGATTCTGTGAAACAGGAATGACAAGAATATGTTAAGGCTGCTTCACAATAAGATGAGCCGTGAGCGAGATAATGGAATGGTATTGTGACGTCAAGTAATGAATATTAAAACTATTTGACAGGGAAATTAAACAATTGAAATAACCGGGTTATTGCTTGCAAGGTTCTAAGATGTGTGTGTGGATTAGTTTCAAATTTTAAGTGTGCTGTGCATGAAGAACATATTAAAGTTTGTCTCCTTCAAATTTATGTCTAGGGTAGTAGATATTAGAAAAAAAATTCCTACAAATAACTGTTTATTGCCATTTAATTTAAAATTACTTTTATAGAAAATATTTCCCGCAGAATTTATTTTTATTTAAATAACATTGTCTTCTATAGTGGTAATCAAGGATACAGAAAAACTATTTTCCTATATTAATCTACTACAAGGCATTTTTCTTTTTAGGTAAAAGATACCTGTGCAATTTTATGATATTTCAAGTTTTATAATAAACATATTGCAGGTGTCTACTTTTTTCTGCGAACATAGAAAATTCAATATTAAAATTTTCATTAGGTGATATCTCTTTATCTATTAATTTTAGAGAAGAACTGTAATGAAAAAAAAAATATGTTAGGAATGAAAAACTGGATTCAATGAATACTAAGTTTGTTGTTCAATAATTGTTTCTTATTTACGAGATAGAAGCAATAGTTATAAACACCATTTTTCCTACAACTGTGCGATTTAGAAAATCACTAAAATATTATCAAGATTTATAAAATTTTAATATTACACGAGAATGATGTTTTACGGCGTTCCTATGGTTTGTTTGTTGATTGCTTGCACATTGTTCTACGTTCTTTAAAAATATTTTACAAATTTCAAGATAATTTCTTCAAAATCGTCTAGATTGGAATACTACACTGAGTGATTCTTCTTTTATTATTTATTATTTATGTTACTCTGTGCAACAGGAATTGAATCCCAATTACGGACTCACCGAGCCGTAGAGTGGTTGTAATTATAATTTCTAGCTTGCATATACATGTTGGAACTATTCGTGACAATGACAATCAACCTGCTGCTGGTACTTCTAAAACCTCCGAAATTGTTGTCAATAATATTACTGTTAATAATATGAACAAGTACGGAAGAAATCAGTGTTTCTTTAGACAGTATAAAAGTTTCCACTTCAAATTATGGCAATATAAGCAACTGAAACAACGTGTTATTAATATACACAAACAATAAATATTATGTATTTCACTTACTCTTTAAATAAAACCATTTATCGATATATTTTTAAATTGTTCGGTTCTTTTAATTAATTGTGTACAGATTAGATATATTGCAATTTAAGGTTATGTTTATAAACGTCAAAATATACTGCTGCATATTTAATTTTAAATCACTCTCAATTATACTTTCTTTTGATAGTTGCGTAAAACACAAATTACTTTCCGCACTAGTGTTTCTTCGCTTACAGAAATGCACTTGGTCTGCATTTGTCTCCTTTCCACCCGTAACCAAGGCAATAATAACAAAGAAATCGCACAGTTGTAGGAAAAAGAAAATACATGATTTAAGGGTGCCATGAAAAATTAAAAATTATTTATTTGTTGTTGTTTCTGATATATCTGATATATTTGACATTTTTATAATTTTTTTTTATCACTAGAATTTGTCAGCATAAAAAGGAAAACATTTACAGTCAAATTCTCAAAGAAGTTTTAGCGTATCCTGAATTTTGAATCAGTTAATCTAATGCTACTCCGACTTAAAATAGTTAATTTCATTCGCATTCCGAAAATTAAATGGTAAAACGAATATATTAAAGTTTATTTAAACTTTTTTAGACATATGGTTTAGCTTAATTTGACAAATCCAAAATTCAGGAGCTACTAGCTAGATTCCAGCTTAAACTCTTTTGAGAATTGGGCTGTTAAACAAAATCAGTTTTTGAAATGTTAAATCAAGAGATATGTTAAATCCGTTAGAAATAAACAATAATTATTGTTTTATTTCTTATGATACTCTAATAAATCGTGTATTTTCTTTTGCTTATAACTCGTACATTAAAAACCATTGAACAACTAAGATGCAGTTTTTTATTTTCAACATTTTTTCTCATTACACTTTAGCTCTAAAATTAATAGATAAAGAGATATCAACTAATGAAAATTTTCACATTGAATTTCCTACGTTCGGAAAAAAAGTAGACACGCAGAAAAACATATCATCACGGTTTTTACCACATTTCTATTTATGTGGAGTAAAGTTTGTCGGCTGTTGAAATCGAATTCTGGTTCTCAAATTCAAAGGCAGGCGCTATTTACCCCATCAATAATATTTATATAATAAATATATCTAAACTAATTTTCATTTATTTCTTATTATTATTTTAGATACGTATGTAAATCTGCCTTTACACTGATTTATGAAGGTGTGAAGCATCAACCCCACCTCAATTTCAACCATAAAGTATAATACAACATCTGTCATATATTTTGCTTTTGAGATTTTGTTTCATTATACTACATTTATGTGGAAAGAGGAATACTTGGCGCATGACTGATCATTCAAGCGTGCTGATTTCAATGCTCATGATATTTTAATAAGATGTTGATGGGATGATGGTTGATTTAATTGGCAATATTTAAAACCTGGACACGTTAACGATCTTTAACCAGAGGCGTACCTAGGTTTTCTCAGGGAGGGCTTGGGGCCTCTATTTCATATTTTTAGTTCTTATATTCACAAGAAGATGAGATTAAGTGATCGGTACGGTGTCTGCATCATACGTAATAATTTATTTTGTGGGAAGAGTCCTTAGATCCGGGTTTTGGATTAGGTACAAGGATGTAGTTATGTGCGAAATAAGTCAAAATTCGGAGCATTATTAAATAGGGCCGAATTAAGAGAGGACAGATAGAATACTTGACCTCGAGTGCAACATCAATAAAGGACAAAATTTTCAATATTTGTAGGAAAAATAAAAAATAAAGATGATAAAACAAACAGAGCGCATGTACCTATTTAAATCTTATTCAATGACATTGTCAATGTGAATTTCTATTATTTATGAACAAATTTAAACTACATTGCTTAATAAAATATCTATATTTGCATACATACAGGCTGTAACATAAGTAGAGAATATTGATATTATTTCCTGAAATAATCATTTAAGGGACTAGTATCTATTAGAGAGATAAAAAAATGCAAATTTTCAAGAATTTTTTTTGCAGCTTTTTTATCAAAATTTTTTTTCCATTTTTTTCGCTATTTAACCAATTTATAGGTGGCGCCAAAGTTGAGACCTTTAAAAATTCATGTCCCATGGCGGACAGTTAATCTCAGGATTGGCAAGTCAGAAATAAAAAAATCAAAACACATTTTAAAGAGGAAGGTGTCTCACACAATAATTCACTTCCGTTAATGAAAAATCGGTAAAAAACAAAAAATGGCAGACTTTTAAAAGAAAATGTGTGAAAAATCGACTTTTTTCATCCTTTTTTCTTGCGCAAAAATTTTATTTTTTATTTTTTCACCAAATTGTGGTGAATTATAGTGTAGAATAATTTAACAAATAAAACGCGCCAAGATTTATTAAAATCGGTTTAGTAGATCCGGAGATTTACTGTCCGCCGTTTGAAAAACTGTCATTTTGAGAAAATCGCGTTTAAACTTTTTTTCGTATAAAGCTACATTCACAAATCGAAATTAGTTTTTATTTTATGTTTTCCATTTATGTTTTAATAACATTGTAGTCATGTTACCTTATGCAGCCATTCACAAATCAGTATTTAGTTTTGGTTTGAACACAAAAGTTTGCAAACTCCAAACTTATGTTTTAGTTTTACGTTTTATACTTAAGAATAGACCAATAGGACGAAGCGTAGAATGATGTAGTGATATATATTTGTCTCTTTCTATCATCCTTCACATTGACAATAACCTAAATTTGTTTTTATTCAAGTGTCAAAATGAATGAAAATAAAAAGATTTTAAGTGTAGTTTTGCTAATCAAATGATCTAAAATAGTTGAATAACAAATTAATACCTACCTTCTTATTACAATAATATTTACCTTGCTCTTCCAAAAATACGAAAGTAAACAAACTTATGACAGCACGTGTAACTTAGCATATCTGACAGTTGCATTTACTGTATTACCGATCTTCTGAGTATAACCGATTTTTAAAAATTTATAATAGATATCACTACTAACTAAAACCGACAAAAGCAAAACTATTTGTGAATGCCACCTAAAAACACACTAAAACATAAAACAAAAACTAATTTCGATTTGTGAATGTAGCTTTATTACACCAATATATTTTAGGAGGTGACTTCAGAAGATGTAAGGAATAAAAAATGTAAAAGAAAAATATCGATTTATTGAAAATTCTAATAGGTACTGGTAGTCCCTTAACCTAAATAATTTTTAAAAAAGTTTCTAGATCAGATATTTTTGATCGGTAGACATTTTTTCACAGTGAAGGAGACGGCATTTTTATTAAATGACATACAATAACATTTTTGATCCCATTCCAAATAGAAATTTTTTTCTCTATACAAACATAAAAAACTAATACTTATCTGGAAAAAATTGTGTTAAATAAATGCAATTTTACTGATGTTTACCGGCAATAGATTATAGTTGCCATAGATATACTAGTGATAAATAAACAAAAATCATGAAAAAATAGGCACTTTCTTGCTGGTTTCAGGAAAAGTTTATTTACTACGTACCGTATTATATCTTACTGAATAATCCATCTAAATTTCGCTCTTCACATATTTCTCAAATATTTTAACAACATTTTTGTGTTGCAAAGTTTGGACGTAACAATTTGCAAAAACACAAAACAAAATTCAAAAAATATATACCTTCTATGGTATTACCTTTAATAATTACATGAAATTTCAATATTTAATTATTATAGGTTCAAATTATTTTGATTCTTTAATACCAATGCTTCCTTGATAGAAAGTAAGACAATAAATAATTTCAAATAACATTTATAGACATTACAATTCTGCATTTCGACACATTTGATTTATTTTCTTATTGCTAAAATTAAGTTTGAAAGTTGTTAAAAATTGTTGCTATTTACGAATTAAAACAAATATAAAAAATATTGTAACCTCAATTTAAACAGTCACTAAATAAAGAAAATATAATATGGAGCCTAGATTAGATGAGAATTTAATCATTTTCAACTTTCTTTTAAATCTTTTTCCTCTAAAGTAGTCAGCGAGACAAAGGTAGCAGAGAAACTTATTTTCCACGTTGATTGCCTATAGCATAGAATTCGTCGTACTGCTGTATATGGGCATGGTTTAATATCCGTCAAATATTTGATTGGATATTGTCTATTGTCAATTTAACATACATTTAAAATAGAAGTTTTCACAGTTGAAGATTAAAAACAAAAAACATATGAGCAATTAAATTTTGTATATAAACATTTACGAACAGGAGTGTAGCAGCCGCTATACTGTATCAGTAATACAGGGCCCACCCGCGTCTATGACCTTACAAAACTTTTTTCTTATCGAGAATTTAATATTGATTATTTCATTCATTATAAAGTCCACTAATCATGGGTGAATTCCGTAACTCGGTTGCTATCATTTGAAATTGTTATGATATCAACTGAAAATATCAATATCAAAATGAACTTGCAATTCTATAACAGTAATTATTATTTGTTGTTGTTACGGAACAAGAAAAATAAAGTGCACTTTACACGAATTTGAAAATGTCCAATCGCAATGCATTTTTTAATTCTCGTCATGAAGACATCGGTGATAGATATTTATACTAATATAAATAAATAATAAATATATATTTTACAATTTTGACTGTAATTTTTTTGTATATTTAATATTACTGTTGTTTAAAATTAGTATTTCAATGATAAATATTCTTGATTGATTTGCTTAGTGTATAATTTTTTTGGTTGAATATTATCTCGTTCAGTTAATAATAATAAGTTTATTTAATACCTTCCGGTGTTTAAATTTTGAATACATTTATTGACAGTAATAAAATAGCTACAGTATATTATTAATTTTTTCTTCTCTGTGTTACTTTCTTCATAGATTTGATGTCCGGCCTTCTCGTCTTGTAGAATTGGTTTTGCTGACTTCTCATTTATCTTTTCTATGCAGTTCCTACTTAGGAAGTCAATCGTTCATGATTCTTTTCTTATATTCAGTAAATTGTTGTATCTGGAATTGGAATCATATAATGAATTTTGTATTTGTACTATCTTTTTGTATTTATACTTCATTTTCTCTTCTTATTAGATCTTCTGTTACGTTAATTCCTTGACTTCTTTCTCTTTCTATGTTAGCGGTTGAATGCCAGTTTCTTTGGTAGAATTTAGTTCTTTTCCTTCCATATTGATTCATCTCTCGTTCTCTTTCTTCCTTTCTGCCATTGAGTTCTTCTTAATCTAATATGTAATGGTTCTTTTTCATATATAAGTTCTCGTTTTGTAACGTTTAGTTTCCTCGATTATTATATAAATTGGGGTTGCCTTGCTTTCAAAAAGAGGTTATAATTTTTAAATATCTAATAAGTACCAGATTTTAAAATGTGTATTATACAAACGAATATTACAACTTTAAATAAGTAAATTACATGATTAATTTGTTATTAAAAATATTTATACTTATTGTTTTCTTTCAATCATATTGCTGAACAGTCAGATATGAAACGTAAAAATTTAATATGATTGCTGTAACATTGGTAATTTTCAATTGTTATTTATCAGTTTGAAAATAACATAAGCAACTGTTATTCGCAATTTCTGTGGAGTTACAGAATGCCGATTTTGATTTGTTATTGTTACTTAACAAAAGCAACGGTTATTTGTAGTTGTTACGAAATATGGAATCTCACCCCAAATCGCCGCCTCATTTTCCATTGTTGTGCATTTTAAATAAATGATTAAAAGGCATCCAGCTTTTTAGTAGGTATTAAATTGATAGCTTATTTTGTGGAAAATTTCGAGTTTCTTGAAGGCATATATGCTGGAAGAGCAGTCGCATAAACAAGATACCAATTAAGTAATAATTTTGCTAATATAATGTTTGTTTTTTTTTTAAGTTTATTTGACAGGAATAACAAAATTGCAAACGATTTGGTGTTGTCGCATTGGTTATGAAACAACTAATTTTATTTACTGCGAATTCAAGAAATATTTTTGATATATCTCTCGTGCTAAAGAATTTAACGTATTAAATTTAACAGGTCTGTATGGTTTATTTGTAAAATTTTGTTTTTAAAAAAGAGATTTCGTATATAACAATTTCAAATTATTATGTACTCAAACACTTTCTGAGCAAAATTTAGTAAATAAACCAGACATGTCAAATTTAATCGATTAAAATCGGAATATAAACGTTGATTATAAATGATCCGTATCACTTCGCACATTTTTTAAATATAAAATTATGAGATGATGTCTTACAATAAATTTAATAATGTATAAATTAATGCAAATGCTACTTTTTATATGAGGAAGGGGTCTCCTTAGCAATCCTTGATACAGGGTCCACCCAGTACTTACTACACTACTATTTAAAAGTATGCTTGTTTTTATAAAACGAGTATTTTTTGATATACACATTATTTTAATTATAAATTATTTCATAAGTTACGCCCGATTAAAAAAAAATAGCGACGCTCCTGCGTCTAACTGTAATTTACGCAATTAGCAATTATTTGTTTAATGTAAATGATGTTTACGATCAAGTTTATGATTTTTAAGAAAATTTTACAATTTCATGGAAATAAGGAAATGTATAAATCATTTCTAATTTTTATCTTTTGTATTCACAAATATTTATTTTATTCTTTTTACGCATATATATTACATGAATATTTTAGATCAGATTATCTTAAAAGGAAATAAATAAATATAACATCACGTATTTTATCCTTTACTGGGTGTGGCACTCTACCGTAGCAAATCTCGATGTTAATTAAATATCATTCGTATCATTCCACTGCAAATGTTACTGAATGTTATAGGAGAGACAAATTGAAGAGTTAATCTTTGTATTCTAAGAAAATGGCGACATTTTGAAAATTTAGTTTAAACCATATATTTAATAAATTCGTTTATAGTATTTTATGTTTTTTTTTATCATAGCTAACTTATTAACTTAGATATTTGGATAAAGAGTGTAATGAATTTTATTTGTTTTTTACGCTGATTTATAATTAAAAATGCACATACATGGTTAACTTCAAAATATCACATAAAACCTAAATTATGGAATACATAAAATATGCACAAAAACATTAAATGTTCTCAAAATTATAAAATATGCACGAAACCATAAATTATGCATTATGCATTTTATGCTGTAACAGATTAAAAATCTAAGATATATTTTGTTAGATTTGCGCATAAATCAAGTTGTAATTGAAATATGTACGTATTAGCAAACAAAATAAGTATGCATTTGTATAAAAGTGTCAGTTCTTAATAATAAGAAATAATTTTAATTTTAACTTAATTATCGGTAATATTTATTTGTTTACTTCTTGAAAAACCCAAAAAAAGTAGAACTGGCAGTTCAACATTGCGCTGTGCCAAGTGTGTTTTATGCGAAGTAGCGCTATTTAGGTTGAACGAAGAACATGTTTACGGTGTTCGATGTTTGAACATCGATATTCTACTTTTCTAAATATCGATATTACAAAAAAATATCGATGTTTCTTTTTAAATAATAAATAATATATTACTTCCAGTAAGTGGCTAATTTTGGTGTAGAAATGTGAGTATTTTTTTTACTGAAATACAATTTTCGTTAAACTGTGTGTACTCACCACTGAATTACGAAATTCCCCTTTATTCTGTAACTTGATCATTATTTGTTACTGATCGATAAGTTAATGACAACCCTTATATTTCATGATTACTCTATAGATTACCACCATTTCGGCAATACGTAACTAGAATTATTTATTCTGTTATTTCTTTTTACTTTTATGCATTTTACTCTGATACAAAACTAATAATATAAAAAATATTATTTTTAACCACACTTTTTACGGAGCTGTCAGTCAGTTATTATATTCTTTTTAAAAAATATTATCTAGGTATATTAGTATACAAAATGCATAGAATAATTTTAAAACACCAGATTAAATTATTCTGGTCGCAGAAATAATCTGTAAAATAACAATGAAAAATAAAAATTGTCATTAACTTATCGATCATTAACAGATAATGATACAGTTAGAGAATATGTAGGATTATTAAAAAATTATCAGTTCCCAGAATATTTATTTTATGTATAGACTGGATTCACCTTAAAGTATATTGTATCAAATTACAGTTCTGTTTATTAATAATTATAAACAAACTTGTCTTTTTACACTAATAACCTAATAAATAATATAAACAAGTGCAACTTAACAAATTGACAAATTAAAATAAACAAATATCTGTTTTTTATTTAATATTTTGTTTTCAGCGCTTCTCACAACAGTAGCAAAAACATGAGGTAATAATACGAATTTTAAAAGTAGCACTACACTCGAATACAAATAATGACCTAAGTATTACTGTATTGTGCAAGGATTTTATGTTTGTATTATAATACGGGGCAGTGGAGAACAACGTTCTCACACGGTAATGCTCCTTTCCAAAAATTATTTTTTCAAGCATAGGTATCGAACTTATATTGTATCGGCTTATATACATTAAATTGTGCATTACATCGAGAGAACTATGGCAATTTTAAGTTTTATTAATTAAATGCTACTTTCTTAAAGTAAACAAAAAAATATGTATATATTCTGAAACCGTTTAATTTAATCAAAAATTAATAATAAATAATTCGAAATATTAAAATTTTTTGACATGTATTATATTGCCAGCAGACAACGTATCCAAGATTACAACAAAAATAACAGTCAGGTAAAATACAAAACAGTCAGGTAAAGTCTTTAGCAGACTGTTTTTTTACTTTATCAGACTGTTATTTTTGTTGTAACCTTGAATACGTACTTTATTTGACTGTTTTGATAAAAATCTACTTGCCATACTAAAATTGGTTAGGAAAGTAGGCATTTTTTTGCCAGTTTCAGAAAAAAATATTAAAAAATACATGTATATACATGTCTATTCTAGAACAAAAATTGCTAAGTATAGCATCTTTTGATAGTAACCTTCCTAGCAACTATTGTTGTTTGGGGTCCTATCTTGCTATGTTTAAACCAATGACTGAAATTTATATATACACACTCTTCTGCTAATGAAGATCTTAGTAGGTGAAATAATTACTACTTCAATCAATATTATTATTTTAGTTTCAACAGTAAAAGTAAATAAAAAAACTAATAATAAATTTAATCATAAGAAAAAATTATATAGATTCGTTTTAATTTTAGCGAGACTCTCGTGGGATTCTCACGCGAGAATGAGCCGAGATAGGGTGAAATTCATGCGATAGCGAGAGTGAGATCTATATTTTATTTCTTACCTCGTCTCGCGTGCATAACAACTTGCGCTCACGTTCAAACACGACATGAACTTATTTGATTCACAATCACGCGAGTCACATCATGAATAAATATATAATCAAACCTATATTTTTGCGCGTAAAGTGGTGTTACCAGCCGTTAGATAACGGCCCCCAAAGATGTTTGTGGAGGGGAGCCACAAGGGTAATTTTGTGATTAATGTCATGAAAATATTTGTCGGCTGTGGGAATCGAACCAGAGTTCTCAGGATCCACAGGTCGTCTTTAATCATTACAAAAGGGTAATTTTAATATGAACTTTTAAATTTATTTTTATAAGAATAGGATATATGTAATTCTCTCTATTCAAAATGCAATAAAATGTACAAGATGATAACGATTTTGTACTTCCATGTCACTAATATCCCGAATATTCTACAACGTAATTATTGGTCGATTTTATTAATTCAACCAATTTACAATAAAATTATAGATGGCAACGATTAATCGAACCATTGAAATAATCGATTATTCCGTTTCTAATAATCGATTAATCATTTGATATTTTTTGTTTCGATTAATTAATAATTAATCGATTAATTTATGATTCCATTTCATCCCTAAATTTTTTATAAGGATATTATAGGATATATTATTATAATAATTACCCTTTCAATTATAACTTTAATTCATGTTAATATTAATATTTAATCCTAATGGATTATTAGATCCAGTTTAATGTAAAAATAATAAATGAATTATTATTGCGGCTAATAATACAATAAATGGAAGTAAAAAATGAATTGAATAAAACCCAGTTAAAGTTGCATTATCAACAGCAAATCATCCTCAAATTCATATACATACGAGTATATACTAATAATCTTTATGAATCAATTAATCGATTATTTCCAACCAATTTAATCGAGTATTGATTATAACGTTTCGATTAATCAAATGATCAAACAATCAATTAATTATTATTTTTTGCAATCTCTAAATAAAATATTTTTAAAAACTATGTTTGTATTTTATTATAAGACGGGGCAGTGGAGGACATAGTCCTCACACATTTGTGCCCCTTTTCAAAAATTTTTAATCCTATATTGGCAAACACCTATAATGTACCTTAACGGTATCGATTTGTATATTAAATGAATGTGCATTATGCCAGGAGAGCTATGGCAATTTTAAGTTTTTTTAATTTAATGTATTTAGCTCAATAAGAAAATCTCTTCAAGTTTACATATCAGCTACATATTTCACAAGTATTTGTAGAAAAATTATTTTATGTTTGTATTTCTTGTGGTTATTAACTAGAGTTTTAATACATATTAAATGTATTTTCATTATAATTAACCACTAGTGACATCTCTCATACACGCAAGTGCAGGATACTTTGACAACTCAAATCAACTATAGAGGCGCTGCGTACGCCTAGCTTTGTTACGATACTTGAGGTGTATTCCATTTGCCATTTGAATCAGATCTAACTTACATTTACTGAACCAAATCACTTATTTATTTCGCTGGATTACTTCGACAACTTTATTTCCAGTAATGTGCTAGGATTTTATGTTTGTTTTATAATACGGGGCAGTGGAGAAAAACGTTCTCACACTGTAATTGCCCTTTCCAAAAAATTACTTTTATCAAGCATAGGTATCGACTTATGTTGTATCGGCTTATATACTATTAAATTGTGCATTACATCGAGAGAACTATGGCAATTTTAAGTTCTATTTTTGAAGCTAACTATTCAACTTTATAATTTACAAATATTTGTACAAAACTTATTTCATGATAGTATTGCTTGTGATAATTAATTATCTTTTTAATACACAAGTAATGTAACTTGTTTATAAATGATTACTAAGGCCATCTCTTGTACGAGACAGGGTAAGAAGGACGTCAAATATGGAAACTTTATAATTCACCGTTTCCTATTTGTGGCGAAAAAATATTCAAAATTTACAAATTAATATATGAATTTTCTTTTAAGTTAATATTAACGTATTTAATTGCATATGTAGGTAATTAAAAAGTTCAAATAAAGGTGCAAAGAAAAAATCCCCTATATTTTTTAAAATAGTGTAATGTTGAATAAAATACTACAATAATATTTTTAACCTTTTGATGTATGGAATTCCAATCACATGCATTTTCGAGGTATGGACTGCAGCATAGACACCAGGCATTGATCACCAGCCCTGAAATAGAATACGTCGAAAAAAGGTATTTTAAAAAAGTAATGTCTCCCGTAACATTTGTCCAATTTCGTTGGACTTTGACCACAAACAACCAAATAACAATAACAAATAACTGAACTCAGAACATGCTCCATCCACGATATCCATAAATAGTTTTATAATAAATAAAAAAGGTGACAGATTTTTCAAATTGTGTAAGGGTATTTTTTTTTTAATAAATTGAAAAATCTTTCCTTTCTTTTCGTATGGGTCTCCCGGCGACCGTAGGTCCATTTGCGATACACATTCTGCACCTTCCCCTTGATTTGCTAATAGGTACAGATGTGTTCGCAAATAAATGTACTTACACAATACAATATACTATACATAAATATTGACATTTATGCAAGTTTTTAAATGTAATTAGTTTAAGGTGAATCATGTCATCATGCACCTAATTGGGTCTACTGATTTTTTATTTATTTACAATGGATATGATATTCTTAAGATTAAGTTATATTATATTATATAGGGTAATGGTTCAGTGGTATCAAGTCGGACTGTGGATCATAAGAACCCTGGTTCGATCCCAACAGCAGACAAAACATTTTTACTAAATTAAAATTGGGGGGCGTGATTTGATGGCTGGTAACCGCACTTCTGGCGCATAAATATATCACTTACCGAGATCTGCTTCGGCAGAGTAAAAGTCGTGATGATATATTTTTATTTGATTTTAAGTTATATTATAACTATGAATAAGTAATAACTAATTATTATTTTACTTAATCACTTTACAATACATTGTTTGTGATAGGTCAGAATTAAAGTAGTAAACAATTGTATATTACATAATAAGTCAGGAAAGTGATGTTTTACTTGACAAAGCGGTTGTTTGAAATATGAAGCCGCAGGTTGAATATTTTAGTTCGCTGAGTCAAGTAAAAACACTTTCCTGACGTATTATGTATACTGTTTTTTCTGAAACCGTTTAATTCAATCAATAATTAATCATAAATAATTCAAAATATATTTTCTTTTTGACATGAATTATATTGACAGCAGACCACATATCCAAGGTTATAACAAAAATAACAGTCAGGTAAAATACAAAACAGTCAGGTAAAGTCGTTAGCAGACTGTTTTGTACTTCATCAGACTGTTATTTTTGTTGTAACCTTGAATACGTACTTTATTTGACTGTTTTGATAAAAATCTACTTTCCATACTAAAATTGGTCAGAAAAGAAGGCATTTTTTGACCAATTTCAGAAAAAAATATTTAAAAATACATGTATAACAAAAATTGCTAAGTATAGCAATTGCTAACATGATCTTTTGATAGTAACCTTCCTATCAACCATTGTTGTTTGGGATCCTATCACTTGCTATATTTAAACCAATGACTGAAAATTATACATACACCCTCTTCTGCTAATGCAGATCTTAATAGGTGAAATAATTACTACTTCAATCAATATTATTATTTTAGTTTCAACAGTAAAAGTAAATAAAAACGTATTAATACATTTAATCATAAGAAAAAATTATATAGATTAATTTTAATTTTAGCGAGACTCTCATAAGATTCTCACGCGAGAATGAGCCGAGATAGGGTGAAATTCATGCGAGAGCGAGAGTGAGATCTATATTTTATTTCTTACCTCGTCTCGCGAGCATAACAACTTGCGCTCACGTCCAAACACGACAAGAACTTATTTGATTCACAATCATGCGAGTCACATCATGAATAAATATACTAATCAAACCTTTTACCCATTATTGGATGTGGCACTCTACCGTAATAGATCACGATAAGTGATATATTTTTACGCGTAAAGTGATGTTACCAGCCGTTAAATAACGGCCCCCAAAGATGTTTGTGGAGGGGAGCCACAAGGGTAATTTTAATGTGATGAAAATATTTGTCGGCTGTGGGAATCGAAGAGTTCTCAGGATCCACAGGTCGACTTTAATAATTTTATTATGGAGTAAATCACCTTTAATATAACTTTTTTATTTACTTTTAAAAGAATAGAATATTTATATTTCGCTCTATTCAGAATACAATAAAATGAACAAGATGATAACGATTTGGTACTTCCATGTCACTAATATCCAGAATATTCTACAACGTAAATATTTGTCCATTTTGTTAATAATGAACCTAGGAATGTTGTGATTACTATCGATTTGATACCGGTATCGATTCTTTCGTTTCGATACCGGTTATTTTGGTATTCGATATTTTGCTTTCGATGTTTTACCCATATCAGTACATCTTTTATTTCGATACTAAAGTATCGCAAACTACTTTTAATCTAATGTCATTTTGCAATAAATTCATGAAAAAATCATATTATGCTGGTATTTTTTAAAATTTTAATAAAAAATGGCTACGTGTTCGACGAACGGTAGAACTAGTAGAATGAGACAGTGAGAGTTAAATAAAGATAGTAAATAAACATTATAACAAATATTAGGTATTATTTTAATATTATAATACTGTTGAAAAAACAGATTTTTTTTGTATAATAAAACATTATTTTGGTATTTTTTTACTTTTATCTAATATCTCAAACCAATAATTATTAGCCAAACTGTTGAAAGACTGGTAAAAATCATACAATTGAATAAGAAATGGAAATTTGTTTCCTATATAATTTTTGTAGTATAAATCCAACATTTCATATAAAAATCTAATATATTTCGAAAATTACAAGATTTTATATAAATAATTATTCGATACCATCGATACTTTCATTTGATACCGATTCTGATACCAGTATACTTTACTTTTGAATACTCTTTCGATACTGGTATCGATATTTTAGAGGAATCGGAATAAACCAATTTACAATAAAATATTTTTTATAACTATGTTTGTATTTTATAAGACGGGGCAGTGGAGGACATAGTCCTCACACATTTGTGCCCCTTTCCAAAAATTATAAATTCTATATTAGCAAACGCCAATCGGTATAGTGCGCTTGAACGGTATCGGAATGTATATTAATGGAATGTGCATTATGCCAGGAGAGCTATGGCAATTTCAAGTTTTTTTTATTTAATGTATTTAGCTCAATAAGAAAATCTCTTCAAGTTTACATATCAGCTACATATTCTACAAGTATTTGTAGAAAAAATATTTTTTGTTTGTATTTCTTGTGGTTATTAACTAGTATTTTAATACATATCAAATGTATTTTCATTATAAATAACCACTAGTGACATCTCTCATACATGCAAGTGCAGGATACTTTGACAACTCAAATCAACTATAGAGGCGCTGCTTACGCCTAGCTTTGTTACGATACTTGAGGTGTATTCCATTTGCCATTTGGATCAGATCTAACTTACATTAACTGAACCAAATCACTTATTTATTTCGCTGGATTACTTCGAAAACTTTATTTCCAGTACTAGAATTACAGACTCTAATTTACTTTTAAGTAATTCAACCCAATAAGTGCATTAGTTTCCTTAAATAGTTCATTTTGTCATGTTGTCTAATTTATTTGAACTGATTTAAGTGAAACAAGTGGCAAATAAAATACAGGTATACATTAGAATACATATGTTCATGTACAGTTCGTTTCGCCAATTTTGACGATGAAATTATTAAGTATTGTACAATTGTTTAAATTCCGGGATACATCTTCACCTTCGTTCGAAACTTATATATTCTAATTAAAGCATGCAATTCTCGTAATATTAGAAAATAAAAACAGATTTTTTTCTCATGATCATTTACCCTTTACTTGCATATTATTTTCACAAAGATAAATGATTTGTGATTACTAAAAACATACTAAATATATGGGTATGCATACAACTATCAAAAATTCAAACTTATAAAATGTACACATTGAATATTTACTCAACAGAATGATTCATATAAAAAAAATCAACTAAATAAACTTTTTGCTGTAAAAATATTGTATGTGAATATTTTTTAACGTCGACATTTTATGCTACTGAATATTTTTCCCCAAAATATATTTTGTAGCCGGTATATCTACAAAATTTCTTGTTTTTGCTTGAGTTTTCATTATATTTTTCAGTACTAATGTAGAAGAGTAGTTAGTGCTTATTTCTCCACCGGACTTGAAGTGCCAATGGACTCCAAACATCAGTATTCGGAAACAAAATATACTCTTATACCAATTCTAAATTTCCCACGTATTTCCAAACCAGAATTTGCCGATGAATATATTACAAAAGAAAACGATGCACAAAATTTATTAACTGCATGTTCTGAAAGTTCCGAATTGCAATTATTTTCTACAAATTGTGATATATGGATAAATGTCAGACAACACAATAAATTCGTATTGTTTTTCGTAAAGCTCTTTTGAGTTCTGTGGTATTAATTTTTCCTGTACACGCTCATATTCATCTAATATTTCTTAGGAATCGTTACTGTTATCTTCCATTTTTATTTGATAATATATTTTTGTTTGTACGTTAGTACATAAACAATATAGCATCACCAACAATCTGTGCACGTACACAGAAACCACAAAGTACCTAAAATTAACAACGCCAGCAAAACGATTGAATCCTTTAATTTCGAAAAATGGATTCAAAATATTTCGGGCCCTAGGCAAAATATTTATATACATTATAAGAGAATAAAATGATATATTTCTATTATTTATATGTAATATAATTACTTGAAAGACGCTCGCTAACAAAAATGACAGATTGTTGGGCTGCCAATATAAATGTTATAAAATTCACTACAACTAATATAAAATATAACATAAAAACATAAGAATAAATAGTCAAAACAAGCATAAACTACAAGTTTGAATCCGGGCCCTAACATTTTTGGTCCCTAGGCTATTGCCTCTTAAGCCTAGGCCAAAGTGTGACCACAGGCATAATCAAGTTTATAGCACTCGGGATATTTAAAGCAATCCGCTACACGTCCAGCCTTAAACATGCCCTCAGTGCTATAATATTTTGATTATAACCTTAATACATAAATGACTGATATTATCTTTGTCTTTATTTACAATTTGCAAATATTCCTGAAGTAGAACAAATAAATAAATATATATTCAGTTTCAGGTCATCAAAACCACATACTACGTTAAATAAATAACAACTTTCCATTTATTTAGCTTGTACAATGTTGGGTCATATTGGATAAAATATTTATTCTGATAGTATACGCAATATTTTTTCACGAAAACAACAAAACAATATAAACTATTTAATTTTAGGATTTCTGTTTTATTAGCAGTATGTAGCATTAATCTTCTCCCCTATTCTGTAACTGGATCATTATCTGTTAATGATCAATAAGTTAATGACAATTTTTATTTTTCGTCGTTATTTTACAAATGATCACAACTTCGGTAAACTGAGACTAGAATCATTTACCTTAGTATTTATGTCATGTTCATACAATTTTGTTACTAGTATACGTAGCTGTTATTATAAAAACATAATATAATGACAGCACACGGACAGTTCCGTAAAAAGTGTGATTAAAAATAATATATTTTTTATAATGGCAGTTTTGTACTGGAGCAAAATACATAAAAGTAAATTTAGAATAAATGATTTTGGTAACCTAAGTGGTGTTAATGTGCAGACTAACTATAAAAAACAGTTATTAACTTATCGATCGTTAACAGATAATGATCCATTATTTGCTAATAACGTAACAAATACGACGAAAACAATTTCCGTATATTTTTCTGGATTTTTTAATCATATATTTGAAAATAAATAACTTACCAAATTCAAAATATAGGCCAAAATAACGTTTTCATCGATATTTTGAAATTATTTTCTTTTTTTTATTGACAAAATAACAGATACTGATTACTGCATATATCAGCGAACTTTGCGGAAATTAATGTTTTTACTGCATAGATTTTAATATGATTCCTTATGAAGAATATTCGTTTACATTTGAAAAATGTGAAATATGTAGTATAAACAATTTTATTTAGTATACAACTACCGTTGTCAAATAAATAAACAATAATGGAAAGGGTTATTAGAGTAGTTTTTTTTTAAAAAAGTTCACTTTCAACTGTCAAAAAATTACCCTCGAAACATGAAAATTAACATGGTATGAAATATACCGTTGTACATCATACGTCCGTTAATGAGTTTTTTCAGACGACCACTTATGAAAGTAACCATAACAACATCATAAACTACTACGGAAAGTTGAACATAATATACACTGATATATTACCATAACGCACACTTCTAACATATCAGGTGAAGTTCCACTGATTGATAACAGATGGCATTACGATGAAAGAATATAATAAAATAAATGAAAAGAATTTTCATTAGTTTTGGCAGATTTTTAACACATTTTCACAGATAAATCTCATTTTTTTAAATTAAGAATTACTTATTTACTAATATTTTAGCATTATTTAATATTTTGACATTTTGGTTAGTACAATTGGTAAAACCATACCTAATCTCAAACGTCAAATGTCAACGCTTACCTTCAAAAACGCATCCGGTGTCAAAGTGTAACAATAACTTTTTTTTAGTAATTTTTTGTGGTCGTCTGAAAAATAGTGTACATAACTCGCTCGAAAGTATGATAACTGTGCTCGTGTACATAAATCACTCGGCGTTACGCGCCTCGTTTTTCAATTTGTACATTCGCATGTTATCTTACACTTTCGATGCTTGTTATGTTATATACTATTACCGGACTTGTAACATAAATAACTATATTATCTGACTTACTTTTTGCCACTATTTAATTCAACGTATTTTCTTTAGATTTAACACTGGATGGTAAGGAACAGGAAGGTAAGTGTGAAATTTTTTACTTTGACTCGCCAATATTCGTGGCGACAATCCTAGCCATTGCTCTAATTACAATACTGACGAGACCAGCTGTTATTGTCAGGTTTACCTACTTCTTATTCCAACCTGAAACTATTTTTGTCACTAATTCGAACACTTTTTCTTATCCTAAATTTTCAAGTACATTCCCTTTTATACGAGTATAACAATTCCACATAACCAAATTTACATAAGTAGTACCACAACCACCATAACTAATACTAATCAAGTGATCAAATTATCTTCTAACAGTTATCAAATTCCGCTGGCCTAATAAACCATAAATTAAACAAAATCATGTCAGGATCCGCGAAAGAAACTTCGTTGACCCGCTAACGATTCATCGGAGTAACAATCGACGATGCGGGTGGAATTTTAATGCAACCGTACACGAAATACGTGCGATATATGCTAATGAAGGGCGGCGTTCGTTGGTTTAAAACCTGAATTAATCGTTCTGATGGTCAGTTTGTGGTGCTTCTTCCTAGTGAACAATACAATGGCTTCTAGTAATCAAGTATTTGTGATTGCTTTTGCAATTTGCGTTTGTTGTGCAGTGGTGAAGTGCGAGGAAGATGGAGATATTAATCCTAAAGCTGTGGAAGAAGGTAAGATATAAATTTATTACATGCTGTCAAATATTTCTGAATTATTTTAAAGAAATACATATTTTTCAATGAAAATAATGTAGAAATAAAGATAGGTCTACAGGAAATTAATCTTAAAGCAGTTTGATCCAATAAAGATTGCTTTTCGTTCATATTCTAAGTGCAAAATTAAACAATACAACATATAATTTTTTTACGGCATGTGCAGAAAACTCAACTTTCTTCTCGCGAAATAGTAGGAATAATTCTCTCTAGAGAGGAAGAAAAAATAGCTGTCTTATACATGGATGTTATTTTACAAAAATAGTAAATAAAAAAATAGTAAATAAAAAACACTTGGTTGTTTCAAAGAAAAATTTATATTTAATACTTGATGCGCATTTCGGTTTTTACACCATCGTCAGAAGTGACGAAAAGTTCAACATCGATCTCTTTATATACATATACATGGGGTACCTGCAAGTACCTACAAACACTTTAGAGATGGAAACAGTTTACAACATTTGTGAACGGGTCATTAAGAAATATTGAGGGACTGCCATTAAAAGATTAAATAGAATTTAGTAGAGGCGAATGAATGAGATCTAATTGTTCGTTCATAAGATTTTTGTTGGCTTTTAAGGCTTTATTAATTTCAATCGCCTCCAAGCAATTCATCTTGAATCCTTTCTTGGCAACATGTAAGACCCTTAGAGATTCTATTGTTATACCGTGTTTATTTTCTATAAGGTGTTTCGCGACATTAGAATCGGTTTTTCCTAATCTCCAAGAGCTCACATGTTCCTTAAATCTAATATTAAAACTACGGCCTGTCTGTCCGATGTAAATAAAATCGCAGTCTTTACATTGAATTTCGTAAATACCGCTATTGTTTAATTTATTCTTATCAATAATTTTATTGTTAACTAGTAAATTTTTTAAAGTAAAATCATTATAAAATGCCGCCGAAATATTTACAGTTTTTAGTTGTTCGGAGATTTTATTACATACAGTTCCAAAATAGGGTATTTTCCTATAAATTTTACAATCTTCCACCGCTTGTCCTGCATAAATTTTACCTGTTATTTTACAAAAAAAAAAATACATATAAAAATGTTCCTTTTTATATAACATTAAAGAATTGCACTATTTACAATATAAATATAATAGTATATTATTAAACAAGTTTTATGAGATGATGTATTATCGCACGAGTGTTCCAAAGAACCGATTGAACTACAGTCTAGTGATATATGTGACGTATGATAACGCTGCCGAATAAATTTTGACGTTTTTCAAATATAAATTCAAAATAATATATTGAAATTCTTAAGGTACGAACAATTTTTACACTTTTCTTGTTATTACATATGTGTATAGATAGTAATGTAGTAATTTTCATGCAAATTATGTCTGAAAGCAAATATTTTCAAGATTTAAATTCTTATGTTATAGAGTAACAAATTGTAATTTCTAGTAGAATGTTTTAATAGGCCAAATGTAATATGATAAGGTAATAATGGACATAGGCTTAAGTTGTACTTTATTTAATGAAGATTCATTGACAACGTTTCAGCCAAGGTCATGGCCATCTTCAGGTCAAACGTAAATTTTGAACGTATAATAACATGTAGAATAAGTTCAAAGTTGCGAATTGAATATTTAGGACAAACATATATCAAAATGAAAAACGTTTATAGATTCTAAAAGTTGCAAAAATGGAATGAATCTAAATTTATATGTTTGCCCTAAAGAGTCTGATCGTCTTTAGGGCAAACATAGAAATTGCCCTTGGTGCATAAATAACTATTATTTAATTATTACAATACAAAACATTTGCTAAAAGGTAAAAACATATTCTGTTGGATTTTTAATAATTAATCAGGGGATTCCGAGTTCAAACCTCACTGAGACAAAATATATATTTGAACTCTACGACTCAGTGAGTCCGGATCCCGTAATATAATTGGGATTAAGTTCCAGTTATACAGAGTAGAATAAATAAAAATAAATATTACAATCAAGTAACTATAAATACAAGTACATACATACATACATATCTTCACGCTATATCCCAACAATTGGGTAGCACGAAACCTAAAATCACTCATAAAATATTCACTCATTACATTCATCAAATAATCAGCCCTCGTCAAACATGATTATTCAAACACACCACCCTCACCTCAACCACATTCATAGATCACTCCATATAAACTCATTCATTTATTACATTCGAAATCATTTATCACACAAAAAACCTTCAATCACATCATTCCTATTCACTTATCATTCAATTGAACATTCTAAATCGAATTATTTCTTTAAAAAATAATTTGGGTTATATTATTCTGTCATGTATGTTTGGTTTATTAGGTATACCTCTATAACTGTGCACTATATCTATAAAATAAGATTTAAAATATGTTGAATGACATATATATTATTATTGTAAAAAATATTCTAATTTTTCAAATCATTGGTTCCTTTGACAATACTACAAATTAACCTGTCAGAATTAATGGATATAATGCGTTGAGTAGAAAATTGCATCTTTTTAAAGTAGGTTAATTTCATAATGAAATATGAAGTAAATTAATTTTGTAATTAAATTAATAAAATACCAAATTATGATTGGACAACAGATGTTCGAAATAAATAATAACATCACAACACCTTTCGCTCATAATTTTGGGTGAATAGTTCAAAAATAATAGCAGATTGTATATTTTTATTGTACGGTTACCAACCGACAAATCACAAATTCAGAAGTCGAAATAATTTAGATTTTGACTTCTTGTATTTTTTTCATCTATAATATAAAGGATTTTTAATTTTCGTTTAAATATGCCAACATTATGTTTTCCGTATATATTTGTGTTTTTTTTTTTGATACACCATTTTCTGAAGATGTTATAGATTGTATCGTATAATTTATTAAATTTCGTTGGTAATAAGTTTAGAACAACCATTTTTTTATATTCTTTCAAGAGTTCTTCGTTGTATTCTTGGTAGAAATATAATGTAATTTGACATAAACAAACTAACAAACTTGTTAAAATAAATTGTTGATGTCCAGGAATTTTATATTATTATTTTTTATTAAAGTCTACTAGTAAATTTAAAATTAGTAAATGTCAATAAAAATATGAATGTTTTAAGCAACTTTTTTTTCCGTTTTTAATCTTACTTGAGTCGTGAAAAAATAATACAGAGTGATCAAAAGTAACTGTTTCAGTTGGCAATACAATTCTGGAGAACTTTTTATTCCAAAGTTTGCACGTCAGGTTAAGGCGGCAATACTATTTGCATGTCATTTTAAAAATAAAGGCAAATAGGTTATGTCAGGGATCTGACAGCTAATAGGATTTTTAGTGATAGAAATACTTTAGGCTATTGGTCTATGAGTAATGTTACTTAATATGAGAATGAGCATACGGGAAATAACAATTTTATTTATGGACATTAACTAATTATTTAATTATTCTTAATTTCAATTTTCAAATGTCACTGTCAACAACAGGAAATAAATTTATGTTTCAGTCTTACCAATTTCCAGTAAATTTTATTATTGCCAACTGAAACAGTTATTTTTGATCATCCTATATATACACCTCGTGAAAGAATGCTATTTTCCTCTAGGTGCTTTATAACTGCACTTCTCTGAATAAATGTAAAATAAATATATCACGCCTTTTATCCATTACTGGGTGTGACACTCTGCCGAGGCAGATCTCGGTAAGTGATATATTTATGCGCGTGAAGTGGGGTTACCAGCGGTCAAATCACGGCCCCTAAAGATGTTAGTGTAGGGGGGGAAGGCACAGGAATAATTTCAAAGTGGTGAAAATATTTGTCGGCTGTGGGAATAGAACCAGGGTTTTCAGGATCAACAGATATCACTGAGCTACCTACCCCAAATTAATGTATAATATATTATTAAATTATTTATTTAATTTGCTGAAGATGCGTTGCCTTGCTTCACGAAACGTCCGTTTTTTGTAATAAAATATATTTTATCTCGTCGATCATTATTCTCTACAAAAGATCAAAAGTGTGAAAATGTTAGAGGTTATAATGTGTGGGGGCGACAAACAAACTCGAACATCAGATGATTTGTGGTTTATTGAATAAAGCCAGATACAAAAGGCGCCTTTTGTATTCAGCACGACACTTATCACAATATTAATATATTTCATATAACAATCAAGCCGATCCAGGTGGATTCGATAAACACGCCGGTACAGGTAAGTATATCACTTTTTTTTCATAACAGAACAAAACAAAACGAACTCGACAACAAGCGTGAACTTGCCGCTCGACGAATACCAACCTAACGCTAGTAACATTTATGCTAGGAAGAAATAGTTAACTTCAACACTCCTCCTTAACTATTTCAGACCGAAGACTTTCGAAAGTCTTTCTGCTCAAAGGTTTGGTCAGTATATCCGCCAACTGTCTTTGACTAGCAACGTGCTCCAATCTCACGGTCTCCCCAATGTGTTGCTGAATGAACTTCCTCGGGATCTCTATGTGTTTTTTCCCTTTGGTAGTCTTCCCTTCGTGCGCGTTTTGAAACATGTGTATTGCGGATTGATTGTCCACGAGAAGAGGAATCGGCTCGTTAGCAGGAATCACTTCGAGCTCGCAGGCAATCCTCTTCACCCAACTGACTTCATTTATAGCGGACACTGCTGCCCGGTACTCTGCCTCCGCAGTAGAAGTAGCAACGAGTCGCTGCTTCTGAGTACTCCAGACTATCGGTCCTCCTCTGACGATTAGTATACCGCTCGTAGACTGTCCAGACTCGGAGTCCCCGGCGTAATCGGAGTCGGAGTAGGCCTTGAGCTCCGTGTCACCATCGAAAAGGATTCCAAAGTATGCTGTTCCCCGCAAATACTGCAGAATTCGTCTGGCCATCTTCCAGTGGCTCATCATTGGTTTACTGCAGTAGCGGCTCAGATAATTTACAGCATAACTGATATCTGGCCGGGAAATTGTAGTCAGATACAGTAGGCTCCCTACAATTTCGCGATATGGGATCGTGCCATCTGCTGGCTTGTCGTTGACTTTGTAGTCGTCGCTTGCAGTCATTCCTTTCTCAATGGGAGTAAAGGCAGGATTGCATGTCTCACTTCCGAACCGTTTCAATATTTTCTCACAGTATCTCGACTGTCCGACGAATATCCCGGCAGGCACAACTGCAATATCCATTCCTATGTAGGAGAACTTCCTAGGGACTTCGTGGCTGTAGGTGATCTGGAAGTGTCCATTGATCTGTCTCAAGGCTCGAAAGATCTCCCGCTCGTCTCGCCCTGCGATAAGTCCGTCGTCCACAAACAAGGTGAGTAATAGTGTCCTCTCAGCATTGTAGTAGACGCAAGGGTCGTCATCGGTAGTTTGCAGTCCCATCTTCTCCAGCAGTCCGGCAATCTTCTCGTTCCATTTGCGTGGAGCCTGCTTCAGGCCGTACAGGCTCTTTCTTAGCCTGCAGACGCGACCTGATCCATCGTCGAAACCTTCCGGTTGCTCCATATACAGCTCTTCCTCCAGGTCCCCATGCAGGAAGGCTGACGTGACATCAAATGGTATGAGCTTGTACTTCTGGGAGGCTGCAAGGCTGAGTAGCAGTCTGATAGAGGCGTGTCGGGCGACTGGGCTAAAAGTTTCGGCGTAGTCCAGCCCTTGCTTCTGCTCGAACCCGCGCGCCACAAGTCTCGCCTTGTGCCTTCCATCTACCTTCTTCTTCAATACCCACTTGCAGGTTAGAGGTTTGACGTTTGGTGGACACTTGATCAGATTCCAAGTGTCCATATTTTCCAACGCGGTTATCTCGTCGGTCATGGCCCGACGCCATTTCTCATCCTGAAGGGCGGCAGCAACGGAGATGTCCTCATTCTCGCTGACAACGGTGACGTTTGCAGTGTGACTTCGCAGAGGGTAGTCTGTCAGGTAGTCCGAGTACCTCGCAGGTGGTTGGATCTCTCTACGGTTTCGTAATCCTGATCTCCTGGGCTGTGACTCCTTCTCTTCTTCTGTCGTTCTGGGCAGCTGCTCTAGTCGATCTGTATCATCTGGATCACTGGAGTCCCCTGTTTCCTGACGTGGTGCAGCAGCTTCGTCTTTCAGCATCGCCTCGGCTATAGTGTGCTGTAGCCTTGCGACTTCCTCAATGAATTTCACATTGTCTGAACATATCGTGTCTCTCTCCTCAGGCAGGTATACCCTGAAACATGGAGAGTCCAAGTCGTAGCCGACAAATGTGCCTTTCCTAGACTTGGGTCCAAGCTTGGTTCGTTTGTGACTAGGGGTGAGCACAAAACAGTCGATGCCGAAAGTCTTCAGCTTGCTGATAGCCATTCGGCGGCCAAACCACAGCTCAGCCGGGCTTCTACCCTTTTGAGTGCTCGTACCGGTCTGATTTAGCGTAAAAATAACGTAGTTTACAGCCTCTGCCCACAGCTGCGGTTCCAGGTTGCGCATGTGAAGTGCAGAACGTGCAGCTTCCACGACGGTACGCATCTCTCGTTCGACACGACCGTTTTGTTCCGGGGTGTAAGCGTTGCTAAAGGTGTGTCTAATTCCCTGGTCCTCCAGCATCCTTTTTGTGAGCATGTTTTTTATTTCCGTCCCATTATCTGAGTGCAGACATTTCACCTGCCTTCCAAATTGGTTTTGTACCATTTTCAGATACAGCTGTAATTTCTGGGGTGCTTCATCCTTCTTCTTCAGATAATAAGCAGTCCTGTAGTGTGAGAAGTCGTCCTTGAATAGCAAAAAATATTTTGCTCCTCCTAACGATGTCTCTCCCATCTCACACAGATCAACGTGTATCAGGTCCAGCTGTCGACTTGATACCTTCGGGTTGGGGGGATGAGAGACACGGTGTTGCTTTCCGTACGTGCACCCTGTGCACACGTAGTTTTGCCAGTCGTCCACATACTTCACATCGTGTCGATCCAAAATGTCGCGTACATATCGCACATTCTGATGTGCTAACCGCTCGTGCCAGACTTTTATGGATTCAGTCAGCAAGCACGTTCCAGTCGATTTGCGTCGTAGCAACATCTTGAACAAATTTCCTTCTCTTTCCGCCATGGCTACTGTTTCACCGTCCTCAGCCGTCTTGAAGAAAGACTTGTTTTTGTCTGCAGTCTGGATGTAATTTCTGTCTAACGTCTGACTCACGGAAAACAGGTTGAATTTGAGTTTTGGGACGTGCAACACATCTATGAGGTCGACCAGGTACCACTCCTCACCGTTGTAGGCTTCCAGCTCGACGCTTCCCATGCCGATGGCTTCCAAGCGAGTAGAGTCGCCGATGGTGATCTCTAGTGGAGGTTGGAGTTGCTCGTAGTTGACAAACCACTGACGATGCGACGTCATGTGCTGGGTGGCAGCACAGTCCTGGTACCAGTGGTTTAGGGCGTCCTTCTGAGAGTTCAGCTTGTCCAGGTTGGCAGTCGAAAGTCCGACAGTGAATAAGGCTCTCCGACTGGACTGCCTGTAGTCCCTCCTGTCTCCTGATCCATTGTTGTTTCTGTTCTCTTGCTTCTTGGTGCAGTCCTTCGCAAAATGACCCTTGGCCCCGCACGAGTTGCAGTTGTAGTTTTCTCTACAGTACGCCAGATATTTGGCACACGACTTGTTTCTGCAGTTGCGCTTAAGGTGCCCTTTCAACCCACACTTGAAACAGTTCAGATTTGCGTTCCCAGATTTGTTTCCGGTGTGATTTCCTCCTGCTGCTCGAGTATGAGTCCCAGTCTTCGTTATGAGAGCGTTGCCACTTGGTGAACCGCTGTCGTGTCCAGCTTCTTCTAGCCGGTCCTCCTCTAGACGCAGACGCTCCAATAGATTGTCCATGGTTTTATCCGCGGCAGCGGCGTTGTCCCATGCAGTCCTGAAGTGCTTCAGCTTCTGTGGCAGCATCCCCAGAATTCGAGTCATCAACCATCCTGGACGTATAGCCTCTGCAGTACTTGACAGATCATCTGCGATCTGCATCAGCTCCATACAATTTGCTATAACTGATTTACTGTCGTTGTAGGCGTAACTGAAGAACCTGCGTTGTAGTCCTTCAGTGGCGGACTCTGACCTCTTCCCGTACAAATTTTCTAAACGCTGAATCATTGATTTTGCATCTAAACATGTCGCAATTTTTCTCGCAATATTGCTGTCCACATTTAACCCTATAAGCGTTTGAGCATCTAAATCTGATTTGATCCATGCCCTAACTGCGGCATTTTCTGCTTCTCCTTCTGGCTTGACTTTGTTACCGATTGCTACTTCGTATAGTTCGCGTACTTTCAAGGTTAAGTTTAACTTAAACCGCCATGACTCGTAATTCACTTTACCGTTCGCATCCTCCGACAGGGTTTCTAAATGGGATTTAACGGTATCCATACTGACGGGTACTGACTGAATGTTCGTTGACCTACTAGACACGTTATCACTTTACTTGACAGACTATGTTTTTCAATTAGTGACACGTTATTTGACTGACTGATTTATCGTTGGCTCACGAAGCACGCTTTCACTCGAATTTGCAGACTGTATTTTTCAAATACTGACGCGTGAATTTACTGACTAGTTTTTCGTTGACAAACAACACTCGCTTTCACTCGTTGCTCAACGTCGCTGACGGGCCGCTTCGATTCCTTGACTGACAATGGGAAATGTACGCTGCGGCTTTCGACGGGAGACTGGAGTGGCGTAGCAGACAGTGAAAATACTCGTGACTGGTTCCTGACTGTTGGCTTCGATTTTGTTGTCCGGTTTATCGCCACTGCATGTCTGGGCCCATAACCTGTTAGAGGTTATAATGTGTGGGGGCGACAAACAAACTCGAACATCAGATGATTTGTGGTTTATTGAATAAAGCCAGATACAAAAGGCGCCTTTTGTATTCAGCACGACACTTATCACAATATTAATATATTTCATATAACAATCAAGCCGATCCAGGTGGATTCGATAAACACGCCGGTACAGGTAAGTATATCACTTTTTTTTCATAACAGAACAAAACAAAACGAACTCGACAACAAGCGTGAACTTGCCGCTCGACGAATACCAACCTAACGCTAGTAACATTTATGCTAGGAAGAAATAGTTAACTTCAACAGAAAAGCTACCTTATATAATTAAATATTCATTTCAAATCTAAATACACTAACTATATTTTATTTAAAATATCATTATTATCTTTAGTTCCATTCACTAGCCAAAACTACGATACCGTTAGAACAGCATTGTCTGAAATCATCCTTTCAGACACGATCTGTTCTATATTTTGTTCTGTTTGGTTGTGAACGGGTTAATTGTTTGTGAAGCCATCAGGAAGTTAACGGGCTTCCTGTGCTCTGTAGCCTCTCTTGGCTAATCTAATTGATGTTCTGTTAACTGCAACAGAAACAGTATCGTTATTTGCTTAATAAATATAATGCGCTTCCAGTCGTGTTAGTATCTAGCATGTGTTGATAATTACTAATCAATTAAAAATTAAACTGTTAATCGGTGATGTAAGTGGAGATAATCATAAATTTGATATGTTTATTCATAAAAGTAAAGTAATATGACTTGTAATTTTTAAAACATCGCACGCAATATGTTTATAATGTAATTTGTATAATTAATTTGTCTTCTTTTTATGAATTAAGCCTGTTTTACACTGAGCAGTAAATTGCAATGCGATTTTTCTTCAATTTTATATTGAGCAACAATTTTAATACAGCTGCAAGTAGCATTACGACTGGATAAACCGACAGGAAATAAATCTCTAGACGGTTTGATTGACTGGATATTGGATAACAAATTTCAAAGAAACTTCTAAAAGATATGCAATAGTAGGAAACAATATCACATATAATTTGGTACCAATACTGTTTATAAGTGATTTAAAAGCTCTATGTTTTTACAATACAAAAAATGGTGCATAGAAATAAAATCTGTTCACATTTTGCTGTTATCAACTCTACCTAGATTATTCATTACCATCGGGCAAATTAGAAATATTTTGTAGAGATTCATACTTATAATAATAGCTATTTTTTCAAATTTAATTATCTATCTTGTTTATATGATAACTGTACTTGTCAATAATATTTCGCCATTTTTGGGCCAAAATATTGTTATCTTTCTTTAATAATTAGGCTCGGAAGAATCTAAAAACATTGTTGATACACCTAAAATTTTTGTATCTCACTATGCAATAGGCAAATGCAGTTAAGCGTTAAACCACCTGGCGGTAATTTTTAGAACTACTGTAAACTGGACTTATTTTGAACTGTATTATATATTAGATACAGATATTTTGAAATATTTTTGGTGTGTTGATAAAATATATAATGTAGAACGATTATTACTGCGTACCAGAATGTAAAAAAATATCCAGATGTATCTTTTCATGTATTGTCCAAGAAAGAAATACAAAAAGCAAAATTTGAGACAAAATTTAGGTTTGCCAAATTAATAGATAAGCATGTAGTATGGATTATGCGATTAAAAATAGGGAAAAAAAGTTAACCTGCGTACGATAATATGTTCCCTACATTTCACAAAAGTATTACATTATTATTTCAACTTTTTCAGTAGTAAAGAATGCTATTTCAGGAATGTTTACGTTACCATGAATACGACTTAAGACCAAAAATAATATTTTTACTACAATTGTCATGATGATAAATAATATAATAATAACCTCTATTACTTCATACGAATAACTGGTATTTTTAGTCCTAATGAAACAAATAACTATTTTTTATAGTAAGTTGTTAATCAAGTAATATGTAAATAGAACTGTTGTCAAATAAAATTTTTCACAGTAAATCTCAAACAAAATGCAATACCTATGAATTTGCTAAAGGCAAAGAAAACACAATAAACAAATTCAAAATAGTGACAGAATTTTGAGAATGAAAAAATCCATTGAGAGCAAAATTTCGGACAAAGTGAACTTTAAAACGCTACGCATAATAATGTCCAAACAGAGGAAAATCACTATACAAATACAGTAAGAGACAGAAACAGTAGATACTATAATAAATTTATTAAATAATCAACCAAAAACGTTTGTAGATTCTGAAGTACGAGTGAATACACCGGAAAGACTTACTGTTGCACATTTAATAAATACAGAAAGAGCACTTAACCATTTCAGGCTAAATTCAATAGATTTAATATACAAGTGACAATCGTGTAAATAAATTAAATATAAAAGAGAGAGTTATTTTGTGTTTTAAAATATTAAAGTGCGATTTAAGTTTTGTAGTTTTAAAACGTCAAAAATCTATCCTGGATACAGTAGTTCGCGAAGTGTTCTAGATGGCGCAGCGATCTTAATTTTATTTGCCTATATTATAATTGTACCTGTAATATTGCTCAGTGTAAAACAGGCTTTTTAATATTTACACTGTTAGAAAGGACAGAACAATGAAATGATCAAATATAATATTTCTGCCAAACAAATGGCTATTTAAAGCTTATTACTTAGCACTATAGTAGGAATTAAATTGAAATATTTGGTTTGTCATTTGTTTAAATTGTGTATTTTATCGAAAGTAAAGCAATGTTACGAGTACCAGGAAGTCAAAACGCAATAAAGAAGTATAATTTTGTTATATTCAAGCTTTATTTATTACGATACAAACTGTATACTGTGTGTTTGCTATTTGGGAACATTATTAATTTCGTTCAAAGAAGAGAAAATTATAGTAGCTGATTCCTTAATTTGATTATATAGAAGTAGCAGAGCAGTAGTGATAGGGTAGCCAAACAAGCAAATGCCTAGGACGCTAATTGATTGTGGACAAAATTATGTTCATTCAAATTCTATTTCAACCATTTTGATTAGTTTTAAAATTTATTTTCTGTTGAAAATGAACTAAGAGCATATTAAATTGTCATTAAATTAATGTCATTTTAATAAGCATTTTTCTAACAAATTTTCTAATGTAACTGAACTTTGTATTCATTGAATTCAGAATCAAGTTCCATTCCGAAGAAATAAAAAATTAAAAACATATATTCTCATTTAAAATAAGAAAATATAGTTTATAGTTTCGTAATAGACTTGCAAAATGGTATTGGAATGGAATGTTAGTTTTATTGATACTGAAATAAAATAGTTATTTTTATAACAAGTGCCGAAAAAGACTTGTTACGTGCAAGTGTAAAATTTAACGCACGAGGCATGCGGAAATCTGCACGAGCACGTAACCTTTTTCGACACATGTTATAAATAACAATTTTCGTACAACTGTGCGATTTAGAAAATCACTAAAATATCTGAATTTATAAAATTTTAATGATATTACACGAAAACTATGTTTTACGGCGTTGCTATGGTTTGTTTGTTGATTGCTTGCACATTGTTCTACTTATTTCAAAATATTTCACAAATTTCAATACAATTTCTTCAAAATCGTCTAGATTGGAATACTACACTGAGTGATTCTTCTTTATCATATACATCTCCAAAAATAATTGTTAGATCTATTCTTGACAATGACAATGCTGGTATTTCTGAAACCTCCGAAATTGTTGTCAATAATATTACTTTTAATAATATAAACAAGTATGGAAGAAATCAATGTTTCTTTAGATAGTATAACAGTTTCCACTTCAAATTATGTCAATATAAGCAAATGTAACAACGTGTTATTAAAATACAAAAACAATCAATATTATGTATTTCATTTACTCTTTAAATAAAACCATTTATCAATATATTTTACTTTGTTCGGTTATTTTGATTAATTATCATATTTAAAAATGATATACTTGAGTTCTTGTCTGCTCAATGTGATGTGCACAGATTAGATATACTGCTTCTTTAAGGTTATGTTTATAAACGTCAAAATATATCACTGCATATTTCTTCTTCATCCATAAGCGTATGTGCCTAAAATATGATATTCCGTGCTTGGCGCGAAATTTAAATCGCTCACTTATATTTTCTTTTGACAATTGCGTTAAGTACACATTACTTTCGGAACTAGTGTTTCTTTGCTTAGAGAAGCGCACTTGGTCTGCATTTGTCTTCTTTCCATACGTAACCCAGGCAATAATAGTTACGTAACAACAAAGAAATCACACAGTTGTAGGAGAAACTAATTTAATAATAATGGTAATAATATCTATAATGGGGTAGAAAGCGCAGTGGTAATGCGTTGAACTATGGATTTTATAAATCGAGTTCAATTTCCACAGTTGACAATCCGATTTTCATCATATTAAAATTTACCTGTGTGGATTCCTTATCACAACATCTTTGATGATTTGGCAGCTGATAACCACTACAGCAGAATATCAAACCCAATAATGTGTTAAAGTCATGATACTATATTTATTTTATTTTTTCAAAAATACTTTTATCTTTTCCAGGTCGCACACTAGTCCACAACGCCATGAAACGTCTCAGCATCCTCCTCCCTGCCTTCATGTTCAAACTCGGCGTCATGTTCACTCTGATCCTCGTCTCTGTGATCGCCTCCACCAAAGGCATGCTAGTGGGCACACTGCTGCTCGCTCTAGGCGTGGGGCACTTCATCGCCAGCAGATTCTCCGCGGTGCCGGTGGCCACGGCTCCGATCACCGCTCACTTGTCCTTGCCGCACTACCCCACCGCGCACTTGCACGCTGCACCACATGTGCACCCTGCTGCGCACGTGATCCCGGCTGCGCATTTCCACTCAGCTGTGCCACACTGGGACAGGAGTGACAGTGTTCCGCAGGGAAGTCAAAGCAGTGTGGGAACTCTTCCTGCGGGGTATCAGGGACAGTATGCTGGAACGTATGCTAATGGACAAGCGTATAGTGCGTGGAAACTGTAGGAGATGATGGGTCGAATGAAGTGAATGAATGATTATTGTAAATTTACTAGTCAAAGATTGACCATTTTTAATTTGTAGAAAATAAGAGTAATTCACAGCGATCAGAAGTGTTTCAGTTGGCAATAAAAATAATCACTTGAAATTGGTACGACTGATACATAAATATATTTCCTGTTGTTGACAGTGACATTTGAAAATTTAAATTAATAAACATCGTCGTTTTCCTTACCCATATTATTTTATTTCTTAACGTTACTCACAGACTAATAATCTAAAGTACTTCTATCATTCAACCTGTTTATTTATTATAATAATTACATGTAAAACAGTATTTCCGCTTTTACCTGGCGTTGTGCCAACTGTGGAATAAAAAAACTCCCAGAATTATGTCACCAACTGAAACACTTACACCATTGGTACAACCAAATGAATGTAACAGCTGAATTCTGAAAAATGATTAATTGTAGCCGTTAAAAATTTTATTTAATTCTTGGTTTATGCGCAACTACATTAATTTATCAGTCGTACCACACAAGTGCTGTAATATGCTTTATGCTCACGTGTGTTATCTAACTGCTCAAAATTAATAAAAATCCAATAAAAGTAAAACTACGAAAAATGTAATAAAAGTAATCTTATCCGGAATAACTTTATCAAAATGCAAGAAATTTGTAATCAATTTTTATTAGAGGCCTAAATAAATAAACAGCTATGTTATTTTTATATGGCCATGATGAAAGATATGCTATTTCAATATTCATTTGACAACGGAAAGTTATCGTTTCCCGATCAACAAGCGTTTATTTTATTTTCCCGTTTATTTCCAATAGCAATAAGAGGAAAAATTACATTCCAATCCCCAATAGCAACAAAGAGGAAAGTAATATTTCCGCTTGTTTAAAAATGATTTTAAATTATTTTCCAAGCGTTTTTAAATGGTCCTATAAAAAAATATTGTGTGTACCTTGGCCAGAAAGTGTCCTTGCCGCTCATGTATGCAAGAGCGGCAATAGACGACTTTCTGCACTAGGTACACAAATAAAGTAAAGGTCACACTGAGGATATTGAAATCCATCATATTTGAAATATCAAACTAGTCTGTAGTGATCGACGTCGTTTAATCATAGTAGAAGCAAGCAGTGTGACCATTGGCATACGCTAATGTTAATTTGATTTTTACTCGATCGCACTCAATCAACCTCTAATGTCCAATTTAACTGTTGCCTAACTATTTTGGCATTGTCTCATGTTTCAATAAATTTTGACTTCTTTCTTGTTCATAATTTTTTTAAATAAAAATGCATTTAATAATCTTGTCATTACCTAACTAGTGGTGTAATTAACTACATTACCTATGTTAAATAACTGTAAATTTCACCAAGCGAGTAGAGTAATAAGTCATAATTCAAGTAGTCGTAGATACATAATATTGACATTTATCTTTTTATATATTAATTTGTCAATTTAAAAAATTGTGCATAAACCTTGCATTTATTAGTCGTGTTGTGCATTCGATTCCCGAAATAATTTCACATGCTTACTTTTAATGATTATTACACTGAATTAAATTTCAATGTTAACATTTGAAACAGTTAATTAAGCAATATAAGCAATGTGTTGGTCAATCTTTAGATATTAAAAGCTCAATTGTTACACATTTTATGAATGATTCCAAAGAATGCTTGTAATAATCATAAGTATTTATTTATTTATTAAATTATGTATTTGTTTATTTATTAAATTATTTATTTGTTTATTTATTTATTCATTTATTTATTTATTGTGCAACATGTACATCTATCTTTTATAAGAAATAAAAAGATTTTCTGTACTGTAAAATAAAATCGAAGTCAATTTATAATTTCTGCAAATTTCCATTTAATGTGTTTACCTAACGTTTTGCTAAAAAACGCTTTATTACTTTTTAGTTACCTAGATTAAAAACTAGAAATATAGGTAATATTATATATTTTCTAATTACTCCTTCCTAGTCCTAGATAATTTATCTTAAACTAGAATATTTCCCAAAGAAACCAATAACAAAACTAAATTGATACTCTACATTCAGTCGAAAACAAGATATACGAGTGTAACTTCTCCTTTCCCTTTTTTATGAACATAAAATAAACAAAAAACTTATGTAACACTCTAAATACTCCTCTTTATACAGCTTTTCCACATATTTGCAATGCTGATGCTGCCTCTTAATTGGAACTAGGCTACTGCATCAGACCCACAAAAAACTTTATCGGCATACGACATACGAGTTCTCGAGTATAGTGTGTCTGATTAGATTTCGCATTAACCACCAAAGAACCAATTTGCAAATTATAAAATCATTTAGTTTTTTGTGTTAATTATATAGTTATTAGGTTTGTTCCAGCCACCAGTTTGAACCGTTCTAGAACTGTATTAGAATCGATTCAGCGTTCCAGCGTGACAATTCAGAACTAGAAGTTCCAAATTTTGTGTTTTAGCTCTAAAAATTACGGTTATACAACTGGTTTAGAACCGTTCAAATAGTCCTTACTCATAAACAAGAACTAGTAGTTCTAGATGCGAATTTTATTCAATGAGGGATTCAAGTGGTAGAGCTTTTTAATATATATTTATTAAAATAAATTCTTGACCGTACATCATATTTAATACAATATAAAATCATACCATAAATTATATCTTTATTGCTAAAATATGAAAGTTAAAGTTGAATAATTTAAAACGTTAGCACTGCCAAATTGCAATGACGTAGTTGCATTAAGCCAATCACAGAGCTTTGTCTGAAACGTTTGTCGCTGCTCAAGAAGACGAAGAAGAAATAAGCATTTAGCATTCTACGATTCTACCAATGACGTATAATACTAGACGAATTATGCCGTATTCAAGTCGATGCAGTGTTGTGAAGCAGAGAGGAATGGAATAACTTGAAGGTCCACCGGATGCGTGGCAAGGAGCGAGTACACTTTGATATTATGCAAGTTGCTCCTTGCCGCGCACCCGCCTCACCGACCAGTTTTTCTTTCCCTTTCTGACTCACAACAAACGCCGATGTTATCCGTCTAGTTATGTTTTGTCTGAGGATTCTACTGACAACGACAAGTTACGTGTTATTTATCTCTGTCTTATCTGTCTCTCTTTAAGCTAAGATGCAACTACATCATATTCATTTGTTTCGAAAATTTAAATATTTTTATCATGCTTAATACAAGTTTTTTTAAAAAATAAAAAATTTGGGTATAATTATTTTATTACGTAGATTAATATATAAAAAATTCAAAAAAGTCTTGAAAGGCCTATTCTGACAACTGAATTTTGAAATGACAGCCTGAATTTATGTTGTGTTTGTAATTTGTGTGACATGATAGCGGTTGTAATTAAAATAAAACGTTATTTTTCTAGAAGTGACAGTGACAGAAGTGACAGCGATGCATTTTTATAATGACAGAAAATTTAAACAATACTTTAGATAAAGCAAATATGTTCTAAATACCATTATTAAAAAAAAATTGCGTTTAGCTTAGAGGACGATTTGAAAATTACAGCAAAAAAAAACATATTTTAATATTTTGCTGGTTTGATGGTCATCAGACAGCCAGTTTTTGGAATGTTGCTGATTGATATTACTATCAGTAGGTTATTTAGAGTTATAAGAATAATAATATCTTTTTTAGAACAATCAGATCTGACTTTTATATATTAGATGGCAATAATATGAATGAAGATAGTTGCATTATAGTACTTACATCTCTTGAGAGCATCGCGAACTATTTTAGAAATTTGTGTTCCAGTTAAACAGTTCTAACATCATAATTGACCCGAACTATTAATAATTAGTTTGGAATCAGTATCAATTCAGGATTTTGAACTGGAACAAACCTATTGGCTTCTTTTCTATATAGAATAATTTAATCAGCCTTAGTTGATATCTTTACAAATACAAATACAATATAAACACCCATACTCTGGGTGGGATTCCAACCTGCGACCTATGGCGTGCCATGCCAAGCGACTGCTATGCTAGCCGCTCAACTACCGTGGTCGGTAATTATTAAGTTAAAAAACTTGTTTTTGGATAGGATGTTTATTTAATTCTTTGCAACTCTGCACAACAGGAAAAGAATCCCTATTAAAATTAATGTTCCTCAAAAACAGGAATGAAAGATTGAACTTGATAAAAATCAAGACAAGAATTCTCAATTTCTTGGCAAGTATTTTCGATTTTTTCAATATTTTTAATATTTAGGCTATATTTTTTTATTCAATTGTTTTAAAAAGTGTGAAGATATTTGTACGAAAAATTAATCTTTTTAGTGAAATATTAATATTTGCTGTACTTACTAGGTGATGGTTATTTACCGTCCGTAAAATGCTTTTCGACCAACGAGGAGAAGTACTTTTCGGCCGCTTAAATAATATCTGCATTAAAAAAAATTATTAAAAACAAAAGTTCTTTACAATGGAATTAAAAATAATAACAGAGGAATAAAAAAGCTTTCCGTAATCATGCGGTTACCTACATTCATCCTTGTTATCATAAATAACTATTTCTACGATCAGGAAAAAAGTAGGCTTTTCGAACATCATTTGCTACAAAAAGTGCACAATGGGCCTTTCAAGACTTTTTTGAATATTTTATATATTAATCTACTTAATAAAATAATTATACCCAATTTTTTTATTTTTAAAAAAACTTGTATTAAGCATGATAAAAATATTTAAACTTTCGAAACAAATGAATATGACGTACTTGCATCTTAGCTTAAAGAGAGACAGATAAGACAGAGATAAATAACACGTAACTTGTCGTTGTCAGTAGAATCCTGAGACAAAACATAACTAGACGGATAACATCGGCGTTTGTTGTGAGTCAGAAAGGGATAGAATAACTGGTTGGTGAGACGGGTGCGCGGCAAGGAGCAACTTGCATAACATCAAAGTGTACTCGCTCCTTGCCGCGCATTCGGCGGACCCTCAAGTTATTCCATTCCTCTCTGCTTCACAACACTGCATTGACTTGAATACGGCATAATTCGTCTAGTATTATACGTCATTGGTAGAATTGTAGAATGCTGAATGCTTATTTCTTCTTCGTCTTCTTCAGCACCGACAAACGTTTCAGACAAAGCTCTGTGATTGGCTTAATGCAACTACGTCATTGCAATATGGCAGTGCGAACGTTTTAAATTATTCAACTTTAACTTTCATATTTCAGCAATAAAGATATCATTTATGGTATGATTTTATATTGTATTGAATATGATGTACGGTCAAGAATTTATTTTAATAAATATATATTAAAAAGCTTTACCACTTGAATCCCCCATTGCAGGCCAAAGTTCTTTACAGACCACAAATGTAATTTTTTTATTTCTGTTGTTTGTATTATTTTCCTAGTTAGCTATATTAAAAAATTTTACTGATTGTATTAAATAGTCGATTAATCTTAATTACCAATCGCAGAAAAAATATTGTGTTCACCTCTGGTTGAAAATATTTTTGCATACATCGGCTAGTCTAACCTCGGTTCGTAAACAGGTACTTTCAACGTTAGGTATACTATTTTATAAACACAAACATGTAACATGATTTTATTTCAGTTTTTAACCAGATTAATAACAATTATAATAATAGAAATAATTTTTGAAAAAGCAATGAGTGTTCGCCGGGATTTCACCCAATTGCATTCTAGGTTGTTGACTTGTAACGAATTGACGCAACCCATGTCACTTTACATTTCTTCAACTAAAGATTGCACGAAAAATCATGAGTATTCGCCGAGTGTTTGTAGCTCAATTGTCAGAGTGAAAGGTTCTAGATTCAAATCCAGGCGAACGTTCATTGCTTTTTCAAAAATTATTTCTAATATCTACCAGCAGACAATTGTGTCAATAAACAAATTCTTAATTATTACAAATTACACAAAATTTAATAGTTATAGAAAATAAAGAAAAGTTATAAATTTCTTGATTTTAAAATAAGAAGTGCATGATGAACTGTTAGTTGCTCAAACAATTTTTTAAATTTTAATCTTAGTTTATGTATTTATTTTTTTATTTATGTTACTCTGTACAACAGGAATTAAATCCCAATTACAGTACAGGGTCCAGACTCACCGAGTCGCAGAGTGGTTGTTCTTATAATTTGTAGCTTGAGTGGGATTCGAACTCGGGATCTCTGGATTCGAATTCCGTAACGCTACCCCTCCCCCCCCCCAACGTACTGCCGGACAAATAAATGAATAAATAAAAGTACATCGAATATTTGACAGCATTATCAATTATTATATATGACATGTAATTTGGACTTGTTTTTATGAATTTAAACCAAATTTAAAATTTCAATTTTGTTGAAGCAACTGTCCATAAAACTCATTACTACAAGTAACCTTATCTTGGTGAAACAGTGGCCATATTTATTTGGTATTTTTAAAGTAACCCGGTAGATTACTTTTGTTTAATTGGCTCGTTTTAAGTACGCCAGAACAGTTCCTGAACTGATCCTACTGCCTCAGCTATTTGGTAGGTTAGCAACCCTTTTCTATCTCTTTCTAATCAACTTGTGGTCCTTATTATCTGTTTTGAATTGGTAGAATCGCAATTTTTATTTAAGTAGATGCCAGTTAGAACGTGCATTCAAATTTGAAATTTATCGCTAATTTTTCCAACTGACACTAGATGGATTATTTATTTTGAAGTAATACGAGTTAATTGTAGATCAGTTTAGGATTGAACTCAAAGTTCCCAAACAAATACGGCCAGTAATACCTATTACAGTAAATGGAACCAATAGTTTATAGTGGAATTAAATCTACTTTGACGCAGTATTTAAGTGGATCTAAATATTTCTAAGTGAAATCTTGTCACACTGTATTTATACATAATACATTCCTCGTAAATCAGCAATCTTAGTGCGCAAAACAAACACTACGTAACCGTACTCAATAACCAGGTTGCATCTAATCAAACTTTATCTGGACTGTGGTCAGTGGAATGGAGAATAGCGAATGGTGTTCCGCTTCATAGGGATTTGTTCGATTTGCATTTTGATGGTGATACACTTACTCACTTAAATGAATGATTGCATACGTTGTCTTTTTATCGATTAATTCCGAGTTACGTTTACTCTAAAATTAGGTGGCATGGTCCTCGACTTCCTGTAAACTATAATATACAATATGGTTATAAAGGACATATTGTAATTTGATTTTAATTGCCCGACCAAAATGTACGTAACAAAAATTTGTGACAGCAACACAGCGTTGTGTCAATTTTATTGATTTACATTTTTATAAATGTTGATGACATTTTTTTTTTCGAACAATTAGTGCAGTCTTTATTTCATTAAATGTCATCAATTGATGTTTTGATCAGTCAATCAGAATCAAAATAAAATATTGTTATTTCTTACCTAAAGGACTTTAGTTAACAAGAAAATTAATATTGAACTGATTTAATATGACATATTTCTTCATATTCTTTTCTTTTTAAAATTTATTTGGCGGAATAGTTTTCCAGGAAAAATATGACAAAAAACTAATAGCGGTCAGCGGTTAATTATCGGTAATAATATCCCAACGTCATTGATAACTAACGAAATAGTTTTTGACAGTTTCGAAAGCACGTTACTTGGTAACCATCCCGCCGAAGGCGGAGGGTTGTTATCTAAAAAAACTTGATTGAGGAACCGTCAAATCAATAATTATTTTTATCCACAAGTCATAATAAAGACATTATTACACTGATTTCAGTTGAATTATATGGCTCATAAAACACTAGTGTTTTATATTCCATAAAACACTGTAAAAAACTTGTTACTTAGCAACCACTTCATGAACTGAATCAACGTTGAACATTACGACCAATCTTCTTCGATACCTGTAATTACGAGTTGTGGATAAAATTTTGTATTACACTTATGTGTTATATACCTAATAAAACACTTGTATAATATATAACTATTATCCACAACTCATATATTATAAAGACATAATTACACTGATTTTAGTTGAGTTATATAGATCATAAAACACTAGTGTTTTATATTCCATAAAACACTATAAACAAGTTGTTACTTAGCAACCACTTCAAGATCTACCGTATTTTGAGAAACTATGTAACTGAATCAACGTTAAACGTTACGACCAATCTTCTTCCATACCTATAATGGGGGATTCAAGTGATAGAACTTTTTAATATATATTAATTACAATAAATTCTTGACCGTACATCATATTTAATACAATATAAAACAATACCATAAATGATATATTTATTGCTGAAATATGAAAGTTTAAGTTGAATAATTCAAAACGCTCATTTAAATTTCGCACTACCATATTGCAATTACGTAGTTGCATTAAGCCAATCACAGAGCTTTGTCTGAAACGTTTGTCGGTGCTCAACTTTACTGAGAAGAAGACGAAGAAGAAACAAGCATTCAGCATTCTACGATTCTACGGACAACGACACACGTTACGTGAAGTTATCTCTGTCTTATCTGTCTCTCTTTAATCCAAGATGCAACCACGTCATATTCGTCTGTTTCGAAAGTTTAAATATTTTTATCATGCTTAATACAAGTTAAAAAAAAAATAAAAATGTTGGGTATAATAATTTTATTACGTAGATTAATATATAAAAATTTCAAAAAAAAATTCAGTAAATGTAAGTTAGATCTGATCCAAATGGCAAATACATCTCACATATAACTGAATCAACGTTAAACGTTACGACCAATCTTATTCCATACCTATAATTATGAGTTGTGGATAAAATTTTATACTACACTTGTGTTTTATTAGTATATAAAACACTTGTATAACAAATAACTATTATAATTAAACCTTAAAAGTGACAGTTAAAACAATAATAATTAAATGTCAAACACTGGTTATTATTTAGCAACCTAATGATATATGTGATGAAAAATTATAAATAGGATCTCTACGCGACCCTTAAGTTAAAAACTATTGCTCTAAATAGACGATTCATTAGTATGTGATTCACCAGTCAAATCTGCACAAAATCTCACCGGACGAAAACCCACTGCAACACCCAACTGCACCAGGAAAATTGCATTTGCAAAACCAGTTCCTCGATGATACCGCTATGCAACCAGAGCGGAAACAAGTGTAAATCTCCACGGCTGGCGCGATTATTATATTATGCGTGCTCATATGCCGGGGCGAAATTGTTGCTTGCAATTAATGTTCATTTCTCATCTGATCGTGAGTGAGGTTAGGGTAATTGTAACAGAATGATTGACGTACGGGTTACAATGTGTTTGTGTTGCTTGACGGCGGTTTTGTGTTTCAAGTTGGACTTGACAGATTTGAAAGAAAGAAGTTCGGAACAAGTGGCTGGTTGTGCAATGACTGAAACAGATTTGTCAAGCGAAGATGATGAATTGGACGAGGAAGGAACATGTATGTATTTGTTTGTTGAATTTATTGATATTTGCTTTTGCCTGGTGGCGCTATAAAAATATTTTCTTGAGCGCACACTATACAGACTTTTATATAAAGAAAATATTGTCGGAAATCGGACAAAAATAATCAAAAACTCATGATATATCGTTATCGTTTCGGTTCATATTTAACCATCTTCAGAACTATAAAGAAAAACTTATATACAATCATATTTTTTTGTCCGATTTCCGACAATATTTTTCTAATCTATCAACACGTGACACGATCCATTAACCAAACTTTTATATGCAAAAGAGATGGTCCTACTAGTTATAATAAAAATATATAAATCATGTATTAATACAGTTCTTAATTTTCACAAACAGTATAAACAAGATATAAATTTTCTATGGGGTAGGTACTAGCTCAGTGGTATCAAGTCGGCCTGTGAACCCTAGTTCGATTCCTACAGGCGACAAACAATTTTCACCATTTTAAAACTATCCCTGTGAATCCCTCACCACTAACATCTTTGGAGGCCGTGATTTGACGGCTGGTAACCGCACTTCACGCGCAAAATATATCTTTTATCGAGATCTGCTTCGGCAGAGTGCCACACCCAGTAATGGGTAGATGGCATCATAATATATTTATTTTATTTATTTATAAATTTTCTACAAATGCTTGTAAAAAATAACGTTGCTTAGTCATGTTTAAATGTTTTTCAAATTAAGATAATAATATTTAGTTAATAAACTTAAAATTGTGAAAGCTATCTTGTTACATTACAGGCTGTATTAATACAAATTAACATACATGAAATTTAATTAACTTTAGATAGTGCTAACTAACTCTTGGAAAGAGACTGGTGTAGAGCAGCGGTTCTTAACCTTTTTGTCATCGCGGATCACCAAATTTTCCAAATATTTTTCGCGGCCTCCCAGTTTCTAGTGAAAATAAGAATATTATACTGATTTTTAAATAAGGACTGATAAAATAAAAACATCAAAAATTTCTAATATTTATTTTTTATAAATACGATCACATCCTATACCCATTACTGGGTATGACTCTTTCCCGTAGCAGATCTCGATAAGTGTTATTTATGCGCGTGAAGTGCAGTTGCCAGTCGTTAAATCACGGACCCCAAAGATGTTAGTTGAGGAGAAACATAGAAGTACTAGGGAGAATCGAACTCGGATTCTCAAATCCACAATCCGACTGGATATTACTGAGCCACCTACCACATTTATTTTATTATATAACCAGAAAAAAATACATAAAGACCTACATAAAATAATATTTCGCTAACAAGTGTTCAACAACAATTACCTACTCCTATATCGAATTCGAACGAAAATATTAAATATATTCAAAAAATAATTACAGAAGAAAATACTAAGAGGTAGTTAAAATTTAATGTATCTTTAAATTTCGCGGACTCCTTGAGATACTATCACGGACTCCCAGAGGTCCCCCATATTATAAAATACAAACATAGTTTCTTGAAATAATTAATGTGGATAAGCATTTTTTCGAATAATATGTGAAATTATGGATCGAGATTCCCTTTAATAATTTGTACGGCTTATATAATTTTACACAAAAATTAATCTCTTTCTATTTTTCCTTAAATGATAAATATCTTTTTTGTTCTTTTATAATTTCTTTCGTGTCTTTCTTCAACTTATTATATATATATATATATATATATATATATATATATATATATATATATATATATATATATATATATATATATATATATCTAGATATAAAACTTTTATCGATTTATTAAAATTTTTATAGTAACTTTGTTTATTTCTTTTCAATTTAACAGCATTTAAAAATCATTGTGGTTTAACGAATTACAATTAATATTACTAAAACTATAGATTGTTTACAATTTAAATAAGGTTTTATAAAAAATATATTTAAAAAAAGAATGAAGGACTCAATAAGTCGTAAATATGCTTGTTAAATATGGCTCCTTCTCCATTAACTCTTTCAAGGAAAAGGGCAGCACTGCACACGAAAAAATATATAATTTATCGATATCTGTTATGGAAGAGTCACACACAATAAAATGGGTAACAGATGTGTGATATATTTTATTTATTTACATACATATATACATAACATCACGCTATATCCCATCAAATGGAGTAGCACGAGCCCTGCATCATTCATCTATTCATTAAATTCATCAAATAATCAGTCCTCGTCAAACATTCTCATTCTAACAGACCACCATCACTTCAACTACGTACAATTATAAATCCCTCCATATAAGCTCAATTACGTATCACACTCCAAATCATTCATCACACAGCAAACCTTCAATCTTCACATCTATTCAATCACTTATTTATTTCTAATATTTTATCTTATGGAACATATAATTTTTCTAATACAATTTAGTTAATAACGCGAATCTAGACTATAATTACTTTAAAATCTCAATATTTTTTTTTTATTTTACAGATCCTCTCACCAGTTCCCGACAGCGTAAAATCTCTCGGAAGAAAGACATGTTCAGCAAACTGCTCCCTATGTTCATCATCCCCTACCTAGTGCAGTCGGCGATCCTGCCGATGATCCTGATGTCCATGAAGGCAATGCTGATGAAAAGCTTCCTCGTGGGCAAGCTGGCGATTCTGCTGGGGCTGTTCAATGCGCTGAGAACGAGATCCAACAACAACGAGGAATACAAAGAAAGTGATGAAGGAACGATGCAGCATATTATGAAAGATCATTATGGGTATAAGGGAAATGAAGAATTTGGAGCGTATATTCATCATTAGACGTTGACATGAGTGGAATAGATACTATTGTATAACTGTGATTGTAAGTATTGGAATAGTTCACTAAGAAGAGATGGCGCTGAAACCCATATGTCAAAATTTGAACAAAGGAGCACTTTTGTTTGTCTTCCGTAAGTTTAACATTGCAGGCTGTAGTATTTTTTTGTTTTATTCTTAAATGTTCAGTATTTTTTAAAGTTTTTATTTATAATTTAAGTAGATTATAGTTCAGTGTTTCTTGTTGTGTTAGTTCATTTTTATTTTTAAGTTTATATACGTAATTTAGTAACTAGTTAGGTAATCTTTGTAATTAAAATTATTGTATACAACATAATTACTATTAATTTGTACTTACAGAAGCAAGAACGTACAAGGATGAAATTTAAGTACGTAACAGTATACAAATCTCATGAAAGTGTTCCTATATCGTAGGCCGTGTTCGAAGTAGCCTTTTGACATTAGGATTTAGAAATTGGGGAAAGAAATTAGGAATTCAAATAAGTACAACTTCGAATAATATACTACTAACGACATCTACAGTCTGTAGGTTGAATAGTTTGACGTTTAGACGTTTAGGTATTAATAATAATATTTTTAATACTTTTTATACTTACATACAAAATACGAAACCTCCTTTTCTTCAAAAATGCTGCAGCAAATTTGACAGCCTGTAAACGTCAAAAAATTGTTCTTATTTGGCCGTAAAGCCGCATTCACAGCTCGAAATTTGGTGAACTTTGGTGAAATTAGTAGAGTTTGACATATAGCTTTGTATGTATCCGTTCATAGCTCTGAAATTTGATGCGCACAAATTTCACTTTCTACAAAAGTTTGCAAACTCCAAACTTTTTAACCAAATTTAGAGACCGTTCTACAAGTCAAGTACATCGATGGTACAAATATAACGAATTCTATTTGAACAATTATCAAAAATTGTTGAGTTTTTTTTGTATGTCAGTTATAAAAGTTAAAATATATAATGGATAGACCCCGACGATATAAATATCGTCTTGTCGTTCATATATTTAACACGTGGTCAGTAACAAGCCAATCGGAAAATAGCTGGTAGATGGTACATTGAAAATAGATGTCGATATTATATAAATTTCGAGTTGTGAACGCAAGAAGTTCATTTACAGAAATTACGTGTTATAAATTTCACCAAATTTCGAGATATGAATGCGGCTTAAGAGTGTCGTTTACCTAAATTTAATTTCTGTTTTCTGCAAGTAAGAGGGTTCTCAAAGTATGCATCCAAGATACCCTTGCTGAATAGCTGGTAGCTTGTATTTAAATTATAGCTAAAGTATTAACAACCAATAGAAAGATTTATGACATTGGTCCCTTAGTCCTTATCCCCAGCATCAGCGTAGATTTCCAGGTAGTCTTCTTTAGCCGCGGAACGTAAACAAAATTATATTCGTACCCAAAGTTAGGAATATCCCGTTCCTATTAAAATTCAACGAAAACATGGAGTATTGAAATATCTTTTTTTTCTGAAACGGGCAAGAAAGTGCCTACTTTCCTAACCAATTTTAGTATGGAAAGTAGGTTTTTACAAAAACAGTCAAGTAAAATACGTATCCAAGACTACAACAAAAATAACAGTCTGGTAAAAATTTTACCTGACTGATCTTTTTGTATACGTAGTCTGCTGTCAGTACAATTCATATAAAGACAACTGAACATTTTGAATTATTTATGATTAAATATTGATTAAATTAAACGATTTCAGAAAAAAATAGTTTACATAATATGTCAGGAAAGTGTTTTTACTTGACTAAGCGGATTAAAATAAAAAACAACCGCTTCGTCAAGTAAAATATCACTTTCCTGAGTTATGTAATATACTATTGTTTCACAAATGACTATGTTTCATCCAATAGTGCTGCCGATAGAAAAGATGTAAAAGAATGGTTTGGGTGGAACAGATTTTTTTAAATCTTTCATTTATATGTTGTTAATTAATTAATTAATTTTTATTAAAAAGCAGTTTAAATATTATTTTTTCTAGTTTTCTTATTATAATAAGTTGTATTCATATAAATAGTATCAGATAATGTTAGCATATTAAAATGTTGATTTTTAACAAAAATAGTATATCCATGGAATCATTGGAACAAAATTTCAAAATTATTCATATTTTTTGAGTAAACAAAACTTTTTCTGATATAAACAAATAAGATTTTATCGAATTCTGCACGTTATAAATTGAGAAAAAATATATGTACATACCTCAAATTATTCTCTGTAAAATTTACTATTTGGTTTTTCGTAACATAAATATTATTGTTATCAGTTTTAGAGCTGAAAAATCAGAACTGACAAAAGCGGCATTGAAAACCTTCTACCTATATGAATCCTTTTCTCTAGAATTCGTATTATGAAGAAATAATTACACATATATAGAATAATGAATATAAATAAAGTGTTTTTCCGGAAATTTGAAAGGGTTGTTTAAACAGTATCTAGGTAAACATATAAATAGCGGTAACACGTACGATATTATATCATTCTCATTTGTGAACTACAATAAATTGAGGGGTTGTGCTGTTGTTTATAACTTGGCAATCATTGTTTTGTTGTTATTTGCATTTTGTTTTCGTTCATTTGCTGTTACTGTGATATTATTTGTTCGACGGATTTTCGAGTTATATTTTACCATGGGAAATTATACGAAGAATAAGAGGTCAATATTTATAGTTTTATTTATTGTAAACAATACGTACATTATTTTTCATTATTTGATAGGGATTATTATTTGTTAAAACTTTTTGGTTGTTTTAAAAACCTAATAAAACATAATATTTAACTAAATAGATTTTATATAATATTTGTATTTCTTGTCGAGCGATATAATAACTGAATCTTACAAACACCAGCTTGGGAAAAATTTAGATAACAAAGGAACAGTAGGTAGTAAATAAGGAGCTCTCTTTTCTATCGAAAGTATTATTGAATGAAATATAGTCATTTGTTAAACAAAAGATAATGTCAAGAATTTCTAATGAAAATTCTCGTAATTCTCGGAAATAAATAACATGACTTCATAAAAATGTAAATTACAATAAAATTTACATATCGATTCTATTTTTATGTATTTATTTGATTTTACAGCCACAATTGCAGCGACAACGTATCCGCTCTCCTATTTACGAAGGCAAAGAAGTTTAATGCCCGAAAAGAGGCAACTTCATGCCACAAAATCGCCCTAGTAATATTTTTAAAATAAGTACGAGGGCCGGGACTAAATAAATTAGAATTTAATTCGAATTTTTGCTGTAAACGTATTTGTAGACATGTAGTATCATGGAGAATGTATAAACTATCCTAGAGATGCGAAAAGTGAATTGTACAGTACACTTGGCCGCCGCACCATATATAATATGCGCATTTATACAAATTTATTAATGATGTATTTATTTATCATTAACCCATCATAATTTATATTCTTTTGACATGCTATTTTTATAAATGGAAAGAATTAAATACGGTCTTTTTTATAAAGTCGAATAAATCGCCTTTTTTAAATACAACCTTTGATATTGCATGTACCGACAATAGCAACGCTGTCTTATTATTTCAAAAATTCAATAAATTACCATTTTTTTGAAATTGAAGTTGACAATGAATGTACTGACGATAGAACTCGACAAACCAAAGTAAAACCCTGAGAGGAGTGTCTTCGGAGGTCGCTACTATCGTCGGTACATTCAGTGTTAAAAGTTGAGTTTCAGTTTGTGAAATAAGATGGCGTGTAATTCTTTTCATTTATAAAAGTGAGTGATCAAAAGGAATTGTTATAGTTGGCAATAAAAAAAAAACTACTTGAAATTGGTAAGCCTGATACATAAATTCATTTCCTGTTGTAGACAGTGACATTTAAAATTTAAATTTGAGTACATTTATTATTACATTTATTTCTAAAGTATTTCTATTACTTAAAAAGTCAAAATTCTATTAACTGTCAGACTCCTGACATAACCTATTTGTATTTATTAGAAATGTCAAATAGCATTTCCGCCTTTATCTGACGTTGTGCCAACTGTGGAATAAAAAGATCTCTGGAATTGTATTGCCAACTATATCAATTCCTTTTCATCACCCTGTAGTATGTGAAAAGAATAGTAATTATGATAGATTTATAATAAATATATTATTAATAAATTTGTATAAATACTCATATTGTACATGGTGTGACGACCAGGTGTTCACTGAGACTGTATATTTTTACTTTCGCGCCAAAGTAGAGCCACGCCATTCATTATATATCAGAATGGATGGAGTTAATGCGCATTCCTGCCACGGTTTTACTTTGGTTTGTCTAGCTCTAGTAACAACTTCCGAAGACACTCCTCTCAGGGTTGTACATTGCATGTGCACAGGTATTGATCTAAATTGAAAAACGGTTAAAATATCAAGAGATGGCAGCACTGCCATTAAAATAGCTGGCTCGTTTCCATGCATCCGTCGCGTCCGTTGCAGTGGATACAGTGCTGCGCGCTGCACGACGGACGAAAATTCATGCGTTCACATGTATCCGTCGTTTTGGTTAGTTATAACCTCAAAAATGTCGGCTAATAATATATTTATTATTTCATATTTATATTTCAAATATGTTAAAAAGAAGGGCATGAAATGTTCCCGCATCGTTAACAAAATTATACCTTTAAATTTATAATAATCATTAACCAAATGCAAATTATTTCTTTAAATTTAAAATATATTTACAAAAGATATATGTAGATAATATAAAATAATTAACCAAGCCGTAAATACGTGGTATTTGATATTTGTCACTAGTGCTATCTCATATTATATGAGAGAGATGCTTCCGTCATCAAGGTCACACTGCATTGAGTAGAGAGTAGGCGAACTCTGTCCGTCACTGCAAGTAGCTTCGCGCCCTTTTCAATTATTCAAATTCAACCAATCAAATTTCGCGACGGACGCACTGCAACGGACGCGACGGATGCATGGAAACGAGTCATAGCTTACAGAGTTGGGCAAAGCCTCAGACCAACCATAAGTAGACGGAGAACAACGGCGTTTGTTGTGAAGTAGAAAGGGTTAGAATAACTTGGGATGAGACGGGTGCGCGGCAAAGAGCTAGTACCACTTGGTGTTATGCGGGTTGCATTTTTGTTGATGACAGTTTTCAGACGCGAGCATTTTATTTATTTAAATACAAACGTGCGTATACAAAACACTTAATATGTCAAAAACTAACCTTTACTTTGATGTATGAAAAGTAAGTAATTGAATATAAAAATAACTACACAAATGTTTGCAACTCACATAACATCAAAGGGTACTCGCTCCTTGCCGCGCACCCGCCTCACCCACAAGTTACTCTAACTCTTTCTACTTCACAACACTGCATTGACTTGTATATGGCAGAATTTGTCTACTTATGTTTGGTCTGAGGGCAAAGCATAAAAGTCGCTACTATCGTCCGTATATGCAGTTGGATAAGAAATGGCGGTTTATTTGAATTTATTAAATAACAAGACTGCGTGCAATTCTTTCCATTTGTAAAAATAGCTTGTCAAAGTAAATATAAATCATTAATAAATTTGCATAAATATGCATTTCGTACATGGTGCGGTGGCCAAGTATTTTCACTGAAACTGTATTTGTAACTTTCGCGCATAGTAAAGCCACACCATTCGTTATATACCTGAATGGGTGAAGTTATAGCGCAGTCCAGCCACGGTTTTACTTTGATTTCTCGATCTCTATCAATATTTTTAAATTACTGAAAAATGTGGAAGGAATTTTTTTTAATGAAATTCTTAAATATTTTCTCACTCTTTCTTGTGTCTGGAATTATGCTCCAGATATTATTATTATTATTAAATGAAATTTATTAAGTATTGTACATATTTTGTAAGATAAACTACTAAACATTTAATTTATGTGCAGAAATAATAATTTTTTTTTCAAAATTTAGATTGTTTTTCTTCTTTAAAAAGGAAAAGGAACAAAATGTAAAAAATAATAATTTACACGTCAATAAATTTGTATTTCATTTGAACTTTACAACTTTACAATAAATAATGCTCAAATTCAATTACTTGTATGATTAACTTGGCTAGCTCAGTGGTATGAAGTCGGCCTCTGTATCCTGAGAACCCTGGTTCGATTCCCACAGGCGACAAACAATTTTCATAATTTCAAAAACTATCCCTGTAGCTCCTCCACCACTAACATCTTTGGGGGCCGTGATTTGACGACTGGCAACCGCACTTCACGCACAAAATATATCACTAACCGAAATCTGCTTCGGCAGAGTGCCACATCCAGTAATGGGTAGAAGGCGTGATGATATATTTATTTTTATTTTTTATTAACTTTAACGAGTTGGTATCATAAAATTAATATTTTTTATCTATTTTAATTTTTACAGTCCTACATTAAACGATATTACTTTATTATTTATTCAATTTATGATTGATATTGATTCAGCTACAACTCATATGACATGATTATATGTATCAGATCAGGAGCTTATGCATGCCTGTCTACCATTTCATTTGTTTATTTTTGACATTTCACATTATATAGAGACCATACTTCGTACATTTCAAATAATATGAAATTAGAAATATTCTTTGAGTCATCTTTAATTATCTTTACATATACAATAATTTTATTTTGTTGCATATCAATTGATGTAAAATGAATACATATGAATATGAATCATCAATATTTTATTATAAAATTAATAGTTATTGAAGTAAAACATATTTATTATTTGTTTAGTTTCAAATATAAATTGGAATAATTTAAGAACTTATGCTATTTAATATAAATTCATACTTATATAGGTTCCAAGCAAAACATACTTTACAACTTTTGTGTAAAAATTTGTAGAAGCAATTTTACTTTCCTAATTACTAAGTTAAATTAATAAAATCTAAAATAATTTATTACCATTTAACAGCAGAAAATCTTAGGTACCGGTTTTTTTGTAAATAATATACAGTAGTATCGACACGATTTTCCTGTATTTTCCATCTTAATTTCCACAAAACCCATCTCAATGAAACCACTCGCCTTCAACATCTGGGCGATGCGTACGCTGGTGCTGTGGCCTGAATCCCTTACCCCAAGCTTCATGTTGAAGCACGCTGTGGTGATGTTCTCTCTTCTTCTGAATCCCTACTTCATGGTGGTCGGTTCCGTGCGGCAACTGCGACACCTAGAGGACATCGTCATTCTGTTGGATCACGTGATCGGGCTCGGCTCCGTCGTGGCCTGCGTCTACATGGCTGAATGCTTCATCAAGAACGTGGAGAAGGTGAAACGCCTCACCCAGGAGATACAGATGTTTAGGGAAATGTTTCAAGCTGGGAATGTGCTGGAGGATATTGAAAAGAAAGTGCAAAAGTATAGTAAGGTATGATATTTGAGTATATACAGTATCAACATTTAAAACAGGATTTTATTTCTTTTTTATGTATTTTAAAATTAAGAGGTCTTTCTACCTTGAGTATGAAAAAATATATATATTTTTTTAAACAATTTTTTTTACAGAAGGAATTAAGATTTTGGAAATTTTCAGGTATATTTATTTATTCATCACACATTAAGAGTAGAAAAATATATTTTTTTGGATTTTTACATTGGAGTTTTTGGCCACACGAATATTTTCAAAAAAACATAAAAAAATGACGGTTGACATAATTTCGGCAGTCTGGACATCTGAAACAAAATTAAAAAATGGCAGATTATTAAATGTTAAAGTCGCTATAGCCCGAACTAAAAGGAACTTGTTTCATTCAAAATATCGCTTAAGAGGAGGCATAATAAGATTTTGTATTCATAAAACAATATTAGTAATTTTGATTATATAATCGTTATTATTGGTGCGAGGAAAGAGTGATTTTGTTGCGGTGTCAACAAAAAAATCATTGGAAAACGCCAAAAAATAAACACGAATTTCGCTCACGAAATACAAATAATATTGTTTCTACAACTGTCAAAGAAGAATAATTTAAATCGATTTTCAAAACCGTGAAAAAACGTTTATCAAAACAGTAAAAAAATACTGATTTTTGCTGTCATCCTTTAAAAGTTGTTATAAGTGGTGGTAAGTGAAATTCATCAAACTCGATTTCTTCTACAGGTGGAAAAAGGAAAACCCACAATCATCTTTCAAAAAAGATTCCCTCCTTGATTTATAACTCTACAGTATTGTGAGTTGTATGAGTCTGAAAATTTAGCGAGGTGTTATAGATACAATTATATTATATTTATTTATAATTACCAATAACTCATTTTGTAAATGCAATATTTACAGTGAAAGTACTCATTTTTAATAATACTTTACTTGTTTTTCAGTTAGGTATTTTTCTTTATTATATAGTAGAATATGGTTTAATTTTTTAAACGATGATAGCATAATTTTTTTATGGTATTATTACTATTTTATAAGTAAAAGAGCCCTTTTGCGTTTATATCAGAACCGTAGTTAGAACGCAATTGAATTATCAGGGGTAAACTTAAATATGGTGATTTTTTTTGATAAGCCTTCCAGTAGTCTGCCAAAAATTAAAATATAGTAAAATAGTTATTTATTTAACTAGGCAAAAAAGTATCAGATTTAGTGCCGCGGCTACAGTTTCATCGATATTTGGCAAAAACAATCCTGCTATTCTGTAACTGGATCATTATCTGTTATTATACGACATACAGGGTCTATTATAAAACATGGGATAGTCATATGCATTCTGTTAAAATATGAAACACATTCACCGTCTGTGAACAAAAATATTCGCTTGTAAAGCCGCATTCACATCTCGAAATTTGGTGAAATTTGTAAACACGAATTTCTGTAAATTATTTCGTGCGTTCACAACTCGAAATTTATGTAATATCGACATCTATTATATTTTCAATGTACCATCTCCCAGCTATTTTCCGATTGGCTTGTTACTGACCACGTGTAAGAGAATTCGTTCAATTTGTACCATCGATGTACTTTATTTGTAGAACGGTCTCTAAATTTGGTAAAAAGTTTGAAGTTTGCAAACTTTTGTAGAAAGTGAAATTTGTGCGCATCAAATTTCAGAGCTATGAACGGATACATACAAAGCTATATGTCAAACTCTAGTAATTTCACCGAAGTTCACCAAATTTCGAGCTGTGAATGCGGCATTAAGTTGAATTCTTATACATGGGGCTTATGGCGGTCGTCATTCAGAATCGCACATATTTGATTCGTGTACCTCTAAAAATGTACAGTTTCATTTGAAAACTATTATCATGTTCTGGAACTATCCACGTATATTGTATTAAAAGGAGAAAGTTAATTTAATAAAGCACTGAGGGGTCGGTTTTTTCAAAAATTTTGAATTCTCTCTGATCCGATCCGACCCGACTCGATTCAAGATCCGATCCTACTCGATTCAAGATCCGATCCGACTCAATCTGAGATCCGATTCAATCCGAAATCAGATCCGATCCTATCCGACCAGGAATACCATTCTTTCCTATTTTCCTATTTATATTTAACCATTTTTAAAGTTGTACATACAAAAGAAACCGTGAATAGATGAAACTAAATTAATAATTTTGTTGTAAAAAAACTGAAGATATGTAACATTATTCATCATTTTGTATGCATAAGTACTTATATAGTTTACGTAGCGTTATAATTTGTTTAGAGTGGAATTTTGAAATTATATTTTTTTTACTCAGAGTGGATACCTACCAACAAATGTAAATTTCGGATCAGATGTTTTATTCGACTTTTGGATCGGATATTTTGTCCGACTTTCGGAGCGAATATTTTATCCGACTTTCGGAGCGAATATTTTATCTGATCTTCGGATAGGATATTTATCCGAAATTTGGATATCCGAATCCGATCCGATCTGAAACCTAATTCGGATCGGATAACGGATATAAAATATTTTTTCCGACTTCCACACACTGTGGACTACAATTTTGTTTACACTGAGGACGACTTGGTGCATTACTTATAATATAAATAATATAAGAAAATTTAAAATAAAAATCATAATATTTTGTCCATCATGTCCATAATATCATATAATCTATTTTAATTACCTGCAACTGTAATTTTACAACAGTTCTGAAAAGTTAACCACCGTTTATAGAACTCGAAAATAGCGAGGTTCTATCCGGTTAAAATTTAAATTGGGAGTTGTTTTCCGTTAAATTTCGTTTCATTGTAACGGTAAAAAATGACTATATTTATATTTAATTAAAGTGGGCCGATCCTGGCGGTACTGCAATGCCAAGCCAACCCGTGACAGAGGTGGAGCAAGCCCCTAACTCTCCGTCATTTTCCAAAAATCAGTTTAATATACTGGTCCTGCTGTGCAGGACATATCAGATATTAAGCTGATAAGAACAGATACTACACTTTGATCTTAGCCATAGGCCGAGAAGCGATACCAAAACAATAATTTTCTTCTGCTATAAACAAAAGGAAAATGTATCAAATACGTAGAATCATCAGGAAAATGTCTTTTATGAATCCAATTTAAGGAAATTCAAATATTCGTACAAAAAACGCAATTTTGGTTCAAAAAACTAATAGTAAATGGAATACTATATACACTACTTCATGAAACGTAATTCTACTATATTTAAAATTATTTAAACTTACGTATTTAATGACAGATGGATCATTCAAAATGGCAGTTCATTACGATGTACCTGCCATCTATGATATCATTTTTATTAAATTTTATTTTTATCCAATTTAAACCAGGTATAATATACATTAAATATAAACTAATAATTATTTAGAATTTATATTAATAGTTTTTAATAAATCAATAAACTAAGTTGACAGAACGAATAAGTTGGTACTAGTGTAAAAATTAGAGGTTAAGCACTACTGCTGTTGGTGTTTAAGTATTGATAGTTATTATATTATTTTGTTCGATATTCAATAAAAGGTTACATTGTATATAATGCTACAACAGTGTTTCAAAGTGAAACAAATGACATTTTCCTATAATATAATGTAACAGAAGTAGCGCACTAGTATCGAACAAATAATATAAATGTAACTCCAGCCTAGCGCAACGACGAAAGAAAAAGTATAATTGTATATTATATATTTATTTATTTCATTGTAATAGAAAAGAAAAGTAAATCTACATTTTATTGTGGAATCTGTATCATTACTTGGTCACAATTGTATGTTGTACGAGAGGCAGAAGTTTGGTTTCAGTATTTCAATAAATTATTTAATAATCTATTAAATTAACTCACATTATTCATGCTTTTAAATTATCTCATTCTAAAACATTAGTTTACATTAGAATTAAAATTTCTTTTATCTTGTTTACAATAAAATCTCACACCCCTATATTATAACTACTAATATTTATTTATGCTTGTCATAATGATCGTTTCTGTTTCTTCACATATCTAAATGATTTATTTATATATTTTTCATTACATTACTGTATAAATATAATTACGTTGTCGGTACACTTCTGCACAAAACATCTACTGATAGTTTGAAGTTATAAAACTTTAAAATCTTGTGTGCAAATATCTCTAATATATTTGAATATTAAATAAGTTTTCTGTGCACTATTATCTATATGTGTATTTAGATTATAATTAATAAATAATATGAATTATAAAAATAAGTTCTTGACTTGTTTCATCGGTATTGAGATTCAAATATTGTCTATTGTGCCTATTTTTAAATTTCAATACAATTACAGTAGAAACTCTATAACTCGAACCTCCACAATTCGAAATTTTCCGTAAATCGAAGTTTACTGTTGTACCCTATACATTTTTATAATTGCTGTTTTATTTCTCTAATTTTAAATTCAGTTACTCAAAAATCTCTTTTTTCCATGGCGATGACATGTTCCAATAGCACAGTATTCTCTATTTATCGAATTTTCACGATCAAACTAAGCTCTTTCAACACACTATTTGTGTATTATCTTCGTGTACGGTCGCCAAGATTCATCTAGTTTTGTTTCACCGTGCACCACTCATGCAATCTACAATCTGCCTAGTTTTTTGGGAATCCCCGAAGAACTGATTTTTGGGAAATGACAGATACACATCTGTCACGGGTTGGCCTGGTATTGCTGCACCGTCAGGGCCGGTTTTGCCATAAGGCGGGTGAGGCGGCCGCCTCAGGCCTCCGATTTTTACCGGCCTCATAAAAATTCGGCGTCATACAAATTAGAATTTTTATTTATAAAAAATTAATATACAATTACTATGCAAAATAAAAATTTAATTTTATAAATACTATTTTCCGCAACAAATTCTTTTGTATTTTAGGTATATATTATACCTAAGTACATGTGGCAGCACTGTGTAGTCGCGTTGTGGCAGTAGCAGTAGTACGTAGCATCGTCCCACAGCGCAAAGTGCATAGGCTACTCCACACAATCCCTCAGGTCAAGAAAAATATATATTGATTATTAAAAATATATTACAAGCAACATTTTCAAATATAATGACTCTCCTACAAATATATTTAACGCATCCTTTATCAAATTCGTCCGCTGAACGATCTTTTTCATGCTTAAAAAAAGTAAAAAATTATCTACGCCCGACCATGTCCCAAGAGCGATTGCAATCACTAGCCATATTAAATATAGAGACAGAGATTTTAAAATCCATTGCTTGTAATGATGTCATTTCAGAGTTCGTTGAAGAAAAATCAAGAAAACAGAAATTGCATTAATGTAAATTTCGCATTTTATAATTAATTTTTAATTTTATGTAATTATAGTATGAGACTGTGATTTTAGCTTCATGTAGGTACTGACTGAATAATAATATATTTTTTAATCCTGTATAGGTGCAACTTTTATAATTTTTCGTTATGTGACTATTTGTATTTTATGATTTTTTTAAATATAAATATACATTATATTTACATTTATGTACTAATTTTTTTCTTCTGGATACCTTTATATGGCATATAATCCCCCCCTCGCCACTGGCCTCTAATTTCCTTCCGCCTTAGGCCTCCAAATTTGTAAAACCGGCACTGGTTGTTATCCGTCTAGTTATGACTTGAAACAAAATAATAATCTCGTTAATGCATTCTTTATGGGTTTAAAAAGGCAATATTATTTATAATTTCCACAAGGTCTGTTGCGATGAATGAAAACAAACTTTTTATTTTTTTCTCAAAAGTCTTGAATTAATATCAGCAAAATAAATATTTGTTAGTTACTTATTTAACGGATTTTGTAAACAAACAAAAAAAAATTGAAATATTTACAAAGAATAAATTTATTGATATGATTCTAATAATTGGTGAATCAATTGGAATAATAAACCGGGAGCGGCTTCGCTGGCGTCGGTTGCAATTTTGAACATATGTTTTAAGTTGTTTAACATTGTTCCATTTTGTATATTTTAACATAGACACCCAAAATATTTGAATACAAATTAGTTTTCATTTTTTAATTATCTTATTTTTCAAGATTTTTTTTTAAATTCATTAATAAAAAGTAATACATCGTTGAAAAAAAAATTGCGGTTTATATATTAGTAAATTAATTATAGGTTGCTATTTAAAAAATAGAAGTTCATAGTCATATCTTATAAACTTGGCTCAACACATCAAAAAAGCAGATTTACTGCCTTGAGTAGACGCCAGCCGCGGCAAATCTAGTACTTTTTTTACTTACTTATTAAAGACGATAGATGAAGACGCTATTTTATCCATCTTCTGAGATATTATACGAGGACGATATTTTATCCCACTTATGAGATATTAATGAAGATATGGAATATTCAAATGAGGGTGAAACAATAATTATACAAACTGTGTGTGATGATATGGCGTGAACATACACACATCATGCACACAGCGTGACGCCACTTCAAGTGACGCCCACATTACAATTCATGCATGATACGTAAAACTCAATGAATGACAAACTCACCGATAGATAAAAGCTCTCAGGTAATCCAGAATACACTAATTGATTAATCAGACACTTAATCACAAGTTTATATCAAAGCTAACACAGTACTGCACAACTGAACTGTACGAAACAAGGCCAATACTTCGAATGATGCCAGGCTAGTTCTGGGTGCGTCTTTGCAGCCCTTAGGAATGTTTACATAAACACATGTGTGCAGTTATCGCTTGAGTTGCATGTGAATGTCCCTAAATCAAGTGGTTTTATGGCTTGGATCAGATTTCAGACGCTACAGCCCACACAAACTTTCGTGAGAAAGTTTGGTATTTTTAACGAAACTAAATAACCAGAAATTAAAAACTAGAAGAATATAATTAAATAAAAATCATCTTGTAACATACTTAAACAAATAACTATTTTACTTTAAAATGTTTATCATAATGAACTTTTTGCTAGAAATAACAATGTTGATATTTTTGCTCAATCATCTTTAATTTCAACTGATAGAGAATGATATAAGTATTTTAAATAACAAACCACCGAGCAATAAAGGACAAAGTTTATTTTTAAGAAATATATAAAACAAAGGACTGCCGCTATAATAAACGGGTCACTGTAATTATAGTACTAAATAGACGTTGGTCTATATAATGTATAGAACAAGTTTCGTAAAAAAACAAAATTACATACAATAATAATTTATTTGTCAAACAATTATTTACATGTACATGGTAAATTTAAATCCACATTAAATCCGTTTATTTATTTATTCGGTAGATTTAGTTCATGTTTTATTTTTTAATGAAGTATGTAATTAGAATAAATTTTCAAAATTATAACAATTTTTGACACAATATTGCAATGTAATAAAAATTATAAACGAATTCGGAAAGTATAGATTGAAATTCGATTTATCATTCCTTTTCATTTAAAAAAAAAAGTAAGTTTAATATTGATAATGTGATAACAAATATTATTATCTTCAAAACACACTTCAGTTTCCTGCGTGTATAGTTCGGAAAGGCAAATATTTTTATCTGTTGAAGTCACGGAAACGTGAGCACTAAAATAAAGATAAGTATTTATTCGACTTTGAAAAATTGTTCAGGTAGCACGTGTTTTTCATTTATTTGATATAATACATATAAATTTGTAGAAATAAATACTTTAAAATAATAATAAAAGCAAGTAATACTGATTATTATTATTTAAATATTTATCCATTATTGGGTGTGGCCTCTGTCTTAGCAGATATCGGTAAGTGATATATTTTTACAATTACCAGTCATCAAATTACGGTCCCCAAAGATATATAAATATAAATATATCATCACGCCTCCTACCTATAACTGGGTGTGGCACTGTGCCGAAGCAGATCTCGGTAAGTGATATATTTTGCGCGTGAAGTGCGGTTACCAGCCATTAAATCACGGCCCCCAAAGATGTTAGTGGTGAGGGAGCCACAGGGGTAATTTTGAAATTATGAAAATTGTTTTTCGCCTGTGGGAATCGAACCATGGTTTTCAGGATACACAGGCCGACTTGATACCACTGAGCTAGCTACCCCAAAGATGTTAGTGGTGAAAATTAGTTTTTCGGCTTATTATTTAAAATAATTAAGTTACATTAGCCAGATATTACAGTATAAAAAATATTTCACCATAATATTGTTGATTTTAATTTAAACTAAAATTATTATCAGATATAAAAAATAATCATTATGTAATTTAGTGATTAATTTTTACTTTCATTTTTATATTGATGAACAAAAATTTTATACAAGTATGAAATTTATTTATTTATTTTATTATTAAATTTACATTGCATTAAAATTCAATTTTAATCAACAACACAAAATTATACATATTATTTCGCTCTGTCACCTGCATGAAATATGGAAGCTATATTGTGCTATTCACAAGAAATATTTACATATTTATACAAATTTTAGATTTTCGACAAAGACTATAACCTCATGCTATTCGAAGATCCTCAGTATCAAATCATCAATATAACTGGATTCAATAATTATCAGAAGAAGAATAAGCACCAAGGAAATATAATTGGATAAATTACACCTACTTTCATTTATAAAAACAGTTGAAGAACAAAATCAAGAAACCAAAAATATGACAGTCATATCATTATTTTTTTATCAAAGAAAAATCATAATTTACGAAACCGAACACTTTGCAAAATACTGTAAAATACTCAGTAAAAAAAATTGTATCTCTAAAAAACTAAAAGATTTAAATTATTTATTTAAAAATCTCTCACAATTATTCAAAATATTTAATAACATTAAAACACGTGTTTTAAAGCAAAGTATAACTGTATATGAACCACCAAATAATTATTTCCCACAATTACTAGACAATACAAAAATTGCTATTAAGTCAGGTGAGACGACTTTAGAAAACTGGAAAGATATTCACCTACCAAAATAATGTTTAGGAAATATTGATTATAAGGAAGATAATCCGAATTTGTAAATCCTGTTTTTTAAGAACATGCAAATACTTTTGGTAATGTATCATTATAAGTACAAGAAAAAAAATTCATAATACGATTTACATGCAAATTCCACGCGATGCAAAAATATTATAAATAAATGTATTTAGTTTTAAGTTTCAACTCAATTTTATGTTGTTTCTTTTCTTTTTACATTCGTATATAGTTTATATGCTTTTGTTATCATCTTTTCATTTATTATTTCTTTGTTTGTATGTACTTGTAAAATATAAATAATTATATAAATAACCACACACCTATTTGTATTTATTGTATGTATTTAAATAATTCAAATAAATACAAAATTATTTTCTGTATGAGTTCTTTGTATTTATTATTTGACATGATGATTCTATTCACATTTTCCCATTTTGTACAACAAGATGTGTATCACAACCCGTTTTGAATTTATTCCGATTTAAACCATAAATTTCTTGAGCTAATATTAAGTTTTACTTTCCCGATTTATAAAATAAGGCAAGTTTTATGATGGTGCTTTTCATTGTTCTCAAGATTTTGGAGAATCTTTATTTTACGGTGCATTTTACATCCAACTAAGTTTCAAAAATAACATTTAAAAAAAATCGGTCGGTCTATATTACGCATCGACAACCGTTTTTAACTGCGGGTCAAAAACAACCATAATGTGACTATTAAGAAGATGTTTCGGTTCAGTGGATATGTTCATAAATAATTTAACAAGTCAGATGATAATTGCCGATTATAGCTGTATTCCATTTGCCACTTGGTTCACTTAAATCAGTTCAGATAAATTAGAAATGACTAAATTAAATGAATTATGTAAACTGATGCTCTAATTGGGATGAATTACTTCAAAGTAAATTAGAATAAGTAATTCTGGTACTAAAAATAAAGTCAGCGATGTAATTCAGCGAAATATATAAAGCCCCTGGCACATATAGCGTCAAGACTCCGAGTCTACCATTTGACTGCCAAAAATAGAAACGCCTCTATTTTCAGCAGTCACGACTGCCGAAAACCAACTTCATTATGATGCTGGTTTTTTCGCTATCTTCCTTTGTTGTTTGACGTATGAATTATTATTGTTTATGTTCTTGTTTGATATTTTGTACATTTTTATAGTTAAATTCATTTACTTTATACATAGTTAGATACTTTTAAGTTTTCATATTTCATTTACAGTTCATGTCAATTATTTTTAATTTAATTTTTTGTTTTAATAATCCTAGTTTATAGTTTTTATATTTCTTAATAGTCTATAAATATTTTAAATAATACATTTCAGTTTTTTTATTTCATTAATAGTTCATATAATTTTTTTTTAATTTAATTTTTTGTTTTATATTTCGTAGTTTATAGTTTTTATATTTCTTAATAGTCGATAAATATTTTAAATAATACAAATTAACAAATAACACGTTAAAATTAACAAATATTTAATTCTGACTGTCAAAAACACCGACTCTATATGTGTCACCCGTTTTGGACGTGACTGTCAGTTTTTCAGCAGTTTGTAGCAGACTCGGAGTTTTGACGCTATATGTGCCAGGGGCTTAAGTAATCTTGATAAGTAAATGTAAGTTAGACTGATCCAAATGGCAAATAAAATGCGCCTAATATTAGCTGCATTCCATTTGCCACTTGGTTCACTTAAATCAGTTCAGATAAATTAGAAATGACTAAATGAACTGAATTAAATAAACTGATACACTTATTGTAGTGAATGACTTCAGAGTAAATTAGAATAAGTAATTCTAATACTGAAAATAAAGTCAGCGAAGTAATCCAGCGAAATAAATAAGTAATCTGGATCAGTAAATATAAGTTAGATCTGATCCACATGGCAAGTGGAATGCACCTATTTCGACACGAATTATGAGCTGTTATGGAAATGGAAATATAGCGAGTGCGAACAACTCGTAGTAGTATTTTTTAGGTTTAAACTCATAAAATCTCACTTGTGATTTTTTAATTCATGACTGTCTGAAAACTATAAAATGTTACATCAACTTATTATTTACTCTCTATTTCTCCGTTCTCTCAGGGTATTCTCCTCTACGGCGTGGTGGGCAACCTCTGCTACGCGCTGTTCCCACTGGTAACGCGGGACCAGTGTGAGCACGACCGCCAAGCTTCGGAGCTCAGCCGCCAGCGTGATCCCTGTGGACTCGTTGTCCGGGTATGGTACCACTTCGATATCAACCGGTTTCCACATTTCTACATCGTCTTCTGTCTCGAGCTCTACATCTGTCTCACTGTCACGATTATTGTGCTGGCGATTACTATGGTGCTGGTGAGTGGAGATACTGGAATCAAATAAATTCATGGTTAAGGAGGTACAGGTTCTTCAACTTGGACTTACTATGGATGTGAGGTGATACTACACTGACTTAAATATATTGTGTTTTCGAAAACTTTTATATCCGATCCGATCCGACTTAAACCGAGATCCGATCCGATCTGATCCGAAATCGGATCCGAAATCCAATCTGACATCTGTTCCGAAATCCTATCCGAAATTCAATCCGAGATTCGATCCAATCCAAAATTTTATCCGATTGCTGATTTGTCCGAACAGTTTTTTACTATTTATATTTAACAAATAGTAACGTTGTGCATTTGAAAGAAAAATAACAGTTAAATATGAAACTTAATTAATAATTTTGTTTGTGAAGAACTAAAGAGACATATTTTGTACATAAGTACTTATAAATTTTATGTAATATTATCATTTCTTTACAGTGGAATTGGAATTTATATGTTTTTTTACTCAGGGTGGATACTTAAAAGCTGTGAATGTAAATTTCGGATCGGATATTTTATCCGACTTTCGGATCGGATAATTTATCCGACAATCGGATCGGATAATTTATCCGACTTTCGGGTCGGATATTTTATCCGACTTTCGGATCGAATAATTTATTCGACAATCGGATCGGATCGGATAATTTATTCGACAATTGGATCGGATACTTTATCAGACTTTCAGGTCGTAACAGATACACATATAATCTAGTAAGTCAAACTCATTATAAGAAATTTACAGAGTGATCAAAAGGAATTGTTACAGTTGGCAATACAATTCCGAAGATCTTTTTATTCTACAGTTGGTACAACGCCAGGTAAAAGCGGAAATGCTATTTGACATTTCTAATAAATACAAATAGGTTATGTCAGGTGTCCGACAGGTATTAGAATTTTGACTTTTTAAGTAATAGAAATACTTTAGAAATAAATGTAATAATAAATGTACTCAAATTTAAATTTAAATATTCAAATGTCACTGTGAACAACAGGAAATGAATTTATGTAGCAGGTTTACCAATTTCAAGTATTTTGTTTTATTACCAACTGTAACAATTCCTTTTGACCACTCTGTAGTAGTTCTAATGATGTTGGCATATCTGTACAATTATGTTTGATGATAATTTGTCACGTAATATGAAATTCTGAAAAATAATAGTGACTAAAATGCATTATAGTGACATCAGTACCAAATGTTTTTCGTTCCCGATCATTTTTCCGAATGAAATTTCCTGAATGTTGTTTTCTGAAATGATCGTTTTCCTTAATTATAATTTTCTCGCATGATTATTTCTTGAATGCGTATTGTTAAAATTTCCATCTTCCCGAACAATAATTTTCCTGAATGCCTTTTTCTCGTGTGTTTCCCAATTGACAATTTTCCCAAATAACAATTTTGCATCAAAATAATTACCCGAAAAATTATTTTCCCGAACGTAGATTTCTTGTATAAATTTTCCCGATTGGCAATTTCACAGCATATCAATTTCCCTAATATTATTTTTCTATACCCATATTTAGGAATGAATTTTTATTTATGGTCTATTTCCTGAATTACCATTTTTTAGAATTGCAAAAAACAATTTCCAATACAATGAATTTTAAAATGTAGTTTTATTTTAAATGGCCAGGAACTAGATTAATAATTTTATTAATTAATTAAATTAATTATCTCTTTTTTAATGATACAATTAGCATTATAAAAATAATCTTGAAATTAAAAAAATTACATTCGGTAAAATTATGTACGTGTAATTAGCAGGAGAGAAAATTATTATTTTGTTAAATGATCATTTAGGAAATTTGCACTCTAGTTATTCGGGAAAAGGGTTATATTGGAAATCTGCATTCAGAAAATTACATTCTGGAAAAATGGTCATTCGGAAAAATGGTTAATTTGGAAAATTTCGACATTTTCAATTTAATTTCTGCCAGTACAAAGCATATAAAATGTATTTTGCTTATTGATTTCGATATGTTCTAAAACTCATATTTCAAGCTTTTTTGCGTAAAATATTTTCTTTAAAAAAATATTCAGACCGCAGAAAAATAGTTTGTAATTTAAATTTTATTTTACAAATAAAGATCAAGAATAAAACTAAAATAATTTTATTTCAAAACGTTTATTAAAATTAATTTTTCAATTAAAATAACAATACAAGTTGATGCTTTCCTTTGACTATTTTTAATTTCAATTCTTTTAAACTAATACAGAGTGCACTTTTGTTCTTGAAATAACAAAACTAATAATAATGTTAAAGTTCTATGACTGATTGCACCACCCCATCCCCCTGCATAGAGCGATGGCTCTCAACAGTCTCAATCCTAGCCTACTACAGTTACATCACTACAAATTTTTTCAAATATATACACACATTCATTACAGTATTATTGTGAGATTAACAATATTTTAAAATTTGTACAGGTTGGCTTGCTGATGTACGCTGTAGCTCTACTAAAGGACTGTGGTTCAAAAATACGCGAATGTTGTAACGTAGACGACGATGAAGAAAAAAGAAAAAATGTTAGATTCTGCATACGTTACCACATTGCCATCATTTTGTACGTATCAAATAACTTTCTGCGTTCATATCCTTTGCAACTTTTAATTAATAACTTATATGTAATAACAAAACTTAGATTTTAAAACTTACTTTAAATTAATAAAAGCAAATTGAAGTTATATGTCATATGAAAATAATTGATATTATTGTCAAATATTCTATATACTTTTATTTATTTAAACTAAGTATAAAATATAAGTTTTGTTAGTGCAATTTAGCCATAAGAGTTCGAAAACTGAGACTTAACACAATATCTCGTAAGTCTCCTTAAAACGACTTCACCCTGAGGGACTATTCTAATTGACATAGCCACTGTGGCAACAATAGCCACATCGCTAAGCAACAAGAATCCACCTGGCGGTATAAATAAAAAAGTTTGTCATTTAGCCACATCTCAAAGTTATAGCGGGAGCTGGATAGGTCTCACTATGGTCGTAGCCACACTCACTGTCATTCGATGTTTGATTTTTTTCTGAACGGTTTATTTATAATAATTTCCTTTAATGACAGTTATAGTACTCAAATAGAAACTGCATTTATATCAAGAAATCCAACAAGTTAGACAATTTGACATTAATATTTATTTATAAATAAAAGTGTTGACAACTATACTATATTTTAATTACCAATATTAAAAATATAATTTCCTAATTTGTTACTATGAAGACAATTGAGTATAGCTGTCACGAAAATATCATAGCCGTAGCCACAGCCATATCCCGCTATGAATCAGGATAGACCCCCTGGTATAGCGTATAAATAATTTTCATTCGCCATTTTGAAATAAAAGCTACCCATGGCAAGTTAGAAAAAATTATGTTACTTTGCCATCTTGAAAATGCGATATACGCTCTTATTCATTGTTTTTTCAAAACCCTATCGTGTATGGCAGTGGTTTTCAAACTTTTTGTAGGCATGACCTCCTTGAAGACAAAAATCACAACTAAATTCTTTCGCAACCTCCTTACTTTTGAAGTAATCAAAATTACTGATGGAAAAGGCTGATTTCATAATGTGCATTATAAACATACAACCACGATTTCAAAAATTCGTGAAGAAAAATTGTCTCATAAAGAACCTTGGTGTAGCTTCTTACGAACTTTGATATGTTGGTACAATAGTTTAAATAATTAATTATATTTTATTATCAAGCTTGTAATAAATTCTTTGATGATCATTTGCACCGCCATTACTTAAATTTTTATAATAAGTTTTTATAAAATGTACTAGATCTTATCGAAATGAATGAGTTATTTAACATTGTTATCAAACATTCGAGTCAATATTTTTCATTTAAATACATACATACATATCTTCACGCTATATCGCATTAAATGGGGTAGCACGAACCCTAAAATCATTCATAAAATATTCACTCATTATATTAATCAAATAATCAGCCCTCGTCAAACATTATCATCCAAACACACCACCCTCACTTTAACCACATTCATAGATCACTCCATATAAACTCATTTATTTATTACACTCGAAATCATTTATCACATAATAAACCTTTAATCACATCTATCCAATCACTTCTATTCACTTATCATTCATCTTCTTTCTTCGACGTATATAATATATACATAAAACATCTCAAATTACCCACGCTTACTCCTAACAACGAATCTAATAACGAATCTAACAACCAATCTTCAAAGATTAGAATAGATGAAAGCTATAGCCCCTGCACTTGTATATGAAAGAAAAGTCCACACAATGCAGTAACTGAAAATGAAACAAAAAATAAGAAAGGAAGGAAGTGTCGTCATGTGCTTGGTTTTTTAAGTGAATTCCACACAATTACAGTTAAAAACTCTACGTAAGAACTGAAAACGAATTAAAAGATAAGAAAGGAAGGGAGTGTCGCTCTACGCTTGTTTTTGAAAGTAAATTCCACACAATTGCAGTTAAACACTCAATGTAAGATCAGAAAACGAATAAAAAAGATTTGAAACGAAGGGAATGTCATCCCTGCGCTTGTTTTTAAATAAATATAATTTAAATAATCCCTAAAATTTAGGTGAAAGTGTGCAACTGGATGCAACTGCAGATGTATTTTTGGAAATATGTTTTTTTAAATAAAATAAAATAAATATATCATCACGCCTTCTACTCATTACTGGTTGTGGCACTCTGCTGAAGCAGATTTCGGTAAGTGATATATTTTGCGCGTGAAGTGCGGTTACCAGTCATCAAATCACGGCCCCCAAAGATGTTAGTGGTGGAGAAGCCACAGGGGTAGTTTTGAAATTATGAAAATTGTTTCTCGCCTGTGGGAATCGAGCCAGTGTTCTCAGGATCCACAGGCCGACTTCAAACCACTGAGCTAGCCACCCCATTAAAAATTTGTTTTTTAAAATTTGTAAATAGCATCCGACGACTCCCGTCCAATGTTTTCGCCACCCTCCGAGGGATTCGAAAACCACTGGTTTATAGTATCAAATTAAAGCAGTCACGAAATGTAGTTGTACAAAAATGACTTTTGAAAGGTTGTCAGTTATCATTACAATCAATCAAACTTCTCTACAATCTTTAATTTGTGAGTTATTAAGTATTTTTACAATTTACATAATAAAGGTTTTGCGTTTCTTGTGTCTCTTAAACACTAAATGCAAATTTAAAGACATCTCACAAGAAAACTACAAGGACTGTAAACTTTATGTAGTCTATAATTATACAAAGAAAATTACAGACTTTACTGTAAACGAACATCTGTTACTGGCATACATCACTCATAGTAAACTTAAGAAAATGGATAAAAATACGCATAAATCACTTTGAAAATCAAACAAATGCGAAAAAATCAGCATATCATGGCTACGGATGGTCAACTATTACAAGTGAATATTAAGTTGATGCGACTATTAAATATGTGGCCAACGGATGGAATCGTAGAATCTAAATGTTGGCGAAGATTTAAAGATGTCAGTCCATTGTTTAGTGTCATTTCTGCAACTCTGCCGATTCTCGCTGATTTTGTTATTCAGGTGAAAATGTTTATTCAAAATGTAAATTTATTATCTTAAGGGAATTGATAATACAATAGTTTTATAGTATTATAGAACGACGCTATAATGGTTGCTATTATTCCCAACGTAGAAGTTTACAACACGAATGAGCAAAGCGAGCGAAGATTGTAATGATCGGAGGGAGTAATAGCCATTATAGCTTGTATACTATACTTTATCTATTACCTAAAATGAATGTGTTTGAGAAAATTGTGATCAAATTATAAGTTTAGTTAGTTAGCTCGTAAGGAAATGAAGATTATTACTTTATGAATGTGAATTTTCTGTAATCACATGAGTAAGGTAAGTAATGACCGATTTACTTATGTGTTGCATATTATATTTTTTCAACTTTTGTATGTATAAAAGGGCTATTGAAATTCTGAAAATAAAATAAATAAACATATCAAAATTAGATTGACAAAGAATTTTTAATTTTTGCGGGATACAATAATTTATATAAATGCAACAGTGAAATAGAATGTCTATTACCAAAAGAAAGTAGGAAACACAAGTATAATTAAATGTCAAAAATTTCAGGACATAAGTGATAATCTCCCATCTGAGAAAATCAAATCTTTCCAATAGCCTTAAAGCAAGTAATATTGTCATTTTTATTTACTTAGGCCCAAGGAAAATATGATGACGTAATGGATATAACAGAAAATTTAACTGCTTTGGGAGCGTTATTCGGAACAGTGTACTTACAAACATGTTTCATTCAGAACCGTAGAAGAATAATGGAATTAGTAAAAAAGTTGAAAATATTTGAAGAATTTAATTCAGCACCAGAAATGTTAGAAACTGAAGAAAAAGCTGCGCTCTACACTAAAGTGTTTATATTTTACGGGGTATTTGGAAATCTCTGCTATTTGGCTGTTCCATATACTAATTTACAGGTATACTATTAGAAATTTAGGGTTGCTCGCCAAGCTATTTTTCCTCCGGAGACTTCGGGTTCAGAATCTTTTCTCGGTTTTACTAACTAATAGTTGTCATTTATTAAATATGTTTGTAAATATATATTTCCGATATAATAAAAATTAATTTTAATTTTTAAAAAATCCGAACTAAATAAAATTTTAATATGATTTTATACATTTTTGCATGAGGAATTTACAGCAATTTGTATTTTTGACACGGATTATTTCTAATTTGAATTAAAATTTATTGTAAATTATGATTTTGTTGAAGAAACAGTAATCATAACAAAAAAATACAGTGATCAAAAGGAATTGTTACAGTTGGCAATACAATTCCGGAGATCTTCTTATTCCACAGTTGGCACAACGCCAGATAAAGGCGGAAATACTATTTGACATGTCTAATAAATACAAATAGGTTATATCAGGAGTCTGACAGCTAGTAGGATTTTGACTTTTTGAGAAATAGAAACACTAAAAGGAAGTGTAAAGGAAACAACCATTTTATTTATGGATATTTAAGAAAAATATAACTAAAAACGAATAAGAACTAAATGTACTCAAATTTAATTTTAAATTTTCAAATGTGACTGTCAGCAACAGGAAATGAATTTATGTATCAGGCTCACCAATTTCAAGTAGATTTTTTTATTGCCAACTGTAACAATATATATTTTGTATTAGTATTTTTTTTCAATGACTACTTAAAAATTGATGATTTCAAAATGTCCTGGGTTTAAATTCCAATATTGACATATTTTTAACATAAAGATCTTTAAATATAAAATGAACAGATCAATGATCGAGTAATTTTATCTAGATCAATGATGATCTAAATCTTATGATCCACATTGGTTACAACATTGCTTCCGGAATAAGTGCCCCATTTACCACATTCTAGTTACGGTTCTGATTTCTCAAGAAGTTCAAAATTTTCTGATATTAATTATTACTGAATTTAGGAAGTCCAGATCTTTTTTGTTGGCGAATTTTCGGGTGAACTTGAGTCCATAATAAGCAACCTTAGAAAAAGCTTAGAATAAAACTTCTATCCTATTACATACACCCTCCCAGGAATGTCGTGATCGGCGCGCGGCTTCAACCTACAGTCGCGACATCCCTTGCGGGGTGATCACCCGATTCTGGCTGCCGTTCAAGTACCAAGACTCATCCTTGCTATATCTCATGATGCTGTGGCAACTGATCGCATGCCTCACCGCCACGTTCATCACGCTCAGCATGACCATGTTCCTCGTGGCACTACTCATGCAGCTCATCAAACAGATGCAGCGGCTAAGAAAAGTGTTGAAGGATGGTGAGGCTGTGAAATATTGTGTGCGATATCATATTACGATTATTGAGTGAGTATGAAGTCAGGTTGATGTTCAAAATGAAAGGGTACTATAGGATGCGGGCACTCACGTGATATTGTGACGTAAAAACAGCTGTCCCGTGAAAGATCACTGCGCCACCTACAAAATGAACTATTTTTTGGGACGAGATTTAAAAAGAACCGGGTTGTTTTCAAATCTTGTCCCAAAAAATAGTTCATTTTTGTAGGTGGCGCAGTGATCTTTCACGGGACAGCTGTTTTTACGTCACAAAAACGTCACAATGTCACGTGAGTGCCCGCATCCTATTGTAATAAGCAGTATTTGGTAATAAATAATAAATTGGAGTAGCGAATATTGAAATAGTTGCCTACTGTTTTTGTGTATGATAATTTGTTCCCAATTTGTCTTCTCATTCGATACGGTTTGTAAAAATAAGTAACAGTCGAATAAATCATATTTTAAAGATGATGGAGTAACATGATTTGATAGATTCAGGTGTATAATAAGGAATAATGTTTTCACTAATGAAATAATTTTAAATAAATAATTTAATTTTAAAAAATGCATATAATGTTTAGATAACATATAATTGTGGATATTTGGACAAGAACAGATATTTTTTATCGACAGTATTTTATTCATCGTGAAGGAAGCGTTTTATATATATATATATATATATATATATATATATATATATATATATATATATATATATATATATATATACATAGTGTGTTCATTCAAAACCCGAACATAGGCATATAACATGTGATATCAGTTTTTTGATGCGCATTGCTTCCCAATTAATTTTACAGGAAAATACTTCAAATAAAAGTTATAGAGAATAAAATTACGAATTTTTTTATATAAAACACATTTCATTTGTGTATTTCATCAAAGCGCAAAACTTAATTAAACATTTGTAATATTCGTAAAAATAAAGCTATCCATGAAAAAATTTAAACAATTTTCTACTGTCAAAAATTTTGACAATATATATATATATATATATATATATATATATATATATATAACAAGATATAATTTATCCCGTCTAAAGAGTATTTTTTTCTAACCAAACACTACTTTATTTGAGATAAATCTAATTTATTGAATAGAATTTTACTCATTTTAGCGGAAATGGATTTTAGTTGACAGACAAAAATTATAAACCATAATTAGTATCACAATTCATTCAACAGAGCAGGGTTGAGAGATTTAAATAAAATTGATTTAAATCATGTTTTAAATCAAGATAAATTAAATTTAATAATTTAAACATAAATGAATAATTTGTATTATTGTATATGTATTTATTAAATTAAAAATACAAAAAAATCACAGTAAAAAAATAAAAACATGTTTTAATAAATCATAAATATTTGAATAAGAAAATATAACAATTTAAATAACAAAAAAAAAAATTAAGTAAAAACGTTTATTCATTTAGTGGTACATTATTATTAAAATGTTTAAATAAAAAGACCAGTTTTCTAGACTTTTCAGTTCCTAGTCGGTTTCTTAATTTTGAATGCACGAGTCCAAATGATGAAAAAACTCGCTCAACACAAGCTGAAGACGAAGTGGCGCATAAAAGTGATTTTATAATTTTCAATATTATATCTTTATTTGGTCCTAATTCATCTTTTTGGGGCATCCACCATTCAACACATGAAACGTTGTTCTGAATTTCTTTTGAAAACATTACACAATACATAATATTTAAAAATTTAATTCAAAATACCCGTCTTTACTTAAAAATAATAATTTAAAAAATACAATTTAAATCAAAAAAATCTGATTTAAATAAAAAAATCGATATTTATGATTTTTCTAAAAAAAATCACGATTTTTATCCACTCTGCTACAGAGTGATCAGAAGTAAGTGTTTCAGTTGGCAATAAAAAAAACTACTTCATGGTAAGACTGATACATAAATGTTTTTCCTGTTGTTAACAGTGACATTTGAAAATTTAAATGAATAAAAATCGTTGTTTCCCGTATCCACAATCCACATCCTTTTATTTCTTAACATTACTCACAGAGTATTTCTGTCATTCAATCTATTAGTATTTATTATAAAAATTATATATATCAAATAGTATTTCCGCCTTTACCTGGCATTGCGCCAACTGTGGAATAAAATTATCCCCAGAATTATATTGTCAATTGAAACACTTACTTTTGATCATTATGTAATGCTAATTTCATTTCTAGTAATACAAAATAATTACGTATCAAACATTTTTTTTTATGAATGATACAAATTGTGATTTTTATTTGTTTTATTACAATTACATCTGTGAAATTTCCGGTAAAAATCAATAAAATTGCATTCAATAAACACGACTTTTATTAAATTAAAAAGAAAAAATTATATTATTTTTTGTGAATTGGGAAAAAACATAACAAATTTTTTCACGTTTGAATTTCTTGGCTTTTATTTATTTAAAATAATAAATGACGACGTTTCGAACCTTGGTTTGATTCATTTTCAAGTCAAAAGATAAAAAACGTTTTCTTTAAATTAAAATGTATCATCTCATCATGTTAATTTAAAGAAAACTTTTTTTTACCTTTCGACTTGAAAATGAACCAAACTAAGGTTCGAAACGTCGTCATTTATTATTTTGAGTAAATAAAAGCCATGAAATTCAAACAACGTGGAAAAAATTTGTTGTTTTTTTCCCAATTCACAATATTCTTCACGGCTTAACTAATCCACTCCAATTTATATTATTTTTTGACATTTTTATATACAGAAAAAATTATGTACATAGCTTGGCATTCAAAATTGTCACCATATTCTCTATGAATAAATCACTAAATATTGATAAAAAATATATTTATTCTTGTCCAAATATTCACATTATTTCAATGTATTTCTCCTAGATTCGTAAAGCTGAATTGCATCTGCTTATTATTTATTTTGTTGTGAGATAATAATTATTAACTCGTCTTGGACAGTCCTTACATGTCAAACTTCAAGTTTTCGAGTTAAAAGTTATACCAGATGGACGCACATAATGAATGATACCTAAAATTAAATGCGAATTTCATAGATAAAATTTTAAATACCTTCTGTACCTATAGCGAATTGGTAAAGAAAGATTTAAATTTGTTTATCTAATTCTGAATTTTATCTAAACCAATTTCTCAAAAAACTTTAATGAAACCCTATTTTTTGTTTGTTTTAAGAATATGATTTAAAATTATTTTTATACTGAGTTGCAATAAATGTAACTATATTAAATTTTAATATTAATTAAACCATGTTTGAGAATTCTTACGGTCAGTTGCACCGTTAAATTTTAAACTTCGTTCAAATAAATAGAAGTAAATCCTTACCTACTGTAAAAAACTCGATTTACTTTATTTTTTTAAACGTCTGACTTTAGAGAAAGATTAAAAAAAGTCTAAGGACCAGTTGCAACAACAACAGTTACATTTTAAACTTAAACAGCCCAATTCTCAAAAGTGTTTTAGTTAGAATATAGCTTATTCTGAATTTTGGATTTGTCAAATTAAGCCGAAGCATATTTTCAAAAAAGTTTACATAAACTTTAACATAATTTTGCTACCATTTAGATTTCGGAAAGTGAATGAAATTAATTTTTTTAATCGGGCAAGCATAAGATTAGCTAATCCAAAATTCTGGATTAGCTAACACTTTTTTGAGAAACTGGCTATATATTTATATGACATACGGAATAGTTTACATTGCTCCCAAACATTCAATTCGCTTTTATTTAAATAAAACAAATATATTATTTTTACTTTAGTTGGTACATCTGACCGTAATACATTTAAATGATATTTTGAATGCAGATACTCAACAAACGTAACCCAAGCTTTTAGCTCCATGATGCTGATGCACATCACTCTAACATCGTTTGAAATCAGTGTTCTGGGATTCGAAGTCCTGATGGTCAACAGCCGCACGGATTCATTACGTTTCGGCATGCATTTATTTGGGTGGCTTGTGTTACTGTTTCTCATCTGTTTTTACGGACAGAAACTTATTGATGAGGTAGGAATTCAAATTATTAACAAACAAATTGGAGATGATTAAATGAAAGTAGGCACTTTAATTTATTTTCCATTAGAAAATAGGGATTAATTGGACTTCCGTTCGTCACAATCAAATATCAATTTGCCAGCAATATAATACTCATGAACGTCGCTCGAATTTTTCGAAAGAGGTGCATAAAATATTTTAATTTAAAGGGCCTTTCTAAATACCTTTTCATCTTAAAATTTTATTCGTAGTTTAGGTTAAAAAGCAGTATCACTGACCAATTTTTAAAATTTCCCCTACGACTATAATGGCATTTACTTATTCTAAAACTTTTTCAGAGATTTGAAGCTCATCGCAAAGGAGTATAAATGTCATAAATGTATAAAAATGGCAAAGACTGAGATAAGGTTTGGTTAGGTTAGAAAGAATTATTTTTTATTTCCTGATAATAGTAGATTACATCATGCTTGACATTTGAAGCTAGAAAATATTTTTCAAAAAGCCGCCTTCACATCTCGAAATTTGGTGAAATTTGTAAACACAAATTTCTGTAAATTACTTCGTGCGTTCACAACTCGAAATTTATGTAATATCGACATCTATTATCTTTTCAATGTACCATCTCCCAGCCGATTGGCTTGTTACTGACCACGTGTTAGAGAATTCGTTCAATTTGTACCATCGATGTACTTTATTTGTAGAACGGTCTCTAAATTTGGTAAAAAGTTTGGAGTTTGCAAACTTTTGTAGAAAGTGAAATTTGTGCGCATCAAATTTCAGAGCTGTGAACGGATACATACAAAGCTATATGTCAAACTCTACTAATTTCACCGAAGTTCACCAAATTTTGAGCTGATGCGGCAAGTCTAGAATCACTGATTTATTTAATAATTTTTAGGGAGTTTTGAAATTCACAAAATTTTACCAACCTAAAATTACATTTGAAAAAATTCTACAGTGATATTGCACTTTTACCGTAGTTTATATTAAAATCTACATATTCTAATTCTAATAGTTTGAGTATTATTTATGGGCGCTTTAGGAATTAAACCATTCTCAATATGAGCCCAGTGCTTGCAATTTGTTTTAAATATTTTAATCTGTCACTGTCCTCATGAATATTTAATTTGTCTAAAATAACTATTCGGCGTTCACTCCTGCGAAGTAATCAGATATTTGTCTTGTACTGCCTTTTTCTTTTCGTCTCTCCTTCCAATGTAAGAAACAGATTTATTTTAAACTGGATTAAAAATAGTGTTAATTAGTATCAAATTTCATTCATAGCATGAACCTATTTTAATTTGAAACGGAGTTACAATTAATATTAAAAGTAGTATTAGCGCTAATCTGCGTTTCAAATTGAAAACTATTTTACAGTTTATTGCAGTTGCCTAAAAATGTTATACTTATCATCTTGTCCATGAAATTTGTTTGGCATGTTGCCTCAGTGTCATTCTTCTATACGACAAAGTATTATTTCACGGCCTATATGTACAAATAACTATTTATCTAGTTACCATTATTCAATAATGTAATGAAGTAGAAATGCATGTTTGTTATTAAATTTAATTTGAATAAATTAAATTGAAATTTACAAAATGTAATTATAAAATGTAATTTCGCAGTACCCAGATTTCAATCTTTTTGCCAGGCTGTAATTTAGATTTGAATTTTGAGTTTGTTAAACACACGTTCTTTGAGTATAAAATGAAAATTGAAAACAAAAAATAAGCTTGCAATGTACATTTTATTATTATATTTTTGTTGTTAAATGGCAGATAATAATTTTTTTTTTTTTATATTTTCGTGATTTTTTTTACAACTGGCCTTTTGTGAGGCCAACAAGCAAATCTGATAAAATACATGTCATTGCGTGAGTGTGACATCCATTGATGCGTCCTCTTCGTTTTATTATTTTATCGTGGTTATTTTATTTACATTTCAATTAAGTTGTATGTGTGAGTGTGTGTTTGAGTTCGGATGGTTTGGTTCTCTTGAGACGTTTCAGGCTGCTTTCATTTTTGGAAAGGTTGGCGACCATATCGTTGGGATGGTTGGTTGATTTCTGTTCGTGTGATAATGCGAATTTTTGAATTTGTTCGTGAACATACTGGATTTTTAGGTCCTTGTGTAGTGAGTGATTGCTTACATACCACGGTGCATTAGCGAGCATGCGTAGTATTTTATTCTGGCTTCTTTGTATTGTGTTGGTGTTTGATTTTTTTTTTGCACACCCCCATAGCTGGATACCGTAAGTCCAGATTGGGATGATTGTGGCTTTGTATAGTAGAAGCTTACTTTCGAGTGACAGTTGTGATTTACAGATAATAATAAATATAAAATATTATTCTCAAAGTGCACCACCTTCCACCTTCCTGCCGACGCCCATGATTACAAATGTACTCCTGTGATTTAAATATTCCTTTGTCAAGATTACTTTCACAAATTTTCTAAACCTGTAACAACTTGTCAGAATTAATTACCATCACATCCTCGTCATGTATTCTAAATAACTTTGGCTTTATAGTATTAATGAAAAAGAAAATATTTAATTTATTTTTAAATTACTTTTCTATTCAGAGCACTGGAATAGGATGGGACGCGTATTCAACAAAATGGTACAACAGCCCAGTTTCCGTACAAAAAGATCTACAGCTGATGATTCTTCGAAGCCAGAAACCGTTAACACTGTCTGCAGCTTCTTTGGGCGTCATGTCACTTGAAACTTACCTCGGAGTAATGTAATCAACATAGTTTTTAACAACAATGATTAATTATAATATTTTGCTTCAGGTGATGAGCACAGCGTATTCGTATTTTACGTTGCTGTTGAACATGAAAGAAGATTAGAATTGCACTTTTTATTGAGAACTATTTACCTAGTACCGATGAATAGATACTTCCACTTATAGAGAAAAATTAATAGAATATTAATTAAGCACACTGCACGCCTAAATAATATTAATTAATAAACATAATTAAAATGCTGAGTGTAGCGTATTCGTATTTTACGTTGCTGTTGAACATGAAAGAAGATTAGAATTGTACTATTTATTGAGACCTATTTACCTACTAACGATGAGTAGTTACTGCCACAAATGGACAGAAAAATTAATAGAATATTAATTATTTTGTCAACGGCCATGGCTGCGCTCGTTGGTACTGATCTAAGCGATAACGCGAGTTAAGCAACGTTGCGCGCGGGTAGTATTTGGATGGGTGACCGTCCAGAGAAAACTCGCGTTGCTGTTGACAATAACAACTAAAACGCAGATCAGGGCGTAATGGCGGCATATGACCTGAGTAGTTGGTCCGCCAAAGAAGCCAGAAAAAAAAAAAATAATAAAAATAAAATTATGCACGTTAAATAATATTAATTGATAAACACAAGGCCGTCCCTATGAGTCGTGCTATTTCTTAATGAAGTTTTAATCCAATCACCATTACTTCTTAGCAGATATTTAGCCAGTTAAAAATCCTATTAGTAACACACTTTACTTGGTACACATAATAATGTTTATACATTTATAAAATGTACTTTCCGTTTGTTACTGGGAAGACATGCGATAATAGTTATTTACCGTGCGTCTCCACAGCAACGTACACAAAGTATTTTCGTTGAATACAACCAAAACGTTTAGATACAACATCAATAAAATCATACTGATAATGGCCATTATATCGAAATGCTGGTAGAAAAAAAATCTTGTATGCAACACTTGTGCAAAGCTATAAACAAAATTTACACTCGTGAGAAAATATACTGATTTTCGCACTTGTTACATAGTACTTCATTACTATATAAGCATGGACGTCCACAGACATTTTTCCAGAGAGGGGCGGGTCGCAAGAAACTCTCAGATATACATAAATTTCTAAAATATTTTTTTACATAACATAAATACAAATACACATAACAAATAGACAAAAAAAAATTTTAATTTGTGAAATAAATTATTAGTCCTTGTCTGGATTTGAATTGAAGAGGAAGGACAATCTTCGAATAACTCTTCTATAAATTGACACCATTTCTTCAATAAATTGCGATTTAGCAGTTTTACTGTTTTTATTTTCTAATATTTTGTGTCTGTGTATACTTAATAAACATAGATTACTCAATAGTTGTAATAGAAACATGTCGCTTGCTGACCATAAGAATACTGCTGGAAATTTAATTTCAGCTTGAATTTATTATCTTTAAACTTATAATTTAATTTTTATTTTATTTATATATACATATACAGGATGGTAACCGCGACTCTCGAACATAGAACTTTAACGTGTAAAATCATATTGTTTTAATTTCCTGCTTCCCTAATTATTTAAAACAAAAAAGCTTCAAATAAAAGTTTTAGGGCATAAAATACGAAATTAATTTTGCATGCTTTACAACTGCACAAATTAGATCTGAAAATGACTCAAATTGTCTCAAAATTAGCTATGAAATTGAAACAAAATTAAACAAATGTTTGACGTTCAATCTGTCAAAACTGTCAAAATAAATTCTTTATTTATTATTCCATTTATTTTTGACAGATAAATCGTCAAACATTTGTTTCAATTTCATGACTATCGATAGTTTTGAGGCAATTTTCATCACTTTCAAATCTAATTTGTGTCGTTACAAAGTACGTATGCAAAATTAATTTTGTTTATTGTTTAACATGCAGAATTTTATGTTCTAAAACTTTTATTTCAAGCTTTTTTGCTTAAAATATTTAGGGAAGCAGGAAATTACAAAAATATAATTTTACATGCTAAAGTCCTATGTTCGGGAGCCGTGGTCACCACCCTAGTTAAAAACTAGGGGGCGTGCGCCCCGGCTTGCCCCCCTCCCCTACGGACGCCCATGTATATAAGTATTGTAATGTATTATAATCCATGGAATATTGTACAATACATTATAATACGTATATCGTACGAATGATTTACTTAATTTCGCGATAAGAAAAATTACGAGTTTGACAATTTTCTTTTTTGTTCTTATTTGAGGCGTGAGTAGTTGATTCAATTTTCAATAAAATCTAGGTTTTATAGTTTGTTTGTGTCGGACTGTCATTTTAGAGTCAATAATATATTACATAACTTAGGAACGTGATGTTTTACTTGACGAAGCGGAACCGAGTATTTTAATCCGCTGAGTCAAGTAAAAACACTTTCCTGACCTATTATGTATATGAATTGTATTGACAGCAGACTACGTACCAAGGTTTAAAAAAAAAGTCAGGTAAAATACAAAACACTCAGATAAAGCCTTTACCAGACTGTTTTGTACTTTCCAGGACTGTTATTTTTGTTGTAACCAGAGCTGGTCAAAATCACGAACAAAAGGAATTAAATCACAATTCACAAATCAAACAATTATTTTTTTGTAACAATTCACAATGGGCCTTTCAAGACTTTTTTGAATTTTTTATATATTAATCTACGTAATAAAATAATTATACCCAAATTTTTTATTTTTTTAAAAAACTTGTATTAAGCATGATAAAAATATTTAAACTTTCGAAACAAATTAATATGACGTAGTTGCATCTTAGCTTAAAGAGAGACAGATAAGACAGAGATAAATAACACGTTACTTGTCGTTGTCAGTAGAACCCTCAGACAAAACATAACTAGACGGATAACATCGCCGTTTGGTGTGAGTCAGAAAGGGATAGAATAACTGATTGGTGAGGCGGGTGCGTGGCAAGGAGCAACTTGCATAACATCAAAGTGTACTCGCTCCTTGCCGCGCATCTGGTGGACCATCAAATTATTCCATTCTTCTCTGCTTCACAACACTGCATTGACTTGAATACGGCATAATTCGTCTAGTATTATACGTCATTGGTAGAATCGTAGAATGCTGAATGCTTATTTCTTCTTCGTCTTCTTGAGCACCGACAAACGTTTCAGACAAAGCTCTGTGATTGGCTTAATGCAACTACGTCATTGCAATATGGCAGTGCGAACGTTTTAAATTATTCAACTTACACTTTCATATTTCAGCAATAAAGATATCATTTATGGTATGATTTTATATTGTATTAAATATGATGTACGGTCAAGAATTTATTTTAATAAATATATATTAAAAAGCTCTACCACTTGAACCCCCCATTCCACTTCATTTTCAAAGTGAGTTAATTCACAAATCAAAGTGATTTGTGCTTTATTTATGTAAAATATAAATCACAAGCCTTTTTGTGAATTGGGGCTTGAGGCTTAGGGCTTAAATCACATTTACAAATACTAAATGTTATCATTTTATTTAATATTTATTTTAAAAAAACTAGGTTCTTTGTAATATGCCAAAGATATATGCACAACTGAATGGAACAGATATTAGTAGATATGTTCAAAGGATTGAATTACGTCATCAAAAAATGTAATTAAATGAATTGGCATGTTTACATTAAATATGTACCCGGTATTTGTATTGCATTGTAACAGTTTAGCTTTTAAAATTACTATAGACTGAGAGTCTTCAAAAATACGAATTTTGTTTGTAAAAATATACAAAATAGCTAGTAAAAAAATGTTTAGTGTAACACAATCACGAATTAATTCACAGATCAGCGACAGCTACAGCCAGAAATGTAAGATTTAAACGTGCACCAGCATTTTCAATCTGAATAATAAATATAATATACTGTTATAAAATCCAAAAAATAAAGAAACAGTAAAAAATTTAAAAAAAATTACGTTATGAAATTAGGTAAATAACTATTACCACACGCTGCTATGGGCAACGTATGATTTACCAAACGCTGTGCGGAATAATTTATTTCGCGTACTGTTCTCAGTGCGAAAAAACCTACTTTTCTTAACGGTTATAAAGAAAAATATTACATTAACCGGTAATAAAAAAATTATAAATTATGGTATGAAGTACACTTGACAACCTACTTATCAATAGATAGTATTATATCAATATGTAATGCAGAAAAATCCCACAGATTATGCATTAGATATTCCTTTTGTTAAAAAGCCAGTGAAGACAGTTGCACAACAAAGGCAAATAAAATATTATAACATAATCGGAATAAAATATTTTTCTTGTAAGAAATAACACCTGCATGAACGTTATCTATTTATTGCTATACGCTACATATAGACATTCAGTAAAAAGAAAATTAAAGAGCTGAAAAGAACCTTTCAGAAAACTCCTATTACAATATATTTCATACTAAACTATTTCATTTTCAAAATGGCATCTACAGACGGCAAAATGCTAGCATTTAACATCAAATTAATGAACTGGCTGAACATGTGGCCTGATGAAAGCAAAATAGAAAACAAACTTCTTCGTTCTATTAAAAACATCAGTTCTTTGTTTAACTTATTCGTAATGACCATAGCAATATCTTCAGATTTTGTGACACAGGCTCGAGGTGATTACGACGAGGTAATGGATATAAATGAAAACCTGACAGCACTAGGTGCTCTGTTTGTCTCAATATACATGGGAATATGTTTCTTGAAACAACGATATGAGATTATGGCTCTAGTAAAAAAACTAAAAATCTTTGAAGAATTTGGCGCAAATGCTGACATGCTTGAAACTGAAAGAAAGGCAGCTTTACTGTCAAAAGTATTCGTAATTTACGGAATCATTGGTAACCTAAGTTATCTGGCAATGCCGTATACTAATATGGAAGATTGCAGACAAAGAAGAGCGGCTTCTACTTACAGTAAAGATATGTCTTGCAATTTAATTACTAGATTTAGGTTGCCATTTAGGTACCAAGATTCTTCTTGGATGTTACAAGTGGTAGTTACATGGCAACTAATAGCTGTGTTTCATACTACGTATGTTACTCTAGCTGTAACAATGTTTATGATTTCATTGTTGATGCAAATTATTACACAAATGCAACGATTGAGAAAAATGTTGAAAGATACTACTTCTTCGTTTGCTATTTGTCAACGGTATCATCAGAAAATTATTGAGTAAGTTTGTAAATTATATTTTTAATCTAGCGTGTTAGATGCCAATTTTTTTTTAGTCTTTATTAAAATTTATTCCTTTTTAAATTATTTTTTCAGTCACCTCAATATGACATTATTATTTCATTATTTTCTATTCAAAAAGTACGCAATTTCTAGATTGTTATATATTAGCTGTATTCCATTTGCTACTTGGTACACTTAAATCAGTTCAAATAAATTAGACAACATGATTAAATGAACTGAATTAAGCAAACTTATGCAATTATTGGGGAGAATTACTTCAAAGTAACTTAGAATAAGTAATTCTAGTACTGAAAATAAAGTCAGCGAAGTAATCCAGCGAAATAAATAAGTGATCTGGATCAGTAAATGTAAGTTAGATCTGATCCAAATGACAAATGGAATACGCCTATTATCATGGTAACTGCACAGAAATGTACCAAAAAAATAGGTGACGTATCCATGGTGATGTATACCAATAGTTATATTTCAGCTGTATTCCATTTGCCACTTGGTTCACTTATATCAGTTTAGATCAATTACACAACATGACTAAATGAACTGAATTAAGCAAAACAATGAACTTATTGGGATGAATTACTTCAAAGTAAATAAGAATTAGCAAAGCTAGTACTGAAAACAAACTAAGCGAAGTAATTTAGCGAAATAAATAAGCAATCTGGATCTGTAAATGATCTAATCCAAATGGCAAATGGAATACGCCTTTCATTTGCTACTTGGTTCATTTAAATCAATTTAGTTAAATTAAATCAAATAAGAAATTGAGCTGAATTAAGCAAACTGATGCACTTATTGGGGTGGATTACTTCAAGCTAAATCGAAATCAGTAAATCTAGTATTTAGAATGAAAGTGATCGAAGTATGTTAGTCAAATAAATAAGTGATCTGGTTCAGTAAGTGTAAGTTAGATCTAATCCAAATGGCAAAAGGAATACGCCTATTATTATGTCAATTTGTTTCATTTTAATTTAAGTAGATCAGCGAAATTTGATAGATAATTGGGAGAAAATAATATCTGTAATTCGGACAAAAAATATTATTTTTGGCCCTGCAATATTATCGAACTCCACTGCACATTGTCCAGCAACCGTAATTACTAAAAAATAAATCTACTTAAATTTTGGTCTACCGAATTTTAAAAGCTTAAAAAAGGGATCTACAATCGGCTAACATTCTCAGAATTTGCCATAAATATATTTTTCTACGATTGTTATGAAAAGTTGACGCTCTCATCTGTCTTCGTAAAGTTGACGTTTTCTGAGGAACAATTGAAAATTAACTTTGACGCGCGACAAAGTTATTTTTGCGCGCATTTTCTATGACATCGCATCGCGCAAAATAGTTATTTGTGTATCTAGAGCAGAAAGTAGTCTATTGCGTCTCGCACATGGAGATGATCGAGGCGTAGCAGAGAGCAACAACCATGCAAGGCAAGGACACTTTCTGCTCGAGTTGCACATAATATTTTTTCTACGACCATTTTGAAACGTTTGAAAAAGATATTAATATAATTTTTGCCAGTTTTTCTGTTTGGAAATTCAGGCGACAGTTTCTATGTATCTATGGATACGATGATAATCTCTTACATTACCGCTCCGCGAGCGGAAATATCCTATTGCCGCTTGCTAAGCGGTAATAAGATATTTTCAACTGACAGTTGGAAAAGTCTACTTTCTGCTCGCTCGTAGAAAAAAGATATTAAATGCGCGCTTGTTTCAATAGTTATCAGGAATACAAACGAAACAGAAACTTGTCATATTGACAGAACGAACTTATTTTCAATATGCACACATTTTTTAATAATCTAAGATGCAATCGTAGAAAAAAATATGTCTATCAGGAGCGTCAATTGTCTTTGTTCCTGCAATTACCGTGCTCGAATAACAAAGAATCACTTTAACGATCTTAATACACAAGTAACTATTGTACTCTTATTCATGAAGCCAGAATTGCTCGCTGTTCCTACAGAGCTGAAATATTTCCAAATATTATTTCCTTAACCTTTAACCTTAACGGGCCATAATAGATTTTAATATACATATATAAATGTTTCATAGCCAAAATAAAAGTGAAAAACTTTCCATTCCTAAATCTCTGAAATTTTAACTGAATCTCAGAAACAAGAACACAAAGTAATTCTGTAACATGAAAAACTCTCAATAAAGAAGTGTAAATAAATATTGTTCTCAAATAATAAAATTTGTCAAAGTAGCTAATGATTAGTTACCCTCGAACCTGAGCGACATGGTTTGTTGCTGGAACGAGAAGAGCAACCTGGAAGAAATGAAAATTTCTGAAAGTGAAAGAATTAATAATAATAATAATAATAATAATAATAATAATAATAATAAGTTTATTTCTAGGAACCAAACTACATGGTAATAGAAATTGTCAAAATTCAAAATAATACATATTCTTAGAAACCTATAATTTCAATATTTACAATCATGAAAGAATTCTTCAATACAATAATATGTTTTTTCAATCAGATATAATTTAAGTTCAACTTTAAAATGTTTTGTGTTTTGAATATTTTTCAGATATTGTGGTAAATTATTATATATCCTCAAACCGTTAAATTTTGGATTATTTTTTGATTTGTTTAACTTGATTTTTGGCACAACTAAGTTTTGTTTGCCTCTGGTATTATATTGATGTACATCACTATGTGTTTGTACATTATTCATATTAGCTTTAATTATAAGAACAAAATTATAAATATATAAGCATGGTAGATTTAAAAGAATTTCTTTTTTGAATCCCTCCCTGCACGAGGACCTTGGGTTATGAAGGAATATATTTCTTATTGCTCTTTTTTGAAGTTTGAAAACTCGCAATGCTATTGAGGAACATACATCGCCACATCAAAATATCGATATTACTTCTGGAAAATATTGTTATTCAATATAATATCGATACATCGATATAAATGCAGAACCCTGCTTCAACAGTATTAATAAAATTTAATTTATTCACAGAGAAAAATTGTCTTATTCTAATATTAAAAAAAAAAAACTGCAATAAACAATAAAATAGTAATAATGAGATCGAGATTGCCTATGGCAAATAACAAACTAGAGAGAAATATTAGAATAAAATTAGATTGAATCCAGGACGATCGTAGCTTAGTTGGTTTAAAGTATATGACGGGAATTCATAGGTTCCAGGTTCAAATCCTGGAGGTATCCCAATTTTTCTCTTTATATCTCAATTTAGTAAAATGTATGTATTTGAGATTTTGCAGTTTCTAAGCATTATTCAGATAGACGGTATCATACGAGTACCTATTTATTTCGAAATCTGCAAATACAGAACAATGTACTTATGAATGTGTAAAAATATTCAAAATTATACAAACTGACAAACAGACTGAGTTTTATAAATTTTATTCTGTAAATTAAAATTAATGACAAGTATATGTAAAAAGTGTATCACTTACATTTTGTGTTGACTTCGAATCCTAGTTTATTATAATTTAAATTTAATATTACTTTCTTTGTTGTAGATACTGCACAGATATAACACAAACATTTAGTCCGATGATGCTGATGCATATAACTCTTACATCATTTGAAATCAGTGTTCTTTGTTTTCAAGTATTAATTGCAACATCTATCACTGATTCTCTACGATTTGCTTTACATTTAGCTGGATGGCTGATTGTTCTGTATCTGATCTGCTTTTACGGCCAGAAATTAATAGATGAGGTAACTACACGAATAAACTTGTACAATATATAATAATGAATTACGAATTTTATTTTATATTAAGATTTAGTGAATTTAGTGATTGTTACCTCAATAAAATAATTGTACACAATATTCTTGTTTTTAGAGTACCGGTATAGGATGGGAAACATATTCAACACCCTGGTATGATATTCCAGCTTCAAATCAAAGAGATCGAATGTTAATGATATTACGAAGCCAAAAACCACTTACCTTAAAAGCTACTTCTCTTGGAATTATGTCATTTGAGACTTATCTAACCGTAAAATCTCAAATAATAATTAAAAACTGTTTGCACACAAGTTTAAATTAATCTTTTATTTTAGGTTTTGAGTACTGCATATTCATATTTCACTCTGTTATTACGGCTGATATCCGAAGATGACTTTAAATAATATTTTTTATAGTTTTCACCTCTATTACGTAGTTGTAGGCATGGTTGAAGAACTAACTAGAATCAAAACACTAAAAAATACTCAATTTGTTAATTGTTTTTATCTATATGTTTGCTACTCTGCACAACAGGAACAAAATAGCTATTACCGTACAGAAAACATAAAATTTATAATTAAATATGAACTAATCGGACACCGTCATATTTTTTTATATATAATTTGTAGTCAACGAGGTTTGAACTCGCAAATTCTTGCTTGGTAAACGCAATTTATATCCATTGCATGTTAAAAAGTTTAATGCACGCGCATGTTGATATTGTGAACAATTTTAGTAAATTATTTGAGCACATTTTTAATCATTTCAATAAATAAAAAAGTCATCGTATTTGTAATTTTTTTTATAGTTAATTTAACCTAATATCAGGGAGATCAAGCTTCACTCGGGAAATAACGGAAAATATGAAATTTAAAATGAGATAAGAAACTAAGGAATATATAAAAGAAACAATTTTTCTTTCGAATATACGCCCATATCTCGAAAACAGTTGATGATATTGAGTTTATTTTGGTATTAATCAATTTCTTGGACCAAATTATTTACATAAATTTTCTTTTAAAATAACGTACTAATTTAATTTTCCGGAAGACGAGAACTATTTAGATCGTTTTCTGAGACAAAAAAAAGCATTGCAATACAAAGTTTTATCAAAATTCTGAGATCATTGACACACATAGGCAGACACTAGTAAAGATAGATTTCAAAATTATTATCTGAGCTTTAAAACGCAGAATTATAATAGAAAAATCATATTTGACGATATGAATAAAAAAGCACAAATTACTGTAAAACTTATATGTATAATTTTATTGATAAATAATAAAGCATGATTATACACTAATCGTATAACATTATATAAATTAGTAACACAGAAATTTAAACGACCAATAGTATTCTTAATATCCTAACCTGCAGTAAATGTGCACAAGCGTAATAGATGTAAATTGGAATGAAATATACGTTAGTTTGTTAACAGTTAAAACTATGTTTAAAACCGCACAATATTATACTAGTTCAACAGATCCATGATGTCATCACTAGACAGGATCGTATTACTATTTTTGTTCGAATCGTTTGGTTTACCAGACTGATTATTTTGTGGTAATAACAAAGGTTGTTTTTGGCTAACCATCATTTGATTCATAGGAACTTTTTGTGCTGATACCGCTGGTAAAAGTGAATCCAAAGCGCTCCAATTTTGCTGTGACGTCATTGGTCCCCCATTGCTTGTTGTCGACGCTACTTTATTTGAAGCCCATGGATTATTGCTTGCCGAAGTCTGCATCCAATTCTGTCCTGAATTAAATGCATTTTGTCCAGTATTAAACGTTGTTTGGCCCGTATTGAAAGTATTGTTCATCACTGGTTGGTTTGCAAGTGGCGGGAAATTACTAACGAAGCTTTGTGGAGGGGGTTGAATCCACGGTTGTGATTGGTTGGTTAACGCAACTGCGGAAGTTGTAGGACCTGTTGAGGGCGCAGGCCACGGTTGCGCTGTGTTTTGTGCGAGAGATGATATCTGATCTTTTGCTGCTGCAGCTGGGTTGTTCTGAGAACTTGCTACTGGAGCCAAAACTGGTTGATTTTGAAGAAGTTTAGCTGCTGCATCTCTTTGTTCTGGGTTTATCCTAATGAAATCACAATACATTAACATAAACAAAAAATTTATTAATAAACTATTTTAACTTTTTTTTTATATAGCTGTAATAATTATTTTATCTACAAATTACCTCCGTCTCTCCAGTGAACGAAGTTGTTCAATAGTTTTAATTGATTCAGGAGCTGGAGCGATAGCTGGTGCATGAGTGGGTGACGCATTGAAGTAGTTGTCCAACCCTAAACCAGAGAACATCTCATCCAATTTTGGATCTGTAGGTTTTCCTGCGCTCGGACTGTTTGAAGAAAAGCTCATTTCTAACGTCCTAGAACAATAACATACCTGTATTATTTACATTACTTTTCTTAAATCCTAAATACGTAAAATAAAAACAATTAGTTTGTGAATGTTAATAACAAAATGACATAATAATTTTAGATTTATATACTTAATGTGTAATTACTTACTTTTTCTCTTGCTGGACGGTATTAAGTTGTTGTAATTTATTTCTATGTTCACTTTCAACAATTTCAAACATCCTTTTAACAAGTGTAACAAGTGCGTTAAATTGTGTCATCGTCAGACCGTTTTCAATACACAGTGGTATTAAAAATGGTAAAATACGAGTTGCTATAACTTCCTTAGTAATGCCAAGTTTTTTGTGGTCTAAAGCCATCTTGTAAATACCTAGAAATAAAAACAAATTCACACTCATGGAATGTTTATTTATTTCACTGAAAAATAATTTCAAATCGCAATGCAGAGAAATCCGAAACACTAGGTTGTATATTTTTAGTTCTAAGTTGAAGTCAACGAAGTTTGCACGTAAAAAGCAAACGTATGAGTAGATTTAAAATAAGAAAGAATGCCTTACCAAGTATTCCCATAAGTACAGCAGGTTCCCTCGAGGGTATCTGCGGCAGGAATGGCAAAATTTCATCCAAAACTAACCACTTATCCAAATGTTCCAACAGCCTTCCCAAACACAACAAACAATTCACTCGAACAGATAAACTTGTTGTTGACAAACACAATCTTTTAATTCTCGGCAGCACTGAATTCTTCACCGCTGCATGATCTAATAATCCCGCAAAAGTTGGCAACGCTGATAAACAAAGTTCATGAATCTGATGCGTATCTGCATCTAAACCTCGGTAGAGCATTGGAAGAACTTCTCTTTGAACTTCTTCAGCTGGTGTTAATTTCAATAATAATTCCATCTTTTGTACGAAGATTAACAAGATTTGTATTGGTTCAGTTAAACGCATCACTGGTCGCAAATAAGGAAGAATATGATGAACAAATTGTTCTTTTTCGCAATGTTCTGCGATTGCTAAGACGTTTGGTAGTACAAATGGTACCATCAGTGGTTGAACTAAATCTTTCACCAGACAAGGAAGAACTCTTAACAGTCGTACTCGTGGTGGAAGTTTGATTAAAGCTTCTGGTAGCCCACGATAGAATTGAGATTTCTGAATGTTGTCCCATTGGAAAAGAGAATCCAAGTAGTTTAATGTTTTTACACCAACATCGTCGAAGAATGAAATCTGTGAACGATGAAAGATATTACAGTTTGCTTAAACATAAAAAAGACAGTATTTTTTGTGAAATAGGTTGCATAATAAAAATGCATTCAGCTTGAAATTAAAAATAGCGCAATCTGAAAATATACATTCACAAAACTTGCAAAGTTATCGTAATAGGAAACCACAAATCAGCTACTTTCATATCATGAAATTGTAGTAATATTCAATATTCAGCACTATTATGCATGTCACTTATCCAGAATAAAAATTATATTTTATTATATACATGTAAATCAGAATGAATAAATAATATATTAAACTTTTATATTACTTAAATAATTGTAATCTTCGATAGGAGTCCTAGCCTCATATTTGAAGTTTTATTTAGTAATTTAGGACAATTTTTACATATATATTGTGACAATTTTAAGCCATTATATTTTACTAAATGCAAATAAAAAAATAAAAAAAACACAAAAATTTATATTTTAATGAAAAACTAATTTGGCTCAATTAATCCATTTTGTTTAATAAAAACCAATTATTAACCTTGGCTTGGAGTAAAATCGTGTTCTCTGAATTCTGAATCATCATTGGAATCATGTTTCTATCATATTAATAATCGGTGTGAAAACATAATCATTCTAGTCAAAAAATTATCATAAAGAATTTGTATAAAAAGTGTATTTTTGAAAATTAAAATAAAATTATTAATTATAAATACTCTAACAATAATGTATATTTAAAAAATTAATCTATTATTAAGATTATTTATAATTTCAAGTATATGGCAAAACGGAAATGAATGGAATATTGCGAATAATTCCATATTTAATTTTTTTTGTTCATTAAATTTGTTTGTACAAAAAATATCAATTTTAAGGTTCAATTTTGTAAATTGTAACTGTTGTATAAATATTGATTGTTTCTTTTTGTTGCGTAAAATTATTTTAGACAAAAACGCTTCAAATAGAAGAAGCTACATACAACTATCTTAAAATACTTTAACCTAAATTATTAGTAATGTTTAACTGCGGAAAAATAAAGTTAATTAATAGATAGTTAAGATATTTTGAATCGGTGCTCACAGTATTTGATTTTATTATTAAATTAGTAATTTTTTATAAATATTTAAGTACGGAGCAATAAAATAATTCGAAACGAATAATATAATAAATTAAAATAGAAAATCAGAGGCATGAATAACAACGAAGAATGAGTATGCATATCGCCATAATACTTATGAATGAATCATCGATACAATCATGAAAGACCTTGAAGTTCAATCAATTAACATTGTAAAATTCATAGTTGTGTAAACACTGTAATTTTCTGAATTTTTCGATGTTTTTATTTTGGATAAGTAATTATAAACAGCATATACAGCAGTCGTCTACGTTACCAAACTATACAAACTTATTCGGAAAATAGTTCTGTAAAATCGCAAATAAATAACTATCGAATGAACATTTCACTTTCGATGTTACTTACCAAGAGTCGGATTGCACAAAATTGAAGAAAAATTAAATGATCCACCAAAAAAGATCAATAGCATCTACTACACAATCTTATAGGCAAACAATCTCATTGTCACTCTAATATAATATAAAACTAAGCACTTACCTTCACAAATTGATGCGCATCTGGTCTTAATTCTGGATTTGTGTTCAACATCATTTTCACGTAGTCTCGTAAACCATCTGCAACTGGCTGCAGTTTGCTAACTGGTAGCTGTTTTAACTAGACAAAAATACAAGCTAGTTAGAAAAATCTACACTAAAATTAATTAAATAAAGATTCTGTAATTTGGGAATTCTTGACTTGTAAGTATTCTAATATGAATTTTTAATGTTGTTTGAAAGTCACTAGTATGGAGAAGGAAAAAATAGGAACAATGGGAAGAGAATTTACATTATTTACTCTAGACGTTGATGGTTATATTTCGGCAACTGGTTAGTGCCATCTTCAGCTACATATAAAAACAAATACAAAGATGTACATAATCTTAATTTGGTGAGTAATAAAATAATAGGTTTCTCAACAGCAGTACTGGTCATTTTAGTTCATATTAGTTCATATTGTTTTACGAGTCACTTCTTCTTACTTGACACCTGGATACACCACCATTTGTTCACCTGCTCAGTCATCTTGCACCCTCATTACATATCATTCATCATCACGTAGATGTAAGTACTGATGTTTTTGTAAAACCTATTATTTTATTACTCACCAAATTAAGATTATGTACATCTTTGTATTTGTTTTTATATGTAGCTGAAGATGGCACTAACCAGTTGCCGAAATATAACCATCAACGTCTAGAGTAAATAATGTAAATTCTCTTCCCATTGTTCCTATTTTTTCCTTCTCCATATTAGTGACTTTAAAACAACATTAAAAATTCATATTATAAAGATTTTGTGTAAAGAATATTCGAAAAGTATTTTTTTTTTACAATAGCATGTAGTATACCATCTGTGAATTAACTCAGAGATGATAGTAAATGGTGAAAACGGATATCGAATCCAAGATTTTTTAAGTTAAAATTTATCGTCTTAAAGTGTGCAATTAAACTATTACTTGTATAGCTCTAAAAAATAAAAAGAAATACCTGTAAAAGAAATAAAAATACATGTTTTACTTAACTTTACTTAATTTAATTTTTAAAAAATCTGAAATGAAACTCCACCATTCGAAAACTCAATTATTATTTCAAAAACTTACTTGCTGTGCGCGCTTTTTAAACGTCTGATAATCCGAGCACGGCATCACTGGTTGATGCTGCGGTGAATAAAGAGTATAAGCAACCATTCCTAGTGAAAACATATCACTTGCAGCGGAATGAGTTTGAGTTAGAGTGTGTTCAGGTGCCAGATAACTCAAAGATGGTTGGCATACTGACGGTAGCAAGGAACTATATTCAGTAAACGGCCAGTACGGCTAAAAATAAATTTATACATTGTTAGTTTGCATGTTTCAATACAAGTTATTGTACAGATGACACAAAAGTTTACTTGGCTGTAATAATCGTGTGTAACATTTGTAAATCCTGTCCTCTTTACATATTGTAGTTTGATTAACTCTGTTTTTTAAAATTTATTATGTATGAGAAATTTAGTCTGAAATTAGCGTCTCCTGAAAATTTGCACATTCAAACTATTAATTATCACTTCGTGTTCCATTACTTGTGTCAAAAATTAAAATTAGTAGCTGTAGACTATTTATTCCTATGATTAAAACAAATAGTTTTCTAAAATTCAACAAAAGTAAATGAAATTAATAAATAAAAATCTGTTGATGAATATTTACGGAAGTTACAATAAAAATCAGAAAGAAACTTTTACATTTATAATATTAAAGGAAATTCATAATGTGCCAGAAGAATAGCATTTATAAACTTTAACTTTATTATAGATTTACTGAAAATTAGGTCTGAATACGACCTTTATGCCATAAGGTCAACAAAAGTTAAATGCCAAATAATTAGATTTGAATATAAACAAGAAACTCCGTAAAATAAAAAGGTTTAATGCTTTAAAATAATGAAGAATTTACATTAATTTCTGAACTTTTCTATTTAAGTAGAATAAATAAATCTGATTAAATATCGAGATAAATATGATGATGTTACATAAAAAGAAAAATGTATTTGTTGTGCATCTTTAACTGAAGGTTATATAATCGTCATAATAAGCTAATATTGCAAAATCAATTCTTATAGAGTTCTTGACCATCTTTGCATATCGTTCACGTGATCTCAAAGATGGCCTTTATTCAATTAACATCATGCATATAATGAATTTAAAATTAAAAATAATTACAAACCTGACTATTTGGTGGACTTTCATTCAGAACACAAAAATCAAATCCAAATATCTTCCATGCTCCTTGCTTATTAATAATTATAGATTCTATACAGACGTTTCTGTGCAAAAGTTTCACATCATTATGTAAAAATGCCAGTCCTTCACCAACTTGCAAAAGTCCATATTTAATTTCTACTTCAAAAAATTTATAATCTGTCAATTCAGCTGGTGGAGGCATTGGCATATTATCTGTTTGTCCCAAAGCATTTGCTAAACTCGCAAATACTGGCTCTGTTGCAAAGGCTAAACTCTCTCGACTTTCTTCTAAAGGATGTTGGACGGTTAAAATTTGGGGATGTCGTAACTTTGTCAATTGAACAACCCCTCGTTTCAAAGATTCTAAAATTATTTCTCGGTCTGCTTTGTTCCATCGTTCTAACAGTCGTTTTTCAAATACAAATATTGCAGCTTCCTGTTTGGTCGATTTTTTATAGCCACTGTAAATTTTCCACAGCAAACCTGCCGTAAAGAAAAACAACCGATAACAACTACTTCTTGATAAAATGATTAATGTAGTGAATTGTTTAGTAAAAAACATAAAACAAATAAACAAAACATATGTTATCGACATTTACCCGGTCCTGCGGAGCCAATATGATTTGTGATCTCATATTCTCTTGTAACTGGATTCCCTGGTAAAACACCTGACAGTTGCGAAACTGTGCTACTAACTGATGAATAAAATTTATTGATTACATCCATTCTTTCTATCGGTTTTAACTACTATTTAAAATGTAAAATTTCTAGGTTACGTTCATGACAATTTGGCAAGAATTACTATTAATTTCCTTATCACAAAATATAATTGGAAATCAGTCAATTATCATTAAAAACAGTTTTACTGATAACAATTAAACGAAATTAATCATGGTTGCACTATTAAGACTATCACTAACTTTGACACTGACAGCTATTTCAAAGAACTTTGGTACTATGAAATTAGTTACACTTCCTCCTCTCTTACTAAAAAATGAAACTTAAAAAGTTTAAATCCACTAAATGACGAACGAAATAAAAATAAATTCACTAACTTTTCGAATTTACAAATAATTTATTTTTCAAAATATTTATAAAATATTTTGATATTCAAACATGTTTACACATGTATATTAAATATATATTCTATATTATAAAATTAAAATTATTTATATACATTATTCTTTCGTAATATTACATAAAATGTGATAAGGGTACTCAGCCAAGCATTTAATAATATGGTCGTCTTGGATTATTCTGCAACAAAAGAAAGAAGCGTAAAACAGATATGAGTAAAATTGTGGTAAAAATAAGACTTACGAGTGGATTTGGTCTAAATCTATAAGCTAGCATCATTCTTTTTCTATATGCATCATATTCGTCATCATTATTGCCAATACCATCTGGTTGTTCGAGGCCTAAGCCCTGATTCTGGTCCCTTATGGCCGCTCTACAATCAAAAATAACTAAAAATATGAAAAACCGATAAACCTGTATTTATTACTTATTGACAGGTTCCACAATCCCGGTTCCTTCTGAACCGAGACCCTGGCCTTCTTGCCATCCAAGTTTCTGCAGCATTTTATATCCGATGTTATCCTCATTTAATTTAAACTCTTTGTAGTCAGATAAATTCGGTTGTCTACCTTCTTTAGCTGCAGAATACTTTTCCATAAACTTTTTTAACTCGTCTGGGGGTAAAAAATCGCCTATATGGTGTTTCCCTTCTGACTGTCTTGTTAGTTCGTTAGCCCACATCTAACAACAAATAAAATTTAATATTATGCAAATTTATTTCACATTAAAAAATACCTCAAGTTTTTTAAATTAAATTTTGTAAGTATGTTTAAAGTTTGAAGCTTAAAATTAAATAAATTATTAGGGAATAATTTACACAATCAATTACTTTTTTACCGTATAAATGAGATTTTAAGTTACAGCCATTAACTGGAATTTTCACCAAACATATATTACCCTAGAAACTGTCCATTCGGTTACATTTTGAAGACCGTGAATTAATTATTTGTTATTAGATTTTACAAAAATATATCATTACCGCGATCTGCAGATATTTAGTAGTATTAGAGACTTTTCAAATAAAGTTGAATGTTTTATTTTTTTTAATTCAGTTATTTGGAAACCAATTAATTTATATAATTACATTCCATAAATATAAAACGTGAAAAAAGTGAAATATTTTAATTTTTTTCTTAATATTTTGAATAAAAGGAAAACAAACCTGAGTAGCTTCCATTTCCTGCATCCTCAACTTGTGTTCCCAAGTTCCCCCATCCGTTTCTTCATCTGAATCATATTCATACTTATTCATCCCCGCTCTCTTCATCCTCTCAACTTCTTGTCGTTTTCGTACCATATCTTGATAAAGTAAATTAATCTTATAATGATCCTCAGCTTTGTTCCAGTCTTCTTCACTGAGATTCGTTGAACCAAATGTGTTGACTGCGTACTGGATTAGACCAGGATCATTTCGAGTAATTTTACTAAGCATTGGACCACTACTAGCAGTGGGTTTATTTCGACCAGGTTGAGCACCCATAGGTGGGGTATCCATTACTTTCTCGCCCCAGCGAGATTTTCGTTTGCGTTTGCGACCGATGTCGCTAATTGATAGTTCGTCTACATCATACTTGTTTTGATCGAATCCACACTAAAATAATTTTCAACAGTATAAAACAAAATTATATAATCGCTAATATAATTTTTAGTCTCAAATTTAACTTCTTTCCCAATTACCAAAACTGCCTGGTTTCACGGCAATAGGATGCGGGCACCCACGTGATAATGAACAGCTGTTTCGGGAAAATTCACTGCGCCACCTACAAAATGAACTATTTTTTGGGACGAGATTTGAAAAGAACCAATAGGATGCGGGCACTCACGTGATTCTGTGACGTAAGAACAGCTGTTTCGGGAAAGTTCACTGCGCCACCTACAAAATGAACTATTTTGTTGGGGCGAGATTTGAAAACGGAATCAGTTTTCAAATCTCGCCCCAACAAAATAGTTCATTTTGTAGGTGGCGCAGTGAACTTTCCCGAAACAGCTGTTCTTACGTCACAGAATCACGTGAGTGCCCGCATCCTATTGATTCTTTTCAAATCTCGTCCCAAAAAATAGTTCATTTTGTAGGTGGCGCAGTGAATTTTCCCGAAACAGCTGTTCATTATCACGTGGGTGCCCGCATCCTATAAGCGTTAAAGCGGCAAACATACTAAATACTAGGAAGCTAAAAGTACAAATGATAATTCAAAATTTTTTTTTTAATAATTCAGCTATTAATAATTTCAATTTAGTAAAAAAAGGAAATCATTTAATTCCAAATTTAATCCTTTTCATGTATATATCTTTAAAATGTTAGAAAGTGGTCTATTATTTATGGAATAAATCAATTTACCTAATCAAATCTGTAACATTTCTTTTGCACTATGAAGTGCTATTCTGGCAACTTACGTATTGGGAATCACAAGGTGTATGCTGTTCATCATCAGTGACATTTTCCGGTTCGTAAATATCCTCCGGTTGGTATTCAGATTGAAGGTTATTGACTTCTTGGAGTTTTTTGGCGGTCATCGCGTTGTTAGCACCGATCTCGGCACGAAACTGTTCGACCAATTGACGATACTGCTGGTAAGCTGCGGAATGCTTGTGGAACAGAAACCTAGAACACAGAGGCGCATTCAAATAAACTCGAATCTGGTCTACGTAGCCGCGCAGTAGGTACTTCAAGGAACGAGTGTATTTGGTCGCAAAAATCAAAATTAGAAATAGAAAAAATGAAAATTTGAGTCAACTCGATCGAAGTTTTACTAAAATTATAATAAATATAAAATAGTAAACAGATCAGATAAAACTAAGAGTTGGTTTAGTCTTATCTGCATGGTTTCGATGTTGTTGAGTTGAGATGAGTTGAGTTGAGAGGAGTTGAGTGGAACTGAGAGCTACAGACAACGGGGAATACATTGAGACTGAGAGTTACAGCTACTCGCACTGATGTCGGTTGGGCATGTGCACATTACCACAGGCTGGGGTCTTGGGCGCTCCGCTGCTGAACGATGTCTTCGATGCCTGAGCCACACTGCGCCACCATGCGTCCTAGTGACACCATCGCGTCATGGCTGGCTGACCCTGGCGGACAGACTTCACAACCCATCACTACTAACCGCTCGTGACATCACAACGGAGATGGCTCAACAAATACTCTGTTATTACATCGAACCACGTTACGCGTCAAGCCATCCCCGTTCCACAAAATATCGTCCACTACAGAAAACCGATACTTATGTTACATTACACAACAAACACAAACTCTGAAATGCAATTACACTTTATATTCTCAAATCCGACTATAATGTTCGACAGCTTGGTTTGTTTAGAAGGAACTTTAAACAATATTCAGAATAAAATTAATGATATATTTCGATATGGTATCAGTTTTCTATGCGAACAAAAAAAAAACATATAAATCATGTCAATATTAATAACATTAGCGAAGTTTAGAATTAAATACTCTGTCCACTGTTTAGAAAAAAGTGAAAATTTGAAGCAGTGCACAAATAAACCTGTAAGGAAAGAAAGTGTATCGTAGTATTAAACGAAGTTGTAGAATGAGTGTCGCGTTTTCTGAAGCAATTTTCAATGAGTAATGAATCAAATGTACAAGCATGATTGATAATTTCACATGTTGATAATAAAACACTGATACAATAAACACATCAACTAATTCGGAGTAGAACCTAGCGAACTGTTACTCCACTGAACTGGTTAAATAAAGTCATATTGTCACATGAGCAAATAGTAACCAATGTATCCCAATAGGATGCAATGATAGTGACGCAAATCATGAAAATTAAGCAAATACTGCCAAAAACTGCCATGCCATCGCGTGACAGACACGATTACTTAATTGCCTGTTCTCTCCAGTAAGCTTTGTTGTTCATATGAACAATAGCAAGCGATGCGATTATTGAACACACGTTTCATTAAATTAATTTGAAGAGATTAATAGTTATTTACGTTTTACGTTGATTCAGTTATACATAAGTTGTATTCCATTTGCCACTTGGTTCACTTAAATCAGTTCCGATAAATTAGACAACTGGACTAAATGAGCTGAATTAGACAAACTGATGTACTTATTGGAGTGAAATACTTCAAAGTAAATTAGAACCAATAATTCTATTACTGGAAATGAAGTCAGCGAAATAATCCAGCGAAATAAATAAGTGATCTGGTTCAGTAAATGTAAGTTAGATCTGATCAAAATGGCAAATGGAATACGCCTATTGTTTCGCAAAATACGGTAGATCATGAAGTGGTTGCTAAGTAACAAGCTGTTTACAGTGTTTTATGGAATATAAAACACTAGTGTTTTATGAGCCATATAATTCAACTGAAATCAGTGTAATAATGTCTTCATTATATATGAGTTGTGGATAAAAATAATTTTAATTTTCATGTTCATTTATATAATTCAATTAAAACATTTATTTAAATTTAATCAAGTATATTTTAAATAAAAATGATTTAATCAATAAATTATTACTTTATCTCTATGATTAAAAATGCAATTTCAAATTACTATATTCTGTGTTTAATTTTTATTTTGAATAATTACTTTCTCATCTTCATTTAACTGACCTATACTATTTTTATATTAATAATAACTTATTTTTACGTTTCGCAAAGAATGAGGTCAAGACAATAGATATTTTTCGTCTATTTTATATTTAAATTGCGGGTGTAACAGCCTAGACTGAAATAAAAGATGATACTAGTTATAGTTTTTATGTAAAAATATAAATAAGAATACGTGCTGGCAAAAATGCAAATGAAATAAAGATTAGATAAAATACTTGGCGCAACATAGACTATTCGGATCTTTCGACATAATAATGCCCAAAATTTGAACTGAATTGTCAAAAAAGAGAAACGACAATTAATATTGAGAACTTATAGTGAAAAATTAGGATATCGCCAGGTTTTGAATCGTAGCTTAGTTAGTTAAGAGCATTTGACCGGAGTTCATTTGCAGGTTCAAATCTTGGCGGTATCTCAATTCTTCTCTATATAATTCATTTTTTTTTTCTTTCTATAATTCAATTTGATATTATCAATTTACTACAAAAAAAAAACTAATTAAATTGAGAACTTATTTTTCAATTTATCTAAATATAATAAGATTTCAGAATCTTTACAAGTGACAATAATCAACTCAACGAAATCATGGCCTGCTTTAAACATTTTCATCACTTACTATCGTTCACATATTCAACAATGCCCTACTAGCAAAATAACAATAACGAGTAGACCAATAGTAAGAGATTTTCGTTCGTTCGGGTACGTTGCATGAGACATTTACCTGCGGTAACGTCGATTCCAGGTGGAGGTGCGTTCACGTTAACATGAACTCCAGGCGGCGGTCCTATCGGCGGCGGGAAATTCATCGGCGGGATCTGGCTGGTGGCGGCCAGCGGCGGCGGCTGGTTCAGCACCGGAGGCGGACCCGGAAGCGACTGGACTGTTGGTGGCATTATCGTTACCATTGCCTATGAATGCATTACAACATAAAGATATTATTATTATTATGGATGGCAATTGATTGGTAAAATACACTTCGTTCAATTGACCTAGTATTTAACTGGTCATTTGTCAAATTGTTCATGTCAAATACTAAATAGTGAGCGTGCCGGTTGCATAATTATTTGTGTAGCCTCTTTGGACAGGTCGACGCGTGTCTCATGTTCGGCGAGATGCAGTAATTGCAGTAAGCAGTTAGCACTTTTTGAGGGTTGGTATGTTAATAAATACAGCTGTGGTAATCGCGCACATGTTTCGTGTTTATTTCTTATATTCTTATTATTTATTTATATATATATATAAAAAAAATTAAATAGAAAGTTACATTTTGATTAATTAGAGACTATATGACATGGGAAGTATATACACTTTCTCGTTATTTAACTTAATTAAAATGTAACTTCTTTTTTGTTTTTCAAAATTAACTATAAAAAATTTAAATTTAAAAATTTGATAATTTCCTATATTCTGTAAATTTTGGTAATTTTTTTATATAGTTTCAAGTATTTTGTTTATTATATACGTAGCTGTTATTATAAAAAAGAATATAATAACAGCTCACTGGCAGTTTTGTTAAAAGAGTTCAGTGATTAAAAGTAATATGTTTTATACTTACAGTTTCGTAATAATAATAATAATAATAAATAATATATCATCACGCCTTCTACCCATTACTGGGTGTGGCACTCTGCTGAAGCAGATCTCGGTAAGTGATATATTTTTCGTATGAGATCAAAATACATAAAAATAAAATAGAAATAATAGAATGAATGATTATAGTCACAGGATGCCTAAATGGTGGTAATCTAGAGTAATAATGAAAAATGTGTAATTAAAATATCGATCTCTAATAGATAATGATCCAGTTAGAGAACGAATCCAATTACAGTTCGAAACATCATCTCGTATCATTTTAAACATTTTTAATAAAGCCATGTTTCCAAAAATATCTGAGAATTAATTAATTTCTTTCCTTTTCACAAAAAATAAATTAGTTAATATCATCATAAAAAATATATTCTCACCTGAGTAACATTAATATTAGGTGGTGGAGGAGGCGGTGGTCCTGGTCTCGCCATACCTGGTGGCGGCAGCACCGGTTGCGCCATCAGTGCCGGAATATTGGTGCTTGGAGGCATCTGCTGCGGTGGATGGAGCTGGTGCAACGGCGGAGGGACGGATGTAGGCGTTGGAGGTAATACGGCTGGGACGGTGCTCGGCGGTGGGATGTTGATGTTAGGTAATTCTGTCACGGTTACAGTTCCTAGATTGGGCGGTGGAACCTGCAAACACAACATGATATAAAAATAAATTAATATAGCATCATGCACTCTGTGGTAGCAAATCTTAGTTGAAGGAGACCCATAGGAATAATTTTAATGTGGAGTACATTTTGTCGGCTATGGGAATCGAACTCGGATTCTTAAATCCATAAGCCAAAGCGTTTCCACTGAGAGATATGATAAATAGAAAATGTTATAATAATGCTATACTTAATTACTACATTGTATTAACTACTATTGAGTGATAATTAATGATACTCAAATCAAGTAAGCTAAACAACTGTTTGAAAATAAACAATTAAGAGCAGGTTTTTCCATTTCTGGAAAAGTTCCTGATAATTATCGGCAGAATAATTGAAAAAATATTGCTTCAAAATGACATAATTATTACCATTTGTTTTATGATTTCGATGCGATATTTTTATTTATCCCACTGATAGTTATTCGGAAATTTATACACAGAGCTGAAACAACAGGCCCTAAATAAAACTAGTAACTACGACTTATTTTTTAGCGGAAATTATACGAAACGCGGCCACAGACCACAATAAATAGCATAAAAGAACAAAAATAAAAAGAATAGAACAAAATATTAGAAAATAAATAAAACAAACCTATCAACAAAGCTATATACAAAAACAGTATTTTGGAACTTAGTAATTAATAACCTTAATTCTACATATTTAATACAAAGAAAAACTAGGTAATGAGTAATAATTACGGTTAGAAATTGGAAAATCATACTTACCGATTTGTTCGGAGGTGGCACATTCTTAATAAAATCAGGATCAGTCATCGGTTTATTTAACTTTGGTTCTTCCCCAGGCGCAGGAATATTCAACAAATCAATCGGTTTCGGATTTGGTATTTCATTCAACCTGATCGGAGATGGCGACGGAATATTCTGCAATTGTAGTGGCGCTGGCGGTGGTATCGTCAGCGCATTAATAGGCTCTGGTTGTGGAATCGTGTGCACCGGAATAGGATTCGGCGCTGGAATCGAAGTCAACTCTATCCCACAAGGGGGTGGCACTCCTCTTCCCACTGGCACTGACATTATCGGTGGAGGAACACTTATACCTCCTCCTGTCATCGACTGATTCGACATATTTGTATGTGGAGGTGGAGGGGCAATCAAAGCCCCTACATTATTGTTCTGCTGCACAATTTGAGGAGGCGGGACGCCAGGAATTGTTAATGGAGGCGGAACTAACATAGGGGCACTTGTAACAACCGGAAATGAGTTGATTTGTGGTCCTGGTAAAGGGGGTGGTTGTAACACTGTAGTAGTTTGAACCATGGGAGGCTGCATCGTGAAGTTATTTGTAAATAATTCGTTGGTTGAGAAGTTAGGACTAGGAGCGAATGAAGTTACGATATGCGGTGGTTGGGTGTCGGGCGGTGGGTCTGAAAATCTCGAGATTTTGTTTTTGATTGGAGAAATATCATCTGAATGTGAATAACTCATTGATTGTGGTCGGCTTTTTGACCAACGACTAGGTTTATTGCGTTCATCGCTGAAAACAACAAAATGTTATTCAATACTTTAATTACATATTTAAACTTGTGCAAGTTATTGAAAAAAAAACAGCGCAAAACAAAATACAAATACTTGTAACTAAATTTAACATAACAGAACTTCAACTAAACAACCCACACACTTGTTTTAGTTTGTGATTTAGTAACTATTGGCTTAAATTAAGATCTCACCTATAACTTCGGTCTTGATTATCACGAACTTTGTCAGATTTAATTGACGATATTGTTATTTTCTGATCGAAACTCTTCTTGGTATCATTCATTTGTTTAAATTGATCTAAGAAAGACCCATCATTCGAAAACATGTTGAATTGAGAACTTGGTTTATTATTAGTACTCTGATTTGGTTTATTGCCAAGATTCCTGTAAATATAACGTTATTTCAGTTTCGATTTTTAATTAAAGTAAGTGCTTCTCTAATTATAAATAAGTTAAAATAACCTCAATTTTAACAATTAAAATATTGTGATACAAGTAATAGCAATATTGAAAATATATTTATCATGTATGAAAGAAAAATAAATATCAAGTCATGCGCTATTAAAGTATAATTTTAAAAGTTTATCTATTTCCAATCAAAGTATTTAACATGCAAAACAATTCATACACCAACAAAACAAATCAATAAGCATTGTTAGAAGTTAAGATGGAGTTGTAAATATATAATAAAATAATATTAACCCTTTCCATAAAGGCTTTGCGGTTTTTTTCGTGTCAACAGAATTTGCAGGTTTACTAGAAGAGGTAGAGACTGGGGTAGTCTTTTCTTTCTGTTGTTGTAGGCGAGCTTGAATTTCACGTTTTTTCTGTTCAATCACTTGTTCTTGCCTAGACATCTGCGCGAAGCGATCATTTCTACTAGGCTTTGTTGTAAAAGATTCCAAATTACTTTTTCGCGACATTCTAAATAAATCAATTACAATCACAATGCAACTGTCAAATACATTTTCTTTGACATACATCAATGATGCCAACCTACTAATCTATGTCAGAGAAAACGTTAAAGTCCCTACATATTATGCAATAATGTAAAAACAATGAAAATAAATACAAATTACTTTTTAAATAAATTTAATTCATGAATTTTACTATATACATGTTTACATAAAAAAAGCATTAATATTACACACAATTGTTTAATGACATACAATAATATGCATTTTATATACAGAATGTAGATCAAAATAAGTCAGAAATCTTTCAAAAAAATTTAAACCAATAATTAAGCATAATGATAGTTTATTATTATGAACTTAAATACATTTTCAAAAAGTAATAACTATTACAACCATCTTCAACCCAAAAATAATTTTTGTAGAAAGACTTGCTTACCGGTTGTGAATTCTTGTTATATTAACATGATGCACCCTTAACGCAATAAAATCAATTTCTTGATTATTATTAATAAAATTGCACATAATTAATTTTGCATTAGTTGTTAATATCTAAGCTACGTCCTATGTAACTGCAATAGACAGTAGGTAAAGACAGATAAGACAAGAATAATGCATTCCGTCGAATCTAAAGAAATAGAAAATATAATTGCGAGTGCGCAAATATTCAGGGAAACAAATGTTACCGGGTCAATATGCAAATAATAACAATAAAATAAAGATAACGAAAAACGTATCAGAATACACGTCGTGCAAAGTAGTGTGTATTATTTTGTTGATGTGTAGTAAAACAACTCGTCGCTGATTCGTTGCCACGCAGTGTGGTTACCCGTGGCCGACTTAAACGGTGCTATGTGAGGGCTTCAGTCCTCCTCCTTCCAATCTCTCCACGCACGAAGATTTCCGCTAGCACCGATTCTTCCGCTCCTAATCCTGACACGGCAGTCTTTGCTCATTTGTTCGACCTGTATTGCTGTTCTCGCGTGGACTGTACTGACAATTTCATTTTCGACAACAAGCGGGCGGCACACATGTTTCTTCATCACTTGCTAATTTACTCTTCATCGCTCCCGCGACATCTCTTCTCCTCGTTATTGCGTCGTGTTATTGAACATCTGTCTGCTGCTAATGAGACCGAGGCGCGTGTGTAGTGTTGCATGTGCGCGCGCTCAGTACGGCTGCGAGAACTGCGCACTGGCCGGCTGGTAGAACGCTGACCGGTCTCCCTGATATGTCGAGTCCTGCGACAGCAACCCGTCCACCTGACTCTGATACTCTATCATATACGGATCCTGACTTAACTCGGGTTGCGATAATCCTGGCTGTGACAGACTAAATCCTGGCTGAGACATTCCTTGCGACATGGCTTGCGTGAGCTGTAGATTCTGGCTGAACGGTTGTGTCTGTTGGTGATCTTGACTAGAACCCGCTCCTGAACCATGGTTACCCTTACCACCTCGTCCTTTGACGCCCAGACCTTTTCCACCAGTTCGATTGCGTTGATTCTGTTGACGGGCCTGCAATGCCTGCTGATGTTGATTGTAGAAGCGCGGCGGGACGTGCGCCATGTTCATGAACATGCCGACGGGAACCGGGAGGTTGGGGTTGAGAGCGGCTTGTGCACGTTCGGGGGAGATGTAGGTAATTGGGTCGTGGGTGCGACTGAACATATCGAGAGGTGGCGCGCCACCAGGTCGCGTGAAACCGTACTGGCCGGCTCCGACTCCGGCCCCGGCGCCACCGTTCATATGTCCGTTGCGGTCGTACACTGAACCAGGCACGAGAGCCTCTCGGGCGTCTATCATGGTTGTTGTCATAAAATGAGAACCTGGATTATCGGCGTTGATCAGTTTCTTTGGTTTGGCAAATTGAATTAAGGATTCTTTCAAATTAGTCAGAGGACCTTCTACTAAAACTTTTTGTTCTTTGTAGAAAGCGAGTAAATGATTCCATAGGGGTTGTTTTGATAACACTTTCGGATTACCAACAATAATAATACCATACTTAGCACGAGTGAGAGCTACGTTTAGACGACGCGGATCATTCAAGAAACCAATTCCTTGATGATCATTAGAACGAACACAGGACATGATAATGATATCTTTTTCTCTACCTTGGAACGCATCAACACTAGCTACTTCTATTTCCTGATACAACTTACTATGTAACGAGCCTTGATATTGCATATATTGAACCAAGTAAGCACGCTGGCCTTCGTATGGAGTAATAACGCCAATCTGTTCTGGTTTAACACCACTACGCAAGAACCTGGTTGCGATTTTCTCAACATTAGCGGCTTCAGTGCGGTTGAGGTAACTTGTACCAGAACCGGCAATTTCTTCTTGGCCTTGCGTCACGTAGAAGAACATTGGCTTGTCGACAATAGGCCAAGGAAAATCGATCTTTATTAATCTTCTTTCTTCAGCACTGACACCATTCTGTAAACTACCTTCGTAGAAGAAATTCGAAGGAAAACGAGACAATTCAGGGTGCATACGATATTGGACTTCTAAACGAAAAGGTCTAATTCCCAAAACAACTAACCTTTCGAATAAAGACTGAGATAAACCTGCTCTCGCAGCCTTCTTGCACATAACAACTGGACCAAGCTGACAGTGGTCACCAACTAAAATCAGCTGTTTGACACCAAGAACAACAGGAACCATACATTCTGGTTCCGTGGACTGCATGCTCTCATCAATCAAAATCGAATGAAATTTCAATCGAGTTAGTCTAGGATCACCAGCTCCGACACAAGTGCAGCAAATAACATCAGCTGCTTCCAGCAATTCCTTTTCAGCTGATTTTTTCAACATGCGATATCGTTTTTCGTCAACAGAGCTAAGTTCGCCGGTTTCATCTTTGAGTTGTTGAAGTTTTTGTAGTTCGGTATTGGTATCCATATTTCTGATTTGATTGTGTAAAGCTAGGAAGCTAACAGGAGAGTCGATTGCCTCTCTCGATTTGGCACATAAGCGAATTACTTTTAGATTTGTTCGATGGATCTTCTCTGTGAGTTGATCAACAGCGGTATTACTAGGAGCGCAAACCAATACAGGACCGCCACTCTGTTTTACTAACTGGTACACGATTGTAGCTGAAGTGACTGTTTTACCAGTACCAGGTGGACCCTGAATTAAGGACAGAGGGCGTTGGATTGCATGTTTGACAGCATAAACTTGGGATCGATTCAAATCGGGTAGATTTGGAGCAGAGAAATGTTTTGGTAAGTGGCAACGGAATAATACTTCTTCTACTTCATGCCCAAGTAGACGGTGGTAGATGTACGGTGATACAGATGTGTCGTCTACTGCGAATTTCCTCAGTGCCAGCTGCATTCTAAAAAAAAAAAATATATGTTGTAATACGTATTATACCATTAAATGCTGATTATGATCTACTCTTAATACGCAAATAACTATTACAAAACAATATTTTTTTAAAAATATTCAAAAAACAATCACATTTCAAAAAATTTAGAATATTTTGCAATTGAAGATGATCTTGATAGAACATCTAAACGTCCAATAAAGGAAATTTATACGATTTGTACGTTTTTATTAATGCTATTGCCTAAAACTCCAGAAATTTTAATGAATATTTTTTGACGTTTCTCAAAACCAATGAAATGATTCATTGTAAGTCACATGTCTGCGTTTTAACCAATCCTGTCATGATCATACTGAGAATAAAGCTCTTGTGATTATTCTCGGAAATTATCTCTGTAGATGCTTTTTTATTTGTGACAAATGGTAGGTAGTTATCAAATAATTATTTAAAACTGTCAACGCGTCAAGTAAAATGTGTGAAAACATTCGATTTAGTTGTATTTTAGATACAGAAATACACCAACAAATTTTCCTCAAATCAATCACTGATATAAATAATTTAGTAATATTAATAGGAACTATTATTTGTTTTAATATCTAGACATGTTTTTATACAAAATTTCTAGAATTAAAAAAATAAATAAATGGTAATATCGTAACTAGAACAATAGAAACAAATGAATAATGCATTGTCAAATATTTTTTTCATCATCTTTTATCTTTAGTAAAACAAAATAATTAAGTTGGTTTAAAATATAAACATTTAAAAAAAGACTATAGATTTTATTCACAATAATAATAATATAATCATCATAATTTGATAATTATGTAGAAAATATTCTTACTATAACAAGTAGTTCAGAATAAAATACCGTATGACTACAAATGATTGACATTGTTTGTTAGTGATATGTATATATTTTAAGTTTTAGGTTGGTATACCTGATTGTCAAATTCAAATATGTCAAAAATATATAATTTTTACGTCAAACTTTATTTCACCTTTATTTATCAAATAAATTATAATTGTGATTTGATTAAATGTTTACTTTACTTTATTTATTCTTTATTTATACAAATTGTTATTTACAATAACACCAAATTGAGAAAATATTAACCTTAAAATTAATTAAGAGCTGTCATATTGATAGTGACGAGACTTGCCAACTAAACAGGATAGCCAACTCAAAACTTTTTGTCAATCAATTATAGTCACCTGGTAAAAATGTAAATGCAGTAAGTAGCAATGGCAAAAATGCAGTATCATTGAGCAATTTTTAAAATTTCCCCCACTACTATAATAACATTTACTTATCAGTGATCTTAAAACTTTTTCAGAGATTTGAAGCTCATCGCAAAGGAGTATAAATGTCATAAATGTATTAAAATGTCAAACACTGAACTAAGGTTTGGTTAGGTTAGAAAGAATAATTTTTTATTTCCTAATAATAGATTACATCATGCTAGAGGTTCGATGCTAGAAAATATTTATCAAATAACAGTTACGAAGCACTGGTTTATTTAGGTCATTTTTAGAGAGTTTTGAAATTCACAAAATTTTACCAACCTAAAATTACATTTTTAAAAACTGGTTAGTGATACTGCACTTTTGCCGCAGCAATCTACAAAAATATCCCATATTATATAACTAAAATAGTTGGCATTGAAAAAAAAAAACAAATTAATATTTATTAGCAAATAAATTATCTTACCTGTCAAAGCTAGTACTCTTCCAGATAAAATCAACCACAAAATTGCTGGTACACTCAGTAGGAGCCCCAGAACTGTTCTTGAGTTCAATGCCGATGTCCTCGCCGTAGTTATCTGGAACTTTAATGACATGACCAATTCCAGCCCAAGCTTTATGCATTTCCCCCAAATACCGCAATCGCAACTCGTCTCCATGCATCAATTTCATGTCTCCATCAGTCTTCGCAAGAGTAAAGTACGCGATAGTTTTCTTGTTCAATCCAACATCCCATCTAACTTCAATGTTTTCTTGAGTTTGAGACTCTTTCAACCGTTTATCGTAATCGGCTTCCAGTTTCACTAAAGGCCCGAAAATATTTTGATATTGGTAGCCATCTTCATAACGAAGCAGAACCTGCTGAGGTTCTTCGTCAACACCAGGTTTCTCCAAATCCTGAAACGTTGCATCAACGTTATCTTTCCAAAGTTCTTCCAGCTTATTGATCTGTTGCGCAGAAATTTGTCTAGCTCGAAGTTGTTCTTGTTCACTTGGTATTTTGACCAACCAAGTTAGGAAACAACGGTCGGCAATTAATGGTTTCCATTGCTCTTGATCCCAGTTCATGTCTTTTAAAGAACTTTGAGCAGCGCATGGCTGGCGACAGAGAAGAACCACGACAGAATCTGCTTTCGCAGGAATAAAACCAAGTACAAATACATTACGAACTCCACAACTATAGCATTCTAATACAGTTTCACCAAGTGGTCCATCCTTGTGCAAGGTTACTTCCTTATGTTTGGCTCTGACTAGATGATTAATGATGTGGCTACCAGATGTATTGCCACGACCATTGCAAAACCATTTCTTGCATAAATTACACATAACTACACAGTTGGGTTCATGAATACCGCAATATTTGCAAGCATAATCTGGTAGCTCCTTGCTGTTATAGAATTCTTCGTCGTCTTCCTCAAATTGTAATTCTCCCAAAGCTTGAGTAGTCGTTGCAAGCTTTCCACTTACATTATTGTTATTTGATTTTCCCGCTATTCCATTTATCTAGAACAAACAGGAACATAGATTACGATGAATGTCGCCTTACATTTCTAACATTTGGAGACACATGATAATGACTTGCGACAAAAAATGCGCGCCAGTCATTAGGTTTTCGCAATTTGCGAAATAATTTGACAGCGCCAACACACATATGTGACCTTGAAATAATATGTAGGGTTAGATAATTACCTGCATACCCGATACTTGAGGCCCGCTATGATCTAGCTGCGAAGCCTGTGTTTGACTCTGAGATGGTACCGTAAATTCTGTAAAATCAAATTCTGATCCCTGCGTGTCAGCGCCGATTAAATCAGCTTCTTCCGTGTCCAGAAACGTGAGCGTTTGAGAACTTGGACCGTACGCGTCTACACTCATTTTGTTTTCGTGATTTTTTTAAACAATTACGTGACTAAACTATTGTACAAATTAGAATTTCTAATAGAATTGTTATATATTAACATAAAAGTAAATAATACGAACTCGACGTCTTATAATGAATTAACACTTGTGGCAACCGCCATGTTGATTTTGATAAGAGTTACACGCAGTGTCACCAAAATTGGAAAAAATATTTTTGCTGATAACAAGTTATTTGTCAACAAAATTTTTGTTTTTAAACAAAATGATTGTTTTGAATACAACGTGCAATAAATTACAGAGAAAAATGTAAAACATATTTTTAAACATACTATTTTCGTATTTATAAATCAAAATAGAAAATCTACACTAGGAACTATTTCGTTCTCACATTGGCAAAGTATTAAGTAATGAGTTTGTAAATTCAAACAAAAATTATTGACAGCAATCAAAAAAACTTCAGATTGTCAGAAAGTTATCTGTGCACTTAAAATTAGAAACACATCCTGTTCTAGTTGAAGATTAGAATTTTTCAAATTCATTTTTACATTATCTGATTTGAATCAGTATTACCAAATTAGTTACGAATTACTTTTGAAGTTTACTTCATTGTTTTTCTTTATAATTTATAATTTTATCTTATTTACAATCAGTAAAATTGTGACAGGTAATTATTTATTTATAGTGCTTCAATATTCAATATCAAGTTATAGACATATTTTTTAGAACAACTGACTCATTGAAAAATTTCGTCTGGATTGTTCCTAACGTCATTTCTTCAGTAACTTTGCTATACTTATACGTCATGTTAGTGGGAGAAACTAATGATTCCATTGTGTGTTAGCTAGCACATAAAATTTTGATTAAAATCCTATAAATTCTTGTGTGCGTGTTTTAATTCATTTGTTAATGCCTGATACAATATTTCTGGGTTGCGGTACAATTTTGTAGACTGTTTTTACGATGTCGACGCCCGCACGCCGACGCCTTATGAGAGATTTTAAACGGTTAGTGTTGACTCATTTTACTTATAATTATTTATATAAGTTTGTAAATTATATAAATATGTATTGCTTTAATTAATATGCTTTGCGTACTATATAAGTGTATCATTGCCTTGTTATTGTTTTTTTTTTGTCATAAGCCTTGCAAAATCCTTCAGCTTGGCAGTTATTTTTACAGAGCGGCACATTATGTAGGCCGCTCTATATTAATAAATTTGTGGATGGTGTACTTGCATTTGTACCCCATCTCATAGTTCAAGACAGGTCAGGAATATCACATCCTGTTACTCAATTATTTTATTTTGGTACTTAAGTGCCGTTGCTATTGTCAACATGCTTGTGATATTGAACTGGAACACAAATACATTTGTAATATAATCAATTTTGTGCAGACTTCAAGAAGATCCCCCAACTGGAGTGAGTGGTGCCCCTACCGACAATAATATTATGATATGGAATGCCGTTATCTTTGGCCCACACGATACACCCTTCGAAGATGGCACATTTAAACTTACAATTGAATTCACAGAAGAATATCCTAATAAACCACCAACGGTTCGGTTTGTTAGTCATATGTTCCACCCAAATGTGTATGCAGATGGAGGGATTTGTTTAGATATTTTGCAAAACAGATGGAGTCCAACATACGATGTATCAGCTATTCTGACATCAATTCAAGTAAGTTGATTTAGCCTTACATGTTACCTCGTTTTTACTTTCTTCTGTGACTAATAAAGCAATCTGAAAACAAGTTAAACATTTTAGTATACAAACATTCTGTCGTTTGTAAGCAATTTATAAATTAAACAATTTAAAGATTTCTTGGAAAATCATTAGTTTGTTCTTTGTTCTTATAAAAACAATAAAATTATGTTTTGAATTCCTTTACTAGATTTATTTCATACTTAGTTATAAGTAATAAAAAGTATTAAAACTGGATATAAATTTTATAAACATAACTATATTATTGAATGTTCAATATTAAGCCCTTTATTTCTGCATAAATTTTAAATTAAGAACATCTGTTCTATACTTTCGTCTCATTCATATTCATGGTAAATCTATTTCTTTTTTACTACTATATATTCCATTATTTAATTACATTATCCGTTATTTCACATATTTAAAATATTTTGTATACCTACTTTCTTTATAATTTCATTTCTATTCTTAATTTTTACTTATATACGATTTCTTTACTTTAACTTAAATTTAAATATTAAATTTTTAATAATATATCAGATCGATTTTAATTTGTTACAGGTACATGTAATGTTGTGGTCAAAATATCTATTTTATTAACTATTCAGATGCTTTTAAAATTAAATTAGCATGTTGTTATTTTATAAGTACGAACAAAAAGCGAGCAATATTTTTCTTAAAGCTCATTTCGTTTACAGTTTTAAGCAGGGTTGTAGTTATAGAGTTAGATTCGTGAACTTGTTAATTTTAAATGAGTTGAAGGCGGAGTTTGATTGCAATTTTTACGAAATAAAAAAATAGTTGTCCAACTATTAAATAAATGATAAAATTTCTATATTGTGAAAATGTTAGTTATTGAGTCATCCGATTAGTCAAACAATCATATGTATAACATAGGTAAAACTGGCATATAATTATCATATGAATCTGAGAGGAGTCTGAATCAGAGTAGTTTTTCTCAGCTTGTACTACAAAAAATGAAAAATTATTTGAGCTAGATTCTGTAAAAAGTTTTAGCTAATCCTGAATTTTGGATTAGCTAATCATGTTCTAGTCCGACTTTTAAAAGTTAATTCAAATCACTTTCCGAAAACCAAATAGTAACAAAATTATATTAGAGTTTATTTAAACTTTTTTGAGAATATGGTTTAGCTTAATTTGACTAATCCAAAACTCAGGATTAGCTTAAACTCTTTTGTGAATTGGGCTGTAAATGTTTATTGCCAGAAATGTTTAAATAAATAAAATACATATATCATTACGCCTTTTACCCATTACTGTGTGTGGCACCTTGCTGTAGCAGATCTTGGTGATATAATTAACGCGTGAAGTGCGGTTACCAGCCGTCAAATCACGGCCCACAAGGATGTTAGTAGAGGGGGAGCTACAAGGGTAGTTTTAATGTGGTGAAAATTGTTTGTCGGCTGTGGAAATCGAACCCAGGTTCTCAAATCCACAGGCCGACTCGATACCACTGAGTCACCTACCCCATACCAGAAACGTTTGATTATAAAATAAGTAGTCAAAGCTAATAATAAATAGAATTGTTATATTTAGGATCAATTAATTTAACCTTAATAATGATTGCATTGTTGTTTCAGTCACTACTGAGTGATCCAAACCCCAATTCACCAGCAAATTCAATGGCAGCACAGCTGTATAAAGAGAACCGAAGAGAGTATGAGAAACGAGTGAAAGCCTGCGTAGAACAAAGCTTCATTGATTAGCCTGCACTGAGTCTCCACTCCACTAAATCAAGAAATTTCCCCTTGCTCCGAACCCCGAGGAATCCCGTCGTCACAGCCCTTCCCATCCCTCTGTCGTCACCAAATCAAGGCAACAAAAACCCACTGATCAAGAATCAACACAAATGAATTGTCGTTAAATCGTTACAAGAGAGTAACACCCAAGCGGGCATCCGTACATATTCTTCTCTTCTGTATTGTATATTAAAGCAGTGCTATGTTACTAATGTCTTTTTAAATCAGGTATTTGCGTGCTCAAGTCCCTACGCAAACGATTTGTTCTTGTGTTTGTGTTTTAGCTAGCCAGGCTGCCTGTTTGAATTGAGAGTGCTAGATTCAAAGCTCGGTTGCGGCCGTGTTAGTCGGATCTGTCTCTTTGGTGTGTCTCTGATGTCGCTTGTCAGTTGCTTGCTCTTCACGTCATTGTTGTGATAGCGGTGTTCGAAACTGGGACATTGAAATAGTGACTCACTTCGGACAGGCAGTATTTTGAATGTGTTATAAATATATTTACATATAATAATATACTTAATAAATTATTATAAGTCACGTAATATTTGTTTTATTTGTTGTACGTTTAATCCTAATTTATTTACTACGCAACAGGAACTTTATACTAATTGTAATTACTGTAAAGAGGATCTACATGTTCAAGTGAGTACCGAACCACTTCGAAGTAGTCGTAATTCTTGTTTATAAGTTAACTGGATTTGAACCCGCGAACTTTCAATTAGAAAGCGACAGCGCAGCAATGTTGAGAAATGCTACAACTGCCAGTGAATTCATATCAAATTAAATTATACAATGTATAATATGGCTTCTGGATTTTAATTCTCGGAAATGTATATTCTGTTTGTTTTCTATGTACTAAACCATTACTTGGTTTACGGCAAAAATTTCAATATTTTAATACGGAAACTGACCTGTAACTATTGAATATAGCTCATACGCAATTTTAATCGTTTCGAAATATGCATTTATTCCTGAATCATGAAAATGCATACATCTGTCATCTTCACATATATGCGTGTTTCATATGCAACATGCAAATAATATTTTAATTTATGTAAAAATAAAATGCTAGAATATTCCGAATATTTCTTCAAATGAAATCTAATTTTTTTTTTTTTAAGTAAGTAAGCATCTTATAGTTCAATAAGAATATACTATTATTAATTGTAATGGGATGGCTAGCACAGTGGTATGAAGTCGGCCTGTGGATCCTGAGGTCCCTGGTTCGATTCCCACAGGCGACAAATTTTCATAATTTAAAAAAGCTATCCCTGTGGCTCCTCCACCACTAACATGTTTGGGGGCCGTGATTTGACGACTGGTAACCGCACTTCACGCGCAAAATATATCACTTACCTAGATCTGCTTTAGCAGAGTGCCACACCCAGTAATGGGTAGAAGGCGTGATGATATATTTATTTATTTATTATTAATTGTAATTTATTTGAAAAAAATATAGAAAAAATCCAGGTTAATTATTGACGATTTGACATACTTTTGATTATTATTTATTAAATACTTAATTGTACAATGGGCACTAACACTACAAGATAAGTATCTTACTCACTAATCGAGCTAGAGCTTAACCGTATGTATATTTTTTTATTTTTACAAGAGACGACAAGTTACAAAATAAACATTATATTTGTCAATAGTTTACAGAAAAATGTTATGGCACCAATGAAATAATTTCATGGTCATCAATAAATAATATTTAAATGTATCTTTGTTCCCAACATATAAATTAGAATAATCAGAAGAAACGGTATCAAAATATATCAAAAAAACTATTAATATAAACACAAAAAAAAAATAAACAGTTCGATTATCATCGTAATGCATCAAGTCGATCGTTTCGAATTAACCTAATCACTTTGGTTCCATCTTATCATATATACAAGAACAAATCACAAAAAGTAACTTAAATAATTAAAATATGTACAATAACAGGTGGTCGAACTGCGTCGAGTGCGCAAAGCGTCAAATATTGGATACGATACAGTTGAAACCACTCAAAACATCTGAACTCTTCAGGCTACGATCTAATATGCTTTTGTCTTAATCTGTGGTTTCAATCATATGACCTAGGGTTCAAGCTGAATTTTATACATGGTTTAGAACTAGCCAAAGACATTGCTTTTGTTGAGCAATCGAAATAAATGAAACGAAAATAACAAGCAATATTACTCCAATCACTAAGGACTAACAATAATAGCAGCAACAGCAGATATACTTCAAGGACCTACCTATTACATACAGTGTAATTTATTTACTTATATTTAGGGCTATTACATCTGGTAACTTGAATTAAATGATAATATTCTCGAAGGCCACTCTTCTCTACGATATTGTATCATTTTGGTTTAGTCACGTATGCGTATTGAGTTTACAAATTGTATAAAGTTCAACAACTTGTTCGTCGACATACTACATTGGTATATAACGTGACACTTGACTTACTCAAGACAGTTACAAGAACATGAATACTGTTAAATATCTTTTTATGATTTTATATGAATTACTTAACTAGCACAAAAAGCCGACATGAGAAAAGAAATATTGCACTCGCACCATAAATACTTTATCACATATTTTTTCATGCTCACCAATAACTTTTAAAATAATTCTAAAACGGTTCTACAATTTACTGTCATTCATACTCACATGAATTCCAAAAATACTGACACAACGACGAGTTATTCAATCACAGAAGTTATAACGAATAATTAGTACAAAATTAATCACAGAAAATGTATTTTTGGTTGTCACTTTGACAAAATGGAGTTTTCATTAGAAACACTGCTACCAACAGAATAATTTAAATTGATAACCAAACTGTCACTTCGTGTACAGTGCTACCATCTACTATCATAAAAGTTGAAGTACCAGCGGCTTGTCTGAATGGACAAAATACATTTAAAATGATTAAGATAATTAATAAAAAAAACAACAACGGAGAGCTGAAAGCTGGATCCGGAAGGTATCATCAGGGAATACCTGGCCCATGCATGCTCAGGTGCACAACACTCGCGAAGAAAACCACGCGACAGACAGAAGGAAATGTGCAAAATAAAAACCACGTTCAACCTACAGCATTAATACGCACTGTAGTCTTGTAGTAGTTGAAAACATACAAAAGATACATAATTCAGCAATCAAAGATGTATGTTATTATTTCCCTAATCTATATGAAAGGAAAACTACCACCATTAGTCATGCGAAAGGATCGGATGAATGGAGAGGTGAAATTAACTTGAGTCCTCCTTCCAATTTTAAAGCTATGAGATGAAGAATGATGAACTTCCACCGTTAGTCATGCAAAGGAAAGGTTGAAGAGGAAATGAATGTTACGAACGATTGTTCATCTCTTCAAAATAAGTAAAAGAAGAAAACAAGCCACCACCACGTTTTATCTGACTCATTTTCTTGAGTATAATTCTATGATTGCTGAATAATTTTAAATAATAGCATAACAAGCAAGAAAATAAGAGCATTAGAGCAAAGCAGTATTAAGTAGTTGTTAGTCGCAATATTTATAACTTCTCTGATTGAATTTAAATATTAAGTACAAGTCTAACTTTCAAATTATTCGAAAAAAATCTATTGAAGAATGAATGACTTGCAAAAGAAAAGTACATATTAAATTAAAGAATATTCTACGATGAGATTTTTGGTGACTATTTTAGATTTTCTTCTAAACTTTCAAAAATAAATATACAATCACCTGTAGATCACAATATAATAATATACTATATGGTAATAGCTAGTACTTAAGGTGGAAATCTAATATTTCAATTTCGTCCGCTGGAGCCTTCGGAGACCGCTATAACAGCTGATCGCGGAACTAAGCCTTTTTGGTCACCACGACAGCATAATAACCACTTGGAGTCCACCTCCAATATGACTTTAAGCTTTTCACCTTCGTTAAAGGACAGGTGACCGTTGTCAGATGGTAAACGATGAGTCAGCGTTCGCACAACTCTGTTAACAAAGAAAATTGTATAAATAACAAGTGTAAATAAACCTTTATATTTCACAAATTAAGATTTTTTTGGTAAAGAAACTCTAAAATATATGTGTTATTAAAATTACAATGAACTTGAATTTATGGTTTAGAAACTTAATGGAATTGCGTCAGACCGTGAATTAGAAAACCCGAGTTCGATTCCCACAGCTGACAAACTATTCCACATTAAAATTACCCCAGTGGCTTTCACTTCACCGACATCTTTGCGGACAGTGATTTGACGGCTGGTAACCGCACTTCATGCACAAAAAATATCATCTACCGAGATCTGCTACGTCAGAGTGCCACACCCAATAACGAGTAAAAGGCATGATGATATAATTATTTTTTATTTATTACTTCGATTCTAGTAAAAAAATATTTTCGCCTTTTTGGGCGGTCATGTCCTTGTTTTTCTTGAAATTACCATATCTCACTAAATAAAGACGAAAAACAGACTTCGCTCGATTTATTCTTTTGTAAATAATTCCTAAATATGACATATAGAAAAAAAAAGCTTCAAATAAAAGAGTAAAATATTTTTAAGCGCATGAAAATATATTTCTTTGGTCACATTTTCTAGAAACATCATAAATCCATATTTTTTTTAATGAAAGCAGCCAGATTCTCAAAAGAGTTTTTTAGCTTATCCTGAATTTTGGATTAGTCAATTTAAGCTAAACAATACTCTCAAAAAACTTTAAATAAACTCTAATATAATCTTATTATCATTAGATTTTCGAAATATGATTTGGATTAACTTTTTAAAATCGGACTAGAATAAGATTAACTAATCCAAACTTCAGGATTAGCTAAAACTCTTTTGATCTTAAAAGTATTTAACTTTTTTTATTCGAAATTTTCTTGCGTTGAGGAATTATTTATCCAGGATAAAATCTACCAAAATCTATTTTTTATCACTATTTTTGGAAAAACAAGAACATATAAATATCCTTTGTTCCTTCCCAAGGCATACAATAACTCGTAATTAACCGAAGTTATAGCACTCATAGTTTGCGACATCAAAATGAAACTGGGACAAACTGTACAATTAATTTTAAATATTCCAACTTTAAGCATAAAGGACAAATTTCAGAATTAAAATTTTATTAATCTTCCAATTTATATAAAAAAATAATAACAATTTTTGAACAATTATAAATTGTAATAAAAATAAAAAATGATACGTGACGTACTTACTTGGGTGTTTTGGTCTGTTGTTGCGGTTTCCTATTTACAGAACTAGATACGGCTCTGCGTGGTGGAGTAAATTTATTGCCTTTTGTACCTTGTGCACTAGATACGGGTCTGTACGGTAAGCTACTAGGGCGCACGGGATGCACTCTATTCTCTGAATTTTCCAGTTGATCTACTCTACTTGTTCTGCAATACAATATAGAAAATAATACTTGTCGAACTAACATTTCTAAATAAAATTTAATTTCTAATATTTCAATGTTCCTTATTATGTAATTTCTAAATGTAAACAATTTATTTTTTGAGCATAAGTAGTTTTCATTATCTATTTTCATCTTCTAAAACTGGATAAAAAGGATAATAAATTGTCAATTTTAACGGATTAACATGTCGATTTATACATTTAGATCAACATTATTCTTATCCATCCTGTGTAATTTGCATCTGATAATAATTCAAACATACCTTGTAACAACACTTGACTTTTTCGGTACACTGCTCTTCACGTTTACTGGTGGTTTAGTAGTAGGCGAAATAAGTTTCTTTACTCCACCACCGGGTGGTGTTGTAACTTTCTTCGCTGGAATCTTGCTGATCATCGTTTTCCCAAACGATGGAGAAAGAACAGGAATTCCGGATTTCACTGGCGAGTTAACCAGACGAGGTATTTTGGATTTAGAGGTCGGTGTGTGACTTGGAGACTGAGGAGGAGAAGGCTGAGGAAGATCTTTTCCACTCAACATTTCCCATTTGAGTTGCAGTCGACGGAATTTGCCGCCGTTTAGAGGCTTGTCGTCCGACATTTGACTTTCTAGAGATTCGGGGCCATCTTCGTGTAGTGATGGTGCTGGTGAACTTGATCCCTAAAATAAACATATCACAGTAAAAAAAAAAAGCAAAAACACACATTTCACATCCTTTTATTGAAATTTCGGAAATTGTAAAAGATTTTAATACTTTTTTATATGGATTTGGAAGACAATTTTAGAAATTATTAATATTTTATTATTATTACTTAACAATATTCGTCAACAACGAATATCATATATTAATAAATTATAATAATTCACTGTATTTTGGTTCGCATCGCTCGATCATTTACTAATCAAGTCTATGTATTCGGACACATATTTTTCACAAAAGAGTTCATTTATAATTTACAGATTTTTCTATTGTACAACATCAGATATTCAAAAAGTAGTTGCTGGTTATAATTATATTTTAATATCTAAAATATGTATTTATTATTTTTCTTCGATTCACAACATAAATTTTATTCTACGAGTATTACTATACAAAAATAATTGATCCGAACAGTCGATCCGAAACGAAATTGTTCAAGAACTATACCAAAAATTTAGTTACTTTAAATTGGAACAAAAACCGAACCAACAAAATATGATGAAGCGCGAGTAGATTTTCTCATCGATTTTCTGTCCTACTTTAAAATAAGAATCTACAGTTCACATGCAGCTGTTTTTGGTTATTTTGGCAAGATTTGAACTAGATAACAATACCATTTCCTTACGAAATGATTCTACTAATCACTGAGCATCAATTTTCTATAATAATAGGGAGAATTTACTGCATCGAAAGATGAAACAAAAATGTTACGTACGAGTAGGATGACATAATTATATCTAGTAATATTAGTATCAATTATTGTTTATTAAAGCATTTAATTTTAGTTAAAACGTTACCTCTCCGTTAGAATGTGCAGCCTCTTCCTCATGATTCAAAGCAGTATTGCGCTCTTTATGACGCATATTACTAGCGTTATGTTCCAAACTATCCGTGTATTCTTCCTCAGTATCATCAGCCAACCTGTCAAACGCTTGTCCAAACTTTGATCCCATGTGAATACCCGACCATCGTTTTTTAACAGTTCCGGTCACATCATCAACTAGTTTAAAACTAGGTTGGTGGTGCATCAAACCCATGTTTGGATCCACACAAGATCTGGGTCGTTGTTTCTCCTCCCTGACTTGGGTCTTTGTATGAGCAGAAGAATTGAGCAGATCAGGTAGAGATGGATCACTGGTGTCGTCGCTGTGCTCGGGAGAATTTTTGCGAATCATAGTTGCTACGGATATGTCTTCTGAGTCATCACAAGATTGGCTCATGTTACTTTGGACTGAGCGGACTAGTTTCATGAGGGTTAGTTGTTTATTTGTTAAATGCGATAGCGGTGAAATCTGAAATGAGTGATTTTGATGTTAATAAAATACATGGCCGAATGATAAATGGCAGATCACAGTTCCAAAACCAATGTAAATTATACTTTGCAATGAAATCGCACGCGATCTTTCTTCATTGTTTAAAGTAAATACTGTGCAGTACGCTTTATATTTTATTACGATTGTTTTTATTTATCTAATAAAATATCTTATTCTCGCGTTTTCACTGTTCTGCAGACAATTTTAAATTTACTTATTGTACACGCATACACGCAACTAAATTTCTAGAATATTAAATTAAAATATAAGAAAGTGTGAAACATTATTAATAAAAAAGTAGAGATCTTGTGACGTAACAAGCAACGTGCGCTCTATTTGACCTGTCTTAATTATCATTAAGTCATCAATAAAACATGTGTTTACGTTGAATGAAATCAATATACAATAATTGTGTATTTAAGGAAATTGTTTAGACATCTTTATTTATCAAATATACAAAGGGCTACACCATTGGGAACTTGAGAGACCTGCGACTTCGGTTAAATTAGACCAAAGTTGTCACATTAATAGGCCAATTTCATTTAATTTATTTAAGATTTAAGTAAAATGAGGAAATGACAAATTTAAATTTAATTTTTAAATAGTATACAGAGTGATACACGATTTTGTGCATTAATTTTAAGGGCATGTAGTATTCAATGTACTGATAACGAATCAATATTGTTTTGGAAAAATTTCAAAAATAAGAGTAGTTTTCAAAAATAATACATTTTTGGTACTTCTGAACTTAACAGAATATCGGTGAAACGAAAAAACGAATAATTAATTAATTTAGTCAAGTTTGTCGGTAACGGTTACAAAACTTTGTGACGTTTAATTTGAAAACAATTTTGAATACTCCATATCAGATCAACAATTTTTATTTGAAACTATTCTCTGTATCTACTATTTAAGAATAAAAATTATTTGAAAAAAATTCATCATTTCCTGATTTTTGCTCAAATGGCCTATGCATTTTTTTAAATCATAAACATCGTTAAATTTACCTACAATTTTCACATCTTTTATCTAATTTAACCAAAATTGTAGCTCAATTCTCGAAATCGCAATAGTAGCGCTCGTACACGATTCACAAATATACTGATATTTATACAGTATCTATATTAAGTATAGAATAATATTCATATATTTTTTTGAAACTGTAAATATTGTTTAGATGGTAAATGATTACGCACGTATTAGCACAAAAGTTATTTTTTTCTTTTGATGATGTAAGCAACGTTTGGCAAATCAATATTATTTTCCTTGAACGGACAGTATTAAAACTGTCCAATTAAAATTACAAAAGTTAGTAAATCAGTGCTAATTATTTAAAACACTCCAAATAAAACAAATAATTATAGATTCAACAATTTACCTTGAGATGTGTGGGACTGGGTGGCTGATGGTACGAATCCATTCGCTTAAGACTGTTATGAAGCTGTCTATACTCGAACAACAAGTCAATTTGGAACGGCAACAGCGCAAGAGGCTGCAGTGTAGCCACAAGACTATCCAACAACGAACGCATTGAAGGTCCTCCTGTTGTCGCTTGAATCAACAGGGAATCTGTGTTGTAATGTTTACGCAATATGGTCTCTCTTGTTCGTAGGTAACTCGCCCATGCATCCAGAGAACGCACACTAGAACAAAAATAAATATTTGTTATTTCTGATTTTTTATCTATTTTAGTGTGTTACAACAGCAGAACTTATAAGAAGTTACTACTCGAAGAAATGTATGTAGTATACGAAAAGTCTCTTTACATGCATAATTTTCTAATACTTTATTGATAGAAGATATATTTCTCAGATCTACAGATACCCACATGACCCACCTCTTAATATTATCAGAGTATATTAGTATATAGTATATATTTGTCGATGACAGTTAACATCACTGCGAAGAGACTTTTAGAAGATCCTGTAGGTATTTGTATAATTTGGATTATATTGCCCAACATAATATTTCTTTATTACTATTTTTAACCAGTTGCATAATTGCGGAATATTGATACTAATATTTATTTTTAATTCTTAATTTGAATGTCGAAAACCAATAATTTATTAGTGATTTTAGACTCACTCGATTGCAGTTGTATAATTGATAGACAGATCTGGGATGAAGTGATATTGAGAGAAAAAAACGGATATTATAATTCAGTTCAGAATTTGTGTTTAAACGAAAGATCGACTTTAATCCTCATGAAAATATATTGCCTGCTAGTATGAACGCCAATTACTGGTGATTAACTAGTAATAACCATCTATATGTTTAAATTATAAATTGTAGAATATATAATTTGAAGAATATTTCTCGAAAATAATATAGAAACGGTAGAGAGCGAAAAATAAATTTAGTTGCCTACTAGTTGAACAAACACATCTTGCCATATTCGTTGCCAAATTTAATAATCTATTATTGCAACTGCTCTTGTTTCATATTTAGAAAAGCAGCTTTAGTTAGAAATGTGCTGAATTCAGCCTAATATATTTCTAATAAGAGATGGAAATGTGGTTATTAAAAATTAAATTTACAGTACAACAATTAAATGAACTTACTTTAGCAATCCAAACACAAAAGCATTAAACTTTAACATTCCTTCCGTGATGACATCTTCTCCATTAATCCTCATTACAAGCTCATTTAGTGCCTTGGTGAGCGGTCCTTGTTGGGCAGACGCTTCCACCACCTGCCACACGGTGTTGTTGATGGCTCCGAATGGTGTATCCAAGCACGGCTTCAGTCCGTCGCTCAGCAAAGCATACAATGATGGACACAAGGAAGAAAGAACGAGTTTAGCGCAGGCTGGATTCAGTTCAGAATCGCCGAGGGCGTTCAGTTCGCCTTGATCGTTGGCGGCGGAAAAGTGGTGGATGAGGTGTTCCACGGATTGGGTTACTGCACTGATTAGACCTGATGACAGTAGAACAATAACAATTATTAATAAAAAGTTAAAACATATCCGAGCAATGAAATTTCTAATTCAATTTTTTGTGGAAATTACTGATATTTTCCTTAAAATTTTCGCAATAAGTTTCACAAGCATTATTAAAAAAAAAAACTTTATGAGAAAATTGATTAATCTGAAACAAAATAAATAACTAACAAATAGTCTTCCTTACCCATTTTCATAGACATATCAACAGGGGATGCCTTTTCGGATAAAGGAATATTCTCCATTTGTGGACTACGGTAACCATCTGGACTTAATTCACCTTCTTCACAAATTGGCATGTCAACTAAAGTCTTTCCCTAAAACAATCAATTGATATAAAAATTGTAAATAAATTATTACATGGCATTTTATAATTAAATATAAAAATTAATTATATTTTACCAATAATATTAATTTAAGAACTTATTTCAGTGAATAAAAGAAACTAATAATAATCTTAAATAACTACAACTTTAAGACGATAGTGAAAGTTTCGTTTATTAAAATATTTAACTTACTTGATAGTGTCGGTGCAGCATGGCAGAAACATTAGGAGAATTCGGTGGAGTAGAATACTGCTTTGAAGCATCTTCAACCACAACTCTTTCAGCAAAACTGACACTCTTCTTTCCGGGAAAGTTGGGATCAAACTGATCTTTGTTAATCTTCAGCGTCAAAAACTTACTAACATGCGATCTTAGTTTCAAAAGTTCATTTTCATCCCATTCAACGCTTTCAGAATAAGATATTCCACTTATCTTCAAATATTCTTCTAGTTGTTCAAGTTCATCAACACTGATAGCTCCGAAATTGAAAAGATTTTCCCCAGTTTTGGGTAGAGGTGGAGTTGGTGGACGAACTGTCATGTTTTCGAATCTTTCCTCTACGCTGCTATCAGTTCCATGTCCTGCTTCTACGCCTTCATCTTCCGTTTCTGTTGAATGTTCAGAAAATGTTCTTCTTTGTGACAAGTAATACGGCTCATGGAGACTCTTTCTTTTCGTGAAATTACTCATTTGCTGCATGTCTTCTTCACTGTATTCATCAGCTTCTCCCATTTCGAACATGCTGTATCTTTTAGTATTTGCAATATTCTTCTTAGCTTTACAGTTTTCTATTGATTTCCTCAAAATTCCTCTGGGTAATGGTGGTCTTGGAGGAATATTTTCACACTTTTTGAAGATAGGTTTTGGTTCAGTAGTCAATGAAATCGAACGTTTTGGTATAGGAGGAGTTGCAGTTGTTGTTATAGATCTTTGTTTTTCGCTCATCATTAGACTGGCTTCCGAACTTGTTACACTGTCGTACCGATAAACAAATAATGGATTGAAAGTGCTTGCAGGAGCTGGACTATTTTGAGAAGAATCTGTCATGAGCATCGTTGAAGAACCCCTGTAACCTGAAGAAGGTTGCGTTGCAGTACTAGAACTCGAAGACACATTTGTAACATTGTTTCTATCCATAAGAGAGCCGCAATCACAACTAGCTGGTCTTTGTTTATGTCTCATTGGAGGAGAAACACAAAAGAGTGGTTTATCTTTTGGTTTTAACAAGTCTTCATTATCTTTCATCACGTTGACAAATTCAGGAACATCCGCTAAGACTTGTCTGCATTCTACCGGTAACAAAAATGTTAAAGAATCCCAATCTCTAACGTGACTAAAGCCTTTCTTCTTGAGCATTTCCATATCGTTGCATGAAAATGGACGTCGTCCTCTGTTTGTTGCGGAGGTGGGTGGTGGACCAGATCTCTTCTGTTTTTGTGCGTCTTCTTCAGTGGAGTATTTTTGAGGTACTAGAAATACTTTTGTGACGTCTTCGCGTTTTTCTTTCAAGAATTCCAGGTCTGGTAGAGTGTAACTGGGGTACACAACGTATACTGGTTTTTGATATTCGCCTTGTTGTTTCAGTTTTTGAAGGAAGGATGGTTCTACTACTCGTACGAAGTCGTTTCCGTATCCAGATCTGTACATTAGATAATATCAATATTAATTTTTCTCTAGCTCTATGAAACTAATACTTAAAATTACGAAAAATAAAATTATATCCATTTACGAAATTTGACGCACTGAATTATTTTACTTTAAGTCTTAAATTTTCTAAAATTAATTTCATTTTAATACAAACATTGTAGCTCGTACTCAGATAATTAAATCGTAAATCTTGAAACGTTTACAGCGTTATAATTAAAAGCTTAATTTATTGTAATTATATAATGTAATTGATGTCAATTGTAAAGATTCAAAAGATTATTTTTGTTGAAACAGGGTGATGGTGATTGTAAATTTAATGACAAATTTTAGATGTTTGATGTAATTCGATTGTCAATAATTGTCACACTAATAAATGATATTGTTTCTATGTATTTAATATTTTTATTTTTTATTGTAACTGACAAATTACTTTTTCAAACAAAGAAGATACACATGTTAAAGTACATTGACAAATTTGAACGGTTTATACCTAAGTATTTTTTTTTTACGAAATAGTTATTTGTGTACCTAGAGCATAAACGGTTCACTGAAAGTGTAGTTCGGAATCTTTTTACTTTTACATTTATATAAGGTTCTGAATAGAACGGCACGGAATTGACCTCGATGCCTCTCTAAGGTCACAATTGAACCTATAATGTGCTATAATTAAAAAAAAAAATTAAATGCATACCTGTTAAATTTATAAGGCATTTCTCCAAATCTGGATGTCTGCATGCTCTTGTTCATGAGATGCACCGGAAATTGTGTTGCACTGGATTTCGTCGACATAACAATAGTAGTTGATTTTGCGTGCATCCTTGTACAATCCGTGCTTTCCGTAGACGAAGAAGCGTCAGAACAAGCTCCACTTTCATGAGAAGACGTACTATAACGCTTGGTTTGTGTTCCTCGTCTCATTCGACGTTTTATAGATAAATTGTGTCCAACAACTTCATCCTGTTCTACACTGCTATTGTTGTTATTGCTTAGTTTAGATTTTTGACAAAATTGAGGTGAATGTCTTTCGTGTTCGTAGCTAGTAAAGATAGAATCAGCTCTAGACGCGCTTTCTGATAACTGTTCCACCGATTCAGACCGTTCTGATACAACATCTTCCACTTCTTCTCTAATTAAATCATGAGTTCTGTGCATATGAGTACTTTCGCTGTTTCCTGGATCCACCAAACTGTCCAAAAACATGGAACACTCCGGTGCAGATCGGGGTTTTTCAGTACTTCTAGTCATACGACATCCTCTATTCTTAAGATCAAACGAATCTCCGCTATCTTCTGATTGACTAGCAGGCCAACACTCGCTGGTTGATGATTGGTCCATCCCGCAGCTCATGCCCTCCGCACTGATGCTCTTCTGTTTCATAAACAAACGTACGAGACTGAAGTTGTGCGGTTGCTGCGGTTTCTGGTTCTTATCACTGTTACTGTTGCCGACACCGTCCACGGAAATGGCCATGTCAGAATAACAACTGCCACTACTTCTGCTGGTTTGATGCTGGATATCAAATACCTTTGCGCATTGTTGAGGACGTCTTTGGACTGGGGATGGAGATTCAACCTGCAAAGAAATTTCATCAAAATTACTAAATAAAAATAAATAATTTACTTAACGACATAATTATTTTTGTAACATTATTCACCAATTTGTATGTCATATAAGCTAATTTTTCAACTTAGATTCAGTGTCTTATCAAATCTATACTTGAAATTATTATTAAACAGTACTATAATTCAACAGATTGAGAAATAAAATGAAAGTTTAACATAAGTACATACAAGGAAAATTGTAGGGAAAAGAAGATAAGATAAATGTAAATATTAAAAACTAATTTGTTTAGCGATAACTACAATTAGATGTAATAAATAGACGTAAAAAGGAAATTTTAAAAATGTTTTATTTTTGTTTTATAGAATATGTACATGTACAAAAAATCTAGTCATTTTATAGAATTATCATATTAAAATTTCCATGCAGTATTTAGTTTTAACCAACAGTTTGATTAACTTTACAATAACAAATGAAACTAGCAGTACTTACCGATGAGCTGCTCATAACATTCTGTCCACAGCAGTTAACGGGAGTAGTTCCATGTTGCCAACGAAGTTTCTGCTTGTATAAGTTCGGCATACTTTGACTCTTGAGCGCGTTGTCATTTCCGAGATTGCTGAACGAAGTGTTCTCATCACCAGAGGAAGTGTTATTGTTATTATTGCCAGATGGATGCCTTCTGAGCTGGTTTTCGCTGGATCTCTTCTTCAGTTTGCTCCATGTGGTCAATCCTGAATCTGAGCGTGCCATCGATGTGTCCAATAACTTCGGATGATGTTTGTTTACACTACAGGCCCATCGGTGTTCTGAGTTGTTTGTTGCCTCGCTTTTGTCTAAAAGAAAAAAAAGAAAAATTAAAATTACAATAAGAATTTAGAAGAATCTGGATAAATGTATACGAAAATATAATTTAAAACAACGGAAAATTGTGGAATTAATCTTAACAATTGCAAGTAAGAAAAACAATTACAGATAATCGGTAAATTATACGACATATTACAAGTCTTTGCAAATTTATTATTTTAGAAGCTATTTCAAAACGGTTTCCTCGAATTTAAAGATTTGCTCGTTTCATTTAGGCGGCGTTTAACAGTAAAACGTCACGTCAAATTTATTACAAGTTTACAGCCAGTTGTAAATACAAGTTGGCCAGTCATTTCTGTAAATATTCACATTGATTAACGAGTACATTATTTTGCATATCATGAATTTGGAGTGAAACAAAACATAAGTTTACAGTTTAATTTTAAGTACCGAAACGAGTAGATCTTATAATTGCAATGAAATAATTCAATACATTTTTCATTCAATACTTTTTAAAATATTATCGACTCCATTGCGAATTGAACTCAGGATCTTCTACATTCTCGAAGGGAGATTTCTCAACCAAATTTTTGAGAAACCATAAGAACTGTCGACAACAATAACTATTACTAACGAAGTTAAGAATAAAATATGACATCAATGTATAATTTTTAAATAATGTTCTTACCTGTATCATGATAATAATCACTTTCCTCCGAATACATAGTCACACTTCCTTCAAAGGCAATAGTATAATTATCTTTATTTGCTTGACACGTCAACATAATATCATGCTCCAGGTCGCAATCCAAGGAATCCACGCTGAAGTTGGCTCCCGGCATGGGAGTATCCTTCACAGGTGAGAACAGCAGCTCGGACTTGCAGATGGACATTGTGTCCGGTGAAGCTGCTGATTCATCACCTTGGGAACTACTGTGAGGAGAAAGTGAGGAATCAAAGTCGAACTTGGCCATCATTGAGTTGGAGACGCTTGCGAACATCTCGCCTTCGCGGTTTGCCTAGAAGATATATTTAAGACTTTAGACAAATTAAACCATTTTTTGTCATAAAATATGTAAGAACTAATTTACGAAATATTAAACCTTCTTATATAAAAAATAAATAAATAAAACTTCTAAGCATGTACCTATGTACGTCTGAATTTAAGTTGTATTTCCGTATTATTCATATCGATTTGTAAAGAATTTGATAAAATTAACTGATTATAAAAACAATTACTGTTTCATAAATCATTAAAACCAAATAATAATAATTTCACACGACACATAGCTCGCACAAAATATTTTTGTTTTATTTTTTTTTTATAGTTTTGCAATTGTAAATTGAAACTGAAATATACAAGCTAGGCACAAAAAAAAACAGATTTACTTTCAAAAAATTATAAATACTATGGAAATTAAATAAATAAACTGGTGTGGCAACACAGAACGTTCCAAACCACAAAGAAATGAAATTATAATCATTTCGAGTAAAAATTGTTTTGAATCAAATTATGGTTCATCGTTGATATTTCAGAGTTTATGATAAACTACCGTTTACAAAATAAAATTGTTACTGCTGATTGAATTGTTAAATATGACCAATTAATAATGGACAAATGGGCCATTATTGAACTTACGTACAACATTAGTTTATTTGCTATAAATTTAAATATAGAATTTCATTTTAAAATTCCAACGCGTATTTGAGATATTGAGCCCTGGTTTTTTCACAAGTTTTTTTTAGTTTCAGTCGAGAACAAAATGTAAAAGTGCATCAAAACCTCAAGCTCGTTGAAAACCACAATCACAATGTTTCTCCCATTATATAAGGGTCGCGGAGCTGAGTTCCTTCTGAAAAAAATCAGTGTATCTCCGATGAATTTTACAGTTATATTAATGAATATGATATTTTTAAGCAACAACACGATTGCAACATTCATGAAACTAAATTTAGTAAATATCGCTGTACTTACTATTTAATTACCGCATTTTGTTGAGATATAGTAAAGTAGGTACATAAAAATAAGGGTTTCACAGACTACGACTGTTAAAAAAATATGTATCACATATAAATTTTAGACATGAATGTATTACAACGCATTTATTAACGAAAATTAAAAATTAACCTAAAACAATCCTCAAATATCTGGCGCAATATCTAGACAATTTCACAAGAGTCAATGCGCATGCCAGCGTTCTTTGATACTTGTAGTCTCATTTCGACGAATGTTGTATGTTACCGTACGTTATATGCGCCATAAGATATTTAAAATAATTTATTCTCCAGTAATACGCACTTTTCAGCAAAATAAAAAAAATGGTTCTTATGTTCTATACGTAGATAAAAAAATTAAAAATCGTGGACACCTCTATTATTAACAAAATATTTTGGCCCGCCCTGAGATAAAATTGTTCCGTTGCCCTTGTGTATGTTATGTAGATCGAAGAAGTAAAGATATTGATTTTTTTTTATTGTTATAATAAAGATAGACAAGATAGTCAAATTAAGCTAAATCATATACTCAAAAAAGTTTAAATACACTCTAATAATGAGTGATCAAAAGTAAGTGTTTTAGTTGGCAATACAATTCTGGAGATCTTTTTATTCCACAGTTGGTCGAACGCCAGGTAAAGGCAGAAATACTATTTGATAAGTTATTTTTATAATAATATATAATAATAAAATGGGTTGAGTGATAGAAATATTTTAGATTATTGCTCTGTGAGTAATTTTAAGAAAAAAAAGGATGAGCGATTTTGATTAATAACTTTATGTATCAGTCTTACCAATTTCAAGTAGTTTTTTTTTTGCCAACTGAAACACTTACTTTTAATCATTTTGTATAATCTTAATACTATAGCTGCTTTCTTTCGGTCGAAAAAATCTGATTGAATCGGATTGAGCAATCCAAAAGTGATCGTACATGTTCTTTCGGTTTTCGATCAGATAGCCCCACCAGAATGTTCTTAATGGGCCTTTCAAGACTTTTTTGAATTTTTTATATATTAATCTACGTAATAAAATAATTATACCCAAATTTTTTATTTTTTAAAATAACATGATAAAAATATTTAAACTTTCGAAACAAATTAATATGACGTAGTTGCATCTTAGCTTAAAGAGAGACAGATAAGACAGAGATAAATAACACGTAACTTGTCGTTGTCAGTAGAATCCTCTGACAAAACATAACTAGACGGATAACATCGGCGTTTGTTGTGAGTCAGAAAGGGATAGAATAACTGGTTGGTGAGGCGGGTGCGCGGCAAGGAGCAACTTGCATAACATCAAAGTGTACTCGCTCCTTGCCGCGCATCCGGCGGACCCTCAAGTTATCCCATTCCTCTCTGCTTCACAACACTGCATTGACTTGAACACGGCATAATTCGTCTAGTATTATACGTCATTGGTAGAATCGTAGAATGCTGAATGCTTATTTCTTCTTCGTCTTCTTGAGCACCGACAAACGTTTCAGACAAAGCTCTGTGATTGGCTTAATGCAACTACGTCATTACAATATGGCAGTGCGAACGTTTTAAATTATTCAACTTACACTTTCATATTTCAGCAATAAAGATATCATTTATGGTATGATTTTATATTGTATTAAATATGATGTACGGTCAAGAATTTATTTTAATAAATATATATTAAAAAGCTCTACCACTTGAATCCCCCATTGCAATCTGATTTTCCGAATCGCTTCAAAACAGCGATCACCTCGATCGGATTGCGGCATTGCGAGGATTCACAGACCAAATATCTAAAGGGATTGTTGTTTCTTTTTAGACTGACTTAAGTAAATAAAAATATAAATCAATTAGAATATATTAGATTATACTCTTACAAATAATACATTTTTAAAATTCATTTTGTTAGAGCAATCTAATATTGAGGTTACGACAGCAAATGTCAAATTTCTTTGGATTGCAATCATACAAAACGTAGTTCTTTTGAATCACGATTTCAATCCGTTGTGACGTAATACAATAAAATCTGTTCAATCAGATTGGATTGGTTCGCTTACAGAAAGAAAACAGCTTATATATAGAGCTCGATAAACCAAAGTAAAACAATAGCTGGAATACCCTTTAACTCCACCCACTCAGGTATATAACGAATGGCGTGGCTCTACTTTGGCGCGAATATGAAATAGACACTCTCAGTGAAAACAAATGACCGCCACACCATATACGATATGCGCATTTATGCAATTTATTAATAATATATTTATTTATTATGAAACTAAATAAAAATAAATATATCATCACGCCTTCTATCCATTACTGGGTGTGGCACTCTGCCGAAGCAGATCTCGGTAAGTGATATATTTTGCGGGTGAAGTGCGGTTACCAGTCGTCAAATCACGGCCCCCAAAGATGTTAGTGGTGGAGGAGCCACAGGAGTGGCTTTTTTTTGAAATTATGAAAATTGTTTGTCGCCTGTGGGAATCAAACCAGGATTCTCAGGATTCACAGGCCGACTTCATACCACTGTGCTCGCCACCCCATATTTATTTATTATAAATCCATTATAATTATTAGTCTTCTGATATGCTATTTTTATAAATAGAAAGAATTACATGCCGTTTTATTATTCCATTTTATGTCATTTTTTATTCAACTTTTGATACTGAATGTACTGACGATAGACTGTAAATTGCCTTGTCCAACTACAGAGTGATCAGAAGTAAGTATTTCAGTTGCAATATACAAAAGAACTTAAATTTGGTAAGATTGATACATACATTTATTTCCTGTTGTTGACAGTGGCATTTTAAAATTTATATTAATACAAATTGTTGTTTCCCTTACCCACATCCTTTTATTTCTTAACATTATTAATAGAGCAATAATCTAAAGTATTTCTATCACTCAACTTATTTGTATTTATTATAAAAAGGACATGTCAAATTGTATTTCCCCCTTTACTTGGCGTTGTGCAACTGTGGAATAAAATAATTTTATTACCAACTGAAACAATTACTTCTGATCTCTATGTATTTGATTTTCGAAAAGTGATTTGGATTTTCTTTTTCAAATCAGACTAGAATAAAATTAGCAAAACTTTTTTGTCAATCGGGCTGCATATTTTTTAGTTATTGCTTATAACATGAATGAATACATGTTTTAGAAAACGGCACGTTTATGTAATAAATTTACAAGAGTACTTTTATTGTTTGAACACAAATAATAGTCAAATAACGATTAAGTTACACCATATAAGACTGTATTTTAATATCTTTTTTCAATGATGCTATTAAATTTGTGGAATACCTTAATTGGAACAACGAGTGAACCAAACACTCTTATTTCATTATCATAATCAAATTAAATTATAATTTATGAAATGAAAATCCAACTTACATCGGACACCAACTGCATATCCGTGCACATCGCTGGCAGGGTGGTAAGCAGCGCATGGATATCCTCGGTGCGGAAGCTCTCCATATCGGCCTCGGCGAGGTTGGCGTCCAGGTTCTTGGAGAGTGCCTCGTAGTAGCCGATTTCATCCGGTCCACCATATGATTCTGTGAGAGAGGAGAGCACGCTGGCGTGATGCACCACTGCGCCATCTCTGTAACTGAAGACGAGGTCGAGGACACTGTTAATAAAGAATTGGAGAAACAAGAATCGAAATTTGTGTTAGTATTTTAGTTTGTAATAATTATCAGCTCATGATATTCAATTATATTTAAAGAAAAATTCTACCGGCGCCGATATTTGAATCCAACATTTCTTATATTTTGGTTAAGTATCTTAAAAAATTGACGCCAACTACAGATGCTCATATTGACGTACGAGGGCAGGGTGAAAAGTCCCTGAAAAATAAAACAGATGCCGCCACAATCGCAAATCTCATGTGACATTTGTGATGTACCATCTTTAACTAGAACGCATTAAAATTTTCGGACTGATATGTCATTCAGTTCTGTTTTGACACCCATCGAAAGCAAGCAACCTTGAAGATTTTTGAAAACATGGAAAAAAGTTAATTTCGCGTCTTGATTAAACATTATTTCTTGCGTGGAAAAAACATTACCAAAACCAAAGCATCGCTTGTTAAACATTATGGGGAGTCCTCACCATCGATTGGAACGATTCACAAGTGGTGTACTGATTTTCGTTGTGGTAGTATGGCCTCAAAGGACGCCGAAAGTTCTGCTCGTCTAATTGAGGTTACAACGCCAGAAATCGTCGATAAAATCCATGGTATGATATTGGACGATCGGCGAGTTAAAGTGCATGAGATTGCTGAGGCTATGAGCATCTCAACCGAACGGGTACGGAACATTTTGCATAAATTTTTGGATATGAGAAAGCTATCTGCCAGATGGGTGCCGCATTTGCTCTCTGTTGACAACAAGCTCGACCGTGTGACAAGTTCAAAGGAGTGTTTGGCGATGTTCAAGCGCTACGAATTGGTTCGTCATCCACCATATTCTCCAGATTTGGCCCTCTGCGATTTTTATCTATGTCCAAATTTGAAGAAATGGTTCGGCGGAAAGAGATTTGGCTCCAACGATGAGGTCATCACTGAGACAAATGCCTATTTTGAAGGATTGCCAAAATCGTATTATTTGGAAGGGATCGAAAAATTAGAAAAACGTTGGACGAAGTGTATCGAGCTTGAGAAATAAAATGTTTTGACCAAATAAATCATTTCTTGTTTCATTTTTCAGGGACTTTTCACCATGCCCTAATATTTCGAATTTATCTGGATTCTAAAAGATTCCAGATTCAAATTATGACGGCCGAATTTTTCGATCTAAAATTAGAAATATTTGCATTATTAAATTTATTTCGAACTGTAATTCTTATATTGTTTTAATATTTAAAATAATTATTATAGTTAAAATATTTGTTTTCTATTTCAAATAAAAGAACAAGTTTGTTATTTAAGCGAGCTAGAAAAATAACTGAAAATAAAACATTCTTATACAATTATTGTCTGTACCTACACTGATATGATAGAAAATGACAAAATATGAGTATGTTCAAATTAAAGTGATTTAGCATAAATATTTCAAAACATGAAATTTTCCTCAAAATATTTTCAAATATATAAAATTCAGAAATATGTATTCTGGTAGCTAATACTACACATTTTAGTAAAAAATAAAATCATGAAAGTACCACGGACGTTACTAGTTGATAATGACCTCGGACTGGAGGATACCGTCATACTCTGTGCATAATTTACAGACAATCGTAGCCCAGTGGATAAAAGCGAGGTAAAACTTGCGTTTCTTAAGTAGTAAGCAAGAGGTCGTGCGTTCAAATCTCACTGATTTCTATTTATATCCAAAAATACGATTGTGCCTGAGTGGTTCGGATTCCACTATAAGCTGTAGGCTCCCTGTACTGTAATTGGGATTTACTTCCTGTTGTGCAGAGTAATAAATAAATAAACAAATAAATAATCATCTACCTAACACCCTTGGTGAATACATTACTATTTCATACTGATTGGGGTAACATTTTATTATTTAAAAATTTAAAAAATTGTTATATAGGTACCAATGAAATTAAATATTATTCAAAGAAAAAAATTCGGCCATCTTTTCTTTCAAAAATACTAACATAGGACAAGTAGGAAGTATATTTTTTGTCTTATTATAAAACTAGGTTTTCTGAACAATTTTTAGAAAATATTTGCAGTAAGTTATAAATATAAAAACATGTGTCACGGTACTATGTTTTTGTTTACAAATCTGTAAATATTTTAGCATTATTTACTTGTTTGGTAAACATCGAAACTGTACAAATAGTTTCGAAAAATACACCGTTTCTAAACAAACAAATTTACTTCGAGTTCACAAATGCGTCATCGCTACTAACCCATAATCAAGGAACCATTGGTAGTCGCAGTTGTCCTGGACGAAGTCACCTATGTCCTGTGACGAGGCGTTGGAGAGGCAGGAGGCCGTGGAGCTCGTGGCTGCAGGATTGCTGTTGCAATCGCCGCCGCCGCCGCCTCCGACGACGCATTCCGCCTCGTTCATCACTTTACCTGAAACAAACAACGATAACACTTAGTTTATTCAATTGTTAAGTAATTACAAATACATATATACATTATAGTTAGTTTGTAATTTTAGGCTTGGTATAACTAAATGACGTTTCTCATTTCATTTATTTGTTTGAGAAATTTATTTCCAATATTATAAGTACTTAAATAAAATAAATAAATATATCATCACGCCTTCTACCCGTTACTGGGTGTGGCACTCTGTTGTAGCAGACCTCGGCAAGTGATACGCACGTGAAGTGCGGGTATCAGCCGTCAAATGACGCCCCCCAAGGATATTAGTAGAGGGAGAGCCACAGGGGTTGTTTAAATTTGGTGAAAATTGTCGGCTGTGGGAATCGAACCTGAGTTCTCAAATCCACAGGCCCACTCGATATCACTGAGCCACCTACCCCATTTATAAGAACTTAAGATTATTATAAATTGTACCCTAAGTTACTCTGTTGTATTTTTTACGAAATTGTTAAAAAAATATTCAATGTAATTTGTTGGATATCTAGCATTACTGAATTGATTTGAAAAAAAGGTCGACGTTTCAGCTTATGGTTTAAGCCTTTTCCAAGCATAAACAAAAGAATTGCAGTGATCACTGCAATTGTTTTATTTTCTTGTTAACCTATAGAGGTTATTTTTAAAATTTATTATGTAATTTTTACTTGAAAATGGCTTAAACCATAAACCGATACGTCGCACTTTTCCTAAAGAAATATTATTCGGCTTAACTAAATATTGATTTGAACTGTTGTATTTTTATTTAAAAAAAGTAAAAATGAGTAGAATGTTGTTAGAAAAGTGGGCGTAAATAAATTAAGATGATTTGACCATCTTGCGCATAAGTCGGTCGAAAAATTAGTGAAAAAGAAATTGTACATGAGATTGAGGGTAAAAAATTAAGTAGACGTCTTATAAACTGATGAATATGATTGATGTTTTTATTACATTCTAAGGCAACACGTCGGACTATGAATTTCAGAACTCGAATTCGAGTCCCACAGCCGACAATAAATTATTGCGTTGTCATAGCAAATTAGATATAATTAACCACAACCCGCGATTACTAAATTACAATTACTCACAGCCGTGAGTAATGAACTGCATTATCTATCAAGAGACGCGCATAAAATGCTTTCATTACTTAATGATTGTAAAAAAAAGATATTTACACTTTATTATTTGTTTATTAAAAATCATCCTTGTGATATTTACTAACATTTATGATTTGACGACTAATAATCGCACTTCACGTGCAAAAATATATCAATTGTCGAGATCTACAGCGGCAGTAAAAACATGATAATATATTTTTCTATTTTGTGTCTATAACAAAGCTATTACAGCACCCAAAAGAGTTCGTCAATAGCTAATTTGAATGTTGTAATAGCGCAGTACGATTTATATTTTTAAGGTTTTAACTCTGCTGAATTATCATGTCAAAAAGATGGGACTTGCTAGGGCTTAAACTCTTGATAGTATTTAATTAATTATTTAATAAGTTGACAATTTCAAATTCCAACAATTTAAATTTCAAACGTCATATCACCAACTAAAAAAAATTACTAAATTTTTAAACTAAGATTTTTTATTTAAAATTGTTGAATATTTTAAATACACTGCTCAAAAAAAAAACCGGTCACCTAAAGAATCCCAAAAAAACGTCACTTTTCAAACCATTGTCAATTTGTCAGTTTTAAAGAAAATTGGATGAAATTTTTTTTTCGAAGTAGCCCAAAGTCTATTCTTTGAAAACCTGTGAATTGATTTTGACTAACCCTCTTTCCCTTCCCCCAGCCACCCCCAAACGAGAACCACTTTTTTTCTAAATAAAGATGATTTTCCAAGCTTTCTATGGGAATCATCAGCCGTCAATTGACAAATCTATCATCAGATAATGAAAATATGAACATTTTTGTTACTGGAACTTAAAACAGAATCAAAATCGGATGATTTTAAAAAAAGTTATGATTTTTTGTACGTGTACGTGCGTTTGAGTGTCCGTATATGTTCGAGTGTCTACGTACTACGGACAATTGAATGCCAACCTCTGCAAAAGTCTCTTTTTTTTAAAAAAATCATAACTAGGAAAAAAATTTCATCCAATTTGCTTCAAAACTGACAAATTGACAGTTGTTTGAAAAGTGACGTTTTTTTGGGATTCTTTAGGTGACCGGTTGTTTTTTTTGAGCAGTGTACATATGTTTGAATTTGTTTTGATGCTACAACTACAGTGACATCTATGATATATTATATGTGACATAAGAGTAAGAAGAGATAAGAGTTCCCGCCAGAAAAAGAAGTGTGTAATTTTGTTATTTTTCTAAACGACGAAATATATAGTTTATGTTAGATGTAAAAGCGAGTTTTATTTACTAATATAAATAAAATATAATAAATGAACAAAAATTAACATAAAAAAGGCAAAATTGAAAAAAAAAATGTATACAGAACTCAATTCATAATTATAGTTGTGCGTCGTGACTTAATCTCCCTTCTCACAAAATAAAATTACAATTATGAAACTCGTTCTTTAATATACTATTATTTAATGTATCTTGCGTGATAAAAATTATGAATGTAGATGAGGCAAAAGTAATATGTCAGAATGGGAATATTTGGCAAAGTTAATTGTGGGATGATTTTGATGTACAATTAGTTGATAAATTAATTAAGGGTTTGTATTATCCTACTTGTGTTCAGTTTTATATTTCACTGTTTTATTACTGTTATAATAATTATTTATTTATGTTACTCTGTACAACAGGAACTCAATACTAATTAATATATGGGATTCGGAGGCATCGAGCCGTAGTGTAATAAGTCATATATTACGCACATGTTAAATATATATTTTATTTTTCTGATGGTTAACATTTACAATTATAGTTGAATGAATGATAAACCAGGTAATACAGATTGATGATATTATGTTATAAAATATATGTATTTAAAAAATTCCATGGAATATTACGTTTAAAAACGAAATATAAATTGAAGTGATTGGTGAAGATACATAAGGAAATTCAAAGTCAAGGTTATAAACTGGTCAATTATTTAATTGAAATGATTATGTAATATGCAATTGTTATAATTTATAAATGTGATTCAACTACAAATGAAATAATAAACGGGAGCAAATGTTGCATTTGCTTTTGTCACATCGTCACGGAATGATTTCAGGTAAATACTTCCCCTAAAAACTAATTATTAAACGTAAATAAAAATAAATAAATATATCATCACGCCTTCTACCCATTACTGGGTGTGGCACTCTGCTGAAGCAGATCTCGGTAAGTGATATATTTTGCGCGTGAAGTGCGGTTACCAGTCGTCAAATCACGGCCCCCAAACATGTTAGTGCTGGAGGAGCCACAGGGATAGCTTTTTCAAATTATGAAAATTTGTCGCCTGTGGGAATCGAACCAGGGACCTCAGGATCCACAGGCCGACTTCATACCACTGAGCTAGCCATCCCATATTATTAAACGTAAATATAATATATGATAGTAAATCAAATTTAAGTTAAGTAACATGTTAATTTAATAAAATAAATTAAATCTATATAATGGGCGTCCAATATAAACTGTTGATCCTCTGTACTGTTCAATTAATTTCCTGTTAGTAAGCGAAGTAAATTAATAGCAAGTAAATTGAAATTATCGAACTAATAATTAATTTATATTTAAATATAAAATAAAACAAAACAAAAATGTTTACCTCGAAGCTTCTCGTTTACATTTTGCACAAGACGAACTGATAAATATAAAGATAACATTATTTTTATAAAGTTGGTATCACTGGAGTATCACTGGATGGTTACTTCTGAAGCACTGATTAGAATTAAATAATATAATCATCCAGGTATACTATGGGGTGGCTACTTATTTAAAGTTAAGTGGGGATGTTAGAAGAGGTTAAGATAGAGATGGTTAAACTTTTCACAACGCGGTCTCATTTTCATTTCTCAAAAATCTAGCAATTGTAAATTTTAATTTATTATTTCATATTTTTTTTTTACTCATAATCTCCAAAGATATTTAAATAACTAGTATCTTACTTTCAATGAATAATATTAATTGTTTGAGTGGTTGGCACTTGGTGAAACATTATTAAAAAATATTTTAAATAAAAAACACTTGGTAATTTTCACAAAATTAGTTTATTTTACACTACGCGTTTCGACTCTTCAGTCATCTAGAACTAGAACTAGTTATAAGTGACGTCAATTTGTAAATTTTGTTATAGTAATACACCTGAAGATGACTGAAGAGTCGAAACGCGTAGTGTAAAATAAATTAAACAAATTTTGTGAAAATTTCCACGTGTTTTTTTATTTAAAATATTTTTTAAATGAATATATAAATAAATTTAAATTATGAAAAAAGAAATAATTGTATTTTGATTGGAAAAATTCGATTTTACAGTCATACAACTGGGTGTATTTATTACATTAAAAATATAAGTTTTTGTCAAATCAATAAAATATTTGAATTTGCTACTATAAAGAGAGCTTTAAATGTGCATTTTTTTTTAATTTTTTTTTTTGGGTCTATTACATTAAGGGCTAGTTTTTCATTTACTGATTAATGGTAATCATGATTAAATAATAATGGAAACTATGGTTTCCATTATTATTTAATCATGATTAACGTTAATCGATAGTAAACCGATGATTGAAAAATTGGCCCTATTTGAAAAAATCGTTTGTTTACATTTTCGCTCGCGTGATCTATGCATTTACTATTATATTTTATTTTGGAAATGAAAATATTTAATATATCTGTATAATGGACTTTGTCTATTTTATAATTTGATATATGCTTTTCAGCACCTCCTCCTAGAAGAGGACACGTCACTAACTAAAAGATATTAGTCTATAAATAAATACTGTACATTCTACATATTTCTTAATATCTAATAATAGAATTAAATCAATATTTTGAAAACTTATTCCATTATTTCATATTATTTGCAAATTAATTTAATATTTTCAAATTTATTACAATATTTCAATCTTTTACTTGAAAATATGTACAAAGCATAGTACGTTTCATTTAAAAAACAATAATATCTTGTTTAAAAAAGATTACTGTTCACGTGTCAACATCATACGCAATTAGGTGAATGATTCACCTGAAATGTAATGAGTTACTTTGCAATATTTCAAATAATTTGAAAATTAGAACAATAAAAAATATGTAGGCATGTAATGTGACATCAGTTCTTAGAATATCATCATTATAATCAGTACTAGCAAATTCTACTAAACAACGAGCAATTATCTCTAAATGTAAACTACACTGTAATCAAACCTCTGCATGCTACAAAACTGCTTTACAAGAGTGCTAATCAGATTTATTTAACAAGGGAAAGTACTGTTATAAGTGTGGGTATAATCTTTCTTCATATAATGCTGGATTAAAAATAAAGGAAAAAGTAAAATTCGGGACATCTGGAATCTCACGTGCCAGGTAAGAAATACGAATAAGGCAATCTTAAGCAGTGTACCAGGTACGGACTAGCCCACATTATTAAATATATATATATATATATACAAGGTGGTGAACGCAACTCTCGAACATAGGGATTTAACATGTAAAATACAATTTTGTAATTTCCTGCTTCCCTAATTATTTTAAGCAAAAAAGCTTCAAATAAAAGTTTTAGGGAATAAAATTCTGCATCTAATACAATAAACAAAATTAATTTTGCATGCTTCGCAACGGCACAAATTTGATCTGAAAATAACGAAAATAGCCTGAAAACTATTGATAGCCATGAAACTAAAACAAAATTAAACAAATGTTTGTCGTTTTATCTGTCAAAATAAATGACATACTAAATTTGTTTAATTTTGTTTCAATTCCATGGCTATCGATAGTTTTGAGGCTATTCTTGTCATTTTCAGATCTAATTTGTGCCGTTACGAAGCATGCAAAGTTCATTTTGTTTATTGGCTTCGATGCAGAATTTTATGCCCTAATACTTTTATTCGAAGCTTTTTTGTTTAAAATAATTAGGGGAGCAGGAAATTACAAAATTGTGATTTTACATGTTAAATCCCTATGTTCGAGAGTTGCGTTCACCACCCCTGTGTATATATATATATATATATATATATATATACATACATCTCTTAACATGTTGTGACGTCACTTTTTTTAAGGCATATGTATAAGTGACTAGCTTATAGCGCCCGAGTATGATTAATACAAGTAACTGTATTTTTTTATTTAACGACAAATCATACTTTGTCCACAGGCGGATTCGAACTGACGAACCTTGGTTCGGGTGACGTCACAGTATGTTAAGAGATGTGCATTAACACGCTCAGCCATCGCGCCTGTGGATCATCTATTAACCCCTATTGATGAGGTAATATTTTGTTCTATTTAGTAGTAATGATTTTATAATAATTTTAACCTATTTTTACAGCGTGTTGTAAACGGTTATGTAAAGTGGAATTTAAAGATCCCAGGTTCGAATCCTGTTTTATACTATTACTCTATAAATTGTCACCATTTCAGCATTCTATGATGAGCAAAATAATTTATTGTTATTTATATTTTACCTTTATGGATTTCGCTCTTGTACTACTGCCAGTATAGAATTTTATTGAAATCCTTTAAGAAATTGTCAGTGAACTATCGTTATGTTTTCTCTTTTTTTAAATAATAAATACAATACATATGCAAAATACATGAAAATAACGTAAAAATAATAATGGTGATTATTTTCAAAGTAATTATGACAAAAGAATGGTTACAAAATAGGGAAGTTTATTCTAGTTGAAGAGACAGGATTCTATAATTTGAGTTGTTACTTGTTTATAGAGTATGATATACGGAACAGGTACAATATTACAAGCTGTGTATGCATACGTGTTATGTGTTATTTTTTTCTAAGAACTTCTGATGATAATATATATGCTGGAATGTTTATATGAGATTTATTTACTTTTAAGAACAAGATAAAGTAATAGTATTCTAAGAATTGGATTAATAAATTATTACAATCAACACAACAATAAACAAACATGTTGTTTATTCAAAAATTATAAAGAAATAATGAGCTTTTTAATTTTCACTTTATTTTTATATAAAATAAAATACATCATGACGCCTTCTACTGGGTGTGGCACTCTGCCGAAGGAGATCTCGGTAAGTGATATATTTTGCGCGTGAAGTGCGGTTACCAGTCGTCAAATCACGGCCCCCAAAGACGTTAGTGGTGGAGCCACAGGGGTAGTTTTTGAAATTATGAAAATTGTTTGTCGTCTGTGGATATATATGTATGGATAAAATTAATTGACATCCTGTATGGTGTGTGTATCGTAATTATATTATATTTATTGCTATTCTCGATTGATATATAAGTGGAATAAACGTCATTTAACAACAAAACATGACAGAATATTGGTAACCCGAGCTGCCTAAACCGTGCACATCCCATTACTAAATATTTTTAATATAAACTAATAAAATATTACTAAAATGCTAAATTTACACACTAAAATCACAATAAATTACGTATATTTGACAACGGAAAGATTTCGTATCAAATTATATCACTAGATGTCATATTACAACGTGTTAAATGCAATCTGATAGGATTGTTTGCCACATAAATAATTAATTAATGCAATTTGACCAAATTAGCATAAAACTGTTTTACTTAAAAGCAAAAACGAGATTAATGGTTATTTATTATATAAGCGGTTTAACTACACATTTAAACCGTTAGTGTAATACAACTGTTTATTCAATTTTCATTAGTGAAACAAAATTTTTAAGCGATAGTTTATAAAACAACAACTTTTATGGTCTATATCCAAGCAATTAAACACGAGTTTATAAGGTAAAATTATTTTGTATTAAAATATTGTTTATTCATTTACACTGGGGTAGTGTTTCCAGATGTAAATAATCTCCCAAATATAAAATAAATGAATAAATATATCATTACATCTTTATCCCATTACTGGATGTAGCACTTTACCATTGCGGATCTCCGCAAGTAACATATTTTGTGCGTGAATTGTGGTTACCAGTCGTCTTATTACAACAGTCATTTGTATTTAAGGTAGTACTAGTGTGACGGTGGCGCCATCGGTTGTCGAGTGGCGAAACTGACACTCAAAAAAATATAAAAATTGAATAAAATAAGTGTTTTATACTTATTATGATTCGAATATCATGAATTGTTAACAGGTTGTTGGTCTAGTGAATTTTCAAATACCATACCGTGGTGTTGCCATTATAAATTGGGATTCTTAATTTTTCGTTAAAAACAAGGCTTTGCATGGCTATATATCCATTACTAAACGATAAAAAACTTTCTCCTTCTGATACAATATACATGGATAGTTCTAGAACATCATACTAGTTTTTCAAATGAAACTGCAAAATTTTAGAGGTACACAAACCAAATATGTGCGATTCTGAGTGATGATCACTATAAGCCCCGTGTATAAGAACTCAACTTTACAAGGGAATATATTTGTTCACAGACGATGAATGTGTTTCATATTTTAACAGGATGCGTATGACTATCCAATGTTTACGTGAGCCAAATTTCATACAGATCTGCAAAAAAAAAATTCATGCTAATGCTACCTTAAGTGATATCAGTTTATCGACTGTGGAGATCGAACTCGGATTCTCACATTCATAATCCGATGCGTTACTTTACTACTAATATTTCTACCCCATAAACACCCCAATAAATACAAAATTTCGTCATCAAATAGCATTTATTCGTGGATGAAAATACAGATCCTTAATAAATAAAGACGACTTTACAGCAACCCTGTTCTATCAATTATATTTTTAAAACAATGATGAATACGTTGCCACTATCAATGTAAATACAATTGTTTTAAAATCTCATTTATATTTCAAGATCTTTTCGCATTTTCGTTGAATTCACGCCTGTACTAGTGTTAATTCCAATTGGTTGGCATTCTGGGAAATGGCCGTTGTTGCGGGTAGAACAACATTCCCTAAAAGGACCGACCTTTGACCTTGGCCACAACGTACAAAGAAATTAACACCCATCCACTATTTTGCATCTTAAATTAAAAATTAATCATAAATAAACATCGCACATATATTTATTAAGGAAATATTTAAAACAAAACGTTCGTTACATCCGCTAAAGCAGACGTAGATTATAAAAAGTATTTTATTGTTTATTGTTCAAATAATAAGAGTATAAATGAATAAATATTTATGTTTACATTGTCATATGGCTTGGCTTCATAAACTTATTGACCTTAGAATAATATTACTTTAATTACAAACAGATACAATGTGATATGTAGTATAATGTAGATCAAATAAATTATTTTCATTTGAAAATTCATTTACAATTATAATTAACAGCACTATTTATATTTTATCTGCATTTCATATCATGGTATATTAATGTTGTATAAATTATAATAATTGTGTATCTGTTTTATGATAGCTTGTAAGTTATAAAATTACCTTTAACACATCGTTAATCATGTTATGAACTTTTTATAATTTGAAATAGAGATGGGAATTCTAGTTCATTTGAGTGAACTAGTTCATTCGATCTCGTTCACCAAAAAGATTAGTTAACTGAACTAGTTTATTAGTTCATTTTCGCTCACGAAATTTTTAAGACTATGATGAATGGAAATCGTATTGTATTGTGATCCACGAGCGAGAACAAGTGAACTTTTAGGATCTGGTTCTAGCATAATTTGACAGCAGACAGCAGAAGCAGAGCGGTGATCATAGCAACGACCACGAACGAATGAAGTATGAGTCTCGTTCACTCGTTCACTCGTTCACTTGTCCTCCGTTCTCCGCTTTCGATTCTATTTCATCGGCCGTGTCGCCGTGATGGTGAATCATATCCGAATAGTTCGCAGTGAACTAGTCTTTAAGAAACTCACGAACTAGTTCGTGTCGTTCACTATAAGGAATAGTTCATATGAACTAGTTCGTTCACGAACTACACACCTCTAATTTGAAAGACTAATTGCAAAATTGTTTTAATGAACAAATGATGAAACAATATGCAAAGAAAATTCTGTTGCATATAAATCGAATTTTTAAAATCCTGTTGATATGTAAATTTAAAACTAGGAAAGCTACGTCAGTTAGGTATTTACCATTTAAGTTTGACATTATTTTTTAAAGAAATAAATTAAAATGAGCAAAAATTGATTTGTGACTAGAATTATGTAAAAGGGTCTCTACCGGTATTTTTATTTATTTAATGCTACTTTGTATAACAAGGACATAATCTCAAATACAGTACAGGGTCCAAATTCACCGTGCCGCAGTGTGGTAGTTCATACATTTTTAGCTTGAATAGGTTTCAAACTTGGAATCTTCGGATTCGAAAGCTGCTGGCGCTGCCACACCACCGTCCTCCAAATTTAATTAGTATTTACTGCAAATACTAATTAAATTTCATTTGGTTATGTTCTCATTAAATAACAGTGTCGGTGCAGACTAAATAATAATAATAAATAAAATGCAGGTATTATTTATTTATTTCTCCGCTGCATAACAGAAAATTAATCTCAATTACTTCAGTCCACAGCCACAGATCATGTATTTGCTGCATATCCCCAATAAATAGACACAGAAAATCAGTTTTTTGAAAATGAAAAAAATGGTCAGCAAAAGTGACTAAAAAAAATATTTTTCCTACAACTGTGCGATTTCTTTGTTATTACGTAACTATAATTGCCTTGATTACGTATGGAAAGTAGATGAATGCAGACCAAGTGCGTTTCCGAAAGCAAAGAAACACTAGTGCGGAAAGTGTTTCATTACGCAACTGTAAAAAGTAGACAATTAATAAAAAGAATCGAACAAAGTAAAATATATCGATAAATGGTTTTATTTAAAGAGTAAGTGAAATACTTCATATTTATTGTTTGTGTATATTATTAATACAGTTGTTACAGTTGCTTATATTGACATAATGTAAAGTGGAAACTTTTGTGTCTAAAGAAACATTGATTTCTTCCGTACCTGTTCATATTATTACCAGTAATATTATTGGTAACAATTTCGGAAGCTTCAGAAGTACCAGCAGCAGGTTGATTGTCATTGTCGAAAATAGATCCAACATAGTATGATCCGGAGCTTCAATTATCTTTGGAGGTGTTAATGATAAAGAAGAATCACTCACTGTACTATTCCAATCAAGATGATTTTGAAGAAATTATTTTGACGTTAGTGAAATATTTTTAAATAACGTAGAACAATATGCAAGCAATCAACAAACAAACCATAGCAACGCCGTAAAACATCGTTGTCATGTAATATCATTAAAATTTTATAAATCTTATAAATTTTAATAATATTTTAGTGATTTACTAAATCGCACAGTTGTAGGAAAAATGTTGTTTATAACACGTGCCGAAAAAGGTTACATGCTCGTGCAGATTTCCGCAAATTCTGCACTTGCACGTAACGAGCCTTTTTCGGCACTTGTTATAAAAATAACTATTTCCTACAACTGTGCGATTTCTTTGTTATTACGTAACTATTATTGCCTTGGTTACGTATGGAAAGTAGATGAATGCAGACCAAGTGCGTTTCTGTAAGCAAAGAAACACTAGTGTGGAAAATGCTTTTTATGTAACTGTCAAAAGAAAGTTGTTTTGAGAGCGATTTAAATTTCGCGCCGAGTGCGGAATTCATATTTTGGCCACAGACACTTATGGAAGAAGAAGATACGGTGAACCAGCGCTAGTAAATATGCAGCTCAGACCAACCATAAGTAGACAAATTCTGCCGTATTCAAGTCAATGCAGTGTTGTGAAGTAGAAAGAGTTGGAGTAACTTGTTGGTGAGGCGGGTGCGCGGCAAGGAGCGAGTACCTTTTGATGTTATGCGAGTTGCAAACATTTGTGTAGTTATTTTTATATTCAATTACTTACTTTTCATACATCAAAGTAAAGGTTAGTTTTTGACATATTAAGTGTTTTGTATACGCACGTTTGTATTTAAATAAATAAAATGCTCGCGTCTGATAATTGTCTTCAACAAAAATAAAACCCGCATAACACCAAGGGGTACTAGCTCTTTGCCGCGCACCCGTCTCATCAACAAGTTATTCTAACCCTTTCTACTTCACAACAAACGCCGTTGTTCTCCGTCTACTTATCGTTGGTCTGAGATATGCAGTAGTATATTTTGACGTTTATAAACATAACCTTAAATTGCAGTATATCTAATCTGTAGACAACTAATAAAAAGAACCGAACAAAGTAAAATATGTCTATAAATGGTTTTATTTAAAGAGTAAGTGAAATACATAATATTTATTGTTTGTGTATATTATTAACACAGTTGTTACAGTTGCTTATATTGACATAATGTAAAGTGGAAACTTTTGTACTATCTAAAGAAACATTGATTTCTTTCGTACCTGTTCATATTATTAACAGTAATATTATTGAGAACAATTTCGGAGGCTTTAGAAGTACCAGCAGCAGGTTGATTGTCATTGTCGAAAATAGATGCAACATAGCATGATCCGGAGTTTCAATTATTTTTGGAGGTGTTTATGATAAAGAAGAATTACTCACAGTACTATTCCAAACTAGACGATTTTGAAGAAATTATCTTGAAATTAGTGAAATATTTTTAAATAACGTAGAACAATGTGCAAGCAATCAACAAACAAACCATAGCAACGCCGTAAAACATCGTTCTCGTGTAATATCATTAGACTTATATAAATTTTGATAATATTTCAGTGATTTACTAAATCGCACAGTTGTAGGAAAAATGTTTATAACACGTGCCGAAAAAGGTTACGTGCTCATGCACCTGCACATAACGAGTCTTTTTCGGCACTTATTATAAAAATAACTATTGTGGTGAAATGTTGTTTATTAATTTAAATAGTTGGTATAAATATATCATCACATCTTTTTCCCATTACTGGGTGTAGCACTTTACCATTGCAGATCTCGGTAACATATTTTGTGCGTGAATTGTAGTTACCAGTCGTCAAATTACAGAAAATCTGTTTTTTGAAGAAGAAAAAATGTTCAGCAAACAATGCGATATTTGCCGAATCCCAAATGTTTGCTATTTGCTGAACTATTTGCTACATTATTCGTCATTATATCAAGTACGGTCCTCCACATATGTGGCTATATGCTGAACATCAGTTCGAAGTGCGAAATCGACGATTGTTCGAGGGAAATATTCGCTGCATCTAAAAGATCTCCGCTATCTCCCATGATGGATAACATGGTAATCGCGGCTAGTGCCTTTATTATTATGGGTAGCGCATATTTACCACAAAAAAGAAAACATAGGAGAAGAAAATGATGGAGGGTGACAGTCAACAGAAGTAGGCAAAGGTTAGTAAGTAATTAAATAATAAACTTTTTAATATTTTTTTTAGAAAAAAATATTTTTCATTCTGATTGCAGATTATTTATCAAATGAAAACTCGCTGCGAACATGTGTTGATTACAATCCTAGTTCGCTTTGCTGGCTCGTGTTGGGAATAATAGCCTCCATTATAGCGTCGTTGTATAATTTACTATTATTGTTTAGTGTAAAGATGAAATTTTTATTTACGTCTATCTCGTGACAGGCACTTATTATATCAATAAATTTGGACTCACTGTACGCACTTTTAATTCTAAAGAAACTTTTGTTCTAAAATTAATAGGGAACAAATATTACGTATGTACCATGAACTGTAAGTGACAGTTTTTAGGTCAAGAACGTAGTTTGGGAAATCAAGGCCCGTAGGGTCGAGATTTCCTAAACATTCATAACCTAAAAAATCACTTAAGCCCCATTCACAACACGAAATTAGTGGTTAGTGTTAGTAGTTATGGTTAGCGTTAGAAGTTTGACATATGTATTCCTCTAGTAGCGCTCACAACAACGAATTTAGCCCAACGCAGGTCTACGCTAATCGTGGTTAGCGTAGAAGTTTATAAACTTCAAACTTTTAGTTAGTGGTTAACGGCACAGCCAATCAAAAACGAGGAGTAAAGTGACAGTTGGTTTTCTCAGTTTGAATTTTATGTAACGAAAATGAATCGAAGCACAATAAAAAAGTTGTTACTTGCAACTTTAATTGTGCAAATGAAAAGAAATAAAAAAAACAAATACAAGATGGTGGGTTCGCCCAATCAACCAAAACCGAACAAATCAGGGAGACTGGAATAATTTGATTCAAGAAATGAGGTCATATGATGAAGACATGTTCTTTAATTACACCAGAATGACCATAGCTCAATTTGATTTGTTGTTAGAACTTGTAGGACCAATTTTAAAGAAAAATAGTAGAAGAAAACCAGTTCTACCAAATCAGAACTACAGACAAAATATCAGAACTCAAACAAACAAAACTGTAACTATTTGTCAAAACTTTAAGTTGACAACTGTGACATCTATTATAATTTCTTGTAATATCTATAATTTTCAAAAATGTGCACCACATTACCGGCAGAAACATAAATTCGAAATCATTAATTTGGGACATTGTGAACGATGTATTTTAATCTGTAACTACTAACTATAACCACTAACCATAACCACTAACACTAACTACTAATTTCGTGTTGTGAATGAGGCTTTACAGTTCGAGGTTTATAAGCTATTTTTTATAATATCCATACAAATATAAAGAAAAGAAAACTAAGTTTCAAAATTAACAACTGTCAAATTGTTGTCACAATAAACGGGATCTTTATCTATTTACTTTCTATTCATGGTGGACGGTAAGAAAATATTATATTCCAGATGTAATCATGAAAACTAACTGTACAATAAAAATTCCACTTAATATGTTTAAATTTTTTCATTAATGGGTAACTTACAGTACAGGTATTGTAAAAATAAATGTTAGCAATGTATTTAAAAAAAAGTAGACCCCTGGTATACGTCCATTTATTTGTGGCATGCGGTAGATGATCCTTACAGGTTATGAATCAATCGAAGGCATTTAAATTTTTATTGCAGAGTGAAATTTGAAATTGTGAATTCTCGCTTCTAAATTCATGTAATAACCACAACTGTTCGTACATTATTGAAATGAATTTATCGTTACATGTTACATCGCAATATGTTGGGATCCAGTGGGAAGTTAAATAAATAAGAAGTTAATAGATTTCACATATGTCAAAAAACGAAAAACTATTCTGTTTTTTAGCAGTAAAAGACATATGAAATCCTTGAAACGATGAGCAAATATGGCAGCAGTAACAAATGGAATATGAGGTCATATGTCACATGGATTAATTTGATTCTTCCGTTTATGACAAAACATCCAGTCATTTACAAATTCCTAAAATTAAATGTACAATTATTATATTTACACATTTTTGTTGTGTTTAATATATAGTAAAAGTATTTAATATATAGTAAAATAAATTTTAATAATGCTTTTGTTTATTTTTACAAAAAATATTCAAATTAAAATAAAATAAAAGTTGGTAAGGTAATGGACAAACGGCTTAAAGTTGTAGTTATTTGATTAAAGATGTAATAACGACGTTTCGGCCAAGGTTATGGCCATCTTCAGGTCTAATAATAAATACAATAAAATTAACAATAGAGAAATTGTTAGTCAAAACAACATTTAAAAAAAAATAAAAATATATCATCACGCCTTCTACCCATTACTGGGTGTGGCACTCTACTAAAGCAGATCTCGATAAATGATATATTTTGCGCGTGAAGTGCGGTTACCAGTCGTCAAATCACGGCCCCCAAATATGTTAGTGGTGGAGGAGCCACAGGGATAGCTTTTTCAAATTATGAAAATTTGTCGCCAGTGGGAATCGAACCAGGGACCTCAGGATCCACAGGCCGACTTCATACCACTGTGCTAGCCATCCCATCAAAACAACATTTAACTTACCAAAAGCGAAAATAAACGAAAAACAACAATATACGTTAAGTTACGAATTAATTATTTAGGGCGAACATATATAAAAAATGAAAAAATACGTAAGAAGCTAAATAGGCAAAAATCATGACTGTAAATTTATATGTTCGCCCTAAAGATGGCCATAACTTTGGCCGAAACGTCGTTATTACATCTTTAATAAAATAACTACAACTTTAAGCCGTTTGTCCATTATTACCTTATCATATTGCTTTCGGCTTACTAAAATACTCTACTAAAATAAAAGTTATTAAAGCGTGTTATAATATGATTTCATCATAGTTATTTGCATTTCAAAATTAATTATAAAAAGTAATGATTTTCTAGCAAGGTTTTGCACAACGGAAAAAAACAGTATAATATATTTTTATTTCACTATTTACATTTTTGTGTTGATTATTCAGAAATGTAATTAAAATTTTCAGTAATCATGTAATAAAGTATTAAGAATTTCATAACTTTTACAGTGTTCTGCGAATAGTGCGCATTTATTACATTCTAGGAAAAGATATTCAATCTTCAAATGTAGACAATTTTCATTCAGTAGTGTTATTCGGGATGACTGTATCACGCAGTTTTACAGATTTGTAATACAATCTGTTTATACTGATCAAGTTTGTCATAGTCAGAGCTGGGCAAGCTACTTAAAAAAAGTAGCTAAGCTACAGCTACAGCTATTCTTTAACAAAGTAGCTAAGCTACAGCTATAAGCTATATTTTGTAAAATATAGCTAAGCTACAGCTAAAAGCTTTCGTTAAAATAGCTGTTATATTTTAAAGCTACTTTTTTAAATTATTGTGAAATAATTAAATTTGCCATTGTCATATGATCAGTCTTTTGTTATAATGACTGTTAATTTACTATTATGTACATAAATATCAAAAATAGCAAATACCATCTGGCACCTACTGTGTATTTTTGCGTATTAGAGCCAGTTAGAACCGGCAACAAATAATTATTTTGTGTGGGTTTAGCTTGTACGCATGCGTACTTTGTTGACCTTCTGCTTAAAAAGTAGCTTTAAGCTATAAAAGTAGCTCTAAGCTACAAAAAGTAGCTTTAAAAGTAGCTTCAGTTGTTATTTTTAGCTAATAGAAAAAAAAGTAGCTAGCTACAAGCTACAGCTATATTTTTTCACAGTTAGCTAAGCTACAGCTGCAGCTAAGGTAAATGTAGCTAAGCTAGTAGCTAAGCTACAAAAGTAGCTAGCTACTGCCCAGCTCTGGTCATAGTAATCGAAAATAAGAACAATATTCGCTTCAAGCAGGAAAAATTAAAACAATGATGTACAATAATTATTTGTGTATTTAGACCGCGAAATGATTGTTTGTGTGCGTCGAAAAAAAAGTTCGGCGGCCGTGGCAGACTATTTTTTGAGCGTACCAAATCATTTCGTGGCTGAGGTGCACACAAAATTTATCACGCAACTGCATCATATTTATTAAAAAAACTTAAAAATTTATTACAAATTTAATTTCGAAATGATGGTATTTATTTATTGGCGGTATTTTGTAATCATGTTTTTGATTGGTTTAGAAAGCCCGTCAAAATAGCTGACAGGCCAGTAATGAATTTTTATCGAGTTGTTTACAAAAATGTTTAATTTCGCGAACTGACTTGTGCGCGTTAATGTCAACTTTGTTTGACAGTTGTGTTATTTGTATATTAAGAGAAACAAAAACACTTTACGCTCGTGATAAACACATTTTTTTTCTACGACTGCATCTTAAATTATTAAAGAATGCGAACGAAATATTATAAATAAGAAAAACTGCCATAAAATATAAGATACAAACAAATGCATTTGAATTGTTTGGTATTTACAATACACCAGTGGCGGCTCGTGACTCTATCGAGCAGTGAGGCGACTTGGTCAAATCTAATAATCAGGAAAGAAAATAAAAGAATAATAATAAAAATACATATAAATAAAATAAATATATCATCACGCCTTCTACCCTTTACTGGGTGTGGCACTCTGCCGAAGCAGATCTCAGTAAGTGATATATTTTGCGCGTGAAGTGCGGTTACCAGTCGTCAAATCACGGCCTTCAAAGATGTTAGTGGTGGAGGAGCCATTATGAAAATTGTTTGTCGCCTGTGGGAATCAAACCAGGATTCTCAGGATCCACAGGCCGACTTCATACCACTGAGCTAGCCACCCCATAAAATACAAATATTTTTATTGTCATAAAATATAAAATAATTAAGTTAAATAGTTCTAACAAAATTAAAACTATTTTTTTATAAATTAGATCTATTCTTTTATCTTTTAAATTAGCAAATTTATTAGATACATATTTAAAATCTACACATGAGGCGATGCCTCAATTGCTTCATCTGACAAGCCGCCACTGCAATATACTACCAATAGTGTAAAGAAAGAAAACAAAATATCAGATTAGGTTTATTAGAGAGTTTATTGCTTTGCAGAAGTTTATGATCTACCAAGATCAAAATTCTATTGAAAAATATCCAAGATGGGTTTTCATAATTGATTCTTATAAGCAATAGAAATATAATATATATTAATTGACTTTTGCAAAGTGGTTAATTCTTATATCCAGTGATCACAATATCCGGGCGCTTACTAAATTTATAAATTAATACAGAATTCGACTAAATATGTTGTAATCCAGGCTTACAGTCTAAATCTCTCTCTAAATTATACCATTTAACATTTTTCCAGAGATATTAAACCAAATTACGGTGTACTTCAAAGATATATTTCCTAGTTAATATGGCAGTTTAAAAATTAAAACATATTAATGTTATGCAGTGGTGTAACCAAAATTTATTTTTCATGCGCATTTTTACAACAACCTTTACAATATAAATAAAATAAATATATCATAACGCCTTTTACCCATTATTGAGTGCGGCACTCTGCCGAAGCAGATCTCGGTAAGTGAAATATTTATGCGCATTTACATTTATTACATTACAAATTTCATATTTGATACATATATGTACATAGATACTTAAGAGCTCGTATTTACTTTATTTTATTTTTTTGTTATTTACTTGTTACGCATGAATAAAGTGACAAACAATTTATCTGTAAGATAAATGAGATAATTTATCGTATCATTAAAAAGTATAAACTGCGGAATTTTTGTAGTGTTTTTATTATGATTTTTTTTCACTTATCTGACTTCAATTATATGGAGGTGGTTGTATATTTAAAAAAAAAAAATTAGTATGTCTTGCTTTAAGGGGCAAGTGATACTCATGAGTGAAAAATAAAACAATAAAAGAGTTATTCTTTCAGCCACATTTACATTTAATTAGATCAAAATTTTACTGGTCACCTGATGTACATACAGAGTGGTGACCGCGACTCTTTAAGATGTAAAATCATAATTTCGTAATTTCCTGCTTCCATAATTATTTTAAGCAAAAAAGCTTCAAATAAAAATTTTAGGGCATAAAATTCTTCGTGTAAACCATTAAACAAAATTCATTTTGCATCCTGTGTAACGGCACAAATTAGATTTAAAAATGAGGAAAATTGTCTCAAAACTATCGATAGCCATGGATTTGAAACAAAATTATTGTTTGACGTTTCATATGTCAAAACTGTCAAAATAATTTATTTATTCATTATTTCATTTATTTGGACACATAAAACGTCAAACATTTGTTTCATTTTGTTTCAATTCCACAGCTATCAATAGTTTTAAGGCAATTTGCGTCATTTTCAGATCTAATTTGTGCCGGTACAAAGTATGCAAAATAAATTCTGTTTATTGTTTTAGATGCAGAATTGTATGCTCTCCAACTTTTATTTGAAGCTTTTTCGTTTAAAACAATTAGGGAAGCAGGAAATTACTATGTCAAAATCTTATGTTCGAGAGTCGCGGTCAAGTAAATATAAGTAAAAATAAATATATGATCAAACTTTTTACCCCTTATTATATATGGTCCTCTTTCGCAACAGATTTCAAAAAGATAAATATTTATACTAGTGAAGTGCGGCCACAAGCCGTCAAATCACGGCTCCTAAAGGTTTACGATAAGAAACATTTTCAAATTATTTTATAGAAAAACATTCAAATAAAAATCTGTATTTCCTACAATGGGACTTTTACGCCAAACTAGTAGCACTAATGTGGCAACCCCAGAGTCAATAATTTTACATTTTACCTCCTACATATCTTTTATGGATAAGTGGCTCGGTGGTATTGAGTCGGAATGTGGATTTGAAATCCACATTCGAATCCCACAGCTGACAATTTTCACCACATTAAATTACCCCTGTGGCTCCTACATTAACATCTTTGTAGGTCGTGATTTGACGGCTGGTAACCGCATTTCACGCGTATAAATATATCACTTACCGAGATCTGCTACGACAGAGTGCCACACCCAGTAATGGATAAAAGGAAGAATTATATATTTTATTTTCTTTTATATATTTTTGACGTTTATCGGCTTGTACACTGATTCAAAGCGCAAACGCAGAATTATCAAAAAAAAAAAAACAACTTTCTTCGTAACAGAGTCCAGTTACGTCAATTTAAAAATATTATGAATTGGTACATTACTGCCATCTATAAAAGTTTAGCGTGAAAACTCCCATTTATAAACGTCGAAATCAAGCTCATAAGAAACAATTTTACTACTTGTTATGTTATAGATTTGTATATACTCTCTAGATCCGACACTGAATTCGTAAATTAAACGTTATTTTTGCAGCATTTGTTCGTCGTCCGAAGGCGGGCAGAAACGTAAAATGAAGCGAATTAACAGATGACAGTGACGTCATGTCTGTACGGTCATGTGATGCCAGCCAATTTATTTTTTAACAGACTTTGAGCGAGCAGAGATCATCAACGGACAAACGACCGGAGGTGCTGGTAGTTTTGTATTTGAACCAGAGCTCGGCTTCATTAAAAATTCATAAATTGAAGAGATGTATCGCCAATTTGCAGATAGGCGTGAGAAGGGTGAAGATGAAAACATTTAATTATCGTCGGGTATTTTTAGAAATATGTAATTACGTATGCATGTTTCTCGTATCTGAATTTATATCAACAATATTTTTCGATTGGAAATTTAAATTATATTTATATAAATTAATATTTGTTTCAATATTTATGTTTGTTTTTAATTAAAGTTTTAAATATGAAATGTTTATTTTTCTTTTACATCATATTTTCAAACTTGTGCTTAATTGGATGTGAAGTTAGGAATCTGAACAGTAGGGAACCTAAGAGAGAACGGGCCCATATTTCAAAATGGCGGCCGTCAAGCAGTTGGTTAGTTGAGATAGCTGTTCAATCAGTTGATCAGATCTGCTCGTTTAGCTGTTGAGCAGTTCATTTAGCAGTTAGCAGTTGATCAGATCTGTTCGTTTAGCAGTTGGTTAGTTGAGATAGCTGTTCTATCAGTTGATCAGATCTGTTCGTTTATCAGTTGATCAGTTGAGATAGCTGTTCTATCAGTTGATCAGATCAGTTCGTTTAGCTGTTGAGTAGTTCATTTAGCAGTTAGCATTTGATCAGATCTGTTCGTTTAGCCGTTGAGTAGTTCATTTATGCGATTGACGGCCGCCATTTTGAAATATGGGCCCGTTCTCTCTTAGGTTCCCTACTCTGAACACTAACCATTTTGAAACAAGATATTCCCTTATATTCTGCAACTATATCAACTATCTGTTAATAATCGATAAGTTAATGAAATAAGATAATTTTTATTTTCCATGATTGCTTTGAAAGTTGTCACAATTTTGATATACTGTAATCAGAATAATTTACTCTGGCATTTTCATAGTATTTTCATGCATTTTACATTTCGTAACTGTTATTAGATTTGTTCCAGCTCAAAATTCTGAACTAGTTACTAGTTGTTCGGTTCTATTATGATATTAGAACTAATTCGCTGACATACAAATTTCTAAAATAGTTTGCGATCAAGGACGTTGAAAGGAGGGGATATAGCATTCAAGTCAAGTCTGTGAGGCTCGGCAGATTGACAGAGACAGAAGTATTATTTCCTGTACCGTGCTTAGCCCCTGCTATTGCGCATGTGTCATAAAGAGATTTGAAATTGAAACAGGACAGAACTGAATGATTCTCCCTAAAAGATTATAATTTTTTACAAGGAAACTGAAATTATCAACGTTTATTATTAGTGTGATCTATCGATTAAAATAAATATTTGTAATTGCAATTGTTGAACAATATTTACTATAAATAATAAATATAAAACCCGTTAATATGAAGAGGAAGTTTGAGAATAAATATCAAATTTATGTTTTTAAACAAACTAAAACTACAATTACTTCAACAAACATAAGTGTACAAACTAAACAGTTAGTTACCATCTTATCTACAAAAAAATATGTTCAATACCACTCAACCTCAGACAAAACATACCTTAGACAAAGTCTGCCGTATTCAAGTCAATGCAGTGTTGTGAAGGAGAAAGAGTTGGAGTAACTTGTGGGTGAGGCGGGTGCGCGGCAAGGAGCGAGTACACTTTGATGTTATGCAAGTTGCAAACATTTGTGTAATTATTTTTATATTCAATTACTTACTTTTCATACATCAAAGTAAAGGTTAATTTTTGACATATTAAGTGTTTTGTATACGCACTTTTGTATTTAAATAAATAAAATTCTCGCGTTTCATAACTGTCATCAACAAAAATGAAACCTGCATAACATCAACTTGTACTAGCTCTTTGCCGCGCACCCGTCTCATCACCAAGTTATTCTAACCCATTTAACTTCACAACAAACGCCGTTGTTCTCCGTCTAGTAATGTTTTGTCTGAGCACTCAACGCAACGATTGAAACACAAATGAACACCTTGTGGTTATATTCACTTACAACAACGCCCCCTGACAACGTCCAAACGCCACTTTTCTTACAAACAATTCAACAATTTTGGAAGAAGAGATTTGGCTAAGCACGGTGCAGAAAAACTATTGTTGTCTCTTTCCCTTGCCCAAGCCTCACTTCAAGCAATGCTACAGGACCCCTATTCTATAACTTTACACCGATTTTCGGTGATATTTTGATGACGTCATATCACCTTTCACCAGTGATAGATGAAGGTCACATTTTTAGTAACTTTTCCTCGGTTATGTTTTCGGGAAAGTATATTTATGTTGGTATTGCATTTAAATTTTATTTACAAACACAAAGAGCGACTTTGACACATGTGAATTTGTAAAAATGAAGGTTAACCGAGCGGAGAAAGTTACTGTCCAGCTAAAAAATGTATTAATAGATTTTATGAGCGACCACATGGATTTCGCCAGGATAAAATTGTTGGGGTCAGAGGGAAGAATAACTAATGGCAGATCTTTGTCGTCTAAGGTTTCTACTATTCTCAACTGACCGTACAAGAGAGCCATTTCTAATAAAATACAAATAAATAGATTAAAATGATAACTCAAAGTTAACTTGTTAATTGATGTTGTTCAACACATAAATTATTTTTAGGTTAATGCATAATTAGCATCATTACATTTCAACTATACAATATTTTTTAAGCAGATATATTTTAAAATAATATATTTTACAAATGAAAATTATATGAACAGCTCAATAATACAATACAATTCACAATAAATCATTTCACACAAAATAAATTGTCCAACTATGATAAATACAATTTGTTAGCAGCTACTCTAAACTCAAACGTCAGAATATCACCGGTGATATAAATATAACACCATCTTTCTAGGAGGTGATATGACGTTATATGGCCATGTTCGGCTGATTATCCGCTAGATGGCAGTCAGAAATATATCACCCAGTGACGCGTATCACCGGTGATATAAGTTATAGAATAGGGGTCCAGTATCATAATGCCATATCCCCTCCTTTCAACGTCCTTGTTTGCGATGCTGTCAAGAGATGTAACTACTGTAATGCAACTATCTTCATTCATATTATTGTCATCTATGGCTGTTCGGAGTTGCACTTTTATCACCCTAACATACCATATCCTAAATATGTATGCCCTAAATGACGTCATAATTTAGGTTTTTAGCAATCAGATTTTAGGATTTGTAAGAGCACACTATGCCTTGAAGTTGTAAGCACTTTAAAAATCATGCGCGTTACAACCAAACAAGAATATTTTTTGGACGTTTACAGGCTGTCAAATTTGCTGTAGCATTTTTGAAGATAAAATGGCCTCGTATTTTGTGTGTAAGTATAAAAAGTATTAAAAATATTATTATTAATACCTAAACGTGTAAATGTCAAACAATCAACCTAAAGACTGCAGATGTCGTTAGTAGTATACTATCGAAGTTGTACTTATGTGAATTCCTAATTTCTTTCCCCAATTCCTAAATCCTAAATGTCAAAAGACTACTTCGAACACGGCCTAATATAAAAAAGTCAGAGCTGCATGTTTTAAAAAAGATATCATTCTTCTTATAACTCGAAATAAACTTCTGATAGTAATATAAAATCTGTCAGTAACATCCCGAAAACTGGCTATCTGATGACCATTAAACCAGCAAAATATGATTTTTTTTGCTGTTATTTCTACCTGACATTCTACTATAAAATTCGCTAACCGATTTTTTTTAGTAATGGTACTTAGAATATCTTTGTTTAATCTCAAATTTTCTGCCACTATAAAAATGCACCGTCTCCTTCATATTTTGGGTTTGTCGTATTTAAAAAAACCCATATTCAATCAATCAAAATATTTGTCACTATCACTGTGACTTCTATCACTGTCACTACTACAAAAACAGGGTTTTCTTTTAATTACAACCGGTATTATGTCACACAAATTACAAATACAACATAAATCCTTAAATAATATCTTAAAAATCTGTTATGTTATGTTATGCGAAACTATACTATGCTATGCTACGTAAACTATAAAACCCGCTTTATACTTGTTTTGGAAAAATTTTCATGATATAACTTTCCATTCTGCTCTTTGATTGATTTTACACTTTGGCAGTGAAATTATTGAAATACGCTTCAGATTATGTTATTAACATCATTAACGCAGAGAAAGAATTTTGTTTTCCAATATTCCCAACATCACTGTTCTTCCTAATCTTCTCTCTAATATTCCTTCTCTGTCTGTGCCAGATTTCTGTGCTGAACATGGCCAAATTACGATTTATAAAATCGCACAGTTACTAACTTTGGTATTAATAAATCATTTTATCAAAATAATTAACAAAAAATTACATAAAATCGACGTGATGAGAAAAAGATCATTACTGATTTTATTACTACATGTTCATATTTTTTTTGTAAATATTTGTACATTTGTATATTTTGTAAATAAATTTTTGTATAAATTATTTGTATTTTAATAATTCTTTTATGATTTCAAAATAAAATCAAATATTTCCAAGGCACGCGCGCATAATTCCCAGTTTAGTACAGCTAAAGAGGCGCGACGAACTGCGTTCTTTACTTAGACCAACCATAAGTAGACGGAGAACAACGGCGTTTGTTGTGAAGTAGAAAGAGTGAGAATAACTTGGTGATGAGACGGGTGTGCGGCAAAGAGCTAGTACCCCTTGGTGTTATGCGGGTTGCATTTTTGTTGATGACAGTTATCAGACGCGAGCATTTTATTTATTTAAATACAAGCGTGCGTATACAAAACACTTAATATGTAAAAAACTAATCTTTACTTTGATGTATGAAAAGTAAGTAATTGAATATAAAAATAACTACACAAATGTTTGCAACTCGCATAACATCAAAGGGTACTCGCTCCTTGCCGCGCACCCGCCTCACCAACAAGTTACTCCAACTCTTTCTACTTCACAACACTGCATTGACTTGAATACGGCAGAATTTGTCTACTTATGTTTGGTCTCAGGTTAGTATGCAACTGGCACGTCTTTTCTTGTATGGCCTGTGAGTGACATGTACACTCTACCATAGAAATTAAATTTGACAAATTCCTGCATTATAAATGAAATTAGTTCTATAAACACACTATACATTGTTCTCCGCAAGTGTTTGTGGGTCGCGGGTGAAAAAGCCTCAGGTGCACGTTTGAAGTCTTGGCTAATGGCAAAGGATCGGACCGGGACACCGGGAGCTGCGTCCATTAAGGACCTTCGTCCTTCCATTGTCAGCTTGTCAAACTTAAATGAATATAGTGTAGCGTAGACACAAGAGCTTTAAACTTACACAAACTGGGTTTAACAATGACGAGAGAATAATAGCATTAGTTTAACGGGTTTTTGGCCGGGTTCACTTAAATTTGTTGATTATTTTTATGTTTATCTAACATTAGTTAGGATACAATGAAATCGGGTAAAACATTGTTAAATAAAATCTGACATTCATGTCTATTCTGTAATAAAAATTGCTAAGTATAGCAATTGCTAACATAATCTTTGATTCCCTTCCTTTCTTATCTTTTAATTCGTTTTCAGTTCTTACGTAGAGTGTTTAACTGCAATTGTGTGAAATTCACTTTCAAAAACAAGCACAGGGCGAAGCTCCCTCCCTTTCTCATCTTTTTGTTTCATTTTCACTTACTGCATTGTGTGGACTTTTCTTTCATATACAAGTGCAGGCTATCGCTTTCATCTTTTCTAATCTTGTAGATTCGTTGTTAGTTTCGTTATTAGATTCGTTGTGAAGAGTAAACGTGAGTAATTTGAGATGTTTTATGCATATGTTACGTAAGGTTGAAGAAATAAAATTAATGATAAGTGAATAGGAATGATGTGATTGAAGGTTTGTTGTGCTTGCGTTAATAATCTAGAGCCTTTACTGCATCTGTATAATAATCAAAACTGAACTTTTTGATGTTGAAGTTAGTGTGATTTTTAAATTTCGAACTCTGGCTTCTAATGTGAATATTTTATCACGAAAACCACGACCCAAAATAGCAGACAAAATGAGCACAGAATAAGATAAACGATACAACATTTAATTCCAGCCAATACTGACATCTAAACCATCTTCTTCACTAAGATAAATATCACAAAACGAAAGAAAAATCTATACTATTTTAACCCATCACTGTCTAGCAACTGCCACTGCCACTGCCATCTACCAGCCCCAGCACAAACATTAGTCACAGTTTCTCCCTGAATCCGTCTCTGCCAGATGCGGAAACAAACTCAATCAGCAAATGAGAAAATCAGGCGGAGAATCAGTTGTTGAGTGCAAAAAAGTGTCGTCAACGTGATTGAAATGCGAGGAATGTACAGAGAGCCGTAGTTGAGTTGAGTGACAAGGTTTAGCTACAAGGAAAGTTACATCTGACCTGGTTTTTATGTATAAGTGACAATGAGAGCTCTTATTTTGATCATGACAGGAGTATTAATTGTTGATGACACACATTGAAGTAATTAATTAATTAATTAGCATTGAAAGGTTATGATAACAACATTATTAAGGTTTATTAAGCTCGTTTATGATCGGTTTCTAGGACGAAGATCGAAACAAAGATCTGCTATTGGCAACTCAAATCAACTATAGAGGCGCTGCGTTCGCCTAACTTTGGTAGGATAAATGGTTTGTTTACATTAGCATAGATATGAATAAAATATCTGTGTTGTACTTGCATTGTCTTTATTTATTTGAACAAAAGTACAAAAATTTTCACAACGTTTCGAGTGTTTATGATCTACACTCGTTTTCAGGTGATAGAATAGATATGTTAATGTAGAGCTCGTTTCGCCAATTTTGACGATGAAATTAAGTATTGTGCAATTGTTTAAATTCTTGGATATCTTCACATACGTAGGAAAATTGTACATATTTTTTAAATTCTGAATAATTCGCGTAATATTAGAAAATAAAAGTAGATTTTTTTTCTTCATGATCATTTATTCCTTGCATGAATAATATTATTTTCACGTAGATACATGATTTGCGGTTACAAAATACATATTAAATATTCAACTTTAAAAAATTTAAACTTCAAAAATGTAAACATCGAATATTTCCACAATACAAAAATATATTAATTAAAGGTTCCGAATTACATTTATTTTCTACAGGCCGGCATACAAAACTACAAGAACATGATTTAACTGATGAATTAAAATTAAAATTAAAATTACTTATTGATCACTGGTTCACTGCTACGATAATTTATTAATGTATGAAATTATTAGTGTAATGTTTGAGTTACAAAATTGCTGCCGGAGTATGTATTGGAAATTGCTAACTAAGGACGATTCTTTGATCATATGTTGCAAGAGTTCAGAGCGATTTACATCCGTAAAAGCAACAGTTCGTATTAGATTTACTTTTTTATGTTTTTCATAGAAAAAATTTAAAATCAATGTTATAGAAACACGTACTTTTACCGTACAAACATGTACAATAAATGAGAAGTTATTTTTTTACCGCTAGTTGGCGTATTCAAGCCAATGCAGTGTTGTGAAGCAGAAAGGGATGGAATAATTGGTTGGTGAGGCAGGTGCGCGGCAAGGAGCGAGTACACTTTGATGTTATGCAAGTTGCAAACATTTGTGTAGTTATTTTTATATTCAATTACTTACTTTTCATACATCAAAGTAAAGGTTAGTTTTTGACATATTAAGTGTTTTGTATACGCACTTTTGTATTTAAATAAATAAAATGCTCGCGTCTGATAACTGTCATCAATAAAAATGCAACCTGCATAACATCAACTTGTACACGCTCCTTGCCGCGCACCCGCCACACCATCCAGTTATTCTATCCCTTCTGCTTCACAACAAACGCCATTGTTATCCGTCTAGTTATGTTTTGTCTGAGGTTACGATAGTAATGTGACATATTGACGATGCCAAGCTAGCGCCATCTAAAATTTGGAACCCTTCTACCAGGTATTATTTTAAAAGTTCTTTTGCTTATTGCGAGTATTTTCTATTTATTTTATATAAAATACCTAACAGGCAGATTCATAAAGCGGATTAGCGCTAACATCAATTTTTATTTAATTTTTAACTCTCTTTTCAATGTACGAAACAAGTTTATTTTAACTTGAGATAAAACGAGAGTTAATTAGCATCAAATTTAGTTTATTTCATTGATCTGTTTTAATTTGAAACACAGTTATAGATAATATTAAAAAGTTTACAAATATATACGAGACAATACTCATGACAATAATTTTTAAGAAGTTTCAGTGAACAATAAATTTGCAATATTAAATGAAACACTTGCTTGAACAATTGACTACTTGTCAGAGTCATGAATTTTGCACTGCTTGAACGCTAAAATCTACCTGCGTATGCTTCTAATAGTTTGTGAATTGCTGCTCGAACAAAGCCATTGAATACCGAGGAAACTAAAGCTTGCTGTACATTACATTTCTCGTTTTATTTTCAATTTATGCAAATAAGTACAATCTATTTGTATGCAACAAATGAAACTGAAAATGTAAATAAATAACAGTTGAACGGCACTTCTCCCCCTGGATACAAAGATTTATTTTGTCTAGACAATCCGGAATGACAACAGGTGTAAACTGAATATTTACGATTGGAAATAAAACGAAAGAGCAGTGTAATGCAATAATGACGTTAATATATCATTCAATTACAACAGATGAACGATAAAGCACATAATGCTATAAATAACGGCTATTGAATATTGAGATTTCAATAATCTCTGTGTGCTTAATCAACCATTTAGCAACATACTGTCCATGAAAATCATTTACAATTTTTTAGATAAATATTTAATTGCATTAAAATTTCATTTTATCACATTATATATCTTATTTTTATTTGATAATGCAGCATTTATATAATTTCTTGATGAATAGAGTCCTTTCACAAACCACGCGAAATTTCTAAAAATTTACAAGAAACTTTTATGATGCAAATACGCAATCATAAAACAGGAAATAACATCATTTTGAACAGATAAATTGTTGCAACATATTATCGTTATTTCGCATGTGATATTATAATCTTGTAAAAACGTTTAATATTTTTACCAGCTGTTTTATACATCAAATGTAAAAACAAATTAGATATTAAAAACATCGCATATAATATCACAACTCATTTTAGAGCTGTTTGTTATATAATATTAAAGGTAATGAATGACTCAATGGTATCCGAGTCGGACTGTGGATCCTAAGAACCCTGGTTCGATTTCTATAGCCGACAAAACATTTTCACCAATTCAAAAAAATTACCCCTGTGGCTCCTCCACCACTAACATCTTTGGGGGCCGTGATTTGACGGCTGGTAACCGCACTTTACGCGCATAAATGTATCATTTACCGAGATCTGCTTTGGGAGAGTGCCACACCCAGTAATGGGTAAAAGGCGTGATGATATACTTTTTTTTTAAAAGTTGAAATGACACAAAAAAAAATTAATTAAAATGAACTTGTTTTATTTGTCCTCAAGACAAAAAAAATAAAACTTTTTTTTACAACTGTCAAAAAAACACGACATTTTTACATCACTATGGATACGCGAAGTTTGTATTTTTTCATTGATAATTCAAAATACGTTGATAATTTTTTATATTTATTTATCAAACATTTTCACGTAGGTAGCAAATTCATATTATTTTTTATTTTGCTCATTCAACTTACATAAATAAATCAATAATTATTGTATTATTCTTTTTTGACAGTTTAAGAAAAAATATTGTTTTATGCACAATCAGGCCGAAAAGCATGTGTTTTAGCCCTAAAAAGCGGGCTTAAACACTTCTTTTCGGCCCATGGGCCAAAAAGAAATAATTCCTATGGATACATAAATAAAATAACAATTTTTGTTTATTGTAAATACTTAATTCTGTAAAATGTCATTTTAACATATAACCTATGTACATATTTTAATCTTGGAACTATTATTTTGTTATGCGTTTCTGACCCTGAACATGTTATTAGAACGAGGCGCAAAGCGACGAGGTCTAATAATCATGCAACGAGCCAGAAACGCCTGTTTTCACCCTTGGTACATAAATAACTATTATGCACAACCGGGCCGAAATACATGTGGTTTTGCCCTAAAAAGCGGGCTTAAACACTTCTTTTTAGCCCTAGGGCCATAAAAAAATAATTCATCCATGTAACTTTTTTGTTTTTTAACTACCTTGTGATTTTTGTTTCTATTGACTTGAAAATAGCCACGAATTTGTAATCGAAACGTCGTCATATTATAAATTTTTTCAACATTTTAATAAAGCCACATATCCCAAAAAATCCTGAACCAAAACACTTTTTTGTTCATTTATTAAGCTATAATTTCGAATAACCAGTCGAAATATAAAAAAAAAATAATAATTCGAATTAAATGTAAAAAATTCAAATATCGAATTAATATTAAAATTCGAGTCTCAAATTTAGAATTTTTATAGGAATACGAATTCTAATTTAATATTTATTTATTCCACGAGCAAAAGCAAAAGAGACTAATTGTCATTTTGGTACATGTATCTTTGTTAGCTAAAAAAAATTCGTAATTATAAAAGCCTGCATTAATCGTCAAATTATAAATTTTTTATTTACAATATTTTACTCCTTTTAGATCGGCTAAAATACACTATATAGTATGTATCTCTTTCTCTATCTAGATAATTGAAAAGTTTAATTAATTAAACTTTAATGGTATGTTTATCTTTAATATTCGTATTCAACTGCGTTCCCCAATTTAGAATGTTTACCAATTCAAATTTCAAATTCAAATTTACAAATTCGAAATTTGACATCGAAATTTTATTAAAAGCACTAGTAAAGACGGACAAGTTCATGGGCGTCGACAAAAATTTAATAAAGCTAAAGTAAAGATAAAAATTTGTATTTTCTGCAACGGACAAAAAATAAATATTTCAAGATGGTGATAAAATGAAAAATAAAAAAAATATCATGACGCCTTATACCCATTACTGGGTGTGGTACTCTGCCGAAGTAGATCTCGATAAGTGATATATGTATTTTGCGCGTGAAGTGCGGTTACTAGTCGCCAAATCACGGCCCCCAAAGGGGAAGTTTTTGAAATGGTGAAAATTGTTTGTCGTCTATGGGAATCGAACCTGGGTTCTCAGGATCCACAGACCGACTTGATACCACTGAGCTAGCTACCTCATAAGATGGTGATATCAAAATAAAATCGGTTAAAATATACTCGTACATATTTAAAATATATATATTAATAAGGGGTGGCTAGCTCAGTGGTATGAAGTCGGCCTGTGGATCCTGAGAACCCTGGTTCGATTCCCACAGGCAACAAATAATTTTCATAATTTCAAAAACTACCCCTGTGGCTCCTTCACCACTAACATCTTTGGTGGCCGTGATTTGACGACTGGTAACCTCACTTCACGCGCAAAATATACCACTTACCGAGATCTGCTGCGGCAGAGTGCCACACCCAGTAATGAGTAGAAGGCGTGAGGATATATTTATTTATATTTTATTTAATATTCTTGCTGTCTCTACTTCTGTTTCAATATTCAGAACAATGTTATTCACACTGAATTACCTCCATGTTTTTGTCATTACCATTCGCAACATTAATCAAACAAAACAATCTCTTCAACGCAACCACAAACAGTAACAAAACCCAGTTAAAAATAAAACACATGTATAGCTAATTTCATAACTGTCAGTAACAGACAACCTAACCTAAAACCGAAAAACCAAATGACTCACTTCACACACAAAACTGAGCGAACAGAAACGAGAACACGTTCACATAACACAACTTGAAACAGTTGAAACAACAGCTGTGCTGTGCTGTGCTGTATGACACTTGAACTCTGACATGGGCATACATGGACATGGACTGTATATGGAGTGACGACGGTGAGATCAAAATGGCGGCATGTGAAAGACAATATCGCATCGTGAGGAAACATCTGCGAGATGATAAGAAAATGCTTCGTCAATAGATTTACAAAAACGTTGAACAGAAGACATTTTTTGTTGTTGATATCGTGTATTGCAACTTTACGGATGAAACAAAACTAGAGATTGCTACAAAGGGAAAATAGCTTTTAAAATAAGTAATTTATACCAATTTTATTAGTATTTTTAAAGTAATTAACTAGTGAGCGTATTATATGTTTGACATATATAGCAACTGCAATTTACTATTTTATTTGTGTCCGCTATTATTAAATACAAGTTTTATCGCGTGTTAAAAAATAACAGATTCAGTTACAGAATACGTCGATAAATAAATTGTTCTTTTAGGATTGAGGGTATTTCTAATGATAAGGGCGAAAAACATACTATTTTTTCACAAGCGTTTAATGATATATTCATATTATTATTATTATGGAGAAGGTGGCACAGTGGTATCGTGTCGGCCTGTGCATCCTAAGAACCTTGATTTGATTCCTACAGCCGACAAGCAATTTCACCACATTTAATACAACTCATGTGGCTCCCTCTCCACTAACATCTTTGGGGGCCGTGATTTGACGGTTGGTAACCGCACTTCACGCGCAAAAATATATCACTTATCGAGATCTGCTTCGGCAGAGTGCCACATCCAGTAATTGGTAGAAGGCGTGATGATATATTTATTTATTTATTTATATGATTATGAAATTGTTCGAAAAATTCCACTGAAATATAATCTTTATGTTACTGAGAAACAACTAGTGTTGGTTGCTAGGTAACGTAAAAGAAAAACTAAAAGCTCTAGGGCGAAAAATACTTACCAGGCGGAAAAGATGTACCAATAAAAAATCTAATTTTACATTTTTTTCGTATATACCAACCTATCAAAATATATTTAAGAACGAGTTTTATAAAACATGTTTTTTCACATGCGTCCAAGTTTAGACAACGAGTCGCAGACAATTACCTCTAAAGACATTTTGATTATATACCAACCGTCAAAATGTTCCATATCATAATAAACGTTCTTTCGATACGTAACTAGGTTTCATAATGACTTCCTTTTTCCGTATGAATGTAAAATAGAAGAAAGATATGATGTATAATTTATTTTTTAATTTCAAATCATTTCAACAAGTAATTATATTATGACAAAATTTGCGGAGAAATAATAAAAATAATTAAATTGTTTTTTTGTTAATGTAAATAAAATAAATATATCATCACGTCTTCTACCCATTACTGGGTGTGGCGCTCTGTCGAAGCAGATCTCGGTAAGTGATATATTTTGCGCGTGAAGTGCGGTTACCATTCGTCAAATCATGGCCTCCAAAGATATTAGTGGTGGAGGAATCACAGGCGCAGCTTTTTGAAATTATGAAAATTGTTTGTCGCCCGTGGGAATCGATCCAGGGTTCTTAGGATCCACAGGACGACTTCATACCACTGAGCTAGCCACCATGGTAATCGTTTAAGTCTAAAAGGTAGTAAATATTTATTTCCTTTGATCAATTAAAAGAGAAACTTTTAGTAATTAAGTTAAAAACTAATTAGAAAACTTTATCAGTATTAAAACGAATTTACTAAGTATTTCTTTTTACGTTTTAACCATTTGTGCAAGTATTATAAATTTTGCCGCCAGAGTATTTTTTGCTAAACAAACAAACAAAAATATGAAATAACAGTCAAGGTATAGTCAGTCATTATTTCTTATTGAAATAAATCTAAATACTTTTTTTTAAATTATAAATTACCTTTTATCTTTATAAATGATCCATAACATTAGATCAGTAAGTTGTCATCATAATTTTATTCCATTCATTAAACGATGTCGAAATATTAATTCCATCACTTCAATAAAAATTATTATTTTTATTCAATATTTTCATTGTTATTTTGGTAATACTTATTTAAGTAAATTTTATCAAAAAGTTAACAGGAAAACTTTATACTAAAACAATAAAAATATGCTAACAAGTTCTTTTTTATAGATTCACACAAAAATATACATTACATTTCAATTCGAGGTCAGTTTTGTTTTTTTGTTAGCAGCACTTAAACTGAAACTTGGCTACAGAGTTGAATTGTGAATTATTAATATAAAAAGTTATATAAATCTTTCATGTTTCCTAAATATATATTTCAGTATCCAGGATTTTGTGGTACGAACAAAAACAGTTAAGTTATGAGATGTATGCTTCATTTTCTAGCACAAACACAAATAGATAAATAACCATATTCATTTTGTAATATCAAAATAAATAAATAAATATATCATCACGCCTTTTACCCATTACTGCGTGTGGTATCCTGCCGTAGGAGATATCGGTAAGTGATATATTTATGCGTGTAAAGTGCGGTTGCCACTCGTCAAATAAATGTCCCCAAATATCTTAGTGAAGGAGAAGCAACAGGGGTAAATTTAATGTAGTGAAAATTGTTTGCCGGCTGTGGAATCAAACCCATGTACACAAATTCACAGTCCGACTTGGTGTCACTGAGCCCAACTATAATATTAAGACAGACTATATTCCGGGAAATCTATGTCATGGGGCAATTAATGTTTAATTAATTAATATAGTCAGTCGCGGGTATTAATACACTTGCTTATCTCGTGACTAAATGCTAGTTTTACGTAATAGTATCGTAATAGTTATTTATTTCGCTGGATTACTTCGTTGACTTTTTTTCCAGTACTAGAATTAGCAATTTTAATTTACTTTGAAGTACTTCATCTAAGTGCAGTTTATTTAGTTCTGTTCATTTAGTCATTTTATCTAATTTATATGAACTGATTTATGGGATGGCTAGCTCAGTGGTATGAAGTCGGCATGTGGATCCTGTGGTCCCTGGTTCGATTCCCACTGGCGACAAATTTTCATAATTTGAAAAAGCTATCCCTGTGGCTCCTCCACCACTAACATGTTTGGGGGCCGTGATTTGACGACTGGTAACCGCACTTCACGCGCAAAATGTATCACTTACCGAGATCTGCTTCAGCAGAGTGCCACACCCAGTAATGGGTAGAAGGCGTGATGATATATTTATTTATTTATTTATATTTAAGTGACAAATGGAATACAGCTTAGGTTATTAAATAATCATTTTACGAACTGAAAACAGCCACCTAAAAGTCAATTTTACACACTGTCCTAGATAAATGACATCTTAATAACGAAAGTAGAAAAAAAGTATTAATATTTATCTTTTTAAGTTTTAATTCTTAAATTAAAAAAATAATCCCAGTATTAAACTTAATTTTAGATAGATACAGAATTTAATTCGCTATTAACTTTTATTTCAAACCTTTTCTCGTAAAGTAATAAGGGAAGCAATAGTAGCGAAAAAAATAATTTCCATATTAATCACCTATGCCTCTGGCATAGTTTTCGTGAGATATCCTGTATAAACTGTTTATTTGAAATTCTAGAAAAAATAAACACTGTAAAACAACCTACCATTTTCTATAATATTTCTGGATCTGTGACAATTTTATTAGATGAAAAATAAATAAACTTTTTAGTAGAGCGTAAGAGAAAGAGTATTTTTAAGGTAAGTAAACATCAAAAACACAATTTATATTTATAGCAATGTTCGAAATTCTCGTATATCTAGAATGGCATAACATGCATGTAATATGCAAGCAATTTAAAAGTTAATAAATTCATATTTTTATTGTGTCCCTGATCTTTTAAGTTTTGAGACATAATTTCAAGAATTGTTAACCATAAAATATCATATTTATGCGTATGGAAATCGTTTATATTTTAAGTCAGTTTATTAGTTTTTATTAATTATTATTTATTATAGTTAAATATAAACTTTTCACAACTAAAGCGATAATTCAATAATTTAGATAAAAAAAAAATTAATATGACAAAAAAATAAAACACCATCAATTGTTTTTTTAAACAATAATTAAATACGTAATAGTATATTATAGACGTTTTATACGACGAATTGTTACACTCGTTTCTTTGGAGCATTCTTATAAATTCGTATAATAATATATTATTGTTAACCTTTTACAAATGTTATATTAAAATTATTATAATTTTTAATTTCAAGTTACTACCTGCATATTATGAATATGTATAAGTATGTATGTTAGACATTTTACAAAAAAAATATACTTATATGGCACAACTGTAGGTGTAACGAGTTTTTGAGCATCTGGACCCTAAATCCTTTCCAAGATATTTAATTTTACTCATTCAATAATTTTAAAAAATAGATTTAACTATGAAATTGAATATAATCCTAGCAAATGTTTGGCATCTTATTTGTTAAATAAATGTTTTAATTAAAATATTAAAATTATTAGTGTATGTTACAATATATTTCAGAGAGGACAACAGATCTATCATTTTATTTAAATTTAAAATATGTTTATTTTTCAAAATAATAGTTATTTGTATACCTCGACCGTAACCGTAAAATGAGGGTTTGGCATATCGACGAATGAACGAATATATCGGTTGAAGCGATAACCGATAGACATTCTGAGAACGCCAAACACATTTCACAAACGAGGTGTACACTGCCATTAAGTACATTAAAAAATTGCAAAATGTTTTATAAATTTTACCCAGAACTCATATATTATAAAGACATAATTACACTGATTGCAGTTGAATTATAACGCTCATAAAACACTAGTGTTTTATATTCCATAAAACACTATAAACAACTTGTTACTTAGCAACCATTTCATGATCTACTGTATTTTGAAAAACTATATGTAGCCGAATCAACGTTAAACGTTACGATCAATCTTCTTCGATACCTATAATTATGAGTTGTGGATAAAATTTTGTATTACACTTGTGTTTTATTGGTATATAAAACACTTGAGAAAAATTAAACACTGGACCTTCGGTCTCGTGTTTAAACTTTTCATACGTGTTTTATATACCTAATAAAACACTTGTATAATAAATAAATATTAATTTAAAACCCATTTTATACTTTTATACTATATTGTGTCACCAAGGAAATAGAAACCATATTTTAAATTGATTCTTAAGAAATATTTGGTATTTTAACAGTTTTAGCGGACATTGCCAACAGTAGCGGTCGAAAAAACAGAGAGGCAAAAAATTGCATTGTTAAACGGACATTATGCTTTAATTATTTAAATTATTTTACAATTTTGATTCAAATAAATAAAATATTACCTTTATTGTACATACTAGATTTTTTACAAAGTATTTAAATTTGAAATAAAGCTTTTTTTTTTGAAACTATGTCGTGAAAACATGTCTTACTTAAAAGGAAAGCGCCATTTCCATTCTCGTTCGAATGTCTCACTCGGTATGCAAACTTCACACACGAGTGTGAAAACTATTGTTTTTTTCTCTAGTTCGACAAATAACTATTTATCTGCGACTATTTGCATAAGTATTTATTACATAATTGATTTACAATTATTTGAGTTCGATAATGTAGTTCATTACAATATTAGTTATAATGAATTCATTACCTAACGCATTTTTATTTAAATTTTTTAGACAAAAAAGTAGTCAAAATTGATTGAAACTTGAAACAATTTATTTTATCAATTTATCCGTTTATCAATGTTGGAATAAAATAAGACATAACACAACTGTCAGCAAGGAGAAAAATATATCAATAAATGACAGTTAATAACAGTTTTGCAATTTATGCTGAGATTTCGATATTCGATGCAATATTTTTTCACTTATTTGATAGATGAGTTGTCCGTCACCGCCCTTTAAAATATTGTACACTTTGTTGCTTTTCCAAGGGTAATTACTGACGAAACAGTTGTATCTGGTTGTTTCAAATGCATAGTTTTAACAATAATTAATCATAAATAAAATAAGAATTATTGGCTCAGAGATCCTATTTTTATTCTCTACAACTGTTATTTGAAGAATTTTTTCTGGCTAGAATAATTTGACGAATAAAAACGATTCTGTCTGTTTCGTACAACCTGTATTTCCTCTACTGTACAACACCAATCATTCAATAAAATATTTACAATACAACACCTCTAATTCCATCTAGATCTAAACTACCAAGAGTAGATAGACTACCACAGATTATTAAATGTGTTATGAACATACCTCTCCTGGCAAACCTTATGTTGGAGAGCATCCCCCCTTTAAAGGGGGGATGCGGGTCCGGGGGGCGTGCTGTCACGAGCCTCATTTGTTTCTTACATTCGCGTTCAGTTCAGTTATCCGAAAGTTGTTAACACCAAAGTCTACAGCACTGTTTGTTACATTATATTGTATCGTCGCGAGATGTTTTCAATTACATTTTGGGGGTTATGTTTGGTATCTAGAAAGAAAATTTTCATTTAGATGATTTGTTAAAACCTAGGTTACTAAAGATGAAATGAAAGAATGCGCTAGTGGGAGCTAGTCTAATGAACTACTAAGTTAGATAATAAGTAATGTTTAATGAAAGGGAAAGAAGAATGGTGGATGTCCTGTTCCGTCAATATCGAGTCGATGTAAGAATATTCCAGTAATTCCTTTTTTATATTAATAAATATTAACTACACAGAAATTATTCTATGTATACATCTGTACTGTATGCAGGAAGATTACATTTCTATCTGCATTTTGTATAATTGAATGTTGTGCTGAAAATTCTCAAAAAGGAAACATGCACATAATTTTGTCTGAACTTGACACCTCAACACTCATTTTTTCAAAACAACATATTATTGTTAAATTATATTATTGTATATTACATAATAAGCATCGAAAGTGTAATATAACGTGCGAGTGTACAAATTGAAAAACGAGGCGCGCATCGCCGAGTGATTTAAGTAAACGAGCACAGTTATCACACTTTCGAGCGAGTTATGTACACTATTTTTCAGACGACCACAAAAGATTACTAAAAAAGTTTACAAGAGTAATGTTGTTACTGTTTGACAGCTGATGCGTTGTTGTAGGCACCGAACAAGTACCCATAGAAGAAGGGACAGCTATAACAAAAGATTGTTACGCAGTTACTGGTGACATCTCTTGTTGCCCCATGTACTTATTATTAAAAATACCGATAATATAGAATACATATTTATCATTCTCATGATCGTTATGACTAAAATATTTCAAAATGATTAAAATCAAAATATATTTCAAAACAACAAAAACAAACAATTAGTAAAAAGCTAGTTTTATTGAATCATATTTAAAACATTAATTAAACACATACTAGTATGCAATACAAATAAATATGAATAATATACATTTTCGTCTTCTTATGCACACTCTAATTTATCATTTCGCTACTTTATTCAGTAGGTACCCCTATTCTCATATGTCGTTGTTACTGTTGTTATTGATAGATTTGAGATATTTTCATCCCGAATTGTTGAAAATGAATTTATATTTACTAAAAAAGAATTTTCATAGTTATAAAATTTCACAATATTGTATTAATTACTTACATTGGTCAATATGTGGAACATCCCCAATATTTAATTTTTTGATGATGTATATCGATACTGTCAATTTTGAAAATGAAGACTACATACGACATTGTGCTTAAGAGTACTACTATAAGGCACATCATTTAAATCATTTCTATTATTATTGTTTTCCAGCAATGTTTTTTGTAATAAATTATTTCATGGTAAAACATGAAAAAACACATTCCTACAATTTTTTTCTACTACAATGTGGTACCACACACGCCTAAAATTATAAAATAGTAAAAAATTAAATATAAAATTATAAAAGATACCTACTCACCATTAAATATAGATTGACGACAAATATGTTTATTATTTACAAATTTTACTTGTCAAAAAATAAAACATCGTTTGTCAAACATTGAAATATGTTTCACAGTCAACCATTTAAATTTTACCTACTATGATTCCTGTTATTAATTTTAAATTGATTTAGTTCATTTGGGGCAGCAAGAGATGGCATTAAAAATCGCGTAACAGGGTAACTAATGCCATCTCTTGCTGCCCCAAATGAACTAAATCAATTTAAAAATTAATAACGGGAATCATAGTAGGTAATATTTAAATGATTGACATTTGTTAAACAGATTACATATTTAAATGTTTGACATACGGCGTTTTATATTTTGACAATTAAAATTTGTAATTAATAAACATATCTGTCGTTAGTATTACAATTTATATATAATGGTGAGTATGTATTTAGTATAATTTTATATTTGATTTTAAACTATTGTATAATTTTAGGAGTGCGTGGTACCACATTGTAGGAGAAAAAAATTTGTAAGAATGTGTTTTTCCATATTGTATCATGGAATAATTTATTACGGAAAACATTGGGGCTGTTCCACATATTGAAGTAATTAATACAATATTGTGAAATTTGAAACTTTTATAATTATGAAAATTCTTTTATAGTAAATATAAATTCATTTTCAACAATTCGGGATGAAAATATCACATTTCTATCAATAACTACAGTAACAGCAACATATAAGAATACGGATACTGAAGAAAGTAGCGAAATGATAAATGATAGTGTACATAAGAAGGCGAAAATATGCATTAGTCATATTTATTTGTATTGCATACTAGTACGTGTTTAATAATATTTTAAATATTATTCAATAAAACTGGTTTTTTGCTAATTGTTTGTTTTTGCTGTTTTGTAACATATTTTTATTATTTTGAAATACTTTAGTTATTACGATCACGAGAATGATAAATATGTATCCTATATTATCGGTATTTTTAATAATAATTACTTGGGGCAACAAGAGATGTCACCAGTAACTGCGTAACAATCTTTTGTTATAGCTGTCCCTTCTTCTATGGTTACTTGTTCAGTGGTTGTAGGTAAGCGTTGACGTTTGACGTTTGAGGTTAGGTATTGTGATACCAACTGTACTAACCATAATGTCAAAATATTGAATAATGTAAAAATATTAGTAAATAAGTAATTATTTATTTTTAAAATAAGATTTATTTATGCAAATGTGTTGAAAAATCTGTTAAAACTTCAATTTAAATAATAATACAAATTCTTTTCATTTATTTTATTTTTTTCTTTCATCGTAACGTCATCTGTTGTCAATCAGTGGAACTTCACCTGATATGTTAGAAGTGTACGTTATACTAACATACGAGGTGTATGTTAGGTTCAACTTTCCGTAGTAGTTTATGATGTTGTTATGGTTACTTTCATAAGTGGTCGTCTGAAAATATATTTTTGAGTTAAAGGTTGAAAATATTGTAATGAATTTGAAAATATTAAATCTATGTACAAATAATAATGATTTTATTGCATTTGAACTACCGAATTTTGTCAAAAACTTGCATTTTTTTCTTACTTTTGTTTTCGGACCAAATTAGGCGCATGTTTAACCTTAAAAGGCAGAATAATAAAGCGAATCAGCACTTTTAATTTCATTTATAACTCTCCTTCTAAGTACTGAAAGAAATGCCTGAGGCGCAGATAAAATTATACCTCTAATGGCAGCGTTTTCCCAATGAAATTTGTTGTTCTGGACTAGTCTGTATTTCAGCGCTAATGTTGATTTATTTCATATACATTGAATTGGTGCACTAATAGTTAAGGAATTATAATTTCACAATACACAATTCAAAATTAATTGTAAATATAAGAGGCAATAGCTTAAGGCCCAAAAATTTTAGGGTCCGGATTCAAGCTTTCAGTTTAAATAATAGAAATATATATACAGAGTGATGACCGCGACTCCCGAACATGAGTATTTAACATGTAACATCATAATTTTATAATTTCCTGCCTCCCTAATTATTTTAAGCAAGACAGCTTCAAATAAAAGATTTAGGACATAAAATTCTGCATCTAATTCAATAACCAAAATTAATGTTGCATGCTTCGTAACTGCACAAATTAGATCTGAAAATAACGAAAATGACCTCAAAACTATCAATAGTCATGGAATTGAAACAAAATTAAACAAATGTTTGACGCTTAATCTGTCAAAATAATTTCTTTATTTATTATATCATTTATTTTGACACATAAAACGTTAAATATTTGTTAATTTTGTTTCAATTTCATGGCTATCGATAATTTCGTTATTTTCAGATCTTATTTGTGGTATTACGCAGCATATTTTATTTTTTTTAATTTTGATATTTTATTTACAATCTGTTACTAAATAACAATAAGTAAATGATTTATCTTATAGTTCTAACATGCAAGAGGCAGTATCCAGTGATACTTCCTACTATATGCTAAACTTAATTATAAATTATTTATGTTAGATAATGGGTTCTTGTTTTAGTTGAATCTATGGGGAAGATCGAAGGGGATGTATCGGTTCAGTCTTCTCTTTTCTTGGCTATTATCGCCAGTAATTCCAATATAGAAATTATCCAAAGATTTGAAGCCAAAACCCTAAGAACTATAGTAGACGCACCGTGGTATGTAAAGAATAACACCGTATACAATGACCTAAATATCAAAAGTGTTAAAGAAGAAGTAAAAACCTACAGTGAAAAATATATGCAAAGATTAGAGAAACATCCCAACCACACTGCAAAAATTACGCAGTATATAAAATTATTTTTATTTATTGGATTAGATGCAGAATTTTATGTCCTAAAGGGCCCGAAATAAATATTTTGCCTAGGGCCTGAGATATTTTAAATCCGCTTCTGTATATAAGCCATAATAAATCTTTACTGAACTAAAAACCGACTTTAGCGCTGCAATACAGATTCGTCCATGCAGAACTACAAATTTCATTGATAAAAAACGTTGTCATTTGAATACATTTATTAAGTATTTACTGAATTTACTAAAAATATTCATTAAATAACTTATTTCATCAATTGCATGAGTTTGAAATCAAGTTATACACAATATTTGAAATGGTGTTAACTGTGGTTAACTCGTTTTATGAATTTGCTTGTAAGTGATCAGAAATATTGTTAAAAAAAATATTAATTCTATTTTTGAGTTCTTGATTAGAAAAAAACATTTAACAAATTTCTATGATTAAAAATTTATGTATATAACGATTCAATATATATTCTGAGATTTTAATTCTATATTTTTGCATTATTACCTAGTTTAGATAAAATAAATACCTACTGAAAGTGATATTTCAGTTTAAAGCATTATTTACAATTTTGTTTTATTTGATATACCTATTATCATAATACGCCTGTTAAACTTTTAACAATACACTATATTTATTCTATTTAACAACGATCTGATAATATTTAGCGCTATTGTTTGCACATAAATATCACATTCTACTCCGTCATATTTCATAATACGAAACAATAAATTATAACCGTAAATGCATCAGATACATGAGCCCTGATATGCATTTACAATAAATTATGTTCATTATGTTTCGCACTCTCACTAGCAATAATCAGACATATATTATGTGTTACAGAAATTAAAAAAAAAATACGACATTTGATTTATCTCATGAAATGAAAAGTAAATATTAATTTCAGCATCAAATAAGTGCTGTTTTTTTCATTTTCTTCCCTGGAAAGAAATGTCATTTTATTTTTAGTACCTGTACTAATATTACCATTTTCACAACTCAAACTGGACTATCATGTATATTCTGTTATCAATCGATAAAATAAGGATAGACCTTATTTTTCATGATTACTCTATAGAATTATAGATACATTACCACCATTTCGGAAAATATTTTCTTCTGTTATTTTTTTTTTTACTTTTATGCATTTTGCACATACATACATACATATCTTCACGCTATATCCCAACAAATGGGGTAGCACGAACCCTAAAATCACTCATAAAACATTCACTCATCAAACAATCAGCCATCGTCAAACTTTTTCATCCAAACAAACCACCCTCACTTCAACTATATTCATAGATCACTCCATATAAACTCATTCACGAAGCTACTAATATAAAATTGTCAGTGAATATCATTTTATAGTGTATTTTGAAAACAGGCTAGGGTTTTCCAGCGTGGTTTATCTCGTTACTATGGTAACAGCACAACTGTAACCGTGGTAAAACCGTGACCTCATCATGGTTTGTTTTCGAAATATACTAATAATGAAAATAACAACAATATCTGGATAAATTATTCTGTTCACATAATACAGAAATTATGATAACGCAAGGTTTTAAAGAGTTTTTTATTGGTATATACATTTTGATGTCCTGATTCCCTTATTAAATTTAGGACAGGGTTCTTCATGTGCCACTTGGCAACAAGAAAGTTTTAATAAAAATAATAATGTATTATTTAATCACGTAACCAATATTGAATAACAAAATAATAACAAACGTTTGTAGTATGGCATACAACTGACACAGTGTTGCAATTCATAAAATTAATCAAATATGTCATATATTTTTATGTTAACACGGGAAAAATTTTATGAGAAATTTTTTAGAAAGAAGTCATAAAGTTTCTTGAAAATTATAGAGGCGAGAAAATTTTTGTGAAAAGTAACCACTTCATGCTTGTAGCACAGTAGTTTACTCATTTCATATTAAAGAATAACTGACAAATTCGCAAGAAATTTTTTTGACTTCGTCTTTCTAAAAAGTTTCTCAGAAACTTTCCACGTGTGCATAACATTGTTTTTATCGGTCATTTCAACGTTGGAATATAAAGGCATATTTTAATAATTTGATAAATTGCAACACTGTGTTAATCTTGTCAATTGTATGACATTCAACATTGGTTACGTTATTAAATAATTCATTATTGTTTTTATGAAAACTTTCTTGTTGATAAGTGGCACAAAAAATGTTCACTTCAGGTTCTTAATTTTGCAAATTTTGAAAAATTCTTTTTAATGAGAATGAGGACATAAAAATGTATATATCATAAAAAAATTGACCCTGTGTAGAAAATAATCTTGAAATACAAAAAGATATTATTACATCGATCGATTACAGATAATGATCCAGTTTTAGAATAAATGGTAAATGTATAAAATTAACTAATTTAACTCAAGTTAATTCGCAGTAATTTTTTGAGCTATCTAAAATGCCAAATATCCTAGTTTAAATTTTGAATGCTACTGTACAACGAATAAATTTGACCTATCTGTCAATGAAATTGAAAAAGTACAGTGACGTTTTGAAACAATTAAGTAATCATTCTGAATTTAACTCCGAGTTAAAATAGTAGAATTTGCAACAGTTTAATATAGTTGAATAATTATTTTATTGCCGTTGCATTAAAATTAAAACAAAAGATATTATACAAAATTTGGTTATTTTACATGTGAAAATACTTGACATTATTCTCACAAAAAGAAAATATTCACAATAATTCGGAAACCACAAAAGTTTTTTACTCACAGTCACATAAATGAACACAGGTACTTATATTTACAAAAAAACAATAAGTTAATTATATAAAAAGTCAAACACCTTAAATTTACAGTTGAAAACATTACGATAACTTTATCTACAGCCCATTACAAACATTTCGACATAATAATTTAAACTTTCAAATAATAAACAATGTCAGGTGCAAACAAAACATAAATTACAATGTTTGAACTGTAGTGCTGCGTTTCTATGATAAGATAAATTAGTTTTGAACATTTGAACATCCAGTGAAGATACAGACAGAGAGGCAGATGACAGAAAGAGACAGAAAGATATGAAAAGTGATTTTGTGAAGTGAGATGAACCTGAGAATAATGAACGATGAATGGAAATTGATTCTGTGATGTTGGGAATTTTGTATTATTGCATTCAATCGTTTTCGAGGTTATTTTATGAGTACAAAGCGAAATAGAACCATTTATTATTCACTATCAGATAGGATATATTTCAAATACGAGTATTTCGTGCCATTATTATAATAATTGTAATCTATATACGTTACAAGGATTTCATCAAAAATAGGCGTATTTTTTCCGCGGCCAAATAGATCTAAATTATTTTAGAAAAATGCATCAAATAAGATACGAAAAAATTATTTTGAAAATTCTGTAACAAAAACATTTATAAATTTGACAATGATATCTAATGTGTAAGAGTATATCGTACGTGCTATCAAATTTACTATCTACAATTATTTTAGAAAGTTTTTTTCTTACCGCGTTATTTGATAATTTCTTATGTTTATTTTTTGACGTTTCTCAAAACCAATGAAATGGCTTCATTGTATGTTTTAACCAATCCTGTCATTATTATACTGAGAATTAAGCTCTTGTGATTATTCCCGGGAATTATCTCTGTAGATGCTTTTTTGTTTGTGACAAATGATAGGTAGTTGTCAAATAATTATTTAAAACTGTCAACGCGTCAAGTAAAATATGTGAAAAAAATCGATTTATTTGTATTTTAGATACAGAAATACACCAACAAATTTTGGAAACAACTTCCAAGAATACATTAATACGTAATCAATCGATATGAACCCAGTTCAAATTCTTTAAGTTGGATGAATCGACCTCAACAGCTAAGTCAAAAAATAATCTAATTAAATATAACTCGAGAGTTGATAAATTAAAAAATAATTCTCCAGTATCTTTCTCGTTTGCCATTTGGCAATAGCCACTCAAGCCCTACGGGTTTTCGTAACTTGCCTGGCAACAAGTTTTCGAAAGATCTGTCAAATTATTTTCAATTTATTCTCACTCTCTTGTTATATTATTACTGAAAATTCTGTAACAAAAACATTTATAAATTTGACATTGATATCTAATGTGTACGAGTATATCGTACCTGCTATCAAATTTACTAACTACAATTATTTTACCGCGTTATTTGATAATTTTTTGTGAAAATTCTACAATAGGTAGGTATAATTATTTTATATTTTAAATCAGGTAAAATTATTAAAAACAACAACAAAATTGCAGGATTATAAATTTTTCCAGATTAATTAGTTTATTTTTTTTTATTTTTCTTTTTTTATTTGAATTTATGAAACGAGTTTTTAGTTCATCGAACCAAATTGATTACAGTTTACATTACTTTATTTATTTACTGAAGCGGAAAAAAAATATTTTGCTAACTTGTTACATTAATATTGGTTTTTCATTAAACGTTTGATGGTTGTTTTTAATTTAAAAAAATTAAATTATATAAAACTAATATGCGTTTTCCAGTTTACAATAAATAATAACAATATTTTTATGTTTAGCTATGATTTAATGTTCGATATTTTGTTGTTGAACGACAATAATATAATCTAAAGTGTACAACAATTATTTACATTTTTGTTTATGTGTCATATATTGTTTAGTTGTACTATTAATTTTTTTATAATTCTATAAAATTTATTAAATTAACAATGTAAAAATATATGATATAAATAAATATATCATCACGCCTTTTACCCATTACTGCCGAAGCAAATTTCGGTTTAATTTTTGGTTACCTTAGAGATCAACATTTTTTTTATTTACTCTTTATTCCCTAGTTAAATAAATAATCATCACACCTTTTACCCATTTCCATGTGTGGCAGTCTGCCGGGACAGATCTTGATAAGTGATTTATTTATGCGCGTGATTGTACAGTTACCAACCGACAAATTACGGCCCCCAAAGAAGTTAATGGAAGGAGAGCCACAGAGGTAATTTTATTGTTTTGAAAATTGTTTGTCGGCTGTGGGAATCGAACCAGGATTCTCAAAATATTAATAATTATTTGTTTATTGAACAGTGATTTGCATATTTATGTAAGTAAAGACAGTTTAGCGCATTATAAATAAATAAATAAATTATAGCAATAAATACCGTCCGTCTACAGTAAAAGGTTGACCACAACTGATGTAAAGCATTTATTATTTTCTATTTTCAGTTTATTTAGTGTTCAAGTATAAAAATCTTAAGTCAAAAATTAGTTAAACCTGTTGTTATTTTATAGCTATTACGTTAAATTTGTTTACTAGTTATTAACAGAAATTACTACGAATTCCTTTAAATTATACAGTAGCACGATCCCTCCATTTATCTCTCTGTTAATATTCATTTCATTTTTATTTTTCCCGAGCATGTACGTGCTCCCTCTTAAATTTATATCCTCGCATTGGGGCTATATATTTTCATTCTAATTTCTTTTATTTCTTTCATTTTCATAAAACTGCAATCACATTAACACGATGCACGATGATCATAGCAAAAAGTTTAATGCTTCATAATCATAGTGGAACCCGCGAGATTAAATTAATTTTTAATTTATGTAGCTTGTTTACACGCCTTAACGGAAATTGCTAAAATTGTTTAACTGTGAAATAAAAACAACATTTATAAACTAGGAAATATTTAAGATAAAAAAATAAATAAATATATCATCACGCCTTCTACCCAGTACTGGGTGTGGCACTCTGCTGAAGCAGATCTCGGTAAGTGATATATTTTGCGCGTGAAGTACTTAAAAATATCTTTTCTAAACACGTTAATTGTTTAATAATATCTTTAATTGGCTAATTGTATATTTTATGATACTATAAACGTTATTAAGGTGGTACTATCATGGAAGCATATAACCCGGATTATAATGAAATGTAAATATGTTATTTTTCATGTGTTTCTACACTAGTATGCAAATTTTTTTTAAAGTTTACCGTTGTTGAGCTGAGTAATGTAATGTTAAAGTTGACCAAAGTCGATCAAAAATGCATTGGCGTTATAGGAACTGTACGTCGCGAGGCAGCTTACTGCGTAATAAATTCATATATTGTACATATTTTTAACAAAAAACTAACACACAGTACATCATGTAAAGATAAAGGTATGAGAATTTAAAAATCCATGCCTTACCGGATTAGTTTCAAAGAAATTGGCGATGAAAGTTGGATATTCTATGCTAATCAATAGAACTGTCAGAAATGCTTGGCAACGTTACACAGCACAGGTAGACACTAGACAGAGATGGCCGCACGAATAACAAAGCAAGAACTATGAATGTTATTATTTCGATCAGTAAAATATATTAATTTTAATAAAAAAAAAAATATTACAGCATTTTATATTTATTTATTTGTTGTTACAGTTGATAATAATTGCTTTGGTGCATTTTTCTCATTTTTCTTATGAACCGTCAACAGGATGTATCGCTAATACAGTTACGTTTCGTACCGACTGGCCGCTTGTGGCTCTAACCTTGTTGTCATAGCTTCTGCTGTGTAAAATCTTACACTGCTATTGGTTGGCATGAAACATTCACTTGCAAAAATTTTGGTATGTTACTGAATTTCATAAACTAGTTAAATAGTTTTATTTAATATATTCAATGTTATTATTAATCATACGATATTTGCAGCGAAATATTAATTCTGTTAATAGCCTATACCATACAAAAATGTAATAATTATTTTTGTAAACTTTTTAGGTCACGTATACTTTTATATGAGACTGTCATGATAGAACCACCTTAAAGAATAGTTTATCCTGGTTGTGTTCTGCAAAGACATGTATAGATATAGTTTAGAGCCCCATTATTTTTGACGAACTACGAAAGTTATTAAATTCTAAATATTATAATGTTTCTTAAGATAAGATATATTTTAGAAGTTTTCCTAAATTTGTTCATTTTGCAAATGAAGTAGGACATTTAAATATGGGGTAATGGCTCAGTGGTATAAAGTCGACCTGTGGATTCTAAGAACCCTGGTTCGATCCCCACAGCCGACAAAACATTTTCACCAATTTAAAATTACCCCTGTGGCTCCCCCACCACTAACATCTTTGGGGGCTGTGATTTGACGGCTGGTAACCGCACTTCACGCGCATAAATATATCACTTACCGAAATCTGCTTCAGCAGAGTGCCACACCCAGTAATGAATAAAAGGCGTGATGCTATATTTATTTTTTATTTATATTCACCTCAGACAAAACATAAGTAGACAAATTCTGCCGTATTCAAGTGAATGCAGTGTTGTGAAGTAGAAAGAATTGGAGTAACTTGTGGGTGAGGCGGGTGCGCGGCAAGGAGCGAGTACCCTTTGATGTTATGCGAGTTGCAAACATTTGTGTAGTTATTTTTATATTCAATTACTTACTTTTCATACATCAAAGTAAAGGTTAGTTTTTGACATATTAACACTAGTATTCATAGTCTTTCGCCAGCGGTTCGCCAGCGTTTCGCCAAGTGTATCGCTTTTGGGCGCTTCCTCAGCGCGTCGCTGGGCGAACGACTATGCATACCAGTGTAAGTGTTTTGTATACGCACGTTTGTATTTAAATAAATAAAATGCTCGCGTCTGATCACTGGCATCAACAAAAATGCAACCCGCATAACATCAAATGGTACTAGCTCTTTGCCGCGCACCCGTCTCATCACCAAGTTATTCTAACCCTTTCTACTTCACAACAAACGCCGTTATTCTCCGTCTAGTAATGTTTTGTCTGAGATATTCACGTATTATTTTTGACATCAAAGAAATTAAAACTTGTAGAATCACTCTGTAACCGAATTAACTGAATTAAAATTAAAATTTACTTTCATTCAAAATGTGTAAAAGGAAGTCGCTTGAATAGTTTAAATATAGACTAGAGACTATTAATTATCATCTTGTATAGGGAACGCTAAAAGCGGTAGTGTTTCTTTCATTAGTCCTGCGCATGCGCAACTCCGCCCGAGAACTCGAGACCTAACCTATATCCACTAACAAAACCAATTTAATTAGTGAAATTTATTCAATGTCACAACTTCGTTTAACTTGGCTCCGGGGATGGTTAAGCAATGCTGTTAGTCATACCGATACACACTTTGGCACTTTATAAGACTTTAATTTATATTGAATAACTTTAAAGGTAATTAATTTGTAATTAATGCCCTACCTATACATTGCTGTTATGCTGCTTTCTGTACTTAACAGATATTTTTAATTTTGTGTATGAGGCATGTTAATTGGTAGTTATAATTTGATTTGTTTTTAATTAAAACATCTTTTATAGGTACGATGTAGAAGATAGACAATTAATATGCAATATAACAGTTTTTGAAAATATTGAAACAAACAGCCAAATTTATGTTGAGTTAATTTGTAAATACAAGAATAAATCACATTTTATCATTCTGCAATTATCCTATTCTCTTAATACGTGCAACTTTCTGTCTGTGTTTGTCAACAATCTGTAAATCGACTCTAACGATTCAGATTAAACTTGGTATTATTTTGTTTTTTTTTTTAGCCTCAGATGTCTAGCCAAGTCTTATCCCCCGGAGAATTCATGTAGTATTGTTTTTTATTAAACAAAAAGTGCATTAACAACATGATCATTAGCGCCTGGTATAGTCTCACTAGAGCAGTGTTTTTCAAAGTGGGGGTCGCGACCCCTCAATGGGTCGCGTAACGGTCCAGGGAAGGGGGGTCGTGAGTAGGGCTGGACAAAAGAAATAGTTTGATCAATTGAAGCGATATTTTTTTTTAAATCGCGTTGTTCTTGAATTTCTCCAAGTTCTATTGATCGTTAAACTTTATTTCACCTTTATTTATAAAAATGCGTATTTACAATAATACAAAATTAACAAAACTGTAATCTAAACAAATAATCAAGAGATGTCATATTGACAGTAACGAGACTTGCCAACTAAACAGGGTAGCCAACTGAAAAAAAATTCATTTGCCATTTGAATCAGATCTAACTTACATTAACTGAACCAAATCACTTATTTATTTCGCTGGATTACTTCGTTCACTTTATTTCCAGTACTAGAATTACAGATTCTAATTTACTTTGAAGTAATTCATCCAAATAAGTGCATCAGTGTGCTTAATTCAGTTCATTTAGTCATGTTGCATAATTTATCTGAACTGATTTAAGTGAACCAAGTGACAAATGGAATACTGCTATTATCACCCGGTAGTTTAACTTTAAGTTTCTAGTTCAGTTCGATAAACGCATATACAAAAAACAATTGTTTCCATATTTTTAATTTAGTTTAATAATTTAGTTGGGGGTTTTAGTTTTTGTGGTTACTGTTTTTATTCAGACGATATTACATTGAAATTGGTATCTCACAAAAATGTTAAAATATCTTGATAGAACTCTAGCTTGGTCTCTACTTTTATAGAGCATCATAAGATCCTAGAATTGATAAAATTTTATTACAAAAGGCAATGTACAATCTAATAATAAAAGTGTTATTTTTGAACATCGTAATATCTGTATTCGCTCAAGAATTTTTCAATTTTCCGATGTTTACTTTTCATTTTCTTCTTGTATATTATAGTGATAAAATTTAGTAGACAAAAATATCTTTACGTTAGATTCTTTACTGCATGACTTTTATTTACTTCATTTATTATCCATTATTTTAGTTAATTGCGTATTTATTTCATTTCTAAAGTGTTCTAACATTCTAGGAACACAAATTATAGGTATTAAATCATATTGAAAGTTATGTCATTAAGTTAGCTTACGAAAAATTATTTGCGAGAAAATTATTATAGAACACAAGTTTGTAAACACATGTTGGAATTACTTAAAAAATGATAATAATGGTCAAACATTTTTAAACAGCTTGCTTCTCTTGCACAATTTAACAATTAATTAAATTGTAACATTTTTCCGAAGTATTTTCCGGGCACAAACTCATGATAAAATTGTAGTAATTATAATTTTTAAACGTGCATAAACTTTATAATAAAGCGGAAATTGAAAGGTTGTCGAAAAAAATAACCTATTACTTTCATAATTAAACAAGAATATAGGAAGATAAAACAATAATTATTTTAACAAATTACCAGTTTGCATTTCATTTCCGTTTACAAAACAATTATTTTCTTCCCGATTTCTTTCACATTATTGTTACGCGACTGTGACTAATTTTCAATAAAATCATGTTCAATTTCACACCATTTTCACGTTAATATTCTCTTAATCATCGTTTCTTTCTTTACAACAAAAACAATCTCAATTTCTCGGCCCGCTAAATCACAAAAATATCTTCTGCTCGGATGCACTGAAAACAACACAGCAGTATCGAATGGTTTATAGCACAAAAGGGCGTAGAGTAGCGAAGCAGAACCTATCTGGAATCCGTCCAAATATCAAGGTCTCTAGTGTTATTTCGTTGCATGAAGTTGGCAACGGTAACATACAGCATCCAACGGGTAACAAGCAAACATGTCATAGTCACACCACTGTTTAGACTCGGAGGTAAATATTTTGGCGAAGAGAAATATGTTTCATACTTTGCATTTTTGTCCCAAAAGAATATATAAGTAAATACGAGTATATTGATTCGATACCTCAGCAAGTAAATGCAAATATTCAAAGTTCTTAATTTGTATCGTCAGGCTTTTTATCCACTTCTTGATATAACGTTCCGCAGTTTCAACTTATAATTGGATGTTTGAAAAGTATGCGTTACCTGTTGTTTTACTTTTCAAATTCTATGTAAGTATAATAAAACGCATACTCTTCAAATTTATCAGTTATAATATAACAAGAGAGTTAGTGTAAAATGAAAATAATTATACTCTGTTTTTTAACCAGGAGCAGTAATTTAAATTTTAACCGCTAAAACTGACGCTTCTGATTGGCTAGTGCTTCGTCCAGTTTACACTGTACATAGATTTTACATTTGATTTATTAGAGCTGTCATAAGTTTTGAGGTTATCTGCTTTCTTGTTGGTTTTTTGCATTTCTGTGACATTAACATAAATCAGATGGGATGGCTAGCTCAGTGGTATGAAGTCGGCCTGTGGATCCTGAGGTCCCTGGTTCAATTCCCACAGGCGACAAATTTTCATAATTTGAAAAAAGCTATCCCTGTGGTTCCTCCACCACTAACATGTTTGGGGGCCGTGATTTGACGACTGGTAACCGCACTTCACGCGCAAAATATATCACTTACCGAGATCTGCTTCAGCAGAGTGCCACACCCAGTAATGGGTAGAAGGCGTGATGATATATTTATTTATTTATAAATCAGTTCTTTTAAGAACTAATAATATACGGAGTGACAAATTAGAGTTTATAATGTCATTAGTATTTTAAAATAAATTCCATGAGACTTAATCAGTGCAGATGTGTAAGAAATTTTTGTATTTCGCGCTAACAAAAATCTCGTAACTTTCTTTGGTAACTTTCTATAGTGTAAATCTGACTTGTGCATTTACTCCTCCTGGTTAAAAAACAGAGTATAGTAAAAAAAAAAAAAAATATATCATTACGCCTTTTACCCATTACTGGGTGTGACACTCTACCGAAGCAGATCTCGGTAAGTGATATATTTACGCCCAAGTGCGGTTACCAGCCGTCAAATCAGCGTTCATACTATCGATCTAGATATTTACGAGTAAATCTTCAACAAAGATTCAGCACTCAAGACTCAACAAAACAAATAATCAAAACAGTACAAAATATTTTTTTTGCATGGAATAGGTGGCTCAGTTATATCGAATCGACTTGTGGATCTGAAAGCTCGAGTTCGATTCCTACAGCCGACAAACAATTTTCACCACATTAAAACTAGCCCTATGGCTCCCCCTTTGACGGCCGGTAAAAGCACTTCATGCGCAAAATATAACACTTACTGAGATCTGCTTCTGTAGATTGCCCCACCCAGCAATTGGTAGAAGGGCGTGATGATATATTTATTTAGAGAAAATAGAGAGTAGGTCTCAGGATCAAAAATTGCACAGAAATAAATTTAGCACAAGAGTATATTTGGACGTTTCGTCCTGCGAACTGGACATCATCAACAATAATAAAAAAGTGGAATTTTAACAAATTAATTATAAAATAATTGTAAACAAATTTTACAAAAGTCAAAACCATAAAAACTAAATAAATAATTATTTTGACTTGTGTCTTTGACATGTATTGTAATCTTTTAGTTGTGACGATAATTATTTATTTAGTTTTTATGGTTTTGATTTTTGTAAAATTATTTTTCCTACAACTGTGCGATTTCTTTGTTATTACGTAACTATAATTGCCTTGGTTACGTATGGAAAGTAGATGAATGCAGACCAAGTGCGTTTCCGAAAGCAAAGAAACACTAGTGTGGAAAGTGCTTCATTACGTAACTGTCAAAAGAATATTGTTTTGACAGCGATTTAAATTTCGCGCCGAGCGCGGAATTCATATTTTGACCACAGACGCTTATGGAAGAAGAAGATACGGTGAACCAGCGCTAGTAAATATGCAGTAGTATATTTTTTGACGTTTATAAACGTAAACTTAATTTGCAGTATATCTAATCTGTAGCCAATTAATAAAAAGAACCGAACAAAGTAAAATATATCGATAAATGGTTTTATTTAAAGAGTAAGTGAAATACTTCATATTTATTGTTTGTGTATATTATTAATACAGTTGTTACAGTTGCTTATATTGACATAATGTAAAGTGGAAACTTTTGTGTCTAAAGAAACATTGATTTCTTCCGTACCTGTTCATATTATTACCAGTAATATTATTGGTAAAAATTTCGGAAGCTTCAGAAGTACCAGCAGCAGGTTGATTGTCATTGTCGAAAATAGATCCAACATAGTATGATCCGGAGCTTCAATTATCTTTGGAGGTGTTAATGATAAAGAAGAATCACTCACTGTACTATTCCAATCAAGATGATTTTGAAGAAATTATTTTGACGTTAGTGAAATATTTTTAAATAACGTAGAACAATGTGCAAGCAATCAACAAACAAACCATAGCAAGGCTGTAAAACATCGTTCTCATGTAATACGATATCATTCAAATTTTATAAATTTTAATAATATTTTAGTGATTTACTAAATCGCACAGTTGTAGGAAAAATGTTGTTTATAACACGTGCCGAAAAAGGTTACATGCTCGTGCAGAATTTAACGCACGAGGCTTGCCGAGCCTTTTTCGGCACTTGTTATAAAAATAACTATTACAATTATTTTATAATTAATTTGTTAAAATTTCACTTTTTTGTTATTGCTGAAGATGTCCAGTTCGCTGGACGAAACGTCCAAATATACTCTTGTGCTAGATTTATTTCTGTGCAATTTTTTATCCTGAGACCTACTCTCTATTTTCTCAATATATCGATAGGATCTACATTATTAAAATTTTTGATATATTTATTTAGTTTTATTTATAATTTTATGCTTGGCACGAACATGTACGAGTCGAATTCTTACATCAGCATCAGAGTTTGGCTGGTTGATTGTAGTGTAGATGTAAAAGAGTCTCTAGGCCACGGACATACAAATAAAATGATGTTATGAAGAGTTTAACAGTTGACAGAGATGTGACTGTGAGTATTGTGCCAGTGCCAGATGGTTCCAAGATGATTCAACGCTTGTGTACTGGGATTACGAATGTTTAGACAGGGATTGAAAGTTTTTTCGTGGAAGAATCTTATCTAATGGTATCATCGCGGTTTGGTGTCCTTCATTACGAAATACTTCAAATTTGAATGTTGATGAGATTAAATATATTTGTCGGATAAATATTTAATAAATATTTCAAGGATAATCTTCAATAGCAGGAACAAATTTAACAGCTGTTAGGTACTTGGCACGAATGAATTACTATAATTATAGTAAAGGAATTTGCAAGATCATTTCATGTTCTTGATGAAAGTAAAAGTTCAATTATCATACAATAATTTATATTGCATGTAATTTATATCACATGTACGATCTACGAGTGCATTTGACATACCTATGGAAATCTTAACTCATAACTTTAAAAATGAAAAAAAGATTAATGCTTATGTACCAAGCCATTTAAAATACCATACCTATTAGATAATGGCACAATGGTCTAATGACAAGCTATATGTAACATTATGTATCAACTTTTTTTGTTATGTAGAAAATACAATGGTAACATTTCTATTTGGTGAAACACATAGTTTCGTCCTTATTAATTTTGGAATAAAAGTAAAATAAATAAATATATCATCACGCCTTCTACCCATTGTTAGTGATGGAGGAGCCACGGGTAGTTTTTAAAATTATGAAAATTGTTTGTCGCCAGTGGGAATCGAACCAGGGTTCTCAGGATCCACAGGCCGACTTCATACCACTGAGCTAGCCACCCCATTGGAAAAAAAGTAAAATAAATAAATAAATATATCATCACGCCTTCTACCTACCCATTGTTAGTGATGGAGGAGCCACGGGTAGTTTTTGAAATTATGAAAATTGTTTGTCGCCTGTGGGAATCGAACCAGGGTTCTCAGGATCCACAGGCCGACTTCATACCACTGAGCTAGCCACCCCATTGGAATAAAAGTAAAATAAATAAATACATATATCATCACACCTTCTACCCATTATTGGGTGTGGCACTCTGCCAAAGCAGATTTCGGTAAGTGATATATTTTGCGCGTGAAGTGCGGTTACCAGCTGTCAAATCACGCCCCCAAAGATGTTAGTGGTGGGGGGGGGGGGCACAGGGGTAGTTTTAAAATTGTGTAAATTGTTTGTCGCCTGTGGGAATCGAACCAGGGTTCTCAGAATCCACAGGCCGACTTGATACCACTTAGCTAGCTACCCAATTGGAATAAAAGTAAGAATACTAAACATGTTCAGAATTAAAATCTGCATTCAGTGAGTCCAACATTATTGATATAATACGTCCTATCACGAGATAGACGTAATTATATGGGCTAGGTGGTTTAGATGTATCGAGTCGGCCTGTAGATTTGAGAACCCGATTTCGATTCGCATAGCCGACAAACAAACAAATTACTCCTGTGGCTTCCCCTCCATTCACATCTCTAGGGGTTGTGATTTGACGGCTGATAACCATACTTCATGCGTAAAATATATCACTTGCCGAGATCTGCTACGGCAAAGTGCCACACGCAGATATGGGTAGAAAGCTTGATGATATAATTATTATATTTACATTTTTTTATTTTAATCTGTTTATAGAGTGCCATGAGAAATAAAAGAAATAATTTGACAGATCTGTCACAACGAAAAATAATATAATTTTTTTCACATGTGAAAAAACACGAACTTTTCGTATCCATAGCGATGTTAAAAAGAAGTCGCCTTTTTTTGACAGTTATAGTCAAATGATTGTATTTCTTGGGCGAAATTCTTGTTGTTTGACATGTTCGAACTACTTTTTTGTCTCGACCTAGCGGTCTACACTAAAAATGACATTCTTACGCGTAATAAAAAAACACTCATTTCATGCGCTTCATACAAAAATAACTATTTCAACCACATATTTTACGAAGCTGTTAGTCAACTATCATTTCGTTCTTTTTTTATATAAAAACAGTTAATTGTAAATATTATATTGAAAATATCAAAATTATGATAATCTATAAAGAAATCATGAAAATAAAATATTATCACTGACAATTATTATTAGATTCGTTATTAGATTCGTTGTTAGGAGTAAACACGGGTAATTTGAAATGTTTTATGCATGTGTTATGTACGTTGAAGAAAGAAGATGAATTATGGGTGAATAGGAGTGATTGGATGGATGTGAATGAGGGTTTGTTATGTAAGAATGATTTCGAGTGTGATAAATGAATGAGTTTATATGGAGGGATCTATGAATGTGGTTGAAGTAAGGGTGGTGTGTTTGGATGATAATGTTTGACGGGGGTTGATTGTTTGATGAATGTTATGAGTTAATGTTTTATGAGTGTTTTTAGGGTTCATGCTACCCCATTTGATGGGATATAGCGTGAAGATATGTATGTATGTATGTATGTACAATTATGTTATGTTTTGTATGTCATTGATAGATTATGATCTAATAATTAAAGAATATGGAGAATAGTGGAGATAAGAAAATCCGAATAGACAGACTGATGGATTTGAGTTACTCGTAATCATTTCGTCTTTTATCCAAGAATTACCCAACGTAATGATTTTTATTCAGGACGAAACGGTTTTCTGACTCGATTACAATATTTCCCTTTTCGCTAGACGCATGGGACAAAGAAGTTTCACAATTTACATTAAATTAATTTATATATTCTAAAATAATTGGAACAGCTACCAAAATGTTTTACAAGTTCTAATATCAATTATAAAAGCACTAAAAAACAATTTAAATTTAACGCAATTTTACGGATAATGAAATTAAAATACCTGACTCTAAAAATATGCAATACTAATTAAAACTCAATATGTACCAAAGAATAAAAAAAAATAAATAAACTGGTTGTGATTTTCCGCAACATTTTGCAGGTTATCGCATCGCCATCACTTTGCACAATGTGCACGTGATATTCAATCACCTGAAACGTGGCAAAACCCGCGAAACACGCCACGCGATAACGACAGCGACCATTTCAACAAAAAATATATTACAAGCGATAAAAAAATCACACGGATTGTGAAAAATCTATACGGACATAAAACGAACTAATAAAAAATGTATTATACCTGCAATAAATTTGTAGGTATTTGATATTGTGAAAATATTTGAACGACAAAAAAAGGTTTCCACGATTCTTTTATTTTTCTGAAAAGTGAGAACATTTATTTATGTACCTAGAGCAGGAAGTAGTCTCTTGATACTCGCGCAGCCGAGAACAACTATGCAAGAGCAAGGATACTTTCTGCTCGTGGTGCACACCTATTATTATATTATATTTTTCTACGACCATTTAAAAACACTTGAAAAAGAATTTAATAGCTATTTACATAACAAGTGCGTGAATGGTGTACGTCTTCGTGCACGAGTTTTGTACAATGTTTTTTGTAGTGAGCAGTGACAGTGAGGCAATTTATTAAATTTGAAGTGTGAATTTATATTGACAGTTAAGTACGACATGAATTGACATTTGTTATTTGTTCATTTTTTCTCGTAAAGTTTTTTAAGATATGTTTGATGGCGTTATAAGCTTTCTATTTCTTTTATAAATTCCTTAAAATGTGTGTATATAAGTACAATTAGCGTTTTTGTAGTCAAAATTAGAAAAATAAAAAAATGGGTGTTTTTTTAATTACTTTTCGCACTAGTGCGCAAAATCAAACTTTCCATCGATTTCCAAGATAATATAAATTTTATTTTGAATGATGCGCACAAAAAATATTTTTTGACAGTTTTCATGTATCCATGGATACAATGATCTCGTACGTTTACTTTAGCTCTATTCCATTTGCCACTTGGTTCACTTAAGTCAATTCAGATAAATAAATTAGACAACATGATTAAATGAACAGAATTAATCAAACTGATGCATTTATTACAGTGAATTACTCCAAAGTAAATTAGTATCAGTCATTCTAGTACTAGAAATAAAGTCAGTAAATGTAAGTTAGATCTGATCCAAATGACAAATGGAATACGGCTATGGCTGCTCGACGATTTGAGACAAAGGTACAATTTTTATTGGTCATTGCTCGCACTTGTATTTATTCGTTTATTATTTTATTTTGTGTTTGCTAGTAGTGTTTTTTATTATTAAATTACATAAAATATAGCTCTGTATTGCCGTTAAATATACTTTACTTTATCACTTAACTTTTAGATACAAATTTAAGTATATAGTTCATAGGTTCTTTTAAAATTATAGATTATTCTTAGGAAAAATTAGTTCTTTTATGGCCGGTTTCACCAAAAGAAGTTATATTTTACACTTGGTTTAAATAAATAAAAATAAATCGAAGGTATGACAGCAATGTAAATTATTCCAATTGAGATGTAATATAAATCTGCTTTTATTTATTTAATCCAAGATTAAAATTTAAATTTTGTTGGTGAAATCGGCCATTACTATAATATTAGTTAATTATAGTTCTATTACTTTTCTTATTGTAAATATTACTTCTATTATCATTCATTTGTATTTATTTTTTCAAGTACTTAATTATTAGGTTAGTAGCAAACTGTACCTCTGTCGTAGTTTCAATTTACGCCACTATGAGAATATTATATGTTTGGGGGCCGTGATTTGACGGCTGGTAACCGCACTTCACGCGCAAAATATATCACTTACCGAGATCTGCTTCAGCAGAGTGCCACACCCAGTAATGGGTAGAAGGCGTGATTATATATTTATTTTATTTATTTTATGAGAATATTGTTATTTAAAAGTCTCAATAAAACAATTTTTAAATTAATATTTATTCTTAATTTTGCAGTTTTTACTATGTAATACAGTTGTAAAAAATATTGTATACATTTCGCCCGTGATATGTATTTGGCATGTTCAGAATTGCTAAGTATAATATCTGTAGAAGTTTTCAACATCACTGTAGGACTCTAGAAATTTTATCCAGTGTACTGTGTACATTGTGAAAACGCTAGAATTGCTGTGAAACTGAAACATGTAGGTTGGTTAGTTTCTAAAAATAAAATTCAATTGGCGAATTTCAGTTATTTCCTGAGGCAACTGCGATGTAAAAAATTAAACGTTGGTTTATTAGCTATGTGGCGTGCAATAATAAACTAAACTAAGCGTAGAACGGAAACGTACCTCGCTGAAATTACAACGATTTCCGGTTGAGCTTTCCGGGTTCCCGTTCCGTGTACAAGATGAAAATATTAATATCTTTACGTTTAATTATGGTAATGCGTGTTAGAAATCCACTGTTTGTTGTTATTATCTAACAAATACTTTGCATTATTATATAACGTCTAACGAAAGTTGTGTGTTAATTATCAGTGTATAAGTAAGATAAATATATATATAAGTAACCGTGGAACTAATATTTGGCAGTAAATATAGTGATTTCAAATAATAATAGTAATATAAATGGATATACAGGATCTGCACAGAAATACACAACATAACAGTTTAATATAGTATAATAGAACATTGTTTAAAATAAATTTTTACTAAATATGTATTTAAAAAATAAACCCAAGTTGGGTATTAGGTAGGGTTGTTGATTTTTCGAATATTCGAGACTTCGATTGTTAGGATTTATTGAACCTTCGAATTTAGATTCGAACTTTAAAATTTTGGAATATTCCGTATTTTCAAATTTTGGAATTTTGGAATAATCCTGTCACAAACGTTAGTTTTAATTTAATAATTTTTACATAAGTTAGTAATTAATTCGTCGTTATGTTATCAGTTCGTATTATATTAATTTATAATAAAGGTTTATGTAAGGAGTTAGACCGAACTTACACAGTAAACAGATTTCTTGCGTTAGTTTCTGTTCATCGGTTGAGGAGTAAAGTTGTAGCGCGATAGTTAAGTTGGTAGTGATCAAGTCGCGGTGGATAGCGTTTGGTTAGCGTTGAGCTGTTACATTAGCGAGGTGAGTGAGTCAGTTAATCTAGAGCACGTATGAGTGAGTATGATTGTTGATGTGGTGCTTAGCACCGTTAGCAGTCTGTCCATCACTGGGATGATGTTGAAGAGCGGACTGTAGCGGCTACAGATAGTTCTGTAGTTGCCAACGGCAGCAGCCGGGTGCTGTAGCGGCCACAGATAGTTCTGTGGTTGCCCACGATAGCAGCGCTGAAGGCTGTAGTGACCTGGCTGGCCTTCGGGTAACCTTCGGGTGTACGGGGTCATCACCGTAGCAGTCCCGTGAACTGTAGCGGCTACAGATAGTTCTGTAGTTGCCAACGGCAGCAGCCGGGTGCTGTAGTGGCCACAGATAGTTCTGTGGTTGCCCACGGTAGCAGCGCTGAAGGCTGTAGCGACCTGGCGGCCCTTATGTAGAGAAGGTGTACGGGGTTGCCCTCATGTATGAATGATGCTTAGGTTTTGGTAGATTGACTCCTCATTGAGTTTGTTACTCACGGTTTGGTTCTTACAGGCATTTATTGGTTTACGCTCGCGTTAGGTGATACGCGGATTGTTCCATTCAGGTTTGCTTAGTTTTGCGAGTACATTTGCTTTACGTGTCTACTTCAGGTGAGTCTCGTTTATATTTGTTATTAAGACATTTGTGGGTACAAATGTAGTCTGGATTAACTATGCTACACATCCGTTGTATAACAATACGAATGTTTGATTATTGTTAATGGCAAGAATTGCCCGTCTAATTTTATCATCGTAACAATCCGAATTTTCGAATTATTCGAATTGTGAATCTAGATCCTAACGTGAACACGGCATGTTGATATGAATTATTTTCAGAATAAACTCATTTGTAGAGTTTAGTATTAATTCGTAAGTAATTATTATAAATTATTATTATTTGCCAAATTAATTCAATTTAGACTTAAAATATCGCTACACTGTCAAAAAAACGTTTTAATTAAGACGTTTTTGTGTCCTTTTTATTGTCATTTTAAAACGTCTTACTAAAAGTCCATAGCATTTAGATGGGCGGTAAGAGAGTAGGTAGCTTAATTAAGACGCCTAACCTTGCAGAGTTTTTGCAAGATACTTCGCCGAGTTTATTATTTAATTTGTGGCCGACTTTTCGCGAATTATGCGTGAGCGTGTTTGGAGATGACACATGGCATTAATTCAGTGGCAAAAAAAATCGAGAATTCAAAGCTTCAAAAAATTCGAAAGTTCGAAACATCGAAGTTTTTCTGACAAAGTTCAAAACATTCGAATGTTCGAACGTTCAGAAATTCAAACTTCGGTGGAAATCAACGATTATCAGGATTATGGAGAAGAAAAAAAAAGAAAAAGAAAATGTTATTTTTGTCAAAAATTAGATAGCCATGAAAATAAAAAAAAACTAAACAAAATATGATTCTGGCAGTTTAAACAAGAATTACTGATCTTAATTATTGTATTTCTTTTATTTACATCATTTATCATGCTTTCTCTGACTTCTTCTACACATAGAGAGCATCTTAATGTTAACACAACTTCTTTCTTCTTTCAGTTCATTTACCATCGTCGTCGTCCTCCTACCTCTTTTACCTTCTTCTACTGTCCCTTCTATTACATCCTTCTTTAGAGTATCCCTACTCAACGCATGGTTAAACCACATTCTTTTCCTTTTCAAAATACTCTCTTACAGTGTCCTTTTTTCTCCTATTGTTTCCAACACTTATTCTATCAGGCCACTTAGACCACACACCCGTATAACATAACACTTCATACAAAACATTTCGGTATTTTCCGTAGTTCCAAATCTAAATTTCCAATCATTATTCTATTTTATCATCATTATTTATAAAGTGCTGAAAACACAATTTTGAAAATTTTGTTTGAATTGTTCGAATGACATTTTGTTATACTGGTATTTGTTTTTATTTTTTATTTTATGGCTATGTGATTATTGCTAAAAATTTCACATTTTGTTTTTCATATATTTAAGTACTACAGATATGCTTATATAAATGAAGGAATCGTGTCCAATGGTTTGAATGGATAGAAGTTTTGTCGGAATGCCACATCCAGATATGGATAAAAACATGATGATATATTTATTTTATTTATTTTTTTAAATGTAAAATTAAATTATAAACAATTTTCCATTCTTGTTCTTTTTTGACTCTAAAAGGTATAGGAGACCTAATTTCCACACATTTTGAAATCCAATGCTAAACTCCTATGTTCCGCGTTTCTGTACACATCCTGTATGTTGATCGTCCATTTTTATATTTCAAATAAATGTTTTTGAATATAAACTTGGCCGTGATTTTTAACCAATCATAGAACAAGGTCAAATGAATCGCGGTGATCCCTTTCGATTTGCAAAAAAAGAAAGTGCTAAATATCGCATTAAATTGAAGCAATAAGTATTATAATTATTTTCTTTCTATAGTAATTCCACTTATATATCGGTCAATTATTGTTATAATATTACAATTAAAAATCTATTTGTGTCAAAATTGTATTAAAATAAACCTAAATAACGATAAATAAATACTTTCTCATTAATACGCCAAACTAAAAATAAAAAATATATTTTTTATGCGGCTTAAACGGTGTATTAGATTTTCTATTCGGCTCATGGCAAAAAAAGGTTGATCATCACTGGTCTAGAGTCCAGATTTCTTCTCTAAATAGAAGTGAAACTTTGATAATAAAAATAATCAATAATTAATTTGCCTGTTTATAAGAAATTAATTATAATAGATACGCTAAATATTAATAAATCAAATAAACCTAAACTGGAAAATACTTATTATACCTAATAAGCTGGATAATTAACTGTCATAAAAGAATTAGTTTTCTCTTTTTATTATCTAGCAACTGATTAATTTCTAATAACCATGATTTCTTCTCAGAAATAACGAATTATCATTATATTGTTGAACTTATTTCATCATTAAATAGATATTATAGCTAAACAGTAATTGTGTATATGTCAATTATAATTTACGTATTTATTCTAAATCAAAACATACCTTCACTTTAAAATAATTGCTTGTTATAAAGTTGCAATATGCCTACTAATAAGTGAAATACTGTACATGAAATTTACCAACGATGAAGCGTACTCATACATTTCAAATATAATTTTGACGTGATTGGTGTAAGCTCATAAAATACAGATTTCGACAGCTAATTTACAATTCTCATTTCCGCAAGGAAGTTTTTACAAATTTCATACCTAAATATCAAAAATTTATGTTCCACTGCCTTGGAAGCAATTTGATCTCTTGAAATATGTTAATGTAAAAAACTTCATTGTATGTCAAAATGTGCTATGTTGATGCGTTTGTTTAAGGATGTTATGTATTGTTAATTCTACTTCGTACAACAGGAACTTCATCCCAATTACAGTGCAGGGAACATAGGCTTATAACATGTGATATCAGTTTTTTGATGCGCATTACTTTCCAATTAATTTTATACGAAAATACTTTTAAAAAGCTGTAGAGAATAAAATTACGGGATTTTTGCGTTTGAGTGTCTACGTACTACAGACAATTGAATGCAACCTCTGCAAATGTCTCTTTTTTTTCAAAAAATCATAACTTTTATTAAAATCATCCGATTTTGATGCAGTTTTGCGTTCGAATAACAAAAATGTCCATATTTTCATTGTCTGCAAACAGATTTGTCAATTGACGGCTGATGATTCTCATAGAAAGCTTGGAAAATCACCTTTTTTTTCAGGAAAAAAGTGGTTCTCGTTTGGGGGTGGCGGGGGGAAGGGAAAGGGAGATTAGTCAAAATCAATTCACAGCTTTTCAAAGACGACTTTCTGCGACTTCGGACAAAAAATTGATCTAATTTGTTTCAAAACTGACAAACTGACAGGGGTTTGAAAAGTGACGTTTTTTTGGGATTTTTTGGGTGACCGGTTTTTTTTTTGAGCAGTGTAAAACACATTTCATCTGTGTATTTCATCAGAGCGCAAAAAATAATTAAATATTTGTGTTATTCGTAAAAATAAAGACGTACATGAATAAATTAAAATAATTGTCTATTGTCAAAAATATTGAATTACGGACAAAGAAGAAAAAAAAAGGAAACTAAAAAATAAACAATTTTTCACACGAAAAAAAGCTGCAGATAATAAAATGAACCTATAGCGTTGAAAGATACAGAAAAATTATCCCAGTATTTGTATTATATCAACGTTAATAGTTTTGATAGTAGACAATTGTTTTAATTTTTTCATAGAAGGCTTTATTTTTACGAACATTACAAATATTTAATTGATTTTTGCGCTCTGATGAAATACACAAATGAAATGTATTTCATATCAACTTTTGTGTGAAGTATTTTCCTATAAAATTTATTGGGAAGTAATACGCACCAAAAAACTGATATCACATGTTATAAACCTATGTTCGGGTTTTGGATGGAAACACTGTATATTTAACTTGAGTGGGCTTCGAACTCGGGATCTCCGGATTAGAATATCGTATGCTATTCACACCACCGTACTACCGGTCGAAAATTTGTAAAAAAAGAAAGTGAAAAAAAAGTGTTGATAATATGAATTAGAAGAATCTCAAAAGAAGTAAAAGAAATTGCATTAAATGCTAAAGAATTAATTAATCATTCATTAGGTACAATATGTATTTTGACTTTTATTTTTTGTCATTGACAGGAGCCCAATTTTGATATTTTATAGTACTAGTCAAATAAAGTGCAATTTTATGGACAGTAAACAGTCTCATAAATCAAGTAGTTATTGTGCAGTCGACCATAAAATATTTTATATTATTATTATTTGGAAATAGCATTATAGTGAAGAAATTCTCCGTTATCTTTAAATATTATAAATATGTACTTATTTCTTTAAATAGTTTATTTATCGTATACGTAGGTATTTTTGTTTTATATTTCTTTGAATAACTTTTATGCTATCATAAACTGTATTGTAATGTTGTTTAACAAAAACAACAAAACTGTTATTTAGTTTTAAAGTATTTCTTTTATTTTTACATTAGCATGATTTCATTTTCGTAAAAAAACATACACATACTTTACATATTAAATTAGTTTCACATAAATTTCTAATAGAAGAATAAAACTACGTCACATTTCAACACCTCTCTTCTAAGAAAACATTATCATACTTTCTATTTCAATCGGAGAAAAACTTAAAATGCCGATCAATAATACCACATTACTTTTACCTCAAAACATAAACAAGATAAACAAAAACAAAAGACTAAAGCATGTATTCGGGCCTCAGCGTATCACCATGGAAACACTTTCCCCACATTACATCGCAACTAGTAATTAAAACATGAAAGACAGCAATTACGAATACAGGCAGTAATAGCTGATTGCCAAATGGATAAAGTGTTTTGCTATAGTATGATTCATTCCCTTTTGCAGTAAAAATATGAATTTGTATTTCCTGGTAAATTATTTTTATTATTAATATCATTATTTTATTGCTTACTTTGCACAATAGGAACTTCATCCCAATTACTGTTGCAAGAATAACATGGGAAATAAGTTATCCACTACCATTACTACCCAGATTACTATAAAGGAGAATCTTTCAAATGTAATTGAAGAAAATTAAATTCTGCACCTAGATCACTCTACATATTTCTTTTCCCTTATTTAGTTATTGTTAAAATTAAGTTTAAAATATGTTGTTGTTGTCCGGTAGTACAGTGGCATGGCAGTGTGGTAGTGTTAGAGTAATTGAATTCAACTCAAAGAAAAACCCTGTACTATAATTGAGATTAGTTCCTCTTGTACAGAGTAGCATAAATAAATATGAAACAAAGTTATACATTTACTTGCATTTATTCCAGTTACATGACTAACTATGTAGATAATATCAATAGTATGAAAAAAGATTCCTAGGAATTCAGTCAAAATTTTTTAAAACTCTTTATCTCGTCAACGTTTCGACTGACACCTCAGTCTTCATCAGGACACTAATAAAAATTAATAATAATAATAATAATACAAAATAATATATATATCTCGTATATATAATAAATAAATAAATATATCATCACGCCTTCTACACATTACTGGGTGTGGCACTCTGCCGAAGCAGATCTCGGTAAGTGATATATTTTGCGCATGAAGTGCGGTTACCAGTCGTCAAATCACGGCCTCCAAAGATGTTAGTGGTGGAGGAGCCACAGGGAAAGTTTTTTTTGAAATTATGAAAATTGTTTGACGTCTGTGGGAATCGAACCAGGGTTCTCAGGATCCACAGGCCGACTTCATACCACTGAGCTAGCCGCCCCATATATATATATATATATATATATATATATATATATATATATATATATATATATATATATATATATATATATATATATATATGGATCCTGAGAACCCTGGTTCGATTCCCACAGACGTCAAACAATTTTCATAATTTCAAAAAAAACTTTCCCTGTGGCTCCTCCACCACTAACATCTTTGGAGGCCGTGATTTGACGACTGGTAACCGCACTTCATGCGCAAAATATATCACTTACCGAGATCTGCTTATATTATTATTATTTATATATATATATATATATATATATATATATATATATATATATATATATATATATATATATATAAAAATATTTGTAAATGAATTAAAAAATAATTTTTTATTTAAAAAAATTGAAACAATTGAAGTATGTGGACTTTACAAAATTTTTGATTAATTTTTTTGAAAAACAGTAGCTTGACGAAATGAAAAATTTTAAAAAAAATTTGTCTAAATTCCGATGAACCTTTTTTCATACTAGTTTCAATTACAGACAAATAAAACTTATATCCTTTCGTACATAATATTAGGGTTGTTGATTTTGCGAGTATTCGAGACTTCGAAGGTTCACTTTTCAGTGCGCCTGGGCTCTTAATCAGGCTTTTGTCTATACTGTCAAATTCAAAATGCAAAATGTGTGGCACATATTTTAAAAGAAGATGAAAATTGGACGAAGTTTTAGAAAAGGTTGTGGAGAGATTTGTTATTAGAATAGCAGATTAACTTAATGTTAAATTGTTATCTGACATGCAACATTTTTCCAACATCAATCTAACATTTTCATTTTTTAAACTATCAAAAATTATTTAATTTCTCTATGTTCAAACGGACTACGAACGATTGTAGAGACATCTGCTGACAACTGTATTCTTAGATCGATGCATAGATTAAATTTATAATTTCAGATATTTCTCTTTACGTTATTATTTTTAGAAAAGTTTTCTAATTATAAAAGAGAGCTGAATTCAGTCCATTAAATATCGAAACGATAATTATTATCTCCAAAGCTAGTCTACTGCTTTTCAATTTTCATATCAGGCCAACAACTCTGCCAACATGTTTGCAACAAGCTATATCACTTCCACATGAAAGACAGCAATTACGATTGCGGTGTAATAACTGATTGCCAAACAGATAAGGTAAAGAGCTGCAGGTGACTGCTCCGGCTCAGTTCACCTCCTCCAGAGCGGGGAGGGGGGCGGCGCCGGCGCCAGCCGTCATTTCCAAGGCCTCTACGATGATTTCTTGATTGCCCACGCTCAACGGCCTACGTAGATCTCACAAATTGTTATAGAGAGACCATCAGTCATTACTGCGTGATTTATTTTGGTAATTAAACTTTGAAATTGATTTGATATTTTTTTAAATACGTGGGAAGAGATTAGGTAGGTGGTAAATGATCGGTTTTTTATTTGATGCATGAAGGTGACTATTAGAAACTATTGTTATAGTTTTTGATGGTGGTTTTTGCAGAAATAATTGTATAATTGGATAGTAGGAGTTGAAAATTAGGTTAAATGCCTCTAACAAAATCTAAAAAAGAAATCTACAGTCTCATGGTTGCATTATATCCGGTTATTGCATTTATTTTTAATTAAAATTGAAATAAAAATAAGAAATTGTTTTGCTGTTCGACATATTTCTCGTCACAAAAATTTTCAGTAATTATATAACAAGAGAGTGAGAATAAATTGAAAATAATTTGACAGATCTTTCGAAAACTCGTTGCCAGACAATAGTCACGAAAGCCCATAGGGCTTGAGTGGCTATTGCCAAATGGTAACAAGTTTGAGAAAGATACTGGAAAATTATTTTCTAATTTATTGGACTCTCGAGTTATATTTAATTAGACTATTTTTTGACTTAGCTATTGATGCAGATTCATCCAATTTAAAATATTTTGAACTGGGTTCATATCGATTGATTACTTATTAATATATTCTTGGAAGTTGTTTCCAAAATTTGTTGGTGTATTTCTGTATCTGAAATACAACTAAATCGATTTTTTTTCACACATTTTAATTGACGCGTTGACAGTTTTAAATAATTATTTAACAACTACCTATCATTTGTCAAAAACAAAAAAGCATCTACAGAGATAATTCCCGGGAATAATTACAAGAGCTTTATTCTCAGTATAATAATGACAGGATTGGTTAAAACGCAGACACGTGACATACAATGAAGCATTTCATTGGTTTTGAGAAACATAAAAAAATAATCAATATTAAACTTTTCTTCTTAATTTGTACAACAAACTTTTGAAATTATCTACGGTGTAGCGGTTTACGTATAACTATTAAGAGAGCTAAATTAAAACTTTTCAGGCAGATTCATAAAGCGGATTAGCGCTAACACCATTTTTTATTTCGTTTTTAACTCTCTTTTCAATGCATGAAACAAGTTTATTTGAACTTGAGGTAAAAAGAGTATTAATTAGCATCAAATTTAATTCATTTCTTGAATCTGTCTTACTTTGAAACAGAGTTATAGATAATATTAAAAACGGTGTTAGCGCTAATCCGTTTTAGGAATCTGCCTGTTTATGTTTATTTTGTTATTTTCTACTCTAACAACTGCACAGAACAATGTATTGAATATACATGTTCTGGAAATTACAAGCACATGTTCTAGACTAGACTGTATTCATTTATATTCAAATTTTATTAATCTGATTTACTAGAGTTACTAACAACAATTTAATTCATAATCTCATTCTGTATCAGTATGGAAAATTGTTATGAAAAGCTAAATGTAGCAATTTATCAATTTTAAAAATAAAAATAAATAAATATATCATCACTCTTTTTACCCATTATTGGGTATGACATTTTTCCGTAGCAGATTTAAGTGATATATTTATACGTGTGAAGTGCGATTACCAGTCGTCAACACAGTACCAAAAGATATTAGTGTGTTAGATCATTTTCAGACGACAACTTATGAAAGTAACTATAACAACATCATAAACTACTACGGAAAGTTGAAAATAACATACACTGATATGTTAGTATAACGTACACTTCTAACATATCAGGTGAAGTTCCACAGATTGACAACAGATGGCGTTACGATGAAAGAAAATAATAAAATAAATGAAAATAATTTGTATTATTATTTAAATCGAAGTTTTGGCAGATTTTTCAACACATTTGCACAGATAAATCTTATTTTTTTAAATTAATAATTACTTATTTACTAATATTTTAGCATTATTTAATATTTTGATATTACGGTTACTACAATTGAAATCACAATACATAACCTCAAACGTCAACGCTTACCTACAAAAACGCATCAGCTGTCAAAGTGTAACAACATTGCTCTTGTGAACTGTTTTAAGAAATATTTTGTGGTCGACTGAAAAACTCGCTCGAAAGTGAGATACCTATGCTTGTGTACTTAAATCACTCGGCGCTACGCGTCTCGTTTTCCAATTTGTACACTCGCACGTTATTTTACACTTTCGATGCTTGTTGTGTAATATACTATTAAATGTTAATGTGATGAAAATTGCTTGTCGGTTGAGCCACTCGTGTGTAATGGCTATTACTCATTTGGATAAATTATTTCATCCTCTTTGGATGCTCGTTTAATAATCACGTTATCAACTAGTTTTAAAATATAAAATTCCAGGAGATTTAAAGATTTTAAAGTAATAGGAAAATCGGCGTCTACGAATAAATTCCGAAGTGGTCAAAACCATTTTAGTGAAAAACGCTTAAAATAGAATTTGTGAGAATAAAATTATGTATCTAAATATTTTAAAATTTATTTATTATTCAATTAAAAATTACCAGACACGAGTATAGCTATTTTTTCAATTAATAGGGACTTACAATTTTGACGTCACATGCAGCAGACCCTCCCTTCACACAATTTTGTGTGAAACAACAAATTTGTAGAAAGAGCGAGGTGACACCATGTCGAGTCGGACAACTGCTTTCTCCTTTCAGCACTTCTGCCCTTAGATCTCAATATTTGTTTGACGTTTAACGTTTGGATGACGTGATAAACGTCAAACTGTAAAGCTATACCATGTTCGCTACATAATAAATTATTAAGTTCTGTTTTACTCGCTAGATGGCAACCGAAAAATTTTAATTGTATAAGTCCCTATTGGCAGGCAATTATGACGTAAAAAAGAAAAAAACTGTATTATATACAAATACAAGGATTTTTAAGGATATAAAAGTAGGTTTTTCAATTCCACCCTATTTCCAGAAATTCCAAGCCGGTAGACACCACGATAATACAATATTATTCATAACAACAATTTTATTTAATAAAAAAAATATGTAATTTTATAACCTACTCAAAGTAGCTACCTATAGCAAATAACTGCAAATTAAAACTCCTCGGTTTTAATCTAAGCACATTATAAATAAAATAAATGGGGGCGATTATAATAACGGTGTCGCTTTTGTTCCGCTTTATTCCCTGAACAAGTGAGTGCAAGGGGCGGAATATCGCAAAGCAGAGATTGCGCGCGATATGCAAAGCAGTGCTTTTGCCGTTACCGCGTGTTGTGTAAGTGTGCATTTAGAATGCATGTAGGTTTATTTGCATGGAAATTATAGTAAATAGGGAAGAAAATTTCTACGTAATTACCTTCACTCTTCAGTCATGTCCGCTTCCGACACCCAGTAAGAAAAGAGTGTTTTTTTGCTATTATTTTTTGTTATCTATAGAAAGGAAAATACATTGCATGTATGCGTTTTTGTGGTTAGCTGCAGTTTTTATTTATTACTTAAGTGCTTATAAGAAATGATTTATAATGCACCATTTTGATTAACATTGCTATTTAAACATTAATAAAAAAAAAATGTCGAGTAAATAGAAAATAAATAATAAATAAATATATCATCATGCCTTTTACCCATTACTGGATGTGGCACTCTGCCGAAGCAGATCTCGGTAAGTGATATATTTACGCGCGTGAAGTGTAGTTACCAGCCGTCAAATCACGGCCTCCAAAGATGTTAGTGGTGGAGGAGCCACAGGGATAATTTTAAATTGGTGAAAATGTTTTGTCGGCTATGGGGATCGAACGAGGGTTCTTCCACAGGCCGACTCGGAGACCACTGAGCCATAGTTCTACTACATTTCATTTAAACAATACTACTACTACCGATTGGAAAAGTCTATTATATCAATATTCATGTAGAGGGTGGTTTTGAGGCAGCCATTGTTGCAACCCCGAAAATACCACCCTTCACCCCGCTCAAAAACATAGCGTCTGTTTTTGAACGATAGTCTCAGTGATGTCACGCTGGCGTCCTCGGCTGGTCAAGATGTGACCAAAAACTCTTCCGTTCCCGGATTTAGTTATTTTATACTAGTTTGCGCTTTAGCTTGTATTTTGTTTTAGTACTTTATTTAGTCTGTTAAGTTTGCTAATAAAGTTATGTGTTTTATTGTGCGTATTATTCTACAAATAATAACAATCAAACAATCGTCATAATAACACGCTTCCGTTTTAATTACGTTTTAATCACAATCGTGATGTACAGACCCTGTCGTGTAACATTCATAAGAGTTAGGAAAATTGTATTTTTCTACACTAGTGCGGCAATGTAAATCAATTATAAATTGTAGAAACTTAAAATGGACATTACGTTTTATTAAGCCGTTGATATTTAATTGAACAAATAGGAGTAGGAAGGATAAAAATAATTACTCCTCTGTGGTTGGATTACTTGGTTTTTCGTAATTTCCAAAATTTACAAAATTGTGAAAACAGACGACGTTTCGGGACTAAGGGTTGGTCCCATTTTCAAATCAACAATAAATGGAATTATTATAAATAACAGTTTACAACAATTTACAACAATTTAAAACTTTTCACAAGTCTTTTCTTTGTGAAAAGTTTTAAATTGTTCTAACTGTTATTTATAATAATTCCATTTATTGTTGACTTGAAAATGTGACCAACCCTTAGTCCCGAAACGTCGCCTGTTTTCACAATTTTGTAAATTTTGGAAATTACGAAAAACCAAGTAATCCAACCACAGAGGAGTAATTATTTTTATCCTTCCTACTCCTATTTGTTCACGTAAATCAATTATAGCTGTATTCCATTTGCCAATTGATTCACTTAAATCAGTTCAGATAAATTCGACACATGACTAAATGAACTGAATTAAGCAAACAAATGCACATTTTCGGGTGAATTACTTCAAAGTAAATTAGAATCTATAATTCTAGTACTAGAAATCAAGTCAACGAAGTAATCTAGCGAAATAAATAAATGATCTGGATCAGTAAATGTAAGTTAGATCTGATCCAAATGGCAAATGGAATACGCCTAGTATTTCTAATAGGATACGTCATTGTATCCGTGGTAACACGAAAGCTTTTTTTAAACAATTTTTGGATAAAGTAAACAAGTAAATTGTAAAAAAAAATTTAAGAGATTTTAGACGGTAATATAAAAATATAATCTTGTGGGCAATATATAGAAAAAGAATATTTTTTTCAGACACGGTGTATTTTTAACCTCCACTACGCCTCGATTAAAATTTTCACGCCAAATATGGAAAAAGTGTGACTTTTACAAATAGCTATTTTCGTAACTTTTATTTGAAGATTTATTTTTCACTAAAATAATATACGGTACATTTAAAAGCGGGAAAGATGCACACATTTTGAGGTTATTGTGAGGTACCTACAACTCAAAATACTATATATAGTTAACTAAATATTGACCAAGACCAAGATGACGAAGAAGTAATACTAAGAGAAAAATAATTGCATTTTTGATTTGAAGTATTTTATTATAAATTAATTGAAAAACGTTTGACGTAGAATAATATTGCTCTACAAGTTGTAAATAGATTTATTTACCTTTCTATCCTGTTTCTGGAGTATTACGTACTATAAACTATTCATATATGTAACTATAAAGTCTTATTTGGTAATTATGATTGCTGCATAAAATTTGTTACGAAATCATTTTTCAATTTCATTCTGTTCCTGTTGTTATGAAGTCGGGATATATAATTTGTATTTTTATCTGTAGAAAATGTCGAGGTATGTCAGATTGTCAGATAAATGCAATTATGCGGTAGAACGAATTTATCATTTTTATAAGGAAATAAGAGTTGTCATAAATGATAAGAAATAACTCTGTTCCTGGATTTGCATTTAACAATTTAATTCGTATAGTTGCGTCATTTATATGCACGATGTCGGAAAATATAAAATAAATTTATGTGATACTTCAAATTACGTTCTTTTAAATTTTCTAGCAGACATGTCACTGTAGTGGCGTCTCGTGCATTTTATAATAAGGCAAGTATAAACAAACAAGTGATAGACAAGAATAAAACTGAGAAAAATGTCATCCATTCCTCGTATATAAGAAAATACAATGATTATTATTTTCAAAATTTAATTAATAGTATATTACATAATATGTCAGTAAACTGATATTTTACTTACAAGTAAAAACACTTTCCTGACGTATTATATATACTATTTTTTCTGAAACCGATTAATTTAATCAGTATTTAATCATAAATAATTCAAAATGTTTAATTTTTTTGATATAAATTGTACTGACACCTAGAATCGTTGATTTCCACCGAAGTGTGAATTTCTGAACGTACTAACATTTGAATGTATTGAACTTCGTCAGAAAAATTTCGAAGTTTCGAATTCTCGAATTTTTTGCCACTGAATTGACGCCATCTGCCAAACACGCTCACACATAATTCGCGAAAAGTCGGGCACGAATTAAATAATAAACTCGGCGAAGTATCCTGGAAAAACTGTGCAAGGATAGGCATCGTAATGAAGCCATCTACTCTCTTACCGCGCATTTAAATGCTATGGAATTTTAGTAAGACGTTTTAAAATGACAATAAAAAGGATACAAAAACGTCTTAATTAAAACGTTTTTGACAGTGTTGTGAAATTTTAAGTTTAAACTTAATTAACTTGGCAAATAATAATTACTTACGAATTAATACAAAACTCTGCAAATGAGTTTATTCTGAAAATAATTCATATCAAATATTTAAATATTTAAATTTGATGAAAATGTTTGTCGGCTGTGGGAATCAAACCAGGGTTCTTAGGATCCACAGGCCGACTCAATACCACTGAGCCATTACAGAATACGTCAACTAATTTAAAATTTTCGTCAAGTGATGACTATTGTTCGTCTGTTGCATTTCAATATTATTGCCACAGCCCTGTTTTGAATTTTTTGTATCAAACATTCCCTTTGCAATCTTCTATAACTAATCATCATAATACATTTGTAGCAATGTCAAAGAGTACATACTCGTACAACGTACAATCATATGCAATGAGTACTTTGCATTCACATCAATAATGAATGCGAACTCCGCGTACAATGAACCGTTCACAAAATCAGAATTACAAATCTCTGATCACCACGTGCCTTCCTCCATCTCCTCAACGCCATCATGCCCTCCTGATCCACTGCCACCGCTCGCTTCGTTCCTGTCATACTAATGCGTGAATTTAATAAAGACGCTATTTAATTACACGCTGGCAACGTTGCCCGCCGACGGCGGCAGCGATGTGACAACGTCGCACGGCGGCAGAGGTAGAGGGAATATTGATCTGCGATACTCATACTCACGTGCGAGCATCACGTTCGTGTTCACGTTCACGTTGGGGGTGGGTTGTTAGGCACGAATGCGTTTCGCGAATGGATAGGATTTAGTTCATAGGGGTGCTAGTGAAGGGGTTGTCAACATTTTAGAATTGGTGGGTTCAGATGAGGACTATGGATGTTGGACTGTTAACTATTGAACTATACATATGGAATTCTGATGTTATATATCGAATATTAAGGTAGTTCTAGTCATGGCCAACTTCATTGAATTGCGCTACGCTTATTGTGGCCGTTTCATATGTCATTAAAATTCCTAATTTCAAATATACAGAGCGGGCACGTCGCCTAGCGTCTCTAACGAGATCCGTCGTAAGTAAACTTAAAAATACTGGCGAGAGCATTGATTGAAAAAATTCTAAAAACAAGCCTAGTCATTATATATTTATTACAAGATCTTTACAGTAAAATACTAACCGTTGGCACCAATACTTCAATAATACTTCCTTCTTGTGACTTATAAACAGTTCAAAAATTTTAATTAGGTAGACAATATGGCGGCATTATTTACCTGAATTGAAATTCATTTAGTCTAGACTAGCTAGTCACTTTAGTCGAAAGCTCAGAATACTAATCATAATGTTTGATAATATTCAATGTATAAATAAAGTACTCAGTTCTATTAAATGTATTTTGTTTGATCACATAAACTTCAGTTTTAAAATATTTTAAGGTTGTTTTTGTAACTTGACAGCGTTGTCACTTTCCTTTAATAGAAATACAAAGCAATAGATGACATTACTTGACGTACCAAAACTGTAAAAAACTCACGCCAAATTTTTATATGCCATAATAAGCGTAGCGCAATTCAATGAAGTTGGCCATGTTCTAGTATGACGGTGGCGCCATCGGTTGTCGAGTGGCGAAACTGACGCTCAAAAAAATATAAAAATTTAATAAAATAAGTGTTTTATACCTATTATGATTTGACTATCATGAATTGTTAACAGGTTGTTGGTCTAGTGAATTTTCAAGTACCGTACTACCGTGTGGTGTTGCTATTATCAATTAGGATCCTTAATTTTTCATTAAAAACAAGACTTTGGTGGCTATATATCCATTACTCAACGATAAAAAACTTTCTTCTTTTGATATAATATACGTGGATAGTTATAGAACATCATATTAGTTTTTCAAATGAAACTGCAAATTTTTAGAGGTACACCTACCAAATATATGCGATTCTGAATGACAATCGCCATAAGCCCCGTGTATAAGAACTCAACTTTACAAGTGAATATATTTGTTCACAGACGGTGAATGTGTTTCATATTTTAGCAGGATGCGTATGACTATCCCATGTTTACGTGCGCCGAGTTTCATTCTGATCTGTAAAAATGTTTTTCACGCTAGAACACCTTAAGTACTCGACCGTTGTGCCAAAACATAAACATTGGTTTTTAAAGAGAGAAATAGATTTTTGTAAATTTAAAGTGGTCGGGAAAAAATTATTGTGCCAAATTAGATGTGATAATAATAATAGTACTTGTATATATTTTATAAAAATCTAAAGTGATGCTTTTTGTGGCGAATCTGTAGGTTTTGACGGGCGAGTGCAGTGAGGCCGACAACTACAGATGAGGCACTTTCGCTCCACTTAATAAAATATGTTATATGGCCTAGCACAGTGGTATGAAGTCGGCCTATGGATCCTGAGGTCCCTGGTTCGATTCCCACAGGCGACAAATTTTCATAATTTGAAAAAGCTATCCCTGTGGCTCCTCCACCACTAACATGTTTGGGGACCGTGATTTGACGACTGGTAACCGCACTTCACGCGCAAAATATATCACTTACCGAGATCTGCTTTAACAGAGTGCCACACCCAGTAATGGGTAGAAGGCGTGATGATATATTTTTTATATTTTTTTTTTATATTTTTCTACAAAAGCCGGAATATTTACAAAGCTAAACAATTTTATGTCACATAATTTAATTTGATGTTTAAGAGCGGCAGAAAAAGACTTTTTCTACCGCTTGTCAACCAAAGAAACTCCTTGATTTTAACGAGCGTCAAAAAAAGTATTTGTTAGAAAAATCAAATCTTAACTGTGAAAAATGTAAAAAGATTAAACTGACATGTAGCGTTTCTTTCAAAACTAGTGTTTATTTTTATTAAAAACAGTATTCTACGTTCCCGACAATGTGACCAAGTACACCATTATTTTTTGCATTTTGAATGGCAGCATTCACAATCAGAACCACTAATTTCATATTGTGAATGAGGCTTAAAGCTATAGGCTCACTACAATAACAGGGATTAAGTTCCTGTTGTGCAGAGTAGGAAATAAATATCGTTTCATGTTATTACATAACAAAATTATCTTTCAAATTGACGGAAACCTCATTAAGAATGTTTCGTAAAATTTAAATTGTCATTACACAACTAAATACGTAATTCATGAAATTGAAATTTGAATCTGTTTAAAAAATATATGAAAATTTACATATGAACGATGAATAATCCAGCAAGTCCGCAGTACCTAATTACAATTTGATTTCCTTCCTCCTAAATTGAAGCTAATTGCTCGGCGAACATTTATTATTTTAAATCTTTGCCACTAAAAGTACAGTCAGTAATCCTAGTTAATTATTTGTATTTTCTAATTTTTCTATTTTACTTTATATATTTCGACACCATTACACTAATCCTAAATAAATAAACAAGATCGATAAAAAAGCAAACTGAAACAAATATAATATTCACATTGAAAACTCGCGTTGCTGTTGACAATAACAACTAAAAAACGCAGATCAGGGCGTAATGGCGGCATATGACCTGAGTAGTTAACCCGCCAAAGAAGCCAGAAAAAAAAAATTCACATTTTCTAGTCTGTTATCTATTTGCTAGAAGATACAAAATATCGAATCACTTGTATTAAATATGTATAATAACAGTAACAGTTTGGGTTGAGCAAAATTTGGAACCTAGAGTTGGACAAAGGAATTTATAACCCTGAGAGGAGTGTCTTCGGAGGTCGCTACTATCGTCTGTAAGTCCAGTATCAAAAATTCAATGTAGAAAATGACGGTTCATTTTAATTTGGGAAATGATAATGTCAAATTGTAATTCGTTTCATTTATAAAAATAACAAGTCAAAAGAATGATAATTATGATGGATTAATAATAAATAAATATATCATTAATGAATAACTATAAATACGCATATCGTACATAGTACGGCAGCCAAATATTTTCACTGAGACTGTACGAGGTGTGGCTATTAAATAACAAGACTGACGCTGCTACAGACGAAGTACGCATGCGCTAAACTGAAGCTTTCTCTTTAGAATGCAGTATCACTCGCTTCTCTAAACAAATCCGTATAGTCGTATCATTCGTTCCAATTAGAGTTGTTTTTTTGTTTCGCCGAAAAAACGTTAAGTGCAACATAAGAGCAACGAATTGTTGTGAAATTTCACATGGAACTTAGAAAAACTGCTACTGAAACTTATAATTAATTGAAAAAAGTACCCGAATTATGGAAGGACAAGTCATGGTTTCTCCATCAAAACAATGCGCTGGCTAATTCCGCAATGTCTGTCAAGAGATTTCTAGCGAAGTACAGCATCCCAGTGTTGGACCATTCGTCTTATTCGCCAGATCTTGTACAGTGCGACTTCTATCTGTTTCCTAAGGTGAAATTTGCCTTAATAGCAACAAGATTTGAGCTTTGAAAGAGAAATCGGCACGCGTCCTTAAGGAGCTGACAGAAGTAGACTTCCAGCACTGTTTCGAACAAAGGAAGATTCGCATGGAGCATTGTAGGGATATAGGAGGGGTGTATATGGAAAGTGCTAATAAGTAAATAGGTATAGAATCAAAATAAAATATTAAAATTGCATCAGTCTCGTTATTTAATAGCCACACCTCGTAAGTAGAAGTCAGTGGGATTACAACGCAAGACATCTTGCTTGCTAATTAAGAAACGCAAGTTTTACCTTGCTTTTATCCACTGGACTACGATTGCCTGTTATACACCTAAATAGATGGAATTAAAGCGCCTTCCAGCCACGGCCTTACTTTGGTTTTTCTAATTTTACCCAAGGACGTTGAAAGGCATTAAAGTCAAGACTGTGAGGCTCGACAGATTGACAGAGACAGAAGTATTATTTCCTGTATCGTGCTTAGCTACTGCTATTGCGCATATGTCATAAATAGATTTGAAATTTAAACAGGACAGAACAGAATCATTCTCCCTAAAAGATTATAATTTTTTACAAGGAAACTAAAATTATCAACGTTTATTATTAGAGTGATCTATCGATTAAAATAAATATTTATAATTGTAAATGTTGAACAATATTTACTATTAATAATAAATATAAAACCCGTTAATATGAAGAGGAAGTTTGAGAATAAATATCAAATTTATGTTTTTAAACAAATCAAAACTACAATTACTTCAACAAACATAAATGTACAAACTAAACACTTAGTTACCATCTTATCTACAAAAAAATATGTCCAATTCCACACAGCGCAACGATTGAAACACAAATGAACACCTCTTGGTTATATTCACATACAACAACGCCCCCTGACAACGTCTAAACGCCACTTTTCTTACACAAAAGATCAAAATATTTGGAAGAAGAAGAGATTTGGCTAAGCACGGTGCAGAAAAACTATTGTTATCTCTTTCCCTTGCCCAAGCCTCACTTCAAGTAATGCTACAGTATCGTAATGTCATATCCCCTCCTTTCAACGTCCTTGATTTTACCCATTGCTCATCCGGTAGCAGTTGTCAAGTTGCGGTTAGCGCCACGACTCTCCAGTCACGAGAATTCTGAATTAGCTGGCTTTGCTTGATTCCGATGCGTAAATGCCGGACTATAAGGGTTGCTCCTATTCTAAGTATAATCAGCGCTTTGTATTGAATTACTCAAAAGAATTCTTTAATACAAATGTCAGGTGAGCTTTGCTTTTTCACAGATTGCATAAATTATGTAAATATACGCAGCAAGTCATGTAGAAAAATAAATTCGGCAAATCTGAGTTTGAAGTATTTTTTTCAGGGTGTAATTCAATAGTCTACACTGTGCTGAATGATGTATGTTTGTAAAAAGGTTTTCAAGTGAACTGGAGTGCTTTTTGCTTTTTTTTGTTGAGTTACCTAAGAATTAATGAGGCAGAACGCGGAAGTATGCGACAAAAAGTCAAAATTGCTTAATATTTTAAGTAAACATCCATTTCAATATAAAATTGTATCAAATTATGTCAATATGCATGCATATACACCTCAACCCGCAACCATTCATCTGTTTTAGCGTTAGTCAAAATTTAGAATGATAAAAATGGGTGTTTCTTCAATTACTTTGAAGCACTAGTGTGCAAAATCAAATTTTGAATCAGTTGCCAGGATAATCTAAATGTTATTTTTAGTTATGCGAGTACAAAAACTATTTTTTTATAGTATCACATGTAGGGATGGCAACTCGGGCAATTGACCGGTTAAAAGTTGTCAATTGACGGTCAATTCGACCAATGAATATTTGACCTAATCAATATGGCCAATTAAAAAAATAATAACTGCAGAAAACAATAGTTTTGTCACAGTCATATTTATTTCATCTCATTAATTTTATTAGTTAGCCCGTCTTTGATTATGTCATCTCCTTTTATTAACGCAACTAAGTATTTACGTAATGTTTGATTGAATATTTATTTATCGAATCGTCAGATTTCTTACGTTAGTTACAGTTCATCGTTTGACAAGTAAAGTAGTGATGAAATAGTTAGATATTGTGTTAGTGCTTGATAGAGTTTCGAGGAATATTTAGGATAAGTTTAGAGGTGAGTCCTCCTTGCGTATATCTTAGAACTTTCTTTGGACAGGTATTCTTTCAGTATAATGGCCTGCATTGTAAGTAAGTACGGTTATATATATATTATTACAGTGCTGCAGACCTACAACTAATAATAAAATACGAACCGTACGAATACAGTTGTATTTTTAGATAAAAGTCAATCTCGCCTGAGGGCCATTGTAATTACGCGTAGCACAATAATTGCTTAATTTTCTTTAAAATAGCTACTAAAACTTTCTAAATTACTTATTAAAATCAACAGCTCCAAACAAAAATATGTCTTTGTTCAAAAATTTCTGCTAGATACGCATTTTTACCACAATAATACCAATTTAACCAAAGAAAATATGTTACTTCGCTATTCAACCCACGGAAAAATTAAAAACCACAATTTTATTATTCAATAATCGCTTGAACAATCACAGTAAAATAATGAATCCATTCGCTCGGATAAAATTTTAATTAATTTCAAATATATGAACAATGCGTTGAACTTGAACTCTTTTGGCTCGTATTTCATACCACTCAGCCATCATTTTAACTACTGAACTACCTTGACTGTCAAAACCAGAGTTATGAAATTATAAATTTAGATCAATAAGTGTGGTATGTGTGTGGGTACTGTGACTCATTCGCAAATCTGTTGCAGTTTAAACTGAACTGAATTTTAATTGTCCGTCTTGTCGGAACACTTCTCTCAGCCATGTGATAAAATTACTAATTTATGTTATGCTTCATTTAAATATTCCCAGAGCTACATAATTAAAATAGAAGTTTGTTCTTCACATGTCCTTGAACTACACATTTTTATATCTGAACAGACGAATTTTTGTTCTCAATTTTTATGCCATTTATGATTTGTATAAGAATGCTTATCTTGCTTAACATAAGAGAAAAAGTTTTTAGTATTATTCTCACAAATGTGTAGGTATCTTCAGTTAATATTTAAGGCGGCTGATTTGTATAGTTCTCCAAATACCGAAAAACGGTGTATAGTTTTCTTATTAAAATTAATTTCAAACTTAAGATTTTTCGAAACAAATTAAATATTATCCAAAAGTTTAAACTAGCCTACAACTTTATCTAATACTACCTACTGTCTTTTCTTCTCCTCGTTTAAAGGTTTTCTAAGCTAAATGAGTTATAAATATAATTATAATACAACATTTTCAAAAACTGTTATTAGATAAAAGAAATTTAATCAAATTTCTTCAAGAGAATTATGAATTTTAACAATTATCAGTAATAATATAACAAGAGAGTGAGAATAAATTGAAAATAATTTGACAGATCTTTCGAAAATTTGTTGCCAGACATTAATTACGAAAGCCTGTAGGGCAAGGGTGACTATTGCCAAATGGCAATAAGTTTGAGAAAGAGACTGGAGAATTATTTTCTAATTGATCGAACTCTCGAGTTATATTTAATTAGGTTATTTTTAGCCTTAGCTGTTGAGGTCGATTCATCCAACTTAAAAGATTTTGAACTGGGTTCATATCGATTGATTGCTTATTAATGTATTCTTGGAATACTTTACTTGACGCGTTGACAGTTTTAAATAATTATTTGACAACTACCTATCATTTGTCACAAACAAAAGCACCTACAGAGATTATTCCCGGGAATAATCACAAGAGCATTATTCTCAGTATAATAATGACAGAATTAGTTAAAACGCAGATACGTGACATACATTGAAGCATTTCATTGGTTTTGAGAAACGTCAAAAAATAATCATAATAATTATTGTAATTTTAAAAGAAATTAACGCGCATGTCGTACATAAATAATTCATGCCGCACGACTCAGTCTCTAGTCAAAAATATAGAGAAAAATTAGAATAAAATCAGAATCCACGGCGACCGTAGCTTAGTTGGTTTAAAGCATATGACCGGTGTTCATAGGTCCCATGGTTAACTTCTGACGATATCTCAATTTTTCTTTTTATAATTCAATTTTATTTTATGAATTGTTATGTATTTAATTAAAATACCAATTAAGTTTCTATTGCCTAAAGCAGGGGTGTCAAACTCAGTCGAATCGAGGCCCATTTTCTATGAAAGTTTGTCTTAAGTGAGCCGCAAAAAATGTATGACTAAAAAAACTGCACAAATTCGAATGTAAGTGAAAGAATGAATATTATAGATAATGTATAAAATAAAAATTTCTTTTATTCTGTTAATTCAAGACGTTTTTCTTTCACAAAAACAACTGATAATTATGACATCAAGTGTTACGGTGATAAAATATAATCTAATGTGACGTATGAAGCACTAATTATAACTTCAAATTTAATCTTTTTTGTGAAGCTGCCCTCATATTGATTGAACTCAAAATATAATTAATAATTTTTATTAGGTTTCCAATACCTAAGTAACAAAAGAATAATAAATATTATTTGATACCTTTGACAAAAAAACTTTCCTAATCATAAGACATATCGTATACGACTCAAAAGAATAATATTTCAAAAGTTTCTGATGTATGATAAAAGTTTTAGCAGTATCACGGGTGAAAATAATATTACGCGAAGCTTGGGATTGGAACTTTAGGTCCCTTGTTCATCGTTTACAATGAGAAAGTAAACGTAACACCTTGCTATTTTCCGTATACATACATTTTACTACAAAATGATACCTGCACATGCAGTGCTAGAATGGCAATTATCTCATTTTATATTAGATAATTTAGTAACAAATAAAATATATTGTTATTTTTTAGTCCAGACCTCTAGACCTCTATTGTAAACAAATGATAGTCAAAATATTAATTATATGGCTAATATCACAAACAAATTACAGTAATTGTCATGCCATTGCACATGGCGTAAATTAAAATAAATAGACTTGTATAATCACGCCTAGTACCCATTATTGGATGTGAGATGTAACATTATATCGTAGTAGATCTCGTTAAATGATATATTTTTCGCTTAACGTGTGGTTATCAGTCATCAAATCACGACTCGTAAAGATATTTTCAAACGACCACTTATGAAAGTAACCATAACAACATCATAAACAACTACGTAAAGTTGATAATAACATACACTGATATGTTAGTATAATGCACACTTCTAACATATCAGGTGAAGTTCCATTGATTGACAACAGATGGCGTTACGATGAAAGAAAATAATAAAATAAATGAAAAGAATTTGTATTATTATTTACATTGAAGTTTTGGCAGATTTTTCAACACATTTGCACAGATAAATCTTATTTTTTTAAATTAATAATTACTTATTTACTAATATTTTAGCATTATTTAATATTTTGACATTACGGTTAGTACATTTAATATCACAATACATAACCTCAAACGTCAAAGCTTACCTACAAAAACGCATCAGCTGTCAAAGTGTAACAACATTGCTCTTGTAAACTTTTTTTAGAAATATTTTGTGGTCGTCTGAAAAATAGTGTACATAACTCGCTCGAAAGTGTGATAACTGTGCTCGTGTAATTAAATCACTCGGCGCTGTGCGCCTCGTTTTTCAATTTGTTCACTCGTACGTTATCTTACACTTTCGATGCTTGTTATGTAATATACTATAGTTGAGGTGGAGCCACAAAAGTAATTTTAGCTGTAAATGCAGTTTATATTTTGACAGGATGACAGGAATGGTAATTTCTCTCAAGTAATTCGACATTAAGTATATAACATCAAGTCTTTTTCAGTCTTTGGATTATTATAAGTATTTGAACAATGTGTTTTTAACTTATCGGAAATATAGTTATGAAGCATTTCATCTTGAGATGGAACATAGAAAGAGTAAGTCTTAATAAATAAATATGTTTAATAAAACCTGCCTTTAGTCTCAAGTGCATAATAATAACAATAGCTTAACTGTAAATTATTTTTAGAATGTGACATTAAGTTTATATTCCAAGTAAATGTCTAAATTTGACAGGTGATTTTGATTTAAAGTATATTCTGTATAAACAAAGTAAATCGAACAATTTTACACGTGTTTTACTGTCAAACAGTTCGATATTTTAAACTTGTATACTAATCTTAAAATAAATAAATAATATCACGCTACATTACGTAATACTAAATAATCATAGTTCAGTGAATAAAACCGAGCTAATATTTGTGTTTACTAATTAACAATCAAGAGATCGTGCGTTCAAATTTCGCTGATTTTAATTTATCTACAAAATACGATTGTGTCTGAGTTGTTCGGATTTAAACTTTTTCAATAGTAAAAAAGTTATTTATCACCATGACAACTGTATTAAAATGTAATTTTTTTGTCCTAAGATTAAAACAAACGATGACGTATCCATGGTAACGAAAATAATTTTTTTGTTCCATTTTAATATGAATAATTGTGTCAAATTTTCTAAATAAGTGGGTAAAAAATAATGTTTTACTCAGACTAAAAATATTATTTCGAGTCTCGCAAATAGCAAGTCAAAGTTAAAACAAGAGCGAAGCGAGTGTCTTTCGATCCGCAAGTGACTAAATACTAGCTTTACGTACGAGTACTAGTATCCTAAATAAAAATGTTCTACTCCTGTTGTTAAAATATCATTTAACATACTAGTCTCCATTGAGCTAAATAACATCCTAATCACATGTTGACAAACTGTGGTTTCGAATATTTTAATTACAGCGTCACGTATTTAGGTATATATTAAGCACGGGCTGAAGTTAGCTTCCTGCATCTGTCATTATAACATAACCTTACATATCAAATAATTAATAAAACCTTAAATTTTGTTGTCCTAATTTGCAGTCATAGAAAAAGTAGGTATAGTATGTATCGATTTATAAACTTTTTAAGTAGGTACTAGTTTTTTATACACTCGCAACTAAAGAATAAATAAATAAATATATCATCACGCCTTTTACCCATTACTGAGTGTGGCACTTGGCCGATCACATCTCGTTAAGTGATATATTTATGCGCGTGAAGTAAATAAAGAAATATATAAATATATCATCACACCTTTTACCTATTACTGGGTGTGGCACTCTGCCGAAGCAGATCTCAGTAAGTGATATATTTATGCGCGTGAAGTGCGGTTACCAGTCGTCAAATCATGGTCCTCAAATATGTTAGTGGTGGTAGAGCCACAGAGGTAATTTTAAATTGATGGAAATGTTTGTCGGCTGTGGGGATCGAACCACGGTTCTTAGGATCCACAGGCCGATTAGATACCACTGTGCCATTACCCGTGAAGTGCGGTTACCAAACGTCAAATCGCGCCCCCCCAAAGATGTTAATGGTGGAGGAGCCACAGAGGTAATTTTAATGTGGTGAAAATGTTTGTCGGTTGTGGGAATCGAACCAGGATTCTCAGGATCCACAGGCCGATTCGATACCACTGAGCTACCTACTTCATAAAGAGACATTTATAAAACTTGTTAGATGTATGTATGAAATCATTTTAAAATTGAAATATAGTTGGTATAGTCAACTTTGAATTTCATAATCAAAAGATGGTTCAAACCCCACAAAACAGATGTTTCTTAAAAAATCATTAGTAATCAAAACTACTAACAAAAATAACAATCGTTTATGCAAAGATATGATTCATCTCCTCTTAAAACATTTCAAAAAAGGAGCTGCCACACCTAAGGAATAACATTTTCAAAGCCACACAAAGGATCAAAATAAAAGTAGGTTGTGTTTACGCCAAACGATTTAAAATCATGTAAAACAGCAACAAACAGCGACACACAACCTAGACAGAGAAATGAATATTAATCGTTCTACATCTTTGCCAACAGATCTTTCTTCATAAATTAAACATATCAGGAAAAAACTCGGCGATTTTATGTCCTTGAAACTACGCCCATTAGCCATCTTGTAAACAATAGTAAAGAACAAATGACTAATAAATCGATTGAGAACAAATGGATATTATAATTCTGTTGTATATCAATCGATTCGCTGGTTCATATTCATTAGACACGCACAAGTAAAGAGAGTTCTGATGTGATTTCTTTCAAATAAAGTACACCTGCTGTTTCATATGACTATTTGACTTGAAACAATACTAATTATGGTACTTATTTTACTAACTGCAGCCTGGTTTACATTTCAAGTTACTTGATTTACAGTAATTAACTTGAAGGTACTATTCATTTCAAATTGTTACAAGTTTATTTCATTACTAGCATCAAGTTGCATTTCAATGAGCTCCCAATTTTTTTTTGTGAAACTATATGATAAACTATGACGATAAGTGGAAATGCGGGTTTAAAATTCCTTTTATTACAAAAGATATGATTGTTTAAATTTTTGTATCAGAATTGTGACGTTACAGTGGTATATAACTAGTTTCATTCAAAGAGTACAAATAATATACATATGATTATTGAAAAATAATCAGAATTTGTTGAAAATCATATTTTATAGTAACTGAAAGCCCAAAGAAAGGAAATTATATTATTTTAATAAATATATACAAACAGTTTGACACAAATGTGAAAAGGAAATGTCAAACTTTTACAGCAATTTTAATATTTTGGCTTATTATTTTATTATTATATTTTATTTTTTTATATTGAATAAGTTTTGAATAATCTAAATTGCTGAGGCATACAACAAATTGTTTGAAGTGTCGCATTTAAAGTACAGAGTGATCAAAAGGAATTGTTATAGATGGTAACACAATTCCGGCGATCTTTGTATTCCACAGTTGGTACAACGCCAGCTAAAGGCGGAAATGCTATTTGACATTTCTAATAAATACAAATAGGTTATGTCAGGAGTCTGACAGCTAATAGAATTTTGACTTTTTAAGTAATAGAAATACTTTAGAAATAGATGTAATAATAAATGTAGGTACTCAAATTTAAATTTTCAAATGTCGCTGTCAACAACAAGAAATGAATTTATGTATCAGGCTTACCAATTTCAAATATATTTTTTTATTACCAACTGTAACAATTCCTTTTGATCACTCTGTATTACGTGCACCCCATTTTTTTCAGATATTTCACGTAGCAGTCATAGTTATTTGTATCACTAGGTTGGAAACTATACTTATGTGAGTGCGAGCATATTTTGACAGGACGAGCCGTAAGCAAGGCTTGCAAATTACGAGTACTCACAACAGTTTCTAGACATGTAATACACAAGATTTTTCGTGCCTTTCAATGAAATTATTGATTTAAAATTGCTAAAAGTCTCTTTAATCTACAAACATACAACACATGAAAGTAAGAAAAGTTCCTAGTTTTTACCGAACGGCGTTCGGTACTCACATAGTTTCCGAACGGCATTCGGTAAAAACATAGTTCCTGAACGATTACGAGATATGTACAACTGTCTCGGACAGCGGCGCGAAAAATAATTTGGTGTATTACTACGCAATTTAGATTATACAAAAAAATATTGAAAATTAATATTTAGTTTTATACAATGTCGACTTGAATCAAAATGGATCAAACTTCACTGTGAAATTTAATAGCCTACTAATAATAATTATCCACCATTTTTCCGCTCTATGTTACATATTCCCACATATATTTAAATATAACAGATGTTAATCAGTAATTTTTTAACTGTTTTAACAACAAAATAAAATAATTAACGGACAGTTATCAGATTGAGAATTTGTTTCAGTTCTTTGACTACATACAAAACAAGAACGTCTAACAAATTGTAAACTTAATTTTAACAGCAATTAAATAAATAAAATTTATTTTTATCTGTATCTCTATAAAATATGGCCTCATAGATCTTGTTTCTATAGCAACCGCATAACGTACGATAATATCAATTACTGACATCAGCATATTAGACATCTGCTCGTACACGAAATTATAAATTGAATAGTTTCTCTCCAAAGGGAATTTTCGATTCGATTAGGCTACCTTCACTTTTTATAACGTCTACTCGTATTATTAAAACTTTTGTAATAAAAATGACGTACTTAATAGATTTCACTACCTACAGATTATAGTGGCGTTAAACCATTCCGACAGTTATATTTTTGGTTAAATTGTGAACTCTTGCTTGTGAAGCATAGGTGATACCACTGAGCCACAACTAATCGAAATATTGTAAATTGAAATCCGAAATATTTGAACCTGCTATGTAGAAATGCAAACTATATTTTTTACACGATCGAGTTTTTAAAAATGTTTATTGATAAAGTACTCAAAACGATATGTTGGACATATTTATTTCGGAACTTCATCTTTGACGTCTGTTCTTCTTCTCTTAAGGGGTTATACTACCCAGCTATTTTTTCCCATTTTTTTTATTGCCTTAAATGATGCATAAACTATTTGAAAATGATATTCAAAAACTATTTTGGGAGACAAGCTATGAAAAACAATTTTTATTGCTTATTTTTTGAGACGTCTTTAAGTGTTCTGAAACGTTTGAAAAGGCCGCTCAGCATCGAATCATCAGAAAAGCGCTCGGGAAGACCTTACGTCACTTAGAAAAGAGGCTAAAGAGCGAAATGCATGTTTGGAAGGGCGGTATGGTGCTGGGATAGCAGAGTACAGGTAAAGAAAAGAACATGCCTATATTTTGAATATTTCATATAATAACGCATTTTTCTCGAAACTATGTTTTCCCAATTGGTGTGCAGCGTAGTTCGCTCAATTTTTATCGGATTTACTTGAAATTTTATCTGTAGCTTCTTAGCTAGAGTATCTTTCGAAGTCCACACGATTTTTAAGAATGATAAATAATTACATTTGCAATAAACAATTTAAGTTCTTTTCTTTGCTAAAAAATGAAAAAAAATTTAACTTGATGCCAATTCGTGAATTTAAAAAAAATATTATAATCTTGGGTACTTCCAAAGAAAAACTAATGTAGATTAAGACAAAAAATACTTTTTTGCTCTAAGTGGTGTACGGAGACTGATACAGTGCACGCCGATTTCCTCCTAAAAAAAAAAACATTTGTTCAAGTTACCTTGTGCTAGGACGCCAGTTTGTATCGTAAATTTAAATAAAAAATATTTTTATATACCTTTATACATGTATAATAAAGTCTCCCAATTTCATTTTAATCCATGGATTAGTAATTGAGAAAAAAATTCCCAAAAAAAGGTTCATTTTTCAGTGCGCCTGGATAGTATAACCTCTAAATTCAACAACCTAATTTTTATGGTGGCGTATGAACGCCAATGATCCTTCAATACATTCAACAAATTTGCGTAAATTTCTTTGTCGGACAATCTTTTCAAAAACAGGTACTTAATCACCTACCGATACTCATATATTTTTTTTTTAAATCACACTTTTTATCACAAAAATTGGAGAAACTATTTGTCAGACAACATACTCGTTGTTATGCTAACCATTTTCGGTTTTGTTTACAGGAAATTTCCAAGGCTAACTATTTATCAATAACCACTAATACAATTATCGATTTCGTTGATTGACTTCCGCGAAACGCAAACAATTGTAAAACAAAATGAGAAGAATCCGAATCCGCAAAATTGGAAAGACGAGTTTTCTTTCCCGGAACGTGAAAGCTCAATCTGCAATTTGCAATAAACGAGAATGAAATATTCAATTCGTCGGGCGAGGATACGTGAGGCGAATTAATCAATCTCACTTGTGTGACACCGGGAGAAATAGTTTCTTTCTTTTGTATGAACTACATTGTAATTCTCGAAGTTAACTGATGTATTTAAATTCTTATCATTTGTAAATGTGCATGGAAACGTGACAAGTTTTGTGGTGAATTTTGCTTGAATTGAAACTTGGTTAACATTTACATGCAGATATAGTTTTTCTTTAGAAACTTTGCAGAAATAAAATAAAACTACAGGATCTTGGTGAAATGCGAAATAATGATGGAAGTTTTCAGAACAAGCTTACTTAGCAATTATAATTTTAACATTGTTTTAAAAATAGACGATCATTGACCAGTTCCACCAACAAAACTTATTATAAAATCATCACGCCTTCTACCCATTACTGAGTGTGGCACTCTGCCGAAGCAGATCTCGGTAAGTGATATATTTATGCGCGTGAAGTGCGGTTACCAGTCGTCAAAGCACGGCCCCCAAAAATGTTAGTGATTTTTGAAATTATGAAAATTGTCGCCTGTGGGAATCGAACCAGGGTTCTCAGGATCCACAGGCCGACTTCATACAACTGAGCTAGCCACTCCAACAAAACTTATATAGCCTAATTCTCAAAAGAGTTTAAGCTAATCTTGAATTTTGGATTAGTCAAGTTAGGCAAAAACTACCCCTGTGGCTCCTCCTCCATTAACATCCTTGGGGCCGTGGTTTGACGGCTGGTAATCGTACTTCACGCGCATTAATATATCACTTACCGAGATCTGCTACGGCAGAGTGCCACACCCCATAATGAGATGTGATGATACATTTATTTACTTTTATAAATTAGGCTCAACCATATTTTAAATCAACTCTAATATAATCTTGCTACCATTCGGTTTTTAGCAAGTAATTTGGATTAACTTTTTAAAATCGACCTAGAATAAGATTAGTTAATCCAAAATTCCGGGTTAGTTAACAAATTTTTGAGAATCGGGCTGTTAAATTTTAAACTTAAATAAATGAAAACATAACGAATATTTGACAGAAATATAATATAATTATTCCATGTAATATGTAACTTCGATTTTCTTTTATTCATTTAAATCAAGTTTAAAATTTAAGTTTTGTTGGTGCAATTGGCCAGGAAATATGTATAAATCACTGCCTTCTTGGAGCCGTTTGTTATTTTGATTTTGACATTTATAACGTTCAAATGTTTTTGTTATTTTAAAAATACCTTTTTTATTTCGTTGAAATAAGTGTTTTACAAGTTCAATCAATCTTTGAGATTTGTTTGTATACTAAAATAGTTACTTTGATAAACAATAATTAAACATTAAATAAACTGCACGATAAAAATATGATTTTGTAGAAAAATTATTATAATTTGAACTTCAGACATTGGTATATTTTCAATTGACATATGGGAGTGTCTAGCAATTTGACAACAGAACATGGCGAAATATTGGTAGCTCGACCTTCTATAAATCATGTACCTTCCAATATTAACTAAAAAAATTAATATAAACTATATAATAATAACAAAAAATTAATGAAATGAAAAATTGATCGACTCATAAAAACAGTATATGGAAAAACAAGTGTTAAAATAACCCTTATTGTAATATGAGTACAGTTTGTGTAACTAGCCGCAGGAGAATTACGTAAAATATTTATTATAATTGGTCTTTGTAACGTGTTGTGTTTTTCATACTATATTTCAAATATCGCATTCATATCCTTTTATTTAAAAATTTTCATTTTAAAAAATAAGAATAAAATTTCAAGGTGTAATACTGACAGATTCAATAAATTTAATTTATTTTGACATTCAATAGTTACTCGTAGGTTAGAGTTCAAATTCATAATTATCTAGGTAATGTTATAAAACAAAATAGCTTTAAATTAATATTGAAAAAGTGATTTGCTGTTGAATGTAATAATTTTATTATAAAAAAAGTGATAAATTTATGTTTGACACTTTTACAACTAGACAACTCAACAACTTCACCAAAACTATCCCCAAAAACAGTTGAACAAAATTGAATTTTGTTGTACTGTTTTTGACAAAAACAGTTACACACAAACTTCACTTTATAGTGTATATATTAAAATTTTGGAGATTTAAATTTGCTCCATTAGATGTATGTATCGTTCAGGTAAGTAATTATATAAATTCGTAGAATTTGTAAATACGACAACATCAAGTTTCAGATTAATAGTCGTAACAAGCTTTGACAAGTGCATATAAATTTAGCACGAGATTGTCTGTGAGCAAGATCATTTAAAGCTAAAATTAGTTTTTATTTTATAAACATGCCTGCATTCCACGGTCATGAATTTGCTCTCTTTATTTTTGAAAATGCCTCTCAAAATATTTGGCATCCTGTCAGGTTCCAAGTACAGATATACACATACATGATCTTAACATTCGTTTTCGTTTTAAGAAAATATGTAGCTAATGTTGCCGACAGACGGCATTTAGTACATCCTTTTTCATTTCTATATTCTAACATCTAAATTAAACATTCCACTATTTCCTAGATTCAGAGCCATCTTACGACGGATTCAATAAAAACTTTCTTATACAAATAATAACCTATTGTAATTGCAAATTATTTAGAATAACCTGTCAAAAGTTTCTAAATAATTTTAGGAAAAAAAATCAAACAAACAAATGAACAATTAAATTTTCTACTGTCAACGGCTATGGCTGCACTCGTTGGAACTGATCTAAGCGATAACGCGAGTTAAGTAACGTTGCGCGCGGGTAGTACTTGGATGGGAGACCGTCCAGAGAAAGCCAGCGTTGCTGTTGACCATAATACCTAAAACGCAGATCAGGGCGTAATGGCGGCATATGACCTAAGTAGTTGGTCCGCAAAAGAAGCCACAAAAAAAAAATTCTACTACTTTTCTTTGAATCACTTTTCTCTAAAATAATTTTCTGATGTTTGACAAAAACAATATTTAATTGTAGATAAGGAAAATAAAATTAATTCATTTTATGTTTGGATTCTAGGCTTTTACAATTCTACTTAATATAAAATTAAAAACGGATGTCATTTCGGACCTTTGAAAATCAAGTTTGTCGTTAGTTATTTTTGGAGAAAGGTTACAAAATTAACTTATCTAAATTAGAGTTAAATATATTAACTGAACGGAAGTTTAGTGACCAAGTTCAGTTCAGTTAATTTATTTAACTCTAGTTTAGGTAAGTTAATTTTGTAACTTTTCTCCAACAATAATTGTAACCACAAACTTGTACTTTCAGACTTGCTAATGGTCACATACCAAAGGACCAAAACGTCATTTTGAATTTTGAAATAAAATAAAATTGTTAAAGCCTAGAATCCAAACAAAAAAGGGAATTCATTTTTTGCCTACAATTACTAACACGGCTTAATTAAATTAAACTTTATTGAAAATAATGTTCATATAACTTTGCAATTTCAGGTATTTGAAAATGATGATTCTCCATCATTTGTCAATTTTGCCTAAACTACAGTTGATACTAAAAATTAATTTTATTTTTATTTATAAATAACAATAAATTAATTCCAAGTATCGAAACACTCGCATGTTGTTTTATTTTCTCTAAACATAGAAATTGAAATCCGCAAGATTTGTGCTTACGAATTCTTTTTTTGTGAGAAGAAAGTTGATTTCACGGACTAGACATGACTGTCTATAATATTCAAGGCCATCTTATGACTCTGGTCGACTCTAGGCTTATAATCATTGACGCGCCCCTTTTTAGAAATGTAAAGAAATATTAATAGGAGAAAATAAAACTGAGTACTATAACGCTGAAAATTATAGTGATGGTTTAACACAATATTACACTGATTATTTTTTAACGTTTATTTTTTAACGTTAATGAAGAATTTCATTGGTTTTGAGAAACGTTAAAAAATTCAATCGTTTTCGAGATTATTTTATGAGTACAAAGCGAAATAGAACCATTTATTATTCTCTATCAGATAGGATACAATTCAAGTACGAGTATTTTGTGCCATTATCATAAGAATTGTAATCTATATACGTTACAAGGATTTCATCAAAAATAGGCGTATTTTTTCCGCTGTCAAATAGACCTAAATTATTTTAGAAAAATGCATCAAATAAGATAGGAACAAATTATTTTAATTATTTTTTTACGTGTCTGCGTTTTAACCAATCCTGTCATTATTATACTGAGAATAAAGCTCTTGTGATTATTCCCGGGAATAATCTCTGTGGATGCTTTTTCGTTTGTGTCAAATGATAGGTAGTTGTCAAATAATTATTTAAAACTGTCAACGCGTCAAGTATAATGTGTGAAAAAATCGAATTAGTTCCATTTCAGATACAGAAATACACAAACAAATTTTGGAAACACTTCCAAGAATACATTTATAAGTAATGAAACGATATGGATCCAGTTCAAAATCTTTTAAGTTGGATGAATCGACCTCAACAGCTAAGTCAAAAAATAATCTAATTAAATATAACTCGAGAGTTTGATAAATTAGAAAATAATTCTCCAGTATCTTTCTCAAATTTGTTGCCATTTAGCAATAGTCCTACGAACTTTCGTGACTATTGCCTGGCAACAAGTTTTCGAAAGATCTATCAAATTACTTTCAATTTATTCTCACTCTCCTGTTACATTTTTATGGAAATATGCATATATGATTACATTAGGCTTTAGTCATAGGTTTCAATTTAAACTATCACTGTCATTTTATCTGGCAGTATGACAGTATACTTAGCCTTGAGGGACAAACCACCTCTAAAAAATTGTAAAAAAAATCCAAATTCCACTCAATTCCAGTAAATTGAATAATTCCAGTGAATTCAATTAATTTCAATTAATTCTAAAACTATATATTTTGCGACTGACATTAAAACGTGATTTTGTTGACAATTGACAAGCTGTAAAGAGCTAATTTTAGAGCCTATGCTATAAAAGTGCTGTTATGGAAAAACAAAAAAATTGACATTTATGACTTACTTAATAAATATAATTACATCCGCAAAACGAAGAATGACATTTATGAAATGATAAGGTCAAATTTGTTTTCACATAGCAACCGCTAGGCAAATACAAAGCAATATAATGACTACGATGATGCCGAGAAAATAATTACAAAATTAATATTAATGCTAAACACTCGACAAAAAAAATTATATGTTCAATACTGCCTTGGCCAGAGCTGGGCAAGCTACTTAAAAAAAGTAGATAAGCTACAGCTACAGCTATTCTTTAAAAAAGTAGCTGAGCTACAGCTATAAGCTACATACATACATACATACATATCTTCACGCTATATCCCAACATAAGCTACATTTTGTAAAATATAGCTAAGCTACAGCTAAAAGCTTTCGTTAAAGTAGCTGTTAAATTTTAAAGCTACTTTTTTTCAATTACTGCGAATTAATAAAATTTGCAATTGTCATGTGATCAGTTGATCAATCTTTTGTTATAATGACTATTAATTTACTATTAAGTACATAAATATCAAAAATCGCAAATGGACAAATGTACTATTAATTTTTGATGCTATAATATGATATTTATTTATATCGAAATAAATTAAGTCACATTAACAGAAACAGAAACAGTCAATGTTTATTTCATCTAATATTTAATATAAATGTAGGATAGGTTAAAAACAAGTGAAAAATAAACTATGTTAATAGATTTTAAACTATATAATAACTTGTTATCCTACAGGTATAGAGAACAAGGTACAATTCAAATACAAAATAAAAATAAATAGGTATTTCTTAATGAACAGTGGTAGCTTTAAGCTACAAAAAGTAGCTTCGGGCTACAAAAAGTATTTTTGTTGTAACCTTGGATACGTAATTTACTTGACTGTTTTGGTACATATCTTTTTCATTGGTGAGAAAAGTAGGCACTTTCTTGCTGGTTTCAGACAAAAGTTTTTACTTTACTTAGCGGATTAAAACACTAGGTAAGTAAAACATCACTTTCCTGACTTATTATGTAATATACCATTATGAATATTGTCATTATTCTTAAATGTTTGTGAACATGTAATAAATACAGAAAATGTGTCTATAAAGCTAAAGTAAGGAGTTAATATAAAATACCACAAATTGCTACCACATTCGATCTCATTCAAATAACCAATTTCAATTCGTTACCGATAATTGATTTCGCCATACGAACAAATAAAAACCCAATATTAATTACTTTTGCAGCCATCCGAACAATCATCACATTTAATCGAAATATTAACGATATTTATCTCACCCAATTAAAATTTGAAAGTGGTTGATCAACTAGAAACAGTTTCTCTCGTACGCAGGGAAAGAATTCAAGAAATCAGAGTGGCGCTATGTTCATATGTGAGCGCGCGCTAAATGACGCTAAAGTAGCACTAATCGCGACTTGGGCGACACGAGTGACACTGACACGAGATAGCGATTACTGATATCTTTTCACCGTTAACTAGATCAAGAGATATCGTATGATATAATAAGATTTGTTGTGGAAATCAACGCAACGGGACAGATCGATTCTCTAGAAAGACTGATTTGTATACAATTGAATTTTAATTATTTGCGTTTCTTTTATTTATACTCGTACCTGTCCATTTTATACATTGCATTGGTACTAAAAGAAAGTTATACAGAATATTGGCCCCTATTGGGATATCGAGAATAAAGAACTTACGAGATATAAACTCGGTTTACTTATACAAAACTATTGTCCTTTTTGTAAAAAAAAGTATCACAGTTCACTAGCTAGTTAGTCTAGTTGGATAGTTGATCGCACCATACTGATGAGTCCCTAAAGGACGAAACGCGTCTATGGTTACAGCTGAACTAACCAGCCTTTGATGATGACCTAATAAGTTGATTCAAATGTGCTGTAATTTTATGGAACTTTGACAAGTGTTGGAATTTTTTTTTTCTTATTTTTTTAAGACTTAAGGCGGCCATACACGTACAGTTTTTCTTTGAGTTTTGGCTTGTGCGCCAGACCTTTCGTGCCACGCATGTCTCAAGCCTGGCTGGTATCGGTCCACTGATCTCTATTTATTACTGGATTGCGTGTGGGGTAGGCCGCAGTGTGACTAATTGAACGTCGCCATATTGCGAAAAGTGTAGTCTCTCGGCCCGCGAGACAGCGTCGGTAGTGGCAGGAGTCGCTCGCAATTCAAATACAGTGACGACGAAAAAATGGTTGTTAATTGTGTTTTCTGCGGTAAGAAGAAAGGATCTGACAGACTCAGCTTCCACAAGTAAGTGAATTGTGCGTTTTATACCGATTAATTGTTTCATTTGTATATAAACGAACAAGCAATGTACATGACACAAATTAGATTAGTTTTAGGGTTAAATATTCAAAGTAAATATTTATCTAACTTGTACTTCAATTATCTTATTGAAGTTAAATCAAAAGGAGGGTTGATTTTTTCGAGGGAATCTGTTTTTATCGTATGCAAGACAACCGAACAATTTTTACTGAATGCGCTAAATGTGAATAACGGTTTGATTCCATCAGAGTCAGGTTTTACAGGGTTACTGTGTTCGAAAGTTTTGCATGAGCTCCTACAACCTCCATGCACCCTTTTCCCTACGTTCAATGAACATTTATTCGATAACTCGCCGGAAGAGACGAACCACGTATTTTATTTGACAAAAGTGATATGCGCAACGTACTTAAAAGTACGGTTTTTTGCTTCAACTAAAGTAGCCTCTGATCGTTTGACCGGTGAAAAGTTGAGACATCACTTGACTCGTCAAATAGTCTGGAGACATCAGTAATTACAAATACAAATACAAATTTTATATATTTATTTATGTATTTTCCATTTTCATCAAATTAATTTCACTATTAATTTACTGCAATGTTTTCCAAAAACATTTATTTTTGCTTTTTTATAACGCTTTTGTACCATTTTCAACTACGACTATTTTGAACTTCCCGCTGAAAGTAGGCCGAGAGACTACACTTTTTCCAATATGGCGCCTTTCTATTCGTCACACGCTTCTAACACGGTATACGCAATCCAGTAATAAATAGAGATCAGTGTATCGGTCACACACGTGCAGTTCAGTGCATCATCGCGTCGGGATTGTTTGCAACAATGTCTCCACTAAATAAAAATATATTTGCTGCAATAATTATTATATACGTTATAAATAAACAAAAAACAAAAAGGAAACGTTCATCCTGGACGAAAAATTGGCTAGCAGAGTGAAATAATTTTTCTCATATGAATTTCATAAATGAACTACGCCTGAATAATGAAGATGATTAAAGAAATTTTTTATACATTTCAATTAATTCTAAAAATTAGGACTTAAATAAGTCTCCCTTTTAAAATTAATTTAAACAAAAATATAACGACACGAATATGTGGTACAAAATCTGCTACTACTGTGTTATTGCTACTAGAGATGGCAACGATTAATCGAATGATTAAAATAATCGATTATTTCGTTTCAATTAATCGATTAATCATTTGATATTTTTTGTTTCGATTAATTAATAATTAATTGATTAATTTATTATTAATCGATCAGTTTATTTTTACATTTCATCCCTATTCTTCTAATAATATAGGATATATTAACCTTTACAATTTTAACTAAGAAAAATATGGATAAATGAAATTTAGTCAATATTATTTAATCCTAATGGATTATTAGATCCAGTTTAATGTAAAAATAATAAATGAATTATTACTGCAGCTAATACAATAAATGGAAGTAAAAAACTAATTGAATAAAACCAATTTAAAATTGCATTATCAACAGCAAATCCTTCTCAAATACATATACATATATACTAATAAAATTAACTAATATAACGTTTCGATTAATCAAATGATCAATTAATCGATTAATTTATTTTTTGCCATCTCTCATTGCTACACGGTACGCATGCGTACGGAGCACGCTCCTGGCTACCAGAGCACATACACGTTCGTGCTCGGCCGTAAAGTCGAAACCACGCGCCAAAATTTCCAACAGTGCTAGAAATCGACTCAAGCCAATTCATGCTAAATCAAGCCGCGCCGCTCCTGGCTGAAGTACCCACACACGCAAGCGATTGGCGTGTATGCCTTGCGTGCGCGCCAAAACCCAAAGAAAAACTGTACGTGTATGGCCGGCTTTAGTTCCACATCGCAATTGACAATTTGTCTTTGTTTTATTTATTCATTGACAATTTGTCTTTGTATTGTCCCTTTTGTAACTGATCTGTTCAGTTTTAACGCCCCGTTACAAATTTGAACCAATGTAGGCCGTATTTGTTTGGGAACTTTGGGTTCAACCCTAAACTGACCTAGAACTAACTCATGTTACTTCCAAATAAATGATGTATTTCAATGTCAGTTATAAACATTGGCGGTAAATTTAAAATCTGAATGCCTGTCCGAAGCGATATCTGTTTAGTTTTGTTTGTGTGTTAAATTGCACTTTTAATTGGATGTTTTAAGTCATCTTTATATTTTTTATACGTAGTCAAAAAGCAAATAACGTCAGAGTCTGCCCAATTTCTTATAATTTTGTCATCAGCAGTATCAAGATAATTTATTTCGGAGTCGCAATTATCTGTCATAACATTATCCTCTGTGACTACTATATTACAAGAAACACATACAGCATATTGCTCGTTCATCAGCTGCATAAATAACAGTTTTGTATATTTTGTTAGAAAATTATTATAAAATTACTTACGTTTTTCATAAAAATAGCTTCTAACCTCTCTATACTATTACAAATCGCGATGCCGTCACGGATAACAAGGAACACAAGTTGATTAGAAAGGAATAGCAAACGGGTTCAAACTGCCAACCCGCTAAAATAGCTGGGAGCAGTAGAGTCAGTTTAAGATCAGTTCTGGGTTACTTAAGCGTGCCAATTAAACAAAAGTAACCTACCGGGTTAATTTAAAAATCCCAAATAAATACGGCCGTAGACTTATCATTTTGACATCACATGCAGCGTACCTCACTCCACACAATTTTGTGTGAAACAACAAATTAGTAGAAAGAGCGAGGTAATAGACCATGGCCGAATCGATCAACTGTTGTTGTTCTTCATGTTTGGATATTTGACGTTTGGTTAATGAATATATCTTATCTTTTTTCGTCTAATTTGAGTATTAAATGAATTTAACACAATATATTTCTATCTTTACGACTTCAGTCTCAGACATGTTTACATATTTTGTTTGACATTCAAATTAGCAGTTGTTGTGATTACGCGATAAAAGTCAAACTGTAAAGCTATACCATGTTCGCTACATAACAGATTATTAAATTCTATTTTACTCACTAGATGGCAACCGAAAAATTAGAACTGTATAAGTCCCAATTCAAATATGTCAAATAATATTTGAATTTCTTATTCAGCGCCGATTCTAAATTTTAACGGACCGGTAAAAATTGACAGGTATGTTACAGAATACGACTAGTAGAGAGTAATTTTAATGATGTTTTTGTTTTTACAAAATACGATGGATAAGTATCTAGATAAAAGTGAAATGATAAAATCTATGATAAGGAAACAAGTTACAAATTAAAAAGAAGATTATTTTAAGATGTACTCAGTGGCGTTGGGAAATAATTTCTCTACGTCACATTTTTGATATCATACAAATTTATGAAATCAATATTAGCAATACATAGTTATTTATTTATTTGTTATTCTGCATAATAAAAACTTGGTCGTAATTACAGTACAGGGGGCGTACAGCTTTGTAATGGAATCCGAACCACTCAGACACAATCGTATTTTTAGGACATAAATAGAAGTCAGCGAGATTTGAACGCACAATTTCTTGCTTGTGAAACAAATTTCGATTCGTAATTTTTTCTAAGTAAGCCGAATAGAATAATTTTAATTATTGGTAATAATTGGATCACAGGCTTAACGTAGTAATAAAATTGTAAAAAAATTTAAACAATTTTTGGTTTAAATTTTATTAAATAGCGACGTTTCGGCACAAAATTTTGGCCATTTTCAAGTAATTTTTTGAAATTCATAATAGTTACATTTTAAAAATTTAATATAAAACTATGGTTCCATCAACCACTTCATAAAAAAGTTGAGGTGAACATCTCAACAGTCAGACAAGTTCTCCAACTTCTCTTGTTATATATTCAATTTTTAAGTAACTATGATAAATTTTAAAAAATTGCTTGAAAATGGCCTAAATTTTGTGCAGAAACGTCGCTATTTAATAAAATTTAAACCAAAAAGAATTTCAATTTTTTACAATTGTATTACTACGTTATGCCTGTGATCCAATTATTACCAATAATTAAAATTTCGATTCGTTTAGAAAATATGTTGGTGTTGAATTAAGGCCTTTGTGTCAGAATCAAAATTATTATTTATATATGGCAGTTTTAGTGGCATAGAAATAAGGTTTATTTTTGTACTTCTCCATTAAAACGGACACCCGTTGCCGAGACTACGACATTTTGATTAAATAACGATACAAATAGAAAAAAATGAGGTTCAAAGTCTCAACAGATTCAACACAGTTTGACGTTTTAACAATATAGTCGATCAACTGCTTTCTCCTTTCAGCACTTCTGCCCTCAGATCCCCATATTTGTTTGACGTTCAACGTTTGGACCACGTGATAAACGTCAAACTGTAAAGCTGTACCATGTCCGCTATATAACAAATTATTAAATTCTATTTTACTCACTAGATGGCAAACCGAAAAATTTGAATAGTATAAGTCCCTGTTGAAGGAAACATTGAAGGAAATAGGACCAGTTCTATTTTTTCATTGACATTAAAATTGAAGGAAACATTGAAGTGCGTGAACGTGTATGATACGTGCAATTTTTACAAAGTAAAAAAAATACATTAAAAATGTACGTAAAAATTGATCGTGTTCCGTCTGAATGAAAACAACGTTTTTTAATAATTTTAATTTTCAAATATCTTCCAGGACCGGAAAATAAATTTGAGTATCAGTTTTACCAATTTCAAGTATTTTTTTATTGCCAACTGAAACACTACTCTGTAGATTAAATACATTTTGTTTTCTCAAAATAATGACAGCTGTCAAATTTTGTAACAAACTTGACAGTTTGTCACTGTTAATCAGACTTTTCTTTACAGAATTTAAAATAAACTGTAGCTTTGACAACCACTGACTGAATCAACTTTTAAGATAAAAAGTATTGATCAATATTGAAAATGATGAGTTGATTGCTTTCCTTCTACCGTTCTACCTTTATTTTAAATCCAATTACCAATATTACATCCCTTCTTGAACGTAATCAAACGTTCTGTCCAATTAGATGGATGTAGGTATGAAACATCTGACACTTGATGGATGATTGTAGTCTTGGTAACCAGGGTAGGGGAGGAACTAGAAGGAGGGTGAGTGACGTAAGACTCAGGTGTAACGTGTACGTGCTGTGTTTGCTAAGCCCCTGATTTGCTGTTTTTTCCCTGGTGTACCGCTGTTTGGGGTGGTATAAGCTATATCAAATTCTATCTGGTTAGAGTTTGTATCTGAACTGAAGCAATGTTATTACGGGCAGCTGCAGCTCGACATGCGAAACCTCGTAAGCTCAACTTGTAATCAGGGATCGGGAACCGCAGGAAAATGGATTCGGTTTGAGTTAAAAAAATATAAATTTTAGGTGGTTTGATGCCGGTTCGGTATTGGTTCGAGTTTTATTTTTTTTATATTATATGAGCAATCTACTGATTAATAACAAAATAGTATTTATTAAATAATAAAAATAAAAAAACAATTATTTAAATATCTGATAATATTTTTTTTTATATATTTGCTCGCTGAGGTTATAAAATAGTCAAATTCAATGGAGAAAAGAATATTTTCAGACCGTCGACAATCTAAAATAGACAAATAATTCCCTATGCTCAGCTACACAATGTTGTGAAACCAGCACCTGAAGTAGTGGGGTAAGGGGGTTGGCCCACATAGCTATGTTTTTGTTTACCTTTTTTTAATAGTTTTGATACATTATAATTTATCCAGTTTTTTTAATCTCGCACTATTTATTTATATTTTTACTTTGACAGTAAAAAATGTCAATAAAAATATTATTATCATTATTATTATTATTATCATTAATATAATTATTTTTTGACGTTTCTCAAAACCAATGAAATGTTTCATTATATGTCACGTGTCTGCGTTTTAACCAAACCTGTCATTATTATACTGAGAATAAAGCTCTTATGATTATTTTTGGGAATAATCTCTGTAGGTGCTTTTGTTTGTGACAAATGATAGGCAGTTGTCAAATAATTATTTAAAACTGTCAACGCGTCAAGTAAAATGTGTGAAAAAATAGATTTAGTTGCATTTCAGATACAGAAATACACGCATAAATTTTGGAAACAACTTCCAAGAATACATTAATAAGTAATCAATCGATATGGACCCAGTTCAAAATCTTTTAAATTTCGTGACTATTGCCTGGCAACAAGTTTTCGGAAGATCTGTCAAATTATTTTCAATTTATTCTCACTCTCTTGTTATATTTTTACTGAAAATAATTTTGAATATACGTATTACGATTAATATTGCAAAATTTGCATTCATATTTTTATTTTATTAAATGTGCAAAGCGTTGAAAATTTTCGTTTATTATTATTAATTTATAATATTCACGTAAAATTAAAATATTATTATAAAAACAAACTCATATTATGGCAGTTCTGATTAGAATATTATTTTATATTTATAATGAAAATATTAATTGTAATGGAAAGTATACGGTTCAGAGCAACATGAGCTACCAATTTGTCCTATAGTACGGTATGTGGCAGGGTTACAGCATATGAATCCGAAGATTCCGAGTTTGTCTCACTCATGCTAAAAATATATGAACTACCACACTGCGGCTTCGTGAGTCCGGACCCTGTACTGGGGTGGGATCATGTAAAAATGACTAGAAGTGAATAGTAGTGACTCGTGTCAATTGCGATTATGTAAAAATGAATAGCGAAAATGATATCGTTTTGCGTTAGTTAAATTGTCATTTCTAAACGCAATGTTTATTGTGGGTGAAAACGTTACTCACTATTAACATCTTTGTTTAATTCATTTATATTTCTATAAGTCGTTCTTTATTTCAAAATTCTTTTATTTTTTTTTTCAATTTTTACTCAGTGCTTACTATGTCACAATTTAAGGAAGTTTGACGTTTGCACTCGACACAGGTAAAAAAAGCAAGGTACATCTATTATAAATAATGAAATACGTTAATTTTTCATATGAAAATATTTGACGATTAATGTTTTCATAAAATTTATAATAATTAATATTACAGGACAATAAAATTTCAATAATGGCACGAAAGACTGATATATGGGTAACCTTAATATCATATTTTGAAATAAATAAGGAAATGATACAAGGGCGTATTAAACAGTTTAAGGACGGGCCAAAATTAATGAATTGTGGAGCGACTTGACCATACGCTTAAATGCGCTGGGCAGTGCAATAAAAGCTGTTCAATAGTGGCAGAAAGTATAATTGCAATTTGACAATTATTATATTAAAAAAAATGTATTCATGTGACTTTGTAGGCTTGGTCAGATTATAAGCAGAGGGCTAAAAGCAAAGCAGCGCTTTAAAAAAAAAGAACTATCAAAAACTGGCGGAGGAAAAATAGGGAGCATTCTGTAAAAAGAGCTAAGAATTGTTTTATATGAATAAATATTATCTACATAATATTGATATACTTACTTAAATAATAATTATTTTTACTATTTATGTTTATTAAATAATGTTGATTTTTAATTATCAAAGTTCTTTGACATAAAAATAAAAAGGTACTAAGAATACTATATCGTTTAGAGAAAAACGTAGTGAGTTCACGGAAATGTCCGAAGTTGAAAACGTAGTGAGTGACTAATTTTACGTGATCAATTGAATAACGAATATCGTTTTCACATTTACATGATCCAGGGGCTGTAATTGAGATTAAGGTCCTGTTGTACAGAATAGCATAAATACATCAATATTCTGCCATATTTTGCTGACAAAACGCCAACTATGCCCACATGCCAATTGCGAATATTACCTACAATTCAGATTAATTTCCTGTTGCTTGTTCTGTGTAGCAAATATGCTAAATATCAATAACTAGCTTTTACTTTAGTTCCCTGATTGTCTTTTTATATTGATTAAAAAATGTATATTTTTAGGATTGTAATTGTAGCAGATAGAGGGAAGCCTTATATTTTGTCCTTGAAATTAGAAACGCTAATAGATCTCCTTAAGACGAATTAACAAAGTATTGATTGATCTTCAATCAAAATGGCGGCTATAAAATATAGCTATCTACAGTTTTCAGCGAATAGGCAACTTATGTCAAGAAGCAGAAGCCCTAGCAAATTTTTCTGCGTAATGTTCATTACAACTAGCGCGTTTTCTTACATTATCTGACAATTTAATAAAATTACATAATTGTATTTAAATATTGCAAAAATCTATTCGAACTTATGATAACATATTTATTTGTCATTACAGGCAATCGTAGCTCAGTGAATAAAACCGAGATACAACTTGCATTTCAAGCTTATCTTGTCTTACAGATTTGAACTTATATTACAAAAAAAAATTGTATCAGATTATTTCGAATAACACTAGATACTGTAGGCGTTCTTTAGTATAATTGGAATAAGTAAGAGAATAGTGGAGTTCAGTCATTTTATTGTTAAAAATGTACTTAATCGGTTTTGAACCTCATATCAGGAGCTATACTACCAATACATATTACTAACAACCAGAGCTGGGCAAGCTACTTAAAAAAAGTAGCTAAGCTACAGCTACAGCTATTCTTTAAAAAAGTAGCTAAGCTACAGCTATAAGCTATATTTTGTAAAATATAGCTAAGCTACAGCTACAGCTATTCTTTAAAAAAGTAGCTAAGCTACAGCTATAAGCTATATTTTGTAAAATATAGCTAAGCTACAGCTAAAAGCTTTCGTTAAAGTAGCTGTTAAATTTTAAAGCTACTTTTTTAAATTATTGTGAATTAATTAAATTTGTCATTGTCATATGAGCAGTCTTTTGTTATAGTGACTGTTAATTTACTATTATGTACATAAATATGAAAAATAGCAAATACCATCTGGCACCTACTGTGTATTTTTGCGTATTAGAGCCAGTTAGAACCGGAAACAAATAATTATATTGTCTGCGTTTAGCTTGTACGCATGCGTACTTTGTTGACCTTCTGCTTAAAAAGTAGTTTTAAGCTACAAAAAGTAGCTTTAAGCTACAAAAGGTAGCTTTAAAAGTAGCTTCAGTTGTTATTTTTAAGCTAATAGAAAAAAAAGTAGCTAGCTACAAGCTACAGCTATATTTTTTCACAGTTAGCTAAGCTACAGCTACAGCTAAGGTAAATGTAGCTAAGCTAGTAGCTAAGCTACAAAAGTAGCTAGCTACAGCCCAGCTCTGCTAACAATAATAAATCTAATAGAATGTTTTATCAATGATAAAGATTTACAACTTATGTGAAGTCAGAATTTTATAAATATAACATTTGTATTTCTATTAAATAAAATATCCAATTATATCTTTATTTTAAACAAACTGAAGGAGACGGAAAAAAGAGTAAGTAGTTTAGTTCGATTCAACATAAATTTACCTAATAAAAGTTTCTGAATTTGAGTCAGAGTTATAGATGATATTAAAACTAGTGTTAGTAACTAATCTACTTTTTAAATTTATATTATGTCAACCTACACGACAAAAATGAATCAATACAAGAAATCGGTTGGAAGTAACCTTGAGCACTAAAAAACTAGATTATTAGAACAATTACTGTGCGGTCGTGGCATTCTCTCATTTTTAGATAGTTCTAATAATAACTTCGCTACATTTCAAGACTAACTAACATTCCTCATTTCATATCATTTAATGGAAGTTTATAATTTTCACATCAAATATTGTAAGAGAAATTACCGACAGGAGAAATGTTTTAAATACATTTTTACTTTATTTTTCTTATTTCTATATTTTATTCTGCAATAAAAGTACATATTATATTATTATAAATTTGATAATAATCATCACCTGTTTCTATATCAATGCACGAAACTCTAATAAATTATATAATATACTGAATATTATTATTATTATTATGGGTTGGCTAGCTCAGTGATATGAAGTCGGCCTGTGGATCCTGAGAATCCTGGTTCGATTCCCAGAGGCTACAAACAATTTTCATAATTTCAAAAGCTACCCCTGTGGCTCCTCCACCACTAACATCTTTGGGGGCCGTGATTTGACGACTGGTAGCCGCACTTCACGCGTAAATTATATCACTTACCGAGATCTGCTTCGGCAGAGTGCCACACCCAGTATTGAGTAGAAGGCGTGATGATATATTTTTATTTATATACTGATTATTAAAAAAAAATAGGTATATATATATATATATTTCTTGAAATTTATAAAACTAAATACCCTTTATTTGAAGTGTTCATTTTTAATGCCACTGGCCGACACTACAAACAGTCATTTATCTGATGTTGTAAAAAAGAAATAAAAACTAATATCATCATGCCTTCTACCCATTACTGGGTGTGGCACTCTGCCGTAGCAGATCTCGGTAAGTGATATAAATCTAAGATATTAGTGGAGAAGACACAGAGAAAGTTTTAATGTGGTGAAAATTATTTGTTAAATGAACAAGTTGACTATTGTAGTGTTTATAATTATAATTTAATTATTAACATAGGTATTAGAAATAACTAGCAAACCAGTGATACTAAAAATGCACACTTTATGTAAAGGGTATTAATTTTGCGTATTTAAAAAAATAAATCTTTTTATTCTATAATCAGTATATAAAATTATACAATCCATCAAGTTTCGTGCATAGATTTAGAAACACTCTGTATGTCAGCGACTTGACAAATAGCAAGTTCGAAATAGAAAAACAGAAGACAACGTTAAGAAATCTACTTCTGTTACCTTGGTGATCTTTTTCCGGCTCATTGTTAAGTACGGGCTTCAAAATGTCTTTGGAAGATTTTCGCCTACCCTCGTAAAAAAACAAAAAAAAGATCACCAATTTTTTCAGTATGGCGTGTGCGTGAACGTTTACATCTGCGTGGGCGTCGTCTGTGTGTGTGTGTGTGTGTGTGGGGGGGGGTGTGTGCGTGTGTGTGCGTTTGAGTGTCCGTATGTGTTCGAGTGTCTACGTACTACGGACAATTGAATGCAAACCTCTGCAAATGTCTCTTTTTTTTCAAAAAAATCATCACTTTTTTTAAAATCATCCGATTTTGATTCTGTTTTAAGTTCCACTAACAAAAATGTCCATATTTTCATTATCTGATAATTGACGGCTGACGATTCCCATAGAAAGCTTGGAAAATAATCTTTTTTTTTTAGAAAAAAAGTGGTTCTCATTTGGGGGTGGCTGGGGGAAGGGAAAGGGAGGTTAGTCAAAATCAATTCACAGCTTTTCAAAGAATAGACTTTGGGCTACTTCTGAAAAAAAAATTCATCCAATTTGCTTCAAAACTGACAAATTGACAGTGGTTTGAAAAGTGACGTTTTTTTGGGATTCTTTAGGTAATCGGTTTTTTTTAAAGCAGTGTATTACTCTTTATTCTATGCATATTGCATATTCATCGTACATTCATATTTAAATTAATAAAACATATTCAGTAATTCATACTTCTTTGGCTTCACAGTAAGAGACTTCTGAAACCAGTGATTTACTTTCTACAAGCAAGATAAATAATGTAGATCTATATCTGGGCAACACGAGTACGATTGTGCAATGAGATGCATGTTTTTATTACTCATAATTAAAGTAGAAAATTTTAATAACACTATGTTGTGCCATTTCATGTTAGATACTTTTTCTTGAGGCATTTTTGTTGTTACCTCCGTGAAGTCAGTTTAGTACGATCTCTACAGAAGTTTCAAGACCATTTGCAAATACTTAATGTCTCTTTCTCTACATTCAACTTATGTATTATTCATAAGTTAGTATATAGAAATATTTACAACTACCTTGTCTTATTTACAGTCATAAAATTCTTTGTATATTTAAATAAAATGTCTTTTAAATTGATAATAAAAGTAGCAAATGCAAGTCTTTTACTTAAGATGCGTTATTAAAATAATAACTTGTATACAACTTTCAGTATGTAAATGTAGAATTTATTCTGTAGTATAAAAAGTATTTAGATATGCAGAATGTCGGCTAATATCAACATAAAATTATAGTTATAAAATTTATACCTTTTGCTAGCTATTCATTTGGAAACATTTAAGGAAAAGTTAAATGAGAAAATTAGTACAGACATGTTTTGTTTTTGTTTTATCTATCACAGCCGACAAACAATTTTCACCACGTTTAATCTAATATCTTTTTCCTTTATTGCGTTTACAAATGGAATTTTGTGCTATTGTGTTTGTCAATAACATTGCTACAAAATTTAATTTTGTACAACTGTTTTGGCGATATTTTTGTCATGTTGTTAAGTTGTCTAGTTTTAAAAATCTATCACTTTAGCTGTCATTGCTCAGCTCACATAAAACCATTGCAATTAATTTTTTTTAAATAATAAAATTATTACATTAAACTGCAAAACACTTCTTTATTAAAAATTGAAGGTATTTTGTTCTATAACATAACCTACATAATTATGAATTTGAACTTTAACCTAACTAATAAATGTCAAAATAAATTAAAATTTAACAGGCAGATTCACAAAACGGATTAGCGCTAACACCGTTTTTAATATTATCTATAACTCTGTTTCAAATTAAAACAGATTAAAGAAATAAACTAAATTTGATGCTAATTAACTCTCTTTTTAACTCAAGTTAAAATAAACTTGTTTCATACATTGAAAAGAGAGTTCAAAACGAAATAAAACATGGTGTTACCGCTAATCCGCTTTATGAATTTGCCTGTAAATGTTTAATGAATCTGTCAGTATTACCAGCTTGAAATTTGTTGCATTTTCTTTTTAAATAATAATTTTGAAATTACCGTAAATGAATATAATATAGGAAAGATAATATATAACACATGTTACAATGACCAGTTGTAACACTTGTTTTTCAATATACTATTGTTATGAGTCTATAAATTTTGTACACAATTAATTTTTTCTTATTATTAGATAGTCTATATACTATATCATTCATCCGATTGCGATGCAACTTTGTAAAGTTGTAGTGCGCACGCCCGCGAAGGTTTCTGAATTAGCACAAGTCCAGTCCGCCATCTTGAAACAAAATGGCCGCTAGCTATCCTGAAAAGTACTGCACTGATTCGATTCAAATTTGGTATAGGCATAGACGAGAACCAATCTTAACATATGGGTATAATAAAGCTTTAATCCTATGCCATTTAAAATGAAACGTTTGCAGTTTCCGGTACGACTCGCATTTGCAATGACCATCAACAAAGCACAGGGACAATCGCTACAAGTGTGTAGACTAAATTTGGAAAATCCATGCTTCTCACATGGACAGCTGTATGTGGCATGCTCACGCGTCGGAAAACCTTCTGATTTATTCGTGTACGTCCCAAAGAGAAAACAAAAAATATTGTATATCCAAAAGCATTTCAATAAACAAAATTAAACACAAACACTTTTTTCTTTGAGTTGCAATGCAACGCATGCCGGGTACTCGCATTAAATTGTAGACCATGCGAACGAAGTCGCGGGTAATAGCTAGTTTATAATAAAAATTTTAGTTAATATTGGAAGGTACACGATTTATAAAAAGTCGAGCTACCAATATTTCGTCATGTTCTGTTGTTAAAATGTTAGCTCCTGCCATATGTCAATTATAAATATACCAATGTCTAAAGTTTTAACGAATCATATTCAAAATAGTGCAAAAAGGATATACGAAAAAGACATGTTACAATGACCAATTGTAATATTCGTACTTTCCGTAACTAGCCTGCGGCTCATTACACAAACTGAACTCATATTACTACAATAAAGGTCCATTGTAACACATGTTTCTCAAGATACTATTGAGGACCGTGATTTGATGCTGATAACCGCACTTTACATGCATAAATATATCAGTCACCGACATCTGCTACGGTAGAGTACCACAACCGGTAATGGGTGAAAGGCATGATGACATATTTATTTAAATATTTTAATAACGTATAAATAAAATAAATATAAATAAATATATCATCATGCCTTCTACCAATTACTGGGTGTGGCACTCTGCCGAAGCAGATCTCGGTAAGTTATATATTTTTGCGCGTGAAGTGCAGCTACCAACCGTAAAATTACAGCCCCTAAAGATATTAGTGGAGGGGGAGTCATAGGAGTAGTACTAATGTAATGAAAATATTTGGGAATCTCAGGATCCACAGGCCGACATAGTATACTCCATTCCCTGTATCAAAACGATGACGTCATATGTGGACGAGGTTATCATAGATACGATGAAATATAACTATCTTTTTTTAATAATATTATTCGTACCTATGCGAATGACATAACGTATGTCTTAATAAGTAAAGACACACGTTTCATGTTTTTTCACGTTCTATCAAATTTATTATTTGAATGAAAACGTATGACAGTTCTTACAAATACGAAAATTTATATTTACTTTGTTCACATGAGTTTATAAAATAAAAATAGAGACCTATGGCCATGATTTTGTTATTTTCTCGCCTGTCATTTCTAAGTTTGTGACATTTTTGATACATAAATACAGACTGAGAAATAAGAAATGGCTTGAAAAATTTTGGGTAATCAAATGCAGAAATGCGTTTGTCATCTTCATGATTATTTTGCGCTGGAGTTAGAGATTATCGAGCATCTTTAATTAATTTAACTGTAGTATAAGAGGTAATGTGCATTGTATTTTGTATTTTCATATATTATTTATTTATATATATATATATATATATATATATATATATATATATATATATATATATATATATATAATAATGCATATAAAAATGTATATTCTTTTGAGTTTTATTTTACAAAATTACATATTTCAATAAGGTAGGTAATATTTTTCGTAAGTTAAGATAAATTGTATTTGGTTTCTTTTATAAACTAATTAAATTTTATAAAGTAATAAATATTTTAATCTGACATTTAATTTTTAGGTTATGTTTTAAAAATGTCAATCCAATACCAATGTAAACGTTTTAAGCACAAAATCTTGAATCACATGAATACCGAATGTGACGTAATCGTTTTCATACAGGGAATAGAGTATACCACTCTGCCACCTACTCTATGAATTTAATCATTTATTGACAGCACATATATTCATAGCTTCCATATCCCGAGCGGGATTCAAACCTACAACCCCATTCTCACTCTATAAATTGATAATATAATTATAGAAATAAGAACTTTAGTTAAACATTAAAAACGAATCTAAAACCTATAAACTGAAGCATTTAATACCTTCTTACTTTTGATACATCTTACTTTGATACTTTTTGAAATAAAAATCGATGAAATACGAACTTCAACTTTGAAAGCGCAAATCTAAATGTCATAAGTTGGCAAACAGAACAGAAGCTCCGCAATAACAAAAGCGCCACCCTTTGAACTTTACAAAGCTGACCTCCCGCTGACAGATCGCGCTTTAATCGATTCCTAGTCAACTTTCCCGGCCAGAATTGCCTTTTTATACAAAAACGCGCGGCGAACAATGTAATTTCCTCAGTTTTCCACGAGAGGATTTAGATATTCTGAACTCTGCGAAGTGTTTATGTTGAACCATATGGATTCAATAAATATTTTATTCGGAGGATTTGACTTTTTTTGCGAATAGAAAGATAAAATTTATTGTTATTCGGACAATATGGGACGAAAGGTTTATGATATGTCAGCAGAAATATTAAGTTATATTTTTCCTGACCGGATTTCCCAATGGCCTAGAAATTTTCTGAAGAAGTAAACATGTAAATATTAAACAAAATTTGCAATAATATACAATTATTTAGTACATTTTGGGGTAGGTGGCTCCAGAGCTGGGCTAGCTACTTAAAAAAAGTAGCTAAGCTACAGTTACAGCTATTCTTTAAAAAAGTAGCTGAGCTCAGCTATAAGCTACATTTTGTAAAATATAGCTAAGCTACAGCTAAAAGCTTTCATTAAAGTAGCTGTTAAATTTTAAAGCTACTTTTTCAATTATTGTGAATTATTAAATTTGCCATTGTCATATGATCAGTTGATCAGTCTTTTGTTATAATGATTGTTAATAAATATAAAAAATCGCAAATGGGCAAATGTACTGTTAATTTGTTATGCTATAATTTTTAGTTAAATAATAAATTAACAGTCACATTAACAGAAGACTCCTAAACAGTCAATGTTTAGTTCATCTAATATTTAATACAAAACTAGGATAGGTTAACAACAAGTGAAAAATAAAATATGTTAATAGATTTTACACTATATAATAAGAAGGTACAATTCAAAAGTAGCTTTAAGCTACAAAAAGTAGCTTTAAAAGTAGTTTCAATTGTTATAACAATATTTTTAAGCTAATAGAAAAAAACATAGCTCGCTACAAGCTACAGCTATATTTTTTTACATTTTAGCTAAGCTACAGCTACAGCTAAGGTAAACGTAGCTAACCTAGTAGCTAAACTACAAAAGTAGCTAGCTACAGCCCAGCTCTGGTTGGCTCAGATGATATTGAGTCGTCTTGCAGATTTGAAAACCCGGGTTCGATTTCCACAGCCGACAAACAATTTTCACCACATTAAAAAACTATCACTGTGGCTCCTCCTCATCTCACATCTTTTGGGCCGTTATTTTACGGATAGTAACTGCACTTCACGCGCAAAATAAATTACTTTTGAAATCTGCTACAGTAGAGTGGTACACTTAGTAATTGGTAGAAGGCGTGATGATATATTTATTTTTATTTAACTAATAGTTATTCAACAATATTAAAAATAATATATTACACACATATCTTAACAAATCAAATACATGTATATATATATTTTTAAATTCCCTACATAAATTTGAAATAATAATAATATAAATGAGTTTATATGGAGTGATCTATGAATGTTGTTAAAGTGGGGTGGTGTGTTTGGATGATAATGTTTGACGAGGGCTGATTATTTGATGAATGTAATTAGTAAATATTATATGAGTGATTTTAGGGTTCATGCTACCCCATTTGATGGGATATAGCGTGAAGATATGTATGTATAAATTTGAAACACTGCATTTGAAAAATACGAGATTGCTGTTTATTATTGAAATGTTTAAATATTTAAAAGGTAACCAAATATTGCGTAAACAAAAATGTCTTAATAGAGTTATGATACTTTAAAATACATCCCAAATTTGGAGCGTCATTGACCTAAAAAATATACACATACTTATTGGATAAGTGTGTTTATAATGTATTGAAGTCTTTAAAATTTATGTTCACATGTGTACGTTCTCGTATATAGTGTAATGAATTGACTTTTTAATTAGAGGGTTTTACTTGTCGCAACAAGGAACGTATTTAGTTACATTTCAATTTTTCCTTACTAATTATTAAATGATAAATTTTCATACTGTACGAGTTAAGTAGTAACAAATGATTCGTTTATTGTAGTTTGACTGCTGTCAAGTAAATAAAATTTTTAAATTTAATTATTCCAAATTTAAATAATTTAATCTCTTTTCTTTTCCATACCATGTATAATCATATACTAATGTAAATCTTGTGCTTAATTGGGTCTAATAGTTAGAGAGGTAGGGTGCAAAATGATGTCTCATTTATTCCAGTGACAGAGATGGATTTTTTAATAGATTATGTGATGATAAACATGAAAAAAAGAAACTTAGATTTAGGAACGTGTGGCAACTATAAATGGCGTCGGTGTGAATGCGCGGATTTTAAGGGTGGTTGTTGATCCCTACACCAGTCTACTTTCAATGCTTCTGTCACTAACGAACAACCAGCAATAATTTCTGTCAATAATTTTTTTGTCATGTATTCGTCGTGAACAAGTAGAAATATGTCATATGACACCATAAAAAATTGCTTACTTTGACCGGTTTTGTCGCGCATGCATCACCGGCCAAAACTTCTATCTACCATTTTTATTACTTAATTATACCAAAGTCTATAATTTAAACTGAAAATTAGCCTATAAAAAATAAATCAACAACTACCCTTAAAATCTGCGCATTCACACCGACGCCATCTATAGTTCCCACCCGTTCCCAAATCAAAATTTCTTTTTCTCATGTTTATCATGACATAATCTATTAAAAAATCCATTTCTGTCTCTGCAATAAATTTGTATTATTATTTAGTTGACATTTAAAATAGAGTATTTCGCTCTTCGGCGACAGCATCATTTTCAAGAAGCACATAACCTTTAAACTTTCCACACAACAAAAACGATGTAGCCATTTTCTTATAAATGAAATTACTTATTACATTATATCGCTTTGCACGTAGCTTCGTACATTCGTTCATAGCTACAAATTGTTTTCTTATTTCATTTATGTCAGTTATATAATCCATTCACACAAGCAGCAAAACAAATGACATCCAATTTACAAAACAATTACTGAAGAACAATGCATACATTTAATTAAACACGGCTTGTCATAGAAAATATTATTTCACAGATAGTAGGCGTATTATTTATATGCTAACCTTTAGATAGCAATAATATATATTTAGTAATTAAAATTTATCGTACATATGTTACATTTTGTGACAGTTTTAATAAAAGTATAGAAACGACAAGAACAGAGTAAATATCCTCCTTCCGGTTGACCCATTTTAACGAGAATTTAATCTAACTTTCTGTGCTCATTTACGAAGTAACAAGTAACTCAATTTAAAGCTGTACATTGTAATGCATATTTCATTTTGATACTTGTTCGATCCGTGACAGGTTGTCGTTTAAACTGTGATAGACAAATTTAAATTGATCATAAAGTTACGGTTGATTGACTGCAATTTATGAAACTATAAAACACAGTAAATTGACAGTTGACTGCTGTCGTGGTACATTCACTAAACAAGCTTAGCATTTTTAATGTAAAAATTTGTATTGTACATATTTAAGGTTTGAAAATATTACAAAAACTTTTCCGTTTTCAGTACAGCTATTTCAGAGTACTTTGGAAAAATATTTTTTTCTTTGTCTGCTATAAAAAGTTGGCAATTACTTTTTCATTTCTCACGTTTTCTGTGGAGCAATAAAAAAATATCAATAATTAGTTTTGGGCGCGTTTTCAATGGCATCGCGCGAAAAAGATATTTCTATAATTAGTTATCAGAGATACATATAAAACAGAAACTTGTCATAATAGCTGTATTCCATTTGTCACTTGGTTCACTTAAATCAGATCAGATAAATTCGACTCATGACTAAATAAACTGAATTAAGCAAACTGATGCACTTATTGGGGAGAATTACTTAAAAGTAAATTAGAATCAGTAATTCTAGTACTGGAAATAAAGTCAGAGAAGTAATCCAGTGAAATAAATAAGTGATCTGGTTCAGGAGCACTGTTATCAAACTTTCAAGAGATTTATATACATAATATTTCAGACGACCACAAAATATTTCTAAAAAAAAATTTACAACAGCAATGTTGTTACACTTTGACAGCTGAAGCGTTCTTAAGGGTAAATGTTGACAATGGAGTGTAGTGATACCAACTGTATTAACCGTAATGCCAAAATATTAAATATAACTAAAATATTAGTAAATAAATTAGCGTCATCATTGTCATCGTGAATCGGTAAATTTTAGTTGTTCATGATCTTTTTATACTCTGATTTAAGAGCTTTTATTCGCCTTAAATGAGGTGGAGGGATATGACTTAATATTTGTTTTATATGTTTTCTACTGTTATATTAATTTGCACGCACAATGTAATGTATTCTTTTACTTTTTTATGTATCAGAGCTTATAGGATTTTATCCTCGGCTCTTCCTAAATTTATTAATAATAATAATAATTCAGTCGGAGTTGTTTTGATTACAACTGCTATCATTCTCATAGCATTGTTTAGTTGAGCATTTATCTTTTTTACATACGGACTATTTATCCAGATTGGGGCACAATATTCAGCGGTCGAAAAAACGAGGCTTAATCGACTACGCTCAAGAAAACCACCAACCAAAACTGCCATGATCGCGTTAGAAGAAAATTTTAATATTACCAACGCATGGAACCAGGAATGGAGTTTGTACAATACCTGTAATATGCCCTGCATTACTCAAAAGCCTCCAGGGTTTGAACTACCTCGCAAAACTTGGTCAATGCTCAATAGAATAAGAACCCAACATGGTAGATGCGCTTATTTTCTGCATAAATGGGGAAAACAGCCATCCCCGCAATGTGATTGCGGTATGATTCAATCCATCAAACACATCATTGAAGAATGTCCCATAAGGTCTTACAAAGGTAGCCCCGAAGATTTCCTGATTGCAACTAACGATTCAATTGATTATATTAACAATCTTGATATTTGTTTGTAATTCTTATTATTATTTTGTCATTTCTATATGTACGTGTTTTAATTGCCATACGATAAATAAATAAATAATAATAGTAAATAAGTTATTATTAATTTAAAAAAATAAGAATTAACTGTGCAAATGTGTTAAAAAAACCTGCCAAAACTTCGATTTAAATAACAATACAAATTCTATTCACTTATTTTATTATTTTCTTTCATCGTAACGCCATCTGTTGTCAATCAGTGGAACTTCACCTGATATGTTAGAAGTGAGCATTATAATAACATATCAATGTATGTTATTTTCATTGTTTCGTAGTAATTTATGAAGTCGTTATGGTTATTTTCATAAGTAGTCGTCTGAAAATAACTATATATACTCTTTATTTTTTTGCAATAATTATGAAATATCTTGTATATTTTGAATTAAAATTTTTGATATTATATTTACACTTTACATTCAAAATAAAAATTGGTTTCATTGTAGTTCCACTGTATTGTAACTGGGATGAATGTCTCGTTGTGTTGCGAAGCAACCAAACAAACAAATCATGTAATTGGCATTTAATGTGTACTCTTTTCTCTTATTTATAACCTCACATACTGCAAACCAATTTTTCACTTGAACCCCAACACTATTCCATATTCTCAGCACACATGATTGAAATTCAAGCACGCGTGTTAGTCCATGTCTCATGTGGGTGGTACGCTTCCACAAAGCACGGATTTCGAACAGAACATGGTTAGGGTTGGGCAAACTGCACCACCGCTCACGCAAGTTCAACCAACCCCTATCACATGTCTCTCGGGGTTCACTTTTTTGCTCGTTCGTTTACCAGGGCTCTGCGCTGTTTGTTTGCGAGCAAGTTGTGATTCGAGGAGGAACCAATCATCACAGAGGAATCAATGCGGATTTTTTTTTGTTATTGAATAAAAAAGTAGAGGTGGATGGGATATTAGAGATCGACATTGTTATTTGTCTCATTATGGATATTAATAGATTTTGTTTGAAACTAACATTTTTGCTTATATACTTTCGTTAAGTGATATTGGTTCGTCCAAAAATATTTATACACATATATTTAAACATATACAGCGTGTTTAAATATACGAGGTGTGGCTATTAAATAACGAGACTGACGCTGCTACAGACAATTTTCACAATATTAAAATTACCCCTGTGGTTCTCCCTACACTAACATCTTTGGAGGCCATAATTTGACAGCTGATAACCGCACTTCACTCGCATAAATAAATTACCATGTGACAATCACAGTGACAGTATATTTTATCACAAATAAACGAAAATTAATAGAAAATCGCATACTTCGTAAAAGTACAATATGAGGTGTGGCTATTAAATAACGAGACTGATGCTGTTTTAACATTTTATTTTGATTTCATACCTATTTACTTATTATCGCTTTCAATATACACCCCTCCTCTATCCCTACAATGCTACATGCGAATCTTCCATTGTTCGAAACAGTGCTAAAAGTTTTCTTCTGTCAGCTCCTTCAGAACGCGTACCGATTTCTCTTTCAAAGCTCAAATCTTGTGGCTATTAAGGCAAATTTCACCTTAGGAAACAGATAGAAGTCGCACGGTGCAAAATCTGGCGAATAAGGCGGATGGTCCAGCATTGGGATGCTGTACTTGGCTAGAAATCTCTTGATAGACATTGCGGAATGAGTAAGCGCATTGTTTTGAGGAGAAATCATGACTTGTCCTTCCACAATTCGGGTACTTTTTTCAATAAATTATAAGTTTCAGTAGCAGTTTTGCCAAGTTTCATGTAAAATTTCACAACAATTCGTTGCTCTAATGTTGTACTTAACATTTTTTCGGCGAAACAAAAAAAAACAACTCTAATTAGAACGAATGCTACGGCTATACGGATTTGTTTACAGAAGCGAGAGTTACTGCATTCGAAAGAGAAAACTTCACGCTAAAAAGCTGACGGTCGCTGGTGTTTGGCGCATACTTCGTCTGTAGCAGCGTCAGTCTCGTTATTTAATAGCCACACCTCGTATATATATATATATATATATATATATATATATATATATATATATATATATATATATATATATATATAATATTTTATTCATAATTTACAAATTTACGAATCTATAAACATGTAGATTTGTCACATAATTTCACCATTTAATTAGTTATATAATTTGATAAACTGATGCTGGATTGCAAGAAAAGAATAAAGAGCTCTTTAATTAAAGAATTGTTTATCTAACAATAGTATCAATAGCGATTTCCTGAATTTTATTGAACCGTTAGTTGCTAATGAACCGATAAAACTTTCATGCAACCCATAATTAGTGTAGAACAAAAATAATTGTTTAAAATTAACACCGAAATGTAGTTAATGAAAACAGGCATTTATCTGATGTTGTATAATGAATAAATTGACTATTGTAGTGTTTATAATTTAATTATTAATATATTACTGTTATCGACATGAGAGTATACCAAGCTCAAAAATGTGAAACGATTGCAGGATCTGTATAAAGCGACACTGCGATTAGAAATATTTTACTATTAGTGTTATAGGTAATACACGAACCGCTCTTCCGACTAATACTAACTGTAATAGACCAGTGGAATAATGGAATAAATACAATTTCACAGTGACGTGATTAAGTGAATTACTCTCCCTTACCCCTTTGACATTCTCTCTCGACAACGATAGTAGAAATAACTATCAATCCAGTGCTACTAAAGATGTACACTTCAAATAAAGAGCACTTATTATTGCAAATTTCAAAAAAATCTCTTTGTTTTTAATCAGTATATCAAATTGCATAACGCATTCAAGTATCGTGCACAGGTATAGGAACACCCTGTATAATCAACAGTTAACAGATAATTTTATTTTATTAGCATTTTTATTTAATTTAATATTCCACTTCAATAAAACTTTAAATAAAGCAAAACGCGTGAAATTAACATGAAGGAACGAAATGAAAAGTTTCCACATTCTTGCTCAAACCTCTAAGGTGAAATAAATATAATAAATAAGCTTCTTGGCGATTTTTCAACAATAAAAATAATATAGTTTCATTAGGTACATATTATTTTAATTTAAAGGATGGAATTATTTACTAGATACATTTACACAGTGCAGATAAACATGATATACGATTTTGAGTATTTCATTCGGAGGATACGTAAGGAAGATAGTTATTGCATTCTGTTTTTGGTAGTTGTGAGTTGATGAACTATGATCTTTTGACTCCAAACGCCCGAGTCAGGACCGTATTCATCAGCTTGGTTATTTAGTCCGCGCAGTATTACTCTTTTTGTTACAGACAATATTTAATATTCTGTGTTTTGTCAGTCCGGGGATGGTGCATATATGAATATATATTTGATTATTATACTAACGACTTTTAGTCAGCTATGTAAGTAATGTCTTCATTCTTCACTACAAAAACGGAGTGACAAGATAGGAATATCTATACAAATCTTACTTAAATTTCCATACAAACAAATATGTATTTAATAAATTAGGATGTAGAATGAATCAAATAAGTGACATTCAACTGTTCGATGAAAGTTTGTTGTTTCATAAAAAAATATTGTATAAACACAAACAGTGTTACAAGTGATAGAAATACTCGTATATTGTAAAGAAATCAGTTATGAACGTTTTCAAATGATTTTTTTTTTCTCACGAAGGAAATAGTGGCGATTCTATTTTCAAAACATCAACTTAATTATATTTATTAATTAATTTATTTATTTGCTACTCTGTACAACATGAATTGAAGTAACATATAACTATATAAGTGCAAGACAATAAGATTTGAACTCGAGAATTATAACTTGGTATACGTAAATTATATTCACTAGGCTACGTAATAAAAAATTATCATGCCTTCTACCAATTTCACCCTGATATATTTGTGATATATTTATGTGCGTGAAGTGCGGTTACCAGCCGTCAAATCACGATCCCTAAAGAAGTTAATGGTGCAGGAGTCACAGGAGTAATTTTGATGTAGTGGGAATCGAACCCAAAATAAATTATTCATTTATAACAGATGAAAAAGGAAAACAAATCGTATCAATAATGTTGGATGGCGGAGGTAATGATCATCGCACGCCATAAATCGCGGGTTCGAATCCCACTCAAGGCATGGGGACGTTTGTAATATCGGGGAACGTTACAGAATCACATAAATATGCCGTTGGTAAACTACTGTCTATCGAAAAGCCAGGAGGATTAAAAAAATAGAAATAAAAATAAATATATCATCACGCCTTTTACCCATTACTGGGTGTAGCACTCTGCCGAAGCAGATCTCGGTAAGTGATATATTTATGCGCGTGAAGTGCGGTTACCTGCCGTCAAATCACGGTCCCTAAAGATGTTAGTCGTGGGGGAGCCACAGGGGTAATTTTAAATTGGTGAAAATGGTTTGTCGGCTGTGGGGATCGAACCAGGGTTTTCAGGATCCACAGATCGACTTGATACCACAGAGCTATTACCCCATAAAAAAATAATGCTGGAAAAACCAAAAAACTGAATGAAAGAAATGAAATCTACTTATTTTTATTAGTTTTGGAACATATTTTAATTTTTTTCTTATATTTAACAATTTAACTATAGCATAAAATTTATTAATAATAAAAAATGGTAAAAAAATATATATTTTTTATAAATACGATAAATGGGCTAGGTAGCTCAGTGGTATCAAGTCGGCCTGTGGATCTTGAGAACCCTAGTTCAATTACCACAGCCAACAAACATTTTCACCACATTAAAATTACCTCTCTGGCTCCCCCCCAACTAATATCTTTGGAGGTCGTGATTTGACGACTGGTAACCGCACGTCACGCTTATAAATATATCACTTGCCGAGATCTGCTGCGGCAGAGTGCCACACCCAGTAATGGGTAAATGGCTTGATGATATATTTATATTTATTTTATTTATAAATACGACAGTAAAGGTTAGAGAAATAAAACGTAAAATTATCAATGTTGTACCATAAACGGTACGAACCTTAATTTTATATTTTAGTTGCTTAATTTGATTTTATCATTTATTTGCTGCGTAAATGACAGTTCATATTATAATTTGTGCAGTTTAAACTATGACTTTCATACGATATATTTTTGCTCATCTATCTGTTTAATTATTTACTCGACTATTGATTCAGGAGCACAGATCATAATATACTACTATAGATAAGAAACTGCCATGTTACACACTGGGACTGTATTTTGCGCCATCTGAGTAGTGGAAGTCTAACTAAAGTTATGTATATAGGCAACCCGGTATGCGTATTTAGGCAGCTTGTAATTTTTATTATTATTTTATATTTAATTAAACTACATCAAATAAAAATTCATTAATACAATATAAACATTTATTAAAATATACTCATGTATACAATTTATTTATATTTTGAACTGTTTTATCCAATCCTTGTGAACTTGAAAATATATTATGACTTCCTCATCTAAATATTAATTATTATATGATCACTTACTTATCAGTAGCAGTGCAGTTTTTTACACAATAATTGATATTAGTTGAAGACGTTATTTATATGAAATTATTTCACAAATAAAAATTAATTGGATGTTTGACAGATTAAAAAATTTGAAATATATACAAATGACAACTACAGGAACAATCTAGTAACGCAAGTAACCAATGATTGCCGATATTGTAGTTACCTAAAATGGATGTCTTCCTATAAAGACTATTAGCGCCATTCGTTACCTATACAACTTTCTGCTGCCTGTTCAGGAGTTTTAAAAGATATTATCTGAAATAATGGCAAAGTGACAGTTTGGTATTGAACCGTGTCTTTTATGGACACAAGCCATCGCTTATCTACCCTGAATCTCTTATTTTGTTCTATTACAAAGAAAGCACACGTCAAATATATTGAAATGTAGATAACTTACAAAATACAAACCAAAATAAAAAAGTTGCATTTCATTTTACAGAAATACGAGATCTAAATATACATTTTCCATGTCATTATTCTCTTTTCCATTTCTCTTATCTGTTATCTATAAATTTCAGTTTATAAAAGAACTAAAAAATCTCATTTGAAATACAATTCGTTATCTAGCCCAAGGTAAAATGAATGTTTTGGTTCGTAGTCCAGAAACATCCAGTTCCAAGTAACAAAAGAACCTGCTACTAGATACAGTAGGTTTTTGTTTAATACACAAAGCGTTTCGAATTCAACACGGGGTATATTTGAAACGTGTGACGTTGGAACTCACGCTCTTGTGACAATAGAGCGGCGTCTTGTTGGATGTCACGTCGATGACATGTTGCCGCAATGTTCATATTGTGTGCCGAGTGCCGGAGATCGCAAACGGCATTGTAATGTAACATATTTTATGAAGAGAGTATAGCATGTGTTGTAGGAAATATGTACTATAATATACTCGTATTTTACGTAACAGATGCAGACTGTTCATATATTCCACCTGTTAAATGGTCTTAAATTATTTCAGGGAAAAAATGCTTTAAATAAAAGATCAAAATAAGTAATTTTCTATCATTTTATTTGGTACATTTCTCAGTAATAATATAACAAGAGAGTGAGAATAAATTGAAAATAATTTGACAAATCTTTCGAAAACTTATTGCCAGGCAATAAGTTTGAGAAAGATACTGGAGAATTATTTTACTTGACGCATTGACAGTTTAAAATAATTATTTGACAACTACCTATCAGCACCTACAGAGATTATTCCCAGGAATAATCACAAGAGTGCTTTATTCTCAGTATAATAATGACAGGATTGGTTAAAACGCAGACATGTGACATACAATGAAGCATTTCATTGGTTTTGAGAAACGTCAAAAAAAATCAGCAATGATATAACAAGAGAGTGAGAATAAATTGAAAATAATTTGACAGATCTTTCGAAAACTTGTTGCCAGGCAATAGTCACGAAAGCCCGTAGGGCTTGATTGGCTATTGCCAAATGGCAACAAGTTTGAAAAAGATACTACAGAATTATTTTCTAATTTATCGAACTCTCCAGTTATATTTAATTAGATTATTTTTTGACTTAGCTGTTGAGGTCGATTCATCCAACTTAATAGATTTTGAATTGGGTCCATATCGATAGATTACATGTTAATGTATTCTTGCAAGTTGTTTCCAAAATTTGTTGGTGTATTTTTGTATCAGAAATGGAACTAAATCGATTATTTTTCACACATTTTACTTGACATGTTGACAATTTTAAATAATTTAATAACTACCTATCATTTGTCACAAACAAAAGGCACCTACAGAGATTATTCCCGGGAATAATGACAAGAGCTTTATTCTCTGTATAATAATGACAGGATTGGTTAAAACGCAGACTCGTGACATACAATAAACCATTTCATTGGTTTTGAGAAACGTCAAAAAATCATCGCAATAATTTTTTGGATAAAAAATAGACAGATTTACTCTATTTTTTTTTAGTTACCTAGCAACTAGGTTGTCTAACATAATGATCAAATGAATATTTTAGCTGTATTCCATTCGCCACTTGTTTCAGTTAAATTAGTTCAGATAAATTAGACAAAATGACTAAATGAACTGAAATAAGCAAACTGATGTACTTATTGAGGTGAATTACTTCAAAGTAAATTAGAATCTGTAATTCTAGTTACTGGAAATAAAGTAATCCAGCGAAATAAATAATTGATCTAGTTTAGTAAAGTAAAATCTGATCCAAATGACAAATGGAATACGTCTATTATAAGCATGTCAAAATATTAGTTTTATAAAATTTTTGCTTTTCCAACTTCTTTTATACCTCATTCCTTTTTTTCTGGTCGTTTTCCATCATTCTCCTCCTCCTACCTCTTTTACCATCCTTTTCTACTGTCTCTACTATCAATGAATATTGCCATTTAAAATTTACAGTTATTTGAAACTCTATCTCTAAATTTCTATAAATTTAAAATCGAGTATTATATTACAGTTCAGATATATCTTTCAAAAGATCGATTATACAACCTTGTTTCGAAATAAAGAAATAAAAGAAATAAATAAATATATCAACCACGCTATTTTACTCAACACAAAATAATCAAAAGTAATTCTGGCTTCGAGTGTGAGCTCTATAATTTGCAAATCTCAGTTAAATGCTGCAAGAAGGCGAGGCACTTGCCTCGGGCGCATAAATACGAGGGGTGCAGCCATCAAATTCGTATGCCAAAGAATGTTACTGGAGGGAGAGTCGCAGCTATAATTAATATTTAATAATTAATTAAATAAATTTCTTGTAAATATATTTTTAGCGATTTCTAACCGCAATGGAAAACAAATAACTTTCACACTCGACGTTTAAACATTTTAAATGTCAATAAAATATTTTCTTAGTTTTATTTGAACTCAACACAATCACAGGCATAGTGCAAATGCTTGCTAAATATATCTTGGAACCCGGGTTAGAATGTGAGCCCATCAAAATCTAAAGGTGAAAATTCAATCTTGTATACGCAGCTGTGTGTTTGTGTACATAGTCAATCTGTTTGTGTTTATGACGTATTAGATCTGAATTTCGTTTCGCAGAATCCTCCGTTTCTCAGAAATCAAGCGCCATACTCCAGTACGCCGAAATTGAGTTAACGAAAATATCCTTAGGTTCGCTTCGCTTCGGTCGATGTTACATAAAAACATCCCTTAGCTAGAATTCAAGCTTTGGAAATGAACTTCGCAGAAACCAAATTTGTGAAAGTTTTCTTTAAGTTCAGCTTTAAGAGTTCTATAAAATTATCTTAACACTGCGAAGAAATAGTTTGTTCCTTTTATCGCGTTACAGAAATACTTTACTTTTTTGAGAACCAACAGTACGGTGGTGTGAATAGCGTTACGGTATTCGAATCCGAAGAACCCAAGTTCCAATCCCACTCAAGCTAAACAAAATATATGAACTACCACACTGCGGCTCGGTAAGTACGGACTCTGTACTGCAATTGGGATTAAGTTCCTGTTGTGTAGAGTAACATAAATAAATAAATAAACACTGAAATACCTAAAATAATTGTACAAGGTGTGGCTATTAAATAACGAGACTGACGCTGCTATAGACGAAGTACGCATGCGCTAAACACCAGTGACCGTCAGCTTTTTAGCGTGAAACTTTCTCTTTCGAATGCAGTACTTCTCGCTTCTGTAAATAAATCCGTATAGCTGTAGCATTCGTTCTAATTAGTTGTTTTTTTGTTTCGCCGAAAAAAATGTTAAGTGCAACATTAGAGCAATGGATTGTTGTGAAATTTCACATTAAACTTGGCAAAACTGCTACTGAAACTTATAATTTATTGATAAAAGTACCGGAATTGTAGAAGGACAAGTCATGGTTTCTCCATAAAATCATTACGCTGGCTCATTCCGCAATGTCTGTCAAGAGATTTCTAGCCAAGTACAGCATCCCAGTGATGGACCATCCGCTTTAGTCACCAGATCTTGCACCGTACGACTTCTATCTGTTTTGCCTTAATAGCGACAAGATTTGAGCTTTGAAATATGTTAGAGAAGAGAGAGTCACAGGAATAATTTTAATGTGGTAAAAATTGTTTGTCAGCTTTGGAAAACGAACCCAGGTTCTCAAATCTACCCCGACTCGATACTACTAAGCCAGCTACCCCATAGATTATATTTTACAAAACTATATCGATTACTGGAAAGGAAATTAGAAACTCGCTAACTCGGTCATATTTAGTTAAACTGCTACAGATAATCAATTTCCTCTACAACCTAAATTCATCATGCATACTATAATATATAGGTGTTTATCTTCCTTTGGAGTATATCTTCAGCGTCAGTCATTGTTATCATAGCTTTACATCCCCTCATCTTCTCCACATGTCATAACCGGCAAGCGCGTGCGAGTCATGCCAGTCACCCCTCAGCCAAGACGCGTGTCTTGTGTATCGCTCATTCCAGTGTGCTCTATGCTCTTCAGCATGCGTTCAAGAAGATCGATCCACGGAGAAATGGATATTCTTGTATTTCTGAGGTGTTCACAGAAAACAACAATGCCTTTCAGTAAGTTTTCTACTAAAAATTAGGAAGGGTGTAATTTATCTAAGAATTTACTGCCGTTTTAATTAGTTGAGGGATGAAATTTCCTCTTGGCGGGAGTATTAAGTAAAGGAAACAGATGGTAGGGAGCTGGTTGAAGTCAGGTGTACAACTTCCATTTCACACACCAATAGTTTTCTAATTTACTATGGGTATTGGGATACATGTGGCCAAATATTGTCCAGTTTGAGTAATGATCCGTAACGCAACATTTTATAAATAGAAATTAAATAGAATTGTTGGAGTAATATTTTACAATATAAGATCGGTAAGTATCTCATAATAAGATGAATCTTATTCATAAATAAAAAATATATATATTATCACGCCTTCTACCCATTATTGTGGATGGCACTCTGCTGAAGCAGATCTCGGTGATATATTTTGTGCGTGAACTGCGGTTACCAGTCGTCAAATCACGGCCCCCAAAGATGTTAGTGGAGGGGGAACCACAGGAGTAGTATTAATGTGGTGAAAATGTTTGAATCAACCCAGGGTTCTTAGGATCTACAGGCCGACACGATAACCACTGTGTTACCTACTCCATTATTAAGCTTATTAATAGTTATATAGTAATTACGTTACTAGCATGGTAAAATAGTTTTTACAGCCGAAAGGAGGAATTGAGCCTGTCATCTGCTTGAGGCAGCAAAAACATTTGCCGTGCGTGTATTGTACAATATTTTATTTGTTACTCATTTTTATGGGGTAGCTAGCTCAATGGTATCAAGTCGGTCTGTGGATCTTGAGAACCCTGGTTCGATTTCCACAGACGACAAACAATTTTCACCATTTTAAAAAATACCCTTGTGGCTCCTCCACAACTAACATCTTTGAGGGCCGTAATTTGACGACTAATAACCGCACTTCACGCGCAAAATATATCACTTACCGAGATCTGCTTCGGCAGAGTCTAATGGGTAGAAGGCGTGATTATATATTTATAAATAAAATTAAAAATTATAATTAAATTTTCATAATTTGAAAAAGCTATCCCTGTGGCTCCTCCACCACTAACATGTTTGGGGGCCGTGATTTGACGACTGGTAACCGCACTTCACGCGCAAAATATATCACTAACCGAGATCTGCTTCAGCAGAGTGCCACACCCAGTAATGGGTAGAAGGCGTTATGATATATTTAATTTATTTTATATTAAATCCTGACAGTTACAACTCTTGTATTAAAAACAATTTTTTTCTATGACCGAGTAGAAATGAGAGATTTTTAACTGTCAGTTGAAAGCACAAAGCAGCAAAGGATAATGTCGCTCGAATTTTCAAACAGAAAAACTGTCAAAAATGATTTTAAATTCTTTAACAAACGTTTCTAAATGATCGTACAAAAAATATTGTGCAGAGCAGAAAGTGTCCTTGCATATAGAAACGAAATGAAATAAAGACGAAACATTAAAAGGACTGTAAAATGAGGGCCATTATGAACCATAAAGGATTAGTTTTGCATTGTTTCCATGACATCACTGTCAATTTGGTAAATTCATCTGAACGTGACAATTAACAAGACTATTTGCTATTAAATATACACAAAGAATCGGTGTCGAAAATAAATGACTAGACAATTAAATTACTGAATTTGTTATTTGTGCAAGACATACGTAACTTATTTTGTTTCTCTCCTTTGTAGTTCCATTCCATTTGCCACTAAACTCACTGAAATCAGTTCAGATAAAACAAACAATATGACTAACTGAATTAAGCATACTAATGCTGGGTTGCAAGAAAAAAATAAAGAGCTCATTAGTTAAAGAATTGTTTATCTAGCAACAGTATCAATGGGGATTTTCTGAAATTTATTGAACCGTTAGTTGCTAATGAACCGATAAAACTTTCATGCAACCCAGCATAATTCACATAAAAAGGTGGGTTAATTCAAGGCATGGTTTTAGACATATAAGTTGAATAACTTGTACTGTGAAGCTCGTTAGTTTTAATCCTTCTAAAATATGTCTTGAAAGGCAGGAATAATGCATGAGCACACATCGCGTACATTTCTGTAATTATTTGACTAGTCTAAAACTTGGAGAAATTGCAAAGTATGGATCATAATGGACTTATAAGCATTTCAAGATTATATACACCAAAGAAAAAAGCTTGTTAAAACTTAAAATTTGTAAGAATTAATTTTGTAGAATGACTAATTTTTTTGATATTTTGTTTGTTGACAGTTGACAGATTAGACTCAAAATTATGTTTGATTTTAAATCAGTCTTATTAGTATAATCTACCGTTTAATATTTCCAGTGTAATAGTAAACAATTTTTTTATGTTAAAATAGTACTGTTTTTTAAATAATGTACAAATCAGAAAAAATTTGCACTACTAACATCTAGCGCTCAATTTTTCCTAGAGTAATCCTAATCGATGGAATATAATGGGTAACTACGGTAATTTACTTTATCCATCTGTTTAGCATCTATAAATTAAAGCTAACTCTGAATCAGGAAATCGAATAGGTACTCAGAAGTGAACGAAGAAAATCAAGCAAATAAAAAGGAAAATAAATGATATGTTTTCGATATTTCTTAAGAAACGCAAATGATATATTTCGTTCGTTGTTATATTGTTAATAATACAAAAAGGACATAAATGACAAGTTCGATGAGTAGCTCAAAATAGATAAGCGAAGCAATTCGTTGCATGTGCGTATACATGTTTATTCATCCATGTTAACATCTAATTTATTATAAATTAATTAACCAAATAGCTTTTAAAGTGTTGCGGAAGCTGTATGATCGGATGCCTTACTAGATTGTGATACAGAATGGCACAACAAGGCTATCTACTTCAATATAACAATGGTCAACAATACAACTATCCTAGACATCCCCCACAACAATTCCCACCAGGCCAGGGATATGGGTAACCCGGTGGCTCCGCGCCAGCTACAGGCTATCAAGGGTATCCGCCACCTCAAGGGTACGGACAGCCACCTCCAGGACAGTATCCGCCGCCCCAGGGCTACACACAACCTATCATAAACCAACCAATGGGTGGTCCTGGAGGAGGTGGTTGGATGAAAATGCCTCAAGGTCCACCGAATTGTCCGCCCGGCTTGGAATACCTTACTCCAAAAATCAATTTACAATTAAGAATAGTATAGACCAGAAAGTATACTATGCTGTTGAAGATACAGACTGTTGCACTAGGAACTGCTGTGGTCGTTTTGTATGAAGATTCTCGATAATTACCAACATCAAGTCATGCATTTATCAAGTCCATTGGCTTGCGATAGCTATTGTTTTCCGTGCTTTTTACAGAGTATGGAAGTGTCGGCACCTCCAGGTAACCTCGTCGGCACCGTCCAGCAAGAATGGTCCTTTTTCAAGCCGTCGTTCACGATCAGAGACCCCGGAGGCAACGTTGTCTTGCGCATCGAGGGTCCTTCGTGTACGATGAGCATCTGCGGCGACGTAGAATTCAAGGTCATGTCGGGTGATGGCGAGCAACAGGTCGGTAGGATATCCAAACAATGGTCCGAACTCATGAGAGAGATGTTCACAGACACTGACTACTTCGGAGTTACTTTCCCAATGGATCTGGATGTGAAGATGAAGGCTGTTATGCTGGGAGCATGTTGTCATGTTCTTCGAACTATAATTAATGAAGACCTTAATAATTTTAAAATGCACAAAGAACTTACTTCCATCACATCATGATGTAACCGAATTTGTAAAAACGAAGTGCTTCTTCTGAAAAGTTTGCCTAAGCTAAAGCTATAAACCAAAACGTTTGAAGTGTGCTGTATTTTATGAGACTTTTTGAAACTTAAAATTATATATAATATACTCGTATATTGCCATATTTATGTATTACGAAAAATTAAATATTTATCTATCTATTATCTATCTACATAAATGACAAGTTCTTTGACATGACGCGTCCCTATATCAACCAACGCAAGAAAAGATCGAAAGACGAAGAAATCTTGAATTGTCAAAGTTGATACTTTCATTCATATATCATAACACATCTTGTAACTTTCTTAAGAATTCTCATTATTTTTGAGTACCTTTCTGTCCTTGATTCTTAAATATTTATTTATTTACGACTAATGTATTATATGTATCTTAAATGAATGATTTTTTGCTACATCCAGTAGGGAATAATGGTAATTATTCACCCTTTTGCACTTTTTATGATCTAAGTTGTACAGGAACTTACTCCCAATTACGGTACAGGGTACCTACAAGGACAGCTTATAGTGGAATCCGAACTAATCACACATTTTTTATATAGTTTCAAGAGATTTGAACGCATGATCTCTTGCTTGTTAATTAAGAAACGCAAGTTTTACCTCGCTTTTAACCTCTGGGCTCCGATTGTCTGTAACAGAGACTTATAATTTTGACGTCACATGCAGTAGACTCCACCTCCACACAATTTTGTGTGAAACAATCAATTTGTAGAAAGACCGAGGTGATAGACCATGGTCGAGTCGATAAACTGCTTTCTCCTTCAGCACTGCCCCCCGCAGATATCATCATTTGTTATTCAATCAACACATGTTTAGTTATTTGATGTTTGACGTTTGGTTAATCTTATCTTTTCATGGTTTATTTTATGTATAGAAATGAACTTTGCACAAGATATTTCTATTCTTGTGTTCAGTTTCAGTTATGTTTACATATTTTGTTTGACATTCAAATGAGCAGTTGTTGTGATCACGTGATAAACGTCAAACTGTAAAGCTAGACCATGTTTGCTACATAACAAATTATTAAATTCTACTATACTCACTAGATGGCAACCGAAAAATTTTGAATTGTATAAGTCCCCATTAACTAGTAACCGCAAATTTTCCTTCGATACGAAAATGGATTTATATTGTATTTCCTCCTACATTGCACTTTTGAGGAATGTACAAAACCTCAAGTACATTATTCTTTCATTCATCCTATTGTCATGAAATCCTCACGCACCTAACCACCACTCCAAAGCATGCTACTACGCTTCTTGGAGCGTGCTCCATGCTCGTCTCTCAGCGGTCGTCGTTCAAGCGCCGAGATCGATCCACGGCACTGCCACCCGCCGCCGTCGGCAGCACTACACCCACTATACGCACAAGCCGCCCCGGTAACCATGGCGACGCCTCCCTGCCTGGGGTGGGTGCACGGAGGTACAGTCGAGGAAATGTGAAATAGAATGAGGGGAAGTTAGAGAGAGGAAGGAGGAGAGTGTTTACTAGTGCAACAGATGTGGTATTGGAATGCAGGAACAGGAATTGGAATTCAATAGTGGAATACTCTAAGCGAAGGGGGAGAGGTTAGTTGATATGCGAAGTTACGCATTCTAAAATATTTATCATTCTGATAATTTTCTATTTAGTGTTGAGGATAAAATAGTAGTCGTAGCCTTAAAATTGTCAAAATTTTTTTGAGATGACTACGTTTCAGCCGAAGATATACCCTCGGATATACCCATCTTCAGGTCAAAAACATACAACTCGTAATTCATACATAATAATAAATCAAAATATGACAGTCTTAGTTGAACTCTTCATCAGTAAACATGGTATTTATTTAGCTTCATTCTTCTTTGCAACTTTAGATTCAAATATTTTTTTTTCTTTGCCATGTTTACCAAGCATATTGATTGTAATTTATATTTATTATTATGTATTAATCACGAGTTGAAACGTAGTCATCTCTGCAAAGATTTGAACAATTTGAAGCCTACGGCTACTATTTTATCCTCAACTTTAATTTCGATTTACTAAACAACTCGAACCATTTTTGTTTTTAGTTTAGTCGTAAGATTAATGTAGGAAAAAATTGATGGAAATCAATAAAATATTGTTGGATTTCAGGCTTGTAGGTAGTTGTTTTATTGATTGATGTTTCGGATTTTGATGTAAGTCATTTACAGCCTGATTCTCAAAAAAGTTGTAACTAATCCTACATTTTAGCTTAGTCAAATTAAACTACCGTATTTTTCGGACTATAAAACACACCGGACGATAAGACGCACCTCAAATTTATAAGATGATTTTTAGAAAAATATATTTTAATGTTACTTTCGGATCATAATTTTTATTTATTGTTAATATAACTCGTACTAGCAATATTCAGTTCATTTTCACTCTTGGTCCTATCACTCGTCTCCTTGATGTCACCGTTCGTATTTCTTTAGTCTGAACTATTGTTGTCACTCCTTTCAAAAACTGCGTCATCTTCAGTACCATCTATAGCATTACTTATTCCGCATTTTTTAAATGACTTTATAATCGTTTCTTCTTTCACAGTTTCCCATGAATTTTTCACCCAGGTACAAAGTTCTGAAATTGTTGGTCGTTTCATACGTCCTGTTGCGGTGACATCATGATTTGGCTTTGCCATCCATTTATTCCACTCTTCTTGTATAACATTTTTAAATGAATTTAGAAACAATTTATTGAAACAAATATTTTAATGTTACCTTCGGACCATAAGACGCACCCAAAATTTGAGTCCATTTTTCTATGTCTTATAGTCCAAAAATACGGTAAATCATATTCTGCAAACAATTTAAATAAACCCAAATATTATCTTGTTACCATTTGGGTTTCTGAATATTATTTGGATTAACTTTTTAAGCAGTTTAGAATAAAAAATATCAAATATTCATTCAATTTTTACAAGTATAAAGTATTTTCTTAAGAGTTCATTTTAATTGTTACAACTGTATCTCAACCAGTAATTATTTTCTTGTAATTTATTGGCCTAATTACTCGCAGTTAAATTGCAGATGATATTTCGCAATTTTTATTCCCGTAACTAGTATTTATAGCTTTCAAGTAAACATGTCTTTCATGTATAATATATATAAATATGCAATAATTGCATATATGATTCTTGATTATTGCGGTTACGAGTTCAAGAATATCATTGTGATGCTTACTGAAATAATTAGGTTACTGTTTATAATTATATTTTATAAATATTTATGTAATATAATATCCGGCATTCATTTAAAACTATTTTAATCTTTCTGCATTTATGGCGATATCTGATATTATTGTAATTCGACATTAAGAATTCCTATGCATATATAATTATTATCAATAAAGGCCTAGTGGATAAAAGCAAGGTAAAATTTGCGTTTCTTAATTAACAAGCAAGAGGTCGTGCGTTCAAATCTCATTAACTTCAACTTATATCAAAACAATACGATTGCGTCTGAGTGGTTTGGATTCCACTATAAGCTGTAGGCTCCCTGTACTGAACTTGAGATTTAGTTCCTGTTGTGCAGAGTAACAAATAAATAAATAAATACTGTTCGAATTAATCAAATCAAATGTCAGAAACAATAAACAAACAAATACAGACTTTTAATATTACAATAATTGATATGCAGTTTATATATATTTTTTAAATTCACTTATTCTTTCAAAATACTGAATTTCGAAAGATGAAATAAGTACCTAATGTTTAAGGTTAAAATAAAATTTATGAAATACTGGTACTATACTAAAAATTTGATGTATATGACGTATTGCTATTTAAAGATCATACATATTTTTTTTTATAAAAAAGATTCAAATGAAAAGATAAGAAATTTCGACCATTTTAAATTTTCCTTAATAATTTTTTACACCAGTGTCACATCATCAATAAAACTTTTGTATAATAAATCCAAATATGTGACATCACATTATACAATTTGGTCAAATACTCTAAATAGAAACATTTCTTATTATGTTATATATTTTGAATTGACTTACAGATCAAATGTATAAAATTATACTCTGGTTCTCATGGTTCAAGTTTTCAACGTTATTATTATAATATGAGACTTTAAATAAATATAAATATAATTTTAAGTAACATAACCTAAGTTTTGTTTGTTTCACAATCTTCACTCTCGCTCTAATAAAAAAAATTATTACACACCACTAGTTTTCATCATACATCAAATCGAATAATATGACGTCATCATACTTAATTTGATACAAAGGATTAACTAGACATTGCACCTGTGACACTAGTTTTACAGACATTTGACAGTAGGAAAAATATGCATATTTGCAAAAAAAAAAATCTAAATAGAGTTTATCTACAATTTTATTAGAATTCCAAATAGATAGTGTTGAAAATGCGGTTCCCTATTTTGACACTAGTATATATGAATGATAATCGATTAAACACTGCATTCAAGGATGAATATTAGGGTGAACCACATCCCCTGCTCATACATTAGGGGTTGATTATTACACCAGCTTCGAATTCTAATTACAACACCATTCGTCCCTAAGCTGTCAGTATGAATAACCGTTGAAAATTATATTTATGTCTACTCTTCATATACGTGACGAGATTTTCGGGCAGCGTTTTAAAAATTCACCCGTGGAAAACATAAAAAATAAATTTTTACGACGTTTGGTGACAGTAATCTCCAGTCTGGACGCCTGGTAATAAATACTAACAGCAGAACGGAAATGGAGAAAAAAGCAGGCGGTTTCGTTCACACAATATTTAGGATGGTTTTACTTTATGCCATGAAAGTTGAATGTTTTTTTTTAACTATTGCACCGGATGTTAAACAAAATGTTGGTAACTGATTTACGCAATAAAGTTGTTAACTTAAAAGCAATTTCTGATTTTGTAGATAAACTTGCAGCAGTAAAGCAATAAAAATGAAGTAATTGAAAGTTTCTTTGTATTTTATCTCCATTTATAATGTTTCAAATCTATTGGAAAATAAACTGTTAAACAGCATTTAATGTTAGTTTGAGTGAGATTCGAACTCGGGATTTCTGGATTCCAATACCGTAATGCTATTCACACCACCATACTATCAGATAATATACATATATAATATTTTCAATGAAATCAAGGACACTTCATTTTATTCTATAATTTTTTTATGTTCGACTGCACCATAACTACATGATTTATGACACTGTTTATTGTCCATAAAATTGCACTTTATTGGCAATAGCAAAATTATACTCCCGTCAATGTCAAAAAATAAAGGTCGCAATAAATTTTATTCCTTAATTAATTAAGTAATTCATATATAGTCAAAGCAATTTCTTTCAATACTTTTGAAATTGCTCTAAACCTTGAGGCATTATGAATACTTTTTTTCCACCTATTTTTTTAACAAATTTGACAGTTTGACAATTCAAAATAATATTGTTAAACAAAAGCAATAACAGAGAATATTTTCAGATACAACTAAATTTTTCACATTAAGGTGATTCTATCATGACAGTCTCATACAGAAATATAGGTAACCTAAAAAGTTTATAAAAATAACCTATATTAACAGAAATAATATTTAGCTGCAAATATCGTATAATTAACAATAACATTGAATATATTAAATGAAACTATTTAACTAGTATATGAAATTCAGTAACATAACAATATTTTTGGAAGTGAATGTTTCATGCCAACCAATAGCAGTGTAAGATTTTACACAGCAGAAACTATGACAAGGCGAGAACTACAAGCAGCATGATATTACCAGTCGGTACGAAATATAACTGTATTATCGATACATCCTGTTGACAGTTCATAAGAAAAATGAGAAAAATGCACCAAAGCAATTATTGTCAATTGTAACAACAAATAAAATAAATATAAAATGCAGTAATATTTTTTTTTTATTAAAATTAATATATTTTACTGATCGAAATAATAACTTTCATAGTTCTTGCTTTGTCATTCGTGCGACCATCTCTGTCTACCCGTGCAATAAAGGTATTTATTTATAATGTAATGTTATAATTTTAAAGTGAAAAATTATATGTGACTGTTGATTCTCATATTTTGGCATTTCATATACTCGTAATAATAAGATATGTCTGTAATACGATTTTTTATGGAGTCCCCGAAATATTTTAGATTTTCCAAGAGTGCTTATATATTCATAAATCCAACAATTCAAAATTAGAATATTTATCTTAAATATAATATAATACATTTAATTAAATTAATGCGATAGATGCCTTAGTGGTGTCGAGTCGTCCTGCGAATTTGAAAACCCTGGTTCGATTTACACAGCCGACAAATAATTTTCACTACATGTGGCTCCCCTCCACTAATACATTTGGAGGCCATGCTACGGCAAAGTGCCACATCCAGTAATGGATAGAATGTTTGATGTTATATTTGTTTCTTTTGTTTATTAAATCACAAAGAGAAAAATTGGACACATCTAGGATTTGATTTCACCAAGTGTTCATATTTACTTAAAATAAACATACCAATTTTTTTTATTATTTCGTTTGATAATAATCTCAAACTAAATAAAAATATTTTATCATTGCAATATTTTGTGATATCACTATAATGAAAGAGAAATGTTATTTTGAAATGTCAAATTTTGTTCATATTTATTTTTGTTTATTTGGTTTGTCCTAGTTACCTACCACCAGGGCCTGGACAGCTGCATTAGTTACCCTGTTACGCGATTTTTAATGCCATCTCTTGCTGCCCCAAATGAACTAAATCAATTTAAAATTAATAACAGGAATCATAGTAGGTAAAATTTAAATGATTGACTGTAAAACAGATTACTTATTTAAATGTTTGACAAACGATGTTTTATATTTTGACAAGTAAAATTTGTAAATAATAAACACATCTGTCATCATTATTGCAATCTATATTTAATGGTGAGTAGACATCTTTTATAATATAATATTTAATTTTATACTATTTTATAATTTTAGGCGTGTCTGATATCACATTGTAGTAGAAAAAAATTGTAAAAATGTGTTTTTCCATGTTTTACCACGAAATAATTTATTACGAAAAACTTTGCTGGAAAACAATAATAATAGAAATGATTTAATTGATGTGCCTTATAGTAGTAGTTAAGCACAATGTCGTATGTAGTCTTCATTTTCAAAATTGACAGTATCGATACACATCATAAAAAAAATTAAACATTGGGGCTGTTCCACATATTGACCAATGTAAGTAATTAATACAATATTGTGAAAATATAAACTTTTATAATTATGAAAATTCTTTTTTAGTAAATATAAATTCATTTTCAACAATTCGGGATGAAAATATCACATCTCTATCAATAATAATAGTAACAACAACATATAAGAATACGGACACTAAAGAAACTAGCGAAATGATAAATGAGAGTGCGCATAAGAAGGCGAAAATGTATATTATTCATATTTATTTGTATTGCATATTAGTATGTGTTTAATTAATATTTTCAATATGATTCAATAAAACTAGCTTCTTGCTAATTGTTTGTTTTTGTTGGTTTGTAATATATTTTGATTTCAATAATTTTGAAATATTTTTTCATTATGATTATGAGAATGATAAATATGTATCCTATATTATCGGTATTTTTAATAATAATTACTTGGGGCAACAAGAGATGTCACTAGTAACTGCGTAACAATCTTCTGTTATAGCTGTCCCTTCTTCTATGGTTACTTGTTCGGTGCCTACCACTCTTTCTGCTTCTTAATTTGCCACAGAGAAATTGATTCAGGCTTAATAATTCCCTGATTGGTGCAAAAGTGTATTATAATAATATATTAAAATACAAGTTATATAAGACAATCTATTCTAGCACGAGAGGACGAACTAACAGTGCTAGAATTGCCTTCTGTAACGAGTGTTTCTTATTCCATGTTCTCTGTTTCGGCTTTTCTTCACATACTTTCTTAATAAAAAATAGTTGACATTTTCCACTGAGGGAAATTTTTGGTAGAATAGTTAAGTTGGTGACAGTGATTTGCAATTGATTTTATCCGTTGCCTAGATATATGTATAAACTGTGATTCTTATTTTGTCCGTTGGCTAGATATTTTGTGTATTTAATGCAGTTATACCAAACTACAATAACAATATGTCACCAAAAGCTCATTCTAGCATCAATATGCGTGCGGGAATATGTTATTCTAATGCGAAAACAGAGAAGATAAATAAAAATTTAACGAGATCGACACTTGCAGAGCTACTATATTCACACCTAGATAAATAACAGTAAGACATACTTACTAATAAGTATTACTTTAATAATAAATAGGTTAATTACAAATATCCCACCGTTTCCATTAGCTAAACCAGAAAGTTCATTGTCCATTTTATCTCACCACAAACAAAAAAAATCCCTCGAAAATCACCACCATTCACAAACTTTTTCCAGTATTCCAGCTCCATTTTCCTCAATTCTACCCCTAACTCTTTCTACGTCTCCGCTATCTCTCTCCTTGTTCATCGCTACGACAACTTAGAGTTTGAACGGATGAACGGAACGGATGAACGGAACGGTTGAACATCCCCAGTTTTGGAAAGGTCAGAGTACGACGCAACGACGCAACGACGCAAGGCGCACGTCGGGGATGGTACAGCGGTGGAGATAAGGGAGGGAGAAAAGGGCAACATCCCTGGTGGAGGACGACAGTGGGGATTGTCAAACTTTTTAACAAGGATGATGTCATGTTGCAGATGTTCTTAATTTTTTATTACTTCTACTTAAGTACTTTCGGAAGAGTTCGCGGTTGATACATGGGCGGTGTCAGATCTGACACGAAAATGTGAAATTTATATTCAAACACAAGTATAATGAAATTCAAATTAAGAATAGACCATATTACTTTCTATAGCGCCTCTGCTGACAAATTTATGAAATGAAAAAAGCATGCCAGGGTGACAAACCTTTTTTCTATTTTTTCCAATTATGTTGGCAATACTAACGTTTGTGACGCCATGTGACTCTAACGGTGACGCATATGCGCATAAATTGTGACAGTTTTATTGCCGCCAGTTTGAAGTTGACATGAAATCTTTAATTTGAAATGTAAGTCTGTTTACTATTTTTGGGAAAGAAATGAAAAGATATTCCCTTATTAATAAATATATCATCACGCCTTCTACCCATTACTGGGAGTGGCACTCTGCTAAAGCAGATCTCGGTAAGTGATATATTTTGCGCGTGAAGTGCGGTTACCAGTCGTCAAATCACGGCCCCCAAACATGTTAGTGGTGGAGGAGCCACAGGGATAGCTTTTTCAAATTATGAAAATTTGTCGCCTGTGGGAATCGAACCAGGGACCTTAGGATCCACAGGCCGACATATTCCCTTATTAATTAATGAATTCAAATTACAATCCGGGCCGCAACAATTGTAACCAGGCATTTTTCAAACAAATTTCATACTTCGCAAAACAATCACAACAAAAACGTAAGTTTGAGGTTATTTGCCAGTAACAGATGACAGAAGAGCAAATTGGGACTAAAAATTTTCAAATTTTAATATTTATTTTAATATTAATGTATTGATTATTTATATATTATAAGGGCAGAATCCGATAGTAAAAAATGAAATATAACTTGCATAAAAAAGGTATCATTCATTTACGTTTAGATAAAATAATATTTTACTTTAAAAATACCATTTTTCCATAAGAATACATTGGTTTCATTTTAGTTGTACTTCCAAGCATATGATTGGAGCATTATGAGCATGCGTATTGAGATAGTAATATGGTCTATTGTCAGAAGCGGATTTAAAATATTTCGGGCCCTAGGCAAAATATTTATTTCGGGCCCTTTAGGACATAAAATTCTGCATCTAATTCAATAAACAAAAATAATTTTATATGCTTCGTAACAGCACAAACGAAAATAACGAAATTATCGATAGCCATGAAATTGAAACAAAATTAACAAATGTTTAACGTTTTATGTGTCAAAATAAATGACATAATAAATAAAGAAATTAATTTGACAGATTAAACGTCCAACATTTGTTTAATTTTGTTTCAATGACTATCGATAGTTTTGAGGCTATTTTCGTTATTTTCAGATCTAATTTGTGCCGTTACGAAGCATGCAAAATTAATTTTGTTTATTGGATTAGATGCAGAATTTGATGTCCTAAAACTTTTATTTGAAGCTGTCTTGTTTAAAATAATTAGGGAAGCAGGAAATTATAAAATTATGATTTTACATGTTAAATACCCATGTTCGAGAGTCGCGGTCACCACCCTGTATATATATTTCTATTATTTAAACCAGCGTTTCTTAACCTTTTTTGTCCACGGACCTCTTAGGAAATCAAGCACAATTTTAAAGACCCCTTTAATTAAAAAAGCAGCCTGTAGCATGCGTATCGATTACAATACTTTTGGTGGCATTTATTTATGATTGTTAAATGGTTCATAGATAAGGCTGCGGACCCCTATACATATGCTCGCGGACCCCTATACATATGCTCGCGGACCCCTAGGGGTCCGCGGACCACAGGTTAAGAAACACTGATTTAAACAAAAAGCTTGAATCCAGGCTCTAAAATTGTTGGGCACTAGGCTATTGCATCTTTAGCCTAGGCCAAAGTCCGCCTGTGTCTATTGTAAAAAGCTACGATCTAGGGTAAAATAAGTGACATATTTATGGTCGACGAGGCCCTGTGCGCAATATTTTTTGGAGCCCAATTTATTAAGTAATTAATGTATAGAATGTAGCACCGCCGTAGCAAATTTCGGTAAGTGATATATTTATGCGAGTGAAGTGCTGTTACCAAACGTCTAATTACGCCCCTCAAAGATGTTAGTGGAGCAGGAACCATAGGGATAATTTTAATATGGTGAAATTTGTTTGCCGGCTTTGGGAATCTAACCGAGGTTCTTATATCCCCAACACAACTCGATACCACTGAGCCACCTACCCCGTAAATTTTATTAGTATATTTTAAGTAAATACTGATAAAAAACAATAAAAAGTAAAATCCAAATGACGTCAGAATAACGATCCGAGGCCAGCATAGTCTAGATATAAAAACATTTTGCTAGAATCAGAACAGTCCCGTGTTCAAGCTACGACGCTCGCTAATTTTTTTCTCTTAATTAATCATTTACTTCATCAGAGATATATATGGTATTTACTTTTATTTTTGATTCAGATAATTATGATGTCAACATCATCATTTTTAAAATGAATTGTCCATAATACCTAAAACGCAGATCAGGGCGTAATGGCGGCATATGACCTAAGTAGTTGGTCCGCCAAAGAAGCCACAAAAAAAAATGAATTGTACGTGTACATAAACATTTTTGAATTCTGCAGAGTAGGAAAGATTAAAAGAACATTGAGAACCACTGGCTTGTCGTCTATACCAGTGGGGAATGCAGACAAGAGACATGTGCTAAATGCTGTAATGTTGAGCAGAGGTGCTACAAGAGGCTTTAAAGGGTGTTGAATGATTGTTGGTTTAGTTGTATGTATGTGTGTGTTCATGTTAATGTTGATTGTCTAGGCTCTAGGCCAAGTTCAGCATACATATTTGTCATATTAATTATTTTGAGAGAAGCTGTTGTAAGATAAAATAAAATAGTGAATAGTTTCTACATGATTTAACTAAAATTTATTCAAGACACAACAATGTAAGACGCTTATAATACAAAATAATTAATTATTTTTAATCTTTTATATTTCATTACACATATTAAATATTTGCAGCATGTTCTAAACTTAACAACAAAAATGTTTCTAAATTAATAAAGAAAACTGATACAAAAAAAAACAAAACAAATAGGAAGATCTAAATTATTTACCATTTTAATGACAGTAGTTTTTGTGTTTATGTTGTAAAAAATACAATGGAACAATGAGCAAATATTAAATTTTGTGTTAAACTTGGAAAAAAATTTGCTGGGACATACGAATTGATGAAAAAAGTTTATGGTGATGATGGTTTATCTCGTTCACAAGTTTATAAGTGGTTTGCAAAATTTAAAAATGGTCGTGAAAAAATAAGTCAAGAATGAAGACAATGTTGATTACTTTCTACGACTCACAAGGCATTGTCCACAAGGAGTTTGTCCCAGAGGGTCAAACTGTTACTGGAGAATACTATTTACAAGTCCTAAATCGTTTGTGGTCAAGAATAGTCCGTGATAGACCTGAATATTCAAAAGGAAAACAGCTCTTTTTATTGCACGATAATGCACCACCTCCACAAGACTAAAAAAGGCATTGTCCACAAGGAGTTTGTCCCAGAGGGTCAAACTGTTACTGGAGAATACTATTTACAAGTCCTAAATCGTTTGTGGTCAAGAATAGTCCGTGATAGACCTGAATATTCAAAAGGAAAACAGCTCTTTTTATTGCACGATAATGCACCACCTCCACAAGACTAAAAAAGGCATTGTCCACAAGGAGTTTGTCCCAGAGGGTCAAACTGTTACTGGAGAATACTATTTACAAGTCCTAAATCGTTTGTGGTCAAGAATAGTCCGTGATAGACCTGAATATTCAAAAGGAAAACAGCTCTTTTTATTGCACGATAATGCACCACCTCCACAAGACTAAAAAAGGCATTGTCCACAAGGAGTTTGTCCCAGAGGGTCAAACTGTTACTGGAGAATACTATTTACAAGTCCTAAATCGTTTGTGGTCAAGAATAGTCCGTGATAGACCTGAATATTCAAAAGGAAAACAGCTCTTTTTATTGCACGATAATGAACCACCTCCACAAGACTAAAAAAGTCAACGAATATTTGATGAAAATACATATTTGTGTCATCGACCACCCTCCGTATTCGCCTGATCTATCACCATGTGACTATTATCTTTTCCCAAAACTGAAAATTGCCATGAAAGGAGCGTTTTATGATGATATTCCAGCTATTCAAGCAGCCGTGACACAGGTGTTAAAGAACGTTCCTTGAGATGGCATAAAAAAATCTATGCATGCTCTAGCTGATCGTTCTAAAAAGTGTATTGATTCAAATAGAACCTATTTTGAATAAATATTAAGTTTCAAACATAATACAATGCGTGTTTTATTCTATAGCTAAAGAGTTTCGTTATTTTTGGGAAATACTGTGTATTGTTCAATTTCTTCTACTCATAGCCCGTTCATTTCAATATAACTGCTTTCTTCTTTCAGATCGTCTACCATCTTCCTCCTTCTCCTGCGTTCGATACCTTCTCTTTCTATTGTTCCTTTTATTAAATCCTTCATTAGAGTATCCCTTCTAAACCACATTTTCTTCCTTTTAGTCTCATACAGTGTATATTTTTCTCCTCCTCTTTCCAACACTTATTGTTTGCTAACTCTATCAGACAACAGACCAAGCATTCTTCTCCATCTCCGCAATTTCCATGGCATCAATCTTTTTCCTATCTTCTTTTTATTATTATTTTAAAACAATTAAAATAAAGAATACGAATTGCTCAAGTAGTTTTGAAAATATCTTTTGTACATGTCCTGAATATTAACTGAATTTTATATATCAATACGATATTAAATTACAGAACAACGTCACATAATCTGAGTTTCCAAGTGTGATATAGAGGTGTGTAGTTCGTGAACGAACTAGTTCATATAAACTATTCCTTACAGTAAACGACACGAACTAGTTCGTGAGTTTATTAAAGATTAGTTCACTGCGAACTATTCGGATATGATTCACCACCACGGCGGCACGGCCAATGAGATCGAATCGAAAGCGGAGAGCGGAGAACGGAGAACAAGTGAACGAGTGAACGAGAGAGTAATTACAAAAAGAGCTTACTAAACTTACTTCATACTTTGTTCGTTCGTGGTCGTTTTTTATTTACTTAAAAATACAACTTTAAAAAACTAATTTTAACTTTTATTTTTTCTTCTTTCAAACTTCATTTGTTCTCGCTCGTGAATCACAATACAATACGAATTCCGTTCATCATAGTCTTCAAAATTTCCTGAACGAAATTGAACTAATAATCTAGTTCAATGAACTAATCTTTTTGGTGAACGAGAACGAACGAACTAGTTCACTCAAATGAACTAGAATTCCCAACTCTAGTGTGATATTTAATTATGTATGTAATTTTACTAGGATAGGTGGGCTCAGTGGAATCGAATAGGCCTGTAGAATTGAGAACCTTGGTTCGGTTCCCATAGCCCACAAACAATTTTTACCACACTAAAATGACCTTTGTGGCTCCCCTTGCACTAATATCTTTGAGGGGGGGGGGTGTTTTGTCGGCTGGGAATCGCACTTCACGCGCATTAATATATCACTTACCGAGATCTGCCACGGCAACGTACCACACCCCGAATGAGTAAAAGGCGTGAGGATATATTTATTTATTTATTTTATTTTTCATACTTTATCATAATTTTTCGAATTCTTAATGTTAACAGTCAGCATGATTAATTTACTATTGTTTTTACATGAAATATCAATATTAGCATAAAAAAATTACCTTGAAACTTATAAATATTTACCTATTTCAAATTTTAAAAACTGTAATTGTTTTTTATAACCGTGAGAAACATTTGTTACGTATTTTAGTTCTGAATGTAAACGGTTGATAACAGATCGAACTTTTGTTTAGGAAATAATTAGAAAAGTTGAGTTCTGTTTTTGTTTATTCCCAGGGCTTACGCACGTTATTTGAAAGCTCTGGTAACGCCTGTCAAAATGTAATTGATTAGCATTTGGCTCCCTGAAGCTCGAAATCCATCAGATATGCGATATCTGCGGTCGTTCCCCTTTTTCGGCAATTTAAAAAATCCAATAAATATATCATCTTTCACTAACTCCCGGAAGTTATCACAGAGATCAAATATTTCATGGTTAAAATATGCTTTTTTGCTGACTTATTTATCACATTCCAAAATTCGGGCGCAGCGCACGCCAAGATTTACAGTTAACCATGAAAAATGTATAGAATACAGCATATTTTACCAATAATGTATTGCAAGTTTAATATATTGTAATAATTATAATAGAATATACTAAATTATATATGTATAATTCATACAATCATTTTAATTATACTCATATGTAAATTTACTCATACATTCGTAGTACATTGTTTTTGTTGTAAACCCATACATATTTATTGTAATTAATGTAAAATATAGCTACTCGTATCAAATGTTTATAATTAATTAACTCGTTTAATATAAATATTTATTCACATTTTTTACTTTTTTATAAATTTAGTATGTTTACATACTTCAATTAATCTGGCAACTGATTCACATAATAAATAAAAATAATTAATAAAAACATTTAAATGTAAATATGCATATAATATATTTTATCTATGACTAAAGTATTATATGTATATTAAATGTGTGATTTTAGCTACATGATGCCATGTATAAATCCATATTATTCCCCCTTTTGCACCAATCATAAAATTATCATGCCTAAGTAAATTTTTCTATTTTGGTGTTCTTATAGCTGTATAAACGCACTGTAAACACGTTGCTAAGGATATCTATAAGTGCACTGTTTTTGGCGCTTTTTATTTTGTTGGAGTGGTATGAATGACACATAACCTCAAAATTGTAAATTGTCGATGTTGAAATATTACTAACAGAATATTCTAGAATCAGATAAAATTCAAAACATTCACGATATAGAAAAAAATATTGATTAATTGTCAAAAAATATGATATTTCAATTGTCTGTGTTATGAGAAATGCTACCAACACGAATGATAAAAAACGCCAACTTATATTTTTGACAAGTCGCAGTTTTTAAAAATCTAACAAATTTATAAATTGACCTAAATACAAAAAATAATATAAAGAACACGTTTCTTAAGACCTGTAAACGCACTCGTCCGCAGAGCGGCTCGTTTTCCAAATTTGGACACGTGCGTTAACAGACGCCGTATAGAACTAGTTCTTTAATATACTATTCACTATGCAAATGAAAAAAAGCACAAGGACTGGTAGGTAACTATGAAAATCCTAATAAACAAATATATTTTTTAAATTTATAAGATAATGTTTTATTTTCAAATAATAAAACTTTATTTTGGACTTCCATTATCTTTATTTTGTATAGAATGTCAAAAAATATATATACAATTTATAACACAACGTTTCGACAGTGGGTATCTACTGTCGTCATCAGTAGTATCAGTTCACCTGATGACGACAGTAGGTACCTACTGTCGAAACGTTCTGTTATAAATTGTATATATATATATATTTTTTGACATTCTATACAAAATAAAGATAATGGAAGTCCAAGATAAAGTTTTATTATTTGAAAACAAATATATATATATATAATATAATATAATATAATATAATATAATATAATATAATATAATATAATATAATATAATATAATATAATATAATATAATATAATATAATATAATATAATATAATATAATATAATATAATATAATATAATATAATATAATATAATATAATATAATATAATATAATATAATATAATATAATATAATATAATATAATATAATATAATATAATATAATATAATATAATATAATATAATATAATATAATATAATATAATATAATATAATATAATATAATATAATATAATATAATATAATATAATATAATATAATATAATATAATATAATATAATATAATATAATATAATATAATATAATATAATATAATATAATATAATATAATATAATATAATATAATATAATATAATATAATATAATATAATATAATATAATATAATATAATATAATATAATATAATATAATATATATATATATATATATATATATATATATATATATATATATATATATATATATATATATATATATATATATATATATATAGTTATATATATTTGTTTTATATTTCATAAAACACTGTAAACAGCTTGTTACTTAGCAACCACTTCATGATCTACCGTATATTGAGAAACTATATACAGGGTGTTAAAAAAGTTCCGGGACGGTGAAATATCTCGAGAAAAACACATCGAATCAAGAAACCAAAAAACACGTGTTTCATATTTTGCAAAAACCTATCTAAGCACACCAAACACAAACTCCAACCCCCACCCCCAGGGGGTGGGGCGGGGGGCAACGTTGAAACCTTAAATGGGAACCCCCATTTTTGATTACAGATTCGTATTCTGCGAAAAAAAAAGTTAATTTTATCTGAAACTTTTTTTCCAATTCGGAATAGATGGCGCTCTAAACGCAAAAATAAGTTTTGACATGATTCTGAAAGAAAAGTAAAAAACGGTCTAATATCACAAGAAATAAACATTGAATCAAATAAAAAAATCAACATAATCACAAGCCTTTTTTTTGCAAAATATGAAACACGTGTTTTTTGGTTTCTTGATTCGATGTGTTTTTCTCGAGATATTTCACCGTCCCGGAACTTTTTTAACAGCCTGTATAACTGAATCAAGATTAAACGTTACGACTAATCTTCTTTGATACCTATAATTATGAGTTGTGGATAAAATTTTGTATTATACTTGTATTTTACTGGCAAATAAAACACTTAAGAATATTAAACACTCGACCTTCGGTCTCGTTTTTAAACTTTTCTTGCGTGTTTTATATACCTAATAAAACATTTATTCAGTTTGGGATTATTATGAAACGAAATTATAAATAAATCTTGTGTGTAATACATTAGTCTTGGATAAAGTATAGTATACAAATCTCACTATAATGACTATTATTCCCTTCAATGATTACAACCCTCGCTCGCATTGCTCGTTCGTGTTATTAACGTCGTTATATAATATAATGTTATGTACAAAATTAAATTAGATTGACATTATTATTAATTTTAAAAGTGTAGCCTAAAATAAAAGGTTGCGACCTAATATACAATTCTTTCAGAAAAACTAAAAAATACATATTGTACCCAAAATCATCAGGATATGAAATTCTAATTCTTTTCACACTTAAATAATATTAATATTAGTCTGCAACTTTACATTGTAAAGTACAAGTTTAAAATTAATAACAAAGAACCCTATTTACCCCTATTTCTCAAATACCTTATATAAAACTATTCGTGAAAAAGTGTTCGCCTAAAATTTGAAAGTGCTGTAAAAATTTCACATTACATATCGAATGTGTCTAGTTGTCAACTTCTATCTATCAATGAAATAAATTAAACCAAATACGACACATAACGTATCAAAGTCCATGTCAATAAAAATGAATAATCAAATACAAACTAGTCGTTGATGCAGTATCGAACAACACAGAATTATTTAGAACAACACCAACTGAGCGTATGTGGTCCCTAAACTAACCAGCCCGATAAAAATCATCTCAAATTACATTCATTCGATACTTGAATCTATTAACCCCAATAAAGAGGCTAGAGGCCATGAAACAAATGCAATCGTTTCGAAACAACAGAACCACCGACATAACTGTCCCACCATTTGCAAGTATACTTCAATCAAGTACGTATTCCGATTTCTATAGTATGTTCAAATTGAGTAACTCGATGAGTTTTGGATAACATGAAATAGGAATTAACTTCCATTGTTCATCTGACTTTACATCATTCCAATTACTATCATTTGTTTTCTATACAAAAATATATCTCATCAATGACACTAGTGTTTAATTACAAGTTTTAGATTTGACAAATAATTTAAATAAATAAATATAAATAAATCATCACGCCTTTTACCAATTAGTAGGTTTGGCACTCTGCCGCAGCAGATTTCGGTAAGTGATATATTTATGCGCATATAGTGCGGTTTCCAGCCATCAAATCACGGCCCTCAAAGATGATGCCCAGCAAAACAAGCAATTGCTAAGTAAGCAAATGCGATTTATTGCTTGGTCCACTGAACGGTTTGCTCGTTTCGCTACATTTTCAAGACCGAGTTATACCGAACAAGACATCGTGCAATGTGTTCGGCTAATGATAAATAATATAAGTGCGCACGTTGTATGTACTTTTTATGCGTTTTGACTTTTGACAGATTGAAATTTGCTCTAAAAATTTTAAGCCAAGTTTATGTTGGTGATATTAGGCTATTGTTTGGAATATGGTATTCAATAAATATACATTTTTTAAGAACCATGATGGCACATTCACTAAAACTGATGACGGCTATTTTATAGCCCTTGATAATAATAGTAATCCTACCGATAATAGTTTGATATAGATCAATCCCATCATCTACGAAAAGCTGAATATATTCGTTTTCCATTTTTCATATATTTAAATTAATTATTGTTTGTCAACTATCAAAATAGTTTCGATCTTTCATGTTATAAACTTACAATTTGAAATTCCCGCAAAAATATTTGAATGTCTAGCACTTCGAGCGAGAAATTTCTCGCTTGTTTTGCTCACGAGCAAAACGAGCAAATGCTAGCCTAGCAAAACCGTTCAATGATTCTTACTTCCGGTTTGCTTGTTTTGCTTAGCACGTTGAACGCACCTTTAGTGATGGGGAAGGTAATTTTAATGTGATAAAATGTTTGTCGTCTGTGGGAATCGAATCAGGATTATCAGGATCCACTGGCCGACTCGATACCACTATATTCACTATAACAAACGGTTTGATAATTACGTCATATTTTAAACTAGGATAAAGTAATAAAATTTAGTTGTTGTTTCTTTAGAAATAATGCAAATGTAAATGGCAAAAAAATCATGGCTAATGCGATTTGCCATATCTATGGTTGACATGAATTGACAGCAATGCATTCATAAGTTGTCAAGTTAACATTTGCATTAATTAGTGTCGCATTGTTATTAACGATTTGCTACCTATATGTAACAAGGTGGTTTTTGAGTTGACTGCAGATATTCTGTTAGTTTGCTTTCCTGTTTTGTGCGATAAGATTCTCAGAAAAATCTTATCGTGGCAACGAATGTGTGTGGTCATCTGCAGTCTTCGGCCATGTGTTTCAGCCCCAAAATACCACTCTTCACCCCCGCTTAAAAACTTAGCGTCTGGTTTTAAGTTTTAGCATCAGTCAAGCCAGGTTTGCTCTGTCGGCCGGTCAAGATGTGACCGACGTCGAATTCGTTTTCGCGCTTTGCGCGCATTTAATTATCATTTAGTTAACTATAAATATTTCTAGTTTTATTTTATTATATATTAACTCGTATTATAGTAATTCATGTTTAATAAAGTTATCTATGTTATCTGTGTTTTATAGTGCGTTATTATTTAGTTAATTAATAGTAACCGCGAATCTTTTTATTCACATCTAATAATTCGCGCTCGTGACGCTCAGTACCCGCTTTGTTACATATAAATAATGTATGCAATTGAAGAAATATTCATTTTTTTAAACCAAACGGAGAAGAAAAAGAATGGCCTGCTAGATTTTCCCATCTAACACCACAAGATTTTTTTTACTGAAAATACAAAGTATACACTGCCAATATTTTAATTTTTTTGCTCTCATTACTATTTGTACAAATAACAACTCTTTTTTGTCAACGACCATGGCTGCACTCGTTGGAACTGATCTAAGCGATAACGCGAGTTAAGTAATGTTGCGCGCGGGTAGTACTTGGATGGCTGACCGTCCAGAGAAAACCCGCGTTGCTGTTGACCATAATACCTAAAACGCAGATCAGGGCGTAATGGCGGCATATGACCTAAGTAGTTGGTTCGCCAAAGATGCAAAAAAAAACAACTCTTTACTAAATAAGAAAAATAGGAAAAAAATTTCCATCACTTGAATCATAATTCCACAGAGGTTTTACAGCACGTTTGCATCAACTTCTCAGGTTATCAACAAACAGCTGGTCAGTTCAGCTTTAACCATAGACGCGTTTCGTCCTTCCGGACTCATCAGTATGGTGCGATCATTTATCCAACTAGATCAACTAGGAAATAGTGGATTGTGATACCGACTTAGCTGAACTGACTGATGTTAACCTATCTACAACGGTAACATGACATGAGAGCTATGAAGCCACTCGTGGTGCCATCTACCGACAAAATCGCAAACTGCTTGACAGCTATTGAAATAAAACAAAAGACAAAATGTCTATTGCGAAGTGGAATTGAGTCTTAATAAATAAGAAAAATAGGAAAACAATTTCCATCACTTGTCTCATAATTCCACAGAGGTTTTACAGCACGTTTGCATCAACTTCTCAGGTCATCAACAAACGGCTGGTCAGTTCATGTTGATGCAAACGTGCTGTAAAACCTCTGTGGAATTATGAGACAAGTGATGGAAATTTTTTTCCTATTTTTCTTATTTATTAAGACTCAATTCCACTTCGCAATAGACATTTTGTCTTTTGTTTTAACTCTTTACTAAATTAGAATTAGTTAATTCTATTTTATAATTTTCTTACAAGGCAGTTGATAGTGTTGGCACCAAATGTCAAATGATTCGTATTTGTAACCGTGAAAAATTGATTACAACGTTGTCACGTCAATTATTATCAATTATTACCAGTCTTACCAGTCAATGAGTTATAAATGTAGTACACCACAATAAAATCAATAACAGAAATGTCACTCCATTTGACATGGCTACAAGCACAGATAGGTACATTGTTTACATATGTTCATATGCATTAATAAAGCCTATTTCATAAATTGTGACTGTGACGTAGTAAGTTTTATTATGAGGTAGATGCCTCAGTGGTATTTTCACTATAAAATTACCCCAGTGGTTCCTTCTCCACTAAGATCTTTGGAGGCCGTGATTTGATGGCTGGTAACCACAATTCAAGTGCATTAATATCGGCTGTATCATGTAATACATAGTTAATAATAAGAGACGTCGATAATTTCTTTTCCTACAACTGTGCGATTTCTTTGTTATTACGTAACTATAATTGCCTTGGTTACGTATGGAAAGTAGATGAATGCAGACCAAGTGCGTTTCCGAAAGCAAAGAAACACTAGTGCGGAAAGTGCTTCATTACGTAACTGTCAAAAGAAAATTGTTTTGACAGCGATTTAAATTTCGCGCCGAGCGCGGAATTCATATTTTGACCACAGACGCTTATGGAAGAAGAAGATACGGTGAACCAGCGCTAGTAAATATGCAATAGTATATTTTGACGTTTATAAACGTAACCTTAATTTGCAGTATATCTAATCTGTAGACAATTAATAAAAAGAACCGAACAAAGTAAAATATATCGATAAATGGTTTTATTTAAAGAGTAAGTGAAATACTTCATATTTATTGTTTGTGTATATTATTAATCCAGTTGTTACAGTTGCTTACATTGACATAATGTAAAGTGGAAACTTTTGTGTCTAAAGAAACATTGATTTCTTCCATACCTGTTCATATTATTAACAGTAATATTATTGGTAACAATTTCGGAAGCTTTAGAAGTACCAGCAGCAGGTTGATTGTCATTGTCGAAAATAGATCCAACATAGTATTGATCCAGAGCTTTAATTATCTTTGAAGGTGTTAATGATAAAGAAGAATCACTCACTGTACTATTCCAATCAAGATGATTTTGAAGAAATTATTTTGACGTTAGTGAAATATTTTTAAATAACGTAGAACAATGTGCAAGCAATCAACAAACAAACCATAGCAACGCCGTAAAACATCGTTCTCATGTAATATCATTAAAATTTTATAAATTTTAATCATATTTTAGTGATTTACTAAATCGCACAGTTGTAGGAAAAATGTTGTTTATAACTATTTAGCTTTGGCAACAACGGTTTCGTTTTACGTTTGTCAAATTTATATTTATATAAAAACAAATTTAACAAACGTCAAGACAAATCCGGTGTTGCCAAAGATTGTAAAATTTATCGACGTCGCTTATTATTAAAAATGTGTTACATGATACAGCCGACTGTCTGCTACGACAGAGTGCCACACCCAGTAATGGGTAAGTATATTAGTATTATATTTACTTGTCAAATTTGTCTGATTTATACTGGGTTGCATGAAAGTTTTATCGGTTCATAAGCAACTAAAGGCGTATTCCATTTGCCATTTGGATCAGATCTAACTTACATTTACTGAACCATATCACTTATTTATTTCGCTGGATTACTTCCCTGACTTTATTTCCAGTACTAGAATTACTGTTTCTAATTTACTTTGAACTAATTCATCCCAATAAATGCATCAGTTTGCTTAATTCAATTCATTTAGTCATGTTGTCTAATTTATCTGAACTGATTTAAGTGAACCGAGTGGCAAATGGAATACAACTTAACGGTTCAAAAGCTTCAGAAAATCGCTATTGATATTCTTGCTACATAAACAATTCTTTAACTGAAGAGCTATTTTTCGTGCAAACGAGTAGTAATATTAGGTAATTCGTCCTCCATAAAATGGTCTAAAAAAAAATCTTCGAGACACTAAGAGCACAGCACTGATAGTAAGAAGAAAAAGGTACCTTTGTAGTTCCAACTCTTTCCGCTAGATAGTAGATCTAACGCATTCCTACTTAACCTTACTTAACTGCAATCTACATGATTATTAGTAACAAACAGAATGAATGTATTCTGTTCCAACTTTCTTTTTCCTTCAAAGTAACAATAATAATAAAGTGCTCCGTAAAATAAAGATTTCACGTGGCCTGGTCATTAGAATAACGACATCATTTGACATTTTATGGCGCTGCTTGCTTCAGGCTCCAGGGCACCAGCCAAAGATACGAACTACGAACTTTGTCGGTCGACAAAAGGTTACTGCAGAATTGTTATTGTTAGAATAAAGTTCATTATGTGTGCGCATCGTCAGTCGCTACAGATTTTTTGCAAATTGCTCTAAGTTAGATAATATAATTATGTAAGTTCATATGCGTGGGAATACGAGAAGATGACAATTTCTATAGTTGAGATTGTGTAATATATCATTTTGAAATTTAATGTCATACAAATATTGTAGGTTAATATTATATATTGTGCTCAAATGCAAATATGAAGATTTTGAAATATAAAATTATTCGCGATTGATGGGCGGAGTTAGCGGTTTGACATTAAAAGATGGCGGCATATTGGCAACTCGATCTCTGTTTTAAATGCGAAATCGAAATCGGTTCTTAACTAATAATTTAAATATAAATTAAATATAAATATAATAAATAAATATAACATCACGCCTTCTACTCATTACTGGGTGTGGCACTCTGCCGAAGCAGATCTCGGTAAGTGATATATTTTGCGCGTGAAGTGCGGTTACCAGTCGTCAAATCACGGCCTCCAAAGATGTTAGAGGTGAAGGAGCCACAGGAGTAACTTCTGAAATTATGAAAATTGTTTGTCGCCTGTGAGAATCGAACCAGGGTTCTCAGGATCCACAGGCCGACTTCATACCACTGAGCTAGCCACCCCATAAATATAAATAAATAAAATAAATATATCATCACGCCTTCTACCCATTACTGGGTGTGGCACTCTGCCGAAGCAGATCTCGGTAAGTGATATATTTTGCGCGTGAAGTGCTGTTACCAGTCGTCAAATCACGGCCTCCAAAGATGTTAGTGGTGGAGGAGCCACAGGGATAACTTTTGAAATTATGAAAATTGTCACCTGTGGGAATCAAACCAGGGTTCTCAGGATCCACAGCCGTCAAACATTTTCACTACATTAAAATTACCCCTGTGACTCTCCCACTACTAACATCTTTGAGGGCCGTGACTTGACGGCTGGTGACCTCATCTCACGGGCACAAATATATCACTTTCCAAGATCTGCTCCGGCAGAGTGCCACCCCTAGTAATGGGTAAAAGACATGAAGATATGGGTAAAAGGCGTGATCATATACTTCTGATTTTTCATAAAGCTTATCAAAATGTTAATTGACAAAAATTATAATTGCAGAGTTGGCGGGAATAGTTAGCTAATTCCTGCTTAACCCTACTTATCACATGGAAGTCTGCATTTTATCATTTAGAAGAACTGTTATCTATTCACAAGAGTACAACAACAATTACAACGAACAATAACAGGACACTAGAATTTTAATAGCAATTGCTTAACAATGAACTTGTATTGTCGTAATTCAAACTTATAATAAATGTAATATAACATCATTAAGTGATTAGGTATTATAATATAAAACATTTCAATATCAATTAATTTTATACTAATTTTATGACGTAATTAAAATGTTATATTGACTATAAAACATAATAATTATGATTTTCCGTGAGTGATTAAACGGTTTTTTATAATAAATTTTAATACTTTTATATTCAAATTAAATTATTTTAATTTATACGGAGTAGTAAAAATACATACTACAAAATTACAAATAATTTTTTTATCAAAAAGCTATAAAAATTATTTACTTCAATGCACAATGTAATTAAATGTAATTTTAATTTCTCATGCTAGTGGAACATAAAAAATCGCGGAAGAAATAAACCCGTTTTGGTGACGTATTCTACGACCGCCATCTTCATTTATCTCTCACTTGTTAATTTTCATATGTTATTGTAAATTTTCTGGTACAAAAACATTTAATACTAGTATGCTGTTACTTTGATGATTGCGGATGAATGTGAGTATCTAGTAATTCTACTTCTGTTCCAGTATAATTTAATAGTATATTACATAACAAGCATCGAAAGTGTAAGATAACGTGCGAGTGGACAAATTGAAAAACGAGGCGCGCAGCGCCGAGTGATTTAAATACACGAGCAAAGTTATCACACTTTCGAGCGAGGTATGTACACTATTTTTCAGACGACCACAAAATATTTCTAAAAAAAGTTTACAAGAGCAATGTTATTACATTTTGACAGCTGATGCGTTTTTGTAGGTAAGCGTTGACGTTTGACGTTAGGTATTATGATACCAACTGTACTAACCATAATGTCAAAATATTAAATAATGCTAAAAATGTGTTGAAAAATCTGCCAAAACTTCGATTTAAATAATAATACAAATTCTTTTTATTTATTTCACTATTTTCTTTCATCGTAACACCATCTGTTGTCAATCAGTGGAACTTCACCTGATATGTTAGAAGTGTGTGTTATACTAATATATTAGTGTATGTTATATTGAACTTTTCATAGTAGTTTATGATGTTGTTATGGTTACTTTCAAAAGTTGATATTTGAAAAGATATTTCAGTAGGTTATGCGTCATTCTATTTGTCCCGTGGCAAGAGCTTTTCATCTTAGTTTGAATAAAAACCTATAGATGACGCACAAGATAATCTGCACTCCATTGAAAATTTGTGACGTAACAAAACAATCCCAAACAGATACATTCATTTGCCTACGTCTTCATTATAGTGAAATCTTAATAATTATTTTGCAATTTCTTGTAATTTGCTTCATAAAATACTTAATTAAGTTTGTAATAATACCCACTGTATTCCATAAATTATCATTTTCAAGTACAAAATAATTAACATGATTACGACATTATTTATGGAAATATATATTATTTATTTACAGAAGAAAGCCTTGTTTCCATTTCAAGTATTTTCAACAGAAATTATTATATTATACAGGATGGTGACCGCGGCTTTCGTACATCATAGGATTTTAACAAGTAAAATCATAATTTTGTAATTTCCTGCTTCCCTAATTGTTTTAAACAGAACAGCTTCAAATAAAAGTTTTAGAGCATAAAATTCTGCATCTAAACCAATACACAAAATTAATTTTGCATACTTCGTAACGGCACAAATTAGATCAGAAAATAACGACAATAGTCTCAAAACTATCGATAGCCACGGAATTAAAACAAAATCAAACAAATATTTGACGTTTTATCTGTCAAAATAAATTACATAATAAATTAAAAAAATATTTTGACAGATTAAATGTCAAACATTTGTTTAATTTTTATTTCAATTTCATGGCTATCGATAGTTTTGAGGCTATTTTCGTTATTTTCAGAACGAATTTCTACCGTTACGGAACATGCAGTATTCATTTAGTTTATTAGTTTAGATGCAGAATTTTATGCCGAAAAACTTTTGTTCGAAGCTTTTTTGCTTAAAATAATTAGGACAGCAGGAAATTACAAAATTATGATATTACATGTTAAATCCCTATGTTCGAGAGTCGCGGTCACCAACCTGTATATAATAATAATAAATTTGTATAAGAAAAACTCATACAAAGCAAATTGACAATAACTTGCACTGTCGTTGCCAAGAGAGAATGTCAAAGGGGTAAGGGAGAGTAATTCACTTAATCGTGGTGTTACACAATAAACCATGGGCGTTGCATCTTTGTAATTTGCTACTCTCGGTTGAGGTATTTTAATTATATTTCTTGAGTATTCGCAGATAAATTTAACTTTAGTGCTTTATTTTGTGATTCATTATCGCACATCTATATAAAATTTGCAAAAATATCCCTGCGTTCCAATACGAATAGTGTTACCCTGTGTAGATTTCATTTTGCTACAATTATGTGTTGCGCTTATCGCCGTTTACAAACGAAGTGGGGATACAGTGATTAGAGGTGTATAGTTCGTGAACGAACTAGTTTATATGAACTATTCCTTATAATGAACGACACGAACTAGTTCGTGAGTTTATTAAAGACTAGTTAACTGCGAATTATTCGGATATTATTCACCACCACGGCGGCACGGCCGATGAGGTCGAACGAAAGCGGAGAACGGAGAACAAGTGAACGAGACTACTAGTTCACCGCGAAGGTGCGAACTATTGGGATTTGATTCACCAACAAGGCGGCACGGCCGATGAGGTCGAACGAAAGCGGAGAGCAGGGAAAAAGTGAACAAGTGAACGAGACTTATACTTCATTCGTTCGTGGTCGTTGCTATGATCAACGCTATGTTCTGCTGTCTGCTGTCAAATTATACTAGAACCAGATCCTCAAAGTTCACTTGTTCTCGCTCGTGAATCACAATAAATTTCGTGAACTAATGAACTAGTTCAGTGAACTAATCGTTTTGGTGAACGAGAACGAATGAACTAGTTCACTTAAATGAACTAGAATTCCCATCTCTAACAGTGATGCAACTGTACTCTCGACAGAACGTTACTATGAAATTGTATTTATTCCACTGGTCTATTGCAGTTAGTATTGGTCGACAGAACGGTTCATGTATTACGTATAACACTAATAGTAAAATATTTCTAATCGCAGTGCCGCTTTATACAGATTCTGCAATCATTTCACTTTTTTGAGCTTGGCATACTGTCATTTCGATAAAAGTATACATATACACTATTTATTAATAAGAAAGCAGGAGTAGCAAGTAGGTACAGTAATCAAAATACTAGCCAAACGTTTGGATTACCTGGCTTCTGATATAATTACTTAAATTCTTTTCTGTTACATGAAGAATGGCGACGTTTCGAGACTATGGTTTGGTCTCATTCTCAAGTCAATTAAATAAAAAATAAAAAGTTTACAACCATTGTAACAACGTTTCAATAAATTAATTGAAGATCAAAAAGACATATATGGGCTAACGAGCTCAGTGGTATCAAGTCGGCCTGTGAATCCTGAGAACCCTGGTTCGATTCCCACAGGCGACAAACAATATTCACCAATTTAAAATTACCTCTGTGGCTCCTCCACCACTAACATCTATGGGGCCGTGATATGACGGCTGGTAACCGCACTTCACGAGTAAAATATATCACTAACCGAGATCTGCTTCGACAGAGTGCCACACCCAGTAATGGGTAGAAGGCGTGATGATATATCTATTTATTTATTTATTTATGAAAATTTATAGCATAAACTGGAGGCGAATGATTCAATTCATACGAATGAGAAATGGTTATTCCATGCATGTTATAAACTATGCTTTTTTTACCCAGTAATGGGTAGAAGACGTGATGATATTATATATATATATATATATATATATATATATATATATATATATATATATATATATATATATATATATATATAATTTAAACAAGAACAGCATATTAAAAACTACACCAGAATCAAAAAATGACTCTAACTTTTTTTTATGTGCGTGAGTTTGTGATTACCAGCCGTCAAATCACGATCCCAAAGATATTAGCCATAAAGGTAATTTTTGTGGAATTATTTTTCGGTTTGACTGATGTATCTACCCCAAATTAAATTAGAACATTTTTAATATAACTGCTTTATTCTTCACGCGGATCGCCCAATTAATTTCGCATGAATCATCCCTATCTTTATGACTCAATTATATAATTAAAAATTATTTTTAACTCTACTTAATTAAAACAATGATAACATTTTGAGGACCGCTGCTTAATCCCCTATGTCCATATGTGTATGAGCAGTCCAGACAGAGAAGTGTGTATGAATCACCCCAATGCCTCAAAGTCATTTATTCCCCTTTGTGGGGGTAAGCGACCCTTAGATTGCGCAAAAACTGCGTTATACTTGGCTGCACCCATAACTATCATGAACACTGAACAGAAAATTGTAAGGCGTGTGCCGTAGAAAAAGTTATATCCAAAGCAAATAGACATTATCACATAACAAGTGCATTTATTTATCATATTTACGTCAATTTTTATAGAGCATGTCGTAATAACATAATAAAAATGATGAATGATTTCTTGACTGGCTATGATAGTAAATAAATAATTTGATGAACTTTTACATTTCCAATTTTGTACTTTTTTTTATTTTTACATATCATACTGTTATACTCATATACTACGCGTGACATATTTTGTTTTGGCTTGAGTTCTTATATATCATCATCACGCCTTCTACCCATTACTGGGTGTGGCACTCTGCTAAAGCAGATCTCGGTAAGTGATATATTTTGCGCGTGAAGTGCGGTTACCAGTCGTCAAATCACGGCCCCCAAACATGTTAGTGGTGGAGGAGCCACAGGGATAGCTTTTTCAAATTATGAAAATTTGTCGCCTGTGGGAATCGAACCAGGGACCTCAGGATCCACAGGCCGACTTCTTAATTTGAGGATTTTATTTTTAAATGTTAGGGTTGTTGATTTTTCGAATATTCGAGACTTCGTATGTTCGGATTTATTGAACCTTCGAATTTAGATTCGAACTTTCGAATTTTTGAATATTCCAATTTTTTTGAATATTCCGAATTTTCGAATTTTTTAATATTCAAAATTTTCGAATTATTCGAATTGTGATTCTGGATCCTAACGTGAACACGGCATGTTGATATGAATTATTTTCAGAATAAACTCATTTGCAGAGTTTTGTATTAATTCATAAGTAATTATTATTAATTATTATTATTTGCCAACTTAATTCAATTTAGACTTAAAATTTCGCTACACTGTCAAAAACGTTTTAATTAAGACGTTTTTGTATCATTTTTATTCTCATTTTAAAACGTTTTACTAAAAGTTCGTTGCACTTATTTGGGCGGTAAGAGAATAGATGTCTTAATTAAGACGCATAAACTTGCAGAGTTTTTGCAGGATACTTCGCCGAGTTTATTATTTAATTCGTGGCCGACTTTTCGCGAATTATGCGTGAGTATGTTTGGAGATGACAGATGGCGTTAATTCAGAGACAAAAAAAATTCGAGAATTCGAAGCTTCGAAAAATTCGTAAATTTGAAGCTTCAATAATTCGAAAATTCGAAGCTTCGAAGTTTTTCTGACGAAGTTCAAAACATTCGAATGTTCAAACGTTCAGAAATTCGAACTTCGGTGGAAATCAACGAGCCTACTAAATCTAAATAAGGAGCCCCGCTATGTATAGCAAAGGAGCGAATTGAATAGATTTTGAAATTGGCGAAATTCCGTTTGTCACAGATGATTAAGGTGGTTCACCAAGGGCCAGTTCTTCAATCACCGATTAATGTTAATCATGATTAAATAATAATGGAACCTATGGCGAGAGGAAACCGGCGATTGAAAAACTGGCCCTAATAATCGTCCAAATACCAAAAAACACCGTTTAGGTTTTCCTATTAAAATTAACATCAAACTTACGATTTTCAAAGCAAGAAAAATATTGTTCAATTATTTAAGTTTGTCTACAACTTTGTCTAAGGCCACTATTTAAATTTTTGTCCGCAATTTTCTTTTCTTTTCGTTTTGTTTTTTGTTTAAAGTTTCCTCAATTATATGTAATATAACTCAAATAAATAAATATATCATCACGCCTTTTACCCATTACTGGATGTAGCACTCTGCCGCAGCAGATCTTGGTAAATGATATATTTATGCGCATGAAGTGCTGTTACCAGCCGTCATATCAGGGCCTCAAAGATGTAAGTGGAGGGAGAGCCACAAGGATAATGATAATCGCACTTCACGCGCATAAATATATCACTTACCGAGATCAATAGTGGGATCGCGCCATATAGAATTCTATAAAGAATTCAGGCGATAATTTTCAAATCGTCAAACTAGTATTCCATTCTAAATAATTTTGTAGTAGAATTGTAGTTTACAGCATTTGTCCACTATCTGATACAAAAAGCATCGATTATTTTATGCTATATTAATTTTTACTTGACAGATGACAGCGATTCTATTATTCAAAATAGAATTCTATTGCGCGATCCGGGGGCTGCTTCGGCAGAGTGCAACATCCAATAATGCGTAAAAGCCGTGATGATATGTTTATTTTATTTAAATACATAAAATACCTTTTGTCGTTTTATTTTTAATGTTTCAGTTCACTTATTATTCAAAATTAGTTTTCAAATTGCAGCACATTTTTTAATAGCTACCCATTTGCTACAATCAATTAATTCCACAAGGTCTGATAAAATTTAATCCATGTTTTGCAATACAGTTCAATCAATACAATTTCAGCTGAAAGCATTTTTACATGTTCGTATGATTGTTATAATCGCAGTGCATCCCATGGGAGTTATAAAGCCGTCGGTATTAAAACAAGCGCCGGTGCTGCTGCTGTTTTTCATCACAGCAGGATAACTAGGGATAGCGCATCTCTAACAACTTGCAGCAAAAAATGACCCACATTCAAATTCAGAATCTGGCGAACAGTTTCATCGTGGTTCACCTATTTACAACATTCTGCCAATGAGTGCTAATCATGCGTAAAACGTTAAAGTAGATGAAAAATTCAATGGAGAATAAAAGGTATTAATAGTATCATAGTATATTTATATTTTGAATATTTGAAATATCGATAAATATTCACCATCTAAAAATGACTCATGCAAACATCACTTTTGTTAGTTTGATGTCGGATAAATAAGAAAGAGAAGTGTTTAAAGTCCGGCATTTGAATCCGGAGATCCCGTGTTTGAATCTCACTCAGGCCAAATATTATATGAAATAGCACATTACGGTTCGGTTAGTGAATAAAAAGTGTCCGACTGTCGTCTGTCAGTGTCATTATGAATATTTTAATTTTTCTGTTTCTGACAAAATACACAGATATTTGTCTTGTACTGCACCCTCCATACTACATTCTAATGCCAATGGCACACTGGTCGAGGAGCATGAATGAGCGTCGAGGAACTCATCGATGAAACAACAGAACGCACCCTGACTGATGAAATAAACAAACACGAAAAAATAGCACAAAGCAAAACCAAAATGACAGCCCACACTAACATGAAATGAGACACAATAATACGTGTGAAATGAGACACAATCGTTTCATCGAGGAACTCCTCGATGGAAATAGAGGCGCCTCTATTTTTCATCGATGACGGGTGCGTTCTGTTGTTTCATCGATGAGTTCTTCGACGCTCATTCATGCTCCTCGACCAGTGTGCCATTGGCATAATAATATTTACGCAGTTCTCGATTTTAAAAATATTCATGAGGACAGTAACAGATTAAAATATGCAAAAAAAATTGCAAGCACTTCACGTCAGTAGCAATAAAATAGTAGGTGAAAAATTTATAATTATTTTTATTAATTTCATTAAATTACGCTATCAAAATGGAATAATCTCTATTAAATAAGATGTAGTAGTATTGGCAGTATTGTGATATAAAATTTGGTCCCATAATTTTTTGCCGGACACTTTTTATTTACAAAAGACTGATTTTACGTGTTAACTGCCTATGCCACCATTTACGTGAGACACACGGTATAATTATTATTTCACACGTAATATTATAAAATAACTCTGTTTTTCTGTAGACTGTCGTGTTTATTTATACGAATGTTCTACATAATAAACTACATAATTGGATACAATTAAACTAATAAATGTTAATTAAGTGACTTGACTAAAATTCATAAGTAATATAATACTTCAAAGTATATATTACTTGAACTAGTACCTACCATTCCAGCAATATTTTAGGACTTCAATTACTTAAATACAATACGTATTATAGTTACAATTATTCTAATTACTTTATACCAATAAGGTAGTTAATATTAGCTCAAAATAAACGCGTTTATATTCTGTATTCATGTAGATTTGTAGACCATAAATATAATATAAACATGGTAAAATATGCTGTAACTTCGATATAAATAACTTGATAAAATGATGTCATGCTCTACTAAGTGTAGTTAATCATAACCTAATAATAAATAATTACAGGGTACACTTAATTAACTTCACATTTATTGGTCAAGGTTGGATTTCACCCCATATACCGTCAGATTAAACACGCGATTTATATTTATCGGGACTTTTTCCCATTATATTTGCACTTGAAATTTAAAAATACTTCTGATAATGGTGTAAAAGCCGAAATAATTGTAAAAATAAATATTTTCTTTGAAACAACCAATTGTTTTTATTTACTATTTTTTAAATATTAAAATACTGCACAATTATTAGTCACTTACCGAGATCTGCTTCGGCAGAGTGCCACACCCAGTAATGGGTAAAAGGCGTGATGATATATGTATTTATATTAGACAATTTTGATTAAAAATTATTTTAGGAATTACATACTAATTGTTACCTTTATTTATACATAAAATATAGATTTAGATCTATGCCAAAAGAATATGAAAACAGAATTTCGTAAAAGAGATTACTGGCCATGGGACAGTTGAGATACGAGACACTTTTCATTAGCCCAACCGCCATTTAGTGGCAAATAAAGAATACATTAATTAAACAAAATGATTCCACAGAACTTAAAGCTTACTTTATTTTTGGTACGATCCATAGAGTAATAGTATATTACACAACGACGCTAAATGAATGCTATTATTCTCAACGATAAAGTTTACAACAGGAGCGAGCAAAGCGTGCGAAGGATACAATCATCAGATGCGATGATATACAAATATATACAACTTAGCGCACTTGGGCTTTTTGTTTCGTTAGCATCCAAAACTTGAACAGTAAATACAAATTACTGCCCGATCTTGCAAAAAAGTAATAAAACATTTTCTTGTTACCTAGGTTACTAATTATTATTAGTAAAATATGGCATAATTTCCGAGATAATTTCTAGAAATTAAAATTTAGTTCATAAAATTTTCTTATTAAACTGGGCTATCACAAATATTTCATATATTATCGTATTACGCATGTTACCCAATTTAACAATAATTTATGCTATAAATAAAAATAAAAAATAAATACAGCATCATGCCTTTTACCCATTACTGAGTGTGGCACTTTGCCGCAGCAGAGATGTCTGTAAGTAATAAATTTATGTGCGTGAAGTGCGATTACCAGTCGTCAAATCACGGCCTCCAAAGATGATAGCGTGTTTCGACTCGATACCACTGAGCTATAAACGAGGTTATCACAAAAACAATGTTGTTATAATCGACTTCAATTATATCTAGTTCTAATTTTACGAAAAGGAAATTGAGTAAAATTATTATAACCCACATATTTCTCTTCAAATAACTAACTAGTCTTAATAATATCCGTTATTATTATATTAGTAACAACCAGTAACACAAATAAACACAAAAATAACTGTATGTACTCCCTGGAATTTCAATAACAGTTGCCAAATAAAACATGTCTATTGTCATAAACTAAATTTAAAGCAAGGTGGGTTTGGCATCTATTATTTACTGAGCAATAAATGTTATTAACGGTGCGATTTTATGCATCTCTACAATTTTTTGTTTTTATTCAGGAACAGGCTTCTAATCCCGCTTAATCTGCTATGGAATTTATAGAGATCTCGCGTTCCATGCAAGTTTTTCAAATGGAAGAGAGAGTATTAAGTAATCGTAAAGAATTGATTATGTTTATGTTTATTTGCACTTGGCTTGATTAAAAAGTGATTCATGGTTTGACCTTGAAACTTAAAACTGTTGGGTAACAATGAAATTTTGCAATCACAAGTTATAGAAACGCCAGTGGAAATTGTATACTCATAGTTATAATTTATTGTATGTTTAAATATAAAGGCCGTTCTACATTTGACATGATATATTTTTATAATTTAGGAGATCTTGACTTATAGGTATTAATATGTGAATTTTTAATGTTGTTTAAAAGTCAAAAGTGAGGGGAAGGACAGCAGGGGATTAGGTAATAGAATTTACATTGTTGACTCAAACGTTGATGGTTATATTTCGGCAACTGGTTAGTGCCATCTTCAGCTACATAAAATCAAGAAAAGCAAAAATACAAAGATATAAATAATAATAACTTTAGTTCATGTTGTGTACGAATCATTTCTTACACTTACACCACCACTTGTTCACCCACCTCAGTCATCTTGCATCTCCATTACACTTCATACATCATCACTTAGATGTAAGTATTTTTGTTATTTGTCAAACCATTAGATGTATTACTTACCATTTAAGATTATTTATATCTTTGTATTTTTGCTTTTCTTGATTTTATGTAGCTGAAGATGGCACTAACCAGTTGCCGAAATATAACCATCAACGTTTGAGTCAACAATGTAAATTCTATTACCTAATCCCCTGCTGTCCTTCCCCTCACTTTTGACTTTTAAACAACATTAAAAATTCACAGATATATTTTTATATTCAAAATAATGCACATAATTTTGTACATTTTTGTGCATATATTAGTGTAAGGCACCAATTCATAATTTTGTATATGTTACCGGAAAAGTATAAAATCCAGGAAAAGTACAAAAATTATATTATTTACCAATGATTTTTACTTTCTTATACACAGTATAAGAAAGTATTGGAATCATGAAAAAAATCGTTGACGAGATTTTCGCGGAAATACGTGATATGAAGTCCACTGAATCTGTTTTGATCATTTTCTCAATGATGTCCGTGTGTGTGGATGGATGAATGGACGGATGTGTGTCCGAGTGTGCAATATCTCATGAACGAGATAAAATTTGTTAACGAAACTTGGTAATTATAAGTTGCATGAAAATACGAAGAGCTGAGTTGATTTTGAATGAAATTGAAAAACCGGAAGAGGAAGTTTACTGGACACACAAAACAATAAATACCATTTATTTCAAAAATGGAATCAGTTACAAAAACGTTTCAAATAAAAGATCGTAGCAAAAATATTTGGAACATAAAATGCTATTTGCAATTTTCCTGTATATGTGTCTAAATTTGAGAAAAACTAATTTATATATTTAATAATATATTCCAATAATCATAGTAGTAATAGAAACAAAAAACATAAACATGTTTAACATTAGCTGTATTCCATTTGCCACTTGGTTCACTTAAATCAGTTCAGATAAATCTGATACATTACTAAATGAACTGAATTAAGCAAACTGATGTATAAATAAATAATAAATAAATCATCACAACTTTTACCCATTACTCGGTGTGGCACTCTGCCGAAGCAGATCTCGGTAAGTGATATATTTTGCGCGTGAAGTGCAGGTACCAGCCATCAAATCACAGCCCCAAAAGATGTTAGTGGTGGAGGAACCACATGGGTAATTTAAATTTGGTGAAAATTGTTTGTCGGCTGTGGAAATCGAACCGAGGTCCTCAGGATCCACAGGCCAACTCGAAACCATTGAGCCATTACCCCATTAAATTAATAAACTTAAATAAATAATTTTAATTGAGACAAACTATAGGTGGAGAACTTTGTTACCAGTGGATGGCATATTTAAATTAGGCAGTAATAAAGGAATTTTTTGAGATAATATTTTCAACCCTACATTGACTTGACGATGAAGAAAAATATTCGAAATCATATAGTAATTCATAATTCGTAGAAATCGAATAGTAAACTTATAAAGTGAAGAAGTTGTTTTGTACAACTAAAACTAAATATAAAAAATGCCGCCCCAAAATATGTGTCGCCCGGTGCGGACCGCACCCACCGATCCCCCCTAGGTACGCCACTGTTGTTGACTCAATAAAAAAAAAATATATATATATCATCACACCTTCTACCCATTGCTGGGTGTGGCACTCTGCTAAAGCAGATCTCGGTAAGTGATATATTTTGCGCGTGAAGTGCGGTTACCAGTCGTCAAATCACGGCCTCCAAAGATGTTAGTGGTGGAGGAGCCACAGGGATAGCTTTTTCAAATTATGAAAATTTGTCGCCTGTGGGAATCGAACCAGGGACCTCAGGATCCACAGGCCGACTTCATACCACTGTGCTAGCCATCTCATATTATAATAATTTTAATAAACGTCACTAGAACACGAACTTGTTCCTATAAAGTGAATTACTAAATAAATGCAGTTAAAACATAATTTTTCTGGTATGTTAAAAATGTCTTCTATTTTCCGCAGTAGGCTTGCATACGTGTGAAAAGCATTTGTGCAAGTAACAAGCATATCACAAGCGATCTTGTAACAAAGGCGTTAAAAGACTGAAAACAATGGTAATCAACAGTGCGATAACAACAGACTTGAAAAATTTAATACTTCTTTATAATTTCCTGGCGACCTTGCCTTACGTTGCATAACAACAATAATAGGTAAGCAGGGCATACCACATTCGAATACATTATAACCAAGCACAATTTATTGCAACCTGGTTTTGTTTCTGTAACAAGTGACACAAATTAGTTATTATGTTCGATGAGTCAATACAAGAGAAAATTATTAATAGTATATTATGGGGTAATGGCTCAGTGATTAATCGTGTCGACCTGTGGATCCAAAGAACCCTGTTTCGATCCCCACAACTGACAAAACATTTTAACCAATTTAAAATTATCCCTGTGGCTTCCCCACCACTAACATCTTTGGGAGCCGTGAATTGACGGCTGGTAACCGCATTTTACGCGTATAAATATATCACTTACCGAGATCTGCTTTGGCAGAGTGCCACACCCAGTAATGGGTAAAAGACGTGATGATATAATTATATTTATTTATTTTATATTAAAGAACGAGTTTCATATGTCATTTTATTTTGTGAGAAGGGAGTGGTCCAACCCTTCCAATAAAATAATCGACAATTATGAAATAATTATTTATACCACTTTTACAATTTTGCGCCTTTTATGCTCTTTAAATAAAAAATCTTAGTTACAAAATTCAATTGTTTGAATTTGAAATTGTCTATTTTTCTAGTACCCCACCTGAAATACGAGAAATTACTGAAAATACCGTCTAGCAAGATCCATCTTTTTTGACACGATATTTCAGCAGAGTCATCAATCTTCAAAATATAAATTGTGCTCCGCTATTACAGAACTTGAATAAGTTATTAATGTACTAATATAGGTGTTGTAATAGGTTAAATACGCAAAAGAGAAAAAATATTGCCATAATACTGACATTTAATTTAGTCCCAAATATTGTGGATAAATATTATCGTTTAACTCATTATATTTCTTCTTGTGCTTGGATCGTTCGGAAAAAATTATTGACATATCAATTTTTTTTCGTATGAGTGACAGAATATTTAGTTTCACCGGTTTTGTGTTTCATGCGTTTTTCTCGAAAAAATAAAAATTAGGAATAATATTGATTGATTTAACAGTTGACACCACAGAAAATCTTTATTTTCTTTTATTTTAATACTTGTTTATATTTCTTTAAAATACATCAAATTTTTGAATGTCATGATACTAGCTTCAAAATATAAAATTCCAGGAGATTTAAGAAGTTCAAGAAACGTATTACAAGAAATTCCAGATAGTTTTACAGCAAAGTCGATCTTTGCAGATTCAAATTTGACAAAATTATGTTACAAAAATTGCTTTATGGGGTGGCTAGCTCAGTGGTATGAAGTCGGTCTGTGGATCCTGAGAACCCTGGTTCGATTCCCACAGGCGGCAAACAATTTTCATAATTTCAAAAGCTACCACTGTGGCTCCTCCACCACTAACATCTTTGGGGGCCGTGATTTCACGACTGGTTACCGCACTTCACGCGCAAAATATATCACTTACCGAGATCTGATTTGGCTGAGTGCCACACCCAGTAATGGGTAGAAGGCGTGATGATATATTTATATATTTATAAAAAATGCTTTAAATAAAAGTTGTAAAGAATCAAATTCAATTTGGTTAATTACCTTGAAAACTGGATAAAAATTGCCAGAAATAGATATTTGTCAATTAATTGGGAAACAATTACTGATAAAAAGTAATTTCCATCTTGTATATGTATATATAATATAATAAAAATTAAATTATAAGTTTAGAGGTAATAAATTCAAGCTGAAACTGAATTTTCAGCAGTATTCTTATGACCAGCTAGCGACATGTTCCCTATCGTAATCTAAGTTTATTAAGTATACACAGACACAAAATATTAGAAAATAAAAACTGTAAAACTGCTAAATCGGATTTTATTGAAGAAATGGTGTCAATTTATGGAAGAGCTATTAGAAAATTGTTCTTCCTCTTCAATTCAAACCCAGACGACAAAAACTAGTAATTTATTTGACAAATTTAAATATTTTTTTTATCTATTTGTTATGTATATTTGTCATTATGTTACGTAAAAAAAATATTTTAAAAATTGACGCATATCTGAAAGTTTTTTGCGAGCTCCCCCCCCCCCTTCACCCTGGAAAAATGTCTGTGGACACCCATTATAGACGCCATGGAAAATGAACTAATTTGAGTAAAAATAAATATAAAAGTAATACTAAATAAAGAGTTTATAATTATTTATTAATTTAGGTATGTTTGTTAGCAAAAATTAAATTTAGTCCATTATTTGTTAGCAGAGCTGGGCAAGCTACTTAAAAAAAGTAGCTAAGCTACAGCTATTCTTTAAAAAAGTAGCTAAGCTACAGCTATAAGCTATATTTTGTAAAATATAGCTAAGCTAGAGCTAAAAGCTTTCGTTAAAGTAGCTGTTAAATTTTAAAACTACTTTTATAAATTATTGTGAAATAATTAAATTTGCCATTGTCATATGATCAGTCTTTTGTTATAATGACTGTTAATTTACTATTATGTACATAAATATCAAAAATAGCAAATACCATCTGGCACCTACTGTGTATTTTTGCGTATTAGAGCCAGTTAGAACCGGCAACAAATAATTATTTTGTGTGGGTTTAGCTTGTACGCATGCGTACTTTGATTCTTCTGCTTAAAAAGTAGCTTTAAGCTACAAAAAGTAGCTTTAAAACTAGCTTCAGTTGTTATTTTTAAGCTAATAGAAAAAAAAGTAGCTAGCTACAAGCTACAGCTATATTTTTTCACAGTTAGCTAAGCTACAGCTACAGCTAAGGTACATATAGCTAAGCTAGTAGCTAAGCTACGAAAGTAGCTAGCTACTGCCCAGCTCTGCTTGTTAGTTATCGATAATCTGTTGTGTTTTATGGTAAAAATATGTATGTAACAGGTAAATATAATATTACCAATACTTAATTATGATAACGGCTAAATAATTTCCCTATATATTTGTTTTATTCAGGAACTTATGAATAATAAAATTGGTTTTAAATTTTATTATTCATATTATTTAATATTTAATTACAGGTTCCATCTGTATGTAGCAAACTCATTAAAATTCTTGCATATTAACTAAACAAATATTGCAATGCATAATAATAACACAATAAATTAATATTCATAATTAATTTTCGCATGTTTATAGCATGGAGGTATTTAATTTAATGACAAAATTATTCGGCAGTCGTTTCAAATATAACATATAAATTTAATCATTAATCATATATTGCTCCCAAATTACGTATTTATTATCTTAATTGCCTCTAAAATAATATTTAATTGTGAGAACTTTTATTATCATAACTTTCTATTGTTTTGTATAAATAAACAAAAAATTAAAACAATAATAGACGGCATATTTCACAGACGAAATAATGAGAATTCTTAATTCAACTGAATCCGATAAGATTTCATTCTTACTTATCATTCAACAAATCTAGGTAATAAAACCAGTAGAATAATAATTAATTATACACCTACTTAATAAATTAATAAATATAATCAAAAATATTCAAATCTAAAGGTGATTTTATATTATTTATTCATTGTTTAAAAATTACGCAATAATATTTATATAAATTTTATCAGATTATTTTTACTTTCTTATACACATTTAATTATATCTTAGCCTTAGATTTTTACTTTTTACTTTAGTTATGGCTTCCCGGTCAACTGAATTAAATACCAGTATAAGGAAGTATTGGAATCGTGAAAAAAATCGTTGACGGGATTTTCGAGGAAATACGTGTTTTGAGGTCCACTGAATCCGCTTTGATCATTTTCTCAGTGATGTCTGTGTGTGTCGATGGATGTGTGTCCGAGTGTGCATTATCTCATGAACGAGATAAGATTTGTTAACGAAACTTAGTAATTATAAGTTTCATGAAAATACGAAGAGCTGAGTTGTTTTTGAATGAAATTGAAAAACCGGAAGAGGAAGTTTACTGGACACACAAAACAATAAATTCCATTTATTTCAAAAATGGAATCAGTTACGAAAAAAAGTTTCAAAAAAAAGATGTTAGCAAAAATATTTGGAATATAAAATGTTATTTGCAATTTTCCTGTATATGCGTCTAATTTTGAGAAAAACTAATTTTTATATTTAATATATTTCAATAATCATAGTAGCATTAGAAACAAAAAACATAGATTTTAATTTTCGCTTTATCTAGTTATCTAGTCTTTTTTCGGAAAAACATACATCAATAAAATGGTCAACTAATTTGGCAATTTTGCCTCAATTTAATCGACTTCGTATCTCACGGTTCTTGAGATACCAAGAGTTAGGTTCGAAAAACGGTCATCCTGTACATGCCTCATCAGTAAAGTTGGACATAAAGTAGTCAACATTACTCAAAAATTATACGTAAACAAATTTGATATTTTATATGTTTAGTAATATTATATATTCTAAATATTAAATATGTGTATAAGAAAGTCGTGTGGTGCCCACAGCAGATTTTTACTAATTGTTTTCGAAGTATTCTTATATTATTTTAAAATTGTTTTTTTAAATGTGCACAAAATATTTCATTATTTAAAACTTTATTGCTTCAATGTTTGCAAAAACATATGCAAAAAACTTGCAAAATCTAGTCATTAATTTGTTAAATATGTTTAATCACTATTTATAACCTTCATATTCGAGGTAAAAAATCATTAGCACTTTCAAAAATATTTGTTATCGCTGTACAAATAATCTCATCATATTTTAGAAATGACTTAATTTTGTCTTAATCTAAATAACACATAATCTGAATCACTTATTTATCGCACGTTAAATATTTCAATGTGAAGTAAACTAATTCAAGGAATTTCAAAAGAACATTTGCAAAAACTGTCATAATAAATGTTATATAACCTGCAATTTGTCAATAATGACAGCTGTCATTAGAAAGTAATCCAATGCACGAATTCCCAACACCAAAGGATGACCAAATGAAATGAAAAAGATGAAAAAAGTTGATAAGAATAAAAAGATATTTACCGGTCCATGTGTTAATAACGACACATCAGTGCAAATAGGTTAACAACAATCAAGTTATCACTGTAAACAACAAACAAATAACAAAACACACACCAATTTTATCACCAACTGTCATTTAACATCTTAACCACACAAAATACGCGAGAGTACTAAAATGCCGGGGAGCTCAGCTGCGCAAGCCACAACAAATGCTAGCTCGCGCATGCGTGGAACGCAAGAGGTGTGGCTATTTTACTCGAAGATCGAAAGCGACGCAAGGGGAAATGTTAGCGTACGACGGAGCATGAACGTAACGGTGGTTGCGGAACTATGGGCGTTTGTAACTCATGGTAGATGTAAATAAATATTTTTCATGCAAGTTTTTTTGGAGGAAAACGACGGTTATTTATTGCTTATAGCTTTTTTATGGACTGCTGGATTATAATATATATTGGTCTAGGTTCGTGGCAAACTTAGATAGAATCTGCCTCATATGAGTCGTATATACTGGTAATATATTCAATAAAGTTAGGAATATATCGATAATATTGGTGGTTTTCTGCGTGACTGTTTTATAAATGATAATGTAATAGACCTTGTTAAACAAAACAAATGAAATATGTTACGACATTTGAGTCCGCAGATACCCCACCCAAGCTAAATATATATAAGAACTACCACACTTCGGCTCGGTGAGTCCGGCTCTTGAACTGTAATTGAGATTAAGTTCGTTAAGAAGCATGGGGTGCCTAGCTCAGTGGTATGAACTCGGCCTGTGGATCCTGAGAACTCTGGTTCGATTCCCACAGACGACAAACAATTTTCATAATTTCAAAAAAAGCTACCCCTGTGGCTCCTCCACCACTAACATCTTTGGGGGTCGTAATTTGACGACTGGTAACCGCACTTCACGCGCAAAATATATCACTTACCGAGATCTACTTTGGCAGAGTGCCACACCCAGTAATGGGTGGAAGGCGTGATGACATATATATATATATATATATTTTAAGAAGCATAAATAAATAAATAAATAAATAAGTAATATATTATTTATGTTTAATTATTGTTTATAGCCTAAAAAAGTTCCTGTTATACAGAGTAAAATAAATAAATAAATAACATTATACATAGTAAAAGATGGCGGATATAAATCCATTATATCACTGATAACTGATAAAAACTTTAAAATTTCAAATGGATTATATTAAATTTCTTTTACAAATTTGAAAAGTATGTTCATAGTTTTACATTTTGCTGTTTCCAACGCTATCTAGACAAGTTTTATAAATGTCTCTTTAATGGGCCTTCCAAGACTTTTTTGAATTTTTTTGTATATTAATCTACGTAATAAAATAATTATAGGTACCCAAATTTTTTATTTTTTAAAAAAACTTGTATTAAGCATGATAAAAATATTTAAACTTTCGAAACAAATGAATATGACGTAGTTGCATCTTAGCTTAAAGAGAGACAGATAAGACAGAGATAAATAACACGTAACTTGTCGTTGTCAGTAGAATTCTCAGACAAAACATAACTAGACGGATAACAACGGCGTTTGTTGTGAGTCAGAAAGGGATAGAATAACTGGTTGGTGAGGCGGGTGCGCGGCAAGGAGCAACTTGCATAATATCAAAGTGTACTCGCTCCTTGCCGCGCATCCGGCGGACCCTCAAGTTATTCCATTCCTCTCTGCTTCACAACACTGCATTGACTTGAATACGGCATAATTCGTCTAGTATTATACGTCATTGGTAGAATCGTAGAATGCTGAATGCTTATTTCTTCTTCGTCTTCTTGAGCACCGACAAACGATTCAGACAAAGCTCTGTGATTGGCTTAATGCAACTACGTCATTGCAATATGGCAGTGTGAACATTTTGATTTATTCAACTTTAACTTTCATATTTCAGCAATAAAGATATAATTTATGGTATGATTTTATATTGTATTAAATATGATGTACGGTCAAGAATTTATTTTAATAAATATATATTAAAAAGCTCTACCACTTGAATCCCCCATTACGAGTGTATAAGAAACGAGTTTGTATAATGAATCCCATACTCTTATTTTTCTGTGATTAAGACAAAAAAAAATAACTTAAATTACTTATTTATAAGACTATCTTCAGCCTGCGCTTAATACATTAGTTGTTAACTTCACGTCATAACTAAAACGTTCAAAGCTGCAGTTTGCCAAGAAGTGATTAATATGTTTTCTAGTGCTATGAAAACCAGTACGGACATTTATCTACAACAGTGTGTAAAATTGATTTTAGTTGCCTGTTTTCAGTTCGTAAAATAACTGTATAATAACAAGATTTCATTAATCACGGATTGCCCAGTAACGAAGTGGTAAAAATTAAACTAGTGACAAAAAAAAACACTTGAAATACGTGAAATTTTCCCAATTTTCAAATCGTCAAAACTTGGCGAATTTTTAGCAAATTTGGACGAATTTTCTAAAGCGAAATACTTTAAGGTAGATTCGTAAAGCGGATTAGCGCTAGCACCATTTTTTATTTCGTTTTAACTCTCTTTTCAATATATGGAACTAGTTTATTTTAACTTGAGTTAAAAAGAGTATTAATTAGCATCAAATTTAATTCATTTCTTGAATCTATATTAATTTGAAATAGAGTTATAGTTAATATTATAAACGGTGTTAGCGCTAATCTGTTTTATGAATCTGCGTTAAAGTGTCTACTGTAAAGCGGGATTTATAATGAAGTAAAGTAACGTAAAATGTAACGCAATCGAAGACGCAACGCAAAGTAAACATTTTGTATGATTTATAATGAAGTAAGCATGGTTACATGTAGCCAATCACAGAGCGTTTTGTACGTGGGGCTTCGACAGGTGTCAGTTTAAATTTGACGTTTATGTCATACAAAAACAGATAGCATTTTAGGTTACATTAAGTATTTTAGTGACTTGGGAGTGTAATAAAAAGTTAGTTTACAATGGACAGTGAGGATGAAATGGCTGCTTTATTACTAATTTTATTAAAAATGAAAAAAAGATTAAATCCCAAATTCTGCTTTTCAACTTGATGTTTTTAAACTCTTTTTCTGTTTTATGATACATAAATGGATAGTTTTCTACTAACTGAATCAGCAATTTATCATCCATGATAATAATCACAGAACACAGCAATAATAATAAAGAAATGCAAAATAAAAGACACAAATTACTCAAAATGGTCGACCAAAGCGTTCACAAAGACAGAAGACAGATTGAACCAAACAAATATATCGGATCGGTAATATAGCTTTCTGCAATGAAGTTTGAAATAATGCTTTCTGATTGGTCAGAGGTACAAGAAATAACGCAAGAAGTTGAAAGTTGGCGAACTCCTTGCCTTACGTTACATCTGTCTTGCGTTACTGCTGCGTGTTACGTTTTATTATAAAGCGGTATATGCTGTTACGTATGTTCATGTCTTGCGTTACTTTACTGCACTTGCGTTACCTCTTATTTTACTTCATTATAAATCAGCCTTAAGGGAATACTGTAAGGGAATCGTAGGGTTAACCCCTTCCGCCCCTCCAACAACAAAAAAATGTTTTAGTGAAATCTTTGACGATCTGTACGGAAAATTTGTTGTGGACTCGTTTCACCATCAGGCCAATAAAATTTATTCAATTTCCTGCAAAGAATGCAAATAACGAAATTCCTACGATGATTTGACACAGAGTTATGCGTGTTTGAATTTGAAAGTGCATTTGTGAGGTTTTGTCCTAAAAATGTGTTATTTGTTGTGGAGGGGGGACTGAAGGGTGAAAAAAGGGATAATCCTAATTTCGAGTACAGCCCCTTAAAGTAGAGACAAAGCAGTTTTTTTTTCTGAAAGTATCGTCTAATTTAATTGCAAAGTCGACGAGTTATGAACCAAAAATCCTTAAATGCACTTTTGACCCATTTTGGGTATGGCACTTTACCATAGCAGATCTCAGTATGTGATATATTTATGAGCGTGAAGAACAAACAAATCAATGATGTAATTGTTAATTCATTTGACATAACTTATGGATATATAAGATATTAGTAAATTTTAAATGATCTTTAATGGTGGTGCTTTTTTTTATTATTTTACAGTTTCAATTATTAGTTTAATATATCATTATCAACTTTTAAATATTACATTATTTATTATCAAATAATCATGAATAACTAATTGCAATAATAAAATAGATTTGTCAACGGCCATGACTGCACTCGTTGGAACTGATCTAAACGATAACGCGAGTTAAGTAACGTTGCGCGCGGGTAGTACTTGGATGGGTGACCGTCCAGAGAAAACCCGCGTTGCTGTTGACCATAAAGCCTCATTCACAACACGAAATTAGTAGTTAGTGTTAGTGGTTATGGTTAGTGGTTATAGTTAGTAGTTACAGATTAAAATACATCGTTCACAATGTCCCAAATTAATGATTTCGAATTTATGTTTCTGTCGGTAATGTAGTGCACATTTTTGAAAATTATAGATATTACAAGACATTATAATAGATGTCACAGTTGTCAACTTAAAGTTTTGACAAATAGTTACAGTTTTATTTAATTGAGTTCTGATATTTTGTCTGTAGTTCTGATTTGGTTATCTTCTACTATTTTTCTTTAAAACTGGTCTTACAAGTGCTAACAACATTTAAATTGAGCTATGGTCATTCTGGTGTAATTAAAGAACATGTCTTCATCATATGACCTCATTTATTAGATCAAATTATCCCAGTCTCCCTGATTTGTTCGGGTTTGGTTGATTGGGCGAACCCACCATCTTCTATTTGTTTTTTTATTACTTTTCATTTGCACATTTAAAGTTGCAAGTAACAACTTTTTTTTGTGCTTCAATTCATTTTCGTTACATAAAATTCAAACTGAGAAAACCAACTGTCACTTTACTCCTCGTTTTTGATTGGCTGTGCCGTTAACCACTAACTAAAAGTTTGAAGTTTACAAACTTCTACGCTAACCACGATTAGCGTAGACCTGCGCTGGGCTAAGTTCGTTGTTGTGAACGCTACTAGAGGAATTCATATGCCAAACTTCTAACGCTAACCATAACTACTAACACTAACCACTAATTTCGTGTTGTGAATGGGGCTTAATACCTAAAACGCAGATCAGGGCGGAATGGCGGCATATGATCTAAGTAGATGGTCCGCCAAAGAAGCCACAGAAAAAAAAATTGATTTTGGACCAGTTTTTCAATCACCGGTTTACATTTGATTAACTTTAATCATGATTAAATAATAATGGAAACCATAGTTTCTATTATTATTTAATCATGATTAACATTAATCGGTGATTGAAAAACTGGCCCTTAAATGCATAAAAGTAAATCGAATATTTAATTGTTATGTAAATCATTTCATATAACATAATTTTGCTTCTATTTATTTAAATCAAGTTTAAACAGATAATGCTATAAGAAAATTGGCTTGAAGCTATACTTTGCAATAGAATATTACTGCACTATTATCCTAAATTATTATAGCTCTGTAATAAACACAGATAAATTAATAAAGTGCATTAATAAGTAACACCAATCTCTAATTATGATTCTGTTTCATTCGATTTTTCAAATGTGGTGTTATCGAATCCAGTGTTTAATGCAGATTAGGAAGAACATTTATAGAGAATTTAGAATAAAGTCCTAATGGTTGTCTGCACCAACGAAATTTAAATTTTAAGTCTGGCTTAAATAAAATAGATTTAAATTAAAAAACAAATCGAATATTTAACTGATGTGTAAATTATTTCATACGATATAATTCCGCTTTGCTTCTATTTATTTAAATTAAGTATAAAATGTAACTATTTTTGTGCTACTTATCAAAGGATACAGAATGTTGAAATATAAGGGCTAATAAACAAATATGCCGATCGTTGTAAAATTTAAGATTATAAATGAGAATGAGAGTCATATATTAATATTAAAAATCTAGGACACTGAAAAAGTAACATCTGGATGTCATAATATATAGAACACAAGTTGCAGATTTATACTAAAATAAAATATATTATAAACTGTATAACGAATAAAAACAGAACACCCATTAACAAAATGTTTCTTACGAAATATGACCTTTGCCCATTTCTTAAAAACAAAGAAAAAACAATTCCATAATCTAGTTAGTAATTACTCATAGAAATCAGTTCACCATCAGCTTACCAACTCAACAACCTGAAAAACCACTACACAAAGTCACCGCCATGCTTTGGGAAGAGGAAGGAAATGAGAAGCCACAAACTCGCAGCAGAAATATAACGAGTAGAATAGAAACACTGCTGAAATAATGCTTTGTTATGCGCATTTGCATCGCAATGAAAAATATTAAAATGAAAATTTGAAATTAAATTTTTAATTAATTTAAACAATAATAATAATGATTTATATAAATAATTTGAGTGATAGCAAACTTGAATTTTTAGCAATCTTACGCAGGCAGATTCACAAAACCGATTATTTAGTCGTAAATACCATTTTTAGTTTCTGAAAATTCCCATGCGAATCATACTTTATAAATTCAAGGCAGTTCAATACTTTCAGAAACAAATAGTACAAGTAAACGTCAAAATAATTTCTCAAACAAAACAAGAAGCATCCATACTGATACTAGGTTCATTTTTTATTAAAAATTTATGTGTTTCGTACCATTCTAAGGACAATTTAAAATACTTTACATTTAAAATAATATTATTGAAATCGTTTCCGATGAAATAGGAGGTGAAATTTAAGAACTTTATACTCCAGAAAGTAGCATTTATATTTGTACATAAGTTTCTAGTTTAAACTAAAAATCTTAAATTAAAAATAAAGAAATTAGCTGTTTGTTTCTATATTTTATTTCAATGTGACAATGTCTATCTATTTTAAATAGATATATAAATTCCATATACAGCAAATAGCAAATGTTTAAAATTTGAAAATACGTACTATATAATTTAATTTATAATAAGTGAAAAATGCTATTTTTATGACAGGCGATAAATCAAATTTCTTCTCGCGAAATAGTGAAGAAAATTAGTTTTCCCTCTCTAGAGAGAACAATAATCTTACAATTTTATTTACAATAAAAAAAATATTTCCTTTATTATGTCTACTAGATTTGTTTCCCTGCGTGTATTTAATGTTGGTAAAATCACGTTTGTTTGTATTTGTATTTATATTTATTTTCTTAATAAGAAAATAAAACTAATCCTGAGGGTGAAGTTTATTTCACACTTTTAGTCCATATATTTTGAATTAATGATTAATTTTAATACTGTCTTAATTCACAATGACAGTATTACACAAATTTTTAGCTAACTAAAATAAATACAAATACAAACAAACGTGATTTTACCAACATTAAGTGAAATTCTGAAGATAAATTTTACATATTTCCAAGCAAATTGATAAATTTTTAGCAACTACTGCAAAATTTTAATTTAAAACATATATTTTCTTTTGTTTATAGCTCGTAAATAAGAAACAATTGAACAACAAACTTAATATACATTCAGTTTTTCATTCTGAATATTTTTTTCATTAGACTTCTGATCCCAAATCAATAGGCAAAGAGATATCGCCTAATAATAGTATATTACATAATAAGTCAGGAAAGTGATATTTTACTTGATGAAGCGGTTGTTTTTAATACGAGACCGCAGGCCGAGTATTTTAATCCGCAGAGTCAAGTAAAAACACTTTCCTGGCGTATTATGTATACTATTTTTATCTGAAACCGTTTAACGTAATCAATAATAATTCAAAATATTTGATCTTTTTAATATGAATTGTATTGACAGCAGACTACATATCAAAGGTTACAACAACAACAAAACAGTCAGATAAAATACAAAACAGTCAGGTAAAATCTTTACCAAACTGTTTTGTACTTTACCAGACTGTTATTTTTGGTGTAGCCTTGGATACGTACTTTACTTGACTGTTTTGGTAAAAATCTACTTTCCATACTAAAATTGGTCAGGAAAGTATACAATTTCTTGCCGGTTTCAGAAAAAAAATTAACTTTGAATTTCTTATGTATATAACTTTTATAATAATGTAATATAATTATAATAATTATAACAAGACGATCTTTCATGTTTATCATACAACTCGAGAAGGATTTAGCTACGCATAGAACGGCTGAAAGCACACACGAGAACGCACGGTATTGATTCTCAAGCGGCTGCCATGCCATGTCACCGCCTCTCCATTCTAGAAAGAACAAGGCACAAGGAAATGCAACTCCACTACGCCGAGGGCGGCGCGGCGCGCTTCTACCTCCGTGACCTAATACGTAATACAGCACAACACACTACAGCTTTAAACAAACTCCTGCTTTGAAGTACAGCGCACGTCATGTTATAAGAAAATTAGCTTGAAGCTATACTTTGCAATAGAATATTATTGGAGTCTTATCTTAAATTATTATAGCTCTGTAATCAACACAAATAAATTCATAAAGCGGATTAGTAACTAAGACCGATTTAGGAACATCTCTAATTAAGTTTCATTCGGATTTTCAAAGTAGGTTAAAATGTGGTGTTAACTAATCCAGTTTTTAACGCAGATTAGGAGGAACATCATACAGAATTAGGAATAAAGTTTTAATGTTTGCCTGCACCAACGAAATTTAAATTTTAAGTCTGGCTTAAATAAATAAAAGCAAATCGAAGTAAAATATCATATGATCATATTGCTGTCAAATATTTGATATTGTCAGTTTGTGTCAAACTAAAAGAAGAAGTTTCATTGGTGTAAACGGGCATATACCGGGTGTCCATTATGTTTTTATTTGAACATAAGAAATTCAATGTTAAAATTTTCATTAGCTAATATCTCTTTAGATCTATTCATTTTAGAACAGAAGTGTATTAAAGAAAAATGTTTAGAATGAAAAATTGAATCCAACGAGTACTAAGTTTGTCGTTCAGTTGTTTGTTATGTTCGAGTTAGAAGCAAAAGAATGAAATAGTATATTACATAACAAGTATCGAAAGTGTAAGATAACGTGCGAGTGTACAAATTGAAAAACGAGGCGCGTAGCGCCGAGTGATTTATGTAAACGAGCACAGTTATCACACTTTCGAGCGAGTTATCTACACTATTTTTCAGACGACCACAAAATATTTCTAAAAAAAGTTTACAAGAGCAATGTTGTTACACTTTGACAGCTGATGCGTTTTTGTAAGTAAGCGTTGATGTTTGACGTTGGAGGTTAGGTATTGTGATACCAACTGTACTAACTGTAATATCAAAATAATAAATACTGCTAAAATAAGTAATTACTAATTTTAAAAAATTAAGATTTATCTGGGCAAATGTGTTGAAAAATCTGCTAAAACTTCGATTTAAATAATAATACAAATTTTTCTCATTTATTTTATTATTTTCTTTCATCGTAACGCCATCTGTTGTCAATTAGTGGAACTTTACCTGATATGTTAGAAGTGTGCGTTATACTAACATATCAGTGTATGTTATTTTCAACTTTCCGTAGTAGTTTATGATGTTGTTATGGTTACTTTCATAAGTGATCGTCTGAAGATAATATAAAGCAATTATTAGAGAGTCATGGGAAATAAAACAATAATTATTTGTTTGTTGTTTCTGAACGGATTTAACAATTCTTTTAATTTTATTATTATTAGAATCTATGATTAGTATTATGAAAATTAGCCCAGTGCATCCACCCCCCTACACTTACATCTTTGGAGCCCGTAATGTGATGGCCAATAATCACACTTTATGCACAAAAATATAACACTTACCGAGATCTACTACGGCAGAGTGCCAGATTCAGTAATGGGTAAAACAGTTTACTTTATTATTTATTAAACTTTATTTATAAATGTAACCGTAATCGTAAGATTATTGTTTGTAGTATCGTAACCTCAAAAGTGCTAATTGTTCCATTCCTATAAAAACTGGGTGTAAAAATCACATAAAATAGCTATTTAAAAAATTAAAGTAAAGTAAATAACTATTTTTTTACTGTTATGAATTTTCTGCAGATATTTAAAAAATCAAGTATTTTAAGGGATTTCAAGTCGGATTTTTCAATACCAGGCTTTTTCCTAGAATTCCAGACTGAATGATACTATAAGTTGTAAAAAATGGTGCGACGATATATCTTAGATGAATTTAGTTGATTATTTTTTGACGTTTCTCAAAACCAATGAAATGCTTCATTGTATGTCACGTGTCTGCGTTTTAACCAATCCTGTCATTATTATACTGAGAATAAAGCTCTAGTGATTATTCCCGGAGATTATCTCTGTAGATGCTTTTTTGTTTGTGACAAATGATAGGTAGTTGTCAAATAATTATTTAAACTGTCAAAGCATTAAGTTAGATGTGTGAAAAAATCGATTTAGTTGTATTTTAAATACAGAAATACACCAACAAATTTTGGAAACAACTTCCAATAATACATTAATAAGTAATTAATCGATATAGATCCAGTTCAAAATCATTTAAGTTGGATGAATCGACCTCAACAGCTAAGTCAAAAAATAATCTAATTAAATATAGGTAAGTCGAGAGTTGAATAAATTAGAAAATAATTTTCCAGTACCTTTCTCAAACTTGTTGCCATTTGGCAATAGCCACTCAAGCCCTACGGGCTTTCATGGCTATTACCTGGCAACAAGTTTTTGAAAGATCTGTCAAATTATTTTCAATTTATTCTCACTCTCTTGTTATATTATTGCTGAAAATTATATTCACCTTTTATTATCTCCTTTGCGATAGTAGGAGAAACCGTCACTCGCGGTGTATTACTTAGCTTGAATCTTTTAAATTGCGTCTAGTTACGACAAGTCAGCTCCAGTAAGTGATACATCTACTATACTTACTATACTTAAAGCTGAAAGCCGAGCTTTGAAGCAATACCGATCTGGAGAGAGTTGGTGTTTGTAAAGTGCAATCTAGATGGCTGATATGTGGCCCTTTGTTTTATTTCTAAGGAAACGAGCATGGAGAACCGAGTAACCGTGTATTAGCTTTTAGATTTAGCTTGCAAGTGGGACAAAATCTGAATGGAGACTTGTGTGTTTGCATTTTGTGCAAACTAGGAATGTACAATGTGGATTTGTTGTAACTTGTAGTGATATAATGCTTGCATTTGTAAATTTCACCAAGAAATATATATTGTTTTTTCTAGGTGAAATGTAGATACTGTTTTATAGTAGCTGTTCTCTGAGTTTACAAATTTCAAATGAGACCACTTTATTATAGACGGGCTGAGAAATCAAACGTTGTACGTCATCAGTGATGTTTGCAATGACATCATAGATACCAATATCGAATTAACAAAAATAATGGTTATTTGTGCACTTAGCAGAAAGTAGTGTATTGACACTTGAGCATGGAGATTATTGATCGAGGCATAGCCGAGAGCAATAACCATACAAGAGCGGCAAAGATACTTTATGCTCGTGGTGCACATGATAGTTTTTCTACGACCATTTATAAATCCTTGAAAAATAATTTCAAATCATTTTTAATAGTTTTTCTGTTCTGAAATTTGTTTGAAAATGTTCACAGTTTTCATGTATTCATGGCAACACTCTTATTTTACCGGTCGGCGAGCGGAAAAACTTGTTGCCGCTTGGCGAGTGGTAAACGTCAACTTTCTGCACTTAGCTGACAGTTGGAAATATCTACTTTCTGCTCGATCGCAGAAAAATAAATTGTTTTGTTAATAGTGTATTCCGAAAATGGTTTCATTACTGAGCACGGTTTTTGAAATTAGTGGTTACTTCACAGCTGTTGTTGACAAGTTTGAAACGTGTTTGGCGGCTTTTGCAGTGTTTGTGGATTTTTGTCTTATAAAACTATATTTTTATGATGACTGATAAATAAACATGTGATGCAAAATGTATTTTTATTATTTAACAGTATATATTCATATTAGATGAATGTATTACTTGTTCTGAAGCTCATATTGATTTTTTCTTTGTGTTATTTTTATATCCCTATATTTAAGTTAAAGCAGGTGTGATGCAGAATACAATGGCTGGTACCACGAGCATATTACTAAAACACTGTTTTTGGGTGTTTTAGTTAAAACCATGACGACATTTTAAAACACTCTTAAAATAATGCTTACCACGAGCATTGTTTTAAGTCTGTTTTAGCTAAAACCATGTAAACAAGAAAATACATATGACAACGTTGTAAAAGACGCAATACGCATGCGCGTTTCGTGAATATTTTTGACAGTTTTCAATTCAATATGAAAGCAGTTTGATAGGTCATGATTTTTAGATGTCAGGTACTTCGTTAAACTCATGAAAGAACACTAATTGCTCCTTGGGTGAACTGTAAAAGGCGCTTCCACAATTAAAACATAAGTATTTAACAGGAACATATTTTGATTCTAATATTTTGCACCAAATCACATACATTAATATGTTATTATTGTATTTTAGAAAGAGAATGGCAGCCATAAAGATTAAAACGGATAATTGAAAGTCCGAGGAAAATAATTTGCTGACTGAATAACCGAATTAAAGAAAAGGTATAATAGAAAACTACATAGCTGGAAATAATGAATGTGTTTGGAATGATTTGGTACATGCGAAAACTGTAGCACTTAAAAAATTAAACGAAAATTATGTACAATACATATTTTTTAAATTATATTTTATTAATAATAAAACTTGGTTATTAACAATATTCACTTATGTTACAATTAATCAAATAACATCAGAAAACGGATAGTTTTCATTATAAAAAGCGCACGAATTAACAAAAGGTATATTAATTATGACAATAATCACATTCGATAAAGAGTAGTGGTCTGCTATACTGTAAAATTCTTGTCTGGTTTTCATTAAATTATACAATTTGATGAATATCTGGAGATGCGATGCCAGAACTATATAGGTTTACATTTCTTATAATTCTGCTGTCGTACTTTTGAGTAATGTCGTGTAGATTACCTGAAGACAATAAAATGAATTGTTATAATATACATACCTATTTGTACATTTAATGTAATTTAAATTACACCGAACTACAAAACACAGAATTGTGGTTATGTATTGTGTCATATGACAGCTGTAAAGAAGCAGAAAGTCACGCGATTTGCGACTGCGCGCAGATACTGAATAACTGGCGCGTACATTTAATTTAAATTTTACTTATCTTTATCATCTTCATTTCTTTGACGAAGTACCGCAGTGTCATCAAAACTTGCAGTTTTAGAACACGTTACTAAACAGTTGTATTAAAACATGCAAAAACAGCCAAAAACAGAGCTCGTAGTACATATATTTAGAACACCCAAAAACAGCGCTCTTAAAACACCCAAAAACAGAGCTCGTGGTACTAGCCAATATTTTTATAATATAAAAATTTTTCCATATTAAATAAATTTCACATTTCGAAACTCATCTGCCAAGTGACAACTGTCATCGTGAAAGTCTTCCGTTTTACATACAAAATGACGTCATTCTAACCGTAACCGTGGTAAAATTGAACCGCACCGTGGTTCATTTTCGGAATATACTATAAGTAGCTTATTAAAATCATGTTTGAAATTTAGTTGAAGGATAAACGTTGATAATGTAATATTACTTTTGATTTTCTTTTGAGTAATCAACAAAAAAGGTAAAGGCATTAGTGAAGTTTACATTGTACTATTGGTAGTTGGATGTTATATACCAACAGTTCGTTTACTTAGATCAGCACCAATAGCGATACTCAAATCGGTTGAACGCTTGAAATTATGTTTTTACAAACACCTATTGCAATCTAAAAACTGAAATCTAAATACAAATCAGTTCACCAAAACCGATTTTTGTATAAACATCGAAACCTAAATAAAAACTGCAATTTTATTTCTACAATGACCATCTCTGGTTTTAGTAGTATGTTAGCACAGAAGAAGTTTTTATTTACTTACCGCTTCTAGATCGGTAAAGAAGTGGTAATTTTTCATAAAATAAAATAAATAAATATATCATCACGCCTTCTACCCATTACTGGGTGTGGCACTCTGCTGAAGCAGATCTCGGTAAGTGATATATTTTGCGCGTGAAGTGCGGTTACCAGTCGTCAAATCACGGCCCCCAAACATGTTAGTGGTGGAGGAGCCACAGAGATAGCTTTTTTCATAATTTTCATAATTTTTCATCTCGAATTTTATTAGATATTTTTATGAATCAGAAACAGAATTAAATTGCGACTAAAAATTAATTAGTGTCTAGCGGTTAATTTACCTATAAATTATTTAAACTTACAACTATTTAAGTGTTTTAATTAGTAATAAATCCGTAAGTTTAAGATATATTGCAAAATATAATAAACTAACTTCAGCAATCCTTGCAGAATAGACAGTCTATAAGAGGATTATAAGGGTGAAATTGCTGAGCTCAACATGATATAGAGTTAACAAAATTGACAAGCGACCTAGTTCGGAATTTACTGAACATACTAGTAGAAAATTTAATGTTTTTTGGTCGTCGACTCGCAAAAAGACGAGTTTAAAGTCAAACATGCACCTACTTCTAGTTTGCACCACCGGCACTTAAATTATATGTCTGACTTAAATAAATAAAAGCAAATCGAAATAAAATGTCACATGAAGATATTTATTTTTCACTTGAATATAATTTGTTGTTTATTGTTGATACGAAGTATATCGGGTGGGGTTTAACATAAGATATTACTTTTATGTAATTTTCTGCGCTGTTACGGAAAAAACTGGAAAGTGCAAAGATGTTCAGACGTAATAAAAAATGTAAAAACAGTGTTTTTCCTACAACTGTGCGATTTATTTGTTATTACGTAACTAGTATTGAATTGGTTACGGGTGGAAAGGAGACAAATGCAGACCAAGTGCGTTTCTGTAAACGAAAAGCACAAGTGACGAAAGTAATTTGTGCTTTATGAAACTGTCAAAATAAAATTTTAACTGAAAGTCATTTAAATTTCGCGCTGAGCACGGAATTTCATATTTTAGCCACAGACGCTTATGGAAGAAGAAGATATGCATTGGTATATTCTGACCAATGACGTATAATACTAGACGAATTATGCCGTATTCAAGTCAATAGGATGCGGGCACTCACGTGACACTGTGACGTTTTCCGACGTAAAAACAGCTATTCGGGCAAAGATCACTGCGCCACCTACAAAAGGAACTATTTTTTTGGGACGAGATTTGAAAAGAACGGTTCTTTTCAAATCTTGTTGGACTGCGTTCACTGCGCCACCAAAATGAACTGTTTTTTTGTGGCGAGATTTGAAAAGACCGGTGCGCTTATAGATCTCCTTAGCAACGTGTTTATAGTACGTTTATAGAGGTATAAGAACACCAAAATAGAAAAATAACTATTATGCATCTATTAATCATTGTCTACAGTTTCTTCCGTAAAATGAACATACAATACATAAAACTAATATCCTATGTTAAATCTCTATGTTCGCCCTTACTAAACACCATATGCAAAACGGTTTAGTTTTCTTGGTTCATCATACATTTTGATATTATCTTTACCCCTAGATCCACCAGTGGTTATTTCTTATTTCTATTCGAAAATGTTGTTTTTCCTACGTTGCAGTAGACACAGTCAAATAAAGGTAATAACATCAAACCAGCAGCTGCAGCTTGCAAGTTGAACACGAATCTAATAGAAACTGTTCGTGGAATACGAGTATTTGTCTCGATTTCTAAATGGGTAGTGTCTGGTGTCGTCTGCTTGCATACGAATAAACGTCGTTGCTACTGTGATTTTGTTTCATTTCCAAAAGTGCAATTTCTGCAATTTGTAACATTACATTGCTGGATAAGGATAATAAAGGAAAATTCTTGCAATTCATGAGAAATTTAAATTACGCAACATAACAGTACTGTTGTTTTTAACAAAAAATAGTTATTTTTATAACAAGTGCCGAAAAAGGCTCGTTACGTGCAAGTGCAGAATTTAACGCACGAGGCTTGCCGAGTGCGGAAATCTGCACGAGCACGTAACCTTTTTCGGCACATGTTATAAACAACATTTTTCCTACAACTGTGCGATTTAGTAAATCACTAAAATATTATACAAATTTATAAAATTTTAATGATATTACACGAGAACGATGTTTTACGGCGTTGCTATGGTTTGTTTGTTGATTGCTTGCACATTGTTCTACATTATTTAAAAATATTTGACTAACGTCAAGATAATTTCTTCAAAATCATCTTGATTGGAATAGTACAGTGAGTGATTCTTCTTTATCATTAACACCTCCAAAGATTATTGAAGCTCCGGATCATACTATGTTGGATCTATTTTCGACAATGACAATCAACCTGCTGCTGGTACTTCTAAAGCTGCCGAAATTGTTGTCAATAATATTACTGTTAATAATATGAACAGGTACGGAAGAAATCAATGTTTCTTTAGACAATACAAAAGTTTCCATTTTACATTATGTCAATATAAGCAACTGTAACAACTGTGTTAATAATATACACAAACAATAAATATGATGTATTTCACTTACTCTTAAAATAAAACCATTTATCGATATATTTTACTTTGTTCGGTTCTTTTTATTAGTTGTCTACAGATTAGATATACTGCAAATTAAGGTTACGTTTATAAACGTCAAAATATACTACTGCATATTTACTAGCGCTGGTTCACCGTATCTTCTACTTCTATAAGCGTCTGTGGCCAAAGTATGAACTCCGCGGTCGGCGCGAAATTTAAATCGCTGTCAAAACAATTTTCTTTTGACAGTTACGTAATGAAGCACTTTCCGCACTAGTGTTTCTTTGCTTTCGGAAACGCACTTGGTCTGTATTCATCTACTTACCATACGTAACCAAGGCAATTATAGTTATGTAATAACAAAGAAATCGCACAGTTGTAGGAAAAAATATTTTCGGCATTTTTTATTAAATATGTATCTGTTACTAAACAGTTTTTAAGGTTTAGGCACAGTACTTTCGCTGCTATCTTCTTGAGCCACTGAACGTTACCTATTTGTTTCAGTTTCATGACTAACTGCTCAAATCATATCAATTTTTTCTGCAACTTTTATTTGAAACCTTCTATGGGATATTCAACTACTAAGAGATGGCGTTGATCACGATATATCAAACTTGAGACAAAATTACACTTTCAGTTGGTCTCCATAACCTTACCTACTATTGGTTTAACTTGTATTTCTTACTTTTTTCTTTTATTTTATGTTTTCATTATTAATTTATATAGAATATAGTTCTGTGTTGTCGTTAGATATAGTTTTAGTATTAGTTTCATTTATAGTTTAACTTTTAGGTACGAATTTAAATATATAGTGCAAAGGTTCATTTAATAGTGTAGGTTTTTTTAGTAGAAATTAGTTATTTTATGCACGATTTATCAATCGATTATTAAGTTAACTAGGAGCAATATAAATTATATGTATTCTTCTATATTTAATGGACAAATAATTATAACAGAAATATAACAGGTCAATGAAAAACTGAACATTAGTATAATTAGTTAATTATATTTTGTTTCACCTTCTTTATTATAAATATTGGTAATTTGCATGTATGCAAATTGAAAGCAATAAAACAAACAAACAAAATTCTAGTAAATTGAAATACTTATAAATTACCTATACTCATTTTTGAGGAAAAGTAAGTGAAACTTAAATGCATAAGTTTTCGCCAACATAAATATAAAATGACTTCTGAATTAATGTTGTCGATATCGATAGGTTACACTTTATACTTTTTATATGGAATGGGATTTAGGGACTGTCCCATAGAAAATATTGTGTTTGTTTTATTTTGCATCCGTATTGTAAAATGCATTTGAATCTGAAATATTCATTTGACTTGACTTTGAACAGAGCTTTATGCTGTGAATATTTATTGTAGCTACAGATTCAAAATCGATCCTGTAACCTTTTGTTCAAATATTTATAAATTGAGAGATATATTTTGTGGTTAATACGACAGATAAATAAATACTTAATGATTTTCAGCATCTATAATTAAAAAGAAAACTTATAATACTCATGTCTTCTTTAAATAGAGCAACTCTTATATTTATGTTCTATTTGAACAAAATTCAACCTTGCTAGCACTATTTATAATGACATTGGCGAAGGTTTTAGTTTAATTTAGAAATGTGCAACTTAGTGACTTTTATTTGCACATGTTTCATGTTGATGATGTTGCCAAAAAGAGAATTAAAGATGTTGTGTCTGAGTCGGTCGTATTTTTAGGGGATGGACGAGTGATTTATGAGGTAAAGTGTTAAAGTGCTAAATACAGAGACGCCCAACAACTCCACACAACTAAGAAACAGCTCATTTATTTTGTTACATTTTCACTAAAAACATAATAGTTTCTGCAGTAATTGTTACTAGTATAATATAACACAACAAATTGTTAATATATTTCCTGGAAATTTTGTTAAATATTTGTAGACATTTAATTATTATTTTGATTGATTATCAATTAATGCAAGTCTATAATATCTCAGAAGAGGAAATATTTTAAAATGTCAGTTCATTTAATAAATTGTGTTCAAATCGTAGCCCTAGACTGAATAGTCTGGCTAGTCTCGTACAGTGTGAATGTTTACAGTAAAAACAGTGCTACAGACTCTTACCGGTATTTTAGTCAATATTTTAATATGTAAAATTCCATTAATCTTGTGATATGTATTTGTGTTTCGAGGGTCGTGTATAAGAAAAATATAATTATAAAAGTGATAATGCCCGGCAGTACAGTGGTGTGGATAGCGCTCAAGCTAAAAATATATGAACTACGACATTACGGCTCTGTGAGTCCGAACCCCGTACTTCAATAGACCACAGAAGTGGGCGGTCCATATTAGGGCGGTAAATTTGAATGCGAGTTACCATTGTCTTATCTCGTTTTTATTTTATAAGTATCAAAATTGAAATTTTTAAGGGAAACGACCAATGATGCAACAAATTACTGTTTTAATGTTACCAATATAAATGGTTATTGTTTTGAAATGTCATGTAATAGATTTTTTATGTCTATTTTAAATTTGAAAAGAAACGTATGTCGTAGTGAACTTCATATCTCTACAATCATAACCTCACAATTTTGAATTTTGAATTTTTTGCACTTGTATATTTCGTTGTGATTAGAGTCAGGTGCAAAACACCACCTCATTTTAATTTATTGCACAAAAAAGCGCAAACCAAAACATGTAGACAAAAATGAGACTAAAAATTTATTGTTTCATAAGAAGTGTGCAACGCCCTACGTTGCCTTACAATAGAAAGAGATAGAACGCTTAAGCCACGCCTCCTGGTGACGTTTACTTCTGTGGTCTATTGGGATTAAATTTCTGTTGTATAGAGTTGCAAAAATAAATTAATAATGAAGTGTGGATTTCCTAGGATCAAGATCACAGTTGGCAACGTAGGACATGGTCAGTAGCTGATTTCTGCTCAAAGTAAGCGTTAATATTATTATTTTTAGCAGTCTGTAGTTTTTTAAATAAATTGTTGTAAAATAGTATATTTTACAAGCATGGAATGGTACTCATTTCGCAGGAATATGAAAATTTATAGCATGAACTGGAGGCGAATGATTCAATTATAAATTATGCTTCTTTTACGGCTGGGATATTATTGCAATATTAATTTACATTTTAATAATAAATTAGTGCCTATTTTATTATTTTGATAATTCTAAATAGTATACTAGCAACGTAATATCCCGTGAGATATGGTATTAATAAGTGTATTCCATTTGATTCACTTAAATCAATTCAGATAAATTCGTCACGTGATTAGATGAACACAATTAAGCAAACTGATGCACTGGAGTGAATTACTTTAAAGTAAATTAGAATCAATAAACAAAGTCGGCGAAGAAATTCAGTAAAATAAATAAGTGATCTGGTTCAGTAAGTGTAACTTAGATCTGAATCAAATGGCAAATGGAATACAACTAATATCTTACACTGCCTATAGTCACCATGAGATACGAAAATAGGCGTACAACACGGCTTTTTCTTGTGATTCTTTTTATATCAACAACAATTGCTATATATTGGTAATATTGCAATACAGTGATGAATTTGTATTCACGTAACCATTGCTACTTGTAACAATTGTTTTTTTGAGCAGCAATTGTTATGACAGATAGCAATATTGTTTTTTGACAATTTTCAAATTCTTGTGACTCTTAGTACCTACCTACGTACCTTGTCGTTCTAATAAGAAATATAATTTCTCATTGCTAGTCTAGCAACAACTGATTGTTGATTGATACACTGATTTGATTTCGAAAACATAAACATAACCAACAAATTAAACGTCAAAGCATAATTTTTACTATAAACTGTTAAATATTACAAAACTTTTCCTAAAATCATTACTAACTTATAACAATTCTTACACGAGCCACAACAATGGTATCACGAGATAACAAAATAAAGTCAATATTATATTATACTAAGCACACAGACCAAATAGGTAGTCGTAGAAAAAAAAATTGTTTGTACCTCGTCCATGAAATGTGTTTGATGTACGCAAAATTTAGTCTACTTTAGCTAACAAGTTCATTCTTAGATACACCAAACAATAATTTCACAGCCTAGATATACAAATAAGTAGTATAATATTTCTAGATGACATTTTTAAATTTGAACCCAATAGCAAAAACTATTTAAAACCTCTTGTTCTAAAATAAGAAAAATCCACGAAATAATCTTACATTACGCTGAATAAAATTATGTAAAGTATCAGTAGCTGGTTATATATACTACACTTTGCCAAATGTTTTTTGTTTCTCCGAATTATACTCATCTGTTTTATTTTTAAACTAGTAGACGAAACTTGTTAGTTCCGCTATACGAATTCTTTCTAATTTTCATTTCTAGACTTCATTCCATAAAAGTATTATTTAATTTGCTCTAATTTATACACATGCATTCATTATAACATTACATAATAAATAATAATTAATTTTATTTTTAATTAAATATGTTTTATGTGTTGAATAAAGGCATCAGTTTCCATTGAATGAATTTTTGTAACGATTTTGCCTCACATTTTACAAGAAATTGTATTTTAAGCAGCTCTGATGGAACTTCAAGGTTAAATATAATTAAATGTTTTCATAAGAAATTATTTTCAAGATGTAATTATGTCGCCGGTACTTCATGAAATATAAAGGCTGAAAATACGTAATATAAGTTTAAGGACATAATAATATTTATCTGAAGTTGAATTTTCATTTGTTTGAAGTATATGTTTTTGTTACTAGTATGTGCAGAATCTATCTTCAAAGCGAATTTAAATGTAACAAATTAAAATAATCCGCTTTCATATTCTTTTATACTTTAAGAAGATGAAAATTATAAACTTATACAATATAAAAGATATTTTTAAATTTTATCCTTCTTTCTACCTGAAATAAAATATAATTATATAAGTATATATATTCTTCAATATAATTAAACTAATTTAAGGAACTAGTACCTCAAGGCTAGAAAAAAGCAAATTTTCAAGAATTTTTTTTGCAGCTTCTTTATTTGATGTAACCATACAACTGTTCCTATAATGTAAGCGAGTCCTTCAAGAGTACAAAAAAATTTCTTTTTGATTCTTTTAACTTTTTACCCAATTTATAGATGGCGCCAAAGTTGAGTCCTTAAAAATTTCAAGATTGGCAAGTCAGAAACAAAATATTCAAAAAACATTTTAAAGCCTTAATGAAAAATCGGCAAAAAACAAAAAATGGCGGACTTTTAAAACAAAATGTGAAAAATCGACCCTTTTTTCATCATTTTTTTTCTTGTGCCAAAATTTTATTTTGAATTTTTTGGCCAAATTGTGGTGAATCATTTAATAAGTAAAACACGCCAAGATTTATTAAAATCGGCTCAGTAGATCCGAAGATTAACTGTCCGCCGTTTGAGAAAATGTCATTTCGAGAAAATCGCGTTTAATAAATATTATGTATTTCACTTACTTAAAACCATTTATCGATATATTTTACTTTGTTCGGTTCTTTTTATTAGTTGTGTACAAATTAGATATACTGCAATTTAAGGTTATGTTTATAAACGTCAAAATATACTACTGCATATTTACTAGCGCTGGCTCACTTCTTCCATAAGCGTCTGTGTCCAAAATATGAATTGCGCGCTCGGCGCGAAATTTAAATCGCTCTCAAAAAAACTTTTTTTACAGTTGCGTAATGAAGCACCTTCCGCACTAGTGTTTCTTTGCTTTCAGAAACGCACTTGGTCTGCATTCATCTACTTTCCATACGTAAACCAAGGCAATTATAGTTACGTAATAACAAATAAATCGCACAGTTGTAGGAAAAGTTTTTTTCGTATTAATACAACAGCGAGCGCGCGAGCGCTTAAAATTCTTCTAAACTAATTTAACTTTCGAATTTCTCAAAAATATATTAGGAGGTGACATTCGAAGGTGTAAGGAAAGTAAGAAAAAAAATAGATTTTTTGAAAATTCTAATAGGTACTAGGCAAAGCAGTGGATAAAGCCCAGATAAAACTTGCGTTTACTAATTAACAAGCAAGAGGTTGTGTGTTCAAATATCACTAGCTTTTGTACAAAAAATACGATTTTATCTGAGTAATTTGAATTCCACTATAAGCTGTCGACCCGTGTACTGTAACTGGGATTAAGTTCCTGTCTTGCAGGATAACAAATAAATAAATAATAAGCAACGGCTATGGCTGCGCTCGTTGGTACTGATCTAAGCGATAACGCGAGTTAAGTAACCTTGCGCGCGGGTAGTATTTGGATGGGTGACCGGCCAGAGAAAACTCGCGTTGCTGTTGACAATAACAACTAAAACGCAGATCAGGGCGTAATGGCGGCATATGACCTGAGTAGTTGGTCCGCCAAAGAAGCCAGAAAAAATAATAACAATAAATAAGCAAGAGGTCATGCGTTCAAATCTTGCTAACTTCAACTTATATCATAAAATGTGCAAAAGAAGGAATAATGACCATTATACCCTAATGGATGTAGCAATAATCATACATCTATTATACATATGGGATGGCTAGCACAGTGGTATGAAGTCGGCCTGTGGATCCTGAGGTCCCTGGTTCGATTCCCACACGCGACAAATTTTCATAATTTGAAAAAGCTATCCCTGTGGCTCCTCCACCACTAACATGTTTGGAGGCCGTGATTTGACGACTGGTAACCGCACTTCACGCGCAAAATATATCACTTACCGAGATCTGCTTAGCAGAGTGCCACACCCAGTAATGGGTAGAAGGCGTGATGCTATATTTATTTATTATACATATAATACATTATTCATAGATAAATAAATAAATAATTTAAGAATCAAATACAGAAAGGTGCTCAAAAATAATGAAAATTTTTAAGAAAGTTTACATGGTTTGTTATGATATAAATGAAAAATTAGCTAGTATCAACTTTGACAGTTCAAGAATTCTTCATCTTTCATTCTTTTCTTGCGTTGGATGATGTAGGTACGCGCCATGTCAAAGAACTTGTCATTTATGTCCTTTTTGTAATATTAACAATATAACAACGAACGAAATATAACGTTTGCGTTTCTTAAGAAATATCGAAAACATGTCATTTATTTTTCGTTTTATTGGCCTGATTTTCTTCCTTCATTTGTCAGTATTCGATTTCCTGATTCAAAATTAGCTTGAACTAAACAGATATATTCTATTCTTCTATTTTTTCATTGACATTAAAATTGAAGGAAACATTGAAGTGTCGAGCATGTACGATACGTTAAATTTTTTACAAAGTAAAAAATTGACATTGAAAATGTACATAAAAATTGATCGTGTCAGACGGGCTTTATGAGTCGGTGTTGGATAAAAAATATTTCTCATTTTCTGAGTGTATCACTTTGCTACAGCAGATCTAGGTAAGTGATATATTTTTGTATGTAAAGGGAGGTTACCAGTTGTGAAATCACGGGCCCTAAAGACAATAGTCGGGGGAAATTAACAGAAATAATTTTAATGTAACAAAATCAGATGTTGGTTGTGGGAATCGAACTTGAGTTCTTAATTCCACAATCCCATCGTTGCTCATAGAGATCCTGGTACTGGTCGTCTAAGAACATTTTTTTAATTAATGTTAGATAAAATATTTCCATTGAAAACACAAAGTAATTTCGTAGTAAATATGAACTAAATTGTTAACACATGACAGCAACCACGGTTGATTCTGGCGCCGTGTATAAATAATATTTGTGATATCATTTCCGGATTATATGATGATTAATTTATAAATGACTGTTCGTTAAATATAATTTAATACAGCGGTCCTCAACCTGTGATATGCGTACCATAGAGGCGTACGCGTATGTAGTTTAAAAAAATGGTTGGACAAGCTTTAAATATTATTCAGATACTGCACTGAATTCAGCCATTTGGCAACGTCACGGCGCCTGATGATTTTTTAATTTTCACTAGCAGTTTTTTTTATCTATAGTAGTATATTATGATCTGTGGTCTATAGTCTACACTCTACTTTTTCGTTTCGTATAATTTAATTACAACACAAAACAATCCTCAAAAGTACAAATACCTCACCACCACATTTTCAAATAAACCAAATTCCCTACATACCGCATCATCTATAACTATCCACCATCTTCCTACACAGCTTCACAATGTCCAACTTCTCTGTTGGAATGTACTCAGAAGAATAATTCGCCTCATTGACTTCTTTATTAACTTCAATCAGACTGAACAGCCAGAAAGCAGGCTGTGGTGACGCTAGCGGGTGACGAGTGGAACGACTATCGAGTGCCGGGAACCCATGTGCGCAATGAGCCAACAAACAGACACTCGTGTCATTTGCCATTTGTGTTTCCTTTTCTCATTTGTCGCGTGGAGTGAAAGAGAGATGAGGAAAGTTTGTATTGTCATGTCATTAGGGTGACATGGTGGACGCAACAGGGATTAGGAAGGGTTTTAATTTGAACGAATTGGATGGGAAATATTTTATTTATGTATTTGTTACTTTGTATAATAGGAACTTAATTTTAATTACAGTAGCTTATATTGGAGTAGGTGGCTTAGTGGTATCGAGTCGGCCTGTGGATTTGAGAATCCGGGTTCGATTCCAACAGCTGACAAAGAATTTTCACCACGTTAAAACTTCCCCTGTGGCTCTCCCTCCACTAACATCTTTGGGGGCCTTGATTTGACGACTGATAATCGCACTTCACGCGCAAAATATATCACTTACCGAGATCTGCTACGGCAGAGTGCCACCACACAGTAATGAGTAGAAAGCATGATGATATATTTATATATTTATTTATTTATAGTGGATTTCGAACCACTCAGGCAAATCGTGTTTTTTATATAAATTGAAGTGTCAAACAACTCGGTTGTTACCACTACACGTGTTTTATTTATTTATTTATAGGATTTCTTGGCTTTAATAACGTTAGATAGTATTTGTTTCGTACATAAATATATTTACAATGACAAACTATTTACAAATGATTTGGTTGAAAGTGAACTGTTAAGTTTGAGATTTCATTATTAAATTTTTTAGTTTGGAAGTCAACTGTTTGAGATTTCGTCAACAATTCTTCTTCTCTTCTAAAATTAGTAATAAGCTAAACTTTGAAGTTACGCCCCACCAGAGGGTTTTTACCTCCCCCGTAAGTAGACGTTTTTGAATTTCATTGGTGACATATTCAAATGTGTTATGAAACGCCTAAAACTTAGTTTTTGTTTTCTTTAAAAGCGTCAAAAGTTAGTGTTGAACGTTAAGTGGCTAAGTCTGGATAATATCTGTCAATAGTTAGAATTTGGAAAAGTGATTTTAAAAATAATTGTAAGCAATAAAAATTAATTTGGGTTGACACTAATGTGATTGTAGGTTTTAAAGGAAACTATAAATTAGTCAAGATCACTTTCGAACTAAAATTGTTTGAAGTGGTGACATTGATAAATTTGAATATAAATTAAGTGAAAATAGTAATTAGAAATTAGGTTAGTTACATAATAATAATTAAGGAAAAGTAATGAATATAAAAGACTTAAAACTAACAAAGTAAATCATAGTAATAATTATGACAATGAAATAAACGTAATAAGATAGAATATATTAGCTAGTTAAACATATGTATAGTAAAAAAAAGGGTTATGGGTGGCTCCATGACATTTTGTACGTTAATCCAGAAATATAATTTTTATCTCGCTTTTATCCAGCGAGGTACGATTGCTTTTACGAGTATATTATTATTGATATTTAGTTTGATGTTAGCTGTATTTTTTGTGGTCATAATTTCAGTTTCTTTATTCTAAAATCGTTATTAAAACAACCTACTTTAACCTAAATCAAAATAAATGGCTCAAACGATAACAAGGCTGTCAAATTTAAAATTATTAGTTGCATCTTAATTCAGTTCATCTCAACTGAGCTGAGCAAAAATTTGGCAAAAAGAATGCAGCTGTTGTGTTCTATAAAAGTTTTGTTCCCTAATGTTTGTATGCTACGCACAACGATATTTCGTTTTGGTTTGCCTTCTTAATTTGAGGATCCTATCTCAGTAGGAAGTCCCGCTACCCCTAGCTAAGGGGTAGATTTTAAAATTGCGGCAAATTAAATACTTAAAACTAATTCGAGTTGAAATGTTCATCACAGATAATTAACTCTCAAGGGAATAAATTGCAGAAAATTTAAAGTTTTAACCTAAAAATGTATATTAACTAATAAATAATAAAACACCTAAATCTATTATCTTCAGAAACAAACAAATATTATAATACGGTTCTGTTTATATTTACATTTGTACATGCATAATCCTAGGATAATCCTAGTCTAATGACTTGCTGTGGGCTTGTTTTAAAAGTCAAAACGAATTGTCGTTGTGCATAGTATTTACACATTGAGGACTTATTTATAAAAAAAAATCATGTATGATTTATGACGTCATGTGAAATGAATGTTAATTGAACATAAATGTGAATTTATTATTTCTCCTAACATCTATTTTCGTATTAAAATAAATAAAATTGGTATGTAGGTAAATAAAAACTGTAATTTATGATTTTATTGCAAAATTAAATAGATATTTGTTTGTAATTTTGCAAATATCAAACATAAAAATATAGTAAATATGGTTAATTTATAAAAATGAAAATAAATAAATACATCATGACGCCTTTTACCCATTACTGGGCATGGCACTCAACCGAAGCAGATCTCGGTAAGTGATATATTTATGCGCGAGAAGTGCGGTTACCAATCGTTAAATCACAAGGATAATTTTAAATTGATGAAAATGTTTGTCTGTTGTACGGATCGAACCAGAGTTCTTAGGATCTACAGGCCGACTCGATACCATTGAGCCACTATTCCATTATGGTTAATTTAATATTTATTATTATAGTAAAGTAGGCAACGTCATCATGACATATTTTTTATGAGCTCACGGATGTCTTTATGTCGTTACTGGCATTCAGATATTTAAACTTTTATTCTGGACTGTCAAACGCATAATCACTGCCAAATTATAAACTTTTGAAATCTTTTATCGAAAAAAATATATTAGCATTTTTACTCTCGACAGTGTATAATCTGAAAGTGACGATTCGTGGTTAAATAAGCAGCCTTACTTATTCTACAATAAAATTCTAACGTAACAAAACTTATCTTCTATTGTGTTCGTTTCTTTCGTTTTTCAAACAAATTAACCCTTAAATCCAACAGAATAGGAATAAACATAAAACGTATGTAAAAATATATAGAAATGAGACACAACAGCTATTGTCAGTCGAATCATCTGTTTCTGGGCTCATATACTATAATAAAAGAGTTCTTACTCAATAATAGTGATTTTAATTTGAAATACTTTGTTAATAATAAAACTTTAAGTCAGTAGAACAAATATATGACAAATTCAATCCGTAGTACTTGAATTAAGCAAAAAATGTTAACAAAAATTTATGAAATTGAAACACCATTTTGGCTACTTCCTTATAATGCTATTATTATTTAATGTTATTCCTGGGTGTTTATTTTTATTTGATGATAACTTCTTCTCTATTAATTTTAGAATAAAATTGTTAATATTACATCCAATGACTCCAAATTTATTAATATAATACCGTTCAGTCACGAGATAGTCGTAAATTTAAATTTCCATGTGAGCTTACTGAGTGTAATGCAAAATAAAAGAAATAATTTGACGAATCTGTCAATACAAAAATTAAAATGATTTCTTTTACTTTTCATGGCTCACTGTAAATAGCTTAAAAGTGGTAATTTTAATTTTATGCTTACCCTGTGACAGGAACGTGTTATATCAATAAATTTTGGCTCATTAGATGCAATTGAACAAATTTTTAATTTATACTATTTTTCTAAAATTAATAGTGAAAATACTATCACCAAATTTAAATTTTACCATATTATTACCTACTTAATAATAGTATATTATATACCAAGAGACTAAAGTGCATAATTTAATCCCGAGGATGAAGTTTATTTCATGGGGCCGCAAAGGAGGGAAATAATCACCTAAGAAATTAAATGCTCTTTAGTCCTGTAGTATATACACTACTTTTCGCACTTCTAGTCATATAATTTGAATTAATGATTAATTTTTATATTGACTTCATATATAATTTCAATGACAGCATTGTACAAAATTTAACTAACTTAGGCTACATAAAAAAGTGTTTTTTTTAAGGTTTATAATCTACTTTGTTGCTACGATAATGCTTGTTTACTTATCAAATTAATCCGGGCGGGAGTACATTTGAAATTTAATCATTCTGGAATTAAAAGTTACACTTCAGTCCCCGAAAAGGAAGAATAAAATAGGTCATTTATTCCCGGAAGTGCAAAAAAATAAGTGGACACTCGTATGTATCATTTTTTTAAATCATGCTTACTTCTTTTCCTTTTTTGTACAGTTTTGTTGATGTACTGTTATTACTATTGTTATCTAATTTGAGCACCATCAAGTAGGTATCTGTAATTTTTTATCTGTGTTCTGTGGTTGGGAAATTTACTAATTCGATAACTGCTATATTTAGTTTATTTTTGTAAATAAATTGTAGTTCTATCAGTACAGCTTTGTTTTAATAAGATTATTTACTTAATATTATTTTTTTAGTTAATATTACTCGGTACTTAATTAGTTTCCAAGAAAACGTTCTAAACTACTCGAAAAGAACCTCAAATCTTACAATAGAAAGTAAACAAAAATGAATCTTTCTTGAAATTATATCCCTCTCTCTAAGCATTCCTTCCAAGAAATACGTTTTCTGGACGCCACTGCATAAATATAAGAGAATAGTTTTCCTTATTGCAGGAGGAAATTGGATCGAATTTAGTCTGATATTTAAGATGACAGTTGGGACGATATCGGCTATGTGGTTGGAATTCATATGACTCATAATGTTTTTGTTTTTTCTGGGAACATGACAGATGTTATCCATCAGTTTTTTATTGGTAATATCGTAGCGCAGCTCTGATATGAACTTTTATTTTAATACAGATACTGCAGACTACAATACTATATTGTACAACAAGCATGGAATCGTACTCATTCCATTTTATGCTCCAAATTAATACTTGTGAGAAATGGATATTCCATGCAAGTTATACATTATGCTTCTTAACGTATTGTTACTTTATTAAATTTATATTTTAATAATAAGTTTGTCCAGATTTTACTATTCCAATGCGACAATTCTAAATTAGTATCCCAGCAACGTAACAACTCGTTGCCTACGGTAACCGTGAGATATGAAAAGGTGTAGTCCATTGATCTTGATCTGAGTTCTATGTCATACATCACGTTTAAAAATTATTTCAAAATGTTGTTTTTCAATAGACAAATCCAGAGTAATAGCAATCTCTTTACATCATATCGTAGTATCACATTGCATCACTTTGACAAATGTCAATATCAAACTAGATTAAGACCAAATATTATTTGTCTAGTATTACAAAAACTGATTGATTTCCAATATTTTTACCGGCAAATCTGAAATATAGTTTTAAATTAAATAAGTATGACAATAACATGATAGAGCGTATTATGTTTTTAATTCACAGTAAAATATATATTTTTGCAATTGTTTCATAATAGTACATAAATTTTGTTTTAATGTTTAGTAGTATATATATATATATATATATATATATATATTTTAAACATTATATACAAAATTTATCAAGAATTAAATAACTTGAATTAATAAGCGTATTTGTCAATATTACAAAAAACCTAATAATTCCCAAATAAACCCAAAAAAGAACCAGTGGGTAGGTTTTTTTCAACCCTGAACAAATCACTTATTTATTTCAATTGATTACTTCACTGTCTTTTTTTTAAGTACTAGAATTACTAATTCTAATTTGCTAGAAAGTAATTCACGTCAATAAGTGTATCAGTTTGCTTAATTCAGTTCATTTTGTCATATTAGGCGCATTCCATTTGTCATTTGGATCACATCTAACTTGCATTTACTGATCCAGATCACTTATTTATTTCGCTGGATTACTTCGCTGACTTTATTTCTAGTACTAGAATTACTTATTCTAATTTATTTTGAAGTAATTTATCTCAATAAGTTCATTAGTTTACTTAATTCAGTTCATTTAGTCATGTGTCGAATTTATCTGAACTGATTTAAATGAACCAAGTGGCTAATGGAATACAGCTATGGTCTAATTTATCTGAATTGATTTAAGTGAACCAAGTACCAAATGGAATATAGCTATAATGTTTGTAAAATGTACAATATTTCCCAAGTAATGACAAGCCAACAATGATCGGTCGTAGAAAAAACTTTCTTCTCATTAGCGTTCGGAAACACAAAAAAAAAATTGGTGGAATTTTTTTACGTAATTTCAACACACGAAAAACAACTTACGGATTTTATGCTGTAACTTTTTGTGTCGGATTTATAACAGTCACAGCGCCGGTAAATGTCTTTTTTTGGAAGATGAAAGTCATTGAGCATAAAACTTTTTTTACTTATCAAAAAGCATTTTTAATTATAAAGCTTCACAAAAACAATTTTAATTTATAATGGAGCTCTAACCACTGTTTTGATTTATTTTTTTAAGAAATCATTTTTGTTAGTATTTTATTTGCTAAGAGCAGTATTTAAATTTTAATCGATATTCGACAGTACAAAATAATTAAAAATATCAATTGTTGTTTGAAATAATTATGATAGTAATTTTATCAATAAAATTACTCTTTTGTCAGTAAAATGGTTTTATTTATCAATATTCCAGCAGAAATATAGCTAATACTTGATATCTAAAAATAACTTTCAGTAAAACCGAGTATAACGGTTTGGGGATGTGCAGCGTAGATTCAGTGGGCTTAGAAATTGTTAAAAGTGACAAGATTTACAATGATTTTCATTTATTTTCACATTTCGTTGTTATTTTTATTTCGTTATTTTATTTCGTTATTTTATTTTTCAATTGAGGCGATAGTGCAAAAAAGCTATTTACATAACAGGTGCGCGAAGGCATACATTTCACATGAGCGCAATTTTAAAGCACTCGCGTCATTCGTGCTTTAATTTGCGCAAACGATGCAAAAGAAGTCTTCGTCTTTATATAACCGACAATGAGAACATTTATTAAACTTAAAAGGTGATTTTATATGACAGTTTGATATGCCATGAATTGGCATTTGTTATATGAAAACAATTTGTTTATTTTTTTCTCGTAAAGCTTGTGAAAATATATATGATTCATCTGAATACTTACTTTTAAATACACCTCTGAAAATACGAAAAAGTGTAAATAACGCAGTAAATAATTTTAGCGTTTTAATAGTAAAAATTTAGAACCATAAAAATATTTTCTTCAATTACTTTGAAACCCTAGTGCGTAAAACCAAATTTTATATCAGTTTTTAGTAATATAAACATTATTTTGAATGATGTGAGTACAAAAAAATGTATACAATATTCAATAATTAAGTGCTTTATAACAAGACTCGAAAATTTAAAAAAAAATTCGATCCTGATGGCCGGTTTCATTAACAAAAATTAAATTTTAAACATGGTTTAAATAAATAAAAGCAAATCGAATGTATGACAGCAATGTCAATGATTCAATTTGACATGTAATTTTGATTTGCTTTTATTTATTTAATCAACGTTTAAATTTTAACTTTTGTTGGTGAAACCGGCCATGAGTGTCTTGGTTTTTCTAAATCTTTTTCATTAATTATAATAGTTCTCACTGAAATATATGTTTCTATATTTAGTTACTAAGGAGCAAAGTGGCACCCTCATCTAAAATTTGAATCAGTTATTTGTTGATTACAACACAGTGGTTCGTTGTTTCCACTTTGAAACAATTCTCGTCCAGGCAAACTGGTTTATACTTATTAACGTAAAATTTCTTCAAATATATATTGACTGACTATCGCAGACCTACGTAACTATTAGTAAACTGTCGAGTTGAGAACAATTTCAAATACGTACATAAACCTTTACCAGATAAATAACAAGGCACGATGGTAAACATGGGATTTTACGTCGTCAGTATAATTCTAGATAAATATTTATTTAATACAAAATGTAGCAAATTAAACAGAAAACTCTCCGCAAAATAATAATTGGGTCTCAGTTTCCGTGTGTTTGTGTTATCCGTTTTCCTTGAAAATTAATACTTGTTAAATCATCAAATATCTACCTACAATACCTATTATGATATATTTTTTGATAACATAGTTGAGAAAAAATATTCTTTTATTTATAAGGTTCTTTATTAGCTATTTGATTGTGTATATTATGAAAATTGTACATTATTTTAATGTGGACATTTCGTGGAACACACGAAATCATCTCATGGAACACTGGTTGAAAAAACAATCATTAGAATATTAATATCATTAATATTTTCATGAGATTTTATTACTCCATCATGGTTTATGATTTTACTATTATATTTGAATTGATTCATTTAAATTTTTAAATAAAAGGAACGATAGTAGATGTTAAAGATTCATTGTGATGTTCATGGTTGCGCTTAAATGTAATTGTTCATCTGTTGCAATACACAACTGTTGATACGACTAATAACAATAACAATTAATAACATAAGTAACAATACTATCTGTCACATGTATCATTTGTTTGTATTTGTTTATTGCATAGTCAGCTTCAATATTATAACATTAATTCCATTTTTCGCGAAATAATTGACTAAAAAGTATATAGGTTACTATTACAAAATATACAATTTTATTCTACTGTTTGAGAACCACTAGTTGAATATAGGGTTTGTTATTACTAGGATGGGCGATATTGAAATTTCAATAGGATTTATCTGCAAAATATCGATATTTATCGATATATATATATATATATATATATATATATATATATATATATATATATGGAAATATCAATACATCGGAATATAGATATATCGATATTTCGATATATCTATATTCCGATGTATTAATGTTAATAATATCAGAATATCGATATATCGAAATATTTAAATATTGGAATATCGATATATCGGAATTTCTAAATATCGTAATATCGGTAAATTGACATACTTTGATATATCGCTACATAGCGTGGCCGAAGGGCATATAAATATTAAGCTCGACAAGCAAGGTGCTGTTGAATTGTGATAAACTAATTTCATATTTACTAATACTCTTGGAATATATTAATGCTAAAAATTGAGACAAGATAATATTAGTTAGATTGGACACTATAGGATATAAAGGCAATCTGTTTTGTGAACTTTGAGCAGTGGCGTACCCAGGGGGCGGGGTGGAGGGTGCGGTCCGCATCGGGTGGCACATATTTTGGGACGGCATTTTTTATATTTAGTTTTAGTTGTAAAAAACAACTTGTTCACTTCATAAGTTTACTATACGATTTCTACGAATTTTGAATTACTATATGATTTCGAATATTTTTTTCATCGTCTAGTCAATGTAGGGTTGAAAATATTATCTCGAATCTTTTTACTGCCTAATTTAAATAAGGCATCCAATGGTAAAAAAAAGTTCTCCACCTATAGTTTGTTTCAATTACAATTATTTATTTATTAATTTAATGGGGTCTGTGAATCCTGAGGACTCCGGTGCAATTCCCACAACCGACAAACAATTTTCACCAAATTAAAATTACCCCTGTGGCTCCCCCACCACTAACATCTTTGGAGGCCGTGATTTGACGGCTGGTAACCGCACTTCACGTACATACATATATCACTTACCGAGATTTGCTTCGCCAGAATGCCACACTCTCAGTAATGGGTAAAAGTCGTGATGATATATTTATTTTATATTTATTTTTTAATTTATAAAAACCACCATTTGATTGACTTAGAAAGGGCGGCAAAAGTTCTAGGTACGCCACTGCCTTTGAATATATAGTTTAGGACTAAGAATTTGATGTCTTCAATCTAGTAACTTTAATATTAATAATACATTTAGAATTATTTAAATTTGATAATATCGATATAGGTAACATGAGAAATATCGATATATCTAAAATACCAATATAGGTATTGAAAATATCGATATATCGAAAAAAATAGATATATCGAAAATAGCTATATATCAATAATATCGATATTTCAATGTATTGATATCGTCAAATATATAATATCAACATTTCAATATTGAAAAAATATCGATATATTGATATATCGCCTATCCCTAGTAATTATTGATAAATTGGTCCGTTATTTCTGATAATTTCATGTATATAACATTTTTTCTCTAGTCATTAGTTCGCCTACAAAAGCACTAATTGTTTTAAAAGATACATCTTATATAGTACATCTGCCGCATATTTACTAATATTAAGTTAATATCCATGCACTTGTTAGTTTAACTAAATCATCTCATTACCTTCCCCTCTGCTCGACCTCCTTCTAAACCTCCTCCGTGGCCGGGGTTCCTTCGCCGCCCTCGGCGAAGACAACTCCAGCATCTTCATCATGCAGCACATGAGTAACACCAGCATGTTGGGGGGTGGACCCGGCCTCGGCTCAATTGTCCTGACCGCCGACATCCGCTCTGCGCATCGTCTTCACCCTGGTTGACCTTCAGCCACACCCTGCACTCTGTTGTCACTGTATTAATTCACTGTTCACTGCTACTCTTTGAAGAGGTTCTCACTAATCAGTTGTTTGCACGCACTTGTGTTATTATCAGAAGCTCGGAGCGAGTTTATGTATTATACTGGTAGTTTATGTTTGTCTATTGTGCGTTGGTTTCACTCAAGATCTTTCAAGAATTGTATAAACACTAACATTGTAGAATTAGATGAAAGAGTGGATTTACTTATAAGTACAATGAAATAATGAAATCTTAATTAAATTTACTCTTTCTAATAATCTAATTTTTAAAGTTGAATCAAATTTGGCCTTTATGTTGTTGTTTCAGCAACATTTATTTTTTTTAGACTGATTGTTGATTTTCAGCAATTATTTAATTCAGGATTTTCTGTTAGGTACAACATTCAATATGTCATGCCTGCCATTTTATTTTGTCATAATGTAACATATTGCAAATTTAACACTATTTAAAAGCAAATATATGTACTTTTAAAATTTGTAATAAAAATAGTATATTTCATTTGAAATTTGAAAGTTACTATTAATTATTAGGAAACAGGAAGTGATATAAATAAAAATAATATGGAAAAAATAGCTCAATCTATAAATAAGTCAGATTCATTTTATTTATTTGATTCAAGTGACCAAGATGGCTGACTTCACATTTTACTTATTTTCAGATTTTTATGTTATATTTAATTAATATCAGCATTAAAATGCTTATTGTTAGTTAAATAACAATAGTAAAAACAATTATTTTTAAATTACACAGGACTTCAGTCAATAAATAGTTTTTAATTCACGCTACCGACAACATCAACATTTCGTTGCCAAGTGCAACCTCATCAGGATTAGTCAGTAAATATACAATATTAACACATCTGCCAGAACAACAGATTGTTCTGGCAGATGTGTCGCAGTGTACCAGCATTTTTTAATTCTAGAAAAAAATTTGAGATTGTATCAATTCTTTATGTTTTTCAATAATTTAAAAATCATTGTTAATATTTTATATTTACTGACTAATCCTGATGAGGTGCACTTGGCAAAGAAACATTGATGTTGTCGGTACCGTGAATTAAAAACTATTTATTGACTGAAGTCCTGTGTAATTTAAAAATTATTCATATTTCCCAGTCACTTGATTTTTATAATAGTAAAAACAATATTTGTTACATAACTTTTAATAAAACATTGAACTGTCACAAATTTTTATATTTCTTAGATTTTTTAATACTTTATTAAACTTTTCGCGTAGATAATTAACAAAGTGATTAGCAGATAACATTTTGTGCAACCTGGCTTTAAATTTTATTTTTATACCAGTATGTCAAAAAAAAAGTAAATTCTACGAGTATGTCTCACGAGCATGAGAATAAATTGAAAATAATTTGACAGATCTTTCGAAAACTTGTTGACAGGCAATAGTCACGAAAGCCCGTAGGGCTTGAGTGGCTATTGTCAAATGGCAACAAGTTTGAGAAAGATACTGGAGAATTATTTTCTGATTTATCGAACTCTCGAGTTATATTTAATTAGATTATTTTGTGACTTAGCTGTTGAGATCGATTCATCTAACTTAAAAGATATTGAACTGGGTTCATATCGATTGATTACTTATTAATGTATTCTTGGAAATTGTTTCCAAAATTTGTTGGTGTATTTCTGTATCTGAAATGGAACTAAATCGATTTTTTTCACATATTTTACTTGACGCATTGACAGTTTTAAATAATTATCTGACATCAAAGTTATTATTCCCGGGAATAATCACAAGAGCTTTTTTCTCAGTATAATAATGACAGGATTGGTTCAAATGCAGACACGTGACATACAATGAAGCATTTTATTGGTTTTGAGAAACGTAAAAAAATAATCAATTAAAATTGTTTTCAGTTCAAAAATATATTCACTTTTATCACTAATTTCAATACTTCAGGAACAAATTGAAATGGCAGATACTATATGATATACTGACCTCGGAGTAAAATATTCGCGAATTTTTATTTTGTTCCTGAAATATTGAAACATCTTGTATGAGATAACCAACCATCAAGATGCCATATAAAATTTCTTTGTTTTCCTACTCTATCAGAAAGTAAAATTTTCTTCACCCAATAGAGAGAAGAAAGTGATATTTTTCATCTCCAGGGAAGAAAAGAAATTAGTGAAATTCAGATCAAGAGAATAGTAAATTATATCTAAATTTAAAACCTATTTTTGAAAATTTTTTCTTTTCGATAAAGTAGTGAAAAATATTATATGTATACTTTGTGAAGAAAGTATCATTCTTCCTTCAGGTGCTCTATATGAAATGTCCCACTTTCTTTTCTTGATGTACAAAGAACTATTCTATTTCGTTTCTCATCAACTAAATGGAAATCTGGTAAAATTTTGTAATATTCTAAGATCCGAGGTAAGATCGAATAAAAGATAATAATTTCCCTATTCGATTTCCTTTCCATATACAAATTAATCCCCATAATCTACCATAAATCATACACTTCTAACAAGGAACAGATATAATTTAGGTTGATACTGAAATAAATATTGAAAGCGGGAAGCAGTATTTTTTTATTTGAACTTGACATTTGGTCACGAAATCTCTTTAAATTGAAATGAATGTCACCGAAAGAAAAACGGACCAGAAGCACGTAACAGTATCAAAAGAAAATGAGAAATATGTCTGCATAAATTCACATATTTTAAATAAAATAAAACCGTCACAATTTCTTTCAAAATAAATAACTGTTGCTGTCATGTTATTATAACAAAATATCATGACACTTTTACATTTTACAGAGTGATCAGAAGGAAGTATTTCAGTTGGCAATAAAAAAAAACTACTTGAAATTGGTAAGACTGATACATAAATTTATTTCCTGTTGTTGACAGTGATATTTGAAAATTGAAATCAATAAAAATCGTTGGTTCCCTCACCCACATGCTTTTATTTCTTAACATTACTCACAGAGCAATAATTTAAAGTATTTCTATCACTCAACCTATTTATATTTATTATAAAAATAATATGACAAGTAGTATTTCAGCCTTTACCTGACACTAGCGTCATCTGTGGAATAAAAAGATCCCCAGAATTATATTACCAACTGAGAAACATTTACTTTTGACTCAGACAAAACATTACTAGACAAATTCTGCCGTGTTCAAGTCAATGCAGTGTTGTGAAGCAGAAAGGGATGGAGTAACTTGTTGGTGAGGCGGGTGCGCGGCAAGGAGCGAGTACCCTTTAATGTTATGCAAGTTGCAAACATTTGTGTAATTATTTTTATATTCAATTACTTACTTTTCGTACATCAAAGTAAAGGTTAGTTTTTGACATATTAAGTGTTTTGTATACGCACTTTTGTATTTAAATCAATAAAATGCTCGCGTCTGATAACTGTCATCAACATAAATGCAACCTTCATAACATCAACTTGTACTAGCTCTTTGCCGCGCACCCGCCTCATCACCCAGTTATTCTAACCCTTTCTACTTCACAACAAACGCCGTTGTTCTCCGTCTAGTAATGTTTTGTCTGAGACTTTTGATCACTCCGTAATTTTAATTTTTTTTATTAAAGGTTAAAAAAATTATACTTTTAAATTCTGAACAATTCTCCCACTACATAATTTGAATTTCTTTATTTCATTTGTCGATTAACTTTTAAATTTCTTTTGCGATTTTTCGACAACTTTCTATTCTGTTTTATAATTTTATCAAGGGTTATACTAAATGTTTTGTATAGAGTATCATGTTGTACAGGTGTAAGGAAAAGATAGGAAAAGGATTGATGTCATGGAAATGTGGAGATGGAGGAGAAAGCTTGTTGAAAGAGTAGAAGAAAAAAGGACATAAAGGAGATTATGTTAAAAAGGAAGTGAATGTGATTGGGCCATACGTTGAGAAAGGATACTCTAATGAAGGACGTAATAGAAGGGATAGTAGAAAGAAAATTTAAAACTAACAGGAGGAGGAGGAAGATGCTAGATGACCTGAAAGAAGGAAGAAGTTATGTAGAAATGAAGAGGCTGGCTAAGAACAGAAGAAGTTGGAAAAGGCATGTAGGATCTGCGTCACGCAGGTAACTTTTGATGATGAATACTATAAGACGTTTAAGCCTGATCTATAGCTCTTAACATAGTCATTGTTTTTGTCGTTGTACATTGAAATATTTGATATTTAACAAAGTCAGGCAATTTTAGTTTTTGTTTTAAAAATATTCATAAATATACAAACATAAAATTGTAAACTTCAAACTTTATCTTAATTTTGATGTTTTTATAACCTAAAATAATTTATTTTGGTTTCATTTCTTTAATTATACATTAAACTAAAAATATTAGCAAACTATATAAATCAATTACTACCGTTCACTAATATTCTGTATTTTAAAAACGTATTTTATATAATTTGTATACAGACTTGTGAACAAACATAAAACATAATCAGTGTTTATGTCATCAGCTGGCAATAGACCAATTCTAATCTACAAAGAAAACGACGCAACAATGACTATGTTAAGAGTGTTGTGAATGTAACTTGAGGTTTCACCGAATAAATTTTAATTTTCGAGAATATAAGCTGTATTCCATTTGTCACTTGGTTCATTTAAATCAGTTCAGATAAATTAGAAAACATGACGAAATGAACTGAAATAAGCAAACTGATGCATTTATTGGGGTGAATTACTTTAAAATCAATTAAAATGAGTAATTCTAGTACTGGAAATGAAGTCAGTGAAGTAATCAAGCGAAATAAATAAGTGATTTAGTTCAGTAAATGTAAGTTAGATCTGATCCAAATGGCAAATGGAATACGCCTATAGTAGTTTGGTAACAACTGACAGGATAAACTGACATTAAAAAATCGCATCATCGAAGGTAGAGAGATTTTGTCTAATGTCAAATTGCTTGGATTGTTTTACTACAAAGCACCTAGTTCAAGTACCTTTAAATTTGATCTATGGAAATCTATACCACTAGGGATATTGAGATAATTTATGGAAATTAAGGTAAATAAAAGATACTCCACTCGCTCTTCCATGTTTATCTGACGTCAAACTGACAAAAATGACATTATATTTACGAGCCCTGCGTCACATTAGTTGGCTCGAATTTATTTTTTGGTTTGATGTTTTCTTTCGCAATTTTATTTCTCGTGTAATTTTTAAGAGAATTAAATGAAATTTTAATGAGACATATATTAGTATGTTGTTGATACACAGATAATATTTGAAGTCAATCGATAGATACATTTTGGAATGACAGCCACTGAAAGAGGATGTAAACATTTCTGTAGTAACTAAAATTTGTTCGTTTTATTCATAAACTGTATAATAATAAAGTTTGTTTTAAATAATAATTAACTTTGATTTCATCCGTAAAACTGCCCACAAGCTAGTAATCTTGAAAGTAAAAAAAATTGCTAGTAATAATGCTATACATTTTATATCTATATATGTATGTTTATATGTATTTATATGTATATTTAATGTTAAATTTAGTTAAAAATATTGAAAATTAATTCTAAAATTTAGTAAATATATAATACTTGCAAGAATTTGTTTGTAGACACAATTGTCTGTTGGTAGATATTATAAATAATTTTTGAAAAAGCAATGAGCGTTCGCCGGAATTTTAACCCAGAACCTTTCATTCGCATGGTGGTTGCTCTAACAAATAGGGACTTACAATTTTGACGTCATAAGCACCAGACCCGAAGCAGACCTCCTGCCACACAATATTTTGTGAAACAACAAAGTAGAAAGAGCAAGGCGACATCAAGTCGAGTCGATCAACTGCTTTCTCCTTTCAGCACTTCTTCCCCGCAGATCTTCTAATTTTTTTGACGTTTAACGTTTGGATCACGTGATAAACGCCAAACTGTAAAGCAATACGATGTTCGCTATATAACAAATTATTAAATTCTATTTAACTCACTAGATGGCTACCGAAAAATTTGAATTGTATAAGTTCCTATTGAGCTACAAACACTCTGCGAATACTCATGCTTTTCTTCAACTAAAGATTGCACGAAAAAGCTTGAGTATTCGCCAAGTGTTTGTAGCTCAATTGGTTAGAGATGTCACCATGTGAGTGAAAGGTTCTAGGTTCAAATCCCGGCGAACGCTCATTGCTTTTTCAAAAATTATTTATAATAAAATACTTGCGTTAATGGGAAGGCTAGCTCAGTGGTATGAAGTCGGCCTGTGGATCCTGAGGTCCCTGGTTCGATTCCCACAGGCGACAAATTTTCATAATTTGAAAAAGCTATCCCTGTGGCTCCTCCACCACTAACATTTTTGGTGGCCGTGATTTGACGACTGGTAACCGCACTTCACTTACCGAGATCTGCTTCGGCAGAGTGCCACACCCAGTAATGGGTAGAAGGCGTGATGATATATTTATTTATTTTATTTACTTGCGTTACTTAAATTTTTGTCAAAAAAAAAAAATTATTGGCCAAATGATGTGATATTGGGCTATTATGTAAGGTTTTATACATGAAATGAATTATTAATTATATTGAACGATTTTATGTACAAATAAATTAATTGTTTATAAGCTTCCAAACTGTGATATAAATTGCTTCAAATTTATATTCACAACGTGCTTCGTTTGCGTTACCGGGAAGTCGTACAAGTCGCAGTCCCAAATCACGTCAATTCATTTATTCCCTCGACGCTCACGCAATCGTACACGTTCACGTTACACACCCAATCTCAACCAAATACTCTTACCTACGGCGGCTCGTTTTTTTTTTTTAGAGTTTTATTACGGTTTCTTATACATAATATAGTTGCACACCTTCTCCTTATGACCTTTCATGAGAATCAAAAGATGAATAATCGTGTGTTAAAGTAGCATTTAGGTTCTAGTTTTATTTAGTCACATAGTTCTACCTGAAGCTTGTCATCCATTTTCTGAAGACTCTGTATTTGTACGAGGAAATATGATGTTTTTCATATAACTAAATATAAGAACATGGAAGGTACAAAATGACATAAGCATACTTTAACTGTTACTTCTGGTTTGCAGGTACCAACTTTCAAGCTTCAAATGCACTATACTATATTACATAAATAAGAAAAAATAGGAAAAAAACAAATTTTTCATCACTTGTCACAAATTCCACAAAAATTTACAGCGCGTTTGAATCAACATATCAGGTCATCAATAAACGGCTGGTCAGTTCAGCTTTAACCATAGACTGTCTTAGCTGAACTGACTGATGTTAAACTATATAAGCCGGTAACATGACATGAGAGCTTCGGAGCAACTCGTGGTGCCATCTACCGACAAAAATTGCAAACTGCTTGACAGCTATTGAAATAATACAAAGACAAAATGTCAATTGCGATGTGGAATTGAGTCTTAATAAATAAGAAAAAATAGAAAAATTTTTGTGGAATTTGTGACAAGTGATGGAAAATTTGTTTTTTTCCTATTTTTCAAATTTATTAAGACTCAATTCCACATCGCAATTGATATTTTATCTTTGTATTATTTCAATAGTTGTCAAGCACTTTGCGATTTTTGTCGGTAGATGGCACCACGGGTTGCTCCGTAGTTCTCATGTCATGTTACCGGCTTACATAGCTTAACATCAGTCAGTTCAGCTAAGAAAGTATCACAGTTCACTAGTCCCTAGTTGGTCTAGTTGGATAGTTGATCGCACCATACTGATGAGTCCCTAAAGGACGAAACGCGTATATGGTTAAAGCTGAATTAACCAGCCGTTTGTTTATGACCTGATAAGTTGATTCAAATGTGCTGTTAATTATTGTGGAATTTGTGACAAGTGATGGAAAATTTGTTTTTTTCCTATTTTTTCTTACTTATTAAGACTCAATTCCACATCGCAATAGACATTTTGTCTTTGTATTACTATATTACATCTTTGAAAAATATAGAAAATTTGTTTAAAAAACATTGTTTGTGTACTTTTCATAAAGTATATATTGAAGTCTGTCATAAAGAAAATATTATTTTTCTGTTCTGAAAGTTCCAGTAATCTTTGATTTTGATTTGATATTTTGTTTTGTTTCTTTATAAATAAATATTTAATCAGATAACGAATCTTTCTGCTTGTTGCTATTGAATAATTAAAACTTGAGAATAAATAATTAAAATTAAATATGAATAATTAGTAAAGTTTCGCAATTGGTAATTTTAATTTACATCATTTTCAAACCGCGAAATAAGGAAACTTAATTTGTAATTTATTATTTTAATGTATTACGGATATATCAATTATAATATTTTGCACATGACACATGTCCTTAAAATTAAAATTATGTGTGGGCACTAGAGGTTTTATAGAAATTTAATTACGAATAATTACGAATTTAACTTCTTTGAATAATATTTTATATGAATTGAATATTTGTTAGACAAATAACGTATCTAGATATTTATTGTTTATCCATTATTAATCATGGTAAATGACACATTTTATTATTAATATCAAGTCATTTAAATTCATAAATATCTTATGATTACTACAAACAATGAAATGGAATATATGACTAGTTGCATGATATATTTATGAGCAACAAAATACTGACATTACTACGAATGTTTCTGTCATTTCCATTTTCAGTATAATTGCAAAATTGTTTATTGACAGCTAGTATGATTTATTTATTAACTAGTTGTTTAATAATTTAATTTTAGGCTACCAGCCGGTTTTAAAATATTTTAAAGATACATGCTTGAAATAAAATATATACAGAAATATATAATCTACCACTTTTATTTTTTCATATTTACAAAAATATTTAATAGTTGACAAATAAAATTAGCCAACTGCTCGGACAATTATTGTTAGTCACCAATAACCGGTCAATTGGAATCATTATCAAAAGTTCCTAATTCATTTAAAAAAAAACATATACTTCAAAGAAAACATATTATGAATCCCAAGAAAATATTATTATTAAAGGGGAAGAACAAAGAAAATATGTTTTTGCAAATCAAAAGTTTAAATACAAATTGCCGTTTTTTAATGAAATTATTATTTTTTATTTCGAATATTTATAGCAAAATGACAATGACAGTCACAGTGACAGCTGTTGTTTGCATAGCGTAATGGTATCGTCCCATAATAAAAAATATTTTCTTGAAAATTTGAGTCAAGTTTCTAATGTAGTTTTGTAATAGACTTGCAAAATAGTATTGTTTTGCTAACATAAGCAACCTTGGAGCTCTTATAATTTTCGAGATAGCAATTATTGTTTACAAAATTTATTCATCATACAAATAACAAATATCACGTTGAAATCAAAGTAAAATTTGATAAATATATTTAATGTCATTTTTTTATGTACTATTTTTTTGTTTGTTAGACTGATAAATTTATTAGGAACTTTGTTAAGAGATTGCAATACCAACCATAAATATTATATTTTAATTATTTTTCTCAAGAAGAATTTAAGAACTTTTGTCAGTAGAAAAATACAATTAGTCAACTGTTAGTTAGTTTCCCTTAATCGTCATTCATTCTAGATTTCGTTTGTTTTTTCATTTCAAATTGATGACGTAAAGATATTTTGCTCCTCCACCACTAACATGTATGGGGGCCGTGATTTGACGACTGGTAACTGCACTTCACGCGCAAAATATATCACTTACCGAGATCTGCTTCAGCAGAGTGCCACACCCAGTAATGGGTAGAAGGCGTGATGATATATTTATTATTTATTTATTTTAAGATATTTTGAATTATCCCTAGGTATAGATAACCAATAAACTATTTCTTTAAGGGATAAAGACCTGATTGCATAAACCAACTAATTACGTTGTTAAATACACGGAAAAGTTGAATTAGAACGAAAAAAAATTCTTCTAGGAAATGTCAAACTTTTTGACAGTTCAATATTTCAAAACGTTATAATTTCTATAGTTCGCATTAAACTAATAAGGATATGTTACATATATTGTTTGACCATTTTTATGTAACGAACAACAAGCATTTTAATGTTTATATTAATTAATTACAATATAAAAATCAGAAAATAGATAAAATGTGGTGTCAGCCATCTTGGCCATTGTTAACTTTTAACATAATAACAACATACCTAGTTAAAATCTCTTTATATAACCAGGCCTTAAGTTGTTTAATATTGTGATATTCATCAAAAAAAGCTAATTAGATTTTTAAATATTAAGAATAAATAAACAAATAGATTATTAAAATTAAAATAGATTTAGTGTTTCGTTATTTAAATTATTTAATGGTGAAATAGATTCCTGAAACATTCCTGTACGCATTTAATAGCTCATAAAAAGTAAAACCACTAAACTAGCTGGCTATGAAATCATCCAAGTGAACCGATCTAAAAACAAAACAATAACATACACTCTGAAGAACAAACTAAAACAAAAAGCACTAAAATCCAAGTAGTTTCTGTTTCTGAAAACACTGAACAAACACACACCGGCACTGAATCAAGTTTACTATGATTAAAACAACTGAAGTCAAATAAAACGTTCTGAAAACTTAACCTAACACAGTTGGAACTCGACTGAACTGACATTACATTATTTATCAGGAACATAACCGCGAACGGACTGAAAAAGGATGTGACGTATAGTAGATTTTGATATAATCAAATGTTGCACATCCGTCTATTTGACTTCGCCACAAGGCAGGGGTTCGCAAAATGTTTGATAGTGGGACGTATAGATATAATAATGTGCAAGTGAATGTTGTTGTTTTCTGCTCTTCTGTGTACAGGGAATATTCGAAGGGTGGATTTTATAATGAAATAGGACAGATGATCAAAACATAAACAAATCATTGCCGTCTTATAATGACCTTTAATTTATATTTTCATTAAATAAATGTATCATTACTGGATATGGCACTCTGCAGTAGCAGATCTTGGTAAGTGATATATTTATGCGCGTGCAGTTACCAGCCGTCAAATCACGATCCGCAAAAATGTTAATGGAAGGATATTCTAATGTGGTAATAGTTATTTATTTACGTTATAAGTCTGGTAATAGTATATTACATAATAAGTCAGGAAAGTGATATTTTAATCCGCTGAGTCAAGTAAAAACACTTTCCTGGCGTATTATGTATACTATTTTATCTGAAACCGTTTAATTGAACTAATATTTAATCATAAGTAATTCAAAATGATTACATTTTTTTATATGAATTGTACTGACAACAGACTACGTATCCAAGGTTACAACAAAAATAACAGTCAGGTAAAATCTTTACCAGATATGTACTTTACTTGACTGTTTTTTGTAAAAACCTACTTTCCATATTAAAATTGGCCAGGAAAGAAGGAACTTTCTTGTCGGTTTCAGAAAAATAAGTTTTTACGGTACGAGTACGAGTCTAGAATTTCTAAATGAATACCGTAATAGTTTATTACATAATAAGTCAGGAAAGTGAAGTTTTACTTGACGGTTGTTTGAAATACAAGGCAGCAGGCTGAATCAAGTAAAAATACTTTCGTGATGTATTATGTATACAATTTTTTTCTGAAACCGTTTAATTTAATCAATAATTAATTATAAGTAATTCACAATGTATAATTTTTTTTATATGAATTGTATTAACAGCAGACTACGTATCCAAGGTTACAACAAAAAAACAGTCAGGTAAAATATAAAACAGTCAGATAAAGTCTTTACCAGACTGTTTTGTACTTTACCAGACTGTTATTTTTGTTATAACCTTGGATACCGCACTTTACTTCACTGTTTTTGTATACTTTACATACTAAAATTGGTCAGGAAAGTAGGAATTTTCTTACCGGTTTCAGGAAATAGTGTTTACCTAATTTCATAACGTAATATCAATTTTATGGCAATTTTGCAATAATTTTATACATATCATGAAATTAGGTAAAACATTGTATGATATATGGGGTGGCTAGCTCAGTGGTATGAAGACGACCTGTGGACCCTGAGAACCCTGGTTCGATTCCCACAGACGACAAACAATTTTCATAATTTCAAAAAGCTACCCCTGTGGCTCCTCCACCACTAACATCTTTGGGGGCCGTGATTTGACGACTGGTAACCGCACTTCACGCGCAAAATATATCACTTATCGAGATCTGCTTCGGCAGAGTGCCACACTCAGTAATGGGTAGAAGGCGTGATGATATATTTATATTTATTTATTTATTGTACGATATATGTATAGTAATGTATTGTATAATACTCGATGGATGATCAAACTCGACCTACGGCCTCGTTCGACAATTTTTTCTCATCTCGTATTGTAATATCATATATTACAATATTTATATCGTAAATATCTATTATGTAATTTCAAATTCATTTGTCAAACACCACATCAATATCACTAACATAAAATTCTCTAAATTTTCAAATTACGATTTTTTTTTAAAAGAGTATGAAATGCGCAAAAGAGAAAAATAATATAAAAAACTCATTTCCATAATTGTCGATTATTTTGTTCGAAGGGTTGGGCCACTTCGCTGCCCTTCGTGTCCCAAACTTCCGTCTCACAAAATAAAATGATAATTATGAAACTCGTTCTTTAATATACTATTTTTTAATCAGTTATACTCAGAAAATTAAATAATAAATTATATGTTATACAGTTTCATATCCCCATGCAATCAAAGCGTCCGAGAATTTTCTTCCTGTTAATTTATGCATTATTTTGTTGCTTAAAATTGAAAACTAGATTTATAGTGTATTTTCTGATTATTTCACGATTGAGAAACTCTGATCTAATGAGTAAGTCCATATGCGGTAGTTTGAAACAAATGAGATGATTGGTTGAAATTATCTAGAATTCTAAGCACTGTTTGTCATATTGATAGTATTTACGTCTTAAGATAACATGATAATTACGACGACATTTTAGAGAAATGTAAATAGAAATTGTTTGTTTTGATAATAATTTCAAAACACGAAAGATATTTACTTACATCTTGTATTCTTGTATTTTGTTTGCAAAAATGTTTCTGTTTAGATGTAAAGAATACAAATATATTGTTAAATTTGTTTGTTTTTGATTGGTTCTATACAAAACTTTTAGGGGGGGGGGGGCGTGAACATAAATTTAAACTGTAACTAACTGAATCACTTTTAAAGTTTATTTATTTATTTATGCTTTGCAGAGCGGGGCAAGTACCAGGACCAAAGTACTTAAGTATAAGTACCAGGACTAACCATGGTCAGTACTTATTATGCAGTACTTTTTCAAGCGCAGCTTGAAAATACTTAAGTAAAGTACCAGTTTTTTTTAGACCAAAGTACTTAAAAAATAAGTATTTTGCAAGTACCAGTATTGGGTATATTCGTATGAAATAGTTTTTCTGTTATTGTTATTTATTTTAATAACAACATATTCTAAATATACATTTTGAAAACATGATCAAAAAATGAAAAGATTTTTTAATTTAAAAATAAATAGGTACATGCAAAATTTAGTATGTAGGCGGATATTACAAAAAATCAGTCTTATATATATATATATATATATATATATATATATATATATATATATATACAACAAAAAATAAAAATATACATGTCTGTGATCCTCACGTTCACGACACAGTACAGCACAATAAAAAAACTGCATTAACCGCAAAATTAAAGTACTTCAATGTTTCGAAATATTTAAGTACTTTTCGTGAGTTTAGTAATATTAACATACTTAATTATTTGAAAAGTACTTCAATATTTTGTTACATTTACTATCCAAAAATGTAAGTCTTAAGTACAAGCTGAAATTTAGTACTTAAAAATTTCAAGTATTAAGTAACAACAAATAAATGTACTTCAGTATAAGTATTAAGTACTAGAAGATACGAAAAATTGGTACTTAAGTACTAAAGTACTTAAGTATTGCCCAGCTCTGATGCTTTGTTAGATTATACGACCAATTTCTTTATCTTTTATTCAAGCTATATTTCTTTCATGTAACATATTTTTTTTCACATTGTTCATAAGGTTTTTTTTTCTTTGAGTGTTCTAATAACATGTCTGTAGCCAGTAAGTCAATTAGATTAAAATCACAATTTGGATTCATAAACCCGTAAAACTTGATTACAAAATCTAATTTTCATATGTGAAGGTCATCAAAATCGGCTGCCATCTGGGGGTGCTAAAATGGTGACATTCTGTTTTAACTACTCCAGGTTAAACATCCAAAGATTTGTTTTGGTCAGGGGCGCTCTTAGCCAATTGGCTGCCTTTGTGCAATAGACAAAACTCCCCCTCCACCCTGATAAATAATAATAAAATAATAATAATAATAGTAGTTAGATACCTATTGTTCATGTTTAATGGCTAAGGTTAATAAAAGCTAAAATAAAGGTTAGGTATATTATTTCTATGAATAAGATACATATTATATTTGACAGACTGTTCAATTTAAGAGCGCCATTTTTGCTATCTTGAGAACTATAAGAGGTATAAAGTTAGTTAAATTAGCAAAGAAATACCATTTTGCAAGTCCTATTACAAAATTATTAACAAAATACGAGGTGCAACTTTCTTATTTCAAATGGGATTTTTTCTTTAATTTGCTTATTCGATTCAGCATTATTTTCTGAATTCAACGACTACAAAGTTCAAGACCCTCACATCGCAATTTTTTTTACAAAAATGCATATTAAATTGACTAATTTAATTCAAATCGCTTAAAAGAAGCAAATGACCAAAATCATAATATTTTTGTTTGTTTGATTCATTATTAAATTTATGTAGGTAACTATTTTTTGAAAAAAATTATTTAATTTTTTTTTTTGTATTTTATTATTTTAGCTATTATATAACCGTGAAGCTAAGAAAAGAAATCTAAGGAGGGCACTTGTATATGAAACTTTAGCGTTAAATTTTAATTCAATTTAATTTCATGATCATGAAGTGTTGTAAAATTAAATATTACAAAATGTTCAAATTGAGGGCGTTCTGGTTAATATAATTTATTAATTTATAACGGTTGCCTTTTAGTTCTAGCCGCATTTTAATTTTGGCCACCTTTGTTCGAAGCACAACTCGCACACCTAGTCAAGGCGTCCCTGGTTTTGGTCATACAAATCAGTAAACTGAAATAACTTTTGAATAGACACTGAATATCAATAGTTATAAACAACATTTTTCCTACAACTGTGCGATTTAGTAAATCACTAAAATATTATTAAATATTATAAAATTTTAATGATATTACATGAGAACGATGTTTTACGGCGTTGCTATGGTTTGTTTGTTGATTGCTTGCACATTGTTCTACGTTATTTAAAAATATTTCACTAACGTCAAAATAATTTCTTCAAAATCATCTTGATTGGAATAGTACAGTGAGTGATTCTTCTTTATCATTAACACCTCCAAAGATAATTGAAGCTCCGGATCATACTATGTTGGATCTATTTTCGACAATGACAATCAACCTGCTGCTGGTACTTCTGAAGCTTCCGAAATTGTTACCAATAATATTACTGTTAATAATATGAACAGGTACGGAAGAAATCAATGTTTCTTTAGACACAAAAGTTTCCACTTTACATTATGTCAATATAAGCAACTGTAACAACTGTATTAATAATATACACAAACAATAAATATGACGTATTTCACTTACTCTGTAAATAAAACCATTTATCGATATATTTTACTTTGTTCGGTTCTTTTTATTAGTTGTCTACAGATTAGATATACTGCAAATTAAGGTTACGTTTATAAACGTCAAAATATACTACTGCATATTTACTAGCGCTGGTTCACCGTATCTTCTTCTTCCATAAGCGTATGTGGTCAAAATATGAATTACGCGCTTGGCGCGAAATTTAAATCGCTCTAAAAAAAACTTAACGTAATGAAGCACTTTCCGCACTTAGTATTTCTTTGCTTTCGGAAACGCACTTGGTCTGCATTCATCTACTTTCCATACGTAACCAAGGCAATTATAGTTACGTAATAACAAAGAAATCGCACAGTTGTAGGAAAAATATTTTAATAAAACTTTCATTGTTGGTTTAAATAAATAATAACAACATTTTTATGTTACCCATCCTGAGGAAGGCACATATTGTAAGGTCCGAAAGGTTGATAATTTAATCAAGTAAATCAGAACTTAAACAAAAAATGTGTTTTCTTTAACTATGAGTTCTAAAAATTTTGCTTTATGTTAAAAACTAGTTTTTTGCCGATTCTTATGTTTATGAATAAAAAACAATATATTCACTCTGCCGCGCTAGTGCGGTAAAATGAGTTATTACGACACTTAAAATAGATAATTTTGAATGTAATGATAGTAGATAATAGTTATTTGTGTATTAAGAGCGTAAAGTGAATCTTTATTGCTCGTGCTCGGTAATTGAAGCGCGAGAGCGATAAAGATACTTTACGCTTGAGGCATACACATAATTTTTTCTACGACTTTACTTACTAAAAAATTTTAAATAACAATATGGAGCTAGTTCAATTCACGTTCCACCAATTTCTGTATTGTATGTAACCATAACGATATCAGTATCCAAGTAAATAATTTAAAAATCTGTTATCAATAATCATTGTTTGTGATAAATTTTCACACATAAATAAAAATGTGCTCAAAAATCTCAGAAAATAGTGATTGGCGTACTAACTGAAAATTCTAATGAGAATATCACAGAATCTAATTTATCCTCAAATTTATCAAACACCATTTCAAGTTCCAGAATAAATATACAAAACTGTCAAAACTGCTCTTTTAATTTGAACATCCCTCATCCTCATTAAGTTGGCACTGCTGCCCAGCTGCGTTCAGGTTCAACTTCAAATCATAGCGCAGCAAACTTCATGTATAATATGTGGAAAAGTGTAAAAATGAATCTAACCTATATTTTAGATTTTGTAAGTATTGTTTCAATAAATTAAGATTTCAACAACAATTTATATTTTTCTAGGCGAGCGGTAAAGTATTTTACCGCTTGTTGCTATAGGAGACGCGCGGTAAAGTATTTTATTGTTCGTTACTCAGTAACCATCAACTTTACAATGACAAATGAAAGCATAAATATCAACTTTTCATAGCAGTCGTAGAAAAATATAATTTTAAGTGCAGGTTAGGTGTAACATGACCTAGCTTATGTTTATGTTCACTTTTGTGGTCTAGCGAAACGAATGATCGTCTCTTCTGAGGTCTGATACATTTAGTTTTCATCACACATTAAATTGAATGATGTGACATTATCATACAAAATTAGGCAAGAATAAAGTAAATATTGACTGCATGACCTGTTTGACGAAAAGATTCTTTCATTATAATACATTAGCACTTATTCCGAATTGAGTTAACACAAAGTCTCCTACATAGAGAAACCCCCTTTAGAGAGGTGTTCATTACGACAGATTTCACTAATATTGGCCGAAATTTGATGATGGCGAAGTAGTAATATAGAATACAATCTTTGAAGGCCGTATTTCAAGACAAAATCACAAAATCCATTTAATAAATCATTGTGAAACGAAACTAATTACTTAATATTAATTAAAAGTTGTAGTTTGAGATGTAGTTAAGCGCACGCAAACACCAACAGAAACACGCGCAGAATTTTTGGCACGAATTTTTCGGTCAAATAGCTGACATGCAGTGGTGAGTCACGATAATGACAAAAATAATCGCATAAATTTACATACAAATCTATATATACAGTGAACAAATAGAAATTAAGGGTTATCTATGTTACGAGGGTTGAAAATAATACGAGTAAATTATATTGTTTACATAACAGAGGGCGGTTTTACAAAATGATTGTAAAATGCAACTCTAAGTGCCGGTGGCGCAAACAAAGCTTAAATTTTAATCTTACATTAAATAAAGTATATCGAAATGACATGTCATATGAAATAATTTACATTGCAAATCAAACAGTCGAGTTGCTATTATTTATTTAATGTAAGAATAAAATTTCAGTTTTGTTGGTGCAAACAGCCCAAAGAGTTTAAAGTTAACAAGCTAATGAAGTATTACAATATTTGTTTTATTATACTGTGAAAATTTTGACAGAAAAGAAAAATATATCGTTCAGTATTAAAAAAAAATCATCACTTTTAATAATGAAAATGATGACACCTTCGGTGTCGCGATTTTTTCATTTCTATTGCTCTCCTCAACTATTACCAAACAACCATGTTCTCATAAATGAAAATTTATTGGATAAAAGTTAAATCTCTTGGGGTATTTATTACCCTCGATCATTTTTAATATTTACGCCTACTGTAAAAAAAGACAGATTTAAATACTAAACATCACAATAAAATTGTGTATTGAGATCATGCATTCGCAAATAATGAGTAGGTAAATAAAACTGAGAAGTTTGTAATAATGTGCTTAAAATAAATAAATAAATATGTCATCACGCCTTCTACCCATTACTGGGTGTGGCACTCTGCCGAAGCAGATCTCGGTAAGTGATATATTTTGCGCGTGAAATGCGGTTACCAGTCGTCAAATAATAATAATAATGTGCTTATAATAGATTAATTCTTAATTAGAATAAATTTAACTTAATATGTTATTTTAACAGCTTCCTGCCTCCTTATAAAATAAATGTAGTTACCTAATTATATAAAAAGTCGAAGGTATTGCAGTATATTATATTCCAATAAATTTATTTAAAAACAGTGTTATAAATATTTTGCAACGTACGAATAGGTTATTTTGGTTTTTCACATGTAAATGATAGCAGGAATAGACAGTAAAGTAAGTGAAATAAAATTTGCACTTGGCATGTTTTTCTAAACCATGATTTGCGTGATTTCTATTTTAAAATAATTATTCATAAAGATTCTATTTCAACTGCTACATATTGTTGTAAAATTCTAAACAAATTTAATATTTCTAATTTATATGCAAATTAGCAGTACTTATATTTGATTTAAAAAGAAAAACAAAAACTAAACTATTGATGTAAATTATGTATGCTGTATTTAAGAAAAATATGTTGCTAATTTGAATCTAGCGTGTCACAGGTAATAAAAACTATCCTTCAGTTTTTCAGAAGCGCCATTTTGAATTCATCTATTAGCTAGGTACACTACTGAATGTAAACACTAAACGTACCTATAAAAACACAGTCAGTCTATATAGTAAAATATGAATTACCAAATTGTATTTAAAATAGGAAATGCACAAAATAATAACAATAATGAAAAGTTGTTATTATTATCAATAACTAATATTTACAAATGATTTATAAATAGAACATTTTACAAAAGATAATCGTATTATTGCCAAACAATAGAACACAAAGAAATTAAATTTAGAGCAAGAAATAATAGAAATAATGAAATTAATTTGTTATTGTTAATCAATCAAGAACCATTTCGTGCATCCTACTGAAAAATACACAAATAGTAATTCAAAATGGCGTCCAGGCGCCAATTCCCAAAAAGATGAACAATCACATCACTGTCTGATCTTCAATTATTTAAACCACAACAATAAAATAAACAAAGACAAACCACTGTCACAATTATTTACGAACCACTTCACTTTCAACTTTTTCCACAACAAAATCATTTACAAAGCCACTAGGAAATAACATGGCGGCCACGTGAAACTCAGTTCTGCATTTAATTCGAGCAAGTATGCTCTCGTTGCGCACGGCACCACACGACGCTACGCGGTTCTAAGTTAAGACAGACTTAAAATAAGTCAGAAAGAGAGAAACAGATCATGTCGCCTGTGCGCAGAGCCTGCGGTGCGCTGGGATAAAGGCGCGATGGCGAATGAATGCAACCATAGTTTAAATAGATGAATACTAAAAATAATAATGGTGCGATGCGGGAGATGTCTGACAAGAGGAATTAAAGCCGTGGATGCTTTTCTTAATTTTTAAAATAAACAAGGGATGAAATTAACTCATATCATAGCTGTGCGAGAATGGAGAAGAGTTCATTATATGTTAAATGTAAATATATATTTTTTATAATACCTGCATCATGATCCATGTTCAACAAACTAAAAAGCACGTGCAATATTAAAATGTGGCATGTTTTAAAGGTGCTAAGCAACAACAAAATCATTTTGATCTTTAAATTCATAAATATTTATCACAACAAAATGAAGAATAACGAATACACTTATATGAGGGCAGGGTGAAAAGTCCCTGAAAAATGAAACAAGAAATGATTTATTTGGTCAAAACACATTTTATTCATAATCTCCTTGTAGCTCGATACACTTCGTCCAACGTTTTTCTAATTTTTTGATCCCTTCCAAATAATACAATTTTGGCAATCCTTCAAAATAGGCGTTTGTCTCAGCGATGACCTCATCGTTGGAGCCAAATCTCTTTCCGCCGAGCCATTTCTTCAAGTTTAGAAATAGATAAAAATCGCAGGGGGCAAATCTGGAGAATATGGTGAATGACGAATCAATTCGTAGCGCAATTCATGCAATTTTGCCATTGCGACTGCGAATCTATGTGCCGGTGTAGAGAGCAAATGCGGCACCCATCTGGCAGATAGCTTTCTCATATCCAAAAATTTATGCAAAATGTTCCGTAACCGTTCGGTTGAGATGCTCATAGCCTCAGCCAGCTCGTGCGCTTTAACTCGCCGATCGTCCAATATCATACCATGGATTTTATCGACGATTTCTGGAGTTGTAACCTCAATTGGAAGACAAGAACGTTCGGCGTTCGGCTCAATCAGTAAACCACTTGTGAATCGTTCCAATCGATGGTGAGTCCCCATAATGTTTAACAAGCGATGCTTTGGTTTTCCTAATGAATGACATAGCAGTCTGAAAATTTTAATGCGTTCTAATGAAAGATGGTACGTCACAAATGTCACATGAGATTTGCAATTGTGGCGCCATCTGTTTTATTTTTTAGGGACTTTTCATTAGCAACTAAAGGTTCAATAAGTTTCAGAAAATTGCCATTCATACTGTTGCTAGACAAACAATATTTTAACTAAAGATCTCTTTATTTTTTTCTTGCAACCCATTATTAGTAACGTAAACAACAAATAAAAACCGATCTCCACGTGAACGATATTACATTAAAACACATACATAAAATTATGAAATGAATCAAAACAAAAATACAGCTTTCCGAATTACGATACATAATAAAAATAGCGTATGATACACGTGTATAAGTGCATTTAAAGTTCGCGTGACGAGTTTAAGAGCACGACGCGAAGCGGAGTGTTTTTAATGACACTGAAAATACCGGTTTGCAGATTATAATATATATATATATATATATATATATATATATATATATATATATATATATATATATATATATATATATATATATATATATATATATCACGCCTTCTACCCATTACTGAGAGTGGCACTCTGCCGAAGCAGATCTCGGTAAGTGATATATTTTGCGCGTGAAGTGCGGTTACCAGTCGCCAAATCATGGCCCTCAAAGATGTTAGTGGTGGGGGCGCCACAGGGGTAGTTTTGAAATTATGAAAATTGTTTGTCACCTATGGGAATCGAACCAGGATTCTCAGGATCAACAGGCCGACTTCATACCACTGAGCTAGCTAGCCCAGTTTATAATGCAGGTATATTAAAAAATAGCGTACGATACACGTGTATAAGCGCAGAGTAGTACTAGTGTGAAAAAAAATTTTGCAGATCTGAATGAAATTTGGCGCACGTAAACATTGGATAGTCATACGCATCCTGTTAAAATATGAAACACATTCATCGTCTGTGAATAAATATATTCGCTTGTAAAGTTGAGTTCTTATACACGGAGCTTATGGCGATCATCACTCAGAATCGCACATATTTGGTTTGTATACCTCTAAAATTTTGCAGTTTCATTTGAAAAACTAGTATGATGTTCTTGAACTATCCATGTATATTGTATCAGAAGGAGAAACTTTTTTATCGTTTAGTAATGGATATATAGCCGTGCAAAGCCTTATTTTGAACGAAAAATTAAGAATCCCAATTTATAATGGCAACACCACACGGTGGTATGGTATTTTAAAATTCACTAGACCAACAACCTGTTAACAATTCATGATATTGAAATCATAATAGGTATAAAACACTTATTTTATTCAAATTTTTATATTTTTTTGAGCGTTAGTTTCTCCACTCGACAACCGATGGCGCCACCGTCACACTAATACTACCTTAACTGCGTGTTGTGCTCTTAAACTCGTCACACGTGCTTTAACGACTTAATTATACACTAGTATCATAATATTCTGTTTTATTATACCAGCACAATAATCCTTCTTTAACAAACTGAAAAGCGTTATGTAACAATATTTTAGTTAATACCAATGTATCAGTTTTTTCTGCAATCATTTATTTTTAACTTTTAGAAGACCCCAAATATATTAAAACGTTGTTTCAATCATTAACTTGAATACCCTGTTTTACATATTTTTCTTATTTTGTTGAGTATAAGTTTATTTTTTCACGCTGGGAGTATTTGACCATTTCTATGATACAAAAATTGAGACAGAAGTGAAACATTTTATCTCTAGGTAAATAATATGCACATTATTCCTCTAGGAAGTTTATATTTTGACAGTTCAATAATATAATATAATTAAAGTACAATAGAGTACAATGAAACAAATAAAAACTTAAGAACTTTTTTTTTACATTCATAGTAAAAGTACAGAAGAACAATACTTATTGAAAATAACATTATTCGAATATTTGCTTGTCAGTGTTGTTCACTAGAACAGATGACCATATCATAGAATATTAAGCTCATAAAGTAGACTAATAGTAATTTTTAGTTTTTTGGTTAAAATACGACAATATTACCTATGTTTTTTGTATAAGTCTGTACTTTTTTTTTCGACACAACATTGCATAACTTTGCATATTTCGTTGGTAATAAGTTTATAACAGCTGCAGAAGCTTCATTAACAATTTATTGGAATTCTTTCGAGGGTTCTTCATTGTATTTTTCGTATTCCATTTTAGAAATGTCATGTAATTTGACATAAACAAACTTGTTTACATAAAATTTCCCTCGGTGCTTTGTATAAATTACACTTAATGAAACATTTCTCTCCCTAGATGTATAATATACAATTATTTTAATTACAACATGAAATTAATCACAATTACAGTAGTAGGAACCTACAGCTTACAGTGGAATCCAAATCATTAAGACGCATTTGTAGTTTTATTGATAAATTTAAATAGGTGAGGTTAAGTTATAAAGCGAAAATGCAATCGTAGTGCAACAACGCCCAAAATAAATATATTAATATGAAGAATTTACAAAAACACCCAATTATTTTCTAAAATGAGTTTTATTTTCTTTATTTTGTGGTTAAAAATAACAAATTAATGAATGAATTTCCTGGTTCCAGATTTTTCACTTGCTCTGTTGCTCTTCCTATTTTTAAAACCATCTTCAATGCAGGTTGTCACAAAGCTATATAATTATAATAAATAGTGTTGCAACGAATAGTAAATCTGCCGAATACCGAATACCGAATATTCGGTGGGACCGAATGCCGAATAACCGAATATTCGGCGAATATTCTGTATATTTGGTTGGTGACTGGCCGAGTAGAATTATACCCCCGCCTCCTGCACCACCCTTCAAGTGACCGTTTTGTGTCAAGTTTGTTTGCTTATTATTGTGTAGTTTAGATCGCGCAGCTTAACAGGCATTGTTTCGACGAACTTATTGTTTTAGTTGATTTTTTAAATAAAGTGTACAATATATTATATGCCAAGAAAAATTTAAACAGTGGGACATACACGACGTAAGGGCTAAAGAATATTACTATTTAATTGCAGAAATGCTAGCTGTTGATAATGAGTAGATTACTATAGTTGAGAGACTTGGTTTTCCTAGACTAATGAAGAAAGCTTTACCACGGTACAATATACCAAGTCGACCTTTTTTTATGAATGAAATAATTCCGGACAAAATTTAAAAAATGTTCCATTTCTGTAATGTCTGACATGTGGACTTGCCATAATTTCAAGGGAATTCTCGATGAATACTTGAAATGTAAACGTATATCACGATGTGACAAAACCTATATGTGGTGGGCAGCAAATAAAAATCTATTCCCGAATTACTTGACAAAATTTGCTAGAATTTATCTTTCAGCTCCATGGAGCAGTGTTTACTCACAGAGACTTTTCTCAGGAGCAGGAAACGTATATGACGAAAAAAGGAATAGACTACTTCCAGCACATGCAGAAAAACTTATTTTCCTACATCACGATTTGCCACTTTTAAATTTTAATTATGATTAATCCTTCATATTTTGTTTAGTTATTGATTGACATCTATTTTCTGTTTATTTTGAAGCTTATTTAGAATGTACTTTTTATGTTAATGAATAAATAATTAAATAAAAATTTGTATTTGTTTCCTATTAATTAATTAAGTAACTAAATCAAGTACCTACCGCGGTTCAAGTGTTAGCTAAGATATTGTCAAACTATTCGGTATTCGGCCGAATAGTAAACTAATATTCGGCATTCTGCCGAATAGCGGAATAGTTGCCGAATAGGCAGAATACCGAATAGTTGCCTAATATTCGTTGCAACTCTAATAATAAATGATTTTTTAGATACTGGCCACAACTCTATTACCAAATCAAATGTATTTATTAAGCGGTAAATAGTGTAAATAAATGTATTCTGTAAATAATGTTAACTAGGACATTTTTACTCGCGCCCGCATGTATTCCAAACAGATCAAATTTAATTTAAAGAATGTGGACCCACATATTTGTTCTACGTATCACGAATATTAAGTGTCAAGTAATAAAAATGAAATATGTGTTTTTATTTACATGAATGTCACATTTGGTCTCAATAAATCTTAGTTATTCTATTTAAAAAATTTAAAATACGTGCATACAAATATTTCCGTCATTTAGTGCAACACGTTCAGCTTAACGGAACTGCAGGTTACCTACACATTTTTCTCATGAAATAAATTAAAAAATATATCATCACGCCTTCTACCCATTACTGGGTGTGGCATTCTGCCGAAGCAGATCTCGGTAAGTGATATATTTTGCGCGTGAAGTGCGGTTACCAGTCGTCAAATCACGGCCCCCAAAGATGTTAGTGGTGGAGGAGCCACAGGGGTAGCTTTTGAGATTATGAAAATTGTTTGTCGCATGTGGGAATCGAACCATGAAATTATTTGAGTAATATTTTTCTGTGACTGCATTGTGTGGTCTTTTCTTTCATATACAAGTGTAGACTATCGCTTTCATCTTTTCTAATCTTGTAGATTCGTTGTTGTTTCGTTATTAGATTCGTTGTTAGGAGTAAATGTGAGTAATTAGAGATTTTTTTTTTTTTTAATGCATATGTTATGTACGTCGAGGAAGGAAAATGAATGGTAAGAGAATAGGAATGATGTGATTGAAAGTTTGTTGTGTGATAATGTTTTCGAGTGTAATAAATGAATGAGTTTATATGGAGTGATCTATAAATGTGGTTGAAGTGAGGGTGGTGTGTTTGGATGAAAATGTTTGGTGATGGCTGGTTGTTTGATGGGTGTGATGAGTGAATGTTTTATGAGTGATTTTAGGGTTCATGCTACCCCATTTGTTGGGATATAGCGTGAAGATATGTATGTATGTATGTATGTATGTATGTATGTATGTATATTTTTCTTAGTGTCTAGATTCACAGATTTTAAAATAAATATTTTATCACGCAATTATATCTATTTTCTGAGTGAGGCACTCATATAATTTTGCACGTATTATTATTAGTGACAGAACTTGAAATTTTGAGCCCTCCCGCAAATATTTATTCCTTCCAAATAACATTTTTTAATTATTATTAATATTTATTAATCTATTGAAATTTACGAGGGGAAGTCCATATGTTCGCTCCCTGAATATCAAGTAGGTCAGATAATAAAACAAAAGTTAATATTTTCTATTTTTACATCTGTCATAAGTATAGTTATAAAATTTGAACAGTTTCGTACAAATAGTTTTAAATATTATACTATAGACAAAATTAAATATAGAGCCATCATAAAGTTTGTGGTAAAACAGGGAAAAAGGCCACCAACCATTCGAGATGAAATGTTGGTAGTATATGGTGAGTCTACTCCCTCCTATTATACAATTAAAAAGTGGTTCAAACTTTTTAAATGGGGTAGAGATTCCTTAGAAGATGACCTTCGCTGTGGTCGGTTTGTTGAATATATATCATCATTCTTAACTTCTTCCTATTTCTATCGATCGAACTAAAACATAAGCTTGGAGTCCGGCATCCTGTAGTTCCACTACTGGTTATTCTCCGTAAGTATTTCGAGAACAGGAATTTACAGGAGGAATTTTAAGGTGAATCATCCGCCTCATTAGGATTTTATTATTAAAATTCGATCGAAATAAAAAAAAAACTGTGATCTATTGGACAAAGAGTAATCTTAATGCTAATATACGCTAAATAAAATTGTATAAAATTCATGTTAAACATAAATTGAAATTAACATTTAAAAATAATAACATTTGCATTATATCCAAATTACATTTGTGATGTAAGTTTACATGATCGCAGTGTTTCTATATTTACAATGACTTTTCTCTTTCAATTACTTTGCTGAGTCAACACAATTTGTCAACAGAGTAAATATAAATATCTATTTCGTAATAAAGAAGCTGCGTTTGTATGGAATATCGCCGACATTATTATTTGTCAACAACACACCCTTCGTTCATAAAATATCCCTTCAATGAAAAAGAGGAACTCATTTCTCTCTGTCTTAATTGGGAGAAAATATCTCGGAAAATATCAATTATGCTGCTGACACTTACGTCATATTTTATCTTCACATTTTCGCTCTATTTTCTTACTTATTTGCTACAGAAAAATGATAAAGTTACAAGTTACTTTACAAGAAAGAAAGAATATTTACTTGCCAGTTCTTAAGTTGGAAAACCTGCAGATGAAGGTTTAAATTAAATTTTAAACAAGATATATTTTATTTAAATATAAGGTTCTTGCATTTAATATAATCCATTAATGGATAAATGCAATTTTCTAGACTATAGACCATGTCAAGCGGGAAGATAATTTCATTACATTTTCTTATTTGTGACACAAGATGTCACTAACTTTATTTTACTCATTGTTATTTTCAATTATATTAATTATGGGGTAGGTAGCTCGGTGGTATTGACTGGGCCTGTGGATCCTGAGAATCCTGGTTCGATTCCCACAGCCGACAAACATTATCACTACATTAAAATTACCCCTGTGGCTCCCTCATCACTAACATCTTTAAGGGGGCTGTGATTTGATGGCTGGTACCGCATTTCTCGCGCATAAATATAGCACTTACCGAGATTTGCTTCAGCTAAGTGCCACACCCAGTAATGGGTGAAAAGCGTGATGATATATTTATTTACTTTATTTTATATTTTCAATTATTTCAAGAAATCAACAATGTTACTTACAATATTATTTGTACTTGCGTTGTCATATTTTAAATGATGACGTAGGTATATATTACCTAATTATCTTCTGATTTGACATAATCTATATCATATATCTATATTTATCACCGGTTCTTAACCTTTTAGAGATCGACAACCATCGACTTTTATTCGCAAAACATCTGTTTCTAGTTGACTTTTTATGAGGCTAATAGTCAGTAGCATCGCCTTTAAATTTTAAGGACCGTTTAAATAAAAACGCAATTCTCAAAAAAAAATTAACTAATTTAATTTAAACAAATTTTGGATTAGCTAATCTTATTCCAGTCTGATCTAAATCACTTTCAGAAAACCAAACGGCAACAAAATTATATGATAGCGTTGATTGTCTAATAATAACTATATAATCAAAGATTATAGTTTATTTAAAGATTTTTGTTAATGGTTCAGTATCATTTACCTAATCCAAAATTCAGGATTAGCTAATACTTTTTTGAAAATTTGGCTCTATATTCCTGACCCTCAATATGAATTTAAAAATTGTTAATTACTTTGTTACTGTACTTACACTTAACTTTTCCAATTAAAATAACAAAGTACAGTGTAATAATTTAAATAGGTAACATACAAATAGTAGCATAAAGCATATCGTATAGAATAAAACAAGAAATAATAGATAACTTAGCATATATATCAGATAAATAATTCATATAAAATATATAATTTATGGAACATCAAATAATACTAGTAATAATAATAATAACAATAAAACTAATTAATGAAAATTATCTAGCAGAGCTGAGCAGTAGCTGGCTACTATTGTAGCTTAGCTACTAGCTTAGCTACGTTTACCTTAGCTGTAGCTGTAGCTTAGCTAAATGTGAAAAAATATAGCTGTAGCTTGTAGCGAGCTATGTTTTTTTTTCTATGAGCTTAAAAATATTGTTATAACAACTGAAGCTAGTTTTAAATCTACTTTTTGTAGCTTAAAACTACTTTTTGTAGTCCAAAACTTTTTGTAGCTTAAAGCTACCACTGTTCATTAAGAAATACCTATTTATTTTCGTTTTGTATTGTACCTTCTTTATTGTTTTCTATAACTGTAGGATAACAAGTTATTATATAGTATAAAATCTATTAACATATTTTATTTTGCACTTGTTCTTAACCTATCCTAGTTTTGTATTAAATATTAGATGAACTAAACATTGACTGTTTAGGAATCTTCTGTTAATGTGACTGTTAATTTATTCCGATATAAATAAAAATTATAGCATAACAAATTACCAGTATATTTGTCCATTTGCGATTTTTTATATTTATTAACAGTCATTATAACAAAATACTGATCAACTGATCATATGACTATGGCAAATTTAATAATTCACAATAATTGAAAAAGTAGCTTTAAAATTTAACAGCTATTTTAATGAAAGCTTTTAGCTGTAGCTTAGCTATATTTTACAAAATGTAGCTTATAGCTGTAGCTCAGCTACTTTTTTAAAGAATAGCTGTAGCTTAGCTACTTTTTTTAAGTAGCTTGCCCAGCTCTGTTATCTAGCAGATATTTCTTCCAGTGTTTGGCAAATAATTTATTATTTTACAACAAATACTTATTTTATTAATCTTCTTCTTATTCATTTTATATCTCTTCTACCCTATCGAGCATCAAATATTTTATTTTATTAGTGAAAATCTAAATACTTTATACAATAACCTAGGACGGTTGCACGGACTTCGATCTAAAAATTGCTAATCTATACCGTATTTTTATTTATTATACTCCTTATTTCATGTTTTATTTACAACAGTGATCAGATAGGAGTATTTATTGTTAATTTTTTGTTAAAAAGTTGAAACTACAGTAAAATAAAAATCTTCCTTTACCAAACTTCAATTGCAAAAAAATTCTCATACTTCCTACTTCACCTTAACCGTTCCGCGTCGAATACCACTAACAAGTTCGCAAACAAGTAAAAAACCACAATCAACACCTCGCCATCAGACATGGACTTCCAGGGCAGAAAGCGCGGTACGGGGTGAAGTGAGTCTCGATCACCCAACCCAACATTAGCAGAATGAATCATCCGTCGCGGCGACCGGCGTCCATCGGCCTAGCAGCCCGTGAAACTGTCTATAACGCGGCAGAGACGATGGCCTATGTGAGGTAGTGATAGTGTAGTGGTAGTTAGTGTAGTTGTAGTAAGTGTAGTGGTAGGCCTGGCGGTCAGTCACCAAGGAGGCAGGCAGCAGGACGGCAGGAGTAGTAACGAGGCAGAATGAGTAGGCATTTGTACTATTCGTAGATCGTAGACAGATTGAATTTGTGGTGTGCTGGTTTGTACTGTGCAGAGTCAAAATAAATCAGAAAGAAGTATATTATGGTACAACGGATTGTCTCAAAATATAAAACATATACAGTCGAACCTGTTATAACTCGAAGATCCATAACTCGAAATTTTCCTTAAGTCGAAGTTGACTGTTGTTCCCTGTACATTTTGTGTAATTATCATATTTTTTGTTATCTCTTTAAGGGGTTTTATTATCCAGCAATTCTTTTTCCATTTTTTTTTATTACTTTATTACTTTAAATGATGCACAGAGCTGGGCAAGCTACTTAAAAAAAGTAGCTAAGCTACAGCTATAAGCTATATTTTGTAAAATATAGCAAAGCTACAGCTAAAAGCTTTCGTTAAAATAGCTGTTAAATTTTAAAGCTACTTTTTTAAATTATTGTGAAATAATTAAATTTGCCATTGTCATATGATCAGTCTTTTGTTATAATGACTGTTAATTTACTATTATGTACATAAATATCAAAAATAGCAAATACCATCTGCCACCTACTGTGTATTTTTGTGTATTAGAGCCAGTTAGAACCAGCAAGAAATAATTATTTTGTATGGGTTTAGCTTGTACGCATGCGTACTTTGTTGACCTTCTGCTTAAAAAGTAGCTTTAAGCTATAAAAAGTAGCTTTAAGCTACAAAAAGTAGCTTTGAGCTACAAAAAGTAGCTTTAAGCTATAAAAAGTAGCTTTAAAAGTAGCTACAGTTGTTATTTTTAAGCTAATAGAAAAAAAAGTAGCTAGCTACAAGCTACAGCTATATTTTTTCACAGTTAGCTAAGCTACAGCTACAGCTAAGGTAAATGTAGCTAAGCTAGTAGCTAAGCTACAAAAGTAGCTAGCTACTGCCCAGCTCTGATGATGCATAAACTATTTGAAAATAAATATATAAAATAAATATATCATCACGCCTTCTATCCCTTACTTGATATGGCACTCTTCCGAAGCAGATCTCGGTAAGTGATATATTTTACGCGTGAAGTGCAGTTACCAGCTGTCAAATCACGGCATCCAAAGATGTTAGTGGTGGGGGAGCCACAGGGGTAATTTTAAATTGGTGAAATTTTTTGTCGGCTGTGGGGATCGAACCAGGGTTCTTTGGATCCACAGACAGACTTGATACCACTGTGTCATTATTCCATACTATTTTAAAATGATATTCAAAAACTATTTTGGGAGACAAACTATGGAAAACAATTTTTATAGCTTATTTTTTGAGATGTGTTTAAGCGCTCTGACACGTTTGTAAAGGCAGCTCAGCATCGAATCATCGGAAAAGCACTCGGAAAAACCTTACGTCGCTTAGAAAAGAGGCTGAAGAGTGAAATGCATGCTTGGAAAGGCAGTATGGAGCTGGGATAGCAGAGTAAAGGTAAAAAAATAACATGCCTATATTTTGAATATTTCATATAGTAATGCGTTTTTTTTCAAAACTATGTTTTTCAAATTGGCGTGCAGCGTAGTTCGCTCAATTTTTATCGGATTTACTTGAAATTTTAACTGTAGCTTCTTAGCTAGAGTATCTTTCGAAGTACACACGATTTTTAAGAATAATATATAATTACATTTGCGATAAACAATTTAAGTTCGTTTTTTTGACAAAAATTTAAAAAAAAATTAAAATTGATGCCAATTTATGAATTTAAAAAAAAATATAATCTTGTGTACTTCCAAAGAAAAACTAATGTAGATTAAGAAAAAATTAATTTTTTTGCTCTAAATGGTGTACGGTAACTAATACAGTGCACGCTGATTTTCTCCTAAATAAAAACATTTGTTCAAGTTACCTAGTGCCAGGAAGCCAGGATGCCATTTTGTATCGTAAATTTAAATAAATAATATTTTCATATACCTTAATACATGTATAATAAAATCTCATAATTTCATTTTAATCCATTGATTAGTAATCGAGAAAAAAATCCCAAAGAAAGGTTCACTTTTCAGTGCGCCTGGGTAGTATAACCCCTTGACTCGAATTTCCGTAACTCAAAAATCTTGGTAATTCAAAGTCAATAACACGTCCAAATAACAGTTATTCGTGAAGTCGAATTTTCACATGCAATCTGCGTCGTTTTTTGGGAATCCTCAAAGCATTCTTGTAAGCGTTGCCGTTTGATGTTAGGTGCAGTGATACCAACGGTACTAACCGTAATATAAAATATTAAATAACACTAAAATATTAATAAACAAGTAATTATTAATTTTAAAAATTAAGATTTATGTGTGCAAATGTATTGCAAAATCTGCCAAAACTTCGATTTATATAAAAATACAAATTCTTTTCATGTAAAAAAAAAGCCGTGGCTTAGTGGTTAAAGCATCAGCCCGGCAAGCTGAAGGTCCTAGGTTCGAGTCCGGGCGTCTCCCGAATTTTCCTGTCATAAACTTTCAATTTATCAAATTCAAAGTCATTCATATGATTGAAAACTCTTGAAATTTAATTCTTTTCATTTATTTTTAAATTTTCTTTTATCGTAACGCCATCTGTTATCAATCAGTGAAATTTCAACTGCTATGTTAGAAGTGTGCTTATAGTAACATATCAATATGTGTTATTCTCAACTTTTCGTTGTAATTTATAACGTTATCGTTACTTTTATAAGTGGTTGTCCGAAAACGTAATTTTCTTCAGCTTGGCAGTATTATGGAACGAAATTCTTAAAAAAATCTTGTACGTAATACATAAAGTATAGTGTATTTTCAATTACGCAGGACTTCAGTCAATAACTTTTCTTCACTGAAGTTCTGCGTAATTGAAAATACATCACATTTTCCCAGTCACTTAATTTTTATACTAATAAAGTATAGTATTCAATTGGCTATAACGGATATTATTCTCTCTGATGATTATAACCCTCACTCGCTTTGTTCTCTCGTATTGTAAACTTGATCATTGGGAATAATAGCATTCATTACAGCGTCGTTGTATAGTATACTATTATTTGAATTTTACTTTATTTTATTTATTACTCTGCACAACAGGAACTTAATTCCTATTACAGTAAAGAGTGTGTGATTAAATGCCAAGCATTGCGACATTTTATCGACATACATTCTTACTGGTCGATAGACTCGAACCCGGGACTTCAAACATAGGTACATATGTGTGAATAATTTTTCAAATAAAAATTAAGTAATAGATTCAATTCGAACTCTTGAACTAATAAGAATAATAAGAAAACATCGAAATACAAAACAGCACATAACAAAAGACCAACGCTACACATCAGACATCGTGAACACGATGCAACGTCGCGACGCGACACGGCGTCAGGCCAACTCACAACATTCATGCGGCCGCAGCAAACGACGCGTGGTATATTTTTAACACGTGCACGAATGTGTGTTCACCAGGTTATTACTACACGCACGTGTTCGTGTTGGTGCTGTACTGAGACGAGAGAGACAGACACAGGAGGTTGTTTTCGTGCTTGTTTGTGTCGTATAGTCCGAGGCAGAAATAGTACGACGCCTGAGTACAGTACAGAACATAAGTTCTTGTTATGGACTAATTAGAGTACACAAATAAATCCTTTTTGTTGTATTGCCTTTACAAAGTGAATTTTATACAACTGTTTTTGTCAAAAATAGTGCTACCTAATTTAATTTTGTACAATTGTTTTTTAGGTATACTTGTTGTGAAGTTGTTGAGCTGTAAAAATGTCAAACATAAATCTATCACTTTAGATGTAATTGTAATTTTATGGGATATCAAGTCGGCCTGTGGATCCTAAGAACCCTGGTTCGATGCCCACAGCCGACAAAAACATTTTCACCAATTTAAAGTTACCCCTGTGGCTCCCTCGCCACTAACATCTTTGGGGGCCGTGATTTGACGGCTGGTAACCGCACTTCACGCGCATAAATATATCACTTATCGAGATCTGCTTCGATAGAGTGCCACACCCAGTAATGGGTAAAAGGCGTGATGATATATTTATTTATAGATGGAATTGCTCAGCTCATGTACAATTATTGCAATTATTATTATTTTTTATAATAAAATAATTACTTTAAACTGCAAAACACTTCTTCATTAAAAATTAAAGATATTTTGTTTTATAACATAACCTAGATAATTATAAAATTGAACTTTAAGCTAACTAATAAATGTCATAATAAATTAAATTTATAGTTATTTATTATACTAGTGTTTTATATACCAATAAAACACGAGTGTAATATAAAATTTTATCCACAACTCATAATTACAGGTATCGAAGAAGATTGCTCGTAACGCTTAACGTTGATTCAGTTATACATAGTTTCGCAAAATACGGTAGATCATGAAGTGGTTGCTAAGTAACAAGCTGTTTACAGTGTTTTATGGAATATAAAACACTAATGTTTTATGAGCCATATAATTCAACTGTAATAAGTGTAATAATGTCTTCATTATATATGAGTTGTGGATAAAAATATTTATTGAATCTGTCAGTATTACCACCTTAAAATTTTATTATAATTTTTTTTAATAAACATTTTGAAGTATACGAACGCGATATAGGAAAAACTACATATTACAATGACCAATTGTAATATTCGTACTTTGCGTACTATACTGTCTCTTTATAGCACGTGTTGCATACATACATAATGGGCTCCAGAACCATAATTGAAATAAAAATAATGAAGGATAAAAACATAAAATATGTATTGAATAATAACTATTAGTGAAAAAATTAGATAAAATAAATGTTCCACATCAGAGATATAACCGATTAAAAATATAGTGACATCACAACTCCAGAAGGTTTTCATAGGCCACAAGTATTTTCTCGCGGTAAATAAGAGATATATTCGGAGTAGAACGTAACTAACTATGAAATCTCAGCACTGGTTCTTCAAACTGTTCGTCATTTGCCGGTATGTGCATGTTTACATGTTGTATATTTATTATTGTAATTTAATTTCGTTTTCTTGGGCTTGCAATTTATATAAAATATGATTTTCAACATAGTAAGATTATTTTTCAAGGATTCAATCGTAAATTATTTGCACTCTTTGTACGAAATAAGTTAAGTACCACTTGGAATGTCACAACCCCAACACAAAACTTCAAAAAATCATATCTCCTGTAATATAAAGAATTTTCAATCAGCGTTTTCACTGATCGTCATAGTTTATCATGTAGTTTCATAAAAAATTAACTAATAAAAAATAGGTTCAGAAACCCATTTTTTTCTAAGATCGAGTTTTAATTAATTACGCTAATTTAACTAATGATATTTCAAACGTGAAAAAATATTTATTTTGTAGGTTATGTAGTTAAGTAGCAACTATTTAATAGTGTGTTTTAATAAGCCAAGGTAATGTAGGATTGAAATTAAAGGACTTAGGCTTAAGTTGTAGTCAATTTCAATCCTAGCAACTATTTAATTACAGTTTTTGTAAGTAACTAATGATAACGTGCAAAAATCTTTTATTTTTGAACAGCGTGCAAAAATAATGTCCTTTAGACTTCAGAAAGTATATAAAAATGACATGATTTAGACACTAATACAGAGGGCGCTAAAGTATTAAAAATCTTTAAAAAAATATAAAAATATGTATATATCATTCTTTTCTTATTTTATATATCATTCTATTTAAAACATCATCGCATCCGAAGTAACCGGAAGTAGAATTTAGGATCTTTTCACACCAAAAAGTTCGCTCTCATCTTTGCAATTTAAACTACAGGTCTACAGTAGATACTAAAGAAAAAATCTGGTGTGATCGCCACACGACTTTCTTACACACAGCATATTTAATATTTAGAATATATGAATGTTATATAATATTATTAAACATGTAATTTAGTTTTTCAGTAATTTAGCATTTATCTGTTTGAAACATATAAAATTTCAAATTTGTTTACGTATAATTTTTTTGTAATATTGACTACTTTATGTCTAACTTTACTGATGAGGCATATACAGGATGTGCGTTTTTCGAGCTTAACCCTTGGTATCTCAAGAACCGTGAGATACGAAGTCGATTGAATTGAGGAAAAGTTGCCAAATTAGTTGACCATTTTAATGATGTATTTGTTTTTTTGAAAAAGAACATAGATAACTAGATAAAGCGAAAATTACAATTTATTTTTTTTTTGTTTCTATTGCTACTATGATTATTGAAATATATTATTAAATATAAAAATTAGTTTTTCTCAAAATTAGCCGCATATACAGGAAAATTGCAAATAACATTTTATGTTCCAAATATTTTAGCCAACATCTTTTATTTGAAAGTAAACTTCCTCTTCCGGTTTCTCAATTTCATTCAAAATCAACTCAGCTCTTCATATTTTCATGAAACTTATAATTACCAAGTTTCGTTAACAAATCTTATCTCGTTCATGAGATATTGCACACTCGGACACACATCCATCTACACACACACAGACATCGTTGAGAAAATGATCAAAACGGATTCAGTGGACCTCAAAACACGTATTTCCGCGAAAATCTCGTCGACGATTTTTTTCACGAATACAATACTTCCTTATACTGTATAAGAAAGTAAAAAGCCATTTGTCTCTATTTTTTCAATTATCCTGTATATAGTCCAGGGCTCGAAATGGACCGGAGCTGACCGGAACGCTGTTCCGGTTCGTGAAATGGTCAGTTATATCGTTCCGTCTCGTAAAATAATGGACAATACCGCTCCGGTTCGTCATTTTTCAAAAAACATAAATGAAATATTATAAAATTATGTTTATTTTTAATTCCTAATAGAATTAATTTTGAAAGACGTTCTGAATCACAATTTCTCCAAATTGTTGTCGCTCATATTTTAGTATTTCAATTAAGGCGTTTAGTTAAATAAGGAGTCTCTTACGCAGCTCTAACACTGGTATGCATAGTCGTTCGCCCAGCGACGCGCTGAGGAAGCGCCCATAAGCGATACACTTGGCGAAACGCTGGCGAACGACTATGAATACTAGTGTAAGGCTTTGTATGTTTCGTGCACTCTACGCCCTTGCATATTCTGTGCTGTGCTAGTGTATGATATGTCAATAATATTAAATAAAAAATCATAATAAATACAAAAATTATATTTCATTCTTAATTACAATAATTTTAGGCTATAATAAAAGACGAAGCATGAATTTGATAAATAATTGGTTAAATCATTCATGGACCAAGAAATATGAACAAGATATTGATTTATTATCAAATAAACGGTCATTATCACCACCGAAGACAAAAATTAAGTCATCCTGTGACCAAACAACAAGTAAAGTACCTGTTAGTAATTCTAGCGCGGAATTTGATAAATCTATTATAATTACAGAAACTGAGTCTGATCTTCCATCTTGTTGAACTGTGGAACAAGCCAAGTTATACCAAAGTAATAATAATTGGCTTATTAAAAAAAAGCTTTAGGGTGCTCCATCTGCAAAACTGTTCAAGATTTTGATATAAACAGCGACAAAAACCTACGATTGTCTAAAAATTGGCAAAATTGCTTAATCAAGTTTTGTGGAAGAACAGGGAAATCTTGGAATATAAGCTGCGAGTATTGTTTATATAATATAATAAATATTATAAATCGAGCGTTCCGTTTCGTAAAAATTTCCATTTCGAGCCCTGATATAGTCTTGATCACCGAAGTTGGTACTTACTATATTCCATTGAAATCAGCTAAAAAGAAGTAAAGAGAGTATTATTCATTCTGAATTCTATTCGCTTCCGGATCATGAATTCTTCTTACAAAATAAATGTTTAATAAATATTCATTTCGTCGAAAAACATAATAATTAAATCACATGAATACTAAAATTAAATTGTTTACTTTAATTATTTCTTCAGGCTGATTACAAATGGTAAATAAATCACATATTTATAAAAAAAAATATGTTTCAACTCACAAATCTTTCATCATATTTATCATTCGACATTTTAATAACAATACAATTAAGTTTGCATTTGTACCACATTATGTCAATGATTTTTATCAAAAACGTAAACAAATCTGACTCACGCTACCGTTCGGACTTCTGTAGATTGCTCAGAGCCGCTTCGATCTAATTTTAGCCACATTCCAGTATTCAACTTTCGTGATTCAGTAAAAAACCTAAACATTTTTTACAGATGTTTGAACTTACATTTACCAGATGTGACTTACTTTTATATTATTTAATTAAATAAAGTAAATATTTAAAACTTAAAAGCTGTTTCGTAACAACAGTTGCATCTTTTATGCATTCTAAAGTAGATAAAATTAGTTTAAGTTACACAACAAACGGAAAAGTGTTCTAGAAATAGAACGAGTGTACCTATAATATGTTAAATAAATGTCATTTCATACTCGGTTCAAGGTATCAAGCTTTAAAAAGGTCAAGATATATTTAGCATGCTAAATTTAAATTTTCATTCAATTTTACAATAATAAAAGTTCAATTAAACCTATTGCAACTTTTCAAACATATTTTCTTCATTTACTACAAAATATTTGTAGTTTCAATAATAATAATAATAAAGTAAATCTAACCTAAAAACTCAAATACAACATCAGTAGAATAAATGCTGCCAGCTGTGGGCAACTCCACGAACAAAATTTACGCGCGGATTATTCAAATAAACTGCAGTCTATAAAAGCGTAAAACCACGTTTTAATAATTAGTATTAAAACATAGTAATCATGTTAAGCAATCGAAGTGTTCGCTGCTACGATCCATACTTATGAACGGGCACAATGGTTGCCATGGTTACGTCTGAACGCCCACGTTGCATCAAACAGCTTTCCCGTATCCGGAAAATAAAGAAAATAACATGGTTACTCACCCAAAATAACCGCTCCTCTGTTGTTTGTGCTGCTCATTTTCTAGTGATTAATTAATTGTTTAACCGTGGTCCAAATGATGTTTCATGATAACCTGAAATAAATCATAAATTAAAAATACATAATTTATATTTTAAATGTTTTTAACTAATCTAAATTTCGTAATTAGAGTTAATGAATACGATTTTGTTTAGTGTTTCATAAATAATTCAGTAATTTAAAATTATATGAGAAACCTAATTTTACGAACCAAAATGTAATCTTTATCAACAACTTTTGTTTATAAATAACAATTAGGTATTTTTGGTTATCTAGAACTACATTAATTCTAAATATAAATTTATATGGATATAAAGTATATAATTAATGCAAAATTAGGTAATTATATTTATGGAAATGAATTCAGAATATCAGGTAGACGTATCGATTCAATTTAAAAATATATCATCAATACTAAAATACTGAATTATTGGAATGAAATATTGCGTAGTATTTATTACTTGCGTGTACTACGTACACAATATTAAACAATTACTTTTGTTTTAATACATAATAAACAAAAAAAAACAATCGTTACTGAGTTAATTACATGATTTGCAAAACAATTGTTAATAACCAATTGTTACAATTATATTATAATTTTAAAATATTTAAAGAGCAAAAAATATCAAATATAAAATAGTGTTTGATATTTCAATTGTATTTATAAACAAAACAATTACAGTTTAATAGAATTTACAATATAATGCACATGTCCAAAATCAATTCTGTAAAAAGCTCATTACCTCGATAATTAACAGAATCCAGCCTGGAAAAAGACACTAACACTTATTCACACAATAAACAATCACTAGATAAGTAACACTTTTGTTCAATATCCCCGTAGAACGAATAAAAATTAAATTTGTCACTGAAAACTAATTTTCAAGACACGGCAAGTGGCTGTCAGAAAAATTGACTGTTGTAGAGCGGCACGAGCGACGACTAGCGGTAGTTTTTTGAACTAGTATGGATTGAGGGAGCTGATTTCAGTTTGAAACTGAAAGGTAGATGGCTACACCTCACTGAAAAGTTCTCCTGCTGGCGACGTCGTAGTTCCTGCTGTAATTGAGTATGTTTTGTCGGGTAGGTGATGTGCATGACACACTAGTTAAAGGGGTTGCATTAACTTGGAAAAGTGCCCAAATCTATGCAGGATATATAAAAATATATCCTATTTTTAATTTTTAAATTCTATTTAGAAATTGTGGAACGTGGAACTTACAATATTAATTATTTTATATGACATTTATTTTTCATAAATTATTGCAAGGCCCTCAATAAAAGAAATCAAAGGAATATTATAAATTTAGATAAGTTCATTTAATTTTACGTGTGCTAAATATTTTAATAACAAGAACGACTATTTATAAAATAATTTATCTTACCGAACTCATATATCATAATTAAAATGATCATGGATGTTCTGAAATTATACAGGATGTTTCTGAAAGAAAGCAACAAACTTTTATCATGTATTGGGGTATTTTGAGTTAAAAAAATGTTATACGTAAATATAACGTATGTCTGGAAACCTTTCGTTACAGAGTTATAGCTCTTTAAAAGTGCACATGATCAGACACATTTTCTGAAGGAACACCTTGTATTTACATTTGACTTCAAAAAATTAATTGTTCATATTTACGCATTGCTTATTTATTATTTTCTTTTTTTCCTGACTAAGATACATGTTTTGAATTTATATATATATATATATATAATAGCAGATGTTTTACAGTCATTAAGACCTTTTTCTGCATCCTTTTCTCCATGCCTCCCTATCGTAGACGTCAATTGTCATTAAGGTTTTGCATCTCCATCGCTTCCTTGACTTCATCGTACCATCTTCTCCTAGGTCTGCCTCTCTTTCTCCTCTTGTTTGGTACCCATTCCCATATTCTCAGCATTTATATTTGACATTTTAACTAGAAAACTCAACAACTTTATCAACAATATCCCAAAAACAATTGTACAAAATTAAATTTTGAAGCATTGTTTTTGGCAAAAAAAAAAAAAATTTGTTTATTGGATTAGATTGAATTGTATGTCCTAAAACTTCTATTTGAAGCTTTCTTGCTTAAAATAATTAGCGAGGCAGGAAATTACAAAATTATGATTGTATATGTTAAATCTTTAGTTCGAGAGGCGCGGTTTAAAGGGCCCGAAATAAATATTTTGCCTAGGGCTCGAAATATTTTAAATCCGCCTCTGTACTGTAACTTGTATTTTAATATACTATTTCCATATTGCGTTCATTTTGTGCATCTGTTTTTGCCAAAAACAATGCTTCCAAATTTAATTTTGTACAATTGTTTTTGGGATATTGTTGATAAAGTTGTTGAGTTTTCTAGTTAAAATGTCAAATATAAATCTATCACTTTAGCTGTCATTGCCAAGCTCATGTTAAAATTATTGAAATATTTTACATATATGTATAATACAATAATTACATTTAACTGCAAATCACTTCTTTACTCCAGATTGAAGGTATTTTGTTATATATAATATAACCTAGATAATTATAATTTTGAATCTAATTCATAAATGTCAAAATAAATTAAATTTTAAATGTTTTTCGAATCTTTCAGTATAACCACCTTGAAATTTTATTAAAATTATTTTTAATAAAAAATTTGAAATAAAAGGAAATGAATGCGATATGGGAAAAATAGTATGAAAAACATACGTTACAGTGACGAATTGTAATACTATTTTTTCATTGTTTGGGTGATCAAGGTAATATAATAATTTTTTTAAGTGTGCAAAAACGCGAACTTTGCGTTTCCATAACAATGTAAAAATGTCGTGTTTTCTGACAGTTGTAGGAAAATAAAATTATAGATCTGAAACAAACAAAATCGTTCTAATTATTAAAATCATTTATAAATTTTTTTTTTCATTATTCTATTCATAATTAATAAATTAAATCTAGATTTTTATTTTAAATAAACATAACTATTCTTTAGTTCTGAATGAATTTAAATAAAAATAAATAAATATATCATCACGCCTTCTACCCATTACTGGGCGTGGCACTCTGCCGAAGCAGATCTCGGTAAATTATATATTTATGCGCGTGAAGTGCGGTTACCAACCGTCAAATCACGGCCTCCAAAGATGTTAGTTATGGGGGAGCCACAGGGGTAATTTTAAATTGGTGAAAATATATTGTTGACTGTGGGGATCGAACCATGGTTCTTAGGATCCACATGCCGACTTGATACCATTGAGCCATTACCCCATTAATGTTATTTTGATTAAATATTAATGAAAACAATGGTTACTCATTATTGATTAACTTAATCTAGAATAATCAGGTAATTGAAAAACTGGCCCTAAATCGATAATTTTCACAGGATATGACATCACAGTGACATAATTATATTTTCCGGCGATAATTTACCGAAGAAAATTTTATTTCCTAGTTCAACATTCTCACTTTATTTTTCCTTGAAACTTACTACAATGAATGACAACACAATATTACAAGCATTATAATTCACATCTTCAGGAAAACCTGAAACCCCACACAATAGAAATAAAAAACGATTATAAAATTAGATCGCATTCACAACTTTTCGCATTCTCGACCTCTTTCAACGAACTTATAAATCGTCGGGCGACTCACAGTGCCGGTTTTACAAATTTGGAGGCCTAAGGCGGAAGGAAATTAGAGGCCAGCGGTACATAAATGTAAATAAAATGTATATTTATATTTTTAAAATCATAAAATACAAATGTCACGTACGAAAAATTTAAAAAAATTGCACCTGTACAGGATTAAAAAAATTATTATTATTCAGTCAGTACCTACATGAAGCTAAAATCACAGTCTCGTACTATAATAACATAAAATTAATTATAAAATGCGAAATTTACATTAATGCAATTTTTTTTTCTTTTTTTTAGCGAATTTTGAAATTACATCATTACAATCAATGGATTTCAAAATCTCTACCTCTATATTTAATATGGCTAGTGATTGCAATCCCTCTTGGGACATGGTAGATAATTTTTTACTCTTTTTAATCATGAAGAAGATCGTTCAGCGGACGCATTTGATAAAGGATGCGTTAAATATATTTGTAGAAGAGTCACTATATTTGGAAATGTTGCTTGTAATCTATTTTTAATAATCAATATATATTTTTCTTCTACGTCGCTGGCACTGAGGGATTGTGTGGAGTAGCCTGTGCACTTTGCGCTATGCGACGACGCTACAACGCGATTACACAGTGCTGCCACATGTACTTAGGTATAATATATACCTAAATTACAAAACAATTGGTTGCGGAAAATAGTATAAAATTAAATTTTCATTTTGTATAGTAATTGCATATTAATTTTTTATAGACAGAGTGGTCCATTTTAAGTGTTATCAGGAAATATCTCGGAAACTATAAATTTTACGCAAAAATGACCTAGACGAAAAACACTCGTACAAAAGGGGGCCATAATAACGAAATATTGGTTTTGTCCTAGATGGCGCTGTTGTCGCTAAATCATGGTCAACTCAATTTTTTTAAATGAAAACCCCTATTTTTTATTAAAGAATCAGATTCCTCGTTAAAAAAAGAAGAATTTATTTAGTTCACTTTTTCGTCAGCATGATAGATGACGCTGTAATCGCGAAAAATGATGTTGCTTTCGGACGTTCCTGTATTTGTTTTTCGTCTAGGTCATTTTTGCGTAAAATTTATAGTTTCCGAGATATTTCCTGATAACACTTTAAATGGACCAGCCTGTATAAAAATTCTAATTTGTATGAGGCAGGTAAAAATCGGAGGCCTGAGGCGGTCGCCTCACCCGCCTTATGGCAAAACCGGCCCTGGCGACTTAGATGTCCCAACACGTTTCACTGAGAAATCGCGAATGGCAAATTGGTTTTAGTCGCCAAGCGCGATGCCAAAGCAATACAAAAAATTTGTACCGACGATTCTCTTGACGCCCAGCCGCCCAGCGTTGACAGAATACGAAATTTATTTACATACAAAGATATTATCAACGCTATATTCTTATATTCACGTGGATGGACTATGCTAGTGACGCATATTTTCTTGAATTAGATTTTACTACTAGTTGAAACTGACATGGGAATTTATATTTTTCGGTTATTTAAAAATTCATTACGTGTTTGGCTGCAAACTGAGACTGAAAATTAGTTAATTATTTTATAAATAAAGAATATTTATTAGTACCAGTGCACGTGCTAAGGAGTCAGCCCGTTTCTTGTAGAACTGTCCAAGTTGCATTGATCATAAGACTGGGTTCAAATTCCAAATTTGAAGAATTATGTAATTTGTGCAATTTTAACGTAATCTCTCGCTGATTATGTTCCCATACGATTATAATGGGATGCTTTACTATAGTCACAAACTAGTAAAATAATCATATCGTCGGGTTACTGCAAAAACCGGTTAAGTCCATTATTTATAATTATTTTATGTTATTACTTTATTATTATTTATTCACTTTAAAAACAAGCGCAGGGCGACGCTCCCTCCCTTTCTTATCTTTTTGTTTAATTTTCAGTTACTGCATTGTGTGGTCTTTTCTTTCATATACAAGTGCAGACTATCGCTTTCATCTTTTCTAATCTTGTAGATTCGTTGTTAGTTTCGTTATTAGACTCGTTGTTAGGAGTAAACGTGAGTAATTTGAGATTTTTGATGCATACGTTATGTACGTTGAAGAAAGAAAATGAATGGTAAGTGAAAAGGAATGATGTGATTGAAGGTTTGTTGTGTGATAATAATTTCGAGTGTAATAAATGAATGAGTTTATATGGAGTGATCTATGAAGGTGATTGAAGTGAGGGTGGTATGTTTGACGATGACTGGTTGTTTGATGAGTGTGATGAGTGAATGTTTTATGAGTGATTTTAGGGTTCGTGCTACCCCATTTTTTGGGATATAGCGTGACGATATGTATGTATGTATGTATGTATTAATTTGAAATGTTATTCAATTTAAGAACTATTATTGTTTATTTATGTTCTCCAACAGACCAATTCTCTAAGAGTTTTAGCTAGAATCTAGCTAATCCTGAATTTTGGATTTGTCAAATTAAGCAAAACGATATTCCCAAAAAAGTTTAAATAAACTTTAATATAATCTTCTTACCATTTAGTTTTCTGAAAGTGAATTGAAGGATTTTAAATCGGACTAGCAAAAGATTAGCTAATCCAAAATTCAGGATTAGCTAAAACTTTTTTGAGAATCTGGCTGCAAAAGTTTATTATATAACTTGTTACTTTCAATAAAGGATTAATGTCTCCTAAGATTTTTCATTATTATTAAAATGTTTACCTTCGTTTTTCTCGAAAAGTCGTATTTGTTACTTAAGGTAGTACTAGCGTGAAAAATTTTTTTGCAGATCTGAATGAAATTTGGCGCACGTATACATTGGATAGTCATACGCATCATGTTAAAATATGAAACACATTCATCGTCTGTGAACAAATATATTCGCTTGTAAAGTTGAGTTCTTATATACACGAGGCTTATGACGATCATCACTCAGAATCGCACATATTTGGTTTGTGTATCTCTAAAATTTTGCAGTTTCATTTGAAAAACTATATGATCTAGAACTATCCATGTATATTGTATCAGAAGGAGAAATTTTTTATCGTTTAGTAATGGATATATAGCCATGCAAAGCCTTGTTTTTAACGAAAAATTAAGAATTCCAATTTATAATGGCAACACCACACGGTGGTATGGTATTTGAAAATTCACTAGACCAACAACCTGTTAACAATTCATGATATTCAAATCATAATAGGTATAAAACACTTAAAGCTTTACCATGAGCCATTTTATTTGAAAAAAAATAATACCGGCAAACGGCAATGATAGTTTTGTATTGATTTTTTTCATTTGTGTTTTGTTTTAACAACTATTTAATTTAAAACACGCAAATAAATCCTTTCTAAAACATACATTTTTTGTTGGCCGAACGTTTTTATATTATTTAAAATATCTTTTCAGTAATAGACAACTAAAGATTCATATAATAACGTAGATATAGTTTTGTTGTAAGAATAAAACATTTTTTAGTATATTTTTACATTTTTGTAAAGCATAAAGTTTGAAATTTATACCGGCCGAACTATTATGGAGTTGGGCTCGTACATGGATAGTTCTAGAACATCATATTAGTTTTTCAAATGAAACTGCAATTTTTTAAAGGTACACAAACCAAATATGTGCGATTCTGAATGACAATCGCCATAAGCCCCGTGTATAAGAACTCAACTTTACAGAAAAGTTTAATTTTGCACAAATTAATTGAAAAAAAAACACCCATTTTTTTATGATTCTAAATTTTTACTATTAAAACGCTAATTTTACTTATATACACACATTTTAAGGTAATTCGCAACCGGTATGAACAAGATGACCTAACGCACCTTCTTTTCCAATGTCCGCTGTACAACGCACCAAGGCAAGAATTTCTATCCAAGTACATGACACCAATCAGCGAGGAGCCTTCTAACATGGTCCTTCTAGCCGAACTGACACCAGACAAAATGTTTCATATATATAATTTTATAGTCTGTGCAATAAAAATTCGTGCATTTGTACTAAATATGTAATTACGTCATTACTATAATTTTTTGTAATTATTATACCAATCTATTTGTATAGGATATTTTTCTTAAAGCAAATAAATAATAATAATTATTATTATTATTACACACATTTTAAGGAATTTATAAAAGAAATAGAGACATTAGCTTATAATGTCATCAATTAGACATATTTTAACAAGCATTACGAGAAAAAAATAAACAATTTGGTTTCAAATAAGAAATGTAAATTCATCGCATACCAAACTGTCAATATAAATTCACACTTCAAACTTAATAACTTTTCTCACTATCGGTTATATAATTTTTGCTCGTCACAAAAAACATGGGATGGACATATTGATTGTGAGATTGAAAGAAGAGTATCTGCGGGATGCAAGGTATTGGGTGCTCTGGGAACCTTTGCTCGAAATATGAATGTATCCAGAGATGCTCGATTGAGTGTGTTTGATGGTGTTTTAGTGCCTAAATTGGTGTATGGTAGTGAATGTTGGATGTGGATGAAGAAACATGAACGTCGTATAACTGCTGTGGAAATGAGGTATTTGCGGGGTGTGTGTGGTTATACGTGTATGATGAGCGTGAAATTGAGAAGAATGTAGTTAGAAAAGTAGGTATAAGTCAGTTGAGATGGTTTGGGCATGTAGAACGTATGTCGAATGAGAGATTAGTGAAACAGGTATATGTTGGTGAAATTGAGGGTGAAAGATTGCGTGGGCGACCTATGAATAAATGGATGAATATGATTGAAGGATTGTTGCATGAACGAAAGTTTCCGAGTATGAGGAATAAACGTGCTTGTATGAAAGTAATTATGAATGTGGATGAAGCTAAAGTGGTGTGTCAGGATAGAAACGTTTGGCGAAGATTAATTGTGGAATGAATCTCATGATTTCAGAAAAGCGCAGGATTTTAGATTTTAGTTTTGTTGTTAGTAATTTCAATAGTGTTTACCTGCATTGTGTGAAATTCACTTTCAAAAACAAGCGCAGGGACGGCACTCCCTTCATTTCCTATATTTTTTTATTCGTTTTCTGATCTTACATTGAGTGTTTAACTGCAATTGTGTAGAATTCACTTTCAAAAACAAGCAAAGAGCGACACTCCCTTCATTTCTTATCTTTTAATTCGTTTTCAGCTCTTACGTAGACTGTTTAACTGCAATTGTGTGAAATTCACTTTCAAAACAAGCGCAGGGCGACGCTCCCTCCCTATCTTATCTTTTTGTTTCATTTTCAGTTACTGCATTGTGTGGACTTTTCTTTCATATACAAGTGCAGCAGGCTATCGCTTTCATCTTTTCTAATCTTGTAGATTCGTTGTTAGTTTCGTTATTAGATTCGTTGTTAGGAGTAAGCGTGAGTAATTTGAGATGTTTTATGCATATGTTATGTACGTTGAAGAAAGAAATGAATGAATGATAAGTGAATAGGAATGATGTAATTGAACGTTTGTTGTGTGATAATGATTTCGAGTGTAATAAATTGATGAGTTTATATGGAATGATCTATGAATGTGGTTGAAGTAAGAGTGGTTTATTTCGATAAAAATGTTTGGCGAGGGCTGATTGTTTGATGAGTGAATGTTTTATGAGTGATTTTAGGGTTCGTGCTACCCAATTTGTTATGATGTAGCGTGAAGATATGTATAAAAAATATCGTACAAAACTCATTCAAGAAGACATCATTTGCACCATTCGCGCAAATTAAAACACGAGCGAATATTTAATTTGTGCCCATGTGCAAAGTATATCTTCTCGCACTTGTTATGTAAATAGATATAGAATCTAGTTACACGCTTTGATTTCACTACACTCTTGATAGGCTTGCATGTATGCAGAGCATGTTCTACGAACAAGGTTGATTTTTAAAATGGTCTATTAGACCATTTTAAAAATTCATTGCGCATGTGCAAACGTTAGACGGAGATAAAAAAAGTTAGTGCCGTATACTCATCTTTGTCTATGATTTGACAAGTGACACTTCGATTATTTTTGTTGCTTAGTATTTGTTTCTTCATTGAAAAGTAATTAATAATAGTAATTATGACGGATACTATATGCTGTGTACAGGATTGTAATAATAATTCAACAAAAAAAAACAAGAAACATTTCATTCTTTTCCTCAAAACGTGAACAGAAGAAAAGAATGGATATGTTATTATACGAAATCTATCATATTAACATAATTTATAAATAACTGATGAATATACTTTGATACTACAATAAGTTTTCATTTTCAATATAAACATTTTACTTACTTTGTACTTAAATTCATTTTCAAATATCTCGTTCGCCGCCATTTGGCGGCACTAAGTTGTTAGTTCAAAAAATAAACACCTAGGGGTCGCGGACATTTTTAAAATGGTCTATAGGTTTCACTGTCGATTCTCGTTGAAACATTTTTTATAATAAGGTTTATTTGATAAAAGTGCGTGCGAAGCGAGCCTTGTCAAAAACGAATTTGAATATAAAAAATGACTAGAAAATAATATAATTTTTAAATTTGTGATTTTGCACATTACCTAGGCATTTTGGGGATTGACTGACGTCAAACATCGCCGGTGACATATAAATTTCTAAATGGTCAAATTATAATATACTGTGCAATTAGACCACATATATTTTATTACCTAATTAGAAGACAGGTGATTATTTTCATATACCTTATGATATCAATTAAAAATATAAAATTAGAAAAGTGTTGACGCCTTTACGCTTATTCATTAAATTGAATACATGTGTTGAAGGCTTCATTATAAAAATAAGTTAAATATAGTTCAGTTTTGATTTATATTAGCATATTACATGCATCAAAGCATACACTTCTCTGATATCACACGAATATGATTTTTGGCAGCGCGAAAAATCAAACTCTGAACCGTTTTAATCAAATGACGCCTAAACGCATTAGCGCAGCAGTTCGCATTTTTAATATATTAGAATACATATTTTATAGTTACCAGCCAAATAAAAGTCGTTTATAATACGCCTGCCGCCAACATGTCCGTCTGCTCGCATCATTTAACGCTCATAAATAACACGCGATTACCACCGCAACACTGTGCAAATATAGCGGAAGGTACATGAATCATAGGTGTGATAAAATAGAAAATAAACCTTTGATATAACGAGTAACTATGTCACTATGTAACACGTACGTAGAAGAATCAAATTTTAAAATGTCGTCTTGGGATAATTTGTAGATGACATCTGTGTGCTGCTGGGCAGATTAGCATCGGTGGAGTCAGAAATATATGGATAGTCATAGTGAACTTGATCTTCAAACGAAAATTTTCAGTGGGAAGCTAAGAGATTATGTTGTCAAGCTAAAATGAAACTACTCAAAATTCGGAACTTTGTTCGGTTATATACTATGTCCAATGTTTGTGGAGCTGTCTTTAAATTAAGACAAATTGCGAATTACCAAAAAATATATTATGATGTAAAAATAACACACTTTACTTCAAATAATTGCAGTTTTCTGTTTAGCGTTGAAATTTTTAAATAAAATATTCAAAGGTAATACCACAAGAGGTGAATATGTTTTTTTGTGTTTTGTTTATTTTATCACTAGTATATCCAGTGGCGTACCTAGGGAACCCACCCCGGTGGGTGCAGTCCGCACCGGGCGGCATTTTTTATATTTAATTTTAGTTGTAAAAACAACTTGCTCACTTCATAAGTTTACTATTCGATTTCTACGAATTATGAATTACTATATGATTTCGAATATTTTTCTTCATCGTCAAGTCAACATAGGGTTGAAAATATTATCTCGAAAAATTCCTTTATTACTGTCTAATTTAAATATGCCATCCATTGGTAAAAACGTTCCCCACCAGTTTGTCTCGATTACAATTAATTATTTATGTTTATTAATTTAATGGGGTAATGGTTCAGTGGTTTCGAGTTGGCCTGTGGATCCTGAGGACTTCGGTTCGATTTTCACCAATTTAAAATTACCCCTGTTGCTCCCCTATCAACTAACATCTTTGGGGGGCGTGATTTGACGACTGGTAACCGCACTTCACGTACCTAAATATATCACTTATGGAGATCTGCTTCGGCAGAGTGCCACACCCAGTAACGGGTAAAAGTCGTGATGATATATTTATTTGATATATATTTTTTTAATTTATAAAAACCACCATTTGATTGACTTAGAAAGGGCGGCAAAATACAAATAAAGATAGGTCACTAGTATACTTACCTCTGTATACAGAGCTGGGCAAGTACCAGGACCAAAGTACTTAAGTATAAGTACCAGGACTAACCATGGCCAGTACTTGTTTTGCAGTACTTTTCCAAGCACAGCTTGAAAATACTTAAGTAAAGTACCAGTTTTTTTAGACCAAAGTACTTAAAAATAAGTATTTTGCAAGTACCAGTATTGGATATATTCGTATGAAATAGTTTTTCTGTTATTGTTATTTATTTTAATAACAACATATTCTAAATATACATTTTGAAAACATTATTAAAAAATAAAAAGATTTCTTTTATTTATAAATAAATAGGTACATGCAAAATTTGGTATGTGGTAGGAAATTACAAAAACATGTCTTATATATAAAAATAAACATATATATGTAATACTAGTGTACTAATGTATAGGTACATAAATAAAAATGTACATAGTTCATAAAGTAATATGTAATATATTATTACAACAAAAAACAAAAATATGCATGTCTGTGCTCCTCACGTTCACGTCACAGTACAGCACAATAAAAAAACTGCATTAACCACAAACTCAAAGTACTTCTATGTTTCGAAATATTTAAGTACTTTTCGTGATTTTAGTAATATTGACGTACTTAATTATTTGAAAAGTACTTCAATATTTTTTACATTTACTATCCAAAAATGTAAGTCTTAGGTACAAGCTGAAATTTAGTACTTAAAAATTTCAAGTATTAAGTAACACAAAAATAAATATACTTCAGTATAAGTATTAAGTACTAGAAGATACGAAAAATTAGTACTTAAGTATTGCCCAGCTCTGTGTATACATACGAAAAATTCCAGTTTTTCTTCTTTTTGATCGTGTAACGATAAAACAAAATGACATCAATTAAATTGTCATGAAATGATAACAAATTTTAATTTTGTATAACTTTTATTTACTTTGAGAAAATACATATTATGCTTTCCTTAAAACATCCAAAAATAAATTCGTTATTAGAAATATAGAATACGTAATATAACATATTGATTTATTCTTAATTAATATCTTAGATTAGTTAGTAGATAATATTACCTACATATATGTTCACATTAGGACAAAAATCTTAAAACTACTTTTTAATAACATATTTACTTTCTTATTTACAACATGTTCCACTAAAACTGTACAATAAATGATTAACTTGGGAAATGAGATTTCTGCTTCCATTGCTTTCCTAATTACTTCATAAGAAAAGTTTTAAATTAAAACAAATTAATATATGCATTTAAATCAGTCCACATTATTAATCATTATGGTTAATATTAAGTAGAAAAGTTGTCAAAAAGTGATATTATTTAGTTAATCATGAAACAAGAACAAATAGAAACAAATGTGAAATATTTAACTACAAATAATTTAAAAAATTAAACGTTCAGATGTGCAGAATTTCATCATTTCCAATTTTAAATTGAATTTATTTTCTTTAAAGTAGGCAGAAGAATCATGGTAACTTATTTTTCTGTTTTCGTGGAACAATTGTATATAATATCATAGCATATTATTCGTCTTTTAATAGAATTAAATATAAATTAAACATTCATTTATGAATATTCATACAGAATGTAACATAAGTAAAGAATATTGATATTATCTTCTGAAATAATTATTTATTTTAACTAATTATAAACACATTTCGAGGGTTTATGTTTGCGGATATTTTGGCAATATCAGATATTCTTTTGTCGATAGTCATTTTATCACAGAGAAGATGACGGTATTTTTTTAATGACATGATATAATTTTGTTGATCCGATTCGAAAGTGTATTTTTTTCTTTATATAAACATACCATAAAATAATACTTTACTTAAAAAAAATAAAAAATATTGAGAAAAATCGTGTTGAATAAAGGTAATTTTACTGATTTTTACCGGAAATGGATTTTAATTGCCGTAGATATATAGTAGTGATAAAATCCTTTTCCGGTAAAAATTAGTACAATTGCATTTATTCATCATGATTTTCCTCAATTTTTCTTTCCAAATAAAGTATTATTTTTGATTTGTTTGTACAGAGAAAAAAATACTCTTTCAAAAGGGAACAAAAAAATTATAGCATGCCAATAAAATAAAAAATATATACTGTCACCTTCACTGTAAAAAAATGACGATAAAAAATATCTGATCTCGCCAAAATATCCGCAATCATAAACCCTCGACAGGTTTTCTTTTTTTAATTATTTAGATTAAATGATTATTTTAGGAGATAATATCAATACTCCTTATTTATTTCTTCTGTTTGTTCTTTTTTTCTTTATAATGAAGATATTTCATATGAATTGACAAAGCACAACCTCTACGAAATTTTTTTTTACAAAATTTGCAGGGAAAAGCTTTATCGTGATTTTTTTTATGATTCAACAACGCATCTTTCATTTTGAAACTTTTATGACAAATGTTACACTTCAATTTTTGCAAGTCTTTGATATGATTGTGAGTTTTTTTATGTTTTAACAATAACTGCTTTGTTAGAAATTTTTCGTCACAAGTAAGACACATAAATTTTTGCAAATCTTTAGCATCATCGTGAGTTCTGTCTTGTTTTAACAATAAGCGTTTTTTTTGGAAACTTTTATCAGAAACATTATGTTCTTGTACATCTTTGAGATCAGTGTGAGTTTTTTCATGTTTTAACAATAAGTGCTTTTTTGAGAAACTTTTGTCGCAAGTATTACACTTATATTCTTGCACTTCTTTAACATCATAGGGATTTTTTTCTTGTTTTAATACTAAGGGTTCTTTTTGCAAACTTTTATCAGAAACTTTATTTTTAAATTCTTGCAAATCTTTAACATCATCGTGAGTTCTGTCTTGTTTTAGCAATAAGCGTTTTTTTTGGAAACTTTTATCAGAAACGTTATGTTCTTGAATATCTTTAAGATCAGTGTGAGTTTTTTCATGTTTTAACAATAAGTGCTTTTTTGAGAAACTTTTGTCGCAAGTATTACACTTATATTCTTGCACTTCTTTAACATTATAGGGATTTTTTTCTTGTTTTAATACTAAAGGTTCTTTTTGCAAACTTTTATCAGAAACTTTATTTTTAAATTCTTGCAAATCTTTAACATCATCGTGAGTTTTGTCTTGGGTTAACAATAAGCGTTTTATTTGGAAACTTTTATCAGAAACATTATGTTCTTGAATATCTTTGAGATCAGTGTGAGTTTTTTCATGTTTTAATAATAAGTGCTTTTTTGAGAAACTTTTGTAGCAAGTATTACACTTATATTCTTGCACTTCTTTAACATCACAGGGATTTTTTTCTTGTTTTAATACTAGGGGTTCTTTTTGCAAACTTTTATCAGAAACTTTATTATTAAATTCTTGCAAATCTTTAACATCATCGTGAGTTTTGTCTTGGGTTAACAATAAGCGTTTTTTTTGGAAACTTTTATCAGAAACATTATGTTCTTGTATATCTTTAAGATCAGTGTGAGTTTTTTCATGTTTTAACAGTAAGTGCTTTTTTGAGAAACTTTTGGAGCAAGTATTACACTTATATTCTTGCACTTCTTTAACATCACAGGGATTTTTCTCTTGTTTTAATACTAAGGGTTCTTTTTGGAAACTTTTATCAGAAACTTTATTCCTTAATTTTTCCAAATCATTGTGCTTTCTTCTCTGATGTTTTAACAATACGTGTTCACTTAGGCAAATTTTGCCACAAACGCTACATTTAAACAATTTGTCTTCTGGATGACATCTCATATGTCTAATTAGTGATTCTTTTTTACTATATCCTGTCTCGCATTCAGTACAATTAAATTTTTTTATATTCAGTCTTTTGAGTTCATGTTGTTCCTTATGTCTTGTTTCGCTGTATTTGTATTTAAATGTTACATTACAAATAGTACACTCAAATTTCTGATTAGGCGTATTTTGGTGTGATGTAATATTTATTAAATTTATTTTCTTTTTACAGGAACCTTTTTTGTTTATTTCTTCTTTTGTCGTATTTTGTATAACATTATTTTGATCAGATTCGGAATTATTTGTATCACTTGTTTCATTTTCAGTAGATTCTAATACTTTATTGTAAACATTGCTGTCATTAGCATTTGGCAAAACAGCAAATTTTTCTTTTTTATTTACTGAATGTAATTTGTTATGTCGTGCCTCACTGTATTGGTGTTTAAATGTTATATTACAAATTGTACACTCAAATTTCTGCTTGCTCGTATTATGAAGTGATCTAATATGATGTATTAAATATTTTTTGGTTTTATATGATTTGCCACATTTTGCACAATAAACTCGAGTGTTTATTTCTTCTTTTGATGTATTTTGAATAACATTTGTTTGGTTAGGTTTACAAATATTTGTGTCGGTTGTTTCATTTTCAGTTGGTACTAACTTTTCATTGCAAATATTACTATCGTCAGCAAATTCTTCTTTTATTGAATGTTTGTCGATATCATCAATTTCTTGAACATCTATATCCATACAATTATCTTGATCTTCACTAAATCTGTTACTTTTTTTACTAGTAGCTACATGAACTTCATTATTATCTTCCCTATTTTGTTCACAAAATTCCATACCTTCTTCTGCATTCCGAGCTCTGTTTTCTGTAACATCTTCTATTTCTTCTTTTAAAATTAAGTGATTAGAAGATTCAAATTCGTCACAATTGGTGTCTGCAACCAATATTACCGAGTCTTCATCTTCACTAATAATAAGTACAAAATTATTATCACTTTCTTCGTCTTCATTTTCCAAACTAATTTCTTCATTAATATCTATATGATCTTCATTACAATCGTCGCTATTTTGTTCACAAAATTCCGTAGAATTTTCTTCTGAATTATTATCTATATTTTCTGTAAAACTTTCTATTTCTTCTTTAGGAACTAAGAGGTTAGAAGAAAATTCATACTTATTACCAATGCACTCTGCGGTTGAAGCTAATGTCTCTTCACTAACCATTAGATCATTTTCGTTTTCTGAAGTTTTTGCACCATTTATAAAGTTTCTTAAACGTCTGCCATTTTCCAAACATGATTGTTTGAATTCGTAAAATGAATTAAGTTTGCGAAGGCATGAGGAGCAGATGCTTTCCGGATTCTCTGGTTCTAGCATCAACTGAAACAAAACATACGATATAATTTACAATAAATAAATGTAGGTAAATAGGCAGTTGTGGATCCAGCGGGAGGCATATAGGGCAATAGACCATATTACTTTCTAAAGCGCCTCTACCGGCAAATTTATGAAATTAAAAAAGCGTGCCAGGGTGACAAACTTTTTTTCTATTTCTACCGATCATGTTGGCAATACTAATGTTTGTGACGCCATGTGACTCGAACGGTGATGCATATGCGCATGTGCGCATAAATGGTGATAGTTTTATTGCCGCCAGTTTGAAGTTGACATGAAATCTTTAATTTGAAATGTTGGTCTGTTTACTATTCTTGGGACAGAAATGAAAAAATAATCCATTATTAATTAATGAATTCAAATTATAATCCGGGACACAACAATTGTAACCAGGCATTTTTCAAACAAATTTCACACTTCGCAAAACAATCACAACAAAACGTAAGTTTGAGGTTATCGGCCAGTGACAGATGACAGAAGAGCAAATTGGCGCTTAAAATTTTCAAATTTTAATATTTATTTTAATATTAATATATTGATTATTTATATATTATAAGGGCAGAAGCCGATAGTAAAAAATGAAATATAACTTGCATAAAAAAATTATCTTTCATTTACGTTTACATAAAATGATATTTTACTTTAAAAATACAATTTTTTCCATAAGAATACATTGGTTTCATTTTAGCTGTACTTCCAAGCGTATGATTGGTGCATTATGAGCATGCGTATTGAGATAGTAATATGGTCTATTGCCCCTCCTGAGAATTATTTTACTTTTCAAATAAAATTTGGGTGTTTTCTTGTCTTCTTGAATTCGCTCAGTAGTTTACTAATTCACTCTTTATATTTATAATAATACATAAATAAATAAAATAAATATGGAGTAATGGCACAGTGGTATCAAGTCGACCCAGTAGGGCCTAGAGGGGGGGCAGGTGGGGCTGTTCGCCCCAGGCCCCACTGAAAGAGGGGCCTCCAAACCAAACAATGCAATCAGCAAAACAAACCAAAAAAACAAACCGAACAAATAAACAAATTTTTTTATTTAAATATGCCGCCAAGTTTGAGTTTGGGGTATATAGCTTGGCAGCGCTGTTGCCAACGGTTGGCAGCCAACCTACGCCAACTCGGTTATCATAACCTTTATACCTCAGACCAACCATAAATAGACGGAGAACAACGGCGTTTGTTGTGAAGTAGAAAGGGTTAGAATAACTTGGTGATGAGACGGGTGCGCGGCAAAGAGCTAGTACCCCTTGGTGTTATGCGGGTTGCATTTTTGTTGATAACAGTTATCAGACTCGAGCATTTTATTTATTTAAATACAAACGTGCGTATACAAAACACTTAATATGTCAAAAACTAACCTTTACTTTGATGTATGAAAAGTAAGTAATTCAATATAAAAATAACTACACAAATGTTTGCAACTCGCATAACATCAAAGGGTACTCGCTCCTTGCCGCGCACCCGCCTCACCAACAAGTTACTCCAACTCTTTCTCCTTCACAACACTGCATTGACTTGTATACGGCAGAATTTGTCTACTTATGGTTGGTCTGAGCTTTATACTAACATTCCGTTGATTACCTTAGCCGGATTTTTTGAAATGTGAAAACATATATAAGTAAGTATATATTAAATTATAAACATAATTCAAATATTTTAATGGGATGTATTTATACAAATACTAAAATCATTTAATTGAGCAGATTCTTGACTCGCACCTGTAACAATGAAACGAGTTTATCTATCAGGATCCGAGAAACGTAAACATAAGGAAATAAAACGTCTCAAAGAGGAGACTGGAAAAAGAACAATTGACAACTTTTTTACCAGCACTACACCTAAAAATAATGAATCGCCTGAAAACACTGAAATGGTATTTGATCAAAACTTTGTTGAAATTGATGTAAAACATATAGATATTTTTAAGCTTATTATGTTTTTGAAAGTGCATAAGCATATTTGTTGCCCCAGGCCCCGTAATTTCTCTGGGCGCCCCTGAGTCGGCCTGTGGATCCTAAGAACTCTGGTTCGATCCCCACAACCGACAATACATTTTCACTAATTTAAAATTACTCGTGTGGCTCTTTCACCACTAACATCTTTGGGAGCCCTGATTTGACGGCCGGTAACCTCACTTCACGCGCATAAATATATAACTTACCAAGATCTGCTTCGGCAGAGTGCCACACCCAATAATGAGTAAAAGGCGTGATGATATATTTATTTATATTTTTATTTTCAAAAATAAATAATAATACAATAATATGGAGTAGGTAGCTCAGTGGTATCGAGTCAGCCTATGGCTTCTGAGAACCCTGGTTCGATTCCCACAGCCAGCAAACATTTTTACTACATTAAAATTATCCCTGTGGCTTCCCCACATATTTGAGGGCCGTGATCTGACAGCACTTCACGCGCATAAATATATAACTTACCGAGATCTACTTCGGCAGAATGCCACACCCAGTAATGGGTAAATGGCGTGATGATATATTTATTTGTTTACTTATAAAGAAATCAATCAAATAGAAATTTGTTTCAAATTACCAGCCTTCGTAATGAGTGGGCAAATCCATCGCAGTGAGGTGTTTAGCTTTTGTACATCAGAGTGATATTATAAAGAAAACTATGGAAGAATTTTTTTATTAACACTACATTTAAACTGTGCTAACTTCTGCTCTATTTACCCTGTACATGGACAAAGCAATTAAGAGCATTAAGAAGAAGCTGAGAACATATAAAGTGAGATACAGAAAAATGCAAAGAATTAAGTTACAGAACTGTGTTACACAGACGATATGATGACAATAGTCGTATTGACATATAATAATGAATCAAAAAAACAAAAATATTTTGATTTGTTCATTTATTTAAGGTGCGTCCAATAAGCCCAGCAAAACAAGAAATTGCTAAGTAAGCAAAAAGCGATTTATTGCTTGGTTCACTGAACGGTTTGCTCGTTTTGCTACATTTTCAAGACCGAGTTGTACCGAACAAGACATCATGAAATGTGTTCGACTAATGATAAATAATATGAATGCGCACGTTGTATGTACTTTTTGAGGAACGTTAAGCTGGCACAACCATTGCGGCACAATTAAACAAAAACTATCAGAAAAATTAGTACTCATTTATTACTAATTAATTACCAAAGAACGAAATTTATTAGTTATTTTTTTAAAAATAAGTGGGGTTGTGCCAGCTTATGCGTTAAGCTAGCACAACCACACAAAAACAAATAAAAATAGCAAAGCACCATAATAATAATTGTTTTCTAATTAATTACTCATTAATTACTAGTTAATTACTAATTAATTACTAGTTAATTGTTGAAATAAGCTGGATCGTCTACTTGAGATCCGGAGTGGTAACGGAGATGGAAAATGGATCTACGGCGAGGGAACGGAGATGCTTCGAATTAATTACTCGAGCACAACCAGTTGTAATGCATTTTAGACTGTATTAATCCATCAATAAATATTAGAACTCGAGTTTCGAATTAATTAATCGAGCACAACCAGTTGTAATGCATTTTATAATGCATTACTCTATCAATCAATATTGAAATTCGAGTTCCATTATTGATTGATCGATTAATACAGTATAAAATGCATTAGAACTGGTTGTGCTCGAGCAATTAATTCGAAACTCGAGATCAAATATTTATTGAACAAGTAATGCGTTATAAAATGCATTACAACTGGTTGTGTTCGAGTAATTAATATAAAACTTTAGTGTCAATATTGATTGATCGAGTAATATAGTCTAAAATGCATAACAACTGGTTGTGCTCGAGTAATTAATTCGAAACTCTAGTTCTAATATTTATTGATGGATTAATACAGTTTAAAATGCATTACAACTGGTTGTGCTCGAATAATTAATTCGAAGCATCTCCGTTCTCTCGCCGTAGATCCATTTTCCATCTCCGTTACCACTCCGGATCTCAAGTAGACGATCCAGCTTATTTCAACAATTAACTAGTAATTAATTAGTAATTAACTAGTAATTAATTAGTAATTAATTAGTAAACAATTATTATTATGGTGCTTTGCTATTTTTATTTGTTTTTGTGTGGTTGTGCTAGCTTAACGCATAAGCTGGCACAACCCCGCTTATTTTTTAAAAATAACAGTAATAAATTTCGTTCTTTGGTAATTAATTAGTAATAAATGAGTACTAATTTTTCTGATAGTTTTTGTTTAATTGTGCCACAATGGTTGTGCCAGCTTAACGTACCTTACTTTTTATGCGTTTTGACTTTTGTCAATAATTGTCAGCCAAGTTTGTGTTGGTGATATTAGGGTATTGTTTGGAATATGGAATTCAATAAATATACATTTTTCAAGAACCATGATGCACATTCACTAAAACTGATGACGGCTATTTCATAGCCCTTGATAATAATAGTAATCCTATCGATAATAGCTTGATATAGATCAATTCCATCATCTACGAAAAGCTGAATGTATTCGTTTTCCATTTTTCATATACGAGCCCTGTCTCACGTCAGTTGATCCGAACCTTATTTTTTCATTTGATGTTTTATTTTGCAGTTTTATTTCTCGTGTAGTGTGCAAGAGAATTAAATAAAGTTTTAATGATACATATACTAATGTATTGTTAATACACAGATAAAATTTGAAGTCACTCAATACATGCATCTTGAAATGACAGCCATTGGAACAGGAAGAAAACATTTCTATATTAACTAAAACTTTTTCGTTTTATTCAAAAAGAGTATAATAATAAAGTTTGTTTTAAATAATAAGTATCTTTCATTTCATTCTTCAAGCTGCCTACAAGATAAAAAATCATGATAGTCCATTAGTATATAGAATTAGTTTTTTGTAAAAAAAAAATTGCTAGTTATACTGCTATACATTTTGTGTCTAAAGTATATTTAATGTTAAAATTAATTGTAGAATTTAGTAAATGTCAAATACCTGCGTTTTTAGTATTAAGCTACATTCACAAATCGAAATTAGTTTTTGTTTTATTGTTTATATTTTAGTGTGTTTTTAGATGCCATTCACAAATAGTTTTGCTTTTGTCGATTTTAGTTAGTAGTGACATCTATCATAAATTTTAGAAGATCAGTAATACAGTAAATGCAACTGTCAGATGTGCTAAGATACACATGCTCTCTTATGTTTGTTTACTTTCGTATTTTTTGGTTAAACAAGGTAAATAATAAATATAATATTATCATAGGTAGGTATTAAAATCTTGTTTTTATTTTCATTCATTTTGACACTCGAATAAAAACAAACTTAGGTTATCGTCAATGCGAAGGATGATAGAAAGAGACAAGTATATATCACTACATCATTCTACTCTACGTTCTATTGGTCTATTCCTAAGTATAAAACGTAAAACTAAAACATAAGTTTGGAGTTTGCAAACTGTTGTGTTAAAACCAAAACTAAATACTGATTTGTGAATGGCTGCATAAGATAACATGTCTACAAGCTTATTAAAATAAAAATGGAAAACATAAAACAAAAACTAATTTCGATTTGCGAATGTAGCTTTATTGCTGTGAGACAGGGCACGTTTGTAAATTAATTGTTGTCTATAAACTATCAAAATAGTTTCGATCTTACAATTTGAAATTCCCGCAAAAATATTTGAATGTCTAGCACTTCGAGCGAGATATTTCTCGCTTGTTTTGCTCGCGAGCAAAACGAGCAAATGCTAGCCTAGCAAAACCGTTCAATGATTCTTACTTCCGGTTTGCTTGTTTTGCTTAATGCGTTAAACGCACCTTTAGTCAACGGTCAAACTTCCAAGACGCTTCAGCTGTCACAGTGTAACAACATTGCTCTTGTAAACTTTTTTTACAAATAATTTTTTGTCGTTTGACAAATAGTGTACATAACTTGCTCAAAAGTGTGATAACAGTACTCGTGTACTTAAATCACTCGCATGTTATTTTACACTTTCGATGCTTGTTGTAATATACTATATCCGCTTAGAGTGCCGTAAAGTTCACCGATAACAATTCACCGAATACAATTCGCCGAAAAACAATTCACCGAACAAACAATTCACCGAAATACAATTAATCGACAAAACATATTCATCGAAATGATAATTTAACTGTAGTATTTTTAATGTTCCTCAGAACTGGTAGAAAAATGCAGGCATTTAGAAAAGGATACTTACCGTAAATTTCGAATCTTTAGAATATTATCCATTATTTTAAATATCGTTAATTATTGCAGGGTTAATGTAATTATTGAATCGGCTAAAATTTGTTTAAGCTGGGACAGTTTCTAATGACATTACTGCACTCGCGCATGTATTGTACTTATAATAGCATTGCTGCCAATATGTTATTAGGATTTATTCAAATAGAGCAGTATGTCAGCGGCCAACACGGAGCACCGGCAGAGACTGCTATGAGGACAGAGCATCTAGTTCCAAATTATAACAAGAATAACATATATGAGTATTTACGAGGCATAGCAAATAATTTATGTTATTAATGTAAAACATATAGTTTTATAAAAATGAAATGAGGCATGACAAAAGAATAAATTTTCTATTTTTAAATACGCCTGCATTTTGCTGCCATTCATAAGCCTGGATAAAGTATAAAGGAAAATTAATTAGCATTTCGGTGAATCATATTTCGGTGAACTGTCTTTCGGTGAATTGTATTTCAATGAATTGCTATGTCGGTGAATTGTTTTTCGGTGAATTGTATTCGGTGAATTGTTTTCGGTGTATTTTCTTAGACCCATCCGCTTAGTTCACAAAGTAACATATAATGTTGCGCTAACATTCTACTAGTGTAATTAATCATACAACAACAGAGTTTTGTATTTGCTAATATTCAGCCATCTATGAGGAATATTTATAAATAAAGACTACAATTGACGGCTATATCTTCTCGGAAGGAGTAAAGAAAGCACACCTGCATTAGGTAAAACATTGCAAAAATACTCGTAATAGGTATAATGTATGCTATCATAAAATTAAAATAACATTCATAGCTACTTTCATCTTTTTTAATGTCTGTTCTTCCAACCCTCACATAAATTTGTTAGTCGCTCATGCGTCATCCACATTTCATGACTACGAGTAATCAACAACAAATTTAATGTATTTTTTATTTTTTATGTGCTTTTTAAACCTCAAATTTAATAAAATTCTGTACATTTGACTATTAGCTAAAGATGACTCGAAACAGATGCCGAAATATAACCATATAAATTTAAACTATTCCATTTTTACTTCAACCCTTTTCATGACTTTCAAGAACTTTAATCATTTATAATATATAAATATATCATCACGCCTTCTATCCTATTTGGACGACAAAAGTACAGTTTGCTACTAAACTAAAAACTATGTATTTACTTAAATTTGTACCTAAAAGATAGATAGTTAAACTAATACCAAATCTACAACTAACAACCAACAACACAGAACTATATTCTAGATAAATTAATAATAAAAAATCTGGTGTGATCACCACACGACTTTCTTATTCACATCATATTTAATATTTAAAATATATAATATTATAAATAAAATAAAATAAATATATCATCACACCTTCTACCCATTACTGGGTGTGGCACTCTGCTGAAGCAGATCTCGGTAAGTGATATATTTTTGCGCGTGAAGTGCGGTTACCAGTCGTCAAATCACGGCCCCCAAACATGTTAGTGGTGGAGGAGCCACAGGGATAGCTTTTTCAAATTATGAAAAATTGTCGCCTGTGGGAATCGAACCAGGGAGCTCAGGATCCACAGGCCGACTTCATACCACTGAGCTACCCATCCCATATAATATTATTAAACATGTAATTTAGATTTTCAGTACTTCAGCATTTATCTGTTTGAAACATATAAAATATAAAATTTGTTTACGTATAATGCTTTATGTCTAACTTTACTGATGAGGCATATACAGCATGTCGTTTTTTCGAGCCTAACCCTTGGTATCTCAAGAACCGTGAGATACGAAGCCGAATAAATTGAGGTAAAGTTGCCAAATTAGTTGACCATTTTAATGATGTATTTGTTTTTCCGAAAAAAGACATCGATAACTAGATAAAGCGAAAATTAAAATCTATGTTTTTTGTTTCTATTGCTACTATGATTATTGAAATATATTATTAAATATAAAAATCAGTGTTTCTCAAAATTAGACGCATGTACAGAAAAATTGCAAATAACATTTTATGTGTCAAATATTTTTACCAACATCTTTTATTTGAAACTTGTTTTGTAACTGATTCCATTTTTGAAATAAATGGAATTTATTGTTTTGTGTGTCCAGTAAACTTCTTCGTCCGGTTTTTCAATTTCATTCAAAATCAACTCAGCTCTTCGTATTTTCATGAAACTTATAATTACCAAGTTTCGTTAACAAATATAGAAAAAATAGCATGCCAAAAGAATAATAATTAATTATGATGGATTAATAATAAACAAAAATATATCATTTATAAATTTAGTACATGTGGTTGAGCTCGTGTTTTCATTGTGACTGTATATGTCACTTTCGCGCCAAAGTAGAGCCACACCATTCGTTTTACATTTTTGCAAAAAAAAGACATAAATATAAATATATCATCACTCCTTTTACCCATTACTGGGCGTGACACGCTGCCGTAGCAGATATAGGTCAATTATATCTTTTGCGCGTGAAGTGTGGTTACCAGCGATTAAATCAAGGCTGCGGTAATTGAACCCGGGTTCTCAAAGCCACAGGTTGACTAAAAACTAGTGATGCGCCGAATACAATTTTGGCCGAATAACCGAATACCGAACATTACCGAATGTCATGGCGGCCGAATATTCGGTTCAAGTAAAAATGTGAATGGTGAACGCTGTAAACGACACACCGTGTACTGGCAAAGAATGCTTCATACACACTTGACAGTTGGCTGTAAAAGATTCTTTAAATACGAGTATACAAGAAGATTTAAGTGAGGCTATTGCACCTGCTAGAAGAATAGTAACTCATTTCAATCATTCCAGTCAATCGCCATACAAATTGAATTAAATTTACCTCAACATAAGCTACTGCAAAACGTACCTGCAAGGTGGCATAGCACGTATTATATGTGTGCAAGGTTTTTAGAACAAAAACGAGCTGTATCTCTCTATCTTTCCGATAACAGTAGTGCAGTAAAACTTCAGATTTATCTGAATATCAGTGGGATCTGATACAACAAGGTCTTATGTTATTGAAACCTTTCGAAGAAATCACAAAAATCATAAGCTCCAGCTTCTCATGCATTTCTGAAGTAATACCGCATGTTCCTCTTTTCTGTGTATTATCTTAAGAATTGCGATTTTTTTTTCTAATAAATAATTTGCTTTATTATATGCATTATAATCGTTTTCAAATAAATAAAAACAACTAATATGACAAAATATTTTTGTTTAGAATAAATGATTAATTTCCAGAAACAAATAAAAAAATGCCGAATGTTCGGTCGCACAACCGAATAATTCGGCTATAACCGAATAAACAAAAAGTTGCCGAATATACCGAATACCGAATAATAACCGAATATTCGGCGCATCTCTACTAAAAACCATATTTACAAACCATATATTTTTGCCTTTTCGACTATATTAATTTTATTATTATTATTTATTTATTTACGATATTATGTACTACAAGAACTTAATCCCAATTACAGTACAGGGTCTAGAGTCTCTCAGTCGCAGGGTTCATATATATATTTTTTTAGCTAGAGTTGGATTCAAACTAGAGATGTACCCACACCGTAATTTTGCCAGACTATCAATAAATACAAATTATTTAACATGAAACAAATACCTAACCTATATATTCATTTTTTTTCCTCAATAAAGCATCAGCAACAAGAGAAAACAAAAGCTTTTTAAACATGTAAGTTTTTCCAGGATAGATAAAAAAATGGTTTTATTTAATTGCTTTATACTATTTATAATAAGTATTCTTTTAAAATATTGGGGGGTCATTGAAAAATATATAGTACATCCCAAAAATAACGAAACTTTTTATTTAAGGTAGTACTAGTGTGACGGTGGCGCCATCGGTTTTCGAGTGGCGAAACTGATGCTCAAAAAAATTTAAAAATTGAATAAAATAAGTGTTTTATCATGAATTGTTAACAGGTTGTTGGTCTAGTGAATTTTCAAATACCATACCACCGTGTTGTGTTGCCATTATAAATTGGGATTCTTAATTTTTCGTTAAAAACAAGGCTTTGCATGACTATATATCCATTACAAAACGATAAAAACTTTCTCCCTCTGATACAATATACATGGATAGTTCTAGAACATCATACTAGATTTTCAAATGAAACTGCAAAATTTTAGAAGTACACAAACCAAATATGTGCGATTCTGAATGACGATGATCGCCATAAGCCCCGTGTATATGAACTCAACTTGTAAAGCGAATATATTTGTTCACAGACGATGAATGTGTTTCATATTTTAACAGGATGAGTATGACTATTCAATGTTTAAGTGCGCCAAATTTCATTCTGATCTGCAAAAAAAATTTTCACGCTAGTACTACCTTAAATCATAGAACACGTAGCGCAATCTATTGAACATACACATTGTTAGAAAGATACATCTTTCCTCTTTCGAACGCACACAACTTCATGCAATCAGGTGACAGTTTAAAAATTTGCGCGCATTTTAATGACAGTAGTTTTTGTGTTTATGTTGTAAAAATACAATGGAACAACGAGCAGATATTAAATTTTGTGTTAAACTTGGAAAAAAAATTGGTGAGACACACGAATTGATGAAAAAAGTTTATGGTGATAATTGTTTATCTCGTTCACAAGTTTATAAATGGTTTGCAAAATTTTAAAATGGTCGTGAAGATTTAAATGATGAAAGATTTGGACGTCCAAAAACCGGAAATCGTGCTGAATTAGTGGAAAAAGTGCGTGAAATCATTGCTGTCGATGCGAATTTTACTGTTAGAATGTTGGGTGAAGAATTAAATACGAGTAAAAATACTATTTGACGAATTCTAACTAAAGATTTGGGTAGAAGAAAGGTTTGTTCACGTTTTGTTCCACATGAATTAAATGAGGACCAAAAAGTCGCTCGTGTAGAGCATTGTAAAGACATCGTTTCGACTGCTGAAAACGATCCAAATTTTCTTGATTAGTCTGATCTATCACCATGTGACTATTATCTTTTCCCAAAACTGAATATTGCCATGAAAGGAGCGTTCTATGATGATATTCCAGCCATTCAAGCAGCCGTGACACAGGTGTTAAAGAACGTTCCTTTAGATGGCATAAACAAATCTATGCATGCTCTAGGTGATCGTTCTGAAAAGTGTATTGATTCAAATGGAACCTATTTTGAATAAATATTAAGTTTCAAACATAATACAATGCGTGTTTTATTCTATATCTAAAAAGTTTCGTTATTTTTGGAACATACTGTGTACACCTTAAGAAATAAAAATCATGTACTTCTCTCCCTTGGTCTATAATATGCTAGTTAATTATTTAATTATTATTATGAGGTAGTTAGCTCAGTGGTATCAAGTCGGCCTGTGGATCTTGAGAACCCTGGTTCGATTCCCAGAGGCAACAATTTTCACCATTTAAAAAAAAACTACCCCTGTGGCTCCCCCAGCACTAACATCTTTGGGGGTCGTGATTTGACAACTGGTAACCGCACTTCACGCGCATAATATATCACTTACCGAGATCTGCTTTGACAGAGTGCCACACCCAGTAATGGGTTGAAGGAATGATGATATATATATATATATATATATATATATATATATATATATATATATATATATATATTTTTAATCATTCGCTTCACTTTAAACATATAACTTTATAATAAACTTATATAAATTTATTTGGAAAAACAAAACATCATTAAAATCGAAGTTAAAATGGACTGACAACTTTTTAAAATTTTACCGAAATCGTAGTTACACAGTTCTCGAAATCCCAGTGGTGACCTTCGCACAAGAAACACGCCATAGCTAGGAGTCTAGACACATCGCGTAGTTTAGTGTCAGAATCTTTTTGCATATAACCTAACTTTTAAACTGTACGAACCAATTATTTTTGAATCATTCTTTTCTATCTTCTTAGCTAATAGTATGACTATAATCTAAAACTGTAATTATAGTATTTAATTTCAATTTGTTTTAGATTTATAACCTTAACTATACACATAAAAATATATACTTACAAGATCGGGAGAGATGAGATACTCAATCTTGTTTATAACTAAAATATTGTCTTCATCTTCACTGAACACATTTAGTAAATCTTCATCACCGTCACTGAGACACAAGAAACATATTTTTAATAAACTATAAGATCCCAACATGGTTTCTTGGTTTGGTTGCACACTTGCTCTCACTAAACTGTAACTGACAACGTGACTGTGACAACGATGGTGAGAGCTCAAACCAACAAGTTTAGGGTAAGTGTAATGTACCGTTTCTTTCATGAAATATCAGGTAGCAAGGGAAGAATTGCTATTTATAATTTCACTTAGTTGTGATTTCAAAACAGCGGGAACTCAGTATTGTCAAAGTATGATTAATGGTATCAAAACTATTACAACATGTGACAGATTGAAACAATACGCATGCGGAAGCATGAGCGTCGCTAAAATTTTTTTACAAGGGGATTGCAAATATTTTTTCTCTTAAAAAATATTTTAATACTACACCATTCTCTGTTCTCTAATCTACGTAATGCCAATGGCACACTGGTCGAGGAGCATGAATGAGCGTCGAGGAACTCATCGATGAAACAACAGAACGCACCCTGACTGATAAAATAAACAAACACATAAAAATAGCACAAAGCAAAACCAAAATGACAGCCCACGCTAACATGAAATGAGACACAATCGCTTCATCGAGGAACTCCTCGATGGAAATAGAGGCGCCTCTATTTTTCATCGATGACGAGTGCGTTCTGTTGTTTCATCGATGAGTTCCTCGACGCTCATTCATGCTCCTCTACCAGTGTGCCATTGGCATAAAAGTATAGAAGTGAGAAATCAACAGAACAAAGTTCCAGGAGATATAAATTAAAATTATAAAAGGAGTATACGAGGGCCACTATTGGGATCTCAAGAACTAAAAATATCATAGGTCGTAAGATATTATGTTCATATACAAAGTGATGACCGCGACTCTCGAACATAGGATTTTAACATGTAAAATAATAATTTTGTAATTTCCTGCTTCCCTAATTGTTTTAAGTAAAAAAGCTTCAAATAAAAGTTTTAGAGCATAAAATTCTGCAGCTAATCCAATTAACCAAAATTAATTTTGCATCCTTTGTAACGGCACAAATTAGATCTGAAAATGACAAAAATTGCCTTAAAATTATTGATAGCCATGGAATTGAAACAAAATTAAACAAATGTTTGACGTTTTATTTGTCAAAATAAATGAAATAATGAATAAAGAAATTATTTTCACAGTTTTGACATTGACATATGAAACGTCAAACATTTGATTAATTTTGTTTCAATTCCAGACTATCAATATTATTTTAAAATATCGACTGGTGGAATTCTGTGATAAATCAATATCATATAAAATATATATGTATATATATATATATATATATATATATATATATATATATATATATATATATATATATATATCATCACGCTTTTTACCCATGTCTGGGTGTGGCACTCTGCCGAAGCAGATCTCGATAAGTGATATATTTATGCGCGTGAAGTGCGGTTACCAGTCGTAAAATCACGGCCCCCAAAGATGTTAGTGGTGGGGGAGCCACAGGGGTAAATCGATAACTTTAAAAATCAGTGATATGTAAATAATAAACAAAATCACATCAATATTGGTTGATATTTTATGAAGTCATAAGTTTCGTTGAGATTTTGTCCATCATTTACAGATTTACGGATCTACAAAACTTGTGGATTTACATACAATTCCACCATAAATGATCCATTGTTTTACCCAATACTATACATTCAAGTATTTTTACCCTAAAGTGCAGTTACCAATAGTAAAAGTTATTGCACCTTTGATGATACCGTGTCCAAAATAGATAGAATGAAGAAAAAAATATATTGTATGCTATCCTATTATCCCATACACTATTTTTAGTTAAATATATTGATTATTGTAAAGTATTTAATAAATAATATTTGGATAAGCGACTTCCGACAACCCATATCGTTGAACACTATGAGCAGCTATCATACCATCGAAAACCTGGTAGTTGACTCCGCTTAATAGTAATAATAATACAAAAAATTGTATTATTTTATTTTTTTCATCTTGTTAAGTTTAATTTGTAGTAATAAATTATACTGTAGTAATTAATAATAACAATGAAAGAATAAATCTTATCTATGTTTGTATTGTAAGATTTGTGAATTTGTCCGTCTTAAAAAAATTGGAAAATTAATACATTTTTTTATGCACACTGGCAGGTTGATAAGTAGGCAATTTATTAAGTTGGTGTTGGCAAACAATGAGAATGTAAACTTAATGTTACGTGACATTTAATAAACAAATCTTTTATCTATCTTGATACCGACGATAATTCATCTAATTCCCAATTTTTTACAATATCAGAAATTTATATATATATATATATATATATATACTCGGTATCTACTTTTTTAGGTTATTTAGGAAATAAAATGGTAGAATTTTCAACTGGCGATAGATTTTTTCCTATTAATTTTACAAAAAAAGTGTACATATAAAAAATGTTCAGAATTAAAACTACATCCAATGACTCCATATTTATTAATATAGTATGTACATTTCTGTCATGAGATAGACAAACAACCGCTTCGTCAAGTAAAATATCACTTTCCGGGCATATTATGTAATATACTATTATTTTGCATGCAACTCTGGAAATACTTAAAAACGGAAATTTTATTTTACGTTTATTTTATTACAGAAACATATACCAATAAATCTTTTGTATTTATACTTTTTTTCTAAAATTAATAGGGCAAAACCTATCGTCAATTGAAAATTTTACCATTGCATTCCCTACAAAACATAAAAAAGTAGACATATATACAGGATGGTGAACGCAACTCTCGAACATAGGGATTTAACATGTAAAATCACAATTTTGTAATTTCCTGCTTCCTTAATTATTTTAAGCAAAAAATCTTCAAATAAAAGTTTTAGGGCATAAAATTCTGCATCTAATACAATAAACAAAATTAATTTTGCATGCTTCGTAACGGCACAAATTTCATCTGAAAATAACGAAAATAGCCTAAAACTATTGATAGCCATGGAAATAAAACAAAATTAAACAAATGTTTGTCGTTTTATCTGTCAAAATAAATGACATAATAAATAAAGAAATTATTTTGACAGATTATACGTCAAACATGTGTTTAATTTTGTTTCAATTCCATGGCTATCGATAGTTTGAAGGCTATTTTTGTCATTTTCAGATCTAATTTGTGCCGTTACGAAGCATTCAAAATTAATTTTGTTTATTGTATTAGATACAGAATTTTATGCCCTAAAACTTTTATTTGAAGATTTTTTGCTTAAAATAATTAGGGAAGCAGGAAATTACAAAATTGTGATTTTACATGTTAAATCCCTATGTTCAAGAGTTGCGTTCACCATCCTGTATATGTATATATAACTTATTTATTTTATGCAGGGTACAATATAAAAATGGGGAATAGGCATTTGACATGGAGAATCAGGTGTTTCGCCACTATTGCTCGCTACATTATTTTAGAAAAAAGTGCTTCATATAACAGTTTTAGAAATTAAAAATCTAAATCTAGACCGATCAACAAATTTTATTTTACTAACTTAATAACCGTGAAAATTCGGTGTAACATTTGCCAAAAACTTATTTTTTTCTAAATGTGTGTCGTCTTACTTGATATTTTAATATTTACTTTACAAAATTAAATTATTGCATATCTTAGTAATAAAGGAGAATGATTTTATTCAAACTTTAATTAATTATGTTTAATAAATGTTCAAATATTTATTGAATGTGGTTTTATATTTTCCTGAAACATTTATTATTGAGGTAAAATTTATTAATTATTAATTGTTTATGATCTAAATATTATATAGATACCATACGGTGTTGAAACACAAATTTTCATTTAAAAATTGTTATTAACAAATTAAATAGTGTTGCTTAGGAACCCAATAATATAAAATGAACATGGTTTGGGCCCATAATATGGAATAGGTGAGCTGGGTACTTCGAGCTATCGCTGGGCAGTTCAAGCTCTAGAAAGTTCGTTTTTACATATATATATATATATATATATATATATATATATATATATATATATAAATGTTGATAATTCGCAAAAGGGACCTGATAAGATTTTGATCTTTGCGGATTTTGAATGTCCAGATGATACGGAAACTTTCTGCATGAGCCGATTTTGCGGACATTTTCGTCGCACTTTTTCACCGTGACCAAAGTAAGATCTTGTTGCTGTGTAAAATTTTGAGTTAAACCGATTTTAAAACTAAATATTGCAGATACTTAGATAGTCTATTAGTATCTATTAATTTAATACGGAAATTTAGGTATATATGTGCACGAACTGCTACTATTAAACCACGTTTTTCGAAAATAAAAATGAATTTGAATTGAATTATTATTATAAAGAGAAATATCTTCAAAACAATATTGAAAATTTAAATCAGTTTTCCATCCGCCATCTGCATACAAATAAAAACGAAATAATAGTTACACAATTAAAAGTAATGTCCAATTAAAATTTTGAATTCTGTAAATGTAAACGGCACCATCAATTTTACAAACGTCTTCTTATGTTATTTCTGTAATATTTATGAATCTAAAGTAGATGAAGCCAATTTTATAAAGTTATAAAATTTTGAGGTGATAGACCTTAGAAATATTTTCCTTATGGTCAGTTGAATGAACAAAACTATTTTATTTATTTATTTGCTACTCTGCAAAACAGGAACTTAATCTTAGTGACAGAACTGGAGGCGTACATTTTATAGAAGAATCCAAAATCCAAACCAACTAAGACACTGTCGTATTTTTTATATAAGTTGAAGTTAGGAAGGTTTTAACTCGCGAACTTTTTACTTGGTAGACGTAAGTTGATCTATCGTATACTTGGTTTACATAAATAAAAGTAAATCGTAGTTAAATATTCTATGGATGTTTTTTTACTTTCTTATACATAGTATAAGGAAGTATTGGAATCGTGTTTTGAGGTCCACTGAATCCGTTTTGATCATTTTCTCAATGATGTCTGTTTGTGTGTGTGTGGATGGATGTGTGTCCGAATGTGCAATATCTCATGAACGAGATAAGGTTTGTTAACGAAACTTGATAATTATAATTTTCATGAAAATATGAAGAGCTGAGTTGATTTTGAATGAAATTGAAAAACCGGAAGAGGAAGTATATTGGACTTACAAAACAGTAAATTCCATTTATTTAAAAAATGGAATTAGTTACGAAAAAAAGTTTCAAATAAAAGATGTTAGCAAAAATATTTGGAACATAAAATGTTATTTGCAATTTTTCTGTATATGCGTCTAATTTTGAGAAAAACAAATTTTTATATTTAATAATATATTTCAATAATCATAGTAGCAATAGGAACAAAAAACATAAATTTTAATTTTCGCTTTATCTAGTTATCTATGACTTTTTTGGGAAAAACAAATACATCATTAAAATAGTCAACTAATTTGGCAACTTTACCTGAATTTATTCGACTTCGTATCTCACGGTTCTTGAGATACCAAGTGTTAGGCTCGAAAAAAGGACATTTTGTATATGCCTCATCAGTAAAGTTAGACATAAAGTAGTCAACATTACAAAAAAATTATACGTAAACAAATTTTATATTTTATATGTTCCAAACAGATAAATGCTGAAGTACTGAAAATCTAAATTACATGTTTTAATAATATTATATAACATTCATATATTCTAAATATTAAATATGCTGTGTATAAGAAAGTCGTGAGGTGCCCCCTCAGATTTTTTATTATTATTCTCATAACTTTGAAACTGACATTTTACACATTCTTCTGTCATCATATTATCACGAGAAAATTGGCAAAAAACACCGGCATTTCTATGCATTCTAAAGCAAAATCATCTTGAAAATAAAAATAATAGTGGTCTGTTAATAGTTATTTCCCGTTATTTTCGTGATTCTAAATCTTTAAATAAGACTGCTATTTAATTTACGATTATTTTGACCTGTGTATTCTATTAATAATGGTTTTATTCGGTATAGAAAACATACAAACTTCTTACGATAAGTCGGAGTAAAGTAAGAAGTAACATAACATGGAAGATAATATACAGATAGAAAAAATGTTTACTAGAACAAAAATAGCAGATGTAACAAAAACAATAAGCTCGTTATGATGGAACTGGACTGGTGTCATTTACTAAGAAAAGGAGAGAAAGCCTGGGACAAAGCGATAACAAAATAGATATCGCTGGTAGAAAAAATCTGGTGTGGGCACCACACGACTTTCTTATACACAGTATATTTAGAATATATGAATGTTATATAATATTATTAAACATGTAATTTAGTTTTTCAGTAATTCAGCATTTATCTGTTTGAAACATATAAAATATCAAATTTGTTTACGTACAATTTTTTAGTAATGTTGACTACTTTATGTCTAACTTTACTAATGTGGCATATACAGGATTTCCGTTTTGATATAGCATCAAAAACACTGAATTGAACACTTACGACTTGCTCCTTGCGTTTGACAATTATTATTTGACATTTACAGGCAGATTCATAAAACGGATTAGCGCTAACACAGTTTTTAATATTATCTATAACTCTGTTTCATATTAAAACAGATTAAAGAAATGAACTAAATTTGAATCTAATTAACTTTATTTTTAACACAAGTTAAAATAAACTTGTTTCATACATTGGACAGAGCGTTAAAAACGAAATAAAAAATGGTGTTAGCGCTAATCCGCTTTATGAATCTGCCTAATAAATGTTAAAAATGTTTATGTTTTTTGTTTCTATTGCTACTATGATCATTGGAATATATTATTAAATATATACGTAAATTAGTTTTTCTCAAAATTAGACGCATATACAGGAAAATTTAAAATAAAATTTTATGTTCCAAATATCTTTGCTAACATCTTTTATTTGAAACTTTTTTTCGTAACAGATTCCAGTTTTGAAATAAATTGGAATTTATTGTATTGTGTGTCCAGTAAACTTCCTCTTCCGGTTTTTCAATTTCATTCAAAATCAACTCAGCTCTTCGTATTTTCATGAAACTTATAATTACCAAGTTTCGTTAACAAATCTTATCTCGTTCATGAAATATTGCACACTCGGACACATATCCATCCATCTATCCATCCATCCATCCACACACACACAGACATAATTGAGAAAATGATCAAAACGGATTCAGTGGACCTCAAAACACGTATTTCCGCGAACATCTCGCCAAAGATTTTTTTCACGATTCCGATACTTCCTTATACTGTGTATAAAAAAGTAAAAAGGAGCAAAGAACGCCAAAAGAAAAGATGGATAGAGGAATTTCATGAGAAGGCTGATACAGCATGGTGGAGAAGAGCACGAGATCGAAAAGAGTGCCGCCGTTTGTGGGAAGCCCACACCCAATAGGAGAATACAATATGAATAAAATTAGCGAATAAGTAGTATCTCGTTTCCCTATGAATAGGGCAATACAATTCAAGGGGAACGAAATGATAATTATTCACTAACTTTATTCATATGTAATTATACAATCTCTGTATTAGTATCATTATTATTGTTACATTTATTATTTCAGAAAAGGGCTTAATTAATTAATTAAGAAGTAACGCAAGCGAATTTGCTGATTTATTCTATATGCACATGTTATTACCGTCAACCAATCAGATTATATGATAGATATCTTGTTTGAATCCTTTATAAGAGAGAGAATAAATTGAAAATAATTTGACAGATCTTTCGAAAACTTGTTGCCAGGCAATAGTCACGAAAGCCCGTCGGGCTTGAGTGGCTATTGCCAAATGCCAACAAGTTTGAGAAAGACACTGGAGTAATATTTTTTAATTTATTGAACTCTCGAGTTGTATTTAATTAGATTATTTTTTTACTTAGCTGTTGAAGTCGATTCATCCAACTTAAAAATTTTGGAACTGGGTTCATATCGATTGATTACTTATTAATGTATTCTTGAAAGTTGTTTCCAAAATTTGTTAGTGTATTTCTGTATCTGAAATGGAACAAAATCGATTTTTTCACACATTTTACTTGCCGCGTTGACAGTTTTAAATAATTATTTGACAACTACCTATCATTTGTCACAAACAAAATCACCTACAGAGATTTTTCCCGGGAATAATCACAAGAGATTCTCAGTATAATAATGACAGGATTGGTTAAAACGCTGACACGTAACATACAATAAAGTATTTTATTGGTTTTGAGAGACGTCAAAAAATAATCAACAGAATAAAACGATTAATCCTACACACGGATAATTAAGTCTCGAATAATCGGCGTTTACTGTATTTATTTTGATGTTTGTTTTTGTCAAAAAGAGTTTAAAAATTAATAGTCTAATAATTTTGTTTAATACTTTTTACGTTTTGTTTGATGGTGTGTTGGGATAGTGCTTGGCGAAACACAGAAGTACTACTGCGCCCAATATTCTTGTTTTTAATGTCTTCATGCCATTGATTCAGCTACGATCTAAACTTGAACATCAAAAAGAAAATATTTTGTGGCCTACATATATGTTTCAGCGTTAAGTTATTTAGATACAAGTAACATTTATTAATTAATTAACACAAGTCAAGAATCAAGACTTTGTTTACGTCCTTGTAAAATATGTTCCTCGCGGGCGTATCTGGATTACAGCATAGATTCATCTTGTGCGCTTTTATTTTTACGCGCGTCATGGAATTTGTACACCTATTAAAACATCCGGCCACTTCGCGCCTAATTATTTTGTAAAATATACAAGTTTTATTTATAAACAAGATGATCTTTTATAGTGGCTTTGGTAGCCTATTTTTACACGAATTCCGCTGTTGTTATTCATTCAGTCTGAAATTATATTTGCGAAGAACTACTCTCGCTTGCTCGTTTCAGTTTTTGTTGATGTCAGAGGAATATTGAATGTCATTCATACATCTACGTAAATGTTGTTTCATTTTTACAAAAATAGGATTTTAATGTATCTCTTCAAATTGAGGGCGGTAGATGTTGGCAAGATTATTGCAATATTAATTTTGCTTGAAATTAAATTTCATAATAGATTTGAATATAAGCTGTATGACAGTGGCCTTCAAACTTTGTTAACCTAGGAACTAGAAACAAATGATTTATTTAATAATAGGGTTTTTGATTTTATGAATATTCGAGACTTCGATTGTTCGGATTTATTGAACCTTCGAATTTAGATTCGAACTTTCTAATTTTGGAACATTCCGAATTTTCGAATTATTCGAATTGTGAATCTGGATCCTAACGTGAACCCAGCATGTTGATATGGATTATTTTCAGAATAAACTAATGTGCAGGAGTTTTGTATTAATTCATAAGTAATTATTATTATTTACCAAATTAATTCAATTTAGTCTTAATTAAGACGTTTTTGTTTCCTTTTTATTGTCATTTTAAAACGTCTTACTAAAAGTCCATAGCATTTATATGGGCGGTAAGAGAGTAGATGGCTTAATTAAGACGCCTAACCTTGCAGAGTTTTTGCAAGATACTTCGGTGAGTTTATTATTTAATTCGTGGCTGACTTTTTGCGAATTATGCGTGAGCGTGTTTGGAGATGACAGATGGCGTTAATTCAGTGCCAAAAAATTAGAGAATTCGAAGCATCGAAAAATTTGAAAATTCGGAAATTCGAAGCTTCAAAAAATTCGAAAGTTCGAAACAAAGAAGTTTTTCTGACGAAGTTCAAAACAATCGAATGTTCGAACGTTCAAAAATTCAAACTGCGGTGGAAATCAACGACCCTACTTAATAATAAGATCACTCAAATCTACAGAAAGTAAAACTTCAAGCGCTATGATCGCATGGAGATTATATTTTGTTCGTCCTTTATTTGTAAAATGAATAAATTTTTTACCTATTTTGCACTTACCAATAAATCCAGAATAAACTGATCAATAAACTTTGAGAATTACATTTAACGATTTTCGAACAATTTATTTTTGTTGAAAGCCGTGCTACCAACTTCTTGTTTTGTTATTGTCACACCGTTTTATTATACTTTTATATTTTACACACTAAAATCGTGTGATTTCATGACAACGGAAAACTTGAGAACATTTAGAAACATACAACACACAAATTAGAAAAAATGTCAAATATAGAGTTGGCACTGAAAAAATAACCAAAAATTCCTGAAAAAGTAGACGAAAATAAAACAGTTCTATTTAATCAATTTATGTATCAATTTTTCTGTTTTACATAAGTCGATAAATTGAGGGTCTCAAGTTGATCATTAAATTGGTCGATTTATTGTTACGTGTAATATATCCATTACAAAACCTGTAAAAGGTATCTAATAAAGAAACAGTACCATATAATTTATTACTTTAAAAGCAATACAAGACTTTGTTTTGTTTTCATAATTCAAATGACAGTTCATAAAAACAAAATCTATCGACATTTTAATCGATTAAAGATTAATGATTAACTTAATCATTGATCAATTAAAACAATTGATTAATTTCAATAGATTCATTTACAGCCCTGAAGACCAGTAATGAAATTATTTATATCTTAAATTCTTCAATTATACAAGGTGTTTGTCGTGAGACTACCGCCACGAATATTTCGTTTATTTTGAGAAATATCAAAAAATATTATTAAGCAAAGTTAATTTGCACAAAAATGCGCATAAGATGATAGTAATAAAAAAATTGTAACTTCCGATTTTAGCGGAAATAGGGTTAACTTTAAATCTAGCATACGGAATCAGTATTATTCTGTTTTTTTTTCGGAATGTACATAAAATTAGCTTCACAACGATACCAAAATATCAGTTTTCCTTCAATCCTTTCAAAATGACAACTATTTATTTTTATAATCTTTATTAACTGTGAAAACATTATGTAACAAAGGAATATTTAAAATATCTACACAACAAAACAGAAACAATAAAAAATATACAAAGTGTTCCATTTAAAGCGGATCGCAAACCAACGCGGTGGCAATAGCGGTGGCGGTAGCGGTGGCGGTTTATTTATTTATTATTATTATTTTGTTATATTGAGATATGATATGTTTATATCGTTGAATTCAGAAAAAAATATATGTTCCCACTTAAAATAAGAAAGTTGTGTCCCGTATTTTGGGAACCACTAGTCGAAGTAAAACTCGAGGAGAATACTTTTCGCTTTTAAAGATGATTAATATTATAATTTCAAAATGAAAACTGGTGGAGATATAACATGATTTTTGTTACCGTTTTGAATTCATTTTAAAGAATACACTCGTATGTATATTTTCCTTTTTATTTGATTTACTTATATCTCGAAAAGATATATTTATATTTATTTTGGTTCCTATATTATTTACTTCTTATATTTAGAGAGCATATTTATTTTTGTTCCCATTTTATTTATATTTAGATATTGTACTTATTTTTTAATAGAATATCTATTTATTTTGATGTTTATATGTTTTATATATTTTTAATTACAATTATAGTTATACTTGTTTGTGTAAATAATGATTTGTTAAAATGGTTTAATATTCTATTATGATTTATCGTCAAGATTATGCGCTCCTACGAAAGTAACAAAAATTTTGCCCCCTCCTGGATAAATTTCTACCGAGCGCCATGTTCCAAGTAAATTAAAAATTTTACCAAATAAATATCTATGTAATGTATGTACAACTTGTCCTGAAGTATTATTACATAGTAAAAAATAGGTTATCTTCTTAACAACTTCCCATTTTGAAAATAACTCGAAGTCATTGTTATTCATTTAATTTTAATGCGCAATTAATAACATTTATTTACTTTACACACTGTTCAAAAAACATAACCAATAACCATATATAAATTGAATTATTGCCAAACTACCATTTCAAATTTTCTTCCTTATTTGGTGGAGTCGCTAACCTTCAATGTAAAAACACTATCCCGACCTAGGATCTAGGAAGATCGTTAAATTTAATCGGGTTAAGGACAGACTACGTGACTAATTATTTTAAAATTGGATAGTAATTCCTACAAAACATGTTTACGTCTATACTAAACAATTGGCACCCATTAACCGGGCAAGTACACTCACCGAAATAAATTCACTATTCGTTCTTGGACACCGAACTTAATTTTCTTTCAAACAAAATTTTATTACCATAAACTCAAAAGTCAATGAATGCCAAAAATGTGAATTTACATTTTTTAACGAAACCTTGACGTCATTTATAAAAATGCGTTAAATTTATATATATATTCTTGGCAGGTAGATTTCTTTATAATTATATGTATTCTAGGACAGAGTCTATTTTAACAATAATTATGTTGACAGATATTTCATATTATTTATAGAATTTTATTGGATTGGACCAATTTCAACATAATTAAAATTCATACCTATAGTCCTAAAATTTTCACAAAACCTGCCGAACATTTTTTATAACCCAATTTACTAAAAATTTCTTTACTTGTTGTCAACAACATTCTATTTATACTGTATGTTAAAATTTTGCATTTCAACAAATGTACTATATAGTTTTATTAATATTCTGAAACCTCCTGAAAAAAAGTTTCAGAATCACTGATCGAATGGATTCTTTGATGTTTATATAAACCCTGCGCCATCCTTAATAAATTACAGTGTTTTTGTCACTCATACAGCAAGTAAGTATTTTAACACAATACTGCGTTCAATTTAAATACTAATTTTATCTTCTTGTTAAACAAAAAGTAATAAAAACAAACATTGTTAAAGCAAACTTCGAATAAAAAAATATTATTTAATAATTGGCAAAGTTTGAAAGTGTACGATTGCGCGAACAAATGAAGTGTGAACAAAATAATAGAATAGATCTTTTGTACGATGCGATAATGATAATGACTGTGGAAAATGATTGTAAATGAAATGAAAGATGTTTGAGTTGATGAAAGAGAATGGTTGATAAATAATAAGAATGAATGGTTAAAGACCAATGTCGAATAAACTAAATATCATGTAAAATGCTGACTGCGTAAATTGGACAAATAAAATTTGAATTTTAGTGGCGTTCCATTGGGTAGATTTTTCATATGATCAGGAGATACCTAAGAACGCTGTTGTTTGTGGCATCAACTCAGAAGATAAAACGAAAATCTATATCGGCAGAGTGTTTTATCAAGGTGATCTGTGCATCGTTTCGTATTTTTCCGGTTTAGGCAAAGGGTATTTTCCGTACCATGGAGGAATTATTGAAGTGTATGAATTTCATGTAAGTGTAGATTTTTTCTTATAAGTGTGCGCCAATAGATGAGTGTTAATTTATAATAAATTTTATGTGCATCAAATATCTAGTTAATAATTTAGAAGTATTACAGGAAAAGTGAAACTGTTTTAATTTTTTTATTAGTTGCATCATTTTTATTTTATTATACTTTTTCTTGTTGGCGCGCAACTTATTTTTTTTTTAGTGTAATAAAATTAAAAATAATGTTGCAAAGTGCTAAAGTATTCCAGTACGTAGTAAAAATTATTTGATTTAACTGTCTTCTTTTATGGTGCGCAACCTAATAATATAACATGAATATTGCATCAAAATTGTATGAAATATCAATAATTAATTATTTAAAATTTGCTAATATTTATCAAATAAATTATAAGTAGAATTTGATGATCTTGTTTTATTACATACGTAAAAATATTATTACTTAACAGGCAGATTCACAAAACGGATTAACGCTAACACCGTTTTTAATATTATCTATAACTCTGTTTCAAATTAAAACAGATTAAAGAAATAAACTAAATTTGATGCTAATTAACTCTCTTTTTAACTCAAGTTAAAATAAACTTGTTTCATACATTGAAAACAAAGTTAAAAATTAAATAAAACATGGTGTTAGCGTTAATCCGCTTTATGAATCTGCATGTAAATATATAGTTCTTTTGGAGTCAATTACAAATTGATAAATTTTCAATATAAATTTTTCACTTTCCGTCTAATTTGAATTTATTTATTTATTTACGCTACTCTGTACAACAGGAATTTAATTCCAATTACAGTACACGGACACACCGAGCCGTAGTGTGGTAGTGCATATATATTGAGCTTGAATGGGATTCGAACTCGGGATCTCCGGATTCGAATGTCGTAACGCTACCCACTCTACCGTTCTGCCGGACACACTCTTTCGTATTGCCGGATATTAGTAAATTTAAATACAATTTAAAGAATTGAAGTACATTATACAAGAAAAGGAACAAATTTGTAATTACTAAATAGTTTTGCGCAGTAAACGGACCATGGGATGAAAATTAAAAAGATTTATTAGCAATATGCTATAACTTAAATCTTTCATTTAATTATAATAAAGGAATAAATGTAATTCTTGTTGGATTTTAGACTTTAGATCGTAGAATTCAATAAAATATTGTATTTTTTTTTGCGTTGCAATGTTTCGGCTAATGGTTATGGTCATTTTCAAGCGAATAAATAAATAAACATTTAATAGATTTGGATAAAACAATTCTAGCACATAGTGCGTGTAAAAATTATCATTATTGAGGAGAATTTCTCAAGAGTCAAATGAAATAGGAACTAGAAATAGGAATTGTTTTATCCAAATGTATTTTTTTTTTCTGTGGCTCCTTTGGCGGATCAACTACTTAGGTCATATGCCGCCATTACGCTGCGTTTTAGGTATTATGGTCAACAGCAACGCGGGTTTTCTCTGGACGGTCACCCATCCAAGTACTACCCGCGCGCAACGTTACTTAACTCGCGTTATCGCTTAGATCAGTTCCAACGAGTGCAGCCATGGCCGTTGACTTCCAAATGTATTAAATGTTTATTTATTTATTCGCTTGAAAATTATTATAACCATTGGCCGAAACGAAACGAAACACAATAAAAATTATAATGTTTTATTGAACTATACGATTTTTTACTTAAAGCCTGAAATTCAACAAGAATTACTTCTATTATTATGCATTCGGATTATTAAAATATTTTACAATAATTACAATAAAATCATAATTCATTTGAATAGAAGTATACCTAACTACTTATTTTCTCTAAGGGGAAGTTTTATGTAACTGATATACAGTTTCAAGTGATAATGACGTTTTATTTTAATTATTGAAGGATTTTATCATATTGTTTATACATACAGCTGAACCAGACAAAAATCATGCATTCAAATCTCGTTAACTTCAACTTATATTTTATAACTACGATTGTGTTTAAGTGCTACGGATTCCACTATAAGCTATAAGCCCCCTTACTGTAATTGGAAAGCTCCTGTTGTTGCTACTTGTTATATAATACTGTATAAATTATTTTATCAACAACTCATATAAAATAAAAACATTATACATGATTTCAGTTGACTTATATGGCTCATAAAACACTAGTGTTTTATATTCCATAAAACATTGTAAACAACTTGTTACTTAGCAACCACTTCATGATCTACCGTATTTTGAGAAACTATATATAACTGAATCAACGTTAAATGTTACGACCTATCTTCTTCGATACCTATAATTATGAGTTGTGGATAAAATTTTGTATTACACTTGCGTTTTATTGGTATATAAAACACTTAAGAATATTAAACACTCGACCTTCTGTTTCGTGTTTAAACTTTTCTTGCGTGTTTTATATACCTAATAACACACTTGTATAATAAATAACTATAACATATTAGGAAAATTAAGACAGGCAGATCAATTTTGTTGAAAACTTTTATTCGTATAGCTATTGATTTCGCAAAGTGTGGTATCATAAAATTGTACAAAATTACTTTAAAAATTAATTTATAACAATATAGTTCAAAAGAATAATTAGTAATAATTGGAAATGGAAATTAGGAATGTGTATATTGAAATATATTTTCAGAATTTGAAATTGTTTAAACTATTTTCAATCATTCTTTGATATCTGAAATAAACGATGATGATGATGAATAAATTTACACATATTATAAATACACTTATGTGACTAATTAGTCAAGGTATGAATTGAATTTGACATGGTATTCTAATTTATGTACAACATGCATAGAATAGTTGGCATAATATCCAAGTTCAAGTAATTTTTATACACGTCCTTTGTGAGACATGTGAATATATTTAATTAACTGAAATTATTTGGACGAGTAATCAAAGGATAACTAAAATATGCGGAAGTAAATATGAGTATTTATAAAAGACCTTCACATATACGCCATTCAAAATGCTATTATATCGGGTAGCTAGCTCAGGTATCAAGTCGGCTTGTGGATCTTGAGAACCATGGTTCGATTCCCACAGGTGACAAACAATCTTCACCATTTTAAAATTACCCCTGTGGCTTCCTCACCACTACAGCTTTGAGGGCCATGACTGGTAACCGCACTTCACGCGCAAAATATATCAGTTACCAAGATCTGCTTCGGTAGAGTGCCACATCCAGTAATGGGTAGAAAGCGTGATGATATATTTATTTATTTTAAAATGCTATTATATTTATTTGACGACTGGTAACCGCACTTCACGCGCAAAATATATTAGTTACCAAGATCTGCTTCGGTAGAGTGCCACATCCAGTAATGGGTAGAAAGCGTGATAATATATTTATTTATTTTAAAATGCTATTATATTTATTTGACGACTGGTAACCGCACTCCACGCGCAAAATATATTAGTTACCAAGATCTGCTTCGGTAGAGTGCCACATCCAGTAATGGGTAGAAAGCGTGATGATATATTTATTTATTTTAAAATGCTATTATATTTATTTGACGACTGGTAACCGCACTCCACGCGCAAAATATATCAGTTACTAAGATCTGCTTCGGTAGAGTGCCACATCCAGTAATGGGTAGAAAGAGTGATGATATATTTATTTATTTTAAAATGCTATTATATTTATTGCTGTCAAATCTTCTTAAATTATTTTAAACAAATCTTCGTCTAGCACTTTTATTTTAAGTATTTTTTTCCAAAATAAATTTAGAAACGTTTGACAACGAAAAAAATGTGATCATTTTTTGTAGTCATTACTGATTATTATTCTAAAACTGACGATTAAAATATATGAGTAATTCCGAATGATGTCGCGTAGGTAGGCAGGTAATAAATATTTGTAAGTGCGCAATATTTATGGACATTTTACTAAGCTATTCTTAATTAATTGGCAATGACTTTGACGTGGCGGAATTTTAACTGCCGTGTCTAAATTAAATATTTAATTATGAGCGACATAATATTAATATTTTGAAGAAGGACTGTGCCAATTTTTGGTAACACGTGTTTCGAGTTTTGGATGTTTATTAAAATTGTAATTAAATTAAGAAAGCAAAAAATACGTCAATAAAAATTATGTTTGATGTTCCATGTTATTTTGATAATTAAGTTTTATTTAGTCTCATTATTTTTTTTATTTACTTGACTTAATAATAATAATATAGGGTGGCTAGCTCAGTGGTATCAAGTCGGCCTGTGGATCCTGAGAACTATGGTTCGATTCTCACAGGCGACAAACAATTTTCATAATTTCAAAAAGCTATCCCTGTAGTTCATCCACCACTAACATCTTTGGGGGCCGTGATTTGACGACTGGTAACCGCACTTCACGCGCAAAATATATCACTTACCGAGATCTGCTTCGACAGAGTACCACACCCAGTAATGGGTAGAAGGCGTGATGATATATTTATTTTATTTTTTAATAATAATTTGTATTCTAAAAAAAATTGGTTAGGATTTCTTATAAATGTTTCTTGACAAAAGGATGCATTATTAATATAATTTATTATAAAATATGTAATTTTGTTACTTACTATAACATTTACATATTGTACAAAAATATATTTTCTACTAAATTTATATGATAAACGACAAGAACAGCTACTATGTAAGATCTGTGAATCAGGCTTAATACTGTTCATTTATGAAAAGTTTTGAACATAAATTATATTTTACTGGACATTTATTATTTATAGTTGACAAAATAGTTTGAAATACTTAGCAGTAAATTATGTACATAGAATTCTTGTCCATGATTTGATATTTTATTTTTACTTTAAGTACACTTTCTATGCTGGTAATGATTTAATTTGTATTAAAATATTAGAAAAAATCTTTGACGTTATTCCTTATTCTGTTACTCGATCACTATCTCGTACCAATAGATAAGTTAATGATTAAAGACCGTTATTTTTCATGATTACTCTATCGATTTCCACAATTTTAACATTCGGTGGTCAAAATCATTTATTTTGTATTTTTATTTTACTGTTATGCATATTGTTTTTGTAGATAACTGTAATTATCAAACAATTATTTCTTTTTAACCTCACTTTTTACCAAGCTTTTTTTTGAAAATAACAGTTGCAAGCGTACTTCGGCAAACTGTATGAAAATAACATAAAAATGCAGGATAAATTATTCTAATTACTAAATATCGAAATCGTGATAATCTAAAAAGTAAAATGTAAAAAATAGTTTTTAACATATTGATCGATTAATAATAATGATCGAGATACATAATATAAGGGATTATTTCTTTTTTGATATTTTAAATATTTCTAGAGTAACAGTCGAGATAATTAGATAATATATTCAATTAACTGAAATAGAAAAAGGCTCTTCAGATTTTAACCAGAGGTCCAAGCATTTGTTAATCGCCGTACTAATACTTTTTCTTGTTACATTAAATTAAATAAATAGGTGACACACATTATGACGTTTTTAATGTCGCGATATTTTTATACATTTAGATATTCATTTCAACCATATTTAATATGTAATTAGTTATTAAAATGATTTTTTGTACTCGCATCATTCAAAATATGGTTTACATTACCTTGGAAACCGATGGAAAGTTAGATTTTTCGAACTAGTGCGGAAAGTAATTGAAAAAAACACTCATTTTTTATGATTCTAAATTATGACTATTAAAACGCTAATTGTACTTATACGACATATACACATTTTAAGAAATTTATAAAAGAAATAGAGATATTAGGTTATAACGCCAACAAATAGACACATTTAACAAACTTTACGAAAAAAAATAAACAATTTGTTTTCAAATAACAAATGTCAATTCATAGCATACTTAACTGTCAATATAAATTCACGCTTCAACTTTAATAAATTTTCTCATTGTCGATTACATAACTTTTGCTCGTTACAAAAAGCATTATACAAAATTCGTACATGAAGACATCATTTGCACCATTCGCGCACTTGTTATGTAAATAGCTATTACGCACTTTTTACGATGGTTGTCATGGTTAGTTCATTAAAATAATAAAATTTTCAGTATTCAAGGATGACTTTTATGTGAATAATTTCTATATTTTCGATTTTACATTTTTGTTGTATTAATTTGTGGTCGTAGAAAAAGTATATTATGTGACTCGTGTTATAAACTCTTTAGTTAAGAGGTTTTTTGACGCAAACTAAACGAAATTTCTATCAATATAACATACCTCCCTATTCTGTAACTCGATCATTATCAGTTACTGATCGATAAGTTAATGTCAACTCATATATTTCATGATTACTCTTATAGATTGCCACCATTTTGGCATTGTATAACTAGAATCATTTATTCTATTATTTCTATTTTACTTTTATGGATTTTGTTCTGGTATAAAACTGCTAATATAAAAAAATATTATTTTTAACCACAATTTTTACGGAGCTCTCAGTGAACTGTCGTTTTATTCCTAAATAACAGCTACGTATGTTAGCAAACAAAATGTATGGATATAACTTAAAAATACCAGAGTAAATTATTTTGGTCATAGAATACCGAAATTTTGATAATCTGTAAAATAACCATGAAAAATAAATATTGTCATTAACTTATCGATCATTAACAGATAATGATGCAGTTACAGAATATAGGGAATATATTAATATAACTTAACCTTATCTTTCAAATAATTAATAAAACTTAACATTTTTTTGTTTTCCTAATATGTGGCTCGTTTTATAAACTCTTCAAATATTTCGCTCTGGAGGTTGATTCTGTATCTTGCGTTAGCATTTGCGTGACTACATTTGCGTGAGTAAGATGTCTGACGTCACTGTATTCTTTCTAGTAACTTTCATGGGGAATTTAGTGCCTTAAGTTTTCACGCCAAATTTAGTGTTGATAAAAAAATGCCCGCTAAAGCTATTATTATTAAAAAACGATAATCTGAACAATTTTAACGATTACTGATTTCGATAAGTTACAATAAAATATATACGCTAATGTAATTCTGATGACAATAAATAAAACTAAAGATTAAAGTTTAAAAAAAAAATACACAGTTACAAGGTTACACTATTCTATGGGCTAAATTAATAAATACAGAAATATAATATAATTATTTTTGTAAATAATTTGTCATAAATTGTTCAAGCACAGCACAGAAGTTTGATTAGACAAACACAAATAAACAGTAAAATGAACGAAAGATATACTGTTAGAATGAGATAGATAGTGTTGCAAATTAGAAACAGGACCTACGTTGGTCACGCAACAATATTTGCGTGTCTCGCAACTCGTGACGTCATATCAATAAGTTCGTAAAATATCCGTCAGATGGTTTACAGTATGCATGTGACAAATCATGTTAGTATGAGTGCCGCAAGTAGTCACGCAAGATACAGAATCAATCTCCAGGTCGTGTCAAAAAAATTCGTAACTAGAGAGAAGGTTATAAGACTACTATTAAAAAGTATGAAGGATTCTTTTGTTCAATAAAAAATACTTGAGGAAACATATTAACATTACCTTTTAACATTTGATAAAGTACTTCATAAAATATATGCTTCGGCAGAGTGCCACACCCAGTAATGGGTAGAAGGCGTGATGATATATTTATTTATTTTATTTATTAATCTTGACATTGTTAATTTATCAAAATATTTGAAACAGATAGAAAAAAATCTGAAAAATTGTAACTTCATCCTGAAGACAAATGTATTTTTAAATAACAAATGACATTTAAGAAATAACAAAATAGTTTGACCATCAGTTGTCGTCACAGACCATTAACATCCATTTTAAAAATATCACTAAGACTAATTCTTATAAATCTAGTTTACATCTGCCATACTAAATTAATATGAAACGATAAAATTAGCTTCTCAGGGAAAACAAACATATAAATTCCGATAATTCTCTCATTTTCTCTTCGTCACCTAATTTAAGAGCCGTTGAAAATAACATCAGATAACATTGAAAATTCATTGCCACCAGGACACTGCAGCATCTAATTTAAGATATTAAATTAAATTAAAACAAGGCTGCGATTTATTTGTAAAGATAATTTTAGTTAAATGCCGGCAAGGACAGCGGCCAGAAATCTTGTCGTTCCAGAACGTCAGATTTGATTAATGGTTCAATTTCACATCCAAAGTGTGATTTTGGACGTTTATATAGATTTTAATGAAGTGAGTACAGTAAATAGGATAATTCTAAATTACCTTTAAATTGCGTAGATTAATTTCTACCTTGACCGTAGTATAAAATCTGTGATCCACGGATTTGGATTAATGTTGCTTCATTCTATACACGTGGACAGTTTTGAAATATTGTAAATAGTTGAAATTGAGTATATCTTTATGGTGGGATGATATAATTTACTATGTTCATATAAGAAGTAATTTGTATTTCTTAAGAAACTAATAAATTCCAAAAATTTTAAATTGATAAATTTTACAAGAGGAAACTAAAAATATGTCATCATGCCTGTTACCCATTACTGGGCATGGCACTCTGCTGTAGCAAATCTCGGTAAGTGAAATGCAGTTACCACCATCAAATCACGGCCATCAAAGGTGTTAGAGAGAAAATGAATAAGTTAATGAAAGATTTAAATTAGTATTTACCTTAAAAATATTAATAAAATAGTGGGCACATGATGTAATTGAATGGCCTAATACTCAAGGACCATAATGCAATACAAGGGCGACAGGACTGCTTACTGAAAATATGTTGAAGTGGCCTAGTCCGCTCAGAATTTAAAAATGAACTAAAGCTTGTTTCAAGACAAAACTGGATTTATGTAAATCTGTGTCTATTCAATTGTATATATTTTATTTTTTCATAAATCGTTTCTTTACGCATATTTTCACACATTTTAGAAATATAAATACTATTTCACAAGAATATTCAAAGAAAAAGTGAATTAATGTAAACGATTTAATTTACAGAAAAACAAAAAAAAAAGAATGCTAGGTTGTATGCAAGGACGTTCAAAGGAGGGGATATGGCATGACGATACTGTAGCATTGTTTGAAGTGAGGCTTGGGCAAGGGAAAGAGACAACAATTGTCAGGGAGCGTTGTTTTATGTAAACATCACCACGAAGTGTCATTTGTGTTTCAATTTTTGTGTTGTATGGAATTGGACAGATTTTTTTGTGGATAAAATGGTAACAAAGTGTTTATAATTTCAGTTTCCTTGTAAAAATGTATAATCTTTTAGAGAGAATGATTCTGTTCTGTCTAATTAAATTTCAAATCTCTTTATGACACATGTCAATCAATAGCAGGCTAAGCACGGTACAGAAAATAATACTTCTGTCTCTGTCAATCTGCCGAGCCTCACAGTCTTGACTTGAATGCCATACTCTCCTTTCAACGTCCTTGGTTGTATGAAAGTTTTATCGGCTCATTAGCAACTAGCGGTTCAACAAGTTTCAGAAAATCGCTATTGATACTGTTGCTAGATAAACAGTTCTTTAACTAAAGGGCTCTTTATTTTTTTTCTTGCAACCCAGCATAAATGTGTTATTAATGACAGTAAATTGAAATAGATAAAATATGAAAACTAGTGTCAAATTTTGATTACTAAAGTCTGTTCAGTGAGAGGTTACAGAGTATGGTATATTTTGATTCGGATTGGATAAAAAAAACTTTAAAAAATGAAGATATATTTAAAAAGCATAAAATACTCTAAACTAAATTTATTGTTTCACATTTTTATAAATAACGACGTAATAAAATTTATATTTTTAGCCTTATTATACACTAGAAAATTATATACGCTTGATACAATTACTGTCAACGTCACAATTTTTTTTATGCTGTAACCATTTTAATATATTGACCAGTCAATTAGAATCTACTTATTAAACAACTGAAAAATAGTGTTATTTTAATGTGACATGGGATTTGCCATATCCATAATTACGAATTTGACAACAATGTATCAGAGCGTTCATTTTAAAATGAAATATAGAAAGCAAAATATTTTGTTGAACGACTATAAGAAATATAAATAAATAATCATTATAATTCCTCCCTACACTGTCAATTAAAAAATACATTCATAATATTAGATATACGTATAGCCAGATGTTGTGAATCTGAATTTTTAATTATTCTAAATTTAAAATATTGTGGATTTTAAAAATTATCTGTTAAATAAAAATCCAGTGATGCTAGAGCGCGCGACCTAGTAGGTCATTCTATTTATCCACCGTAATAAACGCTCTGATATATTAGTGTCAAAGTCAAATTCGTAACCATGTTTCACTTTAAAATAAACTCACGGTATAGAGATTTCATCAATCACTAATATGACTTCCCAGGTTGACGTCCTTTTCATAAAGGCGCCATCTGCCAATGTACTTAAAAAAAAGAACAAATTTGAATAATTTTAAATGATTATTTTTAGATTTTGGTGAACTATTTGCCAGAATATGAGGAAATATGGAGTTTGTCGGGTTATGGACATTTACCGCGCAATGCGGTGCAAGCCGGATATAACCACCATCACGATCCATCCTATATTGGCCGGGTTAACTTCAAAGGCACCAAACTACCAGCAAAAGTAAGTAACACTTGGGTAGAAAATGTCCAATGGAAATATATGAAATATATGTTATTGTTTCAGTATTTCCCCTCAAAAAATAAATGCTACTTCGTTGCTGGAACCCAGGAGGGTAATTGGGCAAGTTGTGAAGTCCTTCTACATAGAATTGATGGTAATTATGTAATTATATTTTAATACGGAGAAGTAATTTTCCAACTTATTTCAACAATTTGTGCTCTTACTTATGTTTATACAACAATAAACTGATAACTAATCATCTAATTATTGTTTAATATTTAAAAAAAATACTTATACGAGTATAAGAATTAAATAAATGCATTTTGTTTGTTAGTTAGAATTTTAAATATTAGATTAATATCTGTCGTACTAATTAAAAAGAAAGGTATTGAATAGAGATGCGCCGAATATTCGGTTATTATTCGGTATTCGGCATATTCGACAACTTTTTGCTTATTCGGTTATAGCCGAAATATTCGGTTATACAACCGAACATTCGACATTTTTTTATTTGTTTCTGGAAATTAATAATTTATTCAAAACAAAAATATTTTGTCATATTAATAATTTTTATTTATTTGAAAACGATTATAATGCATATAATAAAGTAAATTATTTATTAGAAAAAAAAATCGCAATTCTTAAGATAATACACAGAAAACAGAAACATAGTATGAATACTTTTTAATAATTTACTAAAGGTAAGTTGTGGTGGAGAAAAACTAAACTTTCAGCTCTCTCCGGCAATAAACGATTCCTTTTCTCTTCATAGACATTTCCAGCTTCAGAAAAAAGTATCGCACTATAAACAGTGCTAGCTGGTGGTAATAAGAAAATTCTAGCTATGGAGGTTATGTACGGATATTTTTCTGAAGCTGAAGTAGCTGCAGATTTTCCAGTGCCACCACGAGATATCAATATACCGCATAAAGTACATTTTACTTTGCTTTTCTCTTCCGTCTCTTCAAAAAAAATCCACACTCGTAATTTTTTGCGTCCACTCGTTGGAAAAAAATAAAATTTAATTCTTAAGACGATATGCCTGAATCTGAAAACACTCATTACTAATTAGATTACTGATAAATACATAGCTACAGCTCACTCATACGTAGTGCTATGAAGCACACTGTTGTGCAAAAGAACGACGAGTGACGCTGTCTAGTCAGCGCGATTCGGCAAGTTCAAACTTGACTGTGCGCACATTTTAACTAGAACCGAATATTCGGTTCGGCCGCTATGAAATTCGGTAATGTTCGGTATTCGGTTATTCGGCCAAAATTGTATTCGGCGCATCATTAGTATTGAACTTTAAAATAATGTTGAGAATGTTAGACATTATTAATAAACAATATATCGCGTGATGAATTGATTTATGTAATACAGGAAATACAATTTTTACTTTCTTATACGCAGTATAAGGAAGTATTGGAATCGTGAAAAAAATCGTTGACGAGATTTTCGCGGAAATACGTGTTTTGAGGTCCACTGAATTCGTTTTGATCATTTTCTCAATGATGTCTGTCTGTGTGTGTGTGGATGGATGGATGAATGGATGGATGTGTGTCCGTATGTGCAACGAGATAAGATTTGTTAACGAAACTTGATAATTATAAGTTTAATGAAAATACGAAGAGCTGAGTTGATTTTGAATGAAATTGAATAGCCGGAACCGGAAGTTTACCGGACACACAAAACAATAAATTCCATTTATTTCAAAAATGGAATCAGTTACGAAAAAATGTTTCAAATAAAAGATGTTAGCAAAAATATTTGGAACATAAAATGTTATTAGCAATTTTCCTGTATATGCGTCTAATTTTGAGAAAAACTAATTTTTATATTTCATAATATATTTCAATAATCATAGTAGCATTAGAAACAAAAAACATAAATTTTAATTTTTGCTTTATCTAGTTATCTATGTCTTCTTACGAAAAGAAACTAAATTACATGTTTAATAACATATATTCTAAATATTATATATGCTGTGTATAAGAAAGTCGTGTGGTGCCCACACCAGATGTTTCCATATAGCGATTTGTTGTTCCCTACAGATTTTAAAGTAAAATGCTTCAAATAAATCTTGTAGATAATTAAATTCTGCATCTAAGTCACTAATCCTATTTTATTTTACATCTTTTTTAAATTTTATGAAAGTGCTTATTTGTACAGGGTGATCAAAACGAATTGTTATAGTTGGCAATACAATTCCAGAGATCTTTTTATTCTACAGTTGGCACAACGTCATATAAAGACGGAAATGCTATTTGACATTTCTAATAAATACAAATAGGTTATGTCAGGAGTCTGACAGCTAATAGAATTTTGACTTTTTAAGTAATAGAAATACTTAAGAAATAAATGTAATAATAAATGTACTTAAATTTAAATTTTAAATGTCACTGTCAGCAACAGGACATGAATTTATGTTATTTTTATAACAAGTGCCGAAAAAGACTTGTTACGTGCAAGTGCAGAATTTAACGCACGAGGCTTGCCGACTGTGTTAATAATATACACAAACAATAAATATTATTTATTTCACTTACTCTTTAAATAAAACCATTTATCGATATATTTGACTTTGTTCGGTTCTTTTTATTAGTTATCTACAGATTAGATATACTGCAAATTAAGGTTACGTTTATAAACGTCAAAATATACCACTGCATATTTACTAGTGCTGGTTCACCGTATCTTCTACTTCCATAAGCATCTGTGGCCAAAATATGAACTCCGCGCTCGGCGCGAAATTTAAATCGCTGTCAAAACAATTTTCTTTTGACAGTTACGTAATGAAGCACTTTCCGCACTAGTGTTTCTTTGCTTTCGGAAACGCACTTGGTCTGCATTCATCTACTTTCCAAACGTAACCAAGGCAATTATAGTTACGTAATAACAAAGAAATTGCACAGTTGTAGGAAAAACAATTTTCAATACTTTGACAGTTCGCGCAAGCCTTATTATTACGTCGTTTTTGGAAGTATTCGCTTGCGCGAGCTGTCAAACTTTGAAAATAGTTTTACATTTGTTTGTAATTTTGTTTATATTTCATGTTTATCATTAAAAATGAGCAATTTTATAAAATTTCAAATTTGGTTTTATATGTTACAAAAAGTCTATAATAAAATATGATTAGATAGACGTAGAATTCAATTATCTATAAGATTTATGTGAAGTATTTTGCTCTAAAATCAATAGGGAATGATATATCGCTATATAAAAAAATAACGTATTTTCTATATTGCATAAATCAATTCACCACTCGATGTGATTTAAAATTTTCGCATGCATGTATAGATCTAAAATATGAAATAGTTTTTGGCAGTTAGTGTAATAAAGTAACAGCTGGCACTAATCCGCTAATACCATTGTTATGAGTATCGCTTTTAACTCCTTTTCAAATTCACAAATATATTTGGTCCTTGGCACCAAATATAAAGTCATGTGCTTTTTCTATTTTGAATGTTACGGACAATTTGCTACTTCATTACTTATTATATTTTCATGTGGATCGTTTCACTCGTTTTTGATCTTTATTTAATAAAAAGCATTCGCAATAAATTTTATGTGAATTATGCACCTAATTGGGCCTGAAGTTGGCATGTGCAAATGTGTTTTGATTTGATCTTGAAACAAAATATTATTGTTATTATAACTTAAACACATATTGTATTGTACATACGTTTTAAATTAAAAGGTTCAATGTAATATAATAAATTGAAAACATTTCATTCATATGGAAATCATTATGAATAGTTATTTGTATCACTAGCAGAGCTGGGCAGTAGCTAGCTACTTTTGTAGCTTAGCTACTAGCTTAGCTACATTTACCTTAGCAGTAGCTTAGCTAAATGTGAAAAAATATAGCTGTAGCTTGTAGCGAGCTACTTTTTTTTCTATTAGCTTCAAAATAACAACTGAAGCTACTTGTAAAGCTACTTTCTGTAGCTGAAAGCTACTTTTGAAGCTTAAAGCTACTTTTTAACCAGAAGGTCAACAAAGTACGGATGCGTACAAGCTAAACCCACACAAAATAATTATTTGTTGCCGGTTCTAACTGGCTCTAATACGCAAAAATACACAGTAGGTGCCAGATGGTATTTGCTATTTTTGATATTTATGTACATAATAGTAAATTAACAGTCATTATAACAAAAGACTGATCATATGACAATGGCAAATTTAATTATTTCACAATAATTTAAAAAAGTAGCTTTAAAATTTAACAGCTACTTTAACGAAAGCTTTTAGCTGTAGCTTAGCTATATTTTACAAAATATAGCTTATAGCTGTAGCTTAGCTACTTTTTGAAAGAATAGCTGTAGCTGTAGCTGCGCTACTTTTTTTAAGTAGCTTGCCCAGCTCTGATCACTAGGCACAGTTTCTGCACAACCGGGCCGAAATTAATGTGTTTTTGCTATGAAACGCGGGCTTAAACACTTCTTTTTGGCCCTAGAGCCATAATTGATTATGGATACAAAAAAATTACAATTGCGAATACTTGATTTTGCAAAATGTCACGTTGACATATAAATGTACCTGTTTTAATCGTTTGAATTTAAAATTAAATGCCCTTTTGTTGTGCATATAATATTGTATGTACCACGGGTGAAATTAGCGTTTTTGACCCTGAGCATGTTATTAGCTCTTGGCGCTTTACGCCTCGTGCTAATAATCATACCACGGCCCAGAAACTCCTGTTTTCACCCTTGATACATTAATCATTATTCTGGACGTGTGATACACAAGATTGTTCGTGCCGATTTAAATGAAATGATTGATTTAAAATTAGTAACATTCTCTAACCTCCAAGAACATAATGCATGTAATTAACAGTAAAATGTCAGACGGAGGCACGAAAAAATAATTTCAGCATTTGTATTTAACTTCGGAAATAAGCTCAGTATAATTGTATAACTTTTGAAAAAACTGTTGACGACCGGTTAAATATTTTTTTTTATCTTTTTACTAGAATTCAGTGCTCGAGAGCTTTAATAATACTAAATACGTCATAATTAAAACAAATTTTGGAAAAACAATTGAAAATCGCTTGAATATCATCAAATCGCTTTATTTACATATAAATGCAGTGATATTTAATCTTTTTAAATTTTTATTCTGTTTGAAGTCGACAAAAATGTAAACCTGCCAAAAACGCACTTACAATTTTTTCTCAAAAATGTCAAGTTGAAATGGAATAAAAATTTATTGCGGTATAGATGCAGAATTTCTTTAATAAGTTCGTGAAAAATTCAATAAAGATTTTAAATAATTTTTCATTATTATCGGCACGTTTATTTAATTTGATCAAATTTATAACAATACTTTCAACCATTAACATAACTTGTATAATGCATAATTGGCCAGTTGCACCACTTTGGTTAGTGCAATCTGGCTAAATATGTTTTATTTCTTCTAATAACATTACTATCTTGTTTCAAAAAGATTAGTATGGGATAATGGCTCAGTGGTATCAAGTCGGCCTGTGGATCCTAAGCAGAGCTGAGCAAGCTACTTAAAAAAAGTAGTTTAGCTACAGCTACAGCTATTCCTTAAAAAAGTAGCTAAGCTACATCTATAAGCTACATTTTGTAAAATATAGCTAAGCTACAGCTAAAAGCTTTCGTTAAAGTAGCTGTTAAATTTTAAAGCTACTTTTTTCAATTATTGTGAATTAATTAAATTTGCCATTGTCATATAATTAGTTGATCAGTCTTTTGTTATAATGACTGTTAATTTACTATTATGTACGTAAATATAAAAAATCGCAAATGGACAAATGTACTGTTAATTTTTGATGCTATAATTTTTATTTATATCGGCATAAATTAACAGTCACATTAACAGAAGACTCCTAAACAATCATTGTTTAGTTCATCTAATATTTAATACAAAAGTAGGATAGGTTAAGAACAAGTGAAAAATAAAATAAGTTAATAGATTTTACACTATATAATAACTTGTTATGCTACAGTTATAGAAAACAATAAAGAAGGTGCAATTCAAATACAAAACAAAAATAAATAGGTATTTCTTAATGAACAGTGGTAGCTTTAAGCTACAAAAAGTAGCTTTAAGCTACAAAAAGTTGCTTTAAAAGTAGCTTCAGTTGTTATAACAATATTTTTAAGCTAATAGAAAAAAAACATAGTTCGGTACAAGCTACAGCTATATTTTTTCACATTTAGTTTAGCTACTAGCTTAGCTGCGTTTACCTTAGCTGTAGCTAGCTAATGCTCAGCTCTGATCCTAAGAACCCTGGTTCGATTCCCACAGCCGACAAAACATTTTCACCAATTTAAAATTACCCCTGTGGCTCTCCCACCACTAACATTTTTGGGGGCCGTGATTTGACGGCTGGTAACAGCACTTCACGAACATAAATATATCACTTACCGATATCTGCTTTGGCAGAATGTCACACCCAGTAATGGGTAAAAGGCGTGATGATATATTTATTTATTTATTTTAAAAAGATTTGTGCTGCGATGTTAACTTCAGATCTAATTAGGCGCATTATATAACTTAATTTTATGCATCATTGCTTATTCTTAATATACTATTTTAGTATCAATTTTAACTTCTTTTATTATTAAAAATTCTTGGAATTTAGTATCAAGTGTCAATGATAAAATTCACTACAATGATTTTTAGAACTACTGATTACTCTAAATTTAACTACAATATTTAGCAGTTTTGCTAATATTTCTAATAAATAATTCAAATCGAAAATAAAAATGGAGTTAGTGAACTCAAATATATGAATCAACTTGTTATTGATTTTGTTATAAAAATATAAGTACGCGGGTTATTGGCCTAGACATTGCTATGATTTTTTAAATATCTGATGATCAAAACAGGCGCTGTGTACAAAAACAAAGACTTATCTTAATCAAGAAATAGAATTGTATAAAATTTTGTTTGGCACATGTTAGCTATTCTTGGCAAGTAACATACGAAGTACATTACTATTTAGTAAACATTTATAATTTGTTGTGGCTTCATGTCATCATGTTAAATTATAAATTTTTAACATACTTTACATGATTTTTCAAAGCTTTCAAATAACTTTTGTTTGTTGTTTTCATACTGCATATTTTCAGTATTTCGAACTCCATCTAAACGCTAGAAATGCGGTGTCTCTGTTTTTTATTTATATCAAAATTATAAACAATATTTTCGGCAATATATCTGTGAAAGTTTTTTTTTCTATAAGAAATGATGATGATACACAGACATAACAATCGAATGATAATAGTATATTAAAATACGAGGGTAAGGTGAAAAGTTCTCGGCCTCACACAGAGATGGCGATCAGCAAAAATTTGTGTTGTCTGCCTGGGTGCACGTGTCATTAGTTCGTATGACAAGTTTCAACTTGTTCTCTCAAGTAGTTTGTTTATACGAATTTTTGAAGTAGACGTCTTACGTGTTTTTCATTAAAATGGATAAACTTGAATATCGTGCGGTCATAAAATTCTTCGTTTTGGATGAATTAACCCCTAAGGAAATTCATCCGAAATTGACAAAAGTTTACAGAGACTCTGCTCTTTCCATGTCAACCGTTAAAAAGCGGGCAGCTGAATTTAAACGTGGTCGCACGTCTCTCGAAGATGATCCACGTGAAGGACGAAAAAACCGCCACCACACCGGAAATAATTGAAAAAGTGCATGATATCGTATTGGACGATAGGCGAGTGAAGATGAGTGAGATAGCTGAGGTTGTGGGGATATCGGAAGAAAGGGTGCGGAACATCTTGCACAAAGAATTAGAGATGCGAAAGCTCTGCTCAAGATGGGTGCCTCATTTGCTGAATGCCGAACAAAAGCAAAAGCGCAAACGATCTTCGCAGCAATGTTTGAACCAATTCAGTAGGGATCCGACCGATTTTGTGCGGCGATTTGACACCATGGATGAGACATGGGTCCAGCACTATACGCCAGACACGAAACAGCAGTCCAAGCAGGGGTGGAAACCGGTGGTTCAGCGCCAAAGAAAGCGAAGTCGATCGCATCTGCCGGAAAGATCATGGCCAGCGTGTTTAGGGATGCGAAAGGGATCCTGTTAATTGATTACCTTGAAAAAGGCAGAACAAATACAGACGAATATTACTCCAACCTTCTTGACAAATTGGATGCCAAAATTCGCGAGAAGAGGCCTGGCTTGCAGAAGATAAAAAATCTTTCACCAGGACAACGCACCTGCACACAGTGCGTTGGCGATGGAAAAACTGTGGGATTTGGGGTACGATTTTCTCGGTCTTCCCCCATATTCTCCTGATTTGGCACCCTCAGACTTCTATCTGTTCCCAAACTTGAAGAAATTTGTTTCTGGAAAGCGCTTCGCGTCCAATGAAGAAGGAGGGCCGAAGATGAATATTTTCACAGCCTTCCAGGCTCTCACTTCCGGGAAGGAATATTGATGTTGGAGAAACGCTGGACCAAGTGTGTTAAAGTCAAGGGAGAGTGTGTAGAAAAATAAAATCATTTTTTAACTGAAAATTGCAGTCTTTCATTGTCAGGCCGAGAACTTTTCATCTTCGTAGTTGGCATTTTCTATTAAAGCAAATTTTCGATAGAATAGTTAAGTTGATGACAGCGATTGATTTTGTCCGTTGCCTAGATTAATTTATTAATTTTGTATATTTAATGCAGTTATACTAACCTATGATAACAATATGTCATAAAAATCGTTTAAGAATGAAGCTCATTCTACAGAGTGATCAAAAGGAATTGTTACAGTTGGCAATACAATTCCGGAGATCTTTTTATTCCACAGTTGGCACAACGCCAGGTAAAGGCGGAAATGCTATTTGACATTTCTAATAAATACAAATAGGTTATGTCAGGAGTCTGACAGCTAATAGAATGTTGACTTTTTAAGTAATAGAAATACTTTAGAAATAAATGTAATAATAAATGTACTCAAATTTTTAATTTTCAAATGTCACTGTCAACAACAGGAAATGAATTTATGTATCAGGCTTACCAATTTTAAGTTTTTTTTTATTGCCAACTATAACAATTCCTTTTGATCACTCTGTAGTAGAAGCCATAGCATTTAAATAACATACAACAATGTAAAACAATTTTCAATAGTTTGACAGTTCGCGCAAGCCTTATTATTACGTCGTTTTTGAAAGTATTCGCTTGCGCGAGCTGTCAAACTTTAAAAATAGTTTTACATTTGGAGCATTAATATACGTGCGAGAATATGTTATTCTAATGCCGAAACAGAGAAACTAGGCATTATTAAATTGGGTGACCTCTTCACAGGCTACGACTGGGTGGTAATGGACAAGTCCCTGCCTGATCCATATCCCATGAACTATGTGGTGGTGGGCGAGGACCAGGACGGTGACGACATCGCCGTAGGCTACTGCAACTACAAAGATGAACAGACTCTTGTCAAGATCATCCCTAACAAGAGAAGTGCCACCATCGCTTACGATGGACAAGAGATCCCTGTCAACGATAGTGTTATACATGTAAGTATTCTAAATATATTTTACGGTAAACGGTTAGTTCTACGTGAAACAATTGCGGCGAAAAACTGGATTTATTTGAATTATATAAATTTCATTTTTGTACTCGCATCATTCAAAATAAGATTTACATTATCCTGGAAACTGAAGTAAAGTTTGATTTTACTCACTAGTATTTCGAAGTAATTGTAAAAACACTCATTTTTAAGATACTAAATTTTGCCTATTAAAATGCTAATGGCCCTTTCATGACTTTATTGAAATTTTTATATATTAATCTACATAAAAAAATTATTATACCCAAATTTGTTTATTTTTTTAAACTTGTATTACGCATGATAAAAATATTTAAACTTTCGAAACAAATTAATATGACGTAGTTGCTTCTTGGATTAAAGAGAGACAGATAAGACAGAGATAAATAACACGTAACTTCACGTAACGTGTGTCGTTGTTAGTAGAATCGTAGAATACTGAATGCTTGTTTCTTCTTCGTCTTCTTCTCAGTAAAAATGAGCACCGACAAACGTTTCAGACAATGCTTTGTGATTGGCTTCATGCAACTACGTAATTGCAATATGGCAGTGCGAAATTTAAATGAGCGTTTTGAATTATTCAACTTTAACTTTCATATTTCAGCAATAAAGATATCATTTATGGTATGGTTTTATATTGTATTAAATATGATGTACGGTCAAGAATTTATTGTAATAAATATATATTAAAAAGCTTTATCACTTGAATCCCCCCCCCCCCCAATGGGAAATTTAAGGAATTTATAAAAGGAGTAGAGACATTATCTTATATCGCCATAAATCAGGCATATTTTAATAAGCTTTACGAGAAAAAAATAAACAATTTTTTTTCAAATAACAAAAGTTAAACTGTCAATATAAATTCACGCTGCAAATTTAATAACTTTTTTCACTATCGGTTATATAGTTTTTGCTCGTTACAAAAAGCATTGTAATCGTCATTTCAACCATTCGTGCACTTGTTATGTAAATAGCTATTACATATTTTTCTAAAATAAATAAAATAAAATAGGTCATTTATGTGACTACAAATATGAAATAAATCAAAGCATGCCACGTTGACTAAAACCACGCCGTCGAAAAGCCATCGACCTAAAAACCACTGGACTAAACTCTCCTTCGTTATAATGTGTATAAAACCGTGTACAATGCCAATGGCACACTGGTCGAGGGGCATCAATGAGCGTCGAGGAGATCATTGATGAAACAACAGAACGCACCCGTCATCGATGAAAAATAGAGGCTCTTCTATTTCCATCGAGGAGTTCCTCGACGAAACGATTGTGTCTCATTTCACACGTATTATTGTGTCTCATTTCATGTTAGCGTGGGCTGTCATTTTGGTTTTGCTTTGTGCTAATCTTTCGTGTTTGTTTATTTTATCAGTCAGGATGCGTTCTATTGTTTCATCGATGAGTTCCTCGACGCTCATTGATGCTCCTTGACCAGTGTGCCATAGGCATAAGATATCAGTTGCGTTCACACATCGTAAAAATTTTCCAAGTTCAATACTTTTATTTGAATATCAATCATGTTATGGGCGAGGCTCACTTCACTCGCTTTTAGGGAAAACTGAATAGATAAGGCTGGTTCACTCTTAGTGTCACGCTGGATTCCCCAAGTCAACTGTTAATAACATGTGTATATGAATAGAACAAACTTTAGGAATTTGGAAAAACTAGAACAAACCTAGCACTAAGTGTACACAAAATTTTGAAAAGATATGAGATAGGGGGCCACCTGGCGTGACGCTCATAGATCTGCTTCGGCAGAATGCCACACCCAGTAATGGATAAAAGAAGTGATGATATATTTATTTATAAAATTAATTGTGAAATTATAATTTGTGCCTTAATTCAATGTCCATGAACTAAATCCACATTAGCGCTGTAATACTGTCTCGTCCAGAACTATACACTTTTGGAAGAAAGCATGATATTTTGCATGGTTTGGTTCATACTGTTTCTTGTGATAGATGCTGATTTACCACGGCAGGAAGGAAATGCGATGGGTGAAGGTGCGCAAATCTGAGGACTACCCCACGCGAGACGTGATCCAAGTAGGCTGCACAGCAGACGGCCGCATCCTGCACATAGGCAGATACAAGCGCAACGGCGTCTATCTACCTGGCAAGGTAAACTATTCAATAGGATGCGGGCACTCACGTGACAATGTGACGTTTTGTGACGTAAAAACAGCTGTTTGGGCTGCGATCACTGCGCCACCTACAAAATTAACTATTGAACTGTATTTGTTTATATTATTACTATTAACTTTCAAATAATAATAATGTAGTTTTCTTTATTAAGATAATTATTTCATATTTTCAATAAATTAAAATATGTTTTTAAAACATGAATGCTTATGATACATTCAAGCAGCGCTATTTTTGCCCGCCCTGCAAATGGCCGCCGTCAACTTGCTTGCTTCACAGATGTCAATGCATACTACAAACAAGTTAGCAGAGCTGGGCAGTAGCTAGCTACTAGCTTAGCTACATTTACCTTAGCTGTAGCTGTAGCTTAGCTAACTGTGAAAAAATGTAGCTGTAGCTTGTAGCTAGCTACTTTTTTTTCTATTAGCTTAAAAATAACAACTGAAGCTACTTTTAAAGCTACTTTTTGTAGCTTAAAGCTACTTTTTATAGCTTAAATCTACTTTTTAAGCAGAAGGTCAACAAAGTATGCATGCGTACAAGCTAAACCCACACAAAATAATTATTTCTTGCCGGTTCTAACTGGCTCTAATATGCAAAAATACACAGTAGGTGCCAGATGGTATTTGCTATTTTTTATATTTATGTACATAATAGTAAATTAACAGTCATTATAACAAAAGACTGATCATATGACAATGGCAAATTTAATTATTTCACAATAATTGAAAAAAGTAGCTTTAAAATTTAACAGCTACTTTAACGAAAGCTTTTAGCTGTATCTTAGCTATATTTTACAAAATATAGCTTATAGCTCTGGCTTAGCTACTTTTTTAAAGAATAGCTGTAGCTGTAGCTAAGCTACTTTTTTTAAGTAGCTTGCCCTGCTCTGCATGTAGCAATCTAGTGTTTATATAAAATCCTTGTTAATGTAATCTCTCACCGAACGGACTATAGGCGATTTTATAGTTATTTATTATACAAGTGTTTTATTAACTACCTATATAAAACACGCAAGAAAAGTTTAAACACGAGACCGAAATTTAATTAATTTTTCTTAAGTGTTTTATATACCAATAAAACACAAGTGTAATACAAAATTTTACCCATAACTCATAATTATAGGTACCGAAGAAGATTGGTCGTAACGTTTAACGATGATTCAATTATATATAGTTTCTCAAAATACGGTAGATAATGAAGTGGTTGCTAAGTAACAAGTTGTTTATAATGTTTTATGAAATATAAAACACTAGTGTTTTATAAGTCATATAATACATCTGAAATCAATATAATTATGTCTTTATAATAGCTGTATTCCATTTGCCACTTGGTTCACTTAAATCAAATAAATAAAATAAATAAATATATCATCACGCCTTCTACCCATTACTGGGTGTGGCACTCTGCCGAAGCAGATCTCGGTAAGTGATATATTTTGCGCGTGAAGTGCGGCTACCAGTCGTCAAATCACGGCCCCCAAAGATGTTAGTAGTGGAGGAGCTACAGGGGTAGTTTTTTGAAATTATGAAAATTGTTTGTCGTCTGTGGGAATCGAACCAGGGTTCTCAGGATCCACAGGCTAAATAAACTGGACAAAGCAAACTGATGCACTTATTGGGGTGAATTACTTCAAATTAAATTAGAATCTGTAATTCTAGTACTAGAAATAAAGTCAGTGAAGTAATTCAGCGAAATAAATATGTGATCTGGTTCAGTAAATGTAAGTTAGATCTCATACAAATGACAAATGGAATACGCCTAATATATGAGTTGGGGATAATAGGTATTTATTATACAAGTAAAATAAATAAAATAATATACAAGTGTAATACAAAATTTTATCCGCAACTCATAATTATAAAGACATAATTATGCTGATTTCAGTTGTATTACATGGCTCATAAAACATTAGTGTTTTATCATAAAACACTATAAACAACTGTTACTTAGCAACCACTTCATGATCTACCGTATTTTGAGAAACTGTATAAATGAATCACCGTTAAACGTTACCACCAATCTTCTTCGATACCTATAATTATGAGTTGTGGATAAAATTTTGTATTACACATTAGTTTTATTGGTATATAAATTACTTAAGAAAAATTAAACACTCGATCTTCGGTCTCGTATTTCCTTGCGTTTTTTATATACCTAAAAAACACATGTATAATAAACAACTATTTTGTGGCATTAAGTGTAAACAAACTTTCACATGCAGTTGAAATGTATTTTTATTATTTCAGATTATAAAGCGAGAGAAAACAATAAATATTCCGATAAACGGCAGAGAAGAGATCTACACACACGGCTACGAAGTTTTGATTTTACCCACAGCAAAGGATTTACACTAAGGATTGTATGATGCAGCAGAAGCACGAAACTTTCGCACAGTGTTGTCTTATTTCTTATTATACGTACGTTTATTAACATTTATATTTGTATTTTGCGTAAACCATAAAAACATAAGTTTGTATAATTAATGTTGTATTCTATACACACAGTATTACACCCTGAGAACAACATTTGTAAAAGAAAGTATTTTTGATGTAAGTTTTCCATTTCTTGTTTTATTTAGATGTAATCGTATTTAAATATAAACGCATTTAAAATATTAATCAGTGTTTCTTTTACATAAATTGTCTATTTGATAAGTGAAATTTTGAGGTATCAGTCAGATTTTAATTGCATAGATACCATAATTCCTTTGTTTTGAATTGCATATACAAGTAAAAGAGTAAAAGTTTGGACTCTACCAAAACGAATATTTTTTTGTTACAACGAAAATAATCAAAAATAATTAAAGTTATAATTTATAATAAAATATATACCTACATAAAATACAGCTTTTATCATAATTATAATTGTTAAATAAAAATTGGGCCTTATATGCATTATTTACTTGCTTCGAAGTTCGTATACTTCTTTAAAACTTAATAAGTTTTTATTTTGATTTACTTATTATGTATATGGAGCATGAGTCGAATAGAGTAGAATAAGTGAATACAATAATCTTTGTTTTAGAATGAGAAAAAAATCATGATAAAAACATAATATATATATATATATTGATTGATGACTTTAAGAGAAAACCAGTTTTTTAGAATATTATTATTTTTATTATTATTTAATAATATTTTACTCCAGAAATAAAGCAATTAAAATATATTAACATAATAAGTACTGAACCATTCTTATTGGCCACTTTTTTCCACGGAAAACTATAAAAAACATCCATGCAGTAAATAATAAAACGCCAATTAACATACACAAGAGAAGTCAAATATGAAAAAAATATGTAAATGTTAGACAGGTCCTTTCCATATTTTTGTTGAGTGTTGTCATTATTTAAAAAAAAACTAATCGATTAAAAATGAATTTTGAAATTATTTTTTTTGTTAAAACGTTGTTATTAATTAATTGAAAGAATAATTAAACAAATATCAAGTAAATAAATATGAGGTAGGTGGCTCAGTGGTATCGAATCGGCCTGTAGATCCTGAGAACCCTGGATCGATTCCCACAACCGACAAACATTTTCACCACATTAAAATTATCCATGTGGCTCTCCCACTATACATCTTGGGGACCATGATTTGACGGCTGGTAACCGCATTTCACTTCGGCAGAGTGCAACACCCAGTAATATGGGTAAAAGGCGTGATAATATATTTATTTATATTTTACTTATTTAAATAAACAAAATATGTATATAATAATGAGAAATAATAAAAAAATAATGGAATTTTTCACTAAAAATATTTGGAAAAGGAATTATCTCGAAAACCGTAATAGAGTAAAAATAACGAAATTTCACCTCCCTACGATGTATATAGCATAAATCAACTTTCACTACTATATAGCAAAGTCTCAAGGATGTAGGCTCAATTATTTATCCCTTCAAAATACACTATCAAGTTAAAAAAAATTAATTCTTTGCAATGAATTATTTAAATGAATTATTGAACATATTAAATAAATAAACAATAATATATAGGAAATAATAGTAAATAATGAAGTTTTTTCCTTCAAATTTTTGTAAAACTTTAACGTGAAATATCTCGAGAACGCACCCCTATCAACCCGATCCTTCTTCATTGTATCGGTTTTCAACATACACTATGAACCTGAAAGCTTCAACATTGAAATCAGTAGTTATTATTAGACGAATATTTTCATTGGTTTAACATACAGGGCAAATTTATTATAGTTCGAGGTCAAAGTTAGGACGCAGATTGAAAGTCATGGTCCTAAATTTTAGAATCATTTTATTACTCATAATACACATATTTATATTTTACAGAGTCAGTACATATTTAATTTTAGAGCAATTTACAAATTTATAAAAGAAGTTCAACATTAGCAGAAATCAACTAAAACCATATTACATAACACTCTCGGTAAAAATCATAGATAAACCTATCTAAAATACAATTCATAGCTCATGATTACCAACGAAAGAAATTAATAAACGCATGCAAAGAATCCAACAGTGGTGTTCTAGTTCTAAACCGTTCTGCAATGTTGGTACATTGAATTGGATAGTTTATAATGTTATATACTCTCGAAGTTGTGAGACTAAATCCGGTTCTAAGATTTGAATCAGTTGTTCGTAATGAATTTGACCTACCTGGTTTTTCAGTTCATTTATCTGAAAACAGAAATTTACAAATATTAATACGAAATATTTCTCAATTACTTGAAACATTCACTAGTTCATCATTTATAATTCCATTCATGCAAACGCGCCTCTGGTTCACGTAACAGCCATCCTAGTTCGTCCACGCAATCTTTCTCTTTCAATTTCAGTAAAATTCTACCGATCTTTCGTTTGACAAACAATAACATTCTTCTCAATTACGCTTAATTTAATATTTTTATTTTCTTACTTGGGACTGCAGATATTCTCTCAGCACAATGTTATGTACAGGATCGGACATAATCAACTGCCGTTTCCTTAAGTCGTGTTCGGTTTCATAATCGGCCTCGTCCTGGAATTGGCTCGGACTTAAGCCTCCGCTGAGAACGAGAGAATCGATGCTGACACCATTTTCATCTGTTTTTGTAATGTCGTTCAGCGCTTCCACGATGTTCATGGATATACCGTTGAAACGTTCGAGAACTGAGTGGCTTTGAACTGTTAGTAGACTCGCCAAAGCCAGGCCTAAAAGACATAATTTAGTATTAATAATACTAGACGTAAGATGGATTGGTCATGTGGAACATATGACAATTGAAATATTGACGAAACAAGTGCTATTGAGGAAGTGTGATTCCTGAACGATGTAGAACTAAATGGATGCATATAATTGAAGGATTCTTGTGTGAAAGCAAGATTCTGAGCTTCTTTCTCAGAAAAAAATCCTGAAACTTTTTTAGGTGGTCCAAAAAAATATTTAAAAGAAATTTATCTACCTTAGAAAAAATACAATTTAATTAGTAATTAAAACAAAAAGAAACAAATGCAGAAGTTTTTCTGTCAAACTTTCCCGTAAATAATGCCATTTAATTATTTGTAATATTTCTTAATGTGAATAATATTCCATTTTCATAAATTTGTAAAAATAATGTAAATCAAAAACTTACTTTTAAAGAATGCAAAACTTCAATGTGTCAAAGTATTTGACACAATTAAATTGCGCATTTGTTTGTTATTTTGTTTTAACACTATTAAAAGTGTATTCCATGTGGTTAAATCTTCAGTTTACCGGTAAAATTTCAGTACGCGGTTTCTATATGTTTTGTATATTTTGCTTTACTTTACCAAGGTAACGGTAAAACTGTAACCGAGAAAAAGCCGTGACCGCATTGCGGTTCGCTTCCGGAAAAGAACTATAAATTGTAATTTTATAAATTTTCATATTTAATTTCTGCTGTTACAAAACAGAAAATAAATTTAGATTATTGATTCAGATACAGAATTTTAAGTTCTACAATTTTTATTTGAAGCATATTTGTCTAAAATAATGTAGGAAGCAATGCGCAAGGAAACTGTTTTCTCTTGTTAAACGCCTATGGTTCACTTTTCGTATACAAGCGTGGTGGACAAGTAATTTTTTTTTTTTCGTGTCGTACGTCTTCTTTTATTTATTTGACGAAAATTTCGACTTGATAAATTAAAACTAATTTTAATGGCACGCGAGTTAAGATCTTAAGATCCTCCGCAAGTAAATTGGAATTATAAATTGTAAATCTAATGAAAAATAATCATTGAATGTTCTACGGGTTTGTATTATATTTATTATTTAACAATATGCTCTACCTAATAGTTTCCGGCGTTCCTGTTGTGATACACATGGCATTTTGGCAATCCACACATCCAGAATTTTATTTAAAACGCTCTGAGGATTTTCCCCATGAATCTGGGCTAATCTGGATAAAATCTCATTGAAAGTTTGGAACGAAACCAACAACACTCTGGCTAGAACCGATAGATACATCGCCATCACCATCGGATAGTCTTCGCCTCTATACACTGCCCTGGAAATAATAAATCTGCAATTGCAGACCTGGTAGAATAATGACAATACAGTGAAACCAATTTCATCACTGTATCCTACATATTTACTTAAAGTAAATAATTAGCTCTTACTCGAATATTCTAGGAAGGATGGGTCTGATAGTTTCAACGGCAATATTTGGTGCAGCTCGGATACATGTTTCCACGATTCGCATCAACATCACGACACCTTCTGAGCGTAGATCGGCGAGGAGTGAATCGCAGGCTACGATCACTGATAGCCCTTGGGTTTTCAAAGTCTGTTCTGGGGCTAACAAGATGTGAGCTTGCACTATGCATAGACACAGCCGCAAGTTCTCTGACGAATATTCTAAACAGAATTGACAAAGTTAAAAGGAAGAAGATATGATTGCAGGTATATGGTGTGATAGAAAGAATGAAAGGAATTATGAATGTGACCGAACTAGGGCGAAAGTGCTGTACTAGCATAGAAATATGTATCGCAAGATAAATAATAATAAATATATCATCACGCCTTTTACTCATTACTAAGTAATGTAATTAAGTATTGATTTTCTGTAATTCTGTTTTGGACTGGATAGCAAGTACCACCTATCAAAATAAGCGAAGAATTTTGTATTATTGTAGGAAATGAACATCAAATTGTTAATTTTACAGGAATAAAATAAAATATATAATTGCTTATTTATTATTATCATTACAAAACTTCTAAAATAAAATTATTGTAGGAAATGAACATCAAATTGTTAATTTTACAGGAATAAAATAAAATATATAATTGCTTATTTATTATTATCATTACAAAACTTCTAAAATAAAATATTGAACATCTTTATATTATTTAACATCAATTTAATTAAGTTTATTGCACGAAAACTTTCCTAAATTTAAAGCCGAATGCCTCAGAAGAAAGAAATAAATTTTCTACGATTTATATTTAAATAATTGGGAGAATTAATTCAAAATAAGACATATCTGACATCTTCTTTTTATCCTTTTATTTTTTAAACACTTTAGAAGCAAATTTCTGAAATTATTGCCATTAATTTAGTACAGACGTGTAATATTAATAATGTAATAGTTATTTATGTATTAAAGGTGATATCAGGCGTTTGTGGCCCGTGACATGATTATTAGCACGAGATCAATAGATAATAAGATAATATGTACATTATATGGCAAAATTATATTTCGCAAAATAGTATTCACAATAAACTAAAATTTTTACTTTGTATCCATAAGAAATATTTTATTATGGCCCTAGGGTCAAAAATAAGTGTTTACGTCCGCTTTTCATGGCAACACAGGAAACCAAACCGCAACTTAATTTAATTTTACCACAAATTGGACATGTTCCATTTGCAATAAATCTCCCTTAATTGTCTTAATAATACAGTTACATTTGACTAGGAAAAAAATAAGATTTTTTAACTTCCAAAATTTGCGTGAAATCCTAAGACAACAATTATTAATGTTTTCCAATCACGCTGAAATAGACCAATATTTATGATACGGAATTCACAAAAAACAAAAAAAAACTGTACATCCAGATTTTCACGAAGTTAAGATTTGTAGATAGAAACGTTCTAAATAAATGGTATAACAAATAATAGTTATTTATGTATCAACGATGAAAACAGGCCAGAAACGGCCCATGGCATGATTATTAGCACGAGGCGCAAAGCTCAGGGTCAAAAACGGTAATTTCACCCATTTTACATAAAATATTTTATGCACAACAAAAAAATATTTAAATAAATAAATAATCACGCCTTTTATTCATTACTGGGTGTGGCACTTTGCTAAAGCAGATCTTGATAAGTGATATATTTATGCGCGTGAAGTGCGGTTACCAGCCGTCAAATCACGGCCCCCAAAGATGTTAGTGGTGGGGGAGCCACAGGGGTAATTTTAAATTGGCCGACTTGATACGACTGAGCCATTACCCCATTTAATTTTAAATTTAAAAGTTTAAAATAAGAACATTTATATATCAAGATGACATTTTGCAAAATCAAATATTTACATGAAACAAAAATTGTCAGTTTGTTAATGTATTCATAGGAAATATTTTATTATGACCCTAGGAAAAAAAACAAGTGTTTTAGCCCGCTTTTTTTGTCTAAAACACATGAATTTCGGCCCGGTTGTGCATAAAATAATAAACGACTCTTGTTTGAAACAATTCACTAAATAAAAAAAATATATCAAGTCTTTTCGGTAATTACGATTCTTAAAATAGTCTCAAGAAAGAGTAATAAAAACATAAATGTTTCTCACCTAACAACGCCGGCATATTATTAAACACGCCAATCAGCTCTGCAGTCATCTCCTTACTATTCTCCAGGACAGCTAGCCACAGCTCCAGGGTATCCTCTAAGAGGTACACAATCGCTTCCTGGTGCGTGTCGGTCCCCAGCTGTATCACCGGTAACAGGAACGGATACAGCGAACTATTAACGCTTGTCAACGCTTTGACAAGCTGGACTAGGGTGGACACAATGGCACATCGAAGCATGTTGTGCTCCTCGGAGTCTTGCCAAAGAAGAGGTAGGTATTGGGTAAGAGCGTCAGCATGCGGACGGATCTCGAGGCCAACGCGTTCGATGATGACGGTCATTATGTTGAGGATGTGCATCTAGAAAGAATGATGCTGTTAGAAGAGTTAGAAAGGTTCCGTGCATGGTCTAGGAATAAAATGGGTGAATATGATTGAGATTAATTGCGTGAATTAAAGATGAGACGAGATTGTATTAAAGGAGTTATGAATGTGGATGAAGTGTGGTGCGACAAGTTGCTTGCCGAAAATTAAGTGCAGGACGATTTTTTTTTTCAGGAAGATTACTATGTTCAAGATTCTTGATATTTTTTATAGGAAAGATGATTGTCTTATAATAATTTTCAGATTTTTTTCTGGGAAGATAACAGTCAGAAAAAGTTTTGATTATCTTATGGCCGGGTAAAGTTTCCGATAACTATCAGCAGGATAAATTTAAAAAAAATCACATCGATATCATAGCACAAATATAATTATACTGAATACAACTTTTTGTTGCGATATTTTTTTCAGTTAACCTGCCAATAGTTATTTGTAACTTTATCCGGAGATGAAAAACCAGTCCAGGAGAATGGCAGGATTTTATTTTTAAATGAAACACGACTTTCTGATAAATTGTCATTATTATTATTTGGAAAGAGTTATTTTTTGGAGTAATGAACATATTCATTCATTAATACATACATACATACATACATACATATCTTCACGCTATATCCCAACAAATGAGGTACCACGAACCCTAAAATCACTCACAAAACATTCACTGATCACACTCATCAAACAATCAGCCCTCATCAAACATTATCATCCAAACACACCACCCTCACTTCAACCACATTCATAGATCACTCCATATAAACTCATTCAATTATTACACTCGAAATCATTTATCACACAACTAACCTTCAAGCACATCATTCCTATTCACTTATCATTCATCTTCTTTCTTCAACGTACATAACGTATGCATAAAACATCTCAAATTACTCACGCTTACTCCTAACAACGAATCTACAAAGATTAGAAAAGATGAAAGCGATAGCCTGCACTTGCATATGAAAGAAAAGTCCACACAATGCAGTCACTGAAAATGAAACAAGAAAATAAGAAAGGAAAGGAGTGTCGCCCTGCGCTTGTTTTTGAAAGTTAATTTCACACAATTGCAGTTAAACACTGTACATAAGAACTGAAAACGAATTAAAAAAATAAGAAAGGAAGGGAGTGTCGCTCTACGCTTGTTTTTGAAAGTGAATTCCACACAATTGCAGTTAAACACTCAATGTAAGATCAGAAAACGTATAAAAAAGATAAGAAACGAAGGCAGTGTCGTCTCTGCGCTTGTTTTTGAAAGTTAATTTCACACAATGCAGGTAAACACTCTAATGAAAAAACTAAAATAAAAAATTCTGCACTTTTCTTAAATCATCAGATTCATTCCGCAATTAATCTTCGCCAAACGTTGCTATCCTGACACACCACTTTAGCTTCATCCACATTCATAATTCCTTTCATACAAGCACGTTTGTTCCTCATACTCGGAAACTTTCGTTCACGCAACAATCCTTCAATCATATTCATCCATTTATTCATAGGTCGCCCACGCAATCTTTCTTTAATTTTACTGCTACTTTAAAATTTGTAACCAATAAAAAAAATACATAGCAACAGTAATTTTCTTTTTATATTTAATGTCGTTATTGAATAAAAAATGTAACTGGTGTTAAAAATTAACAGTAAGTTAAGAATACTTCCGAATGACAGTCTGAAACAAATTCAGGGTATTTTGAAGGAAAGATGACTGAAATATGAATACTGTAGGCTTTTTTTTTCAGAACGATGGTAGTTTAAAAAATATTCAGGATGTTTGAAATTAATTGCAGGATGAATCTAATGAACAAATTTCAGTGAAAGGTTCGGGTTGATATGACGTAGAATTACCTTAGTATCGCATTCATGTGCCTCCTTCAACAAACTAAACAGCAAATTGAAGGCGGGCTCAAGATACGGCCTAAACTGCTCCACATTGAACTCGAAATCATCTATCGCATGCCTGAGAGTAGTCGACGCAGTCAATCTTACCGCCATATCCTCTTCCGAATGCAGGAGATTCAACGTGGTCATATACAATGCGGGTCTGAGTTCTGGACAAAGTTTGATCCCGGTCCATGAGCCAATGAGCCACGCCACTCGCTTCCTTATAATCCTGTAATTGTTGTCTTTAACCTTGAGTTCTTGCGTCAAGGTATTGGAGAACCACTGATCAAAATCAACCTCGTCGTAGAGATCGAAGGCGGCCAGACCAACGGCATTGTAGATGGCGTCTTTGCGGAGGATAGCGGTTAAATCGTCGGGTGATACAAGACAGTTTGTGGATTGAATCATTTCTAACAGAACAGGTGCAAGTGTTTCTCGAAATTCGTGGAAGAGGGACACGAAAACTGTTTCGATACAAGGCCGCAAACTATACTTCCAACTTTCTCCACCTTCGTCTGTCGCGAACGTTTCTGGATCCGCGTCCCACATCGCAAGATCATCCTGCGTCAATAAAAAATAATGCGAGACCAACTTTCGGCACATTTCTGTCAGCGTTTCCGGTTGGAAGAACGCCATTTTAATTTGGTGAGCTCGAAGAGTCTCTGCTTCTTTGGTCATCTCGATTACTTTTGCGGGTTTGAATTCCACGCAAAGTAAAATTCCCTTAATTAGGTTGAAACATTGGATAATAAATCGTTCATAGATTAAATTCGCGCCTTCAGGAGTGAAAATATAAAATACTGTAAACTCCAGGGTCGATTGAATAAAGTTCACATAAGATAAAGGATGTGTATCCAAAACTGCTAGGAGGATTTTTGTTAAATGAATTATGAATTTTTCGCAAAGTTCTAACAAGTAGATCCCTTTGCCTTTTAATAGTTTTCCTAAAACAATTATGAATAATATTACAGAAATATGAATATCACAAAACTGACCGGAAATAATCCCTGGGAAAAAATAAGTCAATATCTCTAGAAAATAAAATAATTACGTCTTTTACCCATTAATGGGTGTGACACTCTACCGTAGCAAATCTCGGTAATCTATGCGCGGAAAGTGCGGTAACCAACCATCAAATTACTGCCCCCAAAGATGGATGAGCCACACCGTAATTTTAATGTGGTAAAACTCGTCAGTTGTGGAAATCCGACACGTTCCACTGAGCTATTTAAACAGTAAAAATTAATAATAATAAATTTGTCCCCTTAACCCAATTTTAGAGAGTGAAATTATTAATTTGCATTTTCATATTGCGCTGACTGTATTAATAAAAACAAGTAATTTGTGATTGCAGCCAGACAGGGATCATTTCCGGTAGATTTATCTGTAATTAAATTACACTTACTGCTTTCCAAAGTTGACTTGGCTCTCTGAAAAATAACTTTAAGGAAACACATTGCATCTTGAGATTCGTACGGTTTCCTAAAACCATGAACAGTCAGTTTCCGCAAAATTCTTAGCGATAACAACGCCTTTTCTAGATTTTCTGTGATAACATCTGCCGGTTGGTTGCTATTAATATCTCTTAAAAAAGCTTCTGTGTAGTTATTCCATAAATTAAGGATGTACGCATAAATAGAAGCTGTAAAATCCTGGAAAATCTTCCTGTCTCCTGCTAGGCGTTTCGAAGAAATGGATTTGACGACGTGGTGAAGTACCAGCAGCGCCCGGTGCTGAATCAGTCTGTCGTTGCTCTCCACAGCCTGGAGAAGCGTTGGGAAAAGGTCGGGCCATTCTTTTGGACAGTCAATACGTGCTACTTTCGAAACTAGGACAGCTAGCTGTGTTGCGATTTGATTAATCGGTTCTCGGAGGTTTGAGACGAGGCCTTGGCGAAGACTCGACTTTTCTTGTTCTGATATTGCGCTAAAAATAAAATAACTATTTGTATCCGTAGTGCACAAAGTTATAGTCTGAATTTCTATAAAATATGGCAAATTTGACCAATGATAATGAATAATCGTGGAAAACAGCAAAATGTTGACAGATTTTATTTTTATGAACTGTCATTTGATTTGTGAAAACATTACTTGTTTTATGTTAAACTAATTATAAATAGAAAAAAATAAGTACTAAATTATCTGTTAGATAGTTTTTTAATATAAGATATCTAATATTGCAGTTGTTTATTTTGCTTGCACTTATGTACAAAAGTGTCCTGAAGTAGACTTCCTGTCGATTTATCTGTAATTTTATAGACTTACTTTGGCGCATTTCTTCTCCAATACTTGTCGATTCCATTTTTAAAGTATAAAACTGCTATCCATCGTACATTTAAATCAACGGAATGATTTGATATTACATTCTAGAACAAATGTACTTTTAAATTACTCGGAAAATATGTATTTTAAATCGTCATACTCACAAAAAGAACGGTATAAAAGCCTGGTTGTGTCTCCCATTCTTTAAGTTTGGTTTCAGCGGGTTTTAATATGTCTGGATTTTGACTAGAAGCTCTTTGCAGAACTTCCAGTACCACTGAATGTGTTTGTACATCCATGTTGGCTGTCAATCATGACAATGTAAATGTGTTTCAAAAATCTGTATCAGAAAATAAGAAACAATATTACAGCTTAATGACGCAATAAAATTTAACTAAGTATTGAACAGAGTTGGTGATGGCACCTTGACACATAACCTCGAAATTGGCAACAATTTCATTTCCGATTGGTTTAATATTAACTTCTTATTCACACAAATAGTTCAATAAACCAATAAAATAGTGTTTATTTTACATACATATGTACAATTATTAAACTAGTTACGTAAATTAAGTCAAAATGGATTAAAGAACTACACTGGTTGACACATCAAAAAAGAGTATAAAACAACAGTATATGCTACAAACAGGTTATTATACAGCATTTTTGATGCTTTTTGCTTAACTTAAGAACAAAAATTTAACTATTTATTAAATAATAATTAATAATATGTCATGCAGAATCCATGTGGGCAGAGCTGTCATCGAACACATAAATTTTATATTTTTAGTAGTCACAAAATACATCAAACATGCAACAAATAAATATTTTAATGACACTACAACATAATTATAACATAGAATAAACATTGTAATGTATTTTTACGTACCTTTAATGAAAATTATCACAGAAAGAAGTAAGGAACCAAAACTGCCATGTTTTGTATTTTGTATTTGCGGCAGTGCCGATCCAGCAGTACACAAACTGTCCAAGAGTTTTATATCATTAGTTGACTCATAGATGGCGCAGATAGAAACAATTCCGGAACCGGAAACAAAAAAGGAAATTAAATAACTTGTTACAATAATTAATATTGTTTAGATAGAAATAAAATCATTTATTGCTTATAATAAATGTACACAATAATATACTGATACCTAAATATACATTATATTACATTTTTACAAAAACATACTAAAAATATAAAAATTTCGATGTACAGTCTTTATAAATACACTTATAAAGTGTAAGGCAATTGAGCTCAGTTTTAATTCATTACGTACATCTAATCACCTTTATAAATAACCTTTAAGACTAGCTATGAAAAATAAAATTATCAAAAAATTAAAATTTATACATTCAGCCATATGTACAATAACAACAAATATTTATAAAATTCAATTTGAATTTGTTAACAATTAATAATTAAACAATAAAAATAATTACGCTATATATTTACAATAATAAATTATCTCTACACATTTATTATTTAAAATCATCAATTACTTTGAGTCTTTCCGATTGGAATCCTGTCATTGTTAAGCGATATTTATTTAAGTTTTTCATCGTTAAGTCATAAAATTGTTACAACACATTCACATACACAAAACCACTGATATTTTATAGTTCCGTGGTAGTTTCAACGGGAGATCTGTCGTTCAAATAAGAAAATCCTCCAAGATGCGAGTAATCTTTTTTCTCACGAAACATGACGTTTTCGTTCGTTGCGCTGGTCATTCCTTCATCATCAGATCTATAAAACAATATTTACAACAATATTAACAGGTTTTCAAAATTATAATCGTATAAATCTTTGATGTATGATGAGTGTGAGATTGAAAAGAATGTTGTTACAAGAGTGGATGTAAGTAAGTTGAGATTATTTGGGTATGTTGAATGTACGAGTATGTTAAATAAAAATTTGGTGAAACACCTTTATGTTGGTGAAATTAAAACAAAAAGATAGCGTGGCAAACCTATGAATAAAAAGATGAATATGATTGAAGGTGAAAGATAAAGCCCCTGACACATATAGCGTCAAAACTCCAAGTCTGCTGCAAACTGCTGAAAAACTGAGAGTCACGTCCAAAACGGGTGACACATATAGAGTCGGTGTTTCTGACAGTCAGAATTAAATATTTGTTAATTTTAACGAGTTATTTGTTCATTTGTATTATTTAAAATATTTATCGACTATTACGAAATATAAAATATTTCCGTTATTCGTTCATATTCGGAGTCAGAATCTCAACTTTAAAAAGTCGGAATCCCGAGTTTAAAAAGTCGGAATCACGAGTTTAAAAAGTCGGAATCCCGAGTTTAAAAAGTCGGATCCCGAGTTTAAAAGTCGGAATCCCTAGTTTAAAACTAAATCAGGATCATTTGAGATAATCAACAGCTCAAAAAAAATAAAAATTCTGAAATTTTTTCGGTTATTATCTTCTCTTTAAAAAATACTAAAATATTTATAAAACTTACAAAAATATTGAATCTTTTGAAACTATAATCTACCCAGAAGAAAAAAAAATTTAATTTTTAGTCTTTTCCAAAAAAAAAAAAAATAATAATAAAAATAATAGTTTTTAAACTGTATTTTTCAGAAAAAAAATCCTAGAATATTCATATGATATATGTCTTCCCTAAAAAGTTCTAGAAGATTTATTTATTTACTTCAGGCGAGCGAAAAAAAAATCCAGGTGGGAATAATAAATGAGCTTGTATAAAAGAAATTATGAATGTTTATCGGAAATTTCTTGCAGTACGAATCTAATGTTAATGTTTAAAAGGCACATGCTACTCGATTTAATGGAACATAGTATGATGTGATGTTATGTATTATGTATAACTGTACGTACCTTTGGTATAAAGGGTTCGTCACAGGAAGCTCATGATGTTGATTCAATAAATTTCGATCAATAGTTCCGTTATTTCTGCTCAAAGTGTGAATTCCGTTTCCGATTACACTTGAAGCTCGAGCAGTCGTTGCTGCTTCGGAACTTACAGGACTTTGTTGCCCTATAATTCACAATTAGGATTAAGTTTTCGAAATATTTTATGCAAAAAGTACTTACCAATACTATCGGAGTTCCCTTTAGTAATATAACTAACATTATCTAAACTAAATGCGTGGTTTTTACTACTAAAGTCAAGTTGGAGATCATTCAAACTGTCATTATCATCAAGCGGAACTGACATTTGTAAAACTTGAGTCTCGTATTCCTTCAAATTCGGTTCAACAAATACAGGATCGTATCTAGTAGGTGTTGGAACCACATACGATCTTTGCATTTGGTCTTTGTATGCTTTATATCTGTAAATAAATATATTTAAAGTAATTTCTAAGTTAGTTTTCGGGGGAAAATAATTACTTTGACCAAGATATGCAGATGTAGACAATTCCAGCGAATCCAAGTACAAATATAAGACAAGCTATGATTATTAAAGCGTAAGGGAACACTTCTCCATTTAATGTAACAGCTGTCCTGACTTTGTGTACCACTAAAGGTTCATGAATATTAAATGCAGTGTGTTTTACTAATCCTGATACATCGAAAGTTATATTGTCCATAGCAGCTTTCTCGAAAATAGACCTGAAATATTTCAAAACAGAGATTGAAGAGAATGTTGTTAAAGAATGGGCGTATATCACTTGTAAGAAATTTCGTGGTCGATCTACAAATAAATGAATGGATATGATCAGTGACGTATCTAGAACTTTTGCCGCCCTTTCTAAGTCAATCAAATGGTAGTTTTTACAAATTAAAAAAATAAATATAAAATAAATATATCATCATGACTTTTACCCACTACTGGGTGTGGCACTCTGCCGAAGCAGATCTCGGTAAGTGATATATTTATGTACTTGAAGTGCGGTTACCAGCCGTCAAATCACGGCCTCCAAAGATGTTAGTGGTGGGGGAGCCACAGGGGTAATTTTAATTTGGTGAAAATTGTTTGTCGGCTGTGGGAATCGAACCGGGATCCTGAGGTTCTACGGGCCAACCACTGAGCTTTTACCCCATTATATTAATAAACATAAATAAATAATTGTAATTGAGACAAACTATAGGTGGGGAACTTTTTTACCATTGGATGGCATATTTAAATTAGGCAGTAATAAAGGAATTTTTCGAGATAATATTTTCAACCCTACATTGACTTGACGATGAAAAATATTCGAAATCATATAGTAATTCATAATTCGTAGAAATCGAATAGTAAATTTATGAAGTGAACAATATAAAAAAATGCCGCCCTAAAATATGTGCGGCCCGCACCCTTAGGTACGCCACTGGATATGATTGAAAGTTGAAGATGATATGAGTTTGCATGAAGGGTATTATGAATGTGAATTTAATGTTTCAAGAGTTTTTTGTTACTTTTTCGGTGTTAATTATGTATGTATGTAATCAAAAATTTGTTTATTAACCTTTGAACTCTCGTATGGTTTGTTTCAAGTATTTTTTCAGTGTTGGGATCAACAACATAAAACCAAACATCAGTCGCGGTATTATCAGATTCCAAAGTTCCATTTTCACCCAGAAATTGTCGAGCAGCCAATCGTTCTACCCCTACTAACAAACCGGAATGGTCTTGTAGAACGGACACAAGAGCATCTTCTTTTCCGGATACTATATCCGGTTTAGCATCACCGATCACTAGTATCATTCTATTATGCTCCGAAATTAAATTAATCTATAATAGAAATAATATATTAATATTTTTAAAATAGGATTTCAAATAACAACTTACAATTAAAGGTGCTTCGATGATGTTAAAATCTGTAACGGAATTAGGATTATCCCTAGCTTCAATTGATAACCGGAAGGGTAGGTCATCACTTGTGATATCTTCAAATGTCTTCTTACTTTTGATTAATCCGCTTCCGGAATCCATACCAAAGTATTCTAATCCTTTTCCTTCTCCTTTTAATTTATATTGAAGTTTTCCATATTTTCCGCTGTCGTCATCTTCCGCCTAGAAACATTCCAAATTTAAATTTGTTTTTCACTCACTTTTAAACCGGAACTAACCTTAATTTGAGTAACAGTTGTGGCAAGAGGAGCATTGAGAGGAAGTGCAGCGTACAATTTGCCTTTTGAAATATCGTTGTTGAGTTCCGGAAGTACGAACCGAGGTTTATTGTCGTTTACATCAACAATGTGAATTGAAACTGTTGTTGCACTGTGCATTGGGTTTACGAATCCTTGTAATGATTCGAGTTGCAATTCAATTTTGTAATTTTCATTCGTTTCGTAATCTAACGAATTGTTTAAATATAAAGCACAATTTCTATCTGACGTCACATTCACATAAAATTTCTCTATAATATTAAAATATTAATATTTGTTCTTAAAATTTGTTAAATTTTGTATTACCTTCTGTATTTCCGGCAGTAATGAAGCATTTTAAAGGAATATTGTCACTGTGTGTGTGACTGTTTACAATGGTTAAGGTCTTAAGTAGACTGCCAATTGTACTATTTTCCAGTATTTGTATGCTATAGGTATCGTCCGCAAAGCTGAGACCTACTTCCGGAGCTACTGTCGCAACATGGCGGACGTAAACTGCCAGACTTATTGTTGAAGACAGTTGAGGTTCCCCTAAATCATATGCTCTGATATCCACCTAAATAAAATATCAATTAGTATTAATTAAATTGGTGTTAACTAATTAATTACCTGATATTCGCTGTCAGTTTCTTTTCTGAGATCATCTCTAACGATTATTACTCCTGTATCAGGATCAATTTGGAAATATTTACTTGATTTGCCTCGTCCAACTAATTCATATCTCACCTAAAAATGATTAAAAATTAATATTATTTATTAATACAATTAACTATAATATTAGTTACTTTATTTCCTGGAGCAGTTCCATCAGAATCTGTAGCAATTAAATTGGTAACTGTGGTTCCGATAGATACTTCGTCATCTAAAGTTACCGGCCTTGGAACGGATGTGAAAACTGGGGGAATATCATTTCGATCCTAAAAGAAATACAAACGTAACATTACAACCATTGAATATTAGATTAATCCTACAAATAATCCTGGCACGTCATTCACATTCATAATTCTTTTCTTTCAAGCTCGTTTCATATTTACTTACTTCAACATTAACTATAATTCTTGTAGTAGCTCCTTTGTCCTGTCCAGGATTTTCCATAGTTCCAATAATTAAAACATGTTGATTTTCTTTTTCAAAATCTAATCCACGAGTTGTAAAAATCATTCCAGTTTTGGGGTCAATTCTAAAGAGTTCCGAAGGGCCTTGACGAATAGTATATGTGACTTTTTTTACTGTGTCTGGATCATCAGCCTGTTAAATAATTAATTAAATATTTGGAAAAAGAAAAATCTTTTGAAAATTCGTACCATAACTTCAATGACCATATAGTCAGGCATATTTTCAGGAATGGAAGCTTCATAAGTTGTTCGATGGAAAATAGGATTTTCATCTTCGATATCAATTACGGAAACGGTTACAGTTGAGGTGGCTAACCGAGGATCCGGTGCACCATCACGAGCTGTTACTACGAATTGATATTCCTGTGAAATTATAATTTAAATTTTAAAATGGTTCCAATAAATGTTCTACAAAATTAAAAGATGGACAGCTTTGTTCTTTATAATTTGTTTGTAGCGTCAACCATGAATTCAGAAATTATGATTAAATGCTGCTGCAATATTTTTGAAAATTACTAAATACGTGCAAAAATATCTCAAAACTGAAGGGCTTTATTGAAAAATATTTCAAATGAAAGTTGCAGAGAATCGTAAAATGATATACAGAATAATTAATATAAAAATCTTACCCTCTGTGTTTCGTAATCCAGGGCAACTTTAGTTATAATCTCCCCACTTTCAGGATTGATAATAAATGGTACATCACTAGGTATAGAATAAGTCACAAGAGCATTAATCCCTTCATCTGCGTCAGTTGCGTGAACAAATCCAACAGAAATATTTGCCATCCCTTCTTTGACTTCAAATTTATAAGGCATGTTCACAAATTCAGGATTTTTATCATTGATATCTGTTACTTTAATGTTAACAGTTGCCGTACTTGATAATCTTCCAGGGTCTTCAGCTTTTATTATCTATAAAAATATTGTAGATAAATAAATTGAGATTTAAAGAAGATTTTAAAGATAATCTTACCAGTTGGTATCTTGTTAAATCTTCTCTGTCAAGTTTGCGAATTACAGAAATTATTCCAGATTTTGATCCGATTGTAAATTGACGCAAATCGTTTCCGGATGTTATTGAATATCGAACCGGATCATTTTCCGGATCTATGGCCTAAAATAATCACGAAAATATTTAAAATTATTCAATACAAGATGGAACATATTTTCCGATATAACATATTTCCAAATAACTTTAGGAAAAAATGTTTCAAATAAAAATATGTAGAACTACACTTTTTACCACTTTTATTTCAACAATTTTAAAAATAATTTAGTAACTTTTATAGCAGAATGTTGAATACTTTGAAAATTTTACTTACTGTAACAGTAGCAACGGTAGAATTGATTGAAGCTCCTTCACTAACTTGCACTTCATACACATTTTGTTGAAACACTGGGCTTCTGGTATTTGGACCCGGACTCACACTGACTTCAACAATTGATTGACTGTGCAAACCGCCTCTATCAGTTGCTTGGACAGTCACACTGTACTGTTCTCCTGCATTTAGCTTTCCTACTGTCTCTAAGACTCCTGTTTCGGGATAAATTTTAAATTTGTTGATCCCGTTGTTAGAAACGTGGTAGATACTGTAAGATACCACAGCATTTTCGCCTTCATCGTTGTCGATAGCTTTTATCTGTAAAATAATAGTAGCGTGAAATTTTTAGAAAAAGGACCATTGTTGCTTGGCTTGATTTTAAATTTTAACTGTGTTTTTATAACATGTTAAAAGAAAACTCAAAAGTTAATGAACAAACTCAATGTTTCGTATTTTATTATCCGATTTTTTTTTTGTTTCTCGTTGTATCCAAGTAAATTGAGTGGAGTATTAAAAATAAATAATTTATTATATAAGAAGCGTCCAAATTTGGGCCTTATTTGTGCTAAAGTAAAAGTTATTTACCGTTGCAACTTCACGTCGTGCTTCACCGGCCTGTACTGTGATTGGAGGAATTGATGGTAAAATAGGAGCGTTGTCGTTGACGTCATTTAGCTTGACGGTTAGTGAAAGTGGAGAACTAGCTGCTGTGCCACCTTTTTCACGGGCGACCACCTTAAAAATAAACAATTTTATTTATACTCTTTAAAAAATGTAATTTGTATTTGTTTTTAAATATTCGGCATCGTATATTTTTGCTGTTAAATGTTTCTAAATTATTGTAAGGAAAAATACTTTAAATACAAGTTACAGATATTTAATTTTCTATCGTTTCTATTTGAAACATATTTTTCTAAATTAATTTAGAAACTTATTACCGTGGTAAATATATGATGCCAAAATGTTCAAGATAGTTTGAAAATGCTACCGAATAATTTTAATGAAAACATACTTGGAATCGGAATTTTCCAGGACTGGGTGGATCCCTATCCAAATTTTCTTCATTTACAATTAATACACCCCTGCTGTTGATCCTAAAGAAATTTGTCGTCAACTCAAACTTATAAATAGGTTTCGGATCATCTGCTCCCTGAAACATCAAATAAAAATCAATAACATTATTTGTTTTTCAATTCAACTTACATACATATATACAAACATACATAATATCAGACTGTTCCATCAAATAGAAGGTAAGAATTCTTGAAACATTCGGTAAATATCAATACGAGTATTTATACAATTCATTCTGCCTGTTATTCCACGTTTCATCCACATTTATTTATAATTCCTTTTATACAAGCTCGTTTTATTTTTTATTTGCTTAACACACTATCAGACATACCATTTATTCCTAGATCATCAACGCAATCTTTCACCTACAATTTCACCAATCTTTCATTCGACATACGTTTCACATGTCTACCCCTATAACAACATACATAAGACATAACATTATACTCTTACTTCAAATGGAGTAGCACAAACTCTTGAAACATTTACAAAACATTTATTCTTTAGATTTATCCTATAATTAATAAAATAAATATATCATCATGCCATAGCAGATCTCGGTAATATATTTATGCGTATCAAGTGTGGTTACCAGCCGTCAAATCACGCCTCTCAAATATGTAGTAATTTTAATGTAGTAAAAGTCAATTTGTGGACTGTGGGAATCGAACTCAGATTTTCATATCCACAGATAGACGTGTTCAAATTAATTAGTCTCCACCAAATATTTCCATCTTAGCACACTATCAACATACATAATTCCTTTCATATAAGTTCGTCTCATCATTTATTCACACAACAGTGCTTTAATCATATCTGTTGCTGCATTTTTGAGAAAGCCAGAAGAAAAGAGCGAGGCGGCTAGGAAAAGAAAAGAGAGTTTTTGTTTTGAGTTGTTGTCGAGCGGTAATTTTGAGAAAATAATGAAATGTCACTTATGTGTAAAATAAATTAATAATTTTGCTATTATTTTGATTTTCTTTATTGACTAGCGTTGTTTGTGGGTCTCACAAAAGGTGGGTGGTCCTTCAAAGGTTGGAATTTATTTTGAAGTCAAAGTAAGATTTTCTGCAGTCAGCAAAAAATAAGGATTTGGCTTCAAGATTTGTCATAAAGGTAAAGGATCAAAATCCTGGCACAACAATATCCATCCATTTATTCGTCTACACAATCTCTCACCTTCAGTTTTACCAATCTTTCATTCAACACACGCTCCACATGTCCAAACCATCTCAACAGATACACACCTATTCTAACAACATTCTTCTCAATCTTACATTAATCATACTTACAAGATCTTTATCAGTAATAGTCAATATCAAAGGCTTGCCATCTTCGTCAATAACTTCCGTTCCAATTGGCGCATTCTCATTGACGAATCCTCTCGATGACGTAGTATGAATTTCCGGTGGGTTTGCATCCACTGGCTTAACAGTTATTGTTAACTTTGCTGTAGTGGATCTCTTGGCTTCTGAGACTTCTTGGGCCTGCAAGAAATGTATCAATCTTAGGTCAACATTATGCGCTGCAATTGTCTTTTGTTCTGAGATCGCAGATTACGACTGAATGCATTATAGAACAATGATGGCTTGAATAATCAGATGCTCGATATATTGCAACCAATAAGGATATAGTTTTATTGTTCCTTGCGGCAGTATATTCTGGTATGAGTTATCTGATTGGTTAGTGAATTTATAATAATGTCAAACGGATGTGGGTTTCAACAACGTCTCTAAATTATTTTAGAAAAATAAAAGTAGCAGTACATTTAGATTTTCATAACTTTTATTTGAATTTTTGTATTTATATTTTATTTAGAAAACTTTGAATGCAAATATATCTTTTAATATGGGTTACAAGAAATATTTTTCATTGTAAAACGTTTTAAAATTATTTCAGACAAAAAACTCTTGAAATAAAATGAGACACAATTAATTTTAATGTAGGTGTATAGAAGTGATTGCATGGATGTGATTGAAGGTTTCTTGAGTGATAAATGATTCCGAGTGTGATGAGTAAATGAGCATGTTTGGAGGGAACTTGGTTGAAGCGAGGATGGTGAATTAGGATGAGAATGTTTGGCGAGGACTGTTTATTTGATGAATCTGATGAGTGAATGTTTTATAAATGATTCTAGAGTTCGTGATATCCCATTAGATGGAATATAGAGTAATGTTATGTATGTATGTATATTTTATTTGACATAATTTTCTCGCCAAACAAATTTTGAAATATTTAAAAGATATCTCACCTTGATAATAATGTCAAATCTTTTTGTGACTGCTGTATCAACTGCTTTAATTTGTCTCACAGCCCCTGAATTAGGGTTAATTTCAAAGAAGTCTCTGTAGTTCATAGGCGTCCCACTCAAAAATGAATATTTAATTGCGGAATTAATTGTATCCATATCTACTGCTTGTATTTTTTCTGGAGCAATGTTCAATATTCCTGAAAGTACGCCACTGGATACCTAATAAATAAATAAACTTATTAGTTTAATTACAGGATTTTTGTTTAACAGTTGAAGGGCTTACAGAAGCAGAGTATTCAGGATTTATACAAGTTCCATCAAGAAGCATGCATCCTTGGTAAATAAATGAAGGATCTTGGTCGTCATCATCTTGGATATTGACTGTCAGGGTTGTAGTCGAGGAAAATCGTTCAGAGACATTTCGGGCACGATCCTGAAATTAATAAAATTATTGAGGTTAAGTTGGATCCATAAATCTCGTAAAATTTGATAAATGGCCTTAGGGATCCTCAAATATGGATGGAAAATGAATAAAAACTCGTATTTATTTATTTCATAACATATATATTTGGACGTTTTGAATCGACAACGCGATTCATCATCAGCATAATAAATTTAAATGCAGACGTTCAACGTAAAATTTTCGATATAATAAGAGTAAAAGACTCATTATTACATAAGCCAACAAAATCATGTCAGAAAATTAAAAGACACATCTCCACATGGAGGTTGGAACAGTTCTGAACTGAATTAACTTTTTAAAATCAGACTAGTATAAGATTAATTAATTAAAAATTAGCTAAAACTTTTTTGAAAACCTTATAAATTTTAAGTCTTACTAAATAAATAAAAGTGAATCGAATAAAATATCATATGAATACATGCAGTGAAACATTTGATGCTATATTGTCGGTTTATGTTAAACTTCAAATTTAAGTTTCTTTGGTGCAAATGGATATAAAATACTTAAATAATATTGATATAATTTGTTAATTTTGAGTAGATTAGTTGAAGAAACAGGGACCGAAAAACATTATCGCTTCAGACTTCAAAATATGTAAAACCGACAATGATTGAGAAATGTTTTGTATACTACTTTTTCAACCTGTTTTCTATCTTAATCTTATCCGTCAATTAATGAAGAATGTTTCTCTATGTACATAGAAATAAAACATCACAGAACTATTTACAAATGTTGCAACAGTTATCATCAACATTACGCAAAATAGAATTTACTTTCCCGTGAGCTATTTACTCAGCTAACATATCATTTTCATCTTTCATCATTTTCATCAATTTCCTTTATCATAATCTCCTCTCGTTCTTGACAGTTCTTCACTCTTTCATCTTTTCATGATGTGCACAACTTAATAAGCGCTTGTCATCACCAGCAGACCTCTAACAACTGCAAGAAGTAAAGAACTCCATCCACAACAACAGCTAACGAATCAATTACAACATTAATTGTCTATTGTAATAACTTGAACGCATCTTGATTGCAAAACGCATCAATCTTGCTCGTGCAAAGTTAGATTGAGAACTTTTTAGTGTAAAAATAGAAAGGCTGTTCTGATGAGCTTTTAAAGAGGATATAATAGGATCGCATGACGGATCTACAAAGGATCATTGCGCTTGTATGACGTGCTCATGATTCTGCATACATTATTATTACATTATGATCAAGAATGTTGTGAGATATTTTGTTGAAGATGTCTTTTGACTGGCGCTGTTGCGTTTCACAGGTAAAATTATTGCGCAAGATGAACAACTTTAACATTTGAACAAGTGGATACACTTTTATTTACCTTCATTTCCTTGGAAATGACGAATATAAATGGCTTGTGACCGGAATTATCAAACTTTTAAATGCGCATTTATCGTTAACAATAGTTTATATTTTGAAAGCAATGATAATTTCGCATAAGTGATTTGTTGTCTTTCTTAAACTACGTTTCAGAAATAAATGTTATTGACAATATAAGCAATTAATTTTAGTTGTATTAACAGCTATCCAATGAATAATTACGATTAGAAATTATAATTATCAATTAGTAGAAACATCTTAATGAATCAATTTACAATTAATAGCATCATAAATGAATGGGGTAATGGCCCAGTGGTATCAAGTCGGCCTGTGGATCCTAAGAACCCTGGTTCGATCCCCACAGCCGACAAAACATTTTCCTCAATTTAAAATTATCCCTGTGACTTCCCCACCACTATCATTTTTGGGGGCCGTGATTTATCGACTGGTAACCGCAGTTTACGCGCATAAATATATCACTTACCGAGATCTACTTCGGCAGAGTGCCACATCCAGTAATGGATAAAAGGCGTGATGATATATTTATTTTCCTACAACTGTGCTATTTCTTTGTTATTACGTAACTATTATTGCCTTAGTTACGGGTGGAAAGGAGACAAATACAGACCAAATGCGTTTCTGTAATCAAAGAAACACTAGTGCGGAAAGTAATTCATTACACAACTGTAAAAAAAAAGTTGTATTGAGAGTGATTCAAATTTCGCGCCGAACGCGGAATTCATATTTTGGCCACAGACGCTTATGGAAGAGGAAGATGCAGTGACGTTTATAAACATAACCTTAAATTTCAGTATATCTAATCTGTACACAATTAATAAAAAGAGCCGAACAAAGTAAAATATATCGATAAATGGTTTTATTTAAAGAGTAATTGAAATATATAATATTTATTGTTTGTGTATATTATTAACACAGTTGTTACAGTTGCTTATATTGACATAATGTGAAGTGGAAACTTTTGTACTGTCTAAAGAAACATTGATTTCTTCCGTTATGTTCATATTATTAATAGTAATATTATTGACAACAATTTCGGGGGCTTTAGAAGTACCGGCAGCAGGTTGATTATCATTGTCGAAAATAAACCCAACATAGCAGGATCTGGGGCTTCAATTATCTTTGAAGGTGTTTGTGATAAAGAAGAATCACTCAGTGTAGTATTCCAATCTAGACGATTTTGAAGAAATTGTCTTGAAATTAGTGAAATATTTTAAAATTCGTAGAACAATGTGCAAGCAATCAACAAACAAATCATAGCAATGCCGTAAAACATCGTTCTCGTGAATATCATTAATATTTTATAAATTTTGACAATATTTTAATGATTTTCTAAATCGCACAGTTGTAGGAAAAATGTTGTTTATAACACGTGCCGAAAAAGGCGTGTTACGTGCAAGTGCAGAATTTAACGCACGAGGCTTGCCTAGTGCGGAAATCTGCACGAGCACGTAACCTTTTGTTATAAAAATAACTATTATATTTATTTATTTATAAATGAATTATTAGAAATAATTGAAAAAGCTAGGAGCGTTCGCCGGGATTTGAACCTACAACCTCTCATAGATGATTGCTCTAACCAATTGAGCTACAAACACTCGGCGAAGTACTCATGCTTTTTCGTGCAATATTAGTTGAAGATTTGTAAAGTGACATGGGTTGCGTCAATTCGTTACAAACAACAACTTAGGATGCAATTGGGGTTTTCCCTGAATAATATTATTATGAGAAATAGTTTATTGACACAATTGTCTGATGGTAGATATTAGAAATAATTTTAATATCTAATATCCACCATCAGACAATTTTATCAATAAACTATTTCTTATAATAAGTGGATTATGGTATAGGTGGCTCAGTAGCATCGACTCGGACTGTTAATATGAGCATCCGAGTTCGATTCCCACAACCAACAAACAATTTTCACCACATTAAAAATTACCCCTGTGTTTCCCCTTTCACAGGCAACTTCGGTGATCGAAAAAAGATTCAATAATCCTAGGTAACGATAAAAAATTAATAAATAAAATAAAAAATAAATATATCATCACGCTTTTTATCCATTACTGGGTGTGGCACTCTGCCGGGGCAGATCTCGGTAAGTGATATATTTATACGCGTGAAATGCGGTTACCACCCGTCGAATAGCGGCCCTCAAAGATGTTAGTGGAGGGGAGCCACAGGAGTAATTTTATTGTGATGAAAATTGTTTGTCGGCTGTGGAGAATCGAACCGAGGTTCTCAGAATCCACAGGCCGACTTGATACCACTGAGCCACCAACCCCATTATAAAGGAATTAATTCACAATTAAAAATAAACTGTAAACACATAGGCCCTAATTTATCTTTCTTGAACTAATAATCGACATTAGCGCTACAATACAAACTCGTCCAAAATTACAAATTTCATTGATAAAAACCGTTGCCAATTGAATACATTTAGTTAGACATCTGTACATATTTTGTGACCTGAAGCACAATAATTATTTTTGGCAAAAGTGCAGTATCACTGACCAATTTAAAAAAATGTAATTTTAAGTTAGTAAAATTTTATGAATTTCAAAACTTCCTAAAAATTGCTAAATAAACCAGTGCTTCGAAACAGTTATTTGAAAAATATTTTGTAGCTTCAAACCTCAAGCTCTACTCTACTATTATCAGGAAATAAGCTTCAAATCTCTGAAAAAGTTTTGGGATCACTGATAAGTAAATGTCATTATAGTGGTGGGAGAAATTTTAAAAATTGGTCATTGATACTGCACTTTAGCCTTATTTTTCTCTATAAAGCTACATTCACAAATCGAAATTAGTTTTTGTTTTATGCTTTATGTTTTAGTGTGTTTTTAGGTGTCATTCACAAATAGTTTTGCTTTTGTCGATTTTAGTTAGTAGTGACATCTATCATAAATTTTAGAAGATCGGCAATACAGTAAATGCAACTGTCAGATGTGTCAGAAGTTACACGTGCTGTCATATGTTATTTGTTTACTTTCATATTTTTTGGAAGAGCAATGTAAATATTATCATTATAAGAAAGTAGGTATTAAAATCTTGTTTTTATTTTCATTCATTTTGACACTCGAATAAAAACAAATTTAGGTTATCATCAATGCGAAGGATGATAGAAAGAGACAAGTATATATCACTACATCATTCTACGCTTCGTCCTATTGGTCTATTCCTAAGTATAAAACGTAAAACTAAAACATAAGTGTGGAGTTTGTTAACTTTTGTGTTAAAACCAAAATCAAATACTGATTTGTGCATGGCTGCATAAGATAACATGTCTACAAGGTTATTAAAACAAAAATGGAAAACATAAAACAAAAACTAATTTCGATTTATGTTTTATGTTTTAGTGTGTTTTTAGGTGCCATTCACAAATAGTTTTGTTTTTGTCGATTTTAGTTAGTAGTGACATCTATCATAAATTTTAGAAGATCGGTTTTGCAGTAAATGCAACTGTCAGATGTGCTAAGTTACACATGCTGTCATATGTTGTTTGTTTACTTTCGTATTTTTTGGAAGAGCAAGATAAATTTTATCATAATAAGAAAGTAGGTATTAAAATCTTGTTTTTATTTTCATTTATTTTGACACTCGAATAAAAACAAACTTAGGTTATCGTCAATGCGAAGGATAATAGAAAGAGACAAGTATATATCACTACATCATTCTACTCTTCGTCCTATTAGTCTATTCCTAAGTATAAAACGTAAAACTAAAACATAAGTTTGGAGTTTGCAAATTTTTGTGTTAAAACCAAAACTAAATACTGATTTGTGAATGGCTGCATAAGATAACATGTCTACAAGTTTATTAAAACATAAATGGAAAACATAAAACAAAAACTAATTTCGATTTGTGAATGTAGCTTAACTGTCAAAAAAACATGACATTTTTACATCGCTATGGATACGCGAAATTTGTGTTTTTTCATTGAAATGCCAAATTTTATCTTCAACACTTTTAAAAAAAAATATAAAAGTGTATGCACATAGGCATTAATTAATTTAAAATTAACATTCATTATCTAACCACAGACAAAATATATACAGATTTCTGATTAAATGTATTGAAATGCCAGGGTTTTTGTCAATGACATTTATAGTTCTGGACGAGACAGTATTGCAGCGCTAATGTCGATTTACTGCATGGACATTGACCACTAATAGTTAACAAATTATAATTTCACAAATAATTTTATAAATAAATAAATAAATATATCATCACGCCTTTTACCCATTACTATCTGTAAGTGATATATTTATGAGCTTGAAATGCGGTTATCAGCCGTCAAATAGCAGCCCCCAAAGATGTTAGCGGAGGGGAAGCCACAGGGGTAATTTTAATGTGGTGAAAACCGAGGTTCTCAGGATCCACAGGCCGATTCGATTCCACTGAGCTAGCTACCCCATTTAATAAATCAAAACGAAATAATATGTCTTTCGTATTAATTGTAATTACAAATTTTAAAGTTTGCAAACATTTTGTACATATAATGAATGTGCTAATTTTGTCGGTGTGAACGCTACGATTATTTGAAAGCAAACAATGAATATTAAATGTAATTGTTAAATTATAAATATGATTACAGCTATGACCTTTGGAAACTGGTTCAAATAAGAAAACTATATATTTTATCACTTTTATTTAAAACATTTATCGCTAAAATAATTAAGAATTGTTTGACAACAAACAAAATGTTCAAGTTGTTTGAAACATATCTTAAATACTTATTGATATACTGAAGCAAACACTTACGATTGTCAGTTTCGATGTCAAATGTAAATTCTAAAGGATGTAAATTCCTGCGATCTTGTGTAATGTGAATGTTTCTTGAAACAGATACGTAGGAGAAGATCAAGAAGCAAACAACTAACAATGCAAGGTTAGGATTTAGGAAACCCACGCAGCAATGTCGTCCACATGTTCAGCAATCATTTCATTTTGCAATTTTAATCATTCAAAAGAATTATTAGCATTTTAATGGTTCGACATAAGTTCGTATTAAAAACTCATAAATTATCAACTGGATTTTGACAGTAAGAAAGCTATAATTTTTAATTTTAATTTAATCAAGCTATTTCTGGGTGCAACTGCTCTTCAACTGCAGATCTCTCTACATTTTAGACGTAGACTAATAATTGCGGTTTTGAGCCCTTCATATTTTGCACTACAATTTTTTTAAACCTTAAAAATAAAATAAGGTCATTATTAGATTTATTGTAGTTATTACATGTTAGGCGAATTATGCGCAAAAATTAATTATACAAAAAATGCTGACTGAAACTGCACCTTTCATTTTTTTTTTACTGTCGAGTTCAAATGGAATAAAAATTTACTGTGATGTGGATCAGTAATATATGCAATTATACAAATTTTAAAATTATTTTTCTTCCAACTATTTCACAGAAATTAAATCAAAATTTTGAAATCATTTTCCATTATCATTTGCAAATACATTAATGCCCGGTTAGACAAAATAAATTTAATTCGATAGTACATGTATTTAACAAATTTAAATCAATTTTATTTATTTATCCACAACTCTTATATAATAAAGACATTATTACACAGATTTCAGTTGAATTATATTGCTCATAAACCACTAGTGTTTTATATTCCATAAAACATTGTAAACAACTTGTTACTTAGCAACCACTTCATGATCTACCGTATTTTGAGAAACTATAGGCGTATTCCATTTGGCATTTGGATCAGATCTAACTTACATTTACTGAACCTGATCACTTATTTATTTCGCTAGATTACTTCACTGACTAAATTTCTAGTACTAGAATTACTAATTCTAATTTACTTTGAAGTAATTCACCTCAATATGTGCATCAGTTTGCTAATTTAGATCATTTAGTCATGTTGTCTAATTTATCTGAACTGATTTAAGTGAATCAAGTGGCAAATGGAATACAGCTTTTGTATAACTGAATCAACGTTAAACGTTACGACCAATCTTCTTCGATACCTATAATTATGAGTTGTGGATAAAATTTTGTATTACACTTGTGTTTTATATACCTAATAAAATACTTGTGTAATAAATAACTATTTATGGCATAAATAATATTACCGCCAAACGTTCGACTGTCATTCGAATGAATAAATTTAATTTACTTTGGCACTAAATTAATTTGTCATTTATAAAAGTGGCAATTAATATTTTTAAATTGATTAAAATATTTCAAATTTTAATTTAAAAAATATGTAGAATACATAATATGCTTCATTTGTAATAATTATAATAGTTTGATTCAAAAAGATCAGTGTTAGGTGCCAACTTCACGATTTTCCAAAAATAAAATTGTAGAACGATCTTATTTATTCCTTTAAAGGCGGCTCTGCAATTGCAGATCTATATAGACTACACTTTTTTTACCTTAGTGAAGTTCTGTCTGAAATTAAATTACAAGACTGAATTTTATGCTTTAAATATCTTTTGTAAGGAAAGTTGATTAAGCCGTGTAAATTTATTGGAAATAGGAAAAACATTTTTTTATTTTGAAAACAAGAAATTAGGAGTGATCACTCCTAATTTCTTGTTTTTTATCAATTATCATCATGTAAATCATCAACTATTTTGTTTTGTTTTTATATTTGACTTGATAATGGTCCCAATCTCGGATCGAAACGTCGTCATTTTTCAATTTTTGAATTAAAGCCTGTCATCCAATCACCATGGAAGGTTTTATTTTGTTTTCAAAATAAAAAAAAAATTTTCCTATTTCCATTAAATATCTTTTTGTACAAACTAAAATTCCACCCAGATTTCTTCATTTAGAATCCATGACCTAACGAGCTCTTTAGGCTACTGCCAACCACAATAAACATATAATGATTACATAATAATTGTTGAATGAAAACAAAAAAATGTTATATCAAACGAAAATAAAAACATTTGCTGACATTTCCGTAAGGCGAAACAGATTATAATCAAACTAATTACAGTAAATTTGCATTTATAGTTCAAATGTTTCTTTCACTAACAGGATATCAGGATATCGCGAAAGTCAGAAGCACACACAACAAATAATAAATATGATAATATCTTCTAATAATTATTTCTGACGAACAGAGAAATTTGAATAATAATAATAATAATTATAGGAAATACAAACAAGAATTTTTAACATGAATTATTTATGAATAAAACTGGTAGGTACACAATTATTTATTAAAATAGGAAACATAAAATAGTACAAATATAAATATGTATAAGCCAGGCTTATTAACAACTTAGTTTATTACTTACATATAGTTATACTTTGACAATTAAATTCGCGAATTCTCTACGCCACATCTGTTCCGTTTACATTATTCGTATGTCTTTCATTCTTTATATATTCCACATGCCCAAACCATCCCAACTGACAACATCCACTCTTCTAACAACACTCTTCTTAATCTTAATTCCCACATACACGATTCCGTTTTGTTTATTTATTACTCAGCACTAACAGTTTTATAAAGTTCAAATTGTATATTAATTCTATTTCCATTGATCATTGTAAACAGTTCTTTACTACAACAATTTAAAGTAATGCTCCAATCAAATGCATCCAAAGTCTTTGATGTCATATTTTTAACTAGAGTCTTCTTTGATTTAAAATCAATCATTTTTAAATTACAAGTAGTTTCACTTAACAACTCACTAGATAAATTAGAACACAACATAATATTTAAAATACTTTCATCGAAGATATACTGCCCAAGAAACTTTTTATCCCCACTGGTAATCAGGAACCAATTTTCACAATCGTTTAATTCTATGTTCAGCATTTCTTCTAAAGTTATAATATTCACTGCATGTTTCTTCCTGAAGTGGCTTTCAATTGTTCCATCGAGGACTTGATTACAAATAAAACAGTAAAAAAATTTGCAGAAGAATATTTCATGTTTCCAAATAAATTTTAGATTGTCGAAGTTACAGCATCCTTTGTTTTTGTGAATGCAAGGATATAACAATTGAAGTCCAAAGGATGTTAAGTCGGGTTCTATACTGCATCCTGCAGGAGCGCATTGGGTGCAAACAGGACTTTCTTCAATATGAAGCACAGGAGGCTTTGTAAATGATCTACATATTAGACATTTCATTTCGTTTAAAAGATCGAAATTAATCTTTTTGTTAATTGTTATTGTGAAGGATATATCTTCCTTTCCTTTAAGGACAGATTGTATTCCTGTTATATCACATTCATGTGACAATTCCTCACTTATTTTTATTGTTTCTTCTTGTGGCAAAATTGGTAGAATGTCAGTAAACGCAGCACAATTTTTCGATATTTTAATTGTACAATAAAACTGTGAAATGCATTTAGAATGTCCTAAATATCGAACACAATGCCATATTTTATCCAAACTTGAAGATATTTTAACTTGAAATATAAACAGAAACCCGAAGACACTCAAAAGTATATTTCTTTCACAATCTTTTGTTAAATCATAACTTACTGACAACTGTTGTTTGATAGAGATCATATCTTCATGTATTTCTTTAAAATGGTCCAATAATTGTGATCGACAACCCTTCCAGGAGCAATTGCCTTCCAGGACTGGACAACAAAGTTGTCTAAAATCACAGTTTTCTTCGTGCTCTTTAACTCGATTCCATTTTGGAGAATTTGTACATCCAAATTGTTGGTACTGGCATGGAAACTTCATAGTTGATGCCAAAGCTTCATAAACTTTGTTTCTAATTGTTGGCAGATCAGTAGCGTCACTTGCAGGGCATCTGCCGCAAATATTATCCCCTGAAGTTGTCACAAATACTGGCGCACAAGAAAGGTATAAACTACACTTAGTACACTTCAACTGTTCTAAAAGGTTTTCTTGTAAATCCATGTTTACTACTCGATAGATTGTTACGAAATGTGAGTTTTATCTTTGCTGTTTCAGTATCTTCAAGATAATTTATATCTTTGAGGTTTAAAAATATATTTTGAGATGTAAAATCAATATTATTATCTTCAAGGAAATCTGCTTTTGACTGTATAAAATGTTTTGATGGTTTAAGTGCGTCATTCGTGTAAAGTTTAAGTTAGAATAGTGAAGTTTATGAATATGTCAACAATATTAGTTTATGAAATAAACGAGGATATTGTGGTTAAAATTACGTGACCAAATGAGATGTTTTTATCAGTTTGATAACAAGCTATTGTAGATTTTATCACAGGAATTTTTAAAGACTATTTTCCTGTAATTTGTAATCATGTATTTATGTGTGAGATTACTGTTTATACTAAGAATCTAAAAAGTTATCACTTTTGGTTTAAAAAAAGTCAATATTTAGTTTTATTTTCGCGCTATTTACCTATTAAACATATTTCCTCGGTAGGACTTTTTATCAATAGACACGTTATTTATACATCGCATAAAGAAAAAACATCGTATTAATATAGGACATATAATTTGCCTAATTGTTTGAATGATTCTGGGCCCTTATTAATTTGATTATCTATTGGATAGATCATAGGCGTCCACAGACATTTTTCCAGGGAGGCGGGCCGCAAAAAACTCTTAGATATACATAAATTTCTAAAATATATATTTTTTTACATAACATAAATATAAACAATAAACACACATAACAAATAGATAAAAAATATTTAAATTTGTGAAATAAATTAATAGTCTTCATTGTCTGGGTTGAATTGAAGAGGAAGGACAATTTTCTAATAACTCTTCCATAAATTGACACCATTTCTTCAATAAATTCCGATTTAGCAGTTCTATAGTTTTTATTTTCTAATATTTTGTGTCTGTGTATACTTAATAAACTTAGATTACTTAATCGTTACGATAGGAAACATGTCGCTAGTTGGCCATAAGAATACTGCTGGAAATTCAGTTTCAGCTTGAATTTATTATCTTTAAACTTATAATTTAATTTTTATTTAATTTATATATATATATATATAAATTTTGCATGCTTTGTATCGGCACAATTAAATCTGAAAATGACTAAAATTGTCTCCAAGCTATGAAATTGAAACAAAATTAAACAAAAATTTGACGGTCAATTTGTGAAAACTGTCAAAATAAATTCTTCATTTATTATTTCATTTATTTTGACAAATAAAACGTCCAACATTTGTTTCAATTTCATGCCTATCAATAGTTTTGAGGCAATTTTCGTCATTTTCAAATCGAATTTGTGTCGTTCCATAGTATGCAAAATTAATTTTGTTTATTGGTTCAGAATTTTATGCCCTAAAACTTTTATTCCAAGATTTTTTGCTTAAAATATTTAGGGAAGCAGGAAATTACAAAATTATAGTTTTACATGTTAAAGTCCTATGTTCGAGAGTCGTAGTCATCACCCTAGTTAATATCCATGGGGGCGCGGGGGCCCCTCCTTACCTCCCCCTGCAGACGCCCATGGGATAGATAGTGGTAAAGCGTTGGACAGTGGATTTGAAAACCTGACTCGATTAAAAAATCTGATGTTTCAACTACAGTACTTTCCCAACACTAAGTTTAGATAAACTTGATATAATTTCTATAACTTTTGAAAAAATTATTGATGATTGGTTAAATGTCATATTTTATATTTTTACTAGAATTATGCGTTCGAGAGCATTAATTTGATACTGAACACGGCCTAATTTGAACAAATTTTTGAAGGACAATTAACAATCGCTTGAATAAAATTTTGGACACTTTCACCAGAAGTTCTTGTCAATTGATATAATTAAATATAATTTTTGACACTCAATTATGAATCATAAAGATTCTAATTGATTTTATAATAGTTCTTTTTCTCTACATGTTTTAAAACAATAACTATTTTCACAATTATTATCAAAATGTTACTATATATAACAAATGAACGGATAATAATTTTGAAGAATATTTCATGTAAAAGTGCGGTTACCAGCCGTCAAATCACGGTTCCTATCGTGGTCCCCAAAGATGTTAGGTACTGTAGGGGGCACCACAAGAGTAATTCAAATATGGTGAAAATTGTTTGTCGGTTGTGGGAATCGAATCCGGTGTCTCAAATCTACAGACCGACTTGATGCCACTGAGGCACGTACCCTATATGCCCCATTAACGAACTTAACATAAATTTTTCACTTATATGCTTAAATATAAAGTTTAAATACAAAATTACACTGCGTTTTAAGTTTTCGTGATTCCAGACCGATCAACTGACAGACAGACCAACTGTTTTTGGGATTTCAGAGTTCGAGTCCCAAAAGTGACAAACTGATTTTTACATTAAAATAACCTCTGTACCCCCGTCCCTCCTCTATTAACATATTTAGGTGCCGTAACCGCAAACATCACGCGCATAAATATATCACCGAGATCTGCTACGACAAAGTGCTCTACCTAAAAATGGGTTGAAAGGTACACATATGATGATATACTTTATTTATTGACGTGTTTATTTGAAGTGCTTTCCTTTAAAATAAATAAGGAACGTTTAGCAATTGAAGAATTAACCCATAATTGCTGGTTCTTTGGTACTAGCAATTTTAACCGGAATAAAAATGGCGTTAGTAGCTAGTTAACTCCAAATTAAATAAATAACTAAAAATAATGCATACTATTATATTAATTAGTACATGTAAGGTGCATAAAATAGCAGTAATTCAAAAGAAAAAGAAACTAAATAAAAATTAAGATTTACGTATAAAATTTCAGTGCTTCAGTACTTCACTACGGATGTTTTAAATGATTAAGCTGCTCTCTAGATATCAGATTAACTTCGCCAATAAATCCAGAGTGATAAAGATGTTGGAACGCACATGCAACGCAGCAATATTATTACCATATTTTTGTAATTATAAAAATTGTTTTACATGAGAAATTCATTAAACTTGACAAGACTGGCGTCAAAATTACCCTGTTGATGATGGTCTCTACATATATTCACAGCCAGTTGTACCAACTTATAACTAGGAAATCAACTGCCGTGGTTTGGATTCTACTATAAGCTGTAGGTCCCCGATATTGTAATCGAAAATAATTTCTTACAATAAATAAATATTAGTTGTGGAAAGAAAAATTATCACTTACAATATACATAATTAGTTCATTGAATAATACCGATAATTTTTTTGAGCTTACGAATGCTTTTGTTGCTATACAAATATGCACGAGTCGAAGACGAGTGCAGATTTCCTATGAGCAACAAAAGCTCGAGTAAATAGCGAGAAAAAAAATTCTGGGAATATTCAATGCACGTGTTATATTCGATAAGAATATTGCCGCACGAAAACATGCAAAAATTTTAGAAAATTCATATTTTGACATGCTTATAATAATACATATAAGGCGTATTCCATTTGCCATTTGGATCATATCTAACTTATATTTACTGAACCAAACCATTTATTTATTTCGCTGCATTACTTCGCTCACTTTATTTCCAATACTAGAATTACAGATTCTAGTATACTTTGAAGAAATTCACCCCAATAAGTGCATCAGTTTCCCTAATTCAGTTCATTTAGTCATGTGTCAAATTTATCTGAACTGATTTAAGTGAACCAAGTGGCAAATGGAATATACCTATATTAATTTGTTTATTAGTCAGATCAGCTAGTTGCTAGGTAACTAAAAAAAATAGAAAGTAAAAATGTCCATTTTTTATACAGGAAATTATCGCGATAATTGCACTAGTGCAAATTATCACTTATTAATTGTCGTTCACGTGACAACGTGGTCAAATAATGTTTTAAATCGTGGTACAATATTCATCTAAATTTATTTCAAATGAAAAAGTTTGTCCTTGTGAACAAATATTTCAATTGATAAATAAATAGCTGTAATTTTTTTTGAGTGGTTTTCACTCGACTTTTGTTTACACATAAGGTGGAATTAATTGATAATAATTCGTGGCGACATTGAGAATTAATATAAGATTAATAATATAACGAAAAAATTGTATGCTTACTCAAAAAATCTGTTTAAAAATAAATTTATCATTTATTCCTAGGTGTGGCAGCTTCCTGGAAATAGTATATTATTTTACATTAATTGAAGTTACCAGCCGTCAAAGAACGATCTCCAAATGTGTTTATAGCGAGGAATTAGCAACAGAGCTAATTTATGTTGTTGCCACTGGGATTCGAATTGAAAATATCATTTTTGATACCACAAAACTATATCTCGTTTCAAATAAGAATGCGGTAATTTGGAATGTATTATTAAAAGTATACATATAAGCCAGTGGCGCACTTAGAAATTCGACTAGGGGAGTGCAACTATAAAAAAATGTCGACATAATTTTTAATATACAGAGTTACAGTTACGTAATTAAATAATTTATTATAATTTGTATTAAAAGTTTCGTGTTGAATAGTGGCACTAAAAATGTATACTTCATGATCCATAGCCTTTAACTTGAAGAATTTTATTGCGTAAGTATTATAATTTATTATTAATTTCTAACATTAGAATATTTAGTAATAGAAACACATGAAACCTTTATCATAATATAGTCAAAAATATTATCTAGTTTTGCGGGATTAAAATTTTTATTATTTATTTATTTATTTATTTACAACCACTCAACAGGATAAAATTATCCCAATTACTGAGGGTTGGAAAATGAAAAAAAATACAAATAGAAACATTTTAAACATTACGACAAGATACAATAGAAAATAATTACTATAACAGTAATAGACAATAATTATAAGTGACACAGATACTTTAAATTTACATATTACATTTACAATTCACAACTGGTTAGAAATAGAAGGATATTACATTTGAAATACGAATAAGAGTTACAGAAAATATCAATGTTTACAAGATTCTCACACTGATTATATATAGAGCATAATCGTCGTATAGGAGATCTGAGCTCATAATTTGACTTAATAGTTGAAAGAAAGAATGTTTGTTTAGACCTAGATGAAATTCTAGGAATATTTATTTTAATTAGGCCTAGGCTCGATACATCATCAATTTTATTACAAATTAGGTTATGTAAGTATAAACATGAGTGCATAGTACGTCTGCTGTCAAGAGTGATCATATTAAGTTTAACAAGAGTTTCTGTGTAACTATAAGTGAATGAATCAAAAGGTAAAAATAATTTTTTAGCACAAAATCTTACAAATTTCCGCTGGATCCATTCAATATCAGAGCTATGGTTCTTATAAATTGGATTCCATATGATTACACAGTACTCAAGTTTAGAACGAATAAAAGAAAAATATAAGGATTTAAGCGTCGATGCGTTATGAAAAAATTGCGAGTTTCTTATAATAAATCCTAAATTCTTATACGAACTTTTGATAATGTACTCGAGATGAGCAGTGAAAGAAAATTTTGAATCAAAAATGACGCCCAAATCCTTATAAATTCTAACTCTATCAAGACACATATCTTTCATTATCACAACACAACTGTCAGAAAATTGTAAACAAAATTAAACTGTCGATCAATCTCCTTACCCCCCTACTTCAGGTAACTGCTCCACAATATTATTTATTTATTTGTTGCCCTATACAAAAGGAACTTTATTCCAATTACAGTACAGGAGGCCTATAGTTTATAGTGGAATCAGAACCACTCAGACACATTCGAATTTTTTTTATATATGTAGAAGGTAACGAGATTCGAACGAATTAATTAAAAACGGAACCAAAAAAATTAAAATTTAAACTTCGTTTAAATTTATAAAACAGGCGCGGTGTCTGAGCGTGTTAATGCACATCTCTTAACATACTGTGACGCCATCCGAACCAAGGTTCGTCAGTTCGAATCCGCCTGTCGACAAAGTATGATGTGTCGTTAAATAAAAAATACAGTTAGTTGTATTAATCGTACTCGGGCGCTATAAGCTAGTCACTTATACATATGCCTTAAAAAGTAACATCGACTACGGAAACCGGTAGTACGGTAGTGTAAAAACTGCGGCTCGGTGAGTCCGGTAGGCCCAGGCCCGAATCGGGCTGTGGCGCCATTGAAGACGAAATTTATAAAAGCAAATCTAATTTACATGTAGTATGAAATCATTGATATTGCTGTAAAACATCCAGTAGGCTTTTATTTATTTATTTATACCGGATGACCCATTTTAAATAATCCACTGGAATATCTCGAAAAATATGCATCAGACAAAAAAATATTTCAAACAAAAGTGTATTGGTTTTGAGGGGACTGTAATAATTTCTCCTTCCCTCACCCCCACGGGGTCGGGGAGGAGTGTAACTTTGAAATTTTAAATACGGGCCCCCGCTTTTTGTTTCATATTTGGATTCTACGCATAAAAATAAGTAAGTTTTGTCTGAACATTTTTTTTCGATTTGCGATAGATGGCGCTGCAAATGGTGAAATAGGATTTTTTCTCGATAAGTTATTTTTTTCTGGTATTTTATGGAGGAGGATTGAAACCAGTGATTTTTTACCATTGACGTAAAGGAACATCATTTTACCGCCGGCATTAACGTTACTCGTTATACACCACGAGGAAGTTGCATGGTCGGATTTGAAAATTATTGATATAAACTTTAGAATTGAAATCGGCCAGTAAAACCTAATATCGGTCTACATTTTAAACCGATAATACTAGCCGATTTCAATTGTAGTTAAACTGTTTAACTTCGTTTCAAAAGATACAAATAGCTTTCGACAGTATTCCTCGTGCAACTCTTTTGACAACCGTGAACAACTTCAAACGCCGAATTCATCTGTGTTAACAGGAACATGGGGCGACTGTACAACCTCCTCGTGGTGTACATCGGGTAACGCTAATGCCGGGTTAAATTCTGCACTTGCACGTAACGAGCCTTTTTCGGCACTTGTTATAAAAATAACTATTACGATTCTTTACAATAAAATTTCAATTCACAATTTGTGTGAAATCTAAATATGAAGTTTATGCTTACAGAAGTAAAAAGTAAATATAATAGGTAAGTACATAAATATCTAATAAAAACAACCTTATTTAGCCCATGTCTTTTAAGTTTACAAATAAAATATAAAAAATAAAATTATCACTCACCGATACAACAACCGTGACAAGATACCGTTGCGTCCTTTCATAATCTAGAGTCCTGTTGACCGTCACTTGTCCTTGATGAGGTAGATTAATCGCGAAATACCCAAACCCATCTGCCGAAGTAACCCTAGCCCGGCCCACGCCTTCATCAGGCCCGTAATCAGTTCCATTTCCCTCGATGATGAAATATTCCACTTGTCCATTGACGCCTGTGTCTGCATCTCGCGCTGCGATCCCGGTGAAGATTGATGTTCCCACAGGAGTTAACTGAAAAGAAGAAGAAATTAGTGAGGAATTCAATGGTGAAAAGTACAGTTTGATATCTATTTTAGTTTTTGAGTTATTGACTCTTAAAGTTGGAGAAGTTGAGCGTAAATTTTAATTTTTGTTTGCGACTGGAATATGAATATACTCGTAAATAGATAAAAGCCTATGAAAAGCGTGTGTGTCTTCGCTGTTTGAGATGCATCTACTCTTTGTGTGTGAAAAGAATGTTTAATAAGGACCGCCACAAAGATTAACTCATTGTTATTGGTAGCAAGAATTGATTGAACTGTAAAAAATCACAGTGTTGCATGAAAACAATATTAATAAGTAAATACTATAAATATATAATAAAGTCTTTGTTCAAATTTTAATAAACTAGCCCTGCAATTGTAGGTCTAGGTAGATGATAAGTTTAATCGTTAAGTGCAAGTACCAGCCGTAATATTTCCGTACCCACAAATTAAAGTCGAAGGTTATGTAAAGAAATAATTGCATTTTATAAACGTTGCTTCACATTTTGAACCATATGCAATCAAATTTAGAAAATGGTAGATCACGGCACATTTTCAAGACAAAAAAATTGGGCGCATACCAAATTAAGTTGGCCATCCCTGAATATGATGTATTTATATTATACAAAAAATATATTAAGAAGTGTATATGATATTAGTAATGATTTGTAGAATCACAAAATTGAGATTCAGTTTTATTAAGCCGTTGAGTTTTAATTGACTAATGGGCCTTTCAAGACTTTTTTGAATTTTTTATATATTGATCTACGTAATAAAATAATAATACCCAAAATTATTTTATTTTTTTTAAACTTGTATTAAGCATGATAAAAATATTTAAACTTTCGAAACAAACGAATATGACGTAGTTGCATCTTAGCTTAAAGAGAGACAGATAAGACAGAGATAAATAACACGTAACTTCACGTAAAGTGTGTCGTCAGTAGAATCTTCAGACAAAACATAACTAGACGAATAACAACGGCGTTTGTTGTAAAGCAGAAAGCGATAGAATAACTGGTTGGTTAGGCGGGTGCGCGGCAAGGAGCAACTTGCATAAAATCAAAGTGTACTCGCTCCTTGCCGCGCACCCGGCGGACCCAAAAGTTATTCCATCCCTTTCTGCTTTTCAACACTGCATTGACTTGTATACGGCATAATTCGTCTAGTATTATACGTCATTGGTAGAATCGTAGAATGCTGAATGCTTATTTCTTCTTCGTCTCCCTCTCAGTAAAATTGAGCACCGACAAACGTTTCAGACAAAGTTCTGTGATTGGCTTAATGCAACTACGTAATTGCAATATGGCAGTGCGAAATACAAATGAGCGATTTGAATTATTCAACTTTAACTTTCATATTTCAGCAATAAAGATATCATTTATGGTATGATTTTATATTGTATTAAATATGATGTACGGTCAAGAATTTATTTTAATAAATATATATTAAAAAGCTCTACCACTTGAATCCCCCATTAGGAGTAGGAAGGATACATAAATATAATTACTCCTCTGTTTTAGATTACTTGGCTTTTTTTGTAATTTCAAATTTACAAATTTATTAAAACAGACGACGTTTCGGGACTAAGGGTTGGTCCCGTTTTCAAGTCAAACATAATAGGAATTATTATAACAGTTTGTAACAATTTAAATATAATTTCACATGGAAAATACAGTCAAAAATTAAAGACTTAATTAAAAGTAATAAATACAACAATTTAAAATACGGTGGTGACGACACCAGAGTCAAACCAATAATAGTCCCGAAACGTCGTCTGTTTTAATAAATTTGTAAATTTGAAATTACAAAAAAAAGCCAAGTACTCCAAACACAGAGGAGTAATTATATTTATTTATCCTTCCTACTCCTAATTATTCAATGATGTAGTAATGGCCGTATTTATTTGGGATTTTTAAAGTAACCTGCAGGTTACTTGGCACACTTTAAGTAACTTGAAACTAACCTTAAACTGACCCTACTGCCCCAGCTATTTTAGCGGGTTGGTAGATTCAACCCGTTTACTATCTCTTTCTAATCAACTTGTGTTCCTTGTTATTCGTGGCGGCATCGCGATTTGTAATAGTATAGAGAGGTTAGGAGATATTTTTATGAAAAACGTAAGTAATTTTATAATAATATTTTGAAAAAATATACTAAACTATTATTTATGCAGATGATGGAAGAGCAATATGCATTATGTGCTTCTTGCAATATAAGTCACAGAGGATAATATTACGACACATTATTACGACTCCGAAATTCATTATTTTGATAGAGCTGATGACAAAATTATAAAAAAAAAACAGATCCTGACGTTATTTGCTTTTTGACTACATATAAAAAATATAAAGATGACTCAAAACATCTAATTAATGCCCGTACTTATAGTCAAAACTTCGCTTAATCTCAAATTTGAGTAGTACTCAAGTATTGAATCAGCTATTATAGTCCCTACTCGGTTATGAAGTTAGATTTCGCGCAGACTTGACAACGATTTTACTCGAGACAGCATCAGAGCAACCTTGAGATGTGCTTAAGTATTTAATTCTGCCAATTTTTGACAGTTTGTATTTTTAAAGAAAAGTTTTTCGAATTTATGGACATTGTGGAAGGTGTTAATCAAGAAAGAAGACCAAAACGCCACATTCGTAATATGGAAAATCCATTAGAAATTTATGGCGAAAATTAATTTCGCAATAGATATAGATTTACAAAGAACACAGTTTTACAGACTATTTTACCCTTAATAATACATAATTTAAACCGAGGTCTAACAACAAAAATTGGAAACATCAATAGCAATTATTTGTGCTACTGCCGTTCATTACAATATAAGTATTAGCCAAAGAGAATTTATGGTAGGGGATAATTTTCCAGAAGAGAATATTCCTTTAATAAATGTAGAAAATAATCGACTTGGTTTAATGTTCCGAACACAGTTCATAAATCAGCATTTTTAAATAAACTAAATATCCAAGTTATAAAACATAATATGGAACTATTTTATTTTCCATTCCGCAATGATTAGTAAATAATGAAAAACCAAATTAGATACATAATAAATTATATAAATATACTTAGTTAAATTTCAAATTGTTGTGCACCTTCAATATTACTTGACACTTATAGAAAGTACCGCAATAAATCTGTCATTTGTTCTGTCAAAAAAACGGAACGACAATAGTAAAATCTAAAATTCCCTTAAATCATCTCTGTATTCTCGTCCTTCGCCGAGAATTCGCGAAGTTTTAACTATAGAACACATTACCAACGAAGTATCCATAGCGACTTCATTTCATCTCAGTCGAGTAATTCTCAAGTACAAGGTTGAGATTCGACTATAAGTACGGGTATAAAAGCGCAATTTAACACACAAACAAAACTAAGCAGATGTCGCTTCGAACATGCATTCAGATTTTAAATTTACCGCTAATATTTACAACTGACACTTGAGATGCATCATTTATTTGGAAGTAACACGAGTTAGTTCTAGGTCAATTCAGGGTTGGATCAAAATTTCCCAAACAAATAATTATAGTAATATAGTAATTATAGATTTATGTAACAATTTTAACCTTAAAATTAAAAATATTATACAGAAGTGTTTTAAATTAAGAATAACAATAATAAAAACTTTTAAAAAATAAATATTTACGTTCGCAGTGATCTCTTCTTCTCAAGGTGAAACATACACACACATATGTACATTCACAGCTACAAACACAACAAACAGCCTCACCCATGCGTGATTATCACATATCCAGGTGTGCTAAGGAGTGTACCAAACAGGTGTATAGCTAAGCCATCTTTGATATTCAAATCTCGTATTTTTTATACCATTATGATTATTTATTGACGTAACGAACAAAAATAATGTGAGTCTTAATTAAGATATTTGTTGCAAGAAATTTGACCTAATATTTACATAAATAATATCCCGGAAATGCGCCATTTTGTTGAGAAACTAAAGCGTAGGACTAATTGAAACTTTATATCATTTTTATAGGTTTCTTTTATTTTATTTTTTGAAATGTTTATGAATCTCAGCTGAAGACTAAATTAATTACAAAACTTTTTTGAAGTAATTAAAATTTATGGGTCAGTAATAAAAACATTTTATGACGTATAGTAAGTGGAAAATACAACATAAAGGAGTAGTAATTGAATTACTACAAAGAATTAATTTTCAATTTGACGGAAATTTAAACAGCAGATTTATAATTAAAAGTGTACGAATCAATTATATAGACTTGTCGTACAGGGTCTTTAATGATGGGGGTCTGTGATTGTATATCGAATGAAAGATTGATTTTTGACAGTTTTTCTGTTTTGAAATTCGGGCGACAGTTTTCATGTACCTACTCATGGATTCGATCATACACTCTTACTTTACTGCGCGGTATGCAGCAATATCTTCTTGCTACTCAGCAAGCGGCAAACGTCAATTTTCTGCTTTTAACTGACAGTTGGAAAGTACTATTTTCTGCACGGTCTTAGCAAAAAGAAATTTTATGAATGTAAAATAAAATTCATATTTAAAATCACTATTTCTATGCAACTTAAACGACATTTGAGGTTAGATATAGAACAAACAAATTCTGTACTACTACGGATACATAAACAACTTATAAAAAAGTGGAGATTGATTTGATTGAATTTTTATATGCGACTGAATTGGAAGTATAAAAGAACTTATTAATGTGGATCAAACAAAAGAGGTGGTGCCAGATTAGAAATATATAATTTCGGGATGAATCTAATGACTATATAAGTAAATAGTGCATCTTTCAAGGGTTATTACTCAAGGGCGTTTTTAGGCAATTGGCTGCCTTTGTGCAATAGAAAAAATCTGGTGTGGTCACCACACGACTTTCTTATGCACAGCATATTTCATATTAAAAACGCTGAATTGAACACTTATGAGTTGCTCCTTGCGTTTGACAATTATTATTTGACATATAAATGTTAAACATGTTTTTGTTTCTATTGCTACTATGATTATTGAAATATATTATTAAATATATAAATTAGTTTTTCTCAAAATTAGACGCATATACAGGAAAATTGCAAATAACATTTTATGTTCAAAATATTTTTGCTAATATCTTTTATTTGAAACTTTTTTTCGTAACTGATTCCATTTTTGAAATAAATGGAATTTATTGTTTTGTGTGTCCAGTAAACTTCCTCTTCCGGTTTTTCAATTTCATTCAAAATCAACTCAGCTCTTCGTATTTTCATGAAACTTATAATTACCAAGTTTCGTTAACAAATCTTATTTCGTTCATGAGATATTGCACGACCGGACACACATCCATCCATCCATCCATCCATCCATCCATCCACACACACAGACATCATTGAGAAAATGATCAAAACAGATTCAGTGGACCTCAAAACATGTATTTCCGCGAAAATCTCGTCAACGATTTTTTTTCACGATTCCAATACTTCCTTATACTACGTATAAGAAAGTAAAAATGGCAGCCCCCTGATTATAATAATAGTAGATAGATACCTAATTTTAATGTTTAATTACAAAGGTGAATAAAAGCTAAAATAAAGATTAGATATATTATTTAACTGAATAAAGTAACATATTATATTTTACAGATTATAACTATAAGAGGTATAAGGTTGATTAAATACCATTTTACAAGTTTATTACAAAATTATTAACAAAACACAAGGTATAACATTCTTATTTTATATGGGAACCTATCTTTTTATTTGCTTATTCGATTCAGCTTTATTTTCTGAATTCAACAACTACAAAGTTCAATACTCTCATATTTTTTTTTAGAAAAATGCATATTAAATTCACTAATTTAATTAAAATCGCTTAGGAATATCCACGTGCTATGAAAGAAACAAGTGAATAAATCATAATATTTTTGTTTGTTTGATTCATTATTAAATATATTTAACTATTTTGTAAAAAAAAAACAATAAATAATTTTTTATTTTATTTTTTTACCTAATACACAACCGTGAAGCTAAAAAAAGAAATCTAAGGAGGGCTTCACTTGTATATGAAACTTTAGCGTTAAATTTTAATTTCATTTAATTTCATGATCATGAAGTGTTGTAAAATTAAATATTAAAAAAATGTTCAAATTTAGGGAATTATTGTTATTATAGTCGTCGCCTTTTAATTTTGGCCGCCTTTGTTCGGGGTACAACTCACATATCTAGTCAGGCCGTCCCTGTATCGTGCTACCCTATTTGATGGGAAATAGTGTAGTGTTATGTATAATATCTGTATCAGATAACTAGATTATTTAAATGATAAATTTAAAATGAATTTTTTGTGAGTTCGACGTACATATTTTCACACTTCCGGCATGATGTATTTTCGAGAGTAAGAAGGAAATAAATACTTAAATTAAAAAGTATACGAAAAAGCTGCTTTATTCAGAAATGTATATTATGGCATTACAATATATTTATTTTATTTATCATCTTAAAAAAATGTGTAATTCTCAGATGCTGCTGCCTTGGAACGACACAATTTTAAAATAATTTAAATTCCAAACAACAATGCTAATTTCATTCTACTTTTATAGCACACTATTAGCTTAAATCATTTAGCTTTATCTGTGTACGAAAGTTTAACCATTGCATTATCAGATAAACTTTTGTTTCAACCGTTCATTTGTCTAATTTATTCAGCCAAGGCGTGGTGATTATAACTTAGATATTTTACCGTTATTTAGCCTGCTGTGCCGCTGATATTTGGTGATGTATTTAATAAGCTGAGATTCGTTTGTTTGTGAGTGACTGACTGACATAAACAAGAGACAGTTTTGACCTTTCTAACAGTGGGCGTCTGCAATATTGTCACAAATATTGTATTATTGTTTCTTCTTATTATAGCAAATGTGATTCATGCCTACCTTTCTGCAAGTTTTATTTGCTGGGTTATCACCGAAAAATATCAAACTTTCTCGATTTGTGATATACGAGTATTAGTAGGTTAAATATTCAGTTTTCTATTGCTACCACGCTATTTTGGGATATCTTCCGTTGGGATCATATGAATATTATACTACAGAGTGATCAAAAGGAATTGTTACAGTTGGCAATAAAAAAAACTACTTGAAATTGGTAAGCCTGATACATAAATTCATTTCCTGTTGTTGACAGTGACATTTAAAATTTAAATTTGAGTACATTTATTATTACATTTATTTCTAAAGTATTTCTATTACTTAAAAAGTCAAAATTCTATTAGCTGTCAGACTTCTGACATAACCTATTTGTATTTATTAGAAATGTCAAATAGCATTTCCGCCTTTATCTGACTTTGTACCAACTGTGGAATAGAAAGATCTCTGGAATTGTATTGCCAACTACAACAATTCCTTTTGATCACCCTGTACGAGACTGCACAGGACTTAGAAAAATAAATAAATAACAAATTCTATTAATACAGTTATGTAGCAACTTTCATCTAACTGAACAAGGTAGTTGTGGTTCTATGTTTAGAACGATTTCCTCATAGAATGATAGTATAAATATCACTGTTTTCAACTTATAACCAAAAATACATCTAAAGTCGTACAGATTAGTTACCTTTATAAGCTGTGCCTAGCGATGTAAACTATGTTGTTAACTAGCAACATGCTAAAAGTTAATAATGGCCAAAATGACTAACACCACGATTTACATATTTTCAGATCTTTTTCTTTTTAATTAAATAATATCAGTATTAAAATGCTGATAACAGAATACATAGAGGAAAGACAATTGAGTTGGTGGAGACACCTCGTGAGCGTGGACGACAAAAGACCTCTGAAGGAAGTCTGGACAGTCAAAATAAAAGAGAAGAGAGGAAGAGTAAGACCAAAAGAAGAGTGGAACGGTGTCGTGGCGAAAACACTAAAGAAGAAAAGAACTACAGGACAAGAAGCGGAAAAACGTGCTAGAGATAAAAAAACAGTGGGCTAAATTCGTATACGAATAAAGCAATAAACCTTATACCTTGCAGTATGTATATATATATATATATATATATATATATATATATATATATATATATATATATATGGGGCATTATTTGCCAAAGCAATCACCCCATGGTATCCAATTTTTTTCTTGAAATAAAATAACGTGTGAAGTTTAAAAATGTTGAACGCCGAGATCTACTTTAGGGAATTCAAAATAGCGGCTTCAAAATGGCGGCTTGAACGGATGGAGGTCAGTTGATTAAAAAACAAAATTTTGAATAAAATTCATAAAATGTTATTTAAATGTTCTGCTGATGGTCGCATGATATTTTTCGGGCAAAAATACATTAATTCACTCTTCCAGTAAAATTTTTTGACTCTACTTCCATCTATTTTGGAACCTTTCCATGAAAAAAATCATAATTGTAGAAATTATAAGGAATCAGTGTAAATGTTATTAGCTTCATATTCAGTCTTCAGTTAATATTTTCTCTCTGACCTACCCGATCCGATTAGACTAACTCTAATTTTTATAATGTTCATCTGATATTTAATTATATGAAACATTTAACATTGTAATAACGATGAGGTAATAAATTCGACGCTGGCTCTTGAATTATAATGTTACAACCATATTTCTTTTAGTTATTATGTATATACATACTACTACATACATTAATGTAACGCTTGTACTGTGCTCCATAAACTGTTTTTATCTCTCTGCACAATCTCATGTGTAGTTGCACACAAGAGTAGACATTCAAAATACGCCACCGGGCTTTACTCAGCTTGAGGTACTAGTTGGTTATCTCGCTGTTCTATGGTAGCAGCATTGCTTCAGCACTTCATCTCTGCGACTACGACTTACAAGAGATTCACAGAGACTACGAGAGCTCGGTTTGTAAACGAAGAGAGTATAAGAAGTACACGGAGAAATAATAAGTGGAATAATTAGCGAGTGCAGCCGCGAATATGACTGGTAATGCTTGTAATTGCCGCCGTGGGCGCACTTCCGTTCATTACGTCGTAACTCAGAACCCGTGCTGCTGACATGCAGGACCGTAACAAGAACATTGAAAAAGAGAAATAGGAAAATCATTATATAATTAATTTGGAGGAAACATTCGGTGAATGTCGGAATTTAAACCTGGGACTTTTTGATTCTAGAAAAGTGTCTTTCCACCTAGAATTTTAATTTTATTCTCAATTTTTTTGTTACATATCAAAGAAAGTTTCGATTTATTAACTTCTCATAAATCTAAAACATTACACTAATTTAAAGAGAATATTTTTTACTAGACCTCTAGATTTTATCGATAAAATTTTGTAGAGAAAATCTGTGAGGTCGCGTGCTATTTGGTAAGATAATTTCCCGAGACAAATAAAAAATAAATAAATATATCATCACGCCTTCTACCCATTACTGGGTGTGGCACTCGGCAGATCTCGGTAAGTGATATATTTTTGCGCGTGAAGTGCGGTTACCAATCGTCAAAGATGTTAGTGGTGGAGGAGCCACAGGGGTAGTTTTTGAAATTATGAAAATTGTTTGTCGCCTGTGGGAATCGAACCAGGGTTCTCAGGATCCACAGGCCGACTTCATACCACTGAGCTAGCCATCCCATCCCGAGACAAATAAAATAAAATCATTTAGTGACAAGCTGACAGCACAAAATAAAAATAAAATAACCTGATGTCAAATTAACAGCATATAAACACATTTACTTGGTGACGGGATGTATACTGGTAGCGAAATTTTACCATTGTAACGGAATTTTAACAGTATAAAAAATTGTGCTTATTGGTTGAATTTTCAAATGTTTTGCATTATGATTGATTGAAAACATGTCAAGCGATATTATGAATTAAAAGTTAGTTACTATTTTTTATAGTAAATATGATTAATTATTTATTAAATTAGTTCATAAATATTTAATTAAAAAAAAAAATAGAGACAAAGACAATTTATATTTCACAAGATCTGAAATATTTGTATGTATATATGTATATTCGATTGTGTTTAATCCGTACGAAAAGTGAACCTTTTCAGAGAAGTATTAATGTTTGCTGTGATTGCTAGGTGATGGTTATTTTACCATTCGTAAAATACTTTCTACCTAACTTTTTGTATTCATACGGTTCTCAAATTCGATTTCGTCTTGACCAGAAATTTTCTTCATTCGTACGATAAATGGCATTTTTGTCCTTGTGTCGTAATAGTTATTTATATCACTAGGCCAGTAACTGTAATTGTAGCAAGTGCGAGCCGAATACGAAGCTGGCAAATTGCGAGTACTGGCAAAACAGTTTCTGGATGTGTTATACACAATATGTTTCGAGCCGATTTAAATGAAATTTTTTATTTATTTGTTAAATATTAAATACTAGGAACTTTTTATGTAGACAACATCAGAACATTTGTAGACAAGGATACGAGAGTTAAATAAATATAAACAATCTATTTGATTTCTTACAACAAATACAATTATAATTATTTATATTTGAGTTTATAATGAACATTTTAGCTCCAAAATTGGTAAAAAAACTGTAACCTTCAAACACTGAACACGTAAAATTGATACAGAGTTGATGCCAATGCTAACATTATCAAAGTCCCAGAAATAGGCTGTTTCTAGATGATTTTAAGTTTTGCAGAACCAGTATTTATGGATGAATTAACAGTACATTTGTACATTTGCGATTTTTTATATTTATTAACAGTCATTATAACACAAGACTGATCAACTGATCATATAGCAATGGCAAATTTAAATATTTCACAATAATTGAAAAAAGTAGCTTTAAAATTTAACAGCTACTTTAATGAAAGCTTTTAGCTGTAGCTTAGCTATATTTGACAAAATGTAGCTTATAGATGTAGCTCAGCTACTTTTTTAAAGAATAGCTGTAGCTGTAGCTTAGCTACTTTTTTTAAGTAGCTTGCCCAGCTCTGGGAGGAAGATAATAAAAACTTTAGGATATCTATAAATATAATGATCTCTACTGCAATAAACATTTATTCTATTGTTTTTTGTACAAAAATTTAATATTTTCAAATTTATTGTAGTACTTTCAACATTAAACTTTAAAATATACACAATAAATAAGAGCTCAGTCTCACATCAGTTGACCCGAATCTTATTTTTACTTTCTTATACATAGTAGAAGGCAGTATTAGAATCGTGAAAAAAATCGTTGACGAGATTTTCGCGGAAATATGTGTTTTGAGGTCCACTGAATCCGTTTTGATCATTTTCCCAATGATGTCTGTGTGGATGGATGGACGGATATGTGTCCGAGTGTGCAATATCTCATAAACGAGATAAAATTTGTTAACGAAACTTGGTAATTATAAGTGTCATTAATATAAGTTTATATATATAAAATTTTGTTAGGAAGTTGATTATCTGTAATGAAAATTAAAAAGAAATCTGTAAAATCCCAAAATTTATTAAAAAAACTATACAATCAAACTAAAAGGAAGCAAAATGAATATATATATATTCTAAATATTATATATGCTGTGTATAAGAAAGTCGTGTGGTGCCCACATCAGATTTTTTCTTATGATTTTTGATTTTGCGGTTTTATTTCTCATGTAGTAAGAAAGAGAATTAAATGAAATTTTAATGAGACATATACGTAATATGTTTAATTTATAATAACAATAATATTTTGATTCAAAAATAATAATTTCAGACTAAATTAGGCACATATTTCATCGAGGCTCCATTTTCCAGATTTAGTGTATGGTGGCTCAGAAATTGCAGATGTCAATAAATAATACATTATTGCACCGTAAGGTACAATTATCAACAAATAAATTAATAAAGCATAATAAATATACATTAAAATGTAATTTGTCGAGTACGGTTCTGTTGATAGCCCATTGATAAATGCATCCACAAAGCATAAATTTCCAATTTTTACGCTTTGACCCTTTGCAATTAAATCCGCTCTACCTATAACTAATTCCTGCTATTGCAGATTCCACCGTCAGGTGATCATGATCAAATTATTACATTCCTATGCCTGCGAAGTTAACAACCGTTCGATTTTGTATTCTGTTCCCAGTTAGCGCGCTCTACTAACGCTCCATTTGCATAGTAGCGCTGTCGGCATGTCGAATACTAGATGCTCGACTGTTTGCTACCTTACATGGCCGAGAAACAAGAAACGCACACTAGATGTAGAACGTTATTGTACATTGCCACAGGATGTAAAAACGATGTAAACACAATTGAGATTGTGAATTTGATATGAGAAATTGAAATGATAAATCATAGTTTTTACATATGTATTGTGAATATATCTGACACTACACTACCAGCTGGGAGTCAGAAGAATGTTAAGTTAGAATAATGTTAATTAACTTTATTTATTTGCTATTTTGTACAACAGAAAATAAATTTTAATTATGTGCAAAAACAAACGCAGAGCGGCACTTCCCCCCTTTCTTATATTTTTGTTTCATTTTCAGTTACTGCATTGTGTGGACTTTTCTTTCATATACAAGTGCAGGCTATCGCTTTCATCTTTTCTAATCTTTCTAGATTCGTTGTTAGTTTCGTTATTAGATTCGTTGTTAGGAGTAAGCGTGAGTAATTTGATATGTTTTCTGCATATGCTATGTACGTTGAACTATATATATAAAAGTTTCGGGACGGTGAAATATCTCGAGAAATACACATCGAATCAAGAAACCAAGTAATAAAAAATGGGGGTTCCCATTTAAGATTTCAACGTTGCCCCCCGCCCCAACCCCTGGGGGTGGAGGTTGGGGTTTGTGGTTGGTGTGCTTAGATAGGTTTTTGCAAAATATGAAACACGTGTTTTTTGGTTTCTTGATTCGATGTGTATTTCTCGAGATATTTCACCGTCCCGGAACTTTTTTAACACGCTGTATATTTTATTTTATTTTTATGTATATTACTCTGTACAACAGGAATTGAATCCCAATTACAGTACATATATATATATATATATATATATATATATATATATATATATATATATATATATATATATATATATATATATATATATATGTATATACGAGTATATATATAATTAAATATATCATCACGCCTTTTACCCAGTATATCATGTTTTTATTATTTAATGATGTTATATTGATTATAATCTGAATTTCTATATATACAAACTCGAACAACGTATCTTTTATAATTCTACATTTAGAATTATAGCAATGTTTTTATTTTTAAAAAGGAATGAGAAATAAATAAACCAGTAAAAAATAGTATTAATATTGCTGCTGCATCATAGATACGGTGGCAGTGTCAAAATTTTAAGAAAAATAATGAAACTGTGTGAATTAATGTGGGACGAGGCTCGTATATGGAGGTCAATGACAGCTACGTATATACGTAAGCAAAATGCACGAAAATAACATAAAAACGCTAGGGTAAATTATTCTTGTCACAGAATATGAGAATTGTGATGATTTTATAAATTAATCATGTCAAACAAATGATTATTTTATTTTATTTTAAAATACAATGTTCAACAGGTAAGACAATCCAATAAAAGGACCGGAAATATATACAATAAAAATCTAAATAGAAAAAAGTAATAATATAAAAAAAATTGGATAAAATAATAATACAATAAATTAAGAAGCAGGTAAATATGATGAAATGTAAGGATATTATCAATTACGAAGAAAATGGTGTAGGTGGCACAGTGGTTATCGTGTCGGCCTGTGGATCCTGAGAACCCTGGTTCGATTCCCACTGGCGACAAACATTTTCATCACATTAATACTACTCCTGTGGCTCCCCCTCCACTAACATCTTTGGGGGCCGTGATTTAACGGCTGGTAATCGTACTTCACGCGTAAAAATATATCATTTACCGAGATCTGCTTCGACAGAGTGCCACACCCAGTAATGGGTAGAAGGCGTGATGATATATTTATTTATTTTATTACGAAGAAAATACAATTTTTCTTTTTTGAGAATAAAGAAAAACAGCAACATTTGAAAATTTAGATTGGTAAGTATGGCACGTTATGTATAACGGAAATGAGAATAAAACATTCGTACGAGGAGTAAAAAGGTAGAAAGTTTATGAGGATTGTGTGTGCACTAGAATATCATTCGATTCTGATAATCATCGATCTACAGAATTGGGCAATCGTCATATATTTTGGATATTTTTATTTACGAGTATATTATTTATTTGTTACTCTGCACAACAGCAACTTAATCCCAATTACTCAACAGGGGACTTACAGCTTATAAATAGCTTACAGCTTTTGGATATAAGTTGAAGTCAGTGATATTTAAACGCACGATCCCTTGCTTGTTAATTAAGAAACGCAAGTTGTACCTCGCTTTTATACACTGGGCTACGATTGCCTGTAATGGATATGATACATATACGAGGGCAGGGTGAAAAGTCCCTGAAAAATAAAACAGATGGCGCCACAATCGCAAATCTCATGTGATATTTGTGATGTACCATCTTTCACTAGAACGCATTAAAATTTTCAGACTGATATGTCATTCAGTTCTGTTTTGACACCCATCGAAAGCAAGCAACCTTGAAGATTTTTGAAAACATGGAAAAAAGTGAATTTCGCGTCTTGATTAATCATTATTTCTTGCGTGGAAAAAACATTACGCAAACCAAAGCATCGCTTGTTAAACATTATGGGGACTCATCACCATCGATTGGAACGATTCACAAGTGGTTTACTGATTTTCGTTGTGGTAGTATGACCACAAAGGACGCCGAACGTTCTGGTCGTCCAATTGAGGTTACAACGCCAGAAATCGTCGATAAAATCCATGGTATGATATTGGACGATCGGCGAGTTAAAGTGCACGAGATTTATGAGGCTATGAGCATCTTAACCGAATGGGTACGCAACATTTTGCATACATTTTTGGATATGAGAAAGCTATCTGCCAAATGGGTGCAGTATTTGCTCTCTGTTGATAAGAAGCGCAACCGTGTGATAAGTTCAAAGGAGTGTTTGGCGATGTTCAAGCGCAATAAGAAGGACTTTTTGGCCCTTGCGATTTTTATCTATTTCCAAACTTGAAGAAATGGCTCGGCGGAAAGAGATTTGGCTCCAAAGATGAGGTCATGAGACAAACGCCTATTTTGAAGGATTGCCAAAATAGTATTATTTGGAAGGGATCGAAAAATTAGAAAAACGTTGGACGAAGTGTATCGAGCTACAAGGAGATTATGTTGAGAAATAAAATATGTTTTGACCAAATAAATCATTTCTTGTTTCATTTTTCAGGGACTTTTCACCCTGCCCTCGTACTTCGCCGAGTGTTTGTAGCTCAATTGGTTAGAGCAGTCATCTATGAAAGGTTGTAGGTTCAAATCCCGGCGAACGCTCATAGCTTTTTCAATTATTTCTAATAATTCATTTATAAATAAATAAATATAAATAAATATATCATCACGCCTTTTACCCATTACTGGGTGTGGCACACTGCCGAAGCAGATCTCGGTAAGTGATATATTTATGCGCGTGAAGTGCGGTTACCAGTCGTCAAATCACGCCCCCCCAAAGATGTTAGTGGTGGTGGAGCACAGGGGTAATTTTAAATTGGTGAAAATGTTTTGTCGGCTGTGAGGATCGAACCAGGGTTCTTAGGATCCACAGGCCGACTTGATACCACTGAGCCATTACCCCATTCATTTATAATGCTATTAATTGTTAATTGATTCATTAAGATGCTTCTACTAATTGATAATTATAATTTCTAATCGTTTTGACCAAATAAATCATTTCTTGTTTCATTTTTCAGGGACATTTGCTCGCACGAAATTTTGCTGGGTCGTCATATACGAGTATATCAACTGGATGACAAGAAACGAGCCTATAAGCCTTTCAAAAATATTGCACATATTAGAATTGTAGAATACAAGTATATTTATATTAGATCAATTTAAGGATCTAAAGTCCCATATACAATCAAATGAAAATACATTGATTTACAAAGTACCTCGCTAAACATATTCAAATAACGGCACATCGGCATCAACTACGCTCTTCGTTTTCTACACTTGCAGATGTCGTCCCTTTCACTTGTATAGTTGCCATGGTGACGGTGACAGCCGTAATAAACAGCATCGCATCTCGCAAATGCCGCATAGAAACGCTTAACGCTTCTTCATCATAAATTATCTGTTGCTATATGAAGTTTTATTTCCAGAGCCCGCTAATGAGACTCGACAAATCTATCTGCGATTTCAGAATTTATTATATCTGGTTAGCTATGCAAATAACGGAAGATGCAATTAATTATCATTTAATTAAACATGAAAAAAAGAGAATTTGTATTTTTAATTGTTGTGATTGAAAATTGCAAGTGGAAAGTTTGCTATTTCTTGATGAAGTAAATGGAACAAGGTTTGAATACTGTGAACTACTAATTAAATTTAAGTAAATGAAATAAATATATCATCACGCCTTTTACCCATTATTAGGTGTAAGTAGAGAAAGTAAGGATGACTTTTTAGGATAAGAATGTTTGACGAGGAAAGAATATTTGATGAATATCATGAGTGGATGTTTGGCCAATGTTTCGAAGGTTCGTGCTATCCTATTTGATGGGATATAATGTGACGCTACTTTTCCACCTCTTAACATAATCTATATTTTTGTTTTCGACATAACCTTTAGTCTATAGTCGTCGTTTTTTGCTGGGCATTCGTAAACACAAAGTTTGCAAACTTCATACTACAGTTTTTTGTCTTTGTTCTGCAAGAGAGTTAGCTACGGTAATGCAATATCTTGTTATGCTGCACTATACAGTAGGGTTGTTGATTTTTCGAATATTCGAGAATTCGAATGTTCGGATTTATTGTACCTTCGAATTTAGATTCGAACTGTCGACTTTTTGAATATTCCGAATTTTCGAATTTTCGAATTTTTGAATATTCCGAATTTTCGAATTATTCAAATTGTGAATCTGGATCCTAACGTGAACACGGCATGTTGATATGAATTATTTTCAGATAAACTCATTTGCAGAGTTTTGTATTAAATCATAAGTAATTATTATTAATTATTATTATTTGAGAAATTAATTCAATTTAGACTTGAAATTTCGCTACACTGTGAAAAACGTTTTAATTAAGACTTTTTGTATCATTTTTATTCTCATTTTAAAACTTTTACTAAAAGTCCGTAATATTTAGATGGGCAAAATGGCTAGGCCATGTGTGGAGGTCAAAGGACGGTGATATAATAAAGGAAATGCTTCAATGGGACCCAGGGGGTAGAAAAAGAAGAGGCAGACCAAGGTCAACGTGGAAAGGAGAAGTAGTGGAAGACCTTAAAAAAGTAGGTGTGAATAAATAGCAAAAAAAACAAAAGTTAGGAAGATATGGAGAGAAATATGCGAAGGGATAAAATGAAAGGGGAATCAGGGACTGATCCACCCAAATAGGATCTAGAAAGCTTCGGTCAGAAGCGGTGATACCCTCACGAGGGTGTATGAGCCACAATCAATCAATATTTAGATGGGCGATAAGAGAATACAGGTAGATGTCTTAATTAAGACGCCTAAACTTGCAGAGTTTTTGCAGGATGCTTCGCCGAGTTTATTATTTAATTAGTGGCCGACTTTTCGCGAATTATGCGTGAGCATGTTTGGAAATGATAGATGGCGTTAATTCAGAGACACAAAATTCGAGAATTCGAAGCTTTGAAAAATTCGAAAATTCGTAAATTCGTAGCTTCAAAAAATTCGAAAATTCGAAGGTTCGAAGTTTTTCTGACAAAGTTCAAAGTATTCGAATGTTTGAATGTTCAGAAATTCGAACTTCGGTGGAAATCAACGACCATACTATACAGTAAATTCTAAACCCTATTTGTCAATTTTCATTAATTTTGTGGGGAGGAATACGATAAATATAGACAACAGAACAAAGTTAGTAATATGTTCAATTGTAAAAAAAGAACAAAATGATAGATTACAATTTTTAAAATATTTTGTTTTGTTCACCAAAATATGCTTCGATTTTTAAGTTATAAAGAAATATATCATCACGTCTTTTACCCATTGCTGGGTGTGGCACTCTGCTATAGCAGATATCGGTAAGTATAATAATGGGGTAGGTAGCTCAGTGGTATCGAGTCGAACTGTGGATTTGAGGACTCGGGTTCGATTCTCACAAAAGATAAACAATTTTCATACATTAAAACTACTCGTGTGGCTCCCCTCCACTAACATCTTTGGGGGCCGTGGTTTGACGCCTAGTAACCGCATTTCATGTGCAATTTTTACCCATTGCTGGGTGTGGCATTCTGCTAAGCAGATCTCGATAAATATAATAATGTTCGACACTCGACAACCGATGGCGCCACCGTCACACTAGTACTACCTTAATCGTGATGTGACACAATAAACCATGGGCGTCGCATCTGTGCAATTTGCTATTCTCGGTTGAAGTATTTTATTCTTTTTCTTGAGTTTTCGCTGATAAATTTAATTTTAGTGCTTTATTTTGTGCTTCATTACCGCACATCTATATGAAATTTGCGAAAATATCCCCGCGCTCCATTAAGAATAGTGTTGCCCTGTGCAGATTTCATTTTGGTACAATTATGGGGTGGCTAGCTCAGTGGTATCGAGTCGGACTGTGTATTTGAGGACTCGGGTTCGATTCCCACAACCGATAAACAATTTTCACACATTAAAACTACTCCTGTGGCTCCCCTCCACTAACATCTTTGGGGGCCGTGATTTGACGCCTAGTAACCGCATTTCAAGTGCACAAATATATCACTTAACGAGATTTGAAAATTATTCATATTAATTAAACTATTACTTAATTTTAGTAGTTATTACCAATCTTAATTAATAATTATATAATATTTAAAACAATTCAAATATTTTTATACAATTATTCTTGAATTTTAGTGAATAAACATTTACTAAAACAATTACTAAGGTTATGATCATGTTACGAGCTCTTAACGACTAGATTTTTTTGAATCAAAACAGAAACAAAAAACCAAATATAAAGACTAAAACAGAGACTATGATAAGATGAGGAAAAATAGTTTAATATTATATATGTACTCGTATGATACAGATATTGTGCCAATCATTTAAGTTCATCTTTTTGAGAGTCGACAATTTCATAAATGAAGGAAAACCATTCTAAAATGGCGTTGCAGTTTATAAAATTCATTATTGTTTTTGACTCTGGTGTCGTCACCACCTATATTTGAACATGTTATTTTTGTTAAAAATAATTAAGTCTTTATTAATTTTTGACTGTCTTTTCTTTTTGAAAAGTTTTAGTTCTGTTGTAAACTGTTAATTTATAAAAATTCTAAATATTTTTGACTTGATAATGGGACCAATCCTTAGTTTTGAAACGTCGTCAGACTTCGTATATTTGTAAATTTGAAAAAAAAACAATTTTTCATTACACAAGCCAAGTAATCCAATCATTGAGGAGTATTTATTATTTAACCTTCCTACTCCTATTCGTCTCATAAAATTCTTAAGAAATTACATAATTCTTATTTTCAAACAAGTATGTCACCAGTCACTACAATAATTACAGCTATCAACATCGACTTAAAATTCTCGACAATTTATTACAAGAAAGTCCGCAAAATTATAGTAATTATAAAATTTATAAATCCTGTCATCAGAATAAATAATAGTACGCATCATTACATCCGCATTTTAAGTTTTAATTTATCTATTACTATGTATATAATCTGGGTAAAACTTTGACGAGATATAAACAATTTGCTCCAGAAACCCCAGTATTTTAAATAATTACCACTATCATAAATTAGCCGGCCCACACGTTTAAAACGCACATTAGGTTAATATGCCCTGTTAGGTTGTGTCACGTATTCAAGCTAATAAACTTATTTGAATCGCTCGGACGAGGCCTTATAAGGCGTATAAAGGTTCGCTGGCGCCCAGGAAATGCCGATATAATAACACTAGTCGGTGGTAAAACCAGTAACCTGCGAAGCTAAAGACTCAGCTACACTGGAGAATTCAGAATTATCTAGATGCTGTGTACATATTAAACAGTAGCTGAGAGAATGAACACTATCCACATTACTATGATTATTAAGATATATTTTCAGCAGGTTATTATTTATTCATTTATTTGTTTCTTTGTACAACAGGAACTTAACCTCAATTATAGTAGTCCCTTCCGCTAACATCTTTGAGGGCCGTTATTTGACGGCTGATACTCGCACTTCACGCGGATAAATATATCCCTTACCGAGATCTGCTAAGGCAGAGTGCCACACCCAGTAATAGATAAGAGACGTGATGATAAATTTTTTTAATTTTATTTAGTGGAATCCGAATCACTCAGATATCAGGACTGCGGAGTCCGACTCCGATTCCTTATAATTTGAGTAGTTCGACTCCAATTCCGACAAAATTTAATAATGAGATATTTTTCGCACTTCCGGGTGTAAATGACCTACTTTATACTTCCTTTTCAAGGAATGTCACATACCAGTTCTACCGTATATGGTTATGAGAAAAATGATTCATATAAATTATTTATCTAAATTAATAAAAAAAATAAAAATTATGGGGTGATTAGCTCAGTGGTATGAAGTCGGCCTGTGGATCCTGAGAACCCTGGTTCGATTCCCACAGGCAACAAACAATTTTCATAATTTCAAAAACTACCCCTGTAGCTTCTCCACCATTACCATCTTTGGAGGCCGTGTTTTGACGACTGGTAACCGCACTTCACGCGCAAAATATATCACTTACCGAGATCTGCTTCGGCAGAGTGCCACACCTAGTAATGGGTAGAAGGCGTGATGATATATTTATTTATTTATTTAATAAAAAAAATTATTATTAACAATTTGTTATCTCAAAAATTAGAAACAAAAGTTTAAAAACATTGCTGTTTTTAATTAGTTTGTTATAGAACTAGCAATAAAATACGAATGGATATAATAATGTTTTTGTTATAAGATGAAATTTAATATTTTAACATGGATAAATAAAATAATAGTATTTTTGTCTTTTTACAGATTTTCAACAATCATAAATTAATAAATTATTAAAAAATTAAATATATAAATTAGAATGTCAATAAAACGTTAAACAGGTAATTAATAAAAATAAATATATCATCACGCATCTATCCATTATTGGGTGTGGCACTCTGCCGAAGCAGATCTCGGCAAGAGATATATTTATGCGCGTGAAGTGCGGTTACCAGCCATCAAATCACGGCCCCCAAACATGTTAGTGGAGGGGGAGCCACAGGAGTAGTATAAATATGATGAACATGTTACTCGGCAGCAGGAATCGAACCAGGGTTCTCAGGATCCACAGACCGACACGATACCACTTTGTAATAATTTTAATTCCTTGTTTGTATCTTGCATAGTTTTTATATTTTTCGAATTATTTTCAATATTTAAAATAACTGTTTTAAAAGATTTGTTACTTAATTTAGATTAACCATGAAACTTATGGTTATGTAGAAAATTATGTTGAATTCAGTGGTGATATCAGATTTTTAATATCTACTTTAATCTTAGAATTAACATTAGTTTTATACGGAGACTTCAATGATAGATCAGACAGGCAACAAATAGAAAATTTTACTGCAAAATGAAGTTTTTAAATCATGACACCCACAATGACATATTAACTGGATTGCTATCTAGTTAACCTTATTTTTATAACTTATTGTTTCTCGACAATTCTTTTGATAGAAAGTATACATTTTCTAACCAATCAGGTAGCTTGTTAATAATTGGTTTTACTACTTATATTCTTGTCGTATATGGTTATGATTGCCTATAATAATTGCTACAATCAATTACATTCGATTTAAATTATGCTACTGGCTACTTGGTACATACATGCTGTAATTTTTGTAAAAGTTACACATATCCTGCCATTTTATAAATATATTTCCCACAAGAAAAGAACGAATCTACAATTAGAGATTTGAACATTTTAACACCCTGTGCGTGTACTGAACATTTATTCAAAAGCACAGCTGTCGGGATGTGCAGTTGCAGAGATACTTCCTCCATAAATAAATAAATATAGTTATTTGTTTCATTAGGACTAAAAATATAAGTTTTCAGGTCGAGTAATAAATCTTATCGGACGACGCGTAGCGAAGTCTGGCAATATTTAGGTACTTATTTATTTATTTATTTATTTGCTACTTTGCACAACAGGAACTTAATCCCAATTACAGTACAAGGAACCTACAGCTTATAGTGGAATCAGAACCACTCAGACACAATCGTATTTGTTTATATAGTTTGAAGTCTGTGAGATTTCAATATTACGGGACTCGAAATTTTTAGTCCGATTAAAACATATTATAATTTTTTACACAATTAATTAGAAAATTTCGCAGACATTAAAATTAAAATTAAATACATACATACAGATCTTCACGCTATATCCCATCAAATGGGGTAGCACGAACCCTAAAATCACTCATAAAACATTCACTCATAACATTCATCAAATAATCAGCCCCCGTCAAACATTATCATCCAAACACAACACCCTCACTGCAACCACATTCATAGATCCCTCCATATAAACTCATTTATTTACCACACTCGAAATCATTCTTACTAACAAACCCTCAATCACATCCATCCAATCACTCCTATTCACTTATCATTCATCTTCTTTCTTCAACGTACGTATCACATGCATAAATCATCTCAAATTACCCGCGCTTACTCCTAACAACGAATCTAATAACGAATCTAACAACGAATCTACAAAGATTAGAAAAGATGTAAGTGATAGCCCACAATTGTATATGAAAGAAAAGTCCACACAATGCAGTAACTGAAAATGAAACAAAAAGATAAGAAAGGAAGGCCCTGTGCTTGTTTTTGGAAGTGAATTCCACACAATTGCAGTTAAACAGTCTACGTAAGAACTGAAAACGAATTAAAAGATAAGAAAGGAAGGGAGTGTCGCTCTACGCTTGTTTTTGAAAGTGAATTCCACACAATTGCAGTTAAACACTCAATGTAAGATCAGAAAACGAATAAAATTAAATAAATTGACAAAATTATTTTTTACAATACTTCTACTGTAAGTTACCTATTAATTACAAAATTTAAACACAGTAAGGGCTAGTTTTTCAATCACAGATTAATGTTAATCATGATTAAATAATAATGGAAATTATGGTTACCATTATTATTTAATCATGATTAATGTTAATCGAGTGTAAACCGGTGATTGAAAAACTGACCCTAAGTGGAACTTTTATTGCACAGTAGTTTCCATGGTTACATCAGGACTATAATATTTACTTTCTAACCATCGTGGACAGTAAGTAAATATTATATATCAAGGTCCTGTCTATTTTGACAACAATTTAACAGCTGTTAATTTTGAAACCTATTTTTTTTTCTTTTTATTTGTGCAAGTATTGTAAAAAATAGCTTACTAACCTCGAACTCTAACTGATTTTGTTAGGTCGCGAATGTTTAAGAAATCTCGACCCTTCGGGCCTCGATTTCTAAAACTACATTCTTGACCTAAAAACTGTCACTTACAGTTCATGGTACGTAATATACTATTTATCATCATGATAACTGTAGTAAAAATGCTATTATTGGTCTTAGGACCAAAAAAACGATGACGTATCCATGGTAACGTAAATATTCTTGAAATAATAGTGATATATTTAAGTGGGTGAAAAATATAATATGTACTACTTCTGCTCAGTGGGTTATAACTGGAAATGGTGTTATTATTATTTATCGTATGGCAATTAAAACACGTACATATAGAAATGACAAAATAATAATAAGAATTACAAACAAATATCAAGGTTGTTAATATAATCAATTGAATAGTTAGTTGCAATCAGGAAATCTTCAGGGCTACCTTTGTAAGACCTTATGGGACATTCTTCAATGATGTGTTTGATGGATTGAATCATACCGCAATCACATTGCGGGGATGGCTGTTTTCCCCATTTATGCAGAAAAAAAGCGAATCTACCATGTTGGGTTCTTATTCTATTGAGCATTGACCAAGTTTTGCGAGATAGTTCAAACCCTGGAGGCTTTTGAGTAATGCAGGGCATATTACAGGTATTGTACAAACTCCATTTCTGGTCCCATGCGTCGGTAATATTAAAATTTTCTTCTAACGCGATCATGGCAGTTTTGGTTGGTGGTTTTCTTAATATTTAAAGCTGATGTCAGGTAGTCAATGTTTACTTTATATTTCTTTGGCAATAATGATGCCACAGTATTCAAGTTGATGAAAAGTAGGTATAATTACATTAGCAACAACTGTTGCTATGTCAAATGTGAAAATATATAGTTACAGTTTGTAGCGATTAATTTTTACTCTTGGAGCTTCAAAATTATGCTATAACAACTGAAGTTACTACTTAAAGTTACTTCTCCTTTTTGGAGCTCAGAAGTACATTTTTGTAGTTTAAAGCTACTTTTATGAGGGTATGTGGCTCAGTGGTATCGAGTCGAATTGCGAATTTAAGAACCGGGGTCGTATCGCACAGCTGACAAACAATATTCACCTAATGAAAATTATCCCTGTGTCTTTCCCGCCACTATCATCTTTTGGGGGCAGTGATTAGGCGGCTGATAACTACAGTTCACGCGCATAAATATATCACTTACCGAGATCTGCTACGGCAGAGTGCCACACCCAGTAATGGGTAGAAGGCGTGATGATAAATATTTCTTTTTTTTCAATAACATATAAGTTTGCAGTTTGAAAGTAAAAACGGGGCATATTTAAAATAATAGTGTTCAAACTATAAATTGATACTACATGTACATATATTAAATATTAAATAAATAAATAAATAAATATATCATTGCACCTTCTACCCATTACTGGGTGTGGCACTCTGCCGAAGCAGATCTCGATAAGTGATATATTTTGCGCATGAAGTGCGGTTACCAGTCGTCAAATCACGGCCTCCAAAGATGTTATTAAATATTAAATCGAAACAAAATCTGATATTCTGTATATTTACATATTTTTAAAATTTGAATTAATAAAATACGTTCACCGCTGATAATCTAGCTAGTTTTTTATGCTATCTCAAATGTCTTCATTTTCACGTTGTGGACTGTCAATCAAAATTAAAAACGTCATGTACAACCACGCTTTAATTACTCACCGAATGGAATATAAATAACTAATCCCGTAGAAAAATGACGTTTGACAGTTCATGAGTACGATTTATTTCTGTAGAAATAACACTACAGTTTCTACTACTCAAACTCACTACTTCTAATTAATAAATGATAAATTGTTTCAACTAAAAAAATCTAATCCAAGGTAGCATTGCAAACAAATTTACTAGCTACAAACAAAATCTAATAAAATAAACAAATGAATAATGCCATCCTTGACCTATGGCGCATTCTGCAGCGAAGAAGCATCAACTTGGTATTGTTACATCGTAACATACTTACATCGTTATTTACAGAGGTCAAATGAATACCACGGTGTTAAAATATTACAAACTAATTAATTATTATTCAGCAGGTGAAAATGTAAACCTGTAAACTTTATTTATTGATACTTAATTGTCAATATTCTATATGTAATTATGTGTTTATGTGAACATGTACTTGTTGCGTAATTTTATTGACTGAGAATGCGAACAAAATCATAATAATTAGGTAATTTTTTTTCTTATGGGTAATTAATTATTTGAGATAATGTAATTCGTTACACATCAGAAATAAAAATACATTATACAAATTATAATTAAATTCGAACCAGTCACATGAAATACAAGAATTTACCACGTATATGTGGGAACCATAATCAATTTTTTTTAAATGTAACAATTAATTGAAAGCTATATTGATAATTTTCCAATAGTGAAATTAATAAGTGATAATTTTTAAATGTAATGGCAATTTTTGTTAATTATTTTTGCTTGTTAAATTCTCAGGTAAAATATAACTTGTTAAAGCTATGTTTCCACCTCTTAAAATAGTCTCTGTTTTAGTCTTTTTTTTGGTTTTTTGTTTCTGTTTATGAAAAATTTCAGCCATTTCCAGCTCTTAATATAAACATAACCTTAATTCATTAGTTTAATAAAGGTTTGATCACTTAAATGAGAAAATAATTGTATAAAACTAATTGAAATACTTTCAAAGTTATAAAAAAATATTAATGAGGAACAGTAATTACTATTAAAATTAACCACTAGTTTAATTAATTTAAACAATTCCAAAATAATTTTAAAAGATTGAGACATTATTGCCTCTCAGATAGACATAAATTTCTAAAATATTTTTTTTTTACATAATAGAAATGCAAATACACATAACAAATAGACAAAAAAATATTTAAATTTGTGAAATAAATTACTAGCCTTTGTCGTCTGGGTTTGAATTGAAGAAGAAGGACAATCTTCGAATAACTCTTCCATAAATTGACACAGAAGAATATTCTTCTGTAATCATTACCTGATGATGGTCTAGTCGACCGAAATACGTATAGTGAATAAACTTATTTACTTTTTTGAAACCTACCTAGTGTTGATTTTTTAATTTTATTATAAAAATGTTTCAACGAGAACCGACAGTGAAATCTATTGAATTTATTAAATAAATATTACAAAAATAAAACAATTGAGTCTGAATCGTTCGAATTCTATTACAAGCTGTATGCTTTCTGGACTGTATATTGGGTTCCTTTTGTCCACAATAACTTAATTTCATAATTACTATATTGTTTGTTAACTTATCAACAATACAAAAATGGTGAAACTTACCTCAGGGACGGTGGTTTCATACGGGGTATTGAGGAACTCTGGGGCATTGTCGTTAATGTCCGAAACCCTTACAATGACGGGAATCGTCCTTTTCTTATGGGAGGATTTGACCATACATGTCAACTGCAACAAAGGAAAAAAAACATATTTAATAAAAACTATGAATTATTTTCAAAATATTTTAATATTTTTCTTTGTCAAATGTTTCTAAATAATTTTAGAAAAAAAAGCTTCAATTCAATACAGTGCACTAAATTATACACTACTATATATACTACTTGAAGTATTTTTTATGGGGTAATGGCTCAGTGGTATCCGAGTCGGCCTGTGGATCCTAAGAACCCTAGTTCGATCACCACAGCCGATAAAACATTTTCACCAATTTAAAATTACCCCTGTGGCTCCTCCACCACTAACATCTTTGGAGGCCGTGATTTGACGGCTGGTAACCGCACATCACGCGCATAAATATATCACTTACCGAGATCTGCTTCGGCAGAGTGCCACACCCAGTAATGGGTAAAAGGCGTGATGATATATTATGTTTTATTTTTAAAAAGTGGAGATTGATTTGACTAGCTTTTTAATGAACGAATGATTTCGAATTAGAGGTATAAAAGAGCTTATTCATGTGGATCAAACAAAGTTGGTGTGCCAGATTAGAAATATTTATTTATTTGAAGTATATTTCTATAAATTATATTAGTAAATTAGCAGCGAAAAATATAACTTATGCATAGTGCATTGTTGAATTTCGCCACCTTGAACTTTTAGCTCTGTGCTTAAATTAACAGCGGAAATTACGTGCATTCCCAGGTTTAAATCCTGTTTTATTCTGATAGTGTGGGCCTAATATATCACGTAGTAAAACCACAAACGCAAAGTGCGTTAGGATTAGCATAAAATTAGTCATTAATAGCTAGCTAAATATAATCTTAGAACCAATTTTTTAAATTAGTTTCGTTTGTCGCTCTCCAGAAAAAAATCTAATAATTTAAATTGCTTAAACTAAAAGATTATAATCAGACGAGAATATATTTCTAGGATTTTCAAACTGTTTGATGTGAGTCATTTTTAACATACAAAACATCATTTTAAATGAGGTTCACAGCCTCCGTAAGTGTTAATTGAAAAAAATTGTAAAAAATCGTAATTCTGATAGACAACTAAAAGAGCTAATGAAATAAGATTTGCACTCACTATTGTTTTTCGTGTACTTCAATTAAAATTTTGACTTTTAACTAAATTATAAAAACTTCGTCTAGTTTTCAGAATTTCTTTTATTACCAAAAAATCGGTAAATGTCAATATTAAAGATTTTTCATTTTATATTTCTTTGAATTTTAAAGATATTTTTAAAGATATTTTTTGCTCTGAAACTGAACTCCTTGAACAAATACTTTGAAAATTACTAAACTTGCATTTTTGTGTACCAATTTTTGATGTATTTTGACCAACATTAAAAACACAATATTTAAAAAATATAAAAATGTATTAAAGTAAACTTTGAACATTTAAAAGATATATAAGATAGTATTATAAATTTTCAGAAATTTTGGAACCCACTCAACCAATTTTAAAACAAACATTTTGTCGAATTAATATACTTCATTAAAAAAAATACGGAGGAATAGCTCAGTGGTATCAAGTCGGCCTGTGGATCCAAAGAACCCTGGTTCGATCCCCACAGCCGACAAAACATTTTCACCAATTTAAAATTAGCCCTGTGGCTCCCCCACCACTAACATCTTTGGAGGCCGTGATTTTATGGCTGGTAATCGCACTTCACGCGCAATATATCACTTACCGAGATCTGCTTCGGCAGAGTGCCACACTCAGTAATGGGTAAAAGGCGTGATGATATATTTATTTATTTAAAAAATATCGTTAATATACTTTTATATTAAAAATACATATGAGAAATTCAAATTTGTAAAGAAAAATTCATTATCCTTATTAGTTTTTATGTTACAGTCCTTTAAAGTTAAGAGTTTTGAAATCTAAAAACTACTAAGCCATTCGTTTACAAGGACTTATAAAAAATAAATAATTTTTCGCACTTTCGGGAATAAATTATCTGCATTATTTTTCATTTTCGAAGACTGAAGTGTCGCTTTTAATCCCGGAGGGAATCAATTTCAAATTTAATCACACCGAGATTAAATTAACAAGTAGACAAGCATTACCGTAGCAATAAATATATCATATACCTCAAAATATTTCACTTTGTTTAAGTTGCCTAAGTAATCTTAAAGTTTGTATAATGCTGCCATTGTGAATTATATGTCAAGTTAATATCAAAATTAATCATTAATGCAATCGAATGGCTGGAAGTGCAAAAAATAGTGTATATACACCACAGGACTAAATTGCATTTAATCCTTCAGGTGATTATTTCCCTCATCTGTGGCTCGTGAAATAAATTTCACCCTCAGGATTAAATTATACACTTTAGCCCCTTGGTAAATAATATACTATTGTACTAAATTGAAATATATACCAACAAATATAATAACGTGAGTAATTTGAGATGTTTTATGCATATGTTGTGTACGTTGAAGAAAGAAAATGAATGATAAGTGAATAGGAATGATGTGATTGAAGGTTTGTTGTGTGATAATGATTTCGAGTGTAATAAATGAATGAGTTTATATGAAGTGATTTATGAATGTGGTTGAAATGAGGGTGGTTTGTTTGGATGAAAATGTTTGACGAGGGCTGATTGTTTGATGAGTGTGATGAGTGAATGTTTTATGATATGTATGTATGTATGTATGTAAATATAATAAAAACAGAATAGAGCTAGGTTAAATTTATTACCCATTTTCATTTCTTATTGCTATGAATAATAATTTATACTTAGATCAAACTCCAGATAAATAATTGCTAATTATTCTCCGAATAGATTTTATCTCTTAAGGGTTAAAGACCTTTCATATTCGAATCAGTTGGCCAATATAGATGAACACTAAGATAAACTTAATTAATACAAGTTTTTGCGCATCAATTAATTAACAACAAAAATTAATTTCATTTTCAAATCTTTATCAAATTTCAACAAATCACTTTTTGCGAAGTTGTCCATTAAAATAAATAATTAAATCATCTGTCAAGTATTCTAATTTTTAATTTTGTAACCGATGACTGTAGCTACAGCGAGTCCGGTTTTTTCCGGGCGTAGTGCAATCAGCCGCCGTCAGAGGCACTGCGGGGTGCGACTCGCAGGCGACTAGATCGTGATCGTGACTCACATGACACTCTAGATATAGACTATAGTTTATTTGAACCTGCAGTAAGTCTTGTTTATAATCAAATGCTAGTTTAGTGTAACACTAAGAACATAGAGGGAGTTAGGGGTAATAAAATGAGGGCTTACAGGACTTACTGTATTATTCGTACTGTTAAGTAGGTGCATTAAGAAAGATACATTTTTTTTGTTATAATTCAAATACAGTGGAACTTCTAGAACTCGAAATATTCTTTAAGTCGAATTTTTATCACAAATATTTACGTTTCCTTTTATTTTTAATGTACTTTTATCTCCCTAAGTCGAATTTCTATAACTCGAATATTTCTATAACTCGAACTGATATTTCACTAGTATGACGAATTTTTCTGGACAATTCCTAGTTACGGACACTGTCCGTAACTAGGGATTTCCCCTTAAGTCGTAGACGAGTTCGAGTTGATGACAAGTTCAGTAGCAATTAGAGCTTTCTTCCGTCTAGTACTGTTATGGAAGTGCACCTCTAAAATGGCAAAGCGAAATTTAAAGTGCCTATCACTTGAAGAAAAATGTTTATTAATCACCGAAGTAGAAAAAGGCGTAAAGAAAAAAGGATATTGCTCCACAATTTGGTATTCCTCCCAGCACCTTGTCCACCATTTTGAAAAACAAGGATACACTTTTAGAAAAAATCAAAGACTATGGTGTTAGCAGTAAACGCAAAAGGCTTACAACCGGTGTATATGATGATATTGACGAAGCTATGATCAAGTGGGTACCCATTGCACGAAATAAAAATTTATCTCTTTCGGGAACCATAATTGGAGAAAAAGCTTAAGAATTTGCAGAGGCTTTGGGGAATGTAGATTTTTTATCTAGTGTAGGGTGGTTAGATAAGTTTAGAAAAAGGCATAATATTGTCCAAAAGGTGATTTGTGGTGAAAGTACTGCAGCGGATTTGCAAACTCGTGACCATTGGCTTGAAAATGTTTTACCCAATTTGATTGGACCATATGCTAGTCATGACATTTTTTTGTCGTGTATTTTTTGTGTATTTTCTGTAACTCGAATTTTCCGTAACAGGAATCTTTTTTCCTGTCCCTTGAGATTCGAGTTAGGGAAGTTTCACTGTAGTTTGAAAATGTTGGACGTATGTCGAATAAAAGATAAAAATTGAGGGGAGCGATTATATTAGGATAGATTGTTGCGTGAACGAAAATGAGATGAACTTGTAAAAAAGAACTCAAATTCCAAATCTCAAAAATTACCCCCCCCCCCCAACTCTTTGACTTCTTTTTAATCCAGTGATTGTGAAACTTTTTTGTTATTTAGTATACGGGATTAGTTTCTTTCTTTGGCCGCCATTGGGATATCGACAACTATAAGTATTACAACTTCAGTTAAATTAGCAAAGTAATGTCAATTCTTGCTGTGATTCTAATGTCTTTATTTTCCAAAAAAAATGCACATATGACTATGTCTGAGGAAATATATGGAATTGTAAATGTACTAAGTGTCTGGAACAAAATGGCTCAATATTTGAATATATCATGCAAATGCGATGTAATTTGTTTCATATTTTTGTTACTAATTATAATTAGCTGTTTTATTTCTTTCGTGATATCTTCTGGTCTTATTCTTATAAATGACCTTAATAACAATAATTTGTTCAATTGTTAAATTGTTTATTGTCTTCTTTGTTCACAGCCAGCTAATTTATTTCTTTTAATAGGATATTATTAATCAAATAAAACATGCGCCCAGTTTTATTTTGTGCTACCATATTTGACGTACTCGTATATATTTATAATTTACCTGAAAGACGACATGGGATATATTTTCTGCATCCCTATCCAGTGGTTCCAGGAGCTGCAGTTTCTTTCCATTGAGAATGAAGAGTGTTCGACCTTTTGGAAACACCAGGTCAAGAACTATCTCTGTGAAGGGATCACCCACTATGGGCAGTTCAGGAGGAGTTGTCATCTGGTTGACATCTACAGAGAGAACAAATAATTTTATATTAATACAAATTGCAACTGAATTTTTTTTTATGCATATGTTATGTACGTTGAGGAAGGAAAATGAATGGTAAGAGAATAGGAATGATGTGATTGAAGGTTTGTTGTGTGATAATGTTTTCGAGTGTAATAAATGAATGAGTTTATATGGAGTGATCTATAAATGTGGTTGAAGTGAGGGTGGTGTGTTTGGATGAAAATGTTTGGTGATGGCTGGTTGTTTGATGGGTATGATGAGTGAATGTTTTATGAGTGATTTTAGGGTTCGTGCTACCCCATTTGTTGGGATATAGCGTGAAGATATGTATGTATGTATGTATGTATGCAACTGAAAATATATAAATAATATTGTGAGGTAGCCGTAGTTCAGTGCTATTTTTAATCGAGTCAATTTAGGGAAATTTGTATATGAAATGTTGTAGTTGATAACTGTTTTTGACATTTATGCAATTGTTCAAAAGTTCGCAATCATTTTGGAATTTTGAAACTATTTCTAGTATTATTGTTAGATTTTGTGTATATATCATGAAATATGAAATCAATTACACTTCGCAAAGTTGTTGAAAACTCGATAAATAATCCACTATCAATACTGGCGGACTTTGGCCTAGGCTAAAGCGGCAATAGCCTAGGGCCCAAAAATTTTAGGGCCCGGATTCAAACTTTTAGTTTTAATAATAGAAATATATAATTTTATTCCCTTATAATACAGGATGGTGACCGCGACTATCAAACATGGGTATTTAACATGTAAAATCATAATTTTATAATTTCCTGCTTCATGAATTGTTTTAAGTAAGAAAGCTTCAAATAAAAGTTTTAGGACATAAAATTCTGTATCTAATCCAATAAACAGAATTAATTTTACATGTTTCGTAACGGCACAAATTAGATCTGAAAATAACGAAAATAGCCTCAAAACTATCGATTGAAACAAAATTAAACAAACAATTGACGATTAATCTGTCAAAATAATTTCTTTATTTATTATGTCATTTATTTTGTCGCAGAAAATGTCAAACATTTGTTAATTTTGTTTCAATTTCATGGCTAACGATAATTTCGTTATTTTCAGATTTAATTTGTATCGTTACGAAGCATGTAAAACTAATTTTGTTTATTGAATTAGATGCAGAATTTTATGTCCTAAAACTTCTATTTGAAGCTTTCTTGCTTAATATAATTAGGGAAGCAGGAAATTACAAAATTATGATTTTACATATTAAATCCCTATGTTCGAGAGTCGCGGTCACCACCCTGTATATATATATATATATATATATATATATATATATATATATATATATATATATATATATATATATATATATATATATATATATATATATATATATATATTTAAAGGGCCCGAAATAAATATTTTGCCTAGAGCCCGAAATTTTGGGGTTATATGGAAATTTTTATGTTCTCACTATGACAGTTACAATATGTCATGAGGTAGTACCAATCGTCTAAAAGAAAATCTTGTGTATTGTAATAAACGCTCTTTCGATACGCAACTGGTGTTCATAATGACTTCCTTATAAATGTAAAATAGAATTAGATTTGGTAGTAACTTCTAAATGTACAGTTTGGTTCATGAGCAAATGTTTAAATTTTCCATTCCTCATATTACGGTAAAAATAGAGAAAACCTCAAATATATAATTTATTAGCAAATAAAAATCGTCCTTATTTACAGGTTATTTAGGTAAAAGTGAACTTATTGATAAAATAATATTTTGCATAGTAATATGAGTCAAACGAAGAGAAAAAAATATGCCGGTTATAAAAGTTACACGAACGAATTAATATGTATAACATAATATAATTTGTAGTTTTTGTTGTATTCATTCATACATTCATTCATAACATTATCATAGTCTGTCCAGATTAAAATTGTGCGCATTTAAATGATCAAATTGACATTTGAATTTAGCTGTAGGTAGTACTAAGTAGTATTTACTAGTGACGTTGTTATTATAATTAAACTATTTGTAATTAAATTATATATTTTACAATGTATTTTATTAATGTATAAAACAATAATAGAACAATAAATAATTGTTTCTGTTCCAGGAAATATCATTTACTTTAATGATTACTTAAATTTATTAGCGAGTGCCTATAAATTTATTATTATAGTCGACAGAAAACAAACATATTTTTATGTCTACTCTAAATTAAGCAGGGTAGATAAACCTATAATATGGATATTTTAACAAAGACAATAACATTTAAGTTGGTATCCATATACTCATGCCGATTAAGGTAGTACTAGCATGAAATTTTTTTTTGCAGGTCTGAATGAAATTAGGCGCACGTAAATATTGGATAGTCATACGCATCCTGTTAAAATATGAAACACATTCATCGTCTGTGAACAAATATATTCGCTTGTAAAGTTGAGTTCTTATACACGGGGCTTATGGCGATCACCACTCAGAATCGCACATATTTGGTTTGTGTACCTCTAAAATGTTGCAGTTTCATTTGAAAAACTAGTATGATGTTTTAGAACTATCCATGTATATTGTATCAGAAGGAGAAAGTTTTTTATCGTTTAGTAATGGATATATATAGCCATGCAAAGCCTTGTTTTAACGAAAAATTAAGAATCCCACCACACGGTGGTATGGTATTTGAAAATTCACTAGACCAACAACCTGTTAACAATTCATGATATTCAAATCATAATAGGTATAAAACACTTATTTTATTCAATTTTTATATTTTTTTGAGCGTCAGTTTCGCCACTCGACAACCGATGGCGCCACCGTCACACTAGTACTACCTTAATACATTTGTTAAGGTAGTACTAGTGTGACGGTGGCGCCATCGGTTGTTGAGTGGCGAAATTGACGCTCAAAAAAATATAAAAATTGAATAAAATAAGTGTTTTATACCTATTATGATTTAATATCATGAATTGTTAACAGGTTGTTGGTCTTGATTTGTTTTTACTAAGCGGTTCTTTGAACCATGGTTTTACTTCAATTTTATTGTTCATTATTTAAAATGTAACTTCATTAATATGTTTAGTAATTGCTTGAAAAATGGCCAAAATTTTGGGCAGAAACGTCGCTGATCAATAAAAAAATGTTACCTAAACTTGTGTTCAATTTTTTTAAAAATTTTTTTTACCAAGTTAAGCCTGTGATCCTTTAAATAAATATTAAAAATTATTGAAATCTGTTGCTTAGTAAAGCTTCTTAAAAATTATTATAATAAATGTTGTCTCGTATATATTGTTTTTGTATTTTTGTAAACATATTAGAATGTATTCACGGGCATACCAATCACCTTGCTACACTGTGAATGTTTTTGGACAGTTTAATAAACTGTAGTGAGAGCATCAAATAAATAAATGTTCAATAATGGATTCAAAATATTACGTTACTATTCACGTAGAACAGTTAAACAATAATTGGATAAATTAGAATTCAAAGCATGCGCAGATAAAAAATAATTTCTGATTGCTTGTTCAAACAAAGCTAATATTGTGAATCTATGACTACTTGGAGACTAATTACATAATTGCTTTTTCGGTTATTTGAGTTAGTTAATGTAATTCATTATCTAACGTATATTTATTTACAAAAATTTGGATTTGTTTCAATCCTCTTTCATCATAAACTCTCCTATTTGTCTCGCTGTCAAACTCTAACTCTCCATAATAACTCTTCTGTCATACTGCAAAGAAATCCACTCATAAACTAACATCAAACTGTCAGTATAGTCTTTGCGCAGCTTCCTGAAGATGCCTTCAAACTCCCACATCTCGATAGTTGAAGAGACGTCAATGTTGAATGTCTTTACGCCTGATGTTAGCGACATCGCTTTAGTTAGATAGCATCGCGACCGGTGTAAGTTTAGCGGAAACTGAGAAGTGTTGCTTCGGGTTAGAGACAAGAGAGAACAGTGGCGTAGCGGGCAATATTTTACTAGTGTGACATGAGTACATTGAGCTCGTGTTATAAATAAATGAGGTGAATCTTGAAACAAGGATTTGAACACTGTAAGTTGTTGATTAGTTGTTAAAGGCAATTATAGTAGAGAAGAGCAACAGCTTACAGTGGAATCCAAACCACTCAGACGTAGTTGCATTGCTGGTAATTTATTTATTTTATCGTAATAAACGCAACTGCCGTTTATTATGCAACTATAACAGGAACTAAAAAAATAAAATAAATAAATATATCATCACGCCTTCTACCCATTACTGGGTGTGGCACTCTGCCGAAGCAGATCTCGGTAAGTGATATATTATTGCGCGTGAAGTGCGGTTACCAGTCGTCAAATAACGGCCCCCAAAGATGTTAGTGGAGGGGGAGCCACAGGAGTAATATTAATGTGGTGAAAATGTTTGTCGCCAGTGGGAATCGAACCAGGGTTCTCAAGATCCACAGGCCGACACGATAACCACTGTGCCACCTACATAACAGGAACTAAATAACAAATAATCCCAATTATAGTACAGGGCTGGACTTACCGAATTGCAGTGTGTTATAGTCGGTGTCACACTACATATAGTATAGGCAATGCTTCCCTTATGGACATTTTCTGCACTTTGTTGCCAGTTTTAAAAGAAAATATAAGTTGAACAACTATACCATAATATTGCATTTTGCTTTTAGTTTACAATATGCCTTTTTGTATTGGTATTATTTGAGTAGCCTTACACCAAAAGGTAGAAAGGCTTCAGGATTAAGTAAGTAATTATTATTTTCAGACGACCACTTATGAAAGTAACCATAACAACATCATAAACTACTACGGAAAGTTGAAAATAACATGCACTGATATTGTTAGTATAACGTACACTTCTAGCATATCAGGTGAAGTTCCACTGATTGACAACAAATGGCGTTACGATGAAAGAAAATAGTAAAATAAATAAAAAGAATTTTGATTATTATTTAGATTGAAGTTTTGGCAGATATTTCAACACATTTGTACAGATAAATCTAATTTTTTGAAATTAATAATTACTTATTTACTAATATTTTAGCATTATTTAATATTTTGTCATTACGGTTAGTACAGTTGGTATCACAATACTTAACCTCAAACGTTAAAGTCAACGCTTATCTACAAAAACGCATCCGCTGTCAAAGTGTAACAACATTGGTCTTGTAAACTTTTTTTAGAAATATTTTGTGGTCGTCTGAAAAATAGTGTACATAACTCGCTCGAAAGTGTGATAACTGTGCTCGTTTCGTGTCATTGCCTTATGCGAAAGATCTTCGGAGAAATTGACTTAATTTTAATAATTTAAGATTAAATATAATATTTTCCCAGTTGCACTTACTTTAATTATGATTCAAAATATGAAAATTACATCAGTTTTCTTCAACTATCGTGAAAAAAGAAGTAATTTTTTTAATTTGCACCATGACAAAAGTTGTAGAAAGATGAAGTTTCAAGTAACTCTACCAGTAAAACAAGAAATAAATAAGTTACAGAAATTGAAGACAAAATGTTACTTGCAGATTATTTACAAGATGTTATAGATCCCATTATTCTTAAATTAGGAGAAGACGAGAGTGATGATTTCTGTGACATAGATTAGAACGTCAATAATACCACTGATTTAGATTAACTGGAATTTTACTTTTTATTTTATGTTACTTTTTCGCAACAAATTTTTAATTGTTCATTGTTTATTTTAAAAACATGTTAATGGAGCCAATCCAAACAGTTAAAAAAATCTCCTGAATTTTTCACATGAAATAAAAATCATTTGTTTCGAATAAAATTATTGTTGATTTTAATTATATAAATATAAATAAAAGCCGTTTTTTAAAAAGTCTGGGGGCTGTTGTCTGTATCGCATCGGCCCAAAGTGCGGCAAATCGCGATTTTACTGTTCAAAAATCGGTGGAGACCCTAATATCCATCGGATCTGGATAATATATTTTTTTTTAATTAAAGGTAATTAAATTCCCTATACATTTATCGAGGCAGATTTTTATATGATTCTGTCAAATTTTATTAATTACATAATAAACTATCAAAAAATTGCAAAAAATATTAAAAAATTAAACAATGAAAATTGTTTATTCTTATATTATTTTTATATATATTCAAGCACATGACTGATTTTACAAAGCTATTGACAGATATAGAGAATAATTACAATACGGATTCCCTGTCTTAAGATACTCTAACTAAATTTCTAATCTATTCATTAAATCCGTATTGTAATTATTCTCAACATAATATAAAGTTTACATCTGCCAAAACTTTATAAAATCTGTCATATTGCTGTAATATATAAAAATAATATAAGAATAAATAATTTTCATTGATTAACTTTTTTATATTTTTTATAGTTTTTTGACAGTTTATTATGTAATTAATAAAATTTGACAGAGTCATTTAAAAATCTGCCGCGACAGATGTGTAGGGAATTTAATTAGCTTTAATTTAAAAAAAAATATCCAGATCCGATGGATATTAAGGTCTCCACTGTGCGACCATGTCAACGAGGTTTGAACAAGATAATTATATCTTGTGAAGTTTTACAACGCTACCAAAGAGCTACAGCAGACAATGAATTCCAATTAAAACACAGTAGATCTACTGCTTCTAGTGGAATCCAAAATACTTGGCCATAACCATATTTTTTGTTGTAAGTTGATGTTAGCGAAGTTTAAACTAGTAGAAAAGTCTCGTTTACGACGTTAATGATTACTTTACCCTCTACTTAATTTCCTGTTGTTGACAAAAAACTTCATTTGAACAAATTTATTAGTTTCATGTTATGCATATTTCGAAACGTTTGTATGAATAATTCATACGGTCATAACAATTTCTTTTTGCGAGAAGCAAGTGCACGGCTCGGTGCTAATTTACCGGTCGATAAGCATAATCAACGGTAATATATGCAAAGAAATAGTAAAAAAGGGACGCGTGTGCCGTGGCATCGAAGTGTGCGCAGGAATAGAAAAACAAACTGGAATCGCGACGTGGCGGGTACCGTTATGTCTCCGGCGACGCAGCGGAACAGACAAAAGACAGTCAGTAGCGGACAACAGGAATTTTTACTCCTTGAAGTATTTAATATATTGTTTACAACGAAATTGTTTACTCTAATTTTATTTATCATAATTAACATTAATCGAAAGTAATCCGGCAATTAAAAAACTGGCCATGCAAAATAGACATAAACAACCCTATTTTCAAGAAAATTTTACTAATCCTGAATTCTGGATTAGCTAATCTTATTCCAGCCCAATTTAAAATAGTTAAACCAAATTATTTTGCGAAAAGTAAATGACGACAAGATTATATTAGAGTATATTTAAACATTTTTGAGAATATGGTTTAGCTTAATTTGACTAATCCTAAATTTGGGATTAGCTAAAACTTTTCTGAGAATGGCGAGTTATATATTTAAAAATGGGAACAAAAAGATATCCCGTATTAGTAAGAGAGCTGGGTTGACAGACCATGATCAACTAGAGCATATTTTTAATATGACATTTAATCTGCCTCGTATTTTAAAAGTAAGCCCTGGTTAGTCGTGGTCTGTCAACTAACTCTTTAGTGCCAGATGTCTTTTTCTTTTGGTTCCCTTCCATCTTTCCGTGGCGTGACGTCAATTGTATAAATCTCCATTGGACTGTTGAGGAATTGATGTCATGAACAAAAGGGATGCAGTGAATATTAGAAAGAGATAAAATATTATCTGCGCCGTTCGCGCCGATTGGCCTATACTTTTGATAACTGTGATTACGTTTATATGTACAACAAAAATTAACTTTGATTTGATTTTGAAAAAGCGATTTTTGATAAGTTAAGTTATTAGTACGTTAGTACATTAAAAGTAAATGTATGGTCTATTTACTGAATCAATTACACCTGTTATAAATAAATGTAATTAATAACGATGACGTCATATCACTAGGTATCATAATTATATCATTATAGATCTTTTCACCTTTTAATATGCATTTAAATTTGCAATGAGCTCTTGACTTTACTGACTGACCCAAAGCACTTACTATTTTCAGTATTCATTCAATACTCAATTAAATTCACCTCACGAATGAAACTGTTAAAATACGCTATTTGAGAATTGTGAATAAATATTGTAGATTCGAATTTCAGTGTTGCCAATAGAAGTAAAATTAAAAAATACATTTATCAATGTAACACTTTAACAAACCAGTTTTTGTTTGAATATACTGACAAATAATAGAATGCCACCTGCAAATACTCGAATACCGCAAATACTGAAAGTATTCGATATCCAAGATCTTCGAATATTTATGCCAATGGCCAACATTCGAATACCACGGATATCACGTTATACGTCTTGAATTAAAACAGCGCTGCCTTCGGCGCTTTGATGAACTTAGTTGACAATTGTACAGTTACCACTTGACTTTTAAAGGAATCGAGCTATTTTTAAAATTACATTGTTATTGGCTTCTATTTTATAGAGAATAATATACCCAGACTTTGTTGATATTTTTACAAATACAAATACAACACAAACATCCATACCCAGGGCGGGATTCGAACCCGCGACTTACGGCGTGCAATGCCAAGCGACTACTATGCTAGTCGCTCGACTACCATGGCTTGTGAAACGAGCTTTATTTTCGGTACATGTTTATTTATTTACTTCATTTCACTTATTTTATCATTGATAATCATAATGATAATTTAATTAATATTCATTTATTATTTGCAATTATAAATTTTATTTATAATTTAAATTTTTAAATAAATAAATATTCCGAGTATTCGAATATTCGATATCTGATTAAAATAAATAAATAAATATATATATCACGACTTTTACCCACTACTGGGTGTGGCACTCTGCCGAAGCAGATCTCGGTAAGTGATATATTTTGCGCGTAAAGTGCGGTTACCAGTCGTCAAATCACGGCCTCCAAAGATGTTAGTGGTGCAGGAGCTACAGGGGTAGTTTTTGAAATTATGAAAATTGTTTGTCGCCTGTGGGAATCGAACCAGGGTTCTCAGGATCCACAGGCCGACTTCATACCACTGAGCTAGCCATCCCATAATATATATATATATATATATATATATATATATATATATATATATCTGATTAATATTCTAATTCGAGAAATTTTATATTTGCCCACTTCTACTTAATATTTTTTTCATTTAATATATATTATTATACTTGAAACGGCACTGTTTGGCAGTATTTTGAAGATGTCTTTCTCGTTTTTTTTCAATTTACTGAAATCGAAGTGGCATGTTTTAAGTAAATATAATAACTATATCGTCTTACTATGAATTTGAGAACCCGAGTTCAATTCTCACAGCCGACAAATTGATTATCAGCATATTCAAACGTGACTCTTCCTCCACTAACATCTTTCGAGGTTTATTTTACCCAAAATGGCGGACGATGACGGTATGTTATATATCTAATCACTTTATTTTCTGTGTCTAGTATCTTTACGGGTGATTGAAGCTAAATAGTTGTGCTTTCACTTCACAAGCAAGAGTTAAAAATACAACTGCGTTCGAGAACAGAAAAAATATAAGCACGACATATAACTAAATGTACTCGTATTCAAATGGTAACGCCACTTATCAATGAAATTTGTAGTTCTGGACGAATCTGTATTGCAGCGCTAATGTCGGTTATTAGTTCATCATAAACGATAAATTTGAGCATACACTCGTATGTTTACAATTTAACTTTGAATCGTGAATTAAATCCTTTTAAAAGGAATTGCATATTGTAAATTATATTTCATTTATATTTATCGTGTTATAATTCATTGTTCATGAACTAAATCGACATTAGCACTGCTGTTCGGGCAAAGATCACTGCTCCACCTACAAAATGAACTATTTTTTTGGGATGAGATCTAAAAAGAACGGTTCTTTTCAAATTTTGTGGGGCTGCGATCACTGCGCCACCTACAAAAATGAACAATTTTTTTGTGGCGAGATTTGAAAAGAACGGTTCTTTTCAAATCTTGTCCCAAAAAAAATAGTTCATTTTATAGGTGGCGCAGTGATCTATGCCCGAACAACTGTTTTTACGTCACAAAACGTCACAGTGTCACGTGAGTGCCCGCGTCCTATACAGACTCGCCCAGAACTGCAAATGTCGTTGATAAATGCAATGCCATTTGAATATACAGGCTGATCAAAAGGAATTGTTATAGTTGGCAATACAATTCCAGAGATCTTTTTATTCCACAGGTGGCACAATGTCAAATAAAGGCGGAAATGCTATTTGACATTTCTAATAAATTCAAATAGGTTATGTCAGGAGTCTGACAGCTAATAGAATTTTGACTTCTTAAGTAATAGAAATACTTTAGAAATAAATGTAATAATAAATGTACTCAAATTTAAATTTTAATTGTCACTGTCAACACCAGGAAATGAATTAATGTATCAGGCTTACCAATTTCAAGTAGTTTTTTTATTGCCAACTGTAACAATTCCTTTTGATCACTCTGTATTTAGTTACATTACTTGTAGTACATCTTCTTTTCAATAATCCTAAAACTTTTTTCTGTGACGCTACCGTTTTATCCTTCTTACTAATTGCAGAATCCCTGCTTAAGAGAATAAAGACTAAATTTACGTGTAAGGTGAAAAGCACGAACGTTTAACGTCCACTGTTCGTGTGCTTAAAGTTAATTATTCACTTACGTTACGTTGTTGCGTTACGTGCAGCGCTACTGTAAGGCAACAGCTTCCTGTATCACATTTGAGATTTTTGTCATTGTTGTTGGTATGTTTAACTATTTATTATCTAATTGTATCTTTTTGTTTACTATCTTCTAACAGTAAAATAATAACATCTATTTATGATGATAATAATTTATTTATTTTCTACTCCACACAGCGAAAGAGATTAAACCAAATTACAGTAGTTTATAGTGGAATCCGAATCAGTTCTTGATTTACTCTTCAGTTTCAATCTTTGAGGAAGACATAAATATTCATAAATCTAAAAATAAATGAAATTGTAATAAAATTAGTTTCTACTTATATTTAGTGCGAGAGCAAATGCAGATCTCAACCAGTGATTTTCATTTGCAGAATAGATGAGAAGTAGTTAAGAATGTTTCTTGAAAATTATAGAAAGATTTTGTGGAAAGTTACTAACATCATATGCTCATGACATAGTAGTTTACTCATTTCATATCAAAGAGTAACTGACAGATTTTCGAGGAACTTTTCTGACTTCTTTTTCTTTCTAAAATGTTTTTCAGAAAACTTTCCTCGTGTTTAAAGAGTGTAAAGATGGCAATTTTGATTTACGTCTATCTTGTAACAGGAACGTATTACATCAATAAATTTGGATACAGTTTTTCATTCTAATATTAATTTTTATTTACACTTTTATTTTAATTTTAATAGGAAAGATTTCCTATATACACTCACAAGCTAGAAAAAACGGATCACTTATAATTAAAGAATTTTATTTTTTTGCCGGTAAGGTATAAAAAGAAATACACACCCGGTATGTTAAATGAAAGATTTGTGAAACAGGTGTCTGTTGAAAGAAATGTATGAATAATATGTTTCAAGTTTTGCTGGATGAACGAATACGAGCTTGTATGAAACAAATTATGAATGTGGTTTATCAGGATATGAATGTTTGTCAAAGATTAATTACGGAATGAATTTAATGACACTAATGAATATTTAAAAGGGTCGTGCTACCCTATATAGAGCGTGATGTTATGTATTTAAGAATTGGTTTCGACTTGACATGAAATCCAATTCAGGTCTCGCAGGACCATCACCCATGATTTTAATTGCCTACTTAACTGTAATTATTGTTCAAACCTTTTTTTGAAACTTAAACGAACTAAAAATGGAAAAATGTATTTGTTTTTCAGTTTGTTTCTCTTGAAGAATGTGAAGAACTATGATGTAAATAAAAATTCTGTTAAAAAATTCAAAAAGCAATATGCAGTTTTGGTCATAAGTCATTTATGACAGGCGTACACTTTCCATTTCGCTTTTTACGAATTGAGACGTTTTGGTTTTCTATTTTACAAGCAGAGAATTTATGACTACGTACTTATAAGTGAAAATTATTCTATTTGCAAAAGAATCTAAATGGAAAACATATTTGCCTAAAGCTGTGAAATAATAACTAAAGGAATTAAAAAGATGTATTTACCACGAACATCTAAATTAAGAGTAAATGAATATGGCTGTATTTGTTTGGGAAATTTGGATTCAACCCTCAACTGACCTAGACCTAACTCGTGTTACTTCCAAATAAATGATGCATCTAGTGTCAGTTGTAAACACTGGCGGCAAATTTAAAATCTGAATGCATGTTCGAAGCGACATCTGCTTAGTTTTGTTTGTGTGTTAAATTGCGCTTTTAATTGGATGTTTTAAGTCATCTTTATATTTTTTATATGTAGTCAAAAAGCAAATGTCAGAGTCTGTTCATTTTTTTATAATTTTGTCATCAGCAGTATCAAAATAATGAATTTCGGAGTCGCAATTATGTGTCGTAATATTATCCTCTGTGACTTATATTGCAAGAAACACATAATGCATATTGCTCTTCCATCATCTGCATAAATAATAGTTTAGTATATTTTTTCAAAATATTATTATAAAATTACTTACTTTTTTCATAAAAATCACTCCTAACCTCTCTATACAATTACAAATCGCGATGCCGCCACGAATAACAAGGAACACAAGTTTATTAGAAAGGGATAGTAAACGGGTTGAATTTACCAACCCGCTAAAATAGCTGGGGCAGTAGGGTCAGTTCAGGAACAGTTTCAGGTTACTTAAAGTGTGCCAATTAAACAAAAGTAACCTACCAGGTTACTTTAAAAAGCCCAAATAAATACGGCCTATGTAACAATCTCAATTTTTTCTTTTATAAAGAATTCGAAAAGGCATGATTTTGTAACGGCAGCACATTCAGTAGTTTCTACATATTAAATGGCTAACTATTTTAAGTGACGAAATGCGGAATTATTTAAATAGCGTGTCCAAATGTCACTAAATTTAATCCTAAATGTCATAGCTACATTAACTTTATTAGTAAATTGAATTAAATTATGATATTATAATTAGTCGGTTATGTTTTTATTCTGAAAGGTTTACAAATTACTAATTATTTATGCGAAGTTACATTCCTCATCTTATGGAATTTATGGCGATTTCTCTTTTATATTTTTGTTGGTGAAGCTAATTGTTTTGTTTGTTTTTAAATTGAATTGTTCACATTCCTGAACAGGGTTGGGCTCAGACATATTTAAAGCATATTTGTCATAATATTAATGTACAGTTAGGACATTTAAACACTAGAATAATTTTGAAGTAACTGTTTCTATACTCACATTAATTGAGATTAGCTTATTTTATTTTATTTACAATGTTGTTTAGCAGGAAATTAAAGTAAATCATGCGCCTAATTGGGTCTGAAGTTGGCAACTAAACACTTATCTTTTTGAAACAAGATATTTTTATTATAATAAGGCGTATTACTTTTGCCGTTTGGTTTGGATCAGATCTACTTACATTTATTGCACCAGATCACTTATTTATTTCACTGGAATACTTCGCGCACTTTATTTCCAAGTAATAGATTTACTGATTCCAATTTAAGTCATCCCAATAACATTATGTGGTTTAATTTGTATGCACTGATTGAAGTGAATCAAGTGGAAAGGTAACACAGCTATAAATAAATCATATAATGGTATTGTTCACATTTTTAAAGTTAAAGATTGATAGTATTGTAACAAAAAAAAATAATTTCTCCAAAACAAACTACAAAAAATTATGCATAAATTAAAAAATAAATATATGTGCCATCATGCCTTTTACCCATTACTGGGTGTGGCACTCTGCAGCAGAACTCGGTAAATGATATGTTTTGCGTATGAATTGCGGTTACTAGCATTCAAATCACGACATCCAAAAATGTTAGCCGAGGGAGGCCATAGGGGTAGTTTTAATGTGGTGAAAATTGTTTGTCGGCTGTGGGAATTAAACCCTGGTTCTCAAATCCATAGGCCGACTCGATATCACTGAGCCACCTAATCCAAAAAAATTAGATATTCCTGTTATAATAGAAAAGATAAAATAAATATATCATTACGCCTTTTACCCATTACTGGGTGTGTTTCTCTGCCGAAGCAGATCTCGGTAAGTGATATATTTAAGCGCGTGATGTACTGTTACCAGCCGTCAAATCACGGCTCCCAAAGATGTTAATGGAGGAGGAGCCACAGAGGTAATATTAATGTGGAGAAAATGTTTTTTGGCTATGGAAATCGCACCAGGGTTCTCAGGATCCACAGGCCGACTCGATACCACTGAGCCATCTACCCTATAAATCATTTAAACTTTTTAAAGCATTTCAAATTATAAACTTTATTGATTCATCCAATTCAGGCCACTTAAAAAAACTCCTTAGTGCATTAAAACCACTGCTGAGGCTCATCGTCCAAAAACATATTTCAGTGTCTTGAGTTGATGGCTTAGAATAAAAAAGAAAATCTACCAAGATCTGAAAATAAGTTCTGAAACTTGCACTTCATTGTGTTATCATAATTTGACGACAGATAACATCACGGTAAATAGTACCATCTACCGAAATTTGCAATTGTAGATCTGTCACAGCGAAGAATAAGTAGGTATTACTAATTGAATTACGATTCCACTTGCCTATTTTTAGCTGTATGAGTATTCATGTCTTCTTCGAAAATGTAAGAAGCAATTGAAGAGTAAACCAAGAACCGGTCTTCCTTTATAGTACATCATGTTTGTTTGCGATTCTTTATTGACAAAGAAATGAACGAAGCACGTACGTATGTACGACGACATGAAGATGTCTTTCAGACGGAGTCGAACAGTGAAAGAAGCAGGATTGCAAGATGGTTCTTTCTAAGAAAATATTGTTAGGTGTGAAAGTTTGTTCTAAGTAAAACGTGTACAGGATCCGGATATACTACTTAGTTTTATGGATTTTGTTGGTTATTTACTCATGGGAAAATGTACACTTTGTACGGTATTTTCAAAAGATATTGATCTCGTACATTCGACATAAAACATGTTCGTGTATTTTTTACTGACAAACGGGTATAAAGAGTTTTAGAGAGAAATGCGTCAAATAAAAATTTTGTATTGTGTAATGCTTGCAACAGCAGATATTCAGCATTTTTTGAAATACAGTTAAACAAATTTTCGTCAGGTCAATATTATGATGTTAATGGCAATTTGTCCCGGTTTCACTTTAATTTTAAGGATTGCTGAAATAAAAAATATCGAATCGAATGTTTGGCAGCAATGTTAAGTTACACATTTGACTGTTCATCTCGATACAATATTGTTTATTTAAAGAAAACTTAAAATTTAAGTAAAAGCGGTGCAAGTGACATAGGATTTATTTCCAACAATAAAACACATTCAAAACATTATTGTTTTTTCTGTAATAAAAATTGTTAAGTATAGCAATTGTTTAACATGATCTTTTGATAATAACCTTACTTCCAATCACTGTTGATTGGAGGTTCTAGTAATTGCTATATTTAACAATTTGTGTTACAGAATTGGTCTCATTGTCTTGATTACCTCAACCTGCTCTTAAAATTTTAATTAGATTATATTAATTAAATAAAAAGTGAAGCACTACATAAAGTAATATTCGTAAATATCTCACCACTTTTCTAATATAAAATTAAATATTACGAGGGCAAGGTGAAAAGTCCCTGAAAAATAAAACAGATGGCGCCACAATTGCAAATCTCATGTGACATTTGTAATGTAGCATCCTTGAAAGCATTAAAATTTTCAGACTGGTATTCAGTTCGAAAGCAAACAACCTTGAAGATTTTTGAAAACATGGAAAAAAGTGAATTTCGCGTCTTGATTAAGCATTATTTCTTGCGTTGAAAAACCATTACGCAAACCAAAGCATCACTTGTTAAACATTATGAGGACTCCTCACCATCGATTGGAACGATTCACAAGTGGTTTACTGATTTTCGTTGTGGTTGTATGACCACACAGGACGCAGAACGTTCTGGTCGGCCAATTGAGGTTACAACGCCAGAAATCGTCAATAAAATCTATGGTATGATATTGGACGATCGGCGAGTTAAAGTGCACGAGCTTGCTGAGGCTATGAGCATCTCAACCGAACGGGTACGGAACATTTTGCATAAATTTTTCGATATGAGAAAGCTATCTGCCAGATGGATGCCGCATTTGCTCTCTGTTGACAACAAGCGCAACCGTGTGACAAGTTCAAAGGAGTGTTTGGCGATGTTCAAGCGCAATAAGAAGGACTTTGTTTTCCAGATTTAGCCCCCTACGATTTTGATCTATTTCCAAACTTGAAGAAATGGCTCGGCGGAAAGAGATTTGGCTCCAACGATGAGGTCATCACTGAGACAAACGCCTATTTTGAAGGATTGCCAAAATCGTATTATTTGGAAGGGATCGAAAAATTAGAAAAACGTTGGACGAAGTGTATCGAGCTACAAGGAGATTATGTTGAGAAATAAAATATGTTTTGATCAAATAAATCATTTCTTGTTTCATTTTTTAGGGACTTTTCACCCTGCCCTCGTACAAATATACTAGTATAAACAAGCTTTTTAAACGTAGAATTTTATTTTGAACAATTTTCTATTCTTGTACTTTTGCTCTAAAATGTTCAGGAGACCCAATTTCAGAACATTTTAAATTCATGTGTTCCTATATTCCGCGTTTTTGTGCACAGGCCGTATATATTTCAACTTTTTCAACCGTGAAATACTTGGACAGTTGCTTGTCAAATCTTGATACCTACAGGTGTTATAATAGCTAACTCAATTCATGAATAATTTAATGGATCTTAAAACAAAATATAAAACTTATTTAATTTTTCACCGTTATGTATGTATTTATTCATGACTTTATAACTAGTGTGAAATAACAGTGAAATATAATATGCTACACACACAGGGAGATTTTACCAGTGAGTAGGTTATGTTTCGCGCCGAATATTTAACCGGAACATCACACAATGATGGTAAAATTACCATTAAAAGTAGTACAGTATAACACGTCAAAACATTTGTGTGAAATACCATCAGTTATGCTAATTTTACTATTTGAATATTTGCGAGAATTTCACTTCCATGTAGGTATTTTAGAATTAATGATGAAATTTGACACCACAATACGAATAATAATTCATTCTTTTATTGCCTTTCTGTTTTATCATAATTAACTTTACACTTTATCGCTTTTAACAGTTATAATTGGTTTGCAATTTTATTTGCTAATAAATTATTTACTTCACAACTTTATTTTCAATTTTTATATGACAATACTTTATTGAATTTTATACGATTGTAGTTTGCCGCTATCAAAAGTTTCTAAATTATATTTTGAAGAAATGCTTGAAATAAAAGTTGAAGGAAATTAATTTCTTCCTAACTTTTATTTCACTAATTTTCCTCTCAATTTATAAATATATAAATATAGTTTTTCTATTTCGATATTCTTATAGCTCTATAAACGCACTGTAAACACGTCAACAAGGAGATCTATAAGCGCAATGTTTTTGGCGCTTTTTATTTTGTAGGAGTCATATGAATACTATTAAATCTGAAATTTTTGATCCAATAAGTTGTCGCAAGTACCTCAATAATTGAGATGGTTTTCTGTCGTCCAAATCTGTGAAGCATAATAATTTTTGAAGCCTCTCTTTATCTGACCATCCCGTTCGACGTATTAAAGCATGTTTTAATGCAATGTAAGGAACATCATCTGGAGGTGCAATTATGATATCTCTCACTTCTGCTGCATATTCAGGATTCAATGCCCCAACAAGTCTTGAAAATTTTGACAATTCTGATGGAACTCTATATGAGGTGAATAGAGCTTCAATCTGGGCAAACCATAATTCTGGATCTGCTGGCCAAAATTCTGGTAACTTAAAAGAAACTGGAAACAGTACTTGTTGAACTTCCTCCATTATCAACTAAGTGCCAATTTCAATTAACGTCGGGGTCACCAATGTTATAAACCAATAACTTGGCTTTTAATTTAATAATAATAACTACAAAATTCGATCTAGACAAAATATAACTTTTTATTTTTCAACTCAAAAATTGTGGCTAACAACAAAACTTATTTTTATCCAAGCCTACTTTTTCTTTTGTTTTTCTCCAACCAAAATAAATTAACAATAATTAATAAGCACTACAGATGAATGACATATAACCTAAAAATTATAAATTGTCGGTGTCGAAATATTAATAAAAGAATATGCTATAATCATATAAAATTCACAACATGCATAATACAAAAGAAACATTGAATAATTCTAAAAAAAATGATTTTTTTTATTGTTTTTGTTATGAGAAGCGCTACCAACATAACTGATTAAAAACACTAACTTATATTTTTGACAAGTCACAGTTTTTTAAATCTAACAGAATTAAAAATTACCTCAATAGAAAAAATAGTATAACGAACACGGTTCATAAGGTCTGTTATCGCACTCGTCCTTTGCAAAACTTGGATTCGTACGTTAACAGATTCCCTTATGAAACTAGTTCTTTAATATACTACTCGTATTTACACACTTCATCTTATGATGTAACTGTTAAGTTTAAATTTCTGCAAATTATTATAATGCATCAGGATTTGCTGTGTGTCATTTAAAGTAGTTGATGTGTCATTACTGACACGCCTGTTACAGGTTTGTCATGATTTGCATATGTAGATAACCAAGAGAGTCATACAACAAAAATATCAGGGATGCAAATTAATTGTCGCGCATTTAAAACTTCTTAAATACATTACATCATATTTGAACCTTCATCGTTCTTATTAAATTGGATTGTTACAAAAAATTTATTTTCATCGCGCTTTTTTTGCCCATTTATGAGTATGGCAACTAAACAAAAATGATATTTTTTCGATGATATGACAAAATTCATTACTATATGTATCAACAATCTCAGAATTCGCTCTCACGATTTTGATGAAACTTTAGGGCAATATAATTTGACTCAAGAAATCGATTGTGATAAAAATCATTCGATATCATCAACTTTTTTCAAGATACGAATGAAAACTCGAAAGAATATTTGGGAGAAAAGTAATTTAGTATCTATTTCTTGGTTTCTTGTTTTTAATTTCTGGGTCCTATTATATCCCGAGCGAAGTTTGGTCTTCCAAATACACTAACTTGAATAAACAATAAGAAATAATAGTGTGAGAATAATTTTTTCTCAGTTACCATTGGCAACGTGAGATATTATGCGTATTCCATTTGCCATTTGGATCAGATCTAATTTACATTTACTGAACCAGTTTACTTATTTATTTCGCTGGATTACTTCGCAGACTTTATTTACATTACTAGAATTACTGATTCTACATCCCACCTGTACGATGCAGGCGTCAACAATTTTTTTTTGTCATAGTGTCTAACACAGCATCGATCCCAAGACTCCTATGTATCATAGGTATTGACAACGGGTTTCGTCTATAGCGACACATATCTGATTTTAAAGGAAATCAAACCACGAAGTAAATTTTTGTCATATGGATGACTTTGAAGTACAGTGACAATGATGTTTTTTAAAGTTAATTTCATGACAGAAAAATTTGGAGACGCCCGGATTCGAACCTTGGGATCGATGCTGTGTTAGACACTATGACAGAGGAATTTGGTTGACGCCTGCACCGTACAGGTGGGATGTGGTCTAGTGGTTAAGATATCGGCCCGGCAAGCTGAAGGACCCCGGTTCGAATCCGGGCGTCTCACAAATTCTTCTGTCATAAAATTAACTAAAAATTATCATTGTCAATGCACTTCAAAGTAGGGTTGTTGATTTTTCGAATATTCGAGACTTCGAATGTTCGGATTCATTGAACCTTCGAATTTAGATTCGAACTTTAAAATTTTTGAATATTCCGAATTTTCGAATTTTTGAATATTCCGAATTTTCGAATTTTCGAATTATTCAAATTGTAAATTTGCATCCTAACGTGAACACGACATGTTGATATGAATTATTTTCAGAATAAACTCATTAGCAGAGTTTTGTATTAATTCATAAGTAATTATTATTAATTATTATTATTTGCCAAATTAATTCAATTTAGAGTTAAAATTTCGCTACACTGTCAAAAACGTTTTAATTAAGACTTTTTTTATCCTTTTTATTCTCATTTTAAAACGTTTTACTAAAAGTCCGTAGCATTTAGATGGGCGGTAAGAGAATATATGTCTTAATTAAGACGCATAAACTTGCAGAGTTTTTGCAGAACACTTCGCCGAGTTTATTATTTAATTCGTGGCCTACTTTTCGCGAATTATGCGTGAGCATGTTTGGAGATGACAGATGGCGTTAATTCAGAGACAAAAAATTCGAGAATTCGATGATTTGAAAAATTCGAAAATTCGTAAATTCGAAGCTTCAAAAAATTCGAAAATTCGAAGCTTCAAAGTTTTTCTGACGAAGTTCAAAACATTCGAATGTTCGAACGTTCAGAAATTTAAACTTCGGTGGAAATCAACGATCCTACTTCAAAGTCATCCATATGACAAAAATTTACTGATTATAATTTACTTTGAAGTAATTCACCCTATTAAGTGCATCAGTTTGTTTATTCAGTTTATTTAGTCATGTAGTGTAATTTATCTGAACTGATTTAAGTGAACTAAGTGACAAATGGAATACAGCAATTAATGTCATATCTGAAGGGTTGTTATGTTTCTAGAATACTAATTTAGAATTGCCATATGGGAATAGTAAAATAGGAACAAACTTATTATTAAAATATAAATTTGTTGGACACTTTTATTTGAAGCAACGTTTGGTAGCATCAAGATCTTTTGAAAATTCTATACTTTTATGTTAACCGTGCGTGTGTTGTTTGCTGTGTACATACACCGCCTTCTTGCAAGTGCATGCGTCAGTCTTCTTCTTCCTCGACTACTCAAGAAGCAGCTCCAACTGTTAGCAAGCGATTCTCAATCTTCGATCTCTTCTTATTTACCGCTACAAGTGCAGGTCACTCACCCCGTCAGAGACTAGTTCTCCCCTAGGGCCTTACGACACCCGAGATTGTTTGTACTCTTAAAACAGGTGACGTGATCTTGTTATGATCTCGTCTCCATGGCGACAGTGTATTGAATGAAATTTGGATTATTTATTTATGAGATGGTAATAGGTTCGCAAATTAGGAGTGATAATGATTTTATTAGTATAATGTGGACATTAAGAATTGGAGGAATTATAAATGTGATTTAAATAAGGCTCATTTGGTGTGATGACATAACTATTAAAATATTTTGTTTTCATTTAGATTTTAGGAGAACAACTCTATTATGATATTCCATAAAAATAAGAAGAATTCAGTTTGTAGAGTGGGTTTGTGTTACTTTCATTTATTCTTTGTTATTAACAAAAAAGTAAAAGTTTAAGATCTGTGAAATGAAATTAACAATTATAACGAAACTTTGATGATAACATAACTCATATTCAAGTAAAATAGTTATTTATTAAATTACTAAGCTTCTGCTTAGAAAATAATAATTAAATAGTTTTTTATGTATTTAAGATATTATGAAGATGTTTATGCCCTCCAAATGCGATGTTTATTAGGGCGAGGGTCTTGAGTCAGAGGATTTGTAAGTTTCCTGGTTCGATTAAATATAAACATCAAATAATGCCCGTGATACATACAATATTTAATAGTTATTTATATACCTTGTGTAGGTTATTAAAAAAATACTAGTATTTTTTAAAATAAAATAATAAATATATCATCACACCTTTTACCAATTACTGGGTGTGGCACTCTGCTGAAGCAGATCTCGGTAAGTGATATATTTATGCACGTGAAATGCCGTCAAATCACGGCCCCCAAAGATGTTAGTGGAGGAGGAGCTACAGGGGTAATTTTAATGTGGTGAAAATTGTTTGTCGGCTGTGGGAATCGAACCGAGGTTCTCAGGATCCACAGGTCGACTTGATACACTGTGCCACCAACCCCATAATATAAAATAAATATAAATATATCATGACACCTTTTACCCATTACTGTAGCACTCTGCTGTAGCAGATCTCGGTAAGTGATATATTTATGCACATGAAGTGCGGTTACCAGTCGTCAAATAACGGCCCCCAACGATTTTAGTGATGGGGGATCCACAGGGATAATGTTAATGTGGTGAAAATTGTTTGTCGGCTGTGGGAATCGAACTGAAGTTCTTAAATCCACAGGCCGACTCGATACCACTGAGCCTCCTACGCCATTTAGTATTTTTTAATAACCTAAATAATAAATAATGAATTATCTGGCTACACAGAATACAAGAAATGTCAGTTTTTGTCAGTATTATTATAGTAACGTCACTGTTAATGCCCTAGGCTCAATTAAAATCATATAATGCTCTAAGGCATTATGAACTAAATAATGTACCTTGTATCCACGGTATTAATAAACAGTAATGAACCAGGGAGCCATAATTATAATACAATTTCAGTTATTTGACTTAAAATAATATTTAAAGAGAAATACCGAGCACTTTTCATTTAAAATATGTATCAAAAACCAAAAGATGTATATTTTTATTAAAAATTATTATATTTTTTATTAATTGCACCAATATAATTTGACTGTAATTGGTTACTTAGTTTCGCAGATCATATACGTATATTTTTTATACGTTTAGTATTAACAAATCCCTGCAAGATAATATAATAGAACATTAATAAATTTATATTATTTGCGCGTACTTTGCATGTTGCTAAAAATTACAACAAGTTTAAACAGAATGTTTTAATACTTCAGGCAAAAAATTTAATGGCAGATTATTTTTATAAATTGCTGTAATTTGTATGTTAATAAAGGTAAAAATTAAAAATTCCACATTAGAAAAATAAAAATGTTAATTTATTGAAACTTATTTATTTAAAAATTATGTGATTTTCAACTTCAAACCTGATTGGCGATTCTTTGAATATTATAAAAGTATAATTTTTGATTTATTTCAAATCGGTTCGGCACGATTTTCTATCCGTCATTCTGATTTGTGAAACCAAAATTATAACTGAAATTGAATTACGAATATAGAGAGAATAATTGGAATATCGCCAGGATTTTAACCTGAGAAATCTGATTTTATTTTAATTTTTGCTCTATTTTGTTATGTGTCTCGATCCCATAACTCTTTCATATAAGTACTGAAAGACTTCACACGAGAGTCGTCTGAAGTGACACTGTTATGTAAGTAAAATATTTTACTAATTGTAATTTAATTCGGAATTTAAGCTAATACTTAACTATTGATGTAATTGTAATTGAGTAATTAAATAAAAAAATAATTGGAATACCGTACTTTTTTTACATATTTATATATTCACCTTTGTACAACAGGAATCCTGGTAGAATCCTAATTTCTCTTTTTATAATTGTAATTGATTTCATCAGTTGTTTAGCATTTACTATTATAATGTGGCATGACACTCCGACGGAGGTTGCACAGCTTCTTAGAAGTTCTCTGGATCGTATATTACAGGGAGGTCGGTCCCTTTCCATCTTATTTAGATTTTCAGGCAGATTTCTCTCTATTTTGTCCTATTCAACATATTTTCCTTCCATTTGTCGATTCCTTACTTGTATAGATACTCCTTTACTTCTTCGAACCAAGTTGATCTTGTTCTTCCTCTTCTTTTATTCCCTAGGTTCCACTCTAGTATAGCAAATATTGTTGCTTCTGGTCCATTAGTATTTACATAAAATACTAAATTTCGATGGGATAATGGCTCAGTGGTATCAAGTCGGCCTGTGAATCCTAAGAACCCTGGTTCTATCCCCACAGCCGACAAAACATTTTCAACAATTTAAAATTACCTCTGTGGCTCCCCCCACCACTAACATCTTTGGGGGTCGCGATTTGACGGCTGGTAACCGCACTTCACGTGCATAAATATATCACTTGCCGAGAACTGCTTCGGCAGATTGCCACACCCAGTAATAGGCAAAAAGCGTGATGATATATTTATTTTTATTTTATACTAAATTTCAAAAGTGTAACATTTTGTAAGTACACACACATTAAAATTTATATCTGTTAAACGCATTGCGGACAATTGAATTGTCAACAATTTTTTGATTATGTATTCGCGAATATTTTGTCTCCCCTTCTAAATGCTTGTATCAGACATACTCAATAAGTGGTAAACTCTATCTAACATACATGCCCAAACCATCTCAACTGACGGTTCATCCTTTACAGATCTAGGAGCGATCGATCTGTAATTGCAGCTCTTATTAACCGAGCACAAATAGCTTCATAACATATTGTACTATGAAAATAAGAATTTGTGTTCCAACAGCAGACAAAAGATCCCTGGAGAGTTTGTTTAAGGAAAGTATAAATAGTGTTCCTTCGTTTAGGTACCACTGTAGTACTTAGCCATGCAGAGTTCCGCCCAGAGCAGGCAGTGAAAGTACATACGTGAACCATTTTATCCAGACAACCATGCTGCGGTATTTAATAACGGCCACTAACGCTAACCACTCGACTAAAACAAGAAATGTTCTGTTTATCTGTTTCTGTGTCGCTGTTACATTCCTCGGCCTCTGGCAAAGACTAAATCTTACGCTGAAGAGTAATTTAACACTTTTAGATTGATTACTGGAAAGTTCTTGATGATGCTCTTTTGTTGGAAGAAAGTGCTTATTTCATTACGATTTTGTTAATGCAGTTTCTTCGTAGGTAAATGCCTACTTTCTACAAATACGCGTAAATTTACATTTTCTACAAAAAATATGTTTCTTTCATATTTTCACTCAAATAGTAAACCGTTATATTAACTGAATAAATATACATGTCAGAAAATCTATTATGCAGATTTCAATAGATGATTTCATTTTGGATATATCTTGATATTAAAATGTTTATTATTAACAAACGAGAAGTTGTAACATCATGATAGCGTTATCGTCCTACGAGTAAGAGTTTAAGATTTAAAATTAACTTGCATCGTCCGCTTGAATCTAAAGCCCCTGGCACATATAGCGTCAAGACTCCGAGTCTACCATTTGACTGCCAAAAATAGAAACGCCTCTATTTTCAGCAGTCACGACTGCCGAAAACCAACTTCATTATGATGCTGGTTTTTTCCCTATCTTCCTTTGTTGTTTGACGTATGAATTATTATTGTTTATGTTCTTGTTTGATTTTTGTACATTTTTATAGTTCAATTCATTTACTTTATACATAGTTAGAAACTTTTAAGTTTTCATATTTCATTTATAATTCAAGTCATTTTTTTAAATTTATTTTTTTGTTTTATATATCCTAATTTATAGTTTTTATATTTCTTAATAATCGACAAACATTTTAAATAATACATTTAAGTTTTTATATTTCATTTATAGTTCATGTAATTTTTTTTTAATTTAATTTTTTTCTTTTATATTTCGTTGTTTATAGTTTTTATATTTCTTAATAGTCGATAAATATTTTAAATAATACAAATTAACAAATAACACGTTAAAATTAACAAATATTTATTTCTGACTGTCAGAAACACCGACTCTATATGTGTCACCCGTTTTGGACGTGACTCTCAGTTTTTCAGCAGTTTGTAGCAGACTCGGAGTCTTGACGCTATATGTGCCAGGGGCTTAACGAGCACAGCCGCTGAATTCGGTTTCAATGCAGTTCTGAAATATGGACCTTAAAAATGAATTTTAATAAAGTTTATTTTGCTCGGTGGGTTCAGGTTAAATAAATATATTATTACGCGTTTTACTCATTATTGAGTGAGGCACTCTACCCTAGTAGATATTAGTAAGTAATATATTTGTTCTACGACTACTATGAAAAGTTGATATTTATGCTTTCAGTTGTCATCGTAAAGTTGATGGTTACTGAGTAACAAACAATAAAATACTTTAACGCGCGTCTCCTATAACAAAATACTTTACCGCTCGCTTAGAAAAATATAAATTGTTTCTGAAATCTTAATTTATTGAAACAATACTTACAAAATCTAAAATATAGGTTAGATTCATTTTTACACTTTTACACATATTATACATGAAGTTTGCTGCGCTATGATTTGAAGTTGAACCTGAAACGCAGTTGGGCAGCAGTGCCAACTTAATGAGGATGAGAGATGTTAAAATTGAAAGTGCAATTTTGACAGTTTTGTATATTTATTCCGGAACTTTAAATGGTGTTTGATAAATTTGAGGATAAATTAGATTCCGTGATATTCTCATTAGAATTTTCAGTTAGTACGCAATCACTATTTTCTGAAATTTTTTAGCACATTTTTTATTTATGTGTGAAAATTTATCACAAACAATGCTTGTTGATAATAGAATTTTTTAATTATTTACTTGGTGGAACGTGAATAAAGTATCTTTATTTCTTTCGCTCGCAAATATAAGATATATATTAATAACTGTAACGGATCATCTAAATATGTTCATTCTATTTTAAACTCAATATAAACATTAAACTTGTTTTTGTTTTTCTAACGATATAATTTTACGTATTTTTTTATTCATAGTTTGTTTTTGTTTATTTGCCTCGTGTATAACGGTATTTTTATTTCATACAACAATTTACTCGTAATCTAGAACAGATATTAATGCTACTATAAAATATAAATTACCCGTTCATTCTACATTCTACCGTTTATATGTTATATCAAATATCTCAATTATTTTACAATCTCTAGAATTGCCGTTAACATGAAATCATAAAACAAAAGCGATACTATTCTATCCTCATCAGACAATTGAACAAAATCAAAGATAACCTGATCCCGATAAGCAAATTACATCTTTGTAAACAACTGCCCATCGACAGAACAACCAATAAACTAACAAGCTAATGTCGCCCATCGGAGAACAATGCAAGGTGCGCTTTTAATATTCTCGTGACATCTGACTAACATGCGCACTTGCTTATCCACGCATGCGCCCGCGCTTTCGGCGCCCACTAAATCAGAAAAGCGATGTCTTACACTTGGAATACAGATGTGCTTGGCTTGCTAGATTAGATGGCACCCACTAGCTTTTGTTTGGAATTAAATAATAAATACGAGAGTGAGAAACAAAATCGAGGAGACTTAGAAGAGATGGCCTCCTATGATGTTAAGGAATCAATCTGCATTGATGATTTGATGTGTAGGTTTGCAAAGTTAAATAATCTTATGAGTATGGTAATTTTGCATGAAGTGTTGTTTCAAGTTCTCAAAGGAAATATTAATAAATATTTCTAGGAAGTTTAGAAATACTGCGTAACTGTAATTTATTTGTTTGGATTGTTCATTTGTTAATGAGAAAATTAAACAAACCATTTAGTTGTTCCAATCTTTTACGGTGAATCATGCGTCTAATTTAGTCTGAAGTTGGCACCTGAACACTGATCTTTTTAAAACAAGATATTATTGTTATTGTAAATTAAATATTTAAAAAAAATTGCATTTGTTAATACTGCATTTTCACACTTAACGGTTTTCATATCATTTTATTGTTTGTTGTGTTAAATAATTATTCATGTTTTCACTATTTTATATATATATATATATATATATATATATATATATATATATATATATATATATATATATTTATATATACACAGGGTGGTGAACGCAACTCCTGAACATAGGGATTTAACATGTTAAATTACAATTTTGTAATTTCCTGCTTCCCTAATTATTTTAAGCAAAAAAGCTTCGAATAAAAGATTTAGGGCATAAAATTCTGTATCTAAGCCAATAAACAAAATTAACTTTGCATGCTTCATAACGGCACAAATTAGATCTGAAAATGACAAAAATAGCCTCAAAATTATCGCAAGCCATGGAATTGAAACAAAATTAAACAAATGTTTGACGTATAATCTGTCAAATTAATTTCTTTATTTATTATGTCATTTATTGTAACAGATAAAACGACAAACATTTGTTTAATTTTGCTTTAGTTCCATGGCTATCAATAGTTTTCAGGCTATTTTCGTTATTTTCAGATCAAATTTGTGCCGTTACGAAGCATGCAAAATTATTTTTGTTTATTGTATTAGCTGCAGAATTTTATTCCCTAAAACTTTTATTCGAAGCTTTTTTGTTTAAAATAATTAGGGAAGCAGGAAATTACAAAATTGTGATTTTACATGTTAAATCCCTATGTTCGAGAGTTGCGTTCACAGAAAAATTTACTAAATTTTAAATTAATTTGTCAAAAGCGGTTGAAAGAAGGCTAATTAAATTTTTGTATATTTATAAATATAGTTATAATATTATTATTTCCAAATAAATTTAATATTGCCACAGTTCGATTCTGTTTGGTCACTCAATCTAAAAAGCTATCTAAAATTGTTATTTATAAATTTGCAACAATACATACGTTGCTTTATAATTTGACTATTACTTAAACATTCATTTTTTTTTTACGTACGGTAGACATAACTTGTAAATATTGGAGTTAGGATTCTTTCCATCACAACTTGAGTCAAATAGTAATATTAGTGTTCAGAAGCTTATTGAAAGAAAAAATTATTTTAAGATGAATCTAATGACTAAGAGAAGAGTTGGAGGGCTCATGCTACCCCATTTGATGTAAACATGTTTGTACATTAATGACAATATTTAATGAATTTGAAATGAGCTATTAAAATAATGAATATTTTTTGTAGTTCATATCTATTGATTTATCAAAATGTAAATGACCTTTTAATACGCATATAACATCTTGATTACAGTTGTCAGATTAGAAACAATAGAATTACATGTAAAACAATTGATTACTACCATGCGCGGCCACCTACAAAGCATTCAAACCATTTTTTACTTTGAAATAATTTTCTTCTAAAATTCAGATTGTTTGTATAGACTTCTTGGAATTGTTTTTAATGTCTCTATAATTATTTCTGAAGGCGGTTCATCGAAAAAAGTAAACAATGGCGAAGACAATACATGGCACACTTGAATTCTGGGCAAATCTGTAATATTTCCTAGTTTTTAAATATGAATGATGGGAACTAGTAATTATTTTAAATATTCACACCATTTACAGGAAACACTATTCATATGATTTTATTGTTTGTTATGTTAAATAATTATTCATGTTTTTACTATTTTTATATTAGTGAGTCATGAGTCAGCTATTTATTTATTTGCTACTCTCCACAACAGGAAATTAATACCAATTACAGTAGTGTATAGTTACGGTGGCCATATTTCTTTTTACAAAATGCTTATCCAACGAATTTTTTGATAAAAATTATATTTTATTATAAAAATTAGCGTTGATGTTTCATTTCAATCATATTTAATTTAAATTGATTTTAACTGATAGAGACTGAACTTTTATATTTTAAATAAGAAAACAAATAATGAAGAACAAAGGTTTTTATTTTTTTTAGAAATAAATAAATCAAAAAGACAACGCTTTAATGCGATGGAAAGCCATCTGAAAAGCTCTATCCTCGGATTGTTATATAGACGACTCTATAGAGAGTAAATTTTAAATAACGAATTTACTCTAAATTATTAATAATATTTTTGCTTTATTTTGAATAAAAATGTACTTGTGGATATGATATAAGTGTACAGAATAGCTATTCACGACCAGTGGCGGATCCAGCCAATTTTTCGGGAAGGACATTAGATATAGATAAATTCAAACTGAAATGTATAATTTTTTTTTGTAAATAAAATAAAATATAAATATATCATCACGCCTTCTACCCATTACTGGGTGTGGCACTCTGCTGAAGCAGATCTCGGTAAGTGATATATTTTGCGCGTGAAGTGCGGTTACCAGTCGTCAAATCACGGCCCCCAAACATGTTAGTGGTGGAGGAGCCACAGGGATAGCTTTTTCAAATTATGAAAATTTGTCGCCTGTGGGAATCGAACCAGGGACCTCAGGATCCACAGGCCGACTTCATACCACTGAGTCATAAATTACAATAGTTTTATTTTAATTAAAGAAACAAAAAAAAAGAAAACATAATACACAATTTTCCCAATTTTCAAGCTGTTCATAACTAATTTGGACAAAGTTTCAAGTGCGAAAAAATTTACAGTGTCTACTTTAAGGAGAGTTAACCCTTTCCGCTAACTTAACGCCCTAGAAAAAAATGTTTTAGTGATATAAAAGACCATCTTTGACGATCTGTACCGAGCTAAGAAAAATTTGTGGACTCGATTCACCACCAGACCCGAAGATTTCCTGATTGCAACTAATGATTCAATTGATTATATTAACAATCTTGATATTTGTTTGTAATTATTATTATTATTTTGTCATTTCTATATGTACGTGTTTTAATTGCCATACGATAAATAAATACCACCAGACCAATAAAGTTTATTCAATTCCCTGCAAAGGACGCTACGAACGACATTCCTACGATGATTTGACACAGATTTATGCGTGTTTGAAGTTGAATGTGCATTTGGAGGGTTTTAGCCGAAAAATGTGTTATTTGTTGTCCCTTTAAAGCAGATGCTTTATACTTTTTCGCCCTCGAAAATTCATTCAAATTAGCCAAAAAATTGCCATTTTATGATGGTTTGAACATTGGGAAAATTTCACGAATTTCAAGTGTTTCGTTTATTTTTGTCAACTTTGTCCTACGAAGCCTGCAATGAGGGATTCAAGTGGTAGAGGTTTTTAATATATATTTATTAAAATAAGTTCTTGACCGTACATCATATTTAATACAATATAAAATCATACCATAAATGATATCTTTATTGCTGAAATATGAAAGTTAAAGTTGAATAATTTAAAACGCTCATTGCAATTACGTAGTTGCATTAAGCCAATCACAGAGCTTTGTCTGAAACATTTGTCGGTGCTAAATTTTATTGAGAGGAAGACGAAGAAGAAATAAGCATTCAGCATTCTACGATTCTACCAATGACGTATAATACTAGACGAATTATGCCGTATTTAAGTCAATGCAAACGCCGTTGTTATCCGTCCAGTTATGTTCTGTCGGAGGATTCTACTGACAACGACACACGTTACGTGAAGTTACGTGTTATTTATCTCTGTCTTATCTGTCTCTCTTTAAGCTAAGATGCAACTACGTCACATTCGTTTGTTTCGAAAGTTTAAATATTTTTATCATGCTTAATACAAGTTTTTTAAAAAAAAAAAAAATTTGGTTATAATAATTTTATTACGTAGATTAATATAAAATAAATTCAAAAAAGTCTTGAAAGGCCCATTGTTTCAGAAGTTTTTCACAGATGCATCCGCCTTCATGCTCGCGCCATACGAGTTTTAGACATTGCACGGATTAAATGTACCCCTAATTGTTATATTGTTCCTTGTGCCGAAAAGCATGTGTTTTAGCCCTAAAAAGCGGGCTTAAACACTTGGCCCGTGGGCCAAAAAGAAATAATTCCTAAGAATACATAAATAAAATGAGAAATTTTTGTTTATTGTGAATACTTGATTCTGCAAAATGTCATTTTAGCATAAAACCTATTTACATATTTTAATCTTTCGAACATATATTTAAATGTTATTTTGTTGCGCATAAAATATTGTATGTACCACGGAGTGAAATTAGCGTTTCTGACCCTGAGCATGTTATTAGCCCTCGGCGTTTTACGCCTCGTGCTAACAATCATGCCACTGGCCAGAAACGCCTATTTTCACCCTTGGTACATAAATAACTATTTGATATTCCCACCCTGATGTACCAGACAACAACATCCCATTGTTATGAGTTTGTGCACTCATTACTAAACTTGGTAATTGTGCAAATAATTTGATACCAATTTCTACTTTATTAAGAGTACAACGAGCGGAATAGAAAATAACTATTGCCGAGATAAAAAAGTTTAAAAAAATCTATTGAAAACAGAAATTTTCGGGAGGTGCAATTGCTCCCTACGCCCCTCTAGATCCGGTACTGCTCCGGACAATCTCAAAGTGTTATTTAAAAAAAAAAAGAAAACTTGTGTAAAATATAAGATTAAAATAATTAATTTCAGCACGTATCCTATAAAACAAATTTACTGCATATTAAAGTTATTCCTGCCGCGTTCAATTAAACTTCAATTAAAGCATAATTACCACCCTAAAAATAAAAAATGAAAACTCTATTTCAATCTCCATTCAAATCTACCGCCTTCCACGTCACAAAAACAAGAAACAAAATAGAATCTGTACTCACAATTACTGCGGCTTTCCTCGATGTCCAGGATAATGTTGGACTGCCCCGTCTCGACCTCGCACAGGCCTGCCAACACAAGAACACAGGGTTAATTATAGACAAGAAACGGGCACGTTCGGTATTAGTGATACAGAAGTGCAAGAAGTGTTATATTGCAAGAAGAAATGTTGAAGAGAACTGGATGGATGGATTTATGGAGTGTTAATGGATGATTGAGGAAGAGAGAGATATTATGAAAGTATAGTTGGACTTGATTATAAAAAGCAAAATGGTTTTCACATATAAGATGTCTCTAAACTTATGCATACAATTTAAACCGTAAATATTATTTGTTATTCTAATTAAGGAACAAAAAAAAATTCTTTTTAAATTCACAAAATAATATGCTGAAACATATTTATTACCACTGGAATGCGCGTTATTTCTAATAATAGTAATAATCAAATTATAATTGTAAACATTACAAATAGTTGTCTACTTTTGTATAATAAATAACCTAACTATTTATAATGTATACAATTATAATTTAATTATTAATATTATTAGAAATAACGAGTATACCAATGGTAGCAAAAATGTGAACTTCGAATAAACAACACTCAATTTTGTGATTTTTTTTTAAATATTCATTTTATCCATTGACATTAAAAATAGGCTTTGTTAACAATTGACAGGCTGTGGAGTGCAATTTTTACAACCTAGACTATATAAATGCACTTTTACAGTTTAAGCTGTAAAACTGTTGATACGTGTATAAAAAAACCAAATGAGAAATTTATGATTTAATAAAATATACTTATAATAAATGCCGCTTCTTTAATCTCGTGTGAGATTGACATTCCTTCTTCACTTTCTATTATATATAGTAAATATAATGAAAATATATACGAGGGCAGGGTGAAAAGTCCCTGAAAAATAAAACAGATGGCGCCACAATCGCAAATCTCATATGACATTTGTGATGTACCATCTTTAACTAGAACGCATTAAAATTTTCAGACTGATATGTCATTCGTTCTGTTTTGACACCCATCGAAAGCAAGCAACCTAGAAGATTTTTTAAAACATGGAAAAAAGTGTCTTGATTAAACATTATTTCTTGCGTGAAAAAAACATTACGCAAACCAAAGCATCGCTTGTTAAACATTATAGGGACTCTTCACCATCGATTGGAACGATTCACAAGTGGTTTACTGATTTTCGTTGTGGCAGTGAGACCACAAAGGACGCCGAATGTTCTGGTCGTCAAATTGAGGTTACAACGGCCGAAATCGTTGATAAAATTCATGGTATGATATTGGACGATCGGCAAGTTAAAGTGCACGAGTTGGCTGAGGCTATGAGCATCTCAACCGAACGGGTACGGAACATTTTGCATAAATTTTTGAATATGAGAAAGCTATCTGCAAGATGGGTGCCGCATTGTGGACAACGCACCGGCGCGCGGCGCACAGGTCCACAGTCGCAATGGCAAAATTGCATGAATTCCGCTACGAATTGGTTCGTCATTCACCATATTCTCCAGATTTGGCCCCCTGCGATTTTTATCTATTTCCAAACTTGAAGAAATGGCTCGGCGGAAAGAGATTTGGCTCCAACGATGAGGTCATCGCTGAGACAAACGCTTATTTTGAAGAATTGCCGAAATCGTATTATTTGGAAGGGATCAAAAAATTAGAAAAACGTTGGACGAAGTGTATCGAGCTACAAGGAGATTATGTTGAGAAATAAAATATGTTTTGACCAAATAAATAATTTCTTGTTTCATTTTTCAGGGACTTTTCACCCTGCCCTCGTATACTCACAACATTCAAAAAACGCAGAATGACATTTATGAAATTATAATTTGAGAACTCGAGTTCGATTCGCATAGCCGACAAACAATTTGTATCACAATCAAATTACTCCTGTAGTTGCCTTCTCACTAACATTTTTGGGGACTGAGATTTATCGACTGGTAATGGGCCTTTCAAGACTTTTTTGAATTTTTTATATATTAATCTACGTAATAAAATAATTATACCCAAATTTTTAATTTTTTAAAAAAACTTGTATTAAGCATGATAAAAATATTTAAACTTTCGAAAGAAATGAATATGACGTAGTTGCATCTTAGCTTAAAGAGAGACAGATAAGACAGAGATAAATAACACGTAAGTTGTCGTTGTCAGTAGAATCCTCAGACAAAACATAACTAGGCGGATAACAACGGCGTTTGTTGTGAGTCAGAAAGGGGTAGAATAACTCGTTGGTGAGGCGGGTGTGCGGCAAGGAGCAACTTCCATAACATCAAAGTGTACTCGCTCCTTGCCGCACATCCGGCGGACCCTCAAGTTATTCCATTCCTCTCTGCTTCACAACACTGTATTGACTTGAATACGGCATAATTCGTCTAGTATTATACGTCATTGGTAGAATCGTAGAATGCTGAATGCTTATTTCTTCTTCGTCTTCTTGAGCACCGACAAACGTTTCAGACAAAGCTCTGTGATTGGCTTAATGCAACTACGTCATTGCAATATGGCAGTGCGAACGTTTTAAATTATTCAACTTTAACTTTCATATTTCAGCAATAAAGATATAATTTATGGTATGATTTCATATTGTATTAAATATGATGTACGGTCAAGAATTTATTTTAATAAATATATATTAAAAAGCTCTACCACTTGAATCCCCCATCGCATTTCAAGCGCATAAATATATCACTTACAGAGATCTGCTACGGCAGAGTGCCATACTCTATTGGGTAAAAAGGTGTGGTAATATATTTATTGTATTTATGATATAGGTATTTATTTTTCCATGGAATAAATAAATAAATAAATAAATAAATCATCACGTCTTCTACCCATTATTGGGTGTGGCACTCTGCTGAAGCAGATCTCGGTAAGTGATATATTTTGCGCGTGAAGTGCGGTTACCAGTCGTCAAATCACGGCCCCCAAACATGTTAGTGGTGGAGGAGCCACAGGGATAGCTTTTTCAAATTATGAAAATTTGTCGCCTGTGGGAATCGAACCAGGGACCTCAGGATCCACAGGCCGACTTCATACCACTGTGCTAGCCATCCCATTTTCCATGGAATCTAGTTCCTATTTTTGAAATATTAGGTATATAATATATAATTTCTTGTGACTAACTTTTAAATCGCTAACTAAAAAAAAGATATGAAAATGCAGTTGAACTTGGTAATCCTCGTGCTGAGAAAATACCTATTGTATCCTTTTTTCATTTAGTAAAAAACTAAAGGTATGGTTAGTATATCTAGAAAACCATAAGAACTCTAAATTTCAAAACAGAATTACCTTATCTTTATTAGCTTTGGAGTAACAGCCCATTAAAGTGAAAAATTGTTAAATAACAAAAACAATTTAATCTTTTTCGGTCATATATTATCAATATAAGCATGAAGACTATTGATTTATTAGTAATAAATGTTATTTTTACCATGTTTATTAGTATTTCCGTTTTATTTAATATCGAACAACCATTTCATTACGATAGTATCAGATTCATTTCAAATATTTATTTGAAACGAATTAAATTTACTGCTAGATCGTAGCAGGCTAGCTATTTCCTGTTTTAATTGCAATACCACACATGATCATACTTCATTATAATTAATTACAGGTCCGTAGCGAGGATTTTAAACAAGGAACGCGTTGATGGACGTCTTTCGCCGACAAAAGAATGTAAGAAAGATACAGGCAGCCCTGAAAATATAACTTACTGTAATTACAATTAATTAGTATTTTAAGACAATACTTAATAAAATAATAAATAAATATAAATATATCATCACAACTTTTACCCATTACTGGGTGTGGCACTCTGCCGAAACAGATCTCGGTAAGTGATATATTTTTGCGAGTGAAATGCGGTTACTAGCCGTCAAATCACGGCCCCCAAAGATGTTAGTGGTGGAGGAGCCACAGGGGTAACTTTTTTGAAATTATGAAATTTGTTTGTCGCCTATGGGAATCGAACCAGGGTTCTCAGGATCCACAGGCCGACTTCATACCACTGAGCTAGCTACCCCATAAAAAAATAATAAATAAATATAAATATATCATCACGCCTTTTACCCATTACTGGATGTGGCACTCTGCCGAAACAAATCTCGGTAAGTGATATATTTATGAGCGTGAAGTGCGGTTACCAGTCGTCAAATCACGGCCCCCAAAGATGTTAGTGATGGAGGAGCCACAGGGGTAATTTTTTTATTTTAAATTGGTGAAAATGTTTTGTCGGCTTTGTGGATCAAACCAGGGTTGTTAGGATCCACAGGCAGACTTGATACCACTGAACCATTACCCCATTAACTTAACAATTGATTAAATCAAATTGAATTAGGTTTCAGGTTCAAATCCTTGTGGTATCTCAATTTTAATCTTTATAATTCAATTAGTGTATGTGGTATCAAGTCGGATTGTGGATTTGAAAACCCGTGTTCGATTTCTACATCCGACATTTTTTTTTTACATTACAATAATCGCTGTGGCTCCCCCTCCACTCACATCTTTAGACGGCGTTATTAGACGGCTGGTAACGGAATTTCATGCACAAAAATATACCACTTATTGATATCTACTATCTGCTATAGCAGGCGTCGCCAATCTTTTTTTGACTGCGGTCAATAACAACTAAAATATGATTAACAAGAAGTCATTTCGGGTCATTGGATATTTTCTTTTTAAAACAGTCTTGTAGTGAATAATAATATAAATTCGATACATCCATACATCCACATAACTTGATATAATCTCCTCTTTTTGCTGCCATGATAATAAAAAAAAACAAAATGTTAATCTTATTATTTAATTTTCTTAAAGTGTTTATGTAAATGAAAACATATACAAATGCTAATACAAATTATTGCTGATGGAGGATTACAGGTGATTTTTTTTTTATTTGCAAAACTCAACTGGGCCACTCGAAATTATTAAATGGTTTACTAAGTGACCCGCGGTTTCCAACGCCTGCTCTATAGGGTAAAAGGCGTGATAATATATTTAGATATTTTTTATAATTGACTATTGTGCAAAAATTAAGTTCTTTGAGATTTTTTTTCTTGTCAATAGTCTGCATTAACAAACAGCTTTCTCAAATAAATAATCGAGAAATATAATTGAATATTTCTCAACAAGTAGAAATTATTATGCATATTTAAATGATGGCTATTTTGATTTTAGGTCGATTGAATAATTAACGATGTGGGTACTCAATCAAGTTTTTGATTATACCTTAAATATATTCAAAACTATTAAACCAACATTCATTACCTAAATTACTAACATTATTCAGTCTGATTTGACAGTTAGATTCCCATTCGAAGAGCAGAGACACTCGATTACCAATATAATTTCGTAACGACATATTTATTTATTTGTTAATCTACCGAACAAGAAATTAATCCAAATTATAGTACAGACAATCTATAATTAGTAGATTTTGAACCACTAGGAATCATTTGTATGCGAGGTTTTTACCCGAGAACATTCGATAGTGAAGCGACAGAACTACCAATGAGCTACATAAATTAATCCCAATTAATATACAGAAAATATTACTTAAACTTATAGTGAATTTCAAACCATTAAGACGCAGTTATATTTTTTTACTATAAATTGAAATTAGCGGGGTTTGAATTCGAGAATATTCGTTAGGGAAGCAATAGCGCTACTAAAGATCTACTGCAGGAAATAATCCCAATAACAGTACAGGAAGTCTACAGTTTATAGTGGATTCCGAACCACTAGGATACATTTATATTTTTAGCTATAAATTTAAGTCGATAAGTTTTGATTTTTAGTACATTCGCTTCTGAAGCAACAGCGCTACCAAAAAGTTACAGCAGAAATTAATTCCAATTACAGAACAGAAAATCTAAAACCCAAAGTGGATTTAAAATCACTAGGATGCAAATTTATTTTTGAATATAAATTAGAGTTAGTGAGATTTGAATTCGAGAACACTCAGTTGTGAAACGAGAGCGCCACCAAAGGGTTACAATTGTGAATTAATTTCAATTACAGTGTAGGAAGTCTACAACTTATAGTGGATCCCGAAGCACTATGACATATTTGTATTTTTAGCTATAAATTAAATCAATGAGATTTGATTTAGAGAATACTCGCTTTTGAAACTGGAACGCTACCGAGAAGCTACAGCAGGATTAATATCAATTACAGTAGAAGAATACTACAGCTTATAGTGGATTGCGAATCACTAGGACACACTGGTATTTTTAGCTAAGTAGAAATTAAAGTCAGTGAGATTTAATTCCGAGAACATTTGCTTCTGAAGTGACAGCAAGAAATAAATCTTAGTTACAGTACATTTCAAATCACTAGAATGCAAATATTAGGGTCGTTGAATTCCACCGAAGTTTGAATTCCTGAACGTTCGAATATTCGAATGTTTTGAACGTCAAAAAAACTTCGAAGCTTCGAACTTTCGAATTTTTTGAAGCTTCGAATTTACGAATTTTCGAATTTTTTGCCACTGAATTAATGCCATCTGTCATCTCCAAACACGCGCAGGCATTATTCGCGAAAAGTCGGCCACGAATTAAATAATAAATTCGGCGAAGTATCCTACAAAAACTTTGCGAGGTTAGGCTTTTTAATTAAGCCATCTATTCTTTTACCGCCCATCTAAATGCTATGGACTTTTAGTAAAATGTTTTAAAATGACAATAAAAAGGATACAAAAAAGTCTTAATTAAAAAGTTTTTGACAGTGTAGCTAAATTTTAAGTCTAAATTGAATTAATTTGGCAAATAATAATTAATAATTACTTAAGAATTAATACAAAACTCTGCAAATGAGTTTATTCTGAAAATAATTTATATCAACATGCCGTGTTCACGTTAGGATCCAGATTCACAATTCGAATAATTCGAAAATTCGTAAATTCGAAAATTTGGAATATTCAAAAATTCGAAAGTTCGAATCTAAATTCGAAGGTTCAATAAATCCGAATAATCGAAGTCTCGAATCTTCGTAAAATCAACAACTATAGCAGATATATATATTTAAATATAAATTAAAGTTAGTGAAATTTGAATCCGAGAACACTCACTTGTGAAACAAGAGCTCTACCAAAACGCTACAGCAAGACATTTATTCCAATTAAAGTAAAAAGAATCTACAGTTTACAGTGAAATCTGATTAACTAGTTCCATAATTGCATATTTGATTATGAATTGAAGAAAATTTGGAACCTAAAACTCTAGCTTGTAACGCAGTAGTGCTACTGTAGTACTACAACTATTCGTAAAGAAGTTGCTGCACAATAGGAACTTAATCCTAATTACAGTTGTAGTGAAATTCGAACCACTCAGTTACAATTGTATTTTTTGTTAAGTTAAAATTGTATATTCGAGGACTCTTCGTTGTCAAGAAATCGATCTAACTTTGAAGCCACAACTGTTCTCTGGAAAAAAATGAATTTTAAAATGGCGTCATCAAAAATAAGACGAAAACTAAAATCAAAAAAATCTGAAGAACTCGATAACTTTGATTCAATATCATTTTATTACTATTTCAGCAAGATATTCGGTATGGCACCTTATAAAATAGTAGGTATACGAGGTAAAAGAAAACTTGTATCCAGCAGATATCAAACTATTTTAAGCTTAATGATAGTACTAGCTATAATAATAATATTTATAGTCGGTTTTACCCAAAGAAATGATTTTATTGAAAACGAAAATGAAATAACTGCACTAGTAGAAGGCTTACAAACAACTTCAAATATGATACTAACTATTGGACAATTTCTTATGTCTCTTTTACATAGAAAAAAGTACATGGATCTCCTAAGAAAACTAAGGGATTTAGACGATTTCTTGCTCACGTTGGGTGCTTGGGTAAACTACAAAAATATGCGCAACAAAACAATTCTTATCGTAATAGGATGGTTCTCCATCAGTTGTCTTCTAACAGGACTAGATTATGTTTTCGTATTTCACGGAAACTATTTATTATACTGGACAATATACTGGATACCATATTTTATTAGTTCTGTAACAGAGTGTGGATTAATGGTAAATTTAGTTGGGCTGCAAGAAAGATTCCATTTATTTAATCAAACGATTAAAGGTATTATAAATGAACCAATCTTGGAGCGTACAATCACTGTAGAACAAATCGCAGAAAATAAGTACAGTCGGAAGAAGTATCTTACTGATGTTTTACAGAGAGGCCGGTACATTCATTGGAGTCTAACTGATATTGGACTGCAAATCGATGGGATTTTTAATTTCTCAATTTTTTTGTTGATTACTAATATTTTCGTTGATATAGTTTCATCGTTGTTTTTTATGTGGGCGAATTTAAAAAATATTGGGACTTTCCAGGAAGTTGTTTTTGAAGTTTTTGAAATGACGTATTATTCTGTTTCGGCCATGTTCAGACTGTTTGTAATTATTTTTTATTACAATTCTACTACCTACCAGGTGAGATTAACATTTTAGGCTTGTACATTTTTTGTTGTCAAATGTTTCTAAACTATTTTAGGCTTAAAAATGCGTCAGTTGTACAGGTGTGTAGTTCGTGAACGAACTAGTTCATATGAACTATTCCTTATAATGAACGTCACGAACTAGTTCGTGAGTTTATCAAAAACTAGTTCACTGCGAACTATTCGGATATGATTCACCACTACAGCGGCACGGCCGATGAGGTCGAATCGAAAGCGGAGAACGGAGAACAAGAGAACGAGTGAACGAGACTAATTACTAGAGGAGCTTACTAAGCTTACTTCTTACTTTGATCGTTCGTGGTCGTTGCTTTGATTTTTATTTATTTAAAAAAACAACTTTAAAAACCAATTTTGTCTTTCATTTTTTTCTTCTTTCATACTTGTCAAATTATACTAGAACCAGATCCTAAAAGTTCATTTGTTCTCGCTCGTGAATCACAATACAATATGATTTCCGTTCATCATAGTCTTAAAAATTTCGTAAACGAAAGTGAACTAATGAAGTAGTTCAGTAAACTAATCTTTTTGGTGAACGAGAACGAATGAACTAGTTCACTCAAATGAACTAGAATTCGCATCTCTAGTCAGTTGTAGGAAATCTGATTTTAAAATAACTAAAAGAATAGTTTTTCAACGGAAAATGTACTAGCTGACTGCGACAAAATCATTTGAAACATATACAGAGTGATCAAAAGAAATTGTTTCAGTTGGCAATAAAAAAATCTATTTGAAATTGGGGAGCCTAATATATAAATTAATTTCCTGCTGTTCAGAGTGATATTTGAAAATTTAAAACTAAATTTGAGTACATTTAGTTCTTATTCGTTTTAAATATTCATAAATAAAATTGTTGTTTCTCTCACCCTTTCCTTTATTACTTAATATAGCAATAATCTAAAGTATTTCTATTACTCAAAAAGTCAAAATCCTATTAGCTGTCAGACTTCTGACATAACCTATTTATATTTATTAGACATATCAAATAGCATTTCAGCCATTATCTGTCGTTGTGTCAACTGTGGAATAAAAAGATCTCCGGAATTGTATTGCCAACTGTAACAATGCCCTTTGATCACTCTGCAGAATAGTATTGTAATAAAAATATTGTATTTCAGGCAAAGAAAATTGTCCATATGTTACATAAAATCAGGGCTTCGGACGATATGAGGTTGAATAATACTGTAAGTATGAAAATAGTATATTGTAACACAAGTGTGGCAATGACCAGTGCCATCTGAATATTTTACACTATTTTTTTTACAGTCGTATTTATTTATAAAAATCGATATTTGTCATCTATCATTTACTGTTATATTTCACATTAATTCAAATAACACTAATGTTCCACAATGGTTGTTTTGCAAACAACATCATAAACGATTTCTTGCCGCACTGAAGTTGCGCAGAGATACGATCCACACTCATTTTCAATGTTGCTATGTTGGCTTTTCAACACGACCGTACAAAAAATTGTTTGTCCCATCAAATAGGGTTGCACGAATCCAAGAAATATTCACTGTACATTTATTCATAAATTCTTCCCGCATTTTAGGCATTCCTGTTCTGGCACACTAAGCACATTCATAATTATTTTCATTCAAGTTTGTCTCATCATGTTTTACCTATCTTTTATATACATTTAAGTGATTAATTGAAAAGTACGTCATAAGCATTGAATATGAATATTCAGTTTTTACTTATTTTGTAGTGAATTTCTTCACATAATAGTTGTAGACATTTAAATTCCACATATAAATTAGTTAATATGTCTTGTTTACATGCTTAGTTACTGTACAAATAACTAGATTTAAAATTAATTGAAATAGCTAAAGCTAGCTTTAAAATATGAACAAAATGAGAAGAAATGTGCAATGATGCAACAATCAAATGAACGCTAAAGAACGACGATGAGAACAACCCTTTGAACAAAATAATCGACAATTATAAAAAGAGTTCTCAAATAAATAAATAAATATATCATCACGCTTTCTACTGAGTGTGGCACTCTGCGGAAGCAGATCTCGGTAAATGATATATTTTGCGCGTGAAGTGCGGTTACCAGTCGTCAAATCACGGTCTCCAAAGATGTTAGTGGTGGAGGAGCCACAAGGGTAGCTTTTTAAATTATGAAAATTGTTTGTCGCCTGTGGAAATCGAACCAGGGTTCTCAGGATCCACAGGCCGACTTCATACCACTGAGCTAGCCACCCCATAATAAGTTCTTTATACTATTATTTTCTATTTTGCACCATTATGCTCTTTTAAATAAAAAATCGTAGTTTCAAAATTTACGGAATTTTATGTTAGTTGGTATAAAAATTCAATTGTTTAAATTTAAAATTGTCAACTTAAAGTAAAAATTTGTACAGACGATTTTTCTTGTACCTCACTTGAAATACATGACATGGCTAAAAATACCGTCAAAAGTTTACTTCCTAGAAAGTCTCATCTTTATTGACATTATGATATTTAAACAGAATCACCAACCTTAAAAATATAAATTGTACTGCGGTATTACAGCACTTGACTGAGCTATTAACAAAATCTTTTGGGTACTGTAATTGCTTTGTTATAGATATAAAATGAAAAAAAAATATATTATTTTAAATATTCCTCATAATATAAATTAGTATTAAATAATAGATCTCGTATTTTTACTTTACTAAAATATTTGGTAACATTTCCCTCATAGTTTAACTATTTTTCGATTTTTTTTTTTAAATAATAGTATATTACATAATAAGTCAGGAAAGTGATATTTTACTTGACGAAGCTATTAGGCCGAGTATTTTAATCCGATGGGTCAAGTAAAAACACTGTCCTGACGTATTATGTATACTATTTTTTTCTAAAACCGTTTAATTTAATCAATATTTATTCATAAATAATTCAAAATATTTAAATTTTTTGATATGAACTGAACTGACAGCAGACTACGTATCCAAGGCTACAACAAAAATAAGTCAGGTAAAATCTCTAGAAGACTGTTTTGTACTTTACTAGACTGTTGTTTTTGTTGTAGCCTTGGATACGTACTTTACTTGACTGTTTTTGTAAAATCCTACTTTCCATACTAAAATTGGTCAGGAAAGTAGGCACTTTCTTGCCGGTTTCAGAAAAAATATTTATTTGACAAATAAAACGTCAAGTATTACATTTTCATGATTATTCATTAAAAAACTGAATTTTTGGTATGTTTTAAACGTCTCTTTAGCTCTTATTAAATGAGTAAAATAAAAGAAAATAAAAATTCTTATATAGAGCTCAAATATCTATAACTTTTATTTGAAACATTTTTTCTTAAACTTAAGTGGGAGGCAACGGTTACAAAAAAAAAACTGTTTTCCCATGTACAATTCCAATGACTCGCTTTTTGATTAATAAACTGAATCGTTCCATATGCTCCAACTATTTTAATTAACACTCACCTACTTTTCTAAAGCTCGTTTACATTAAATTTTGAACAAGATTCCGAATTTTTTTGGAACAATATAAATTGCACAGTAGCATACTGCAAATTATTTGCACACACACAATTTATGAAGCAAGGCGATATTTCAACAAATTTCCTGTATGATACTAGGTATTGTTCAATATTTAGTATAATAGAAATATTTTTCTAGCTAGAGTCAATATATTTGCAAGTTCTTCACCATCACGTGAAGTTCACAGCGTGCGGCTTATTCCCATTAGACAGCACACTGTACTATTCCGTACGTATTACAATGGCCTCAAAAGAAAGTTAATTAATTTAGATCAATGTGTTTTAGATAGCAGCGGGTGTAGCAACGTATCTAGTTATATTAATTAATTTGAGTGGGACGTAATCAATGAACTTATCTTGATACAACGAAAATTGTATTAATGCTTTTGTATTTTGTGATGTATAGATTATTCATTAGATTACACAAGAAATATTAAAAATAGACCACTTCCTGAAAGTTTCCAAATTAGAGTTCCTTTCATACTTTTTTATTCATTTATTTTTTATATAAGTTGATGTCAGCAGGGCTCTAAAACTATAAACTCTTGTTAATTAGGCGATTATTCTAACTACGCAGCCCAAAAATATAATACAGTATTTTCAAATTATGTACATAGATTATTTTTTGCTGTTTCCCAAAACCAATGAAATGCTTCATTGTATGTCACGTGTCTGGGTTTTAACCAATCCTGTCATTATTATACTGAGAATAAAGTTCTTGTGATTATTTCCGGGAATAATCTCTGTAAGCGTCTTTTTGTTTGTGACAAATGATAAGTAGTTGTCAAAAAATTATTTCAAACTGCTAACGCGTCAAGTAAAATGTGTGAAAAAAATCGATTTAGTTCCATTTCAGATACAGAAATACACCAACAAATTTTGGAAACAACTTCCAAGAATACATTAGTAAGTAATCACTCGATATGAATCCAGTTCAAAATCTTTTAAGTTGGATGAATCGACCTCAACAGCTAAGTCAAAAAATAATCTAATTAAATATAACTCGAGAGTTCGATAAGTTAGAAAATAATTCTCCAGTATCTTTCTCAAACTTGTTGCCGTTTGGCAATAGCCACTCAAGCCCTAAGGGCTTTCGTGACTATTGCCTGGCAACAAGTTTTCGAAAGAACTGTCAAATTATTTTCAATTTATTCTCACTCTCTTGTTACATTATTACTGAGTATAATACCACAAATGATTTAATTTTTATTGGAAATAAATTGGTGACAAAAAAACAACGAAGCGCTTGAAATTCGTAAAATTTTTGCAGTTTTCAAACCATTATAACTTGATGAATTTTTAGCTAGACTCTCCAACAAAATTGGATGATTCTTTCAAAAAGAATAAAATTTATTGTTCTGATGGTGAATCGAGTCCACCACTTTTTTCAGCTACGTACAGGTCGTCAATGTTGGCGTTTTTTTCCATTAAAAACATTTTTTTTTCTTCGAGGGAGTTTCGCCCTGGAAAATTCGTCCAAATTAGCTAAAAGTTCGCCAAGTTATGCTGGTTTGATAATTGGAAAAATTTCACGAATATCAAGTGGTTTATAATATTTACGAGACCGTCATTGCTTGGTAACAACTGACATAAAAAAAATCACCTAGTTTTAGTGAAGAAAATAAAACTTTGACCAGAGAAAACTAAACCCCGACTTGTATTGAGATAACCTTCCGAATGAAGTTGTTTATAAAATTAATGAAGGTAAATGAAGTTTACCTAACGTAATATCAATATTATAATAATAAATAATCATTTAATTTCAAAAGCTACCCCTGTGGCTCCTCCACCACTAACATCTTTGGGTGCCGTGATTTGACGACTGATAACCGCATTTCACGCGCTAAATATATCACTTACCGAGATCTGCTTCGGCAGAGTGTCACGCCCAGTAATGGGTAGAAGGCGTGATGATATATATATTTTTTTTATTTATATATTTGGCATTGTTTATTGTTCGGTACAAAACGATTCCAAATTATTTTAGAAAAAAATGCTTCCAATAAATGTTGTAGAATATTTAATTCTCTGTAATTTTTAATCAAAAGTACTTTACTATTAAATAATTTATTTAGTTAGAAAAAAATATACGATGCGAAATTTTCGAGATAATCGTCTGTGTTTATGTAAATGATATTACAAGAAATATGTTGAAACAAATTTGTGTAAATCAATAATTAATAATATCTGAAAAAAATATTTGAACGAATAAAAAATTAATATTGAAACATAAATACTTAAAATAATCATGTAGCAATTTATTAAGAAAAATGTTTAAACATGTTGAAATCTCAAAAAAATTAATAGCTAAAATTAAAATAAAAACACGTCAAATATATCACAGAAACAAGGAAATATCAAATATCACCGCCAATTTGATAAATCAACAAAAATTTCCATATTAACATAGACAACAACACTTGTAAACTTATCTTACATAAAATGTAAATTTTCTTAAAAAGGTGAAATGTCAATTACTATTTATTTATGTTTCTAAACTGCAGTGTCCTTGAAAGGACCTCGCCTTACCAACAAGGAATATGAATTCTAATTAGTGAATTAGTGGTGGATCATTTGTCATTGCAAAACGCCGAAGCGAATTTGAAATTGAAATCGAATGAAACAAGGATCAAGGAGCGCCAAGGCTGCAGTCTGTTGTTTGTCGCAGTGTTTTGTCTTTGACATGTGTCGATGGATATTGATGAATACAAAGGTTACTTGATACTTGTTCTGTTCATTCGAGGAAGGATCATTTTTTAGGTGTTGCTTTTGATTGATTAACTGCTTGGTCGGTGATTTAACAAGTGTTTTTAATGATATAAAAAAATATTAGTTACTTTGTTGAATAAAAAATTTATTCCAATTAGAGAACGGAGAGCTACTACTTAATCACAGTTGTATTTTTTGTTATAAGTGAATTAGGCGAGGTTTGCACGCTTACTTGTGAAGCAAGGGCGCTACCACTGAGCCACAATTATATAAAATTACTTGTACAAGAAGAAGTTTGAAGCTTCACTTTAATTTTTATGTTATGTTTAAATATAGGTTAGAAGGCTCAGTGATATCCAGTCGGCCTGTGGATCCTGAGAACCCTGGTTCGATTTCCACAGCTGACAAACAATTTGAACAACATTAAAATTACCCATGTGGTTCCTCTTTCACTAAAATTTTTGGGGGGCGTGATTTGGCGGTTAGAAACCGCACTTCACGCGTATTTCCACTATTTAAACTTGATAATAGAACCAATCATACGTTCTAAAACGTCGTCCATTTTTTAAAAATGAATTTAATTGTTTAAAGCCAAGTTATTCAAATAACAGGAATTGTTTCATTATGTACCAGTATGCCTACCATTATATACAAAACTTGTGGCTTAATTAAATTCAAAATCGGTTGACATTACTTTTTATTTTTCATGGTTATTTTACAGATTATCATAATTTTAGAATTCTGTGACTAGAATAATTTACGCCTGCATTGTTATGTTATTTTCGTGCATTTTGTTTATGTATTTATGTAGCTGTTACTATAAAAAAAAATAATAATATAACGACAGCTTATTGACAGCCTCGGGAAAAATATAGTTAATTGTTTATTACGTACCATGAATTGTAAATAACAGTTTTTAGGTCAAGAATGTAGTTTGGGAAATCGAGGAACATAGGGTCGATATTTCCTAAATATTCCCGACCTAAAAAATCACACACAACACCGGTTATTGTTAATCATATAAATGGAAACTATGGTTAGTATCGTATTATTATTTAATCATGATTAACATCAATCGAGAATAAACTGGTGATTGAAAAACTGGCCCTTAGAGTTCTAGGTTAGTAAGTTATTTTTTACAATACCTGCAGAGATAGAAGGAAAAGAAAAATTAGTTTCAAAATTGAGAGCTGTAAAATTGTGAAAATAAACAGGACCTTGATATATAATGTTTACTTACTGTCCACGGTGGATGGTAAGTAAATATTATAGCCCTGATGTAACCATGTAAACCAACTATGCAATAAAAGTTCCACTTACTGTGTTTAAATTTTGTCGTTAATGGTTAACTTACATTACAGGTATTTTAAAAAGTAATTTTTTATAACGGCAGCTTCGTACGAGAGTAAAATGCATAAAAGTAAAATGGAAATAACAGTGTAATAAACGCAGTTGCGTTTATTACTATAAAAGTTGATTTTGTATTTGAATAGATTTAAAAGGTTGACGGTTAGTTTTTCAGATGTCAGTGGATAATTCCACAATTCGTAGAATTTTAATTTTGTTCAGTTGGGAGCCTAATCAGCGGATGTCAATAAGTTTGTGCTAAACATTTATTTTCATATGCGAGAGTAGTGCCCAGCTAAAATTATTTTGAGAACCACTGTCCCATCCCTTAGTAATAAAATGTCCGAACCATGGACAGTGCAACCACTTCCATTTTGGCTTTCCGTGTGAAATGGTCAAAGAGATTATACAGTTTAAGGGCCTCTCTCGATCGCATTGTTATTTTGTGAAATTTATTGTTTTGAGTTCATGTAAGTAGATTTTAGTTATGTTATGAGAATTGTTGATTGCATATGTTTGTAGTAATCTGGAATATTGAATTGATTGTGTATTTAGTGAGTAAGTGATACCTTGGTTTAAATAGCGTCAAGTATTCAGTTCGTAAATATCTTTAATTTATATAATTTATTTTGACTCGTTATTCGTTATTAAATATTATATAATTTTGTTATTGTTGAGTACTTGTTTGATTTTGCACACGAGCATATTCCCGCCATTTTGATCATCGGTCCCATTTTAATTACTTTTCGGAATAGAGTTAAATATTACGTGGTGGCAGCATTTACGCTACTCTTGATTATTCATTTAATCAAGTAAATTCATTCGTATGACTGTTACTTCTTAGTGCCATGTACAAGGTGCCTGTTACAGCAGAGTAAATGATTTATGTAGGTCACAGAATTCCGAAATGATGATAATATATAAGGTTTGCATTAATTTACAGATCAGTAGCAGATGATGATCGAATTTAAACGAAGAATATCAGTTATTTAATGTGAAATCACAATCTTATTGCTAAACCTATTATAAATTATTTAACTGCAAGTAAATGTTCTCAGAAAACGTGTGAAAATTCTAGAAAAAGTAATTTACAGATGCCGAACTTTAAAGGTTATGATTTATATTTATGTTCGTCATCATCAATTCACCCAAGATGAGAATAACAAAATCCGCAAACAATTCCAAGAATATTAAACATCTTTGGCAAGAGAACAATGTGCAAAGTTAGCAGTGGTCGTTCGATTTGAATGGTGCTGATGTCATGATTCGAACCCAAAACTAAATTTGTATTCAATAACGCAATGAACAGTTTAATGAACTCGATGCCCAAAGGTTTCAATAAGCACTGAGCACGTCTGGCTGTAGGTGGGAGGAGAAATCATAATATTCCAAATGTTTTTCCAAACTAAATGTAAGTGTAATATTATTCTTGGGTCGATTGTTATTGCTGACTTTGGCATTTGCATGCAGATTAAAAAGTGTATTAAAGAAGTATTATATTCTTTTGTTGTTGCGTTGTTATGGTTTCATAAATGATGTATTTCATATGGCTTGTACCACGGGGGTTAAACTGGAATGGTGTGATTGATTGTATGGTTTAATTTGTCAGGACATCAATAGATGGTGCTGTATTTAAAATTTACCGTTATGATCTTTGTTGTGAAAGTGATTTGTATCAGAAATCGGAATGACATTAAAATTACAAAATTAAATAGTCTAGCAAAATACAGCGAACAAATGAAAAGTGAAGTCTGTTAAATATATAAATATATCATCACGCCTTTTACCCACTACTGGTTTTGGCACTCTGCAGTAGCAGATATCGGTAAGTGATATATTTATGCACGTGAAATGGGGTTATAAGTCGTCAAATTACGGCCCCTAAAGATATTACTGGTAATTTTATTGCGATGAAAATTGTTTGTCGACTATGGGAATCGAATCCGAGTTTTCAAATGCAAAGTCCCACTTAATACAACTAAGCGACCTACTCCGGAAAATATGTGAACTCAATATAATTTTAGCTGAATCTCTACAAAATATGTCAAGTTTGAGCAATGATATATTTACAATAAAACCATGATTAAGCTGCATTCCCTGTATGAAAACGATGACGTCATATGTGGACGCGGTTATCATAGATACGATGGAATATATCTATCTTTTTTTATTAATATTATTCGTACCTATGCGAATGACATTAACGTATGTCTTAATAAGAAAAGACACACGTTTTATGTTTTTTCACATTCTATCACATTAATTATTTTAATGAAAACGTATGACAGTTCTTTCTAATACGAAAATTTATATTTACTTTGTTCACATTTGTTTATAAAATAAAAATAGAGACCTATGGCCATGATTTTGTTATTTTCTCGCCTGTCATTTCTAAGTTTGTTACATTTTTGATACTTAAATAAAGACTAAGAAATAAGAAATGGCTTATAAAATTTTGGGTAATCAAATGCAGAAATGCGTTTGTCATCTTAATGATTATTTTGCGCTGGATTTAGATAATCGAGGACCTTTAATTAATTTAACTATAGTACAACAGGTGTACTGTATTTTGTATTTTCATATATTATTTATTTATATATAATAATAACAATACATATCAAAATGTATATTTCTTTGAGTTTTATTTTACAAAATTACATATTTCAATAAGGTAGGTAATATATTTCGTGAGATAAGATAACTTTATATTTGGTTATTATTTAATATAAGCAGCATTTGGTTTCATTTATAAACTAATTAAATTTTATACAGTAATATTTTAAAATATGACGTTGGACAAAAATGTATAAAAAAACTGTCAAACATTTACATAATTTTTTATATTTGGCTTCTCTTTTCTTTGCTATGATATTTTGTGTTCAATTTGCTGTAGAGAAGGTGTAGGTTTTGTGTAGTACTATGACTATTTATTGTCTGGTAAGTAAAAAGAACATCCAACCAAAGTAAACAAATTCCGCGAGAAAAAAGCGGCCAAACAGAACGTTTAATATTTACGCTTCTAATTTTTAACTTTTTTTGTTAATAGTTATAATTCAATAAACATATATTTTATATTTTTATACCTTGTTTCACGTATAAATGCAGCTGAGAGGTATTTCTGACAGTGTCTTATCACTAATCACTGTGAGAGAAACCCATTTTAAATTTACAAAATAATTTTGTAGATATCTGTCATCATTTTAACGTTTTGGTAGCAAATTAAATGTGACAACTTTTGCATATATATTCCATAATACATTTCAAATGAATTATCATTAATTCTTGTTATTTTGATTAAGATATAGGAGCTCATTCGAATTGATCCGATGCAGTTATATGTTCGGTTATAAATTTATAATTTATAATTTTCACCACATTCATACTACTCCTGTGGCTCCTCCACCACTAACATCTTTGGGGGCCGTGATTTGACGCCTGGTAGAAGGCGTTATGATATATTTATTTATTTATTTTATTTATAAATTAGCAAGTTTCAAACTCGAGAACTCTCACTTGTGAAGCAATCGTTTTAACCGTGGAGTTACTACAATGGGCCTTTCAAGATTTTTTTGAATTTTTTATATATTAATCTACGTAATAAAATAATTATACCCAAAATTTTCATTTTTTTTTTAAACTTGTATTAAGCATGATAAAAATATTTAAACTTTCGAAACAAACGAATATGACGTAGTTGCATCTTAGCTTAAAGAGAGACAGATAAGACAGAGATAAATAACACGTAACTTCACGTAACGTGTGTCGTTGTCATAGAATCCTCAGACAAAACATAACTAGACGAATAACAACGGCGTTTGTTGTAAAACAGAAAGGGATAGAATAACTGGTTAGTGAGGCGGATGCGCGGCAAGGAGCAACTTGCATAACATCAAAGTGTACTCGCTCCTTGCCGCGCACCCGGCGGACCCAAAAGTTATTCCATCCCTTTCTGCTTCACAACACTGCATTGACTTGAATACGGCATAATTCGTCTAGTATTATACGTCATTGGTAGAATCGTAGAATGCTGAATGCTTATTTCTTCTTCGTCTTCCTCTCAGTAAAATTGAGCACCGACAAACGTTTCAGACAAAGTTCTGTGATTGGCTTAATGCAACTACGTAATTGCAATATGGCAGTGCGAAATACAAATGAGCGATTTGAATTATTCAACTTTAACTTTCATATTTCAGCAATAAAGATATCATTTATGGTATGATTTTATATTGTATTAAATATGATGTACGGTCAAGAACTTATTTTAATAAATATATATTAAAAACATCTACCACTTGAATCCCCCTTGATAGTTTATTAATCTCATTTCTTAGGCAAATATACTAAGAACTGATATCTGCAACTGCAGATATGCTACAATGTAAATTATTTATTACGATATTTACTTTTTTTCTTGTATTTTATTTCATGTTAACTTGTTTTGAGCGGAAATACCAAATCACAGCATTAAAATCACTTCCTTTGCATCAAACCATCCTCATAAAACCTGATAATATACCCTCATGGTATATCCTTCCACGATTATACCATTAAACAACATCTCGCAACGGTCATACCATAAAGCCACGTTATAGCAAAACAGCAACATTTGATATACATTGTGTAATTAGATAAGGCGTTACATCGACTATGCGTGTGCGCGTGTGTGTGAGCCGTCATGCGTGCAATCCTGTCCAGGATGTTAACGAGCCTTGCCCACGCGCCAGACAACCAATCAGCGACGAGGATCTGGCCCCTCTTCTTTAGAAGTCGCAGAGAAGATGACAAGATGAGATGAGGAAGGATTCTGTAGAAATATAGGATTGTGGTTTTGTTAGGAAGGATTGAGGACGCTAGCGTGATGTAGAAAGGATTTTTGAAGAGTTTCATGAATTGGTAATATGTAATGAAGGTTTTTAACAAGAGCGTAGCTAGGTTTTTTGTTGAGGGCACATATGATAATTATTTTAAATTGTGCAGAAACAAAGTTTCAGTTTTAAACTGATCTGAAAAAAAAACTGTTTTGAAGTAAATAGCTGAGTGCACTAAGTGATGGTTTGTAATTATAAGGTTCCGGTAAGCTTTCTGTCAGGAAGATTTTGAATCCAGCATCATCAGCATCGGGTTAATGATTATTTTAAATAATATTTTCTTAATTTTTTTTAAATATGCCGAATAGAATAATATTTTAAATATTGGTATTAAATGGATTACAGGCTTAACGTGGTAATAAAATTGCAAAAAATTTTACCAATTTTTAGTTAAATTTTATTAAAACAGCGACGTTTCGGCACAAAATTTTGGCCATTATCAAGCTACAAAAGTAAATACAATAGATGTAATATTTGAGAAACAATAAAAATATACTTTAAACTTACCAATTTTTAAGAACAATTAATAATAGTTACATTTTAAAAATTCAGTAACGACAATATAATTAAATATAAAACCATGGTTTAAGGAACCACTTCGAAAAAAATTCTTCAATAGTTGAGGTGTACATATCAACAGTCAGACAAGATACTGAGAACAAATTTATAATTTTGTAACAGAAACGTCGCTGTTTTTAAATAATATTTAAATAATATTTGTTATTCCTTAAATATTTCTATATTTCATCAATTGTTAAGTATTTACAAATACTAAATAAATTATAATTTAGAAATGTTTCACAAAAACATATGTTTGCTAAAACATTAAGATATTAGTGATATATTTATTTAGTATTCCACAATAGGAACTAATCCAAATTACAGCACACGGGCTCTACAGCTTATTGGGGAATCCGACCGGCTCAGACAGAATCGTATTTTTTTATATAAGTTGAAGTCAGCGAGATTTGAACACACGACCTTTTACTTTTCTCCATATTAAATTTACCCCTGTGGCTTCCCCTCCATTAGCATCTTTGGAGGTTGTAATTTGACGCCTGATAACCCCATTTCACGCGCAAAATCTAGCATACCCTTGGGACGAAGCTTCCATGAACATCCTTGAGAGCCATGATTTGACAACTGGTATTCACATTTCATGCACAAAATATATCCCTTATCGAGATCTGCTGTGGCAGAGTGCCGCACCCAGTAACGGATAAAAGGTGTGATGATTTATTTATTTATTTACTTCTTGCTTGCAACGCAAGTTTTACTGGGCTAGGATTGGCTGTAATATATGTGTGATATATTTATTTTCAGACGACCACTTATGAAAGTAACCATAACAACATCATAAGCTACTACGGAAAGTTGAAAATAACATACACTGATATGTTTGTATAACGCGCATTTCTAACATATCAGGTGAAGTTCCACTGATTGACAACAGATGGCGTTACGATGAAAGAAAATAATCAAATAAATGAAAAGAATTTGTATTATTTAAATTGAAGTTTTGGCAGATTTTTCAACACATTTGTACACATAAATCTTATTTTTTTAAATTAATAATTACTTATTTACTAATATTTTTGCATTATACAATATTTTGACATTACGATTAGTACAGTTGGTATCACAATACCTAACCTCAAACGTAAAACGTCAACGCTTACCTAGAAAAACGCATCAGCTGTCAAAGTGTAACAACATTGCTCTTGTAAACTTTTTTTAGAAATATTTTGTGATCGTCTGAAAAATAGTGTACAAAACTCGCTCGAAAGTATGATAACTGTGCTCGTGTACTTAAATCATTAGGCGCTGCGCGCCTCGTTTTTAAATTTGTACACTCGCACGTTATCTTACATTTTCGATGCTTGTTATCTAATATACTATTGGGTATAGAATATTTATAGTTTGAATGGGAAATTAAACGTCGTGTGCCCAGAGCTGGGCAAGCTACTTAAAAAAAGTAGCTAAGCTACAACTACAGCTATTCTTTAAAAAAGTAGTTAAGCTACAGCTATAAGCTATATTTTGTAAAATATAGCTAAGCTACAGCTAAAAGCTTTCGTTAAAGTAGCTGTTAAATTTTAAAGCTTCTTTTTTAAATTATTGTGAAATAAGTAAATTTGCCATTGTCATATGATCAGTCTTTTGTTATAATGACTGTTAATTTACTATTATGTACATAAATATCAAAAATAGCAAATACCATCTGGCACCTACTGTGTACTTTTGCGTATTAGAGCCAGTTAGAACCGGCAACAAATAATTATTTTGTGTGGGTTTAGCTTGTACGCATACCTTCTGCTTAAAAAGTAGCTTTAAGCTACAAAAAGTAGCTTTAAAAGTAGCTTCAGTTGTTATTTTTAAGCTAATAGAAAAAAAAGTAGCTATCTACAAGTTACAGCTATATTTTTTCAGTTAGCTAAGCTACAGCTACAGCTAAGGTAAATGTAGCTAAGCTACTAGCTAAGCTACAAAAGTAGCTAGCTACTGCCCAGCTCTGCGTGTGCCCTAGATAAAAACATTTCCCGCCGTCCCTGGTTTAATAGATCCAGTTAGTGCATCTAGTTTTTACAAATCACAGTAAAGATGCAAGTATTTACTTTAGTTCTTGCATGCAATTTTATTATATCAATGAAATAGTGTTCAGGAATTTTAATGAGAATTACTTTACCTTAACTACATTTTAAACTAAATTAACGTATTAGGCATACTACTAGGTAGATTGCGGAAAACATTATAATGTATCAGTAACTTCATTAGCATTATTTAAACTTCATATTTCTATATAAAACCCACATGCATTGTTTCAATTCAACTGTCTTTTAAACAAACAAGTGACATAACAGCTTTCTAGATCAACAATCCGACAATCGCTCGGTGCATAAGCCATATACGTAGATCAACTATTGTTATTTTCATCTGTTTCGTCAGTGGATCAAAGTGACCTGACAGAAAACATCAGACTGTTGCAATTATAACTGGAGACTGTAGGTATTGTTTCAGTCATTTTCTTTTGTTTTTTTATGGCAACCGATCAACCGGAGAAATCTTATCTTTTATCTCTCTCCTTCTAATGATTTAATTGTTTTAATTAAATGTTAATTATGGTAATTGATAGACTGTTACAAATTTTGTACTTTCCAAAAATTGTTCAAGTTGGTTATTATTTGAATGTCGGTAGAATGGTAAGCTGGGTGCTCACGCCTTTTTAGAATGCTAAAATAGTGACCGATCACGTTCAACTAAAAGTGAAGCTAAATAGATTATCGCTATTGTTTCTAAATCATTCTATTTTGTAATAAGATCAACATTTCTTTTGACTTTTGATAGGATTTTGCAATAAGATCATCAACAAAAATTTGTCATTCTATTACAAGTTATTGCTGCTCAACGATCTCAGCAATTGCAGATCTATAACTTAATATTTTTTGGTTTAAATCATTGGCTTACAGCAACTCTATTCAGTATAAAATATGTTCCAGGTCTCTCCTGTACGGTAAATGGGAAAAACTTCTTGCTGTGCAGGGTAGAAATAAAATAAAATAAATATATCATCACGCCCTTTACCCATTACTGGGTGTGGCACTCTGTCGAAGCAGATCTCGGTAAGTGATGTATTTATGCGCGTGAAGTGCCGTCAAATCACGGCCACCAAAGATGTTAGTGATGGGAGAGCCACAGGAGTAATTTTAAATTGGTGAAAATGTTTGTCGACTGTGGGGATCGAACTAGGGTACCTAGGATCCACAGGCCGGCTTGATACTATTGAGCCATTGTCCCATGTAGGAAATAAATAAACTAATTAAAATAAATAAATAAATATATCATCATGCCTTTTATCCATTACTGGGTGTGGCACCCTGCCGAAGCAGATCTCGGTAAGTGATGTATATATGTGCGTGAAATGCGGTTACCTTCCGTCAAATCACGGCCCCCAAAGATGTAAGTGATGGGGACGCCACAGGAGTAATTTTAAATTGGTGAAAATATTTGTCGGCTGTGGGGATCGAACCAGGGTTCCTATGATCCACAAGCCGGCTTGATACCACTGAGCCATTGTCCCATGTAGAAAATAAATAAACTAATTAAAATAAATAAATAAATATATAATCACGCCTTTTATCCATTACTGGGTGTGGCACTCTGCCGAAGCAAATCTCGGTAAGTGATGTATTTATGCGCGTGAAGTGCGGTTATCAGCCGTCAAATCATGGCCCCAAAGATGTTAGTTGTGGGGAAGCCACCGAAGTAATTTTAACTTGCTAAAATGTTTGTCGACTGTGGGGATCGAACCAGGGTTTTCAGGATCCACAGGCAGACTCGATACCACCCATAAACTAATTAATTAACGCCATTAACAAATTAACTTTCAAATAAAGTACAAACAAATTAGATATCATATGTTGTAAAAATTTAAAAGCCTCAATATATCTGTCAATCTCTCTGACGGATTATTTTTCTAATACTTCCTATACATATCAAGCAAGCCGTGCTTATCGTCATGCATTTGTCTATTGTGTTTTCATGGCCTCCCGCGAACATGTGAACATTGACACACTTCAAGGAATTTGATTGATTGAAGCTGCTTTTCTTCACAAACACGCCATTGTCGAACACCTTGCGAGAAAAGAAAAATTCTACATGTTAAGAAAAGAAATTATCAGATTTTACAGTTAGATTATATTAACATCAGGCACTCTTCAATTTCATACATCTTGTTAGATGATGAAGACCTCTGCAGCTTTACTTATAGTGGGAACCAAACTACAGCCGAACCGCTATACCTTGAATATCAAAGGACCGCATAATTAGTTCGAGTTAAAGAAAAAATAAACATACATATTGCACATACGAGTATGTTTTATTGCGTAAAAAAATATAGAACTAAGAAAATATTCTAAAATGTGACGATGACATTTTACCAAAACTGTACACTCTGTATGTACTCTGTACTAACAAAAAATCAGTACACAAGTACAGAGCTGGGCAGTAGCTTAGCTACTAGGTTAGCTACATTTACCTTAGCTGTAGCTGTAGCTTAGCTAACTGTGAAAAATATAGCTGTAGCTTGTAGCTAGCTCCTTTTTTTTCTATTAGCTTAAAAATAACAACTGAAGCTACTTTTAAAGCTACTTTTTGTAGCTTAAAGCTACTTTGCGTACAAGCTAACCCACACAAAATAATGATTTCTTGCCGGTTCCAACTGGCTCTAATACGCAAAAATACACAGTAGGTGCCAGATGGTATTTGCTATTTTTGATATTTATGTACATAATAGTAAATTAACAGTTATTATAACAAAAGACTGATCATATGACAACGGCAATTATTTCACAATAATTTAAAAAAGTAGCTTTAAAATTTAACAGCTACTTTAGCGAAAGCTTTTAGCTGTAGCTTAGCTATATTTTACAAAATATAGCTTATAGCTGTAGCTTAGCTACTTTTTTAAAGAATAGCTGTAGCTGTAGCTTAGCTACTTTTTTTAAGTAGCTTGCCCAGCTCTGCACAAGTATATCTCGTCGCTCTTTGAAGATTCCCAAAAAACTACATACATTGCAGATAATACGATAAAACAAAATTCGACGAATCTTGGCGACCGTACACAAAGATAACTTGCAAATATTGTGCCGAAAGAGTTCATTTTGACCGTGAAAATTCGACTTATAGAGAATATTGTGTTATTGGAACATGTTATTGACTTTGAATTACAGATAATTTGCGTGATACGGAAATTCGAGTTAAAGATAAAAATACCAGACAAAATAAATAAATAAATATATCATCACGCCTTCCACCCATTACTGGGTGTGGCACTCTGCCGAAGCAGACCTCGGTAAGTGATATATTTTGCGCGTGAAGTGCGGTTACCAGCCGTTAAATCACGGCTCCCAAAGATGTTAGTGGTCACCGAGTCACAGTATGGTAGTTTATATATTATTAGCTTGAGTGGGATTCGAACTTGGAAATCTTCGGATGCCGTAACGCTCCCGTACTGCTAGATAAATTATATAAAACTGTACTTACTGGTTGAATTTTAAAATGTTTTGCATTACGATAGGTTGAAAATAGGTCAAGGGAAATTACACTATGTAACAAAATTTGACTTTTTGTTCTGCCTAACTTTCTTAGTACTTCAGCTCGGTTTCTGATACAAAATCATTCAGGAAAATCATAGTCGCAAGCCGAAAAATTTGCTTTTGCCCCCAGGGCGAATTTTTTTAAAACAAAAATGTTTCTACGATTATGCTGAATTAACTCTATATAACCATAACTTAGTACTTGTTGTTTCTGACTAAACTTATAGAGAAATGTATGGAGAAGTCAGCCAAAGTGCCAAAAGTAGCATACAAGCGGATTTCCGAAAGTTGTAGGCCAAAAACTTGAAAAAAACCCTCAAATTTAATGAAATTTCACCTAAAAATCGCCAAATAAAAAATCGTAACTAAAATTTTACGAACAAATATTGATGTTTTACTGTTTGTATTCCTAGAGTAACTCATTAGGAAGCGTTATATGTTATTCGTTGGTTATAACTCACTTGTTCTTGTAATTTAAACACATTTGCGAAAAAATCGAAATTTGCGGATTTGAAAGCGACGATAAAACTATTTATTTAGTTTAAAAACCTAAAAGTATTTATTTTTAACTTTCAAGAGCCGAAAAGTTCACGTATTTTCATTGAAAAATAACAGAATGGTGTTAGTTTGAAAATTTAGACAATTTCACTAAAATGACGAAATTTCGATTTTTTTGCAAATGTGTTTAAATGACAAGAACAAGTGAATTATAACCAACGAATAGCATATAACGCTTCCTAATGAGTTACTCTAGGGATACAAACAGCCGAACATCAATATTTGTCCGTAAAATTTGAGTTACGATTTTCTATTTGAAAATTTTTTAGGTGAAATTTCATGAAATTTAAGGGTTTTTTTTTCATGTTTTTGGCCTATAACTATCGGAAATCTGCTTGTATGCTACTTTTGGCACTTTGGCTGACTTCTCCATACATTTCTTTATAAGTTTAGTCAGAAACAACAAGTACTAAGTTATGGTTATATAGAGTTAATCCAGCATATTCGTGAAAACAATTTTGTTTTAAAAAAAATTCGCCCTGGACGCAAAAGCAAATTTTTTGGCGTGCGACCAGGGCTCGAAATGGACCGGAGCTGACCGGAACGCTGTTCCGGTTCGTGAAATGGTCAGTTATATCGTTCCGTCTCGTAAAATAATGGACAATACCGCTCCGGTTCGTCACTTTTCAAAAAACATAAATGAAATATTATAAAATTATATTTATTTTTAATTCCTAATAGAATTAATTTTGAAAGACGTTCTGAATCACAATTTTTCCAAATTGTTGTCGCTCATATTTTAGTATTTCAATTAAGGCGTTTAGTTAAATAAGGAGTCTCTTACGCAGCTTTCTAAGGCTTTGTATGTTTCGTGCACTCTACGTCCTTGCATATTCTGTGCTGTGCTGCTGTATGATATGTCAATAATATTAAATAAAAAATCATAATAAATACAAAAATTAAATTTCATTCTTAATTACAATAATTTTAGGCTATAATAAAAGACGAAGCATGAATTTGATAAATAATTGGTTAAATCATTCATGGACCAAGAAAGATGAACAAGATATAGATTTATTATCAAATAAACGGTCATTATCACCACCGAAGACAAAAATTAAGTCATCCTGTGACCAAACAACAAGTAAAGTAACTGTTAGTAATTCTATCGAGGAATTTGATAAATCTATTATAATTACAGAAACTGATTCTGATCTTCCATCTTGTTGAACTGTGGAACAAGCCAAGTTATACCAAAGTAATAATAATTGGCTTATTAAAAAAAAGCTTTAGGGTGCTCCATCTGCAAAACTGTTCAAGATTTTGATATAAACAGCGACAAAAACCTACGATTGTCTAAAAATTGGCAAAATTACTTAATCAAGTTTTGTGGAAGAACAGGGAAATCTTGGAATATAAGCTGCGAGTATTGTTTATATAATATAATAAATATTATAAATCGAGCGTTCCGTTTCGTAAAAATTTCCATTTCGAGCCCTGCGTGCGACTATGATTTTCCTGAATGATTTTGTGCCAGAAACTGATCTGAAGTACTAATAAAGTTATGCAGAAAACCTTGTTACATAGTGTTATCTAAACTAAATATTTTTATTATCCTTTGTCTTACTTTTATAATTTTCTATTATTTTTATTTCTATTTGTATGTATATAAATATAATTGTAATATTGCAATCTCACATAATAATTGATTTATATTGTTTATATTAAACATAATTATTGGAAACGATAGCTCCAAAAAGTTATACCGGCCCTAAAGGGCTACAGTATGTAATGGCATCCGAAGGACTCAGGCACATTAGAGTTTTTTGCATAAGTTGAAGTCAGCGAGATAACGCAATTTGTATCCCCTGTTGTACGACTGCGTGTAATGGATGGTAAGCAAAAGAACTTTTTCGTGTGTGATTCGAATCGAGTTTATGTCCACGCGTTAATGAATATTCCCACGAGCGGCTACTAGTTTCCAGCGCCTACTGCAGAGACAATTCACAATCTCATTCTCAAACAAATGAGGGCGCATCCATCAACGAACACTTGTTAATTTACTGCAGCGAAACACGGGCAATTATTTAATGGGTGCGCGAGCGTAAAATGAAGTAACAAATCACAGGAAGCCGTGGAGAATCGTACCGCTGCGTCGTTGTTTCAACTACGGTGAGCCACGATGTTCGCAGTGTTCACATCCTAGGCGGCGGTGGAATAGCTTAACACAACACTAGCGGCCACTTGGCACTTGGCAGGCGCGGCTAAAGCAAAATATGAGAATTTACCGCTGTTAAAGCGAAGGTCGTGATGCTTGGGATTCGAACCCCAGGGGAAAGGTTTGCAAAAAATCAGGAATGTGTGAAGAGTAGGCGAGAAGAAAAATTCTTAGCAGGAAGAGGAAGTAAAGAGTTAAATAATGTTCCTGCTAAGCTTTCAACATAGTTACTTTTATTTATTGACTACACTGCAAAACAAGAAATTAATCCCAATTACTGTACAGGAGGCGTATAACTTATAATGGAATCTGAGCAACTCCGGTGCGGTGAGATTTGAAGTCAACCTAACGAATATTTATGGCACGATAATCTAGTAAAGAGTAGAGAGAAAAATTGAAATAACATCAGATTTGAATTACTTGCATTTCGTAGTTCAGTTGGCAAGAGCACTTGACTGGAACCCCAAGGATCCAGGTTCAAATTTTAGCGATATCCAAATTTTCCTTTTTATAAAAAAATTTGATTTCATCAATGAAAAATCTGGTGTGGTCACCACACGACTTTCTTATACACAGCATATTTAATATTTAGAATATATGAATGTTATATAATATTATTAAACATGTAATTTAGTTTTTCAGTAATTCAGCATTTATCTGTTTGAAACATATCAAATATCAAATTTATTTACGTATGATTTTTTAGTAATGTTGACTACTTTATGTCTAACTTTCCTAATGAGACATATACAGAATGTACGTTTTTCGAGCCTTACTATTTTATCAATGAAATTAATATAGCATAAAAACACTGAATTGAACACTTATGACTTGCTCCTTGCGTTTTACAATTATTATTTGACATATAAATGTAAAACATGTTTATGTTTTTTGTTTCTATAGCTACTATGATTATTGGAAAATATTATTAAATATATAAATTAGTTTTTCTCAAAATTTGACGCATATACAGGAAAATTACAAATTACATTTTATGTTATATTTTTGCTAAAATCTTTTATTTGAAACTTTTTCCGTAACTGATTCCATTTTTGAAATAAATGGAATTTATTGTTTAGTGTGTCCAGTAAACTTCCTCTTCGGGTTTTTCAATTTCATTAAAAATCAACTCAGCTCTTCGTATTTTCATGAAACTTATAATTACTAAGTTTCGTTAACAAATCTTATCTCGTTCATTAGATATTGTACACTTGGACACACATCCATCCACCCGCACACACACAGACATCATAGTAAAAATGTGCCGAAGCAAATCTCGCTAAGCGATATATTTATGCGCGTGAAGTGCGGTTACCAACCGTCAAATCACGGCCCCCAAAGATGTTAGTGGTGGGGAACCACAGGGGTAATTTTAAATTGGTGAAAATGTTTTGTCGGCTATGGGGATCGAACTAGGGTTCTTAGGATCGACAGGCCGACTTGATACCACTGAGCCATTACTCCATATGTTATATTTCATTTATTTAAATCGTTTAGACGCCCTTGAAAAATGTAGTTAAATCGAAGATTGTGAATAGAAAATTATTTACCTTGAAAAAAGTGTAAATGATGTCACATCCTATTTATTTCCTATTTACTTTACAATTAACTGCTTGTAATATTACTGAGAGTATATAGTATGAGTATGTTTACTGTTTATAAACACATTCTATTTTTAAACGAAGTAGTATTTATTTTATTTTCTTTCTAGGAAATAATGGAAAATAATAAACTTGGCCGAACCTTGTGACATAAACTTATTGTTATGTAAAAATTTAACGGTTGGTATGACAAATGCTTATTTATTTATTTGTTACGCTGCATAACAGGAACTTAATTCCAATAATAGGGGATTATACGAGTAGCACTGTTGTGACAACTACGGTGAAATCATGAACTATGCGAGCAAATATAGAATATTTGTCATAACCTCGTAGTTTTATTTATCATTTCTTAAAATGCAGTACTCTAGTACGTTTATATCGGAAACCACTTTTACAAAGTCACGTTGCTGTTGTCTAATGCTTTAATGACATTTTTTATTTGTTCGCATTAATAATAAAGTCACCGTTAGAGTAATGTTGAAATTTTACTAACGTTAACAAAATACAGTAGCTTCTAGTGCAGTGGCGTACCTAGAACTTTTGCCGCCCAGGGCGGTCTTCAATTTGCCGCCCTTTCTAAGTCAATCAAATGGTGGTTTTTATAAATTAAAAAAATAAATATAAAATAAATATATCATCACGACTTTTACCCATTACTGGGTGTGGAAATCTGCCGAAGCAAATCTCGGTAAGTGATATATTTGTAGGTGGCGCAGCGATCTTTGCTCGAACAGCTGTTTTTACGTCACAAAACGTCACAGTGTCACGTGAGTGCCCGCATCCTATTGCAGGTCAGTAGCTAAACAGCAAATCTAAAATTAATAATCCTGTGTTGTTCTTAATTCATCTAAAATGATGAAAATATAATCCTCATATTCTAAAATGATGCTCTCCCGCAATTGAAAATGAATTTAAAAATTATATTTACATAGATTTTCAGATAAGTCATTTAAATCTGCAAGCTTCTACTTCTTAGAATGGATAAAAAATATGAATTTCAATTCTACTGGTAGGTGTGCTACAGTCTTCAACTGGATTCGAACCAGAATCTCCTGTGGCAATCTATCAATTTTTTATTTTATGTTTTGCTCTTTTAGCGATTCATAAACATATATAATAAATATAAATCGTCCAAGATCTCTGTCATTAATTCATTTGGTTCATCTAATAAATCTCTTCTCATAAGCAATTTAATATTTAAATCATTCTGCAGCCACATACATAATATTAAATTAACTCTTAGTAAAAATTAATATTCAAACATCATCCTACCCGTATCATAAATACAGCATCCGTAAAAATACATCCGCACAATTTACAATGTACAAATAAAAATCTTTATTCCGTAGGACATAAAAACAGAAATTATTTCACCGGATTGCAATAAATTACCAGAGTAAAATACAGCTCTTGTTCAGATAATTTATAACGTTTCTTATTGCTTAGCGACGGAACTATAATAAAATACTTTCAAATTAACACGGTTATAGCAACAATTCGATTATAACAAACCCTTGAAATATTAGATTCATTCTAAATTTAAGTAGATTCTAATTTCTTTCGAAATAGCACTCAGAAAGCAATTTATATTTAGGTTTAATAAGTAGTGGCATCTATGTGTCAAACTGAAATTCAAGTTTATCGATTATAAGATTAATATTTTGTGTTTTCTTTTCGATAGTTGTTTTAATTATACTTTTAATTATAAAATATTTATTAAAGTTAACTGTTTCAAAAACAAATATTTGAGGTTATGTACATCAAATGACAGAGTAAGATAACTACTCGTATATAACACTATTTAATTCTACGCGTTTTGCTATAGGTTGATTCCAAAATATAAATTTAAATCTAATGCCTTGTGCAAACGGGGAGAGTCTACTGAGAAACTTTTTAGAAAGAAGACGTCTAGAAAGTTCCTTGAAAATTTAGCGGCGCCTCTATCACGAGAAAGATTTTGTGGAAAGTAACTAAATTCATGTTTATCGCACAGTAATTAACTCATTTCATATCAAAGGGAAATTGACAGATTTTCAAGAAATTTTTTGACTTCTTCTTTCTAAAAACTTTCAGAAAACGTTTCCCGTGTGCACGGGGAATAAAGTTTTAAATTTGAAAAAATTTGATTTATGCGTATACTACAATTGTTCAATGTGAATGCTTCATTTCAGATACATTGGCATAATGTTTAAGTTTAAACTCTTATGTGAATGTACCTTTAATCTCTATCAAACATTCGTATTCTGCAGCACCACGCTTCATCCACATTCATAATTTCTCATCTACAATTTCAATAACATGTACCAGCTTCACAAATCTTTCATTCTACGTACCTACGTTTCATATACCTAAATCATCTCAAATGATTACATCCACTCTTTAAAGAACATTTTTACCACTAACAACTTGTTGCATTGCCAAAAGATAAATTTTAAACTTGATTTAAATAAATAAAAGCAAAGCAAAGTAAACTGTCATTCTTGTAAAATATTCGATTTGTATTTATTTATTTAAACCAAGTTTAAAATTTAATTTGTGGTGGTGCAACTGATCATTAATAGTTTCAAACAAATATTAATTACAGTAGCTTGTAATGAAATTTGAACTACTCAGATGCAATTAAATTGTTGATTATATTAAATTCAATGAGATTAGAACCTAAGAACTCTCGCTTGTGAAGTGACAGCGCTAATCAGTCAGTTAGAACAACTGATAATGTCTGCTAATAATTAATAATTTGAATATAGCGAGCATAAAGTTAAAATAGTGGTTATAAAGTAGAAAGATTCTCGATTCTAATAAAATAAATGAATAATAAAACAATTGATAATCACTTACCGGCTTTGGCGAGAGTTCCATGGCCTCCTAGGACCCAGGACAAAACAAATGACAGGAGCCAAGCTGCTAGGACAGCCATGCTTCCTTCCTGTAACAAACAAAAGACATTTAAAAAACTGAAAAACAACAGGTGGCGTATTGTGTAAATTTTTCATCTGGTGAGAATTTTTCACATAATTAATCAGGTAAAAAAAATGTACACAAAGTAGATTTTTCAAACTATTGTTTTACTAGATCCAAGATGTATGCATAGTTGACTTAATTAACGGTGTTCAAACTGTTAACAAGTATAATGAATGAGTACTCAACGAGATGGTGAAAGAGCCATGTTTTGCAGTTTTATTGTAATGTATGTTCATATCTTTTCCGGATGTCAAATGCTGCAATTTTTAATTGAAACATTTTCTTCTGTAATAATTAGAAATATTTGATAGCTACATTTTTGATGTTGGCAATTCTATAAGTAATAATCAATATGTCAAATAAAATAACGGACATACACTAATCCAGGACCTTCTCATAACCTTTTTGGGTAAATAACAAGTAGCCGGCCCATTTTTAGAAATATAAAGAAATAAAATAAAAAATATTAATAGCTGCAAATAACAAGCTAATATTATAGCTATTTATCTAAAATATCATCAAACGATTCAATTTTATTTTATTTAAGTTACCTCATCATAACAATTCGATAATTTTAGCGCTTCATTATACAGATAAAGAATTATACATCGATTTTGTATTTATATTATAAATTGTTATAATTTAAGGCATTTTTAGGTAAAGATTCGTTAAATGATTTTTGTATGATCTTAACAGATAGTAAGCTTTTCTTGTAGTCGAAAGTTGGATAATCTCTCCCTACGGAAGAAAGTAACTATTTTCCTAAGGAAAATAGTAACTAAGTTGATTAGTAACGACAAAAATTTGTAAATAAATTAATATTATATTGCAGTTGCAAGTTGCTGAATGTAAAGTGAAAAAAATAACTCTGCAACATTTTGGTGCAACTAGTTGATCGTAAAACTTGCAAGTTGCAATTGCAGGTTGCGCTTGCTCAGTGTAAAACAGGCATAATAACTCCATTCAGACAATTGTGCCAAAAGACTTGCGTATGAAAGATTTTGGGTTCAAATCACGATGAATGCTCATAGCTTTTCAAAAAATTATATCTTATAACTAGGATTAATTTCTTTTGTACAGAATATACATAGCATTAATTCACATGTTAGTCTGAGCCTATGTAGCCTTCCTAAACACGCACCCTGTCCCGTACTTCTATTTCCACGCTCTCCATTGCCACAGCCACAACAGCGTTACACCACAAACCGCAATTGCGCTATATAGAAACACACAAGCACACCCGGAGCTGGGCGAGGCTCAGCGGTGTGCCGCAGCGGTCAGGTTAGACTGCCCTTGAACGCTTGAACTAGCCGCTGGATCACAGAGGCTGTGCTAACATCGATGGCAGAAGTAGAAGGTAGATATCAACAAGATGGATCAAAGGGATGAAAATAATAAAGTTGGTTTAATAATTTTAAAAAGCTGCACACCAGGAAATTAATTCCAATAGAAGAGCTACAACTTTCAACGATAGATAAAGTAACAAAAATCATTAGAATGCTACTGAAACAAACATTTTAAACACAGAGCAACAATTACAGAGATAGAGACACTTTTTACTGATTTACCCGCCATATTGTAACAAACAAGAATTATATTAATTTAACAAAATGAAAATATTATGAAGAGAAAAATGGATTTGAATCCAGCAGCGAATCAAAATAACTGAATTTTACGTAAATACGCCAGTTTGACGTAAACATTGATTAATTATTTTCCTTCGCCACTTTGATCATAAGTCCTTTTATGACAAATTAACATGTACAAATTTAACATAGTTTCTCCTATGTGTAATTTAGAAAAAAATACCCTGTATATACATATTTATATTGTATTTGATTAGTTAATAGCCGGGAAGGGGTGAGTGCCCGTCCTTGCCCTCCCCCTGCGGATGCCCATGATTTAGAGTAAAAGGAATAAACATCAAATTACGACCCACAAAGATGTTAGTAGAGGGAGAGCCACAGAGTAATTTTAATATGGAATAAAGATTTCATCAATTGTTAAGCATAAAAAAAAACTAATTAAATTAATAAAACATTGTTTCCTTCAACTGTGCGATTACTTTGTTATGACATTACTATTATTGCCTTGGTTACGGGTGGAAAGGAGACAAATGCAGATCAAATGCGTTTCTGTACGCGAAGAAATACTAGTGCGGAAAGTAATTTGTGTTTCACACTCAGACTAACCATACCTTAGACGAAGAACAACAGCGTTTGTTGTGAAGTAAAAAGAGTTAAAGTAAGTTGTTGGTGAGACGGGTGCGCGGCAAAGAGCTAGTATCCCTTGGTGTTATGCGGGTTGCATTTTTGTTGATGACAGTTATTAGACACGAGCATTTGATTTATTTAAACACAAAAGTACGTATACAAAACACTTAATATGTCAAAAACTAACCTTTACTTTGATGTATAAACAGTAAGTAATTGAATATAAGAATAACTATACAAATGTTTGCAACTCGCATAACATCAAAGGATACTCGCTCCTTGCCGCGCACCCGTCTCACCCACAACTTACTTTAACTCTCTCTACTTCATAACACTGCATTGACTTGAATACGACAGACTTTGTCTAAGGTATGGTTAGTCTGAGGTTTCACACATCTGGCAAAAGAAAGTTGTATTGAGAGCGATTTAAATTTCGCGCTGAGCGCGGAATTCATATTTTGGCCACATACACTTATGGAAGAAGAAGATGCGGTGAGCCAGCGCTAGTAAATATGCAGTAGTATATTTTGACGTTTATAAACATAACCTTAAATTGCAGTATATATAATCTGTACAAAATGAATAAAAAGAACCGAACAAAGTAAAATATATCGATAAATGGTTTTATTTTAAGAGTAAGTGAAATACATAATATTGACATAATGTGAAGTGGAAACTTTTGTACTGTCTAATGAAACATTGATTATTAACAGTAATATTATTGACAACAATTTCAGAGGCTTTAGAAGCAGCAGGTTGATTCTCATTATTATTATCTCAAATAGATCCAACGTAGCATGATCTGGGGCTTCAATGATCTTTGAAGGTGTTTATGATAAAGAAGAATCACTCACAGTAGTATTCCAATCTAGACGATTTTTAAGAAATTATCTTGAAATTAGTGAAATATTTTTAAATAACGTAGAACAGTGTGCAAGCAATTAACAAACAAACCATAGCAACGCCGTAAAACATTGTTCTCGTGTAATATCATTAAAATTTTATAAATTTTGATAACATTTTAATGATATTCAAATCGCACAGTTTTAGAAAAAATGTTGTTTATAACACGTGCCGAAACAGGCTTGTTACGTGCAAGTGCAGAATTTAACGCACGGGTTTGCCGAGTGCGGAAATCTGCACGAACACGTCACCTTTTTCGGCACGTGTTATAAAAATAACTATTATAAAACTTATGTCAATAAAATGCAAAATGAACAAAAGAAAGAAAAACTAAAAAAAAATAACAGTATAACATAATTTAGTACTTACTTCTGAGTTTAAAACTAATTTACCGATATATTTAAAGTTCATAGAATTAAAAATATATATATTGCTGTTTCCTACGATTCCTAACAAGCTGACGCAATACGAATTGAAATTACTGCTATTAAAGCTATTTACAAAAGAGAATATGGTTGTCGATAAATTCAGAGTTACCGCTAGTTTTTCATACGTCATATTTCTTCGTATTTTTGCTGCCTTAATACTTTCTACAGTAATTAGTATCGTAATATTAGATATTTTTTGTAAATTATAAAATGATTTAAAATTGGGACTAAATGTAAGCTACAAACAATTGACTCTATAATTTTACTGTCGCGTTTCCAGAGAGTAGTAGATCTGAAATTACAGGCATTAATATTAGTATACAAAACTGTGCTAAACGGTTGGATATACATCGTAGCCGATAGGAGATAAACCCCGATTAATGAATGAACTCAAATACAATTTCGTCAGAATCTTTACAAAATATGTACCATAGATTTAATTTGACTAATGGTAACGACTAACATAGGTAGCGTTGAAAACAATAAAATATTTGACAGGTTTATGTCCGAAATGATCAAACTTTTAAATGCGCATTTATCGTTAACTACAGTTTAAATTTTGATAGCAATGTTAATTTTCCATAAGTGATTCGCTGTTACCTTTTTAAAACTAGATTTAAGAAAGAAAAGTAGTTGATAATACCGGCTCTTTTATGAACTGTCATTTGAATTGTGACAACAAGACTTCTATTGTTTTCAAATAAACAGAAAAGTAAGAACTAATAGTGTATTCGGAAAACGAAGCGCGACGCGGTCACAGTTTTACCACGGTTCCAGTTTTACCGTTGCCACGGTAAAGTAAAGCAAAAGTACTAAAAAATTCAGAAAACGCATACCAAAATTAAAACTTTGGTGGTATGTTTTCGGAATATACTAGAATATGTTATACTATTTCTTGATAATACATGTAACAATATGAGCTACCTTATTGTTGATATGTTGCTTTAGATAAAAGTTTGGCTTCGTGTAATTTGACACTCGTGGCCACAAGTCCTTTCGTGTGAATGTGAAAACTTTAGGTTTTCAAATATAGGACATTAACTTATAAAAGTGACAGTTATTAACTAATATTCTTAGAATTCTAACAAGTTTTCATGTTCGCATAATCGGCGTTGCCTTTGTGTCAGATTACACAGCCCCAAAGCACTTGAGACATCTGTGGAGATGGATTCCAGATGTGGGTAGTTTTATCCAGAGGATGTCAAGTATTTGGAATAGTCAAACCAGTCAGAAACACCGACTCGAAGCGTGAGGATATGTGGTCATCCTCACATGAGAAGCGACGTGCGCGAATTTACTTAAGAATTTTTTTAGTTAGTGTACCTCAAGTTAAATATTAAATCTGTTTCCACACCATTAGTTTATTCATAACGTTTTACAATTGTAATGCCGTGTTACATACATATCTTTTATAGATTTTCTTAGATATAATATTTTGCAAATAAAATACGAATGAAAAGCAATCTCTATTTGATTAAACGCCAGAGACGAAATTTGTATTTAGTGTACTACGACTAATTGTCTCGATAATACCTCCTATTCTATAACTGAATCATTATCTGTTACTCATCGATAAATTAATGACAATACCTTTCATGATTATTCTATAGATTAACACCAGTTCGACTTTCTGTGGCTAAAATAATTTATTCTATTCTTCTAAACTGCCAATACAAAAAATATTACTTCATAATCATACTTTTTACGAAACTGTCATTGAGCTGTAATTACATTCATTTTTATAATAACACAGTGACGTACCCAGGGGGGCTGGTGGGTGCGGTCCGCACAGGGCGACACATATTTTGGGGCGGCATTTTTTATATTTACTTTTAGTTTTAAACTTGTTCACTTCATAAGTTTACTATTCGATTTCTACGAATTATGAATTACTATATGATTTCGAATATTTTTCTTTATCAAATAAATGTAGGGTTGAAAATATTATCTCGAAAAATTCTTTTATTACATCCTAATTTAAATATGCCATCCAATAGTAGAAAAGTTCCCCACCTATAGTTTGTCTCAATTACAATTATTTATTTATGTTTATTAATTTAATGGGATAATGGCTCAGTGGTTTCGAGTTGGCCTGTGGATCCTGAGGACCCCGGTTCGATTTCCACAGCCGACAACCAATTTTCACCAAATTAAAATTAGCCCTGTGGCTCCTCCACCACTAACATCTTTGGGGGCCGTGATTTGACGGCTGGTAACCGCACTTCAAGTAAATAAATATATCACTTACCGAGATCTGCTTCGGCAGAATACCACCCCCAGTAGTGGATAAAAGTCGTGATATATTTATTTTATATTTATATGGGGTAGCTAGCTCAATGGTATCAAGTCGGCCTGTGGAACTTGAGAACCCTGGTTCGATTCCCACAGGCGACAAACAATTTTCACCATTTTAAAAACTACCCCTGTGGCTCCCTCACCACCAACATCTATGGGGACCGTGAGTTGCTTTGGCAAAGTGCCACACCCAGTAATGGGTAGAAGGCGTGATGATACATTTATTTATATTTATTTTTTTAATTTATAAAAACCACCATTTGATTGACTCAGAAAGGGCGGCAAATTGGAGGCCGCCCTGGGCGGGAAAAGTTCTAGATACGCCACTGTAATAACAGTTACATATATAAGTAAGAAAAATTAATGAAAATAACATACAAATGACAGGATAAATTATTCTGTTCATCAAAATTACAAAAATAACTTATCGATCATTAACAGATAATAATCCAGTTACAGAAAAGGGGGGAATATTGGTAAATAAATCTGAATTTGCAGTTCTGCCGCGCTCCTCTAATGAAGCAACGGCGCTACCATCGAGTAATAACTAATCTTGAAATAAAAGTAAACAATTATGTCGTATAGACTGTCTGAATTATACCATCCAATCTGGTAAGATCTATAGTAGATTCCATCCAATGCAGCAGATGCAACCTCACCTCACTGAACAACTGACAGTCGCTTCGTTACCGGCGCTCCAAGTCCCGACAGTCAGTTGTTCCCCGCCGACGTTCAACAATTTATGTTCCCATTATTAAACTTACACTCTGCTCGCAAATTATAATTACACATTCACGCATTTTTATACTGACTATGCTCCTTCAACTGCATTCGTCACGTTGTGTATTCATTCCTCGTTCATTCACAACTAACAGACTTAGGCTACGCCCTCGGTAAATTAACTCTGCTCTCCGTCACACTGATGAGGCAAAGAAGAAAAATAAATAAACAAGAGTTCATGCTAATGGACCAATAACAATATTGAACTACTCGTACGCACAGATAATTTTAAATTAATAATCGGAAACAGTAAAAATGTGGGGTAATCATGATGTTTTGTGATTTTTAATGGTGCTTTATAAGGACCTTCAATTTCTGCAGGCGATTAAAAATGTAGAATTATTTTTAAATGGTATGAATTATGCTGGTTAGTACATTTAAAAATAGATTTTCCCATGCTTGCATTTATAAAATAAGATACAATTCTGGATGAAGATGCTCTCCATTTGCAGATTAGTTGTCACCAAATTACAATATATACAGGATGTCTTTTATGTATATTAAGACAGTGGTGGTACCAGATAATCTCTTAGAAGGGGCGAAATATCTTTTTCCTACAACTGTGCGTATTCTTTGTTATTACGTAACTATTATTGACTTGGTTACGTATGGAACGTAGATAAATGCAGATTAGAGATGGGAATTCTAGTTCATTTGAGTGAACTAGTTCATTCGTTCTCGTTCACCAAAAAGATTAGTTCACTGAACTAGTTCATTAGTTCACTTTCGTTCACGATGAAAGGAAATCGTATTGTATTGTGATTCACAAGCGAGAACAAGTGAACTTTTAGGATCTGGTTCTAGTATAATTTGACAGCAGACAGCAGAAACAGAGCGGTATCATAGCAACGACCACGAACAAATGAAGTATAAAGTAAGCTTAGTAAGCTCCTCTAGTAATTAGTCTCGTTCACTCGTTCACTTGTTCTCCGTTCTCTGCTTTCGATTCGACTTAATCGGCGGTGCCGCGGTGATGGTGAATCATTTCCGAATAGTTCGCAGTGAACTAGTCTTTAATAAACGAACTAGTTCGTGTCGTTCACTATAAGGAATAGTTCATATGAACTAATTCGTTCACGAACTACACACCTCTAATGCAGATCAAGTGCGTTTCTGTAAGCAAAGAAACACTAGTGCCGAAAGTAATTTGTACTTTACGCAATTGTTAAAAAAAATATAAGTGAGAACGATATAAATTTCGCGCCAAGCACGGAATTTCATATTTTAGGCACACACGCTTATGGAAGAGGAAATATGCAGTGATATATTTTGACGTTTATAACCTTAAACTGCAGTATATATAATCTGTACACATCACATTGAGCAGACAAGAACTCAAATATATCATTATTAAATGTGATAATTAATAAAGATAACCGAACAAAGTAAAATATATCGATAAATGGTTTTATTTCAAGAGTAAGTGAAATATATAATATTGATTGTTTGTGTACATTAATAACACGTTGTTACAGTTGTTTATATTGACATAATTTGAAGTGGAAACTGTTATACTATCTAAAGAAACATTGATTTCATTCGTACCTGTTCATATTATTAACAGTAATATTATTGACAACAATTTCGGAGGTTTTAGAAGTACCAGTAGCAGGTTGATTGTCATTGTCAAGCATAGATCCAACAATTACCTTTGGAGGTGTATATGATAAAGAGGAATCACTCAGTGTAGTATTCCAATGTAGACGATTTTGAAGAAATTATCTTGAAATTAGTGAAATATGTTTAAATAACGTAAAACAATGTACAAGCAATCAACAAACAAACCATAGCAACGCCGTACAACATCGTTCTCGTGTAATATTATTAATAGGCAGATTCACAAAGCAGATTAGCGTTAACACCATTTTTTATTTAATTTTTAACTCTCTTTCCAATGTGACAATCAAGTTTATTTTAACTTGAGTTAAACAGACTGTTAATTAGCATCAAATTTAATAAAATTCTTGAAACTGTTGTAATTTGAAACATAGTTATAAATAATATTAAAAATGGTGTTAGCGTTAATCCGTTTTATGAATCTGCCTGTAAAATTTTATAAATTGTGATAATATTTTTGTGATTTTCTAAATCGCACAGTTCTAGGAAAAATATTGTCGAAAAAGGTTAAGTGCTCGTGCAAATTTCCGCACTTGGCGAGCCTCGTGCGTTAAATTCTGCATTTGCACGTAACTAGCCTTTTTCGGCACTTGTTATAAAATTAACTATTTTTTGTAACTACAAGAAGTAAATTAAATAAACATCAGAAGAAACTTTTGACAGAAAAAGTAATTAATGGAATAAACGACAGAATCATTTTAATTAATTTATAATTAATAAATCTCTCAGGAAGGGGGAGGGGGGTTCGCCCGATGGCTCTCCTCCCTTGGATCCTCCATTTTATTAACAAAGTCAAAAGTTTACAAAACTCGTCGTTATATTGCACATACTTCTTGAAGTTAATTGTTGAAAGTATTGTAATTTGAAAACATTAAATTTATGTGCCAATAATCATGGAAAATGATTACAAACATAATTAGGTAGGTAATAAAAAAATCAAAATATTTATAAATATAATGATTTATACTTCAGTAAAGTTTTATTTGGTTTGAACTCGATAATTTTAAGAAAAAAATATAAAATATGAAAAACACACAAATAACATTTTTTATATAAACAGCTTCATAGGAGAATAAAATGATAGTAAAATAAAAATAATATAATAGATGATTCTGGAACCTAAGACCTATGAATTTAAGTCAAGTACTTTAACCAACTGAGCTACTATCGCCATGTAATTTAAATCTGATTTTATTTCAAATTTTTTTTAATATTTTGTTATGTCATAGACCGTCTCGATTTCATGATTTTTTATAATCTGAAAGACTGGACACGAGAGTTGTTTGTAGGGACACTGTTATTTAAGAAGAATACGTGCCAAATGTTTTTTTTTTAATTAGTATTTTCAGTTAACACTTAACAATTGATGAAATCATATTGAATTATAAAGAGAAAATTTGGACTACCATCAAGATTTGACCGTGAGACCAATCATATGCTTTAACCAAATAAGCTACGGGCGTTTAGTAGTTTAAAACAAACGATCCCAGGTTCAAATCCAGGCGGTATTAAAATTTTTCTTTGATTTCATCAATTGTTAAGTTAAAGTACTAATAATAATAATAGTTATTTATTATACTAGTGTTTTATTAGGTATATTAAACACGTAAGAAAAGTTTAAACACGAGACCGAAGAGCTCGTGTTTAATATTCTTAAGTGTTTTATATACCAATAAAACACGAGTGTAATACAAAATTTTATCCACAACTCAGAATTATAGGTACCGAAGAAGATTGGTCGTAACGTTTAACGTTGATTCAGTTATATATAGTTTCGCAAAATACGGTAGATTGAAGTAGTTGCTAAGTAACAAGTTGTTTACAATGTTTTATGGAATATAAAACCTTAGTGTTTTATGACCTATATAATTCAAATGAAATCAGTGTAATGATGTCTTTATTATATATGAGTTGTGGATAAAAAAACTTTTTTGCAACCAGATGCAAACTAAATATTTCGCGGCCATTGCTATAGTAACGGTAAATTAAAAGTCACTTTGACACTTGAGAGTTGACATGATAGGTAATAATATGATAATGATATGATATTTATTCACAACCGGGCCGAAATTCATGTGTTTTAGCCGTAAAAAGAGGACTTAAACAGTTCTTTTTGGCCCTAGGGCCATAAAAAATGATTCCTATGGATACATAAATAAAATGACAATTTTTGTTTATTGTGAATACTAGATTTTACAAAATGTCATTTTGACATATAACCTATGTATATATTTTAACCTTTTGAACATATTCTAAATGTTATTTTGTTGTGCATAAATATTATATGTAGTACGGGTGCTAATTAGCGGGCCAGAAACGTTTGTTTTCACCCTTGGTACAAAAATAACTATTTATGATTTTTTACAATTGTTTTGTTTTAAATGTCAATCCAATAAATGACATGAAAGCCGTCTTTCTATTTACTTTTGTTATATAATAGAAAAATTGTACTTACATATTTTTTTATTAATGTTTTTTGTGTAACCATAAATAATACGTAATTACAAATTTTATTGTTTTTAAACAGTTTAATTTATTGTAAACAGAAAGGCGGCTTTCGTATGATTACGGAATTGACATTTGAAAAACAAAACAATTATTTTGCAGAAAATCATAAAAACATATGATGTCACTATCATTATCATATTATAATTGAAATATTTCAACGACAGTCAAAATGAAATAAATTTGTTAGGCGCTAATTAGTGTCCACTTGTTTGAGACTCCTGATCTAGCAACAAAGAAGTGACGGAGATGTGCACATGCTCAGTTGGACGACGTGTGTGAGACAAGCGAACTACAGGCTATTAGGCTAAAGATTAATTAACAACATTATTATTAATTACAGGTGCTTCGAAAGCATATCTGTCTAATCACAGGGTTTCAGCATTTTGAACATGTAATTTTTACATTTTATTTTCAGTTACTTATTATAAACTGTTATTTATTAGGCTTGTTTCATACTCGAGGAATTTGGGAATTTAAATTTTGTGCTCGTAGCTATTTAAATGTTTTAAATGTCTAATTTCGAGGTTACATTTTTTTACCCAATTACAACTACATAAGAAAAACTTGTATATGAGAGAGAATATTAAGAATAACAGAATAGAGAGAAAAAATATAAAATAAAATAAATAAATATATCATCACGCCTTTTACCCATTACTGGGTGTGGCACTTTGCCGAAGCAGATCTCGGAAAGTGATATATATATATATACGCGTGAAGTGCGATTACCAGACGTCAAATTACGGCCCCCAAAGATGTTAGTGAAGGGAAGCCAAAGGGGTAATTTTAAATTGGTGAAAATGTTTTGTCCGCTGTGGGGATCGAACCAGGGTTCTTGGGATCCAAAGACCGACTTGCTACCACTGTGCCATTACCCCATTAGGAAAAAAGGAATAAAATCATATTTAAAGTATATTACCGGAGTTCATAAGTCCCAGATTCAAATCCTGACGGTGTCCTATTTTTTTCCTCTTTATAATACAATTTGATTTCATAAATTTATTTATTTATGCTACTCTGTACAATAGGAACTTAATCCCAAAACAGTATAGGGTTCGCTTTCATCGAGTCTTATGCTGGGTTGTAAGGAAAAAGAAAGATCTCTTAATTAAAGAATTGTTTATATGACAACAGTATCAACAGCGATTTTCTGAAATTTATTGAACCGTTACTAGCTAATGAACTGATAAAACTTTTATGCCACCCAGCATCAGTGTGGTACTTTATATATTTAAAGCAAAAGTGGAATTATGGGGTAGCTAGCTCGGTGGTATCAAGTCGGCCTGTGTATCCTGAGAACCCTGGATCGATTCCCACAGGCGACAAACAATTTTCACCATTTTAAAAAACTACCCCTGTGGCTCTCCCACCACTAACATCTTTGGGGACCGTGATTTGACGGCTGGTAACCGCACTTCACGCGCAAAATATATCACTTACCGAGATCTGCTTCGGCAGAGTGCCACACCCAGTAATGGGTAGAAGGTGTGATGATATATATATATATATATATATATATATATATATATATATATATATATATATATATATATATAAATAAAAAATAAAAATAAATATATCATCACGCCTTCTACCCATTACTGGATGTGGCACTCTGCCGATATATTTTGCGCGTGAAGTGCGGTTACCAGTCGTCAAATCACGGCCCCCAAACATTTTAGTGGTGGAGGAGCCACAGGGATAGCTTTTTCAAATTATGAAAATTTGTCGCCTGTGGGAATCGAACCAGGGACCTCAGGATCCACAAGCCGACTTCATATATATATATATATATGGACCATTCTCTGGGAAACGGACACCCCATCTTCTCCAAAATTTGGAGCATCAAAAGAATTTTTGAAGGGCATGAGGAAATTGAAAAAAGTATCTAGTTTTCAAATATGAATGGCGAAATTGATAATTTTTATTATTTTTGGGTGTTTTGCTCATTTTTGTTGGCCAAAGATTTAAGTGAAAATTTTTAAAGTTGAATAAAATGCTTGGGTTTGGTTTTTTTCTTATTTTGACGGTAGCATCTCGTTTCTTGTTAAAAAATTGAAATATTTTATCTCTTGCCAATTTTTCTAAAAAGTACCCTTTAACTAGATACTTTTTTCGATTTTGCCATGCACTTCAAAAAATTTTTGAGTGCTCCAAATTTTGGAGAAGGTGGGGGTGTCCGTTTCCCAGAGAATGGCCCATATATATATATATATATATATATATAAGTGCCATAACCGTAACCACATTAACGTACTGCCGGGCAATTATTAAGTATTTACTTAAAATTCTGAACTAAATAATTAACATGGTATGTCGTTTACATTTCTAAATTTTTTGGGGAAGAGTCATTCTTTAAAATAAAGTAGCCGAAATGTTCTTCGAATCTCTGATTTGAAGTATTTTCCTCAAAAATAATTTAAGAATGTTTGCAGCAGAGAAAATACATATATTTTGAATAAAATAATTATTTATATGTCTTCTTGAAACATCTGTGTTATTAATCAATATTGACAACATGGGCTATCTTCTATTATGTACACGAACACATTATCATACACGAAATACACATTACTGATCGAAATAATCACAGATAAAATATAACATTTTAAGTTAATCTATAGATAATTTATACAGCCAACAGATCCACCAAGATCTTATTAAGATATTTAACTACGAGTATTAAGAGATGACGTTGATCACGATATGTTAAACTTGAGATAAAGGCACATTTTCAGTTGGATTCCATAATTGCTGTTATTTCTATTTCATTGTTTTTTCTTTTATTTTGCGTTTTGTAGTAATGCTTTTTTATTCATTTATATAGAATATAGTTCTGTGTTGTTCTAGCTTTAGTATTAGTTTCATTTATGTTTTAACGTTTAGGTACAAATTTAAGTAAATAGTTCATAGGTTCTTCTTAGTTGAAATTATTTATTTATTTGTTACTCTGCACAACAGGAAGTAAATCCCAATTACAGTACAGGGGGCCTACAGCTTATAGTGGAATCCGAACCACTCAGACACAATCGTACTTTTTGGATATAAGTAGAAGTCAGTGAGATTTGAACGCACGACCTCTTGCTTGCTAATTAAGAAACGCAAGTTTTACCTCGCTTTTATCCACTGAGCTACGATTGCCTGTATAATATTAGTTAATTATAGTTTTATTACCTTCTTTATTGTAAATAATAGTTCTATTATCATTCAGTTTTATTAATTTTTTAAGTATTTAGTTATCAGGTTACTTTTGTCGTAGTTCTAATTTTCGCCACTATGAGTACATTCTCATTTATAAATCCCAATAGACCATATTACTTTCTATAGCGCCTCTCCCGGCAAATTTAAGAAATGAAAAAAGCGTGCCAGGATGACAAACTTTTTTTTCTATTTTTTCCAATTATGTTGGCAATACTAATGTTTGTGACGCCATGTGACTCGAACGGTGATGCATATGCGCATATGCGCATAAATTGTGACAGTTTTATTGCCGCCAGTTTGAAGTTGACATGAAATCTTTAATTTGAAATGTTAGTCTGTTTACTATTCTTGAGAAAGAAATGAAAAGATATTCCCTTATTAATTAATGAATTCAAATTACAATCCGGGACGCAACAATTGTAACCAGGCATTTTTCAAACAAATTTCACACATCGCAAAACAATCACAACAATACGTAAGTTTGAGGTTATCAGTGACAGATGACAGATGACAGAAGAGCAAATTGGCGCTTAAAATTTTCAAATTTTAATATTTATTTTAATATTAATGTATTGATTATTTATATATGGTCTATACGCTGCAACTCCTCTATACTATAACTAGAACTAAATTCCCATTGTGTAGAGTAGCAAATTAATAAATAAATCACGTCAAATCAAACCCCATAATTCAAACACCCACTCAATCATATCAAGTAGCAGTTTCTATTTTTTGTTGTTTTCAAATTGCCAAGCAGTCTGCGAATCATTCCCGGACCAGATCATTCAAGGAGTGGCTCGGACAATGATCAGTCCACCAGCGGTTCTCAAGTGGTGGCCTTCGCGCCCACGTGCTCACACACGTGTAGGACGACGGTTGATTTACTTCGTCGAATCGATGCGACAAGTGGAAATGTACTATTTTGGTCCTTCGTGTGGATGCGTTGGCGAACTTGATGGTGATTCGTGGTCCATATCAACGTGGTAACAAATAATAGTTGCGTAATGTCAACTGTTTTAGAAGCTAAGATGATTTGATTATAGACGTCTTTATTTGGAAGTTTTAGGATTCTATATCTACATAAGGAGGAAATCTTATCTTACACATTTCGTATCATATATTTTTTGCTGTCAAATGTTTATAAATTAGTTTAGAGAAAAATACATGAAATGAAAGTTATGAAAAACTAAATTTTCTATTATTTTTATTTGAAATAATTTAGAAACGCTTGACTAGGGAAAATATAATCAATTATTGCTGTGAGTTTATCGGCTGTGGGATTAGTTATATATTTATAGATGGCGGAGTGGGAGAAATAAATAAGCTTGTGTGAAACGAAAAATGAATGTGGATGAAGCAATAGTGGTTTGTAAAGATAGGAATATTTGGTAAAAGGTAATTATACGATGAATTTAATGAATAAATGAGTAGTAAATGTTTCTAAAGTTAAAAAGTAAAAAGTAACTAAATGACGTCATATCTTACTACGTTTATATATAAACACAATAATCAGCACTAATTAACTGGTTGATTGACAAAAAAACTAAGAAAGCATGTAAATATATAAGATTCAAATTTTAGTGCTGCTAATAAAGAAAATTAAAAAAAATATGTATATTTTTTCTGAAACCGGCAAGAAAATGTTTATTTTCTTGACCAATTTTAGTACGGATAGTAAGTTTTTACAAAAACATTCAAGTAAAGTACGTATCCAAGGCTACAACAAATATAATAGTCTGGTACAAAACAATCTGGTAAAGATTTCACCTGACTAATATTTTTGTTGTAACCTTGGATACGTACAAGGTGTGGCTATTAAATAACGAGACTGATGCTGTTTTAACATTTTATTTTGATTCCATACCTATTTACTTATTATCACTTTCAATATACACCCCTCCTCTATCCCTACAATGCTCCATGCGAATCTTCCATTATTCGAAACAGAGCTGGAAGTCTTCTTCTGTCAGCTTCTTCAGAACGCGTGCCGATTTCTCTTTCAAAGCTCAAATGTCAAGTCTGTATATGTTGCATATTTAATAATAGTAATAAGTCAGGAAACTGATATTTTACTTGACGAAGCGGCAGAGCTAAGCAAGCTACTTAAAAAAAGTAGCTAAGCTACAGCTACAGCTATTCTTTAAAAAAATAGCTAAGCTACAGCTATAAGCTATATTTTGTAAAATATAGCTAAGCTACAGCTAAAAGCTTTCGTTAAAGTAGCTGTTAAATTTTAAAGCTACTTTTTTTAAATTATTGGGAAATAATTAAATTTGCCATTGTCATATGAGCATTCTTTTATTATAATGACTGTTAATTTACTATTATATAAATATAAATATCAAAAATAGCAAATACCATCTGGCACCTACTGTGTATTTTTGCGTATTAGAGCCAGTTACAACCGGCAAGAAGTAATTATTTTGTGTGGGTTTAGCTTGTACGCATGCGTACTTTGTTGACCTTCTGCTTAAAAAGTAGCTTTAAGCACAAAAAGTAGCTTTAAAAGTAGCTTCAGTTGTTATTTTTAAGCTAATAGAAAAAAAAGTAGCTAGCTACAAGCTACAGCTATATTTTTTCACAGTTAGCTAAGCTCCAGCTACAGCTAAGGTAAATGTAGCTAAGCTAGTAGCTAAGCTACAAAAGTAGCTAGCTACTGCCCAGCTCTGCAAAGCGGTTGTTTGAAGCACACAAGCAAAGTATTTTAATCCACTGAGTTTCCTGACGTATTATGTTTATTATTTTTTCTAAAACCGTTTCATTTAATCAATATTTAATTAGAAATAATTCAAAATGTTTAAATTTTTTGATATGAATTGTACTGATAGCAGACTACGTATCCAAGGTTGCAACAAAAATAACAGTGAGCTAAAATCTTTACCAGACTGTTTTGTACTTTACCAGACTATTATATTTGTTGTAGCCTTGGATACGTACTTTACTTGACTGTTTTTGTAAAAACTTACATTCCCTACTAAAATTGGTAAGAAAAGTAGGCACTTTTTTGCCGGTTTTAAGAAAAAATAATTTAATTTCCTTTTCTTCGACTTTTAATTACTATAAAATATGATTTTCAACATTTTTCAGATTGTTTCCCAAGAATTAAATCGTTTATTATTTGTACTCTTGCATGAAATAAGATATATACAACGAAAGATAAATATGACGCCACAACTTCAATAAAAAACTTTTAAAAAATCATATCTTGTAATATAGGGGAATTTTGAACGTGACTTTTTAGTGATAGTTGTTATAGTTTACCATGTAGTTGGTTTAAATAAATAAAAGCGAAGTTGTATCTCATATGAAAAATTAATATTGCTTAAATTTATTTTTTTTCATCATATTTAAATTTTAATTATTGGCGGAGCAACTATTCATTAATAGGGAAAACTGTGCTGTTATGTATGTATGTACTAAGTTGTTTTTTTTAAATAGTGTGCAATACAGGAAACGTATTAATACAATAAGAAATAATGTTCTTTGTTTTAATAAATAATAATACAAAAAAATAATTGATTATTACTCATGAATATTCCGATCAATGTGGGTTATTAAAGGTTACGTCAATTGCCTTAGCTGTCAAACCAACGTATGAAACAAATAGGATGCATAAAAATAAACTAATAAATAATTTATAGAACATAGCTTTTAGTTTTGTCCTCGGTCACTACACACAGCACACTACAGTTCATTAATAAACACAATTTAAAGTGGAGCAGCGAGAGTAAAAACAATTGCACGTGGGTGTTGAATTTTCGTAATACCAACATCCACACAGTACATTCACACTACATTTCAAAACTTCCTATCTGCAAGGAACGTTGTCTAGAAGAGCAAACATCTGTGCATACCGTGATTTATTTTCTTATTTGTACAACAGGAATTTAATCCCAATTACAGAAGCTTATAGTGAAATCCGAACCAGTCAGAAAAGTTAAAGTTTTTTTTTTGTTTTTTGGATTTAAACTGATTTAAGTTAGCAAGATCTGAACGATTAAATAAATATATTCAAATGGCAGCGTTTTTACAACAGCAGGGTGAAAAGTTCCTGAAAAATGAAACAAGAAATGATTTATTTGGTCAAAACATATTTTATTTCTCAACATAATCTCCTTGTAGCTCGATACACTTCGTCCAACGTTTTTCTAATTTTTAGATCACTTCCAAATAATACGATTTTGACAATCCTTCAAAATAGGCGTTTGTCTCAGCGATGACCTCTTCGTTGGAGCCAAATCTCTTTCCGCCGAGTCATTTCTTCAAGTTTGAAAATAGATAAAATCGCCAAATCTGGAGAATATGGTGGATGACGAACAAATTCGTAGCGCAATTCATGCAATTACAAATGTCATTTATGTAATGTCTGTGCTTATGCGCAAAAGTGAGGCAAATGAAGGGAAGGCAAAACATGTATTGCCCCATTATATTATATAGCATTTTTCTTGTCTTTGTATTGAATAAATATTATCATCTGTGAAATTCTAGGTTAAGTCAAATGGTTTATTGAATAAATAACACAAATTTTAAATAATGCCGTTTTTTGTTGCTTGCAGACCCATTTTGGTAATAAAATATTTGCAATTAGGTACTTGATCAATTTTAAAGAACTCAAAAGCTACATCAAAACTAATAAATAAAAAAATTACTCAATATTTTCGAAAATTTTGTTTGGGTAATCTTATATTTTCAAATTTAGATTACCGAAACATATTAATTAAAGAGAGGCCACATAAATTATTTTTAGTATTTATTATAATTAAGCTATATTTTCAAATTTTGATTAGTATTTTCTAAACTTTTTAATTCCGAATATTTTTTTGTATTTACGAAAAACTATAAATGTAAATCTATAAATTCAATAATTATATCTGTTATATACGAGCCCATTCCCACTTCAGTTGGCCCGAATCTAATCTTTTCGTTAAAAATTTAAATAATACCAAAAACTCAGGTATCTTACTTTTACTAAATTCTACAATTAATTTTCAACATTTTTAACTAAATTTAATTATTATTTAAAACAAACTTTATTATTATATAGTTTTTTAATAAAACAATTTTTTTTAGTTAAAACAGAAATGTTTACTTCGTCTTTCAATGGCATATGTATCGATTGACTTAAAATTTTACCTGTATATTAACAACATACTAGTATATGTCTCATTAAAATTTCATTTCATTATCTTGCATACTACTAATAAAACTGTAAAATATAACATCAAAAGAAAAAATAAAATTGGGCCAACTGAAGTGGGACCGAGTTCGTAGTGTATTTGTTTATATTATTATACATTCAAATATAACGCATAAAGAATTTTTCTTTATTAAAGTATTTATTTTATATTTGCAGTAAATTTAAATATATTTTTAAAACATGAATTCATATGACTCATTTAATTGGCCGCCGTCAACTTATTTGCCTCACAGATGCCAATGCATGTACTAGCAAGTTATCAATCTAGTGTTTATAGAAAATACTTGGTGCGAACTCTTGTTATCTTGACGCAGATTTTATCGACTGCCTTTGATAGACTAATGCTGGGTTGCATGAAAGTTTTATCGGTTCATTAGCAACTATTAGTTCAATAAATTTCTATTGATACTGTTGCTAGATAAACAATTCTTTACCTAAAGAACTCTTTATTTTTTTCTTGCAACCCAGCATCAACAAGATAAATATATCATCACAATATTTTATTCAGTCAATGTCACATTTCGCCTGTTGCAGATCTCAATAAGTAATATATTTATGCGGTTACTAGCCGTCAAAAAACAACCCACAAAGATACTGGTGATGGAAGAGCCACAGGGATTATTTTTATGTGGTGAAAACTGCAGTTGTCAGCTGTGGAAATTAAAATCTCATTTCCACAGTCCAATGCGTTTAGAAAATTAATTACTCAAGAAGAAACTAACTACAAAATCTGGGTCTGAATCCCAGTTCTGCACGTATTGCTTCCATTGAGAAAGTGTAACAGATTTCCAATGTTACTAATTTGTTGGTTTTGGTTTAGTAATTTTATTTTATTTTTTCGTTAACTAATAAAGTTGTTTCATAGTTAAGTATGCGTTAAAATAGTGTCAGTTTTAAATTCGTGAGATCATGTTTTTTCCATTAACTTTCAAAACTAAATATGAATCCGAATTCTGTTCCCACAGTCTGTAACAGATTTTTTTTCAACATTAAAATTACTATTTGAGTTGGTTTGTATATGTGGAACGTACAATAAATAAATATATCATCACGCCTTTTACCCATTAGTATTCTGACGAAACAGATCACGGTAACGCGTGAAGAGCGGTTACCAGCCGTCAAATCACGGCCTCCCATGGATGTTAGTAGAGGGAGAGCCATAGAGGTAATTTTAAAATGGTGAAAATGTTTGTCAGCTGTGGGAATCGAATCAGGGTTCTCAAGATCCACAGGCCGACTCGATAGCACTGAGCCATCTACTTTAAATTTAACATATTTCGAATGAAAGATTAATGACCAAAAGTGTGTTGGTGAAATTGAAGGTGACATATTGCATGGATGATTTAGAAAAATATGGATGAATATAAATAAAAGTTTATTGCAAGTACGAAAGATAATGAAATTATGAATAGACAGAGCTGGGCAAGTTATTTAAAAAAAGTAGCAAAGCTACAGCTACAGCTATTCTTTAAAAAAGTAGCTGAGCTACAGCTATAAGCTACATTTTGTAAAATATAGCTAAGCTACAGCTAGAAGCTTTCATTAAAGTAGCTGTTAAATTTTAAAGCTACTTTTTCAATTATTGTGAATTATTAAATTTGCCATTGTCATATGATCAGTTGATCAATCTTTTGTTATAATGACTGTTAATAAATATAAAAAATCGCAAATGGACAAATGTACTGTTAATTTGTTATGCTATAATTCTTATTTATATCGGAATAAATTAACAGTCACATTCACAGAAGACTCCTAAACAGTCAATGTTTAGTTCATCTAATATTTAATACAAAACTAGGATAGGTTAAGAGCAAGTAAAAAATAAAATATGTTAATACATATTAAACTATATCATAATTTGTTATCCAACAGTTATAGAAAACAATAAAGAAGGTACAATTCAAATACAAAACAAAAATTAATAGGTATTTCTTAATGAATAGTAGCAGCTTTAAGCTACAAAAAGTAGCTTTGGGCTACAAAAAGTAGCTTTAAGCTACAAAAAATTGCTTTAAAAGTAGCTTCAGTTGTTATAACAATATTTTTAAGCTAATAAAAAAAAACATAGTTCGCTACAAGCTACAGCTATATTTTTTAACATTTAGCTAAGCTACAGCTACAGCTAAGGTAAACGTAGCTAAGCTACAAAAGTAGCTAGCTACTGCCCAGCTCTGTGAATAGAGATAATTTGTCAGAAAAGATATGTTTAGTAAAAATGAATTCTAGGTAAATGTAGTGAATAAATGTTCAGTGAATGTTTCAAGGGTTCATGCTACTCTATAGCGTGATTTATTGCGTAAGAACAAAATATTAAGCTGTACAATTTTGAAATTGCATGAAATTGATAAATAAACACATTTACAACCAGAATTTATGGTCGTCATAATACATTTCCAAACTGCACTTTCTGTCCAGGTTTGTAAATTGCAAACTTTCACTTCCAGTGGAGATTGAATTGATGTATTTGCATGCGCACAATGGCTACAAAACTTTTCCCGACAGGGACATTTCTATTGTGTTTATATTTATTTATTTGTTACTCTGCATAACAGGCATTATAGGGGGCCTACTGCTTATAGTGGAATCCGAACCACTCAGACACAATCGTACTTTTGGATATAAGTAGAATTCAATGAGATCTGAATAAACGATCTCTTGCTTGCTAATTAAGAAAGACAAGTTTTGCCTCGTATTTATCAACTGGGCTTTGCCTTATACGAGGGCAGGTGAAAAGTCCCTGATAAATGAAACAGATGGCACCACAATCGCAAATATCATGTGACATTTGTGATGTACCATCTTTAAATAGAACGCATTAAAATTTTCAGACTGATATGTCATTCAGTTCTGTTTTGACACCCATCGAAAGCAAGCAATCTTGAAGATTTTTGAAAACATGGAAAAAAGTGAATTTCGCGTCTTGATTAAACATTATTTCTTGCGTGGAAAAAACATGACGCAAGCCAAAGCATCGCTTGTTAAACATTTGGGGGACTCCTCACCATCGATTGGAACGATTCACAAGTTGTGTACTGATTTTCGTTGTGGTAGTATGACCACAAAGGACGCCGAACGTTCTGGTCGTCCAATTGAGGTTACAACGCCAGAAATTGTCGATAAAATCCATGGTATGATATTGGACGATCGGCGAGTTATCTATTTCCAAACTTGAAGAAATGGCTCGGCGGAAAGAGATTTGGCTCCAACGATGAGGTCATCGCTGAGACAAACGCCTATTTTGAAGGATTGCCAAATTCGAATTACTTGGAAGGGATCGAAAAATTAGAAAAACGTTGGACGAAGTGTATCGAGCTACAAGGAGATTATGTTGAGAAATAAAATATGTTTTTACCAAATAAATAATTTTTTGTTTCATTTTTCAGAGACTTTTCACCCTGCCCTCGTATGAAATAGATAGCTCAGTAGCTACGCGTCAGTCAATGGATTTGTGAACACGAGTTTGATATCCACCGGTTTTCCCTTTACTAATATCTTTGGGACCGAGATTTGTGGTTGAATATATCATTTACCGATATATGTCTGCAGTGCCACACCCAGTAATGATATATTTATTTTATTTGTTGTCTTTATTTATATTTTGCTACAAATAAATAATAAAAATAAATTTTTAAAAACTGTCTCAGAAACATATTTGTTTAATATGCCGCATTATTATTTTGATAAAGAATCAAATGTTACCAATAATTTCAATTCAGTTATGAAGCGATACTAAATAACATTCATTTCAATTCAGCACTCTTTGCACTTTAAGCAGACTCATAAATAGTAGTAAATAATCCTTACAGTGCAAAAAAGAAAATATATCTTGCAGTACCAACCCAACAAAACCAAAACTCCTGCTATTTACGGCACTCGCTAACGGTGCACTAATAACAGTTCTTCAACGAAAAATGTTTATCTCCACACCATCTCGGTAGCTTATTACAAACTAATGATTTGATTGAATGTAACAAGCAAGGAGACCACTCGACCACTCGACCACTCCTGGCTGGCTACGATCTCGCGGTCCCTCGGGCGACGCACACTGCGATATCGTCAATCAAACAGGCTCCAGTTATTCTTATTAGCGAGCTATCACGACGTGTTTGTCGTAGGCTACGTGGATTTTTTGCAAAGTTGCCAAGGAATTTAGATGGAATGATAGCATGAAATATTTATGAGAACTGTATTGTTTTTCTGGCCTACATACTTCACATTGCGCGCGGTTTTATAAGGATTAAGATTGAAGGATTATTGACAATAAAAATGAAAGTTATGCAAGTAAAATTAACGTCATTGCCCCATTTCTGGGTGTAGAAGCTCTAAAAAAGTTACTGGAGGGAGAACTACAAAAGTAAACTACATACTTTTTACATAATTATTATTTAGAGCAGTGATGTGCAACCTTTTTATATTTGTGACCATCTTTGATAGACAGAAATTTAACACGATTCATCATTTTATTTATCTAATTACATAATATAAATAATAAGTAATGAGTTATTCTACGAAGTATAGTAATGAATTTTTCGCGTTGATATCCGAGATTAACAGTATTACATATTAGTTAGGGAGCTGGAGTGCAAAATGATTATTCCAGGGACAGAAATGGATTTTTTAATAGATTATGTCATAATAAACATGAAAAAAAGAAAATTAGATTTGGGAACGGGTGGCGCAATTATTATCAACTGTAAAAACAAATAAATAAATATAAAATGCTGTAATATTTTTTTTTGTATTAAAATTAATATATTTTACTAATCGAAATAATAACATTCATAGTTCTTGCTTTGTTATTCGTGCGGCCATCTCTGTCTAGTGTCTACCTGTGCTGTGCAACGTTGCCAAGCATTTCTGACAGTTCTATTGATTATCATAGAATATCCAACTTTCATCGCCAATTTCTTTGAAACTAATCCGGTAAGGCATGGATTTCTTAATTCTCATACCTTTATCTTTACATGTTGTACTGTGTGTTAGTTTTTTGTTAAAAAATAACTACAATATATGAATTTATTATGCAGTAAGCTGCCTCGCGAGGTACAGTTCCTATAACGCCAATGCATTTTTGATCGACTTTGGTCGATTTTAACTTTACATTACTCAGCACAACAACGGTAAACTTAAAAAAAAAATTGCATACTAGTGTAGAAACACATGAAAAATAACATATTTACATTTCATTATAATCCGGGTTAAAGGCTTCCATGATAATACCACCTTAAGTACAAAAGTAAGTGAAATGTTTATAGTGAAAATGAAAACTTATTGTAGCATCAAAATAAATGAAGTATATTCATCAGTTATTTATAAATTATGTTAATATGATTCTTTTCTTCTGTTCACATTTTGAAGAAAAGAGTGAAATGAAATGTTTCTTGTTTTTTTTTTAATTATTATTACAACCCTGTACACAGCATATAGTACCCGTCATAATTATTATTATTAATTACTTTTCAATGAAGAAACAAATACTAACCAACAAAAATAATCGAACTGTCACTTGTCAAAACATAAACAAAGATGAGTATACGGCACTAACTTTTTTTATCTCCGTCTAACGTTTGCACATGCGCAATTAATTTTTAAAATGGTCTATTTCGTCCGTTGAGTGCTTGGAGGTTAGAGATGTCTTCCAATTTTAAATTCTTGTGCATCACACGTTCAGAAACTGTTTTGTGAGTGTGAGTATATTTTGACAGGCCGAGCCGAAGGCGAGGCTTATAAATTGTGAGTGATACAAATAACTATTTCATAATATTTGTATTTTTTAAACCAGTAAGTTTCAATTCCCTTTATTAATTAAAAAGAAACGTATTATCAATTAGCAAGGGATCGATGACGCTACAGTTTCAGGTCAAAGGGTACATTTATTTATTTGTTACTCTGCACAACTGGAAGTAAATCCCAATTACAGTACAGGGGGCCTACAGCTTATAGTGGAATCCGAACCACACAGACACAATCGTATTTTTTTGGATATAAGTAGAAATGAGATTTGAACGCACGACCTCTTGCTTGCTAATTAAGAAACACAAGTTTTACCTTGCTTTTATCCAGTGACAACGATTTCCTGTTGACATTGATAGAAAAAAGTTCAGGACGGCTGATTTAGAGCATTGTTAAACAAGTCTAAAATCTGACTAGGAATTTTACTTCATCATCTCACCGCCTTTTAATGTTAACTGGCTATCTAAGTAATTTAGGCCATCTTAATAATGACATAAGTTCAACACAATCTTGGCAAATGTAATTTGCCTCCTAAAATAAATCTCCATCTTCATCTGGCAAGCGTCAGTGACACGCCACTTGTCATCTGCACTTTCCCCATTCTGTACACATACCTACACATACACGCCCACGCGCGTTGTTGTTCAAGATCTCCGCAAGTGACGCGTGTGTGGACAGATGATTTTTCTAGCGTTTCCGCACTTTGCCGCTTGGTGCTCTGGTGTCGAGTGTTGAGCTATGCAATGTGTGGGACGAGAGAATGAGAGTAATAGGAGAGTAATTGAATTAAAACGGATGTGAGAACCTTTGTTTGCTAGTGAATGAACTAGTTTTTTGGTTGGCGCGAATCTTGTACAATAAATTATTTATAACCGTTAGTTTTTATCGAGTTGCTCTGATTTAAATATTGTTTTTTTTTGTACTGCTATTAAATTTATTTATTTGCTTCGCTGTACAACAGGAACTTAATAGTAAATATTGTATAGAGAACCTGCTGGTTAAAGTGGAATCCGAACCATTCAGATACAATCTTATTTTTTATTTAAGTTGAAGTTGAATGCGAAATCTGTTGCTTTGTAAATGCAAATTATATAGGCTGCTCAGAAAATGGATAACAAGTTTCAGGTAGAACGATTCTTTCATTAATTCTGAGTCGACAATCCTAATGAACAAAAATTGTACGGCCCTTCGAAAATTCACACGAGCTACTTAAAAAAATGTCAATTTGGTAACACCGTATCAAATAACTGTTATAGCAGTTATCAAATAACTGCAAATTAATATGAGAAATATTTTTTTAAATTTTTATTTCAAATAAAATACTCTTTTACAATAACATACTGGTATTTAAATAGAGTAAGTGGAACTTTTATTGCACAGTTGGTTTCCATGGTTACATTAGGACTATAATATTCGAAAAATTTGAAAATTCGAAATATTCCAAAGTTCAAAAGTTCGAATCTAAATTCGAAGACTCAATAAATCCAAACAATCGAAGTCTCGAATATTCGTAAAATCCACAACATTAGCACTGATTGTTATGGAATTATAATTTTACAATACACAATTCATTTAAATATAAACAAATAAATAATTCAAAATAAATTGTACATACATAAGCACTAATTTATTATAAACTAGTACCCGACATTAGCGCTGCAATACCGACTTGTTTAGAACTGCAAATTTCATTGATAAAAAACGTTATGCAAAAAAATATGATTGTGTCTGAGTAGTTCGAATTTCAGTATAAGCTACTGTAATTGGGATTAAGTTCCTGTACTGCACAGTCACAAACAAACAAACAAATAAATATTAGTAGTTTACTTTCTTATCTTGATATGCGATTAGTTGATGTCAAATTACAACATTTGCTGTTATAGAGGTACCATGTCTAATGCGTCTAATTGGGTCTGAAGTTAGCATCTAAACATTGATCTTTTTGAAATAAGATATTATTGTTATTATAATTGAAGCAAATTTTAATAAATTTGAAAACGCTAAATTTATGTGCAAATAATAATGATTTCAATCATTTTGATTTAATTTCTTGAAAACGGTTGGGAGAAATGTAATAATAAATTCAGGTGTTCCACAAAACCTGTACCATAGGCGACCGCTAATATAAATAAGTTTTACACCACCATTGCGGTCCTGAGAGAAATGTTTCAAATAAAAGTTGGGAAGAATTAAATTCTGCATCTGAAGCAGTAAACACAATTTATTTTACTTATTTTATTTTTATTTTATTTTTTTTGTGGCTTCTTTGGCGGACCAACTACTTAGGTCATATGCCGCCCTTACGGCGTTTTAGTTGTTATTGGTCAACAGCAACGCGAGTTTCTCTAGATGGTCACCCATCCAAATACTACCCGCGTGCAACGTTACTTAACTCGCGTTATCGCTTAGATCAGTTCCAACGAACTTATTTTATTATTATTATTATTATTATGGGATAGTGGTTCAGTGGTATCGAGTCGGCCTGTGGATCCTAAGAACCCTGGTTCGATCCTCACAGCTGACAAACATTTTTACCAATTTAAAATTACCCCTGTGGTACTGTGGTACACTAACATCTTTGAAGATCGTGATTTGACAGCTGGTAACCGCACTTTACGCGCATAAATATATCACTTACCGAGATCTGCTTCGGCAAAGTGCCACACTCAGTAATAGGTAAAAATGAATTTATTATTAATTTATTATTGCTAAAATAACTTTTAAAGTTGTCATTTGAAATTATCTACTTAGCTATAAAAGCCCACTATAGCCATAGTAACATAATTTAGCGCAAGTGCAAAGTAATTTTTAGATGAGAGGGTTCGAAAAAAATACGTATTTTTAGGTATACTGTATGTTTGTGTTTAATACCATGATTATTTAAATTTGATGAATTTCTACATCTCCATTCTTAGTGAGGAAGCTGCTGAAATTGACGAGAAAGAAGTTTAAATGTGAATACTATAAAGTTTATTGAAATTATCCTTAATTAATGATTAATGAGATCCTTGAGACCGATGCTGCGAGACTAAATATTGAATATTTTCTCTACGTTATGCGGTTTACATTCGTTGCTCTCTGTTACGTTTATAGATGAAAATTAAAAGAAAATTAAAAAAGTCAAATTAGCGAAGTTGTTTGCAATTTGTAGCGACAAACAAAAACCCCTACCACCCACTATAAAAGCTTGAACACTCACTATTGTGGGCAGCAGCGACCAGGTTGTCGACCACTGCTGTAATCAGGAAAGCAATGATAATGAAAAACTTATTTCTCATGTTTTCGTGATACACCTGTATATGATAATCCATACCTCAGCAAATTTTGTGTGAATTCGACAATTTTGAGGAAAAAAATAAAAAGTGATTTTTGACCTGTTTTTGCATGTAACTTAAAAAATATGTACAATAGCTGTATTCCATTTGCCACTTGGTTCACTTAAATCAGTTCAGATAAATTAGACAACATAACTAAATGAACTGAATTAAGCAAACTGATGCACTTATTTGGGTGAATTACTTCAAGGTAAAGCAAAATAAGTAATTCTAATACTGGAAATGAAGTCAGCGAAGGAATCCAGTTAAATAAATAAATAATTTGGTTCAGTAAATGTAAGTTAGATCTGATCCAAATGGCAAATGGAATACGCCTAATATGTAAAGACAGTTCAAATTTAGAACGTGGTTGAAACAATTCGTAACCATAGCTACGTTCATAATAGCTGTATTCCATTTGCCACATAAGCTATTTTCCATTTGCCACTTGATTCACTTAAATCAGTTCAGATGAATTAGACAACATGACTAATGAACTGAACTAAGTAAACTAATGCACTTATTGGGGTGAATTACTTCAAAGTAAATTAGAATCAATAATTCTAGTACTGGAAATAAAGTCAGCGAAGTAATCCAGCGAAATAAATAAGTGATCTGGTTCAGTAAATGTAAGTTAGATCTGATCCAAATGGAATACGCCGAGTGTTCACTTAAATCAGTTCAGATAAATTAGAAAACAGCAAAATTAATTTAATTAAGTAAACTGAGGCACATATTGGGGTGTATTACTTCAGATTAGAATCAATAATTCTAGTACTAAAAATTAAGTCAGTAAAGTAATCCTGCGAAATAAATATGTGATCTAGTTCAGTAAATGTAAGTTACATCTGATCCAAATGGCAAATGGAATACGCTTAATCATGTTCAGTCTAATTCTCAAAAGAGTTTTAGCTATAATCCGAGTAATCCTGAATTTTGGATTTGTAAAATTTAGCTAAACCATATTCTCAAAAAACTTGAAATAATCTTTAACATAATCTTCTTACCATTTACTTTTCAGAAAGTAGATTGAATTAACTTTTTTAAATCGGACTAGCATAAGATTAGCTAATCCAAAATTCAGGATTTGCTAAAACTTATTTGAGTATCTGGCTGATCAAGTCATTACGAAACAATTTTAGCTGCGCTTAAATTTAAATCTACTTTATTTATAGACTTAAACTTCGCTGATTTCATCTTAAAACTAAAAATATAACTACGTCCGAGTGATTCAAATTCCACTGAAACTCACTGTAATTGGGATTCCTTCCCTGTTGCGCAGAGTAACAAATAAGAAATTCCGTAAGTAATTTCAGTAGTAAATAAAAACTGAAATTAATCCCATGTAGTAATCACGCGATTCCCGTGCAAATAAATTGTTTGACAGTGCTGCTATCAGAGGTCTTGTATCAGAGTTGGCGGCGGTTGAACAGCAGGTGTTCCCGGAGTCTCCGGAGCCGCTCCACGCCCACGCTACCACTGACTTTATTCGTGTGGAATGCATATTCACTCTGCGAACATGTTGCCGAGTGATAAGAAGATCTACCTGCCTATCAATGCCAATCTTTATTGTATCTTCAAAATAATGACCGTTGTAACGGAATACCTTTGTTTTTAAACAAACAAATTGCGAGAAGAGATTTCAAACATTTTTATGGTTGTTATCAGCGGTATGTATCTGCTAGTCTTACATTTTTAGCATCAGTTTGGCCTCGACTAATTTTTTATACTATTTTATTAAGCCTAAAATTACGCTATAGTTCCTCGTTTTACGCTGTAATTTGATAGTTGGTAATAGCAGAGCCTAGCAATGTAAAATTCCCGGAAATTTATTTTTAGGAAATATTACCTCTGCCAGAGACGTAACTAGAAATTCTTCCGCCCTAGGCAAAATATAAAATAAGGAATAATTATTTCATTTGAAAAATTAAATAATGATTTGTATATCAAGGAAAACTGGAGTAAAAGGAGGTCTCAGGATCAAAATGCAGACAAGCCATCATCAGCTAATTAAAAATTAAATAGTAAAAGATGTAGTTCAATAAATATATATATATATATATATATATCATCACTCCTTTTACCCATTACTGGGTGTGGCATTCTGCCGAAGCAGATTTCGGAAAGTGATATATTTATGCGCGTGAACTGCAGTTACCAGTCATCAAATTACGGCCCCCAAAGACGTTAGTGGTGGAGGGGCCACAGGGGTAATTTTAAATTGGTGAAAATGTTTGTCGGCTGTGGGGATCGAACCAGTGTTATTAGGATCCACAGGCCGACTCGATACCACTGAGTTATTACCCCATATAAATATTTATTTAAATAAATAAAAGTATATAACAATGAACACAAGTATCAATTAAATGAGTCCATGTCAAACAAACAAAAGTCAAACAAAACCTTTATATTATATAAAAATACTTTCGAGTTGTTTGATCCTGAGACCTCATTTTACTTCAGTTTACAATTTAAAAGGATTGACATCGTTTACAACAACATATCAATGAAAGAATGTGAGATATTTTTCGTGAGGACGCCGTTTCATTTCCCGGGACGAAGGTGAAGAATAAAAACCACCTGATGTAAAGTTACATTTTCTTCACAAGGTATACATACGAGTATAATTTGTTATACAACCATAACGGAAAGTATGCCATATCAGCAGTCGTTTGACGGTTTTTCAATCTGTTCGTCGTTTGCTGGCATGTACATATTCAACACGTTGTATATTTATTACTGTAATTTAATTTCGTTATCTTAGGCTTGCAACTTTTACAAAATATGGTTTTCAACATAGTAAGATTACTTTTCAAGAATTCAATAGTATATTATTTGCACTCTTTGAACGAAACAAGTTAAGTACCACTGAAACGAACTTGGGACGTCACAACTCCAACACGAAACTTAAAAAAAATCATATTTTTTGTAATATAAAGAATTTTCAACGAGCGTTTTCACTGATCGTCGCAGTTTATCATGTAGATTCATAAAAAAAAGAAAAAAAATCGGTTCAGGAGCCCATTGTAATATAGCTAACACTACTGGAAAATGCAATTCTCTGCATCTTTTATTTGAAACATTTTTCTCTTATGTAATTTAGAAACATTTAAAAGCGGAAAATATGTGAACATTTTCGTTGCCGATTTTGTAAAATGCAAAGATGTGATTGTCCTGTTATTTGACATGGTATATATTTATTATTTAGAAATCCTTGTTCCACATAGCGCCCAATTTCAAAGTTTACGCCTCTTATTGTATATACTTGAATGAAATATTTCAATAATACATATTCAGTTATAATTGGAAATCAATTGTTAATTTTTTTGGACATACAGCCAACCAAATACAAAAGTTTTCTGTGCTACTTGTATTTGTAAAAAAAATGCTAACCATTTAAACAACATGTATACATAACTGAAAAATCGTTTGCGAACGGTTCACAGTCTCGAAGGCAATAATTATTTCGGTAAACTTTACTAACCTAAATATGTACCACATTATACGTCTTTTACACACACATCCATCCACACACACACACTTCTCGTGCGTCTTGCTGTCTCACCGGACGTGCGTGATTACGCACACGAACGTGACAGCAACGCGTGAGCGTGAGTGCGTGGCTCAAACCTAAAACTAAAGCTAACTGATATTAATGGCGGCAAAGAGAATTACCTCATTGAACACGGACCACGGAGTGAAGTTATTCGCCATTAAACATTGCAACTTTCAATCAACATCTTGTTCTTGTGTTTGTGTTGGTTAATATGTTCGACTTGTTGTTTTGTTGTAAGGAATTAAATGGGTAATAAACACGAGGATTTTTAAACGATAAAACGATGAACAGTAAATGCATGTAATAACTTTGTAGCTTTAGCTTTTGTTAAGAAAGTCAATGTTACTGTTATCTATTTTTCTAAATTCCAGAAATTATTTTCTTTGTTTCGGCATTAGAATAACATATTCTCGGACGCATATTGATGAGCTCTATTTTTATGCGATTTTTGGTGATATATTGTTATTATAGATTGGTAAAATGGCATTAAATACACAAAATATCTAGGCAACGGACAAAATCAATCGTAAATCACTGTCAACTTGATTATACTACCAAAAATTTCTATTAATGGAAAATGCTAACTATTTTTATAAAGAAATTTGTAAAGAAAAGCCGAAACAGAGAAAATAGTATAAAACATTCGTTATAGAAGACAATTCTAGCACTCGTCGTTCGTCTCCTCACCGTTACGCAGTTCGTATTCGAATTTCGAACTCGTGGAATACGTTGCTTTCTGTAACTTGTATTTGAAGGTAGTACTAGCGTGAAATTTTTTTTTGCAGATCAGAATGAAATTTGGCGTACGTAAACATTGGATAGTCAGACGTATCCTGTTAAAATATGAAACACATTCATCGTCTGTGAACAAATATATTCGCTTGTAAAGTTGAGTTCTTATACACGGGGCTTATGGCGATCATCACTCAGAATCGCACATATTTGGTTTGTGTACCTTAAAAATTTTGCAGTTTCATTTGAAAAACTAGTATGATGTTCTAGAACTATCCATGTATATTGTATTAGAAGGAGAAAGTTTTTTATCATTTAGTAATGGATATATAGCCATGCAAAGCCTTGTTTTTAACGAAAAATTAAGAATCCCAATTTATAATGGCAACACCACACGGTGGTATGGTATTTGAAAATTCACTAGACCAACAACCTGTTAACAATTCATGATATTCAAATCATAATAGGTATAAAACACTTATTTTATTCAATTTTTATATTTTTTTGAGCGTCAGTTTCGCCACGCGACAACCGATGGCGCCGCCGGCACACTAGTACTACTTTAATATACTATTACATACATACATAATAACATAGTTCCGTAAAATGGAATAGTATAAACTCCAGAAACATATACAATTCAATTCTCAAAATAGTTTTAACTAATCCTGAATTCTGGACTAGTCAAATTAAGCTAAATTGTACTCTCAAAAAATAAATAAATAAATAAATAAATAAATCTACTCTAACACACCGATTCTCAGAAAAGTTTTTGCTAATCCTGAAATTTGGATTAGCTATTCTTATTCTTGTTTGATTTAAAAAAGTTAATCCAAATCACATTTCGAAAACCAAGTGGTAACAAATTATATAAGAGTTTTTTAAACTTATTTTAAGAAAGTAGTTTTGCTTGATTTGATTAATCCAAAATTTAGGATTATCTTAAACTCGTTTGATAATTGGGCTGTAATATAATTTAGTGATTTAGATTAACTTTTTAAAATCGGACCAGATTAAGATTAGCTAAAAAAAAATGAGAATCGAATTGTCAATGAACGTTTGATTTCTTAGTTCATTACTGTTTATTAATACTATTGATGTAGGAAACTCTATAAAGGAAGAAAATAAATATGGAACTTATAAGTAATATAAAAAGCCTCTATGATGATAACACCTACAATGACGTTCGCACAAAAAATAAATCGTCTGAAGTATTTGAAACAATGCAAGGAGTTAGACAAGGCGGAACCCTGAGTCCATACCTCCTTAACATAGTCATGGACGAAGTAATAAAGAGAAATAAATATATATTGTCAAAAACTGACATTTCCCATTACTGAATATGTCACTATGCCGAAGCAGACCTCGGTAAGTGCGATACCAGTCATCAAATCACGGCCCCGAAAGTTGTTAGTGGTGGGGAGCCACAAGGGTAATTTGAATGAAGTGAAAATGTTTGTCGGCTTTAGGAACCGAACCAGGGTTCTCAGGATCCACAGGCCGACTCGATATCACTGAGCCACCTACCATATAAATGTCTTCTATTGAGCCAGATAATCCATTATTTATTTAAACAAAACTAGTCAAACAAAATATTGTATACACCTTCGGGCATAAACATCTTCATAGTACTCTAGGTACATAAATAACTATTATAACCAGTATTAAATTCAGAATAATTCGAGTTAAAATAGATATAGGAAATATGTGATATTGTTCAACTCCTCATTTTTATCTCCTCATCAATAGAATAATTTAAAAAGCACGTATCGAATCATACAATGAAATAAGTGTTCCGCGACATTAAAAAGTCTGTAACCGCTATTGAATGATTTGATAGCGCACCTGAGAACATTTTAGTGCGTCGTTAGTGCTAAGCAGCCATTGCGAATGCAGGGAAGGTATGATGCGAGTTCCGTGAAGTGCAAGTGCAGCACTCGTCGGTGTTGGGTTTCATTGCACTGCAACAAGCAGAGAACGCGGAGACAACACACCGACTTCTGGGAATGTGTATCTTTAAACGCACTTTTTTGTATTAATGCCATATCTACTTTTTACAAGACTTGAATAATAATTATTGTTGACGAGGCGACAGATGCATTTTTATTATATATGGTAATTTTTTAAGGTTATGCTTTGTTACGGTTTTGGAAGCTCTGCAGCTGAAGATCCGATGAATATATATATTTTTTTACTAGCATCAATATGACATTATTATTTCAACTTTTTTAATAGTAAAAGAACGCTATTTCAGGAAGGTTATTTATCACTATGACAATTGTAGTAAAATACTATATTACGTACCATGAACTAGTGACAATTTTCAGATCAAGTAGTTTGGAAAATCGAGATCCGTAGGGTCGAGATTTCTTAAACATTCTAGACCTAAAAAGATCACTTACAGTTAGAGGTTAGTAAGCTATTTTTAACAATACTTGCATAAAGAGAAGAAAAAGAAAAATAGGTTTCAAAATTAACAGGTGTCAAATTGTTGACAATATATGGGGTAATAGCTCAGTGGTATCAAGTCGGCCTGTGGATCCTAAGAACCCTGGTTCGATCCCCACAGCCGACAAAACATTTTCACCAATTTAAAATTACCCCTGTGGCTCCCTCACCACTAAAATCTTTGGGGGCCGTGATTTGACGGCTGATAACCGCACTTCACGAGCATAAATATATCACTTATCAAGATCTGCTTCGGCAGAGTGCCACACCCAGTACTGGGTAAAAGGCGTGATGATATATTTATACGTACTTTACTTGACTGTTTTTGTAAAAACCTACTTTCCATACTAAAATTTGTCAGGAAAGTAGGCACATTCATGCCGGTTTCAGAAAAATATAATTTATGTATGTAAAGGATAGCGATTTCGGCTTTCGATCATAGGACTTTAACATATAAAATAATACTTTCCTGCTTCCTTAATTATTTTAAATAAAAAAAGCTTCAAACAAAGTTGACAGGGTCATAAAATTCTGCATATATGTCAGCGAACTAAATTAGTTTTTCAGACGACCACTTATAAAAGTAACCATAACAATGTTAGCATAACGTACACTTCTAACATATCAGTTGAAGTTCCACTAATTGACAACAGATGGCGTTACAACGAAAGAAAATAATAAAATAAATGAAAAAAAAATTGTATTATTATTTAAATTGAAGTTTTGGCAGATTTTTCAACACATTTGCCCAGATAAATCTTATTTTTTTAAATTAATAATTTACTTATTTACTAATATTTTAGCATTATTTAATATTTTGACAATATGGTTAGTACAGTTGCATAATACCTAACCTCAAACGTCAACGCTCATCTAAAAAAACGCATCTACTGTCAAAGTGTAACAACATTGCTCTTGTGAACTATTTTTAGAAATATTTTGTGGTCGTCTGAAAACTAGTGTACATAACTCGCTCGAAAGTGTGATAACTGTGCTCGTGTACTTAAATCACTCGGCGCTGCGCGCATCGTTTTTCAATTTGTACACTCGCACGTTATCTTACACCTTCGATGCTTGTTACATAATATACTATTGCATATTTACATGCTCCATAACGGTAGAAATAAAGTTTTAAAATGTCAAATTAAAACTGAGTGTGGCACTATGCTGTAGCATAACTCGGTTAGTGATATACTTTGCGCCTGGTATGAGGTTGCCAGCTGTCAAATTACAGCCCTCAATAATGTTAGTGGAGAGGGAGCCACCGGGGTAATTTTATTGTAGTGAAAATCAATTTGTGGGATTCAAACTCGAGTTCTCCAATCCATAGTCCAACGCGTTGTCACTCGTAGCTATCTATCCATAGAATAATAAATAAAACAATATTATCTAAATTATGTATCAAGATAAAATTATCTAGATAAGTTACAATCTTACTGAATATTTTATACTTGTTAAGACAAACGTGGTTTCAAACCCAGTAGCGTACCTAGGGGGGAGGGTGTGGGTGCGGTCCGCACCGGGCGGCACATATTTTGGGGCGGCATTTTTTATACTTAGTTTTAGTTGTAAAAAAAAACTTATTCACTTCATAAGTTTACTATTCAATTTCTACGAATTATGGATTACTATATGATTTCGAATATTTTTCTTCATCGTCAAGTCAATGTAGGGTTGGAAATATCGCGAAAAATTCCTTTATTACTGCCTAATTTAAATATGCCATCCAATGGTAAAAAAGTTCCCCACCTATAGATTGTCTCAATTACAATTATTTATTTATGTTTATTAATTTAATGGGGTAATGGTTCAGTGGTTTCGAGTTGGCATGTGGATCCTGTGTACCCCGGTTCGATTCCCACAGCCGACAAAAAATTTTCATCAAATTGAAATTACCCCTGTGGCTCCTCCACTACTAACATCTTTAGGGCCACAGGGGTAGGTTTTTTTGAAATTATGAAAATTGTTTGTCGCCTGTGGGAATCGAACCAAGGTTCTTAGGATTCACAGGCCGACGTCATACCACTGAGCTAGCCAAGGGGTAATTTGAATTTAGTGAAAATGTTTGTTGCCTGTGGGAATCTAACCAGGGTTTTCAGAATCCACAGGCCGACTCGATACCACTGAGCCATTACTCCAATTACAATTTTCACCATATTAAAATTACCTCTGTGGCTCCCTCACCACTAACATCTTTTAGGGCCTTGATTTGACGGCTGGTAACCGCACTTCACGTACATAAATATATCACTTGCCGAGATCTGCTTCGGCAGAGTGCTACATCCAGTAATGAGTAAAAGTCGTGATGATATATTATTTTATATTTATTTTTTTAATTTATAAAAACCACCATTTGATTGACTTAGAAAGGGCGGCAAATTGAAAACTGCCCTGGGCGGCAAAAGCTCTAGGTACGCCACTGTTCAAACCTCCCTGACTTCAGCTTACAACAAAAAAATACAACTGCGTCCATGTAGTCCTTATATCACTGTAAACTACTGTAATTAAAATTAATTTCTTGTTATTTCGAGTAACAAATAAATAAATAATCCCAGCGGTCATAGAACCTTCAGATTTTCTCAAAGAAACCAAGAAATCCCGCAAAAATTTAGTTAGATATAATAGCGTAGATCTCTGCCGATAAAACAAATCGCGGCATTTACAAACCACATCAGCATCACAAAACAACAGAACACAGAACTCCGCAACAAGTGAACGACGATGCACTCGGTAATTGGCTGTGACATGCGAAGTCCGTTGTCATGGCACACCGCGACCACATCGCTGTGTGGGTTTGTTTGCCGTTGCCGCGGGCTTTCAGGTGTTTCAGTCTTAGTTGTTCGGAACATGGGAGGCCTAGACACTACACCATGCTCAGGAGGATCTATCAGCAATCATGTCCCACTAGATTCATCTTTCCTTTCTACTGATCATTTATTAGCAGCGACTTGAGACTGTTTAGTGGGTTTCGTAAGATTGTTGAACGATGAACAACTGGGAAGTGGTATTGCTATTAAAATTAATCGGTGATGCTGCATTCCTTTGTGATGTTCAAGGGAAAACAATTGACAATCTTGCTAACTACTGACGTTTTCACATTCACACTCAAATACAATCTTACAATCTCATAACCTACGTCTTCTGCATCAAATAGTTTTCGGATTGAGGAATTAAAATTGCCGGACGACGCGAATCTGGCAATATTGCGATATTCAAAATAGTATTTTTTGTCCGTTTGAAACATATTACATTTTTTGCACACTTATTTAGAAAATGTCGCAGATTTATTAAAATTAAAATTAAACAAATTGATACAAATATTTTTATCACCATGACAACTGAAGTAATAATGCTATTTTAAGTCCCAGGATAAAAAAATCTGGTGTGGTCACCACACGATTTTCTTATACACAGCATATTTAATATTCAGAATATATAATATGTAATTTAGATTTTCAGTAATTCAGCATTTATCTGTTTGAAAAATATAAAATATCAAATTTGTTTACGTATAATTTTTTAGTAATATTGACTACTTTATGTCTAACTTTACTGATGAGGCATATGCAGAATGTCCGTTTTTCGAGCCTAACCCTTGGTATCTCAAGAACCGTGAGATACGAAGTCGATTAAAGTGAGGCAAAGTTGCCAAATTAGTTGACCATTTTAATGATGTATTTGTTTTTCCGAAAAATGACATAGATAACTAGATAAAGCGAAAATTAAAATTTATGTTTTTTGTTTCTATTGCTACTATGATTATTGAAATATATTATTAAATATAAAAATTAGTTTTTCTCAAAATTAGACGCATATACAGAAAAATTGCAAATAACATTTTATGTTCAAAATATTTTTACCATCTTTTATTTGAATTTTTTTTTTGGTAACTGGTTCCATTTTTGAAATAAATGGAATTTATTGTTTTGTGTGTCCAGTAAACTTCCTCTTCCGGTTTCTCAATTTTATTCAAAATCAACTCAGCTCTTCATATTTTCATGAAACTTATAATTACCAAGTTTCGTTAACAAATCTTATCTCGTTCATGAGATATTGCACACTCGGACACACATTCATCCAGATACACACAGACACACACAGACAACATTGAGAAAATGATCAAAACGGATTCAGTGGACCTCAAAACACGTATTTCCGCGAAAATCTCGTCAACGATTTTTTTCACGATTCCAATACTTCCTTATACTGCGTATAAGAAAGTAAAAAGATGACGTATCCATGGTAACGTAAACATTCCTGAAATAGCGTTATTGTGCTATTGAAAAAGTTGAAATAATAGTGTCATATTGAAATGGATGACAGAAAAGTGTTTTTCTACTATCACTAATAGTTTAATTCTCAAAAGAGTTTTAAATAATTCTGAATATTCGATTACTCATTCATTTCATAATATACATATGTCAATGATGACTAAGAAAAATTGATGTTCATTTGTACGAATTTTTAAGTTACATGCATGAGTCAAATTTGATTCATTTTATTTATCAATAGTGTTTACACAACGAAAACAGTCACTTTTTCAAAGTAAATGTCAAGTCAAATTAGCTTTTTGCCAATTCACGTTAAGTGTGATTTTATTGACAATTGACAGTATGTAATGTGTCACTTTTATAGCCTAGGTTGTAAAAGTGCACTTTTACAACCTAGGTATAAAACTGTCATGCTGTGGAAAAACAACAAATTTGACATTTATAATTTAATTTAATAATTGTAAAATAAAATCAAATAAATATATAATCACGCCTTCCACCCACTACTGAGTGTGACACTCTGCCGAAGTAGATCTCGGTAAGTGATATATTTTTGCGCGTGAAGTGCGGTTACCAGCCGTCAAATCACGCCCCTCCAAAATGTTAGAGGAGGGGAAGCCACAGAAGAAGTATTAATGTGATGAAAATGATGTCGATAGTGGGATTCGAACCAGGGTTCTCAGGATCCACAAGCCGACACGATACTACAGTGCCACCTCCTCATAAAAAATTTAATTACAACAAATGCTGTTTCTTTAATCTCGAGTGGGGCTAATACACCTTTGTAAATTTCCATTCAATATAGTGAGCTTAATTAATATATACTGATTGATAACATTCACTGAAAATATTAAAAATATTAGTATTAATTCAAAACAACCAGCAAAACAATTATATGTTCAACGCAGCTAGCCGCGGCCGTAAATTTGCTACTTTTTGCCTAATTAAACAAAAAACTATTTTGTGCTACATGTAAAATAAAATAAATATATAAATATATCATCACGCCTTTTACCCATTATTGGCTGTGGCTCTCTGCCGAAGCAGATCTCGGTAAGATATATATTCATGCGCCTGAAGTGCGGTTACCAGCCGTAAAATCACGGCCCCAAAGATGTTACTGGTGGGAGAGCCACAAGGGTAATTTATAAATTGCTGAAAATGTTTATCGGCTGTGGAGATCGAACCAGGGTTCTTTGGTTCCACAGGCCGACACGATACCGCTGTGCCATTACCCCATTGACATTTATAATTTAATTTAATAATTGTAATTACAACAAATGCTGTTACTTTAATCTCGGGTGGGGCTAACACTCCTTTGTAACTTTCCATTAAATATAGTAAACTTAATTAATATATATTGATTGATAATATTCACTAAAAGCCAAAAAATACACAATAAAAATATTTAAAATATTAGTATTAATTCAAAACAACCAGCAAAACAATTATTTGTTCAACGCGGCTAGCCTCGGCCGTAAATTTGCTACTTTTTGCCTAGTTAAACAAATAACTATTTTGTACTACATGTAAACGTAGTTATTACCAGAATGGTACAGATTTCACTATAAGCTGCAGCTTTCCTGTATTATAATTGAGTTTAAATTCTTGTTGTGCAAAGAGTAGCAACGAAATAAAAATAAATAAGTTACTTACAGAGAGCTAGTCGGAAATGAGTAAAATATGGCGTGATGATATATTTATTTTAATTTGAATATAAAACTAGATTACTGCAGCAAAGCAATCCTCAATCACAAACAAAACAAAACAATAATTTCAATCTACCCTCTGCAATCATAATCAAAAGTAAATCTCCTAACATATATTTACATTTTTCATTCTGGAATCATAGCGCACTTTGGTTTCGTGGGCGGTTCTTCTTTGTATCAAACTCCATAAAAATAACAAATTACACGTTGCTCTCTTTTGTTTGTAGCAGTGTGGTTAGCTCAGTGATCACTTGATCCAGATACCTGGCTCGTAATTCATATGCAAATCAGAAAGAAGAAGAAAGAACACAGTGTATTACATGCTCATACTAATATCATATGTGGCTGTGGTTGTGGCTGAGTGCTGTAATACATAATACATGTGTGTTGGAGAGAGAGCGAGATACTGACACAATGACCTGGCCGACTATAAAAGTACCGCTAAAATGATGAGAATTCGAAATGTTGCTGGCACGGATATAAAACAGTCTTGGCAGAGATTAAAAAGTAGTAAACACTAATTTTGTAATTTATACAGTTTTCATTCTGAAAAGAAAATGATTTATTTTTTAACTTGTAATTCATGGTGAAATTTTGACATTTCTTAGTTTATTTATATACTAGCTATGACCCGCGACTTCGTTCGCGTGGTCTACAATTTTATGCGAGTACCCGGCATGCGTTGCATTGTAACTCAAAGAAAGAAAATGTTTGTGTTTAATTCTGTTTATTGAAGTGCTTTTGGATACACAATATTTTTAGTTTTTCTCTTTGGAACGTACACGAATAAATCAGAAGGTTTTCCGACGCGTGAACATGCCACATACAGCTGTCCATGTGAGAAGCATGGATTTTCCAAATTTAATCCACACACTAGTAGCGATTGTCCCTGTGCTTTGTTGATTGTACTAAAGCTTTATTATACCTATATGTTAAGATTGGTTTTCGTCTATGCCTATACCAAATTTGAATCGAATCAGTGCAGTACTTTTCAGGATAGCTAGCGGCCATTTTGTTTCAAGATGGCGGACTGGACTTGTGTTAAGTCAGAAATCTTCGCGGGCATGCGCACAACAACTTACCAAAGTTGCATTGCAATCGGATGAATGATATAGGAACGCATACGGGATAAGCAAACAAAAAACATTCATTTTTATATATATGGGACAATCCGCGTCAACCGGATCAGAGCTACGACCAAAATTAGAAGCAACCAAAAAAATCGACCAAGGTTCATTTTAAAGCTTAGAGCGTCTAATTTCAAATGCCGAGCGTGTCTTTAAAAAATCCAATATGGCGGCCGGAAGCCGATGAAAAATCGAGTGTCCAGCAAGAAAAGCTTGTAAAAATAAAAATTCGCAACCGATCGGGTCGTTTTTTGGCTCAAATTGTACGCCACCACACCGGAAATAATCGAAAATGTGCATAATATCGTGTTGGACGATAGGCGAGTGAAGATGAGTGAGATAGCTGAGGCTGTGGGGATATATCGGAAGAAAGGGTGTGAAACATCTTGCACAAAGAATTAGAGATGCGAAAGTTCTGCGCAAGATGGGTGCCGCATTTGGCAAACAATCTTCGTAGCAATGTTTGCACCGATTCAATAGGGATCCGACCGATTTTGTGCGGCGAATTGTCACCAAGGATGAGACATAAGTCCACCACTAGGCGCCAGAAACGAAACAGCAGTCCAAGCAGTGAATATTGATGTTGGAGAAACGTTAGACCAAGTCTAAGAAGAGTATGTAGAAAAATAAAATAATTTTTAACTAAAAATCGCAGTTTTTCATTGTTATGTCGAGAACTTTTCACCTTACCCTCGTATATTGTTTGCAACAGGGTGATAGAGGTGATCTCATTGTCAATGAAGGTTTACTGAGATGTGATTATTGCTATCTGGAAAATTTAACCATTTCTTAGTTGCGTTAATTAACTTTCCGTAACAATTACTTCAAGTACTTTTCTCTAAAATAATTCAAGAACTAAATATAGCTCTTGCCTTTTACCCGTTATTGGGTGTGGTATTCTGTCTTAGCAGATCTTGTTAAATGATGTTCGACGTTGAAAAATATATATGTTGATAAACATGACAAGATCTTTTTTGAAAATACTTTGATATCTATTTTGTATCACACTTTAACGTACATTGATGTATGAGATACAAAACTGATTGCAAAAGGTACAGTTAAAAACGCAAATACTTGTTTTTTGCAGTTCTGGTATGTAACATTATATCTGATGTAATCTCGGCGTTGTAAAGTAGCAAACTGTTTGCTTGATTGAACACAAACAAGACTTAACATTATCCATTTGATTTAGACGAAAGCCATCAAAATTTATGACACTTTTCAACGGAAGCATTGGTATAAAACATTCAAAATTTGACAAGTAATTAATAAAAACTTACAATGAAACTTTATTTTATGGTTATTAAAGTTGAAAAAATTAAATAACTATTGTTACTTTCCATTTCATATTCATATAATTTCTTTATTCCGTAACCTTGACAGCGCATTTGTACCATAACAAAAGACATACCAAGCAGCTACATTTTTTTTACTGTAAAATAACACTTGAACATACGATAGTAGATTGTTTCGTATAAAAAAAGAGATAAAAAAACTGGCTTTAGTCAATAAAGTAGCGAAGAAACAATAAAGTACCCATGAATGGTTTTTGAGGCTTCATCATTTATTGACGCCATCTTGAATATTATTAAGATAAAGCCGGGAAGCTTCTTTGATGCTACCGCTATTAACTGACATTGTTGCTTCATTCAACTTTGTTGACATGGCAACAAGTAATAATTTCTAATCAATCGAAGAGATAAAATGTATAATTACATAAATATTTTCAGTATTCTAACTGCACAGATTAAAAAGCTATTTTATAATAATTTAAATACTAGTTTTAGATATCGGAAGATTCTGTGCGGGTATGTGAATTAATGATTATTGATCAGTAAGATTTTATAGCCGACACGAACTTTATTTTATACATTTTTTGGCTTTTAATAAATTCCTTGATACATAACTACAGATAAGTTTCTTACCTAATACCTAGGTATGTTATTCAAGGTTTGAAAAAGTTTTAATATTATTATTATTATAAACTTATTAGTAACTTGTTTCTTAAGCTTGTTAGATCTAACGATGGAAGGGTGTGACACTCTAAGTCTAGATAAAATGGGTTTGGTACTTATACGAGTATAAATTTCTTGGAATGAACCAAGTTAAACTCTAGAATAAAAGGTCAAATATGAAAGGTAATGAATACAGATCAACAAAAGGTTAGGGTTGTTTCGTTTGAGATTGTCAAATAAATACTCAATTATTCTAATATTTTCAGATCGATATAAATAAATGAATAGTTATAGTTACCTCTATTAAACGTTTCTAAATTATTTAGTACATGAAGAATGTTGCAATAGTTTTATATTATGTAAACTTAACTTCAACTAAGACTTGATAATGATCCTAATCAGGATCGAAACGTCGTCTCTTTTTGAATAAAGACCTTAACTAAGCTAGTTATCCATTTTATTTTACAATATTTAGTACATGGTCAATATATTTACCATTTAATAAAAGTTAAATAAATAAATACATCGTCACTCTTTTCACTCATTATTAGGCGTGGCAGTCTGCGTCAGCAGATCACGGTAAGTGATATATTTATGCGTGTGAATTGCGGTTACCAGTTGTCAAATCACGGCCTCCAAAGATATTAGTAGACAGGGAGCTAAAGGGACAATTTTAATGTTTGTCGGCTTTGGGAATCAAACTTTTGTGTGACAAACACAAAAATGTGACGTCACCACATACAATTTGATATATTTAACACTCAGACTAACCATACCTTAGACAAAGTCTGTCGTATTCAAGTCAATGCAGTGTTATGAAGTAGAGAGAGTTAAAGTAAGTTGTGGGTGAGGCGGGTGCGCGGCAAGGAGCGAGTATCCTTTGATGTTATGCGAGTTGCAAACATTTGTATAGTTATTCTTATATTCAATTACTTACTGTTTATACATCAAAGTAAAGGTTAGTTTTTGACATATTAAGTGTTTTGTATACGTACTTTTGTGTTTAAATAAATAAAATGCTCGTGTCTAATAACTGTCATCAACAAAAATGCAACCCGCATAACACCAAGGGATACTAGCTCTTTGCCGCGCACCCGTCTCACCCACAACTTACTTTAACTCTTTTTACTTCACAACAAACGCCGTTGTTCTCCGTCTAAGGTATGGTTAGTCTGAGATTTAACATATAGAAACGTTACTTAGAGCTGATATTGCCCACCAATAAAGTTCCTAATAAATTTATCCGTCCAGCATACAAAAATAGCACATAAAAAGACTATTAATACAATTTTTATAATTTAATTACAATTTTAAGTAAATATTTAATATTGATAAAAATAAATTGAATTATACAGATTATTTTTTGACGTTTCTCAAAACCAATGAAATGCTTCATTGTATGTCACGTATCTGCGTTTTAACCAATCCTGTCATTATTATACTGAGAATAAAGCTCTAGTGATTATTTAAAACTGTGAACGCGTCAAGTAAAATGTGTGACAAAAATCGATTTAGTTCCATTTCAGATACAGAAATACACCAACAAATTTTGGTAATAACTTCCAAGAATACATTAATAAGTAATAAATCGATATGGATCCAGTTCAAAATTTTTTAAGTTGGATGAATCTACTTCAACATCTAAGTCAAAAAAATAATCTAATTAAATATAACTCGAGAGTTGGATAAATTAGAAAATAATTCTCCAGTATCTTCCTCAAACTTGTTCCCATTTGGCAATAAGTTTTCGAAAGATCTATCAAATTATTTTCAATTTATTCTCACTCTCTTGTTATATTATTACTGAGAAAAATGAGAACATTGTCAGGATTTGAGACTGCCTACGACACGTTACAAAATAGACAGAAAAATTGGTATAAAATCAGATTTGAATTATATATCGACCTTAACGTTAGTTGATTTAATACGTATGACCGGAATTTATAAATCCCAGAGTTAAATCCTGGCGGAATCACAGTTATCCTTTTTTAAATTTGGAATGCTGTACTTTTTTGTTTGTTTGAGATATAAATTTTCTGCGATATTTTATCGCACATTTTTTTTATCGTATGATGAGCCTAAATTTTTGCGGCAGTACGGTGGTGTGAATAGCGTTATAGCATTCGAATCCGGATATCCAGAGTTAGAATATCACTCAAGCTAAATATATTTGAATGGGGACTTATACAATTCAAATTTTTCGGTTGCCATCTAGTGAGTAAAACAGAATTTAATGCTTTATTATGTAGCGAACATGGTAGTTTTACAGTTTGACGTTTATCACGTGATCCAAACGTGAAACATCAAACAAATATTGGTATATGCGGGGAGTAGTGCTGAAAGGAAAAGGTGTCACCTCGCTCTTTCTACAAATTTGTTGTTTCAGACAAAATTGTGTGGAGGGGGGTCTGCTGCATGTGACGTCAAAATTGTAAGTCCCCATTGCCAGATTACGGTTCGGTTATTCCGAACCCTGTACTGTAATAGGGATTAGGTTTCTGTTGTACAGAGCAGAATAAATAAATAAATGCATTGAATAAACTATCGTCCATAACATTTCGATGCGATATTTTTTATTTGTTTGACACATAATTTTACTAGTAAATATTGTTAGGAAATTGAAATATACGGCCGTAGGGCCGTTTCAGACAAGTGATATTTTATCGGACGATTTAATTACCGTACAATAAAATATCTTTTCGAAACGACCTTTATTCTATGTCATATTTTGATTGAAATAGTATAGTTTCAAGTGAACAAAACTAAATTGAGGTAACTATGGTTCAAGTTTTAGCACGAAATTAATATCTCAATCTAGGTTAAATTTGTTTGACAGTCTCCACTCTAGTAAAAATAATGATGTCTGACATGATTAATTATCATCGTACATCAAATTGCATGATGTGACGTTAAAATACAAAATTTGTCAAATATGAATTAAGTTTGACCGTGTGAAACCGGAGTTAGGACCATATGCTTCAAGTTTAAACAATCAGCATTATTTATTTTGTTAGTGAAACTAGAGTAACGTGTAAATTACATTAGATTGTTTGTTTAGATAAACAGTCACACTTTAGTAAAGAAGTGGCTACTAATTCTTTCTAAAATATGTGCAAGTGTTCTAAGCGAAAAATAGCCCAATTTTCCAGTTCTCTGAGCGTAACAAATTCGCATTTAGTTTCAACAATTTTATGAAAACATTCTTGTTGAGTTTTTGCTTCAATAAAAATAAATTTGTACAATTCACACTTCGCACTACAATAAAAACTTGTACAGTGAATCACGTGACTATCACAACAAAACAAAATGAATCGTGAGTCGTAGTTACATCCAAGTACGCCAGGGCTATTGTAGAGGACTGGCCTAGCCTAATACGGACATTCGGAAAGCGACCACTAAACAAACCTGTATCGCAGAATCTTAGTAGTAAACCACACCTTTATAAGATATGGTGTCGCCACAGATATAAGGGTAAGGTGCGCATCAACGATTAACGGTAATTTAAATTTTTAGCTGTCAAACTGCTCTTATGACCATTTGTACCAACAAAACTTAAATTTTAAACTTGGTTTAAATCAATAAAAGCATATCGAATGTTTGACAACAATGTCTATTATGCTAAATGATATTATTTCACTTATGGGGTAGGTGGCTCAGTGATATCGAGTCAGCTTGTGGGTCTTGAGAATCTTGGTTCGATTCCCACAGCCGACAAATATTTTCACTACATTAAAATTACCTCTGTGGGGGCCGTGATTTGATGGCTGATAATCGCAATTTCAAGCGCCTAAATATATCACGTACCAAGATCAGCTTCGGCAGAGTGCCACACCCAGTAATGGTTACCAGATGTCAAATCACGGCTCCCAAAAATGATAATGGTGGGGGAGCCAGAGGGGTAATTTTAATTTTGGTGAAAATGTTTGTCGGTTTTAATATCGGACAAATTTTGTCCGAGATCCCGGTATTATATTCCCTAACTACGATCTATGAAAGTTTTTTAAGAAGTTTAGAAACATCCTAAATATTTGCCTAAAAACAATGGCTAGTTAATAGCCATCAAATCACTATACCTACACTAAAATGTAAAATGAAAGACTCTTTAAGATTGCAAAGTATAATTTCGAAATAACCTTTTAAAATGGCAAGTGCATACCTCTAAAAGTACTCTCGCATAGTGCATTCACATATAGTGAGATCAATCGATTATACATCGATTTTAAATTGGATCACACGAACTCTAGAAGATGTATAGCACACATAACTTTCCCTGCGCTCATATCTTGTCTCGCTACATAACCGTATAACTACTTGTAGTCCGGTTGTAAACTTTTTATTTAATTTTTTACACTGTAAATGTCAAGCTTATTTCTGGACTTTAATGTCCAGCATAATGATATGTTCTTCTTCTTCTCACTAGCGTTCAGATGTTTCCGTTGTTAATGAAGATTTTATGTGGGTTTTTGCTTTATTTTAATTGTGATGATACCCAGAAAACAAAGAAATGTCGTAAAAATGCTTGATTGTTATGACTTAATCAAGGCGAAATTATTATATAAAAAAGTCATCATAAAAATGTATTTTATAATAAAAAGAAAGATTTTCTTGGGATTGCTCAGTATGCGAAGAAATTGATAAATTCCTGCTCATTACAAAATAAATAAATATAAATATATCATCACGCCTTTTACCCATTACTGGGTGTGGCACTCTGCCGAAGCAGGTTATCAGCCGTCACATTACGGCCCCCAAAGATGTTAGTGGTGGGAGAGCAACAGGGATAATTTGTAATTTGATGAAAATGTTTGTCGGCTGTGGGGATCCACAGGCCGACTTGATACCACTGAGCCATTTGCTTATTACAATATCATTAATTTAGTTGCAGTAAAATTATCTTTGTATACCAATATCTATAGGTGGAGATGAAAGTATCACTACTTAGGTAATGGTAATATTGCAATTGGTATCAATCAGTAGTATCGATAAAACGCCAAGTTACAGAAGCAAATATCAAGACTTTGCAGTAGCAATACCGGTATTTACGAAAAAGAATGTTTTTTAATATTTAGATATATAAGAAATGAATTAAGTATAAATGTATTTAAAAAGTATGTAGTATAAATTAAAGGGGGCTATTAGAATTATCATTTTTCAGGAGCGTAGAAAGGGTGGAAATCTGTCGATACAGATAATTTGAAATGAGTATCGATATCGATAAAATGTTGAGACAAAATTATCAAGTGCTGAATTAATTAGTATTGAAAATAATATATCAATATTTTATTGGTATCGATAGTATCGCAACATCCTTGTCTATGGTGCTATGATTTGGCGATTGGTAATAATGCTTCTCGATTAAGGGCCTGTTTTTCAATAAACGATTAATGTTAAACATGATTAAATAACAATGGAAACTATGGTTTCTATTATTATTTAATCATGATTAAGACTAATCGAGAGTAAACCGGCGATTGAAAAACAGGCCCTAAAATATAACATATTCAAAACAAACAAAAATACTGACAGACTCAACATATTTAGATAAATCAATAGGGGCACATTGATCGACTGAAAATTGCTTTTTGTTCGTACTTGTAAAACGAACAAATCTAAAAAACAAACCTTTAACAGCCCAATTCTCAAAAGAGTTTCAGCAAATACTGAATTTTGGATTAGTTAAAATAAGTTAAACCATATTCTTAAAAAACTTTAATGCAATCTTGTTACCATTAGATTTACGTAACGTAATTTGAATTAACTTTTTAAAAATAAGATTAGCTAATACAAAACTTAGGATTAGCTAAAATCTTTTTTGAAAATAGGGCTCTAAATGATTATCTAATATTTACAGTATAACATATAATTTAATAATTACGTTTTTGTTTATAATTAATTGAAAAGTGATACAAGAAATGTTTGCACAATTTAAATAACAGTTCATAGAAACAAAATCTGTCAACAATAGCTGTATTCCATTTGCCACTTGGTTCACTAAAATCATTTCAGATAAATTAGACAACATGTCTAAATGAACTGAATTAAGCAAACTGATGCACTTATTAGGGTGAATTACTTTAAAGCATATTAGAATCAATAATTTAAGTACTGGAAATAAAGTCAACGAAGCAATCTAGGGAAATAAATAAATGATCTGGTTCAGTAAATGTAAGTTAGATCTGATCCAAATGGCAAATGGAATACGCCTATTATGACTTTCAAACGTTGCCTAAGTTACTTATATTCATTGATTAACTTTGACATACTTTGGTAGAAATTCAGACGAAATTGCACTTCACATATTTTCCAAACTTCATTTCTCATTGTCTACGTTTTGTTTTTCCTGATGTTTTACATAAAATAAAAAATAAACAAATATATCATCACGCCTATATCTCAGTACTGGATAGGGTCGTTGATTTCCACCGAAGTTTGTATTTCTGAACGTTCGAACATTCGAATGTTTTGAACTTGAACTTTCGAATTTTTTGAAGCTTCGAAATTACGAATTGTCGAATTTTTCGAAGCTTCGAATTCTCGATTTTTTTGCCACTGAATTAACGCCATCTGTCATCTCCAAACACGCTCACGTATAATTCGCGAAATGTCGGCCACGAATTAAATAATAAACTCGGCGAAGTATCCTGCAAAAACTCTGTAAGTTTAGGCGTCTTAATTAAGCCATCTATTCTCTTTCCGCCCATCAAAATGCTATGAACTTTTAGTAAAACGTTATAAAATGACAATAAAAAGGATACAAAACATCTTTGATAAAAAGTTTTTGACTGTGGAGCGAAATTCTAAGTATAAATTGAATTAATTTGGCAAATAATAATTAATAAATACTTACGAATTAATACAAAACTCTGCAAATGAGTTTATTCTGAAAATAAGTCATATCAACAGGCCGTGTTAACGTTGGGATTCAGATTCACAATTCAAAAATTCCTAAATTCGGAATATTCCAAAATTCGAAAATTCGGAATGTTCAAAAATTCGAATCTAAATTCGAAGGTTCAATAAATCCGAACAATCGGAGTCTCGAATATTCGTAAAATCAACAACTCTAGTACTGGGTGTGTCACTCTGTCGGAGCAGATTTCGGATATATATTTATGCGCGTGAAGAGCGGTTACCAACCGTAACATCACGCCTCCCTAAGATGTTAGTGGGGGGAGAGCCACAGGGGTAATTTTAATATAGTGAAAATCGTTTGCCGTCTGTGGGAATCGAACGAGGTTATCAATTCCACAATCTAGCAATTTACCCTATGTTTTACATTCACAAATTAATTTAATGAAAAAATACTTCAAATAAAAATTACAGCCAATAAAATTTCCTACCACTTTAATTTGAAGTATTTTGCCCTAAATTAATTTGAGAACATTTGACAGCGGCAAATAAACATGTCAAGATTCCAGTATTTTTTTTTTAGAAATATTATATCTAAGTATATCTGATTTATAAAGCTGTCATTCTCGGAACAGTATAAATAGCATAACTATAAATTTATTTAATTGCTTAAGAAAATTATTTAATTCATTCATTCATTATTTTAATACGTCTAAAGTTACATCAGAAGGAATTAAAATAATTTAACGTATGCTTGCGGCATTTCTAAAAACATTTATAACAAAAAACGCCATATAAATTAAAATATATCCTGCAGATAACAATCAGTCCAACTCTATCTTAAAATAAATAATAACTTCCTTCCAAGCAAAATTTCAACTCAAGCACACTTTCAATTTTTAAACAAACTTTCAATAACTGTCACCTTTCAGCATCACTTACATGATAACGGCACGTTTACACTTTTCTCTGCACTATCTTGCACTACTCTACACTGCTGCTGCATTACTACATCGTGGCTAGTTCACAACTGAGTTCTTTCATTGGTAGTGTTAGTGACACTTGCGGTCATTACACAGTTACAATGGACTTAAAGAGTGCAGCTATGGTAGGAAGCATCCTACAATATGAGACCAACCAGCAGTTCTAAATAAGTGTGTGTTTGAAAGTGATGAATGTCAAATGTCAAAGTGGTTTGATATGAGATCGATCAATGTTTTGGCAGGTGAACCGTGGAGTTGATTGGTGTATTTATATTTAAATGAATGAATATTAATCAAATTATTAGAAGGTGCCGTTGACCGCGAGATGTTTTTATATGGAGTTGGATCAGATTGTTAATTTGAATATCGAGTAGTGTAAATTGTTTTTACGTGCTTTAGTTTTGTAATATGTAAGTGTAGTTTAAAGTATGATTAATGTATGCCTAAATGTAATGGCTCAATGGTACCGAATCGGCTTGTGGCTCCTGAGAACCCTGGTTCGATCCCCATAGTTGACAAACATTTTCACCAAATTAAAATTACCCCTGCGGTTCCCCCACCAGTAACAACTTTGGGAGCCGTGATTTCACAGATGGTAACCACACTTCACGCGCATAAATATATCACTTACTAAAATCTACTTCGGCAGAGTGCCACACCCAGTAATGAGTAAAAGGCGTGATGATATATTTATTTATTTTAAAAGTAAATGTAATTATGGGGAAGCTAGCTCAGTGGTATCTAGTCGGCCTGTGGCTCCTGAGAACCCTGGTTCGATTTCCACAGACGACAAACAATTTTCACCATTTTAAAACTACCCCTGTGGTCCCTCACCACTAATATCTATGGGGGCCGTGATTTGACGGCTAGTAACCGCACTTCCCGCGCAAAATATATCACTTACCGAGATCAGCTTCGGCAGAGTGCCACACCCAGTAATGGGTAGAAGACGTGATCATATATCTTATTATATTTTTTTAGTAAATGTAATTTTACTAGTAGAAATTTACTAGATCGCTAACATAAAATAGTTATTTATGCAACTAGTGTGAAAAGTGACACTTTGTAATAAAGGTATTTTTAACACGAATTGTATACAATTTATTTTTTGTACTCGCATCATTCCAAATAAGGTGTACGTTACCCTGGGTGTGTGTTTGTGTGTGTGTCCGAGTGTGCAATATCTCATGAACGAAATAAGATTTGTTAACGAAACTTGGTAATTATAAGTTTCATGAAAATACGCAGAGCTGAGTTGATTTTGAATGAAATTGAAAAACCGGAAGAGGAAGTTTACTCGACACACAAAACAATAAATTCCACGAAAAAAAGTTTCAAATGAAAGATGTTAGCAAAAATATTTGGAACACAAAATTTTATTTGCAATTTTCCTGTATATGTGTCTAATTTTGAGAAAAACTAATTTATATATTTAATAATATATTCCAATAATTATAGTAGCAATAAAAACAAAAAACATAAACATGTTTAACATTCATATGTTAAATAATAATTGTTAAACGCAAAGAGTAAGTCATAATTGTTCAATTCAGAGTAATGGTCAACTAATTTGGCAACTTTGCCTGAATTTAATCGACTTCGTATCTCACGGTTCTTGAGATACCAATGGTTAGGTTCGAAATATTGACATCCTATATATACCTGATCAGTAAAGTTCGACATAAAGTAGTCAACATTACAAACAAATTATACGTAAACAAATTTGATATTTTATATGTATCAAACAGATAAATGCTGAATTACTGAAAAACTAAATTACATGTTTAATAATATATAACATTCATATATTCTAAATATTAAATATGCTGTGTATAAGAAAGTTGTGTGGTGCCCACACCAGATTTTTAAATATTGTAGTTCAGTATAATAGATATTTATGCAACTAGTGTTAAAAATGTCACTTTATTGTACGAATAGGAAGCTTGCAGCAAGAGCCGCAGGCGTATATTGCAAACCCATGAGTGTAATAATGATATACGGTACACTTTTTTAATACAATATTTTCAACGTTTAACTGACAATATTTATGTTGATTTAAAAATATTAGTGTTCAGGTGCCAGTCACCCAATTAGGCGAATGATTCACCATAAGAGTGAGTAACTGTCTGATAACTAATTTTATTTTTCGTTGTCAAACGTTCCTAATTTATTTGAAGTATTTTCCTTTCAAATAATTCATAAACGTATGACAGCAGCCAAGATAAACATATATTTAAAGTAATAGTGTTCAAAATTTAAGTAATAGGTAATTTAAAATAAACTCACGTTACAAATAATGTCCTGTATTCACTATAAGATGCAGTTGCAGATCTCAACACATACCTGAAAATAAGAAAACACAATTAGTAATAATTCAATGAAAAATATGTATAGTAAATAAATAAATATAAAATAAATATATCATTACGCCTTATATCCATTACTGAGTGTGGTACTCTGCAAAAGTAGATCTCGGTAAGTGACATATTTATGCGTGTGAAGTGCGGTTACCAGCCGTCAAATCACGCTTTCCAAAGATGTTAGTAGAAGGAGAGCCACAGGGGTAGTTTTAATGTGGTGAATATGTTTGTCGGCTGTGGGAATCGAACCGAAGTTCTCAAATCCACAGGCCGACTCGATACCACTGAGACACCTACCCCAGAAATAATAATTATATGTATAGTAACACATGTAATGTATTGCAGGCAGAGCTGAGCAGTAGCTAGCTACTTTAGTAGCTTAGCTACTAGCTTAGCTACGTTTACCTTAGCTGTAGCTGTAGCTTAGCTAAATGTGAAAAAATATGGCTGTAGCTTGTAGCGAGCTATGTTTTTTTTATTAGCTTAAAAATATTGTTATAACAACTGAAGCTATTTTTAAAGCTACTTTTTGTAGCTTAAAGCTACCACTGTTCATTAAAAAATACCTATTTATTTTTGTTTTGTTTTTGAATTGTACCTTCTTTATTGTTTTCTATAACTTTACGATAACAAGTTATTATATAGTGTAAAATCTAATAAAATATTTTATTTTTCACTTGTTCTTAACCTATCCTACTTTTGTATTCAATATTATATGAACTAAACTTTGACTGTTTAGGAGTTTTCTGTTAATGTGACTGTTAATTTATTCCGATATAAATAAGAATTAAAGCGTAACAAATTAACAGTACATTTGTCCATTTGCGATTTTTTATATTTATTAACAGTCAGTATAACAAAAGACTGATCAACTGATCATATGACAATGTCAAATTTAATAATTCACTATAATTGAAAAAAGTAGCTTTAAAATTTAACAACTACTTTAATAAATGCTTTTAGCTGTAGCTTAGCTATATTTTACAAAATGTAGCTTATAGCTGTAGCTCAGCTACTTTTTTAAAGAATAGCTGTAGCTGTAGCTTAGCTATTTTTTTTTATTGCCTGTAATGTCATTAAAAATATATGTATTCTACCCGCTGTCGCGCTGTCTAATTATTTTTTTCTGAAACCGGCAAGAAAGTACTTACCTGACCAATTTTACTATGGAAATTAGAATTTTACCAAAACAGTTAAGTAAAGTACGTATCCAAGGCTACAATGAAAATAACAATCTGGTAAAGTACAAAACAGTCTGGTAAAGATTTTACCTGACTGATTTTTTGTTGTAACCTTGGATACGTCGTCTGCTGTTAATATAATTTATATCAGGAAATTTAAACATTTTGAATTATTTACGATTAATTATTAATTAAAATGAACGGTTTCAGAAAAGATAGTGTACATAATACGTCTGGAAAGTGTTTTTAATTGACTCAGCGGGTCAAAATACAAGGCCTGCGGCCTCGTATTTAAAAGTAAAATATCACTTTCCTGACTTATTATAATTTTTCCAATTTTATTCTAAACATTAGTCTAAATAATTTTAGAACGTTTGACAAGATGAATGATATGTACATTTTTGATTATGTCATTTTTTAATATAGTTCACTTCCAAATCTTAAACAAATAAGTATTAATAAAATAATGCTAATAATAAACAAATAAAACACAGTCGTCAAATTGTAAAACAAATAAATACATAACATAATAATAAAAATAAATCATACGTAGGCGTATAGTAACACCAATGTAAAACAATGTAATATAAAGAACAGTTAAACAATTTTCTTGCATACTAAATTACTATTAAGAAATCAATTCCTATACAATTCTACTACTGAATCACGTAGTATCATTACAAAATAGTTTTATCTGGATAACAGATACACAATAAACAATACATCATAATAAACTAACGCATGTTTAGATGAGGTAATATAGAGATATATGATCATAATCCCACTTTGATTGATATTCAATATTCAAGCAATTGTTATTCGCGCCTTCTCGTCTACTAATAACGGTTAATTATATAGTAAATGGCATTGATCTTTATGAAATTGTAACGGCGGTTTACACACATCATACGTCACGCCTACAAAATGGAAACGGTATCATTAGATAGAGGATTATATTATTAATTCAATAATGCCCGTTTGCACCAAAGGAACTTAAATTTTAATTTGGCATAAACTGGCAATATCGCGTCAAATATTTGACAGCAATGTTAACGTCTTCATATATTTTATTTCGATTTGCTTTTATTTATTTAACTCAGGTATAAAATTGAAGTTTTGTTGGTGCAAATGAGAATAAAAGGGAGATGTTGATGGCTAGGCAACTAAAGGTAAATCAGAAAATTAAATTAAGCATCACGCCTTTTATCCATTACTGGGTGTACCAATCTGTCGTACCAGATCTCGGTAAGTAATATATTTATGCGCATGAAATGCGGTCATCAGCTGTCAAATTATGGTCCCTAAAGATATTAGTGGAGGGGAAGCCATAAGGATAATTTTAATATCGTGAAAATTGTTTATCAGCTGTGGATTGTGGAATCAAACTCAGGTTTTTAAATTCACTAGCAGACACGTTCCCTCTGATGTATCTACCCTGAAGTAAAAGCAGTCGATTTTTAACTTTTAATTTCTAATTTTATATAAATCTCAAACTTCTATACACGATGTCGTATCAATAAAATCTCAATTATTGGTCTTAGAACATATTTTTGATTTCAAACTTATATTTTGCTACAAATAGTATAGTAAAAAAACATTTTTGAATAACTGTGACAATTGAGGTTAGAAAAATTAAATGACAAATTATTAATATTGTGTATGAATGGTATCTACTTAATTTAATCTTTTTATTTATTTGCTAATAAAGGACAGAATAAGTTTACTTCCATAGTAAATTAAATTAATTAACAAATTGAAACCATTTTTATATATATTATTACAAATCAAATATTATTTTAGAAAATACGACTGTCATTTGAAAGAAAATATTTTTTATACTTTGGAAGTTATTTGTAGTTTATAATACGGCACAGTTTTATTTTATAATATATTGTATAAAGTCAGTATTATTATGTATATCCCAAAATTGTTAATCTATTATATAATATTGTTAATATTATATGTTTTTCAATATATAAATTACCAGGAGAACATCAGCAACTGGAGTTATCGATTCTGTACTGCCTCACATGGTAAACGAGCGCGCCAATAAATTCATATAATAATATGTATTAACTTTAAATATAATTTAGCTTGTAATATTACATCGATGTACACTTTAAACATTTGGAATATTTTAGATATGTGGAATGTACGATGAAAGAAAGATTATTGGTTAAATTAAAATTGAGAAATTATATGGAATAAATAATGACCTTAAAGGAAATAACAGAAGTGAAAGTGGTGGATCAGGATAGGATTGTTTGGTGACTATTAATTACTGGATGAATCTTATAAATAAATGTTCAGTGAATGTTTCAATTATTACATACATACATATCTTCACACTATATCCTAACAAATGGGGTAGCACGAACCCTAAAATCATTCATAAAACATTCACAGATCACACTCATCAAACAATCAGCCCTCGTCAAACATTTTCATCCAAACAAACCACCCTCACTTCAACCACATGCATAGATATTAGTGGTACGTATAATTGTTATTGGAAAATCGTGACACAATGCGAAGAAACATAAAAATTGATAATGTAAAATACTTCTCTCCATCCATTTTTACATGCGACATTAAATTGAATTTATAGTGGTAAGAGATAACATGAATCGTATCGTTATAAAACCGGATTTTGTTTTATATTTGAGGATAATATATTTGTATGTAAGATTTACATTAATGTGGGTATGTATCAGTTGAAATTGTCAAAACTTTAAGTTGAGAACTGTGACATCTATTATAATTTCTTGTAATATCTATAATTTTCAAAAATGTGCACTACATTACCGGAGGAAACATAAATTCGAAATCATTAATTTGGGACATTGTGAACGATGTATTTTAATCTATAACTACTAACTATAACCACTAACCATAACCACTAACACTAACTACTAATTTCGTGTTGTGAATGGGGCTTCAAAGTGAAAAATCGCTTAATAATGTTTATTACATGTAATGTTTTTTTATCTCTTAATATGAAAATGATATATATATTCTAAGTGAAAATGGCATAAATAAAACTCTATTACTACTTATTTACCTAAAAGAGTGCATTTTTTATGACGGAATAATATAAAACAAAAATAAATCACTTAAATTGCTGTATTCCAAAGGTATCAACATTGTATTAAATATAAATATGAATTTATAGTGGTAAGAGATAACATGAATCGTATCGTTATAAAACCGGCTTTTATTTTATATTTGAGGATAATATATGTGTATGTAAGATTTACATTAATGTGGGTATGTATCAGTTGAAATGGTTTGGGTATGTAGAACGTATGCAGAATGATAGATTGGAAAATCAGGTGTATGTTGGTGAAATTGAGGGTGAAAGATAACTTGAACGTCCTAGAATTGGTTGGAAATTATTGCTGGTTGAAAGAAATAAACGCGATTGTATGAAAGGAATTATGAATATCAATAAAGCGAAAGTGATGTCCTAGTATTGGAATATGCAACTACTAAGAGATGCAGTTGATCACGATATGTCAAACTTGAAACAAAGGTACATTTTCAGTTAATCTCCATAAGCTTACCATTGCTGTCACTTGTAGTTCTTAGTTTTTTCTTTTATTTTGTGTTTGCTAGTAGTAATTTTTTATTAGTTTTTATAGAACATAGTTCTGTGTTGTTGTTAGTTGTAGTTATAATACGAGTATAAGTTTTATTTATCTTGTAATTTTTAGATACGAATTGAAGTATATAGTTCATAGGTTCTTTTAATACTGTATGTTTTTCTTAGTAGAAATTTGTTCTTTTAGAATAATTTTAGTTAATTATAGTCTAGCGACCTTATTTATTGTAAGTATTAGCTGTATTATAATTCATTAAAATTTTATTTTACATAATTATATATTTCAGACGACCACTTATGAAAGTCACCACAATAAACTAGTACGAAAAGTTGAAAATAACATACAATGATGTTATTATAACGCACACTTCTAACATATCAGGTGAAGTTCCACTGATTGACAACAGATGGCGCTAGGATGAAAGAAAATAATAAAATAAATGAAAAGAATTTGTATTATTATTTAAATCGATGTTTCACAAATTTTGCACCACATTTGCACAAATAAATCTTATTTTTCTAAATTAATAATTACTTATTTACTATTATTTTAGCATTATTTAATATTTTGACATTACGGTTAGTACAGTTGGAATCAACACACCTAATCTCAAACGTCAAACGTCAATGCTTACCTTCAAAAACACATCAGCTGGCATAGTGTAACATTACTCTTGTAAACTTTTTAGAAATATTTTGTGGTCGTCTGAAAAATAGTGTATATAACTAGCTCGAAAGTATGATAACTGTGCTACGCGCCTCGTTTTTCAATTTGTACATTCGCACGTTATCTTACACTTTCGATGCTTGTTATGTAATATATTATTAGGTTAATAACAAATTATCACCATGTTCGGATTCGTACTTTTATAATAGTAGATAATAAACCAAATCCTAAATATATGTGCCCTAAATGACTACATTATTTAGGATATTAGCTAATAGATTTTAGAATTTGTAAGAGCACACTACGCCTTAAAGTTAGTATGCACTAAATTAAAAATCATACGCGTTATTATCAAACGAGAATAATTCTTGCAGTTAATCGACAAATTTAGGATTTGGTATTTAGGGTAATAAAAGTGCAATCCGAACACGGCCAGTACCTTTGTCGTAGTTCAGATATTAACACATTCTTATTTAAAATCCCAATAGAAATGTTTGGCGAAGATTAATTGCAGGATAAATCTAATGAATAAGTATTCAGTGCATGTTTCAAAGGTTCGCACCGGCCCATTCGATAGGACATCTTGATGTTATCTAACTTTTATAACAATTACAATTCCTCCATCTTTGTTTTCTACACTTCATCATCCTCCTCTAGCACATTCCTCTTTTTTCTATTTTATTTTATTTTGTGTGCCTTGAGCACGTGCTCATCAATCATTACCTCACAGGAAATTCAAGATCGAAATAAAATCTGTGATTAATTTATCATTAACTTAGCGAGTTTATAATTACATAGATGCTATGTTATGTGTTCTAAAGTTTTTCTTGACGTGCGTTGATGCTATGAATTAAACGTTTGAGGCTTTAAAGTGTTCGCCTTATGTGTTGTTATTTATTATCGTTATTCGTTTTTAAGTTTCATTAATTATTCTTCTTTGTAGTTTGAAATCTTTATCATGGAGAAATAAAATGTTTATTTGTTGAATAAACTAAATTAGCTCTTACTAACTAGTATTATGTATTTTCAAAAGTACTTGTCATCGTAAATGATTACAATTATACTTTCTTATACATCTACTTAGTCTCTACTAAGTTCTATTTAATTTAATTTACAGTCAAATGGTTCTTTAAATGATCGTAATCATGTCAAGAGAAAATATTAAGTTTTAATTTTGAAAGCTGTTTTTTGTTATCCTATTTTTATATACAAAAAATAGTCTAGGTTATTTTAGGAAGATTTTATTAACGTCATAGTCTTTTACATTATCACTGAGTCACCTTACGTCACTATAAAAAGATGATTCAATCTAGAAGGCTTTGGATAATAAAAAACTGGCTAGTAAAGGTTAATTTGGTCCCACAGAAGAGCTAAAAGTTTTTATAACATCTAATCCTTTCTTCTTATTTGAAGTTAATCTTTTGACAAGAGAAATATATTTTTATGGGGTAATGGCTCAGTGGTATCAAGTCGACCTGTGGATCTAAAAACCCTGTTTCGATCCCCACAGCCGTCAAAATATTTTCACCAATTTAAAATAATCCCTGTGGCTCCCCCACCGCTAAAACCTTTGGAGGGCGTGATTTGGTAACCGCACTTCACGCGCATAAATATATCACTTACCGAGATCAGGAGACCTATTCTAATTCTTGGCGACTGCTTGACGACTAGTTTAAGTCGCTAAATCAATGACGTCACGGTGCAATCAATATCATAGGGATTTTAATTTCTTACGTTGGTTTAATTGGAACCACGGAGTATTTGTGTTGGTACTTATAATTTCTGACAGCCACTTGTTGATATTTGGTTTTCTTTGTTAAACTAAAATATTTTTATGTTATTGCTTAAACTTGACATATCATAAATTGACGGAATTTTTAATAATTTTCAAGCAATGGATAATATTTTTAAAATAAATAATATAAATTTCAACAAAATCGGAAATAAACATTTCTACATTAAAAATTAGTATTAATGTGTAAACGACGATATTATTGTCCTAATTATCGGTAATGTACATCTGCAGCTGGATTTTGTTCAACAATTGGCAGATCCTATTCGTATTTACAATTTATAATAATAATATACAGTGCACATAAAATATAAAACTTTTCAAACTTCGAAACTAATCAACCATAAAATGCTAAGCGACTGACGCCATGACACTTCGCAACTGCCTTGTACTAGTCGCATGCATACGCGGCTCCCTAAGCGACCAGTCGCCAACAATGACGTCAAGACTGTACTTTTAACTGTACCAACAGATGGCGCCTGTATCAAGGTCTCCTGGAGACCTATTTTAATTCGTTGGCGACTAGATTTAGCGACTGTTTGAGGTCATATTTGACGACTTTGATACTGGCGCCATCTGTTGGTATAGTTAAAAAGTACAGTCCTGACGTCATTGTTGGCGACTGGTCGCTTAGGGAGTCGCGTATGCAGGCGACTAATACAAGGCTGTTGTGAAGTGTCATGGCGTCAGTCGCTTAGCATTTTTTGGTTGATTAATTTTGAAGTTAAAAAAAGTTTTATATTTTATGTACATTGTATATTATTATAAAATGTTTATTATTTGTATTATTAAAATAATTATTATAATTGTTGTACAAAATCCAGCTGCAGATGTCCATTAGCGACAATTAGAATAACAATGTTCTCGTCTACATATTAATAATAATTTTTAATGTGAATGTTTATTTAAGATTTTGTTAAAATTTATATTATTTATTTTTTAAACATTACTAATTTCTTGAAAATTACTAAAAATTCCGTCAATTTGTGATATATAACATACAAATATTTCAGTTTAATAAAGAAAAATAAATATCAACAAACGGCTGTATTAAATTATAAGTACCAACACAAAATACTCCGTTGTTCCTATTAATACCAACGTAAAAAATTAAAATCACCATGATAATGACTGCACTGTGACGTCATTGACTTAGCGACTGAAACTAGTAGCCAAGCAGTCGCCAGGAATTAGAATAGGTCCCCTGCTTCGGCAGAGTGCCACACCCAGTAATGGGTAAAAGGCGCGATGATATATTCAATTATTTATTTATAAATATATTTTTAATTACTCATTTTGCTAAATTATATACGTGGACTTATTTGCATACATAATATCACACTTTATCCCATAAAATTAGGAAGGACGAACTCTTGAAACGTTCATTGAACATTTATTCATTAGATTCATCCCATAATTAATCTTCGTTAAACATTTCTATCCAGGAACACTATCTACATTAATAATAATAAATGCATTGATTCATAATTTATAATGGATCATAGAATATTATTATATTAGTTGTTTAAAATTTGTTAAATGAACTTTCTTTCCGTTATCTTTTACAAATTAAACCTCTTTGAATATTACATTTCAATAGTTAATTGCCAGGATTGTAAGTTGCAAAAATCATACTACCTATTGCTGGGCTTTCAGTTATAATTAAGTGAAAAGTCGTGATATTTCAGCGGTATTAAAATTCTTCTAATTACCCACAACGGAGCCGAAATGTTGACCTATGAACCTTGAAGTTACTTTTCCCATTATTGATCTAGACGGCGGCGCTTTGGAGCTGTTTCCGGCAGAGCTATTGTGTCCTAATATTCGGCTACTTCTTTTATGGTCCATTGAGAATAGAAGACTTTGGTTTGTAGAATTCGCCTACTTAGTTTTTTATGTTTTTGTTGCTGGTAAAAGAGACAGTTGCAATACGAGTTTCTAATTTTGAGAGTTTGATGATTTGTTAACTTGATTGTACATTCTTTGTAAACGTCACACAATTTTTCAACAAGTGGGGTAACATGAACTCTTAAAACATTGAAATTTATTCATTAGATTCATGTTGCAATTAATCTTCGCCAAACATTCCTATCTAGTGTTGCCAAACATACAAATCAAGAAATTCCTCGAAATTGTTAAAATATCCCTTTTAAAGTGAAAAATCCCTTAATAATGTTTATTACATGTAATGTTTTTTTTATCTCCTAATATGAAAATGAAATATATATTTTAAGTGAAGGTGGCATAAATAAAACTCTATTACTACTTACTTATCTAAAAAAGTACATTTTTTATGAAGGAATTGTATAAAACAAAAATAAATCACTTAAATCACTGTATTCCACAGGTATCAACATCGTATTAATTATAAATTTACAAATGATAAAAATATTTAAATACAGCTTAAAATAAAATTACACAAATATATACAATGATAGAAAAATTATTTAATGCATATATTTAAAAAAAAAACCCTAATTTTGATGCGAAATCCCTATGTCCTTTTCAACTTAAGAACACTTCTTAAAACGAATATATCCCTTAAATTGGCAACACTGTTTCTATCCCGGTACACTTTCGTATTCATAATTTCCTTGATATATATATAAAATATATCATCACGCCTTCTAACCATTACTGGGTGTGGCATTCTGCCGAAGCAGATCTCGGTAAGTGATATATATTGCGCGTGAAGCGCGGTTACCAGTCGTCAAATCACGGCCCCCAAAGATGTTAGTGGTGGCGGAGCCACAGGGGTAGTTTTTGAAATTATGAAAATTGTTTGTCTCCTATGGGAATCGAACCAGGGTTCTCAGAATCCACAAGCCGACTTCATACCACTGAGCTAGCCACCCCATATAAAATATACAATATAATTACAATTAATATGTACTAGCAAGAAGCAAGAAAGTATAAGAATGAAAGTTAAGTTGAATTTCCTTCGATAATATTTAAAATAAATACACAAACAATATTTAAAGAGTACCATCTTATGTAACAGCATACAAACTCCTTGAAACTGCTCCTTTGTCTTAGTTTCAAATTTTGCCACTAGGCTCGCATTCTTATTGAGATATTCCAATCTCTTCCCCTCAATTTTAACAATAAATATCTATTTATCGAAACGCTGGTCGAGCGTGTTAAAATGTAGACCATTACTTTTTGAAACGTAAGACATCTTTGTAGTCTCGGGTTCGATTCTAAAATTGCTGCAATATACTTTGTACTATAAATGAAACAACGATCTCGTTGCGCAAAGTAACAAACCAACTAAAAAATAAATACAAAAATCACCAATCTTTCATTCTATATGCCTAGACCATATCAACTATCACACTCCCTTTCTTCTAACAACTGTAATAAGTGTATTACGAAGTTTAAAGCTTCAGGCATCATCAACACGATTCAGTCCACAAATAAACAACAATTAATAACATTATAACACTACGATGTACATAATTACATGCATACACACGCGACTGGCGATTATTCACATTCTTCAGAGCAGAATGAAGATTGCCGTGCTTGATTCCATTAGTGACCAAGATGGTACAAAGCGGTTGAGAATCATTTAGCGAGATTTTGTACACGAAACTAAGTACTTACATTTAGCTAAAGATTGATGCAACTCGATGGTTTAGTTGTCGTTTCATAAGCGAACATTCGTGAGTTAAACTTTAATTTCAACATTTTTTATTCATTTCTAGGAGTTTCAGCTCTGCAATAGAGCTGAATTTAACTTCACCAACAACGAACTAAAATCTCTTAATTTGAAGATTAGATTTTTGTTAGATATATTTTTCTACAAATTCAGTTACGTGTATTTATGAATGATTCCACGTGTGATAAGTAAATGAGCTTTTATGGAGGGAATGTGGTTGAAGTGAGGATGGTGAGTTAAAATGAGAATGTTTGATAGGGATTAATTATTTGATGAATCTCATGAATAAAGGTTTTATGAATGATTCTAGGGTTTAGGCTACCCCATTTGAAGGGATACAGCGTGATATTATGTATGTATTTATGTATTTTACTACTTTTATTCAAAACGCGCATTTTAATGTACTATTTAGCACAGAATAATTTACTTAAAGTGTAAAGTTTCTTTCATATTTCAGCAAAGAATTTAATAAATGCTATTGTAATTAAATGAATCAATAAATTAGATTCTAAAAAAATTAGAACAGCAATAGAATCAACGTGGTACCAGTTTGCTTTAATAAGAAGTTTTACGAAATGTCAAATATCAACACAATTTGTCTCTATTGGTTGGCACTCTAAAAAAGCAGATAATTGATAAAATATCAATACAATATTTGTTTTATTCCATTTGCCAGTTGACTCTTTTCAATCAGTTCAGATAAATTAAACCATATGACTAAGTGAGCTTGAATTAAACAAACTGGAGCACTTATTGGTGTGGATTACTTCAAGCTAAGTCCGAAACACTACGAGTATATCCCGTAACTACTGGGAATAAATTGAGCTAGTCAAATATGAGTATACAAGTAATCTTTTTATAAGAACTGTACTGTCATCCATTGTTTATATTTAAATTGTGCATTTATTTTATTATCAATTTTTGTACACTCTAATATTTTACAATTCTATCTAGTTACATTTTAGGTAACAAACCTCTATTTCACCTGACTATGCGTTTATTTGAAATACGTGATTGAACATATACGCGTCAGTTGTCAATTTAAATTAGCTATCAAAACGTTAAAATGAAGGCAAGTATTTACAAAATTATTTTGTAAATTTAAATTGGGTTTCTATCACAGTGATTAGTGATAAAACACCTTCACAAGTACCTCATTGCTGCATTCATACATGGGACAAAGTTTAGACAATTTTCTGGATTATTATTTTGGTTACGAATATAAATACATTGGTTGTTATTGATAAAAATATTATATTAATTAACATATTATCATGATCTGAGATAAATGATAAATTTAATCTACTCTTTTACATATGGTTATATTTTTCATTGTTTATTATTGTTTGGTTTTAAATTTCTACATTTAAGTAAAGCTATTTTGGTGCTTTACAGATCTGATCCAAATGGAAAAAGGAATACGCCTATTATTAAATAATAAAGTGTTAAACATTTGGTTCATCTGGATTTTTTTTTAATGTCTACCGATAGGGTTTTCAAGGCAACAATTACTTCGCGATTGGAAGATGTTAAGTAAATACAAAAGAATTATTCTCTCGTGATAATACAGTAACAATAAAACATACATAAAAAATCTGGTGTGGACACCACACGACTTTCTTATACACAGCATATTTAATATTTAGAATATATGAATATTATATAATATTATTAAATATGTAATTTAGTTTTTCAGTAATTCAGCATTTATCTGTTTGAAACATAAATTATCAAATTTGTTTACGTATAATTTTTTAGTAATGTTGACTACTTTATGACTAACTTTACTGATGAGGCATATACAGGTCCTTTTTTCGAGCCTAACCCTTGGTATCTCAAGAACCGAGAGATACGAAGTCGATTAAATTGAGGTAAAGTTGTCAAATTAGTTGACCATTTTAATGATGTATTTGTTTTTCCGAAAAAAGACATAGATAACCAAATAAAGCGAAAATTAAAATTTATGTTTTTTGTTTCAATTGCTACTATGATTATTGAAATATATTATTAAATATAAAAATTAGTTTTTCTCAAAATTAGACACATATACAAGAAAATTGCAAATAACATTTTATGTTCCAAATATTTTTGTTAACATCTTCTATTTGAAACTTTTTTCGTGACTGATTCCATTTTTGAAATAAATGGAATTTATTGTTTTGTGTGTCCAGTAAACTTCCTCTTCCGGTTTTTCAAATTCATTTAAAATCAACTCATCTCTTCGTTTTTCATGAAACTTATAATTACCAAGTTTCGTTAACAAATCTTATCTCGTTCATGAGATATTGCACACTCGGACACACATCCATCCATCCATTCATCCATCCACACACACACACACAATTACACAGACATCATTGAGAAAATGATCAAAACGGATTTAGTGGACCTCAAAACACGTATTTCCGCGAAAATCTCGTCAACGATTTTTTTCACGATTCCAATATTTCCTTATACTGTGTATAAGAAAGTAAAAATGGCAACTCTAGCAAAAAAAAAATTATAAAATGTCATAATAATTATATTTTTAAATATTATTTACGTTGTTTTGTCGAAAAATGTAATAAGCATTGCAATAAGTATCATACCAATTCGAATGTATTGACGATCACGATTTTGTCTCAATCTCCAAAATCATTCTCAACCGGTAGGAATCGTTTTCTGTCCTCAATATTTAAACAATTATTAAACACATTAAAAAATTGCAATATGATTTTGCAGCCTTAAAATTTGTCACTCCATGTTGTCTGCAACTCATTTCCAGTTGTAGTACCACAATTGTGTTATCTGAATCAAAAGGTCGATGATTTCAACTTATAATCAAAAATACAAATGCATCCGAATAATTCAGATTCCGCTGTCATCTAACGACCGATATGCAATTGCAGAAATATGCTACACAGAATGAAGTCAAAACATTCCTGATTTATTTTAATGATTCTGTAATTGAAATTAATTTCATGTTATGCAGTAAACAAATAAATATTCTATCTCAATAAAATTTCGAAACATTTACTCCTGGTGTGCATTCCACAGCACACTGCAAATACTCACAACTCTATAGAACAAATTCAGAACAACCAAGAGAGAGTAACCATAGCAACAGAGTCCAAGTCAGGTGAAGAAATATTCCAGTTATCCCACGTGGCCGCACCCAAGTGCCCACAGCTACCGCTGTCTCCCTTACACCACAGGTGCTCGCATCTCTCTATCCTTTTCTTCCATACACCTGTACCTCTCATGCTAGCTCACTCATACCAACACCAAGGATATAAATCTCTCTCACTTCAACTGGTTCACCGACACACTGAAAATAGTTCTTTCTTTGTTGCACTTATGGAGAGGAGAATTGAGGTATCTTTCTCTGAAGTGATTCATCTTTTAACCGGAAATATTTGTAATCAGACGAGAGTGAGTTTTGTTTTTTTCGGCCTAAGGAGATTTTTTGGAAATTTGGACTTGTCTGATGATGTATTAACTTGAAGTCATTTTGGAAACATGATTGATTTTGCCGAATTATTATTACAATGTTGCTATACGTCACAAGCACAAGACCTTACGAGTTATTTTTCTCTAATTTAAGAATATTTGATAACCAGACAAATACATATACTCTGAAAACGTTATTGTCAAATTCTTCTGAAAATTCTTTATCATGCGGTGTGGATAATGTTACGGCATTAGAATCCGGAGATCCAAAGTTCGAATCTCACTTAAACTAAATATCGGGTGTCTGTCTTAAAGGTGTACATAGGAGCATAGGACTCTATTGAAGAAGCTGTTGGCACTAGGTGAAATATTGTTGAATTTATTGTGTACATACGAGATTAACATGGGAAATCAGTTTTTTGAATGCTGTTGCTAGGTGTTCTATCAGATAACACGAGGCGTATTCTATTTGCCATTTGGATTAGATCTAACTTACACTTACTGAACCAGATCACTTATTTATTTCGCTGGATTACTTCGCTGGTTTTATTTCTAGTACTAGAATTACAGATTCTAATTTACTTTGAAGTAATTCACCCCAATAAGTGCGTCAGTTTGCTTAATTCAATTCATTTAGTTATGTGTCGAATTTATCTGAAATGATTTAAGTAAACCAAGTGGAAAATGGAATACAGCTAATGATTGTGGTATCAATCGAAAGATATTCTTTTTCTGAATCCAATGATGTAAAATACATTTCATTTTAGTAGTAATTTTGTGCAGTAAATTAATTCTTAAGTTTTGAAAATTCACCGATATATTCAATTTTTATCGAAAATAAATATCGTTATCTATGTCTGTTTTGTTTTGATTTCTTTCAAACGTCAGAAACGTCAAATAAATGGCATGATTATTAGCACGAGGCGCACGAGGTTAAACAATTTTAAATACTTTTTATGCACAACCGGGCCGAAAAGCAAGTGTTTTAGTCTTAAAAAGCGGGCTTAAATACTTCTTTTTGGTCCTAGGGTCAAAAAAAATTATTCCTATGGATACATAAATAAAATGACAATTTTTGTTTATTGTGAATACTTGATTCTGCAAAATGTCATTTTGACTTATAACCTATGTATATATTTTAATCTTTTGAACACATAATTAAATGTTATTTTGTTGTGCATTAGATACTGTATGTACCACGGGTGAAATTAGCGTTTCTGGCCCGTGGCATGATTATTAGCACGAGGCGCAAGGCGTCGAGGGTTAAACAATTTTAAATACTTTTTATGCACAACCGGGCCGAAAAGCATGTGTTTTAACCCTAAAAAGCGGGCTTAAATACTTCTTTTTGGTCCTAGGGTCATAAAAAAATTATTCCTATGGATACATAAATAAAATGACAATTATTGTTTATTGTGAATACTTGATTCTGCAAAATGTCATTTTGACATATAATCTATGTACATATTTTAATCTCTTGAACATATAATTAAATGTTATTTTGTTGTCCATAAAATATTGTATGTACCACGGGTGAAATTAGCGTTTCTGACCCTGAGCATGTTATTAGCCCTCGACGCTTTACGCCTCGTGCTAATAACGCACGGGTCAGAAACGCCTGTTTTCGCCCTTGGTACATAAATAACTATTATGCACAACCAGGTCGAAATTAATGTGTTTTAGCCATGAAAAGCGGGCTTAAACACTTCTTTTTGGCCCTAATTCCCAAATAAAATCATTTCCTATGGATACATAAACAAAATAACAATGTTTGTTTATTGTGAATACTTGATTCTGCAAAATGTCATTTTTATATATACTAAATGTACCTGTTTTAATCTTTTGAATATAAAATTAAATGTTATTTTGTTGTGCATAAAATATTATATGTACCACGCGTGAAATTAACATTTCTGACCCAGAGCTTTGCGCCACGTGCTAATAATTATGCCACGGGCCAGAAACGCCTGTTTTCACCTTTGATACATAAATAACTATTTTTAAATAATACCTAAGATAAAAGTTATAGGAAAATTAGTTTTTCGTAACATTTTCCGAAACATATATCTCTAAAATAATTTAGAAACATTTGACAGTAAAAAATATTCGATGTCAAATATTTAAATGGTAAAAAGAGTAATTCTTTTGAAAATATTATCATCCTAATGATTAAAACCCAATTAATTAAATGTCAATTAACATCAGAAACATCAATCACCATATAATCGATGTTCGTTGACTGGTTGAGGACCGCTGACGTGGCAGGGAAGACTCTCGCTCATTATTCTCTTCTGCTGACGGGCGAGTCGACAGGTGCGCCACTCGCACCAAGCGGGATTTCAATGAACCGCGAACAAACAAAAAACTACAACCAACCACTCCTGCAAAATTTGCACACTGGTTGTCATGGAGACAAGAAGTAAACAATGACTTGTATTTATAAATATCGAGGTGTATTCCATTTGCCATTTGGATCAGATCTGACTTACATTTATTGAACTAGATCACTTATTTATTTCACTGGATTACATCGCTGACTTTATTTCCAGTACTAGAATTACTGATTCTAATTTACTTTGAAGTAATTCACCCCAATAAGTGCATCAGTTTGCTTAATTCAATTCATTTAGTCAAAGTGTCGAATATAACTGAACTGATTTAAGTGAACCAAGTGGAAAATAGAATACTGTCGTTGCCAAGAGAGAATGCCAAAGGGGTAAGAGAAATTAATTCACTTAAGGTAGTACTAGCGTGATTTTTTTTTTGCAGATCTGACTGAAATTTGGCGCCCGTAAACATTGGATAGTCATACGCATCTTGTTAAAATATAAAGCACATTCATCGGCTGTGAACAAATATATTCGCTTGTAAAGTTGAGTTCTTATACACGGGGCTTATGGCGATCATCACTCAGAATCGCACATATTTGGTTTGTGTACCTCTAAAATTTTGCAGTTTCATTTGAAAAACTAGTATGATGTTCTAGAACTATCCATGTATATTGTATCAGAAGGAGAAAGTTTTTTATCGTTTAGTAATGGATATATAGCCATGCAAAGCCTTGTTTTTAACGAAAAATTGAGAATCCCAGTTTATAATGGCAACACTACCCGGTGGTATGGTATTTGAAAATATACTAGACCAACAACCTGTTAACAATTCATGATACTCAAATCATAATAGGTATAAAACACTTATTTTATTCAATTTTTATATTTTTTTGAGCGTCAGTTTCGCCACTCGACAACCGATGGCGCCACCATCACACTAGTACTACCTTAATCGTGATGTAACACAATAAATCATGGGCGTCGCATCTGTGCAATTTGCTACTCTCGGTTGAAATATTTTAATTCTTTTTCTTGAGTTTTCACTGATAAATTTAACTTTAGTACTTTATTTTGTGCTTCATTATCGCACATCTATATACAATTTGCAAAAATATCTCCGCGCTCCACTACGAATAGTGTTGCCCTGTGCAGATTTCATTTTTCTACAATTATGTGTTGCGCTTATCGCAGCTTGCAAACGAAGTGGGGATACAGTGGTGCAACTGTACTCTCAACAGAATGTCACTGTGTAATTGTATTTATTCCACTGGTCTATTGCAGTTAGCATTGGTTGGCAGAGCGGTTCATGTATTACGTATAACACTAATAGTAAAATATTTCTAATCGTAGTACCGTTTAATACAGATCCTGCAATTATTTCACATTTTTGAGCTTGGCATACTCTCATGTCGATAACAGTACAGTTGTGGGATCGCGCCATATAGAATTCTATAATAGAATTCTGGTGATAATTTTCAAATCGTCAAATTAGTATTCCATTCTAAATAATTTTGCAGTATAAATGTAATTAACATAATTTGTGCATTATATGATACAAAAAGCACCGATTATTTTATGCTATATTACCGAAAATCATAATTTTTACTTGACAGATGACAGCGAGTGATCAAAAGGAATTGTTACAGTTGGCAACAAAAAAAACTACTTGAAACTGGTAAGTCTGATACATAAATTCATTTCCTGTTGTTGACAGTGACATTTAAAATTTAAATTTGAGTACATTTATTATTACATTTATTTCTAAAGTATTTCTATTACTTAAAAAGTCAAAATTCTATTAGCTGTCAGACTCCTGACATAACCTATTTGTATTTATTAGAAATATCAAATAGCATTTCCGCCTTTATCTGACGTTGTGCCAACTGTGGAATAAAAAGATCTCTGGAATTGTATTGCCAACTATAACAATTCCTTTTGATCACTCTGTAGAATTCTATATGGCGCGATTCGGGGGCAGTTTCGGTAGTGGTTGTAGCACCATAGTAGCACTGTCTTTTCACAAGAAAGAGGTAGATCAAACCTCGCTAACTTAAATTTAATCGTTTTGAAATCAAATTAGTTCTGCTACGATCCATGACAGATCAGATTGACAAAAAAAATTATGATCTAATACTTCTTCTTATGATCACCTTGTATTTTTTTCCTCTTCAACCGTTAAATACGACAAAGAATTTATTCTTGGTCTTGTAACAATATCATTTTATTCTTATTCTGTTGTTCTTCGGCACGTTTCGGAAAAACATTGCGGAAGTAGCCGAGGCAAATTACATTTAATTCTCTAGTTTGCATCCTGGCTCTGCTTTATCAAGAATTTAAACGGATAAAAAGAGATGGAAATATCAGGATGCCATTAAATCAAGTGTCGTTCCTCAGGCTACTGACTTATATTAAACGAAATAAAAAGCAGATTTTTTTATATTCCTTTCTGTGATTCATTGTCTGCTTTTTTTCGTTTTGACGGTTTATAACTATTGCCGGTATCTACAATTGCTGAACTACTGTAAGGTGTTTTAGGTTTTAAACTACAATTAATAGAATAATGATTATATTGCTATATCAGTACACGTCTAGCGTAATCAATGAGTAAACATAGAGTGTCAATATCTAACTCCCGATTAGTCAAGCAAGCGGTAACGCAGTTCGGCAGGCAGGAGTGCTGACCCTGCCACCTCGAAATTCTGGAGTGACCCTAATCCTGGACTCCAGCTATGTCTTACACTACCCTACATAGAATTTACAGGCAATCGTAACAAAGTGGATGTAACTTACATCTATCAAGCACGCTTAAGGTAGTTCTAGTTCTATTTAAAATGAATTTTGCATTGAACTATTAAGCCTCACTCACAACACGAAATTAGTAGTTAGTGTTAGTGGTTATGGTTAGTGGTTATAGTTAGTAGTTATAGATAAAAATACATCGTTCACAATGTCCCAAATTAATTATTTCGAATTTATGTTTCTGCCGGTAATGTAGTGCACATTTTTGAAAATTATAGATATTACAAGAAATTATAATAGATGTCACAGTTGTCAACTTAAAGTTTTGACAAATAGTTACAGTTTTGTTTGTTTGAGTTCTGATATTTTGTCTGTAGTTCTAATTTGATAGAATTGGTTTTCTTCTACTAATTTTAAACTAAAATTGGTCCTACAAGTTCTAACAATAAATCAAATGGAGCTATGGTCATTCTGGTGTAATTAAAGAACATGTCTTCATCATATGACCTCATTTCTTGAATCAAATTATCCCAGTCTCCCTGATTTGTTCGGTTTTGGTTGATTGGGCGAACCCACCATCTTGTATTTGTTTTTTTATTTCTTTTCATTTGCACAATTAAAGTTGCAAGTAACAACTTTTTGATTGTGCTTCGATTCATTTTCGTTACATAAAATTCAAACTGAGAAAACCAACTGTCACTTTACTCCTCGTTTTTGATTGGCTGTGCCGTTAACCACTAACTAAAAGTTTGAAGTTTACAAACTTCTACGCTAACCACGATTAGCGTAGACCTTCGCTGGGCTAAGTTCGTTGTTGTGAACGCTACTAGAGGAAGACATATGTCAAACTTCTAACGCTAACCATAACTACTAACACTAACCACTAATTTCGTGTTGTGAATGGGGCTTTAGAGTCCTAATGCACTGTTCTTGAAATAAATCGACATTAACGTTGCAATACACACTTGTCTAGAACTATAAATTGCACATCGGTTTTCTTATTTGACTGTCGTTTTGCCGTTTCATCTTTATTTCCGTATTATTAAAATATTTTTCAATAACATAAGATTTTACGCATGGTCATATAAAATGATTTAAGTACATAATATTCAAAACAAACAATAAATCTTGTAGACAGGTATTAATACCAATTCCAAGAACATGTAAACATTAATACCCAATATTTATCTCATAAGCACCAACTTTCCAAAATGAATTATTCATCCAAGTCCACATTAAACTCCAAAAACCTGAAACTAGCCACAAAACAACTCTTTACATTTTTAAAATATCACTTGTAATTTTTTAATCCCGCAAGCAATATTGTAATAATGTAAACTCCGTAACGTACGACTCCATGAAGAAAAAGCCAACGTCTACGTCAAGACGGGTTCGAGAGCATAAAGAGGACAAGTTTTTTTTAACGGTAACGAGTCCGGCGGGTCCGGTGGACAGTTATGATCAGTAAAGAATCGTCCGGGGTACGAACGACTGCTGATAATGCCAAACCGCGCGCAAATTGGAAAGTTGAACAATCAATTCAGCAGTTTACTGCGAGAGGATTTGGCAAATTACCAAGTGGTTTTAATTAAAATGACAAATTGTCCTGAACTTGCCTTCGGTGGATTTCGCAATGTGAGCCGGAACACAGCGCTAGATTTTTTGTGATCATGGAAAGGGAATTGAGAAGAAAATAAAATAAAATATTAAATTCTAATCAGTTCTGCAGTTGCTGCTTAGTATATTGAAAACGCTATAAGGATTGAGTGACGTCATTAAAGATAAATGACAGGGTGCTGCTACGTTTACATGGTACATATGTAACCGATTTTAAAATGTATATCGCGATGCTTCTTAGGAGATTACAAGATTTCATTTTTCTTTGACTTCGCAGATATTTTAGAGACCGTGTATCTACTAACTTTTGGTGCGTCTGGTACTCTGTAATAAATTTTAAATTAATAATGAAAGTTAAATAAATCATCACGCCTTTTACCCATTACTGGGTGTGGCACTCTGCCAAAGCAGATCTCGGTAAGTGATATATTTATGCGCGTGAAGTGCGGTTACCAGCCGTCAAATCACGGCCCCCAAAGATGTTAGTGGTGAGGGAGCTACAGGGGTAATTTTTTTAAATTAGTGAAAATGTTTTGTCGGCTATGGGGATCGAACCAAGGTTCTTAGGATCCACAGGCCGACTCGGATACCACTGAGGCATTACTCCATAATAATGAGAGTTAATGATATATAATCAGCAATTGATATTCTTTTGACAAATTTCTTCCCCTCGGCATGTTATAATATAGCTTTTAAAAACTAATATACGTCAAAGTCAAAGACAAATTTTATGATGTTTAAAACAATTGATCATAAATCTAAAAGATCAATGACAACTCGATATAGATAGAAATTGTGTGAGCTGTTAACGTGCAAAATATAAAATGATTATTAAAAATGAAAAATAATTATTTTCAATACATGAATCGATAGTAAATATAGATATTATTTAATATTCTTATATAAGATTTTTGTATCACTTCTATTTTTTTTAAATGGTCATTTAAATTTATTTGTTAAAACAGGCAGCTTAATAAAATAGGTTACTACTAATACCATTGTTGTTCTAATTTTAATTCGTGTCTAATTCACAAAAAAGATAATTAGGGCAGCAAAAACCCAATATGACGTATAAAACACTAATTATAACAACTTTTTTCAGTTTTGCAAACAGCTATTAATCATTTGAATTCAGGATAAAACTGTAATTATATCAAAATTTATTCGTTTTTATGAATCTGCCTGTTAGATAATTTAATTTTTCTTCAAACATCAGAAAAAGATGACATTTCAGGACTCCATAGGAAAAGTTAAACTTTTAATTTACTGACAAATACTTTTTCTCACATTCGTTTTATTGGTTCACCAGCGGCAGAAAAAGTCTTTTTCTAAGCCGCACGAGCGTGAGAAAAATGATGACATAAAAATGTTTAATTGAGTAAATATTCTGGTGCTTGAAGAAAAAATAGCATATTTTATATTGAGAGAAAGTGACCTTTTATGCCTTATCAGTAGTTGTCTATACCTACAGATTCGCCACAAAAAGATATTTATAAAATAATATACTATTATCTAGGAGTACAGGATGCGGGCACTCACGTGACACTGTGAAGTTTTTGTGACGTAAAAACAACTGTACGGGCAAAGATCACTGCGCCACCTACAACATAAATTATTTTTTTGTAGGTGGCGCAGTGATCTTTGCCCGTACAGCTGTTTTTACGTCACAAAAACGTCACTGTGTCACGTGAGTGCCCGCATCCTATTATCTTATTTAGATATGTTTGTCTTATATATCTATTATCTTAATAAGTTACTACCAATATTTATGTTTCTTTATTTACAACTTTTGAAATTAAAGCAAATTTGCAAAAAAGGAACAACCCTGTTAGAAAGTAAAATTTTCTTTCCTCAATTGAGAGATGAAAGTGACACTTTTACTCCCTAGGGAAGAAAGTTAAACCAAATCCATGGCAACTTGAAAACAACGGTATGATTTGAAATTAGTGAGATCCAAGTGACATCTATCAAGAAAATAATAAATCTTATCTAAATTTATAATTTATTTCTGAAAATTTTACATTATGATGTAGTAAAAATAAATATATCATCACGCCTTTTACTGGGTGTGGTACTCTACCGAAGCAGATCTCATTAAGTGATATATTTATGCGCGTGAAGTGTGGCTACCAGCCGTCAAATCACGGTCCCCAAAGATTTTAGTGGAGCGGGAGCCTCAGGGATAATTTTAATGTGGTAAAAATGTTTATCGGCTGTGGGAATCAAACCAAGCTTCTCAGGATCCACGGGCCGACTCGATACCACCCTATTTTATAATGTAGTCAAAAAATAATATCAGATACTTTATATCCTTCGCCTTTGACTCGAGAAATGAAACTACACCTTGGAGAACTTTTTTATAATACTACTTTGTGTATGTATTACATTGCACAGAAGGCAAATACTTAAGCCTCATTTCCACCTCTTAACATAGTCTTCGTTTGAGTTTTTCGACATAACCTTGAGAGTTTGTAATATGTGAATACAGCTGAACGTTTCCAGCTACTGTTTTAGTCTTAGTCTTTGTTTTTGTCACTGCGCATAAACACAAAGTTTGCAAACTTCATACTTTCGACATAATCTTTCGTCGCTGTTCTGTAGAGAGAGATAGCTGCGGTATTGTCAATTCTATATTTTATTTAAATAAATTTAAAATAGTTGCTATAATTTTTAAATATTTTTATTTCCTTTGAGTTTATAATATAATGCAATTCTATCATATTTTATTTACGTGAAACATTTTTTCGAAATTTAAATTACTGTATTTGATATATTCTGGCAGGTTCACTACAATAATGCCTCAATTTTTTTAAATTATTTTGGAATTGTATAAATTAATTAAACTAGTGCTTCATTTTAATAGTAATTACTGTTCCTCGTTAATAATTTTATATAATTTTTTAAGTATTTCAAATAGTTTTATACAATTATTTTCTCATTTAAGTGAACAAACCTTCACTGGAATATTGAATGAAAGTCATGTTTATGTTAAGAGCTGGAAATGGCTGGAATGTTTCCGACATAAACAGAAACAAAAAAACAAAAACAAAGACTAAAAGAGAGACTATGTTAAGATGTCGAAACGTAGCTTTACAGTTTATAATAGAATCCGAACTACTAAAACGTAATTATTGTATTTGTGGTTATAAACTGAATTTCCTATTGTGCTAAGTATCAAATAAACAAATAAAAGTGTCACATCTCACTTCCCAATTACATCATCTTCATCTTCCATCATTACCATATACAACTAACTCACCATCTCCTTCTTCACATTCACCATCCATGGTTGGTACCAAGTGGTAATCTCATACATGTAAGTTACATATGTTACGGTGGTACGCGGTTATCATGCGCGGAGCCATGTGGTAATTATCAGTAACCGCGGGACGAGGTGTGTCCAGTACTGCATCCACGGAGACGCGGGATAATTACAGGGGTGTCCAATCAATATTTAATAACATGTTGCAAGTGAGAATGGTGCGCAGAAGTGGATGGTAAAAATGGGGGATTATGTGCAGAGCTGGATTCAGGAGGAGATAAACTGTCATAACAATTGTTACTTTATTTAATTCATTGTAAAAGTTTACAACATATAGTTGAAACCATTCAAATATAGCTGCATTTTGCATATTTAACTAAACCAGTGATCAGATCGGTATCGTTAACTTTCACGCTGGGCTTCGCCAATATTCAAATGACTCACATCCGTAAAACAATTGACAATCGATTTTGTTTTCAATTTTGCACGCGATTTCTTCGTAAGTGATGGAAATATCCATATCTTAAGCTCGTAAATTAACTAAATACGAGGTGTGGCTATCAAATAACGAAACTGACGCTGCTACATACGAAGTAAGCATGCGTCAAACACCGGCGACCGTCAGCTTTTTAGCGTGAAGCTTTCTCTTTCGAATGCAGGATCTCTCGCTTCTGTAAACAAATCTGTATAGCCGTAGCATTCGTTCTAATTAAATTTTTGTTTCGCCGAAAAAATGTTAAGTACAACATTAGAGCAACGAATTATTGTGAAATTTCACATGAAACTTGGCAAAACTGCTACTAAAACTTATAATTTATTGAAAAAAGTATTCGAATTGTGGAAGGACAAGTCATGGTTTCTCTATCAAAACAATGCGCTAGCTTATTCCGCAATGTCTGTCAAGTGATTTCTAGCCAAGTACAGCATCCCAGTGTTGGACCATCCGCCTTATTCGTCAGTTTTCTAAGGCGAAATTTGCCTTAATAGCAACAAGATTTGAGCTTTGAAAGAGAAATCGACACGCGTTCTGAAGGAGCTCACAGAAGAAGACTTCCAGCACTGTTTCAAACAATGGAACATTGTAGGGATAGAGGAGGGGTGTATATTGAAAGTGATAATAAGTAAATAGGTATGGAATCAAAATAAAATGTTAAAACAGCATCAGTCTCGTTATTGAATAGCCACATCTCGTATATAGTTAACTTTATCCCATAAAAATAGTGGTAACGTGAATCCCGGAAACATTCACTCATCAGATTCGTCCAACATTATCATCTTGATACATAATTCTCGCTTCGACCACACTTACAATCCCTCCATACAAACTCATTTATTTCTCACTCAAAATCCCTCATCACGCAACAAACCTTCAATTACATCCATTCATTTGCTCTGATACGCCTGTTTCATTAATCGTTCATTCGACGTACGCTCCACATACTTAACAGAGTCACACCCACTCTTTTATCGACGAATCAAAAAGGATAAGAAAGGAAGAAAGCGTCGTCCTGCACTTGTTTTTGACAATAAATTTCATACTATTGCAGTTAAACACTCTACTGTAAGAACAGAAGACGAATCACTCATCCTGTGTTTGTTTTTGAAAATAAATTCCACACAATTGCAGTTAGACACTCCATTTTAAGTATAGAAAATGTTTCAAGAAGATAAGAAAGGATATAGTTAAAATATTAGTTTTCATCTAAAATTAGCAATATTAAAAAAATTAAATATGTCGATCATCTACATAATGAACTTGATCTGTAAACAAAATTTGATTAAAATCGGTTGAAAATTTTGTTCACCTTAAGTTGGTAATATTAAAAAAAACGGGGTGCAGAACTAGTTCGCCTCCTCGTGGTGCACCCTGGGTAACGCTAAATGAACTAGCATATACTGGCGGTCAGATAATCTTAGGATCTCCTGACCACAAGACACATTCTACGCTTCTTTTTGAATATGACAACAAATGAAACAAATGGACCTTAAGGTCCCCCCGACTAGAAAATTTGGACCTATGGTACGAATTTGTCAAATTAATTCTTATTATTATTATATGTCGTTTCAATATGTACGTGTCTAAATTGCCATACAATAAATAAATTTAAAAAAAACGTTTGGTCATCTACAGGCTAAATTTGACCTGTAAGAAAATGTAGTTAAAATCGATTGAAAACTGCCAGATTACATAAAAAGAGAAATGGAAAAGTTGGCAATACTTAAAAATACTTACTGCCTCGCTCATCTACTCTTTGAGAGTCAACGACCTAAAAAGCTTGATATATTGTCCAATAAACAAGATTTAAATCATTCAATGCTGAGTGCTGAAATTTCCGACACATAGCTGTTATGTCGGAATGGTTTAACACTATCGCTTGACAAACGAGAGTTTATAAATTTACACTTCACTCACTTCAATATACAACCAATAATACAACTGTTTGTGGTTCAAATCCCACAATAAGCTTCAGCTCTTCTGTATCCTAACTGGGTTCAAATCCTGCAATAAGCTTCAGCTCTCCTGTATCCTAACTGGGATTACTTTCTCGCTGAAAATTGTCTCCATCCTCACTGAATCCGGCGCTGTAAGAGTTATCTGAAGACTGAACAGTGTTAAGTAGAAATAACAAGTCGTGGTCGCGGTGTAAAATCCTCGCTGCGCGAATATAGGGTACGAGTGTGGAGTGTGCAGTGTATGTAGGCGACGCTAGCAGTTTTGCTTGCCTCTTGAGATTTCGTTTGAGATTGTAATTATGGTGTTATAGATGTAATAAGCTTTATGAAGCTTGATGAAGAAATAAAGCAACATGATGACGAAGTAAGAGGTGATGCGAATATTTTATAAGCGTGATAGAGATTGATTAGCAAGTGTTTTCTTGTTTTCTTTATTGAGATGTATCTGCAAGAGTGTTAAGGTATTGCTTAAATTAAATGCATTTTCTACTGGATTTGAATTACATGCATAGTTCGATAAACATGATTTGTGACTATCGCGCTTTCAAGTACCGCTGTTCAACTTATATAAAAAATGCGATTGTGTCGGAGAAAATCGTATTCTACAATAAGCTACTGTAATTGGGAGTAAGGTGACTAATGCGCCTAACTGAGTCTGATGACATCTAAACACTGACGTTTTTAAAAGAAGATATTATTATTATTATTATCATTATGTGATTCCCACAGGCGACAAATTTTCATAATTTGAAAAAAGCTATCCCTGTGGCTCCTCCACCACTAACATGTTTGGGGGCCGTGATTTGACGACTGGTAACCGCACTTCACGCGCAAAAATATATCACTTACCGAGATCTGCTCTAGCAGAGTGCCACACCCAGCAATGGGTAGAAGGCGTGATGATATATTTATTTATTTATTTTATTTTATCATTAATAATATAATATATATTTATTATAAATTTAAGTAAACACTGGTATTTACTTACCTATTTTAAATGCAGTATTAGTCAGTTCAGAAAACGAGAAATTAACATCATAAATATATTACACTGGTTACTGTTCGTTCACTCTGAATAGGGACTTATACAATTCAAATTTTTCGGTTGCCATCTAGTGAGTAAAATAGAATTTAATAATTTGTTATGTAGCGAACATGGTATTGCTTTACAGTTTGACGTTTATCACGTGATCCAAACGTTAAACGTAAAAAAAATTAGAGATCTGCGGGGAAGAAGTGCTGAAAGGAGTTAATCGACTCGGCATGGTGTCACCTCGCTCTTTCTACAAATTTGTTGTTTCACACAAAATTGTGTGGAGGGGGAATCTGCTTCGGGTCTGCTGCTTGTGACGTTAAAATTATATGTCCCTATTGAAATTAACTAATAAGACCTCAGTGTAACAGTGTATCATTATCAGCTACCGCTTTCATTAATATCGATTTTGGAGATTCCTCACTCTACGTAGTTACTTTATATAGAAGTAATTAATGGCTTATTGACTTATTAAAATTCACTACTAGTAGTTACTTTATGTTCTACAAGATGACACAAAGACAGCAAAAACGAGAATAAATCAAACTAAAAGCGCGTAAATATAAAAAAAGAAAGTGCAGAATTATCTAAAAACTAAAATAATAGAATTTTGTAAATTTATAAAAAGGTAACAAATGAGGTAATATATCCTGCTAAAAGGTAATAGATCTATTACTGAAGTAATAGCATTGGCAACACTGCGCATGATTCATAATATGTGTAAGACATAGCTGGAGTCCAGGCTCAAGGTCACTCCAGAATTGCGAGGTGGCAGAGTCAGCACTCCTGCCTGCCAAAATGCGAGAGGGCTGAGTCAGCGTTCCCGCTTGCTTGACTAATCGGGAGTTAGATATTGGCACTCTATGTTCACGCATTGATTACGCTAGACGTTTGCTGATATAGCAATATAATCATTATTCTATTTAATTGTAGTTTAAAACCTAAAACACCTTACTTAAGTTTCAGAATAACATACATACATCCATAAACACATACATACATTCATACATACATAACATCACGCTATTTTCCATCAAATGGGGTAGCACGAACCCTAAAATCATTCATAAAACATTTACTCATCAGCTTCATCAAATAATCAGTTCTCGTCAAACATTCTCATCCTAACACACCATCCTTACTTCAGCTACATTCATAGATCTCTCCATATACGCTCATTTACTTATCACTCTAGAAATTATACATCACACAACAAACCTTCAATCACATCTATCCAATCACTACTATTCACTTTTCATTCATCTTTCTTCGACGTACATAACATACGCACAAAACATCTTAAATTACCTACGCTTACTCCTAACAACGAATCTAATAACGAATCTTCTTCTTCTTCAATGGCGCTACAGTCCTAATCGGGCCTGGGCCTACCGCGCACACCGAGCCGCAGGTTTTACGCTGCCGTATTGCCGGTAGTCGATGCTACTTTTTGAGGCATGTGTATAAAGTGAGTAGCTTATAGCGCCCGAGTGTGATTAATACAAAAGTAACTGTATTTTTTATTTAACGACAAATCATACTTTGTCGACATGCGGATTCGAACTGACGAACCTTAGTTCGGATGACGTCACAGTATGTCAAAAGATGTGCATTAACACGCTCAGCCACCGCACCTGTTAATAACGAATCTACAAAGATTAAAAAAGATGAAAACGATAGTCTGCGTTTGTATTTGAAAGAAAATTCTGCACAATAAAAATAAAACAAAAAGATAAGAAAGGAAGGGAGTGTCGCAGAGTAACAAATAAAGTAAATAACTATAAAATTTTTATGGCTAATTAGTATTAGTTTAAGATATACTTAGTTGAACAGTATCGACTAAAAATTAACTGTTAGTAGTACTACAATCAAAGAATTATCCGTGAGCCAATCACTGAATGCAGAATCAGTCTGAAATAAAACATTGCCTGCATTTATCACCAATTTTCCGTTATTCAGCGTTGACTACATAATCTCCTGGAGCTATCACCATCCTAGTGGCGAGAGCAAATCTTCCTGAAAAGCATTCAGCTATCTTAATCTTCTATCTAGTGGGCAGCAGACGGTAACACGATCAACAGCAAGACAACAGACCAGCAGACCACGAGATCACGAACCGACAACCACGGCTGAAGTAATTATAAACCCGTGTACGCGGAAACCTATTGGATTACCCGTAATCTTACACGCATCTCTGTTGATGCACGTGTGTGTTGTATACAACTGCCGCCATCTTGAATTAAGTGGTTATGGTGTGCTATAAGTGGATTAGGGTTGAGTTATGGGGGTATTGTACACTGGATGTAGAAGTATGGTAAATTGCGAGAAAGATTACTGGAATTGTTTAAGACTGGCTTAATTTGAAATGTACATAACATTAAAAGGTTAATTCTTTAATATTCATCATGAGGAGAAGTTTGTTACCAATAACAAATAGGACAGTTGTGACTATAGTTAAGTTATGTAAAATTTATTTTTAGGACATATTTCTTGGAAATATTATCTGGAATATTACCATATTGGAAATTTACAGGAAAAATGTATATTTTCTTGCATCTTGAAGCTCCCCTTTCACTAATATTTGATTTGATGATTGGTAACCGGGCTTCACGCGCAAAATATATCACTTACCGAGATCTGCTACGGTAGAGTGCCACACCTAGTAATGGATAGAAGACGTGAAGATATATTTATTTATTTTTATTTAATTTATCTTGATTTTGTATAGAAACTAGTTTGTAAAATATTACATTATTTCTATACTTCAGATCTATTCAAGATAAATGAAAAAGTAGGGAAAAATAACAATTTTTTTTGTTATAAATGTTTGACCTATAGTTTAAATTTGAAATTTAAGGGTGAACTTAAATGTCACTTCTTGGTGTGAAGAGATCCTGAATTCTACTTCCGGCTACGCGAGATTACAGTGATACCAAATACTTGCTTTCTCATCAGAAATTAACCTAGTTATTAATTTTTCAAAATTATACAACCTGAATGCATTTTCAGTTTACCATGATATTAGTACTTTCTTCGATCGAGGAGTTATTTTTGACATAAACCTGATAAGTATTATATGTTTTTGATGTTTAGTAAACATATTTTGAACAAATCGAACTATCTGAAAGTCAATAACTAGTAAAATAATTGTTTATAATATTTATATCTATTAATTTCTTTGAGAGTTCAAAAAATCATACATAAATGATTTACCAGGCACCATTCAATCAAAACAATACTTTACTCCAGAATGGAGTAGATGGCGCTTGACAAACGATCAACTTGACAAGCATTAAATGAAGAATTCAAATTTTGGCGCCATTCGTTATTTAAAATATTGTGTCCTATTATACAATAAAGCATAATCATAAATTTACAGAACAAAAAAATAAAATTTACAAATTACAGAAACAAAAAGTGTATTACACTACTAGAATTATAAAAATTACAGAAACAAATTCAAGCACTTATTTAAAATATTTTTTTTTGCTTTGTGAACTTGGTTTGAGTTTCGACCAATCAGAAGGCAGAAATGATTGGTCCTATCTAACGCTATGATTCAATCTTAACTATAAACTATAATGCCCAACTGAATAAATTCACTTTCAAAGTAAATTAATTTTAACTTATTAAATGACAGTCCAATTTTTGACTGAAATGTTTTAAGCATCATAACATACAATAAATTGATGCGAAATTGTTGAAATTTACCATGGAATTAAATTTACTCAGTCATTTATAAAACTGGGCATGATATATATAATTTAAGAGTTCAACTCTGTTTCTGAAATAATAATAATAATAATAATATATCATCACGCCTTCTACCCATTACTGGGTGTGGCACTCTGCTAAAGCAGATCTCGGTAAGTGATATATTTTTGCGCGTGAAGTGCGGGTACCAGTCGTCAAATCACGGCCCCCAAACATGTTAGTGGTGGAGGAGCCACAGGGATAGCTTTTTCAAATTATGAAAATTTGTTGCCTGTGGGAATCGAACCAGGGACCTCAGGATCCACAGGCCGACTTCATACCACTGTGCTAGCCATCCCATAAATAATTGATATATATATATATATATATATATATATATATATATATATATATATATATATATATATATATATATATATATATATATATATATATATATATATATATATATATATATATATTCATATTTGTAATTATTTGCCATGAAAGTTATTTAAATTTCATTCGTATGTTTTTCTAAATAAAATACGAATAGATAATTTATATGACTATAATTATTTACGATTCCCTGCTGTTTGATATCTAAATTAATTATTACAGCTCAATTAATTATAATTAAGCCTTTCGAAAACTTAAGATTCTTTTCAATTTAGATGAAGTTTAATAAAAATAATGGTGGACCCCATTAGGATTCATTTACTGTTGTATAGCATAACAAATAAATGAAAATATCAATTATGATAATATAAAAAATATGTAATGTTTGTTCTCAGCCTTGAGTAAAAATTAAACAAAAGTAACTAATTGTTTCACTTATCTTATTTTAGTAACAAATGAATTGTTGTAAAAACAGCATTGTTTTTTTTTAATCCATGGCCTACTATTTATCAACACTTTGCCTTGATAATTGTTAGTGTTACAATTACTCTAATTACACAGTTTAAATTTTATCACCAGTATCAATTAAAACGGAAGCACACTTTAATATCACACCGACGCTATATTAAATATTTACTTTTCGATGTTATTTGCAGAATCCTGTCGAAGCAGGCACCATAAAATGCACGCCATACACCCATTCACACAACTCCACGGAGTCGTCACACAGACAGACGCACACAATCACAGATGTAAATGTTGGGTGTGCAATTGCAAAGTTGGCGCTGGCTTGGTTGGCATGGTATCTTGGATCCTTTCACTTTCAACAATTTGCACGAAATAAACTCCAGTGAGTGTGTTAATAAGTAAGTGTTAAATAATAAAATGTTCTTGAATTTTGTTTTGAGGTAATTTAGTATCAATGCTGCTAATTGGACACTTTCTTATACCGTATTTTTATGGTAATAAGATTATGACATTTCCTTTATTGTATACTTTCCTTTTTACTGTTGTTATTATTTTATTATCGGTTTGATCAAATTATTTACTGCAATAATTATAAAATAACATGAAAGTATTCAATTATTTTTATGATTATTATTAAGCAAAGTTTTCTTACAGATATTTAGTTTGAACGGTTTTGTATTGGTAAACAGTTCGCCGACTTCGATTTATGTAACCTTTTTATCTATTGCAGATCTCACTAACAAATTTTTGTTCTATCTACAATCTATGAAATATTTGAAAAGTTTAATTCAATATATTTTTCTCTGATCGGACGAAAACAATATCTTTACGGTGTATTTTCATTATTTCGATATTATACGTTGCTAGACAACAGGAAATACGTATAGTAATGCTTGAAACGTAAATTTTATGTCTGACTAAATAAATAAAAGCAAATCGAAGTAAAATGTCATATGAAGTAGTTTAAATTACTGTCACACATTGGATTCGATATTATTAGTTTATGTTATACTTAAAATTTAAGTTTCGTTAGTGCAAACGGTTATAAGAGTATTATTTTTCTTGCCTAATCGTTGCTACTCATAGATAACAGGAAATATCAATTTGGAACTATTTGTTTCCTACAACCACTGAGATATCTGTTCATTGTATGCTCGTCGTTGCTACAGAAATATAGTTCATTGTACACACATTTTCATATCTCACGGTTACCATAGGTAAAGTGACATATTCCATTTGCAATATGGATCAGATTTAACTTACATTTACTAGGCGTATTCCATTTGCCATTTGGATCAGATCTAACTTACATTTACTGTACTAGAATTACTGATTCAAATTTATTTTGAAGTAATTCACCCCAATAAGTGCATTAGATTGCTTAATTCAGTTCATTTATTTATGTAGTCTAATTTATCTGAACTAATTTAAATGAACCAAGTGGCAAATGGAATATAGCTAATGAACAAGATTTATTTGAGTGGTTTACTTCATTCACTTTATTTCCAGTAATAGATTTATTTATTCCGATTTAGCTAGAAATAATCCACCCCAATAAATGCATTAGTTTGTTTAATTTAGATCAGTTTGGTTTGTCTAATTTATCTGAACTGATTTATATGAACCAACTGGGAAATGGAATATAGCTAATAATGTCATATCTCGTAGGTTTTTACGTTACTAAGATACTATTTCAGGCTTGTCATATTGAAATTGGGACAAAATTTAAATTATTAAAATATAAATTAATTAGGCATCTCGTATGAACTGCAGCATTCGCATCTAGCTCGTGCTATAAATTTTCATACTCGTGCGAAATAAGTACCAGTCCATGCTTGTTATACAATATACTATTCCGATTTATACCCATAACATACGAGAATAAAAGATTAATTGTTGTTTATAAATGTTTCATTTTTTAATATAATTCAATCGCAAAAAAGTAGTATGTAATATGTAGTAAAAATAAACTTTCCAGTCTACTGTGAGTGCTGGTGACCCTGATCACATATCCTTTTATTATACTATTATATTTTCATTTAGAACAATTTTCAACCATTCTTAGGTGTGCTAGCTCTGCATTTGCAGATCTCGTACATAAAGTATGAATTTCTAGATTCGTTTGGAGTAGTTCAGAAACCACTATAAACTTTTGTAATTGTGATTAATTCCTTGTTGCGAAGCGTACCAAATAAAATATAATTGTCAAAATGTTGAACCAAAATGACAATTACATTATGATTTATGAGAGGAAAGAATGCGTATCATATAATTTGATATTCTGAACTTGAATGGTTAGCGGCGGTCATTAATCCAAAATCCAACAAATGTAACAAATGTTGCGGCTGTTTTGTTGTGTACACTGAACACCGAGCAGAAGCGTTTCCGGTCTTTGTGATGCGCTGGGTAGGTTAAAAGGGCCGCTGCACAAAGTACAGCAGACGAAAAAAATTTAGAGTCAGTCAGACAGAAAATAGTACTGTCTCCCTTTTACGCCTTCATACTGGCTACGAAAATAGTTTCAATTACGCCTTTGTTTTTTAAATCTATTATATGGTGTTATTATTATTCTATGTTCGCATGCACTTTTGAGTTTAAGAATGACAATAAGCGAATACGATTATATGTCTTGACTCTACAAATTAATAGTCAATCACACGTAGGTAACAATGCAGGTCTCATATTTAAAAAAAAAAACCTCAAGTAAAAGTAACAGTTTCATGACATTTCGTTATGGGTTTAAAGTTTATGACAGAAAAATTCGGGAGACGCCCGGACTCGAACCGAGGACCTTCAGCTTGCCGGGCTGATGCTTTAACCACTAAGCCACGGCTCCCCTGAACGAATAGGCGTCAACCGAATTTATCTGTCATAGTGTCTAACACAGCATTTGTTTAAATTTATTTCGTTATGGGGTTTCATTGGATCCCACTCTGTCTGTTTCGTAATTTTAAACGATTCGTCTCTTGAAAGTAAAATCATAAAAATTTCAAACATGTTTTATTGTTTAATGGAAGACTAATTATAAAAGAATATATACAAATAAAATTTTAAAGAAAACAGAAACAGATTTAAATAATAAATATATAAATTTAATATATAATCACGTCTTTTACCCATTACTGGGTGTGCCATTCTGCCGTAGCAGATCTAGGTAAGTGATATATTTATGCGCAAGAAGTGCAATCAAATAACGGTTCCAAAAGATGTTAGTGGGGAGGGAGCCACAGGAATAATTTTAATATGGTGGAAATTGTTTGTCGACTGTGGGAATCGAACCAAAGTTCTCAAATTTACAGGCCGACTCGATACCACTAAGCCACCTACCCCATTAGAAACAGATTTGAACTAACGAAATTTTGTTTGGATATCATCATGCTTTTTAAATTATTTTTGCGTTAAGGTAGTACTAATGTGACGGTGGCGCCATCGGTTGTCGAGTGGCGAAATTGACGCTAAAAAAATATAAAAATTGAATAAAATACGTGTTTTATACCTATTATGATTTGAATATCATGAATAGTTAACAGGTTGTTGGTCTAGTGAATTTCAAATAACATACCACCGCGTGGTGTTGCCATTATAAATTGGGATTCTTAATTTTTCGTTAAAAACAAGGCTTTGCTTGGCTATATATCCATTACTAAACGATAAAAAACTTTCTCCTTCTGATACAATATACATGGATAGTTCTAGAACATCATACTAGTTTTTCAAATTAAACTGCAAAATTTTAGAGGTACACAAACCAAATATGTGCGATTCTGAGTGATGATCGCCATAAGCCCCGTGTATAAGAACTCAACTTTACAAGAGAATATATTTGTTCACAGACGATGAATGTGTTTCATATTTTAACAGGATGCGTATGACTATCCAATGTTTACGTGCGCCAAATTTCATTCAGATCTGCAAAAAAACAATTCACGCTAGTACTACCTTAATACATTTCTTTAAAATGATTCATATACGTAGATATTATTGTAGCCCTGTAGATACAGCTTGTTTTTACCAACTAAGAGTTCGCAGATTTAAATCTCACTTAAATCTCACTTCTTCAATTTATATCCAATCCTATTATTGTAATTTAAAATAAAGCGCTGTTGTGGAGAGTGTCAAATAAATAAACTGTAGATGATACAGCAAAGTATATATTGTAGCAAGTTTGTTTCTCGTTACCGTAATAATTTATAACACATCTGACACTTATTCAACATTTAAATTTAACTGAATGATCATTAAAAATGTTGCAAGACCCAGTTATGTTGGCTGCGGTAAAATAATTGGCTAAAAGGAACAAAACTCGCTATTGAAACCATGGTTGCTCATTGCTTCGCACGGATATGCAACTCATGAGAACGAAGACGTATAGCCTACTATGATACTTACAAACAGGAAATGCTCGCCAGGAAAAAAGATACCCAGAAGCCTATATCTTCCCACGAATATCTCGCGCAAAAATATACACAAGTCAATCGTAGGTGGCTACGAGCACGCGAGATCTAATTCTCTTTGTGTTTTGTTGCGAAAACAAAAGTGTTAAATTGCGAATGAAACATTTGAGAAAGCGAGACTTTGTTTCTATTACAGTACTCGTAGTTCTTTACCATGTTGCTAATTTCACACTTTTATATTTACGTAACGAATGGAATTAATCATGTTATCATATCTTTAAATACCTTTAAAAAATTCGTAAAATTTAATCTGCAAGGTGTACGTCGTAGAACATACAGTGTGGTGAACGCATCTCTCGAACATAGGGATGTAACATGTAAAATCACAATTTTGTAATTTCCTGCTTCCCTAATTATTTTAAGCAAAAAAGCTTCGAATAAAAGTTTTAGGGCATAAAATTCTGCATCTAAACCAGTAAACAGAATTAACTTTGCATGCTCCGTAACGGCACAAATTAGATCTGAAAATGACAAAAATAGCCTCAAAACTATCGATAGCCATGCAATTAAAACAAAATGAAACAAATGTTTGACGTATAATCTGTCAAAATAATTTCTTTATTTATTATGTCATTTATTTTGACAGATAAAACGACAAACATTTGTTTAATTTTGTTTAATAGTTTTCAGGCTATTTTCGTTATTTTCAGATCAAATTTGTGCCGTTACGAAGCATGCAAAGTTAATTTTTTGCCCTAAAACTTTTATTCGAAGCTTTTTTGCTTAAAATAATTAGGGAAGCAGGAAATTAGAAAATTGTGATTTTACATGTTAAATCCCTATGTTCGAGAGTTGCGTTCACCATTCTGTATGTTGAATACAAAACTGATGAAACATATGTTAGTTGGTAAAACTGAGAATGATAGATTGCCAAATAGGAATAAATGGATGGATATGGCTGAAGGTTTGTTGCATGAGCAAAATAATCTGAGTGTGAGAAATAAACGAACTTTTATAAAAGGAATTATGAATGTGGTAAAAGTGAAAGTGGTATATCAGGATAAGAATATTTGGCGAATAGTAATTATAGAGAGAATCAAATGTTCAGTGAATGTTTCAAGAATTCCCACTACATTTTCAAATAGTTTTGTATTCAAAGTTGATTTGACCCATCAACATTTTGTGAAAGAAAAAACTCTGAGATATACATAAATTTTTAAAATATTTTTTTTTATATAACATAAATACAAATACACATAACAAATTGATTAAAAGTATTTCAGTTTGTCAAATAAATTACTAGTCTTTGTCGTCTGGTTTTGAATTGAAGAGGAAGGACAATTTTCTAATAATTCTTCCATAAATTTACACCATTTCTTCAATAAATTCCGATTTAGCAGTTTTACAGTTTTTTTTTCTAATATTTTGTGTCTGTGTATACTTAATAAACTTAGATTACGATAGGGAACATGTCGCTAGCTGGCCAAAAGAATACTGCTGAAAATTCAGTTTCAGCTTGAATTTATTATCTTTAAACATATAATTTAATTTTTATTATATTATATATATATATATACAGGTTGGTGGCCGCGACTCTCGAACATAGGACTTTAACATGTAAAATCATATTGTTTTAATTTCCTGTTTCGTAATTACTTAAAAGAAACAAGCTTCAAATAAAAGTTTTAGGGCATAAAATACGAAATTAATTTTGCATGCTTTGTAACGGCACAAATTAGATCGGTCAAATCTGTCAAAATAAATTCTTTATTTATTATTTCATTTATTTTGTCAGATAAAATCAAACATTTGTTTAATTTTGTTTCAATTTCATGCTTATCGATAGTTTTGAGGCAATTTTCGTCATTTTCAAAGCTAATTTGTGTCGTTACAAAGTATGTAAAATTAGTTTTGTTTATTGGTTCAGATGCAGAATTTGATGCCCTAAAACTTTTATAACAAGCTTTTTTGCTTAAAATATTTGGGAAAGCAGGAAATTACAAAATTATAATTTTACCTTCGTTTCTTATCTTTTTTATTCGTTTTCTGATCTTACATTGAGCGTTTAACTGCAATTGTGTGGAATTCACTTCCAAAAACAAGCGTAGAGCGACACTCCCTTCCTTTCTTATCTTTTAATTCGTTTTCAGTTATTACGCAGAGTGTTTAACTGCAATTATGTGAAATTCACTTTCAAAAACATGCGTAGGGCGACGCTCCCTCCCTTTCTTATCTTTTTGTTTCATTTTCTGTGACTGCATTGTGTCGTCTTTTCTTTCATATACCAGTGTAGACTATCGCTTTCATCTTTTCTAATCTTGTAGATTCGTTGTTAGTTTCGTTATTAGATTCGTTGTTAGGAGTAAATGTGAGTAATTTGAGATTTTTTTTTTATGCATATGTTATGTACGTTGAGGAAGGAAAATGAATGGTAAGAGAATAGGAATGATGTGATTGAGGGTTTGTTGTGTGATAATGTTTTCGAGTGTAATAAATGAATGAGTTTATATGGAGTAATCTGTGAATGTGGTTGAAGTGAGGGTGGTGTGTTTGGATGAAAATGTTTGGCGATGGCTGGTTGTTTGATGGGTGTGATGAGTGAATGTTTTATGAGTGATTTTAGGGTTCGTGCTACCCCATTTGTTGGGATATAGCGTGAAGATATGTATGTATGTATGTATGTATAATTTTACCTGTTAAAGTTCTATGTTTGAGAGTCGTGGTCACCACCCTAGTTAAAACCCGGGGGGGGGGACGCCCCTGCTTGCTCCCTCTGTGGACGCCCATGCTGTTGAATTTACTAAAAAGAAGTTCTCTTCTACATGATTATCTTTAATGTAAATTTAGCTTCGTGCTACCCCATTTGATGCTGCACAGCTTGATGCTGATGTTAAGTTCTTTCAATATTAAATTATGCAGGGAATCAAACTACAGTAATCTCAATAAATAATTAATCAAGAAAACAGCATATAAATGTTTCCTTGCATTAGATTAGTGATACTCCTAACGGTACAACAATATTACCAGACACTAAAAACATGTTTCCAATTTATAGTGCCTGACTCATCGCTAGTGCACTGCTAAAGTCTCTAAAGCCACTAGTGATAAAACATGGCTACACTAATTTCCCAGCTTCGTCCCACGTATGCAGCGTCAGTAATTTTATCATAAATTGAATTAAAGTTAAGTGAGAGTGCATAATGTTATTCCATTCGAGAATGGACAGCTTACATTTCATTACATTGCGTCGAGGACAATGCATCTTGGTAATATGATATATTGACGGCTGGATATGTAGGAGGAGATGAGATGTTAGCCTGCAGAAATCAAAATAGGTGTTTTAATTATTATTGGACAAGCTGTTGTTCTGTTTTCCTGTTAGATAGACAAGAGCACCATTCGGTTTGCAGCAAATCTCGTTACTGAGATGAAGTCAGATTACTTCCCCTTTCCTCTTATCTATGCTACACTATATTGCTTGGTGAATTGAGATTTGTAACTCAGTTAGGAGTAGAGATAATATTATTTGTTGTTTCTGGAAGTTTATGCTTTTTGAAAAAGTTAATTATTCGTCCGATTTTAACAAGTTAATCCAAATCACTTTCTGAAAACCAAATGATAACTAAAATATATTAGAGTTTATTTCAACTTTTTTTGAGAATATGGCTTATTTATTCATTTATGCTACTCTGTACAACAGGAACCTAATTCCAATTATAGTACAGGGTCCTGTAACAAAACGGACAATTCAGTATTTGGTTTTGTTTATAAATTATGATATTTCACTATCAACTCAGCTTCGAGAGATACAGACTAATTAAGTGTTATCTTAAGTATCTTTCTAAAGTTGACTTGACAGAGTTTATTTTGTTTATCAAATTTATTAGTACATATGTTATAGTAACTTCAGTATTCCGTAGACCATTATTTATCAAGTTTATAGCTTTTCTGAATTGTCGCGTCCAGTTATACGGGATGTGATGATATATTTGGGTAATTATTAGCTATACTTTGGTCGGATAGAGTTAACCTTTTAAACTCACCCCGTCTGGGTTTTTTTATGTAAACACATGCGTGGAAACTGCAATCTCGACCAACGGAACGATACCACTCCCTTACCCTTTGTCAGAACATCCCATGGAAACAACAATAATTAGTAAGTGGTAGATTGGCTTTCGTCGAAACAAGTTTGGCTCTCGTTGCCTGCTCAAGATGGTCTTGCAATGTACTAAGTACTTAGTTACTTAAATAATAGTTTATTCATATGTTGTTGTTTCCATTGTTGGATAATTTGCTTAATTTAAATATTAGTTTATAACTTCTATAAATTTTACCATTTATATTTTTATGCATTTTATTTTATGTTTTAAATATATGTTTTTACAAGAAGTTCGTCTTTATTTCGTTTGATTTAATCGTGTATTAAATCGCGTTATATTTCGACTTGATTTTAATTCGTTCGTCTCATTAACAATTGTTTTAGACGCGTCACATCTGAATGAAATTTGGCGCACGTAAACATTGGATAGTCATACGCATCCTGTTAAAATATTAAACACATTCATCGTCTGTGAACAAATATATTCGCTTGTAAAGTTGAGTTCTTATACACGGGGTGTATGGCGATCATCATTCAGAATCGCACATATTTGGTTTGTGAACCTCTAAAAATTTGCAGTTTCATTTGAAAAACTAGTATGATGTTCTAGAACTATCCATGTATATTTTATCAGAAGGATAAAGTTTTTTATCGTTCAGTAATGGATATATAACCATGCAAAGCATTGTTTTTTACGAAAAATTAAGAATCCCAATTTATAATGGCAACACCACACGGTGGTATGGTATTTGAAAATTCACTAGACCAACAACCTGTTAATAATCTATAATATTCAAATCATAATAGATATAAGAGACTTATTTTATTAAATTTTTATATTTTTTTGACCGTCAGTTTCGCTACTCGACAACCGATGGCGCCACCGTCACACTAGAACATGGCCAACTTCATTGAATTGCGCTACGCTTATTATGGCCGTTTAATTTCATCATTTTGCCATATACAAATTTGTCGTGAGTTTTTTACAGTTTTGGTACGTCAAGTAATGCCATCTAGTGCTTTTTATTTCAATTAAAGGAAAATGACAACGCTGTCAATTTATAAAAACAACCTTAAAATATTTGAAAACTGAAGTTTATGTAATCAAACCAAACACATTTAATGGAACTTGGTATTTTATTTATACATTCAATATTATTAAATATTATGACTAGTATTCTGAGCTTTCGACTAAAGTGACTAGCTAGTCTAGACTAAGTGAATTTAATTTGACAACGTAGCATTATCTGTCACTTCAGGTAAATGATGCCGCCATATTGTCTACCTATTTAAAAATTTTGAAGTGTTTATAGGTCAAAAGAATGAAGTATTATTGAATTATTAGTGCCTACGGTTAGTATTTTACTGTAAAGATCGTATGATAATAAATATATAATGACTAGGCTTGTTTTTAGAATTTTTTCAATCAATGCAATCGGCAGTATTTTCAAATTTAGTTACGACGTATCTCGTCAGAGGCGCTAGTTGACGTACCCGCTCTGTAAATTTGAAACTACGAATTTTAATGACATATGAAACGGCCATAATAAGCGTAGCGCAATTCAATGAAGTTGGCCATGACTAGAACTACCTTAATGTAATGTAACTTTTAAACTACCTATTTAAAGAATTGATGTGAAGTTTCACATCCGTTTAAATTTTAAAATATTTCAGATACATCAACAAAAGTGGTAGAAAATGTACCTTTCCGTATTTTTTATTTCATTTTATCTTTAAAATAATTTAGGAAAGCTTGATAGTGAGCACATACCTACATTTTGTAGATCATTATCGTTATTAAATTGCAATAGTAGATCTGCCATAGTTAGAATAGCTATCAAAAAAGTAGTAATTCAATCAAGTAAATATACAATTACAAATACAAATATTTCCAATAACATTTGCAACGAGAAAAACAATCTTACTTTTTGTGTCCGTTTATCAATAATTAATTAGTTTTACAATGAGCTCTCATGTAGCAACATCCAGCGTTATTATTTACGATAGCGGTACGCACTGCTGGAATTCAAGATGCTGGAATGCGTGTCCTGTTAGAAGCCGGTAAGAATGCACTCTGTATTACCAGCACGACAGGTGGGGACCACAGACCACTCTCCACAGATGCCTGAAGACCTAGGTTTTGTAATCGCAAGTAGAAAAGCTAAGTGCAGTTTATAATTATGCTGGAAATCGTAGTATACATGAATATTAGACAAATAAGGAGAAAATATTTAAATTGATCGTTTAAATAAAGATGCCGATGATTATTAATTAGAAGGAATCTATTAATTAATTATAATTTGATCATCAAATTGTATATTCGTTGTTTTCTTTTTCTCACGCTGTACATTTCTCATTAAATTTATGAGGTATATTCAAAATATCTTGCAATTACATGTTTTGCTAAACTGCAATTTTAAATAAAAATATTAGATAATTGAGTTCTCTACATACGAGCAATTCTAGCCTGTCTGCCGATCTGCTCTTCTGTACTCGTACGTGTCAAAAATCTCGAAATAGGCTCTAACGATTTTGATGAAACTTCGTATTTTTGGTCTTATCCTCCGGCAAATTAATTTAGTTTGTCATTTTGGACCCAAATTCGATACCTACAGCTGACAAACAATTTACATTACATTAAAATTGTCAAGATCTGCTACGGCAGAATGCCACACCCAGTAATACGCAAAAGGAGTGATTATATATTATTATTATATTTATTATTAAAATTACCCTTTGTGGCTTCAGCTCCACGAACATCTTTGGGGGTTGTGATTTGACAGTCGGTAACTGCACTTTACGCGCACAAATATATCACTTACAGAGATCTGCTACGGTCGAGTGCCACACCCAGTGATGGGTAAAAGGCATGATGATATATTTATTTGTTATTTTGAAATTTTATGGGGTTGGTTGCTCAGTGGTATCAAATCGGCCTGTCGGTCCTGAGAACCTCGGTTCGATTCCCACAGCCGACAAACAATTTTCACCGCATTAAAATTATCCCTGTGGCTCCCCCTCCACTAACATCTTTGGGGGCCGTGGTTTGACGGCTGGTAACCGCACTTCACGCGCATAAATATATCACTTACCGAGATCTGCTTCGGCAGAGTGCCACACCCAGTAATGGATAAAAGGCGTGATGATATATTTATGGGATGGCTAGCACAGTGGTATGAAGTCGGCCTGTGGATCCTGAGGTCCCTGGTTCGATTCCCACAGGCGACAAATTTTCACAATTTGAAAAATCTATCCCTGTGGCTCCTCCACCACTAACATGTTTGGGGGCCGTGATTTGACGACTGGTAACCGCACTTCACGCGCAAAATATATCACTTACCGAGATCTGCTTCAGCAGAGTGCCACACCCAGTAATGGGTAGAAGGCGTGATGATATATATTTTTTATATATATTTATTACAATTTTATTTTGAAATAAAATTGAAGAAAAAATTGATGAAAAATTAGGTAATTAAAATATAGGTATGTGAACATGTTCAATACTTAAATAATAGCACATAAAAAGAAATACAGTCAATCATATACTCTGATACTGGCAAGTCTAGTCAGCCTATTTTTACGATTTTTATCAAATCTGGTATTCCAATGTTTTTTGGTCCCAAAAAACTATATAGCAACGTCTCATCCACTAAAAATTTTTATAATATTATTTTAAAAGAAAATTTCGGTGAAAATTCGTGAAAATTCTAATTATGCCAATGCAATTTAACCCAAGAAATCGATTAAAATTACCCCTGGGGTTCCTCCCATTACTAGCATCTTAGTGGGCCGGGATTTGATGGCTGGTAATCGTACTTCACGTACAAAATATATCTCTTACCGAGATCTGCTGCGGCAGACTGCCACACTCAGTGATGGGTAGAGGACGTGGTGATATATTTATTTATTATTTATTTTATAATTAAAAACATAAATAAATAAATTCAAAGATGGATGCGTTGCCACTGAGTAATCAATCTACTCTATAATAATATATATTTATTTATTCTTAATAACTACGAGTATATGTCCATAATAATTTTCCATTCAGAATAAGATAGTTTAGAAAATATTAAATGAAAGGTGCATTCATATATAATTAGAACCAATAAAGAATATATTGATAGGTTTTAAAAGACAAAATGCATGGATTTATTCAAGTAACTGATGCTATAATGTCAGGTTGATATGATAATTTTATGAAAATTAATCATCGAAAGTGGTAATAGGTCTGATCGATTCATATCCGGCAATTAAAATTTCCATATTGAAATGACCATGTCAATAATGACAAGTGTCACTGTTACATTATTTATTTAGACGTTTTACAAGCTATCAAATTTAATTAAAACTGTTTTAGTTACGAAGAATTTATGTGAGAATATTTTTATTAATGGAATGAGTGAAATTTCTTGGTAAACTTTTATGTGTTATTAGAAAATCTTAATATAAGTTATAAAGAGATTCATAAAATATATCATCACTCCTTTTACCTATTACTGGTTGTGCCACTCTGCCTTAGCAGATCTCGGTAAATAATATATTTATGAGCACGAAATTATGATCCACAAAAATTTTAGTTGAAGGGAAGTCACAGCCCTAATTTAAATAAAATAAATAAATATATCATCACGCCTTCTACCCATTACTGGGTGTGGTACTCTACCAATGCAGATCTCGAAATTAACAACGAATCTACAAGATTAGAAAAAATGAAAGCAATAGCCTGCGCTTGTATGAAAGAAAATTCCACATAATGCAGTAACTGAAAATGAAACAAAAAGATAATAAGAGAAGGTAGTGTCGCCCTGCGCTTGTATTTGAAAGTAAATTCCATACAATTGCAGTTAAAATAAGCACTAAAAATGAATTAAAAAATAAGAAAAGAAGGGAGTGTCATTCTACGCTTGTAGTTAGGGAGCTAGGTTACAAAATGGAGTCTCATTTTTTCAGTAACAGAAGTGTTTTTTAATAGATTATGTCACAATAAACACTAAAACGTGAAAACCAGACATAATAAACATAATTAAATAAACTTCAAATGCACTTAACGTGACACTTAATTATATCTTAGCTAAAGTTTCATATCGCATAAATTGCATTGCCAACAATTATTAAAAGCGCAATTTTCTGAATACCAAATTAATGATAGCGAATTGTAATATTGCTATTTCGCAAGCGCATAACAATTATACTACGTCGAACAGAGCGCAGCAATGCTTATCTCGACCAGAGAATTATTTCAATTGCATTCTGATTTAATTAAATATATTATCATATCTTGTGCAGTCGTGCACCGAGGGCGGGGTTCGAATCCCGGGCGGACAAATGAAACATTAGTCTGGCTCGACGCGCCATTTGTGGATTGCGGTTTTTTTTTGTTTTGGTTTATTCGTTTGTTTTTTCTCCTGGTAAAAGCGGGTTAATTTTTATTTGGTATGTCAGTGCGATTGTATCACGTTGGCTATGGATTTATGAAATGAAATAAAAGATTTGTTTTTCTTGGTATGTTCAAGTATGCTAATTTTTATTTGATAGCATTTTCTCACGACTAGTTAACCTGGTACATATTGTATTTTTAAATTATCTTGAATATTTGTCCGCTGTCAAAATACTAAATTATTTTATAGACAAATACTTATGGACTAGGTGGCTCAATGGTATCGAATATATATATATATATATATATATATATATATATATATATATATATATATATATATATATATATATATATATATATATATATATATATATATATATATATATCTTCACGCCTTTTACCCATTACTGGGTGTGACACTTTGCGAAAGCAGATCTCGGTAAGTGATATATTTATGCGCGTGAAATGCAGTTACCAGCCGTCAAATCACGGCCCCCAAAAATGTTAAAGATTTATATCAGTACGCAGTCTACAACTGCATTTAGATTATCATTTAGATTTATGTATGTTAAATTGTATTCATGTTATTAGGAAATATGCACAGAAATTTATTGAAAATAAAGCAGGTTCCTGCATCCGTAGACCTCCAACAGTTTTCCTTCATTGAAGAAAAGCTCGACTTTAAGCGCTTTACAAGTATAATACCAAATTTACATTATTCCATATTCCATGAATGTACAGATTTATTTATATTTATTTACTACTTCGCAATATTTTAAATTTTAACACGTTATTCCTTAAACAAGAATTATTTAGAATTCCATTAATGTAGTAGTATTATTTATAAAATATTTTTTGTTTATTTATTTTTTTATTATAACAGTAAAACAATGTTTTCATAGAATTATCAGTTTAAGTTGGCAATTATTATTTTATTACTAGTAATTAAATGTGATCATTAAATCAAAAGTTGGTCTTTACGATAAGATAGAAACGCACTACCTGGCAAGTTTAGATGAAAAAGTAAGTGAAAAATTAAATGAAATATTAATTGCAAGCATGCACCGTAACATTGTTAAATGTAACAGTAAAAGTACTGTATTTGGTTAAAAAACTTTCTTTTGTTATCTTTTATTAACACACTTTCATTTATGTGTAAATAGAGGAACAATTATATTTTTATTACCTATTTATCTAGAGCAAATTTTAAACAAATTTAAAATAAATATTTTTTTAAGCGAACTTTCACATTGCACTATTATACTATTATTATTATTATCATTTATTATGTTAGTTTGAACCAACAAAGCTTTCAAATATGTAATTCCTGGTTAGAAAATATAATAAAAAAAAACTTTGACAATCAATAACTCTAAAAGTAAAGGAGATATTGAAATTTGGTTTTCACTAGTAAAATCCTCATATTTTAATTGCTTTATTGTACTTATAAGTCGATACACAAATTTGGTGTTTTATTAATTGTGCACAGCTATATAAATTTCAAATTTTTGGAAAGGTGTTAACTTTGAGGATGAAATACAAGAATAAAATTTGTTTTCCTACAACTGTGCGATTTATTTGTTATTGCGTAACTATTATTGCTTTGGTTACGGGTGGAAAGGAGACAAATGTACACTAAGTGCGTTTCTGTAAGCAAAGAAACACTAGTGCGGAAAGTAATTCATTACGCAACTGTAAAAAGTTGTATTGCGAGCGATTTAAATTTCGCGCTGAGCGCGGAATTCATATTTTGGCGACAGACGCTTATGGAAGAAGAAGATGCAGTGAGCCAGCGCTAGTAAATATGCAGTAGTATATTTTGACTTTTATAAACATAACCTTAAATTGCAGTATATCTAATCTGTACACAACTAATAAAAGAAACCGAACAAAGTAAAATATATCGATAAATGGTTTTAAGTAAGTGAAATACATAATATTTATTGTGTGTGTATATTATTAACATAGTTGTTACAGTTGCTTATATTGACATAATGTAAAGTGGAAACTTTTGTATTGTCTAAAAAAACATTGATTTCTTCCGTACCTGTTCATATTATTAACAGTAATATTATTGACAACAATTTCGGAGGTTTTAGAAGTACCAGCAGCAGGTTGATTGTCATTGTCAAGAATAGATCCAACATAGCATAATCTGAGGTTTCAATTATCTTTGAAGGTGTTTATGATAAAGAAGAATCACTCAGTGTAGTATTTCAATCTAGACGATTTTGAAGAAATTATCTTGAAATTAATGAAATATTTTGAAATAACGTAGAACAATATACAGGCAATCGACAAACAAACCATAGCAACGCCGTAAATCATCGTTCTCGTGAATATCATTAAGATTTTATAAATTTTGACAATATTTTAGTGATTTTCTAAATCCCACAGTTGTAGAAAAATGTTGTTTATCACACGTGCCGAAAAAGGTTACGTGCACGTAACAAGCCTTTTTCGGCACTTGTTATAAAAATAACTATTATGGTGTTAATATCTGTCCCAATTATTTAAAAATAAATTTCAATTATAAACTGCAAATAATAATTTTTTAATAAGCTATTTTTCAAAATAAAAGTAGCAATTTGGCACTATTTACAGAATGTCATGAGAAATAAATTTTTAATTTGACAAATCTGTCAAAATAATAGTTAAAGTAAGTTATTTCTTTTATTTTTCATGGTAATCCGTAAACAACCATAAATTATCACTTTTATGCATCTCCTGAATGAAAAATAAAATAAATTTACTAGATGCAATTATTAGTTCTGTGTGATTTTTTTCTAAAGTTAATATCCTGACCAGTGTTTAGACATTTCCCAAGTAAATTTGATTAATTTAAAGAATATAAAAATAGGGTTATGTATAAAAAAACTTTGAAGAATTCAAATTTTCAACCAGAACTTCATTATCTTTATTAGTTTCTAAGTTATAGGTTAATATAATGATTTCACAATTATTTTATAATTACACGCAGGTACATCAAAGATAAAAACCATTTCTTTAATGTTTGCTTAAATAATATGCATGAAATTTATTTGAATAACCTAAGAAAATTATGCTAAAGTCATCTTTTATTTGTTTTCGTATTCTAATAATTATTTCTTTGAAATAAGTCTAGGACTAGGTAATGATGAACGCTTTTAATACCACGGTTGTTTTTTTTCTCATTACAGAAATATTTTGCATCTAGTCTTCTGCAAGACTGAAACAAATTATAATAATTGTCTTAGCATTCATCACATTTCTTCACGCTATAGCACTTAGATGCGTCTTTCTACCAACTCAAGAAAATGACAAAAAATTGTACATATTTCTTTAATTATTATTCCATCTTCAATATTTTTATTTGTCCCTACAATCAGTAACAAACTTGCTTCAAACAAAAATAGTACATACATACATACATACATATCTTCACGCTATATCCCAACAAATGGGGTAGCACAAACCATAAAATCACTCATAAAACATTCACTCATCACACTCATCAAACAATCACCCCTTGTCAAACATTTTCATCCAAACAAACCATCCTGACTTCAATCACATTCATAGATCACTTCATATAAACTCATTCATTTATTACACTAGAAATCATTATCACACAACAAACCTTCAATCACATCATTCCTATTCACTTATCATTCATTTTCTTTCTTCAACGTACATAACATATGCATAAAACATCTCAAATTATTCACGTTTACTCCTAACAACGAAACTAATAATGAATCTACAAGATTAGAAAAGATGAAAGCGATACCTGCACTTGCATATGAAAGAAAAGTCCACACAATGCATTAACTGAAAATTAAACAAAAAGATAAGAAAGTGAGGGAGCGTCGCCCTGTGCTTGCTTTTGAAAGTGAATTTCACACAATTGCAGTTAAACACTCTACGTAAGAACTGAAAACGAATTAAAAGATAAGAAAGGAAGGGAGTGTTGCTCTATGCTTGTTTTTGAAAATGAATTCCATACAATTGCAGTTAAACACTCAATGTAAGATCAGAAAACGAATAAAAAATATAAGAAACGAAGGGAGTGTCATCCTTGTACTAACAGTAATGTCAAAATATTAGTAAATAAGTAATTATTAATATAAAAAATAAGATTTATCTGTGCAAATGTGTTGAAAAATCTGTCAAAACTTCAATTTAAATAATAATACAATTTCTTTTCATTTATTTTATTATTTTCTTTCATCGTAACGCCATCTGTTTTCAATCAGTGGAACTTCACCTGTTATGTTAGAAGTGTACGTTATACTAACATATCAGTGTATGTTATTTTCAATTTTCCGTAGTAGTTTATGATGTTGTTATGGTTACTTTCATAAGTGGTCGTCTGAAAAAGTATTTCTATCACTCAACCTATTTGTATTTATTGTAAAAATGACATGTCAATTAGTATGTTCGCCTTTACTTGTCGTTGTACCAACTGTGGAATAAAAAGATCCCCAGAATTGTATTACCAACTCAAATACTAACTGTTGATCACTCTGTAATTGAAGACATTTGCCTAGCAGTGTGTACTGTGTACAACTTAGTCTGTATATCTACGTTATTTCTTCATTCAGACAGTTTTTATTCGGTTGCTGCAATCGAATAATGGCAACCTTTTTCTTACGGAAATCTTCTTATATGTAACAACGTCTTTTGAAAATACCTGCATATACAGTTCAATTGTTCAGTTACAATACAAACAAGTTATAGTAAGGAAAACGAATGTCTCTTAAGACATCACAGGTAGCTAGAAATTCTCTTCCTACATTTTTCCACATTTTCACACGTAAATCGCGCTTCAGAACTCTTCAATGGGTTTCTTACGATGCACAACAGGAAATTAATCCCAATTACCGTACAGAAGAGCTATAACTTATAATAGAATCTGAAACTTGAACGCATTTTTGTTGTAGTGGATTTCAACTAAATTTAAACGCACCAATTTACTCTCTCTTGTACAGTAGGAGCGCAACCACAAAACTACAATAATAATAACATTATGTATTATCAATAAGAGTTCATATCCTAATATAGAACGTTCACTAATGGGTCGCTCGACAGATCAAACCAACTCTAATTGGAATGATGATTGAGTCATGCGCTTAATTGGGTATGAAGCTGGACCGGAACACTGATTTATTAAAAACAAAATATAGTTATTATAAATCAAAATATGTATTGTTTATAGTTTTCTAGTTACAGGTTGAAAGAATGACATTAAATTTATGTGCGAATAATAATAAGAACTGATTTCAAAATTTTAATTTTAATTCTTAGAAATGAGTGAAAGGAAGGTAATAAAAAAATACAGTTTCATGGTGCCTATTAGTTTAAAAATATAAAATGCCAGGAGATGTAAGGATTTCAAGGTATATAATACAAAAATAATTCAGGCAGTTTCATAGCAAAGTTAGTATTTATATATATATATATATATATATATCTCATCACGCCTGTTACCCATTACTAGGTGTGGCACTCTGCTGAAACAGATCTCGGTAAGTGATATATTTTGCGCGTGAAGTGCGGTTACCAGTCGACAAATCACGGCCCCCAAAGATGTTAGTGGTGGAGGAGCCACAGGGGTAGATTTGAAATTATGAAAATTGTTTGTCGCCTGTGGGAATCGAACCAGGGTTCTTAGGATCCACAGGCCGACTTCATACCACTGAGACAGCCACCACATATAGTAATTGTATCTCAAAATTCGCCAAAATTATTTTAGTGATAAATACTTCAAATAAAAGTTATATAGAATAAAATTATGTATCTAAATATTTTAAATTTATCTGTTTAATTACTGCAAGAACTGGATTAAAAATTGCCAGACATAACACTTTGTTTTCAAATAATTGGGAAGCAATTCCTGAAAACTGTTCCCCATGAATATGAAAAAGGAAATTAAATTAAACAAATATCTTTTTCCAGATATTAAATACAAATTCAAGGATTTTAAAGAGTTTCAAGTCAGGTTTTTCAATTTCATGATATTTAGGAATTCCAGGTTGGTAGACAGCTAGTAGCAAGATCTCCGTCCTAACTTGCTTTTCGTTAAAACCGAGCAACGGAAGTTTTTACGTGACAAAATACAAATTAGTTTACATTATCTATCAACAGTTATGTGTATAAAATAAAACTATAAAAAAAAGAATTAATTAATTATTATGTAGTAGTAAATTGATAAAAAATCAATTTGAGATGAATTTTGTGTATGATAAATCATATAATTAATAGCAACATATTTGTATTTATATCACTATGAACAGTGTTGTAACATCAACATTTTCGTTGCTCTGTTTTAGCTAAAACCAAGTTAGAACCAAGCTCTTATTACCAGCCTATGAGTGTAATTATAAATATAATGATCTATACCTTAGCAATTTTTTGTGCTATTTGAACTCTCCAATATAAGAGCAAAAAATTTGGAAAAATGTACCTTTTATTATTATTATTATTATCATTTTTAAATTGTTCATATTGAATAAAAATGTATAAAAGTATAAGTTATCTATAAATATACTGAAATCTTTTTATCTTTTTTTCAATCGGTTTTGAAAAATAAAATCAAAATGTTTGAATCTACTTATATTATTATTATATGAAAATACATTTCTTCTTTCAATGGCGCTACAGTCCAAATCGGGCCTGGGCCTACCGGATACCTCGAGCCGCAGTTTTTCCACTACCGTACTGTCTGTTTCCGTAGTCGATGTTACATTATTTAAGTTGTATAAGTGATTAACTTATAGCATCATTCTATTATTATTTCAAAATAAATTTAATGTTTGCAAATTTAATACAATTTCCAAATTAATTTCAAAAATATGTCGAATTAATAATCTGTTTTATTTATAATAACAATCACAATGTGCAAGCAATCAACAAACAAACCATAGCAATGCCGTAAAACGTCGTTCTCGTGTAACATCATTAAAATTTTATAAATTTTGATATTTTAGTGATTTTCTAAATCGCACAGTTGTACGAAAAATGTTGTTTATAACTCATGCCGAAAAAGGTTAAGTGCTCGTGCAGATCAAAAGATTACTATTCAAGTGCATGATTCACCTTAAGGTCCTGTTGTGCACAATAACAAATAAATAAATAAACTTTCCCCACATTCTATATATTTAAAGGATAAATAAAATAAATTTATCAATATGTGTCATGTTAAAACCACGAACATATTTATTTTTAGTACCAAGGTTACATATTGTGGTTAGTTTTAACCAACTAAGAAATTGTGTAACTAGGTACCTACATAGATTCTAGATACCACTAACAAAAGCATATCGAATCAATAACTGCAGGTCAATAATAATTATTCACAGTTAAGAAATAATTTTTAAAAGCTTTTTGTTATTGCAACTTAGGCGCCAAGCCTAAATAAATCCTACATACTAAAGCTAAACTCAATGAATACAAGAAGCAGTTGTAACATCATGGTAGCTCTGTCATTTCACAAGTGAGTATACCGCGAGTGAAAACATTACTATAATTAGAATTATAAGAAATAGTATATTGATTATTTTTAACGTTTCTCAAAACCAATGAAATGCTTCATTATATGTCACGTGTCTGCGTTTTAACCAATCCTGTCATTATTATACTGAGAATAAAGCTCTTATGATTATTTCCGGGAATAATCTCTGTAGGTGCTTTTTTGTTTGTGACAAATGATAGGTAGTTGTCAAATAATTATTTTAAACTGTCAACGCGTCAAATAAAAGGTGAAAAAAATCGATTTAGTTCCATTTTAGATACAGCAATAAACCAACAAATTTTGGAAACAACTTCCAAGAATACATTAATAAGTAATCAATCGATATGGACCCAGTTCAAGTTAAAAAATAATCTAATTAAATATAACTCGGGAGTTCGATAAATTAGAAAATAATTTTCAGTATCTTTCTCAAACTTGTTGCCATTTGGCAATAGCCAGTCAAGCCCTACGGGGCTATTATCAATTTATTCTCACTCTCTTATTATATTATTACTGATAATATTGCCTGATTATTAGAAGTAATTTTTAAAGATTTTTAATACCCACATCAGACAATATTGGCAATGAACTATTTCTTATAATAATATTGTAACGCGCAAAAGAACAGGCGATGTGATGCGTATAAAACAATTGTCAATGAGACGAACTAAATTAAAATCAAGACGAAATATAACGCGATTTAATACACGATTAAATAAAACGAAATAAGATGAACTTATTGTAAAAATATATATTTAAAACATAAAGTAAAATGCACAAAAATATAAATGGTACAATTTACAGGAGTAATAAACTAATATTAAAATTAAGCAAATTATCCGGCAATGGAAACAACAACGTATGAATAAACTATTATTAATGTTACTAAGTTACATTGCAAAACCTACATCTTGCACAAACGACGAGAGCCAAACTTGTCTCGACGAAAGCCAATCTACCACTCCCTAGTCATTGTTGTTTCCATGGGATGTTCTGACAGAGGGTAAGGGTGTGGTATCGTTCCGGTGGTCGAGATAGCAGTTTCCACGCATGTGTTTACATCAAAAAACCTTGACGGGGTGAGTTACAAAGGTTAACTCTATCCGACCAGATGATTAGCTATAATTTACCCAGATATGTCATCACATCCCGTATAACCAGACGCGACAATTCAGAAAAACTATAAACTTGATAAATAATGATCTACGGAATACTGAAGTTACTATAACATACTCGTATGCACTAATAAATTTGATAAACAAAATAAACTCTGTCAAGTCAACTTTAGAAAGATACTTAAGATAATACTTAATTAGTCTGTATCTCTCGAAGCTGAGTTGATAGTGAAATATCATCATTTATAAACAAAACCAAATTCTGAATTGTCCGTTTTGTTGCAATATAATCCAGGGAATAACTAAATTGCATCCTAGGTTATTGTTTGTAACGAATTGACGCAACTCATGTCACCTTACAATTCTTCAACTAATAATACACGAAAAACTACTTCGCCGAGTGTTTGTAGCTCAATTGGTTAGAGCAGTCATCTAGCGTATAAATGATTCTGGATTCAAAACCCGACGAACGCTCATAGCTTTTTCAAAAATTATTTCTTATAATTCGGATTAACTTCATGTTGTACAGTTAAGTAAAATAAAAGTAAAACATCACAAGAAACAATCACCGTTGTCACGACAGAAGTAATTAATTCTCCATTTGCTACTCAGCGATTGAAACGCACTAAGTGATATTTATTACTTCTATAAATCAATAGCGAATCAAATCAACGTACAATCATGGGTGGGTCAGTTTCAGTTCAGTGTTCAGACAGAACCCAGTTCACTTTTTATAACCGAGTCTCACAGACGTACTACCGGTTACACCGGTGAAAAAGTTGGTCACTGTTTTGATTTTACGGTCGAGCTGCCTGAACATAACAGTAGTTTAACGTATAATTACTCGACCGAGGAGTTCTTAATTAATTATAACGAGAATGAAGGAGATTTTTAATTCGAGTAACGTATATTTCTTTCGGTAGCTCATAGAATTTTAATCGGATACTCAGAGGCGAATTTAGAAGATTTATTTATTTATTTGTTACTCTACACATCAAGAACTTAATACCAATTACAATATAGAGGGACTACAGCTTCTAGTAGAATACGAACCATTCAGATACAATCATATTTTTGGATGTAAATTGTAGTCAGTGAGATTTGAATGAACGACCTCTTGTTTGTTAATTACGAAATGCAAGTTTTATTTTAATTTTATTCACTGAGCTACAATTGCCTCAGATACAGGATATAAAACGGGAACAAATATAAAAAATAATTTTGTTTACAGACAGAGAAACTACAGATTAAAGTAGAATTTAAACTATTCGTCTGTGGTAATGTATTTTTGTATCCGCACTTTGTTCGATGCGATAGTGCTACGACTTCAAATAAATTAGAGAAAGGTTGTCATATTTGTATGTTATATTAATGATGTTTTTGTTTTTTTCCGAAAAATGCATAGGTCATTAGATATGCAATGAAAAGAAAATACACTACTAAAAGTCCTATTAATGCAACAACTTTTGTCTAACTGAATTTTTAATACCAAAACTGCACCCTATAGTTATTTTTATAACAAGTGTCGCAAAAGGCTTGTTACGTGCAAATGCAGAATTTAACGCACGAGACTTGCCGAGTGCAGAAATCTGCACGAGCACTTAACCCTTTTCGGCACTTGTTATAAATAACATTTTTACTACAACTGTGCGATTTAGAAAACCACTAAAATATTAGCAGAATTTATAAAATTTTAATGATATTACACGAGAACGATGTTTTACGGCATTTTTATGGTTTGTTTGTTGATTGCTTGCACATTGTTCTACGTTATTTAAAAATATTTTACTAATTACAAGATAATTTCTTCAAAATCGTCTAGATTGGAATACTACACTGAGTGATTCTTCTTTATCATATACACTTCCAAAGGTAATTGTTGGATCTTTTCTTGACAATGACAATCAACCTGCTGCTGGTACTTCTAAAACCTCCGAAATTGTTGTCAATAATATTACTGTTAATAATATGCACACGTACGGAAGAAATCTATGTTTCTTTAGATAGTATAACAGTTTCCACTTCAAATTATGTCAATATAAGCAATTGTAACAACATGTTATTAATATACACAAATAATCAATATTATGTATTTCACTTACTCTTTATATAAAACTATTTATCCATATATTTTTCTTTGTTCGGTTATTTTTATGAATTATCATATTTAATAATGATATACTTAGTTCTTGTCTGCTCAATATGATGTGTACAGATTAGATATACTGCAGTTTAAAGTTGTGTTTATAAACGTCAAAATATATCATATTAAATTTAAATCGCTTTCACTTATATTTTCTTTTGACAATTGCGTAACGCACAAAATTCTTTCGGCACTAGTGAATCTTTGCTTACAGAAACGCACTAGGTCTGCATTTGTCTACTTTCCATACGTAACCAAGACAATAATAGTTACGTAATAACAAAGAAATCGCACAGTTGTAGGAAAAATAATTATAATTGTTTGACTTATCTCAAATAACGCTAGTTCTCAAGATTACAAAGTGTCAGTTGAAGTCAGCGAGTTTAAGTCCGTCCCTGTACTCATTTAAGCCATAATATTATGAACGAACTAATTTTCAATTTAATTTTAACTGATCGGTGTTCTTGATTAGATCTGCCAATTTAAAGCGCATCTTCTGTAATTAATAATGAAAAATGTGCAACACAAATCTTTTTAACTACCTGTTCCTACTATATTTGGATGATCTAGTGATCTGTTCTTTGATGCAGGCTAGTATTAAGGAGGCTGCTACCTGCATATTAATTACTGTAATTAATAATATTAAAATGTGAAGCTTCACATCTTCACAAAAAATTAGGTAGATAAAATAGAAGATATTAAAAAGCAGGCATCACATTTATTAACTGTTTTGTTACTGAACAATAGGCAGGCAGATGGCGCATTTAAACTTGGATGACTTCACTTTATTACAATAAAGAGGTACAGCTGTATCCGAGTGGTTCAGATTTCACTATAATAGTTCAAGAGTCATCATGGAATCTATTACCTCATTTTTATTACAAAAGTTAGCTCCAAAAAGTAAAATCTAGCCTAATTTGATCTTGTACTTACCTAACGGAGAAGCCTAAAGACAATAACATTTTCAGTTACTCCCTATCTCTTCTACAATTTTTTTTTATGGTGATTAAATAAATCGATGATTTTTTTATTTCAGTTTTGTGTGACAAAATATTTAAGATAGTACAAAAATCTGAAGTAATTGAAAATACATTTAATTACTTACGGCTATGTGTATTATTTATTTCTCCTCGGTTTTTTCAAAATCAAGTTTTCAAAAATTACTTTTTCCAATTTGGTAATAAGCGTTGATCGTTTATTAATGAGTTTTATTAATACAAAATGAACAATCTCGACAGTTAACGCATTCGCTACGCTCTCGCGTTAAAATGTCTCAATTATTAATCGCCCTCATTAAATAACTACTACTGTTTAATCATAAATTAGTACGGAAAGTTGAAAATAACATACAATGATATGTTAGTATAACGCACTCTTCTATTATATCAGGAGAAGTTCCACTAATTGACAACAGATGGCGTTACGATGAAAGAAAATAATAAAATAAATGAGAAGAATTTGTATTATTATTTGAAGTTTTGGCAGATTTTTTAACACATTTGCATAGATAAATCTTATTTTTTAAATTAATACTTACTTATTTTCTAATATTTTAATATTATTTAATATTTTGATATTACGGTTAGCACAGTTGGTATCACCACACCTAACCTCAAACATGAAACTTCAACGCTTATCTTCAAAAACGCATCAGCTGTCAAAGTGTAGCAATATTGCTCTTGTGAACTTTTTTTTAGAAATATTTTGTGGTCGTCTGTAAAAAAGTGTACATAACTCATTCGAAAGTGTGATAACTGTGCTCGATTACTTAAATCACTCGCACGTTATTTTACACTTTCGATGCTTGTTATATAATATACTATTGAAACTGCTTAAATTGTTGTAAAATACTGTCATTTACCCCGTTTTTCCAATATATCGGAATAATAATGTCAAATAAATAAATAAAGTAGGTGCACCTAACCTCAGCGTCAAACGTCAACGCTAACCTTTAAAAACGCATCAGCTGTCAAACGTGTAATAACATTGCTCTTGTAGACTTTTGTAGAAATATTTTGTGGTCGTCTGAAAAATAGTGTACATAACTCGCTCGAAAGTGAGATAACTGTGCTCGTGTACTTAAATCACTCGGCGTTGCGCGCCTCGTTTTTAATTTGTACACTCGCACGTTATCTTACACTTTCGATGCTTGTTACGTAATATACTATTACAACTATTTTATGTTAAAAAAGTTTAATAAGTATGAGGTAAGTTATGTAATTACTCGTATTATTAGTTTTCAGATAACATTTCCTGTCTTAGATACCTAATCCGATTTGAATGACTTCTCTTTTTGTAATGTTCAAGTAATATTTTATCATGTATATAACCTTCTTAAAAATAATATTTTCAAAGCGAGCTGTCTGGCTAGAATCTATTGTTCTCTGTACAATAATTGGGATAGCGTAGCAAATATATAAATTTTCATTCAAACATCTACCCATATTAATATTCTATCGTTTCTTCTTCCTCTTAATATTCATAGGCGATTACTCTGAACTCTCGCTTACGTGCGATGGAATGTGTTCGACACACGATGCGTGATGGTTGATGTGCCGTGTCTAGCTCGACCGGAACGCCAGCGAGTCAAGTTCACTGGCTCGTGAAGGGCTGAACTCTAGCGCCAGCGGTCCAGTCTTGGATTACACCGGTTTATCTAATTCTACATCGAGGACTTGAGGTTCTGTACATGGCTAGTGACATTCCTACTAGATTAGCAAAACGGAGAAGACAATGCTCAAAAGACGGAAATAAGGAACAGAAAAAAGAAATTCTTTAAGAACTAACATCTGTGGGTACCGTGTATTGATGACTACTAATCGCATCATTTAGTAAAATCTGTACATTTAAGCTATGTTAACAGTCCTCCAATTTGTAATTACGATCAGCAATTACAATTATCAATTAGTGAAACTGTCTAAAAATTTGCGGATTCTAATTACAATTAAAAACACCATAAATGAATTAGTGAGAAATAACATTTGTAGAGAACTTCGAAAAGATTGAAAAGTTTGAAGATTACTAACAATTCATTTAGGGTCAAATTCATAGTAGTGAGTTACTCTAACCTCATTTTCACCTCATAGGCATCTTAATTAAGCCATCTACTCTCTTACCGCCCATCTAAATGCTATGGATTTTTAGTAAAGCCCGTTTTACATTCAGCAACATTTACAGCAACACGTGTTGCCAAATGTAAAACTGAAGTTGCGTGCAACATTTGTTCGTGAACTAGTTGCGCAACTTGTTGCAGAAATTAGAACATGTTCTATTTTTGTTGCGGGTAACTCGCAACTCTCCCCCAGATTTAGTATTTTTTGGTTACTTTTTGTTTTGCCAATGTAAATCTTGTAAGTTGGTTAACCTAGTTTTACATGTGTCAAAATAGCGTTTTGTTTTCTTTGTTTTTTGCAATCCATTCTTGTTCTCAAAATCAAACGATGAACATGTAATTATAAAAATTTGAGGTTACAAAGAAACATGAACATATCTAATAACTGTCAACTGTCACGGACTACCAACTTTCCTGAGATTTATGTTGGTATAATACTTAAAAGAACTAGTAAAGTTGCGGAAATATGTTGCTAAATGTAATACAAGAAAACTGCACACCAGCAACATGTTGCGCAACTTCAAGTTGCTGAACTAGTTGCGCAACAAGTTGCTGAATGTAAAACGGGCTTAAGACGTTTTAAAATGACAATAAAAAAGGATACAAAAACATCTTAATTAAAACGGTTTTGACAGTATAGCAAAATTTTAAGTCTAAATTGAATTAATTTGGCAAATAATAATAATTAATAATAATTACATACGAATTAATACAAAACTCTGCACATGAATTTATTCTGAAAATAATTCAAATCAACATGCCGTGTTCACGTTAATTCCAATAATTCGAATATTCGGAATATTTCAAAATTCGAAAATTCGATAATATGGAATATTCAAAAATTCGAAAGTTCGAATGTAAATTCGAAGATTCAATAAATCCGAACAATCGAAGTCTCGAATGTTCGTAAAATCAACAACCCTAGTTTCCAGACGAAAATCTGATTTTGAAATCTATAATTTACGATTTGTTTGAACAGACTTTGAGTTTTTTTTGTTAGTATGGGGTAAATGGCTCAGTGGTATCAATTTGATCTGTGGATTTGAGAACCCGGATTCATTTCTCACAACCGACTACATTAAAACGTCAAAGTGGCTCCCCTTCTAGTAACATCTTCGAGAGTCTTGATGTGACGGCTGGAAACCGCACTTTACGCGCAAAATATACAACTTATCTAGATCTGCTACGGCAGAGTGCCACACCTAACAATAGGTAGAAGGTGTTTTATTTATTTATTTTCTTTTATTTGTTAGCGAGTGCAGCGTATTTGCAAAATTATGACAGACAATTTGTTTGGGAAATAAATCAGCGAGCAAACATATAATTTAGTAACAGATCGTTCCAAACCCAGTGCCAATTTTTGGTGTTTGTTGATTTCTGAAATGATGCAATGAGCACCAAAAAAATTAAAACAACCTTCTTTTCAAAAATGACTAATTACATACACTGCCAATTTCGAAATATAATGAACTTGAACATAACTGCCATCTAAAAAATGTAAAAGCTTCCAATCAATGGTTGCGCCCCTCAGATTTATGCGCCCGAGGCAAGTGCCTCACTCAATTCGCCCTTGTTACGGCTCTGAATTCTAGTTACAGTAAAACTATGTAGAATGCAATGGTACACCTTCTAACATAATAATGCATCAAGTACATATCATTATCATTATACTCTCGTTCTAAATGAAGAGCTCTAGAAATTAAAGAAGATAAATGTATCACACACAATGACAGACAGACAATCTTCATAATAACATCATTCTCATAATTCTATACTACTAACCTACAAAAAAAATACAACTCACACGTCATTCATTGAATTGCCTCTTTCCCACATTAACAAATCTTCAAAACTTCTCAGAAAAAATAAATAGTTGATGAAATAATCCAGTGAGCAGTGGCAAGTAAAAGGCACATGCGCATAGTAATTTACATTCTCTGTCGCGGCGGCTGTGGAGCAAGATCTGCTAAGTGTTCGATATTTATTAATTAGTACATGCCAACTAGTTGTTCAATTACTTTCTACGCATGCCAAGGATACCAAAACAAAAACGACTTCGACGGTAGTACAACTTGTAACTTGTCATTATTATTTTTTATTTTTAGTTATATAAAAGTAGCTGTTAAATACGGTATTAATTAATTAAAGAATCAGGTTAATTTGACGGAAATAAAAGTTTAATTAAAGATTTTATTTATATAAAGATTTGCGGTTAATGTATGAGTATTTCGAATACTACAAATAATGTTTGTATCAAACGTTTGTAAATTGTTTTAAATAAAAATATTTGAAATAAAAGAAACGGAAAATTTAATTCTTCGTGTCTTTTAAACAATCTTTTTTTTAATTAATGTGAAATATAACAATAAATGGCAGATGTCAAAAATCGATTCAGATATAGATTTTGATAAATAAAAGTTCACGACCATAGAAAAAAATAGGTATGTAACATACATGTGGAAACGGCTATTGCCACAATTATGTTACAATATACTATTTTCAAATAATTAAAATGTTACCAAATTATACTTGTTTTTATTGACAGATTAATCTCCTCATAAACGAGAGTTGGCAGATTCAGACTTCAATTTATATGTAAAAAAATATAATTGCGTACGACTTGTTCAGAACAGAGTCGTATATTTTATCACATGTTTCTAATTTGTTTGACAGAAAAAGTATTTCTCTGTTTCGGTATTACTCGTAGAATACCCTATTCTCGTACGCATATTGATGCTAGAATGAGCTTCATTCTTAAACGATTTTTGGTGACATATTGTTATCATAGATTGGTATAACTGCATTAAATACAGACAATATCTAGGCAACTGACAAAATCAATTGCAAATTACTGTCACCAACTTAACTATTCTAACAAACATTGCCCTTAATGGCAAATGTCATCTATTTTTATAAAGAAATTTTATAAAAGAAAGCCAAAACAGAGGAAATAGTATAAAACACTAGTTACAGAAGTCAATTCTAGAATAGATTGCCTTCTGTTACTTATATTTTAATATATTATTCTATTAACACAATAGTTGTCTTGAAAACAACAGCAGCTTGCCGCACTGTGTGTTGCAAAGAGATACTTTCTACACTCATTTTGAATATTGATATATTGACTTTTCTACACGACTATAGAAATAGATTGTTCCACAACAGTTGTCTTGGAAATGATATCATAAACGATTTCTTGCCGCACTGAAGCTGGGTTTATACAGCGTATGCCGTAACGTATCGTAATGTATCGTATTTTACTATTTGCTAGTAGATATTTATACACAAAAGTGACGCAGCGTAATTTCTCAGATCGCACATGCGCACAGTTTCAACTAATCTGACAGAAACTGCCTTCAAACTAAATTAACATAAATAAGATCTTCTATGAAACACAGTACGAAAGCTTTAGAAAACTGAAATGATTTTTAACTTTATTTTAAAACCTAGATATTATTAGATTGCTTTAAATGAGTTGCAAATCGAGAAACCACGCATGCACATTGCGTATAATTGTAACACCGTAAGCTGCCGTAACGTAAAAAGATACAAGTTGACCATCTCACCGCTTAGAATACAATACGTTACGATAGTCAAGGCTGTGTCGTTACGTTGTATAAATGTTTTTATTCAAAACAGTATTTTCATCTCTTACGTTAGATTACGATATATTACGATACGTTACGGTATATACTGTATAAATCCAGCATGAGTGTTGCGAAAAGTTAACTTTTCAACATGAACGTAGAAAAAATAAATATCAGTAGTTATTTATATAAGTACCTAGTTCGTGAAATGAAAGTTTGTCGTATCGAAGAATGAACTTATCAACAGTCAAAACAAACACCATTCTGGAACGTCAAATACATCTTACTGACAAGATGAGCACAATATTATTTTTTATTATCAGTTAAGAAAGTATACATTTCGAACGTCATTTGGTGATAGAAATTGAACTATTGCAGACCAAGGTTTCTTGCAGATCATTACTCATGGCAACGATTTGCAATGTATTTCATAGATCATTATTATTAGTAACGCTTATTACAATTAAAAATCGATTAATCTTTATTTCCGACCGTAGAAAAATATTGTGTACACCTCTTGTTGAAAGTATCTTTGCATATCTCAACTATTTGTAGTCCTTACTACGCTCGTCCTACAATCTCTAGCCTTGGTCTGCAAAGGGCTACTTTCAACACTTGGTATACAAATAACTATTATGCAACTACATTATGTATATTAAAAACCTGCAGATTTTATTACAAATTTTAATATAAAAACTGGCCATTTGCAACGCCAGAAGTTGATTTAAATAAATAAAAGCAAATTAGCCATTACATTTATAAATATGATTCAGTTAGCAAAGAAAGAGTAACCTTGTTCAAAAATTATTTTCAAGAAATATTTGGTACTTTAGTAGCTTTAACGGATGTTGTCAATAACAGAAGTCGATAAAACTGTATTAACGGTCGTCTTTAATTGCAACCTAAAATAAAATTGTATTGTACAAAAAAGATTCCGCTCGTGGATAAAACCGCATAGGTAATTGTTAACTTTTTTGACAGTTGTATAAATATTAATTTAAGTACGATTTTGAAGAAGTCAATGTGAAGTTGTTCTGAAAATAATATTCTAAGAATTGCAATTTAATTAGCTGCATATTTCAGAAATCGTAATTACGTACAAATTTTCGCACTTTAATATCTGTTTTATAAAGACAAATTTATCTGTGGTATTTCAATATAATTATGCAAATAAATTCGCCAATTTAACGACATAATTTTCTTCTTATAGGTGTAACTTACGCAATAAAACCTGCGAAAGACATTCTAGAACTCAGCGAGAGAAGCTTAAAAGGTCATTGATGAGCCGACGTAATTTTATTAACTTTATACCGTTCATCATGCAAAATGCCGTAGCATTTACTTGCGCATCATAAATAATGCACTTGTTGTACTCTTGCTTAATAGGAATTATTTTCAGGGAAAAATGTTTATAGTTGATCTGAGAAGAAGACATTTACTTGCTATTGTTTCTTGTGGTGTTTCGATTGTTTTTGCAAAAAAACAATTGATGTGAAATGGAATTGTTTTCTCAGATATGGAATATTGGAAAATAAAGTTGTTAGATTGATCACCTTTTGTTTTTATAGAGAATGACCTTTTTGAATAAGACTTGGGAGGTTGAGGTACTTGTACTTTCCTACACGTTTTTTCTATAAAAATTCAACCATAATATTATTTTTATGAGAATAACATTTAAAGCATATTTTCCATAGTATATACCTAATAATTCTGTAACTTGTAACTTGGAACTAGAAATACAAGAATATCAGTGAGACTTGATCCCAGAATTTTCTGATAATTGGTCAGATGCTCTAAGTAACAGTTTAATTAGTTTAGTTGAAGTCCTAAATCATGGGCGTCCGCAGGGGGGGGGGAAGCAGCAGAGGCACTCGCTCTTCTCCCCCCCCCTGGTTTTAACTAGGTTGGTGACCACGACTCTCGAACATAGAATTTAACATGTAAAATTACAATTTTGTAATTTCCTGCTTCCCTAAATATTTTAAGCAAAAAAGCTTTAATAAAAGATTCAGGGCATAAAATTCTGCATCTGAACCAATAAACAAAACTAATTTTACGTTCATCGTAACGACACAAATTAGCATTGAAAATGACGAAAATTGCCTCAAAACTATCGATAGGCATGAAATTAAAACATAATGAAACAAATATTTGATGTTTTATCTGTCAAAATAAATGAAATAATAAATAAAGAATTACTTTTGACAGTTTTGGCAAATTTAACGTCAAAAATTTGTTTAATTTTGTTTCAATTTCATAACTATCGATAGTTTTGAGACAATTTTAGTCATTTTCAGATCTAATTTGTGTCGATACAAAGCATGCAAAATTAATTTCGTGTTTTATGCCCTAAAACTTTTTTCTTTTAAATAATTATGAAACAGGAAATTAAAACAATATGATTTTACATGTTAAAGTCCTATGTTCGAGAGTCGCGGTCACCATCCTGTATATGTAGATATAATATAATAAAAATTAAATTATAAGTTTAAAGATATTCAAGCTGAAACTGAATTTTCAGCAGTATTCTTTTGGCCAGCTAGCGACATGTTCCCTATCGTAATCTAAGTTTATTCAGTATACACAGACACAAAATAATAGAAAATAAAAACTGTAAAACTGCTAAATCGGAATTGATTCAAGAAATGGTGTCAATTTATGGAAGAGTTATTAGAAAATTGTCCTTCCTCTTCAATTCAAACCCAGACGACAAAGACTAGTAATTTATTTGACAAATTTAAATGCTTCTTTATCTATTTGTTATGTGTATTTGTATTTATGTTACGTAAAAAAAATATTTTAAAAATTTATGTTTATCTGAGAGTTTTTTGCGAGGTATCTACAATTGTTATTGGTCGTTTAAATAATAATATATCATCACGCCTTCTACCCATTACTGAGTGTGGCACTCTGCCGAAGCAGATCTCGGTAAGTGATATATTTTGCGTGTGAAGTGCGGTTACGAGTCGTCAAATCACGGCCCCCAAAGATGTAAGTGGTGGAGAAGCCACAGGGATAGCTTTTTTTTGAAATTATGAAAATTTGTCGCCTGTGGAAATCGAACCAGGGTTCTCATGAAACATATAAAAATTAAAGGTTGAAAGCAACTATTTGTGATAGCAAAATATTAAATTTTTATGCAAATAATAATGGAAAATTGTTTAAAATTTTGTGATTTAACTTCTCAAAACCGGTTAAGAAGAAAGTAATACAAAAAATCAGTATATTTATAAATATAGCGATCTAAAAAAAGTTAGTTTTGGCGACTTTTTGCATATTAAATTTTTGATCAAAATTATCGAGAATGTATAGATTACTATAATTATACAGATTTTTTTATTATCATCTTCCCAACCGTTTCTGACAAATTAATCCAAAATTTTGAAATAACTTCTTCAATATTATTTCTAAATAAATTTAACATTTACAAATTTGTTATAAAATTTTCAATCTTTCTCTTGAAAAATGATTTACATTAAGAATAACAAATCATAAATCATCTACCAAAATTTGCCACGCGGCGCTGTCAGACCAATAAACAGAAACAAGCCATTTTGATACATTAATTTTGTTTATATTTAGTCCAGTAGTGTCACAAATTTCATCACCAAACTAAAAATAACCATAATTAGAATAATTCCACTCGGAGACTTCAACACTCGATCAAGAACCAAACCCACTCACACCTTCAAACATAAAAATCACGCTAAGACAATCCCCTGACATTTGACTATAAATAAACCTTCATCATTCGTTCGTCACCGCATCGAGCATCCTCTTTCCCATCACACTATAACACTACTGAGCATGTAACATTTACTCTACACCGCTGTAGATGCCAATCACGTCTGCCTGCAGGCAGATGTTACGCTGGTGCTGGAATCCAAGCCGCCTACCTGAGCCAGAGCGCACAGCAGATGAGAGATTTACGTGTTATCTGAAAGACACCCCAGGCTAAGAGATGCTAGACCAAGGAAAGGCGTAGATGGTTCGTTGAAGGCGCGGTGGTGCTTAGGTGTGAGGTTTTGAGATTTTAGATGATTTAATTTTATTTATTTTAATTATAAATTACAGTAGAACCTCGATTATCCGAATCAATTGGGACCGGTGCTCGTTCGGATTAACGAAAATTTGGATAATTGAAATGTGAAGTCGTGTTAAACGGTTTTGCGCGATATATATATATATAAAAAAATTAGAGTGAGCATATATTTTTAGGAATTATGATATATATTTGAATAATAATATGATACATATACTTTTATATCATTCAACGTTCACTTCAAACCTTCTTTACCATAAAATCCATAATTTTCGTTTGGCGTACGGATGTTGTACGTTTTTTCGTATGTAAAGACAACAAAATTTTGCGCCATGGTTCGGATAGTAGGACGTTCATCCGAACCAAGCTGCGGTTCGGATAATAGAGGGTTCGGATAACGGGTGTTCGGAAAATCGAGGTTCTACTGTAAATAAATATATCATCACTCCTTTTACCCATTACTGGGTATGGCACTATGCTGTAGCAGATCTTAGTAAGAGATATATTTTTTGGCGTGAAGTGCAGTTAGCAATCGTCAAATCACGGCTCCCAAAGATGTTACCACAGGGGAAATTTTTGATGAAAATTGTGGGCTATGAGAATCGAACTCAGGTTCTCACAAAGAGAAAAATTATAATATCGCTAGGATTTGAACCATGGACCTATTAACTTCAGTCATATGTTTGAAACCAACTAGGCTACAGTCGCCATGTGGTTCAAATCTGATTTTATTTTAATTTTACTCACTGACAATGACTTTCATATACTGAAAGACTAAGGCCTGGTTGCATGAAACGGAGTCAGCTGATTACGATGTTAACTATGCGAAAAAGTTGAATTAGAATAAGAACATGTATCTAAGAAATTTTTGACAATTCAATATTTTAAAACGTTATAATTTGTATAATATGCATTGAATTCATAATTATTTGTTACAAATATTGTTTTACCATTGTTATTTAATGAGCAATAAGAAATTTAATGCTAATATTGATTACTAATAGAAAAATAAGAAAATATGTAAAACGTGGTGTCTGCCATCTTGGCCATGGTTAACTTGTAACATTAGTTGATAAGATAGTTAACATCGCTTTTTGAAAGCAGGCTTAAGATAGTACTAGCGTGAATAAATTTTTTGCAGATCTGAATGAAATTTGGCGCACTTGAATAGTCATACGCATCCTGTTAAAATGTGAAACACATTCATCGTCTGTGAACAAATATATTTACTTGTAAAGTTGAGCTCTTATACACGGGGCTAATGGCAATCATCACTAAGAATCGCACATATTTGGTTTGTGTACCTCTAAAATTTTGCAGTTTCATTTGAAAAACTAGTATGATGTTCTAGAACTATCCATGTATATTGTATCAGAAGGACAAAGTTTTTTTTCTCGTTTAGTAATGGATATATAGCCATGCAAAGCCTTGTTTTTAACGAAAAATTAAGAATCCCAATTTATAATGGCAACACCACACGGTGGTATGGTATTTGAAAATTCACTAGACCAACAACCTGTTAACAATTCATGATATTCAAATCATAATAAATATCAAACACTTATTTTATTCAATTTTTATATTTTTTAGAGTGTCAGTTTCGCCACTCGACAACCGATGGCGCCACCGTCACACTAGTACTATCTTAAATAACGAGAGTCCTCTACAGTGACACTGTTTAAAGAGAATATTTACCAATTTAAATTTAATTATTATTTTAAGTAAATATGTAGGTACTTAACTATTGATGATATCAAATTGAATTATAAAGAAAAAGATTGGGATACAGCAAGAATTCTAAAATAGTAGTGTTATTGCGACATTATTCATCGCAAGATCTTTTAGATGAGCAAAAAGGAATTGGAATGGCATATATATATTTTTTTTATTTTAGTAATTATCTATTTACGTTATTGAATTGAAAGTACTTGCATTTCCAATTATATTGACACTTTAATATAAAACTCTTTTTAAATTTCTTTTGCATGGGTGAAATGTATCCATTTAATAGGCTAGTACGGGTGAGTGCATTGGCCCTATAAGTTGTAGCCTTAGCTTTCATTCTTTCAACATTTGCTTAAATTAGGTTAAATTAATTAGGTTTAACAGTGTATCATCTGAAGAACCATTTTCACAAAATCTAAAATATTCATCATAAAGTCTAAAATTTGACTGGTCAAATACACAGTCCTAAATTGAAGCAAACTAAAATTTATTCTTGGGTATATGTGTGCAGATCATAATAGATAACATATTACATCACAAGAGTTGTTAAATAATGATTCTCAGAGATATTTTCTTGAGATTAAAAATAGTCCGGAAAAAACGTGACCAAATCCGTAAGTGAGTACATAATTCCGATTGCACCTTTAATTTATTTAAATTCTTAAATAGATCGTGACCTTTATCTCTGATTATTAGTAACGAAAACTGACAGATATTTGACATTTTACATTGATGTATATGTTGTATCAAGGTCTGTTTAATTTATTATTTACTATCAGTTCAGCTTATGCTTTCTTTTAAATCAAACATAAAATTTAAGAGATATTCAAGGGAATGAGTGTGTAAAATATATTTATAAATGGAACTCTAAATTGATTACATTTATTTATTTCTTTGCTTCGATGAGTAACAGGAAAATAAATCCCAATTACAGTACAGCTGTGGGTTTTAAACTTTTCGGAGCCATGACCCCTTTGGAGACAAAAATCACAAATAAATTATTTCGATACATCTTTACTGTTATCGACATGAGAGTATGCCAAGCTCAAAAATGTGAAATGATCGCAGGATCTATATAAAGCGACACTGCGATTAGATATATTTTACTGTTAGTGCTATACGTAATACATGAACCGCTCTGCCGACCAAGACTAACTGTAATAGACCAGTGGAGTAAATACAATTTCACAGTAACATGATTAATTACTCTCCTCACCCCTTTGGCATTCTCTCTTGGCAACGACAGTACTTTTTATGTGACCAAAATTGCGGTTTGTAAAAGGCTAATTTAATAATGTACATCATAAATACCACCACGTTTCAAAAATTAGTAATGGAGAAATTTCTCATTAAGGTAGTACTAGCGTGAATTTTTTTTTTGCAGATCTGAATGAAATTTGGCGCACCTAAATATTGGATAGTCATACGCATCCTGTTAAAATATGAAACACATGCATCGTCTGTGAACAAATATATTCGCTTGTAAAGTTGAGTTCTTATACACGGGGCTTATGGCGATCATCACTCAGAATCGCACATATTTGGTTTGTGTACCTCTAAAATGTTGCAGTTTCATTTGAAAAACTAATATGATGTTCTAGAACTATCCATGTATATTGTATCAGAAGGAGAAAGGTTTTTATCGTTCAGTAATGGATATATAGCCATGCAAAGCATTGTTTTTAACGAAAAATTAATGATCCCAATTTATAATGGCAACACCACACGGTGGTATGGTATTTGAAAATTCACTAGACCAACAACCTGTTAACAATTCATGATATTCAAATCATAATACCTATAAAACACTTATTTTATTCAATTTTTACATTTTTTGGAGCGTCAGTTTCGCCACTCGACAATCGATGGCGCCACCGTCGTACTAGTACTACCTTAAGAACTGTGGTATATTTGCTTAAAAACTTTGATATGTTGGTATAATGATTTGAAGATTTAATTGTATTTTATTACCAAGCTTGTAATAACGTTATTGTTATTAAATTTTTGTAATAAATTTTTCTTAAATTAATAAGATTTTGTCGAGATGAACTATCAAATGAGTTATATAACATTGTTGTCAAACATTCGATTTGATATTGTTCATTTAAGTAATCTTTAAAATTGAAGGGAAATCATTCAAATGGATGGATTATTACAAAAATGTTTTTTAAAATTTGTAAAGTCTCCACCAATGTCTTCGCGATCCCCAAGGGATTGCGACCCACAGTTTGACAATCACTGTAGTACAAGATATCTACAGCTTTTAATGGAATGTAACTACTCGCATGCATTTGTCCTTCTCGGTTAAGCTGATGTCAATAAATTTTGAAATAGAGAACAGGTAGTAATAATAACTTTCTCAAATTAAACGTAATATTTTACGACATATTATTCCTACATGCCATAAAACCATAATAATTTCAAAACCATCTGTTAGGAACTTAGAATTAGAAATAAAATATGCCCTCTTAAATCGTACAGCAAATTATCTCTCCATGGCTGTCTTGATGTGTAGGCTATATTTATACAAATGCAAACAATTCCTCGTATAATAAATCCGCGATATTCTACACTTACATAACAAACGCACGACGCGTTTCCATGGAAACAAACAGCACACAGCACACCTTGATTCAGGTCGTTTAATCACCTGTTTGTAAACATGATAATAACTTATCAGCGAGATATTTAAACCGTTAAACAATACGACTTTAAACGCAGTCGAATGGTCATAGTAGTATTTGTACTATACTAAAGAGTAAATTGTTGAATGTTTGCAAATAATAGTAGGGAAAGATCAATGACTTGTAATGTTATTGTTATTAGGCTCAATTGGAATTTAATCATAATTATGTACGACTAATTAATCGATTAAGATAAGGACTATTGCAATTTGAAAAGAAGTATGTTACGCTGCACAACAGGAAATTAATTCTTTTTACAGTAGGAATGTAAGGATGTAATAATGGACATCAGAGCTGGGCAGTAGCTAGCTACTTTTGTAGCTTAGCTACTAGCTTAGCTACGTTTACCTTAGCTGTAGCTGTAGCTTAGCTAAATGTGAAAAAATATAGCTGTAGCTTGTAGCGAACTATGTTTTGTTTTCTATTAGCTTAAAAATATTGTTATAACAACTGAAACTACTTTTAAAGCTTCTTTTTGTAGCCCAAAGCCAGCACTGTTTATTAAGAAATACATATTAATTTTTGTTTTGTATTTGAATTGTACCTTCTTTATTGTTTTCGATAAGTGTAGGATAACAAGTTATTATATAGTGTAAAATCTATGAACATATTTGATTTTTCACTTATTCGTAACCTATCCTACTTTTGTATTAAATGTTAGATGAACTAAACATTGATTGTTTAGGAGTCTTTTGTTAATGTGACTATTAATTTATTCCGATATAAATAAGAATTATAGTATAACAAATTAACAGTACATTTGTCCATTTGCGATTTTTTATATTTATTAACAGTCATTATAACAAAAGACTGATCAATTGATCATATGACAATAGCAAATTTAATAATTGAAAAAGTAGCTTTAAAATTGATCAGCTTCTTTAATGAAAGCTTTTAGCTGTAGCTTCGCTATATTTTACAAAATGTAGCTTATAGCTGTAGCTCAGCTAAGTTTTTAAAGAATAGCTGTAGCTTTAGCTTAGCTACTTTTTTTAAGCAGCTTGCCCAGCTCTGATGGACATATGCTTAAGTTGTAATAATTTAATGGAGATTAATTGACAAACATAAAAAATTTAGAATCATTTTTTTTTTGCTTTTACTTAGATTCAAATAATTATTTTTCATTTGCTACATGTTTGTCCTGAATAATCAACCCTCAAATTTAATTAAGTTTAATTGTTGTTTTATATCGTACGTTTGGTGAATTTATTGTTTATTTGTGACTTAAAATTTATGATTGTTACAATATTGTTGTTTTTATTATGTAGACCTGAAGATGGCTATAACCTTGGCCAAAATGTTGTCAATAAATCTTCATTAAATTATTACAACTTAAGCCTATATCCGTTATTATATTCCTACATTAAATTTGACTTATTAAAACACTCTACTATTTATTACAGTAGATTATAATGCACTGATACTTAACCTGGAAGTAATTAGTTCTAAAGGTGTAATTATTGATTTAGCTAGGGGTATTATATACATATTTACATTCTGGCATACATACATAAATAATATCACGCTATATTCCATGAAATAGGGTAGCAGCAATTATGTATTAGATTCATTATTTGTCTAATATTCTTAACATGACATACTAGTTTCGTTTCACGTATATTTATAATGAGGGTGCTGGGTAAAGCTCATCATTGTTGGCAGCAATAGACTAAAGAACTTTGACTGTGTGTAATTTGGAAATGTATTAAGACTTTTCAACCCTACATTGCGCCGTGTACCATATAAGTACTATTGTAGACAATCTGATACAAGCTTATTTTAAAAATATAAGATTTGGTACTTTAATAAAGTGTACCATGACAAGATGAGAAGAAAATTGAACAAAAGATTTGAAAACGCTCAACCTGTACCCCAAATACTGAAAAATCATGCGATTATTGTTGAAACTAGCGATAAACTGTTGATCAAAAGGTATTCTAATGATCCTAATGGAATGGTTTGGATTCCCAAATAAACTTACACAATTAATTACAGTATGTCGGAGCAAAATTAAGAGAAGCCTTATTCGCTTTCGAAACTGTAAAGAAAAAACTGCCTTTTTAAAGGCAAAGAGATGTGCAAAGTCCGATCGCGCAACCTTCTCAATTTTAGATAAATTCTGTAGTTTTCAAGTATTTTTATATTTGTTGTCGCCATTTTATGACCGCCATTTTGAAATTCTGAAATTTTGATAACAGATTCGTAATTAGTGACTCAAAAACTCTTAAGCAATAAGTTTAAAATCAATTACCCATATTATTTACGAATTTTTATGGGACATTAGTGAATTTTTTTATGTCTGCTCCTGATACATGGGCTATTTTTAGGCCGCCATTTTGGAATTTCAAAAAACACCACACGGCATCAAAAAATAGATAGTCCAAGGAAAATTTTGAGCCCTTTAGAGACCTTTTATGTCTAAAATTGAAATGTACGCGGGGGGTGGCTGGTTTGACAAATATTGCCCCATGTATATATGTATTTAAAGGGCCCGAAATATTTTAAATCCGCTCCTGTATAATGGTATATGTATTCTTACATTTCTAAGTAAGAATCAACAGATTCCAAATATTAAAATAATTTTGAAAGTATCTTAGATTGTTTTCCGATATAAATATAATTGAATTCAATGTAACATTGATTATTTTATTGCTATTCTTCGAACAATTATTAACTGATTTATTGTGTTAATTGCAAATTATTTCAATTTCAACACTTTTTAGAAGCGTTCATGGCCATCTTTAGATCTGGTATCAATCTCAAAGTGTGAAAAGAATGGTGTAATTCATAAATGTATTTTAATTAAAGGTTAAAACTAATCATAAATTGTTAAACAAATGAGACAGATAAAAGGATGCCTTGACTCATCTTTTTCATGATGTTAGTCAGTTGGAATTCATACTGTAACCTTATTAGAACAAATGTCGTAATTGAGAGAAGAGAAGAAAAAAATGAAGAAGTATTACAGTCAAGGTTTATAAACCATCAATATGGAAAATTAATCTAAATTATAATATTTTCTTCTAGCTCACATATTTTCATACGAGGTCAACTATAATAAAGTGGTTACACGTTACTAGAGCTCTGCTATCTTAATCAAGGCTGCTATTCTAAAAATGCAACTCACTTAGTGACTTACTAACTATAATACTGCGGTAGAAACCTGTTGCAATATTTAATTTAACTTCCTGTTTAAATATTTTTTGACATAAGTAAACTAGATCAAATCAAAATTTGATTCCTCTTTTGTTATCATTTTAGCAATCTTCTCTATAAAGAAAGTTATGGAATGGTAGACTTATAATCATACAAACAATTGAAGAGAGAGTGCATTGGTCAGGTTAGCCTTGACGGCGTGCCTATAATCACGTGGTCACGTAAGAAATAAGAAAATGTCGTCCATATAGAGTAATGGGTTAATTATATATATGCATACATGATTAGGAATTTAACTATACCTGTTGGTATGTGTGCAATTGTTGATATGATCTAACCCTGGAAAATAGTGGTCTTACCTGAAACAAAAAGAAAAACAATAAATTAATAGAATTTCAATTTTTTGTATACACTTTATATCGAAAATTTTCCTCTGAAAAATATTGCTGAATTATTTTTAAAAAAGAAATGCTTCAAATAAATGTGATAGACTGTTTAGTTCTTCGTAACTTTTATTTGAAGTATTTTCTCAAAAACTATTTAGAAACGTTTGACAGAGGGAAATATGTGAACCCTGTGTCATATCAGTTGGCTCGAATGATTTTTCGTTCGATGTTCTAATTTGCAGTTTTATTTCTCGTATAGTATGCAAGAGAATTAAATAAAATTGTAGTAAGACATATACTAGTATGTTGTTAAAGCACAATTAAAATTTTAAGTCAATAAATTCATAAATCTTGAAATGAAAGCCATAGAAAGAAGAAATAAATATTTCAATATTATAAAAACTTTTGCGTTTTATTCAAAATCTGTATAAGAATAAAGTTTGTTTTAAATAATAATTAACTTTGAATTCATCCGTCAAGATAATAATAATTATTATTATAGTCCATTAATTAGTTCAATTAGTTTTTTTGTAAAAAAAATAATGCTAGTAAATAATACTTCTGTAAATTTTGTGCCTAAGATATATTTAACTTTAGTTAAAAATGTAGAAAATAAATTCTAGAATTTAGAAAAAAAGAAGTATTATGGACCAAATGATGTGATTCGGGGCTCGTACGATACAAAATTTGAAACGTTTGATGTCTGCAATTGCAGATCTATAATGCGTAGTTACAGTAATGGAGAGGTTTATTGTATCGGTCCGGGAAATATAAACACATATCGGCCTCGTTTTTTTAAAAACAACAGCAGTATTATTAGCTTATTAAATACTTTTTTAAATAAATACATTTAAAAACTACTATAAAAGAACCGAACATATGGATTACGAGAATTATAAGAGTTACGACGACAGTTAAATTAAACTATACGTCCACAAACTCCGGCCTAGTCCGTCCCTGCATAATTATAGTTGAATAGAAAGAATAAAATTCTGTAAATTTTCTATTTTAAAATTGCTAGTTTATTTTATTGCTATTACTATCCTCCACTATCTTTACGAATCGTAATTTGACTGCTGGTGACCGTACTCCCAGTGCATAAACTTATCACTTATGAAGATTTGCTAAAGCAGAGTGTCACACCCAGTAATGGATTGAAGTCGTAATGATATATTTGTTTCTTTTATATTTTATTTGTTACTTTGTACAATTTAATCCCAATTTAAGTACATCTGAATCTGAACCATTTAGACACAATTATATTTTTTGGAGACAAGTTGAAACCAGGACTTGAACATGCAAATTTTTGCTTGGTAAAAAATAACCTGTAAATGTAGTTTAATCTATCTTATACTTACTTCTACGAGAAAGTATTTTGTAATCCACATAAACTAAATGTTCTTTGATTACTATACTATATTCTAAACGCCCGCTCAAGTTATTTTCGAGTACATTACGTTCGACTGTTCCACGGATGACCTGATTTCTATAATCACACATAAATGTAGAAATAATAGAGTATGCAGTCTACATCTAGTGTCTAGAATCCAAGAGAGAGCGTTTATAGAATTCGATGCGTAATTGTTTCCTTGTTATGATTACAGTGTTGATTAATGGTCCAGTTGCAGATCTAGACCGATAGGAATTTGTTTTACCTCCTGCTATTTTGAAAGTTTTCCAGAAAACATGAATACGTGCAATCTTTTGTTTTTAGATCAGATTTCAGGAATTGAAGCAGATTGAGAAATGATTTATTATAAGAAGTTATTGTTCGTACGTGCTTCGAGATTTTAAAAATACTTATTATCGGAAGCGTGAAAGATTATTGGAAAATCGTGAAACAATGCGAAAATTGTATTTATGTGACGGTCACTTTCCACCCATTTTTGGATATACTATATTTTTCTTTAACAATTCTGTGTGGAAAAGGTAGTGTACATTTATATTTATTCTTTGATTGGTTGTCAATGCTAACAAAATTAAACCGAAACAACTCAAAAATATCATCGATGATAATCATTTCACTTTGAAAAGAATTATAAGTGACAAATTTTATTACGAAATTAACAGTTTATCTCTGTATACTAGTCTTTTATACTAAAAACGTTTTAAATATCGACTGATGTCATCCATCTTGATAAAACTTAATAAAATCATAAAAAAATTGATACAATAACAATTTAATAAAAAATTGCATTGAAATACAAATCTTATATAAGAATATTGAATAATAGCTATATTTACTATCGATTCATATATTGAAAATAATTCTTTTTCATTTATATTAATTATTTTATTTTTTATGGGGTAGCTAGCTCAGTGGTATCAAGTCGGCCTGTGGATCCTGAGAACCCTGGTACGATTTCCACGGACGACAAACAATTTTCACCATTTCAAAAACTACTCCTGTGGCTCCCCCACCCCTAATATCTTTGGGGGCCGTGATTTGACGACAAGTAACCGCACTTCACGCGCAAAATATATTACTTACTGAGATCTGCTTCGGCAGAGTGCCACACCCGGTAATGGGTAGAAGACGTGATGATATATTTATTTATTTTAATTTTATATTTTACATGTACACAAGAAACAATTTCTGTCTATATCGAATTGTCATTGATTTGTCAGATTCATGATTATTGTTTTAAATATCGAAATATCTGTTTAAGGACTTTGACTTTAACCTATACTAGTTTTTAAAAGCTATTTTATAGCATTGCCGATGGAACGAAATTTGTCAAAAGAATGTGAATTGCTAATTCTTCATTTAATAATTTATTTTGAAAAAGAATATGCAAATTAGTATATATGTAATTAATTTTCATTATTAATTTAAAATATATTAAAAAATACCGGCCGCAATAGTTAGTAGATCCACGGTCTTTAAAATATGTGCGAAGTCAAAGAAAAATTAAATCTTGTCATCTTCAAAAAAAGCAACGCGCAATAAAATTTATAGCCGATTACTTATATACCATGTAAACATAGCGGAACCCTATGTCATGTTATAATTTTTGATCACGTCAGTCGATCTTTATAACTTTACAGTTCTAGAAAATTGTGTTAAAAAGGAACTATAATTGTGTATTTGAGGATGATAATATTTTTATGTTAGATTGACAATAATGTTGTTAGAAGAGTGAATGTGTATCAAAAGGTTTGAGCATGTGAAAAGATTGGAGAAACAAAAAAATGTTAGTAGAATTAAGTGTAACAGATTGCTGGATGATCTAGAAATATATTGAAGAATATTATTCAAGATTTGTAACGTGGACGAAAGATTAGATGAGCGTGTATGAAAGGAATTATGAATGTGTATCTAGCATAATGTGTGAATATATAATTTTATCGTCATATCACCCAGAAATGATAAGTTTTAAAAACATAGTCAAACGGCTATAAAATGACTAATAAATTAAAATTTCTAATTTAAGAATTTAACGAAAGTCATAGTTTAATTATTTTTAGATACAAATTAGTGATATTTTGTAGAAATTCTCGTTATAAAATTAATTAGAAACTTTGAAAACAAAGGCATTAAATATCCATAAGGCTTTAGATTCTGCCAAAGACAACCTAAAATTAATTATATATCTAATTAATTCATAGCTCGAGGGATCAATTAGTTAAATATAAATTTTGGCGTAAACCTTCACCCATGCAGTCATATATTACGTTTTAATATCCTTTCATATCTCCTTTGTGTAGAGTCGATCACCCATTATTCCCTACACTGAACTATAGTAACCAGTACGTTTCAAGGTTCTTAAAGTGCACGATTTTTCCATGATGTGAACGTGCGTATTGACCTGTCATGATTCAAATTTATGTTTAGTGTAATTTTGATGTGTGTGGGTGGACCAGCAGTGATACCAATCGTTCAGTGTGTGAAAGATTTACATTCCAAAGTCCCTATAAAGCTTACTAAATGAATTGAGATTTTAGAGTAGGTCTGCGAGTTTAATATTTTGCAATCTTAATATTATTTATTGCTGTAATAATATTTTTATAGCGGCTCCGCCTTTAAATGTCGTGAAGAATATGAAACGGACAGGTTGTAATATAATTTATTATAATAATTTCTGTAGTATATATTAAAACGAATCAAGTATTACTACTTTTATTTATTTATTTGATACAACAGGATTTTCATTTCAATTATTATAACTTGTAGAAAAATCCGATCACATGGCATGGGCGTCCACAGATATTTTTCCTGGGCGGGGGGGCAGGTTGCAAAAAAACTCTCAGATATAAATAAATTTCTAAAATATTTTTTTTTACCTAACATAAATACAAATAAGTACACATAACAAAATACGAAATTAATTTTGCATGATTTGTAACGGCAGAAATTAGATCTGAAAATGACTAAAATTGTCTCAAAACTATCGATAGCTATGAAATTGAAACAAAAATAACAAATATTTGACGTTCAATCTGTCAAAACTGTCAAAATAAATTATTTATTATTTCATTTATTTTGACAGATGAAACGTCAAATATTTGTCTAATTTTGTTTCAATTTTATGGCTATCGATAGTTTTGAGGCAATTTTCGTCATTTTCAAATCTAATTTGTGTCGTTACAAAGTAAGCAAAATTAATTTTGTTTATTGGTTCAGATGCAGAATTTTATGCCCTGAATCTTTTATTTCAAGCTTTTTTGCTTAAAGTATTTAGGGAAGCAGGAAATTAGAAAATTATAATTTTACGTGTTAAATCCTATGTTCAAAAGTCTTAGTCATCACCTTAGTTAATAACCAGTAAATGGAAAAAAGAAACATGTAATAAAAAAGGTACTTCTTGTCGGATGAGTGGTATAAATAATTCTATAAATTATTTATGATTAATTTCTAGTTAAAGTAAGTAAATAGGCTGGTGTATAAGTACCAGCAATGCATCACATGTATTAAACATAAGTTAGTGAAAGGTACAACTAGACTAGATCTAGTCAACCGTGCATTATTATATCCTGCCATCTCGAACAAAAATCTAGATAGCATTGGAATATAAGTAAGTGGCTCAAAGATAGCTACAAGCCATCATAATTCTAGGAAAATTATTAATCGATTTTAAGAAAACTGCAAGTTTTTTAGATCAATCAACTAAGCTCAGTTGGTTGGAGCATTTGACCGGACTTAGGTTTATATCCTTGCGGTATCCTAATTTTTCTCTCTATAATTTATTTTAATTTCATCAATTGTTAAGTATTTGCTTAAATAAATACATATTAAATTTCAATTGCTAAATATTTTACTTAAATAGTACAGAGTAATCAAGAGGAATTGTTACAGTTTGCAATAAAAACAATACTTGAAATTAGTAAGCCTGGTACATAAATTCATTTCCTGTTGTTGACAGTGACATTAGAAAATTTAAATTTAAATTTGAGTACATTTATTATTACATTTATGTATAAAGTATTTCTATTACTTAAAAAGTACAAATCTATTAGCTGCCAGACTCCTGACATAACCTATTTGTATTTATTAGATATGTCAAATAGCATTTCCACCTACCTGGCGTTGTACCAACTATGGAATAAAAAGATCTCCGGAATTGTATTGGCAACTGTAACAATTCCTTTTGACCACTCTGTAGTTTCACTACAGACGATTCTTATGCCTAAAACACATAACAAAAATAGAAACTGTAGCTTAGTTGGTTAAAACATAGGATCCTGGCGGCTTTCCAATTTATCTCTTTATAATTCAATTTGATTGTATTTCTAGTTCGTATTATTGGTATAATGGATGAAATTGCAAATATTTAATTAACTACAACAAAAATTTTATGATATGAATTATATAGCGACTGTAGCTCAATTAATGTAGAGCATTTGATCAGAATTCAAAAGTCCCAGGTTTAAATCCTGGCGTTACCTTAATTTTTTTCTCTATTTAATTTGATTTCAACAATAGTTAAGTTTAAAAAAAAAACAACTAATTAAACGAATAAATATAGATTATTAATTTTCTAAAAATATCAAAGAGAAATTCGTTAAATAGATGAAAATAATTAGTTGTATTTTTATTTAGATAATAAAACAATAATAAGAAAAAAGCTAAATAATATAATAAATAAAATTATATTATTTAAATCTAGTTAAAATTATCTATATAGACTGTACGATATAGACTTTGTAAGTGATATATTTTACACAGTTGTCAAATTTTAGTATATTTAAAAGATCTTGACACGTGGGCATATTTTTCACTGTCAACTATTTCTAAATATTTCGGATAAATATACTTTTGATAAAACATCATCATCAATAGTTATCTGCTTGACGCAGGTCCTAAATAATTTCTACTTATAGCCAGTCTCTTCATTTCAATATAACTTCTTCCTTCTTTCAGGTCGTCTACCATCTTCCTCCTCCTTCTACCTGGTTTACCTTCTCCTTCTAATGTCCCTTTTATTTTATCCTTCATTAAAATATTTCTTCACAATACATGGCCCAACCATGTTCTCTTCCTTTTCAAAATAGTCTCATACAGTGTCCCTTTTTTCCTACTCTTTCCAACATTTGTTCTACCTTATTTATTTCAAACATTTTGCTCTAATATAATTAAAAACAGTTGACGGCAGTAAAGATTTAACACTTGCATTAATTTGTGTATCAACTCAACGCAATCTACTACTGTATTTTAAGCAGGAAACTAATGAAATATGTAAAATTAATTAACTCAAGCACCCACGGTCTTACAAGTAGTATCGAATAAACAGAATGCCATATGCTAATAAACGATATGTCACTTTGTAATTATATGCACTTATGTTTATGAAACAAGTTTGCCACTTACAAAACACATATATCTACTCGTACAGTGTCATTGAAAAAATGAATTTATTGATATGCTTCACAGATTGAGAAGATTGTGGAAGAAATAAATGTGTTTTATGTGGTCTAATAGTGTAGGTGGAGCTTTATTATTATTAATTAAATATTGTTAGACTAGATTTCCAAATAGAGTTGAAGGAAATAATTTTATTCTAAGGTCATATCTAAGAATTTTTAAAGTTTCTATTTCTAATTTCCTGAGGCTTGGCTTCAAATATAGGATATAATTATGATTTCACGGTTACACATTTTGATCTAAATTTTTAAACAAATTGTTTCAGCATCAATTATTATCTGTCATAACATTGAAATAGTCCATGAAGAGTAGTTATAGCTCCCTGGTCAGAACGAATATTTCGAAATCTATAGTTTAACCAAATATAGAACTACATGCAAGTTATAAGTGGTTGGGAGTCCACTATAAAACTTTAATTTAATTGTCCTGCTTAAATTATTTAGTAGACATTGCAAATATGAGTAGCCCATAAAATTGTTTTAACGGCGGTCGCTAATAGCAACCTAAAATAAAGTAGTGTTGTACAAAAAGAAGAAATCGTGAACAGAATACATACTTATATACATACCATCACGCTATATCCCATAAAATGGCGTTGCACGAACCCTAAAATCATTCATACTACATTCACTCATTAAATTTATCAAATAATCAGTCCTCATCAAATATTCAGAATAATAAATAAAAATAAATATATCATCACGCCTTCTACCCATTACTGGGTGTGGCACTCTGCTGAAGCAGATCTCGGTAAGTGATATATTTTGCGCGTGAAGTGCGGTTACCAGTCGTCAAATCACGGCCCCCAAACATGTTAGTGGAGGAGGAGCCACAGGGATAGCTTTTTCAAATTATGAAAATTTGTCGCCTGTGGGAATCGAACCAGGGACCTCAGGATCCACAGGCTGACTTCATACCACTGACCTAGCCATCCCATAAAATAAATAAATATTCAGAATCACGTAAGTAATTCAGTTTAAGACTCTATTGTAAATTTAAACAGTTAATAGTTACAAAAACAATATATTTATGTTTAATTCTTTGTATTACATTAATTATAATAGTACGTTTTTGCAGTCTATTAGAATTTTTCGTTATTGATAGTAAAAAATTATTACATTAAATGTAATTGAAATTCCTTTTAACTTTCACATTTCAATTAAACTTTGCCTTATGCAATGTAAACTTACTTCCTAAACCATTGACGCGCCAATGTAATAACAAATATATACTGTGTTAAATGAAAGTAACAAGTAATCAAGTTCATATATAGGTAAGTATAACGCATGAACGACAGTTAAATCATAATAAGTATGAACACGAAAAAGGTTGTGAGAATGATTAATATTTATAGCTTCTAAATATATTTTAATACTTTTCGTTCACAATAGATTCATTATTATATTGAAAACAGTTTAATTTTGGCTATTGTTATTTGTGCATGAAATAATAATATGTATCTACGACTAATATATTATATGTATATTAAATGTGTGATTTTTGCTATATAACGCCATGTATACTCGTATATCCCGCAGGGAATAATACACGAGCACAGTTATCACACTTTCGAGCGAGTTATGTATACAATTTTTCAGACAACCACAATAAAAATTCTAAAACAGAGTTTACAAGAGCAATGTTATTACACTTTGACAGCTGATTCGTTTTTGAAGGTAAGCGTTGACGTTTGACGTTAGGTGTGGTTAGGCTGTATTGTCAAAATATTAAATACGATAATGCAAAAATATTAGTAAATAAGTAATTATTAACTTAAAAAAATATATATTTATCCATTCAAATGTGTCGAATAATTTGCCAAAACTTAAATTCAAATAATAATACAAATTCTTTTCGTTTATTTTATAATTTTTTCGTCATAACGCCAGCTGTTGTCGATCAGCGCAACTTTACCTGATACGTTAGAAGTGTGCGTTATAATAACATATCAATGTATGTTATTTTCAACTTTCCGTAGAAGTTTAAGATGTTATTATGGTTACTTTCATACGTGGTCGTTTGAAAAGAGAATAATATTGTTTATAGAACGAATTAAAATTTCTTGTCCAAATGATCGCTGGACGTACTACACCTGTACCAATAAGTGATTGGCACCGAAGCAAATCTAGAAATCGAAATATAACCATAAAGTAATATATTCTCTTTTTCTTTCCTACATCTTGACTCATATTAAAAATTCACCATCAATAACTTATAATGGACCTTACGCAATTTTTCGATATAAGGTTCAAGTCAGTGAGGTTAAAATTCGCTACACCTGTGGGTAATTAATGATTGATATTTTGCACTTTATGGAGTGGCTAGCTCAGTGGTATGAAGTCGGCCTGTGGATCCTGACAACCCTGGTTCGATTCCCACAGGCGACAAACAATTTTCATAATTTCAAAACCTACCCCTGTGGCTCCTCCACCACTAACATCTTTAGGGGTCGTGATTTGACAACTGGTAACCGCAGTTCACGCGCATAAATATATAACTTACCGAGATCTGCATCGGTAGAGTTCCACACCCAGTAATGGGTAGCAGGCGTGATGATATTTTTATTTATTTTACGTTAAAAAATACTGAGATTTGCAATTACACAACTATCCCACCCATAAATTTTAAAACTTAATAACATAATTACTTTTCTTATAAAATTGTCAAAACATACATTAAATTCTTTCGCCATACGTAATAATAGTCTTTTAGTAACTGAAGATAAAATTCCATCTGAAGATGGGAACAAAATTAATGGCAATAACACAAATATTCATTTAATTAATTGCTAGCAAATGACGAAACTAAATTCTTATCTGGAAAAAATACGAATCTATTAAATCGTTTATTTTTATAAGAAGATCCGTTAGGCCCTCGGGCCTTCGAACTGAGCCTAAAGATTTTATAATTATTAATCAGGAACCAGTTTGTAAAAAATAACGAACAGTGTAGTATAAGATGCCATTCAATTTGTGATTTGCCTCCAGCTATGAAATGAATAGAAACTTGAGCTTATACTCAATTATAAAATTGTTTTAGGCAGATATAATATCACATAGTTGGCTGACGTTGACCCAAATGCTAATACTAATTATAGGGAGATTTCTTACAAGCTCACAATGTAATTTGTAATTAAAATCAATCAAAATCAATTCATATATTGTTTCTTTTTATAGTTTTGATTGTTCCTTTTTAGGTGTAAATGACACATCTATTATTGGACATTGTATTTGCAATAAATTAGTTTGTATTATAATCCCAATTACTGTACATGGGACCAATAGCTTTCGGTGGAACCCAAACTACTCGGACTTACCAGTAGTTATATTAAATTAAGAAATTAAATTATTGAATTAAATGAAAAATAGATGTTTCAAGACCCTTTCAGAATGGTATATTAAGGTAGTACTATCGTGAACAAAATTTTTGCAGATCTGAATGAAATTTGGCGCACGTAAACATTGGATAGTCATACGCATCCTGTTAAAATATGAAACACATTCATCGTCTGTGAACAAATATATTTGCTTGTAAAGTTGAGTTTTTATACACGGGGCTTATGGCGATCATCACTCAGAATCGCACATATTTGGTTTGTGTACCTTTAAAATGTTGCAGTTTCATTTGAAAAACTAGTATGATGTTCTAGAACTATCCATGTATCAGAAGGAGAAAGTTTTTTATTGTTTAGTAATGGATATATAACCTTAAGGTAGTACTAGTGTGACGGTGGATCCACAGACTGACTTAATGCTACTGAGCCATCTACCCCTTAGTATTAAACAAGACACCTGTAAATATTAGAGCTGTTCCAACTAAAAATGGTAAAATGACGTGAGATAATATTTATTTGATAGTAACAGCTTAACAGATATATAATTTAAATTTGGGTTCTTGATCATTGAAAAATAGACAACGTAACAAATAGTATCCACTAAGAATAATGGATTATCTTTACTATGAAGCTATAGTGACCAATCCATCAGCTGTAAATAACAAATGATATCCAATTAACAGTTGTTTTTTATTTGTAGAAACAAAAGTAATTTATTTGAGTGAAACAAAGCAGGTTTTTTATTTAATCGCGTCTACTGCACTGAACGGTAAAGTCCAACGCTCAAGTCTTAAGACAACAGGGTGCCAGACTGTGACTTGTTTAGAACGAGTTCGAAGGACAACAAATGACCACGGTAACCATGGTAACCTTACATTGGGCAACAGGTTACTAGATTCTGAAATTTTGTGGTTTCTTTCGTGGCTTTGTAATCGTGTTGTTTTTTTATCAGATTGAAGAAAAACTTGGAGGGTCAACCAACAGTGGTGTACAAACTATTTTTACAGAAAGCTACCAAGCGTCAATTATAAGACAGATTTATTTATTTATTTACTATGCCGCACAACAAGAAATTAATCTTAATTACAGAAAAAATGAGGAGCTATAACTTTTAATGAAATCCGTACAACTCACATGAAAATGTATTTTTGGTTATAATTAAAATGAAGTTGGTGAAATCTTGCTTAACAAGTGACAGTGCTGAACATTTAGTAACAATTGACCTGTTTATTTATTTTCAGACGACCACTTATGAAAGTAACCATAACAACATCATAAACTACTACTGAAAGTTGAACATAATATACACCTCGTATGTTAGTATAACGTACACTTCTAACATATCAGGTGAAGTTCCACTGATTGACAACAGATGGCGTTACAATGAAAGAAAATAATAAAATAAATGAAATGAATTTTTATTATTATTTAAATTTAAGTTTTAACAGATTTTTCAACACATTTGCACAAATAAATCTTTTTTTAAAAATAAATAATTACTTATTTACTAATATTTTTACATTATTCAATATTTTGACATTATGGTTAGTACAGTTGGTATCACCACATCTAACATCAAACGTCAAACGTCAACGCTTACCTACAAAAACGCATCAGCTGTCAAAGTGCAACAACATTGCTCTTGTAGAATTTTTTTTGTGATCGTCTGAAAAATAGTGTACATAACTCGCTCGAAAGTGTGATAACTGTGCTCGTGTAATTAAATCAATCGGCGCTGCGCGACTCCTTTTTCAATTTGTACACTCGCACGTTATCTTACACTTTCAATACTTGTTATGTAATATACTATTATGCTACTCTGTATAACAGGAACATAATGCCAATTACAGTACAGGATCTGGACTCATCGAGCCGCAATATGGTAGTTCATATATTTTTAGCTTGAGTGAGATTCGAACTCGGAATCTTCGAGTTTGAATACCGTAACACTAACCACATTACCATACCGCTGTATTATGATACTGAGTTTATTGTTCAGTTAATAATATAAATATATAATTACATAAAATATTTTTTGGTTTATTCAACAATTTTATTTAATTCGTTGTTAAAATCTATTCTTCTTCTTCAATGGCGCTATTGCCCGAATCGAGCCTGGGCCTACCGGGCACACCGAGCCGCAGTTTTTACGCTGCCGTACTGCCGGTTTCCGTAGTCGATGTGACTAGCTTATAGCGCCTGAGTATGATTAATACGAAAGTAACTGTATTTTTTATTTAACGACAAATCATACTTTGTCGACAGGCGGGTTCGAACTGACGAACCTTGGTTCGGGTGACTAAAATCTATTTATAAACTAGTAAGTTTCCAAATAAACAAGTAAATAGCTAAATAAGTAACAAACGAAGTAAACAAGCAATTGTAATTACACTTAACCATAAACCGATCGATTTATTGGTCAACTTATGACCTTCATTTTATCTGCACGTGTAAAACAGAAAATTCTAACTATTTATTTATGACAATAAACTGATCAATAAATTAATGAAATGGAACATAGTTTTCGTCCATTTTTTGGGGAATTTTTAATTACTTTTCTAGTGCAAACTCTTATTGAAGTTATTTAAATCTGTGTGTTATATACTTCAAAATGTTCTTAAGGTTTCCGTTTTTACGAAATGAAATGATTTTGGAGCGTAACAATTAAACAAGAATGTAAAATCTAAAAAGTATGACAGTTTCGTTAATAGTGCCCTTATGTCAATAAAAATAAATTGACAGAAAATCGCTAATTGTAATGTTCAAAGCTTATTGATTGATTTAGCCGGCAATCAATTGAGCGATATTTTTTCGATTTATTGATAAGTGTAAAATATTAGTAGTTCTATTCAAGTCACTACCATCACAATTGTTCATGTTCTTATTTATATATATATTTGTAGTTAAATAATACAGGGTGAACAAAAGGAGTTGTTATAGTTGGTAATACAATTCCAGAGATCTTTTTATTCCACAGTTGGCACGTCAGATAAAGGCGGAAATTTGACATTTCTAATAAATACAAATAGGTTATGTCAGGAGTCTGACAGCTAATAGAATTTTGACTTTTTAAGTAATAGAAATACTTTAGAAATAAATGTATTCAAATTTAAATTTTAAATGTCACTGTCAACAACAGGAAATTAATTTATGTATCAGGCTTACCAATTTCAAGTAGTTTTTTTTATTGCCAACTGTAACAATTCCTTTTGATCACTCTGTATAATATTAGTGAAAAATTTTCAAATATTTAGTTCTCTGTATCTATTATTTATATCTTTTTTCTCTAAAGTAATTTAAAAAACGGAAAATGGATCCAAAATAATTAAATAAAAAGGCTTCAGGAATCCAATATTATTTTGAAAACATCCACAAATAACTCTGTTATTAAATAATATTAAATTAATGAAACATTTTTATTTATTTAATATTAAAATAATTTAAGAATATTTAACAGAACAAATATAAAGTTAATTATCAGTTTACCAGCGTTTATAGTGTAGTAATAAATTATTAAGCTGTTACAGCTTATTTCATTACGTAAAATAAGTAAGAAATACCGAAATTCAATTTAAATCATGGTCATTTTACAGTTTAAATAATTAATCATAAATTTTTATAGCCACTTGATCTATTTGAAAGTGTTTGTATTCCGACTATTGTGACTTACGCTTATAACGAAGGCCAACTCACATACCAAATATTGCGCTAACCATACCGTAAGAGGCAATTGTTTTCAGATCAAATCATCAACTATTTTTGAAAGTGAATGTACATTGTACAATCCGTGGAATCTAGAATGGCATAAATTTAAGATGAATGAAAAAATTTCACGTCATTTCTCTGCATTTCGTAATGATTTGATCATCACATGAGAGAGAATGTTCATTAATTGTACACTTAATTAATTAAAGGTGTATACACAATAAATTGTCAAATTACAAAATTTTGTTTCCGACATATTTCAAAATAATATTAATAATTTATTTTTTTCGCTCCATTAATTACACAAATTACAAATAGTTAAATTGTGTGATACCTCAGGCTAAAGTTAAACTATGTACATTTTATAAAATTGCAATACTGCCAACCATAATTACAAAAACAATTATTATATAATTGAAATTGTTTTATAATAAGAAAAAGTTATATACCATTTTAAAACTCGACTTCGTTTTATGTTTAAAAGTGCTTTTAGCAAAATGTCAATGTTATCATCAAGACGGTTACGTGATTTAAAAAATTAATTATTTCATTTTATCTCATCTCGTGTGCAAATGGATATTAACAAATTAATTAATTTTGCTTAAGAGTAATAGCACTAAAATGATATATTTCTATTCCTACACACAGAATGTTCCACGAAGATTATGCCTTAGGAGATTAATATACGAAATAAGTTTTCTAGTACCACTGCCTCCCTGATTACAGAAAAATGTTTCAAATAAAACTTATACGTGCAGCCCAATTCTGAAAAGAGTTTTAGTTAATTCTGAATTTGGGATTAGTCAAAAGGCGTATTCCATTTGCCATTTCGATCAGATCTAACTTACATTTACTGAACCAGATCACTTATTTATTTCGCTGGATTACTTCGCAGACTTTATTTCCTGTACCAGAATTACAGATTCTAATTTGCTTTGAAGTAATTCACCCCGATAAGTGTATCAGTTTGCTTAATTTAGTTTATTTATTCATGTGTCGAATTTATCTGAACTGATTTAAGTGAACCAAGTGGCAAATGGAATACAGCTATAGTAAGCTAAATCATATTCTCCATGACAACGTAAAAGAATTGAAACCTTCGAATCAATTAGTTGTCAAAATGAATAGACGATAAAATAAAACGAACTTGATGCAAACTTCTTGTAAATATAAATATTTATTAAAACATAAAAATAAAATGCATAAAAATATAAATGGTAAAATTTACAGAAGTTATAAACTAATATTTAAATTAAGCAAATTATCCGGCAATGGAAACAATAACAACGTATGAATAAACTATTATTTAAGTAACTAACTACTTAATTACATGGCAAGACCTGCATCTTGCACAGATGACGAGAGCCAAACTTGTCTCGACGAAAGCCAATCTACAACTCGCTAATCATTGTTGTTTCCATGGGATGTTCTGACAGAGGGTAAAGAGGTGGTATCGTTCCGTTGGTCGAGATAGCAGTTTCCACGCATGAGTTTAGATCAAAAAACCTAGACGGGGTGAGTTACAAAGGTTAACTCTATCCGACCAGATGCTTAGCTAATAATTTACCCAGATATGTCATCACATCCCGTATAACCAGACGCGACAATTCAGAAAAACTATAAACTTGATAAATAATGATCTACGGAATACTGAAGTTACTATAACATACTCGTATGCACTAATAAATTTGATAAACAAAATAAACTCTGTCAAGTCAACTTTAGAAAGATACTTAAGATAATACTTAATTAGTCTGTATCTCTCGAAGCTGAGTTGATAGTGAAATATCATAATTTATAAACAAAACCAAATTCTGAATTATCCGTTTTGTTACAACATCATAAACTACTACGGAAAGTTGAAAATAATATACATATATATGTTAGCATAACACACACTTTTAACATGTCAGGTGAAGTTCCACTGATTGACAACAGATAGCGTTAGGATGAAAGAAAATAATAAAATTAATAAAAAGAATTTGTATTATTTAAATTGAAGTTTTGGCAAATTTTTCCACATATTTGCACAGATAAATATTTATTTCTTTAAATTAATAGGTATTTATTTACTAATATTATTTAATATTTTGACATTACGGTTAGTACAGTTGGTAACACAACACCTAACCTCAAACGTCAAACGTTCATGCTTACATACAAAAACGCATCAGCAGTTAAGTGTAACAATATTGCTCTTGTAAACTTTTTTTAGTAATATTTTGTGGTCTTCTGAAAAATAGTGTAAATAAATCGCTCGAAAGTGTGATAACTGTGCTCGTGTAATTAAATCAATCGGCGCTGCGCGACTCCTTTTTCAATTTGTACTATCGCACGTTATCTTACACTTTCGATGCTTGTTATGTAATATACTATAAATAAACTCTAATAAAAGGGTATCATTGGCAAGTGTGTGTGTGTGTGTGTGTAAACCGAATTCACACAAGATTTCCAATGGCCTTTCGCCATATACATATATTACATATTATTTTTCCTACGACAATTTGAAATTTTACACTATAACATTTGAGAACCTCGGCTGATAAATAATTTTCACTACATTAAAATTATCCCTCTCCACTAACATCTATGGGGCCCGTGGTTTTACGACTGGTAATTGCACTTCAGGTGCATAAATATATCACTTACCAAAATCTGCTATGGCAGAATGCCACACCCAGTAATGGGTTAAAAGCGTGATGATATATTTATTTATTTTCTCAAATAATATCATAATTTCAAAAACTACCCCTGTGGCTCCTCCACCGCTAACATCTTTGGGGGCCGTGATTTGACGACTGGTAATCGCGCTTCACGCGCAAAATATATCACTTACCGAGATCTGCTTCGACAGAGTGCCATACCCAGCAATGGGTAGAAGGCGTGGTGATATATTTATTTTTTATTTATATCAGAAGTTGTTGAGGCTGTCATCGTCGCACTGTAATTTTTTTATTGTTGACTTTTCAACATATCCGTAAAAAGTAATTTGTATAAACTTTTAAAAATCTGGCTAGAGTAAGATTACCTAACCAAAAATTCAGGATTAGTTAATCCCAAGAGAAATGAAGCTCGGAAAATATGTGAATTAAAATATAATCTTGTCTAAATCTCTACAACATATGTCAACTTTAATTAATGTTAATGAGTACTCAAGTTAGCTTTGAAAACAGCAAAATATTAACAGATTTTGTTTCTCTAAACTGTCATTCGAATTGTGACAACATATATTCTGTTGCATTTAAATAAGTAAGTAAATAAATAAATAATTTGTCAACGGCCATGGCTGCACTCGTTGAAACTGATCTAAGCGATAACGCGAGTTAAGTAACGTTGCGCGCGGGTAGTATTTGGATGGTGATCGTCCAGAAAAAACCCGCGTTGCTGTTGACCATAATACCTAAAACGCTGATCAGGGCGTAATGGCGGCATATGACCTAAGTAATTGGTCCGACAAAGAAGCCACAGAAAAAAAAAATATATATATCATCACGCCTTCTACCCATTACTGGGTGTGGCACTCTGCTGAAGCAGATCTCGGTAAGTGAAATATTTTGCGCGTGAAGTGCGGTTACTAGTCGTCAAATCACGGCCTCCAAAGATGTTAGTGGTGGAGGAGCCACAGGGGTAGCTTTTTGAAATTATGAAAATTGTTTGTCGCCTGTGGGAATCGAACCAGGGTTCTCAGGATCCACAGGCCGACTTCATACCACTGAGCTAGCTACCCCATCATTTAAATAAGTTCCATGTATAAACAAATAAATAAGTATGTACTAAATTATATGTTATATTGTTTCATAAATACATAGATATATTTTAAAGGTTTTCTCAGATTTGTTCATTTTGAAAACAAAGTGCTAATAAAAACAACTGCCATTAGATCAGAGCGCCCGAGGAACTACTTTCTGAATTTATCAATCGCCGGTAAATAAATTTACCTGAAGATTTTAGTGAAGGGATAAATATTCAGTAAAATGAACAAAATTTAAAATGCTAAACAGACCGCACAAGAAGTAAAGTAACTGTTTTCAATACTAACTGATTACTATCATCATATAAATCATTTTATATTGAATTCTATAATTTATGTTAATTTGCTCTAATGTCGAATTCTAGAGCAAAAGTTTCTCTTCAAATTATATTTATTTTCTATGTAAGTTATAACCATAAAATATTTTAAATTTTAAAATTAATACTTATGATGAAAGGCATCTGCGGAATATTTATTACAGAATTTAAATATATGTTGGCCTTGATAACATTGCATGACTTGAAAATGAGTGACATTTAACCACTAATATCAATTAACACCAAGTAAATAACATAAAATTATACTAATTATGAAATTAACAACGTGGTTAAATCTTGAATCACTAATGCTGGATTTATGAAGCAACTGCATTATAAAATAAAATTATGCAACTAACTCATTTTATTTATTCTGTTTATGCTCAAAAACCAAAATTTGACATTCCATTTTTCTAATCTGAATAGTCATATTTATTTTAATTTATTTATTGTTTAATTCTACATTATTAACAGTAAAATACGGCAGCAGTCGTAAATATATACACAATAAAAATTATAAATTACATTTCTATCGTTGCACCATCATGCAGTTTGACATTTATATAATATTAAGAAATATAACTAAAAAGGTGAAAATAGTTAACTTCCTAATTCCCTTAATTCCTATTTTTAGGTTAATAAGTTAAATGGATACTTCAAAAACAATTGATCCTATATTTCAACTTAGTTTAAACTCGTATAGTAGAAATATTGAAGGCACTAGCTTGAGTTATCAATGGTGAAAAAAAAAAAAATGGAAAAATTAAATAAATATATCATCACGCCTTTTGTCTTATAGGGTGTGTCACTTTGCCATAGCAGATCTTGATAAGTGATATATTTAGGCGCGTGAAGTGCAGTTATCAGCTGTCAAATCACGGCCCCTCAAATATATTAGCGGAGGTATAGGGGTAATTTTAATGTGGTGAAAATTGTTTATAAAAAATAAAATAAATATATAATAAAAAAATACACATATATCATCACGCCTTTCACCAATTACTGGGTGTAGCACTCTGCCGAAGCAGACCTCGGTTAGTGATATATTTATGCACATGAAGTGCGGTTACCAGCCGTCAAATCACGGCCCCCAAAGATGTTAGTGGTGGGGGAGCCACAGGGGTAATTTTAAATTGGTGAAAATGTTTTATCGGCTATGGGGATCGAACCAGGATTCTTAGGATCCACAGGAAGACTTAATACCACTGAGCCATTACCCCATAAAATAAATACATCATCACACCTTTTACCCATTATTGGGTGTGGCACTGTGCTGAAGCAGATTTCGGTAAGTGATATATTTTAACGCATGAAATACAGTTACCAGCCGAGAAATGACAGTCCCCAAAAGTATTCGTGGTGGGAGAGCCTTAGGGGTAATTTTAATGTGGTGAAAATGTTTGTCAGGTCTGGGAATCAAACCAGGGTTCTCAAATCCATAATCCGACTAGATACCACTGAACCAGTTACCCCATAAAAATTTAGTAAAATCATAAAAAAACCTAATGCTATATTTAAGTTATTAATTAAAAAAATACGTGAATCATTTAGTTACATTTTTTGATGACGTAACATTTCTTCTACAATCATTAAATTTCTTAATTTAGTTAATTGCATAAATCCAGCATTATATATAAAATTTTTGATTAAATCCATCATGAATCCAAAAATAACTCCAAAACACAAAATATTACAAAGAGACTTCAATACTGGGTTACAACACAAATCAAATCAAAGATAGAGACTGTAATGATGGATGAAGACACGAATTTACAATCAAAATTAATTCCTATTGCTTCACAACCGTAATAAGCATTTGTATTTAGACGATTTTATTGATCTATTCTTGATGATGCAGCAAACGTCACTGACTTCAACCATAGACAAAATATATACAGACGTCTAATGGCAACATTTTTCATCAATCAAATTTCTATTTTTGGACGATCTGTATTGCAGCACTAAGTAGAGCTTCTGTATTTACAATTACAGCCAAAAAATTTAATTCAATTCACTTTTCGAAAATTAAGTTTTGAAAAGATTATATAAGAGTTTATTTAAAGTTTTTTGGGAATATGGTTTAGAACAATTTGACAAATCCAAAATTCAGGATTAGCTACAAATAAATAAATAAAATAAATATATGATCACGCCTTCTACCCATTACTGGGTGTGGCACTCTACCGAAGCAGATCTCGGTAAGTGATATATTTTGCGCGTGAAGTGCGGTTACCAGTCGTCAAATCACGGCCTTCAAAGATGTTAGTGGTGGAGGAGCCACAGGAGTAGCTTTTGAAATTACAAAAATTGTTTGTCGCCTCTGGAAATCGAACCAGGATTCTCAGGATCCACAGGCCGATTTCATACCACTGAGCTAGCCACCCCATTAGCTAGATTCTAACTAAAACTCTTTTGAGAATTGGGCTGATTGTATTCTAATTAAATGTCAACTAAATCGATATTAGCGCTGTAATACAGACTCGTCCAAAACTATTAATTTCATCATATAAACGCTGCTATTTGAATTCATTTAGTTAGACGTCTGTATATATTTTGTCTGTGCTTCAATTTATAACCAGAAATAAACTGCAACTGGATGGTTAGTATTCAACTATTGCTACTGTAGTTGGGCTTAATTTTCTTTTGTACAAAATGGAAAATTAAAATAACCGCAACTATTCTTGAATACTTAAACTGGTTTTATATTACTTTACTTTAAATACTGAATAAGTATTGAAATAATCAAAATTATAATTTATTTTTAAATTTGCTTCATAAATTTAGATGTATTCTGTACAAAGGACGAGTGCGTTAACACGCCGCATGAAACGTTTTCTTTATACTATTTTTTCTATTGAGGTAATTTTATAATTCTGTTAGATTTTTAAAAACTGCGACTTGTCAAAAATATAAATTGGTGTTTTTTATCATTCGTTTTGGTAGCGCTTCTCATAAATTGAAATATCATATTTTTTGACAATTAATCAATATTTTTTCTGTATTATGAATGTTTTCAATTTTAACTGATTCTAGCATATTCTGTTAGTAATATTTCAATACCGACAATTTACAATTTTGAGGTTATATGTCATCCATCTGTCAGATTTAAGAGCATGCATACCACTCCTACAAAATAAAAAGCGCCAAAAACATTGTGCTTACAGATCTCTTAAACAACGTGTTTACAGTGCGTTTATAGAGCTATAACAACACCGAAATAGAAAAAATACAGTTACATGTATTAATCACACTCAGGTGCTATAAGCTAGTCACTTATACGCCTTAAATAATGTAACATTTGACTAGGAAATCTGGCAGTACGGCAGTGTAAAAACTGCAGCTCGGTGAGCCCCGTAGGCCCAGATCCTCAATCGATTATAGTGCCACAGGAAGAAGAAGATTTTAATTGAATAAAACTTTTAACTGGCCTTAAAAAATTAACGAATCAGTTATAAAATACGTCTGAAAAAAAAATACACGTATTCTATTTTCCAAATACGAATTACCTTCTAAGTCGCTTAGTATTGAAATACAATCTAGCACAGTGGTATGAAGTCGGCCTGTGGATCCTGAGGTCCCTGGTTCGATTCCCACAAGCGACAAATTTTCATAATTTGAAAAAGCTATCCCTGTGGCTCCTCCACCACTAACATGTTTGCGGGCCGTGATTTGACGACTGGTAACCGCACTTCACGCGCAAAATATATCACTTACCGAGATCTGCTTTAGCAGAGTGCCACATCCAGTAATGGGTAGAAGGCGTGATGATATATTTTTTTAATTTTTTTTTATAAATAATTCAAATAATACGAGTATATGATACTGTTCAATATTTAGTGCAGTGTAAAACAAGCTTTAGTCGTCTGGCTGGTAAGTTTCGGCAAAATAAAAATGAACCAATGTAGAAAACAGGATTAAGAATAAAGAATGATATATTTATTTGTTTATTAGCAAAAACGACTTAAAATCTGCAAACCATTTATTCTAGAAATAAAGTAACAAAACTGCATATTCCAAGAACGAAATAAAATCCTTCTCGTATACGTCATGACATTAAAATATGACCAAGTAAAATCTAGTAATAAACTCTTTGTTGATTATAATTTACGATTCGCGTTCAAGACGTTATATTTATTCTCCACATAAAAGAAATTAGTTCAGCAGCATTTTATTCCTTTCGCAGAAGACTTTTTTATATCTTGAATGGTTGACCATCAAGAATAGAATAGTGAAATCGTCTTACTATGATTTATAATTCTTTCTCACGTTTGTGATTCTTGTTAAATATGCAGAATTAATTTTATGTAAAGGTTCGTTTCTTCTTTGATCGTTGAAGTCTCACGTTTTTTTTAAGTGTCTTTGAATTTAATTTATGCTTTATTTATTTACTTGCTACATTGTAGAACAGAAACCAAATAATAATTATACTATTAGGAACCTACAGTTACCGTGCTCAATCAATTAAGTTGCGTCATGTCAAACGTCATGAAAAATTATGACGTTTCATCTACAACGTTTGTAGTTAACATCAAGATGTTAAGGTGCGAGGCAGAATGAAGCAATTTTCTATGAGTGACAGCGACTTGTCTATAATATGTAAGTCAGTGCTACTACGCGAGTCAAATTTAAAATGCTTTTAAAATATTTTGATTTTAGATAATTTTCATTCTTACATGTAATTTTAGCTGTACTGATCATATTTTCTATAAATAATAAGAAAATATATGTCCAAGCTTGTTAATTTATCAAAATAAATGTTTTTTGTACTTTGCTATTTATTTATAACGTAAGTTAAGCGATTGATGACGCATTTTGACAAAATTCTTTGATTCATCACGAGAACTATTAGCAATGCCAACCTAGCGTTCGTCATCTGAAGGATAAATTGGAAATCCTTCTACTAGGTATTGTTTACTACATTCTCCATTATTGTCTTGTGTTGGGAGTATTTTCTTGCTATTTTATACAATATGCCTAAGGGAAATATTGAGTAATATTGTTGTGTCCTGGAGTGTAATTCATGAACTAAAAAGAAGCTATAAATTAGTTATTGTCGACCGAAAAAACAGTAGATATTTCCTACTGTTAGTTGAGTGCAGAAAGTTAACGTTTATCACTCGCCAAGCGGGTAAAATAAGAGTGTATCCATGGATACATGAAACTATCAACATTTTCAAGCCAATTACAAAACAGAAAAACTGTCAAAAAAGATTGTAAATTATTTTTCAAGAATATCTAAACGGTCATAGAAAAAATATTTTATACACCATGGGCAGAAAGTGACTTTGCCGCTCTTGTATGGTTGTTGCTCTCGGCTGTGTTTCGATCAATAATCTCGCGAGTGATAATAGACTACTTTCTGCTCTAGTTATACAAATAATTAATTCAAGAGTTTGTAAAATCTGGTAAATGAAAAGTGTTACTTGTTAATCGATTGGGAATATGTAAAACAGTAGGTAAATATTTAGTATGGATTTTAAAACTTTTTAAAATCTGCAGTTATATTGTTTAGTTAATGTTTTTAAAAATAATTTGGGGTTACTTTTGTGTACGTAATTTTATAAAACAAAATTCTTTATCTTAATTATAAAATAAAATAAAATATAAAATAAATATACCATCACGCCTGTTACCCATTACTGGGTGTGGCACTCTACCGAAGCAGATCTCGGTACGTATCATATTTATGTGCGTGAAGTGCAGTTACAAGTCGTCAAATCACGGCCCCTAAAGATGTTAGTGGTGGGAGAGCCTCAGGAGTAATTAGAAATTTGTGAAAATGTTTTGTCGACTACGGGGATCGAACTGGGGTTCTTTGGATCCACAGGTGGACTTGATACCACTGAGCCATTACTCCATAATTCAAAATAAATTGCAAATTCGCGCTGCAATACAGATTCGTCCAAAAATACAAATTTGATTGATGAAAAGTGTTGCCATTAGACGTCTGTATATATTTTGTCTATGGTTAATTATTAAAATAAATTAATCAAAAAAATGTAATCTGGTAATATTTATTAAAAATAATGCTTGAATTAAGTGACACTAGAAATAAGTAAAAAATATTGAAATGTTCACAGAATGCTATGTTAGCACAATGTAAACAATACCAAGTAGAAAAGTTCGAATAATTGCCGCTTGAGCGCTGGCATCTAGCATATAATGGAATCCGAACCACTCAGACACAGTTGTATATTTTGGATAAATTACCGGCAAAGTATAAAATTCAGACAATGCGCAAAATTCCAGATGCAAAAATTGCATTATTACTCAATAATTTTTTTATAATGGAACATATTTTTGACGATGCAAGCTTCGCTCATATTTTTAACAATTTAACAAACAATACCTTATATTTGTTTCTGACAAAATGCACATGAATTTATACTGCATTCCACATTTTGATTAAAGACTTAAGTTGAAATCGGCGAGATTTGAACGCGAACTCTCTTGTGTGGTAGACGCAGGTTGAATCTATTTGATTACGACTACTTTATTATTATAATTTTGTTGCAAATAAAAAATTCAATGTTTATTTTAATGACGCATAAACATAAATATAAAATAGATAGCCTTGAACTTTATGTTTTAATTATACTCAACTTAATTGATTCACTTTTTGTTAATTCTGAACTTGTTTCGCCGTTTTAACAGTTTTAAGTATCTCGATATCACGTATGGACATTTTAAACTTTTCAGTAACTTATATGGAGATTTTAATGGGCAGGCACAACACAAATTCGAGTAATTTTGAGTGAACACTCCGCGAAATTGCAATTATAATAATTAAGAAAACAGTTTCTCTTTTTATATTAAGACATATTTCTTGTAGCATTTCGCAATGTGATAAATGCGTAATTATTTATTTTTCTCATTTGAGACAATAAATCAATTAAAATAACAAACGTTCTTGTAATATTATACGCAAAGAATAAAATGAAAAACTGTAGTTGGCCCTGAATCTTGCTCACACAACATATGAAGTTATAAACATATACAGTGTGTTCCACAAAAACTAGTTTTTCATCACTACCATTTTTTTCTGATTACAGGAAAACATCTCAAATAAAATAGGTAGATTAAATTTACGTCCATAGTAAATTAATTTATTCGAAGAAATTTTATTTATTTTATGTCATTTGAATGAATAAATGAATAATTTTTTTATACTTTGGGCGTAAATTAATTTGTCTTTTATAAAACCGGCTAGCAAAAAATTAATTCTCCATTTACATAAGTCCACAAACTTTATTATTTAAAAAATATAAACAAGTGAGTAACGCTGAACTTTTACATACGTATTTACACTTGATAAAAAATATCCAATTTTTAGTGTGGCACTCTTCTGTAGCTGATCTCGGTAAGTGACGAATACATAAATTTATTTCCTTTTATTGACAGTGACATTTAAAAATTTAAATTAATTAAAATCGCTAATCCTTTACTAACATCCTTTTATTTCTTCACATTACTCATAGAGCAATATATATATATATATATATATATATATATATATATATATATATATATATATATATATATCCTCACGTCATTTTACCATTTTTAGTTGGAAGCAGCTCTCACTAACATTTGCAGATGTCTTGTTTAATACTATGGGGTAGGTGGCTCAGTGGTATTGAATCAGCTTGTGGATCCTGAGAACTCTGGTTCGATTCCCACAGACGACAAACATTTTCACAACATTAAAATTATCCCTGTGGCTCCCCCATCACTAACATCTTTGGAGACCGTGATTTTGTGGCTGGTATATATATATATATATATATATATATATATATATATATATATATATATATATATTCCCTGGGTGAATTATTATAAGAATTTGTTGAATGACAATTAATTCACCCATTGCATACTAGGTTATTGACTTGTAACGAATTGACGCAACCCATGTCACTTTACATTTATTCAACTAAAAATTGCACGAAAAAGCATGAGCAGTCACCATGCGAATGAAAGGTTCTGGGTTCAAATCCCGGCGAACACTCATTGCTTTTTCAAAAATTATTTCTAATAATTACCAACAGACAAATTGTCATTCAACAAATTCTTATAATATCAACTTTAGTTTGAAACATTCTCCTCTAAAATAATTTATAAAGCAATGGTAACAGAAATCAGTAAATTTATGACTCTGTTTTAAAGCGACACCCTGTATATAATGTGTGTAGGTACGTGAAGTCCTAGCGTACATAAAATACAGTGTATTTTTGCCGTGTTATATTTGCGCGAACGGTCATGTAAATAAAGATGTATATAGTTAAGCTTGTGTGTGGCCTGTTTCCCGGTGATATATTTGCAAGTATGTTCCCTGAGTATGTAGTAGTAATTTATACCTCACGAAGAAGTATTCTCTGTTTACATAGCATGGTTTAAATGTGAACGTCCTCTACTACTTGACAACTACAGTCTGCTGTTTCAAAGTTAAATCATAACAAGAAATGGGAACAAATGAAAGAGCTCTTGAAAATTTAATTAAAATTGTTTTGTATGTTTTGTGAATGTTTTATTGTTATACTTGAATGAACAATGAAGGCATTTCGAATACTGAGATTACAATTATGTTAAAAGGTACGTAAATGAAAATGAAGTTTAAGTTATTGGAGCAGACATGGTTAACTTACTTTTTAATGAATTTGAAATGAAATTAAAAACAGTATTGCACTTAATTTAACATTGTATAAACTATAGAGGGATTTAAAAAGTAAAATTTATTACATTAAAAAATTTAAGTTCTGCGTAACGCTAACGGTAGATTCTCTAGAATGTATTTGGTATTGCGATTTGTATAAATAATAAATATATAAATAAATATATCATCACGCCTCTTACCCATTACAGGATGTGGCACTCTGCCGAAGCAGATCTCGGTAAGTGATATATTTATGCGCGTGAACTTCGGTTACCAGCCGTTAAATTATGAGCCCCAAAGATGTTAGTGGTGGAAGAGCCACAGGGGTAATTTTAAATTGGTGAAAATATTTTGTCGGCTGTGGGGAACAAACCAAGGTTCTTAAAATCCACAAGCCGACTTGATATCATTGAGCCATTACTCCATTGCGATTTGTATGAAATTAAGAAATGCCAACTTTAATTGACTACTACTAAAAAACTAAAAGAAACATAAAAATTGACGGCAATTTTATCTTGATGACTTTTTAATGCATTAACCTATAGATTTTTATTATTTTAGCTCATATTAATTTTTTTTTATGGGGTGGCTAGCTCAGTGTTATGAAGGCGGCCTGCGGATCCTGAGAACCCTGGTTCGATTCACACAGGCGACAAACAATTTTCATAATTTCAAAAACTACCCCTGTGGCTCCTCCACCACTAACATCTTTGAGGGCCGTGATTTGACGACTGGTAACCGCACTTCACGCGCAAAATATATCACTTACCGAAATCTGCTTCGGCAAAGTGCCACATTTTTAACTACTTTTTGCTAATAACTATCCATACATACATAACATCATTGTATCGCATAAAATAGGATAGCTCGAACCCCTGAAAGTGGTTGAAGCGAGGATGGTGTGTCAGGATGAGAATTTTTGACGAAGGCAGACTCTTTGATAAATCTGATGAGTGGATGTTCTGTCAATATTTCAGGGATTCGTGCTACCTCATTTGATGGATATTAGCTTAATGTTTGGCAATAACAAACGCAAGTCGTCAATCCCTTCCTTTCTTATATTTTTGCTTCATTTTCAGTTACTGTATACAAGCGCAGGCTACCGCTCTCCTCTTTTCTAATATTTGTAGATTCGTTGTTAGAGGAGAAAGCGTGAGTAATTTGATATGTACGTCGAAGAAAGGTAAGTGAAAAGTGAATAGGACTGATTGGATGGATGTGATTGAAGGTTTGTTGTATGATGAATGATTTCGAGTGTGATGAGGCCTATGTGGTTGACGCGAGGGTGGTGTGCTAGGATGAGAATGTTTGACGAGGACTGGTTATCCGATTAATTTAATGAGTAAATGTTTTTATGAATGATTTTAGGATTCGTGCTACCCCATTTGATGGGATATAGGTAATATTATGTAGGCAAGTATGTTATGTAATTATTTTTTCAGATGACCACTTATGAAAGTAACCATGACAACATCATAAACTACTACGGAATGTTGAACATATCATACACTGATATGTTAGCATAACGCACACTTCTAACATATCAGGTGAAGTTCCACTGATTGACAACAGATGGCGTTACGATGAAAGAAAATAATAAAATAAATAAAAAGAATTTGTATTATTATTTAAATCGAACTTTTGGCAAATTTTTCTACACATTTCCACAGATAAATCTTATTTTTTAAAATGAATAATTACTAATATTTTAGCATTATTTAATATTTTAACATTACGGTTGGTATCATAATACCTAACCTCAAATGTCAAACGTCAACGCTTATCCACAAAAACGCATCAGCTGTCAAAGTGTAACAACATTGCTCTTGTAAACTTTTTTTTAGTAATTTTTTTGTGGTCGTCCGAAAAATAGTGTACATAACTTGCTCGAAAGTGTGATATCTGTGCTCGTGTACTTAAATAACTCGGTGCTGCGCGCCTCTTTTTTAAATTTATACACTCGCACGTTATCTTACACTTTCGATGCTTGTTATGTAATATACAAATTTATGTATGTTTAGTGAAAAACATGTTGAATTTCTTTTGCTGCAATTATTCGTAGAGAAGCTTGTACGTTGACGTGAGCTTAAGATCAAATCATATCTCTACTTCAACCATAAATCAAGTCTTGCAACTACTACTGTTAACTATTACTCAATACTTCAACTTAGTAGTTCACTTATCTTATGCATACGACAATCACCAATATATCACTGATCAAAAAGAACAAACAAAAGACAAAAAACATCTCATTTCCTGCCATAATTCGTCGTCGCCAGCGACCTGCTTTCACACAAGTTCTGTACAGGTTCACATTAGTTCACATCTTAGTCACCACATCCACCCACAAGATGGCGGCGCTGCTGTTTCCGCTGGGCGATAATGACCGCGAACTGAAATGAAACCAACACCCACAGTAAGATCTTCCACCTTCACCCCTCGCCTGCTCTGTCAGTTTGATATAAAGACTTTGAGGTCTTAAGATCTTGTTTGTAACTGTCAATGGTTGTGGTGACTCAGCAAAGAAGTGAATTTGAAAGGGAAGTTAAAAACCTACGCAGGAGTTATCAAGCTGCCAAGATGGAGGAGGATCAATAATAGTTTGGATTAATTATAGTGTTTGCTTTTTTATAGATGCAATAAAATTTTGTGAGATTCGTTTGTGTTTTTGGAGTCATTATGAAAGTTTAAGGTGTGGTAGTTTTTATTTTAATAGATTTTTAACCACAAAGAAGATTTTTAAAACATAATTTAATCTTTTGACAGCTATAATTATTCAGGTGGCTCTCCTTCCACTAGCATCTGCTAGACGTAGTTTAGTGCGCCTACCAACAAATAAAGCCTCATTCACAATACGAAATCAGTTGTTATAGTTATACAGCACAGAAGCGTTCAGAACAGCAAAATTAGCTGCACACTGCCTAGCGTTAATTTCAGTTAACGCAAGAGTTTGCAAGCTCCAAACTTATAATTAGTAGTTAGCGCCATCTTGTCTAAACTACCAATAAGAAACGCGAATGAATTTTGACGTTTGAAATAAATGCGTTTGTTTGTCAAACACTATGAATCGTAAAGAGAAATTACTATTAACTTCTTTGATGGTGACATACGTTCAATTAAAAAAACTTCAATGTGGCATAAGAAGCCATAGCAAACGTTTCGACGCTGCGTCTTCACTTTTGTTTACATTTATGTCTATATTTTTTCTCGAACGTACCTATTTTGATATTAATTATTTAAATTTTGCTTGAGCTTCTGATCCTATAAAATGTATTACAAAAACTCATTATAAATTTTACTTATGTACTGTAATTACAATTATTACATTACCTGTTGTGTTAAATGTTTTTCCAATTATTTGCCATTGTTCATCCCGCTGTTTAAAATTTTTGAACTCGGGGTCAGCTTTATCATATAGACATTTAATATTTTCAATCATGTTAAGAAATAATTCTTCACCCATTTTTATAACTTATAACAAATATCGAAATAACAAATCTTTAGATAAAAGTGTGCAATAAGCAGCAATACAATACAATTTTTCAAAAATATGTAAAGATTCAATTGAAATCTAGCGTCTCTTTCGAAACTAGTATTTATTTGATTAAAATCAGTATTCTACGATACCGACAATGTCACTAACTACATCCTTAATTTTGGTATTATGAACGACCATATATACAACACAAATGCTAACTATAAATACTAACTATAACTAATAACCATAACCACTAATTTCGTATTGTGAATGAGGCTTAAGAGTGTGCGGGTTCAATTTCGTTGACTTGAACTTATATCCAAAATAAAATTACTATGTCTGAGTGATTCGGATTACACTATTGGGATTTTAAAATAAGAATGCGCTCCATAGTGGTAAAAATTGGAACTACCACAGGGTACAGTTTTTAATTATGGAAAATAATTTCAAAATTTTTATTTAATAGGTCAATAACGGTTGGTGAGAAGATAATTTAAAAACTATGTATTTATGACTACAGCGATCTGTATCTAAATGATTATTTCATTCGAGTTAGGTAGTTTCGAGAAATAAAATACAAAGTGCATTTTTCAAATGTTTTTTTTTTTTATATGTAATAAAAATAGTGTTGAAATCGCATCCGGAATCAGTAGGACCACATACATCGTTTTAATTTATTACTAGTAAATGAAAGGTAGGAATGTATGTAATTAGCAGTTAATATTAAACACATAATTTTAATAAGCGAGGTTAACAATTAGCACACAATAATGTTCACATCATTATTACTTTTAGAAAGATTTGCATACATCGCTTATTCGTAGGTCTGCACAATCAATCGTCAATCCGCATATGTAATGGTTTTAATCACGTCTAAAAATATCTTATTAACACATTTACATTCTTTCCTGAGCCCTGCCATTAGTAATTAAATAAAACTGATAATCGGTTTCAATCATGAGTCAATCGACCACACATCATTTGAAAGTATCTTGAATTCTGTATTAATAAAATGTACAAATATATTAAGATAGGTACTTTCTTCTACGCCATCAAATCGTGACTAAAACATTTGAAATCGTAGCTTACTGTAATCTACTATACAGACAACTAAGTGACAGTTAGCCGAAGGCTATCTAGCAAATTGAATACAACGTACTAGGTAGTAATCGTAACTACTTCTTCCTGAATTTGGAAGGAAACTATATTTCAGACATTGACAGCATCGCAGACTTTCCGCTTTCAACGATTTGTAAATTATTTTAGAAACAAATACGAGGACAGGGTGAAAAGTCCTGGAAAAATAAAACAAATGGCGCCACAATCGCAAATCTCATGTGACATTTATGACGTACCATCTTTAACTAGAACGCATTAAAATTTTCAGACTGATATGTCATTCAGTTCTATTTTGACACCTATCGAAAGCAAGTAACCTTAAGGATTTTTGAAAACATGGAAAAAAGTGAATTTCGTGTTTTGATAGAACATTATTTCTTGCGTGGAAAAAACATTACGCAAACCAAAGCATCGCTTGTTAAACATTATGGGGACTCCTCACCATCGATTGGAACGATTCACAAGTGGTTTACTGATTTTCGTTGTGGTATTATGACCACAAAGGACGTCGAACGTTCTGGTCGCCCAATTGAGGTTACAACGCCAGAAATCGTCGATAAAATCCATGGTATGATATTGGACGATCGGCGAGTTAAAGTGCACGAGATTTCTGAGACTATGAGCCTCTCAACCGAACGGGTACGGAACATTTTGCATAAATTTTTGGATATGAGAAAGCTATCTGCCAGATGGGTGCCGCATTGTGGACAACGCACCGGCGCACAGGTCCGCAGTTGCAATGGCAAAATTGCATGAATTGCGCTACGAATTGGTTCGTCATCCACCATATTCTCCAGATTTGGCCCCCTGCGTTTTTTATCTATTTCCAAACTTGAAGAAATGGCTCGGCGGAAAGAGATTTGGCTCGAACGATGAGGTCATCGCTGAGACAAACGCCTATTTTGAAGGATTGCCAAAATCGTATTATTTGGAAGGGATCGAAAAATTAGAAAAACGTTGGACGAAGTGTATCGAGCTACAAGGAGATTATGTTGAGGAATAAAATATGTTTTGACCAAATAAATCATTTCTTGTTTAATTTTTCAGGGACTTTTCACCCTGCCCTCGTACGTCAAACAAAAGATACGGAGAAATTAATTTTCTATCACTTTCATTTGAAGCATTTTTCTGTAAATAAGAGAAGCATTTAACACAATTCTACAAAAGGACAGCTGTCCACTTTGTTTCTACTCGATTGAACTTAAATATATGTTGAAATTTTAATTAAACCAATTACTTATTGAGATGTTACGTAATTAAACTAGTAATAAATAGACTTAAAAGTGAAATGTCCCTGTCAAAAATGAAATTATTCTTAATTGAAATGTTTCAAGTGATCTCAACTAGACGTGAAAGTTTCAATTATTTAGAAGATTCATTTTTGACATCTCATTTATAAAAAGATTGTTTCTAATTGATAATTTGATTCAATACCGTATACCACATTTTACATACATAACATCATGCTTTCTTCCATCAAATGAAGTAGCACGATCTCTTGAAACATTCACCGAACTTTTATTCGTTTGATTTATCTTGCAACTAATCTTCGACAAACATCCTTGTACACCAATTTCACCCTTTTATTCCTCTCTCTAAGGATTATTCGTTGAGACAACATATTCATCCATGTATTACTAGGTCGTCTACGCAATATCTCGTTCTTTATTACCACGTTTACACCGCAGACCTATATTAAACATAAATCTTATACGAGGGCTGGGAGAAAAGTACCTGAAAAATAAAACAGATGGCGCCACAATCGCAAATCTCATGCGACATTTGTGATGTACCATCTTTAACTAGAACGCATTAAAATTTTCAGACTGATATGTCATTCAGTTCTGCTTTGACACCCATCGAAAGCAAGCAACCTTGAAGATTTTTGAAAACATGGAAAAAAGTGAATTTCACGTCTTGATTAAACATTATTTCTTGCGTGGAAAAAACATTACGCAAACCAAAGCATCGCTTGTTAAACATTATGGGGACTCCTCACCATAGATTGGAACGATTCACAAGTGGTTTGCTGATTTACGATGTGGTAGTATGACCACAAAGGACGCCAAACGTTCTGGTCGTCCAATTGAGGTTACAACGCCAGAAATTATCGATAAAATACATGGTATGATATTGGACGATCGGCGAGTTAAAGTGCACGAGTTGCTGAGGCTATGAGCATCTCAACGGAACGAGTACGGAACATTTTGCATAAATTTTTGGATATGAGAAAGCTATCTGCCAGATGGGTGCCGCATTTGCTCTCTGTTGACAACAAGCGCAACCGTGTGACAAGTTCAAAGGAGTGTTTGGCGATGTTCAAGCGCAATAAGAAGGACTTTTTTCTCCAGATTTGGCCTCCTGCGATTTTTATCTATTTCCAAACTTGAAGAAATGGCTCGGCGGAAAGAGATTTGGCTCCAACGATGAGGTCATCGCTGAGACAAACGCCTATTTTGAAAGATTGCCAAAATCGTATTATTTGGAATGGATCGAAAAATTAAAAAAAGTTGGACGAAGTGTATCGAGCTACAAGGAGATTATGTTGAGAAATAAAATATGTTTTGACCAAATAAATCATTTCTTGTTTCATTTTTCTTTTCACCCTGTCCTCGTATATAACTTTCTACTGCCTGAGTGCGAACTTTACAATCAAATTTAAGAAAAAAAAAGAGAACATTTTCTTTTTTACGTTAATTAACCTGTAAAATAATCAAAATTTGATGGAATACCAATTATATGAACTGTGAAAATGCATGGTCTCAGAATCGGAAAAAATAGAAAATACCTTTAATTAATTTATTTATTTGTTACTCTGCACAACAGTAATTTAATCCCAATTAGAGTACAGGGGGCCTACAACTTATAGTGGAATCCGAACCACTCAGACACAATCGTATATTTTTGATATAAGATAAGTGAGATTTGAACGCACGATCTCTTGCTTGCTAATTAAGAAACACAAGTTTACCTCGCTTTTATTCACTGGGCTACGATTTCCTGTGATTATTAGATTTTAATTTGAATTTATGTATTCTCAATTAACTTTGAATTGTAAATTAATTTTGAATTGCTAATTCCGAATTATAATTTCTATATGTTTGGTAGTCTAATTTATTGTCCATAAACTAAATCGATATTAGCGCTGCACTACAGACTCATCCAGAACTACAAATTTCATTGATAAAAAGCACTGCCATTTGAATATATTTAGTTAAACGTCACCCTCAATTTCACATAATTCCCCAATCTTTCATTCGACATATGTTCCACATGCTCTCAATTAGACTCAGATACGGAGGACAAAGAAAATTCTCAAAAGGAATATAATTCGATATCCATATTAGAACAACTATTATAGTGTAATTAATTTCACTACAAATTAAATTATTTATTGTGGCAGGTACAATTAATTTCGAACTAAAACGCAACAATCAAATAGCAACAATAATTTCAATGTAATTTAGTATCGATTAAATGCAAGTAAAACACGAATCACAATTATGTTTTATTGCTTTTAGCGTGTTTCGAAATCAGCGACAAAAGTAGACAGTTTAATTATTCTCTCACTATTTATTATCATATTATTCACTTAATATGATTAAACCAGATTCAAGTTCCATAGAGTGTATTAATTGCATCATTCTACAAATTCTTTTACTAATGAATTATGATAAAAGTTAAGTCATATTATAAATGATTGTAAATTATCCTGTAGTCGCCAGTCTATAAAATTGTACATTCCAATGAAAATTTCTTGAAATTAAATATTATTATTATTATAGCAGTAATAGTTTTATTACAGAGTGATCAAAAGTAAGTGTTTCAGTTGGCAATATAATTCTGGGGAATCTTTTTATTCAACAGTTGACACAGCGCTGGGTAAAGGCGGAAATACTATTTGGCATGTCATTTTTATAATAAATGCAAATAAGTTGAATGATAGAAATACTTTAGATTACTGTTCTATGAGTAAAATAAGTAAATACATCATCACGCCTTTTACCCATTACTGAGTGTGGCACTCTGCCGAAGCAGATCTCGGTAAGTGATATATTTATGCGCGTGACGTACGGTTACCAGCCGTCAAATCACAGCCCGTAAAGATGTTAGTGGTGGGGGAGCCACAGGGGTAATTTTAAATTGGTGAAAATGTTTTGTCGGCTGTGGGGATCGAACCAGGGTTCTTTGGATCCACAGGCCGACTTCATACCACTGTGCCATTACCCATTATTCTGGGAGTAATGTTAAGAAATAAAAGGATGTAAGTGAAACACAGATTTTTATTAACTTGAATTTTCAAATGTCACTGTCAACAACAGAAAATTAATTTATGTATCAGTCTTACCAATTCCAAGTAGTTTTTTTTATAGCCAACTAAAACACTTGTGATTACTCTGTAAAATTACAATTAATTTATTTATACGACGAATTGAATCAAATAAATCCAAATATATAAAACTGCATGTAAACAGTAAAGATCGAGATTTGGATTGGTTCATTCCAATCCAATTAAATAAATGTTTAAACCCTCATATGTGAACAATTCTGGAGTTATATGAAATCTATGATGCCTTCTAATAAGTAATTATTAATTTGTATCTAATTGAGATTACAGGAATACATATTACTTTATTATTTATAAATGATACGATGTATAATTGACGACCACGTAATAGTTTAGTTATGTAAAGAGCACATTTGACAAATGTCAAATCAATTTTTTATGCAGCGCCTACTACGTTGTTTTGAAATCAGGTTGAATCTCTTTGCATGTATACGTTCATTAACATTCCGAAACCAAAACTGCATATGAACATAGTAATTAACTCGAAAACTAAGATATATTGAAATAATTTTATTCGTAGTATCACAAACAAAATATGTAGAGACGTCTAACTAAATGTATTCAAATAGCAAACATTTGTAAACTCCATTCCCTGTATGAAAACGATGACGTCATATGTGGACGAGGTTATCATAGATACGATGAAATATACCTATCTTTTTTTAATCATATTATTTGTACCTATGCGAATGGCATTAACGTATGTCTTAATAAGTTAAGACACACGTTTCATGTTTTTTCACGTTCTATCACATTTATTATTTTAATGAAAACGTATGACAGTTCTTACTAATACGAAAATTTATATTTACTTTGTTCACATTTATTTATAAAACATTATTTTGTTATTTTCTCGCCTGTCATTTCTAAGTTTGTGACTTTTTTGATACATAAATACAGAAAAATAAAAACTGGCTTTTAAAATTTTGGGTAATCAAATGCAGAAATGCGTTTATCATCTTAATGATTATTTTGCGCTGGAGTTAGATAATCGAGGATCTTTAATTAATTTAACTGTAGTACAAGAGGCAATGTGCTTTTGTTTTTTGTATTTTCATATATTATTTATTTATATATAATAATAATACATATAAAACTGTATATTCCTCTGAGTTTTATTTTACAACGTTACATATTTCAATAAGGTAGGTAATATATTTCGTAGAATAAGATAAATTGCAATGCAAATTTCGGTTTTTAGCTTATGAACTTCAAATTAGGGCTTATGTATTTACAATATATTTTGAATTGTATATTATGAAATTATAATTACTTAACTATTAGTGCCCTAATTCAATATCCATAAACGGTGCAATATTGACTCATCCAGAACTACAAATTTCATTGATAAAAATGCTGCCATCTGTATACATTTAGTTAGACGTTATCTGTGGTAGTATAATACGTTCAAATGAAACTGAACATTTAGAGCCGTAAGTATACTGGCAGTTTAAATTTTGAACGTGGTTTATGCAGTTCGTATCTATGGTTACGTTGATAATCTTATAAGGTCATTGTTAGGCAGCGACTGGAAGGAGATTTGAAAATTTATTACAATTATAGTTTATTTGTATTTCTTACAATCGTTCATTATAACTGTTCAATCAAAATATTTTACTTCCTATACATTCATTTTGAAATTAACGCTCTGATATATTGCTTTCAATTTCGTAATCATAAATATAGCAAATCTTATATTTTACTTACAATATACTTACGGTATTGTATCTTATATTATTTCAAAATTGTTTTGAATTGAAACAATGATTTCATTGCGAATCTATCATTTATCTGAATTGAAATAATAAGTCTCTATCTCTATACCATCAAGCAAGATTTCACGCATTTAAATCTCTCTCATTCAACTTATACAAAAAATACGATGATGTCCAAATGATTCATATTCTACTATAAACTGTACTTTAATGGGAATTAAGTTGCTGTTATGAAGCGTAGCAAATAAATATTTAATGTACAAATGCGGAACTGGCAAATTATTAAAATCAACTGTAAACAGTAAGATTGTCTCCTTTCTCCAGTGAAACGCAACAACAATAAACAGCTAAACACTAAAACAAAACAGTTATTCCTAACAAACAGTCACCATCACCACGGTAACATTTACATCTTCCTCGTGAGCGCATCTTCGCTTGAGAATGTGTGCCACGGATCACGGATCCTTTCACCTGCTCACAACTAGCATCACCATAGCAACCGATAGTGCACTCTCAGTGTTCAAGATGTCGCAATGCGGCAAAAACACAAATGGCAATTTGAGACCACGGGAAAAGTGCTAAATTCTCGCTTTAGCGAGACGTGGTCGTTCGAAATGCATTAGCAACTTGTTTAAGGTGCAGGTGTTTACTACGATTCAGAATCATTAGAAATGACAGTGAGTTTTAGATTAAAGAAGCGTTTGTTATGAAATTGTGAAGCTTATACTATTTGTCATTTTGTAATTGGAAAATATATTAGAATGGTATATTCATGGTAATGAAAGGCAAACCTATTTTGCAACTATTAATTGTTTACTTATTTTCTACTCCGTACAATAAGAAATAAAACCCAATTACAGGAAAGGTTATTTACAATTTATAGTGAAATTATTGATGTTAGCGAAATTTGAACATTACAACTCTAGTCTCTCAGACGACAGTGCTAACACTCAGCTATAACTATCCATAAAAATATATCAAACTTATGACAAAAGAAGAAATGATCCAATTAAATTATAACGATTGTTTTTTGAGGTTTCTCAAAACCAATGAAATGCTTCATTGTATGTCACGGTTTTAACCAATCTTGTTATTATTATACTGATAATAAGGCTCTTGTGATTATTCCCGGGATAAATCTTTGTAGGTGTTTTTGTTTATGACAAATGGTAGGTAGTTGTCAAATAATTATTTAAAACTGTCAACGCGTCAAGTAAAATGTGTAAAAAAATTGATTTAGTTCCATTTCAGATATAGAAATACACTAACTAATTTTGGAAACAACTTCCAAGAATACATTACTAAGTAGTCAATCGAAATGGACCCAGTTCAAAATCTTTTAAGTTGGATGAATCGACCTCAACAGCTAAGTCAAAAAATAATCTAATTGAATATAATTCTAGAGTTCGATAAATTATAAAATAATTCTTCAGTATCTTTCTTAAACTTGTTGACATTTGACAAAAGCAATAGTCAAATTATTTTCAATTTATTCTCACTCTCTTGTTATATTATTACTGAGAAAAAATGGGATATAAATTAACAGAATATAAAGAAACATTAGAATTACATGGCATTAGATCTCAAATCCTGGCGGTAGGTATTCCGATTATTCTCTGCCGGCCGCGGTAGTTGAACAGCTGGCGTAACAGTTGCTTGATATTCCATGTTGTAGGTTGCGGGTTCGAATCCCGCCTAGGGTATGGATGTTTACGATGTATTTGTGAGGGTTAGGTGAAAATACAGCCCTCGGATAAACATCACTCTTGACCCGAAGTGGTCAATAAAGTCAAATAAGTAAAACAAATAAATAAATAACTTATTTTGATTTCATCAATTGTTACATATTTACTCAAAATACTACAAGAAATAAGAAGTATCTTAATAAAAAAAAAATTGAGATACCGTCAGGATTTGACCCTGAAACTTTAGCACAAAATAAAAATAGAGAAAAACGTTGGCATAGCATCACTTTTGAATTACATAGAGACGGTTGTTTAGTTGGCAAATTAGAGTTCATAGGTCTTCAGATAAAATTAGATTTCAACAATTATTCCGTATTTGCTATTTATTTATTTATACTACTCTGTACAACAGGTACTTAATCCCAATTACAGTACAAGGTCCAGAGTCATCAAGCCGCAGTATGGTAGATCACATATTTTTAGCATGAGTGAGATTCTATCTCAGGTTCGGCGGATTCAAATTCAGTAACGATACTCACACCACCATACTACTAGACATAAAAACAATAATTACATTTAAACTGAAAAGAAATAAAATTGAATTTGTCAGGATTTAAAAAGTGATGCTAAAAAATTCTTAAAAATATTTACGGAAGCAAATTATAACATTACCAATTTGTAAAACTTTTACTCCAAATTTCACTTTTTACAAATTACAAAATATCTAATTTAAAAACACATAAAAATTTCACTCAAAATATTAAATTACATGTTATTACGAGCAAAACAATTCAACCATGACAAATTACATGATTTACAACTTACTACGCAAGTAGGAAGACATACTAAACTATAAAATTTATACTCAATATTTATTAATAAAATATACAACGGCAATAAAACTATTGTATCATTTAAATAGAGAAATAGCACACTTGAGGAACATAAAAAATAGCTATAATTTATTGCCAACCTACATGCACTGCATGAGAACATTCCCTGGACTCTTTGTCTGTCTCTCTCTCACAGCTATTTGCTATTTTTATTTCGCTCACACATTATGCAAGAATTCTTTTGTTTATCAAAGAAGAAATTCAATTAACGCGGATATAGGAAAGATATTTTTTTCTTTTACTTAATTAATTTTAAATTTCACACATTCTAAATACACATTCTCTAAATTAGATTCCCTTTCGTCTATCAAAGGACAGTAGAAGGAGAAGGTAAAAGAGGCAGAAGGAGGAGGAGAAGGAAGATGGTAACCTAAAACAAGGAAGAAGTTATGTTGAAATGACAAGGCTGGCCTTGAGTAGAAGAAGTTGGAGAAGAGATTTAGGACCTGCATCAACCAGATAACTATTGATGATGAACCTACTACGAATTTGTTTGTTATGAAAAAAAATAAAAAAACAAGCGCAGGGCGACACTTCCTTTCCTTTTTGTTTCATTTTCAGTGACTGCATTGTGTGGACTTTTCTCTCACATACAAGTGCAGGCTATTGCTTTCATCTTTTCTAATCTTTGTAGATTCGTTGTTAGATTCGGTATTAGATTCGTTGTTAACAGTAAGCGTGGGTAATTTGAGATGTTTTATGCATATATTATGTACGTCGAAGAAAGAAAATGAATGATAAGTGAATAAGAGTGATTTGAAGGTTTTTTGTGTGATAAATGATTTCTAGTGTAATAAATAAATGAGTTTATATGAAATGATCTATGAATGTGGTTAAAGTGAGGGTGGTGTGTTTGGATGATAATGTTTCACGAGGGCTGATTATTTGATGAATGTAATGAGTGAATATTTTAGGAGTGATTTTAGGATTCGTGCTACCCCATTTGATGGGATATAGCGTGAAGATATGTATTTATGTATGTATGTATGTATGAGGTAGATGGTTCAGTGGTATCAAGTCGGCTTGTGGATCTTGAGAACCTCGGTTCGATTCCCATAGCCGACAAACAATTTTCACCACATTACAATTACCTCTGTGGCTCCCCCTCTACTAACATCTTTAGGGGCCGTGATTTGACAACTGGTAAGCGCACTTCACGCGCGTAAATGTATCACTTACCGAGATCCGCTCCGGCAGAGTGCCACATCCAGTCATGGGTAAAAGGCGTGATGATATATTTATTTATTTATTTTATATCAAATAAAAACTTCTTGTTATACCTACTTCACTAAATCCCAGCTCACTTGAAAAAGGAGTTACACTAACTAAAAATTTGTGTCTAACAAGAGTTCGAACTTTCAAACCTCGTTAATTTCTACATATAAAAGTGGTCCGGATTTCACTATAAGTTATTGTAATTCTCTGTAGCTGTTTCTCCACTAAAATTTTTGAGGGTCGTGATTTAGTGGCTGATAAAGGCAAATAAATATATCACTTACCGAGATCTGCTTCTGAAGAGCGCCACACCCAGAAATAGGTAAAAGGCGTGTTGATCTATTTATTTTATTTATTCTATTTTTATTCAATTAATATTCCTGTTGTGCATCAAATAAATATTGAGTGAATGAATAAGAGTTCGAGTTCGATTCCAACATAAAATATTTTCACAATAAAATAATTACTTCTGTGGCTCCCTCCCAATTAATACCTTTAAGGGCCATGATTTGACGAATAGTAACTACACTTTATGGGCACAAAAATGCAATATTATAGTTCCATATACTAGAAATATGGGTAAATGGTGTAATAATATATTTACTTTTGTTCATATTGCAACATTTACAAACAAAGGTATCTGTCTTGTTTTATCTCTAATCTTGCTGATGTGGTGCTTGCTTACTAATGATATTTAGAAAGGTGAAGGGAAAGACTGAACACGTAGATCATATTGCAAGTGCTACTGTCGTTTGTTTGTGTCATGTTATTCAGCTGTTTTTAGTCCGTCGATTGTCACTTCTTGAAGTGAAACTGAATGTTTGTTTTTGTGATATGTTAATTTTAGATATGCTTAATGGATTTTCTAGGTAATTGAGAATTTTACTTTCTTTTAAATTGTTTTGTTTTTTACTAATTACAAAATATTTGTTTAAGTTTAGCAGAAATTCACGCACGAATAATTTTTCCTTTACACTAATTTAATATTTCAAAGTTATTTTGAATATTTAGCATCGAATATTTTCAGTCCTGAATTTTTTTGAAGAAAAATACTTCAAATTAAAATTATGGATTATTGTATTTTTCTAATGCTTATTTTATGCATATACATTCATCATTAATATTAATGTTTATGCTAGAAAATAATTGTATGCACAACCGGGCCGAAATTCATATGTTTTAGTCTTGAAAAGCGAGCTTAAATATTTGTTTTTGGCCCTAGGGCCATAATAAAATAATTTCCCATGGATACGTAAACAAAATGACAATTCTTGTTTATTATGAATACTTGATTTTGCAAAATGTCATTTTGACATATAAATGTACCTATTTTAATCTTTTTAGTTCAAAATTAAATATTCTTTGTTGTGCATAATATATTGTATGTACCACGGGTGAAATTAGCATTTCTGACCCTGAGCATGTTATTAGCTTTTGGCGTTTTGCGCCTCTTACTAATACTCATGCTACGTGCCAGAAACGCCTGTTTTCACCATTGATGCATAAATAACTATTAAAAATTAAGATAAAACATTTGCAGCAAAATTGCATCGAGATTCCTAGTTTTTTAGGTTGAGAGTTAACTAATTCAGAATTGCAATAACTGAAGTAGCCCTATTCACAAAATTGAATAAATTATTCATAAGTTTAGAATTATTCCCCCATATTTTATAACTGCATCATTTTCTGCAATCTATTGAAATGTTATATATGTATATTATAATTACGGGGCAATGGCTCAGAGGTTTCAAGTTGGCCTGTGGTTCCAAAGAACCTTGGTTCGATCTCCACAGCCGACAAAACATTTTCACCAATTTAAATAAATATATCACTTACTGAGATTTGCTTCGGCAGAGTGCCACACCCAGTAATGGGTGAAAGGCGTGATGATATATTTATTTATTTATTTTATGATTACAAATTATCACATTTTCAGTATTGTGATCAGTATAATTTACCCTGGTGTTTTTATGACATTTTCTTGTATTTCGCTTACTTGTATCCGGAACTGTAATTATAAAATATAATAGAGGTAATAACAGTTCAATGACAGTTTTGTAAAAAGTTACGTTTTGTATATTGCTTCGTACGAGAAGAAAATAGAAATAACAGAATAAATAATTTTTCCTACAACTGTGCGATGTCTTTGTTATTACGTAACTATTATTGCCTTGGTTACGGGTGGAACGGAGACAAATTCAAACCAAGTGCGTTTCTGTAAGCAAAGAAATACTAGTGCGGAAAGTACTTTGTTACGCAACTGTCAAAAGAAAGTTGCATTGAGAGCGATTTAAATTTCGCGCCGAGCACAGAATTCATATTTTGGCCACAGACGCTTATGGAAGATGAAGATGCAGTAAGTCAGCGCTAGTAAATATGCAGTAGTACATTTTGTCGTTTATAAACATAACCTTAAATTGCAGTATATCTAATTAATAAAAAGAACCGAACAAAGTAAAATATATCGATAAATGGTTTCATTTGAAGAGTAAGTGAAAAACACAATATTTATTGTTTGTGTATATTATTAACACAGTTGTTACAGTTGCTTATATTGACATAATGTGAAGTGGAAAATTTTTGTACTGTCTAAAGAAACATTGATTTCTTCCGTACCTGTTCATATTATTAACAGTAATATTATTGACAACAATTTCGGAGGCTTTAAAAGTATCAGCAGCAGGTTGATTGTCATTGTCGAAAATAGATTCAACATAGCATGATCTGGGGCTTCAATTATCTTTGGAGGTGTTTATAATAAAGAAGAATCACTCACTGTAGTATTCCAATCTAGACGATTTTGAAGAAATTGTCTTGAAATTAGTGAATTTTTTTTAAATAACGTAGAACAATGTGCAAGCAATCAACAAACAAACCATAGAAACGCCGTAAAACATCGTTCTCGTGTAATATCATTAAGATTTTATAAATTTTGACAATATTTTAGTGATTTTCTAAATCGAACAGTTGTAGGAAAAATGCTGTTTATAACAAGTGCCGAAAAAGGTTAAGTGCTCGTGCAGTTAAATTCTGCACTTGCACGTAACAAGCCTTTTTCGGCACTTGTTATAAAAATAACTAATAGTTACATAATACTAAAATACTTGGTAGAGTAATCAAATCTTGAAATATGAAGGTTGTAATTTATCGATCGATAAACAAATAATCGAGTTATAGAATAAGAGGGATTGTTAGACAAAGACTTAATTAGCATACTTCTTCCTTTCAATACATAACTCGAAACAAGTGAAGAATTCTCCACGCATTCTTTCATGACAGGTCTGCGGCTGATGTTGATGCACAGCCAACTTACATGAGCGCGAAGATATTTGAACGTTTCTGTGTAAACACCCAGTATGAGTATGAGTGTTGTTATATATGTGTGTTAGTATAGGTGTGTATATTTGCAGCCCACATGTAGCGTTACTCTGTATCTATGAACTTGTCATTAATTACAGCACCGTTACTACACTAGTGCTGCTCTAGTATAGTGGTAGTAGTGAACTCACGTGGGTGCAGTTTCAAGCTTTCTTACTCATTATTTTGTGGTAATTTTTCATTTCTTTGGTTGGTATTGCCGCTAGTAAGACCATCGATTGTAAGGGAGAATAACTAGTATTTATATGAATATTTTTCAGCTTTCAACTTTTTAAGGTGGTTCTATCATGACAGTCTCATACAAAAGTATAGGTAACCTAAATGTTTATAAAAATAATTATTACATTTTTGTATGGTATAGGTTATTAACAGAATTAATATTTCGCTGCAAATATCGTATAATTAATAATAACATTGAATATATTAAATAAAACTATTTAACTAGTTTATGAAATTCAATAACATAAAAAAATGTTTGGAAATTAATGTTTCATGCCAACCAATAGCAGTGTAAGATTTTATACAGCAGAAGCTATGACAACAAGGTTAGAACAACAAGCGGCATGATATTACCAGTCGGTACGAAACGTAACTGTATTATCGATACATCCTGTTGACAGTTCATAAGAAAAATGTACCAAAGCAATTATTATCAACTGTAACAACAAATAAACAATAAATATAAAATGCTGTAATATTTTTTTTGTATTAAAATTAATATATTTTACTGATCGAAATAATAACTTTCATAGTTCTTACTTTGTTATTCGTGCGGCCATCTCTGTCTACTGTCTACCTGTGCTGTGCAACGTTGCCAAGCATTTCTGACAGTTTCATTGAAAATCATAGAATATCCAACTTTCATCGCCAATATATTTGAAACTAATCCGGTAAGGCATGGATTTTTTAATTCTCATACCTTTATCTTTAGATGATGTACTGTGTGTTAGTTTTTTGTTAAAAAGTAACTACAATATATAAAATAAAAATAAATAAATATATCATCACGCCTTCTACCCATTACTGGGTGTGGCACTCTGCTAATGCAGATCTCGGTAAGTGATACATTTTACGCGTGAAGTGCGGTTACCAGTCGTCAAATCACGGCCCCCAAACATGTTAGTGGTGGAGGAGCCACAGGGATAGCTTTTTCAAATTATGAAAATTTGTCGCCTGTGGGAATCGAACCAGGGACCTCAGGATCCACAATATATGAATTTATTACGCAGAAACACATGAAAAATAACAAATTTACATTTCATTATAATCCGGGTTAAATGCTTCCATGATATTACCACCTTAAAATTATTGTAGAGAAATATGTTACAAATATAAATAATAGAAGATCTAATTCTTTGTATCTTTTATTTACAGCATTTCGTTCTAAAATAATTGAGAAATTCTAAATAAGAAAAAATATAAGATGCTAAATTAAGATTAATCATGTGTTTAATTGGGTTTAATTGGGTTAGGAGAAGGTACCTGAACAAGGTGTTAAAATCAACTTTAAATGGAAGAAAACGTTATTGAGGTATAGATCACAATATTTATAAATATATAAAAATATTTACTATTATCATCGTTTTTAAAAATAAAATATCATTATTTTGACATCATTTTTCTTTATACTTGCCCCTAAATTTATTGCTTCAACCTTTAATTTTAAAAATATGGGCTATTCATAAATAAGTTTAATTTATAATTGAAATAATTCTTACTATTCTGAACTGAATCATTATTTATTTTAAAAATTTATTGGATACATTATTGACAACTTCTTATATTTATTTATATATACTATTTAAGAAAAAGAAGTATTTTATTTTATTCATCTGTCAATAATCCTGTATCGTAATGAAAATATATGTGTCATTATGAGTGTCATTAATGAACAAATAATACATATATTAAATGGGAATTAAACCATGGGAATAGAAAAAACAATATATTGACAGTTCACTGACAGGTTCTTAAAACATTACGATTAAAAATCATATAATTTTTTTTACCGTTCAAAAAATCTTAAATTTTAACATTTATAAGAGATAAGAAAAGTGTTATTTTCCGCACTAGTGCGGAAATGTATATCAATATATATACTCGTATATATATCATCACGCCTTCTATCCCTTACTGGGTGTGGCACTCTGCCGAAACAGATCTCGGTAAGTGATATATTTTGCGCGTGAAGTGCGGTTACCAGTCGTCAAATCACAGTCCCCAAAGATGTTAGTGGTGGAGGAGCCACAGGGGTAGTTTTTGAAATTATGAAAATTTTTTGTCGTCTGTGGGAATCGAATCAGGGTTCTCAGGATCCACAGGCCGACTTCATACCACTGAGCTATTTATTATATTCCTTATAGGATAAGTCATCGTATCCATGATTATACGAGAGCTTTTAACTGTTTTGAACAAATTTTTAAACAAACAAATTGTCAAAAAATATTTTCTAATTCTTTACCAAGAGATTTTGAAAAAAAGTTGAAAAAAAAATCACTTTTCGTACACAGCGAATTTTTGAAAAAATCACGCCTAATATGGAAAAATGTTATTTTTCCTTACTTATTGTACAAATAACTATTATACTGAGAGTTTCATATGAGAGTATAAAAGTAAAATAGAAATGACACAATAAACGGTTATTGTTACAGAATGCTGAAATGATGGTAATCTATCTATAAAGTAATGATTACCTTAGCGATCAATAACAGATAATGATAAAGTTACAAAAAGATCAATGATTAGATGTCAACTTCAGACCTAATTAAACGCATGATTTACCTTCAATGTGTCAAGTTTCTTTTTAAAAAATTGTTTACATTTATTTTTATTTCATATTGCTCAAGTTTTCCAATTAATATCTTAATAATATTCGATGATCAAATCAACTATTCTAACTTTATATTAAAGTACGAATGAATTAACTATTAATTTTGGACATGTTTCTACCCATTAAATATAAATAATAACTTGATTAGAGCGATTTAAAAGTTGTTTATTTCTCTATTCAATAAAAGAGATATTGGATATCGTGTAGGCTTATTAATTTTTTTTTAAATAAACAACGATTTGTTATGACAACCATTTTACACACATCCTACATATTTTCCTACAAATACAAGTCACGACAGCTAATTAAATTTTGATGAGTGAAAAATAGATTTAGAAATTTAGTTACCGAATTTTAAAATGTGGGTTTTGCGTTTGAAAAGTGAATAATTTACCAAATGTCACTAGAAATTAATGTTTCTGTGACTTAAATCATCATAAAAGGAAAAGCAGATGTTTTTATCTTGGCACTACTTACTGGTAATATGAAACTTTTTTGCAGATGTGAAATATGAATTTTTGTTAATTTAAAAATATACAGTAGGAACTTTCTAGCATAGTCTGGTGGTACCATTGTAATGTTAATACAGGAAATTATTTATTTATTGTTGGTTTATACTTTCTAACGGTGAATTTATGTTTGCAATTATTAATTTACTACTTATTTTTTTTATGCAAATTTTCATTTGAATATTAATTTATTATCTACTTGAAATAATTATAAAATTTATTTTTTTAGAAACTATAAAAATAATTTATGCTTCGTTGCTTTATTTTCTTATTAAATTTAAAATTAAAACTGTTGTTATTAAATAAGTATAAAAATGCACTCTTTGCAAAGTTTTAAGAGTAACAGTTCTGCAATTGTAGATTTTGTTAATTGTGGCATCTGTAGCTGTTAGTATGAAGAGTGTGCCACAATACTGATATTCAATTGAATAGTTTTTTTATACGAATATACAGGCTGATCAAAAGAAATTGTTATAGTTGGCAATACAATTCCAGGGATCTTTTTATTCCACAGTTGGCACAACGTCAGATAAAGGCGGAAATACTATTTGACATTTCTAATAAATACAAATAGGTTATGTCAGAAGTCTGACAGCTAATAAAATTTGGACTTTTTAAGTAATAGAAATACTTTAGAAATAAATGTAATAATAAATGTACTCAAATTTAAATTTTGAATGTCAGTGTCAACAACAGGAAATGAATTTATGTATCAGGCTTACCAATTTCAAGTAGTTTTTTTTATTGCCAACTGTAACAATTCCTTTTGATCAGTCTGTATTAAGGAAAAAAGTGTGCATTTGAGGGAAGAATGAAACTTCTTTAATTTAGGAAACAAAATTTTACTTTCTCACAGCTATTACTTTGATGCGTAAAAATATCAAATCTTACAACCGAAAGTAACATATTATTCACAACCCATTTCAGTTTCATTAATTTAAAATGGAAGTTTCCAAACCTCACACGGAAATTTCAAATTATTACTAAATACGTACTAGGTTTCTATGGTTGCATTTGTTTGGGAACTTTGGGTTCAACCCTGAACTGAACTAGAACTAACTCGTGTTACTTCAAAATAGGGTCGTTGATTTCCACCGAAGTTTGAATTTCTGAACGTTCGAATATTCGAATGTTTTGAACTTCATCAGAAAAACTTCGATGCTTCGAATTTTTGAATTTTTTGAAGTTTCGAATTATCGAATTTTCGAATTTCTCGAAGCTTCGAATTCTCGAATTTTTTGCCACTGAATTAACGCCATCTGTCATCTCCAAACACGCTCACGCATAATTCGCGAAAAGTCGGCAACGAATTAAATAATAAAGTCTCCTGCAAAAACTCTGCAAGTTTATGCGTCTTAATTAAGACATCTATTTTCTTACCGCCCATCTAAATATTATGGACTTTTAGAAAAACGTTTTAAAATGACAATAAAAAGGATACAAAAACGTCTTAATTTAAACGTTTTTGACAGTGTAGCGAAATTTTAAGTCTAAATTGAATTAATTTGGCAAATAAAAACAATTAATAATAATTACTTACAAATAAATACAAAACTCTGCACAAGAGTTTATTCTGATAATAATTCATATCATTCATGTTGGGATCCAGATTCACAATTCGAATAATTCGAAAATTCGTAAATTCGGAATATTCAAAAATTCGAAAATTCGGAATCTTCAAAATTTCGAAAGTTCGAATCTAAATTCGAAGGTTCAATAAATCCAAACAATCGAAGTCTCGAATATTCGAAAAATTAACAACCCTACTTCAAAATACATAAATGTTGCATGTAGTGTCAGTTGTAAAAGTTAACGATAAATTTAAAATATGAATGAACGTTCTAAGTGACATCTGCTTGAATACAAATTGCGATGCCACCAATTCAAAATGGATAACAAGGAATAGAAGTTGACTAGAAAAAGATAGACAACCGGTTTAACCTGCCAACCCACCAAAATAGCTCGGGTAGCAGGGTCAGTTCAGGAACTGTTCTGTGTTATTTAAACCGTGTCAATTAAACAAAAGTAACCTACCGGGTTACTTTAAAAATGCCAAATAAATACGACCTTTATTAGACACTATGACAGGTAGAGTTGTTGATTTTACAAATATTCGAGACTTCGATTCTTCGGTTTTATTGAACTTCGAATTTCGATTTGACGACTGGTAACAGCAGATCACGCGCAAAATATATCACTTATTGACATCTGCTTCAGCAGAGCGCCGCACCCAGTAATGGGTAGAAGGCGTGATGATATATATATTTTTTTTTTTTTGAACTTCGAATAATTCGAATTGTGAATCTGGATCCCAACATGAATGATATGAATTATTATCAGAATAAACTCTTGTGCAGAGTTTTGTATTTATTTGTAAGTAATTATTATTAATTGTTTTTATTTGCCAAATTAATTCAATTTAGACTTAAAATTTCGCTACACTGTCAAAAACGTTTTAATTAAGACTTTTTGTACCCTTTTTATTGTCATTTTAAAACGTCTTACTAAAAGTCCATAGCATTTAAATGGTCGGTAAGAGAGTAAGTGACTTAATTAAAACGCCTAGCCTGACAGAGTTTTTACAGGATACTTCGCCGAGTTTATTATTTAATTCGTGGCCGACTTTTCGCGAATTAAGCGTGAGTGTGTTTGCAGATAACAGATGGCGTTAATTCAGTGGCAAAAAAATCGAAAATTCAAAGCTTCAAATAATTCGAAAATTCGAGAATTCGAAAAGTTAAAAAAAAAGTTCGTAGCATCAAAGTTTTTCTGACGAAGATTAAAACATTCCAATATTCGAACGTTCAGAAATTCAAACTAATGACAGGTACTCGTATCCCAGTGGATAAAATCGAGATAAAATTTGTGTCTCAAACAGAAGATTGTTTATTTCAATTTCTCTGACTTCAACTTACCTTCAGAAAATACGATTGTGTTGGTTCGAATTCCACTATAAGCTGTAGGTTCCTTATACTATAATTGAATTTAAGTTATGCAGAGTAGCAAATATTAATAATTTTTTTTTTCTTCTTTGTATTAATAACAGACATAAACCCACAATAATAGAAATAGAACTTTCGTTTGTGACAGTTACAATTTTTTCTAATTCAAATTTCTCAATGTGGTTGTGAATGAAACTAAATTTTTCTAATACAAATTAATCAACTTAGTTGTGAATGAAGATTAACATGAATAAGCTGATTGGAAGGCTGAAAGTTCTCGTCACAAGCAAGATTTTATGGTTTCAAATCTCGTCAATTTAAAAATACAACCACATCGGAGTGATTCAGATTACACTATAAGCTATCCTGTATTATACCGTAGCAATTACATGAAATATAGTAGGTCTACAAGCCGGTGTGGCAATTATAAAATAATCAAAATTCCTTCAGCATCAAAAACCAAAATTCCATTGACACATTTCTTACAAAAACCGCTCATAATCAAGTAGCCCCGAATTGGTGCCACGGTACAGTTGATTCAACTCTCCACCGAGTTCTCAATTCTACGTCTCCGTCGGTAAGGAGGGCACGATGAACCGTTACCGACACGACCGATGCGTTGTCCTCTTTCCTTATCGGAGTCTCCGAAGTCGAAGTTGATTCTCAATGAACAGAGACGAGTGTTAGAAACGGTGTGTGTGAATTTTTATTTAGATGATGTGTGAGCAACTGCGCGATGGTTTATGGATGGTAATAAATTAAATTGTGGGAATAATAAGAATAAGAAAACGGTTATATAAGATGATTGGTTTTTGGTGTTATTGTTATCATTGGTAATGGTGTTATGTAATTTGCACTGATGTATTATGGGTAATTAATCACGTGTATAATGGAATAAATGTATTTTTATCTACAAATGTTGTTAACTTTCTCCCAGATTTTGAGTGACAGTTGCGTATAGTAGTTTTAAAACTACAAATCTTTTCTATAATACAATTTAATTTTTATTTAATAGCTACTCTGTACAAAAGGAACATAATTCCCAATTACAGTAACTTATAGTGGATCGAGTCGGAGTGTGAGTTTGAAAACCTAATTTCTACAAGCGACAAATAATTTTCACCACATTAAAATATCCCTGTGATTTCTCCTCCACTAACATCCTTGAAGGCTGTAATTTGACGGCTGGGAACCGTACTTCACGCGCAAAATATATCACTTACCGAAATCTACTATGGCATCTACTAAGGCATGGTGATATATTTATTTATTTTTATTTTAAATTTTTATTAAAATACTTTCTACCTTTTTTTTCAAAACTATGTTTAATACGAAATATGTTTCATTTATAATAATAATATATACAGGATATTTTAATTTTCTATACTTCAGAAAAAAATAAATGGCAAATACTACATGATCTTAAATCAAAACGATTTTTTTTTAATTCACAAACTTATTTACACTTTTATATGAATTACTTATTTTTAGTACCACTGGTTTTAATTATTATTATTATAGTGGGGTTCTGTCTAAATAATTAATATTATTGATATGTTACATAGATTATTAAACTAGGCTCATATTATTAAATTGTTAAATGAAAACAGTGGCACATGTAAAGTGCAAAATTGTACGAATTTAAAATTCTTTTACATCCGAAATCCGTATATAACGTATAATATATTTTTGCTATTTATTTAATTTTTTTCTAAATTTTTTAAACAACCTTTATTTGTTTCAAAATGATCGAACAGACGTGATGATATATTTATTTAATTTCTTTATAATATCTCGAATATTTCCACATTATAGTACTATTCCTATACTATACCTTGTGTAGCGGTACTACAGTGGTATTACTAGTGCACCACGTGGTGCTTTGAAGCAATGGCTGAACTGCTACTACTGATAGAGAGTAAGCACGGCACACCGTGATGTATGAGAAGTGTTTCAAGACTTATACGGAGTTTATTAGTTCTATTGACTGAATTTATTGTTGTTATTAACCACACAGATGAAATATTAACTAAATCAATGATTTCTATTTCCGCAATGTATTCAATATATAATTTTAGATTTTAAAACTGACTAAACTGGCTTCACAAATGTAATTCAAATACATAAAATATATGACTAAAAACTAGATACTGAAAAGGAAGATAGACAACAAAAGGTTGGTCGATTCTTGCACCAGAAATTACTAGGGTACAGGTGCATCCAAATTTTGGAGACTGCACCTGCGCATGTAAATTGTTTTTTGTTCTTCTTTTTTATTCTTATACGAGTTTATAAGAAGATTTTCTGGTTCTTAAAGAAATGTCGTCGTACTTATTATACTACATTTTATTATATGAAAAAGATAGTAGTCTAGCGCATTAAAGCCATAGTTTGATGCTCATAAGATTCAGGGTTTAAAATTGACTCGTTTCTGGCTCAGAAAAACAACTTCAAGAAATTTGTTTACAGTTTCTCATTCATTTCTTAGATTTATTTGCTATTCAGTACAACGTAAAATAAAACTTTATTGCAGTAATTTTTAGAGGAACCCGAACCACTAGGAACTTATTTTTGGTTTAAATTGAAGTAAGTGAGATCATATTTCTATTTGGATCTGAAGCTGGCACATAACCACTAATATTTTTTAGACAAACTAGTATTATTATTGTAAATGAAATATATTATGTAATAATGAATTGTAAACATTATTCAAATAAAAGATTGATATAATTGTAATAAATTCGAAAATATTAGATTTGTAAAGTTAAAAGTTTTATTTAATTTCTAAGAACTTGACAATTTTAAGAAAAACTTAAAAGTACGTTTTTTAAGATTTCTTACATATCCTTTTTCTACTTTTCTGACCTATAATATGAAAAGTGAGGTAGTCATTTTCTCGATCTGGAGATTTTGATGAATTTTCACGTTTCAGCCCCTACAGAAAAACAATAACTTAAAAATGTGGTATTTTTTTAAATTAAAACTCTTAAGCATAAGTTAATTTCGTTAATGGGCACACAACCCGTGGCACCACAACTTTATTCATGGTTCTTTTTACGTTTCTATGTTTATTTCGCGTTTATCACAAAATATGTAAAACTAAAATGGACCTTCAGTTGATATGAAACAACTTTTATTTCAAATATTTATTTGTTATAAGTAACAAAATCAGTATGTTGTAAACCATATGAAGAACAGCAATGATTAAAATCGTAATATAAAATTGTAGTCTTCATGATTCAAAGTTGAGTGTTAAAAATGACATTTAAATGTTCTTCAATTGTTTTTTCAAAAGTTTTTAAAGTTCGGTTTCAAAGTAAAGTAATACGAGAATTCTAGAAAGAGTATTAGTGAATTTGTTGGAATTAGGCCGTATTTAGTATCAAATTATTGCTTTCAGGCTCATAATTCTAATAAAAATAAAACATAATATTTAAAGATTGTCAATTGTTTTTTCAAATATTAAACAAATAATAATTTCAAAAATATCATTGTTTAGCTTCAGACCAATAAAACGCATGATTTACCTCAAACCCGGAAAAATATAAAAATACGATCATAATGCTACAATTATCTATAGTTTCAGTACAACAAATTACACTTAATTACAAACAGTAGCCTGTCTCTTAATGACTCCAAACCTAATTACCCCATTAAACCTACCTATTTCACCCAATTCTCTCACCATAATCACCTAAACAAGCTCTCATTCATAGTCATGTTTGATTTAATTAGTCCATAAACTAATCGCAAACCCACGATACAATTCCCCTGATTCGATTTCGAAACGTAGAGACCTTTCTCTCGGTGTAATCATCCAACCACGCACGCAGAACACGAGGCTGGCTGACATATGACAAGTGTAGCTCATACAATGCTTGCGTAACATGAGAAGATGCAGGAGATTGCAAGAGTGCAGTTTCGAACAATGGCGGTGTAATTGGAGCGCTGATAAAGAAGAGAGATTTGGTTGCTGTTGAAATGATGAGAATTGTTGGAAAAATTGTTATTTATTTATTTATAAGCTACTCTGCAAAACAAACTTATTTCATGTTAGGGTACTCGTATAGAAAATTAATAGCTTATAAGCAACTTTTGTAGGACAAAAAAGAAAGGAATTTTATTATAACTACAGTGAAACTTCTCTAACTCGAATCTCAAGGGACAAGAAAAGAAATTATAGTTACGGAAAATTCGAGTTAAAGAAAATACACAAAAAAAATGTTATGACTAGCAGCATATGGTCCAATCAAATTGGGTAAAACATTTTCAAGCCTATAGTCACGAGTTTGCAAATTCGCTGCAGCAATTTCACCACAAATCACCTTTTGGACAATATTATGCCTTTTTCTAAACTTATCTAACCACCCTACACTAGATAAAAATCTACATGCTCCAAAGCGTCTACAAGTTCTTGAGCTTTTTCTTTAATTATGGTTCCCGAAAGAGGTAAATTTTTATTTCGTGCAGTGGTTACCCACTTGATCATAGCTTCGTCAATATCATCATCTACACAGGTTGTAAGCCTTTTGCATTTACTGCTAACACCATAGTCTTTGATTTTTGCTAAAAGTGTATTTCAAAATGGTGGACAAGGTGCTGGAAGGAATACCAAATTGTGCAGCAATATCCTTTTTTTTCTTTACGCCTTTTTCTAATAAACATGTTTCTTCAAGTGATAGGCACTTTAAATTTCGCTTTGCCATTCTAGAGGTACACTTTCATAACAGTACTAGACGGAAGAAAGCTCTAATTGCCATTGAACTTATCGTCAACTCGAACTCGTCCTCGACTTAAGGGAAAATCCCTAATTACGGACAGTGTTTTCACAGTCCGTAACTAGGAATTGCTCCGAAAAATTCGACTTACTAGTGAAATATCTGTTCGAGTTATAGAAATATTCGAGTTATAGACATTCGACTTAGGGAGATAAAAATACATTAAAAATAAAAGGAAACTTGAATATTTGTGATAAAAATTCTACTTAAAGAATAATTCGAGTTCTAAAAGTTCGAGTTAGAGAAGTACCACTGTACTTGGACAACAACTTTACAGTACAGGATTGATTTTCAGTTATTTGAGTTAGGTAATGCAGTTCATTACCACATAAGTGAAGCAATAAAATCATTATCTAACTATTTATATTTATAATAGTATAGAATGGGGTAATGGCTCAGTGGTATCGAGTCGGCCTGTAGATCCTTCGAACCCTAGTTCGATCCCCACAGCCGACAAACATGTTCACAAATTTAAAATTACCCCTGTGGTTCCCCCACCACTAACATCTTTGGGGGTCGTGATTTGAGGGCTGGTAACCGCACTTCACGCGCATAAATATATCACTTACCGAGATCTGCTAGCTTTAAAACCCTGCGGGTAAAGTAATTTAACACCTGGTTACTATACAAGTTAAAAGTGTGTCACGTACTGAAATCTGCAATCTTGTTATTTTACGCTAAAAATTACCGAGAGATTCAGGATCAATTCAAAATTAAACACAAAAATTACAGCAAATAAAAGTCATTCCAGTAACTTTCTTACTAACATCTGCGAGTATCGTGGCTTGACAGCTGGTAAGCAAGCGCAAATACGGTAAAATATATATCACCTATTTAGATCTGCAACTGTTAGACTTGCACAGCACGTTACGCCTCAAAAAATCCTACTTCGATTCCATCAAAAGTTTGCAAATTTATTTTTATCAATTGGCTCATCTTTCATTGACAATATGTGGATGTCCTAATTCGGTCATAAGTACACAATTAATTGAAAAAAAAATGTATTGAAATAAACAACCACACAGCTGTCAAATACACAGGAAAGAGAAAAAAAGTTTGATGTTATATGTATTTCCTGCAGGTTAATAAACTAAAGGTTTTTTACTATTGTCTAGTTTTTTATAAGCAAGTAAATTGTTTTAAGATTATGGTTAAAGCGTATTCGTATTCAAATAGTATTTTTATGGGCCAGCAGTTCAGATTGTTACCGTGAGAATTATATGAAGGTTAGCTTTTAATATCATTTGCATATTAAAATGGTTCTATACCTATATCGATTTATATAACAACAATATAAAATAGTAATAAAATATATGAGCATATGAATTTTTAATTATTATTTGCCGACTTCATGCGGGAAGGTGTGATAACATATATATTTCCTTTTATTACTTTATTTATGAAAGTATAATAAAATTATTATACTTATTTAATTGTTAAGCTGCATAATAGAAAACTAATCCCACTCGGAAGTAGCCATATTTTCTGTTATAAGTTGAACCTAATTAGGTTATTCGATAAAATAATTTTAAAATTGATTATCTCCTTTTTGAGTGCTAACATTGGGATCTCAAGAACTGTGAGAGCTACAAATTCGATTAAATTAGACAAAAAATGTCACATTAGAAGGCCAATTTGTTTCTCCAAAAAAATGCAGAGGCCACTACTTGTGAGAGAAAATAGAGAATTTTTGCAAAATTTAATCCAAAAATTGTAGCAGTTGGAGAGAAATGTTTTAAATAAAAATTGTAGATATTAAAATCCTATTTACACTGTAGAAATATTTATTTTTTCAGAAATCCATTTTTGAAATATATCATAATAATATATTTATTGTAAAATTTTTAGTAAGCCGAAAGCAATTTTGGAAAGGTAATAATGGACAAACGGCTTAAAGATGTAGTTATTTTATTGATGAAATAATAACCGACGTTTCGGCCAAGGTTATGGCCATCTTCAGGTCTAATAATAAAATAATTAAATTACAATCAAAAATTGTTAGTCAAAACAAACAATACAACTTACCAAGCGTTGAAAAAATCAAAAAACAACAATTTTAAAGTTACTAACTAAATAACTTAATTAGGGCGAACATATTAAAATGAAAAAAATAAGATAAGAAGCTAAATTTGCAAAAAACATGAATCTAAGTTATATGTTTCAACGCTTGGTAAGTTGTATTGTTTGTTTTGACTAACAATTTTTGATTGTAATTTAATTATTTTATTATTAGACCTGAAGATGGCCATAACCTTGGCCGAAACGTCGGTTATTATTTCATCAATAAAATAACTACATCTTTAAGCCGTTTGTTCATTATTACCTTTCCATAATAATGTATTATTATATGAATTTACTAAGGCGTTGCTGTTTCAATTTAAAATTACCCCTGTGGCTTCCCCACTACTAACATCTTTGGGGGCCGTGATTTGACGACTGGTAACCGCACTTCACGCGCATAAATATATCACTTACCGAGATCTGCTTCGGCAGAGTGCCACATCCAGTAATGGGTAAAAGGCGTGATAATATATTTATTTATTGTATTGTTACAAGAGTTGTTCGGAGTACGACTAGTGGAACGAAGAGTGCTCTAAAGAAACAAGTGTCACAATATTTACTTTTAATTTGGGTCACTTATTTTATCGAAATTTTGCAACTGCAATTGCAAAAAAGATCAAACTGCAATCTAGGGATTTATATGAGATTTGGTAACGCTACCGAATAAATTTTGACGTTTTCAACTATAAATTCAGAAGAATATAATATAAAGTACAAAAAATGTTCACTATTCTTTTTATCTCACATGTGTATAGATAGTAATTTAGTAATTTTTGTGTAAATTATGTAGCTATAATATGAAATGTGAAAAGAAAGACACTGATATTTTGATTATTTAAATTTAAGTTATAGCTAACCAAATTGTAATATAGTTTTAAATTGACCATTTATTTACTTTTCTTAATAATATTATGATATATTTATCTAACGTTGAAAATTCTTTTAACTTGTATTGAAAGCACTTTTTAAAATATTTGAATATTTTAAATGACATTTAACGTGAGGCACCGTAGTAGGCACAATAGCCTCTATTATTAAACTATTTTCTGTATAATAATAAACCGTTTGTGAAACCAAAGTATAAAAAGATCTTTTTAAATGAAAAATATAGTTAAAAATTACATATATAAATAGCACGAAGCCAAGCTTGTTTTATTTTTCGATTTTTTATAATTCATTAGTAAATATGGCTAATAGTAATTTAACGAATTTTAATAAAAGTAATTAAACAACTTATCGTCCTTATTGTCTCTCTGAAATGTGAATTCATTATACTTTTGTAACATGAGCAAACAAAAATTAAATTTATAGACTACTTGATTAACATTTCATAAATTAAGATATGTATTGATCAAGTTTATTTAAATCAAGCAAACTTAGCAGCATTGAGAAAATATAAAAATAAGCTCTTAAATATGTAAAAAAATGTTACTTTGTCGTATCTCAAAAATGGGCTGCTCAAAAATTATTTTATTTGTTCAGTGTAAGACTTTAGTATATATGTATTTCAAGTTTTTCTCTTTTATCTACTACTATTTTTTAATTCTGAACTATTTGAAAAATTCTTTATTGCCACATTTTTACTTATATCTGACCTATATATTTTTCTGGAAAAACAAAACCATAAATTGGCTAGATATCAGTGGTGATCCTCGTACAAAAGACAGCCTGGAGATACTAAAAATTATAATGTCATGTACTAAGATCTGCAATTACAGAGCTATGTCATCAACGAAATAATAAAAATGCGAGAATATTAGTTCATAATAAGTGTTTAAATTTTAAATATAAAATAATTGTTTTGCAAACGATGCATTCGAATAGTTCATCATAATTGCACAACCTTACACTAGCGTCATTTTAACTTGTAGATAACGCCTTATCTGCGACATAAATATAAACTATCAGTGCACTGCACGCCAACTCAAACCTTTACCTATAAACAGCAACATTCTAAATAATGCTTCAAAACTAGTATAAAATATAATACATTATTTTGCACATTATTACAGGCACCAATCCACAAATCACAATTACGAGCCCAGTCCCACATCAGTTGACCCGAATCTAATTTTTTCGTTAAAAATTTAAATAATACTAAAAACCCAGGTAACTTATATTTACTAAATTCTACAATTAATTTTCAACATTTTGAACTAAATTTCACATTAAATATACCTTTAACACAAAATGTATAGCAGTATAACTTTCTTTTTTTTCCTTCACATAAACTAAATCAACACACAAATGAACTATCATGATTATTATCTTGTGGGCAGTTTGGCGGATGAAATTGAAGTTAATTATTATTTAAAACAAACTTTATTATTATACAGTTTTTTAATAAAACAATTTTTTTTAGTTAAAACAGAAATGTTTACTTCCTCTTTCAATGGCTGTCATTTCTAGATGTATGTATCGATTGACTTAAAATTTTATCTGTGTATCAACAACATACTAGTAATATGTCTCATTAAAATTTCATTTCATTATCTTGCATACTACACGAGAAATAAAACAGTAAAATATGACATCAAACGAAAAAATAAAATTGGGCCAACTGAAGCGGGACCGGGCTCGTAATTAAATAGATTTGGACATATAATATCGATTATTTATTACATATTTTAATTATTATGGAATGGAATAACAAGTATATGAATAATAAATAAATAAACATATCATCAAGCCTTTTATCCATTACTGGGTGTGGTACCTACTTTACCGAAGCATGTATCGGTATGTGATATATTTAAGCGAGTAAAGTTCAGTTACCAGCCGTCAAAACACGGCCCCTAAAGATGTTAGTGATGGGAGAGCCACAGGAATAATTTTTTACTGTGGTGAAAATGTTTGTCGGCTGTGGGAATAGAATCAGGGTTCTCAGTATCCACAGGTCGATTCGATACCACTGAGCCACCAACTCCATATGAATAATAATTATTGTTAAATGCAGTTTTGGTTTTAAATTAGCGACATATGAACTATCGCTTCTGATAAGTTCATTCTAACTAATCACTAACCATTGAGAAATTAATTTCAGTTAAGTACAGGAGGCCTACAGTTTACAGTTGAATCTGAATCAATCAAAAAGTCAGCCAATTATCAGAGACAAGTGTTCTATCCAGAAAACCACGACTACTCATTAGGAAATAGTATTAAAGGCCCTACAGTTTATAGATGAATAGGAACCACTTAAAAACAGTCACATTATAGGGTGGCTAGCTCAGTGGTATGAAGTCGGCCTGTGGATCCTGAGAACCCTGGTTCGATTTCCACAGGCGACAAACAATTTTCATAATTTCAAAAAGCTGTCCCTGTGGCTCCTCTACCACTAACATATTTGGGGGCCGTGATTTGACGACTGGTAACCGCACTTCACGCGCAAAATATATCACTTACCGAGATCTGCTTTGGCAGAGTGCCACACCCAGTAATGGGTAGAAGGCGTGATGATATATTTATTTTTATATTTATTTATATTATGGGGTGGCTAGCTCAGTGGTATGAAGTCGGCATGTGGATCCTGAGAACCCTGGTTCGATTCCCACAGGCGACAAACAATTTTCATAATTTCAAAAAGCTGCCCCTGCGGCTCCTTCGCCACTAACATATTTGGGGGCCGTGATTTGACGACTGGTAACTGCACTTCACGCGCAAAATATATCACTTACCGAGATCTGCTTTGGCAGAGTACCACACCCAGTAATGGGTAGAAGGTGTGATGATATATTTATTTTTATATTTATTTATATTATGGGGTGGCTAGCTCAGTGGTATGAAGTCGGCATGTGGATCCTGAGAACCCTGGTTCAATTCCCACAGGCGACAAACAATTTTCATAATTTCAAACAGCTGCCCCTGTGGCTCCTCCACCACTAACATCTTTGGGGGCCGTGATTTGACGACTGGTAACCGCACTTCACGCGCAAAATATATCACTTACCGAGATCTGCTTTGGCAGAGTGCCACATCCAGTAATGGGTAGCAGGCGTAATGATATATTTATATATTTTTTTATATTTTGGGATAAAAATTGAATTATTTCACAAACTCTCACTTTTGAGGCGATTGTTCCATATATAAACGCTATATTTAATCAAATATAATTCACATTGAAATCTAATAACCAATCACATAAATTTAAATTGAATATTGTATAAAAAAATCACTGCATATTTAGAAAAAAATAGTACTTCTCTAATGCCAAGCCGGAAACTTCAATGCTTGAGCAAGCTACAAATAAATATTACAGACAAGAAAAATCCGAGCGCACGAATATAAACGTCGGGTATCTACTCAATCTCTCAAGGTTTGTAGGTCAGTTTACAACAATTTTTCTACACTTAAATACCACTAAGATACATTTTTAGTTATTAAATAACAAAATAAAATATTACCTTATGAAACAGATGAAAAAACGTGAAAAATATTCCTTAGTGAATTCCAAAGTTAGTACATGGTTAAAAACACACAAAAATAATCAACACTGCACTGTAACAATTAACTGTCACTGTAAAGTTTCTGCTGACAAATAACAATACTGGCACTATAGTCAAGTCTGGTTGCTAGGTGACAATTGTTTGTTTACAATGTATGGCACGCGACACTAGTAAACAAATGACAAGCTGGTACATACTACACCACGGACGAAATGTTACTAACCTCAAACGCCGCGGTGAGTGCAAGCGTGGAAAGGTATCCCCTCCACTAACAAAAGAATATCTACCTGGCGGAGAAGTGATTGCAGGTTGCCAGGCGTTTTGAGAGAGATTTTAACATGTTTTGAGGATTTTTTCAATTGATTTATTTTGTTTTTTTTTTGTAAGAAATTGATACAAAGACGATTTTAAATTTTATTGTGTACAGTTGTGCGAATATAATTTTTCTTTTTATTTATTTTTAAATTTTATTTCGAGTATTCATTCTCGGTTTTATGACAAAATAAATTTACGTTCATAATAAATTAATTTAAATTAACAAATTCGAATTAATTTTATTTATGTTATTGAACATTACTGTCGAAAGTTCAATTGTCATTATATTATAAGTGAGTGAAGTATTAATAACTATTATTATTTTTTTACATTTCTCAAAACAAATGAAATGCTTCATTGTATGTCCGTGTCTGCGTTTTTAACCAATCCTGTCATTATTATACTGAGAATAAAGCTCTTGTGATTATTCCCGGGATTAATCTCTGTAGGTGCTTTTTTGTTTGTGACAAATGATAGGTAGTTGTGAAATAATTATTTAAAACTGTCAACGCGTCAAGTAAAATGTGTGAAAAAAATCGATTTAGTTCCATTTCCGATACAGAAATACACCAACAAATTTTGGTAACAACTTCCAAGCATACATTAATAAGTAATCAATCGATATGAACCCAGTTCAAAATCTTTTAAGTTGGATGAATCGACCTCAACAGCTAAGTCAAAAAATAATGTAATTGAATATAACTCGAGAGTTGGATAAATTAGAAAATAATTCTCCAGTACGAGTATCTTTCTCAAACTTGTTGCCATTTGGCAACAGCCACTCAAGCCTTATGGGCTTGAATGGCTATTGCCTGGCAACAAGTTTTCGAAAGATCTGTCAAATTATTTTCAATTTATTCTCACTCTCTTGTTATATTATTACTGACAATTTCACTCACGTGTGATATACAACGTTTTATCATACAGTGGCTGTTTTTCTACAATAAAGTTAGAAAAAGGTTTAAACCAAATTGAATGGAGATGCTGTCAAATAAATGAAATATATATAAATTGTTAGATATTTATGGTTTTGTTGACATGGATTTAAACATTCTAGTAACATGTGAATAATTGCTGATTTTAGTCACTGAAAACGATTGTAAAATGTACATCAAAAACCGCTACTGTAAGATAAATTTTATTTACTCTAGAAGTACACTATTTTGTAGTTTATAAAACCGATCATCAACGTATTAATTTGTAACATATATAAGGAGGTAAATAAATAAAAATATATGCAATTGTTTTAATGTTATCCTTATGTTAATAGTTTAAATTTTATTATATTATAATAATATTTAAGTAATGAAATAGATATTAAAAAAATATATATTTCTCTCTCTGATTTTGAAATACTATGTACAGCAGAAACGTTTAAGAGACAGAATTATGTGATCAATAAATGTAACTAAATGAATGACGTAATGTGAGGATATGTTTACATGGTAAATCTGTACCCGTGTTTAAATTGTATTGCATTGTTATAGTTTAGCATTTAAAACTACTGTAGACTAAGAGTCTCTAAAAATACGCATTTCCGTTGTAAACATTCACAAAATGGCTAAAGATTTGAATGAAAAATTAAATTATCACAATTACGAATCAATGGAGTAATGGCTCACTGGTATCAAGTCGGCCTGTGGATCCAACGAACCCTGGTTCGATCCCTACAGCCGACAAAACATTTTCACCAATTTAAAATTACCCCTGTGGCTCCCCCACCACTAACATCTTTGGTGGCCGTGATTTGACGGCTGGTAACTGCACTTACCGAGATCTGCTTCGGCAGAGTGCCACACCCAGTAATGGATAAAAGGCGTGATGATATATTTATTTATTTACGAATCAATTGATAGATCAACTATAGCTAGAAATGTGACAAGTAAACATGCACCAGTATTGCCAATTTCAATTAAAGAAATTATAGTGTTTTCTGTTTATAGAAAAAGTAAAGTAATTCTTAAAAATTAAACATAATTACTTATTTCTTTTATTTATACTATTTTGTACAAAATTTAATCATTCCCAATTATAGTACAGAGTCCGAACTCACCGAGCCGCAGTGCTCATATATTTTTACCTAGAGTGGGATTCGAACTCGAGATCTGCGGATTCGAAAGCTGTAACGCTACCCACACGATCGTACAGCCGGACATAACGCACATATCGATAAAAAAATTGTTATACAATACTATTTTATAGGTTTTATGTTCCTCTGCAATTTTTTTTTTTATAATTTGTCAGTTAGAATATTGCTCTAGTTTTTAGGGTTTTACTTAGTTTTTGCACGATTGATGACGTATATCAATGCTTTAAACATTTCTACTGTATTCCGTGTTTCTCTGGAAGGAAAATTACAATGAGACCTGCAACTCAACTAACACGTAAGTATAGCAACGTATCTACATTCGTTATTTATTAAAAATTAATCATTTATTTTCTAGGACTGATAACCACATTCTTATGATACCATTATAAAAATTCTATACATTATTCGATATATTAATGCAGTGCACCTCAAACTGTCACCTAAAAGTGAATCGTATGGTCATTTTTCGTGAATCATAAAGCTTCGGAAGGTTAAAAAATATGTTAGAGAAAAATTGTTGAAATAATAGAAGGAGAAAATTTAGTTCTCCAAGTCATCAATTCAAAGCTATCTCTTGTAAAACAATTAAGAAACATTTTTATTCGATTTATTTGTCGTTTCTGACGTTTGAAAGAAATCAAAACAAAACAGTCATAGGTAACGATATTAATTTTCAATAAAAATTTCACAAATCTGTGAATTTTCAAAATTTGAAAATTAATTTAGGGGGTCAAATTACTACTAAATGGTATAGTATATTACATAACAAGCATCTAAAGTATAAGATAATGTGCGAGTGTACAAATTGAAAACGAGGCGCGCAGCGCCGAGTGATTTAAGTACTCTAGCACAGTCATCACACTTTCGAGCGAGTTATGTACACAATTTTTCAGACGACCACTAAATATTTCTAAAAAAAGTTTACAAGAGCAATGTTGTTACACTTTGAGAGCTGATGCCTTTTTGTAGGTAAACGTTAACGTTTGACGTTTGAGGTTAGGTATTGTGATACCAACTGTATTAACTGTAATGTCAAAATATTAAATAATGCTAAAATATGAGTGAATAAGTAATTATTAATTTAAAAAAATAAGATTTATGTGTAGAAATGTGTTGAAAATCAGCCAAAACTTCAATCTAAATAATAATACAAATTATTTTCATTTATTTTATTATTTTCTTTCATCGTAACGCCATCTGTTGTCAATCAGTGGAACTTAACCTGATATGTTAGAAGTGTGCGTTATACTAACATATAAGTATATGTTATTTTTAACTTTCCGTAGTAGTTTATGATGTTGTTATGGTTAGTTTCATAAGTGGTCGTGGGAAAATGTATTTCATATCGTTGGATTTAGAAAAATGTCTTTGTTATCCGGTAAAACACCGAGCAACGGCAAGCATAAAACAGATTTCCCATATTAATCTCCTATGTACACCCGGTATATCAATGTGGCAATACTGACAGATTCAATAAACATTTGAAATTTAATTTATTTTGACATTTATTAGTTAGGTTAATGTTCAAATTCATAGTTATCTAGGTTGTGTTAAAAAATAAAATACCTTTAATTTTTAAAAAAGAACAGCCCGGTTCTCAAAAAATTTTAAGCTAATCCTGAAGTTTTGAGCAGCAAGTTTTATTCTAGCCCGATTTGAAAAAGTTAATCCGAATCACTTTCCGAAAACAAAATGGCAACGAGATAATATTAGAATTCATTTTAATATTTTAAAAAAAATATGGGTAATGGCTCAGTGGTATCGAGTCGGTCTGTGGATCCTGAAAACCCTGGCTCGATCCCCACATTTTCACCATATTAAAACTACCCCTGTGTCACCCCCACTACTAACATCTTTGGAGGTCGTGATTTTACGGCTGGTAACCGCACTTCACGCGCATAAATATATCATATATCAAGATCTGCTTTAGCAGAGTGCCACACTCAACAATGGGTAAAAAGCGTGATGATATTTATTTATTATTTTTGAAAATATGGTTTCGCAGAATTTGACTAATCCAAAATTCAGGATTAGCTCAAATTCTTTTGAGAATTGGGCTGGATATGAGCTGAGCTATGACAGCACAGATTATAATATACTACTATAGATAAGAAACTGGCATGTTACACACTGGGACTGTATTTTGCGCCATCTGAGTAGTGGAAGTCTAACTAAAATCATGTATATAGGAAACCTGATATGCATATTTCGGCATGTTATATTTATTGTTATTTTATATATATTTAAACTACATAAAATAAAAATTCATTATTACAATATAAATATTTATTAAAATATTCTCCTGTATACAATTTATTTATAATTGGAACTGTTTGAATCGCAGTTTTGTCCAACTCTTGTGAACTAGAAAATACATATGTTATGATTTCCTCATCTAAATATTATTTATTATATGATCACTTACTTGCCAGTAGCAGTGCAGTTGTTTACACAACAATTCATATTAGTTGATGACACTATTTATATGAAATTATTTCACAAATAACCGCACTTCACGCGCAAAATATATCACTTACCGAGATCTGCTTCGGCAGAGTGCCACACCCAGTAATGGGTAGAAGGCGATATCCTATACACTTAGACTGTGATGCTATATATGTAATATCGCCCATATATGTAAAAGAAGGTCTAGAATAAAAAGTTTCATTCTAGAGTCTGTCCCAGTAATACTTGACGGCTCTGTGAGAGTAGATGCAGGCCCGCATTCAACAAGATTTCATTCATTATTTATTTAAATCAGGTAAACTAAAATCAGTATTGTAACAAATAACAATATTTTTCATCTAGATAAAGATCACTCATATAAATTGAAGACAAATATCATCACGCCTTCTACCCATTACTTACTGGGTGTGGCACTCTGCCGGAGCATATCTCGGTAAGTGATATATTTATGCGCGTGAAATGTGGTTACCAGTCGTCAAATCGCGGCGCCCAAATATTAATTTTAAATTGGTGAAAATGTTTTGTCGGCTATGGGGATCGAACCAGGATTCTTAGGATCCACAAGCCGACTTGATACCACTAATATATATATATATATATATATATATATATATATATATATATATATATATAGTTGTTATTTGTATATATATATATATATACAAATAACAACTACAGGAACAATCTAGTAACCAATGATTGCCGATATTGTAGTTACCTAAAATGGATGTCTTCACATAAAGACTATCAGCGCCATTCCTTAGGTCTAACTATAAACACAGTCCCATGGTTATCTATATAACTTTCCGCTGCCTGTATGACAGCTAAAGTAACAGATTTATGTTTGATATTTTTACAACTAGACAACTCAACAACTTCACAAAATAATATTTCCAAAACAGTTTTACAAAATTGAATTTTGCAGCACTGTTTTTGACAGAAATGCAATATAGGAAATAGCTGTTTACATAACAAATGTGCGAAGACACACATTGCACATGAGCGCAATTTTAAAGCATAGGCAATAATTATATATTCGACAATGAGGAAATTGATTAAATTTGAATCGTGAATTTATATTGATAGTTAAGTATACCATAAATTGACATTTGATATTTGAAAACAAATTATTTATTTCTTCTCGTAAAGTTTGTTAAAATATGTCTGTTTGATCATGGCCAACTTCATTGAATTGCGCTACGCTTATTATGGCCGTTTCATACATCATTAAAAAACCTAGTTTCAAATTTACAGAGCGGGCACGTCAACTAGCACCTCTAACGAGATACGTCGTAACTAAATTTGAAAATACTGCATTGATTGAAAAAATCCTAAAAACAAGCCTAGTCATTGTATATTTATTATCATACGATCTTTACAGTAAAATACTAACCGTTGGCACCAATAATTCAATAATACTTCCTTCTTTTGACCTATAAACACTTCAAAAATATTAAATAGGTAGACAATATGCCGGTATTATTTACTTGAAGTGATAGATAGTGCTACGTTGCTAAATGAAATTCACTTAATCTAGACCAGCTAAGTCACTTTAGTCGAAAGCTCAGAATACTAGTTATAATATTTAATGATATTGAATGTATAAATAAATTGCATCAAATGTATTTTGTTTGATCACATAAACTTCAGTTTTCAAATATTTTAAGGTTATTTTTGTAATTTGACAGCGTTGCCACTTTCCTTTAATAGAAATAAAAAGCGCTAGATGGCATTACTTCATGTACCAAAACTGTAAAAACCTCACGACAAATTTTTATATGGCAAAATGATGAAATGAAACGGCCATAATAAGCGTAGCGCAATTCAATGAAGTTGGCCATGGTTTGATGGCGTTATAAGCTAATGTCTCTATTTCTCTTATAAATTCCTTAAAAATGTGTGTATAGATAAGTACAATTAGAGTTTTACAGGCAGATTCATAAAGCGGATTAGCGCTAACACCATATTTTATTTCGTTTTTAACTCTCTTTTCAAAGTACGAAACAAGTTTATTTTAACTTGAGTTAAAAAGAGAGTTAATTAGCATCAAATTTAGTTTATTTCTTTAATCTGTTTTAATTTGAAACAGAGTTATCGATAATATTAAAATCGGTGTTAGCGCTAATCCGTTTTGTGAATCTGCCTGTTAATAGTCAAAATTTAGAATAATAAAAAATGTTTTTTTTTTTCAATTACTTTGCGCTCTAGTGCGCAAAATCAAACTTTCCATTGGTTTCCAAGATAATGTAAACCTTATTTTGAATGATGCGAGTACGAAATCATATTTGTGTCATTAGTGCAATGTATTTTATATAACTGATTTGCTACAAATGTATATATTGTATTCATAATATAGTAAAATTTGTATATAATCATAAATCTTCGATCGAATCATTATTGACCAAGAAAACACATTTCTGTTTAGTGCGTTTACATATCCCTTAAAATCGGCGCATTCACATCGGCGCCATCTATAGTTTCCACCCGTTCCCAAATCTAATTTTCTTTTTTTCATGTTTATCATGTCATCTATTATATAAACCATTTCTGTCACTGGAAAAAATGAGACATCATTTTGCACCCTAGCTCTCTAACTATTACTTTACTAATGTTGGTTCAAAGGCAAGATTGTTTCATTTACCAAAACTATTATTTTTATAGTCAGGCTGATAACATTTTTACTTGGTTTTTGACATCGCCTGTTAATCTTATCTTTACCTAATTTCGGAGAAGTTATTTTTTTTTATTGGTAAACCCACTTGGACATGTTTGATACATGACCCACTAAGCACTAGCTTCCTGCCCTGCCTTGCAATTCAAGGATGGATATGAGGAATAAACGAACTTGTTGAAAGGAATTATGAATGTACGAGGGCAGGGTGAAAAGTCCCTGAAAAATGAAACAAGAAATAATTTATTTGATTTGGTCAAAACATATTTTATTTCTCAACATAATCTCTTTGGAGCTCGATACGCTTCGTCCAACGTTTTTCTAATTTTTCGATCCCTTCCAAATAATACGATTTTGGCAATCCTTCAAAATAGGCGTTTATCTCAGCTATGACCTCATCGTTGGAGCCAAATCTCTTTCCGCCGAGCCATTTCTTCAAGTTTCGAAATAGATAAAAATCGCAGGGGGCCAAATCTGGAGAATTATTGAGCTTGAACATCGCCAAACACTCCTTTGAACTTGTCACACGGTCGCGCTTGTTGTCAACAGTGAGCAAATGCGGCACCTATCTGGCAAATTTTCTCATATCCAAAAAATTATGCAAAATGCTCCGTACCCGTTCGGTTGAGATGTTCATAGCCTCAGCCAGCTGTAACTCGCCGATCGTCCAATATCATACCATGGATTTTATCGACGATTTCTGGTGTTGTAACCTCAATTGGACGACCAGAACGTTCTGCGTCCTTTGTGGTCATACTACAACAGCGAAAATCAGTAAACCACTTGTGAATAGTTCCAATGGATGGTGAGGAGTCCCCATAATGTTTAACAAGCGATGCTTTGGTTTGCGTAATGTTTTTTCCACGCAAGAAATAATGTTTAATCAAGACGCGAAATTCACTTTTTTCCATGTTTTCAAAAATCTTCAAGGTTTCTTGCTTTCGATGGGTGTCAAAACAGAACTGAATGACATATCAGTCTGAAAATTTTAATGCGTTCTAGTTAAAGATGGTACATCACAATTTGCGATTGTGGTGCCATCTGTTTTATTTTTCAGGGACTTTTCACCCTGCCCTCGTAACAAGCCCATATTTCTTCACCTTTAATTGAAGTTGTTGGTATCTATACATAATTGGAATTATATATGTGGTATAATACGAAAAAAGACAATAAATTAATAAAATTTATAACCCAGATAATACTAATAAATATTGTTTTATTTTGTAAGTTGTGTCACGTAATATTACTTTCTTTATAAAATGTAATGAGTTCAATATTTCATTTATAACATAACTATCGAAAATTCCAAATATTATGAATAGTTACGTAATTTTATATTTAGCACATACAAAAACATATATGATAACAATACCTAAAATAATTTTTAATATTTATAGATTTTTTTAATGTTTCCGTAACGCCCATCGCCTATCAAATTCTAGTAAATACTATAACTTTTCATAACAAAAAAACACCCATATTAGCAAACAAATAATTCACTTTCCTATCGAAATTATTTCCATAATTTTTTACGCAACGACATCATAAATTTTCTGTGATAAAATGTAAAGTAGATTAATATATAAAGACAAACTACCGACAACCCATTATCCATTGTTAGTTGACACATTGAAAATGAAACCGCTAGTTGTGATTTTGTTTGTCGTGCATTTGTTTCAACTAATTTTGGGGCAATCTGATTCATCTTCAGCTTCTACTGAAACCTCCACCGAAACATTAGAAGTTGAACAACTTGTCCAGGATATTGAAAACCTGGAACAACAAGCATTAAACTGGACTTATCCAACCGATTCGTATGAATATATTTTCGATAACTATAATCCAGGATGTAAGTAAAATGTGTGTGTCAGTCGAGATTAGTATTGTTGATTTTTCGAATATTGGAGACTTCGAATGTTCGGATTTATTGAACCTTCGAATTTAAATTCGAACTTTCGAATTTTTGAATATTCCGAATTTTCGAATTTTCGAATTTTCGAATTATTCGCATTGTGAATCTGGATCCTAACGTGAACACGGCATGTTGATATGAATTATTTTCAGAATAAACTCATTTGCAGAGTTTTGTATTAATTCATAAGTAATTATTATTAATTATTATTATTTGCCAAATTAATTCAATTTAGACTTAAAGTTTCGCTACACTGTCAAAAACGTTTTAAGTAAGACGTTTTTGTATCATTTTTACTCTCATTTTAAAACGTTTTACTAAAAATCCGTAGCATTTAGATGGGCGGTAAGAGAATAGATGTCTTAATTAAGACGCATAAACTTGCAGAGTTTTTGCAGGATACTTCGCCGAGTATATTTTTTAATTCGTGGTCGATTTTTCTCGAATTATGCGTGAGCATGTTTGGGGATGACAGATGGCGTTAATTCAGAGACAAAAAATTCGAGAATTCGAAAATTCGTAAATTCAAGCTCCAAAAAGTTCGACAATTCGAAGCTTCGAAGTTTTTCTGACGAAGTTCAAAACATTCGAATGCTTGAACGTTCAGAAATTCGAACTTCGGTGGAAATCAACGACCCTAGTCGAGATGATAAATTGGTGAAACATATTAGTGAAACTGAGAATGAGACGACTTAGGAATAAATGGATGAATATGGCCGTATTTATTTTGCATTTTTGAAGTAACCTGGTAGGTTACTTTTATTTAATTGGCACATTTTAAGTAATCCAGAACAGTTCCTGAACTGATTCTATTGCCCCAGCTATTTTGGTGGGTTGGCAGGTTGAATCCGTTTTCTGTCACTTTCTAATCAACTTGTGTTCCTTGTTATCCGTTTTGAATTGTTAGCATCGCAATTTGTATTTAAACAGATGTCACTTCGGAACGTGTATTCAGATTTTAAATTTATCGTTATTTTTTACAAATGACACTAGATGCATCATTTATTTGGAAGTAACACGAGTTAGTTCTAGATCAGTTCAGAGTTAAACCTAAAGTTCCTAAACAAATATAGCCTTTGTTGTGTGAACGAAGAATGAGACGAACTTGTTCGAAAGATATTATGAATATGGATGAAGAGAAAGTGATATGCCGCGACAGAAATAGGTGGATGAAATCTATAATAGTTTTATTTAAATTTCTTTTAATTTAAATTATTGAATCAAGTAACTACTACATTTAATTATTTCTTTGGTGTTTATTGTTGTAGTTTTTGTTCAGAGTTTACTTGGGAACGGGTTGTATGGAAATAGTTATTATTGTTATATTTTCGTTTTTAAAAAATAAAGCAGTTTATATTTTCGCTCCCCTGAAAGTTTATTATTTTTTAGTAATTAAATTATAATTTAAATAAGGAATCAAATAAATGATCCAGGAGTATTGGATAAAATGGCTTTATTGATGATGTTAAATTATTAATTTAATAATAATGACGACATTTCGAACACAAATCCATGTTCATTTTCAAGTCTACTAATAACCACATGTGGTTATTTACAAGAAGAAATAAAAAATTAAAAAATTAATTTACGTTGAGTTGCATGTTGATCAAAAATTATAAATGATTACAAAAAGTATGCAGTGAGCATTACTCTTTATAAATAATATATACTCTTAAAGTATGTACCCGAAGTTATGAAACAACCTGTATAACGTTGAGGAAATGTTGCATACCATATTTATTCTATAATGCACAGCATGTCATTTCAAGAATTTTCCTCTATAATAATGTTTAAAATGTTTTGAATTAAATTAATTGCAGTATATATTAACGATGGCCAGTACGACTTCATCATCGTAGGAGCAGGATCCGCAGGCACAGTTATTGCAAACAGATTATCAGAAGTATCAGGATGGAAGATCCTGCTGATTGAAGCAGGAGGCTGGGAGAACGATACTAGCGATGTACCAGACATGACGGACTACTTGAGAACTAGTGACTACAACTGGGGGTACAATATTCAACCCCAAGGAGACAACTTAGCAGGTACAATAAAAAATTAAATAAATGTTTCTTCATGTGTTTTACTGCGTTGATTTAAAATGGTAAATTATCGGTAACGATTCGGTTTTGTTACGAATAGTTTTCTTTAAAGTTGTAATTGTAAAAATGCAGTTTTCAAATACCTAACATACAAATATTTCACTTATTTAAAAAATTCAAATTTATGGCATATCTTAAAATTCAACAGTAGATAAAACAGTTTGGTGTGGGCACCACACGACTTTTTTATACACAGCATATTTAATATTTAGAATATATAATATTATTAAACATGTAATTTAGGTTTTCAGTAATTCAGCATTTATCTGTTTGAAACTGACTACTTTATGTCTAACTTTACTGATGAGGCATATACAGAATGTCCTTTATTCGAGCCTAACTCTTGGTATCTCAAGAACAGTAAGATACGAAGTCGATTCAATTGAGCTAAAGTGGCCATTTTAATGATGTATTTGTTTTTCCGAAAAAAAGACATAGATAACTATATAGGTAAAGCGAAAATTAGAATCTATGTTTTTTGTTTCTAATGCTACTATGATTATTGAAATATATTATTAAATATAAAAATCAGTTTACCTCAAAATTAGACGTATATACAGAAAAATTGAAAATAACATTTTATGTTCCAAATATTTTATTTTATTTGAAACTTTTTTTCGTAACTGATTCCATTTTTGAAATAAACGGAATTTATTGTTTTGTGTGTCGAGTAAACTTCCTCTTCCGGTTTATCAATTTCATTCAAAATCAACTCAGCCCTTCGTATTTTCATGAAACTTATAATTACCAAGTTTCGCTAACAAATCTTATCTCGTTCATGAGATATTGCACACTCGGACACACATCCATCCACACATACACACACACACAGACATCATTGAGAAAATGATCAAAACGGATTCAGTGGACCTCAAAACACGTATTTCCGCGAAAATCTCGTCAACGATTTTTTTCACGATTCCAATACTTCCTTATACTGCGTATAAGAAAGTAAAAATTAGTGAGCTCCTGCACACTATTTTTTTAATGAAATTTCATCTATTACGATTAATGAAATCGCGGTGATAAAGTTTCAAAGTTCTTTATTTAGATTGTAACGTATCTTCGGTGGTTGTTAAATAGTCAACACCATATTTCTTAGTAGAAGAAATACAAGAAAAGGAAACTAAATTACTTTATTAGTGGCATAATTCGACAACAATTTTAAATTCTTGCGTATTATATTTATTACTCGATACGCAAATATTCGTTCTGACCAATGAGAACGCATTCTTTAAATTAAATATTTGTGAAATAATTTTTAATTGATTATACGAGTATCTTTTCATTGGAATATTTAAATAATTTACATGAATTACAATTACACAAGTTATTTATATTTTTATTATTAATTTTGCTTATTACGATTATGTTGGAAGAGCTTCTCTACTATAAAAGGAACTTGAAAACTTGTAAAAATTTTAATTTCAAATTTTAGCCCGTATGCATTTGTTTTGGAAAAACAAAAATATCATTAAAATAGCCTACTAAGTGACAACTTCTATCTAATTTAACGGAAACACTTAAATTTCTTGAGATTCTAATGATGACCCAAATTACAAAAAACAATCTGTATTCATCATACGAATAATAATAGAAAAAAATATTATCAGTATATGCAACGCGACGAAGAGTCGGACTGTGGATTTGATAATACGGGTTCGATTCCTACTGCCGAGAAACAATTTTAACTACATTAAAATTACCCCTCGTTAGAGACCATGATTTATGAATATATCACTTACCGGTATCTGCTTCGCTAGAGTGCAACAGTGCAGCAGTAATGGGTCAAAGGTGTGACAATATATTGACTTTTATTTATTTATAAAAATATCATAACGCTTTTTACCCATTACTGGGCGCGGTACACTGATATAGCAAATCTAGGTAAATGATATATTTTGCGAGTGAACTACAGTTACCAGATGTCAAATCACGCCCCCTAATTATGTTAGTAGAAAATGAGCTACAGGAATAATTTTAATTTAGTGAAAATCAGTTTGTCTTCTGTTGGGATCGAACTCGGGTTCTCAAATTCGCAGTCCGAAGAATAAAACTACGTCTACATAATTCAAATTCTATTATAAGCTACTGTCAGAGCTGGGCAAGCTACTTAAAAAAGTAGCTAAGCTACAGCTACAGCTATTCTTTAAAAATGTAGTTGAGCTACAGCTAGAAGCTACATTTTTATAAAATATAACTAAGCTAGAGCTAAAAATTTTCGTTAAAATAGCTGTTTAATTTTAAAGCTACTTTTTTCAATTATTGTGAATGAATTAAATTTGCCACTGTCATATGATCAGTTGATCAGTCTTTTGTTATAATGACTGTTAATTTAATTTACTCTTATGTACATAAATATAAAAAATCGCAAATAGACAAATGTACTATTAATTTTTGATGCTATAATTTTGATTTATATCGGAATAAACACTTAACAGAAGACTCCTAAACAGTCAATGTTTAGTTCATCTAATATTTAATACAAAAGTGGGATAGGTTAAGAACTAGTGAAAAATAAAATATGTTAATAGATTTTGAACTATACCGGCTGTCCCATTTAACTTGACAACTTGAAATAACTCAAAAAATACGCGATGTACGAAAAAAGTGAGCCGAGACCAAATCTTAACAGTTTTGAAGGGGGAATCATTCTATGCTAAAATCAGGACCCCCCTGCCCCCAGTGGGTGGGACGGTGATCAACATTGAAATCTTAAATAGGAACCCCCATTTTTTATGAAAAAAAGTTTCGCACAAAACTTATGTATTTTGTCCGTAGAATCCGAATCTGAAATAAAAAATGGGGGTTCCTATTTAAGATTTCAATGTTGATCACCGCCCCACCCACTGGGGGCAGGGGGGGTCCTGATTTTAGCATAGAATAATTCCCCCTTCAAAACTGTTAAGATTTGGTCTCGGCTCACTTTTTTCGTACATCGCGTATTTTTTGAGTTATTTCAAGTTGTCAAGTTAAATGGGACATCCTGTATAATAACTTGTTATCCTACAGTTATAGAAAACAATAAGAAGGTACAGTTTAAATACAAAACAAAAATAAATAGGTATTTCTTAATGAACAGCGGTGGCTTTAAAAGTAGCTTCAGTTGTTACAACAATATTTTTAAGCTAATAGAAAAAAACATAGTTCGCTACAAGCTACAGCTATATTTTTTCACATTTAGCTAAGCTACCCCTACAGCTAAGGTAAACGTAGCTAAGCTAGTAGCTAAGCTACAAAAGTAGCTAGCTACTGCCCAGCTCTGGCTACAGTATTTGTGAATTACAGTAAAATATTTCTGTCTGCCTCAGGATACATCGACAACGCCTTCACGTTCCCTCGAGGTAAAGCCATCGGCGGCACCAGCGTAATCAACGCCATGATCTACGCTCGAGGAAACAAAGCCGACTTCGACGAATGGGGCCGTGAGAACCCCGGCTGGAACTACGAAGAAGTTCTCCCTTACTTCAAGAAATCTGAAATAGTAGCTTTCAATGATGCTTCCACCACCTACCACGGTACCAACGGCACCCTCCACGTGGAGTACAGCAGGATATATGACCAAGTAGGCGAAGCCTTCCTCAACGCACAAGGAGAATTAAATCGTACTGTCGTAAGAGATTATAATGGGGAAAATCAAATGGCGTTTTCTATAGTACAGCTTAATGAGGTAGAGGGACGAAGAGACAGTGGAGGAAAAGCTTTTATTAACCCTGTTAAGAATCGTACCAACTTGAGAATTCTTACTGATACTTTGGTAACTAAATTATTGATAAATGAAATTACTAAAACTGTTTATGGAGTACAGTATGTTAATAATGGTACTGTGTACTATGCTACTACTAACAAAGAAGTAATACTATCTGCAGGTACTATTAATACTGCTCAACTTTTGATGCTAAGTGGTATTGGTCCTCGAAGACATCTTAAGGAACAAGGTATCAAACTGATTAAAGATTTACCAGTTGGCGATAATCTTTGGGATCATATTATATATAACTATCAGTCGTTCAGTATAAATCACACCTATATTAACAACAATTTAACAACTCAAGTTGATGAATACTTACATGCCAGGGGCCCGTTAACAACTGCAGATGATTTACAATGTATAGGTTATGTCAATCTTATGAATACCTCGAAAACTGTACCTGATGTTGAGCATGTACTTCATGCTAATAAGCCAGGTAGTCGTCCATACGATGTATACAAAAATTTCTTTAGATTTACTGAAGAATCTTACGAGTCAGTTGTAGAACCAATTTACAATATTAATCAAATATCAATTCATTCAGTTCTACTTCATCCAAAATCACGCGGATTAATTCGTCTTCAAACAAATTCACCCTTTGACTATCCTTTACTCTATCCAAACTATTTCTCAGATCCTTCCGATGCGCTAACTTTAGTAGCAGCTATTAAGGATCAATTTAAAATGGCCAACACTCCGGCAATGCAAAAATATAACACTACACTTATTAAAGTTTGTCATCCTGCTTGCAATTGTTCTGATTATGGTTCAGATGAGTTTTGGTTATGTATGGTTAAGACTCTTACTAATACGGTGTTCCACTTTAGTGGCACGGCTAAAATGGGGCCCAAATGTGATAAGGATACAGTGGTGGATGCTAGTTTGAGAGTGCATGGAATTAAAAGATTGAGAGTCGCTGATTGCAGCGTTATTCCTGTGACGACTTCAGGACATACGAATGCTGTCGCGTATATGATTGGCGAGAAAGCGGCTGATTTTATTAAGGAGTGTCATTGTGATGGTACAGTCTGCGAATTTTTGTGAGAATAATTTATGTAGATATAAATAAAATTGTAGTTAGTAGAAATTGTTAAGTTTTTGTTGTAGTAGATATTTCAATGATAAATAAAATATTTGATCTTTAAATTGTGAATTATTACTATGTCTAGGCAACTTGTTTTACAGAAATGTATTTCAAAAGATTGTGAAATGAAATACAGGAGTAAAAAGTTTTTAAGGTATTTTTGAGATAAATGTTTAAAATAAACGATATACATGGGCGTACACAGACATTTTTTCAGGGGGGCGGGTCGTAAATAAGTCTCAGATATACATCAATTTTTAAAATATTTTTTTTACAGATCATAAATACAAATACATATAACAAATAAATGTAAAGTATTTAAATTTTTAAATAAATTGCTAGTCTTTGTCGGCTGGGTTTGAATTGAAGAGGAAGGACAATTTCCTAATAACTCTTCCATAAATTGACAACATTGCTTTAATAAATTCCGATCTAGCACTTATAAAGTTTTTATTTTCTAATATTTTGTGTCTGTGTATACTTATAGTGTATTCCGAAAATGAACCGGTTATTTTTTTCAGTAACCGGTTTCATTACGGAACACGGTTTTTTAAATTTGTGGTTAGTTTTTAATAACCAAACTAACCGTGCTCGAGCGGCGGTTGGTTTGGTTACTTCACAACTGTTGTTGACAAGTTTGAAACGTGTTTGGCGGCTTTTGCAGTGGTTGTGGATTTTTGTCTTATAAAACTATATTTTTATGATGACTGATAAATAAACATGTGATACAAAATGTATTTTTATTATTTAACAGTATATATTCTTATTAGATGAATTTATTACTTGTTCTGAAGCTCATATTTACTTTTTTCTTTGTGTTATTTTTATATCCCTATATTTAAGTTAAAGCAGGTGTGATGCAGAATGCAATATTTTTATATTATAAACATTTTTCCATATTAAATAAATTTCACATTTCGAAACTCATCTGTCAAGTAACAACTGTCATCGTGAAAGTGTTCCGTTATGACGTCATTCTAACCGTAACCGTAGTAAAATTGAACCGCATCGTGGTTCATTTTCGGAATATACTATTAATAAACTTAGATTACGATAGGGAACATGTCGCTAGCTGGTCATAAGAATACTGCTGAAAATTCAATTTCAGCTTGAATTTATTATCTTTAAACTTATAATTTAATTTTTATTATATTATATATACATATACAGGATGGTGACTGCGACTCTCGAACATAGGACTTTAACATGTAAAATCATATTGTTTTAATTTCCTGTTTTGTAATTATTTAAAAGAAAAAAGCTTCAAATAAAAGTTTTTGGGCATAAATACTAAATTAATTTTGCATGCATTGTAACGCCACAAATTAGATCTGAAAATGACTAAAATTGTCTCAAAACTATCGATAGCTATGAAATTGAAACAAAATTAAACAAATGTTTGACGTTAATTCAGTCAAAACTGTCAAAATAAATTCTTTATTTATTATTTCATTTATTTTGACAGATAAAACGTCAAACATTTGTTTAATTTTGTTTCAATTTCATGACTATCGATAGTTTTGAGGCAATTTTCGTCATTTTCAAAGCTAATTTGTGTCGTTACAAAGAATGTAAAATTAGTTTTCTTTATTGGTTTAGATGCAGAATTTTATACCCTAAAACTTTTATTACAAGCTTTTTGGCTTAAAATATTTAGGGAAGCAGGAAATTACAAAATTATAATTTTACATGTTAAAGTCCTATGTTCGAGAGTCGTGGTCAAACAAATATTGGTTTAATTTCTGTAAATATTTCTTTAATTCGAGAGAAAAATAGAAAATGATAAATGAACAAAACAAGACTATAAATAAATAACTAAGTAACAAACATATAAATAAGACAATAACATGTAACGAAATAAATGCGTAAAAGAACAGGTTTAAAGAGATATTTATTAAAAAGTCAAGTATTACAAAAGTATTGCATGCTAAAAAGATAAGATACGTTGAAATAAATGCTGTCAATAATAATTCACATATCATCATCTTTGTTTCATTGAATTTTGTAAAAAATGGCCGAATACTAATAAGAAAAACAAAGTTTCATTTTCACCTCATATAAAAATTCAGCAAGTATTGAAGAGTGCAAAAGATATTGTCTCTCTTAAACTTAGCAAACTTACGAGTAAGCTATTTATTCGAATGAATTACCCAATTAAATCATAGATTGCTCAGCATGCAATACAATACCGAGTTTGTTGGAATCAATCATGTTTTATCTCTTATAATATTCACTGCACTTTTCTTATCATCTCATGACGTCAATTCTGTAAATATCTATTAATCTTCTCCAAATATTTCCATCCTCGAATACAATTCACATTCATAAATCTTTTGATACGATACGAAGAACTAATTTTCTACCACTTTCATAAGTACTTATAATTCATAGTGGTTTTAAACCACACAGATGCAGCTATATTTCTAATTAAAGCAAACGAGATTCGAACAGAATAATGCCTTATGACGCAAGCATAGTAACCATCTCAACTGTTCTTAGAAAATGTTTTTAAACACAGATTTATGTATCCCACAAAACAACGAGATGTACACAATTGCATACTGCAAAGTGAAATTATTTGATTTTATATACTAATTTATGAGATATATTATCAAGTAAGATAAAGAAAGTGATAGTTTGGGCATAGCGCCGTAGTAAGATCTTACTATGTCTTTAATAGGAACTTGATTTTTAAATACAAATGAACAAATATAAAATATCAATAAGATGTGATAGATAGGTCAGTGGAACCAAACGGCCAGTGGATTTGAGAACCCTAGTTCGATTCCTATAGCCCACAAACTTTATTCCAAAATTACTCCTGTAGCCTTCACCCTCTTACCGAAATTTGACGGCGGGTAATTGAATTTCACGTGTAAAATATCAACTATCGAAATCTACTACAGTAATCTGCCACACTGGACAAAAGTTTATAAATTTTTATTTATTTTTACTCAAACACAGTCGTATTATTTTTTATTGTTACGAGCATGCATAAACATTCGAGTTGTCAAATCAATTTTTAAAAGGAAAAAGAAAAACAATGAACAGTGGAGAAAGAAGTAAAGGAAAATAGGAAATTGGAGTTTTATATATTTATTACTAAATTAATCTTCGTAATAAAACTAAATTAAAAAATGAAAAAAGTTACAATATATACAAGGGAAAGGTGAAAAGTTCTCGGCCTGATAATGAAAGACTGCAATTTTCAGTTAAAAAATGATTTTATTTTTCTACATATTCTCCCTCGACTTCAACACACTTGGTCCAGCGTTTCTCCAACATCAATATTCCTTCCCGGAAGTGAGAGTCTGGAAGGCTGTGAAAATATTCATCTACGGCCCTCTCAACTTCTTTATTGTACGCGACGCGCTTCCCAGAAATAAATTTCTTCAAGTTTGGGAACAGATAGAAGTCTGAGGATGCCAAATCAGGTGAATATGGAGGATGGTCGAACAAATCGTACTCCAAATCCCGCAGTTTTCCAAACCGCTAATGCACCCTTATGTGCAGATGCGTTTTCCTGGTAAAAGATGATTTTTTCTATTATTCGCCTGTAATTATTCTGCCTTTTTCAAGGTAATCAATTAACAGAATCCATATCGCATCCCAAAACACGCTGGCCATGACCTTTCCGGCAGACGCAATCGACTTCGCTTTCTTTGGCGCTGAACCACCGGCTTCCACCCACTGCTTGGAGTGCTGTTTCTTTTCTGGCGTGTAGTGATGGACCCATTTCTCATCCATGGTGACAAATCGCGGTACAAAATCGGTCGGATCCCTATTGAATCGGTCCAAACATTGCTGCGAAGATCGTTTGCGCATCTGCAAATGCGGCACCCATCTTGCGCAGAGCTTTCGTATCACTAATTATTTGTGCAAGATGTTCCGCACTCTTTCTTTCGATATCCCCACAGCCTCAGCTATCTCACTCACCTTCACTCGACTATCGTCCAACATGATATCATGCACTTTTTCGATGATTTCCGGTGTGGTGGCGGTTTTTGTCCGTCCTTCACGTGGGTCATCTTCGAGGGACGTGCGACCACGTTTAAATCCAGCTGCCCACTTTTTAACGATTGACATGGAAGGAGCAGAGTCCCCGTAAACTTTTGTCAACTTCGGATGAATTTCCAAACGAAGAACTCATCTTACATGCTAGACGCAGCTATATCCTCGAGGCTGCGAATGCCTGTTTTAACATGACGTTCACAAAAAAATAAGATACCTACTTGTTAAGACATTTTTTATGAGAATCGTAGTTTCCAGCCTGTAAGATTAGTACGGAGAAATTCAGAAGTAATAGATACTTGTAAAATTAAAGTCATGTGCAAAAGATATACTGAATATTACAAGAGATAAATCATACGCAGTTCAAACAAACCCCCTCGCGCTCTTTACGGATGAGATTTCAGCGGCTTGGTTTTCAATAGTGTGGCATTGACTTCTCATTTTTACAGATACAAAAGTATGTATAAGTATACATAGCCATAAATTATTATCGAATAAAACTTAATATTCAAAATTTGTCATTAATTGTCAATTATAAGTCATACTAAAGTAGTTAATCACAATGTCAGTTGCTGATTCTGTGACATACATTAGACAATACCGGATATATGATGTATGTGTGTATGTATTAATTATCATTTGCCTTAACGATCTTGATGCGAGCAGAATCTTAATTGTATAAGTGACCTGCAGGGCCGTATTCATAGAATTCTACAACCATAATTATATTTAATAAATTAAAAAATATGTATCAAAAATTTGATGGAGAAATACAAATTACTGAATATACTTTTTGGTGTCAAACGTTCCTACATATTTTTAGAGAAAAATACTTTAATTAGTAGTTATTTATATAATTAGAACGGTAAGTAATGTCTTAAGAACACGAGGTGTAGCCAAAAATTCAAAAAAAAATCTATCTAGGACTTTTAAATTCATTTTTCACTTATGGTACCTACAATATTTTTCTACAAACAGCCTCGTGTTACAAACGAAAAAAACAAACTTTTCTCATGAAATGCATATATATATATATTTCTCTACTAGAATTTATATCCTATTTATCGATTTTTATATTAATTTATATTTATAATAAAAAGGCTTACGCAATCGTTAGGGAATTATTATAACTTAAATATTGGACGTTTCGAGATGTTTTCACGTCTTATAGTTAGAGAGTTATGGTGCAAATTTTCAGGATATATTTAAATTAATTCTTTCAAGATCTAGACAGGTCTAGTATTTAGTTAGAGAGATAGGGTGCAAAATGATGTCTCATTTCTTCCAGTGACAGAAATGGATTTTTTAATAGATTATGTCATGATAAACATGAAAAAAAGAGAATTAGATTTGGAAACGGGTGGAAACTATAGATGGTGCCGATGTGAATGCGCCGATTTTAAGGCTGGTTGTTGATCCCTACACCAGTCCACTTTCAGAGCTTCTGTCACCAATGAGCAACCAGCAATAATTTCTATCAATAAATATTTTGTCATGTATTTTTATTACTTAATTATACCAAAGTCTATAATTCAAACTGAAAATTAGCCTGTAAAATATATGTCAACAACCACCCTTAAAATCGGCGCATTCACATCTATAGTAACCACCCGTTCCCAAAACAAATTTTTGTTTTTTCATGTTTATCATCTATTAAAAAAACCATTTCTGTCACTGGAAAAAATGAGACATCATTTTGCACCCTAGCTCTCTAACTATTATCTTCGGCTATAAACAAAGCGTGATTACGTCTCGAAACATCCAATATTGCACTTATAATAATTCACCAAGGAATTCTTAATTCTTTTATTATAAATACATTATTTCTGAATTCTAACATATCGATACAGTGGAACTTCTCTAACTCGAATCTCAAGGGATAGAAAAAGTCTTCTTATTAAAGAAAACTTAGAATTATAGAAAATATACCAAAAATATATGTATTTAATAATTTTTCTATATTTTACAAGACTCCTGCGTCTCCCTTCCTTTCTTATCTTTTAATTTGTTTTCAGTTCTTACGTAGAGTGTTTAGCTGCAATTGTGTGAAATTCATTTTCAAAACAAGCGCAGGGCGACGCCCTTTTTTGTTTCATTTTCAGTTATTGCATTGTGTGGACTTTTCTTTCATATACAAGTGCAGGCTATCGCTTTCATCTTTTCTAATCTTGTAGATTCGTTGTTAGGGGTAAACGTGAGTAATTTGAGATGTTTTATGCATATGTGATGTACGTTGAAGAGAGAAAATGAATGATAAGTGAATAGGAATGATGTGATTGATGGTTTGTTGTGTGATAAATGATTTCGAGTGTAATAAATGAATGAGTTTATATGGAGTGATCTATGAATGTGGTTGAAGTGAGGGTGGTTTGTTTAGATGAAAATGTTTGACGAGGGCTGATTGTTTGATGGGTGTGATGAGTGAATGTTTTATAAGTGATTTTAGGGTTCGTGCTACCCCATTTGTTGAGATATAACGTGGAGATATGTATGTATGTATTGAGATGGTGATTTTTCTTGATATTGAGATTTTGATAAATCGTCACGTTTTAGATCCTACTCAACCCAAATAACAGTGTCAGAAAAAGTCGGTCTATCGGTCTGTGTATTTGTGTTTGTCTGGAAGTACTTGAAATCACGATGAGATTTTGGGTTGAAACTTTGTATTTAATTTTTTAAGCGAAAAAAGTTAGTGTCATAAATAATATTTAAGTAATTAGGTATCAATTGTTTTTCTGCGAAATTATCGCTTTCATCTTTTCTAATCTTGTAGATTTGTTGTTAGTTTCGTTATTAGATTCGTTGTTAGGAGTAAACGTGAGTGATTTGAGATGTTTTATGCATGTGTTATGTGTGTTAGGGAATAGATGAATGAGTTTATATGGAGTGATCTATGAGTGTGGTTGAAGTGAGGGTGGTTTGTTTGGATGAAAATGTTTGACGAGGGCTGATTGTTTGATGAGTATGATGAGTGAATGTTTTGTGAGTGATTTTAGGGTTCGTGCTACCCCATTTGTTGGGATATAGCGTGAAGATATGTATGTAGGTATGTATACATTTTTCTGGAATAGATAAAAGTTTGATAATAGTAATGATAAACAATTTGAATTTTACTTAATATACAATGAGCAGCTCTACGTCATTCATAATAATATGTCGGTGCCAGGCGTTCATAGATCCGACAAGCTTCCCTAAATATTCCAATTACAAGTTATAGAAATATAAAAAGTCGATTTATGAAGATAACAATGCACTAAAAAAAACAGAACGTTAGTAATCACGATTAAAATTCGATTTAGAGAATAATTCAAATTATAAAAGATGGCTAGCTCAGTGGTATGAAGTCGGCCTGTGGATCCTGAGGTCCCTGGTTCGATTCCCACAGGCGACAAATTTTCATAATTTGAAAAAGCTATCCCTGTGGCTCCTCCACCACTAACATGTTTGGGGGCCGTGATTTGACGACTGGTAACCGCACTTCATGCGCAAAATATATCACCGAGATCTGCTTCAGCAGAGTGCCACACCCAGTAATGGGTAGAAGGCGTGATGATATATTTATATTTATTTATAAAAGTTCGAGTTAGGGAACTTCCACTGTATATGAAAATGCAGAATATTAAATAAATTTTTTCAACATTATTTTGTAATAGTGCTTAATGAAATAAATTAGAAAATTGTACTCCTACAGAAATTAAAGAAGATGCGCAAAATGTGCAGTACGGAACATTGTAACCAGCGAAATACACAATATAATAAATTGAGGCTTGAGTTTCTTTAAAAGATGACATTTTGCATTATTATACATAAAATATAAATATATCAGCACGCCTTTTACCCTATAGGGTGAGGTACTTTACCGTAGCAGATCTCGGTAAGTGATATATTTTGCACGTGAACTGCGGTTACCAGCCGTCAAATCACGGTCTTCAAGGATGTTAGTGGAGGGGGAGGTATAGGGGTAGTTTTAATAGGCGTACTCCATTTGCCATTTAGATCAGATCTAACTTACATTTACTGAACCAGATCACTTATTTAATTCGCTGGATTACTTTCCTGACTCTATTTCGAGTACTAGAAATACATATTCTAATTTACTTTAAAGTAATTCATCCCAAAAAGTGCATCAGTTTGCTTAATTCAGTTCATTTAGTCATGTGTCAAATTTATCTGAACTGATTTAAGTGAACCAAGTGGCAAATGGAATACAGCTAGAGTAGTGAAAATAGTTTGTCGATTGTTTTGAAATCGAATCCGGATTCTCATATTCAACGACTCGATACCACTGAGCCACCTACCCTATTATTTACCTGCGTGAATAATGTGAAAAACAATTTCATAACCTAAAAAGAGTTTCATAATAACAACTGTTCAGTGGTATGAAGTCGGCCTGTGGATCCTGAGAACCCTGGTTCGATTCCCACAGGCGACAAACAATTTTCATAATTTCAAAAACTGCCCCTGTGGCTCTTCCACCACTAACATCTTTGGGGGCCGTGATTTGACGACTGATAACCGCACTTCACGCGCAAAATATATCACTTGCCGAGATCTGCTTCAGCAGAGTGCCACACCCAGTAATGGGTAGAAGGCGTGATGATATATTTATTTATTTATTTTTATTTAACTGTATGTCTAAGTAATTAAAATGCACGAAAATTACAAAAATACCGAGATAAAAAATTCTGAATAATCGTAAAAAATAAAAATTGTCATTAAATTATCGATAATAATAGATAATGATACAGATATAGAATATAGAGGCCCATCTGTCGAGTGCGATGATTATTGTCAAATTTTCTTTAGTGGGTGGAAAATTATTCATTACATCCCTGTTATAAATAAATAAATAAATATATCATCACGCCTTTTACCCATTACTGAGTGTGGCACTCTGCCGAAGCAGATCTTGGTAAGTGATATATTTATGCGCGTGAAGTGCGGTTACCAGCAAAGATAATAATTAACAAACGTTTTATAATAGAGAATCTATGATACCGATAATGAAAAAGCTTCCTATAATCCTATCAATTAGTAAATTTTTGAGTACAGTCCTGTTAATTTAAAGCAGATTTAAAAACAGTTTATAATCGTCTGAATCTTAAAATTTCACATTTGTAATAAATATATTAACAACCTGCTATATAGATGTTGAACAAATTGCTCATATTATATGCATGCACATACTAAAAAACTAATTAAAATTGGCATAATTTGAAATTGTTTATGATGACGATAATTAGTAAAGATTTTGACTTTATAGCAATTTCATTGTTTTGAGAAAAAAAGCAATTAATAGTCCTTGATTTCTTACAGGAATTGTAAACAAACAAAGTAATTAACTTATACTTATTAATTTTTTGATAAATTATACGTAATGGTGTTCAGAAAAAACTAAACAATACCGATTACAGAATTCAATAATATTTAAGAAAATATTATGAAATATAATTATAGATTTGTTTGTTTATATTAGTTGTTGCAAATTTTTAATTGCTAACCTTAGCTACTAAATAATATAATGTGTTTTCAAAACATAGATTAAAAGTCAGTTGAATTAATCTTTTGAAATGATTAATTGTTTTATGATTAAGTATTTTCAGTAATATTTCATTTTAGACACAAAAGTAAATTGAATGATGAAGCACGTGTTCAATTATAATGTAATAGTTAACAATAAATAAAATAATTTGATAAGTTTATTAAAGAATTAAATACCCTAAATTAAAAGTAAATGACATGTAAATTTAAATGAATTAAATTTTTCAGTAAATCTTCTAAATAATCAAATGTTTCCTGTTGTTAATATTAACTTATATGACGTATTATTCTCTGCAAACAAAACGCCCATCTTAATCTTCACAAATCTAATCATTTTTCTCTGTGCTTAACTAGCAGTTTAAATCTAAAATTATCGTGTATTTACGCACGAGAGTGGTAACTTAATATTACATTCTGCATTTTCTATTTTACGTAGGTACTAATGATCTCTTCATTGTACAATATTTTTAATTGAGTTTTGCATGTATTAAATAATTTAATTATTGTTTAAGCTTCAAATTGTGCTCCTAATAGACATTGTGGATAAAATCTGTAATTTTGAAATTTTAAGGTAGGACTAGCGTGAAAAAAAAATTAGCAGATCTGAATGAAATATGGCGGACGTAAACATTGGATAGTCATACGCCTCTTGTTAAAATATGAAACACATTCATCGTCTGTGAACAAATATATTCTGTTGTAAAGTTGAGTTCTTATAAACGGGGCTTATGGCAATCATCACGCAGAATCGCACATATTTGGTTTGTGTATCTCTAAAATTTTGCAGATTTATTTGAAAAACTAATATGATGTTCTAGAACTATCAGAAGGAGAAAGTTTTTTATCGTTTAGTAATGGATATATAGCCATGCAAAGCCTTGTTTTTAACGAAAAATTAAGAATCCCAATTTATAATGGCAACACCACACGGTGGTATGGTATTTGAAAATTCACTAGACCAACAACCTGTTAACAATTCATGATATTCAAATCATAATAGGTATAAAACATTTATTTTATTCAATTTTTATATTTTTTTGAGCGTCAGTTTCGCCACTCGACAACCGATGGCACCACCGTCACACTAGTACTACGTACCTTAATCGTTTAAAATAGTTCTAGTGTGGCGGTGGCGCCATAGGTCGTCGAATGGCGAAACTGACGCTCTGGGAAAGAAAAATACAACATAAAATAAATGTTTTATAAAATAAATATATCATCACGCCTTCTACCCATTACTGGATATGGCACTCTGCCGAAGCAGATCTCGGTAAGTGATATATTTTTGCGCGTGAAGTGCGGTTACCAGCCGTCAAATCATGGCCCCCAAAGATGTTAGTGGAGGGAGAGCCACAGGAGTAGTATTCATGTGGTGAAAATGTTTGTCGGCAGTGGGAATCGAACCAGGGTTCTCAGGACCGACACGATAACCACTGTGCCACCAACTCCATATAAATGTTTTATACGTATTATAATTTGAATATCATGAATTGTTAACAGATTGTTGGTCTAGTGAATTTTCAAATACCGTACCAGCGTATGGTGTTGCCATTATAAATTAGGATCCTTAATTTTTTATTAATACAAGACTTTGCATGGCTATATATCCATTACTCAACGGTAAAACACTTTCTCCTTTTGGTACAATATACATGGATAGTTTTAGAACATCATATTAGTTTTTCAAATGAAACTGCAAATTTTTAGAGGTACACAAACCAAATATGTGCGATTCTAAATGACGATCGCCATAAGCCCTGTGTATAAGAGCTAACTTTACAAGCGAATATATTTGTTCACAGACGATGAATGTGTTTCATATTTTAACAGGATGCGTATGACTATCCCATGTTTTCGTACACCTAGTTTCATTCGGTTCTGTAAAAAAAAAAATTCACGCCAGAACTACCTTAATACCTTAATACCTTTAATTCTGTTCAGAGCAGATGGTACTAAGTCGGCAAGTGATTTCGACCAAACAAAATAGACACATTATAAATACATTTGTTATGAACTTAGTTTACAAATACATTTCTATTAATAACTGGTACAATTTGAGTTTGTTTTATAATAACATTTTAATTTTACGAGACTATTATAAATTAATAATAATAAATTAAAATTTATAACGCTTTGCGTATTTAATAATATAAAAAATATAATTAATATTTTATAATATTTATCGTAATATAATTGAAAAATATTTTCGTATTATAAATAAATAGAGCGAGATTAAAAAAACTGTATTAATTATATTATATCACATTTGTTAGAAAAGAGTAAACAAAAACATGTGGGCCAATCCTCCTACCCTACTAATTCAGGTGTTGGCTACACAACATTGTATTGCTGAGGATAGAGAATTACTCGTCTAGTTTAGCTGGTCGAACGCCATTGGATTTGAGAACTCGAGTTCGATTTCCGCAGTCAACGAACTTTGCTCCAAATTATAATTAGCCTTGTGACTCCTCCTTCACTAACATGTCTGCGGGCCGTGATGTGACGGCCGGTAACCGCACTTCACGCGTGAAATATATCACCTATCGGGATCTGCTGCGACAGAGAATTACAACCTATAATGGATCAAAAACGTGATGAAAGTAGTTATTGCCGCTCGCGTATTGACATTGTTGATAAAGCCATAGCCGAGAGCAACAACCATGCAAGATCGGTAAGGACACTATCTGCTTGAGGTGCATACAATATTTTTTCTACGACCGTTTAGAAAGGCTTGAAAAAGAATGTAAAATAATTTTTGACATTATCCATGGATACAATGCCGCTCGGCAATCGGCAAATGTCAGCTTTCTGCTTTCAACTGACAATAATAAAGGTCTATTTTCTGCTCGACCGTAGAAAAAAGTATTTTCAGTTTAAGCTGAAATCAGCTACGTTTGAATCCACGTATTCTCGCTTGTTAAGTGATCATTCAGCCATGACTAATAGATAATAGATAATTGGCAATAGTAGTAGGACAAAACCGAGATAATATTTGCATATTAATCGTTAAAATATCATTAACTTCAATTTAAATTAAAAAATACGATTCTGTGTAAATTATTCGGATTCCAGTAAAAACTGTAGTTCCCATGTATTATAATTGTACTTAAGGTAGTACTAGTGAGACGGTAGCGCCATCGGTTATCGAGTGACGAAACTGACGCTCAAAAAAATATAAAAATTGAATAAAATAAGTGTTTTATACCTATTATGATTTGAATATCATACATTGTTAACAGGTTGTTGGTCTAGTGAATTTTCAAATACTATACCAACGTGTGGTGTTGCCATTATACATAAATTGGGATTCTTAATTTTTCGTTAAAAACAAGGCTTTACATGGCTATATATCCATTACTGAACGATAAAAAACTTTATCTTTCTGATACAATATACATGGATAGTTCTAGAATATCATACTAGTTTTTCAAATGAAACTGCAAAATTTTAGAGGTACACAAACCAAATATGTGCGATTCTGAGTGATGATCGCCATAAGCCCTGTGTATAAGAATTCTACTTTACAAGCGAATATATTTGTTCACAGACGATGAATGTGTTTCATATTTTAACAGGATACGTATGACTATCGAATGTTTATGTGCGCCAAATTTTATAAAGATCTGCAAAAATTGTTTTCACGCTAGTGCTACCTTAACTTTCTGTTCTGTAAAGTAATATAGACATAAATAAATAAATATTGACGGAATGATTGGATGGATGTGAATGAAGGATTTTTGTGTGATGAATGACTCCAAATGTGATGAGTAAATAAGATTATATGGAGGAAACTATCAATGTGTTTGAAACAAGGCTGATGTGGTAGGATAATAATGTTTGACGAGGGCTGATATTTACACTTGCTTAATGGTTAAAAAATAGATGGAATTTATAGTTCTTTGTTGAAAGTTACCTGGCAGCCGACACGCAGGAGAATTCTAGATTTTTAATTAATATGTTAACTGTGGCTCTCTCTCCACTAATATCTTTGGGGGCGTGAATCCTCGGCTGGCAACCGCACTTTAAGTGCATAAATATATCATTTATCGAGATCTGCCACGGTAGAATGCAACATCCAGTAATTGGTAAAAGGCATGATGATATATTTATATTAGTTTTTACTTTTAACTAAAGTTAACTAAAGCGTTTAACTACAGTTAAAAAGATTCTAGGTTAAAATTCCAATGGTGCTTTTTTCTCGTTAATAAAATTTGGTTACTTTCTTTATTACTTCATCCAATTGAGAATAATTCCATTTATCAAAAAATGTTAATATAGTAAAAATCAGACCATCAATTTTGGATCATTTCCATAGTCTGTTGCATTACAACAGAGCTATTTACTTCATATTCTCATCTTGAATCTAACAGTTTAAAACTCTATAAAAGCTACGTACGTCAACAGCACGTGTCCATCAACCGTTACCATCCTCATAAATAACGAATAACTAAATTTTCGTCCACGAAAACTCAATTACCGTTCGGCCACCCACACTCTGCGAGTTCTCCAGCACCGTAGCACTTAATCTCGTTATGTTAATACGACATGGACAGTTCAGAGCGCAGAGCTCAGGGCAGCAGCAGCAGCAAAGATACTCCGCTCTCGCATCTCTAGTGACGTCTTCGTGTGTCGTCGTAAACGCCGACTTCCGGTTCCGTCTGTACGAACGTACATGCGTTTGTACTCGGACGAGGAGGTTAGAATGTGTCACACAAGGTCCTTTAGGATGGGTTGATGTGTGCGTGTGTGCTTTTTCATTGATGAAATTAAATTGTTGCTACTGGTTACGGATGACTTTTCTTCAAATGTTTTTGTATATAATAAATAAATAAATATATCATCATGCCTTGTACTCATTACTGGGTATGGCACTCTGCTGTAGCAGATGTCGGTAATATATTTTGCGTTTGAAGAGCGGTTACCAGGCGTCAAATCACGACCAACAAGGATGTTAGTGGAGAGGGAGCTACAGGGGTAGATTTAATGTGGTGAAAATTGTTTGTCGGCTAATGGAATCGAACGCAAATCTAATCCAGATAATAATAATATCTCTTATTTTGTAACTCGATGATTATCTCTTCGTTAAATTAATGGCAATACCTATTCTTCATGATTACTCTTTAGATTTCCACTATTTCTTCATTCTTTTAACAAAATCGTTTATTCAGTTATTTTTATTTTACTTTTTAAATTTTGCTGTTGTATTAAACTGCCAGGATAATAAATATAACATTTTGACCTAACTTTTTATACAGCTGTCACTGAACTGTCATTATATCCTTTTTATAATAACAGCTACATGTATAACTAAGCAAAATTCATGAAAATTATTTTAAAATGCCAGAGATTATTTTTTGACGTTTCTCAAAACCAATGAAATGCTTCATTGTATGTCCGTGTCTGCGTTTTAATCAATCCTGTCATTATTATACTGAGAATAAAGCTCGTGTGGTGGTTCCCGGAAATAATCTCTGTAGGTGCTTTTGTTTGTGACAAATGATAGGTAGTTGTGTAATAATTATTTAAAACTGTCAACGCGTCAAATAAAATGTGTGAAAAAAAAGATTTACTTCCATTTCAGATACAGAAATACACCGACAAATTTGGAAACAACTTCCAAGAATACATTAATAATTAATCAATCGATATGAACCCAGTTAAAAATCTTTTAAGTTGGATGAATCGACCTCAACAGCTAAGTCAATAAATAATCTAATTAAATATAACTCGAGAGTTGGATAAATTAGAAAATAATTCTCCAGTATCTTTCTCAAACTTGATGCCATTTGGCAATAGCCACTCAAGCCCTACGGGCTTTCGTGACTATTGCTTGGCAACAAGTTTTCAAAAGATCAGTCAAATTATTTTCAATTTATTCTCACTCTTTTGTTATATTATTACTGATTATTTTTTGACGTTTCTCAAAACCAATGAAATGCTTCATTGTATGTCACGTGTCTGCGTTTTAACCAATCCTGTCATTATTATACTGAGAATAAAGCTCTTGTGTTTATTCCCGGGAATAATCTCTGTAGGTGTTTTTGTTTGTGACAAATGATAGGTAGTTGTCAAATAATTATTTAAAACTGTCAACGCGTCAAATAAAATGTGTGAAAAAAAATCGATTTAGTTCCATTTCAAGTACAGAAATACACCGACAAATTTTGGAAATAACTTCCAAGAATACATTAATAAGTAATCAGTTGATATGGACCCAGTTCAAAATCTTTTAAGTTGGATGAACCGACCTCAACAGCTAACTCAAAAAATAATTTAATTAAATGTAACTCGAGAGTTGAATAAATTAGAAAATAGTCTTCAGTATCTTTCACAAACTTGTTGCCATTTGGCAATAACCACTCAAGCCCTACAGGCTTTCGTGACTATTGCCTGGCAACAAGTTTTCGAAAGATCTGTCAAATTATTTTCAATTTATTCTCACTCTCTTGTTATATTATTACTGAAAATTATTATGTTACTCGTATATTAAGTAATTAAGAAATAAAAAAAAAGTTGTCATTAACCTATCGATCGCTTACGGATAATGATTCAGTGACAGCAATATAAATTATTCCACATGACAGGTATTTCGATTTAAAATTTTAATTTTGTTGATGCAACTAACTATTTATTTATGCTACGCTTTACAACAGGAACTTACGAGTAATCCCAATGACAGTACATCTCCGGACTCACCGAGCAGCATTGTGGTACCTCATATATTTTTTTAACTTGAGTAGGATTCGAATGCCGTAACGCTAACCATACCACCGTGATCGTGAAGACTCTAATTTAAATGTAGAGATTTATAACTTATAGATGGAATCTGTACCACTCTAATGAAGTTTTGATTTTTTGTTATAAATTTAAGTAAGCGAGGTTTGAACTCACAACAAAATAACTATTAATCAGGATAATATCCTAAAATATGGGGTAATAGCTCAGTGGTATCAAGTCGGCCTGTAGATCCTGAGAACCCTGGTTCGATCCCCACGGTCGACAAAACATTTTCACCAATTTAAAATTAGTCCTGTGGCTCCCCCGCCACTAACATCTTTGGGGGTCGTGATTTGACGGCTGGTAACCGCACTTCACGCGCATAAATATATCACTTACTGAGATCTGCTTCGGCAGAGTGCCACACCTAGTAATGGGTAAAAGGCGTGATGATATATTTATTTATTTATATCCTAAAATGGTTCTGTAAATAAGTTAGATGAAAAAGATTTAAACATATCAACAACATGATCACTCTTCAATATACTTTGTAAATTTATTTAAGTGTAGGACATTCTTAGGGAAGTAATTTTGAAGAAGAGCACAGCGTTTATTTTGAATTTTGTTTGATGTTTCTTTTAAGAAAGTTTGAATCACAATTTCTGAATGTTTCAGCGTAGAATTCCCGCTAGTCATATCGTATTCTAATGCCACCCAGAACAATTTGATCACTGCTTAATGCAGAGATTACAATAATTGACGATGGCAATGGAGTAAGTGTAGAATCGTCCCAACATTCAGTTGTTCTTACGCCGGGCTCTCAAACAACACACTATCGTTCGTCTACCGCGAAATTTTAAACACTGTGAATTGTGAGAATACAATGAATTCATCATGATATGAAACAAGTCACCGTTGTTATGGTAGTCATGGTTACCAGGAATTAGAAGAAGAAAGAAAATGTTTTGTGAGGAAGTCATTTGTTTATACTCATGAATTGATTGTAGGTTTGACTGTAGAGTTCGATTGTTTTAAGTGTTTTGTTTTTGATTATCGTCAATATGCCGAACAGGAAAAAAATTATGAAGGTAAGTCGATTTTATAATTGTTTAAACATAATTACTCCGTTATCAACTTAGTGAAATAGTAATTTTGATAAAAAGTATACATAAGACATTTTAAAATAAGTGTACTCGAGAAAATAAGAATAGTTTATTTTTGTACTATTATATATTTTTCATTTATTTGACAGATAACTTATTTAACACTTATCTAAACGTGAAAAGACCGGCTTTAATGCCCTTTTACACTAACGAAACCTAAATTTTATGTTTGACATAAATTGACAATATCGCATCAAATGTTTGACAGCAATATAAAAGTCATCATATGATATTTTACTTCGATTTGCTTTTATTTATTTAAGCCAGACATCAAATTTATATTTCATTGGTTCATAAAAGTAGAAAATATTTTAAATATAAATAATAATGTAAACTCACTTGTTATTGGTAGCATTTCTAAAAATGAAAAATTACATACCTGAAACAAAAGAAAAAGAATATTAATTTCAAATAGATAAGGTTTAGTATTCTTATATGATTTTAAACATTTGATATATTTTCCTATCTAATTCAATTAACAGAGAAATGCTGTAAATAAAAATAGCAGAAAATTTTGTTCTCCGTAAATTTTACATACATACATATCTTCACGCTGTATCCCACCAAATGGGGTAGCACGAACCCTAAAATCACTCATAAAACATTCACTCATAACATTCATCAAATAATCAGCCCCCGTCAAACATTATAATGGGATGGCTAGCTCAGTGGTATGAAGTCGGCTTGTGGATCCTGAGGTCCCTGGTTCGATTCCCACAGGCGACAAATTTTCATAATTTCAAAAAGCTATTCTTGTGGCTCCTCCACCACTAACATGTTTGGGGGCCGTGATTTGACGACTGGTAACCGCACTTCACGCGCAAAATATATCACTTACCGAGATCTGCTTCAGCAGAGTACCACACCCAGTAATGGGTAAAAGGCGTGATGATATAGTTATAGTATATAGTCAAACATTATCATTCAAACACACCACCCTTACTTCAACCACATTCATAGATCCCTCCATATATACTCATTTATTTATCACACTCGAAATCTTTCCTTACATAAAAAACCCTCAATCACATCCATCCAATCACTCCTATTCACTTATCATTCATTTTATTTGAAATAATTAGTTTGATAACAGAAAATATACGACTGCAAATGTTCAAGATACTTTGAAAACACTGTAGGTAGTTGGTTTATCAAATAAGAATGTTTATAGCCAGAATAGTTATGAAACAGAATTTTAAAGCTATTTTAGTTCAAAATATAAGAGCCAATTAGCTAAGAATTTACCACAACGTTTTTTATTCAATTTTATTTTGGTAAATTTGTAATTTTAATTTAACATTTACAACAAATACTTCTACAGTAACAGAAAATTAAATTTACTAATATGAATGCACAAAATAAGTAAAACAAAAGTATATTAACCTCCAATTTTGCACGTCTCTGATTGTGGTAATTTGCTGTATCTCGATAAGTGATATACTTTAGCGTGTGAAGTGAGGTTATCTGTTGTCAAATGACGATGTCCAAAAATGTTAATGAAAGAGAAGTCACAGAAGTAATTTTAAAGTGGAGAAAATCATGTACCGGATCTGAAAATTATAGATTTGCATATATCGACGCTGTCAATATGCTCAGGGAATAGTAACATTATAAATGACTTAATTACAGTTTCCTGTTTTCTCATACCAACGTTATAAAAATCCCTATCGATTCGATTTTCAATCTACCGATAAGCGAATTAAAGCCTGTATTAGATTTAGTGATTTACATATCCAGAAACCGGTTATGCTGAGCAATGTTGTATGCATGTATACACACAATATATTGTTGAACACGTTGTTGTTGTGTTAGGCTTTAAGAGTAAGCGATTAGTCTAGAGTTGTTTCTATTAGGGAGCAATGACATCGCCTACAACAAGATATGTTGACAACAACGTTGTTGAACAAAGTGACAGTGAAAGTTATTTGGGTTTGAAGGGATGACATTAAGAAATTAGGGTTTAATTGTTTTGGTAGGAAGGGTGGTTTGTTTCTTTTCATTTATCTTATTGATTCATTTGTTATTCTGCTTTGCATAACAGGAACTTAATTCCAATTATGGTAAAGGTGACTTACAGCTTATAATGAATTCCGAACCATCCAGATACTGTCGTACTTTTTGGAGATAACTTGATATCAGCAAGATTTGAACGTACGAAGACTTGTTTGGTAGACGCAAGTTTTTATTCACTAGCTAGAATTGTCTGAGTCATAGATTTGTATCAATTAATATTTATTGAAATACTATACAGATTGAAAAGATATAGAAATTTGAGGTCTCTACCTTAACCGTTTGTTGAAGTGATTAACTTTATAATAAACATAATTGATATTTGAGAAGCTTTACGAAAAACAAAAACTATTTATTGGCAAATGATATGTTATTTATGACAGAAATTTGAAACCAATATTGACTAAGGAAAATGTATCTGTATTGATAATAGACTTTAAATAAAAATAAATAAATAAATATATCATCACGCCTTTTATCCATTACTGGTATGGCACTCTGCCGTAGCAGATCTCAGTAAGTGATATATTTATGCGCGTAAAGTGCGGTTACCAGCAGTCAAATCACGGCCCCCAAAGATGTTAGTGGTGGCGGAGCCACAGAAGTAATTTTGATGTGATGCAAATTGTTTGATGGCTTTGGAAGCGAACAACTTTTTCAAATGTATGTATTATAATTATTATACTGAACAATCTCTAGTTTCATTGACTGTAACTCAAAATATGATTAAAATCATTGATATATATATATATACAGAGTGTGTAAAAATAGCATTTTTTTGAAATTTCTGACAGAGGTAAAATATTTATATTAATGGAGATGGACAAACATTTTGATTGAAAGAACTGTATTTATCTGAGCTGGGCAAGCTACTTAAAAAAAGCTACAACAACAGCTATTCTTTAAAAAAGTAGCTAAGCTACAGCTAAAAGCTTTTGTTAAAGTACCTGTTAAATTTTAAAGCTATTTTTTTCAATTATTGTAAATTAATTAAATTTGCCATTGTCATATGTGTATGATATGGGATGGCTAGCTCAGTGGTATGAAGTCGGCCTGTGGATCCTGAGGTCCCTGTTTCGATACCCACAGGCGACAAATTTTCATAATTTGAAAAAGCTATCCCTGTGGCTCCTCCACCACTAACATGTTTGGGGGCCGTGATTTGACGACTGGTAACCGCACTTCACGCGCAAAATATATCACTTACCGAGATCTGCTTCAGCAGAGTGCCACACCCAGTAATGGGTAGAAGGCGTGATGATATATTTATTTATTTTATATGTGTATGATCAGTTGATCAGTCTTTTGTTATAATGACTGTTAATTTACTATTATGTACATAAATATCAAAAATCGCAAATGAACAAATGTACTGTTAATTTTTGATGCTATAATTTTTATTTAAATCGGAATAAATTAACAGTCACATTAACAGAAGACTCCTGAACCGTCAATGTTCAGTTCATCTAATATTTAATACAAAAATAGGATAGGTTAAGAAGAAGTGAAAAATAAAATATGTTACGAGTAATAGATTTTGAACTATACGATATAATAACTTGTTATCCTACTGTTACAGAAAACAATAAGAAGGTACAATTTAAATACAAAACAAAAATAAATAGGTATTTCTTAATGAACACTGGTGGCTTTAAGCTACAAAAAGTAGCTTTAAAAGTTGGTTCAGTTGTTGTAACAATATTTTTAAGCTAATAGAAAAAAACATAGTTCGCTACAAGCTACAGCTATATTTTTTCACATTTAGCTAAGCTACAACTACAGCTAAGGTAAATGTAACTAAGCTAGTAGCTTAGCTACAAAAGTAGATTGCTACTGCCCAGCTCTGGTATTTATAAATTTAAAACTAAATAAATATATCTCCACGTCTTTACCTATTACTGGGTGTGGAAATCTGCCGAAACAGATCTTGGTAAGTGATATATGTATGCGTATGTAGTGCGGTTACCAGCTGTCAAATCACGGCCCTCAAAGATGTTAGTGAAGGGGTGCTCCAGTGGTAATTTAAATCAGTCAAATATTCCTTATATTATAAATTTCTTTATATTTATTGTTATATAAGTAAATTATTGATTTCTTCATTTATGCTACTCTGTACAACAGGACTCATTACAGTTTGTGCTGTGTAGCAGTCTATATATTTTGTGAGATTCGAATTCTGAACCTTCTTATCTTTTTGTTTCATTTTCAGTGACTGCATTGTGTGGAATTTTATATCATATACAAATGCAGGCTATCGCTGTCATCTTTTCTAATCTTTGTAGATTCGTTATTAGATTCATTTTTAGGAGTAAGCGTTATGTTATGTACGTCGAAGAAAGAAGATGAATGATAAATGAATAGGAGTGATTGGATAGATGTGATTGAAGGTTTGTTGTGTGATGAATGATTTCGAGTGTGATAAATAAATGAGTTTATAAGGAGTGATCTATGAATGTGGTTAAAGTCAGGATGGTGTGTTAGGATGAGAATCTTTGACGAGGACTGATTATTTGATGAATTTAGTAAATGTTTTATGAATTATTTTAGGGTTCGTGCTACCACATTTGATGGGATATAGCATGATGTTATGTATGTATGTACGTATTTTCTTATTTAAATAGTGGAGAAGCCCACTGCGATTAAGTTCCTGTTGTAACGGAAATAAATAAATAAAAATAAATAAATATATCATCACGCCTTCTACCCATTACTGGATGTGGCACTCTGCCGAAGCAGATCTCGGTAAGTGATATATTTTGCGCGTGAAGTGCAGTTACCAGTCGTTAAATCACGGCCATCAAAGATGTTAGTGGAGGGGAAGCCACGGGAGAGCCATAGGAGTAGTATTAATGTGTTGAAAATGTTTAGTCGGCAGTGGGAATTGAACCAGGTTTCTTAGGATCCACAGGCCGACTTCATACCACTGAGCTAGCCACTCCATAAATCAATGAATATATATATATATATATATATATATATATATATATATATATATATATATATATATATATATATATATATGGGATGGCTAGCACAGTGGTATGAAGTCGGCCTGTGGATCCTGAGGTCCCTGGTTCGATTCCCACACGCGACAAATTTTCATAATTTGAAAAAGCTATCCCTGTGGCTCCTCCACCACTAACATATTTGGGGGCCGTGATTTGACGACTGGTAACCGCATTTCACGCGCAAAATATATCACTTACCGAGATCTGCTTTAGCAGAGTGCCACACCCAGTAATGGGTAGAAGGCGTTATGATATATTTATATATATATATATATATATATATATATATATATATATATATATATATATATATATAACTCGAAATGCGAGTCGAATGCAACAATCTACATCATAACTTAGTAATGAAACTATGAAGTAAGAAAAGAACAATGGGTACCTATAATAACAACACCGCTATTTTTAGCATTTGATTGATTGCTGCAATATACTTCTCTCTCCACCAATCACGAATTACATAAACTGTCAATAGCTTCTAGGTCAATGATAACTACTTTTTGCAGGTTCTGTTGACTGTTGCCATTCAACCAGAATGTATACCTCATTCTTTGCGAAGGTTCAACGACTCGACTCTAAGACTTGTCACAAATTACAAGCGAAAAATATGAATTTTAATTAGCACAGCTCTAAATTTATAATTAACTGTCAGTTTAACCAGAACGCTAATCAGTTAGCTATTGCAAAGTTTAAATTCTTTGTTTGGAGCAGATTTGTGCTGTGTCATTCAACAAAAAAGGATAAAATTGGGTAATTTTTTGCAAGTGTAGAATAGGAGATCTTATAGATAATTCTATTTAGTGTCTTAGTAAAATTGAGGGAACAACCTAGGAATAAATAGATGAATGTATCTGAAGGATTGTTCCATGATCGAAAGATGTGACGAGCTTGTATGAAAGGATTTATGAATATACAGAGTGATCAAAAGGAATTGTTATAGTTGGGAATAAAAAAATCTACTTGAAATTGGCGAGCCTGATATATAAATTCATTTTCTGTTGCTAACAGTGACATTTGAAAATTTAAAATTAGATACATTTAGTTCTTATTTGTTTTTAGTTATATTTTTCTTAAATATCCATAAATAAAATTGTTGTTCTTTTACACTTCATTGGAGTATTTCTATTTAACAAAAATTCAAAATCTTATTAGCTGTCAGACTTAGGGATGTTTCAATATTACTGATATGATATTAGTATCGATACTTTTATTTCGATACCAACATTTTGGTATCGATACCAACCTTTCGATACGTTACTAGTATCAGGATGACATACCCTGCATCGGAAATTTTAAAAATATTCGCTAAAAATAAAAATGTAACTCCATTTTATACGAAATTTGTTATTTCAAAATAACAGTAAACGAAAAAATATAGTTTAAATTGAAGCTTCTTTTGAAAGTGTAAATTTAAATTCGCAGCACATGCGCAGTGGCCATTATATTTCTTATTCCTGTATATATTTCTTTCGATATTTGAAGATATCGATATTTTTCTTTCAATACCATATCAGTATCGATACATTTTATTCGATATTTTCCCTATGCAAGTATCGATACTTTTTTAGTATCGCACATCCACTCCTCACAACCTATTTGTATTTATTAGAAATGTCAAATAGTATTTCCGCCTTTACCTGGCGTTGTGCCAACTGTGGAATAAAAAGATCTCCGAAATTGTATTGCCAATTGTAACAATTTCTTTTGATCACTCTGTAGATAAAACCAAAGTGAGGTGTTAGGATAGAAATATTTAAGAAAGGGTAATTATAAGATAAAAGAACATTATTCAATGAGCGTGTTATGATAGCAATTATTCATGAGAAAAACATTTTTGTCATGAGCTTTTGGTAAGGGCCGTAATCACCAGATTAAATAATTTCTATAACACGCGAATTGAATACTATACTCGATCATTCAACAGGCAGTTGCACTTATTAGTCGTGATTTGAGAAAAATAATTAATTTTAAAGAATATTGTCCCACGGCTTTAAACAACAAATAGCGTTTTATTATATGACTAAGTTGCCATGGAAATTAGTGAATTAATAAGTAATAATATGGGGTAATGGCTCAGTGGTATCAAATCGGCCGGTGGATCCAAAGAACCCTGATTCGATCCCCACAGCCGACAAAACATTTTCACCAATTTAAAATTACCCCTGTGGCTCCCCCACCACTAACATTTTTGGGGGCCGTGATTTGACGGCTGGTAATCGCACTTCACGCGCATTAATATATCACTTACCGAGATCTGCTTCGGCAGAGTGCCACACCCAGTAATGGATAACAGCGTGGTGATATATTTATTTATTTTAATAAGTGATAATTTTCTGAATAAAAAATTGACAGTTTTATTCTATTTTTAGTTAGGTTGTCTAATATATAATGATCAAATGGATATATTATTATAAGCATGACAAAATATTAATTTTGTAAAATTTTTGATTGTTTTCGTGCAGCAATATTCTTATCGAATAAATAATGAATCATTATTAAATACTTTTTTATTATTCTTACGTTTTGAATAATAAACCATTTCATTTAACTAGAAACTTGCATATAAGGCCAGTTTTCCATTCATCGATTTTCTCTCGATTAATGTTAATCATAAATAAATAAATAATGTAAATAAATCTTCACGCCTTCTACCCAGTACTAGGTGTGGCTCTCTGCCGAAGCAGATCTCGGTGAGTGATATATTTTTGCGCGTGAAGTACGGTTACCAGTCGTCAAATCACGGTCCCTAAAGATGTTAGTGGAGAGGGAGTCACGGGGAGAGCCACAGGAGTAGTATTAATGTGATGAAAATGTATGGTCGGCAGTGGGAATTGAACCAGAGTTCTTAGGATCCACAGGCCGACTGTGCCACCTACTCATAATTAACAGGCAAATTCACAAAACGTTTTTAATATTATCTATAACTCTGTTACAAATTAAAACAGATTAAAGAAATTAACTAAATTTGATGCTAATTAACTCTCTTTTTAACTCAAGTTAAAATAAACTTGTTTCGTACATTGAAAAGCGTTAAAAATGAAATAAAAAATGATGTTAGCGCTAATGCGCTTTATGAATCTGCCTGTAAATGATTAAATAATAATGTAAACTATGGTTTCTATGATTATTTAACTATGGTTAACACTAATCGGTGATTGAAAAACTGACCCTTAATGAATGTATTACTTAATAGCCGCGAAAAAATTGTAATTACTCAATGTTTCAACAGTTTGTGCTACCCTATTTGAGGGGAGATCCAGAGTTCGAATCCCACTCAAGCAAAAATATATAAACTACCATATTTGCAGTTCAGTGAACTGTAAGTGGGATAAATATTAAAATCTCGAAAATTGTACAGCTACGAGTTTAGTTAAATAGTAATAATTTCTGCTTAGAACGAAGAAAAAGTTTTATATAAATTATATAATTTGCTGCAAAATTTTCAAGGAAAAGAATGGATAAAATTCGATAAAAAATACAGTTTTTATTAAGTAAAAATTTGGGAGCAAAAAGTTGTAAGTTATAATTAAAACTGTAACTAATAGTAATAAGTAATGACGTTTAATAAAAATTAATGTTCAGAATTCCAAAACAAAATGAAAACAATTTTATCGTAAAAATTCTTTGTTGACAATAATAATTAATTTATTTACACAACAAACAAAAACATAATAAAATTATTATAATTAGTTTATAACTACCTTATCAGCAATACTTATTTCATTTATTTTTTCGGCATATAATTAAACTCAATGGCTCGAAACACAAAAATTCGCGTATTTATTTGTTTAGGGAGACAAGTCAATGCCTGGTTGCCATAGTTACTCACTCAAGTGTTTACATGCTAAATTATATTAACCGCAAATCCATAAGTCCGCCCTAGTAACTCAGAATGTTGCAGAGTGGCCTTCATGCCTTAATTTGTAGTGGACAATTCACAATACATTAGAAAGTTTTACAAAAAAAAATTCTTAAATCTTGGAGTGCAACCTTCGAATGTTGCTGAGGCGTTTTTTAGTGAAGTAATTAATTTTTAATTTGGTAGTTTCTAGTCGTGAAAATTCATCATTATTTTGTACGACATTTAGCTAAATTAAAAATAAAATATTTTTCACACTCAAGTACTTAATTATATGGGGTAATGGCTCAATGGTATCAAGTCGGTCTGTGGATCCTGAGAACCCCGGTTCGATTCCCATAGCCGACAAACAATTTTCACCAAATTAAAATTGCCTCTGTGGCTCCTCCACCACTAACATCTTTAGGGGCTGTGATTTGACGGCAGATAACCGCACTTTACGCGCATAAATATATCACTTATCGAGATCTGCTACGGCAGAGTGCCATATCCAGTAATGGGAAAAAGGCGTGATGATATATTTATTTATATTTTTTTTTTTTTTTCTGGCTTCTTTGGCGGACCAACTACTCAGGTCATATGCCGCCATTACGCCCTGATCTGCGTTTTAGTTGTTATTGTCAACAGCAACGCGAGTTTTCTCTGGACGGTCACCCATCCAAATACTACCCGCGCGCAACGTTGCTTAACTCGCGTTATCGCTTAGATCAGTACCAACGAGCGCAGCCATGGCCGTTGACAAAATTTATATTTATTTAAGTACTTAATTAGTAGAAGTCAGCAAAAATATCCGATAGTCAAATCCGATCCGATCCGAAATCCGACTTCTGATCAGAAATCTTTCGGATCGGATTCGGATCGGATCTAATAAAATATCCGTTCCGAAAATCAGATAAAATAGCCAATCCGAAAGTCGGATAAAACATCCGATCCGAAAGTTAGATAAAATATTCGATCAAATTTGGATAAAATATCTATCTAATCCGAAAGTCGGATAAATCATACGATCCAAAAGTTGGATAAAACATTTGATCGGAAAGTCGGATAAAACATCTGAACCGAATGTCGGATAAAACAATGAGCGAAAAAACATAAGTTCTAATTCCACGCTAAAGAAATGTAACGCTATGTAATATTTATTTCATTTATAGTATTTATATTCTATGATAAAAAATGATTAAATTAAGTTACACAACAAAATTATTTATTAGGTTTCATCTATAACGGTTATTTTTTTTTTCGAATATTCAGCGTTTCAATTGGTTTAATATAAATAAGAAAAACTGTACGAATCTAATGATATCCACTACCTTATATCATATCGGATATAGGATCAGATTTCGGGTCTCGGATCGGATTTCGGATTTCTTATCGTATTTCGGATTAGATTTCGGATCGGATCTTGTATAGGATTTCGGATCAGATCGGATAGGATCTCGGATTGAGCCGGAACGGATAGGGTCGGATCTTGAATCAAGTCGTAACAGATCGGATCGTGCGTAAAAATTTTCTAAAATGCCGACCTCTATTAATTAGTTTAGAAAATTATTTCAGAAAAGAATCTAATTTTGATTACGTAACTAAATATTTATCGAAGTTTATCAAATTAAGTAATTACTAAATAAAAAAAGAAATATAAGTTACATGTTAACATTTTATTGCTTTTGATAAAAGTTCCCACATATTACTTCTGTGTTAATTTATAGTCCGATTAAACTTAAGATTTTATTTTCTTTTAGCCAACTAGTTTGCATATCACGGTCTACTAACTCTCTCTTTACATCAGAAAGTAAATCATATCTATAATCAAATCTTCTTATCCATAAATAAACATCATTCACATTTTATTTCAATATATCATCACACTTTTACTTAATGAGTCAGATAGATCTGCAAATATAGCTTAGTAGAAGGATCGATTTTCTCCAAGGTTGAGAAGGCTATAGCCTAGAGCGGCAAATTTGGCAAGATGGCAAATGACTATTGCAATTTATTTATTTGTCATGTATTACTGATATATGGTAAAAGCCTTCAGAACTCATAAATTAATTAACTAATATTGCTGACGTAGGTATATGTGTAATGTATCCGAACGTCGAATTTGAAATAAAATTATATAAATTATACTTAAACAAAAATTGTTTTAATTATAGCTTTAACAGACTCATAAAAACAGACTAGCTTCTAATATCACTTTAAGTTTCTAATTAAAAAATAATAATAGTATATTATATACCAAGGGATTAAAGTGCATAAGTTAATCTTGAGGGTGCTGTTTTTTTCATGAGGCGCAGGCGAGGGAAATAACCATCTGAGGGATTAAATGCACTTTAGTCCTGGAGACCGATTCTAATTCATAGCAACCAAATATTTAGTTGAATGATGTGTTTTTGATGACGTCAGGCGATTTAGTTAAATTTCTTTATTTTGTACTGTTGGTAACAAATATCAGACTATATATTTTGGTGCGGTATTTCTGAAAAACTTGTTGCCGCTATTTGTGATTGTTTATTATTAACAGAGCTGGGCAAGCTACTTAAAAAAAGCAGCTAAGCTACAGCTATAGCTATTCTTTAACAAAGTAGCTGAGCTACAGCTATAAACTACATTTTTTAAATATAGCTAAGCTACAGCTAAAAGCTTTCGTTAAAGTAGCTGTTAAATTTTAAAGCTACTTTTTTCAATTATTGTGTATTATTAAATTTGCCATTGTTATATGAACAGTTGATCAGTCTTTTGTTATAATGACTGTTAATTAATATAAAAAATCGCAAATGGACAAATGTTCTGTTAATTTTTGATGCTATAATTTTTATTTATATCGGAATAAATTAACAGTCATATTAACAGAAGACTCCTAAACAGTCAATGTTTAGTTCATCTAATATTTAATACAAAAGTAGGATAGGTTAAGAACAAGTAGCTTTGGGCTACAAAAGGTAGCTTTAAGCTACAAAAAGTAGCTTTAAAAGTAGCTTCAGTTGCTATAACAATATTTTTAAGCTAATAGAAAAAAAAACATAGCTCGCTACAAGCTACAGCTATATTTTTTCACATTTAGCTAAGCTACAGCTACAGCTAAGGTAAACGTAGCTAAGCTAGTAGCTAAGCTACAAAAGTAGCTAGCTACTGCCCAGCTCTGATTATTAACAAGTCCAATTTGTTGGTTGAAATTGTAACTATGTTTCTATATTTAGTACTATTTATTAAAATAACCAAACTTTTCGAAACACAGCACTGCAAAACAAACGAATAGGACGTAGCGACTGAGTTAGCGACTGATTCAAAGCAGTTGCTAACAGTAAGTCGCTAGAAAATGTCTAGTCGCCAATAATGACGTCAAACCTAAGTTACTCTTTATCTCGCAAGGTGGCTACACTATCGATAGCGACAATAAATGACGTGAAGCCAGTGGCTACAGCTGGTTACAACGAATTAGAATCGGTCTCCACAGGTATATACACTATTTTTCGTCTTTCCAGCCATTCTTTTGAATTACTGATTAAGTTTGACATTGACTTGACATATAATTCACAACGACAGCACTATGCAAATTTTTAGGTAACTTAAGTAACTGAGGCAACATGAACAAAGTGAAATATTTTGAGGTTTATAATATAAGGCGTATTCCATTTGCCATTTGGATCTGATCTAACTTACATTTACTGAACCAATCACATATTTATTTAGCTGGATTACTTCGCTTTTTTTATTTATAGTAGGTACTTGATTTTAATTTACTTTAAAGTAATTCAGTCAATAAGTGTATCAGTTTGCTTAATTCAGTTCATTTAGTCATGTTGTCTAATTTATCTGAACTGATTTAAGTGAACTAAGTGACAAATGGAATACAGATATAGTCTTAGCTACAGTAAAATTTGTGTATCTGTCAATTTAATCCCGGTGGGATTAAATTTGTAATTTAATTCCACCGGAATTAAAGGAGTCACCTCAGTCCTCGAAAAGGGAGAATAAAGTATGTCAATTACTCATGGAAGTGCAAAAAATGAATAAATATATCATTACGTGTTTGACCCTTTACTATATATATATATATATATATATATAGATCATCACGCCTTCTACCCATTACTGGGTGTGGCACTCTGCCGAAGCAGATCTCGGTAAGTGATATATTTTGCGCGTGAACTGCGGTTACCAGTCGTCAAATCACGGCCTCCAAAGATGTTAGTGGTGGAGGAGTCACAGGGGTAGCTTTTGAAATTATGAAAATTGTTTGTCGCCTGTGGGAATCCAACCAGGGTTCTCAGGACTCACAGGCCGATTTCATACCACTGAGCTATAAATATAAGAGTATATATTTATATGACGTACAGATCATAGAACAAGAATATTTTTTTCAAAATTCACAAAATAAAGGTGGTTTACCTTAAGCAAATATTTTTAATACCACTGGTTTGATAGTTATTTGTAATATTAATAATTAAATTATAATTATAATTACTACAATAGTTAATTTATTAATTATACAATATTTAATTTAATTATTGTTTTATTAAGAAAAGCTAACAATCGAGTGGCACATAAAAATGTTCTACTACAACAAATTGAAATTAATTTTGTGAAATTTAGAAAATTTGTATTTGTTTCGTGAACACTATAGCATATCCTTTCTTAAAGTTTGGCCCACAAGTATAGAAACACCCTGTATATTAAAATGCTTACAGGTCGACGCGTTTCTAATTAAAAACCAGCTGTTAGGATGGTAAAAAAACAACCTAATATGACATCTGAAGCAATAACTATAACTCTAAATTTTATGAACAACCTCACTATGTTTTGTACATAAATCTAATATTAATCATTTCAATTCAGAACAAGATCAAATTTAATCCTAACCTATGAATTTAATTGTATTATTTAATAATAATGCACTAATATTGCAATTCTTTAGCTTTTTAGAATGCAGATCAAAGCAAACAAATTGTGTTGTAATTTGACATTTGACAAAACTTTTTATAATAAATATACTGGTATTATTGGTGTCAAATTCGTTCTATTAATTTTGCAATTTTTTTTAATACAATCTAATTTATTGAATAAATTTATTTTCGATTACATGTTTCATATTTTTTTGCTATAAAATGATAGAAATTCTATACTTTAATAAATTTTATATAACCAGATTAATAAAAGTATTAAATTTAGGTTTAACTAACTCCAATTTTAATTTAGAATGGCATTATTAGTAAAAAAGCTATTTACACAAAATAAAAAGTTTGTTTATAAATAAATAAGAAAAAATAGGAAAAAATTTTCCATCACTTGTCTCGTAATTCCACAGAGGTTTTACAGCACGTTTGCATCAACTTCTCAGGTCATCAACAAACGGCTGGTCAGTTCAGCTTTAACCATACTGATGAGTCCGGAAGGACGAAACGCGTCTATGGTTAAAGCTGAACTGACCAGCCGTTTGTTGATGACCTGAGAAGTTGATGCAAACGTGCTGTAAAACCTCTGTGGAATTACGAGACAAGTGATGGAAATTTTTTTCCTATTTTTTCTTATTTATTAAGACTCAATTCCACATCGCAATAGACATTTTGTCTTTTGTTTTATTTGTTTATAAATTTAATGTTATAGTTCGTTGCTTCAACGTCATATTAATGTACCTGCCATAGTTTTCAGTTATTCTCGTTAATTAGAAACAAGTTAAAATTGCATCTAAAAAGCTAGTACTAGATAATATGTTTTATGAATCTTTGTAATACATTAAAAATACGTGGTTTATCAAAAAATCAGTAAATTACATTCAAATATTTATTTACATTAATTCAAATAAATTGCGGACCTGAGGCTAGCGATTGTACTTGCTACTAGTCGAGGTTTGCACTTTCAACCAAGGGGACACAATTTTTTCTATGATAAAAAATTAAGATTCAATTATTTATAATTGTGTAACACTGATGCTGGGTTGCAAGAAAAAAATAAAGAGCTCTTTAGTTAAAAACTTGTTTATCTAGCAACAGTATCAATGGCGATTTTCTAAAACTTATTGAACCGTTAGTTGTTAATGAACCGATAAAACTTTCGTGCAACCCAGCATGAGGGTGTTGAAGGAAAGGATAATGTTCGTACGAAATAAGTAAAACGCTAAATGAACGATGAGCATGAAATAACAATAATATTACAAACAAAGAAATAACATAAATGGAACAAAATTAGTAAGTTGCGTAGGGGGTGAGGACGCGCGGTTGACTGCCATCCCTTCTCGGCCAAGGGTAGATGCTGGCCGGTCGCGTTCTCCCCCCGACACCACTGGTGGAAAGCCTGAGGCCGGCGCGAAAATACGATTTCGCTACAATTGTAATTTATAACAATTTTGAATGTTGGTAACTAGAAAAACAATACAAACAAAAAATTAACATTTGCGGTCTGCAAATAGCTATTTATATAACAAGTGCGTGAATGGTGCAAATGACGTCTTCGTGCACGAGTTTTGTATAATGCTTATTGTAACGAACAAAAATTATATAATGAGGAAAATTATTAAATTTGAAGCGTGAATTTATGTTGACTGTTAAGTAATGTCATGAAATGACATTTGTTATTTGAAAACAAATTGTTTATTTTTCTTGTCAATCTTGTTAAAATATGTCTGTTTGATGGCGTTATAAGCTAACGTTTCTATTTCTTGTATAAATTTCTTAAATATATCATCACACCTTCTACCCATTACTGTGTGTGGCACTCTGCCGTTGCAGATCTCGGTAAGTGATATATTTTGCGCGTGAAGTGCGGTTACCAGTCGTCAAATCACGGCCCCCAAAGATGTTAGTGATGGAGGAGCCACAGGGGTAGTTTTTTTTTGAAATTATAAAAATTGTTTGTCGCCTGTGGGTATCGAACCAGGGTTCTCAGGATCCACAGGGCGACTTCATACCACTGACCTAGCCACCCCATATATATATATATATATATATATATATATATATATATATATATATATATATATATATATATATATATATATATATATGTGTGTGTGTGTGTAACACTGAGGGTGTTGAAGGAAAGGATAAAGTTCGTACGAAATAAGTAAAACGCCAAATGAAGGATGAGCATGAAATAACAATAATATTACAAACAAAGAAATAACATAAATGGAATAAAATTAGTAAGTTGCGTAGGCGGTGAGGACGCGCGGTTGACTGCCATCCCTTCTCGGCCAAGGGTAGGTGATGGCCGGTCGCGTTCTCCCTCCCCCCGACACAAAGGCCTGAGGCGTTGATTAGATTTCCTGATTTTTATTTCCTAATTACTAGTAAATGACGACGTTTCGAACCTTGGTTTGGTTCATTTTCAAGTCGGATAAAATTAGATTCAGATTTCTTTACAAAAAATTACATTATAGGTTAATAACACATTTTATCATTGAAAGTAGTATTACCTTCTGTAATCAAAGGTTGTGTAATGTAATGTAATTTTTAGTGAAGAAAACTTACTTTAATTTTATTCGACTTGAAAATTAACCAAACCAAGGTTCGAATCGTCGTCATTTACTTGTAATTATTAAATAAACACCAGGAAATCCAATCAACGAGGAAATTTTATTCTTATTTTTCTTCACGCATTAACTAATTCTCTTCAAAAAAATACGATATATCATTATAACACTTGAGCACTCATTTACCTAGATCTACGTATTTATTACAGAAAACTACGAACGAACGTATGACAGACAAAAATATTTTACAAATGAAAATTTGCTGGTTCAAAGGAATAACAAAAAATATAATTGCGTTCGAATACCTGAAATTATATATGCTATAGTTCTCTCTACTATAATTGCGATTAATTTCGTGTTGTGCAGCATAAAAAAAAACATAAATGTGTTCACACTAATAATATCTTAACGGTTAATTAATTACTGTATTGTGAAAATGATCCAATTCAATCAATTCATAATCATTAAAATATTACTTTCATTTTAATCCGATCTGTCAAAAGTTCACGAACGAACGAGTATAAATGCATTCAAACGAGATATACAGCTATATACCAGTGAAAGTAGATTTCTATATAAATTAACATCATTTCATCCTTCACAAACAGATTTAAAACTAACAATACATTATGATGATGACAGAAGAGGATATAATAATTATTGTTTCTATGCCAAGGATATGCTATCATGAGATTTTATAAAAAGTAATTATGTAGGTATATGGTCGGACAGTAGGTAATAATTATATCGCAATAATAATTTTTACTTTTTCAGAGTTGTAAACTGAGAAATAATAAATGAATGAAAATATTATAAAATTATTAATAGTGTGGTTATCTAAGTAGACTGCAAAAATAAAGAAAAATATTTATTGGCGCTGGTTGAATAAACATAAGGATAAAAATTGTCTGCTAAGGAATAAAAATGTTAAAAATAACTTTATAAGATTAAATATACTTAAGAATAACGTTTATTTATTTATTATTCTACATAACAGGAAATTAAAATCTCAATAGGATTCTTCACTGTTTAAAAATAATTTTTTGTTATGAAACTTCATCTAAAATGAAAATAATGTACAGTTTTGCAAAGCCTTAATTGTTACTCATTTGATGATTTTTTTAAATTGTGACGTAAGACTTAAAGAATTGTGGACCTTAAATATTAGGGCACGCGTATAATTGTAGTCACATAAATGATCTGTTATGATCTGTCATTTAGAAAAATATATAAATGGAATTTAAATAACTTTTTAAACGAGCACTTATGAAAGTAACCATAAAAACATCATAAACTACTACGGAAAGTTGAACATAACATACACGTCGTATGTTAGTATAACGTACACTTCTAACATATCAGGTGAAGTTCCACTGATTGACAACAGATGGCGTTACGATGAAAGAAAATAATAAAATAAATAAAAAGAATTTATATTATTATTTAAATCAAAGTATCCGCAGATTCTTCAACACTTTTGCACAGATAAATCTTATTTTTTTAAATTAATAATTACTTATTTACTAATATTCTAGGATTATTTAATATTTTGACATTACGGTTAGTACAGTTGGTATCATAATATATAACCTCAAACGTCAAACGTCAACGCTTACCTACAAAAACGCATCAGCTGTCAAAGTGTAACAACATCGTTCTTGTAAACTTTTTTTAGAATTATTTTGTGGTCGTCTGTAATATAGTGTACATAACTCGCTCGAAAGTGTGATAACTATGCTCGTGTACTTAAATTACTCGGCGCTGCGCGCCTCCTTTTTCTATTTGTATACTCGCACGTTGTCTTACACTTTCGATGCTTGTTATGTAATGTACTATTCATAACAAATAATGGAAAATGTGTAAGAATGTAAGTTATTTCAGAAAGAAAAATTTATAAACTGTAACAATATCTTAGTCAAAAATGTAATTACCATTAGTAGGATTTCAAAATACTCATATATACCATTCAGCATGTTTTTCCCCTTACTAATATGTGTAAATCTTTTATTGTTAGTAGACGATTTTCAGGAAATATTTAAATTAATTCCTTCAAGATTTAGACAGGTCTAGTATTGTCATGTACAATTTATAAGTATATATAATTATTTGCTGCAAACTTTTTATTTGCAAAACGAAATTTATTTTCGATCTGAAATACCTATGTCTTTTACTTATTTAAGACATATGGCATAAATGATTGAGAACTTATTAGACAGAGTGTAAAAGATTCAGAAATATATAAAATGTCGTAATGATAGTTTTATTTATTTTTCTAGTTTTGCGATCTATATAATTGGGAGTGTATTGAGATGGTGATTTTTCTTGATATCGAGATTTTGATAAATCGTCACGTTTTAGATCCTATGCAACCCAAATAACAGTCTCAGAAAAAGTCGGTCTATCGGTCTGTGCATATGTGTTTGTCTGGAAGCACTTGAAATCAAGATGAGATTTTGGGTTGAAATTTTGTATTTAATTTTTTAAGCGAAAAACGTTAGTATCATAAATAATATTTAAGTAATTATCAATTGTTTTTCTGCGAAATTATTCAAATTATGTAGAATTTGATATTAAATTACAGCATTTGGGGAGATAATTCTTGTAAAAGTATCAAAATGATAGTTAAGCAATTGTCTATTGTTTTGTCAAAAGTTATTGAAAGTTTGGCAGATAATTCTGTGGCAATATTTATAATTTAGGTTTTTATTGTTAAATTATTCATTTAGTTTTACTCGATTCAGTTAATTTATGGTTATTGGTTTTAGAAAATATTAAGTATTGTGAGAATGGAATGCTTGGGGTTGTATTTATGTTTATGGTCAAGGTGTGTCTGGGTCTGTTTGAGTGACAACAAATGTGAGAACATGTTAGAATAGGTGAGGGATGAAGAGACATGTATGAATGGTTAAGGGTGCATGAGACTTTGTAAATAGTTTCTAAAATAGTGTGCAACCAGCGAGAGACGAGAAAGGTTAATCACTTGTAATTATATATAACATGTAATTTTGATGTCAATAATTGAATTTTTTAAGCTTAATAACTCGAAAGAGATAAAATATTTTAAAATTTCGATTATTACCTTTTTATTTTAAAATGTGATTGTCTATTCAATTTAAAAAAAAAATATTTATATTGTTACCCCCCTTATACAGGGTGCCCCCACCTCAACATACCCTCACATGAATTTTGGTTTATTTTGATAATGAATTCATAATCAGCGACTTCAAAAACCCCTGAGTAACAAATTTTAGATAAATTCTGAATTTTTCAAGAATTTTTATATTTGTTGTCGCCATTTTATGACCGCCATTTTGAAATTTTGATAACAGATTCGTAATTGGTGACTCAAAAACTCTTAAGCAATAAGTTTAAAATCAATTACCCATCTTATTTGCGAATTTTTTTGGGACATTAGTGAATTTTTTATGTCTGCTCCTGATACATGGGCTATTTTTAGGCCGCCATTTCGGAATTTCAAAAAAACATCACACGGCATCAAAAAATAGATAGTCCAAGGAAAATTTTGAGCCCTTTAGAGACCTTTTGTGTCTAAAATTTCAAGGTACGCGGGGGGTGACTGGTTTGACAAATATTGCCCCATATATATATATATATATATATATATATATATATATATATATATTTCAATAAAACTGATATACATATTGCCTGTACTTCGTCTATTATTTATCCTGATAAATAATGAATAGAGAAGTGCAGAAGGAGCAGCATTAATCACGGAAAAACTCATCATATATAGACAATTATCAGAAGAGGATAGATTGTTTTATATTAAGATTGCAACAATTCTATTAAAAATATTAAAATGGTATTTAAGCAACTGTGATATTTTTTTTTCAAAATGGTTTGAAAGTATGGTGACTGATTTCAAATTAAACCCATCATGAAGAACAACCTATCGTCGAGAAAAATAATGTGGTGGCTACAAAAGATATTTTAAATGTTTTGCACTGAGAAATAAAACAAACAAATTGTGGAATGAAAACAAAAATATTGATCTCAGTTTGTTGATCCCGTACAGTACCCACCTACTTTGATTCTTACAACTGGTTTTGTATTAATTTATTTTTAAAAAGGTAAAAATGAGGAAAGACATAAGTTTCCTTGACATTATCAAATTTATTAACCAGTAAAAAATATTTAAATGAGTGCGTTGAACCAGTAAGTACACTTATTTAAATGAAATTTATTTTTCTAAATAAACATAAAACTTTTTCTAACTAGTCCTTGGCTTATACATTTGACTTTACATAATTTATGAACATATCAACTGATAACACACATAATTTCGAATTTTTATTGACATGAAAAATATAAAAGAAATATGTCAAGACTGCAATATTTATTGATTTACGAACCTACTTAGATTATTGAAATCACTATAAACCAATTGTTTTCACAACAACTATGAATATTTTTACGAGCAATAGCTTACATAGCACACTGAGTAACACATACGTGTTTACATTTGACACCTGTGGATTCATTACCAAGCACTCTATGCAATATATAGCACAAATTTAAAATACTGCTTTTACCGGACGTCGCGCTATTCTCATTAGAATTTTTCCTCGAAACATAGATCTATAGAAAAAGTTATATATCCTATACACTTAGACTGTGATGCTATATATGTAATATCGCCCATATATGGATAAGAAGGTCTAGAATAAAAAGTTTCATTCTAGAGGCTGTCCCAGTAATACTTGACGGCTCTGTGAGAGTAGATGCAGGCCCGCATTCAACAAGATTTCATTCATTATTTATTTACATCTGGTAAACTAAAATCACTATTATAACAAATAACAATATTTTTCATCTAGATAAAGATAACTCATATAAATTGAAGACAAATATCATCACGCCTTCTACCCATTTTTGGGTGTGGCACTCTGCCGGAGCATATCTTGGTAAGTGATACCAGTCGTCAAATCACGGCGCCCAAAGATTAATTTTAAATTGGTGAAAATGTTTTGTCGGCTGTGGGGATCGAACCAGGATTCTTAGGATCCACAGGCCGACTTGATACCACTAATATATATACGTATATATATATATATATATATATACCGGGTGACTCATTTTAAATAATCTACTGAATATCCCGAAAAATATGCATGGGAAAAAAAAATTTAAATATTTTGAGGGGGCTACCCGATGCTGTAATAATTTCCTCTCCCCCCACGGGGTCGGGGAGAGGTGTAACTTTGAAATTTTGAATACGGACCCTCACTTTTTATTCCAGATTTGGATTCTACGCAAAAAAGAAGTAAGTTTTGTCCAGAAAATGATAAGTTTTTTTTTTCTGGTTATATATATATATATATATATATATATATATATATATATATATATATATATATATATATATATATATATATATATATATATATATACATGAAATTCATCAATAGATAAGGGTAATATTAATTTTGATAAGATAATAGACAAATAAGAAAAATCTAAATAAAAAAAAAATAAATATATCATCATGCCTTTTACCCATTACTAATTATTGTGTATAGCAATCTGCCGTAACAAATCTCGATAAGAAATACATTTATGAGTGTGGTGTGCCATTATCAGCCGTCAAATCAGCCCCCAAAGATATTAGTGAAGGGAGAGCTTGTTTATCGGCTGTAGGAAACGAACCTGGATTCTGAAATCCACAATCCGATTCGATAATAAGATTATATATATTCTCTAAATAATGATGTATCTAGATAAAATTTGACGAACAATTTGACCCAATTAAAATTATCTCCTCTACTAATATCTTTAGCATTTCACGCGCATAAATATATAACTTACTGAGATCTGTTTCAGCAGAATGCCATACCCTACAATGGGAGAAAGATGTGATGATATATTTATTTATTTTTTAAATTATCTATATAAGGTGATAGTCAAAAAACGGTTATCAAGAATATTTCGTTTTTTTTTTTGGAGATACAAAAACAACTTATAAAAATGATCTAGTAAGAATTTTGTCATTTCGGGATTTAGCGCGGAAATGGATGCAAGTTTAAGTCCAGCATAGAAAATCAGAACTTTTATGAGAATGTACACAAAATTCGCTTCACAACGATACCAAAATATTATAGTTCTACGTCAACAATTTCAAAATGGAGACTATTTATTTTCAAAAAATTGTATAAATTTCAGTACAGGCAAATTGTATTTATATTTTGGTGTTGCAGCTCTGTACAAGACAAGTTATTAACCTGAAGTGTATCCAAATAATACATCCAAAAATATTAATAGGGTGGAGGCATACAAGAGAATTGAACGCCATAAAAAAGGGCGTAAGAATATAAATAAATAATGATAAGTTATGAAATATTTCGAAGAAATTCAATAATATTGTCAAAATGAATGACTCAAATATGTAATAACCATATTTAACTAATTTCTGGTATAATATATTATGTTTACAAGCATTGTTTAGTAAATTATAGTTCACATATGTACAAAGTCTGAAGATTAAAAAAATTATATAGTCATTACTTCAAAATATGAGGTACAAAACATGCAAAACAATATGTTTCGCTAAAAAATATCACGAATATTTACTTTAAAAAAATAACAATAGCAAGATATTATTATTATCACTAAGTCACGGAATTTTTATCAAATGTTTCTGATAATTTCGAAATCGTGTAAAATTCATATAGTTTCCAAATTAATATATTTAATATTTATATATGTACTCAATTAAATTTAAAAAATAAACCATTAAGCCAAATTTAAAATATAGAAATAATAATAGTTTGCGTTTAACAAAACTAAAAAGTTTACTATTTTATACTATTTATTTTAATTTCTTAATGTTTTACGAAATGTTCATTTTAAATGGCGCACCATTGCTACGAGGTGTGGCTATTAAATAACGAGACTGATGCTGTTTTATTATTTTATTTTGATTCCATACCTATTTACTAATTATCACTTTCAATATACATCCCTCCTCTATCCCTACAATGCTCCATGCGAATCTCCCATTGTTCGAAACAGTGCTGGAAGTCTTCTTCTGTCATGCTTCAGAACGCGTGCCGATTTCTCTTTCAAAACTCAAATCTTGTCGCTATTAAGGCAAATTTCACCTTAGGAAACAGATAGAAGTCGCACGGTGCAAGATCTGGCGAATAAGGCGGATGGTCTCACACTGGTATGCTGTACTTGGCTAGAAATCTCTTGACAGACATTGCGGATTGAGCCAGCGCATTATTTTGATGGAGAAACCATGACTTGTCCTTCCACAATTCGGGTACTTTTTTCAATAAATTACAAGTTTCAGTAGCAGTTTTACCAAGTTTCATGTGAAATTTCACGACAAAAAACAACTCTAATTTGAACGAATGCTACGGCTATACGGATTTGTTTACAGAAGCGAGGGGTACTGCATTCGAAAGAGAAAGTTTCACGCTAAAAAGTTGACGGTCGCTGGTGTTTGGCGCATGCGTATTTCGTCTGTAGCAGCGTCAGTCTCGTTATTTAATAGCCACACCTCGTATCTCGAGAAGTATATGAGTTACGAAGTTGGTTAAATTACAAAACAATTTCTGTTTTATAAGTAATGAGTTTTAATTAGTTTAACAATTTTTTTAGACCTAAAGTTCTCAAAATACGGAGAGGCAAACTTTTTTATTTTAAACGGGAATGTATATTTTTTTATTTGATTATCGATTCAGTATTTTTTCGGAATTCATCCAATATAAAGTTCTGTACCCTCACATTCCAAATTTGTTGAAAACAATGTATATCAAATTGTTATTAATTTAATAATGGGGTGGCTAGCTCAGTGGTATGAAGTGGATCCTGAGAATTCTAGTTCGATTCCCACAGGCGACAAACAATTTTCATAATTTTAAAAACTACCCCTGTGGGTCCTCCACCACTAACATCTTTGGGGGCCGTGATTTGACGACTGGTAACCGCAATTCACGCACAAAATATATCAGTTACCGAAATCTGCTTCGGCAGAGTGCCACACCCAGTAATGGGTAGAAGGCGTGATGATACTATATATATAAATATTTTTTATTTGATTAATTTAATTCAAATCGCATAAAAATCAGCGTGCTATGAAAAAACAAATCATAATATTTTTGTTTGTTAAATTACTTATTAAGTATCAATATGCCTATTTTGTGTACAATTTCATTAAATAAATTGTGATATTCATTTGTTTTTTTCATAGTATTTAAATTAATCAAATAAAGAAAAATTTACAGGCAGATTCATAAAACGGATTAGTGCTAACACCGTTTTTAATATTATTTATAACTCTGTTTCAAATTAAGACAGATTCAATAAATGAATAAAATTTGATGCTAATTAACACTCTTTTTACCTCAAGTTAAAATAAACTTTCATGCATTGAAAAGAGAGTTAAATACGACATAAAACATGGTGTTAGCGCTAATCCGCTTTATGAATCTGCCTGTTAATGTTTTGTTTTTTTCATAGCATACTGAATTCTATGCGATTAGAATTAAATTACTATGCATTTTATTCCAAAAAAAAATGTAGTGAAGGTATTGAACTTTGTATTGATAGAATTAAAAAAAAATACTGAATCGAATAAGCAAATAAAAAGAAATAGGTTCCCATTTAAAATAAGAAAGTTGCATTCTGTATTTTGAGAACCACTGGTTTAAAAAATGTTTGTTTTGCCCATTAAAGTAGTCTCATAAAATGGAAATTGTTTCCTAAACTAAACGACTTCGTAACTCCTATACTTCTCGAGATAGCAACGGCGCGCTATTTAAAATAAATAGTCTGTATAAATTTCAAACAATAAAAAGACAATTTATTTTATTACAAATTTTATAAAATTTAATTATATTTATCGTAAGAATTTAAAGAAATATTTTAAAATAAATATAACATGTGAGGTTAGAAAAATTAAGTGTCAAATTACGTGTTTGTAAATGGTACTAAATTGAATTTTCAAATTTAGTTGTGAAGTTTAATTTTATCAGTTAATTACTGTATGAATTTAAATTTATTTTGTACCTGTCACCACATTAGTTCATTATCTTACAGGAAATCCAAATATAAATAGGAAATATAAAATATTAATGACTATTAAGTAATGGTAATGAACTTAAAAACAGCGCGCTTATCGCGTTTAATCTTAAAAATTATAACGCGGTCGTAAAATAGGTTATAGGCTGTAACATTAAATTTATTGATTAAGTATTGGTACGCCTGTATACAATTTATTCAATTTTTTTAGAAAATGGTGCGAAACTAATCTTAATCTGCTCCATTAAAATGGCAGGACAATTAAGACACTTTGAAACTTTGATAAGGAAATAACAAACGAAATAATAAATTGTGCTCTTGAAGAGAAACAATTGTACATGTTGCAATCGAATTCAATGACGTATTTGACTTCGCATTTGACATTGACTATACATTTAGTATTTATTATAAAAGAAGGTTTAATAAACGATAAAAATAATATAACAAACAATAATATTGAAGGATTCTCTCCAATACTCTAACAGAATTAAAACATGTTTTTTAAACAAAATTTGTTGATCACAATTACACTTTCATTTATTTATAAATAATATATAATAAAAAAATACAAAATTACTAATATTGTTTTTGTTTTATTAACACGTGCTGTTTGTAGCTGATCTGCAATTGCAGAAATAATTATTTACCACCGAAATAAATTGTTTCACAATATTTATTGATTTACTCAAGAACTGAACATTTTCTTTTTCTCTTTAGAATAAAAATAAATATCATTACGCCTTTTACCTATTACTGACAGTAGCAGATCTCAATTAGTGATATATTTATGCGCGTGCAGCCCTAAAATCACGGCCTCCAAACATGTTAGTGATGCACGAGCCAAAGAGGTAATTTATTGTGGTGAAAATCAATTTGCTGCCTGTTCACTTAGAACTCGGGATCTGAAATCCACCGTCCGACATGTAAAGAAATTAAAGGATTGTCCTAATTAAAGTAATTCTCTTCAATTAGAGTTTTTAGTTAATCTAAAAAGTTAAATTAATGTCCATTGCTGTTGCAGTTTCAAACGGAACACAATAAAGAATTTAATTATGAAACTAAGTACTATATATGATTAATTCACGGTCTCAAAGATTTTAGTGGTAGAATAATTTGGTGGAAATCAGTTTTCATTAGATTTATCCTTCATGGTCACCCACAGTGGCGTACCTAGAACTTTTGCCGTCCAGGGCGGTCACCAATTTGCCGCCTTTTTTAAGTCAATCAAATGATGGTTTTTATAAATTAAAAAAATTAATATAAAATAAATATATCATCACGACTTTTACCCATTACTGGGTGTAGCGCTTTGCCGAAGCAGATCTCAGTAAGTGATATATTTATGTACGTGAAGTGCGGTTATCAGCCGTCAAATCACGGCCTCCAAAGATGTTAGTGGTGGAGGAGTTACAGGGGTAATTTTAATTTGGTGAAAATTGTTTGTCGGCTGTGTAAATCGAACCGGGGTCTTCAGGATCTACAGGCCAACTCGAAACAACTGAGCCATTACCCGATTAAATTAATAAACATAAATAAATAATTGTAATTGAGACAAACTATAGGTGGAGAACTTTTTTACCATTGGATGGCATATTTCAATTAGGCAATAATAAAGGAATTTTTCGAGATAATATTTTCAACCCTACATTGATTTGACGATGAAGAAAAATTTTCGAAATCATATAGTAAATCATAATTCGTAGAAATCGAATAGTAAACTTATGAACTAAACAAGTTGTTTTTTACAACTAAAACTAAATATAAAAAATGCCGCCCCAAAATATGTGCCGCTCGTTGCGGACTGCATGTTTCGGATTTTACCATAAATAAAAAATAAAAAAATATATCATCATGCATTTTACCCATTACTGAGTGTGGCATTCTGCCGAAGCAGATCTCGGAAAATGATTTATGCGCATAAAGTGCATTTAACATCCGTCAAATCACGACCCCAAAGATGTTAGTGGAGGGAAAGCCTCAGAGGTAATTTTAATGTGATGAAATTATTTGTCGGCCGTGGGAATCGAACCCGACTCGATACAACTGAGCCACTTACCTCATAATAATCTATAATCTAAATAAAATATAATAAATATATCATCACACCTTCCACCCATTACTGGGTGTGGCACTCTGCCGAAGCGGATCTCGGCAAATGATTTATGCGCATGAAGTGCAGTTAAAATTCGTCAAATCACGACCCCCAAAAATGTTAGTGGAGGTGAAACCGCAGAGGTAATTTTAATGTGATGAAATTATTTGTCGGCTGTGGGAATCGAACCCGAGTCGATACCACTGAGCCACTTATCCCATAATAATCTATAATCTAAATAAAATATAATAAATATATCATCACGCCTTCTACCTATAACTGGGTGTGGCACTCTGCCGAAGCAGATCTCGGTAAGTGATATATATTTACGCATGAAGTGCGGTTACCAGTCGTCAAATCACGGCCCCCAAAGATGTTAGTGGTGGAGGAACCACACAGGTAGCTTTTTGAAATAATAATAAATAATAATCTACTGTAATTGATATTAAGTTCCTGTTGTGCAGGGTAACAAATAAACAAATGAACTCTTGTTTGGTAAAGGTAAGTTACATCTGCTGAACTAAGACTGACTGTAATCTCTCTGAATCCGATTCTGCAGAATTCCCAAGACTTATCTGAACCTATGGAGGGGGGTTCTGCACCAAACCAACACCGATATCAACTCTTAGTGCAAGAACTCGATGCTATCAAGTTGGCTGTTCCTGGTTATTTGAATGCTTGCTACAAACCCAGTAACAATCGAGCAGAGCACGAGCACGCGATCATAGCAGACTTGGATCTGACAACTGACTCCCAGCGCACTCGTCTACCGCGATCCGGAGAAACATGACATTGTCGCTGTAGACTGTCACTTGTTATTGTTGCAGGAGTGCAGTGCCGTCAATTGTTTTGTGATTACTACTGTGATATTGTTGTTTTATTTTGGAAGTGATGGTGGCTTAGTTTGTGGACTCTTACGTATTTTGTGAACTTGTTTTTTATCAGGTATTGTTGAATTTTTTAATGCACTTTTATTTTTACTTAAGTTTATTTATACCTATTGTTATTTTTACATTTTAAAACAAATACAAATTATTAATATAGTAGTTGTTACTTTTACTCAAATATACAAGAATTAAAATATAAGTAAGGTCAAAAATTATAATTATATTTCATTATAATATCGTCATTATTTTACATTACAGATAATAAACATTGATAATTCTATATTTAAAATACCAGAAAATATATTTTGTTTCTATATTACGTACATTATTTATTCAAATTTCTGGCATTTTCAATTACCCACAATTTACAAATAAAAATACCATTAAAATTTGTTATTTAAAAATATATTGTATTCCTTGCTTGAATCAAAATATCGTTTCACTATAATAAATAAAAATAAATAAAATAAATATATCATCACGCCTTCTACCCATTACTGGTTGTGGCACTCTGCCGAAGCAGATCTCGGTAAGTGATATATTTTGCGCGTGAAGTGCGGTTACCAGTCGTCAAATCACGGCCCCCAAACACATTAGTGGTGGAGGAGCCACAGGGGTAGCTTTTTTTTGAAATTATGAAAATTGTTTGTTGCCTGTGGGAATCGAACCAGGGTTCTTAAGATCCTCAGGCCGACTTCATACCACTGAGCTAGCCACCCCTTAAAAAATCAGTAATTGCATGACAGCTCAGTATTTTATTGTTAAACAAGTTCTGCCAAAAATAAACTGCATTATTCACGGATTAATTAGGTTTAAATAAAAAAAATATATATATATATATCATCACACTTTTTATCCATTACTGGATGTGGCACTCTACAATAGCAGATCTGAGTAAGTGATATATTTATGCACGTAAAGTGCGGTTACCAGCCGTTAAATCATGCCCCCAAAAATGTTAGAAGAGAGGAAGCCACAGGGGTCATTTATAATGTGATGAAAATTAATCAAGTTTGATACTAAAATATTGACCAAAAGTATAGTTATAGTTGAAACTACCGCTCCACAAACATCTCCGGGGTCATGATTTGACGGCTGGTAACTGCACTGCTGCACATAGCAGAGTGCTATGTGGATTTGAAACCCAGGTTCGATTTTCACAGCCGACAAACATTTTTTACCACATTAAAATTACCCCTGTGGCTCCTTCTCCACTAACATCTGTGGGGGACGTGATTTGACGGCTGGTATTCACGCGCATAAATAAATTATTTAACGAGATCTGCCACGGCAGAATGTCACACCCAGAATGGGTAAAAGGCGTGATGATATATTTACTTATTTTATTTTATTTATTTTACAGTTATCGATAATGACATTAAAAACAATGAATTTCTCTTAAAAGGTTAAAAGTATTTCGATCCAAAACAAATAATCGCACATTAAATAAAACAAATAAAATTTTCCACTTAGATGTAGTGAAAGTAGTTAACATATTTTTAAATGACCTAAACACGATAAATGAAGAACAGACAACTTATCTATGTTTACAAATACACGGGTTCTTGTCATTTGTTTCTTGTCTACTTCTCTGTTTTCTTGTCAGTGTCACTGCTGACGTGTTGGTGCATTCACGAATTATTTACGATTAGCATTTGTTATTTTGTTTCTGCTGCAATGCAACATTGACATTTGGCGAGATTTTGTTTTGAAGATTTGGTCGTGACACAGATTAAGGATCTTCTCGGTTTGTGGATGATGAGAAATTAAGAGAAATTTAGATCATGTGAATATTTTACGAATGTGATTTAAATATGGTAATTTTTATTACAGTTTTATTACTATTTATTAGTTGTTGTATTGTAATAAATTATATTTTTATTATTATTTATTTATTTTATTTGTGCCACTGTATAAATATGGAATAAGTAAATAAAATTACAGTACCTACTCAGGTACGCGCAGGAAGCGAGCGTGCTAACTGTTCAGACACAACAAGAAACGTCGACTATATAAAATTTTGTGAAATGCACTTAATTCTTAAATTTTAGATATTTCAGAAGAAAACTATTATACTATTATAAAAAAATAATATCAATAATATTGAAAAAAGAAATAAACAAATTGAACCAATAAACGCAACATAGCGCGCTAGTAGTTTTAAAAAAATGAAATATCTGATGTGTGTAATATTATTAAACATGTAATTTAGTTTTTCAGTAATTCAACATATATCTGTTTAAAACATATAAAATATCAAATTCGTTTACGTATAATTTTTTAGTAATGTTGACTACTTTATGCCTAACTTTACTGATGAGGCATATACAGAATGTCCGTATTTCGAGCCTAACCCTTGGTAATTGACCATTTTGATGATTTATTTGTTTTCCCGAAAAAAGATATAGATAACTAGATAAAGCGAAAATTAAAATTGATGTTTTTTGTTACTTTCTTATACACAGTATAAGGAAGTATTGGAATCGTGAAAAAAATCGTTGACGAGATTTTCGCGAAAATACGTGTTTTGAGGTCCACTGAATCATTCATTTTCTCAATGATGTCTGTGTATGTGCGAGCGCGCTCGCGTGTGTGTGTATGTGTGTGTGTGTATGTGTGTTTGTGTGTATGGATGGATGGATGGATGGATGTGTGTGTCCGAGTGTGCAATATCTCTTGAACGAAATAAGATTTGTTAATGAAACTTGGTAGTTATAAGTTTCATGAAAATACGAAGAGCTGAGTTGATTTTGAATGAAATTGAAAAACCGGAAGAGGAAGTTTATTAGACACACAAAACAATAAATTCCATTTATTTTAAAAATGGAATTAGTTACGAAAAAAAGTTTGAAATAAAAGATGTTAGCAAAAATATTAGGAACATACAATGTTATTTGACATTTTCCCGTATATGTGAAAGTTTAATGAACGAGCGTAGCGAGTATATTAATTTTACACAAGCGTAAAAATCCCCTTTTCTTACGCTTTGACTATTTTATTATTTTGTGTTTGTGTCAAGTTGAAATGAATGTAATTTACAATACATTTCTACACATTTGTTTTTTTCAATTCATTATAGTTATCTGTTTGCGGAAACATAGAAACATCAACATGCATGGTAACAAGTAAACAAACAAAATAATTGACTAATCCCCGATTTATCAGTCGATTGTTAAGTAAATGTTAACTAACAATATCAGCAATATGAATTGCATGTATTTTCCTATATTTAATAGGTAGATAATTATAATAGAATATGAACAGTTGAATGAAAACTAAACATTAACAGGCAGATTCATAAAGCGGATTAGCGCTAACACCATTTTTTATTTCGTTTTTAACTCTCTTGTCAATGTACGAAACAAATTTATTTTAATTTGCGTTAAAAAGAGAGTTAAGTAGCATCAAATTTAGTTTATTTCTTTAATCTGTTTTAATTTGAAACAGAGTTATAGATAATATTAAAAACGGTGTTAGCGCTAATCCGTTTTGTGAATCTGCCTGAAAATGAATAAACTGTTGGTTGCTAATGAGTAAAGTCCCTCACTTATGGTTAGGAAATAAAACAATATATTTGGGAGAAATGTCTCACTTTCTTGTCTTATGTACAAATAAGTACTTAACAAGTTAATGTATCACGTATTAGTTACAATAATTTTTTTTCTATTCAGTGTTCTTATAGCTCTATAAACGCACTGCACCGAACAAGTAACCATAGAAGAAGGGACAGCTATAACAAAAGATTGTTACGCAGTTACTGATGACATCTCTTGGTGCCCCAAGTAATTATTATTAAAAATACCGATAATATAGGATACATATTTATCATTCTCGTGATCGTAATGACTAAAATATTTCAAAATAATTGAAATAAAAATATATTATAAACAACAAAAACAAACAATTAGCAAAAAGCTAGTTTTATTGAATCATATTTAAAATATTAATTAAATACATACTAGTATGCAATACAAATAAATATGAATACTGTATATTTTCGCCTTCTTATGCATTCTTATTTATCATTTCGCTACTTTCTTCAGTATCCGTATTCTTAAATGTTGTTTTTACTGTTGTTATTGACAGAGATGTGATATTTTCATCCCGAATTTTTGAAAATGAATTTATATTTACTATAAAAGAATTTTCATAATTATAACAGTTTGAAATTTCACAATATTGCATTAATTACTTACATTGGTCAATATGTGGAACAGCCCCAATGTTTAATTTTTTTGATGATGTGTATCGATACTGTCAATTTTGAAAATGAAGACTACATACGACATTGTGCTTGAGTTCTACTATAAGGCACATCAATTAAATTATTTCTATTATTATTGTCTTCCAGCAATGTTTTTCGTTCTAAATTATTCCGAAAAAAGAAACACCATTTTTTTTCTATTACAATGTGGTACCAGACAATCCTAAAATTGTACAATAGTATAAAATTAAATATAAAATTATAAAAGATACCTACTCACCATTAAATATAGATTGCAATAATAACGACAGATATGTTTATTATTTACAAATTTTACTTGTCAAAATATAAAACTCCGTTTGTCAAACATTTAAATCTGTTTAACAATGTCAACCTACTATGATTCCCATTATTAATTTAAATTGATTTAGTTCATTTGGGGCAGCACGAGATGGCATTAAAAATCGCGTAACAAGGTAACTAATGCAGTCGTCCAGGAGATCTATAAGCGCATTCTTTTTGGCGCTTTTCATTTTGTAGTAGTGGTATGAATGCCTTTAAATCTGACAGATGAATGACATATAACCTCAAAATTTTAAATTGTTGGATTCGAAATATTACTAAAAGAATATGCTATAGTCATACAAAATTCACAACATTCAAAATACAGAAAAAACATTAATTAATTGTCAAAAAATTGCTTTTTTTATTGTTTTTGTTATGAGAAGCGTTACCAACACAACTGATAAAAAACACCAACTATTATTTTTGACACGTCGCAGTTTTTTGAATCTAACAGAATTATAAAATTACCTCAATAGAAAAAAATAGTATAAAGAACACGTTTCATAAGGCCTGTTATTGCACTCGTCCTTTGTAAAACTTGGACTCGTGCGTTAACAGATTGCCTTATGAAACTACAGGGTGATCAAAAGGAATTGCTATAGTTGGCAATACAATTCCAGAGATGTTTTTATTCCACAGTTGGCACAACGTCAGATAAAGGTGGAAATGCTATTTGACATTTTTAATAAATACAAATAGGTTATGTCAGGAGTCTGACAGCTAATAGAATTTAGAATTTTTAGTAATAGAAATACTTTAGAAATAAATGTAATAATAAATGTACTCAAATTTACATTTTAAATGTCACTGTCAACAACAGGAAATGAATTTATGTATCAGGATTACCAATTTCAAGTAGTTTTTTTTATTGCCAACTGTAACAATTCCTTTTGATCACTCTGTAGTTCTTTATTATACTATTATCATACTTGAATTTTTTTAATAGAAAACTCTTAGAAGATTGTTTGTCCAAATTTTACATAATTTGTAATATCAATTACATATTTTTATATTTTATTCGTGAGTCGTGTAAAAAATGATTCACGCCCAATTACGAACGATAATTTTTAAATTATTCACAACCACGCATAGCTACATGACAATTTTTACTCAACATCAAATTTACATTCGCTAAAAAAGCCATAATACTAATCATTTAACCACTACTACCTATACTTTACTGAAATAAATAGACTAACGTTTTAGGGGATGAATTATTTATTTATTTATTTATGCTACTCTATACAACAGGAACTTAACCCCAATTACAAAACAGGATCCGGAACTTACCGACCCGCAATTCAAAATAAACTCAGCTCTACTAATATTTTTGTCTGTTGTTATTTAATGATATCACTACACAAAAATAAATAAATAAATAAATATATCATCACGCCTTCTACCCATTACTGGGTGTGGCACTCTGCGGAAGCAGATCTCGGTAAGTGATATATTTTGCGCGTGAAGTGCGGTTACCAGTCGTCAAATCACGGCTCCCAAAGATGTTAGTGGTGGAGGAGCCACAGGGGTAGCTTTTGAAATTATGAATATTGTTTGTCGCCTGTGGGAATCGAACCAGGGTTCTCAAGATCCACAGGCCGACTTCATACCACTGAGCTAGCTACCCCATACAAACAAAAATAATTATAAGCAAAATGACCTGAAAAAATAATTATTCAGTTTACATTGTTATTAACTTTTTACGAAAACTGATAAAAACAATATCTTCTGATGTTACTCGGTACAAAGTGCATGCACAAGTTATTCACTTATGCAGAGATAAATTATTATAAACAAAAATTAATCAAAGTGTGAAAAATAATAATAACAAAACGATAATTATATTATAACAAACCATTTACAGATGCAGGTAAAGTACCTACCATTAAGTGATAACAATTCTTATGCAATAGCATGTAGCTATGCATGTATATATGTTTGTATATAATATCACGAACCTTTGTGCTAATATTTTATTATTGTATTTTATATTTATTATTAGTGTGGATGCAGTTCTATTATGTAACAGTCAAAAGCTGTGATAATTAATATTAGCATGTATTTTAATTTTGTATTGTTCACATTTCAATTACTTTTTAATATTTTGATAAAGAAAAAATCAAATAAAATTTTGGATAGTAGGTTTATTTAATTTTATTTTGTCGTAAACTGCTTTTGGTAATTTATTACTTAGGTAACACCCTGTATAAAAGTTAGTCAATGTTTGTGTTAGTCATAATATTTAAAATAATTTAACATATACTTATTTCAACTAATGACACATTAAGACAACTAGTGAAACATTAAAAAATTTAAATTACTTTTTTATCAACAATTTATGGAAATTTTTCCAATAATTTCTATAACGAAATATAGGTAATAATAGGCGTATTCCATTTGCCATTTGAATCAGATCTAACTTACATTTACTGAACTAGCTCACATATTTATTTCGCTAGATTACTTCGTTGACTTTACATTCTGTAGTAGAATTACTGTTTCTAGTTTACTTTAAAGTAATTCAGCCCAATAAGTGCATAAATTTGCTTAATTCAGTTCATTTAACCATATTGTCTAATTTATCTGAACTGATTTCAGTGAACTAAGTGGCAAATGAAATACAGCTAATTTCATTACACAATAATATATTTTTTTTTTTTCTCTCTGTGGCTTCTTTGGCGGACCAACTACTTAGGTCATATGCCGCCATTCCGCCCTGATCTGCGTTTTAGGTGTTATGGTCAACAGCAAGGCGGGTTTTCTCTGGGCGGTCATCCATCCAAGTACTACCCGCGCGCAACGTTACTTAACTCGCGTTATCGCTTAGATCAGTTCCAACGAGTGCAGCCATGGCCGTTGACAATAATATTTTCAACGATCAGTTATGAAATTAGGCTTTTTGAACGTCGTTTGGTGACAGAAAGTGAAAAATTGCAGATCAAGGCTGTTTGCTATTGGCACCACAAATGTCAATTGTTTTTATATTTTTATTTTGTTTGTATTGTTTTCCTAGTTACCTACATTCATAGTTATTTACAATACTAGTACGTAAAACTAGTCTTTAATCACGAGCGTTTTAAAACCCGCGAGTGACTAAAAATGTTTGACCTATGTTTATCGTACAATATTTTATCTAGGACCGAAAACATCAATAAAAATATCCAAATTATTGACATGAATGTCATCCTACAATATTGAAAAATCTATTATTTTATTGATGATTTAGATAATGTAGATCCTATCAATGTATTATATAAGTAAAAAATAGGTCTCAGGATCAAAAATAGCCACGAAATCAATCTAGCTAATAACTTTATTAGAACGTTTCGTCCAGCGCACTGGACATCATCAGCAAAAGACAAATAAAATATAACAAAACAGCTGTTGGTTGTTGATGTTTTATCAGACGCCACATTTGACTATTGTCTTTGACATGCTAACTTTTACTTTTGAGACTATTATATTTTTTGTGTTTTTGATTGTTTTGACTATTGTAAAAAGTTGTTTACAATTTCTGTATAATGGTTTTGTTATATTTTATTTGTCTTTTGCTGATGATGTCCAGTGCGCTGGACGAAACGTTCTAATAAAGTTATTAGCTAGATTGATTTCGTTGCTATTTTTGATCCTGAGACCTACTTTTTACTTATATAATATTATTTTATTGAGCAAACCATATGGAAAACAGGGCGTCAAATAATTTTACTCACTCGTTCTGGGCAACCCGTGACTAATGAAATCTTGTTATTGAAAACAGCCAACTAAAAGTCAATTTTACACACGGTCGTAGATAAACAAAAAGATATTTATACCTACACAGCCTACTATACTTTATAATTTTTATATCTTATTTATATTTCTCTCTATATCAAAGACAATGACCGCTAGTATAGACGTCATTTAAAAGTCACAAGTAGTTGAGTAATTTTACGGTCAGCTATCAAACGTTCCTAAAATATATTTGAGGAAAATACTTCAAACAATACTGATAGAAACTGTTCTAATTTGTAACTAGATCATTAACTATAATCGATCGATATGATAATGATAATTTTTATATTTCATGATTACTTTATAGATATTCATAATTTTTATATTCTATATAGCTAGCTACAAGCTAAAGCTATATTTTTTCACAGTTAGCTAAGCTACAGCTACAGCTAAGGTAAATGTAGCTAAGCTAGTAGCTAAGCTACAAAAGTAGCTAGCTACTGCCCAGCTCTGTGAAGTACCATACTGCGGTTCGGTGAGTTCAGACCCTGTACAATAATTGTAATTAAATTCCTATTATACAGAGTAACATAAATAAATAAATAAACATTTATTTTAATATTTTGAAAGCTTGTGGCTTAGTGGTTAGAACGATCGCCACACAAGAAAAATACAATTGTAGCTGTAGCTTTTGTGTACTATTATTGCGATACATTCCTGTTTTACAGAGTAACAAATAAATAAATACTTCAAATGCACAACATTAAATCAAATGCAGTTCGTACCTTCAATACCTTCCTACTGCAACTTTGCTATTACAAAACAACAACCGGAAATGATCTTATTGTCCATCACGTTTTAGGAGAGGCTTTTAACAACAATCACTCAATCAGTAATGCATCGCTTTTGAATAAAAGATCTCACCGCACCGTGAAGTATTTGTCCGCGTTGACTTTTGTGTAACATCACTGATGTTGTTGTTGACAATCACACATTGTTCGACAAATTCTACGAATGTTTAACGAGATTCATTTATAGCAATCATTATGTAAGAGATAAGATACTGGAAATAAACAGATTTTGGAATTCTGTGATATAATTACCATGTTTAATCACGTGGTTAACTTTCTACTGACAAGTGAAAGTGGAGGGTGACAACAACAACACATTACTTATGTTTGATACTCAGGGATTCTTAAACTTTCTCAGTTGGAAGGTGACAGATTTATTTATTTGTTGCTCTAAAAAACTGGAAATTATTATCAATTACAGTAGCTTATAATGTTATCAGTAATACTTGGATGCAGTTGTATTTATGGTTATAAGTATTTGGACCAACGTCCTTTATTATAGAGGACATTTCTTTGTTTTTGACTATTATCCTTTAAATTGATATATTTCCTAGAACTTTTGTCCTTTATTATTTGGTTTGCCATTTTAAATACCTATGCCTAGCGATGGCGAAAATAAATCGGTGTTTTTTATACGTCGATATTAGTAGGGTCGTTGATTTACACCGAAGTTTGAATTTCTGAACGTTCGAACATTCGAATATTTTGAACTTCGTCAGAGAAACTTCGAAGCTTCGAATTTTCGAATTTTTTACCACTGAATTAACGCCATCTGTCATCTTCAAACACGCTCACGCATAATTCGCGAAAAGTCGGCCACGAATTAAATAATAAACTCTGCGAAATATCTTGCAAAAACTCTGCAAGTTTAGGCGTCTTAATTAAGACATCTATTCTCTTACCGCCCATCTAAATGCTATGGACTTTTAATAAAACGTTTTAAAATGACAATAAAAAAGATACAAAAACGCCTTAATTAAAACGTTTTTGACTGTCAAAAATTTCGCTACACTGTGTAGCGAAATTTTAAGTCTAAATTGAATTAATTTAGCAAATAATAATAATTAATAATAATTACTTGCGAATTAATACAAAACTCTACAAATGAGTTTATTCTGAAAATAATTCATATCAACATGCCGTGTTCACGTTAGGATCCAGATTCACAATTCGAATAATTCGAAATTCGGAATATTCCAAAATTCAAAAATTCGAAAATTCGGAATATTCAAAAATTCGAAAGTTCGAATCTAAATTCAAAGGTTCAATAAATCCGAGCATTCAAAGTCTCGAATATTTGAAAAATCAACAACCCTAGATATTAGTATTTCGATATATCCAGACCAGTCTTAGGCCATGCATGGGCCCTTGAGCACACAGAGTTTGGGGCCCTTTTATAAAGCAAAAAGAAAAATATGTAAATGAAAACAATCAGTTTGTGTGGTTTTATTTAGTGACTATATTGGTTATTATGGTTAGTTTTAGACAAATCAAATATAAGTGAGAAGATTACTACTCGTATTTTGAGAATTGGACAAAAGCTACGTTTCCACATCTTAACATAGGCCCTGTTTTAGTCTTTGCCTTTGGTATTTTGTTTCTGTTTTTATCAGAAAAATTCCGGCTATTTCCAGCTCTTAACATAAACATAACCTTAATTCATTATTCTGGTAAAGGTTTGTTCATTTAAATGAGAAAATAATTGTATAAAATTAATTGAAATGCTTAAAAACTATATAATTAATAATGAAGAATAGTAATTACTATTAAAATTAAGCACTAGTTTAATTAATTTGTACAATTGCAAAATATATTTTAAAAATTGAGACATTATTGTAGTGAACAAACCGGAATATTTCAAATATAGCAATTTAAATTTCAAAATCGATTTTTATTTTATTAAAATATGATTAAATTGCAATTATACTTATAAAATCAAAGAAAAGAAATAAATTTTAATATAACAGCGACTAAATAATTTTTTATTGACATGTTAGTTTTGTTATTTTTATTAATCCAATAATTTTTATTTTATTCACAGTGGAAATTAATGTTATTTTTGTTCTATTGTCTATATTTATCGTAATTCCAACACAAACCGTAATGACTGATGACAAATACGGCATAGAATTGAGTGTATATTGCAGCATAACAAGAGACAGCATTAGTGCAGCTAACTCTCTCTTACAGAACAGCGACGAAAAACTATGTCGAAAGTATGAAGTTTGCAAACTTTGTGTTTATGCGCAGCGACAAAGATACAGACTAAGTCGAAAACAGTAGCTGGAAACGCTCAGCCGTATTTACATATGACAAAATCTCAAGTTTATGTTGAAAGACTAAAACTATGACTGTGTTAAGAGGTGAAAACAAGGCTTTACGTTAATAATTATAGTTTCTTCCGGGATTTCTGTTGTACCAAATCTTCCCTTATGTCCTTAAAATTATTTTAAATATTTTAAAGTTATCTTAATATTTGTATACATTTTATAGGATTTATTGAGAAATTTTACGTTATGTATTTTTCTAGATTTTTTTTTAATTTACTAAAATATTGTTCACTGTTTAAAAAATATTTAGAAATTTCGAATCGTTTTTGATTTACATTTAAATTTAAAAAAATTAACGACAATTCTTAGCAAAATCTTCTATTTTTCGTTGAACAACGACCACGATATTTTGAGGCCCCCATGAAGCTGCGAACTCTGTGCTCGTGCCCTTTGTGCCCTTATGGAAAAGACGGAACTGGATATATCGTTAAAACATCGATGAATTTGATTCGATGTTTTAAAAAGTATATATTACTATCATTGATCTTATTAAGTACTGTCTGTAAGAATTTGCCAAACTCACGAATCAAGTGAAATAGATGGCTTTGTAGAAAAACTGCAATACGCATGCACTGGGCGAAGCTTAATTTTGTGCGCGCCAGCTTAAAATTTAAATATTTATTATATTAATGTGTTCATTGGGGAAAACACTAACTGTGAAGCATCTGATAGAATCTTGCCATAAATATGACCAGGAAAGACACCGACACAAGATACCACCAAACATCGCCGATGCCCTAGCCAACAACAACCACATCAAGAATACCATCAACTACCTGAAAGACGCACAACTACTGGACAATGTATAAACACACACCTTAGAAATTGTTAATCAAATAAAAATTAAATGTATTGAAATGTACCGGGGTCTAAATAACCACGATGTTGAAAGACCCATAAATAAATCAAATAAAAAAAAAAAAAAATATATGTAATAACCAAATATTTTTTTATTACAAGCAAGCAAAACACTACAAAACATCAATAACAGGCGAATTCCATTTGCCATTTGGATCAGATCTAACTTACACTTACTGAACTAGATCACTTATTTATTTCGCTCAATTACATCGCTGAGTTTATTTCCAGTACTAGAATTACTGACTCTAATTTACTTTGAAGTAATTCACGCCAATAAGTGAATCAGTTTGCTTAATTTAGTTAATTTATCATGTTTTCTAATTTATCTGAACTGATTTAAATGTGCCAAATGGCAAATGGAATACAGCTATTATTAATTTAATTAATAATAAGTACTTAACGACGAAACAAAATATGTATAGAGACGGGGCAGATCAAGTTTTCTACAAACATATTTATCTTTTTTTAGTTTTCGTAGATACGTATTTCTATTTCTTTCTAAACCAAGTATGTGTGTGTGCAGAGAGTAGATTCTTATTCATTACAAAAATATATCGTTGTTTTTAATACATACGAGGGCAGGGTGAAAAGTCCCTGAAAAATGTAACAAGAATTAATTTATTTGGTCAAAACATTTTTTATTTCTCAACATAATCTCCTTGTAGCTCGATACACTTCGTCCAACGTTTTTCTAATTTTTCGATCCCTTCCAAGTAATACGATTTTGGCAATCCTTCAAAATAGGTGTTTGTCTCAACGATGACCTCATCGTTGGAGCCAAATCTCTTTCCGCCGAGCCATTTCTTCAATTTTGGAAATAGATAAAAATCGCACAGGGCCAAAACTTCCTTCTTATTGCGCTTGAACATCGCCAAACACTCCTTTGAACTTGTCACACGGTCGCGCTTGTTGTCAACAGAGAGCAAATGCGGCACTCATCTGGCAGATAGCTTTCTCATATTCAAAAAATTATGCAAAATGTTTCGTTCCCGTTCGGTTGAGATGTTCATAGCTTCAGCACCCTCGTGCACTTTAACTCGCCGATCGTCCAATATCATACCATGGATTTTATCGACGATTTCTGGCGTTGTAACCTCAATTGGACGACCAGAACCTTCGGCGTCCTTTGTGGTCATACTACCACAACGAAAATCAGTAAACCACTTGTGAATCGTTCCAATCGATGGTGAGTAGTCCCCATAATGTTTAACAAGCGATGCTTTGGTTTGCGTAATGTTTTTTCCACGCAAGAAATCATGTTTAATCAAGACGCGAAATTTACTTTTTTCCATGTTTTCAAAAATCTTCAAGGTTGCTTGCTTTCGATGGGTGTCAAAACAGAACTGAATGACATATCAGTCTGAAAATTTCAATGCGTTCTAGTACATCACAAATGTCACGTGAGATTTGCGATTGTGGAGCCATCTGTTTTATGTTACAGGGACTTTTCACCCTGCCCGCGTAAATGTTTAAATTATTCTTGCCTTCCCTACCTATATCAGTCTCTAAGAGTTTAATATTGGGTTAAATGGAACTTTTATCGGTTTATTAGCAACTAACAGTTCAATAAGTTTCAGAAAATCGCTATTAATACTGTTGCTGGATAAATAATTCTTTATTTATTTATTTATCGTATGGCAATCTACAGATTTGTACTTAATTATATTATAAACACATTTGTCATTTAATTAAGCCTAATAATAATTCTTTAATTAAAGAGCTCCTTATTTTTTTTCTTGCAATCCAGCATAAATGTGTTGAAATTAAAGATGACTGAGCAAAATGATCAGCATTGTTATTTTTAGCAAAAATTACAAAGTGATAAATATTTTAAAGAAAACTAGTTATTTATTTAACTAGATAAAAAAGTACTAGATTTACTGCCGCGACTAGAGATTATCCAAAGCAGTAAATCTGCTTTTTTGACGTGTTAAACAAATATTTTTTTGTCGAGTGGTTAAAATTAATATTAATGTGGGACTATTTTAGTATTATGTTATCGCCATCATCATGGTGCTATATGCATTTGTTAAGTGGTGTAAAATCAAATTTAACGTTTATAATTTAATAAATGTCATTCTGATTTTTGTGTATATTATCAATCACAATATATTAATTAAGTTTACAATATATAATGGAAAGTGACGAAGAAATGTTAACCCAATTCGAGATTACAGAAGCGGTATGCGGTTGTACTATATATTTAAATTAAATCACAAACTTCAAATATGTTTTCAGAAGTATGAAAATAAATATAACATCATAATTACTACGCAAAGTGGAACATAGCATACACTGATATGTTAGTATAACGCATACTTCTAACATATCAGGTGAAGTTTCACTGTTTGACAACAGATGGCGTTACGGTGTAATAAATAATAAAGTTATTATTATTATTTAAATCGAAGTTTTGTCAGATTTTTCAATATATTTGCACAAGCAAATCTTTTTAAAAAAATTAATCATTACTTATTTACTAATATTTTGGCATTATTTAATATTTTGCGTAATGACGCTTAGTACAGTAGGTATCACCACACCTAACCTCAAATGTCAAACGTCAACGCTAATCTTCAAAATCGCATCAGCTGTCAAAGTATAATAACATTGCGCTTGTAAACTTTTTTTAGAAATATTTGGTGGTCGTCTGAAAAACAGTGTACATAACTCGCACGAAAGTGAGATAACTGTGCTCGTATACTTAAATCACTCGGCGCTGCGCGTCTCGTTTTTCAATTTGTACACCTGCACTTTATCTTACACTTTCGATGCTTGTTATGTAATATACTATTCTCCATAGCAACACTTTTACAGTCTAGGCTGTAAAAGTAGCACTCCACAGCCTGTCAATTATGTACAAGAGCCCATTTTTAATGTCTATCAGCAAAAAACATTTTATTTTTATTTTTGAGGCCTCGATTATAAATTAAAATATTAAATAAGTATAAATATTTTATCAATTTTATAAAATTTCTTTAGATTTGTCCTTTGTTTTCACCAAAAATATATGATCACCGTAGTTAGAAGTTTAAGTTTATAGTAACAAACGCTTGTTTGTGAAACATATCTGCTTGAAACAATGTTTTTATTATGACTAGAATAAGGTTAAACTAAATTATAAATTTAAACTAAACAACTAAATCCGAAAATAATATTTAGTGCAGTATGTATCTTTTATGAAGAACTATCGCATTCATTTCAAAATGGATGTTTTTACCATTTTTATATAATGACAATATTTAATTCTACACAAAATATAAATATAAAATAAATATATCATCACGACTTTTACCCATTACTGGATGTGGCACTCTGCCGAAGCAGATCTCGGTAAGTGATATATTGAGATGTTATAATAAAATATGAGAAAGAAGTTAAAAATATATTTTAGGAATAATAATCTATATTTTTATTGAAACACTAGCATTTACATAAGTTGGACATTTATATAAAAATAAAAAATTACGCAAAAAAGTTCAAACTAATCATTTCCTTAGTTTCATTTTCTTGCTTCAATTTTCTAGTTTGTTGTAATAAACGCAAACATTCAAAACAGTTGTTCTAATTTTTTTTTTAAATTAATTAATTAATAGTAATAATAATACCTGTATATCATTGATCATAATAGATAATAATGGATATGTCTAGCACATTAATCAACAACAGAATAATTGGTTACATAGCAGAAAATTACGGTACGATACAAAAAATGTATACATACATCATAATTATTTTGACAAGTATTCTTCTTTTTCTTGTAAATACATTTTTTATTCAATTCTATAGAATCGTAATGAGGAACATAATTTCAAATTGTCTGGTAGTTTATTTATTGTATTTTTCCTGTGTAATAAATGGTTTTTTAGGCGACTGATACATAAATAGTTGTTCTACGTATCCTTTGACAGCCGTAAAGTGTTTCATTTTTTTGACATCTGTAAAAGACAACTTTACAGCCGCTTTTACTTCATGACCACTATAGCCATTCGTTTGATTAAGGACCAGTTTTTCAATCACCGATTAATGTTAATCATAATTAAATAATAATATGAGGTAATGGCTCAGTGGATCCTGAGAACCCTGGTTCGATCTCCTCTGCCGACAAACATTTCCACCAATTTAAAATTACCCTTGTAGCTCCTCCACCACTAACATCTTTTGGGCCCGTGATTTGATGGCTGGTAACCGCACTTCACGCGCATAAATATATCACTTACCGTGATCTGCTTCGGCAGAGTGCCACACCCAGTAATGGGTACAAGGCGTGATGATATATATGATTAAATAATACTGGAAACTATGCCTTCCATTAATATTTAATCATGATTAATATTAATCGGGAGTAAACCGGCGATTGAAAAACTGGCCCTAAATGGCAAATTTATTAATTCTTTTCGAGAAATGTAAAGCAGCTTCATAAATTTCAAGCAAAGTATTGAAAAATTTGTTACTCTCGGAATTGTTCATTTTCGTGTACAAAAATTTAATTAACGTAATTATTTTATTTTCCTATAAGGTTATAAATTATTTTGACGGTAAACAGATTATTTTGTTAATTATTGGTTAGTTAACAGCAAAGCACTCTACACGTAACATGAATCAATTAAAAAAGAAATGTGTTTTTAAATAACAATTTAAAACTTTTTGTATCAGTCGCCCAAAAGAATGTGTGCGCTTCGGTTGAAAAGTTCTTTTTTAGCCTCGGTTGCAAAACTAACACTTTAATAACCTTGATACACAAATAACTATTTTCGAACATTCTAAATTTGTTTTGAATTAGCAGTAGTGTTCTTGGTTTTTAATATTAAACTCTGATTTTCAAAAGGATTTTAGCTAATCCGGAATTTTGCTTTGGTTAAATTAAGGTAATCCATATTCCGTCTTCTTCTTCTCCTCAAGTTGGTTGTCAAGTATTCTCTCTTTAGGGTTAAGTTTTGTATCCATGCTTTCCATCATTCCTGTTCTTTGCCATCTTTTTTATTTCTTCTATATTTTTTCCTATCGTTTCTTATATCTGCTAGTCTTACTTCCCAAATTATCCTGGGTTTCTCTCTTTTCCTTCTTTTATCGATGCTTCCGGATTCTATGTTTTTCCTACCTAGATTGTTTTGATCCATCCTCATTAGTTGAACAAATAGGAGTAGGAAGGATAAAAATAATTACTCCTCTGTGGTTGGATTACTTGGCTTTTTGTAATTTCCAAATTTACAAAATTGTGAAAACAGACGACGTTTCGGGACTAAGGGTTGGTCCCATTTTCAAGTCAACAATAAATGGGACCAACCCTTAGTCCCGAAACGTCGTCTGTTTTCACAATTTTGTAAATTTGGAAATTACAAAAAGCCAAGTAATCCAACCACAGAGGAGTAATTATTTTTATCCTTCCTACTCCTATTTGTTCAAGTAAATATCAACGACTTAATAAAACGGAATCTCCATTTTGAGATTCTACAAATCATCCTCATTATGAACCATATTTTAAAACGGTTTAAATAACCCAAAATATAATCTTATTGCCATTTGTTTTTCTTTTACTATAATTTGGATTAACTTCTTAATAACAAGTTAAAATTAAGTTAGCTAATCCAGAATTCAAATTAGCTAAATTTTTTTAGAAACGAATTATTACATTCTTAATTTAAATGACTGCATAAATATAATATAAGTCTGATGCTTCATTTTCATTTTCTGAACCGCTTATACTCGTTTGCACCAAAGGAATTTAAATTATATGTTTGACTTAAATAAATAAAAGCAAATCGAAGTAAAATATCGTATGATGACATTTATTTCGTTGTCAACATTTAATGCGATATTCAGATGTATTCTGTAACAAAAATTGCCAAGTATAGCAACTGCTAATACGAGTATAATCTTTTGATAGTAACTTTACTAGCAACCACTGTTGAACAGGATCAGGACTCTTAGCAATTGTTACTTTATCAATTTGTGTTAGAATTAGCCTTATTATCAGTTTATGTAATTTAAATTTCTTTAATGCAAACTTATATTAGACGTGTTATGATAGGTGATTACAAGCGAATGAAACGTAGCGGAGATATTTATACTTAACTTAAATAACCGTACTTACATGAAACGCAGCCCAAAATATACTGAGAGAATACCTGTCCTAAGAAAGCCCTAAGATATCTATTCACGGTTTAGCATCTGGAAAGAATATACTAAATAAGCATTAAAGCTCAGTGAGAACATACCTCCAATCATTCTCATCAAGTACTCCACATCAAGTACTCCACAGGTCAAACTGACCAGGTCATATAACATTCACATACTTGGCCAAGTCATACAACATTCGCTAACTTTTCTTATCTCGTTGGTAAACCGGGTTAGGGTTACTACAGCTCACAAGGCTGCTCGCTGTACGGTGGCGGCCTGACTAGGGTTCCGCTACAGCCCAAAGCTGCTCGCTGACGTTGGCGGCCAGTCACGGTTCCGCTACAGCACAAAGCTGCTCGTTGTACGTTGGGCCACAGCCGTAACATGCGCTCACACTTGCGCTAACTCAACAATACCATCAACCAACTCAACTCGCATACGCAAGGAGGACTCACCTCTAAACCTGTCCTGAATATCCTCGAAACTCTATCAGGCACTTAACACAATATCTAACCATCTCAATACTACTTTACTTGTCAAACGATGAACTGTAACTAACGTAAGCCATCCGACGATTCGGTAAATAAATATTCAATGAAACATTTCATAATTACCTAGTTGCGTTAATAAAAGGAGATGAAATAAGCAAAGACGAGCTAACTAATAAAATTAATGAGATGAAATAAATATGACTGTGACAGACGCAGTTGTATTTTTGATTATAAGTTAAAGTCAGCGAGGATAGAATTAGAGAACGTTTATACAAAATATTAAATTAGTATTATTAAATTATAAAGATAATTATTTGAATCTGGAACCTTTGAACATTGATCAAATACCTATCTAACTGAACTCTCCATATAAGGTCCGAGGTTCAAATCATGGCGGTATCCCAATTAATCTCTGTACAATTCAATTTGAAATCATCAGTTGTTAAATATTTATTTTAAAATAATACTAATTGATTAGTAACATTAATTAAAGTAAACGACATTATCTTACATATAAATTAAAGAATGACATGCAGATATCATGCAAAATTATTTAACAATAAAAAAAATACAATGAATTATTACATTATGAATGAACACCATAATAATAACTTTGATAATTAAATATTTTTTAAAATGGTCAAATAATACACATTCGTACTTGCATGAAAATATGTACTCATTGTAAGCCTTGAAATACACCAAGGTCATATAATCACAGGTATAATAACTTTACTTTAAATGGGACACAATTATTTGCTGATAACAGATATGCTTTATACTTTATCAAGAAAATAAATTATATTACTGACATCAGAATCAGTTATGTAAAAAATATAAATATTATCTAATTATTTTCGAGAAACAATTTAAATAAAAAAGATAAAAAATTAACAAGTCTGTATTTTTGTTGAAGTATTTTTTGTATTGGCTATATTTGCTAATTTATTATACATGAACAAGGAACTATTTTTGAGAAATTTAATTATTAATGAAAATATTTTCTAGTTATATAATTAAAATAATTACTCTTGAAAAAACCAAGAGTTAAATTATCTCCTATAAAAACGTGTAAATATAAATAAATTTATAGTTACATGACGTCTTCTACGCAAAAATTAATATAAAAATTATTTATTCAAATGACTATAAAATTTAATATTTACTTGAAATTACATATCATGCAAATGATATTGAAATGTATAAAATAAATAATAAATATATAAAAAGGTGCTGTCAAAAATCGAAATTAAAAAAAGAAATAAAACAGGCCGGTTAAAAGACCGATGAAATACCGGTTAAAGAGTGGTTAAAATTTTAGTTAAACTTTTGGTGAAATACTGGTTGAAAGACCAGTTAAAGATTGGTTATAAGATTGGTTAAAGATTGGTCAAAGATTGGTTAAAAGACCGGTTAAAGACTTGTTAAAAGACTGGTTAGGGATTAGTTAAAATACCTGACTGGTTAAATGACCAATTAAATGACAGAGAAATGACCGGTTAAAGACGGGTTAAATATTCAATTCAAAGATTAAAAGATCAAATCCGTTAAAAGACCAGTTTCAAACTAACACCTCTATAAAATTCATCAATATAAGATGATCGAAAATCAATTATGTAATAATCCAAATATAAAAAAAATTAAAAATAATTCATGAATATTGGAAATGTAAAACGAATGACTACAAGATCGGTCAAAAAAGAGCGGCTAAAAAAGACCTGTTCAAAAATCGGTAACAAAAAAGATCAGGATCAGTTGATAGCACTACCATTTACTTATTTTTGAGTGCGATACTACACTGTCTTTATTGATATCTGCATTTATTAAAATAATTGCAGATATCATTAAAGACATTGTTTTTGCAAGAAGTGTGGCTATCGGCCCTCATATCATGACCTCTCATGCAGAGAGTGTTGCATTAATCTATTTTATTAATCGAATGAAAATCATCCCTGTTACTTTCAGACATTAGTTCACAATATCTGATCGACAAAGAGAAAAAATTGGGATACTGCCAGGATTTGAACCTGGAACATATAAACTCCAATTATATGCCTCTTTTTCTCTTTATAATTCAATTTGATTTCATCATTTAATAAATATTTATTTAAAATACTAATTAAACTTATTTACCTATTTAGAGAGAGATCTATAATTATTATAGGCCTTTCATTCCCCGTAATGATGTGTACAGCCGTGTATTTATTATAACTATTTTGAATTAAAATTCAAATATTATCTGGCAACATTTTGCACTCATAATTAAATTGTAATAAAACAATGTTCAAAATTAAAATATGTCTTTAATTGGTTCAATTTTTTCAATAAATATATGTTGTATTTTTCATGGCAATCTATAAAAAGGCACAAATTATTTGTTTTGTTTGATAAGAAAATTGGATTTATTAAATGTACTTTTTAATTCGTTACACTTTTTAAATTTATAATTTTATTTTATAATTAATGTGGCAGAAGTTACCGATGTTACACAAATAAAACTGAGATGAAATTCATTTTTATTTACTAAACATGCTAGATTATTTAGTCCTATATATCTTTAATATGAAGCATTTTTTCCTAAAATATGTTAGAAACGTTTGTTATCGCAAAATATACGATGCCGTAATATTCAAGACCATTTAAAAATACAAGTACTTTATTTATAGATTTATTTAAATTATTTTATACATCACAAATGATTAATTATCATTTTAATGGTACAGTTACTATGCATAATACAAATGAACTATGACGTATTCATAGTAAAAACGATTTATTGCATAATTTGAATAGAGAACTTTCGATAAGTAAAACCTATTGCAAAAAGTGAGTGATGTACATACTGAATAAAAATTCAAGGTAATCGAATGTTACCAGAAAAAATAGCTTGTGTAGATAATTCTAAAGGCCTTCATGCTGGTAATACAATCGTGACTTTTCAGTTACTGCCGCTAAAGTAATTATTACTTTCGGTTTACACCGCTGGCTAGATAAGGGTGTGAAACTGCGAAACAATTATTTTCTTGTGGTCTACTTTGAAAGTTTTGTAATATCCTTTTTCTAGAAAATTAATATAACCTAGAAGATAATGAAGTAATTATTTTCTTCCTATCGTACATGTCTATTAAGAAATAGTGTTATTGAACTATTTTCTTATGCAGTTCAATTTTCATAATGTATTGAATAATGCATTACATCATTTTTAATCAACTCTATGATAGCTCTTCAACTGTATTTTTAATTGTGAATTGCAGTTACTAGCTGTCAAGTTATGCTACCGAAATATGTTAAAAGGTGATGGAAATAAATAGATTGACCATTTAAAGTTAATAAAAATAAAATAAATATATCATCAAACCTTCTACATATTATTGGATGTGGTACTCTACCGTAGCAGATCTCGGTAAATGATACATTTACGCGCTTGAAGTGCGTTTACCAACCGTCAAATCACGACTGCTACAAATATTAGTGGAGGGAGAGCTACAGTGACAATTTTCATGTGGAGGAGGTAAAGTTTGTCTGCTGCGGGAATAAAATTCGAAATGTCAAATTCGCGAGCCGACGCCCGTTTTCATTATGCTGTCTATCCCACATTAGACTCTTACATGCAGATTCATAAAGCGGATTAGCGCTAACACCATTTTTTATTTCGTTTTTAACTCTCCGTAACAGATCTCAGTAACTGATATATTTATGGGCGTGAAGCGCAATTACCAGCCGTCAAATTATGCCTCATAAGATGTTAGTGGAGGAGCAATTTTAATGTAATGAAAATTGTTTATCGGCTGTGTGAGTCGAACCCGGTTACTCAAATTCAAAGTTTGATTCGATACCACTGAGATAATAGATCTCAATAGGTAATTGATATATTTATGCGCGTGATAGTTAGAGAGCTAGGGTGCAAAATGATGTCTCATTTATTCCAGTGACAGAAATGGATTTTTTAATAGATTATGTCATGATAAAAATGAAAAAAAAGAAAATTTGATTAGGGAACGGGTGGAACTATAGATGGCGCCGATGTGAATGCGCCGAGTTTAAGGGTAGTTGTTGACATATTTTTTATAGGCTAAATTTCAGTTTAAATTATAGACTTTGGTATAATTAAGTAATAAAAATGGTAGACAGAAGATTTGGCAGATGACGCATGCGTGACAAAATCGGTCAAAATAAGCAATTTTTATGGTGTCGTGTGACATATTACTACTTGTTTAGACGAAAACATGACAAAAAATTATTGACAGAAATTATTGCTGGTTGCTCATTGATGACAGAAGCTCTGAAAGTGGACTGGTGTAGGGATCAACAACCACCCTTAAAATCGGCGCATTCATATCAGCGTCATCTAAAGTTGCCACCCGTTCCCAAATCTAATTTACTTTCTTTCATGTTTATCATGACATAATCTATTAAAAAATCCATTTCTGTCACTGGAATAAATGAGATATTATTTGCACCCTAGCTCTCTAACTATGAAGCTCAATTACCAGCCGTCAAATCATGCCTCACAAAGTTGTTAGTGGAGGAGTAATTTTAATGTAATGAAAATTGTTTATCGGCTGTGTGAGTCGAACCCGAGTTCTCAAATTCAGAGTTTGATTCGATACCACTGAGATAACAGATCTCAGTAGGTAACTGATATATTTATGTGCGTGAAGCGCAATTACCAGCCGTCAAATCATGCCTCATAAAGATGTTAGTGGAGGAGCAATTTTAATGCAATGAAAATTGTTTATGGGCTGTGTGAATCGAACCCGAGTTCTCAAATTCAGAGTTTGATTCGATACCACGGAGCCATCAAACCCATTGATAACATATTACTATAATTTTTTTTTTTTTTACATTCTCGACACGTAAATTGCTTGCTGGTTAAATTATTGTACTAATGGGTACACATGCATTACATGTAGTTTGCCAATTATTGCTATTGTTATTTCCATTTCCGGAGAAACCGGAAATTATGCACATTTATTTGAGATGTACATTTTCATTATAACCTACTTTTAATTCTTTTTCAAGGGCAATTTTTGTTGTCACAAATGCATTTTTTAAATTATGCAACAGAAAATAAACTGTTTTTCGACAGATAAGAGATTAAATAATAATTAATTACTTTTTTAAACACTCTTTTAGGTACAGAACAATTATTATGTTAATTCTTCATGCATGAAGGTTGAATTCTACAGTTTTTAATTTGTTTAAACATTTTTCAACCATAAAAAAATAAACATATATTGTTATTAAATTTATTACCAATGCTATAAAATCGTAAAGGTAGTTATAATTTCATAATTCTTTCTTGAGTATATGGTTTAATTTTTAATTATAATTTTTCCAACCTTCCTTTCTATCCCGCAACGAATAAAAACTAAATCGATGTTTTTACAGTGTCAAGCGATCAAGAGTGCCGTGACGCTGTGAGATATTGCAATTTTTGCAATGAACGACACCAGAAGGCGCTAGAAAGTTTTTGCTGATTGCTTAAGACACTCTAATGACTTCGTTTCGCGTAATGTTACTTTGATTTGAATCAATCTTGTATATATTTATTAGAAAGTATCTGTCATGTCGAGAGTTATTGTATGTAAGTGTGTTTGAAGGTAAAGACACCACTGAAGATTGCTATGAATATTTATTATTTTTTAATTGCTTAATTGTAAGTTTGCAATAAAATATGATTAATAATATTTTATTTATTGCACCGATATTAGTAAACGTGGTGTCAAGTCTGAGTTTTTAAGATGTGTATTTTTTTTCTGCAGTTCAAATTTGATAATTACGCTCTCATTTATCAATATAAAGTTGATGTTTTCTGTAAAGTAATCATAAAAAAAAATTGTCCTAAAATATATTCTAAAAAACTGCTTTAAGCGCTTCAAAATTGCTCTATAAAAATATAAATATATCTTTAAAAAAATGTTCTAAACTATCCAGGATAATGGGGGATTCAAGTGGTAGAGCTTTTTAATATATATTTATTAAAATAAATTCTTGACCGTACATCATATTTAATACAATATAAAATCATACCATAAATTATATCTTTATTGCTGAAATATGAAAGTTAAAGTTGAATAATTTAAAACGTTCGCACTGCCATATTGCAATGACGTAGTTGCATTAAGCCAATCACAGAGCTTTGTCTGAAACGTTTGTCGGTGCTCAAGAAGACGAAGAAGAAATAAGCATTCAGCATTCTACGATTCTACCAATGACGTATAATACTAGACGAATTATGCCGTATTCAACAAGTCAATGCAGTGTTGTGAAGCAGAGAGGAATGGAATAACTTGAGGGTTCGCCGGATGCGCGGCAAAGAGCGAGTACACTTTGATGTTATGCAAGTTGCTCCTTGCCGCGCACCCGCCTCACCAACCAGTTATTCTACCCCTTTCTGACTCACAACAAACGCCGATGTTATCCGTCTAGTTATGTTTTGTCTGAGGATTCTACTGACAACGACAAGTTACGTGTTATTTATCTCTGTCTTATCTGTCTCTCTTTAAGCTAAGATGCAACTACGTCATATTAATTTGTTTCGAAAGTTTAAATATTTTTATCATGCTTAATATAAGTTTTTTTTTAAAATAAAAAATTTGGGTATAATTATTTTATTACGTAGATTAATATATAAAAAATTCAAAAAAGTCTTGAAAGGCCCATTTATTAAATATAATAAATGAAAATTCTTTTTTATACAGAGTATTTCTACATATACTTTGTAGATCAATCTTTAAGGGTAGGTATGTTATGATATACTGTTCACGGAACAAAAAGACTTTTTTCAAAAATACGCAAAATTAATTTCTTAGTCGAATATTTTTGTGGCACTGAATTGTTAGCTAATAATGCTATGATTTGCCTTCTCTAGCGCCGTAGTACTATTTAACAAAAGAAACAAACAAAATTACAATATTGACGTTTGCCATATATCTTTCAGTTACATCTATAGTTTCATCAATGGGCCTTTCAAGACTTTTTTGAATTTTTTATATATTAATCTACATAATAAAATAATTATACCCAAATTTTTTATTTTTAAAAAAAACTTGTATTAAGCATGATAAAAATATTTAAACTTTCGAAACAAATTAATATGACGTAGTTGCATCTTAGCTTAAAGAGAGACAGATAAGACAGAGATAAATAACACGTAACTTGTCGTTGTCAGTAGAATCCTCAGACAAAACATAACTAGACTGATAACATCGGCGTTTGTTGTGAGTCAGAAAGGGATAGAATAACTGGTCGGTGAGGCGGGTGCGCGGCAAGGAGCAACTTGCATAACATCAAAGTGTACTCGCTCCTTGCCGCGCATCCGGCGGACCGTCAAGTTATTCCATCCCTCTCTGCTTCACAACACTGCATTGACTTGAATACGGCATAATTCGTCTAGTATTATACGTCATTGGTAGAATCGTAGAATGCTGAATGCTTATTTCTTCTTCGTCTTCTTGAGCACCGACAAACGTTTCTGACAAAGCTCTGTGATTGGCGTAATGCAACTACGTCATTGCAATATGGCAGTGCGAACGTTTTAAATTATTCAACTTTAACGTTCATATTTCAGCAATAAAGATATAATTTATGGTATGATTTTATATTGTATTAAATATGATGTACGGTCAAGAATTTATTTTAATAAATATATATTAAAAAGCTCTACCACTTGAATCCCCCATTGATATCTGTAAGAAACGATTTAGACGACCATATAAATATAAGTATAAATTAGAAATAAATATAGGCAAAATTTTAACTAAAAAAAAATCATTGTCAATATACAATTTATACTTTATCTATGAAATATGCAAAAATATACCGCAACAAATAGGGCTCAAAATTCTTTAATCTTTAATCCGATTCGTCTTAAGTCGCATAAAAAAAATTCTTAGCCTATTTTTAGTTGTCCTAGTTAGTAGAAGAAAAAAATTCAGCATGTAGAAAAGATTAATTTGAATCCGGGATATAGCCACGGTGTAAATCAATTTTCCTTGTGCCATAGATATTATTCTAAGCTCTGTCTATATGATGAAAATTGATTTAATTTAGTGTCATATATTTTCAGCTGACAAACGTTTCTAATATAGAGAACAGTAGCGCACACATGATTTTTTTTGAGGGAACGGTTTAAAAATTTATGGACAATTATTTTTGACATTCCAGAATGGATCCTAAAATGTACAAAGTTGAGAATATACAATACAATTTACAAAACAAGGAAGTTGAAACAATACAAAACAACGATAAAAAAACCATAAACCACAACGAGAATTAAACAATTTAATCTACGTCCTCGTCCATCATCATTTCCACCAGCTCATATATTAATACTGAAAAGCCTTCAAAAAGGCCGTAAGTTAAAAACCCATCCATATACACATATAATTACCAGCATGACCTCTTGCTTTAATAGCACGCCGCTATTAGCATCTCCGTGATATTTTTATCTTAGCATTGAGTATTTGCAAACTTGCGATTGTGAACACACCAAGATCTAGAGATCTACTTGAGATAATCGAGGAGTAAATACCAATGACCGAGAGAGGTTACGCCGTGTCGTAATGCTTACGTAATGTTCAATGTTCAGTGTCAGTTTAGATAGTTTTGTGATTTAGTTTTGATTGTGTATAGTTTTGGTAGGTCAGGAATTAATTTTGGGTTCGTGCGATCAATTATTATACTTATAGAAAAAAACATGTTTTTTTTAGTGGAATTATAGACAGATTTACTGTAACATATAACAGTATAATTTGGTTGTCCTCCAATAGGTGTATTTCGGCCATCGACTTGCTAAAAGTCAGACAAAAAAAACATACATATGAGTATATAATATCATGCTACGTATCATCAAATGGGGTAACACGAACCCTTGAAATTTATATTAATTAGATTTATTCTGCAATTAATTTTCGCCAAACATTTCTATATGCCACACCATCCGTATTTATCTCTTCTTAGTAGTGCAGTGGTCATGGGTGTCCACAGACATTTGTTCAAGGGGGGGCGGATCACAAAAAAGTCTCAAATATACATAAATTTATAAAATATATATATTTTTTATTTATAAATACAAATACATCTACAAATAGAAAAAAAAATATTGAAAGTTGTGAAATAAATTATTATTCTTTGTCGTCAGGGGTTTGAATTGAAGAGGAAGGACAATCTTCGAATATCTCTTCCATAAATTGACACCACTTCTTCAATAAATTTCGACTTAGCAGTTTTACCGTTCTTATCTTCTAATATTTTGTCTTTGTGAATACTTAATAAATTTAGATTACTCAATCATTACGATAAGGAGAATTTCGTTAGCTGGCCATAAGAATACTGCTGAAAATTTAGTGTCAGATTGGATTTATTATCTTTAAACTTATAATTTAATTTTTTATTTTATGTACACCGGGTCTTTATTTTTATATTACACATAAGGGAAACAATGTAACATTTTTACATGTTAATTTGCCTTAAGAAGACATGATAGCGAAGAAAAAAAGTGAATCAAAATAACTTAATTTTACGTCAATACGTTAGTTTGACATAAAAATTTATTCATTTTTGCCACTTCGATCATAAATCATCTTGTGGCAACTTAACATGTAAAGATTTAACATAGTTTCTCCTATGTGTAATATAAAAAAAAGACTCTGTTTATACATATTTATATTGTATTTGGTTAGTTAATATCCAGGGGGGAGCGAGTGCCCCTCCTTTCCCCCCCTTGCGGATGCCCATGAAAGTGATGTGGATCGAATCCCACTCAAGCTAAAAAAATATACAAGTTGTAACATAAGTAAAGAATATTTATATTATCTCCTGAAATAATCATTTAAAATATATCATCACGCCTTTTACCCATTACTGGATGTGGCACTCTGCCGAAGCAGATCTCGGTAAGTGATATATTTATGCGCGTGAAGTGCTATTACCAGCCGTTAAATCACGGCCCTGAAAGATGTTAGTGGTGGAGGAGCCACAGGGGTTATTTTAAATTGGTGAAAATGTTTTGTCAGCTGTGGGGATCGAACCAGGGTTCTTAGGATCTACAGGCCGACTCGGATACCACTGAGCCATTACCCCATTAATAATTAATAATCATTTAAAAAATAAATATATCATCACGCCTTCTACCCATTACCGGGTGTGGCACTCTGCCGAAGCAGATCTCGGTAAGTGATATATTTTGCGCGTGAAGTGCGGTTACCAGTCGTCAAATCACGGCCCCCAAAGATGTTAATGGTGGAGGAGCCACAGGAGTAGTTATTGAAATTATGAAAATTGTTTGTCGCCTGTGGGAATCGAACCAGGGTTCTCAGGATCCACAGGCCGACTTCATACCACTAAGCTAGCCACCTCATTAAATAAAATAAATAAATAATTTAACTTAAATAATTAAAAAATATTTCGAGGGTTTATGATTGCGCATATTTTGGAATTTTTGATCCTTTTTGAAAGAGTAATATTTCTCTATACAAACATATCAAAAACTAATAATTTATTTGAAAAAAATTGAGAAAAATATTGTCGAATAAATGCAATTTTACTGATTTTTACCGACAATAGATTTTATACTAGTGATAAACTAAAACCATAGAGACCGCTGTTATTCTCGAGAATGACAGCCGCCTCTATGATTTTTTAATTATCTAGATTAAATGATTATTTCAGGAGATAATATCAATATTCTTTAATCATGTTACGCCCTGTATGGACTACCATACTGAGGCTGAGTGAATCCGAATCCTGCACTGTAATTGAAATTAAGTATAATAGTTATTTATGTCATAAGGATTGTAATGTTAATCATTATGTTTCTGGTCGTGAAGATCATCAAGCGAGGCGAAGCCGAGTTTAATAACACGACGCACATAGGGGTATTTGGGTCGAAAACCTGGATAAAAATAATCCCGGCGAATTTCTCATTTCTTTGGGTTTATTTATGTTTAAAAATGAGTTTTAAGTATAATATGACGTATATTAGCTGCTAATAAACGTATGATTTGGTATTATTACACTCCGCATCAAAAGGGGAAAAGCTGAAACAATTGATCATTTTCAAACGGTGATAACTTTGCGTAGGAAGGGTCTAGGCCCATAAAAATTTAGTGAAATGAAGCTTGAAAATTTTAGTTTCATTTAAGGGTATTTGTTTTCATTTTAGTGTAAACAAAGGGTGTGAAATTCCTCCCTGAACGAAGTCAGGGAGGAATGTCAAAATCGTAAAAATTGACAAATTTCAAAGATGGATACGAGGCGATGACCCCATGAGAAAAATTTGCGAATGACACCATTGCATAGAGCGTTAATTTTTGTCTAGGAAACCAAAAAAAATCGTCCAAAAGAGTCATTTTTGACTGAGTTATCACATTTTAAAAAAAGATATGCATTTCATAAGATTTACATTGATACCTCGAAACTTGAAATGCAGAGGATGTTTAGACATCGGGTTTGGAAGCTAATGTGAATAAATACAGTGTATATAAGTTCATTTTTATTGTCAAAAATTAATTAAGGAAAAACAATGTTAACCGGTTTTTCCTTGCCGTCACAGATATTAAATACACTGAAAAAAGGTACGTGTTTGAACGTATTTTGTTCGTATTATTTTAAATTATTGAACACGTAATAATACCAAATCATACGTTTATTAGCAGGTAATATACGTCATATTATACTTAAAACTCATTTTTAAACATAAATAAACCCAAAGAAATAAGAAATTCGCCGGGATTATTTTTGTCCAGGTTTTCGACCCAAATACCCCTATGTGCGACGTGTTGATTGATTACGATCCGTATTTTATACGAGTATGCTGACGTAAATTAGTAAAAAATACAAAATAAATTATTTGACGTTTAACAAAAAACAATTATAATAAAAAATCAGGTATCATATTTTCGATATTTACTTAGTATGGGATGGCTAGCTCAGTGGTATGAAGTCGGCCTGTGGATCCTGAGAACCCTGGTTCGATTCCCACAGGCGACAAACAATTTTCATAATTTCAAAAGCTACCCCTGTGGCTCCTCCACCACTAACATCTTTGGGGGCCGTGATTTGACGACTGGTAACCGCACTTCACGCGCAAAATATATCACTTACCGAGATCTGCTTCGGAAGAGTGCCACACCCAGTAATGGGTAGAAGGCGTGATGATATATTTATTTATTTTACTTAGTAACAAGCGTTGGTAACGTATTGATAATCGCATTATGGTCCTTGGACTATAATGAATGTTTTTATAGTACTCAAATTGAGAATTATGATGTTGTTGTATGATACGGAAGCATATAAATAAATAAATAATAGGAGTCATTCTTGTTTGTCTGAATGTGTGTGTATCGGAATCGGTTCTAATGATTTTAATGAAACATTGTATTCTAATATTTTATTTCTGTATTAACAAAAGCTTTTTAGTTTCATTCAAAACATATAATAATCAAGTTTCTTTTAAATAATAATTAACTTTGATTTTATCCGTCAAATTGCTTACAAGATAAATAAATATATCATCACGCCTTTTACCCATTACTGAGTGTGGCACTCTGCGGAAGCAGATCTCGGTAAGTGATATATTTATGCGCGTGTCATGCGATTATCAGCCGTCAAATCACGGCCCTCAAAGATAATAATTGTAATAGTCCATTTGGGTGTTGAATCAGTTTTTTTGTAAAAAAAAATTACTAAAAATACTGCTATACATTTTGTATCTAACGTCAAATCACGGCCCTTAAAGATGTTATTGGTGGGGGAGTCACAGGGGTAATTTTAATTTGATGTAAATGTTTGTCGGCTCTGGGGATCGAGCCAGGGTTCTCAGGATCCACAGGTCGACTCGATACCACTGAGGCATTACCGCATATATCTAAGGTATATTTAATGTTAAATTTAGTTTAAAAATACTGAAAATTAATTGTAGAATACCTTAATTTATGGTTTTGTTCAAATTTTTATGAGAAAAGAATTATGGTAAATAAGAAAAAATAGGAAAAATAAATTTTCCATCACTTGTTGCAAATTCCACGAAAATTTACAGCACGTTTGAATCAACTTATCAGATCATACAACAAACGGCTGGTCAGTTCAGCTTTAACCATTGACGCGTTTCGTCCTTTAGGGACCTCATCAGTATGGTGCGATCAACTGTCCAACTAGACCAACTAGGGACTAGTGAACTGTGATACTGTCTTAGCTGAACTGACTGATGTTAAACTATGTAAGCCGGTAACATGACATGAGAGCTACGGAGCAACCCGTGGTGCCATCTACCGACAAAAATCGCAAAATGCTTGACAGTAATTGAAATAATACAAAGACAAAATGTCAATTGCGATGTGTAATTGAGTCTTAATAAATAAGAAATGTGATTGATTGTATATTGAATATTTTCTTGCTAAATTATATTACAAATTTTTTTCTTCACTGACCTGCTATACTCCATTCCCTGTATGAAAACGATGACGTCATATGTGGACGATGTTATCATAGATACGATGAAATATAGCTATCTTTTTTTTAATAATATTATTCGTACCTATGCGAATTACACAACGTATGTCTTAATAAGTTAAGACACACGTTTCATGTTTTTTCACATTCTATCACATTTATTATTTTAATGAAAACGTATGACAGTTCTTACTAATACGAAAATTTACATTTACCTATGGTCAAGATTTTGTTATTTTCTCACCTGTCATTTCTAAGTTTGTGACATTTTTGATATATAAATACAGACTGAGAAATAAGAAATGGCTACAAAAATTTTGGGTAATCAAATGCAGAAATGCGTTTGTCATCTTCATGATTATTTTGCGCTGGAGTTAGAGAATCGAGGATCTTTAATTAATTTTACTGTAGTACAAGAGGTAATGTGCATTATATTTTGTATTTTCAAATATTATTTATTTATATTTAATAATAATACATATAAAAATGTATATTCCTTTGAGTTTTATTTTACAAAATTACATATTATAATAAGGTAGGTAATATTTTTCGTGCGTTAAGATAAATTTATATTTGATTTTTATTTAATATATGCAGAATTTGGTTTCACTATAAACAAATTAAATTTTATAAAATAATAAATATTTAAATTTGACATTTAAATTTTAGGTTATGTTTTAAAAATGTCAATCCAATACCAATGTAAACGTTTTAAGTACAAAATCTTGAATCACATGGATACCGAATGTGACGTCATCGTTTTCATACAGGGAATGGAGTATACAAATATATTTATAATGTAATGTAGTGAATAATATCTCTCTATCTATCCTTCTAACAACGTTCTTCTCAATAATACAACTCATAGAAGCCATTTTTTCATACAGCAAAGATATTGTAATGTAATATTGTTTAATAAAACAAAAGCATTTCAAGGAAACCTGTTTTAAAAAGGAAGAAAGGCTGAAAGGCTATATCGAAGGATATCATTGATATTTGAGAATTAATCCTGGTATAAAATATCCTCGAACATATCCATTTACATTACCGGGAAAGGACTGTATTCATATTTTTTCAGTTTTAATACCAAGGTTGTTAAATTATTATGTTTAGTATTTTAATAAGTAGCTAACGCATCATTAAAAATAAATAAAATTTTATTACATGCTTCAATTTTAATCTATTGGTTTAGACATTTCAATAATGGTTAAATTGTTTTTATTGCAGCTTCAGACTAATTATTTTGAACTATTTTTATTTATTAAAGAATTGGTTACATGGTCGAGTGCACTACACGATGGCTCATTAGATAAAAACTTAGAATATCAGAGTTGGATTACAAATAATTCGTCATTGTTTAAAAGAATTATTTTAATGCCAACATTTAAATACCTAGGCCGTGAATGAAAGTTTGGCGCATCGAAAATGCATTTGTCGCCGAGGCGACAGCCAAGGCAGCCGACATAATAATGAGAATGTCAAACAGATTTCGTGGCCGGTATACACAATATTTTTTTTATGCAGTTGCAATATTTTTTTACATATTTAAAATGAAAAGCTATCTATAAGTAAAATTATGCTTAAAAAAAGTAATAATCTTGTTTAAAATTAAAACAAATATGTGTGTACAATTACTTTCTATTTTAGCAGACATAACCAATAAAAAAATAAAATTATCGTTAATAGAGATGTGCTTTACCTAATAACGTAATCAATATTACAATAATAAAAAGCGTGTTTATCAGCCACGGTATTCGAGCGTGTAACATAGCACTTTCCTGGCATTGCAAGCCGTTGGTCGTGTATTTAAATCCCGCACAGGGTATGGATGTTTGTGTTGTATTTGTATATGTAAAGATGACAACAAAGGCTGGTTAAATTAATTTATATAGAGTAGAAGCCAATAAAACTGTAATTTAAAAAAGCGTGTCGTAATAAGTGCTATTACGAAACAAGTACTGTAATTAAATTTGACAATAAAATGAGATTATAGCGCCCGAGTATGATTAATACAAGTAACTGTATATTTTTATTTAACGACAAATCATACTTTGTCGACAGGCGGATTCGAACTGACGAACCTTGGTTTGGGTGACGTCACAGTATGTTACGAGATGTGCATTAACATGCTCAGCCACCGCGCCTGTCTTTTTTATAAAGTCTAACAAAAATTCTTTACTGGACTGTCAGTTACTTTGGCAGGCTATTCTAAACCAATCAAAAACACGATTACAAAATGACGCAGATAAACAAACAAATTATTATTTTAAAAAAAAATGTCTTCTCATATTTATAATAACCATCATTCTAAAATTAAATATGTAATAAATTTTAAAATATTCTATTCGACATATTGAAGTTGTGTGAAAAAAATTTATATGCACCTCGACCACGAAATAATTTGATTCGCTCAAAAAATAGTCTGCCTACTATATTTACATTTGTTACTCTGCACAATGGGATGGCTAGCACAGTGGTATGAAGTCGGCCTGTGGATCCAGAGGTCCCTGGTTCGATTCCCACAGGCGACAAATTTTCATAATTTGGAAAAGCTATCCCTGTGGCTCCTCCACCACTAACATGTTTGGGGGCCGTGATTTGACGACTGGTAACCGCACTTCACGCGCAAAATATATCACTTACCGAGATCTGCTTCAGCAGAGTGCCACACCCAATAATGGGTAGAAGGCGTGATGATATATTTATTTACATTTGTTACTCTGCACAACAGGAACTTAAACTCAATTATAATACAGAATGTGTCATTAAATGCCAGATATTGCGGCAAGTTAACGGCATACACATTTTCCAGCCGATATATTCAAACTCGGGACTACATGGGTGTCTTACGTCAAAACAGCAATTATCAAAGTTCGAACGAGCTCGAACTAGCTCGACTACCGTATCGATATAATCATTAGGGTTGTTAATTCTACGAATATTCGAGACTTCGATTGTTCGGATTTATTGAACCTTCTAATTTGGATTCGAACTTTCAAATATTAGAATATTCCGAATTTTCTAATTTTCTAATTTAGGAATATTCTGAATTTTCGAATTATTCGAATTGTGAATCTGGATCCCAATGTGAACACGGCATGTTGATATGAATTATTTTCAGAATAAACTCATTTGCAGAGTTTTGTATTAATTCATAAGTAATTATTATTAACTATAATTATTTGCCAAATTAATTCAATTTAGACTTAAAATTTCGCTACACTGTCAAACACGATTTAATTAAGACGTTTTTATATCCTTTTTATTGTCATTTTAAAACGTTTTACTAAAAGTTCGTAGCATTTAGATGGGCGGTAAGAGAATAGATGTTTTAATTAAGACACCTAAACTTGCAGAGCTTTTGCAAGATACTTCACCGAGTTTATTATTTAATTCGTGGCCGACTTTTCGCGAATTATGCGTGTGTATGTTTGGAGATGGCAGATGGCGTTAATTCAGTGGCAAACAATTCGAAAATTCGAAGTTTCGAAAAATTCAAGAATTCGTAAATTCGAAGCTTCTAATCTTTTTGGCGAAGTTCAAAACATTCGAATGTTCGAACGTTCAGAAATTCAAACTTCGGTGGAAATCAACGACCCTAATAATCATACTACTTCATTTTTTTTGCACCCACACAAAAACCCCACATGCACATTCAACTTTAAACACGTATAACTCTGTGCCAAATCATCGTTGGAACTTCTTTCTTTACGTCTTTTGCAGGGAATTGAATAAACTTTATTGCCCTGATGGTGAATCGAGTACACAAAATTTTCTTAGCTCCGTACATATCCTCAAGGATGGACTTTTTTCCACTAAAAATATTTGTTTTTCCTCTGGGGGATTGAGGGGGCGGTAGGGATTAATTCTAAGAACGCATATATTCCCTTAACGTAGATACTTTAAGCTTTTTCGCTCTCGAAAATTCGTTCAAATTAGCCACAAATTCGCTTATTTACGAAGGTTTCAAAATTGGAAAAATTGTTTCTTTATTTTTTGTCGCCAGGAATAAGTTAAACTATGTTTTTATTTTAATCACAATTTTAGTGGACTGCCTTTAGCAATCTATTTCTACAAAGATCTGCAGTAGTAGAGCAGGCAAATATGTTGGGTCTGCGTGTGAAAGATAATGACAATTCTAGAAAGTGTTTAGTAATGGCGCCATCATACTTATGTTAATGCCTGAATTGTGCAAAATTTGTCCCAGTTTAGAATTTGAAAATCTAGTGTGCATGATAGTAGAGCAGACAAATAATTCAATTAAGGCTTGAAGTAGTAAAGGATTTAGTCACTTGAACATTGAAAGTTTCCTGCAACAAATGAAATGATGCTGTTTAGTTAATTGGATTCGTTTCCAGCAATGTGAATTAGCAGCAGCGTGTTACTTAACAATTGGCAGTGACCATGAGTTACAACGATGTTGTCGACGCCTACTGAGATTACTTACTACTACCCGTTAGTTAAATGTTGGGAAATTTGCAGAACGCTGGCCTGATAAGAGAGAGATCGCGAATATAAAACATCGCTGATTTTGACTTACACTTTGATTACAATAAGAATACAGTTGTAGCAGGAGATCTATTCTAATTGATATAGCTTCAGTGGTAATAGTTAGAGAGCTGGGGTGCAAAATGATGTATCATTTATTCCAGTGACAGAATAATTATTTTTATAACAAGTGCCGAAAAAGGCTCGTTACGTGCAAGTGCAGAATTTAACTGCCTAGTGCGGAAATCTGCTCGAGCACGTAACCTTTTTCGGCACTAAAATATTATCCAATTTTATAAAATTTTAATGATATTACACGAGAACGATGTTTTACGGCGTTGCTATGGTTTGTTTGTTGATTGCTTGCACATTGTTCTACATTATTTTAAAATATTTTACTAACGTCAAGATAATTTCTTCAAAATCGTCTAGATTGGAATAGTACAGTGAGTGATTCTTCTTTATCATAAATACCTCCAAAGATAATTGAAGCTCCGGATCATGCTATGTTGCATCTATTTTCGACAATGACAATCAACCTGCTGCTGGTACTTCTAAAGCCTCCGAAATTGTTGTCAATAATATTCCTGTTAATAATTTGAACAGGTACGGAAGAAATCAATGTTTCTTTAGACAATACAAAAGTTTCCACTTTACATTATGTCAATATAAGCAACTGTAACAACTATGTTAATAATATACACACACAATAAATATTATATATTTCACTTACTTAAAACCATTTATCGATATATTTTACTTTGTTCGGTTCTTTGTATTAGTTGTGTACAGATTAGATATACTGCAATTTAAGGTTATGTTAATAAACGTCAAAATATACTACTGCATATTTATTAGCGCTGGCTCACTGCATCTTCTTCTTCCATAAGCGTCTGTGGCCAAAATATGAATTACGCGCTTGGCGCGAAATTTAAATCACTCTCAAAAAAACTTTTTTTACAGTTGCGTAATGAAGCACTTTCCGCACTAGTGTTTCTTTGCTTTCAGAAACGCACTTGGTCTGCATTCATCTACTTTCCATACGTAACCAAGGCAATTATAGTTACGTAATAACAAAGATATCGCACAGTTGTAGGAAAATGGATTTTTTAATAGATTATGTCATGATAAACATGAAAAAAAGAAAATTAGATTTGGGAACTATAAATGGCGTCGGTGTGAATGCGCAGATTGTAAGGGTAGTTGTTGACATATTTTTTACAGAGTAATTTTCAATTTAAATTATAGACTTTGGTATAATTAAGTAATAAAAATGGTAGACAAAAGTTTTGGCCAGTGACGCATGCGCGACAAAGCCGGTCAAAGTATGCAATTTTTATGATGTCGTGTGACATATTACTACTTGTTCACGATGAATACATGACAAAAAAATTATTGACAGAAATTATTGCTGGTCGCTCGTTGGTGACAGAAGCTCTGAAAGTGGACTGGTGTAGGGATCAACAACCATCCTTAAAATCTGCGCATTCACATCGACGCCTTCTACAGTTGCCACCCGTTCCCAAATCTAATTTTCTTTTTTTCATGTTTATCATGACATAATCTATTAAAAAATCCATTTCTGTCACTGAAATAAATGAGACATCATTTTGCACCCTAGCTCTCTAACTATAATGGTAGCCACACCGCTAAAGAACATGAATCCACCTGATGTTATAGATAGAAAAGTTAATATGACGTCATCATTTAGCCACATCGCAAATTTATAGTGGGAGCCGGGAAAGCAGAAAACATCATGCCTTTTACCCATTACTGAGTGTGGCACTTTGCCGAAGCAGATCTCGGTAAATGATATATTTATGCTCGTGAAGTGCGGTTACTAGCCATGAAATCACGGCTCCCAAAGATATTAGTGGTGGGAGAGCCACAGGGGTAATTTTAATGTGGTGAAAATGTCGGTTATGGGAATCCAACAAGGGTTCTCAGGATCCACAGGCCGACTCGATACCATTTTCTTGAATGACAAATATAGAACTCAAAATAAAAGGTGTATTCCATTTGCCATTTGAATCAGATCTAATTTACATTTACTGAACCAGATCACTTATTTATTTTACTGGATTACTTCGCTGACTTTATTTCAGTACTAGAATTAAATTTACTTTGAAGTAATTCACCGCAATAAGTGCATTAGTTTGCTTAATTCAATTCATTTAGTCATGTTGTCTAATTTATCTCAACTGATTGAAGTGAACTAAGTGGAAAATGGAATACAACTAAAGATTGTATTTATTTCTACGGTTATTTAGAAACGCATTAAAAACAATTAAAAATAACTTTTGACAGTTTTTCAGTTTAGAAATTAGTTTGAAATTATTGACAGTGTTCATGTATCCATGGATACACTCTTAGTTTAGTACTCGGCGTGCGGAAAAATCTTGTAACCGCTTGATACTAGTATATTAAATACTACATGATTAAATAACATTTTATTATAGAAAGAAAAGTTGGAATTCCCTAGGATTTGATCTTGAGACCTTTGAACTGCGGTCAAATGCTCTAGCCAACTGAGCTATGGTATACTTCGTTCCCTGTATGAAAACTATTACGTCACATTCGGTATCCATGTGATTCAAGATTTTGTACTTAAAACGTTTACATTGGTATTGGTTTGACATTTTTAAAACATAGCCTAAAATTTAAATGTCAGATTAAAATATTTATTACTTTACAAAATTTAATTAGTTTATAAATGAAACCAAATTCTGCATATATTAAATAAAAACCAAATATAAATTAATCTTAACGCAAAAAAAAAATTACCTACATTATTAAAATATGTAATTTTGTAAAATAAAACTCAAAGGAATATATATATATATAGCACTTTTTCCTGAGGAGTAACGATGTTTTTATTTTTCTGGAGCTAGAAACGAATATTTTAGTTTTCTCGCTTAAATATCACGATAAAATTAAATTGTAAGAATATCCCTCAGTAACTTGATTTGTTTATTAGATTTTTTTATATAAATAAATAATATATGAAAATATAAAATACAATGCACATTACCTCTTGTACTACAGTTAAATTAATTAAAGATCATCCATTCTCTAACTCCAGCGGAAAATAATTATGAAGAAGACAAACGCATTTCTGCACTTGAATACCCAAAATCTTTCTAGCTATTTCTTATTTCTCAGTCTGTATTTATGTATCAAAAATGTCACAAACTTAGAAATTACAGGCGAAAGTAACAAAATCATGACCGTAGGTCTCTATTTTCATTTTATAAACAAATATGAACAAAGTAAATATAAAATTTCAAATTAATAAGAACTGTGAAATGTTTTTATTAAAATAATAAATGTGATAGAACGTGAAAAAACATGAAACGTGTGTATTTTCTTATTAAGACATACGTTAATGCCATTCGCATAGGTACGAATAATATTAGTAAAAAAAGATAGCTGTATTTCATCGTATCTATGATAACCTCGTCCACACATGACGTAATCGTTTTCATACAGAGAATGAAGTTTATTCATGTAACTAAAACTTCATGTTATTCCAATTCTGACTCTATTTTGTTATGTCAAAGGCGGTATTGGATGGTACCCCAATTACATTTTATTGTAACATGTATTGTTCATTGTGTTTTTAATTTAGTATTGTGGTGGTGATTTTTTTCGATCTCGAGATTTAGATAAATATTTTAGACCTTACTTAATTAAAAAAACAATCCCAAAAAAGCTGCCTGTCGATCAATTTGGAAGCACGATAACTTATAAACGTGCTAAAATTTTGGATTGAAACTTTATATTTAAGTTAAATTCATTAATGGGCTATATATAACCAGTGGTACCACAATTTTATTAATGGGTCTTTTTAAGTTTTTATATTTATTTCATAAACGGTAGTGCTCATCACAAAATATGTGATAAGTAAAAAGCACCCTAAATTGATTTAAAACAATTCTTGCTTAATACATTTTCGAAATTATTATTTCTCCATTTGTTAACATTTTAATAATTGTGAAAGTCGTTATGTTAAAGTAACTAAAATTATTGTTTTGCTTGTCACCAAATTACAGCTCCCAGGCAGGAAATTCTATTATTCTATTGTTTATTTTAAATTTTTTCAATTTATTATCAAATTAAAACTCTTGGACACAGAATTCAAATAAAAATATAAAAAATAACATTAAACTAATCGCCAATTGTTTTTCTTTTTTCAAAAGTTACACAAATTATACCAAGGTTATCTAAACTAATGGTCGAGAAAGTACTGTGGTGGCGTGATGATATATTAATTTTGGAAGGAGTGTAATAAAATTTCAATTGTTTGATAAATTTCTGGTTTTATATGTTTGATATTTGTAAATTTACGACATTTTGACCAACGTTCTACTATTTTCAAGCTATAAAGATTACAAAGTTATTCAAGCATTACTTTTTAGCATTTTAACAATTGTATATAAACTTACTAGAGTTACACACAGTGGCGTACCTTGGGGATAGGGAGCAGAGGGTGCGGTCCGCACCGGGCGGTATTTTTCATATTTAGTTTTTGGGTTTTTTTTTAGGATTGTTGAGTGAACGAAAGTTTCCGAGTATGAGGAACAAACGTGTTTGTATGAAAGGAATTATGAATGTGGATGAAGCTAAAGTGGTGTGTCAGGATAGGTAACGTTTGGCGAAGATTAATTGCAGAATGAATCTGATGATTTCAGAAAAGTGCAGGATTTTTTTCTTTTTACTTTTGTTGTTTAATAATTTCATTACAGTGATTACCTATAATTGTGTGAAATTCACTTTCAAAAAAGAGGGTAGGGACGGTACTCCCTTCGTTTCTTATCTTTTTTATTCGTTTTCTGATCTTACATTGAGTGTTTAACTGCAATTGTGTGGAATTCACTTTCAAAAACAAGCGTAGAGCGACACTCCTTTCCTTTCTTATCTTTTAATTCGTTTTCAGTTCTTACGTAGAGTGTTTAACTGCAATTGTGTGAAATTCACTTTCAAAAACAAGCGCAGGGCGACACTCCCTTCCTTTCTTATCTTTTTGTTTCATTTACAGTTACTGCATTGTGAGGAATTTTCTTTCATATACAAGTGCAGGCTATCGCTTTCATCTTTTCTAATCTTTGTAGATTCGTTGTTAGTTTCGTTATTAGATTCGTTGTTAAGAGTAAGCGTGAGTAATATGAGTAATTTGAGATGTTTTATGCATATGTTATGTACGTCGAAGAAAGAAGATGAATGATAAGTGAATAGGAATGATGTGATTGAAGATTTGTTGTGTGATAAATGATTTCGAGTGTAATAAATGAATGAGTTTATATGGAGTGATCTATGAATGTGATTGAAGTGAGGGTGGTGTGTTTGGATGATAATGTTTGACGAGGGCTGATTGTTTGATGAGTGTGATGAGTGAATGTTTTATGAGTGATTTTAGGGTTCGTGCTACCCCAATTTGTTGGGATATAGTGTGAAGATATGTATGTATGTATGTAGTTTTAGTTGTAAAAAACAACTTGGTCACTTCATAAGTTTACTAATCGATTTCTATGAATTATGAATTACTATATGATTTCGAATATATAAAATAAAAAAGTTTCTTGTGGCCTTTAAAATAGTATCTTGTATTTTTATAAAAGTTGCATTTATAGGTATATCAACTTATGCGGCCTCTTTTATTACTGCCTAATTTAAATATGGCATCTAATGGTAAAAAAGTTCCCCACCTATAGTTTGTCTCAATTACAATTATTTATTTGTTTATTAATTTATAAAAACCACCATTTGATTGAAAGGGCGGTAAATTGGAGACCGCTCTTGGCGATAAAAGTTCTATGTACGCCACTGGTTAAACAGCTGGTTTAATTACAATTAAACAATAATTTTTCTATTAATTAAAAAAACAATATAATCATATTTAAGTGTACAACACCAATTATTAATTGTAATTAAACCAACGATTTACCTCTGGTAGGTTTTTAAGAAAAGTTATTATGAAAATGTTAAAAATAATACTTAAATCTATCGTAATAATTTTGTAATCTTTATAGCTTGAAAATGTCCGAAACATTGATTGAAACGTATCAAATCGAATCATTTCCAATTAAAGCCAGAAATAAATAAAAAATAAAAATTGAATTCCACTCCTTCCAAAATAATCTTTCGGCGTATTATAAATTTTCTTTTCTTTTCAGTGGGAAATCTCCATAATGAGTCAACCGGTGGAAAAGCTCGGTGCGGCGGATTTAAAATCCATCGAAGCCGGTGAATCCAAAGAAGCAGTAAGCCTTCGAAAGATGTCCTGGCGAGAAAAATGCAGCTATCTTCGTTCTCACATCACCGTCGAACCTATGTTAGCCTGTTACATCATGCCCAGTGTCCTTGCGAGCCTTGCCACTCAAAACTTGAACCTTGAAAAAGCTTGCAGGGTGAATCTCCACTACGACAAACACGTCTGTGACGCCCTTTCCGCAAGAAACACCTCCAACTACACGATGCAAGAAATAGAAGTCCAACAACTGGTAGCGGGGATGTCTATTTGGAAGACGATACTACAAAGCGCGCTCCCATCGATTCTTATCCTCTTTTTAGGGGCGTGGAGCGACCGATGGGGTTGTAGAAAACCTTGTATGTTACTTCCAATCATAGGAGAATTTGTTACAAGTATAGGTTTGATATTATGTACCTATTTCTTTGATGAATTGCCTATGGAAGTAGCAGGAGTCGTCGAGGCACTCTTTCCTGCAATTACTGGAGGGTGGTTTACCATGTTCATGGCTATATTCAGCTACATGGGGGATGTGACAAGTCTAGAGACCCGCACCCTTAGAATTGGAGTTGTGAACGTGTTTGTATCGCTTGGGGTGCCGGTTGGAATGGCGCTAAGTGGTGTCTTGTATATGAAGATTGGATTCTATGGGGTGTTTTCTATTTCGGCGGTGTTGTATGTGGTCGCGTTCTTCTATGGGATGTGTAGGATTAAGGAACCGAAGAAGACGGATCTTCCAGAGACTAGTGGGAAGAGTTGTGGGTTCCTGAGGGACTTCTTTGACTTAAAGCATGTTAGTGAAACATTCCAAGTTGCCTTCAAGCAGGGGGAGAGGAACAGGAAGATGAGGGTTATCATGCTTATGGTTGTTGTTATGGTTGTCATTGGACCGATGCATGGTGAGATATTTTTCTTTAACTACTTATTAAATAATTTTAAATACTGACATGGGCAACGGAAGAAGGGCCTTATATATTTAACATGAGAAATACATTTTTACGCAATCGTTGCAGAAAAGAAAAATAATAAAAGTGATACAGATTTAAATTATGCAACTATTTCTTCTATTCTGTAACTCGATCATTATCTATTAATTATCGACAAGTTAATGGCAAATTTTATTTTTCATAAATACTTTAAAGATTATCATAATTTCAGTATTCTGTCACTATAATATTATACTCCGACATATTTATATTATTTTTATGCATTTTACTAACTTATTTACCCCATTTATGGGGTGGCTAGCTCAGTGGTATGAAGTCGGCCTGTGGATCCTGAGAACCCTGGTTCGATTCCCACAGGCGAAAAATAATTTTCATAATTTCAAAAACTACCCCTGTGGCTCCTCCACCACTAACATCTTTGGGGGCCGTGATTTGACGACTGGTAACCGCACTTCACGCACAAAATATATCACTTACCGAGATCTGCTTTGGTAGAGTGCCACACCTAGTAATGGGTAGAAGGCGTAATGATATTTTTATATTTATTTTATTTATATTTACGTAGCAGTTATTTAAAAAATATATATAATAACAATTCGCTGACAGCTGTGTAAAAAGTGTGGTTAGAAAGTAATATTTTATATACTGGCAGCTTTGTATGAGATCAAAATGCATAAAAGAAAATATAAATAACATAATAAATTATTTGATCACAGAATCCCGAAGTGATGGTAATCTATAGAATAATTATAAAAATAAGTGTTGTCATTAACTTACCGATCAGTAACAAATAATGATCGAGTTACAGGATAGAATGGTAAGACAGTTAACAAATTTAATTTTAGTCATTTAATAATTACTGAGAAGATAAACAGTCTAGTTTTATGAACGACAAAGTAAATTTACTTTCATTATAAATTTATTTTAATTTCAACAAATTCACATCAGGTTGACGCATCTTATGACACATAAAACAATCGTAATAAAACTGTGACTGTTATTTGGCAAATTAAAATTTATTTACTTTGAAAGTAAATTTATTTCGTTGTTTATAAAAGTGAGCAAAATGATATGAAAATATAAGTTATCATAGTGGGTAACCATGAAAATAAAATTGAATTCAAATAAAAGTTTTATGTTTTATTTATCAAATTAAGATATTATATTTATATTTGGGGCCGGTATTTCAATTTCGTAACAAAGTTCCTAACAAATTTATACGACTTACAAACAAATCTGAATTTAAGGAATTTGATTTCGATTCGATATTTCTTTGTTTATTTGACAATAAATTCGTTAGGAGATTGAAATATCGGCCCTACAAATTCGAAAAATTTTAAATTGTGAATGATATTATTGTTTTATTAAATTTTTAGTTATGATATGTACTTTTGAAGGCTATCTACTGAAAAAATAGTTATTTCATATCATTTTAAATCCAGTTTTTATAATAATTCAAGAAGTATAATAAAAAAGTAACTGATATAGATACGGAATTGATTCTCTACGGCTTTTTTAAACTTTTTTTTCTAAAATAATTTGACATGCAACAGCTGCATTAAAACACCTTGTATATATGTATTTTCGGCTGTCAAACCTTCCTCAACTATTTTAAAGAAAAGTGACAGAAAATTAAGATCTCTGTATCTATTATTTGAAGTACTTTTCTTTAATATTATTTTAAAATGTTTAACAGCTGTAAATACGAGATATATGGCAAATTTTTCAGTATTTTTTTAATATACTGTGTATAGAGTGTTCCGAAACTAGAAAACGTGAAAATATATTTTTTAGTTTAAAAAATATATTTTTTTATCCATCAGCAGCATATCAAATAATATATACCCAAAAGCATATTCGTATACCCGAAGTTAAGAAACATTCTGTATGTATGTTTTTGTTACTAGTAGGATAAAATCATTATTACTATGAGCGTGAAGAATTGTACACGGCGTGGTCGTAGACCGTATCGTGTAATCACACAAGTTCTTTAATATGCTTTAACCCACGTTTGATATACAAAATTTTATGTACAAGAGTTCTAAATTAATAAAATTCGAATAAAAATCCTTCTATGGAATATTCAGCGAAATAAATTTATCAAAATGTTCATTCATTTTTTGGTTAATAAATAAATATATTATCATGTCTTTTGCCCATTACTGGATGTAGCACTCTGCCGAAGCAGATCTCAATTAGTGACATATTTATGCGCGTGAAGTGCGATTACCAGACGTCAAATCCCCCCCCCCCCAAAGATGTTAGTAGAAACGAAGCCACAGCGGTAATTTTTAATATGGTGAAAATTGATTGTCGGTTGTGGGAATCGATCCCGGCTTCTCAAATCAATATCACTAAGCCTTATATTTTTTGTTCATAGTATTTGTAAATACAAATTTTGTAAGTAATGAGCTTATTACATAATTAGTATGATAATTATACTAGATAATTCAAATAACTGTAATTCAATGATGTAACAAGTCGTTATCCAAGAAGAAATAGATAAATATAATTAAACTATTTACCCAATTCTGGATGTAATAGTTCAATAATAATATATCTCAAACTTAATTTTGTTTGCAATGTAAAAATTTAGGTATCTTTACCGCTAGCAAACGTTTCTAAATTATTTTGGAGAGAAATACGAAAATCCAAATTTTCTACCCAAATAAATATTATTTTAGACGCATGGGAACTTACAGGTGTTCAATAAGTCTTGTCGTCCTGGGTGGCTATGGGCTGTGAAACGTATGTCTGCACTTTATTCGTACAATTTAACCTTAAACGTCATAATTTATTTGACATAAATTAAAGTAAAACAATTGTTTATTTTTGAACTGTCTTACAGTAAAATGTTTACTCAGGAACAAAAAACATTTATAGTGAAGTCTTATTTTCACAATAGTCAGCGGAATGAAAACGGAATTGCGCTTTTCTCATTTTGAATGACGTTTGACATTTTATTTAAGGTTAAATTGTATGAATAATATACAGACATATGTTTCACAGCCCATAGCCACACAGGACGGCAAAACTTATTGAACACACTATATTGAGACTGACTTCAATTTATAAATAAAATAGTATATTGTGTAACTAGTAGGAAAAGTGCCATATTTCTGGACAATGGTAGGAAATTGTAGGACGAGCCGTAGGCGAGTTCAGCAGCCACCAGGAGTCCGGAAAGATACTTTACCTACATGTCACACATACTATTTTATTCAGAAACCACAGATCATAATATACTACTATAGATAAGAAACTGCCATGTTACGCACTGGGACTGTATTTTGCGCCATCTGAGTAGTGGAAGTCTAACTAAAGTAATTTATATAGGCAACCCGATATGCATATTTAGGCAACTTGTATATTTAATAATTATTTTATATTTATTTAAACTACATAAAATAAAAATTCATTATTACAATATAAATATTTATTAAAATATTCTCCTGTATACAATTTATTTATAATTTGAACTGTTTGAATCGCAGTTTTATCCAACTCTTGTGAATTTGCAAATATATTATGACTTCCTCATCTAAATATTATTTATTATATGATCACTTACTTACCAGTAGCTGTGCAGTTTTTTACACAATTGATATTAGTTGATAACAATATTTATATGAAATTATTTCACAAATAAAAATTAATTGGATATTCGACAGATTGAAAAATTTGAAATATATACAAATGACAACTACAAGAATAATCTAGTAACCAATGATTGCCGATATTGTAGTTATCTAAAATGGATTTGTTCACATAAAGACTATTAGCGCCATTCCTTAGGTGGAAGTCTAACTATAAACATAGTCCCATGCACAGATCATAATATACTACTATAGATAAGAAACTGCCATGTTACGCACTGGGACTGTATTTTGCGCCATCTGAGTAGTGGAAGTCTAACTTAAAGCATTTATATAGGCAACCCGATATGCATAGTTAGGTAGCTTGTAATTTTTATTATTTTATATTTATTGAAACTACATAAAATAAAAATACATTATTACAATATAAATATTTATTAAAACATTCTCCTGTATACAATTTATTTATAATTTGAACTGTTTCAATCGCAGTTTTATCCAACTCTTAACTTGAAAATCTATTATGACTTCCTCATGTAAATATTATTTATTATATGATCACTTACGTACAAGTAGCAATGCAGTTTTTTACACAGCAATTGATATTAGTTGATGACATTATTTATATGAAATTATTTCACAAATAAAAATTAATTTGACGTTTGACAGATTAAAAAATTTGAAATATATTTACAAATGACAACTACAGGAACAATCTAGTAACCAATGATTGCCGATATTGTAGTTACCTAAAAAGGATGTCCTCACATAAGGACTATTAGCGCCATTCCTTAGGTGGAAGTCTAACTATAAACACAGTCCCATGGTTACCTATGTAACTTTCCGCTGCCTGGTCCCATAGTTACCTATATAACTTTCCGCTGCCTGTCAGAAACTATTTACCAGTACTCGTAATTTGCTAGCTTCATTTTCGGCTCGGTCTGTTAAAATATATTTGCACTCGCAAAAGTACAGTTTCTGGTCTAGAGAAATCAAAAACTATTTCCGAAGCATAATATACGGGAAAACTTTACCAGAAGACGGCATAATACATTAAAATACAAGTTACAGAAGGTAATCTATTCTAGCACAATTTCGAACTCGTGCTTTTCTTTGTTTTGGCTTTCCTTTGTATAATTTCTTCAAAAAATAGTTTTGCCATTAAAGGAAATTTTTGGTAGAATAGTTAAGTTGGTAACAGTGATTTGCGATTGTCCGTTGCATAGATATTTGTATAAATTGTGTTTTTTTATTTTGTCTGTTGCGTAGATATTTTGTATATTTAATGCAGTTATACCAAACTCTAATAACAACATGTCACCAAAAATCGATTAAGAATGAAACTCATTCTGGCATCAATATGCGTGCGACAATATATTTTTCTAATGCCGAAACAGAGAAAAAATATTCCCGGACTGGTATTTCTTGTAGCCTGCTAACGACACTATATTAAAGGAATAATGCACTATTCGGACAGAAAACAGACCGAAAAGGTATCAATTTTCGTCTGAATAAAAAAATATATATTACGATCAAGTAATTCCACTGTGAGCTATGAATTCGCTGTACAGAGAAGCAAGATTGCGATGGGCATGAAATGCATTTACCAGTCGTCAAAGCATAACACTCACAGATGTTAACTTTCTACAATTACTAACTACAAAAATAATTCAGATTAATGTTATGCAGATCTAAATTTCTAAACCTTGCAAACAACATAAAAAGTAACTAAAAATATCTTCTTTCAATGAATAAAGAGAAGGGAAACTTGATATAACGTAAGTAATTTTACGTCTTGTCTTTAGAAATACGCGTATAAACAACAGGTTAATTAAATTTTATTACGGCAATAAGATTGTATTTACGTTTGCGCATCGGAACAATCACAATCTGTTGTTTTCCTGTAACTTATCTTTTCTAGCGGTCTTAAAACTTTCAATATAGTACATTAGTAAGTAGGTATAACACATTGATAATATCTTATTGTCTTCCTATTGCAGGATATGACGTTACATATTTAGAAAGGATGTAGAAGAAATTGAGACATTAGAAAATAACTGTATTGAATATACTCTATTCCCTGTATGAAAACTATTCCGTCACATTCGGTATCCATGTGATTCAAGACTTTGTACTTAAAACGTTTACATTGGTATTGGATTGACATTTTTAAAACATAACCTAAAATTTCAATGTCAGATTAAAATATTTATTACTTTATAAAATTTAATTAGTTTATAATGAAACCAAATTCTGCATATATTAAATAAAATCAAATATGAATTTATCTTAACGCACGAAAAATATTACCTACCTTATTGAAATATGTAGTTTTGTAAAATAAAACTCAAAGGAATATACATTTTTATTTGTATTATTATTATTTAGAAATAAATACTATTTGAAAATACAAAATACAATGCACATTACCTCTTGTACTACAGTGAAATTAATTAAAGATCCTCGATTCTCTAACTCCAGCGTAAAATAATCATGAAGATGACAAACGCATTTCTGCATTTGATTACCCAAAAATTTTCTAGACATTTCTCATTTCTCAGTCTGTATTTATGTATCAAAAATTGCACAAACTTAGAAATGACAGGCGAGAAAATAACAAAATCTTGACCATAGGTCTCTATTTTGATTTTATAAACAAATGTGAACAAAGTAAATATAAATTTTCGTATTAGTAAGAACTGTCATACGTTTTCATTAAAATAATAAATGTGATAGAACGTGACAAAACGTGAAACGTGTGTCTCATCTTATTAAGACATACGTTATGTAATAGGTATAAATAATATTATTAAAAAAAGATAGCTATATTTCATCGTATCTATGATAACCTCGTCCACATATGACGTCATCGTTTTCATACAGGAAATGAAGTTTATCAATAATTTCATTGATTTTTTGTGCTGAATCTGATATGTTAATTGGTAATAATTAATCAATTTATAAATATTGACGTTGAACGTCAACTATCAGCTTTCGAGAATGACTTGTTTTTTTGGCCTGGCAACAATTGTTTTTCTTTTACCTTCAATTTTTTTAAACAAATTTCTTAGAATAAAATGGAACAAAGATTACTGGTGCAACTGCATTATTAATAAATACATCACTTTTTTCCAGATGACATAACTGTGAATTTGCATACAAGTGAAATGTATAAAACATAGAAAAACTAGAATACAAGCTATTGTTATTATCTATCTCTCAGTAGTGAATAAAGCCAACTAAAATTAAAAAAAAAAAGTAATAGTTATTTATGTATCTAGTGCGCTGAGCACATTTTTCGTATGACATGAATACAATATTTTTAAGACAACTGAAATACATACTGAAAAAAAAAACATATAAAATCAATAACATAATTTAGCGGGCGTGAAATTGGTTTTTTGCGCACTAGGGCGCAAACGTATCTACTTCGTTGTAATTGAAACATAAACGATGAAAAAATGAAATTAACATTTACGTAGGCGATTTTGCCCATGAAGTATTGTAAATACTACTTTGATTTAAAATGCTATAAGCGACGGTTGTTAAAATGGTTTTATAGGCTGCTGTTATTAACAACATCCGCTTGAACTGCTAAAATATCAAATATATGGTAAAAACAAATTTCAAAAACTACTACAGAGTGATCAAAAGGAATTGTTACAGTTGGCAATAAAAAAAACTACTTGAAATTTGTAAGCTTGATACATAAATTCATTTCCTGTTGTTGACAGTGACATTTAAAATTTAAATTTGAGTACATTTATTATTACATTTATTTATAAAGTATTTTTATTACTTAAAAAGTAAAAATTCTATTAGCTGTCAGACTCCTCACATAACCTATTTGTATTTACTAGAAATGTCAAATAGCATTTCCGCCTTTATCTGACGTTGTGCCAACTGTGGAATAATAAGATCTCTGGAATTGTATTGCCAACTATAACAATTCCTTTTGATCACCCTGTATTTTCTTTATTATAGTATTTAGTATGTAGTATTTATAAATAAAAAATAATTTTTAAATTAAAATTTGTAATACATTTTATAGTTTTTTAATGAACGTAGTTGCATGAAGAATATTGTCTACACCCCCCGTTTGTAAAATAAGTTCTTAGAATGAAACTGACAGCTAGGTGGTTCAGTGATATCGAATCGGCATGTGGATATGAGAACCCCGATTCGATGCCCAAAGCCGACAAATAATTTTCACCAAATTAAAATTACCCTTGTAGCTCCTCCACCACTAACATCTTTGGGAGACATGATTTGACGGCTGGTAATCGCACTTCATGCACATAAATATATCACTGAGTAATGGGTAAAAGGCGTGATGATATATTTATTTATTTATTTATTTACTAAAGGTAACGTGAGATTTGAATGGCATACCTCACTGGATGTTACGGTGCTAAGATACTAACGTAAAATTATCAAAGAAATAATGAATTAGGCATAAAGTTATTATTAAAATATAAATTAATAGAGCAACAATATTCTAGTCATAGAAAAAGCATTGTGCACAACTTGCATACAATGATAATTTTTTCCTTGTTTGAATTGCAGTATTTGTCTCCAATTCATGCTACAAACTTTCAGGGCCTTTTCACTCTAGCGATATTATATCAGATCATTTTTATCGTACAATAAAAGAAATTCTGCGGTAAGCTTAAATGCTGTTTCATACAAGTGATATTTGATTGTACGATCATTTTACCGCACGATCTCCGTATGACACTTGCCATTGCATTCAATGTATTCAAGTTCGATAAAATGTCGCTCGTTTGAAACGGTCTTAATACTTGCGCGAAACGGCCCTAATACTCGTGCGGAATGAGTACCATTCTATGCTTGTTGTACAATATACTATTACAATACCTGTACAGTAACTTACCCAATAATGACAAAATTGAAACAAAGACAATGGAACTTTTATTGCACAGATGGTTTCCATGGTTACAGCAGGACTATAATATTTACTTACCATTCATTGTGGCTAGTAAATCAAGGTCCTGTTTATTTTGACAACAAATTGACAGCTTTTAATTTTGAAACCTATTTTTCTTTTCCTTCTTTCTATTTGTGCAGGTATTGTAAATAATAGCTTACTTATCTCGAACTGTAAGTGATTTTTTTAGGACATTCTTGACCTAAAAACTGTCACTTACAGTGCATGGTACGTAATCGGAGCTGGGCAAGCTACTTAAAAAAAGTAGCTAAGCTCCAGCTACAGCTATTCTTTAAAAAAGTAGCTGAGCTACAGCTATAAGCTACATTTTGTAAAATATAGCTAAGCTACAGCTAAAAGCTTTCGTTAAAGTAGATGTTAAATTTTAAAGCTACTTTTTTCAATTATTGTAAATTAATTAAATTTGCCATTGTCATATGATCAGTTGATCAGTCTTTTGTTATAATGACTGATAATTTACTATTATGTACATAAATATAAAAAATCGCAAATGGACAAATGTACTGTTATTTTTTATGCTATAATTCTTATTTATATCGGAATAAATTAACAGTCACATTAACAAAAGACTCCTAAACAGTCAATGTTTAGTTCATCTAATATTTATACAAAAGTAGGATAGGCTAAGAACAAGTGAAAAATAAAATATGTTAATAGATTTTAAACTATATAATAACTTGTTTTCCTACAGTTATAGAAAACAATAAAGAATTTACAATTCAAATACAAAACAAAAATAAATAGGTATTTTTTAATGAACAGTGGTAGCTTTGGGCTACAAAAAGTAGCTTTAAAAGTACCTTCAGTTGTTATAACAATATTTTTATGCTAATAGAAAAAATAGTTCGCTACAAGATACAGCCATATTTTTTCACATGTAGCTAAGCTACAGCTACAGCTAAGGTAAACGTAGCTAAGCTAGTAGCTAAGCTACAAAAGTAGCTAGGTACAACCCAGCTCTGGACACACGACTAAATGAACTGAATTAAACAAACTGATGCACTTATTGAGGTGAATTACTTCAAAGTAAATTAGAGTCTGTAATTCTAGTACTGAAAATAAAGTAAGCAAAGTAATCCAGCGAAATAAATAAGTGATCTGAATTAGTAAAGCTACAGCTAAGGTAAATGTAGCTAAGCTAGTAGCTAAGCTACAAAAGTAGCTGGCTACTGCCCAGCTCTGTACGTAATATACTATTAAAAGTTCTACAGCTTCATTTGTGCTGCATATTATTTAGGATGAAGTTCTAATTATATTTTTTCTTTTCAGGTGAAATGGTCGTAATGTATTTATTCACAAGGTATCGCTTTAACTGGGATGAAGTAGATTTTAGTATATTTTCCACATACAGTATGGTTACCAACTTATTAGGTAATTCTTTTTAATTTATTCATTATCCTTAGTTATATAATTATTATTTTCAACATAAATTCTAATTATAGAACAAAACCACAAATAAACAAATAAAGTCCAGTTAAATAATTTCTTGTAAATATAGTTGGTTTGTAAATCAGAATGTAAAAATTATAAATACTTATTTTTTCTAGAAGTCCTTGAAATTATAATAAAAGTGCAAAAAATTATGTTAATTACTTTGGAAATAAAATGATGATGCTTAGTTGATAATAGTTACATATTCTTATGATTATTAGCTAGAAAAAACGTGATATATCATCAAGTACCGTGTTTCCCAATCGTTTTTATTACATGACATTTTCAGTAAAAAAGAAAATTAACATTATTGATCCTATCATGATATTTAATCATTAGTGTAAATCACGTTTTCAGGATAATCCTTGATCTTACTCAATAAATTCCATAAATTAAAATATTATACAGTGGCTTCGCGATTAGAACTCTCGCTTCATAAGCGAGAATTTGCAGTTGCACATTTCACTGACTTTATTCTAGCAAAATAATTATAATTTCGATCAAGTTGTTTAAATTCTATTATAAGCTGTGGATTCCTTGTGCTATAATTGGGATTAATAAATTGTTATCCAGAGTAGCAAATAAATATATTTGAATATTTTTCAGGAACAATGGTGTCTGTAGGAATTTTCAGTCACGTGCTGAAATTCGACGATGCCTTAATAGGAGTATTATCTTGTACCAGCAAAATTTTATCAAGTTTTGTGTACGCGTTTGCTACAACAACTTGGGCCATATACTTAGGTAAGAAATAAATCATTTCTGTGAGATTGATGTTATTACTAACATTACTTTAGTTAAATACAGGATGATCAAAAGGAATTGTTATAGTCGGCAATAAAAAAAACTACTTGAAATTGGTAAGCCTGATACATAAATTCATTTCCTGTTGTTGACAGTGACATTTGAAAATTTAAATTTACATTTGAGTACATTTATTATTACATTTATTTATAAAGTACTTCTATTAGTTTAAAAGTCAACATTTTATTAGCTGTCAGACTCCTGACATAACCTATTTATATTTATTAGAAATGTCAAATAGCATTTCCGCCTTTACCTGTCGTTGTGCCAACTGTAGAATAAAAAGATCTGCAGAATTGTATTGCCAACTGTAACAATTCCTTTTGATCACTCTGTAGTACATTTAAGTAAGTAAAATTGGGATTAACAAGAATGTTGTTAGAAGTAGGAACTAAAAACAAAACTGAAATAACGTAATATATTTATGAGTATGTAAAAACAAGAACGGAAACAAAAACGATATAGCTTTTTTATTCAAGACTGAAAACGGAATAAGCTATTTCGATTACCGATTTTAACCGTTATTTTATTATTAAGTATTTTTTTAGTTTTAAATTCAGAATTTCAGTACTTGATTGTCATTTCATAGATATTTATAGCATTTCAAGATCGTTTGAGCGGTGTGTTAGGGAATTCCCTCATTCTTCGTAGTTGTTACTTTGTAAATCAAAACGTCAAGAATAATATACCGGATGATGCCTGGAAAGGGTGAACATAAGGATTTAACATGGAATACTAGTTTTATGCAACTTCCTGTTCATTTAACGGAAAAACCTGTAGAGAGTTGTTTAGAATGCCTACAAATTTGTTTTTACTTTTATATGACGTGTTTGGTTTAGCTGCAACTTTTAAAATAAATTTCATAGTATCTGTTAAATTGTACCGATATTCTTGGCTTTTGTTTTTCATTAATTATTTATAAACGTCAATGTTGGAAGTTTATAAACGTTAATCTATTTTATAAATTAAATTAAATCAAATAAAACATAACTTTTATTATTAGAACAAAATTTCATTTTCATATTTAATAATAAATCAATTCCAAGTGGACACCGAGAAGTATATAACTTTATAGCTTTAGACCCTTTTTTTTTAACACCCTGTAGAAGGGTATTTATTCAAATTTGCAAACGAAAAAAAAACAACGGATTTTACTGATTTTCAGTTTCGGTTACCAGAATCCAAAACAATACATTTTATTGGACAACTAAATGAATGTAAAAAGAATATTTCGTTTCTAAATGATAAAATTTATTGTTTTTAGTTAGTTTAGGTTCGAGTATGTGGACTGAAACATTAGAGAAACAGATGTACGAGGGCAGGGTGAAAAGTCCCAGAAAAATGAAACAAGAAATGATTTATTCGGTCAAAACATATTTTATTTCTCAACATAATCTTCTTGTAGCTCGATACACTTCGTCCAACGTTCTAATTTTTCGATCCCTTTCAAATAATACGATTTTGGCAATCCTTCAAAATAGCCGTTTGTCTCAGCGATGACCTCATCGTTGGAGCCAAATCTCTTTCGGCCGAGCCATTTCTTCAAGTTTGAAAATCGCACGTGGCCAAAAAGTCCTTCTTATTTCGCTTGAACATTGCCAAACACTCCTTTGAACTTGTCACACGGTCGCGCTTGTTGTCAACAGAGAGTAAATGCGGCACCCATCTGGCAGATAGCTTTCTCATATCCAAAAATTTATGCAAAATGTTCCGTACCCGTTCGGTTGAGATGCTCATAGCCTCAGCATCCTCGTGCACTTTAACTCGCCGATCGTCCAATATCAGACCATGGATTTTATCGGCGATTTCTGGTGTTGTAACCTCAATTGGACGACCAGAACGTTCGGCGTCCTTTGTGATCGTACTACCACAACGAAAATCAGTAAACCACTTGTGAATCGTTCCAATCGATGGTAAGGAGTCCCCATAATGTTTAACAAGCGATGCTTTGGTTTGCGTAATGTTTTTTCCACGCAAGAAATAATGTTTAATCAAGACGCGAAATTCACATTTTTCCATGTTTTCAAAAATCTTCAAGGTTGCTTGCTTTCGATGGGTGTCAAAACAGAACTGAATGACATATCAGTCTGAAAATTTTAATGCGTTCTAGTTAAAGATGGTACATCACAAATGTCACATGAGATTTGCGATTGTGGCGCCATCTGTTTTATTTTTCAGGGACTTTTCACCCTGCCCTCGTATGTTGATGTAATTCAGGTATTAAGGGTGAGAGATTGTGTAAACGACCTAGAAAAAAATTTAATAAACATACATGAATGGGTTTTTTTTTATGTAAACGAAATGTGAGACGAGCTTGTATGAAAGGAATTGTAAATTAGCATGGTGTGTCAAGACAGATGTTTATCGGAAAAATATTTTAAAATAATTAATTTCTTTTTCAGCACCACTCGTAGAAATATTAAACGGAACGTCATTCATTGCAATGAGATCTATTGCATCAAAGTTAGTGCCACCTGAAGAACTAGGTAAAAAATTAATATTTGTTATTATAGTCTCTAACACAGTGTGAAGAAAAACAAATTATTTTCTAAGTATGTTTCCCACTAATGCATCATAAATTACAGTATAATATTTGTTATCACACATATCAATTATAATATTTAATTATTTGAAACTAAATTATCATCAGTGTCAACTTTGATATATGACAAGTTGTTAGAAAATTATGTTTTCCAGAGAACAATCAAGAACGTTAATTAAATATAAATTATGTTAAATTACAATAGATTAAAGCAAAATTAATTTTTGCGCACATAAACTACAGAACAGCTATTCGCAAATAGCAATCATGTTTAGTACGTCATAATTAGATTTTAATTTAATTCAATTTATTTCATTGGAGAAGTCAAAATCTGTGTATTTATTATAAAACATAAATGTTTTAATTTGTCAAATTGAAAATGGTTTGAGTTATCTCAACTGCTAAATCCGACTTCATATATTTACAAAATTTGCATTTATAAACTTATAAATCTGTTCTATTAACAATCACTTTAAAATTTTCATACTGATTTTAATTTGAACGGCTTAAGTGACTTTAATTTTATCATTTAAATTGCTTTGTAATTGTTCCACATAATTAATTTTAATTTGTCCAATTAAAATGTATCCAGTATCTTACAAAGTCTCAAAATTTAATTCTGAATCTGTCTTACAGACATTTGATTGCATCTGTATTCGTCTTTTTTTTACCAAAATTATTCCAATCAAAGTTTTTGTTAATACCAATAATAACGATTTGAATTTAAAGAATGCCTGATAACGGCCATATTTGTTTGGGAACTTTGGGTTCTACACTGAACTGATCTAGAACTAACTTAGGTTACTTCCAAATAAATGATGCATCTAGTGTCTAGTTGTAAAAATTAGCGATAAATTTAAAATCTGAATGCACAATCTAAGTGACATCTGCTTAAGGTAGTACTAGCGTGAAAATTTTTTTTGCAAATCTGAATGAAATTTGGGGCACTAAACATTGGATAGTCATACGCATCCTGTTAAAATATGAAACACATTCATCGGCTGTGAACAAATATATTCGCTTGTAAAGTTGAGTTCTTACACACGGGGCTTACGGCGATCATCACTCAGAATCGCTCATATTTGGTTTGTGTACCTCTAAAATTTTGCAGTTTCATTGAAAAACTAGTGTGATGTTCTAGAACTATTCATGTATATTGTATCAGAAGGAGAAAGTTTTTTATCGTTTAGTAATGGATATATAGCCATGCAAAGCCTTGATTTTAACGAAAAATTAAGAATCCCAATTTAGAATGGCAACACCACACGGTGGTATGATATTTGAAAATTCACTAGACCAACAACCTGTTGATAATTCATGATATTAAAATCATAAATAGGTATAAAAACTTATTTTATTCAATTTTTATATTTTTTTGAGCGTCAGTTTCGCCACTCGACAACCGATGGAGCCACCGTCACACTAGTACTACCTTAAATACAAATTGCGATGCCACTTTTCAAAACCGAAAGAAACACAAGTTGATTAGAAAAAGATAGAAAACGGGTTCAACCTGCCAATCCACCAAAATAGCTGGGGCAGTAGGATCAGTTCAGGAACTGTTCTGGGTTACTTAAAACGTACCAATTAAACAAAATTAACCTACCAGGTTACTTAAAAAATGCCAAATAAATACGGCCAACGTATGTCATGCGCCTAATTTGGTCTGATGTCTTGGAAATACGATACTATTGTTATTATAGCTGAAACATAAGCTGTATTCCATTTGCCACTTGGTTCACTTAAATCAGTTCAGATAAATTAGACACAAGCAGAGCTGGGCAAGCTACTTAAAAAAAGTAGCTAAGCTACAGCTACAGCTATTCTTTAAAAAAGTAGCTCAGCTACAGCTATAAGCTACATTTTGTAAAATATAGCTAAGCTACAGCTAAAAGCTTTCGTTAAAGTAGCTATTAAATTTTAAAGCTACTTTTGTAAATTATTGTGAATTAATTAAATTTGCCATTGTCATTTGATCAGTTGATCAGTCTTTTGTTATAATGACTGTTAATTTATTATTATGTACATAAATATAAAAAATCGCAAATGGACAAATGTACTGTTAAATTTGAATACTATAATTTTTATTTATATCGCAATAAATTAACAGTCACATTAACAGAAGACTCCTAAACAGTCAATGTTTAGTTCATCTAATATTTAATACAAAAGTAGGATAGGTTAAGAACAAGTGAAAAATTAAATATGGTAATATATTTTAAACTATATAACAACTTGTTATCCTACAGTTATAGAAAACAATAAAGAAGGTACAATAAAGAAGGTACAATAAAGAAGGTACAATTCAAATACAAAACAAAAATAAATAGGTATTTCTTAATGAACAGTGGTAGCTTTAAGCTGCAAAAAGTAGCTTAGGGCTACAAAAAGTAGCTTTAAAAGTAGCTTCAGCTATATTTTTTCACATTTAGCTAAGCTACAGCTACAGCTAAGGTAAACGTATCTAAGCTAGTAGCTAAGCCATAAAAGTAGCTAGCTACTGCCCATCTCTGGACACAAGACTAAATGAACTGAATTAAGCAAACTGATGCACTTATTGAGGTGAATTACTTCAAAGTAAATTAGAATATAAATAAGAAAAAACTTTCCATCACTTGTCACAAATGCCACAAACTAGTCCCTAGTTGGTCTAGTTGGATAGTTGATCACACCATACTGATGAGTCCCTAAGGACGAAACGCGTCTATGGTTAAAGCTGAACTGACCAGCCGTTTGATGATGACCTGATAAGTTGATTCAAACGTGCTGTAAATTTTGTGTGATTTGTGACAAGTGATGGAAAGTTTTTTCCTATTTTTCTTATTTATTAAGACAGTTCCACATCCCAATTGACTTTTTGTCTTTGTATTAAATTAGAATATGTAATTCTAGTAGTGAAAATAAAGTAAGCAAAGTAATCCAGCGAAATAAATAAGTGATCTGAATTAGTAAATGTAAGTTACATCTAATCCAAATTGCAAATGGAATACACCTATATTATATATGTTCTTGAAGATAAAGATTGAAAGTACTATAATAAATTTATAAACTTTAAATTGATGTGCAGATAATAATGATTTAAAAGTTTTGATAATTTCCCAAAACTGGTTGAGAGGAAAATTATATAAAATATCTGTATATTTATAAATATAGTGATATATAATTTAATATATTTTCATGCCGTGGAACTCGACAATTTTGAAGAAAAAACTAAATATATTCAAAAAGAACCGCCAAAAACGCATGAGAAATACTAACTTGCTGTACAACTATACTTGACTGACGTGTTTGTTGCATGGTTTACAGGGAAAGTCAACTCACTGTTCGGCGTTTGCGAGGCTTTAATGCCACTGGTTTACGGACCGATGTACAGCGCCGTCTACGCATCAACTATGAACACACTTCCGGGTGCCTTCTTCCTTCTAGGAGGAGCCTTAACTCTTCCAGCAGTCCTTATCTTCATGTAAGTATAATTAAGAAGGTTACGCATTGTCGAACAATTGTTATAAATTAAACATGAGCCATATATCAGAGTATCAGAAATATCAGATATCATTTTATTAATTTAATAACCGCGAAAATTGGATTAAAAATCATTTTAAGAATCAATACTTTTAAGAAGTAAGCTAAACAAATAGTCAACTTTAAGCTTTTCCAGCACGGTCACAAAAAAGTTGTTGTATTCGCATCATTCAAGATAAGCTTTACATTACCCCGGAAGCTGAAGTAACGTTTGATTTTGCGCACTAGTGCTTCAAAGTAATTGAAAAAACACCCATTTTATGGTTCTAAGTTTTGACTATTAAAACGGTAATTATACTTATATACACACATTTTAAGGAATTTATAAAAGAAGTAGAGACATTAGCTTATAACGCCATCAATCAGACATATTTTAACATGCTTTACGGGAAAAAAATAAACAATTTGTTTTCAAATAACAAATTTCAATTCATGGTGTACTAAACTGTCAATATAAATTCACGCTTCAAATTTAGTAACTTTTCTCACTATCGGTTATACAATTTTTGCTCGTTACAAAAAGCATTGCAGAAAACTCGTGCATGAAGACGTCATTTGAATCATTCGCGCACTTGTTATGTAAATTGCTATTTAGCTAATCCTGTATTTTGGATTAGCTAATCTTATTTTAGTTCGATTTTCAAAAGTGAATCCAAATCACTTTTCAAAAACGAAATGATAACAAAGTTATATTAAAGTTTATTTAAACTTTTTATAGAATATGGCTTAGGTTAATTTGACTAATCCAAAATTCAGGATTAGCTAGAACTCTTTTGAGAAGTGAGCTGACCTTTTTTAACTTTAAGAACTAAGTTAAAAGTCTGTTAGCTTAATTCTTAAAATTGGAAAAGTGACACGAACCTTTGAAACATTTATTAAATAAGAATCGTTTCGACTTTGCAATCATAATCTGATGATGACTGCAAAGTCGAAACGATCGTTATATATTTAATAAATATTATATCTCTGGACAAATCAAGTGTTTTATTATAAAATGTTCCACCAAGAACCGACTACACAAACTCTTAATTTTAATTATTAAACTTTTATTTATTAAATTTATCCTGAAATTTGTTTTCGCCAAGGACGTTGAAAGGAGGGGATGCGGCATTAAAGTTAAGACTGTGAGGCTCGGCAGATTGACAGAGACAGAAGTATTATTTCCTGTACCGTGCTTAGCCCCTGCTATTGCGCATGTGTCATAAAGAGAATTAAAATTTAAACAGGACGAAACAGAATCATTCTCTCTAAAAGATTATAAATTTTTACAAGGAAACTGAAATTATCAACGTTTATTATTAGTGTGATCTATCGATTAAAATAAATATTTGTAATTGTAATTGTTGAACAATATTTACTATTAATAATAAATATAAAACCCGTTAATATGAAGAGGAAGTTTGAGAATAAATATTAAATTTATGTTTTTAAACAAATTAAAACTACAATTACTTCAACAAACATAAGTGTACAAACTAAACACTTAGTTACCATCTTATCTACAAAAACACATGTCCAATTCCACACAGCGCAACGATTGAAACACAAATGAACACGTCGTGATTATATTCACATACAACGACGCTCCCTGACAACGTCTAAACGCCACTTTTCTACACAAAAATTCAAAATATTTGGAAGAAGAGATTTGGTTAAGCACGGTGCAGAAAAACTATTGTTGTCTCTTTCCCTTGCCCAAGCCTCACTTCAAGCAATGCCTACAGTATCGTAATGCCATATTCCCTCCTTTCAACGTCCTTGGTTTTCGCTAATATCCCGTTCGGAATATTATTTAGTTCATGCAACAAACCTATACCTAATTATATTGATCCATTTATTCTTAGGTCGGCAACGCAATCTCTTACCCTTAATTTCGTCAACATAGACATCTATCAAAAAAGACAAATATAAATCTAACCATTCTTTTTGCAGCTGGATGTACACGGAACACAAAAAGGATGAACGTGAGGATGCCAAAATAGCTGCCGAAAAAGAAAAATCCAACGGTGAAATACCCAAGAAATCCGGCATTGACAACAAAGCATTCCAAGGCACTGTAGACAACAAATCTCTCTCTAGCCCAGCGTACAACGTACTCCAGAAGCCTCCACGGGACTCCAGGATACTCAACAACATGGTAATCGGCAGCGGCATCGACAACGTCAACTTCCAGATGGAGGACCCCGCACAAAATGATGAGAAGACGAAGATTTGATGGCACTCAGTGATATAAATGAAGTATTATTTTTATTATAGATTATTGTACTCTAGTAGTAGTATTTTTACAAATAATATATTTTCTTAACATAGTTTTATATGTTTGATTGTGAAAAAATAAAGAGATTGAGTGTGAGTTTACTTTTTATAAAACGATGATAGCTGTCAACTATTTCCCAATATGCGATACAGATTTGTTATGAAAGATGGAGAAAACGTTGAAAGGAAAATAGCTTGAATGACAATGAAATTCGACAGTAAAATAGAGATAATCTAGATTTTTGAATTGCTAGAAATGTTTAATTATGAGTGGCATACAATGCAGAGATCGGCATTTTCTAACATTTCAATATTCGATCCGAACGAAATCCGAATTATCATTTCATCGAATATTCGATCAGATATCAGACTTGAAATTCAATTTAAAATTCGATTCAACCCGACAATTTTACTTAAATTGTATATTTTAAAGGAAAATAACTGTTATTGGAATATCTCACTAATAAGAGCTGAAACTCATATCGAAAGTAGAAAAAAGGAGCTTTTTTGTTTGACTTTCATAAGGTTAACATTGCAGACTGTAGTATTTCTTTGTTTTATTCTTATATTTTCAGTTCTTATTAATAATTTAGATAGATTATAGTTCTGTGTTAGTTTCAATAGTACATTAATTTTAATTTTCTATTTAAATACATAATTTTGTACCTAGTTAGGTTATCTTTGTAGTTAACTTTAATGTAAGTATTATTTGTGGAATCTAGCTGTTCGATTGTTTCTCGCAGTAGATTTACATTCAGGTACTCAACAATACTTTCTATTTTTTACAGATTTTTTTAAAGAAAATTCCGTTTTTCATATTAACTTACAAATGTCATTACAGATTTACTATTTAATTTGAAGTAAACAACATAATTACAATTAATTTTCACTTACAGAAGCAAGAAAGTATAAGGATGAAATTTTAAGTTCAATATTCATCAAATATATTTTTAAAATACACAAACAATATTGAAACAGTGACATCCTATATAACAGCATACAAATCTCATGAAAGTGCATCGTTGTTGAAGTTTCAAATTTCGTCATTAGATTCTCATTCTTATTGAGATATCCCAATAAATGAAACTATATTAATAATTTTTTTAAGGAATGTTGATTAAGCCGTGTAGAAATTATTTGAGATGGGAAAAAATATTAAAAAAAACAATATCTTTCCTCGTTGTTTGGATTGTAGGCTTTACTTTATTTAAAATGAAAAAGTGACGACGTTTCGAACCTTGACTTGAAAATGAACCTAACTATGGTTCGAAACGTCACTTTTTCGTTTTAAATAAAATAAAGCCTACAATCCAAACAACGAGGAAAGATATTGTTTTTTTTATATTTTTTCCAAATCCCAATTAATAATTTTTGTTGCAAAAAATTAGAGAGACAAAGTTTATAACAATATTATATACATTTTGTATCTTATTAACTATACATAGCGGTATCATTTCTACAGCGTGCAATTTGATTTTATATTTTTTACTCAGAGCTATGTTTACAAATTTCGGATCGGATATTTCATCAAAATTTTTAAATAAATAAATATATCATCACGCCTTCTACCCATTACTGGGTGTGGCACTCTGCTAAAGCAGATCTCGGTAAGTGATATATTTTCGCGTGAAGTGCGGTTACCAGTCGTCAAATCACGGCCCCCAAACATGTTAGTGGTGGAGGAGCCACAGGGATAGCTTTTCAAATTATGAAAATTTGTCGCCTGTGGGAATCGAACCAGGGACCTCAGGATCCACAGGTCGACTTCATACCACTGTGCTAGCCATCCCATAAAATTTTTAATTTTTAATCGAAAATTTTATCCGAACGGTTCGGGTGTTTTATCTGAATTTTGGATCGAATGTTTTATATGATCTACGGATCGTATATCAGATATTTTATTATACAATGATCCATCAGTGATTATTGGTGCGGAAAACGAGAACTTGAAAAAGGTGTTTAGAAAATGTTGCTTGATAGTGTACATAGTGACAAGGTTTGGGTGAACTCACATACATTTTTTAAAAGATTCACTATGTAGAATGGCAACCAGCATCATAGAACTGTATTGCTAGGTGATATACTTTAGCTCCTCAAATTATGCAATCTACACTGTAGGAATGTAATAATGGTGCATTAATAAACTCAAAAGCAGCAGTATATAACCTCAAAGAAGAGAGGTGGATAAACTACGGCCCTTGGGATATTTTCTTGCGGCCCTTCGTTATCAAATTCTATGAATGACCTAATACGTAATACGATATAAAATAAATACGCCTAAATTTATGTTTTATTGTCATTCCCAACAGAATAGCGATTACTTTACTGGCGTCCCTTTTTTCTATGTTGCTACTAAATGCATCATACACGTCTTCGCTAAATGCGGCAAATTTACTAAATGAAACAAAATATTTAAAATTTATATCGGTAAAAGGTGATATATTTTTTAGTACTGTTATACTTTTTCTGTATTTATAAATTAATGATAACTATTTGTATTATTTTTATAAATAAATATGTAATATATAAATAATTTGTTTTTTAATTAGAATTAAAATAGCAATAAATAAAAGTTTCAGGTGTCTTTAATTGATTAACAAAAAATGTTGAGTTGGTTACCCTGTTTAGTTGGCAAACCTCGTCACTGTCAATATGACATCTCTTACCAAGTATATCTTGAAAACAAAAGTATGAATATGAGTTGATATCAAACGCTACAAGAACATGTTAGCTAGGAAATTTTTATTTATTATATTTTAAGACTTGATTGTTGTGTTTGTAGATCCGAAATTATGTAATAAAATGGGAGGGCAAGCAATCTGGATCGGTGAAACTGAAATTTTTTTTCACATTTTTAATGGAACGTTTCGACCAACTAAGAATATGGTCATCCTCAGCCTTAAAATTATTTTAATGTAATAAAGATTAGTCAATAAACTTATAAAATAAACAGTGTGCTTTTATATTTTCTACATTTTGAGATAGATGTTGTTCTCACCACAGTAGGTCATAGAATATTTTAAGAGAAAATAAAAAAAAAATTATCATCATGCACTTTATTCATTAAAAAGTGTAGCACTCTGTTGTAGCAAGTCTCGATAATTGATATATTTATGCGCGTGAAGTGCGGTTACCAGTCGTCAAAGCACAGCTCGTAAAGATGTAAGTGAAGAGACTGAGCTATAGGGGTAATTTTAATGTAGAGAATATCAGTTTATCGGCTGTGGGAATCTAACTGAGATTCTCACATCCGCATTCCGACGCATTGTCACTGAGCCCCCTCATAAAAATTTAATGTCAAACTCGGTTTAAGTAAATAAAAGCAGATCGAAAGTTTGATATAAATGTCAATTATTACATACGAACTGTAGTTTCGCTTTGCTTTTTGCGTTTTGTAGACCCATTGAGTCAGAGAATGGTGAGTTTTGATGGCCAATTTAATGTATATATTTTTTAATAATAATAAATCTATTTTTTAAATTCTGATTGGCTGGTAAGCCCTTCTTTAGCCCTCTATCATTGGTACACCTGATACAGCCGTTCTTATGTCTCTGCAAAATCCATTACCATTAATCGAGCGACATGCATTTATTTGTGTCAAACATGAACTTGATTTTAAAATTCCTACAGCTTATAATTTGCTGGAAGAAAATTGATCACTGTTTTTTGTTCAATGAGTTTTTTTTTTAATTTTTATTATCTTTGAGTAATTACATATATAATTTAGATAAACTTAAAACGAAGAACAGTAAAAATGGTGAGCAAAAATTAAATTACAAAAACGGTGTTAGATAAAGCTTAAACTATTGAACAATATTTTGATTGCTTCGAAAATTAAGTTTGAAGTTAATTTAAAGGAAAGCTAAATAACATTTTTTGATAATTGGACTTTTAGTCGCCAATTTAAAAGACAAAAGAGCACGACAGTCTTGTAATGCTGGTTATATATGGATAAGGATTAAAATTTACTATATTTACATCAGCTGAAATAAATGTTTCCAAACCAATTTTATGTTAGATCGTACTTTGATAATTTCGGTAAATTACATATTTTTTTCTGAAATCGTCATATAATCTACTACTTCCTTCTCTACTGCAAAATCGACAGGAAAATTGATGCAATGTTGCCAAATAAATTTTTATAAACACATTTAAAGTTTCAATACGAAATAGGATTATTTGTATAATTTTTAAATTTTATCGATATAAAAAATTTATATTAAATGAATTAAACTAAAAATCTATATAATAAAAAAATTATAACGATAATTTTATCTATCTCTTAATTTGAGATGTGACAATGTTCGTTAAGTTTTCTATTAAATGAAAATTGGCTATATATACCATTCAGTATTTTTGACTTCTTCTATTTTAATTGAATCTAAAAAATGTATATAAATATATACTTCTTAAATTTGTAGAACAATAAATTTTTTTTTATTACCGGAATATTAATAGTTTAAACTTGATTAATATAACTAAAAATAAATTTACCCCTAAGCCTTAATCAATATAGGGATTCAACCTTGACCACTAGCTTGGTTCACCAGTCGTGTACTCTTAGTTTTTCCCCTCGTTTCGTCTACTGATGATGAGAACTTAGTTCTCGAAATACGTATTTAGATTTATCTTTATATTGATTAAGACTTACCCTTATTAAGGGTAAAACTTAGGGGTAAATTTATTTTTAGTTATATCTTAGCCTTAGATTTTTACTTTTTACTTTTGATTAATATAATATAGTTCTTCACAAATTTCGTATAATATAAGTAAAAACTGGCAAAAATAAGTATTGACAAGCGTGCACTTAGTTTCGTGAAATATTTAGAGCTCCTGTCAAAGTATATCTATCTCTCTCAAGAAAGAAAGCCTTATTTTCATTTTTATTCTTTCTCTCTTAATATTAATGCTATCTTTGTCACCAAGATCTCTACGTCATGATTAATTAATAAATCTATATTATTTTTTCTTCCTTAGAAACTTCACAACATAATAAAAAACCACGGAAAAATTATTTTTGTATTTAGATTAACAAATAAAAAACTGCATTTTTTGTAGAATAGCATATTGCTTATAGTCTAATACGAAATACTCAGAAACTCATATTATTTAGAAATAAGTTGCAGTCAACGCGATTTACCAGCGCGAACCGTTGCTTAATAGACACAAGATATGTCCACTGGGCTGTGACTCCCTATGTTCATAAGATAGGGAAGTAAAAATGTCCACCTGTTAACCCCATAAAAAACACTAATCTCCGCACTGACAGATGATCACGCCATACCTACTTCAGCTTTATATAACCCGACCCACATTTGCGAAATTATATCACCCAGGCTGCTATGAACAGCGTTTAACTGTTCAACTTGAGTGCCTCACCTACTCAAGACACGATACATATATCCACCATTTTCCCTCCTTGTCTTTCTCTATACTTCTCTCTTTCTGTGTCTTTATCCTGACCGCTGATTTATTGTCTGATTGTACTTGATTTGTTTTATTTGATCACAACAGATAAAAATGCGTGTCATTGGTGGAATTTGGTGGGTAGATTAGATTTTGTTTGATAAATAATGGGTTAGGAAATAATATGTCGCGTTGTTTGTTAAGTTGGTATTAAAAGGAGGTACTAGAACCAGCAGGATATAAAATAATGTGAAATTGACGCGGCTTTAGTTTTGATATGTTGTGATGTAAGATAAGATTTAAAAGATATATTGTGGTAGGGTTGCAAATTATGTAATGCTTAGTTGTCTATTTGACATTTGTTAGAAATGTAATATGTAATATTTTTTGCTATTAATACATTTAAAAAAATACATAATGGGTGCTAGACAAAGAGCTCTGTTCTATGTTTGGTTTAGCTAACAATTACTATACTCTGTCGCACCATAAGCTCATAGCATTGCACAGCATAGGGAATCAAGTTCCGCGTCGATTATTGGCTAATCATCAATGTAACAAAAAATACAACAGTGACTATTACAAGAAACAAACATTTGTGTTTTTTTGTTTGTATCAATTTCGTCAGGTGATGGATAGTTTTGTTTTCCGGGGTTTTCTTCATGTATGTGATAGTAGTGATGTGTCGATGATTTGAAAATTTCTTTAAAATAATTTTTCGCTGTGCAATTTGCTCTATGATAAAATTACGGTAAGACAGAAGGCGTATTCTATTTTCCTGACTTACATTTTTTACTGAACAAGATCACTTATTTATTTCGCTGGATTACTTCACTGACTTTATTTCCAGTACTAAAATTACAGATTTTACTTTACTTTGAAGTAATTCACCAGAATAAGTACATTAGTTTGCTTAATTCAGTTCATTTAATCATGTGTCGAATGTACCTGAACTGATTTATGGAACAATTTTATTTTATGAGTTAAAAATTACAACTTCTTTATTTTAATTGGAAAAATAAACTTATAGTATAATAAACTTTGTTCTACGGTGCCTACAATTATTTCAAGATTTGCATTTGCTTTCATGCCATGAGTGTCAAATATTACATGAATTAAATATACTGCTAATCGCTATATTCTTCCTTTAATTTTTGTTTAAATCCTTCGAGACCAAAACATTCAACAATGGTGCGTTCATCCATTCATTAGGAACGTTGGAAGTTGTGCAAATAATTTGAAACAAATTTATATTTGATATATTAATTTATATTCAGAGCTGGGCAGTAGCTAGCTACTTTTGTAGCTTAGCTACTAACTTAGCTACGTTTGTTTACCTTAGCTGTAGCTGTAGCTTAGCTAAATGTAAAAAAATATACCTGTAGCTTGTAGCTAGCTATGTTTTTTTTTCTATTAGCTTAAAAATATTGTTATAACATCTGAAGGTACTTTTAAAGCTACTTTTTGTAGCTTAAAGCTACCACTGTTCATTAAGAAATACCTATTAATTTTTGTTTTGTATTTGAATTGTACCTTCTTTATTATTTTCTATAACTATAGGATAACAAGTTATTATATAGTGTAAAATCTATTAACATATTTCATTTTTCACTTGTTCTTAACCTTATCCTACTTTTGTATTAAATATTAGATGAACTAAACATTGACTGTTTAGGAGTCTTTTGTTAATGTAACTTTTAATTTATCGATATAAATAAGAATTATAGCATAACAAATTAACAGTACATTTGTCTATTTGCGATTTTTTATATTTATCAACAGTCATTATAACAAAAGACTGATCTACTGATCATATGACAATGGCAAATTTAATCATTCACAATAATTGAAAAAAGTGTAGCTTAGCTATATTTTACAAAATGTAGCTCAGCTACTTTTTTAAAGAATAGCTGTAGCTGTAGCTTAGCTACTTTTTTTAAGTAGCTTGCCCAGCTCTGTTTATATTTTATTATAAATACAAACAAGAATTTGAAAATAACTACAGCGCGAATTGAAAAAATATATTCAAATTCTCAGGAAGGACAATTGTCTCCTGTGCTCCCCGCTGGATCCGCGACTGAATTTGTATTTATTCGCAACCATAGGAATTATTTACAACGTTGTCATGTCAAAATTTCCTTATCTTGGTTTTGGTTAAAGTGAAGTTAGAACAAAACTCGTACAACAAATCGTTGTGTACAAGGATCACAAATAATTCATCAAGAATATATTTTTTTAGTAGCACTATGGTAGCGCTGTTCCTTGACAAGCGAGAGGTCGCGAGATCAAGCCTCAACTTCCTCAGCTAATTATCAAAAGTACAACTTCGTCCAAGTAGTTTGGTTTCCACTATAAAATGCCGAAATTGAGGTTAATCTCCTGTGATGCAGAGTAAAAATAAATACATTAATAAGAACAAGACCAAATCTAAAATAAATTTCGGAATCAATTACATAACGATGACCTGCTACAGTAGCGAATCGTAGGCCGAAAAAATCACCTTAATAAATTAAATACATTAATCGAATGAAAGTGAAATTCGGAGAAAGGATTAACTGGGAAGAAATTGATCGAATGATTATGCAAATTCATTAATTGTGCGTGTTAATTAAAGCTACTGGAGTGTATAACTTTTCTTATTTAGTTGTGTGAAACAAATTATATCATAATCCAAATAGCTGATGGTTATCTCTGGACAAATTCGATTCATACGCAAATTATTTGAACAATGTAGCCACGCTGTTTCTTTTATTTATTAATCCGTGAGGTGTTCTTGCGAAAAGTGAAGTAATTGTTTCATTAAAGAGAAGCTGCTTTAATCTGGTTGAGTTCTGCCTTTCACGTGGCTCAAACAGTTGACGTCTTTAGTGATGAATATCGTGCATTGCAAATCGTTCATATTGGCTTGCATCATAGGACATTGCTATAGTTTAAACTAATAGTTTATCTCCGTAAAAGGACGAATGATAATAAAAATTATGTTTATGCTTATTCTCAATTATAGTACAGGAGGTCAACAGATTATAGTGGAATCTGTACCAGAGAGTTGCTTGGGCGCCCGCAGGAGGAGACCAATGGGTCGAAAGACTCCTCCTTGATATCTGGTGTTAAGTTTGTTTTATCTTATTTTTAATTAAACGATAATTTGTTTATTTAGTTTTGGTTGAAAATTTATTGATTATTTTATTATTAAAATATTTAAAAAATATATTTCAAAATATTAAAAATCGTTCCCGATCATTATCCCGAATATAATTTCCTGAATGTTATTCCCGGAACAACTGTTTTTCCTAATTATAATTTTCCCGCGTGATTATTTCCAGTATTTTCATTTTCGCGAATAATAATTTTCCCGAGTGCTTTTTACCCGCATGTTATAGTATATTACATAACAAGGATCGAAAGTGTAAGATAACGTGCGAGTGTACAAATTGAAAACCGAAGCGCGCAACGCCGAGTGATTTAAGTACACGAGCACAGTTATCACACATTCGAGCAAGTTATGTACAGTATTTTGCAGATGACCACAAAATATTGTTGTTGTAATTTGCGTTCGGGAAACTGTCATTCAGGAATTTGTTATTCTATAAAATTTTCTTTCGGTAAAATAATCATTGTAGAAATTGTTTTACTTTAAAATTGTTATTCGCTAAACTTGTCATTCAGGAAATTGTATTTGAGTAAATGAACGGTAACCATTAAAAATATTTTCTATATAATATATCTATTCTGACCCACCTTGGAAGAGCAATTTTTAATTATAAATTGAGACTTGTGTAGCGATCGTTCTAGTCAATAAGCTACAACTGTCCAAAGTGGAAATATAAAGGACAAATTTTAATGTTATTTCAACAAGTGATATTTTAAAAGTATCAATAAAATTTATTTGATTGCATTACTGATATTTCTCAAGGAAAAAGTAATAATTTCAGTTCACTTTTGCATTTTATTCAATCTTGGGTGTGGTGTGGAAGCTATCCAATTACGGATCTCGGTAGACGATATACGCCCGTATTTTAAAACTGGATCATTATCTTTAATTAGATTTTTGAATTTATTAAACCGATGGTTAATTTTAGACAGCAAAGAATTTAAATTATTCTCAGGATTTTGTTCGATAATTTGGCTGTATTATAAAATTTTGTGAATATAAACTTGCTTATAGTTATAAAACAAAAGACAAAATGTCTATTGCGATGTGGAATTGAGTTTTAATAAATAAGAAAAAATAGGAAAAAACGAATTTTCCATCACTTGTCTCATAATTCCACAAAGGTTTTACAGCACGTTTGCATCAACTATCAGGTCTGATAGTTGAAAGGCCCATTAGGCTTAAATTTCTATTGTGCAGAATAATAAATAAATAAATAAATTACAGTGTGTTTTATTAAAACATTAAAAGATATTTCAAAATATCAATTTCACTTCAAACTGTAAATACTCGTATTTACAAACTCCTTCACAGTCATAACAAAACAATACTGTCCACCAATCCACTCACAGTCTGAGCGTACGCACATTGCAAATATCTGGTACAGCGGAGTTACTAGACCGTTGAGAGCATTCGGAGCTGCAAATTAAAAAACATCTGACATGTGATTGTTAACCGGTATTAACCGGACCATTAACCGACACTGCACCGCGGTTGGTGGTGGTCACAAGCGGGCGGGACGCGGAGGGAGTGAATTTGCGGGAAAGTATGTAGTGTTTTTAAATGGCAAGGTCGAGAGATTTTTGCACACTTTTGTTATATTTTGTTGTTTTATTCTGACAGCTGTAGATCGGTCGTTCCACCAGTGCGAGTTCACGTCTTATAATTAGTAACCTTATAACTTTGTTGAAGTACCTACTGAGGGGGTGCTTTTAAATTACAATCAAAACTATCACCGTCTTAGATATTAGAAAGCTACTATAGAGCAGAATCGGTCTAAAATATAAGGAAATAATTTTTTTAAACTTCGTATTTTTTAATGATTTTCCAGGTTATTATAAAAATGTGAAAATGCTTATATACATTTTCACATTCTTGGATTCCTTACTGTTTATATAAGAAATACATTAAAAATTATTATTTTAAAATGAACCTTTCTAAATTATATGAATATTATATTCTTTTCCCATTTGATCGATTGTTGAAGTCTCTACAAAACTTCATAAATGATTGGCTTCAATTCAAAAATAAAAACAGATATTAAATATTCAACTTCTCAACTGAATTTAGTATAATTTTATGCAAATATTATTATAAGGTAATGGCTTAATGGTTTAGAAGTCGGCCTGTGGATCCTGAGAACCCTGGTTCGATCCCTACAGTCGACATACATTTTCATCAAATTAAAATTACCCCTGTGGCTCCCCCCCCACTAACATCTTTGGGGGCCGTGATTTGACGGCGTGTAACCGCACTTCACGCGCATAAATATATCACTTACCAAGATCTGCTTCGGCAGAGTGCAACACCCAGTAATGGGTAAAAGACGTGATGATATATTTACATTTATTTATTTATTTTATTTATGCAAATATAAATTTACGGCTAAAATTTTTTAAATAACTTGTTTAATTTCGCAAGATTCGAAAATTTTCAAGAATTTATATTAAATTAGGCATTTATTTACTTTTGAAATAAATATATCCTTGACAATTGATTAATATGCTAATTTTATGCACCATACCTGTTAATTTTTAACAGCCCTTTAATATTTTTAGCCAATAACAACAAACGGCACTAAAACAAAAAGAAAATAGAATTTGCTTAATATATTTTATTGGCTCAGTGATATCCAGTCGACCTGTGAATTTGAGAAGTCGAGTTCGATTCTCACAGCCGACAAACCATTTTCTTCACATTAAATCTACCCCTGCAGCTCCCTCTACCACTAATATCTTTGGAGGCCATGATTTGACGACTGTTAACTGCATCTAGTAAAGCGTAGAGCATGATTATATATTTATTTCTTTTTAAAAAATTTTACTGGCCGTTACAAGTAACAGATCAGTTACAGAATACGTCCCTAAATTAATTACAATTTTAGAGAGAAATATTCGGCTGACGTCAGGATTTGAAGTCGGGACTCTTATTCTAGAATAGTACATAATCATTCAATAAGCGTATAATAACAACAATTATACGTGCGTTTTTTCCACGACTGTCTCAACTGGAAATTACGATTTTTTGGTCTAGATTAGAGCTTGTATGACCCGAATGTCAATCTTTGACTAACAAATTATTACTAATGGCCGTGAGTAAGAATCGCAGTGTTTGCCAAGAAATGCACATATAATGAATGCATTACTTAATGGTATTAGAGCGTTTCTCTTCCTAACTAAAAATAAAATAAATAAATATAAATATATCATCACGCCTTTTACCCATTACTAGGTGTGGCACTCTGCCGAGGCAGATCTTGGTAAGTGATATATTTATTTATTTATTTATTTATAGAAACAAGAGAACCAACAGTATAAATACCAACAATAGATTCTCACGGATTAGCCATAGAATACAAAATATAGTTTACAGAAGACATACAAAAGTTCAAAAGGTATTTAGAAAAGTACATTAAATTTAGAGTAATACATTAAGTTTATAATAGTGTATGATAGTAATTAAGACAATGCGATTTTAACAGCCTTTTTGAAGCTATTAAGAGATAGATGGAACAAATCAATATGAATCAATTTCATATCATAGGTATACATACATAATTCTGTTTGACGGTGAGTTTTTAAAATTATTTGTTGTTGTTGGAACCTGGAACTTTCAAAAAATCGATTTTTTTTTGAATTTTTGCGATCCTTTGGGCCTCTACAATGTTGTCGTAAAACGATTTTTCGATATATAACTTCGTTGCAAAGATACGTCGGGAAATTTTATCATATATAATCACACTATAAACTGAACTTGAAACTTTAAACGCGTTTTTCTCGAAACTATGTTTTTTTATCTGGCTGCAGAAAAATCTCTGGATCTATCCAACCGATTTCGCTCTTTTTTTGTGTCCAATACGTAAAAATGTATTCTCTATGGTGAAGCATAGGATTTTTTTGATATTTAAATTTTTCGATTTTTTATGAACATTTGAATGACGAATTTTTTTTACAAAAAATTAAACTTTTTTAAAATCGCTGCTATTTTTGTAATTTTTCGAATTTCAAAAAATCGCTATGCTCCACCTTAGATAATTTCATATAGTTTTGGGATTTCAAATCGGAATGTTCTGCGATGTTTCAAGACTTCACGGTGCATGCAGCCAGCGAGGAGCAGTTTTGAGAAGGCGACCCGTGTGTACCCGTGCCACGGAATAACGGATCGATATTTTTACGTAAAAAAATTGTCATGTAAAGATGAAATATAGCTGAATATTATACAAAAAACCCTGAAGAGATTGCTTCATTTTTAATACCAGAAAAAAAATCGTGAAATTCGCTTATTTTTTGACTCTTCAGGGTGGGTTCCCCCCTTAAGGGGAGCAAAAATAGATTATTTGCAGTATATATATTTAAGAATGATATTATACAGTTAGAGTATAACATATTGTGAAATCATTTATATAGAAATATCATATCTGTTAAACATCTCGTATTCTCCAATGTTGTCATATTGTTCCAGTCTCCTAATATAACATGATATATTTATTTTAAATTTATAACAAATCGTGTTCACAAATCTTTTCTGAACACTTTCTATTAAGGAAACATTTTTATTGTAAAAAGGGTTCCAAATGACAGAAGCATATTCAAGTTTACTTCGAACAAGAGAATAGTAAAAACATTTGATAGATTCTAATTTTTCGAAGTGTTTTGTGCATCTTATCAGAAAACCAAGAGTACGGAAGGAATCCCTTACTTTGTTTTCTATAAGTTGAATGAACGAAAGTTTTGAATCAAAAGTGACACCTAGGTCCCTGATCACGGATTTGATCTCCAAGACAGTGTTGTTAATAGTGCAATTGAAAGAAATAATTTCATGGTTTCTTGTGAAATTCATGACATAACATATAGAAATGTTGAGGTCCAGATGATTTATTAAACAATATTCATGTAAATTGTTAAGGTCGTCTTGTAACTTAACACAGTCATCAAGTTTAGTTACAGTGTTAAATAGCTTTAAATCCTCAGCATATAATATAAACTGCGAGTTTACAAAACAGTTGCAAATGTCATTAATAAATCAATTGAATTTATGCGCGTGAAATGCGGTTACCAGCCGTAAAATTACGGCCCTCAAAGATGTTAGTGGAGGGGAAGCCATAGGGGTAATTTTAATGTGGTGAAAATTGATTATCGACTGTGGGAATCGAACCGAGGTTCTCAGGATCCACAGACCAACTCGATACCTCTGAACTAGCTCCCCCATCTCTAACTATACTTTACCAAAATTCAAATGACGTCGGAATAACAAACTAATTACTAGAAGTACATTCAAAAAGTCCCGGGTTTAAAACCCTGTGTTAGTTTATTCCCTCTAAAATAATAATAAATTTACTTAAATGTGATTTGACCAGTGCCACCCTTTCTCAGTAAATCACATGGTGGTTTTCATAAATTAAAAACTAAATAAACAGATCTCGGTAAGTGATATATTTATGCATAGAGTTATAGAATAAAATAGAGGGAGTCTGAAGTACGAATGTAGGCAAACGAATTGATGGCATGGAACGGAAGGGGGATGTAGCTGGCGGCCATCTTGAAATGAACCAGTTAAAATATGTAATGCTGGTAAATGTTAATTTTGTTATTGTTTTTATTACACATGTTATAAAAGTAACAATATTATATAAAAAAAAACATATGTACATAACTATTACTATATTATAATATTAATAGCTGGAAATGCTTCTACCGTGAATCCATCAATTGAACTATACCACTTAGAAATGGTCTTGGGGTGAGGAAGACAAGAATTAAATGCAGTACGCACATATTTGTAAGCAACTGGTGAATAATAGTGCAGTGTTACGAAATCTCTTAGTCTGACACATGACAACGAAGTTCTGTAAAAACAATCTTCCGTAAAGTGTTCGGAACACAAAATACTGATATTTGTCGGCTCCCAGCCAATTCTTCTTATTGCTTGTATCCAACTTGCTCATCTCTCCGGGTGTTTTGGAAATCTAAAAGAAATGAACACATTTTGCTAATAAAAATAACTTACTTGTGATATGTAATTACAGCTTCCCTTTCTTTTTCTTTTTGTTTAATAGTTTTTCTCGACGATCTATTACTACAACCAAACGCACAACATGCCGGCATATTTGATAACAACAAACACAGATAGAAACTTTATTAAAGACACTATGATATAACTACGATAACTTTGTTTAGGTTCAATCCAATATGGCGACCAAATTCCCGCGTGACATCAAGGTTACAGACTAACACTCCCTCTACTTACTTCTCTAACTCTATGTATTTATGTACGTAAAGTGCGGTTACCAGCCGTCCAGTCACGGCCTTTAATGATGTTAGTGGTGGGGGAGCCACAGGGGTTAGTTTAATTTGGTGAAAATTGTTTATCGGCTGTGGGAATCGAACCGGGGTCCTCAGGATCCACAGGCCAACTCGAAACCACTGAGTCATTACCCCACTAAATTAATAATCATAAATAAATAATTGTAATTGAGACAAACTATAGGTGGGGAACTTTTTTACCATTTGATGGCATATTTAAATTAAACAGTAATAAAGGAATTTTTCGAGATAATATTTTCAACCCTACATTGACTTGACGATGAAGAAAAATATTCGAAATTATATAGTAATTCGTAATTCGTAGAAATCGGATAGTAAACTTATGAAGTGAACAAGTTGTTTTTTACAACTAAAACTAAATATAAAAAATATCGCCCCAAAATATGTGCTGCCCGGTGCGGACCGAACCCACCGCCTCCCCCACAGGTACGCTACTGGATTTGACACCAAACTGGCAAAAATATGTCATCTATCGAAATCTGCAATTGCCGCATTCAAAGTTGTGTAGTTATTTATTTCGTCATCGAAATGTGCTGGAATGTTGCCAAGTCGTTCTGAACAATTTAATCGCTTTATTTATCACTGATTTGTGAAATCTAAAATTCCTTTCCTGTCGAAAAAGTTCCGGAAGCTTTTACCGCAATCTACAAGTCATCGTATCAGACAGAATCATCTGGCTTACGTAATCCGAGATCTCGTGCAAACCGCAGACACCAATACTACCACTATTGACGGTGGCACACATCATGCAGTAGCGCACTTTCGCTGATCGCAAATATTTCTCATTTACCGCAGATATCCGTAAACACAAACAAAAGAAAATTCTCACTTTCTATTACGCATGCGTCCACGTAATGAACAATAGCGGCGAGTAACTGTCGATGGCGATGTAAACAATGCATACTTAATCATTATCTATAGTGTGAATTATATATGGATACCTTGCAGGTATATAGGGCGATAATTGCAGCAGACAAAGAGATTTGTGATCTCGAAATCCATAAGCGATACAAAATTACTTAAATTACAAAAGTAATAACAAGAAACACGTTTAATGGTGTTTGTTTTTATGGAAGGTGGCAGTTGACAAAGTTTTCACTACATTAAAATTTCCCGTGTGGTGCCCCCACAACTAGCATTATTGGGGGCCGTAATTTGACGACTGCTACGCCAGAGTGTCACACCCAGTAATGGATAAAAGGCGAAATGATATATTTATTTCATTTTTATTTATCTGTTTTTCAAAATAAAGTTTAGGCAAGTAGATTTTAGTTCCAAAATAGTAAGAGATTAATAAATAGCTATTTACATAACAAGTGCGCGAAGGAATACTTTGCACAGGAGCGCAATTTTAAAGCACGAACGAATGGAGGACTTTAATTTGGGCGAATAGTGCAAATAATGTCTTCGTGCGCGAGGTTTGTACAAAGCTTTTTGTAAGGAGAAAAAATTATATAACCGATAATGTGAAAAATTATTAAATTAAAGCAACCGTTTAGTATGTCATGAATTGATATTTGTTATATGAAAACAAATTGTTTATTTTTTCTCGTAAAACTTGTGAAAATATGTATGTTTCTTTTGAATATTTACTTTCAAATACGCCTCCCGAAGTACGAGAAGTTACAAATAATGCAGTAAATAATTTTAGCGTTTTAATAGTCCATAAAAATGAATGTTTTTCAATTAATTTGAAGCACTCGTTAGCAAAATCAAACTTTCCTTCAGTTTCCAGGCTAATGATAATATTATTTTGAATGATGTGAGAACAAAAAAACCGTTTCATATGAAAAGTATATCTTCGCCCAGATGTTATGTAAATATCTATTTTTTTTACGACCTTAACCGAAAGTAGGCTTTTCTTTCCTCATAGATGCATCGAAAATTGACCATTACCTCCTTAGAAAGGCAAATAGTTATTTTCTTGTTTTCCTTTCTTATTTATAGTTGATTTCATTGCAATCGTCAGCACAGTCTTCTTCATCAATAGTTATCTGCTTGACACAGTCTTTTCATTTAAATATTACTTTTTCCTTCTTTCACATCATTTACTGTCTTTCTCCTTTCTCAATTTTCGACTTTTCTTCCGAAACGCTTCTTTAGCCATTCCTATACGCAACTTTATTTTTTTCCAACTTCTCTAATCTTCTATTTGCAGCTTCCAACCTGCTTCTGCTTTTCTGAGGAGGATTTATTATAAATGGGATATATCCATTTTATAGCAAAATTGATTCCTTTTTTACAAAAAGTTATTTACAGCATTAATACGCCTGTACTAAATAAATGATAATAATTTCAGAAACTTCCTTATAAAGTATTTCAAAGAAACGGTTTTTTTACATATTACTTAAAAAATAAATATCTGAACATGTCCTATTTTGAATGAACCCTCCTCAAATAATAAAAAAATGTATTTTACAACCGCAATTGAGACACAAGTAGCGATAAGTTAATTACTACAGGGTGATCAAAAGGAATTGTTATAGTTGGCAATACAATTCCAGAGATCTTTTTGTTCCACAGTTGGCACAACGCCAGATAAAGGCGGAAATGCTATTTGACATTTCTAATAAATACAAATAGGTTATGTCGAGTATGACAGCTAATAGAATTTTGACTTTTTAAGTAACAGGAATACTTTAGAAATAAATGTAATAATAAATGTACTCAAATTTAAATTTTAAATGTCACTGTCAACAACAGGAAATGAAATTATGTATCAGGCTTACAAATTTCAAGTAGTTTTTTTTATTGCCAACTGTAACAATTCCTTTTGATCACACTGTATATGTGTATCGTATAAAATTAATTAAGTAAATTATTTTTTTATTTGTCTGAATGAAGAAAATATATAAGGGTAGGTACATAACATAGAGACCAAAATTAAACGTGCGAAACTATTTGTCCTACAAATATTATAAATTAATTTAGAAAGAAAAATTTAAACGTTGCAGGGCTTTAAATCCGAAACCTCTTAACGCCACCAATTATGACTATATAAACTTACAATAATATGATTTTTAAATGTCAGTGGCAATATAAATTGTAAAAATTAATGAATAAAATTTCATACATTCCAATTAGAATTTTCAATTTAGTCACATCCTTGATTCTAACATAAAACGATCGTTAATCTTAATCTCGTAACCTTAAAGGTATGTGATCCAGTTAAGTTTATCAACATTCATAAAATATCACAGATACTTTCATACACTTCGACATTTTCCTATTAGATCTTTCAAGATAACCCAAAAGAAATAACTAATCAAATTCTACATTTCGCACAGTACAAAACAACTATACTGCAGCGAATTCACATCGAATACTAATGAACAAAATTAATACAACTGTGTTGCTAAACCAATCAATTAATTTCTTAATCAATGTTCGACGCGTGCGCGAGCTCTGCATGTGTGTTCTGATTTGTTTGGTCAGTTAATTAACGTCAAATTGGTAACTAAGCAACAAAAATTATGTGAATTATATAGGTAGAAAATTTAGAAATGAATGTTGTTTTAGTACGTGTTTGTTTGGTGCTGGCGTTTTGAATTAGTGTAAGTTGTCACATAGCGATTTTGAAACGAAGAAATTTTACTGCAAAATATATTGTACACAGTCTTGCCATAAATACTGTCCACCAGTTGAAAGCAAATATCTTGACAACGAAAAGAGCTAGGAAAAAAATAAAAACACCACTGAAATCAGTGAATCAATACCTTTTAAATCATGTATAATTTATTCAAAATGTCCGCCTTTAGCTTCTACACATAGCTTTAATCCTGGAATAAACTCGTCGATAGCTGTACGCAAGATATCTAGAGGAAATTCTGCGACAGTTTATTTCAGAGATGCCTTTAAGGACTCCACGTTGTGGTGAGGTTTGGAACATGCTTTTTCTTCCAACACTGACCACACTTGATAGTCAAGTGGGTTCAAATCAGGACTTCCTGACGGCCAATCTTTAGCGCGAATAAACGTCGGAACGTTATCCTCCAGCCATTTTTGTGTCGTTTTCACCTTATACCCCGGAGCGGAATTCTGCTAGAATACCCAAGGCTTGTTTTCGAATAATGTCGAATTTAGGGGTTTAACCACGTCCATCAGCATCTTTTTTTAAACTTTTGCCGAGGTTTTAACCCCTTTTTCGCAAAAATGAATAGCGGAGGCACCGTGATACGAAATTCCCCACCAAACCATCACTGAAGCGGGATGGTGACCTCTCTTGACTTTCGGAACCTTCTCCCTGGCTTCATAAGAGCTTCTAGCGTAGACACGGTCGTTCTGCTTGTTATAAGTCTCTTCCACTGTGAAAATTTTCTCGTCGGTAAACAGAATGTCCTTGTACCGACCACGGTCAAATTTGCAAATTAGTTTTTTTTTGCTATCTGTAGAAGCTAAAGGCGGACATTTTGAATAAATTATACATGATTTAAAAGGTATTGATTCACTGATTTCAGTTGTGTTTTTATTTTTTACCTAGCTCTTTTCATTCTCAAGATATTTGCTTTCAACTGGTGGACAGTATTTATGGCTAGACTGTGTATGTAAATCAAATCTTACATTGAGTTTATGCAGCAATGATATATTATAAAATTAAATGAAGCAACTGAATTAGATAATTAAATTTAGTACATAGTACACACTGGTTATCTCAGTAAGTAATATTTTCGTGCGCCTGAATTGTGGTAACCAGCTGTTAAATTACAGCCCCCAAAGATGTTAGTGGAGAGGGAGCCACAGGGGTAGTTTTAATGTGATGAAAATTGATTGTCGGCTGTGGGAATTGTACCCGGATTCTCATATCCACAGGCCGACTCGATGCCATCAAGCATCCAAATTGTTTTACAATAATAGACAGTATCAACAAGCTGAAATGAAAAAAGTCAAAAGTGAAAAGTGTATGACTTTAACATGTAAAATTATAATTTTGTAATTTCCTGCTACCCTAAGTATTTTAAGCAAAAAAAGCTTGTAATAAAAGTTTTAGTGCATAAAATTCTGCATCTGAACCAATAAACAAAACTAATTTTATATACTTAACGACACAAATTAGCTTTGAAAATGACGAAAATTGCCTCAAAACTATCGATAGGCATAAAATTGAAACAAAATTCAACAAATGTTTGACGTTTTATCTGTCAAAATAAATTAAATAATAAATAAAGAATTTATTTTGACAGTTTTGAAAGATTGAACGTCAAACATTTGTTTAATTTTGTTTCAATTTCATAGCTATCGATAGTTTTGAGACAATTTTAGTCATTTTCAGATTTAATTTGTGCCGTTACAAAGCATGTAAAATTAATTTCGTATTTTATGCCCTAAAACTTTTATTTGAAGTAAATTGGCCTTCCTCTTTAATTCAAACCCAGACGACAAAGACTAGTAACTTATTTGACAAATTTAAATACTTTTTTATCTATTTGTTATGTGTGTTTGTATTTATGTTATGTAAAAAAATAATTTTTAATTTAGTTATATCTCAGAGTTTTTTTCGACCCGCCCTCCCTGGAAATATGTCTGTGGACGTCCATGTATTATCAGTGGTCTGAATGGTGCGAATTCCATTATAAGCTACTGTAAATGAGATTAAATTCCTATTACACACAGTAGCTAACATACTAACAATTTTGTAAGTGTTGCAATTTGACAGCAGATAACCACAGTTCATGATTAAAAATATTGGCATTCCAGTTTTGAAATAATTGCAGAACTGCCACACCCAGATTTGGTAAAAGTTAAAAGTCGAGATGATTGATTAAAAAAAAATAATAATTAACATTTTATTTATTTAATTTTAAAAGTTTTTATATCATTCTCAACCATAACAAATTAAATTAAGTGTGCAATGGACCATACAATAAACCAGTTCAAATCCTATAAAAAATAATGTATCAACAAAATTTCTTGGCATACAGTTCATATAATTAAATTAAATATATCAACACCATTGAACGACAGGAAATCAGTAATTTTTTACATCTAAGGCCATCGAAGAAATATTTCGAAATCCTAAAGGTATTTCAAGCAGCCACATTATTATTTCGAAAATTTATGATGCAAGGTACACTTCGATCAGGATCGACTTAAATTATAGTCTACATACTCGTACGTTATAAACTATAAATAAATCAATGGATAGTTTTTATATGAAATAATGTTTATTCAGATGAGTTTAAAAGGAAACTGAGAATACTTTACGGTTATGTAAAATCGTGAAACGTATCATTTCGATTATACGCGTTTAACAGCGTGATTTGTTATGGTTAAATATTTAAATTGTTTGTTCAAATCGAGAAATTATTGGGTTGTGCCAGTGTAAATTTATTATGGACGTGAAGTTATGCTTAAACACTTTGATTAGATAGAAATGCGTTTGAAATTATTTCACGTAAACTGTTAACTTTCATAACTTGTAATACATAAATAACAACAATTTTTCCCACTTCTGATAAATAGTGACAGCTCTGCATTCGCAGATCTAGGTAGATAATATATTTTTAATAGTTTATCGAATACATTGGTGAGTGATAGACGAGAATGTTGTTAGAATATTGAACGAGAATCAGTTGAGATGATTTGTGCACGTACAACGTATGTGACTTAAAATATTAAAAGGCCGGTGAAACAGATGTATGTATGTATGCATGTATGTTGATGAAGTTGAAGATTGCAGGAAGAATATAAGAGTGAATGAAAGTTTGGGGTTTGCAGTGGTGGCTCCAACCATTTCCCCTCCAGAGAATTGAAATGTTTAAATTGCTTTTTTTACCTTTTTGAATTCGCGCAGCAGTTATTTTCTATTTCGTTCTTTGAACTTATAATAAAATATAAATCAATAGATCAATTGTTTCAACTTATTTGCAAAACTACTAACCTTCGTAAAGAGTAGACAAACCCATCAGAGTAGGATTAAGGAATAATGTCGCAATTAGCTTGTACATTTAATTCGTGTAATATCTCAGACCCATAAAGGGTGAACAACAAGCAATTGTAGACACAACAAGTTTTATTATACTATAATTTTGATGGGGTATTAAGTCGGCCTGTGGATCCTGAGAACCCTGGTTCGATTCCCACAGCCGACAAACAATTTTCACCAAATTAAAATTACCCCTGTGGTACTTCACGCGCATAAATATATCACTTACCAAGATTTGCTTCAGCAGAGTGCCACACCCAGTAATTATTTTATAATTTTAATTTTTCGTTTTCCAATTAATATAAAGCCGTAACATACTTGGTGCTTTTATGAAAGGAATTATTAATGTGAGTGGTGTGTCAGTATAAAAATGTTTGGCAAAGATATAGTAGGTTACATCTATTGAAATGAAATTTAAAATGTTTGTCGAATTTCAGGCTTTAATTATTATTGAAATTTTTAGTACGATATTTCGACCTTTTGTCATTTTTAAGCAAAATTATATTTAGGTTTAAATTATATTTATAATAAATTTGCCACCATCCATGTCCTTTTACAAATTCTAACAAATAAAATTGCACTAAACTTGTAGCACAAGTGATAGAATAGAATAGTGAAAGATTCTGGGTTTAAATCCCGATGAATTCTCACTGATTTATTAAAATTATTTTTAAATTTCTTTGATCAGACATTTTTGTCAATAACTTAATACTTATAATAAATTTGTATTAATGAATAAAGTAAAATACTGAAGATTGAAACACTTGTAATTTTAATTTGCATGTTTTTAAGTAAATACTGGATAATTGATGAAATATAATTTTATTATAAAGATCAATTATTCTTTACCAACTGGGTTACGGTCGTCCTGAAATCTAATTTTATTATAAAGAGAAAAATTAGTACACCGCCAGAATTTGAACCTAGGACCATTGATCCCCGATTAAATGCTCTTTATATATGTTAAGTATTTATTTTTAAAAATACTACCTAAATTTCTATTGGTAACATAAGAAAAATGGAGAGCAAAATTTGAATAACATCAGATTTGAATTACATGTTACATGGATACTGTAGCTTAGTTGACAAAGAGCATTTGGTCAGGATTCAAAGGTCCCAGGTTGAAATCTTGGTGGTTCCTCAATACTTTTCTCTGTAATAAAATTAGATTTGAAATATCATTTCAATTCTCATTAATATCCTTCAACTTATTAATCACTTCAACTTATGAATAAATGTTCAGTTCGTGGTAACCCATTTGACGGGGTATAGTGTGAGTTTATATATGAACAACTTTCATAAACAAAGTGCGAGTGAATTTTGTCAGTCATATTTAAAATAAAACAAATATTATAGTTTCAAATAACAGTAATCATTTGCTAGATCTTTCACTGATGCCTCAGGTGCTCCTCGATTTCAATCTACTCCTTCATCATATACAATATCTAGATTCTAATATCTAGATGGTATAGATAAGCCCCTTTATGTTTTATAAACAATAATTATACCGCTGTCGGTCACTTCTTGTGTTTGCCGGAGATTTCTGATTCTCTCCGGTGGAACTTTCTTCAGATAATTGCTCATTCATCATTTTCGGATTCAAATCCAAATAGATTTAATGAAGCGAGAAGCCGGTGATGAAATCTGACAGGTCTTAGAGCATTTCCTTTCGATCTGGTGTTTATGGATATTTATTGATAAATGAATGATTGAAAAACGTTAAATTACCGACAATGTAAGCATTTTGTTCAAATTGCTAGCAGTATCTTTTCTTTCTAATTTTATTTTAAGTTAAATTAAATAAATAAATAAATAAATAAATATATCATCACGCCTTCTACTCATTACTGGGTGTGGCACTCTGCTGAAGCAGATCTCGGTAAGTGATATATTTTGCGCGTGAAGTGCGGTTACCAGTCGTCAAATCCCGGCCCCCAAACATGTTAGTGGTGGAAGAGCCACAGGGATAGCTTTTTCAAATTATGAAAATTTGTCGCCTGTGGGAATCGAACCAGGGACCTCAGGATCCACAGACCGATTTCATACCACTGAGCTAGCCATCCCATAAATTAAATGTACTAATACCAATTTCAATTAAATAAATAAATATATCATCACGCCTTCTTCCCATTTATGGGTGTGACATTCTGCCGTAGCAGACCTCGGTAAGCATGGGCGTCCACAGACATTTTTTTTAAATATTTTTTTACATAACATAAATACAAATACACAGAACATATAGATAAAAAAGTATTTAAATTTTTCACATAAATTACTAGTCTGTGTTTGTTTGAATTGAAGAGGAAGGACAAATTTTCTAATAACTCTTGCATAAATTGACACCATTTCTTCAATAAATTCCGATTTAGCAGTTTTTATTTTCTAATATTTTGTGTCTGTGTACATTTAATAAACTTAGATTACGATAGGGAACATGTCGCTAGCTGGCAGAGCTGGGCAGTATCTAGCTACTAGCTTAGCTACATTTACCTTAGCTGTAGCTGTAGCTTAGCTAACTGTGAAAAAATATAGCTGTAGCTTGTAGCTAGCTACTTTTTTTTCTATTAGCTTAAAAATAACAACTGAAGCTTCTTTTAAAGCTACTTTTTGTAGCTTAAAGCTACTTTTTAAGCAGAAGGTCAACAAAGTACGCGTGCGTACAAGCTAAACCCACACAAAATAATTATTTGTTGCCGGTTCTAACTGGCTCTAATACACAAAAATACACAGTAGGTGCCAGATGTTATTTGCTATTTTTTGATATTTATCTACATAATAGTAAATTAACAGTCATTATAACAAAAGACTGATCATATGACAATGGCAAATTTAATTATTTCACAATAATTTAAAAAAGTAGCTTTAAAATTTAACAGCTACTTTAACGAAAGCTTTTAGCTGTAGCTTAGCTATATTTTACAAAATATAGCTTATAGCTGTAGCTCAGCTACTTTTTTAAAGAATAGCTGTAGCTGTAGCTTAGCTACTTTTTTTAAGTAGCTTGTCCAGCTCTGCTAGCTGGCTATAAGAATACTGCTGAAAATTCAGTTTCAGCATGAATTTATTATCTTTAAACTTATAATTTAATTTTTATTATATTATATATACATATACAGGATGGTGACCGCGACTCTCGAACATAGGACTTTAACAAGTAAAATCATATCGTTTTAATTTCCTGTTTCGTAATTATTTAAAAGAAAAAAGCTTCAGATAAAAGTTTTATGGCATAAAATACGAAATTAATTTTGCATGCTTTGTAACGGCACAAATTAGATCTGAAAATGACTAAAATTGTCGAGCTATGAAATGAAAACAAAATTAAACAAATATAATTCCAGCTCTAGTTATTACTGCTAAAACTAAGCATCAAGTTAGATTGCCAACATTAATATTTATGTATGTAAAAATTGCGAATTTGTGACATCCAGAGGTAGTTCAATTATTTACAGTAATATAATATTAAATGTATATATTTTCTGATTAAAATTAATGATAAATAAATAGTCATAAATGATTTTGAGTCGCCAGATGTAAATTACCCAATTAATGTAATATTCCATGGTATAATAAAAATGAAATGATCTAAATATGCGATAATGGACTCAGTTTTTTCGTAGTCTGTAACCTGAAGCACTGAATTATGCAAATTGAACAACGATTATATATTTTCTTTTTTAAATCAAACAAAACAGGAAATTGGCCATTAATTAAATAGACAGATCAGATTAGTTTAGAGTAAATATACCTTAATATGTGTAGGACTTATTTACACCTCCAGTAGACAACACTAGCAAAATATTTTAATCTGTTTACAATTCTACTAGATGCTATTATTTTGTTAATTTTTTTTTTGTATTACTGAATGTGGCAGCTAAGCTACAACGGATATCGCTACTTTTATGATATATTTTTGCTTATAAATTGGAATTACTAGCTGTCAAATCACAGCCCCAACGCTGTTAGTGGTGAGGGAATCAAAAGGACGAATTTTTCTGGTTTTTTACTGTAAATATTTAATTGAACACAAGAGATCACTTCCTGTCAAGTCCTACAGTATATGAAAGAATCAGCGGATCAAGGCTGCTTATGACACACTACAAAATAGAGAGAAAAATTTGAAATAAATTGGATTTGAATTACATGGCGACCGTAACTTAGTTCGTTTAAACTACATGACCGGAGTTCATCGGTCATAAATTATTAAATATTTACTTAAAATACAAACTAATTCTGTTGAGAAACAGCGGGACTGGTCATTTTAGTTCCTATTGTTTTACGAGTTACTTCTTCTCACTTGACACCTGGATACATCATCATTTTTCACCTACTCAGTCATCTTCCACCCTCATTGCATATCACTCATCATCACTTAGATGTAAGTACTTATGTTTTTGTACTTTTACAATTTTATAGTGTTTATATATTTAATATATAGAAAATAAATGTTTAAAAACAATTTTATATGTTTACTTCATAGTGTAAAGCCAAGTAATTACTATAATATACAATAGTGTTACTTTTATTGAAGTTTGAACAGTTCACTTTAGGTTACATTTTCCAAATCAACTAATGTTGTTAGAATTTTTAATATTTTACTGTAATATTTAATTTTTTTCATTAATAATTGTTGTTGTGTTTTCGATTGTAGTGGAAATTAGAAAGAATCGACAAAACGAATGTTTAAGTTACTATCAGAAATGAATATATAATTTGTAATATTTACACCACTTATATATTACGAGTTAAAGAATCGAAACATCGTCAATAAATGAAAAAAAATATTTTAATTCATAAGCAAAGTCAAGTATCCGTACAACAAGGATTTTTATTTTTTTTTTATTTTCCCTATCACAAATATATTTTTGACTCATACATTCATAAAGTAATTCTATATCAATAGAAACTGGCAAAATCTGAGTATATTGTATAATTAAGGTATGGGTGTAATTTAAAATTCAATCAGCAATCATCTCATAAGTGTTCGCATAAAAATGGTTACGAAAAGAATATTGAAAGCCAAGAGTATAAAAGAAGTTCAAATGTCAATCTTTTCAATTTATAGAAACACTATTGCAGGTGTTTCAAATTAGAACTTCCTTTGTACTCCTGGTTCTAAGTCTCAATATTTCCTTTACAAAAAGAGAATTCCTGAAAAATAATTGTTAAATTATAAAATCGCTAGTTTAGTATATAGAGTTTTTTAGTCAATTTTAAATGATAAATAATAGATCGATTGTGAACTATCTGATAAATTTTTTCACGTGAAGTTATGTTCTTTCGCTTCTACAATCAATATCACAATAATGTTTCAGTTCTTGTTCTTAGGCTTAAGAAAGGCAACAATAAACTAGTTATTGGTAAACCGTTTCACCTGTCAACTAACCAAAAACAATCAAACCTGAAACATAAATCAACTCAAACATTACACTAATCCTACAACAATTAATAATTCCAAATTCACAAAACGCGCAGCGATTCAGTTTTGCAACTGCTTTACTTTTCGTCTGATGATGAAATAGATAAAAAAATACTATAATATCGCAGTGTCATGGTGACCACAAGTAACAAACGAAATTAATCAAATAAACAGCACCTGATTCGAGAGAGAAAACCGCACAGCGCCACGGAGTTGGTATGCAGCGCAGTGCGGGTGTGTGCTCTAGAAGTTGCGACGATCGATGTCGCAATTCGAACTACATTTCTACTAGCTGTTAGTTGAAGTTGTAGTGTGTGGTATCTGTATTTAGATCAACTGTACTTATTTGTAATCGTGGCTACAATCTGACCATATATAATTTTACTTTACTGCGGAGAATAATTGTATTTATTGACTATGTAGGACTCTCTCCACATGGTTTCAGAATTTGTTGCAATTTCACTTTTTACGAGAATAAAATAAATGTTTCATCATGTGTTTTATATGGTACTATACTCTGTTTTTTAACTAGGAGGAGTAATTTAAATTTTAACCGCTAAAACTGACACTTCTGATTGGCTAATGCTTCGTCCAGTTTACACTGTACATAGATTTTGCATTTGATTTATTAGAGCTGTCATAAGTTTTGAGGTTTTCTTGTTGGTTTTTTTGCATTTCTGTGACATTAACATAAATCAGTTTTTTTAAGAACTAATAATATACGGAGTGACAAATTAGAGTTTATAATGTCATTTGTATTTTAAAATAAATGCCATGAGATTTAATCAGTGCAGATGTGTAAGAAATTTTTGTATTTTGCGCCAACAAAAATCTAGTAACTTTCTTTGGTAACTTTCTATAGTGTAAATCTGACTTGTGCATTTACTCCTCCTGGTTAAAAAACAGACTATAGACGTGACAAAATTAAGACCTCAGTTGATAATCTTTTTCAATAGCTTTATTAGAAAGATATGCAACTATGGCAATGTAAACAAAAAAAAATCTTATAATAATAATAAGAAAAGAAACAATACAAAATTAACTTTGTTAAATAGTGTAACGCGCAAGAGAACAACCGATGTGACACGTATAAAGACAATTGTTAATGAGACGATGTTAAATTAAAATCAAAACGAAATATAACGAAATAGATGCGAACTTCTTGTAAAAATATATATTTATTAAAACTTAAAAGAAAGTATAAATTATAAAAATACAAAAGTTATAATTAATATTGAAATTAAGCTAAATTATCCGGCAATGGAAACAAAAACAACGTATGAATAAACTATTATTAATGTTGTGTGATAATGATTTCGAGTGTAATAAATGAATGAGTTTATATGGAGTGATCTATGAATATGGTTGAAGTGAGGGTGGTTTGTTTGCAAGAAAATGTTTGACGAAGGCTGATTGTTTAATGAGTGTGATGAGTGAATGTTTTATGAGTGATTTTAGGGTTCGTGCTACCCCATTCATTGGGATATAGCGTGAAGATATGTATGTACTATGTTACATTGCAAGACCTACATCTTGCACAAATGACGAAAGCCGAACTTGTCTCGACGAAAGCCAATCTACCACTAACTAATCATTGTTGTTTCCATGGGATGTTTTGACAGAGGGTAAGGGGGTGGTATCGTTCCGTTGATCGAGATAGCAGTTTCCACGCATAAAAAACCTACACGGGGTGAGTTACAAAGGTTAACTCTAGCCGACCAGATGCTTAGCTATCAATTTACCCAGATATGTCATCACTTCCCATATAACCAGACGCGACAATTCAGAAAAATTATAAACTTGATAAATAATGATTTACGGAATATTGAAATTACTATAACATATGCACTAATAAATTTGATAAACAAAATAAACTCTGTCAAGTCAACTTGAGAAAGATACTTAAGATAATAATTAATTAGTCTGTATCTCTCGAAGCTGAGTTGATAGTGAAATATCATAATTTATAAACAAAACCAAATTCTGAATTGTCCGTTTTGTTATAATAGTAACTTATTGGCAGTTATCAATATAATAATATGATGCATATAAAAATAAATATTATATTTTAAGAAATTCTTTCCTAGACTTTTTTTAGCAAAGTTATTTACAACTTTATCATAATTAATATTTATTTATAATCGCATTCTAAAGATAAAATGGACAAGGCATTAAGACGTTGTTATGGTACATCTGAAATTATTTTTAATCCTTGATAATGTTGAAAATGCTCTTTCAGATGATGTATTAGAAACTAGAATTGCTGGATTCACTATTTTAATACTGGTAAATTTCGTTATGTTTAATTTGTTATTTATGCTATGTTTAACTTTTATTTATGCTACATTTGTTATAAGAAGTATTTTTTGTAGCTGCCTTTCTTGCCTAATGGATAAATCGGCCCTGACTTTAATATAAAAAATAAGTATAACAATAAATAACTTACCAGCATCAGAAGTCGACATTTATTTTTACATTTGAAACTAAGTAAACCATAGGTTCACTTTTCTCCAGTCATATAGCTAACACAAAATAAAATCACAAATGTAAAATGAAACATCACTCATACTTAATTGAGTACAGAAATGATTCTTCTACCCGTATGCGCGCAAATCACAAAGTTGTACTGAGATAAAATAAAACAGTCAATATAGCACTCGTATAAATTATAATAATAAATAAAACGGCCAAAATTTAAATATATTTTATTATACTCGTACTTGACATATATTACGAATAATAATTATATTTTAGGTTAAGACGTATTTATTTATTTTTTTGTCGTTGTAAAAGTGGTTTTTTATTAAAAATTGATAGATTGTAAAGTGCTACTTTTATAGCTCAAGCAATAATGGTGATGCTATAAAAAAGAACAAATTTGATATTTTTCTATTATTTAATTGAATAAATATAATTATAACTGCATACCGCTTATTTGATTACGAGTGGGGTTGACATTCTTTCGTCACTTGCCATTATATATTAGAAATTTAATAAATATATAGTTATCGACAACATTTACAAAAAGCAGAATGACGTTTCTCTGTTTCGGCTTTAGAATAACATATTCGCGCACGCATATTCATTTTTAAACAATTTTTGGTGACTTATTGTTTCCATAGTTTGGTATAACTGCATTAAAATTACTAAATAAAATACACAATTTATACAAATATCTAAGCAACGGACTAAATAAAATATACAATTTATACAAATATCTAGGCAACGGACAAAATCAATTGCAAATCACTGTCAACTATTTTTATAATGAAATTAGGTTAAAAAGGTCTAAACAGGGAAAATAGTATAAAACACTCATTACAGAAAGTAATTCTATCGAACTTGTGATAGAATAGATTGCCTTCTGTAACTTCTATTTTAATATACTATAATGGTATATAAACATTAAATTGCATGATAACTAAAGCTGTATTCCATTTACCACTTGGTTCACTTAAATCTATTCAGATTAATTATTAAACATAACTAAATGAAGTGAACAAAGCAAACTGATGCATTTATTGGTGGGTATCCCTTTAAGCTAAATCCGTATTAGTAAATTCTAGTACTGGAAATAAAGTGAGTGACATAATATAGTGAAATAAATAAGTGATCTGGTTCAGTAAGTGTAAATTAGATCTGATTCAAATGGCAAATGAAATATGCCTTAAGATGTCAATAGTATTAAAAATACAAAAAAGAACCACAAAATTAATCGGCTAAAAAATTATGTGTTCAACACGATAAGAAAGTTTTCGTAGTTAGGTTCATAGCCGTAGCAATAAATCTGCAACTTTTTTGCCTAGTTAAACAAACAACTATTAAATTAAAAAAATAAAATAAATCATAGAAAATGTATTTCTCCATACATTTTATTTTAAAACATTTATTAAATTAAAATTTAGAAATGTTTGACAGCCAAAATTAAAGTATCGTAATCCTGGAAGCTGTTCATATAAATGTATTTTCCGCTGATAATTATTTCATAAATTTATAAGAGAAGAATATATTAAACAAAAATTACGGAAAATTTAGTTCTTCATTATTTTTATTCAACCATTTTGTTTCTAAATAATTTGAAAACTATTGACAACAAAAATCGAAGTGTGGAGATATATATGTTGTTTTTTTTATAGTTATTTATTATACAAGTGTTTTATATACCAATAAAACACAAGTGTAATACAAATTTTTATCCACAATTCATAATTATAGATATCAAAGAAGATTGGTCGTAACGTTTAACGTTGATTCAGTTATACAGTTTCTCAAAATACGGTAGATCATGAAGTGGTTGCTAAGTAACAAGTTCTTTAAAGTGTTTTATGGAATATAAAACTCTGGTGTTTTATGAGCCATATAATTCAACTGAAATCAGTGTAATTATGTCTCAATTATATATGAGTTATGGATTAATATTTTTATTCTCTCATGGCTTTTCTTGCTCTTCTTTTCTTTACATTTTTCTCCCATTTCTTCTTTGGTTTTATCTTTTGCATTTTCCGCTGATTTTTATTAACTACGTCTTCTTCATTCTTACTATGTTGTCACTATTGTAATTGTTTATTTTCAACAAGTCATTTTTTATACGATCTAATTTATAAGTTTTTTAACTTTCCTCAGGAATTTAATTTCATTTGTTTATATTTTCCTTTTTGTATTTTATTTTGAGACCATGTCTCGCTGCTATGTGGTTATATATAAACTATCATTTTTGTTTGTCTTGTCGTTTTTTTGTTATATAATTTTATTCAGTGCGTAATATAATTTATATCTTTTTAAACTAGTTAAATTTAAGTGTAAAGTAATAATAAACACACAGATTTTATCCGACACATTTCCGGGGTTTAAATCTCGTTCATTAAGGTAACTTTTTTGAATTATTGATTTACAGGTGCGTTCGAATGGTATTTACATCATTACAACTTACAGAATTGTTCAGCTTGTGTGCCAATTATGTTGATATACGTTTCATAACCGCTCTTAGTTCAATGTTTGCGTTTGTGCGCTATATTTCAACCTGATAATTACGATGTTGTAGACATAATTTTATTGATAGTTTAATTGTTTGGTTTTGAAACCTGAAACGCTGTAATTTTTATTTGATAATGTGTGGGTATTATATTAATATGTAGTATTAATATAGCTGGACAAGCAGGAAGATAATAACAGTTGACTGCTTGACAATCAATAAGATTAACGATGTTGTACGCTAAGATGTCTTAATGTTGCAATCTTATTGCAAATTACTGATATTTCATTTCTTTGTTGATAGGTAATTAACTTATAATAGAATAGCTTTGTTCATTTCATTTACACGATGGCGATTAAAAGCAAATAAAAAATTAATAATAATTTCTGTACATTGATCAGAAATAATTTTGCATATTATTTCAACTCAAACTATAGTACGTTCGGTGAAAGATTACAGTGTGATTGCATATAGCATTTGTTTAATCTGAATTCAGAGTGGCTGAAAAATAAAGATAGGTTTCCATAGCACTTGTGACAGTGACATTAGCTGTTTTCCATTTGCCACTTAGTTCACTTATTGGAGTGAATTATTTCAAAGTAAATTAGAATTTGTAATTCTAGTACTGGAAATAAAAGTCAGTGAAGTTTATGCGTGCGGCTGTGTGTATGTGTGTATTATTTGAGTTTGTGTGCGTGTGAGTTTGTTAGTTTTTGTTTGTGTGCGTGCAAGCGCATCCACTAACACGCACATCGAAAATCACAAATAGTCTCATTACATTCAATTGCCATTTTTATAAAATATGGTTCATCTGATTGTTTACATTCTGTCTAAAATCATATGGTGTAAATTTAAATTGCATTTTATTTTAGATTTTAATTAAATTAAGCATTAGCTCTAATACAGGAACGTCCGAAAGCAACATCATTTTTCGCGATTACAGCGTCATCTATCATGCTGACGAAAAAGTGAACTAAATAAATTCTTCTTTTTTTAACGAGGAATCTGATTCTTTAATGAAAAATAGGGGTTTTCATTTAAAAAAATTGAGTTGACCATGATTTAGCGACAACAGCGCCATCTAGGACAAAACCAATATTTCGTTATTATGGCCCCCTTTTGTACGATTGTTTTTCGTCCAGGTCATTTTTGCGTAAAATTTATAGTTTCCGAGATATTTCCTGATAACACTTTAAATGGACCAACCTGTATATACCGGGTGGTGCTTGGTAAGGACGAACATAGGGATTTTAGTTTCAAGCAGTTTCCTGCTCTACTATTAATTTTACAGAAAAAACTGTACAGTGCAAAAATGTTCAGAATTGTAAGATACATGCAAGTATGTTTTTATATTTATCATTACGTGTTTGGTTTAGCCGCAAATTTAAAAATAAATTTTAAAATTTTTGTTGTAGCAATACCATGACTTTTGTTTTTCATGAACTATTTGTAAGGTGTTTTAAGGTTTTAAACTACAATTAAATAGAATAATGATTATATTGCTATATGAGTACACGTCTAGCATAATCAATGCGTGAACATAGAGTGTCAATATCTAACTCCCGATTAGTCAAGCAAGCGGGAACGCTGACTCTGCCACCTCGCAATTCGGCAGGCAGGAGCGCTGACTCTGCCACCTCGCAATTCTGGAGTGACCCTGAGCCTGGACTTCAGCTATGTCGTACATATTTATAAACGATAATGTTTGAAGGTAATAAACGTCAGTCTATTTTATAAATAAAATAAAATCAAACAACTTTGATATTTATTTTTAAATTTGTGACTAAACCAGATTAATAAAAAATGTAGAACATGCTTGTACGTATCTTTCAATTCTGAACATCTCAATATAAAATTAATAGGAGAGCAGAAAATTGTATGAAACTAATATCCCCTGTTAAATCCCTATGTTCACCCTAACCGAACACCACCCAGAATATGACGTAAAATAAATAAGATTGATTCGAATTTTCTACTTTAATAGTATATTACATAATAAGTCAGGAAAGAAAAAACACTCTCCTGACGTATTATGTATAGGTACGCGTACTTTTTTTTTTCTGGCACCGTTTAATTTAATCAATAATTAATCATAAATAATTCAAAATATGTTTGATATGAATTATATTGACAGCAGACTACGTATCTAAGGTTACAATAAAAAACAGGTAAAATACAAAACAGTCACATTAAAGCTACATTCACAAATCGAAATTAGTTTTTGTTTCATGTTTTCCATTTTTGTTTTAATAACATTGTAGACATGTTATTTTATGCAGCCATTCACAAATCAGTATTTAGTTTTGGTTTTAACACAAAAGTTAACAAACTCCAAACTTATGTTTTAGTTTTACGTTTTATACTTAGGAATAGACCAATAGAACGAAGCGTAGAATGATGTAGTGATATATACTTGTCTCTTTCTATCATCCTTCGCATTGACGATAACCTAAGTTTGTTTTTATTCGAGTGTCAAAATTAATGATAATAAAAACAAGATTTTATGATAATATTTACCTTGCTCTTCCAAAAAATACGAAAGTAAACAAACAACATATAGCATGTGTATCTTAGCACATCTGATAGTTGCATTTACTGTATTACCGATCTTCTCAGTATAGCCGATCTTGTAAAATTTGTGATAGATGTCACAACTAACTAAAATCGACAAAAGCAAAACTATATATTTGTGAATGACACCTAAAAACACACTAAAACATAAAGCATAATACAAAAACTAATTTCGATTTGTGAATGTAGCTTAAGTCTTTACCAGTCTGGTAAAGTACAAACTTTACCAGACTGTTATTTTTGTTGTAACTTTGGATACGTACTTTACTTGACTATTTTTGTAAAAAATGTTTCAGGAAAAAACATTTACTATGAAAGTCATTTTATTCTGTCCTTCATAACACATACCATTAGTCCTATTGTCTAATTTATCTGAACAGATTTACGTGAACTAAGTGGCAAATGAAATACAGTTATAGTCATAAGTTCTCTTATGTAAACATGTCTTCATTTTGACATTTTAATTAACAAATCAAGATCAAATACTTTCCTCACAACCACGCTGTAATATCTTACCGAATGGACTATAGAATTTCAAAATATTTACACTTTTATTGTATATATTAAATGAATAAATAAAAAATAAACAATTATGAAATAAATTGAAAAATTACATTATCTAAATAACTATTTAATAAATAGTATCAAAGTCAATTAATTCTCTATATAACAGGTGTCAAAATAATTACTAAACTGGCTCAACTAATATACCGAACAAAAACTGTTGATCTAAAAAATTTGGGACAAAAAAGATTGTACAAATTTGTAATAATCAATTTTATCATTTCAGACAGTTACATTTCCATCCAATGCATGTAGTACGTCATTTTGTGATCATATCAAAACAAGAAGTAAAACAAAAATAAAAAATTTGCGCGCTTGTCAACAAAATATGATTTTCCAATTAGTTTACGGAACGAAACGGTTGCTTATTTGAATCTGTGTAGGCCGACGCTGGTTTTTAATTATTTTGTTTTAGAAATCCGGGATTATTTTGTCACACCTTTTAATTAGTTTACTTATATACCGATAGTGTAATTAATAGTAATCGTTTAATATGGAAATGTATGCAGCATGAAAACTCCTAATTTGTTAGAAAGAAGCTGACTAGATACATATTTCAACGATAATTATTGCGATTTATGTTAAAAGTTTATTATTTGCTGTGTTTGTATTTAATGAAACAAATATTTATTATTATTAGGTACACATAATAAAATTAATTAAAATTTTAATTAACTATTATGTTAATTTTTAATTGATATTAGATTCGTTAAAATGCCATAAGCATAATACAAGAAAATTGGCGAATTTCTTTTTAAAAAATAATTCAATTTATTCCTTTACCAAAAGCTTTTAAATTATTTTAAAGAAAATAAATTAAATATAAAATATGATATAAAGAATTTTTTATGTTTTCCTTCTTTAAGTAAATACTTATAAATTGAATTATATATTTTATAAAGCCGGAGATATATAAGAGAAAAATAAAAATAGATAATAAAATTCGAATATAATGAAATAATAATTCGAGTCCAGGGTAATATATTTAGTTGGGAAGACGCTTTGCTAGAATCAAAGAGATCCGGGTTCAAATTTCGGCGCTAGCCGAATTTTTCTCTCTAAAAATGATAACGAAGAACTATATTTTTACATTATTTTCTAAATTAATTTGACAAGGGAAAATGTAGAGGTCGTATTTATTTGGAATTTTCAAAGTAACTCGGTCGGTTACTTTTGTTTAATTGACACGTTTTAAGTAACCCAGAACAGTTCCTGAACTGATCTTCTGCCCCAGCTATTTTAGTGTGTTGGCAGGTTGAACCCGTTTTCTATCTCTTTCTAATCAACTTGTGTTCCTTGTTAGCCGTTTTTAATTGCGGCAGCACAATTTGTTTTAAAGCTAATGTCACTTGAAAAGTGCATTCAGATTTTATATTTACCGCAAATTTTTATAATATCATTTATTTGGAAGTAATATGAGTTAGTTCTGGATCAGTTTAGTGTTGCACCCAAGGTTCCCAGAAGAATACGGCCATAATGACAAAATTGCAAATATTGACAAAAACATATTCACAAATATTGAAAGTGTTTCAGAGATATAGGACACCTCAAATATTGTCTTTATTGGTTCTCAAAATAGGATACAAAATAATTATCTATGTATTAATTTAACTCATTCGATAGAGAATTTTTGTCTGAATTCATCCATAATTTTATTTATTTACAGTACAGGATCCAGACACACCGAGTCGTAGTGTGGTACTTAGCTAGAGTGGGATTTGAACTCGGGATCTCTGTATTCAAATGTCATAATGCTATCCATACCAGCGTACAAAATAACATTACACATAAAAAATTGAATTTATAGTTTAGATATGTTTTATTTAATATGATTCTAAACAGTAGGCCATGGTCAACCACAAAATTATTAACTTGTAATTTATAAACCATAAATATTCGAACAGTGTAAAATTATCCTCATTTGTTTATATATATAGTGTTTCATGCTATGTTAAATAAAATGTATTTAAAGTTTGAATTTAATTTTTATTGTAATATTGGTAAAAAAAGATTTTCTTCAAAACAGTGGGATATATCAAATTAGTTGTAGTGATTGTCAAGCGATCTATATATGTCAGACCGGTCGTAATTTCAATATTAGATTCAATGAGCATAAAAAAGCTGTATTAAATAATAAATTGACCTCAAACGTTGCTAAACATTGTCTTGAGAACAATAATAAATTACACGATAATAATTTGTCAGTTAAACATATCTGTAAAAAGGGGTAAAAGTTGGACTTCTTAGAATCATTGGAAATTCAGAATGCTATTAGGGACCAGAAAACTTTATTGAACGGACAATTTGATCTGTACCGTTCACCGTTAATACGCCCGCTTTAATCCCTTTACAACCATTAGCATGATGTATTTTCCCATTCAAATTTTACTTGTTATAACTGTTGTCATTATATGTACTTTCCCTTTCCTGTTTATAATTTACTTGGTTCTACTATTTATAAGACTCACACAAATGTACAAACTTATTATTCTTCTGTAATCATTACCTGATGATGGTCCAGTCGACCGAAATACGTATAGTGAATAAACTTATTTACTTTTTTGAAACCTACCTAGTGTTGATTTTTTAATTTTATTATAAAAAGGTTTCAACGAGAACCGACAGTGAAATCTATTGAATTTATTGGTAACTTTATAAAAAAAAAACTGATGGATGAATTCAGAAAGAAATTTTCAATTTACAGATTGTCATTTAAAAGAAAATAAGTTTGTGTTATAGTTTGAAAGTCACGGGTTAATTTTTTTTCGACCCCCTATAATTCGCTTAAGAAACCTCATGCTGTGAGTGTCCGCCAGGAAGATTTTGTAAATATTTTGACACAAATTATATCATGGTGCTTAAATATGCAAGGGAAGTCACAAAACACATCATTTCTTATAAAGATTTTTTCAATTTTTTTAATATAAATTTGGCATATAATACAACTAGCAAAAGACCTGTAATTAAGTTACATAACAATTCTTTGATATCAAATGAAAGGATTAATTCAAAGTTAAACATCTTCATGAGCCAGACAGCATACAATTATCCTTACACAAAATTCACACATAGAACAATTAATCTATCAGAATAAAATACCATTGCATTAATTACATATCAAACTAATTGCCAAAACATTCTTTCTTTTTTCTATATCACCTCAAGACACAAATTAATTGTCAGACTGCTGTCAAAGAAAAACCACTTTCTTCATTGTTGCAAATCGCACGATTACTTCGCGGAATATGTTTGCGAATCATGCGATTAATCATACAGTTTCATATTTAATTTCAATTGGTGATTAATCAAGAGCGAATTCTTAGTAGAGTGATAGCATGGTGCGAACCAGCCACTAACTAGACGCTAGTTAATTAGGTTAAGTAAAACGTTGGTGACTGATACGAGAAGGACTGATTGGGCTTGATTTATTAATTGAGTGAATATGATTTATTAATACATTTTTCTCTCTGCACAACAACATATTATTTTCAATGATACCGGGCAATTAAATTTTTAATTATAAGTTCAAGTCAGCCAGGTTTAATTCTTGTCTAATATTACAGAGTTTTTTTAATATATTTTTTTGGGCGATATAGATGACTTAGAATGACTTTTTTATTATACCTGCGCTATAATTTTTATTTAATAAACTAAAAAGCGTGCCAAAACGCAACATTAAAACACGGCTAAGCAACGATAATAGTATACTGCACTACATACAACGGCAGGGTGGAAAGTCCCTGAAAAATGAAACCAGAAATGATTTATTTGATCAAAACATATTTTATTTCTCAACATAATCTCCTTGTAGCTCGATACACTTCGTCCAACGTTTTTCTAATTTTTCGATCCCTTCCAAATAATACGATTTTGGTAATCCTTCAAAATAGGCGTTTGTCTCAGCGATGACCTCATTGTTGGAGCCAAATTTCTTTCCGCTGAGCCATTTCTTTAAGTTTAGAAATAGATCAAAATCTCAGGGAGGCAAATCTGAAGGAAAAAATCCTTTTTATTGCGCTTGAACATCGCCAAACACTCCTTTGAACTTATTACATGGTCGCGCTTGTCAACAGAGAGCAAATGCGGCACCCATCTGGCAGATAGCTTTCTTATATACAAAAATTTATGCAAAACGTTCCGTACCCGTTCGGTTGAGATGGTCATAGCCTCAGCAAACTCGTGCACTTTAACTCGCCGATTGTCCAATATCATACCATGGATTTTATCAACGATTTCTGGCGTTGTAACCTCAATTGGACGACCAGAACGTTCCGCGTCCTTTGTGGTCATACTACCACAACGAAAATCAGTAAATAACTTGTGAATCGTTCCAATCAATGGTGAGGAATCCCCATAATATTTAACAAGCGATGCTTTAGTTTGCGTAATGTTTTTTCCACGCAAGAAATAATGTTTAATCAAGACGCGAAATTCACTTTTTTCCATGTTTTCAAAAATCTTCAAGCTTGCTTGCTTTCGATGGGTGTCAAAACAGAACTGAATGACTTATCAGTCTGAAAATTTTAATGCGTTCTAGTTAAAGATGGTACATCACAAATGTCACATGAGATTTGCGATTGTGGCGCCATCTGTTTTATTTTTTAGAGACTTTTCACCCTGCCCTCGTATCTACAGCCAATTCAAAACCACCTTGTTACAAAATATATCAATTGCAGAGATCTGCTTCGGCAGAGTGCCACAACCAGTAATGTATAAAAGACGTGATGATATATTTATATTTATTTATTTATTATTTTTTTGCTCTAGGTACACAAATAACTATTTATTTAACTAAAGCCCAGCGATGTTTACTATGTTGTTAACTAACAGCATGTTTCACAGTTGCCAAGATATCTGAAATTACATTTTATATATTTTCAGATTTTTATGTTGTAATTAATTAATACCAGTATTAAAATGCCTATTATTAATTAAATAAAAATGGTAATACAATATTTGTAGCAAATAATTTTTAGTTTAATGCATAGTATAGAAATTATAACGTTTTAAAATATTGAATTTTCAAAAACTTCTTACATGCGTTTTTTTATTATAATTTAACTTTTTCGTGTAATTAACAAAGTGATTAGCTCTAATTCAGATTTCTAAGTTAATTTTTATTTTCATTTCACAACTTCATCTTCACGTTATGAATGAAGTATCGCTGTCATAATTCGTCGTGTGTGTTCCGCTCCGTCTTAATAAGAGCACGAGCTAATTATAACGAATAGGTTCATTAGGTCCGCTAATTCTACATTGTACAAGTACAAGTCGTAGTTTCAGGTGCGCTATCCTTCATTCTTCGTTCATTGGCGATGAAGACTGTGGTAGAGGCACCAAGCTTCAAGCTGACTTAATAGTACATCGTGAACGCGCCATTATGATGCTCAATGTACCGTGGATTATTAATATGAGTGTGTGCTCTACCTACATCTTCACTCTAATTTGTAGCTTCATAGCTCAATTTATTTTACATTGCAAATGAGATTATGAAATTATTAATTTTTGCATGAAGTGCTCTGCTCATCTGTAAATTATTAACTGATTTTCTATAGGTTTAATTTTAAGTACAATACTTGACAATGAAGACATCAAAACTGTACATTTCTACTGCAAAACGTTCTCAAATCATTTCAAATGAAAGTAACGAAAGAACTATATTATTTTAATTTAGGAATGTGTGAAGACGCCATTACCAAGGGTGATTATAAAAAGAAAAAAATTGTCACATATTTTTCGATTTGTTTTAATAGTTAATCTGAATCGATCGTTAAAAATCTCCTGTAATAATTAACTCTAATTCAATAGCAAAATATATCTACTGTTCCAACACAATACTCCTTTCCCAACCATAAGTTTAAGTAAATAATTGACGATCAGTAAAATATCATTAATCATTTTTATATTTTTATTAGAATTCTGTGTTCAAGAGTTTTAATACGGCCCAATTTTAGCAAATTGTAGAAAAAAAAATTGAGAAAAGCTTGAATGTTATTTTTCACATTTTTACTAGAGTATCCCGTCCAAGAGCTTTAATTTGCTACTAAATTAGGCATATTTTGAGTAACTTTTGAAGATGGAATTGACGAATGCTTAAATGTAATTTTTAACTTTTAACACCTATGTGTCATAAGCAATATAATTTCATACCTATATTACTTTTATTCTTGTTTTAAAATAACATAACGATTTATCGAATTATTAAAATATTACTAGTTTTTACAAATGAACCAATAATAATTTCGAAAAGTATTTGAAGCAAAAGTTGTTTTAATTTTAATTAAGGCCCATATTAGTTTTCATGTATTTTATGATAAACACTGTCGTTTATGAAATAAACATAAAATCATAAAAGATCTATTTGTAAAATTGTAGAACCACTAGTTGTATGTATCCCATTAACAGAGCTGGGCAAGCTACTTAAAAAAAGTAGCTAAGCTACAACTACAGCTGTTCTTTAAAAAAGTAGCTGAGCTACAGCTATAAGCTACATTTTGTAAAATATAGCTAAGCTACAGCTAAAAGCTTTCGTTAAAGTAGCTGTTAAATTTTAAAGCTACTTTTTTAAATTATTGGGAATTATTAAATTTGCCATTGTCATATGATCAGTAGATCAGTCTTTTGTTATAATGACTGTTAATAAATATAAAAAGTCGCAAATGGACAAATGTACTATTAATTTTTTATGCTATAATTTTTATTTATATCGGAATAAATTAACAGTCACATTAGCAGAAGACTCCTAAACAGTCAATGTTTAGTTCATCTAGTATTTAATACAAAAGTAGGATAGGTTAAGAACAAGTGAAAAATAAAATATGTTAATAGATTTTACACTATATAATAACTTGTTATCCTACAGTTATAGAAAACAATAAAGAAGGTACAATTCAAAGCCAAAAAAACATTAATAGGTATTTCATAATGGTAGCTTTAAGCTAGAAAAAGTAGCTTTGGGCTACAAAAAGTAGCTTTAAGCTACAAAAGTAGCTTTAGTTGTTATAACAATATTTTTAAGCTAAGTAATAGAAAAAAAATAGTTCGCTACAAGCTACAGCTATATTTTTTTCACATTTAGCTAAGCTAGAGCTACAGGTAAGGTAAACGTAGCTAAGCTAGTAGCTAAGCTACAAAAGTAGCTAGTTACTGCCCAGCTCTGCCCATTACGAACTTAACCTCAGTTTTTCATTTAAAAATTTAAATATAAAGTTTCAGTGAAAAATATCACCACTTTCAGACAGTTTTTTTGGTACTACATTTTTATTTTTTGATTCAGTAGGGTCTAAATAGTGAAGATTCTTCAAAATCTCGATTGAGACAAAAATCATCACCACAATACTTTCTCTATTTTATAGTTGAAAAAGTAATTAGATTTGAAAATTGAATTAAAACACTTAATTTAATAAAGTTTTCTACTTAAATATAGGTTTTTAGTTGATTTATTATGCACAGAATTGTGAAGGATAGAATAAATTTACTTCCATAGTAAAGTTAATTTAATCAATAAATTAGAAAAAATTTTACTTATTTTATGACATATATAACATTGTTGTCAAAATATTCATTTGAATGAATAAATTTAATTTTCTTTAGAAGTAAATTTATTTGTTGTTAACAAACTTTAAAGCACTACAATTTAAAAACAAAACAAAAAATAGTTAATCAGACTTTGCCAAAAAAAATTACAATATTTTTTTTTAGTAATTGTGTAAGGTTTTATAGCTCTGTAGTTAGAACACTCGCTTCACAACTACATCAAGGTGATTCAAATTTTAGAGTAAGCTGTAGGTAAATTAGTTTATTACAAGATCTGCTATTGCTGATCTCATATGCACTAGACTAGAATAAAGCGTAATTGTTTTCTTTTGTTTCAAAATAATTTTAGAGCATTGCATACAAACAAAAATAAATTTTCCGATTGATACTAACTGTCATTTCACAATAAACATAGTATAAGCATATAATATATATTATTTACAATTCCAATCAAATAATAAATCTAGTTAATCTAAATTTTGATCACTCATATCAACAAAACTCATTAATAAATCTCACCGCCGCCCAAAATTCAAAATGACACGTGTTGTGCTCAAATCCCAACTTTCTTTTTTCCTTGTTCCAGTTACAGAAGTAAAAAAAGCTTCACCCATCCCTCTAGAGTCCTTGAGACCCAAATTCCGTTCACCGGGTAGCCCAACTCATTTGTTTTATAATTTGTTTACATTTTCTCGTGTTCAAATTATAGCGTGCGTGTTTTTTTATTTCATGTGGGTGGAGACTACATAAATTTCTAACTGATCACCGTATAATTAAAAACGTCGATTTGTTTCGACATCAGTTGGAATTATTGATTGACGTTTGATTGATTTCTCTTTGGATTGCTGTGGTGACATGTTTATTTAATTTGTTTTTGATTTATTGAAACGATTTGCCCAGCTACTGACTTTATACCTTGTTAATTGAATAAGAATTTGTTTTATTTTTTTGAAAAGTAAAAGTGACTTATTGCTCACGTAATTAATTTAATAAATTTGTTAACACCCTTCTTTGAAAGCGAGACTGATGGTGGATACTTGCTATTTGCGCTAGATTTATTAGTTAGGAATTTGAGACAGCTGCGTAACATGCATGCCCATATAATGCAAAACTTTTGATATTATCGTATATTACAATATAGAATATATTATATTAATATAGAGGTTATCATGGTTGTAGTCCAGTAGACATAATTTGCGTCTACTAAGCAAGAGTTTGCGCGTTCAAATCTCACTGACTTTCAACTTAATAAAAAAAAAAAACTGATTAAATTGTTTTAATTCATGGGCGTCCGAAGGAGAGGTCTAGAGCGCGATGGATCCTTTTTTGTTTTTCTCTGCACTGGTGACAAAAAAAAATGTGATGTGGTCACCACACGACTTTCTTATACACAGCATATTTTATATTTAGAATATATAATATTATTAAACATGTAATTTTAGATTTTCAATAATTCAGCATTTATCTGTTCGAAACATATAAAATATCAAATTACTGATGAGGCATATACAGGATGTCCTTTTTTCGAGCCTAACCCTTGGTATCTCAAGAACCGTGAGATACGAAGTCGAATAAATTGAGGTAAAGTTGCCAAATGTGTGAGTGTGTGAAGAGCTGAGTTGATTTTGAATGAAATTGAAAAACCGGAAGAGGAAGTTTGCTACTATGAATATTGAAATATATTATTAAATATCAAAATTAGTTTTTCTCAAAATTAGACGCATATACAGAAAAATTGCAAATAACATTTTATGTTCCAACTATTTTTACCAACATCTTTTATTTGAAACTTTTTTCGTAACTAATTCCATTTTTGAAATAAATGGAATTTATTGTTTTGAGTGTCCAGTAAACTTCCTCTTCCGGTTTTTCAATTTAATTCAAAATCAACTCAGCTCTTCGTATTTACATGAAACTTATAATTACCAAGTTTCGTTAACAAATCTTATCTCGTTCATGAGATGTTGCACTTTCGGATACACATCTATCCACACGCACAGACATCATTGAGAAAATGATCAAAACGGATTCAGTGGACCTCAAAACACGTATTTCCGCGAAAATCTGCGTATAAGACATTCGTGGAATTTTTCAAATTTTCAAACCGTCATAACTTTTCGTTTTTTTTACCTAATTTAGACAAATTTTCAAGAGCAAAAAAGTTTAAAGTGCCTACTTCAAGGAGATAAGTTTTTCTGCATCTAATCTAATAAACAATAGTTATTTTTATAACAAGTGCCGAAAAAGGCTCGTTACGTGCAAGTGCAGAATTTAACGCACGAGGCTTGCCGAGTGCGGAAATCTGCACGAGCATGTAACCTTTTTCGGCACGTGTTATAAACAACATTTTTCCTACAACTGTGCGATTTAGTAAATCACTAAAATATTATTAAAATTTATAAAATTTATAAAATTTTAATGATATTACATGAGAACGATGTTTTACGGCGTTGCTATGGTTTGTTTGTTGATTGCTTGCACATTGTTCTACGTTATTTAAAAATATTTCACTAACGTCAAAATAATTTCGTCAAAATCATTTTGATTGGAATAGTACAGTGAGTGATTCTTCTTTATCATTAACACCTCCAAAGATAATTGAAGCTCCGGATCATACTATGTTGGATCTATTTTCGACAATGACAATCAACCTGCTGCTGGTACTTCTGAAGCTTCCGAAATTGTTACCAATAATATTACTAGTAATAATATGAACAGGTACGGAAGAAATCAATGTTTCTTTAGACACAAAAGTTTCCACTTTATATTATGTCAATATAAGCAACTGTAACAACTGTATTAATAATATACACAAACAATAAATATGAAGTATTTCACTTACTCTTTAAATAAAACCATTTATCGATATATTTTACTTTGTTCGGTTCTTTTTATTAATTGTCTACAGATTAGATATACTGCAAATTAAGGTTACGTTTATAAACGTCAAAATATACTACTGCATTTACTAGCGCTGGTTCACCGTATCTTCTTCTTCCATAAGCGTCTGTGGTCAAAATATGAATTCCGCGTTCGGCGCGAAATTTAAATCGCTGTCAAAACAATATTCTTTTGACAGTTACGTAATGAAGCACTTTCCGCACTAGTGTTTATTTGCTTTCGGAAACGCACTTGGTCTGCATTTATCTACTTTCCATACGTAACCAAGGCAATTATAGTTACGTAATAACAAAGAAATCGCACAGTTGTAGGAAAAATTTATTTTACATACTTCGTAACGGCACAAATTAGATCTGAAAATAACAAAATTATCGATAGCCATGAAATTAAAACAAAATTACCAAATGTTTGAAGTTTTATGTGTCAAAATAAATGACATAATAAATAAAGAAATTATTTTGACAGATTAAACGTCAATCATTTGTTTAATTTTGTTTCAATGCCATGGCCATCGATAGTTTTGAGGCTATTTTCAGATCTAATTTGTGCCGTTAGGAAGCATGCAAAATTAATTTTGATTATTGGATTAGATGCTAAAATTATGATTTTACATGTTAAATACCCATGTTTGCGAGTCGCGGTCACCACCCTTTATATAAGAGAATAAAATTATATATTTTCTATTATTTAAACTAAAAGTTTGAATCCGGGCTCTAAAATTTTTGGGCCCTAGGCTATTGCCTCTTTAGCCTAGGCCAAAGTCCGCCTATAGTGACTGTGATTGAAAATTTGTTGTATGACCGAAAGGTGATACGAGCTTGTATTAAAAGAATGAATGTGAATACAATGAAAATAGTATGCCAGGATAGGATTGTTTGGCGAAAATTAATTACAGGATGAATCTAATGAACAGTTAGTGAATGTTTCAGGTAGGATACAGCTCAAAATTAGGTATGTGTATAGAACTAAATATTCTAGCATTTTTATTTCAGGAACATTCGACAGCTGAGTATTTAAGTTAGTCAAATACTAGTTACTACTACCTAATTGGCGTCCATATTCAAGTAGGTTCTACGTATTTCCAGTTGAAATAAAGTTTAGAATTTGCTATATTGTTAAATAAAAATATCTAATTGAAATTATTAAACTATAAGCAAGAATGAAATATATTTAATCCATAATTCAAATTAATCTAAATTGCATATGTCAGCGGTATCATTAAATATGTAACACATTTATCACAGTAAAAAATCTATGTAAATCATTATAATCCTTACAATTTCTACGCGTAATGAAATATGAAATATTATTATATATGTATTTATCGAACGCTTATTGGAGAAAGGACAATAATTAATTTTATTTTACACCTTATTTCTTATTATTTCAATTCGATTATATTGACCAAATTCAGAGTTGTATGAAAGTAGTGAAATTACTCCGCTAATTACTCGTTTAACTAAACTTGTTGTTTTAATTACTCACAATTTCAGGTCTTTGAAGTTTGCCGCGAATGTGTTGCAATTTTTTGTATTTGCGATTTTTTAATTTGTTTGCTTTACTTTCATTGGCCTTTAAAAATGATGTTGTTGATTTAGAGTGAAATTATCTTAAAGGTATATTTATAAATAAAAAGAAAAAAATGTGCCCCGGGTGAGGATCGAACTCACGACCTTAAGATTATGAGACTTACGCGCTGCCTACTGCGCTACCGAGGCTTGTTGCAAATAAGTCTCAGTACCATCTTAAATTTGGATGTTATACCAATTATTTATATAAAAAATAAAATGATATATATCCTTTCGTGCACTACCTGCTTATTGTATTCATAATAAAAATAAGTAATAATAAGATATAAATAAATAGTATTTAAAATTTTGCTATTTATAATTAATTGAGTTAAGCACAAGATAAAAAGACTGGATTCACATTAAAAAAAAAAAACAGTTCATAGAAACTAAGGCCCAGTTGCATCAATAGTAGTCAGTTCTTACGTTATAAGCTACGCGAAAAATTCAATTAGAATAAAAAAACAACGCATCTAAGAAATGAGCAAATTTCAAAAAAAGCTGATATTGAATTTTAGTTTAGATAAAGGTAAACCATATTCTAAAAAAAGTTTATATACTCTAACTTAAAGCTATTACCATTTGGTTTTTAAAATATAGATTGGTTACATTTTCTAATGCGAGGTTGGAATAAAAATAGCTAACCCAAAATTTACTAATTATACTTACTATGTATCTCTTATGGGGTAGGTGGCTCAGTTGTATCGAGTCGGCCTGTGAATTTGAGAACCCGGCTTCGATTCCCACAGCTGACGAACAATTTTTACCACATTAAAACTACCCCTGTGGCTCATCCTCCACTAACATCCTTGTGGCATTATTTGATGGCCGGTAACCGCATTTCACGCGCAAAATATATCACTTATCGACAACTGCTACGGCAGAGTGCCACACCCAGTAATGGGTACAAGGCTTGATGATATATTTATTTTTATTTTATTTATAATTCTCTAGATTTTATGTGATAAAATAAAAATATATCCTGTATATAGACATAAAAAAAAATGTACTAGAATTAATAATTAGTTACAAATATAAACTATAAATTTATGTTATAATCATTATTCAAGATTATTACATAAAGCAATAAGTAAATAATTTATATTTATTTATTTTTTATTGCAAAGTGCAATATTTCTTCTTAATGTCACTTTAATCAAATTACAGTGAACTATTACTTTTATAGGTATAAATATAAGGAACAACATTGTAATAATATATGTAGATGAATAAATGATACTACTGTAAAATAAATGTTTATTGCTTCACAAAAACAAAAAGATAAACAATCAAATAACTAATTTTAATCAAATAAAATTTCTCTTTCATTAGCAATATCTTTGGAGGCCATAACCTAACAGTTGATAACTATACGCGCAAATATATCACACTCATAAATGGGTAAATGTCATGATATATTTATTTATTTTATTGCAAATACAAAGTGCATTTAGCTACTATATTTTACGATAGATTTATCTCAAGACATAATTCTACTTCAAAGTTTCCTTATTATGGATTCACACGACGTGCACAACAAAATAATAAAATCAAAAGTGAAGGGAAAAGTAATGTTTGATTTCCTGGATTAACAAAAAACAAATCACAACAAACAACTGCAATCGAATTCCAATTTAGTTCTCATGTTTTTGTGAATGGGAATGAATAATCAAAACTATAGCGTGACCTTAATTTTTCACGATATTTTGTTATAAATATTCATGGTGTTTTTAAGAAGGATACAAATATTATTAGATAAGATTATTTGAAATTATTAAAAGTATTAAGTCAGTCAATAATAAATACATATTTTGTTACGCCTACTATACTCATTGCCAGCTGTGGTTGTTCAACAATTGTAGATTTCTGTTTAAACCAGTCAATCTTGTCATATTTGATAAGGTAATAATGGACATAGGCTTAAGTTGTACGAGTAGTTTATTTAATGAAGATTCATTGACAACGTTTCGTCGACGATCAGACTCTCTAGGGCAAACATAAATTTAGATTCATTCCATTTTTGCAACTTTTAGCATCATATTTACTTTTTTCATTTTGATATATATATATATATATATATATATACAGGATGGTGAACACAACTCTCGAACATAGGGATTTAAATAAAACAAAAGACAAAATGTCTATTGCGATGTGGAATTGAGTCTTAATAAATAATAAAAATAGGAAAAAGTTTTCCATCACTTGTCTCATAATTCCACAGAGGTTTTACAGCACGTTTGCATCAACTTATCAAGTCATCAACAAACGGCTTGTCAGTTCAGCTTTAACCATAGACGCGTTTCGTCCTTCCGGACTCATCAGTATGGTGCGATCATTTATCCAACTAGACCAACTCGGGAATAGTGGATTGTGATACCGACTTAGCTGAACTGACTGATGTTAACCTATCTACACCGGTAACATGACATGAGAGCTATGGAGCCACTCGTGGTGCCATCTACCGACAAAATCGCAAACTGCTTGACAGCTATTGAAATAAAACAAAAGACAAAATGTCTATTGCGATGTGGAATTGAGTCTTAATAAATAAGAAAAATAGGAAAAAGTTTTCCATCACTTGTCTCATAATTCCACAGAGGTTTTACAGCACCATACTGATGAGTCCGGAAGGACGAAACGCGTCTATGGTTAAAGCTGAACTGACCAGCCGTTTGTTGATGACTTGATAAGTTGATGCAAACGTGCTGAAAAACCTCTGTGGAATTATGAGACAAGTGATGGAACACTTTTTCCTATTTTTCTTATTTATAGGGATTTAACATGTAAAATCACTATTTTGTAATTTCCTGCTTCCCTAATTATTTTAAACAAAAAAGCTTCAAATAAAAGTTTTAGAGAATAAAATTCTAATACAATAAACAAAATTAATTTTGCATGCTTCACAATGGCACGAATTTGATCTGAAAATAACGAAAATAGCCTAAAAACTATTGATAGCCATGGAACTAAAACAAAATTAAACAAATGTTTGTTGTTTTATCTGTTAAAATAAATGACATAATAAATAAAGAAGAATTTTGACAGATTATACGTCAAACATTTGTTTAATTTTGTTTCAATTCCATGGCTTTCGATAATTTTGAGGCTATTTTTGTCATTTTTCGATCTAATTTGTGCCGTTACGAGTTAATTTTGTTTGTTGGTAGAATTTTATGCCCTAAAACTATTATTCGAAGCAGGAAATTACAAAATTCATCATCACGCCTTCTACCCATTACTGGGTGTGGCACTCTGCCGAAGCAGATCTCGGTAAGTGATATATTTTGTGCGTGAAGTGCGGTTACCAGTCGTCAAATCACGGTTCCCAAAGATGTTAGGAGTGGAGGAGCCACAGGGGTAGCTTTTTGAAATTATGAAAATTGTTTGTCGCCTGTGGGAATCGAACCAGGGTTCTCAGGATCCATAGGCCGACTTCATACCACTGAGCTAGCCACCCCACATTTTGATATATGTTTGCCCTAAATATTCAATTCGCAACTTTGAACTTAATCTACATGTTATTATTTTTTTTAAATTTACGTTTGACCTGAAGATGGCCATAACCTTGGCTGAAACGTTGTCAATGAATCTTCATTAAATAAACTACACCTTAAGCCTATGTCAATTATTACCTTATCATGTTACATTTGGCTAATTAAAACATTCTACTTGTCATATTTGACTTCATATATTTACAGCTGTCAAACGTTTCATAAAGAAGATTAAATTAAAATTAAATTAACTTCATTTTTATTTAGTGTTATTTAAAGATGCTTCACCCAGAGATTATTAACATCTGTTATTAATTTACATTAGTTTATATACATACTTTAAAGCTTATACCGGATTTAAATGTAGTATTATACCAATTTAAGAGATAGAATAAGATTGTTCAAAAATTTTGTGTTATAGTTCCCCCTACGTCCTACTAGATTATATTTTTGTCACCTTAATACTAAACTAAAATTGGAACAAAAAATTTTATTTGGAATAATTCGCCTATAAATTATTTTAAACCTGTGTCGTACAATCAATGTTTACATCATTCTTATTTGTCAAATTATGTATACTGACATCACACCTTTCAATTTGAAGTATGATGAAAACTAGGCGTCTCATTTTCACCAGAGTATAATCAATCAAATATAAATATAACCTAGGTTATGTTAAACTTAATATGCACTTCAAATTATATTTACATTAATTCAAATTCTAATAATTATTATAATCATGGTGACCAAAGTTTAATTTTGTTCACTCGATCTGTCAAAATTACAAAAGTCGAATCAAAATGTCTGACAGAATAAGAAACATTTCTGTTTGGAGTATTTGATTAAATTAAATAAATAAGTGGTATTACCAGCTGCCAAATAACAATTTCCAAATATGTTGGTAAACAGAAATTAATAAAATATCTGCTCTAAAATTCTGTTTATTTCGCTACTCTGCATAACAGGAATTTAAACTCAATTATTGTAGCTTACAGTGGAATTCAAACTACTTAGACACAGTTGTATTTTTTTGATATACGAGGGCAGGGTGAAAAGTCCCTGAAAAATTAAACACGAAATGATTTATTTGGTCAAAACATATTTTATTTCTCAACATAAACTCCTTGTAGCTCGATACACTTCGTCCAACGTTTTTCAAATTTTTCGATCCCTTTCAAATAATACGATTTTGGTAGTCCTTTAAAATAGGCGTTTTCGGCTTCGATTCGCCAGGTTAAGTCCACTGTTTCGACTGTTCTTTGGTCTCTGGTGTGTTGTGATGGATCCATGTTTCTTCCACGGTTACGAAACGGCGCAAAAAGTCCTTCTTATTGCGCTTGAACATCGCCAAACACTCGTTTGAACTTGTCACACGGTCGCGCTTGTAGGCAACAGAGAGCAAATGTGGCACCCATCTGGCAGATAGCTTTCTCATATCCAAAAAATTATGCAAAATGTTCCGTACCCGTTCGGTTGAGATGCTCATAGCCTCAGCCAGCCCGTGCACATTAACTCGCCGATCGTCCAATATCATACCATGGATTTTATCGATGATTTCTGGCGTTGTAACCTCAATTGGACGACAAGAACGTTCGGCGTCCTTTGCGGTCATACTACCACAACGAAAATCAGTAAACCACTTGTGAATCATTCCAATCGATGGTGAGGTGTCCCCATAATGTTTAACAAGCGATGCTTTGGTTTGCGTAATGTTTTTTCCACGCAAGAAATAATGTTTAATCAAGAAAGACGCGAAATTCACTTTTTTCTATGTTTTCAAAAATCTTCAAGGTTGCTTACTTTCGATGGGTGGCAAAACAGAACTGAATGACATATCAGTCTGAAAATTTTAATGCGTTCTAGTTAAAGATGGTACATCACAAATGTCACATGAGATTTGCGATTATGGCGCCATCTGTTTTAATTTTCAAGAACTTCACCCTGCCCTCGTAAGTTGATGTTGGCGAAATTTAAATATGTAAACTCTTGCTTGATAGTCGTAAGTTGTATTGCCTTTGTTCTGGATCAAATAACATTGATACCACATGATGTAACTCACGTATGTATGTAGTAATTATATAATTAAAAATGCCTTCAGTAATAAAAATAAACATTCTCAATATATCAGCTTAACACTCCCAATATAAAATAATTATTTCCATCAATCATGATTATTTCAACTATCCGTTTCTCATACTAAACCAGTTTACACGATTTCGTCGCTTTAGCGCAAATCTCAAATCTATCTCCGCTATGTTTATGTTACCTTTACGCCTTATTACGTTACGTCACACAGTGTAGCAATTTGTCAAGTCATTCATGCACCCAGCGTCATATCTCGACGAGGGAATGAGTAAATCAAAGTCGTGTCCTGCGGGTTTATTACCACATTAAAGACATCATAATTACATGGCAGAATAATCTGACTTAGTGTAAGAGTGTTAGAGCTCTGTCTCTTGTGATTTGATACGATGTATTAATTCTCGGAATGACATAATAATAGAGCTGATATGCTGATAAAAAATTGTAAAGTGTTGATAATATGCGGCCTTGCAAGGCAAAGGGAGCAGCTATGTTATAGGAAGTTGAGAAAAAACTTGACAGATATTGTATAATAATTGTTGTTTATTTATTTATTTGCTACGCTCTACAACAGGAAGTTGATTCCAATTACAACAGCATAAACTAAAATTCGAATCAATCAGATATGGTTGTATTACGTATTTTTTATTATGAGTTGAATTCAGTGAAATATAAATGCGCTAACTCTTACTTTAAAAGCCGCAAGTTGTATCCATTGTACTATTACTGCCTGTATGTAAATACAGGGCGTTAATTAAAAAATTAGCTGTAGGCATTTCAAATTAACTTTTCCCGCCATATTTTGCTTGGCCTTGTAACGTCACAATTAGGCTGTTAAGAACTCTCAATCTGTAACTTTTATTTTACTTTACGCACTTTTAGAATATAAATAATGAAATTTTTGTTAAGGAATGCATTAAATTATTTAAATGTGACAGCAAATTACATAAATTTCTGTGAATGGCAAAAAAATTATATATACTGGGAATATTATAATCTGTGGAAAAAAGGATACGAGGCTTAACATTAAAATATTTGATAGTATTAATAATCATCCACAGGATATTAATGGTATATATATATATATATATATATATATATATATATATATATATATATATATATATATATATATATATATAAATAAAATAAAAATTAAATTATGAGTTAAAAAATAATAAATTCAAGCTGACGCTAAATTTCCAGCAGTACGAGGGCAGGGTGAAAAGTCCCTGAAAAATAAAACAGATGGCGCCACAATCGAAAATCTCATGTGACATTTGTGATGTACCATCTTTAACTAGAACGCATTAAACTTTTCAGACTGATATGTCATTCAGTTCTGTTTTGACGCCCATCGAAAGCAAGCAACCTTGAAGATTTTTTAAAACATGGAAAAAAGTGAATTTCGCGTCTTGATTAAAAATTATTTCTTGCGTGGAAAAAATATTACGCAAACCAAAGCATCGCTTGTTAAACATTATGGGGACTCCTCACCATCGATTGGAACGACTCACAAGTGGTTTACTGATTTTCGTTGTGGTAGTATGACCACAAAGGACGCCGAACGTTCTGGTCGTCCAAATGAGGTTACAACGCCAGAAATCGTCGATAAAATCCATAGTATGTTATTGGACGATCGGCGAGTTAACGTGCACGAGGGTGCTGAGGTTATGAGCATCTCAACCGAACGGGTACGGAACATTTTGCATAAATTTTTGGATATGAGAAACCTATCTGCCAGATGGGTGCCGCATTTGCTCTCTGTTGACAACAAGCGCGACCGTGTGGCAAGTTCAAAGGAGTATTTAGCGATGTTCAAGCGCAATAAGAAGGACTTTTTGCGTCGGTTCGTAACCGTGGACGTAACATGGATCCATCACAACACACCAGAAAGAGATTTGGCTCCAACGATGAGGTCATCGCTGAGACAAACGCCTATTTTGAAGGATTGCCAAAATCGTATTATTTGGAAGAAATCGAAAAATTTGAAAAACGTTGGACGAAGTGTATCTAGCTACAAGGAGATTATGTTGAGAAATAAAATATGTTTTGACCAAATAAATCATTTCTTGTTTCATTTTTCAGGGACTTTTCACCCTGCCCTCGTATTCTTATGGCCAGCTAGCCACATGTTTCCTATCGTAACGATTAAGTAATCGTTTATTAAGTTTACACAGATATAAAATATTAGAAAATAAATACGGTAAAACTGCTAAATCGGAATTTATTGAAGAAGTGGTGTCAATTTATGGCAGACTTATTCTAAGATTGTCCTTCCTCTTCAATTCAAACCCAGATGACAAAGACTGGTAATTTATTTCACTAATTTAAATATTTCTTGTTTATTTGTTATGTGTATCTGTATTTATATTATGTAAAAAAATATATATTTTAGAAATTTATGTAATCTGAGAGTTACAAACAATCGTATGAGAATTAAACTGTAAATAAAGTGAGTTTGTTGAGATTTTCGTTCAATAATAACTATTTTTGAAAGTATTGAACGCTTTTCTCATGAAGAAAGTTTCAGGTCATAAAATGGTTCTACTCTGCTCAAAGCTACAGAAATATACTTTTTTGACAGTTATAATGTATACCTCGTGAAGAAAGCTACTTTTTTCCTTCAGTTGCTTTATATTCATCGTCTTCGAGATGGAAAATGAAACGATACCTTCGAGAGAAAATGTTTTACTTTCTTGCTTTGATATTCAAATAACTATTAAATATGTAATTTTCAGCTACTTTAAAAGAAATTAAACATTGTAACAAAATTTTTAAATGGGCGATTGAAAAATATTTTATTAATTTTCCATTATAAAGAGAGCTTTCTTCAGTTACAATTCTTGTTAGAAACTTATCTGTCTGTATATTATTAAATTATTATTTTTTTTAAACAAATCTGTTCTACTTTTGTTCCTCGTACGAGTATCTTTCTATGCATCTTTTTATGACAAAAATGTAATAATTGTGTATCAATTTTGTGTCAATTTCTATATACTTTTACAGTATGTAATATTAAATAAATAAAATAAAACAAATAAATTAATAAATAAATACAGGTAACATTCTATGTATCGCATACCGAGAATTGCTTCACTCAAAAATAGGTGAAGTAACAGTGCAAAAAACAATACTCCTCTTTCAAACATCACGACAGTCGAATTCGCGTATTTTTCTCAACGGTATAATTTCTTCATTCATGCCACCCACAAAATAAAACACTTATAATCAGAGAAACAAACAATGAGCCATACATCAAGTAAGCTTTGTACACAAAGGCGTGCATTCGTCCTTGTGAGAGGCAGAAGTCGACTCAGTTTCACCGTTGCTGAAATCCAGAACTGTCTGTTGGTCTGGTTTCCATTGAGATCTAGTAATCTAGAGTGATCTAGAGTGGCGAACCATGCGATCTCTGACCTCCAAGAAGATCTTGTAGGCCGAGAGATCGTCTGATGTCGAATGAAAGTGAAAACTATTGTAATTGAAGAAGAATTTATACTGTGGAGCAATTTCAGAAATTGTTAACTTTGAAAGACATGAACTAATGAATTTCTCGTCTTTTAATTGATTAAATGGCCGGTTCTATAAACGAGAAATTAGTTAACTTCCGAAATTAATAAAATGTGTTCATTAAAATGACAAACGAACTATTAATAATAATGTTACAATATGTATTAAAATAAATTAGAATTTATTAATTTAATTCCCGGTTTTATAAAGGACAGTATAAATTACTTCCATAGTACATGTATGATCAAATTCGAAGCAATGTTATTATTTTATGATTTATATAAAATTAATGTTAAAAGTTCGACTATAATTTGAAGAAATAAATTTTATTTACTTTCGAAGTTAATTTGTCGTTTATAAAACCAGCTATAAATATATTTATTATCCAATTAAATTTATTCTGTCCTTTAGTGGTGGGGGAGCTACAGGAATAATTGGACGTAGTTATACAAAAAGGAACCATCCCACAATGAGGTACAAATAGACCATTTTAAAAATGTCAGCGACCCCTAGGTGTTTATTTTCTTAACTAATAACTTAGTGCCGCCGAATGGCGGCGAACGAGATATTTCAAAATTAATTTAAGTACAAAGTAAGTAAAATGTTTATAGTGAAAATGAAAACTTATTGTAGTATCAAAATAAATGAAGTATATTCATCAGATATTTATAAATTATGTTAATGTGATATATTTCGTATAAAAACATATCCATTCTTTTCTTCTGTTCACGTTTTGAGGAAAAGAGTGAAATGAAATGTTTCTTGTTTTTTTTTGAATTATTACTATTATTAAGTACTTTTCAATGAAGAAACAAATACTAACCAACAAAAATAATCGAACTGTCACTTGTTCAATCATAAACAAAGATGAGTATACGGCACTAACTTTTTTTATCTCCGTCTAACGTTTGCACATGCGCAATGAATTTTTAAAATGGTCTATTGAGTTTGGGTTGAATTTAGGTTGCCAAAGACCCATTTTATGTGCAGCAAAATAGAATCGAGCCACAACTTGGCAATAGGAAAATCGCATTGAGCCAAACAGCTAACATAAACTGAATATATGGTATTTTACAAAACAGAACCAGAATGCTTGGATCTTTTTTACAAATTTAGGAATTAATGGTGTGAGAGATGGTTCCTTTCAGTACCCAATGACACTCTACTCAAGTTTGTTTTAACTTGTATCAACTTGCATGATTCAGTATACGTTCTGGTTTAGAATAGTGAACGTGCTAATGTGTTTACTTTTATGGTAATAATAATAATTATAATGAAACAATTATTGGTTAAATACTCGGAAAATAGTATTAAAAAAATAAAAACCATATTTTTTTTTTTTGCGTCAAGATTTTGACGGCTATGTTACTGATATAAATTTACAAAAAAAAAGTTGTGGCCGAACTACTCATACATCCTTTCTACAAAGAACCTCACTGTTGGCCTGATGGAAAAGCCATATCAAAACCAAAACTAAACGATATCAAATCTATTTTATACCTTATTTCAAACGATTGCCTTTTTTGCTGATAAGGACGAAGTAGATGATATTGACGGATTTAGTGCTAGAATGAATTTTACTATTAAAGATGAATAAATATATTTCATTTACTTTGGTTTCGTAATAATTGTATTTATTTTGTTCACGAATATTGTTTATTTTTATAGAATATAGTCCATTTGTTTAATAAAGTATATGGGAACCATGTTTATTTTTGTTTTTGTACTTTTAATATACCCTGATGAAAATCAAAAACTCTTTAATGTATCTAAAAAGCCGTGATCGTTAGGCATTCAAATAACATAACTATAAAAACCTATATAATACGAGTAATTTTATAATTAGTTAATAAGCTTCAAACTTTAAACGTAATTTACTCAAAACTCACTTATTGTGGGTTGGATCCTATTTATATAACTACGTCTAATTTTAATGTGTAAATGTTTGTCGGCTTTGGGAATCGATCCAGGGTTCCCAGGATTCACAGGTCGGCCCGATACCATCGAACCGCCTACCCCGTATTTTCCACATATAAATTATTAAAATGTCAAACGAGAGAGAAAAATAGGAAAAGTTGAGACATGTAAATACAAAGATAGATTGAAAAGTTCGCGGTTTGATATAGACATAGAGAAGGTACTATTGTTACGATAGGTGATTACAAGCGAATGAAATGCAGCGGCGATATTTATAATTAATCTATATAACCGTACTTACCTCATATGCCGCCCAATATACTGAAATAATACCTGTCCAAAGAAAGCCCTAAGATATCTATTCACGGTTTAGCATCTGGAAAGAATACACTAATTAAGCATTAAAGCTCAGTGAGAACACACCTCCAATCAGTCACATCAAATACGCCCCAGGTCAAACTGACCAAGTCACATAACATTCGCTATCCTTTCGTATCTCATTGGTACACCTGGTTAGGGTTACTACAGCACACAAGGCTGCTCGCTGCACGTTGGCGGCCTGACTAGGGTTTCGCTACAGCCCAAAGCTGCTCGCTGCACGTTGGCGGCCAGTCACGGCTTCGCTACAGCACACACGGCTGCTCGCTGCACGTTGGGAGCCAACCACGGATCTCCATATACCCACATCCGGCCACAGCCGTAACAAGCGCTCACACTTGCGCCAACTCAACAATACCATCAACCAACTCAACTCACATACGCAAGGAGGACTCACCTCTAAACCTATCCTGAATATTCCTCGAAACTCTATCAAGCACTTAACACAAGATCTAACTATCTCATCACTACTTTACTTGTCAGACGATGAACTGTAATTAACGTAAGTCATCCGACGATTCAGTAAATAAATATTCAATCAAACATTACATAAATACCTAGTTGCGTTAATAAAAGGAGATGACATAAGCAAAGACGGACTAACTAATAAAATTAACGAGATTAAATAAATACGACTCTAACAGTATTAAAATCATATTTTTTTGTGATTTTTAAATGCACTGTCTGCAAAATTTTACATCAATATTTCATAAAAGTTACTAGTTTTTCAATCGTCTCTCGGATTATGTGTGTAATAAACTTGTTCGTAATGTTAACCAATCAAATAGTTCTATTTTCTTCACACATAATTCTTTACAGAATTTAAATATAATTCAGAATTTGAATAGAGTATTGAACAATACGATTGCATATGTTCGTGTAAAGTATAAAAATCGTATTGCTAATACAAAGTTGTTGAAATACATTTAAATTTCTAATAGATTTTAAAACGAATGAAACGAATTTACGTCATGTCATGTAATGATTATTAACAACAAAATTTGTTCCTAAATATTCAATTTTACCATCTAATTTATTCTCTGTATTCCATAAATAATAAATAAATCATTAATTTATAATGACCAATTTATACATACTTATGTAACACAGGTATTTATCACTAAAGTGCAAATGTTTTTTATCTCATGTGTTTTAATATAAAACTCGACTGGTATGTTGTTCAGCAGTTCACAGATTAGAAAATTATCATTAACAGTTACCAGTGTACCAATTATTATTTATAAACACCATTAATTAACTCTTAAACCAATGATTTTTTAAATAAATATTGAAAATCAATTTTACAGGATTTCAGATTTTAGGAATGGAAAATAAAAGTTTTATGGGATAGGTATAGTTCAGTGGTATCAAGTCGGCTTGAGGATTTGAGAAACCTGGTTCGATTCCCATAACTAACAAACAATTTTTACCACATTAAAACTACACCTGTGGTTTCCCCAGCACTAACATCTTTGGGGGCCGTGAGTTTACGGCTGGTAACCGAACTTCAAGCGCAAAATATATCACTTGCCAAGATCTGCTCTGGCATAGTACCACACTTATAGTATATTCCGAAAATGAACCACGATGCGGTTCAATTTTACCACGGTTACGGTTAGAATGACGTCATAACGGAACACTTTCACGATGACAGTTGTTACTTGACAGATGAGTTTCGAAATGTGAAATTTATTTAATATGGTAAAATGTTTATAATATAAAAATATTGTATTCTGCATCACACCTGCTTTAACTTAAATATAGGGATATAAAAATAACACAAAGAAAAAAGTAAATATGAGCTTCAGAACAAGTAATAAATTCATCTAATATGAATATATACTGTTAAATAATAAAAATACATTTTGTATCACATTTTTATTTATCAGTCATCATAAAAATATAGTTTTATAAGACAAAAATCCACAAACACTGCAAAAGCCGCCAAACACATTTCAAACTTGTCAACAACAGCTGTGAAGTAACCAAACTAACCGCCGCTCGAGCACGGTTAGTTTGGTTATTAAAAACTAACCACAATTTTAAAAAACCGTGTTCCGTAATGAAACCGGTTACTGAAAAAACTAACCATGGTTAGTGTGGTTCATTTTCGGAATACACTACTAGTAATCGGTAGAAGACGTGATGATTTATTTATATTTATTATATTTCAAATTATATGAGGTGGCTAGCTCAGTGGTATGAAGTCGGCCTGTGGATCCTGAGAACCCTGGTTCGATTCCCACAGGCGACAAACAATTTTTATAATTTAAAAAAAAGCTACCCCTGTGGCTCCTCCACTACTAACATCTTTGGGGGCCGTGATTTGACGACTGGTAACCGCACTTCACGCGCAAAATATATCATTTACCGAAATCTGCTTCGGCAGAGTGCCACACCCAGTAATGGGTAGAAGGCGTGATGATATATTTTTTAAATATTTTTTTATAATCAATGTATTTATTATTGATTTTATTTACGGCCGGTTTACTCTCGATAAGTGTTAATCCTGATTAAATAATCGTGATTAACATTAATCGGTGATTGAAAAACTGGCCATAAGTGTCACCACAAAAAATTAGCACATAGAGAAATTTTCGAATGAAATATTTGAAATAAATCTATGACACTTGAAACAAAAGAAAGGATATTAAATAAGAATAACATGTTTACTATTAAGAAACAATTTCAATCTACAAAAAAATAACCATTTAGGAAACTGTCGTAATCTAATATCGTACAATATGACGTCAATCTAAATTGTTTATATTCTCAATACGTTTCAAGATCGCGAAGTTTCACCTGTACGACACATTCCCCTGCGCGCAGATCAATGCGCACACGCATGTAGACTTGCACAGCAGTTGCATAACAACCAACAAGCGGTTGTTATTGTTTATAGGTGGGACTGGTCGATCGGCGAGTGCCATGACAGACACATGTGCCCTATTACGCGAGCAGGGCACCTTAATAGCCATTGTTAAATTGTTTTATTTTGCAGGAATGAAATATATTTTTCCTTTCACAAATGCTTATCTGATCTGATGACAAAATTGGATACGTGTAGAAGATTTATTGCGAATTCTTAGTGACAGAATTAATCTATGTAAGACTGAGAAGAATGTTGTTAGAAGAATGGGTTTGTTTCCAGGAGTGTACAAAGTGTGTGTATAGTTTGTATCAAGATATTTGCAAAATCTACCTGAGCTTCTAATGAATGGACAAACCCATAACAGCGGGAAGTATGGCTACTTGTTTACCAGGGTTGCCAAATTTGTAAATAATAATATTGTATTTTGTTGTAATTTACTGATAATTTCAAAATTAGATCTAAGAAAACAATAGTTTCGGTATAATTTTACAGTTAATCTGTATATTGAATAAACCTATCCTCAAGTAAATAGTGGTATATTAGTTTGATACCACTGGTATAGATATCCGTAATATATTATTTGCAATTAATCTGTGTATTCGATATACATACCCTCAAATATAAATATAAATGGGTATTTAACATGTAAAATCATAATTTTATAATTTCCTGCTTCTCTAATTATTTTAAGGTGGTACTATCATGGAAGCCTTTAACCCGGATTATAATGAAATGTAAATATGTTATTTTTCATGTGTTTCTACACTAGTATGCAATTTTTTTTTTAAAGTTTACCGTTGTTGTGCTGAGTAATGTAAAGTTAAAGTCAACCAAAGTCGATCAAAAATGCATTGGCGTTATAGGAACTGTACCTCGCGAGGCAGCTTACTGCATAATAAATTCATATATTGTAGTTATTTTTTAACAAAAAACTAACACACAGTATAACATGTAAAGATAAAGGTATGAGAATTAAGAAATCCATGCCTTACCGGATTAGTTTCAAAGAAATTAGCCATGAAAGTTGGATATTCTATGATAATCAATAGAACTGTCAGAAATGCTTGGCAACGTTGCAGAGCACAGGTAGACACTAGACAGAGATGGCCGCACGAATAACAAAGCAAGAACTATGAATGTTATTATTTCGATCACTAAAATATATTAATTTTAATACAAAAAAAAAATATGACAGCATTTTATATTTATTTATTTGTTGTTACAGTTGATAATAATTGCTTTGGTGCATTTTTCTCATTTTTCTTATGAACTGTCAACAGAATGTATCGATAATACAGATACGTTTCGTACCGACTGGCCGCTTGTGGTTCTAACCTTGTTGTCATAGCATCTGCTGTGTAAAATCTTACACTGCTATTGGTTGGCATGAAACATTCACTTCCAAAAATTTTGGTATGGTACTGAATTTCATAAACTAGTTAAATAGTTTTATTTAATATATTCAATGTTATTATTAATTATACGATATTTGCAGCGAAATATTAATTCTGTTAATAATCTATACCATACAAAAATGTGATAATTATTTTTGTAAACTTTTTAGGTCACGTATACTTTTGTATGAGACTGTCATGATAGAACCACCTTAAGCAAGACAGCTTCAAATAAAAATTTTTGGACATAAAATTCTGCATCTAATCCAATAAACAAAATTAATTTTGTATGTTTCTTAACGGCACAAATTAGATCTGAAAATAACGAAAATTGCCTCAAAACTATCGATAGCCATGGAACTGAAACAAAATTAAACAAATGACGTTTGACGTTAAATCTGTCAAAATAATATCTTTATTTATTATGTCATTTATTTTGACATATAAAACGTCAAACATTTGTTAATTTTGTTTCAATTTCATGGCTATCGATAATTTCGTCATTTTCAGATACGAGCATGTAAAATTAATTTTGTTTATTGGATTAGATGCAGAATTTTATGTCCTAAAACTATTTGAAACTTTCTTGCTTAAAATAATTAGGGAAGCAGGAAATTACAAAATTATGATTGTACATATTTAATCCCTATGTTCGAGAGTCGCGGTCACCAGCTTGTATGTATGTATGTATGTATGTATGTATGTATGTATGTATGTATGTATGCATGTATGTATGTGTATATATTTAAAGAGCCCGAAATAAATATTTTGCCTAGGGTCCGAAATATTTTAAATCTGCTTCTGCTCGTAAATAATGATAAAATACAGCAGAAACTGTTGTCATATAAGTTTTACTAGAAGTGATGTTCGACAAATGTCTCCTACAAACTCTTGTAAATAGATATAAAAGTCGTGATGTTATATTTATACTTATTTGAATGAATGTATTTCACCAATTTACGTTAATTTATTAATAAAATATTCTGTGTGTGACCTGCTTTTCTCGAACAAGTACAAAATAAAATCAGTATTGTACCACTTAAACCGTTTAAAATTTACATACACGTAAAAGCCAAAAATCCTGTTCCACCCATACGAAAATAATTCAACACTCGTTCTCCCCACATTGAAATTCTTCTGTTTCCTGTTCAGAATACAGTGTGCCATGACTTTCTTCAGCATTCAGCTGTTTCGTTGATCGCTGTTTGTTAACAAATGACGACGCGGGCACGAGGCACGGCCGACGTGATGTTTGGCGTGAGATATCGTGATGTGTTTGTTTAACTAGAGCAGGCGAGACGCAGTTGTGTAACATTTGCATCCTTATTCCGCCGGGGGCGGTTTTATGCCGCAATGGAATAAAATATTCAGGTTAATGGTTGTTTTGAATATTATTTCTACGCAAATTGATATTTGCAATTTTTTTAAACATACCAATTGTTGCTGAATAACATTAAACTGGAATTATGTGCAAGGTGATTTAGTTTTGATTGCCGTCAGAGTACTAAATTTTATGAAGAGAGACATTTTACGAAAGTAATGAGAAAATGAAGATAGAATTCAAAATGAGTTATAAATAAAAAAAATATTTATATCATCACGCCTTTTACCCACTACTGGGTGTTGCACTCTGCCGAAGCAGATCTCGGTAAGTGATATATTTATGCGCGGAAGTGCGGTTACTAGCCGTCAAATCAAGACCTCCAAAGATGTTAGTCGTGGGAGAGCTACAAGGGTAATTTTAATTTGGTGACAATGTTTATCGACTGTGGGATCGAACCAGGGTTGTCAGGCCTCGATACCACTGAGCCACTAAATGAGTTATCATTTTGTATTTATTCATTGCACCATTTTGGGAGTTCACAAAGATGTTTAGTTTAGATGATTTGCTCATGCGTAATGTATGAGGTGTTGCTATTAAATAACGCGACTTATTATGTAGTTCCTGAAATATTTAAACACCTTGTATATATTTGTACATATTTAGAGCTTGCATACTTCAATTTTTAACTGATTTCCATAGGTATTTAGTTTTCTACTGATATCTGCAGGTGCTACCATTTCGTACACAGTACAGTACCGTATTTAAGGTAGTACTAATGTGACGGTGGCGCCATCTGTTATCGAATGCCGAAACTGACGATCAAAAAAATATAAAAATTTAATAAAATAAGTGCATTACTAAACGATAAAAAGCTTTCTCCTTCTGATACAATATACATGGATATTTCTAGAACATCATACTAGTTTTTCAAATGAAACTGCAAAATTTTAGAGGTATACAAACCAAATATGTGCGATTCTGAGTGATGATCGCCATAAACCCCGTGTATAAGAACTCAACTTTACAAGCGAATATATTTGTTCACAGACGATGAATGTGTTTCATATTTTAACAGGATGCGTATGACTATCCAATGTTTACGTGCTCCAAATTTCATTCAGATCTGCAAAAATTTTTTTCACGCTAGTAATAACTTAATGCTGAACTCTGTACACAACAATAAATTAGTCCCAATTACTATATTGGAGACCTACAGATTCCAGTGGAATCCGCTCTACTCAGATGCAGTTATAATTTTAGTTACAAGTTGAAATCATTAATATTTGCTTCCAAGAATTTTTGCTTGTGAATCAATAAAAATGTAATGATATTTTATATTATTTACTGGTAACTTGTAAGTTGGAACTATCACATTTTATATGTCACTCGCCGATCTGCTTATTAAATTATTTATGTACAATTACATGATTGGAATGTAATGTCACCTTCTTTAATGAAATAATACCTAATTAATATTTAATAGAAAATGAAAGTATTAAATAATTAAACTACTGGCAACCTTAGTCAGTGGATACAACTTGTTTCTACCAAGCAAAACTTTGCGCATCAAAATCTCTCTGACTTCAGCTTATATCCAAACTAGTGATAGAAGTATCTGGAGATCCCGAATGCGAGTCCCATGCAAGCTATGAACTACCACACTTTGCTTCGGTGCGTTCGGACCCTGTACTGTAATTGGGATTAGATCCTGTTGTGCAAAGTAGTAAAACTTCATAAGTAAATATTCTTTTCTTTATTTAAACTAAGTATAAAAAGAGGAGGGGCCCAGGAGCAGTTTTCGGCCCAATTTCTATTTCGAAGAAAAATTTTTTTTTAGCATCTACTAACAACATTAAATTATTTCCACCCTAAACGGATAGCTTACGCCTCCCTCTTCCTCCCCCACCCGCTCAATTAGTATTTACTAACAATATCAAATCATTCCTACTCTAAATGGATCACTTCATCACTCCCCATATTCTCCCCTCCTCCAACCCCTCATTTAGTATCTACTAACAATATAAAGTCATTCTCAACCAAAACAGATCACTCCAACCACCTCCCATCCAACCACCTCCCAACCCCTCCTCCATGACCTCAAACAAATTTGTATATATACATATATATACACACACACACACCCCCACACACACAAACACGCGTGCGCGCGCACACACGCATACATACTTATTTTGTGCGTGTGTGCGCATTTAATTTTTTAATAGATGCTAAAAAAAACTGCCCTTATGGACCCTCCCCTTTTACGTTTTGTTGGTGCAACTGGCTATTAATAAATTTTACAAATATAAATGGATTTAAAATAAAAAAATATATATATCATCACGCCTTCTACCCATTACTGGGTGTGGCACTCTGCCGAAGTAAATTTTGCGCGTGAAATGCGGTTTCCAGCCGTCAAATCACGGCCCCCAAAGATGTTAGTGGAGGAGGAGCCACAGGGGTAGCTTTTAAAATGGTGAAAATTGTTTGTCGCCTGTGGGAATCGAATCAGGGTTCTTAGGATCCATAGGCCGACTTGATATCACTGAACTAGCTACCCCATCAAAATGGATCATAAATGGATTTAATGCAGTTATATGAAAAAAAATAAAATAAATAAATCGTATAGGTGTTTGGCGTTCTCAGAATGTCGTCTACCCCGACTATATCCTCAGCTGACAAGTTCATTCGCTAAAAAATTGCACTTTAAAAAATAAAACAGCATTAATGAATTTTTCGATAAAAAATTCCAATTAATATTATCTTTCTAATAACTTAATTTGATATGGCATTATTACCATTATTTTTACTTTCGAATCTTCACATGGTTTATATACTATCGTATGAAGTCTTTACATAAGTTACATACGGAAGCCATCAACATCATCAAGGTGGCCCTGATTACGAGGTTATTCGCTCGTCATTTGTTTCACATTCCACGCAATTCACTACTGAAGACTCTTATGAATTCATTCCACGGAGAACTAGATTGATTTAAATTGAAATTAAATGGCTGTATGATTTAGAGAACCATGGTGAATCAACTGGAAAAATTTCGATTTCATTTTGCAATCATTGCGAGTTTTCATAGATATAGGAGTATATTTATTTAAAAATTATTAAGAACCAATTTCATAAAATTTTACAATTTGTTACACGAGGTTTGGATATTAAATTTACAAACAAATACTTGGCTTATGTAGCTACTAAAGTATAAAATTGAACTAAGCAAATGTATCCAAAAATTAAATTTAGCGCAAACCATTTATTCCATAAAATTTATAATTTGACATTTCATATTTGTAACTGGAATAAAAATTAGTGTTTTTTTAATAAATACTTGATGATTGATGAAATTAAATTGAATTATAAAGAGAAAAATTGCAATACTGCTAGAATATGAATCTGGGACCTATGAATTCCGGTCATACGAGTATATTCTAAATCAACTGAGCTACGGTCGCCATGTAATTAAAATATGTTTTCCTACAACTGTGCGATTTCTTTGTTATTACATAACTATAATTGCCTTGGTTACGTATGGAAAGTAGATGAATGCAGACCAAGTGCGCTTCCGAAAGCAAAGAAACACTAGTGCGGAAAGTGCTTCATTACGTAACTGTCAAAGAGCGATTTAAATTTCGCGCCGAGCGCGAAGTTCATATTTTGGCCACAGACGCTTATGGAAGAAGAAGAAATATGCAGTGATATATTTTGACGTTTAATAATTTTATTTAAATAGTAAATAAAATACATAATATTTTTTGTGAATATTAATAACACAATTATTACTGTTGTTTATATTAATAATATGTGTACTGGAAACTTTTGTATTATCTAAAGACACATTGATTTCATCTGTGTTGCTATTGTCAACAGTACTATTACTGACAATTTCAGAGGTATTAGAAGTATTAATAGCAGGTTGATTTGCATTGCCAAGAATTTGATTAGCAATTTTTATCTTATTTTGCAGCCAGTTTTCAATATATCCCTCGGCCACTGTACTAGACTTCCAACCACCATGTCTTTTAAGATTTATTATATCTGCTCCACTATCGGCTAATAATGTGGCTGAAGATCGCCTAAAGCAGTGGTCTGTGTAACTTTTTGGATTGGGTAATTTTAAAAACTCAGCAATTTTATCCATGGTATTTATTCCTACAGGTTGAACTGTACATTTTCCGCATTTGTATTTCAAAAAAAAACGACGATGTGCCACGTTTCCAGGTCGAAGAGCAACATATTTGCGATATATTTCCAAAAAATTTATGCTATTTAAAGAAACAGAAGTCACTGTGAATTGTCTATACCTTTTAGTCTTAGTATCAGGAATATTCACAATTATAAATGTACCTTTGTCTTCGATATGATCAAGAACAATGTTTGTTAACTCTATTCGACGACAAGCACCCGAAATACCAAGAATTAAAGCAACCTGCAATAAAAAAATCATATTAGCGACTAATCTGTTTGATGAATCTTTCTATTAAATATTATATAATCTATTGAAGCGCTATTACCTTCATCATTAAGTAAGTTTTATCATCGGCATTAGTTAAAAAATTGTAAAATTCATCTCTTGTTAATATATTAGATTTCTTACTCCTGTATCCAACATTTTTACGTTTTATAAATGCACTTAGTTTAGAATATTGATCAATATTGATATTTTCATGTACATTCAACGTAGACTTCAATATTGAATACTGACTCCACAAGCTTGAAGATTTATAAACTTTACTTTTCTCCATGAAATATGCCAGCAGTACATTTTCAGATATTTTTCTTGTGTTTTTCATACTGCACCAAAGTTTGAAATTATTATAAACTTGCAAATACCGCTCTTTAGATTTCTCCGGTAATAAATCTAACGTAGCTTGATCAGCGACTTCAATTAAATCTGGAGGTGTGCATGATGAAGTAGAGTCACTCATTGTAATATTAAAATCAAGAAAAAATTATCGTAAAATTAGTGAAATATTTTCATATAACAATGACACAATCCACAAATAAACAAACCATGGCAACGCCATGGCAATGCCCTGGCAACGCTGTCAAACATCGCTCTAATATAATAGCATTAGAATTTTATAAATCCTGATATTTTAGTGTTTTATTAAGTAGCACAGTTGTAGGAAAAATGTTGTTTATAACACGTGCCGAAAAAGGTTACGTGCTCGTGCAGATTTCCGCACTCGGCAAGCCTCGTGCGTTAAATTCTGCACTTGCACGTAACGAGCCTTTTTCGGCACTTGTTATAAAAATAACTATTTCCTACAACTGTGCGATTTCTTTGTTATTACATAACTATAATTGCCTTGGTTACGTATGGAAAGTAGATGAATGCAGACCAAGTGCGTTTCCGAAAGCAAAGAAACACTAGTGCGGAAAGTGTTTCATTACGCAACTGTAAAAAGTTTTTTTGAAAGCGATTTAAATTTCGCGCCAAGCGCGTAATTCATATTGTGGCCACAAACGCTTATGGAAGGAGAAGATGCAGTGAGCCAGCGCTAGTATATATGCTGTAGTATATTTTGACGTTTATAAACATAACCTGAAATTGCTGTATATCTAATCTGTACACAACTAATAAAAAGAACCGAACAAAGTAAAATATATCCATAAATGGTTTTAAGTAAGTGAAATACATAATATTTATTGAGTGTGTATATTATTAACATAGTTGTTACAGTTGCTTATATTGACATAATGTAAAGTGGAAACTTTTGTATTGTCTAACGAAACATTGATTTCTTCCGTACCTGTTTATATTTTTAACAATAATATTATTGACAACAATTTCGGAGGCTTTAGAAGTACCAGCAGCATGTTGATTGTCATTGTCGAAAATAGATGCAACATAGCATGATCTGGAGCTTCAATTATCTTTGGAGGTATTTATGATAAAGAACAATCACTAACTGTACTATTCCAATTTAGACGATTTTGAAGAAAATATCTTGACGTTAGTAAAATATTTTTAAATAACGTAGAACAATGTGCAAGCAATCAACAAACAAACCATAGCAACGCCGAAAAACATCGTTCTCGTGTAATATAAATTTTTTATAAATTTTGATAATATTTTAGTGATTTACTAAATCGCACAGTTGTAGGAAAAATGTTGTTTATAACACGTGCTGAAAAAGGTTACGTGCTCGTGCAGATTTCCGCACTCGGCAGTTAAATTCTGCACTTGCACGTAATGAGCCTTTTCCGGCACTTTTTATAAAAATAACTATTTTGACTATACTCTATTCCCTGTATGAAAACGATGACGTCATATGTGGACGAGGGTATCATAGATACGATGAAATATAGCTATCTTTTTTTAATAATATTATTCGTACCTATGCGAATTACACAACGTATGTCTTAATAATATTTTTTCACGTTCTATCACAGTTATTATTTTAATGAAAACGTATGACAGTTCTTACTAATACGAAAATTTATATTTACTTTGTTCACATTTGTCTATAAAATAAAAATAGAGACCTATGGTCAAGATTTTGTTATTTTCTCGCCTGTCATTTCTAACTTTGTGACATTTTTGATACATAAATACAGACTGAGAAATGAGAAATGCCTAGAAAAATGTTGGGTAATCAAATGCAGAAATGCGTTTGCGCTGGAGATAGAGAATCGAGGATCTTTAATTAATTTCACTGTAGTCTTCTTCTTCTATGTGCCATGTCTGCTGCAGACGTTGGCTACCACGGATTTCCACCTCTTTCTATCTTCGGTACTTCTTGCTAGCTCATAAAAATTGTCACTGCCACTTTCTTTAATAATGTTTCTTATGAATGTGAGCCTTTTCCTGCCCCTACCTGGTTTCCCCTCTATGTGTCCACTACATCAGTCCCATTCGAGCCCTTTGTCCCTGAACACGTGCCCCACAAAAGTTAACTGCTGTTTCTTTATTTTCCCTAGTAGCTCCCTATTCACACCCATTTTTATTAGCACTTCTGCATTGCTCACTTTGTCTGTCCACGGTATTTTTAGTGTCTTCCTATATAACCACATTTCTACCGCACGAATTTTCTTTTCAAGTTGTTGGTTTAAGGTCCACGCTTCACATCCGTATGTGAGCACACTCCACACGTAAGTTTTAATTACTCGCACTTTAGTTGCTTTGGATATATTGTGGTTATTGACCATATATTTTATATTACCAAATGCACTTTTTGTTAAATTTATCCTTGTCTTGATCTCATCATTACATTTTCCGTTGTTGTGTATCATAGCGCCTAAATATTTATACTGCACTACTTCTTTTATTTTTTCTCCATTCAGTTTTAGACCTTCGGCTGCTTCGCTTCCTTTTTGTTTACTTATTTTCATGTATACGGTTTTACTTCTATTTAGACTCAGGCCCCATTCTTCACATTTTGATTCCACTTTATTTAGTAATAATTGAAGTTCTTCGCATGAATTTGCCATTAATACGGTATCATCCGCGTATCGTAGATTGCTTATATATTTCCCTCCTACTTTTATTCCTGGCTCGTTCTCAATTTCTTTGAAAATTTCTTCGCTGTAAGTGTTAAAGAGCTCAGGCGAAAGTACACATCCTTGCCTCACTCCTTTCTCAATCTTTTTATACCCCGTAAGCATTCCTTCCGCCCTTACCGCTGCTGTTTGCGTCCAGTATATCTTGCTCAAGAGTCTCAAGTCTTTGTCATCTACTCCTATATTACTTAAAATTTCTATAATCTTCTCATGTTTCACGCAATCGAAGGCCTTTGAGAAATCTAAAAAGCATGTGTGTATAGTCTTGTTCCTTGCTATAGCTCTTTCAATTATCATTCTTAGACTAAAAATTGAGTTTCTAGTTCCCTTCCCTTTTACGAATCCGCTTTGTGATTTTCCTATAATATGTTTGGTTTTACTCTTAATTCTTTCAAGTATGACTCTCGATATAATTTTCAAGGTGTGGCTAATTAGGCTGATAGTTCTATAGTTTTCGCAATCGGTCACATTTGCTTTTTTAGGAATGGCTACAAAAATTGCTGTTTTCATATCTTCTGGAATTTCTCCTGAATTATATATAACATTTGCTAATTTTTTGAGCATTTCTATGCCTTCATCTCCTACCGCTTCCCACATTTCCATTGTGATCTCGTCTGGTCCAGCCGCTTTATTCTTACCACTTTTTTTCATTGCATTTTCTATTTCCGCTGTCAGTATTTCTGTAGTACAAAAGGTAATGTGCATTGTATTTTGTATTTTCAAATAGTATTTATTTATAAATAATAATAATACAAATAAAAATGTATATTCCTTTGAGTTTTATTTTACAAAACTACATATTTCAATAAGGTAGGTAATATTTTTCGTGCGTTAAGATAAATTTATATTAGATTTTATTTAATATATGCAGAATTTGGTTTCATTATAAACTAATTAAATTTTATAAAGTAATAAATATTTTAATCTGATATTTAAATTGTAAGTTATGTTTTAAAAATGTCAATCCAATACCAATGTAAACGTTTTAAGTACAAAATCTTGAATCACATGGATACCGAATGTGACGTAATCGTTCTCATACAGGGAATGGAGTATACATAAAGTTACATTAGGATTTTTGTTAACATTTTTGAAAATGGTAACTCTGCATTTACAAATCTCGGTTTATGAGATATTTTGCTCTAAAATTGCAGAAATGAATAAAGATGAAATTTCAACTCTGATAGTCCTGCTGATGATATTATAAGAGATTTCACAATTAGATAAGATTGCTACGTATATTATTGAAGCTATACAATCAACTATCAATCTGGTAAAAAAAAAACAATACGTGAGTCATAATAAACTAGTTTAAATCTAAAAATATTGTTATTAACGCAAATGCTACTGTTTTTTGCTGAACTGTATCCGCAACTATAGATCCGGTTGTAAATAAGCTTCGACAATAACCAGTTTACTGTAGTAACAAATTAATAGCACTCGTAGCAATGTTATTATTACCACAAACACCGTTTAACTCAATTTAACTCAGATCGTGACAACGAAAGTATTGTACTGTGACACAATACACAATCATTCAGTCAATATGGTACAAGCTGATTCAAAAGCAGTTGTACAATTTCAAATGATGTATAGGTATGAGTCTGAGAATTAAGGTGAATCATCGGCTTACTTGTATTTTATTATCGAACTTTTTTGGATTGCAGTCTAATGCCAATGGCACACTGGTCGAGGAGCATGAATGAGCGTTGAGGAACTCATCGATGAAACAACAGAACGCATCCTGACTGATAAAATAAACAAACACAAAAAAATAGCACAAAGCAAAACCAAAATGACAGCTCACGCTAACATGAAATGAGACACAATAATACGTGTGAAATGAGACATAATCGTTTCATCGAGGAACTCCTCGATAGAAATAGAGGCGCCTCTATTTTTCATCGATGACGGGTGCGTTCTGTTGTTTCATCGATGAGTTCCTCGACGCTCATTCATGCTCCTCGACCAGTGTGCCATTGGCATAAGCAAAATAGAAAAAATATCTTTTTCAGACGACCACTTTTGAAAGTAACCATAACAACATCATAACCTACTACGGAAAGTTAAAAATAACAAACACTGATATGTTAGTATATTAAGTGAAGTTCCACTGATTGACAACCGATGGCATTACGATGTAAGGAAATAGTAAAATAAATGAAAAGAATTTGTATTATTATTTAAATGGAAGTTTTAGCAGATTCTTCATCACATTGGCACAGATAAATCTTATTTTTTTAAATTAATAATTACTTATTTACTAATATTTTAGCATTATTTAATATTTTAACATTACGGTTAGTACAGTTGGTATCACAATACCTAACTTCAAACAAACGTCAACGCTTACCTACAAAAACGTATCAGCTGTCAAAGTGTAACAACATTGCTCTTGTAAACATTTTTTAAGAAATATTTTGTGGTCGTCTGAAAAATAGTGTACATAACTCACTCGAAAGTGTGATAACTATGCTTGTGTACTTAAATCACTTGGCGCTGCGCGTCTCGTTTTTCAATTTGTACACTCACATGTTATCTTACACTTTTGACGCTTGTTATGTAATGTACTAATAAAACTCTAAAATAAGTTATTTTATTTATCAATATACTATATTCTGATCTTCTAAAAATTACCACATAATAATTATCTAATTTGTAACAAGGTGGTTTTTGAGTTGACTGTAGATATTCCGTTAGTTTGATTTCCCTTTTTGTGCGATAAGATTCTGAGAAAAATCTTATCGTTGCAACGAATGTGTGTGGTCATCTACAGTCTTCAGCCATGTGTTGCATCCCCAAAATATCACCCTTCACCCTCGCGCAAAAACAGAACGTCTGGTATTGAGCGGTAGCATGAGTCAAGCCAGGTTTGCTCCGTCGGCAGGTCAAGATGTGACCGACGTCGAACTCATTTTCGCGCTTTGCGCGTATTTAATTATCATTTAGTTAACTATAAATGTTTCTAGTTTTATTTAATTATAATTTTATTCGTAATATAGTTCATTAAGTTAAAGTTATATGTGTTTTATGGTGCGTTATTATTTAGTTAATTAATAGTAACCACAATCGTTCCATTCACATAAAATAATTCACGCTCGCGAAGTCCATACCTCCACTTTGTTACAAATTTTTCCTAAAATTTCTTCAATAATTAATATAATAAAAATTACCTGCACGTTACATTTTACGTGGAAAAATATCATGACAAAAATATGATCTATTAATGCCAAAAAAATAAAAATGAAAATATGTCAAAAGTAATAACTCTTATGAATATTGAAATTAAATACTTTTTCAAACGGTAGTAAAAGAATTTTTTAAAACTTACTTGAATTTTAAGCGAAGTTTTGTAAAACTACATTAAACAGAAGTGGTGCAACTGAATATGAATCACTTTTAAACCAGCATCCTTGAAATACTATACGTACATTCCAACGTATTTTTCATCCTTCAAAGCAGATGTGTTGATTTCATTTAAATTTAAAATTGAACAATAAATTTTTAAATCAATACAAAATTAAAGTTTAACCTTGTTATATTTTTTAACATCAACCAAAAATTGCTCGAAGTAATTGGACATACAAACAAGAATAAAAATGTATTCTATTGAATGATCATGTACTTGAGTCGATTTTTGATCCAATCAATTTCGAAACCTGCACACGTTCCAAACAAATGAAAAGGAACCAAGATATTCAGAAAGTTGCAAAGAGCAGCATTTATAAATATATTAAAATGTTAAACTGCATTTGACAGTAAAATTTCTCATTTTACCATAAAAGCATAAAGTTCATGTGTGCGCCATATATCATATACTGCCTCAGAAACATAATCAGTTCGTGTAATTTTTCATCATTAACATTTCCTTATAAGGAAGTCGTTTGGCTGGTTTACAATAGAACCGTAATTACACATACTGAGGTAAATTTACTGAGCATGAACTAAAATGAGATACATTTTCAACAAGAAAAACGTTAGTATATTTTCCACCCTCAAACCTTTCTAAATTATTTTAGTTAGAAATGCTTCAAATAGAACAACTGGAAAATTTAATTCTACATATCTTTTATTTAAAGTATTTTTCTCAGAAATAATTAAAAATTGTTTGACAGCGGAAAATAAACAATGTCAAATTATGTAAAAAATACTTTACAAAATATAAAAACTATAAAACGAAATTATGCTAAAGAAACATATGTTCCTTTTTTGTTGTTATTTCACTTTTATTTCTTGTATTATAATTAAACGAATAAAAATAAACATCTGTGATTTCTCTTAAGATTCTCAACTTGGCCCACCCACATTTTAAGTGCGTGTTTTTTTCTAAGATTTACTGTTTCCTGAAGCGTTTCAAATGAATTTATAGAAAGAGTATACAATGTGTGTCCACTAAGCCATGGTGTAGTCAAGAGCGAGGTGTTTTGTGTCTGGACCCCCTCATGAGAATTTTAATAAATAAATTTGAAATTTCACAAAAGTAAAAAATATATTGCATTAATAACAATTACATTTCATGCCAGAATTTGAAAGTGTACTTAATATTAAATTGAAGTCTCCACGATACGCATTTAACTTGACTAAAAATAACGGGGTTTTTCTATAATGCTTATTTTTAATTAATGACTTAATGAGTATTTTTATTCAAATTCTATTAGGTTCTATAAAAAAACTCGCATAAACATAGAAAAAATGAGTGACGGCAGCGATTGTAATGTATCAATTTGTGTATCGTTTTAGTTACATAAATATGTGTAATAGAGTTTACGTTAACTCGCAAAGGAAGATTCAATGCACTTGGTTTTTTTTTGTTATGTATATCTTTTGTAAAATTTTTGATGCATAAATTATTTTTAATTGTAATTTGTTTATAAAATTGTATAATTAATATGCATTATATATTCTATGTAACCTACATAAATTTTAATAAACAAGAAAAATAGGAAAAAACTTTCCATCACTTGTCACAAAAATCCCACAAAATTTACAGCACGTTTGAATCAACATATCAGGTCATCATCAAACGGCTGATCAGTTCAGCTTTAACCCTAGACGCGTTTCGTCCTTTAGGGACTCATCAGTATAGTGCGATCAACTATCCAACTAGACCAACTAGGGACTAGTGAACTCTGATACTTTTCAAGCTGAACTGACTGATGTTAAAAAGTATGTAAGCCGGTATGCATGACATGAGAGCTACATACGACGAAACGCGTCTATGGTTAAACCTGAACTGACCAGCCGTTTGATGATGACCTGATAAATTGATTCAAACCTGCTGTAAATTTTGTGGGATTTGTGACAAGTGATGGAAAGTTTTTTCCTATTTTTCTTATTTATTAAGACACAGTTTCACATCGCAATTGACTTTTTGTCTTTGTATTATTTAAATAAATTTTGTCTACCTTTCACAATTCCTGCTGTGGTAAAACAGGATTTTCCCGACAATAAATATAGATAAACTTAGTATAATTTGAATAAGTTTTGAAATGAAATAATTGACAATCGCTTAAATGTATTTTTAATATTTTTACTAGAATTTTCTGTTCGAGAGCTTTAACTTTCTACAGAATTTGGCCTAATTTAGACAAGTTTTAAAGAAACAATTGACAATCGCTTAAATGTCATTTTTAACATTTTTAGCAGAGCTATAATTTTATACCAAACTTGACATATTTCGAATAACTTCTGAAAAAATGATTGACAAATAGTATCATTTTTTATAATCAGCTATGAGTCATAAGAACTATAATTTCTATTATGATTTTGATAGTATTTGTTCTTCATAGTTTTTATAACTACGAATTTTAAATCTTTTTAAATGTTTTCTATTTTCTTATAAGCAGTATAAGGAAGTATTGGAATCGTGAAAAAAATCGTTGATGAGATTTTCGCGGGAAAACGAGTTTTGAGGTCCACTGAATCCGTTTTGATCATTTTCTCAATGATGTTTGTGAGTGAGTGGGGGTGTGTGTGTATGTGTGTGTGGATGGATGGATGTGTGTCCGAGTGTGCAATAACTCATGAACGAGATAAGATTTTTTAAACGGAACATGGTAATTATAAGTTTCATGAAAATACGGAGAGCTGAGTTGATTTTGAATTAAATTGAAAAACCGGAAGAGGAAGTTTACTGGACAAACAAAACAATAAATTCCATTTATTTCAAAAATGGAGACAGTTACGAAAAAACGTTTCAAATAAAAGATGTTGGCAAAAATATTTGGAACATAAAATGTTATTAGCAATTTTCCTGTATATGCGTCTAATTTTGAGAAAAACTAATTTTTATATTTAATAATATATTTCAATATATTTTTTCGGAAAAACAAATACATCATTAAAATGGTCAACTAATTTGGCAACTTTGCCTCAATTCAATCGACTTCGTATCTCACGGTTCTTGAGATATCAATGGTTAGGCTCGAAAAACGGACACCCTATATATGCCTCATCAGTAAAGTTAGACATAAGTCAACATTACTAAAAAATTATACGTAAACAAATTTGATATAATATGTTTCAAACTGACAAATGCTGAATTACTGAAAAACTAAATTACATGTTTAATATTATTATATAACGAATATGATTGTAATGACTGAAGTCAGTAGTAATTATATTAAATTTGAAAAAATCAACTTGCCTCCGCCAGGATTTGAACCCGGACTTTCCACTTTAGCCGCGAACGTCCTACCACTTAGACCACAGAGGTGTGTCTAAATGCTGGCGTTGACAAGTGATAAATTTAATATAATTACTACTGACTTCAGTCATTACAATCATATTCGTACAAATTTATATGAGGTTTCTCTTCATTAGTGTCACTGCGTTTGTATATCATGTGTAACTGACGAAATAAACATTTCGCGCATTTGATAATTACTAACAATCGACACGCAGAAAAAATCACTTGTCAACGCCAGCATTTAGACACACCTCTGTGGTCTAAGTGGTAGGACGTTCGCGGCTAAAGTGGAAAGTCCGGGTTCAAATCCTGGCGGAGGCAAGTTGATTTTTTCAAATTTAATATTATTATATAACATTCATTTATTCTAAATATTAAATATGCTGTATATAAGAAAGTCGTGTCGTGACCACATCAGTTTTTTTTAATAACAAATAAACTATTAATTTCAAAAATGTTTCAAGCAAAAGTTGTTGTAAACCCAATTAGAGTCCATTTGAATAAATACGTTCTTGTGATAAACTCTACCGAAGTAACTAAAAATAAAATAAATATATCATCACGCCTTCTACTCATTACTGGGTGTGGCACTCTGCTGAAGCAGATCTCGGTAAGTGATATATTTTGCGCGTGAAGTGCGGTTACCTGTCGTCAAATCACGGCCCCCAAACATGTTAGTGGTGGAGGAGCCCCAGGGATAGCTTTTTCAAATTATGAAAATTTGTCGTCTGTGGGAATCGAACCAGGGACCTCAGGATCCACAGGCCGACTTCATACCACTGGGCTAGCCATCCCATAAAAATGAACATAAAAATTTAAAAAACCTATCAATAAAGATTACGAACTTAACCTCGATTTTTCATTTAAATACAAATTTCAATCCAAAATTACATCTCCCTTTTTTAAATTACATTACATTATTATTACTCAAAAAGTGAAGTATCATCCTGACAATACTTCTTCAATTATTCCGGAAAATAAAAAAATATGATTGTGTCGGAATATATTGGATTCCAGTATAAATTATTGTAATTGGGAATCATTTTTTATTGTGCCAAGTAGCAAATAAATAAATACCAGTCGTTCAAAAATATCCAAACAAATACATTTAATTCACCTTGAAATCTGTATCATTATCGTGAGACACTCAATAACAATTAAAATTCTATTCGGTTATATTCACAATAACTGCCAGCAAGATCTCAAGTCCGGGTAAAACTCACACGTAGGTATTATTAAGTTAATTTACGCCAACTGTTGATGTCGATGTTTTGACGAATCCATGGCCAACTGAAAAACCGTTCTGTATATTTGTGTATCAGATTTTCAAGGCAGTTAGAAAGTAGCGTACGAAAATACGCGATGCGAAATTGTTTTATGTTTTGTAGTTTATGGGAATTCAAAAAATTGGCGTCCTTCTAAGTCCAATTTATATGCAAACATATTTTCATAAATTTTGTGTTTGTGATTTGTGAAATTTTAGCCATGTTTGTGCTGATTTCCAGTGATTTACATTTTAAATAACTTTTGTGAGAAATCAATTGTAATACTTTTTTAGTAATATATTGTTCCTCTTCTCGTAATCTTGAATTAATTTTTAGAAATTTATAATCAATAAAAATGCTATAAAATTAAATGAATATTCACACCAGCGCTTGTCAAATGTTTTGCAAATAACAATTCAATAAAATATTTTCATATTTGGTTTCCAAATGCATTAATTGTAAAAGTAAAATAAATGTAGCATCACGCCTTTTACCCATTACTGGGTGTGACATTCTGCCGTAGCAGATCTTGATAAGTGATTTATTTATATGCGGTTACCAGCCGTCAAATCACGATCCATAAAGATATTAGTGGTGGGAGTGCCACAGGGGTAATTTTAATTTGGCGAAAATTGTTTGTCGGCTGTTTGGAATCGTATACGAGTTCTCAAATCCACACGCAGACTTAATACCACTGAGCCACCTACCCCATTAATTGTAATATTTATTTTTATGGTTTTCAAATTACTTTAGAGAATAATATATTGAATAAAAGTTTTTGCTAATTTAATTATTCACTAGGCACATTCTGTAACAAACGTATTAATTTATAACGACTCGTTAAAATTTAGAGAATCATTTATTTGAAGCACATTTTTCCAAAAAAAAATAAAATAGGATCGTTTGGCTGCGAAAAATAAAATAAGCTGAATAATTTTGCCTATTTGGGTCATTGGTTATTCGGATAGTGGCTTATTTGGGACAAATATTAACGAACTGAAGTTATTCGAGAAAGTAACATAATTTTTTTTCGTTTATTTGAGACACCATCTTAATTTGATAAAAAAAAGTATGCATCAATAGTGTATTTATCTACAGGGTAATCAAAAGGAATTGTTATAGTTGGCAATACAGTTCCAGAGATCTTTTTATTCCACAGTTGGCTCAACGTCAGATAAAGGCGGAAATGCTATTTGACATTTCTAATAAATACAAATAGGAGTCTGACAGCTAATAGAATTTTGACTTTTTAAATAATAGAAATACTTTAGAAATAAATGTAATAATAAATGTACTCAAATTTAAATTTTAAATGTCACTGTAAACAACAGGAAATGAATTTATGTATCAGGCTTACCAATTTCAAGTAGTTTTTTTATTGCCAACTGTAACAATTCCTTTTGATCACTCTGTATATATATATATATATATATATATATATATATATATATATATATATATATATATATATATATATATATATCATCATGCCTTCTACCCATTACTGGGTGTGGCACTCTGCCGAAGCAGATTTCGTTAAGTGATATATTTTGCGCGTGATGTGCGGTTACTAGTCGTCAAATCACGGCCTCTAAAGATGTTAGTGGTGGAGGAGCCACAGGGGTAGTTTTTGAAATTATGAAAATTGTTTGTCGTCTGTGGGAATCGACCTAGGGTTCTCAGGATCCATAGACCGACTTCATACCACTGAGCTAGCCACCCAATATAGTGTATTTAATATCACGTTATATTATATTAAATGGAGTAGCAGGAACCCGTGAAAACTTCATTGAACTTTTATTCAATACATTCTTCCAACAATCAATATTCGCCAAACATTCGTATCCTGATGCACCACTTTAGCTTCATTCACATTTATAATTTCTTTCATACAAACAAATGAATTTCCCTCACACTTTGAATTTTTCGTTCACGCATCTGTAGCCGTGACACAAATCAAATTAATTAAAAATTATTAATGAAAACATACACAAAATATTACAAAAGGATTGAATGAAGCACAGGATCAATCAAACGAATTTAAATAAATACAAAACATTACAAATTTAATAATAACGTGGACGTTACAAATGAACTAAGTGATGTGGAAACAGAACTAATTATTTCATTTTAAGTTACACTAATTCATCATTCATTACGATATCTTAAATAAATACGCGCTCACTGCGTAGTGTGAAGAGCACTTGAGTTGATGTTCGGGACTGGATTTTCCTACTAAAACATTTGTTGTTGTGTTTGAGTTGTGTAATCTGACACCATGGCACCGCACATCACGCGAATCACTTTTAACATCTCAATATTTTAAATCTCGTACTAAAATTGAAGACAATAAATAATATCATTATTTAGTATTTTAGAAAATACTCGTATATTTTAAGATTTGCGAATGCACATTAAGCCGTGAAATTTTTTCTGATTAGAATACTAAATTTAGGAATATTTGGTTTTGATATTGTGGACTTATAATTTTCCATCAACTATTATAATTAACATCATACTTAAACATTTTGTGTGGCTCTCAATGAATTAAATTCTACAACGAAAACTTAAGGTAGTACTAGCGCGAAAATTTTTTTTGCAGATCTGAATGAAATTTGGCGCACGTAAACATTGGATAGCCATACGCATCCTATTAAAATATGAAACACATTCATCGTCTGAGAACAAATATATTCGCTTGTAAAGTTGAGTTCTTATACACGGGGCTTATAATCGCACAAATTTGGTTTGTGTACCTCTAAAATTTTGCAGTTTCATTTGAAAAACTAGTATGATGTTCTAGAACTATCCATGTATATTGTATCAGAAGGAGAAAATTTTTATCGTTTAGTAATGGATATATAGTCATGCAAAGCCTTGGTTTTAACGAAAAATTAAGAATCCCAATTTATAATAGTAACACCACACGGTGGTATAGTATTTGAAAATTCACTAGACCAACAACCTGTTAATAATTCAAGATATTCAAATCATAATAGATATAAAATACTTATTTTATTCAATTTTTATATTCTTTGAGCGTCAGTTTTGCCACTCAACAATCGGTGGCGCTACCGCCACACTAGTACTACCTTAAAACAATAAGCTTTATCCCATCAAATGATGTACTACGAACCTCTAAAATATTTGCAGAACTTCCACTCAACAGATTTATCAAAGAATCAGTCTTTGTCAAACATTCTCATCCTGTCACACTATCCTCGCTTCAACAACATTCATGTTCCCTCCAACGCCATTTTAAAATAGTTTTAGAATCTCTGCAAGAACGGATAATAAACTGAATACTCTATTAGTTTTTTAAACCAATATCGTTTAGAAATTTAGAATGTATCCCACAAAAAACCTAATAAAAATAGATGTATCTTCTCGAAGAAAGAAGAAAGTTAACAAACTATAACTTTGTCTTATAAATCAATCGATTATTATTTACAATCACTTGTAATAATTACACACATACACATTGTAATCAAGAACACCTACAAATAAATCTTAAAACTATCAGATTAAATAAATGTATCACCGAGTTTAAGAACTCCACCTACAGACCGCGAAGAATTTAAAAGTGTTTGCTGAGTATGAGTGTTACAAAATGTTTATCTGTTGGCGCGGTCGGAACCAGAACCAAAGTCGTTATATTTTTACATTGGTGTAATTTATAACCATCGTTGATATGGTTAGGTGCGGGCAGTGGTTTGACGTTGTATAATATTGCGTTCAAGGGGAGCAATGAAGAAAGTGGTTTGAATACTCTGAGGTACACTCAGTTCAAGTTGTTTTGAGAGTAAGAATTTAGACACGTAGGAGCGCTAAGATTAAAATGACATTTATTTATTTATTTGCTACGCTGTGTACTCAAATGTAATAGTTATTTATGTATTTTGTCCGGCAGTACGGTGGGGTGGGTACCGTTACGGAATTCGAATCCAGAGATCCCGAGTTCGATTCCCACGCAAGCTAGAAATTATAATTACAACCACACTACGGCTCGGTGAGTTCGGACCCTGTACTATAATTGGGAATCAATTCTTGTTGTACAGAGTAACATAAATAAATAAATAAATAAATAAATAAATTAAGGGCATAATCAAAAAATTATAGCACTGAGAGAATGCTTAAAGATCGACGCGAAGCCGAGTGCTTTAAATTTCCCGTTCTATTTTATTTTGGTTCTTAAAATTAAAGGACTCAGTTAGTAGATATTCGTTATAGTTTTGCGGGCGTTATTAGTTTTAGGTATTCTGTGGTCTCTATGCATGTTCGCAGATTGTTGATGTTGCTATATTGTTTGTCTACAAACAACAAATTTTTAATTTATTGTCAAATAAAAATAGAAGATATCAATAACTATTCTAAAGAAATATTGGATGAATTTAAGTATGTACAGAGAAAATTAGTACCACAGGAGTCAAAATAGTTCTACGAAAAATAATACGAATTTACGAGTATTGTATTGTCTGCCATTTAGCTATAAATCTCAATTTTGATTTGTTTGAATAGATGTAGCTGGGAAACTTCATACGTCCTAGGGCTATAATAGTCAAATTACGCCCTATTTTGAGGGTTAATATAGTTATTTATGTATCAAAGGTGAAAACAGGCGTTTCTGGCCCGCGGTAAGATTATTAGCACGAGGCGCGAAACACCGAGAGGAATAACATGCTCAGGGTCAGAAAACCTAATTTCACCCATGGTACGTATAATATTTTATGCACAACAAAATAACATTTAATTATATGTACTAAAGATTAAAATATGTTATAAGTTATATGTCCAAATGACATTTTGTAAATTCAAGTAGTCACAATAAACAAAATTTTTATTTATGTATCCATAGTAATTATATTTTTATGGCCCTAGATCCAAAAACAAGTGTGTAAACCCGCTTTTTAGGGTTAAAACACATGAATTTCGGCCCGGTTATGCATAAAACCTGTTTATGATGCCAGAACAAAATAAAACTACAGAATGCATTAATAAATATCCAAAATAGTTGACTCAAAATTTTTAAATTCATACAAACCTCCTATTCCCAACTTCGTTTCCACTTTACTATATTCTAATGTTGAGTGAATAAATATTTAATCTGATGTTTAATGCCTGGCGAAAGGTAAGAGATAGATTAAATTTGCAACTAATTAAAGGTGAATTGCTAATAAAATCAAATTACAAGATGACTTGCAAATAACTTTATTGTAATTTGAGAGTGCGAATGTGAGGCCTGCAAATACTTGCAAAATAGTTTTTGGACATTTTTGTGCCAATGTTACCTTAAAATTGACATATTTGATCAAATATTAAATATTAGAGACTTTTTATGTTGATAAAATTAAACAAATCAATATTAATTTGTTTGGTGGCAGTCATTCAAAAGTTGTTATTTTATAAAATAAATATTATATTAGACATAATCTGAGATATAACCTTAATAATTAAAATATACAGGATGTTGAATTAATTTAAGCAATTTAGGAAATACAATGTTAATTTTGTTCATATAGCGTTATGTCGTTCCCTATTCATTCTAGAGCAAAATGCTTCATATAAATCTTGTAGATAATTGAATTCTGCGTCTAATTCACTATATATATTGTTTCACCTTTTGTAACATTTAAAATCAAGTTTAAAATTTTATAAAAGTGGTCATTTGTAATGATAGCCTTGAAATTTGAACAAAATTACAAACAAATGCAAAACAATTTTCAATAGTTTACCAATAAAGCTATATACAACTACCTATCGCTACTCTTTAACAATCAGATTCTCAAATAAGTTTCAGCTAATCCTGAATTTTGGAATAGCTACTCTTATGCAAGTCCAATTTAAAATAGTTCATTCAATACATTTTCCCAAAACAAAATGGTAAGAAGATTATATTAAAGTTTCTTTTAAGTTTTTTAAGAATATGGTTTAGCTTAATTTCACAAATCTAAAATTTAAGATTAGCTAGATTCTAGTTAAAACTATTGGGCTGTAAAAATTTAGTGAAGCTATAACTACTAAATAGTTACATTTTATTTAAAGAAGCGAAGCTTTAGCTAAAAACTAATGTTAAAATAGCTATTATATTTTGAATCTACTTTTTTTCAGTTAATATTGTCACTAACAAATAATCATTTTGCTTGGATAGAAACTGCTTTAAGAAATAGCTTAACAAAAAAAAAATATATATATATATATATATATATATTATATCATCACGCCTTTTACCCATTACTGGGTGTGGCACTCTGCTGAAGAAGATCTCGATAAGTGATATATTTATGCGCGTGAAGTGCGGTTACCAGCCGTCAAATCACGGCTCCCAAAGATGTTATTGGTGAGATAGCCACAGGAGTAATTTTAAATTGGTGAAAATGTTTTGTCAGCTGTGGGGATCGAATCAGGGTTCTTAGGATCCACAGGCCGACTTAATACCACTGAGCCATTACCCCATGGGATAAACATAGCTTAAGCAACAAAAATTAGCTTCAAATAGTAAAACATAATTTCAAGCTTCAAAAAGAAACCTTAAGCTATAAAAAGTAACTTTAGTTCTTATAACATTTTTTTTAAGCTAACAAGAGTTAAAATTAATCGCTACTAACTACAGTTATATATTTTCACATTTAGCAAAGCTACAACTACTGCTAAAGTAATTGCAGCTAAGCTACTAGCTAAGTAAAAGTAACTAGCTATTACTCAGCTTTTTTATTTGCGTGCTTCCTTTGAGTCACAACTGTACCAAAATATATAGCTTATTTACAACGCGTCGAACTATGATTTGAAAAACCGAGTTTGATTTCAAAAGCCGACAGTTGGTGTCCACTATGTTTCAAAGTTACCACTATATGCTTCTCTTTCACTAACATCTTTTAGGGTCATGATTTGATGTCTTGTACCCGTACTTCACACGCAAAATATAATTATCACTTACCGAGATCTGTTACGTCAAAGTACCTACCTAGTAATAGGAAAAAAACGTGATGATATATTTATTTATTTTAATATTTATGGGGTAGCTAGCACAGTGATATCAAGTCGGTCTGTGGATCCTGAGAACCCTGGTTCGATTCCCACAGGCGACAAACAATTTTTACTACCTTAAAATTACCCTTGTGGCTTCCCCACAACTAACAGCATTGGGAACCGTTATTTGACAGCTGGTAACCGCACTACACGCGCAAAATATATCACTTACCGGGATCTGCTTCGGCAGAGTGCCACACCCAGTAATGGGTAGAAGGCGTGATGATATTTTTTTTTATATATTTTTTTAAATATTTATGCCGAAGAAATATCGTATATTGTTAATTTAATAAAGAGATTTCAATAATACATCAAGCTACAAAAGCTTTAAAAAACTTGTAAAGCGAACGTTCTAACTATTGATCCATAACTGTCTGTTTAAAATTGAGGTAAAAATATTATAATACATTTTTTGAATGCAGTAGATCTATAATTGCAGAATTATCGCGGTAGGAATTAGGGTTACCACCTCCGAACTATGTCTTGCCCGGAGACGATGACTATTTTTTTAAAGAAGATCCTGCAATTTTATTATTATTACCATATTTGATAAAAAAGTGATACATTGTTTTGTTAAAGACAAGTGTTTTTGTTATCATGGTAAAATAATTACATATAAAGTAAAGTAAAACAAGATTGGAAGTGATAAATCTACTGTAACAATAAAATTAGTGTACTCAACGTCATATATACGATTAAACAGTAACAATATTGACAAAATTGAAGATAATCACATGCAACAGAAGACATCCCCTCACCTAAAATTATGTCTATTTCTGAAAACTTGATACAATTCTAAAAAATTTGATCTGATACAAGATGATATATCAGCTATTAGAACCGAAATTAATTGTATAAATTCTTCCTTAAAATCATGAGGACAGAATCAAAAAATTGGAAGATTTAGTGACAGAAATTAAACTAGATAACAATAGGATGTAGAAGATCACCAATGAAAAAAATTTAATAATTTAGCGGCGTAGAAGATTCCGAAAGTGAGACAGATTTGTCCTGGACAACAAACAACATATCACTACATATTTAATTTTACTTACACAACCCGGAGAAATAATAATTAAACCTGGAGTCCGGAGATAACTCACTGAAGCCCGGAGTCTCCGGGTCAAATCTGGAGAGGTGGCAACTCTAGTAGAAACTCAAGGTGTATTTAAGAATTTACAAATACTATTTCTACTTTTCATAATTATTTGAAACGCCTACTCTAAGATTGCAGAGCAAATACTTGTAAAAAAATATGTTATAAATAACTTTTTTTTATATAATTACCGAACATTTAAAAATATTATGCAATATGGTCCAAAGTTACGTTAATTATATTTATTCCAAAAATTGTTGTTTTAAAAACAACTTTTATTTTAATTTGTCATGTTTACACTGTTAAAAAATTACTTAAAATATTTAGTTCAACATGTGAGTGAAGAAACAATAAGGAAGTTTATTTAAAGTATCACGTGATTTTTAGTACTGCATAAACACTTAAGATCAAAATTGCAAGATATATAAATTATTTTAGCAGGAAATATTATAAAGAAAATAGTAGTCATTATATATCTCTTTCAAAACGATACCCACTTTAATATATTTTAAAATAATTTATACATTTCCTGTATAAGAAATTCATTTTTAAATATTGCTCAATTCTAATTCAATGCCAAAATCATCATTTCAATCTAAATTAAATCTGAAATTAATTAGTATATTCATGTCTTCATCTTCGCCATTAAAACAAGTGACTAATCAATAAAATATTTAATTACAAACAATTCCGGTGCACAATAAAAAACTAGTAGCAGACGTAGATTTTCAACTGTTGCAGAAAGTTCCGCAAGGCGTGGTTGTCAGTTGTTACATGACATAATCGCAAAACATTTGAAGAAAGAACAAAAGACTCACCGAATCTGGAAACTGGATCGAAGTGGGCGCTGAACATGGGCACCTGATGTTGTTTTGTTTTTCGTATCCTGGAAAAAAATAAAATTTTTATTGTTTTGTCGTCCCTGACCTTAAAGAGAAATTGTTTTTTACTTTATATAAAAAAGTTTAAGTTTTACTCAAATTAATAAAAATTATGTTAATAATGCGCTACTTTTATTCTATCCTGCTGTTTTTATATTTTGTTCTTTAGCTATTTCTGAGTGCCATTAGTAGACAGGTCTATAATTAAAATCTTTCAGGGGCGTGATTTGACAGCCGGTAACCACCACCCAGAATAGATAAAACTCGTGATGATTTATTTCTAAATAAATATTTGTGCTATAAAAAGCAAAACATTTGAAGAAAACTTATGCTCTTCAGTAAGTAGTAATATGGAGTAGATGGCACAGTGGTATCGTGTCGGCCTGTGGATCCTGAGAACCTTGGTTCGATTCCTACTGCCGACAAAACATTTTCACCATATTAATACTACTCCTGTGGCTCCCCCTCCACTAACATCTTTCGAGGCCGTGATTTGACGGCTGGTAACCACACTTTACGTGCAAAAAAATATCACTTACCGAGATCTACTTCCGCAGAGTGCCACACCCAGTAATGGGTAGAAGGTGTGATGATATATTTATATTTATTTTAGTAAGTAGTAATTAAAAATTTTGGAATACACGTTCATTAAATATTATCTTAGACCAATTGTTTATTTAGATATAAAAGTTCGACCGGATTAATCAGTTGATAAGTATTTAACAATAAAATTATCATATAACAAAATATTTTGTTTAAAAAAAAATCTGCAATGATTGTAAACTTCACCAAATGGTGAAACGAATAAACCCAATAATTTACATAATAGACAATATTTTTTGTGAATATATTTACAACATATAATGCTGTCAAATGAAACATATTTATTACTAGAGTGACAGTTGTAAACTGTCAGACAACATTAGGTTTAGAAATTAAAAACAGATAATCTTAACATCACGAGAGATTGGAATCAACTTTACATTTGGTTTCAGTTCAGACGAAATCATGTCATACACAATTTTGTTGCCCGAAAAAGATTAATAATACTGCAAAAATATAATTTTAATTTGATACATTTAAATGGTACCCTGCAATAGTATACAGCTGACTGTTATTTGTTTATTTGTTTGTGAATCTTATAGTGAAATTCGAATCGTGTATTTTGGATATAATTTGAAGTTAGCCAAGTTTGAATTCGTAACTCTTACCACAGACAAAATATATGGCAAAGCTTCTTATCAATGTTATTTGTAGTTCTGGAAGAATCTGTATGGTCGATTAATAAGTATATGAACATTACGGCATTCGAATCCGAAGATCCGAGTTCCAATTCTACTCAAGCTAAAAATATATGAACTATCACACTGCGGCTCGGTGAGTCTGGCTCCTGTAAATAAATAATAAATGTGGACATAAGTATTTACAATTAATCTGGAATTGTGAAGTAGTTCTTTATAAAATGAATTATATTCGGACTGTGGATTTGGGAACCCGGATTCGATTCCCACGGCAGATAAGAAATTTTTGCCATATTAAAACTACCCCTGTGGCTCCCCTCCATTAGCATCTTTGGGAGTCGAAATTTGATGCCTGGTAAACGAATTTCACACGCATAAATATATTATTTACTGAGATATGCTACGGCAAAGTGCCATACCCAGTAATGAGTAAAAAGCGTAATAATATATTTATTTACGGTAACTGAATTTCATCAGCAAAATAAAAAACAAGGCGCAGGACGACATTTCTTTCCTTTCTTATCTTTTGGTTTCTTTCGTTGACGCTGTATTAGAAGATATATTTTTATTTTATGCTTAAATTTACAAAGAATTTAATCTTTTTTTTTATTAGGAGGTTTGTGATACGTCAAGTTTAAGCAACAACATACAAACTAAGAAAAATAAATATCAACAAGTGGCTGTCAGAAATTATAAGTACCAACATAAATACTCCGTTGTTCCTATTAATACCAACGTAAGAAATTAAAATTCCCATGATAGTGACTGCATCGTGACGTCATTGACTTAGCGACTAAAACTAGTCGCCAAGCAGTCGCTAAGAATTAGAATAGGTCTCCTGGGCGTAGCCCTCTGCCGTAGCAGAACTTGGTAACTGATATTTTTATGCACGTGAAGTGATGTTTCCATCCATCTAAACACGGCCCCCCAAAGATGATAGTGGTGGAGGAGGTACAGAGGTAATTTAATGTGGTGAAAAGTGTTTGTTGGCTGTGGGAATCGAATCGAGGTTCTCAAATTCACAAGCCAACTGAGTCACCTACCCCATTTCATGTTTATCTATAATTTCATCCAATTCATCAAAATTTATCTAGAATGCAATGATAACCCTATATTATTTTCAGGCATACCTTTTCAATAGGAAACTGATAAAGTAATAAAAAACATATTTTTATTTTATGTATAAACTGACATGACAATTGAATTTTTTTTATTAGGAGGTTTGAGTAGCTAATAAAATATGTAGCTAATAAATATATTTATTAGGTAAATAAAATTTATAAGGTAGTTGATATCTGCAAAAAATATTTATTAGCTAAATAAATGTATTAGGAACTTTATTAGGAGGAGGATATCTCGGCCCTAAATCTCATATTATTATGGCTGGAGAAGTTCTGTGTTGCAAAGTTTATTTGAATATAAGTTAAGGTCAGAGCTGGGAACTACTTAAAGTAAAAGTACTGGAAGTAAGTACTTCATATGCTTAAAATACTTTACTTAAAATACTTTTGAAAATTAGTATTCAATACTGTACTTAAAGTACTTTTTTTCATGCAAAAGTACTTTAAATACTTTCATGTACTTAAAGTACAAAAAGTATTTAAAGTAAAAAAAAAGTATTTAAAGTATTTTAAATACTTTAAATACTAAATACTTTTCGCATGCGCATAATTAGTGTGTAGTTTGAATCATAAAGGGAGCATGTGCACTGCAGGTCTATACAAATACGCTCTAACGCTGTTGTGATTTTATATTTGTGATATTTTGTGTTTATTGTCTCTACTGTTTTACTGTTGCAGTCAGTACAGTTTTATTTGCAAGAGTGTTTACAATTAAAGACAAGTCATGAAAGGCGAGTAAGTATTGTTTAAAAACTAGATAAACAGTAAACAGTGAAACATCACATATATTTTATCAGTTTAATGGTGTTTAATGAATTAGGATTTATTAACATGTATATTTGAAAAATTATCAATAAAATTATAGCTATAGTTGCGTAACAACACGGAAGTAAATTATCAGTCGAATAATTGAAATATTTATTATCCAACACCTAATAAAAACATTATAACATATAGTGATTTTAAATAAATGATTATTATTATTATTATTATTATTATTGATACATTACCCAACAGGCTAAGAGCCCAATTCTAGGGTAAGGAAAAAAACACAAAAATTAGCGGGAAGTAATAAATTTCTTTATATCATTTATGTTGTTATGAAAAATATCAATTTCACGCTCAAAGTCATTGTGAGAATTAATCATTTGATGAATTGGTGACTTAGATAACATATTAGTTCTAGCCGTATGCAAGTAGAAGATGTTCTTGAACCTGGATGACATTCTAGTAACTAGAAACAAGATTCTGCTCATCATAAATATGCAATATAAAAGAGTTACAGCAACAATATTACGCCTCTGCTTGAGTGAATGTAATTGAAATGTATCCAGTAGTGTGGATTGGAGTATTCCTCTAGGAGGGTAACAACCATCCAAGATGAAAGTTGCAAACTTCAAAAATTTCCTCTGAACATATTCCAGTGATTCAATTTGATAACAATACAACGGATTCCATATCAAAGAGCAGTACTCCAGATGAGGACGAACTAATGACTAATGATTAGTTCGTAAGTCAGTAGCCACTATAGGTTACTAGTGAGATTAGAGTAAATAAATAACTAAAGTATTCATATTTTTTTTCTACGGCAAATTTTTAGATTTGTACATCGAATGTTGTACTGACGACATGAAAAATTGATTTTAAATATATCATTAAAATGTAATGCATAAAATTTAGTATGGTACAAGTGTGTTATGATATCGTTTATTCAATTTTTTAAGCGAGATTATTATGCATCGTAACATACTAGTATCATAAATCATAAGTAATTATTTTGCTATACTAATTTTCATTCTAAATTCTAGAGATTTAATATATAGTGACAATCATATAAATAAATTAAATATAAAAGAGAAAGTTATTTTAGTGTTTTATAATATTAAAGTGCCATTTAAGTTTTGTAGTTGGCGCAGCGATCTTAATTTTATTTGCCTATAATATACCTACATTTATTTATGTATGTATTTTGTATGAAAAAATAAATAACAATATATATAAACCCTTTCATGTTTGTTATAGTTGCTGAATTCCTTGCTTCAATTTAATTTTGAATTATAAATTAAATTCTGTATTAAAATAACCTAGTTTTTAATTTTACTTAGTATTTAGTACTGTAAATACATTTTAACGTTAAAAGTATTTCAAGTAATACTGGTATTTAGTATTTAAAATACTTTTTTAGAAGTATTTAGTATTTAGTATTTAAATACTTTTTTTGAGTACTGGTCCCAGCTCTGGTTAAGGTCAGCGAGATTTGAACTCGTGAACTCGTACTTAGCAGATGCAAGTTATATACAACTGTCTGTTTAATTTAGAAACAAATAATGTAAATGAAATACCAACAAATCAAATAATAATTAATCAATGCAAGTAGGTATAATTCACCAACAAAAATCTCACTTTATTTCCAATGTCAGCAAAGAATTCATGTGGGTGTTGTTAACATGTGAATCTTTTTCATACGGGCGAAATTTCGGACAGTTGTAATGAACCCAAATAAATAAAATTAGAAAGTTTTGAAGCGAAGCGTACTATCCAAATCTTAGTAAATCACATGTATACAATAGCACAAATTTATACTGAGAGAAACAGTGAGATACCCATGAATAAATTAGGTTTTTCCTGTACAGCGTTCATAAAAAATATCGTATATCAGTGACAGTATGCTAATAGCACTACTAACATGTCAAAAGAGAATGTTGATGCGACTAATTATTAAGTATTTTCTTTTATTGAATTGCTTTAATGACTTTTATCATATTTTAACGATTTTAATCAACTTTTTTTGTTCCCAAAACATGAATATAATTGAGAGTGGACGACCTAGTAATAAATAAATGTAAATTTGTTGCTGGAACGAGAGATGAGACGAGCTTGTAACGCTTATATAAAAGGAATTTCGAATATTTGATGGAAATTATTTGTAGAATAAATAAATGCGCAGTATTTCATAGATTTTGTTTACTACTTTACTATTTATTATGTATATGTTTAACTTTTTAGTTATTTTATTTGCTGAATTAATTTTCAAATAGTAAAAGTATCTCTTTCTATGTCATATACATGTTACGTCTTTATAACGCCTTCTTCCACTTTATACTTGTCATTCCTAACGTATGAATATAGTTAATGACACCACATTAAAAATAAATTGTGGCTTTGTTTCTTTCTAACAAACGTATCCAAATTATTTTAGAGAATAATACGAAATTAAAGGCAGTTATGGCCAGGTGTCTACTTCATTTGTTATACAGAATGGGGAAAAAGTTCCGAGACGGTTAAATATCTTGCGAAATACATATTGGCTCAAAAAACGACAAAATACGTGTCAAATATTTTTCAAAAATATATCCAATGATACCAAACTCGACCCCCACCCCGCCTCCAGGAGGTGGGACAGGGGGCAACTTTGTAATCTTAAATGGGAACTCCTATTTTTTATTGCAGATATGGAATCTCCAGAAAATTTCACATTAATTTGATCTACGATTCGAGTTATTTTTGTTCACAGATGGCGCTGTGATCGCCACAAATGGGAATGGAATTGATGTACACGAGCACAATGTATCACTCATTTTTTTTTTAGAATTTAGAATTTTTTTAGAATTATTTAGAATTGTTTGGGAAACCTAATGGGGACTAGTGACTGTCAATTTTGTGCTCGTGTACATCAATTCCATTTCCGTTTGTGGCGATGACAGCGCCATCTGTGAACAAAAATAACTTGAATCGTAGATCAAATTAATGTAAAATTTTCTGGAGATTCCAAATCTGCAATAAAAAATGGGTGTTCCCATTTAAGATTACAAAGATGCCCCCCATCTCACCCCCTGGAGGCGGGGCTGGAGGTTGAGTTTGGTATCATTGGATAGATTTTTGAAAAATATTTGACACGTATTTTGTCGTTTTTCGATCCAATATGTATGTCACAAGATATTTAAACGTTCCGGAACTTTTTCCCCACCCTGTACAGAAAATTCAATGGCAAAATTTCCATTTTGACAATAATTTCTTCGCTATTAATTTGAAAACATATTTATTCATATATGTAATATGTTCCTGTTAGAGATTGAAAAATAAATAGTTATTTTTTAAACAAGTGTTTTATTATGAATATAAAACACGCAAGACAAGTTTAAAGACGAGAGCGAAGGTCGAGTGTTTACTTTTTCTTAAATTTTTAATGTACCAATAAAACACAAGTATAATACAAAATTTTATCCACAACTCATAATTATAGGTATCGAAGAAGATTGGTCGTAACGTTTAACGTTAATTCAGTTATATATAGTTTCTCATAATACGGTAGATCACGAAGTGGCTGCTAAGTAACAAGTTGTTTACAGTGTTTTATGAAATATAAAACACTAGAGTTTTATGAGCAATATAATACAACTGAAATCAGTATCATTATGTCTTTGTAATATATGAGTTGTAGATAAAATTATTAATGATATTAATTACACAAAATTATTATTCTTTTCACATCCTATTTTAATAAATGAGTTGTGGATAAAATAAATAAATATATCTTCACGCCTTCTTCCCATTTCTGGGTGTAGCACTCTGCCGTAGCAGATCTCATTACGTGACTACAGGCCACGATAATCGAGCGGCTAGCGTAGCAGTTGCTTGGCGCTACACGCAGTAGGTCGCGGGTTCGTGACCCGCTCAGTTTATGAATGTTTGTGATGTATTTGTACGGGTTAGGTGGAAGAACAGCCCTTGGTTGCACCTTGCCCATGTCCCTGCCCCTATATGGTCAATAAGGCCAAATAAAATAAAATAAATATATTTTGCTCATCAAATCACCGCCCTCAAAGATGTTAGTGGTGGGAGAGCCCCAGGGATAGTATTAATGTGGAGAAAATTGTTTGACGGTTGTGGAAATAGAAATCAGCTTCTCATATCCACAGGCCGATTTGTTACCACTAAATCACCAAGAGATAGAAGTCAATTAAAATTTCTGTTTTTAAGCATTTACAGATTGTCTTGAAAAATAATAGTAATTATTCTACGAGCGTATCACGATAGCATTTATTCACGAGGATAAAGTTTGTGACACGTGACGTAGATCATAACACGTGGCTTGACCAATATACTTTTTCAACGACCATTCAAAAGGAACATGAATTTTTAGATTGTAAAATAAATAAATATAAATATATCAACACGCCTTTTACCCGTTACTGGGTGTGTCACTTTGCCGAAGCAGATCTCAATAAGTGATATATTTATGCGCGTGAAGTGCGGTTACCAGCCGTCAAATCACGGCTTCCAAAGATGTTAATGGGGGAGACCCACAGAGGTAATTTTAAATTGATGAAAATGTTTTGTCGGCTGTGGCGATCGAACCAGGGTTCTTAGGATCCACAGGCCGACTGGATACCACTGAGCCATTACCTCATTTTTAAATTGTAGTTTGAGGAAAATAATTACTTTTAGGGGGGCAAAATATATCACTTACTAAGATCTGCTACTGCAGAGTGCCACACCCAGTAATGGGTAGAAGGCGTGTTGAAAAATTTATTTACCTATTTATTATTATTTATTTATTTATTTTTCGGTAGAGTGCCACACCCAGTAATGGGTAAAAGGCGTGATGATATATATATATATATATATATATATATATATATATATATATATATATATATATATATATATATATATATATTATATATACAGGATGGTGAACGCAGCTCTCGAACATAGGGATTTAACATGTAAAATCACAATTTTGTAATTTCCTGCTTCCCTAATTATTTTAAACAAAAAAGCTTCGAATAAAAGTTTTAGGGAATAAAATTATGCATCTAATACAATAAACAAAATTAACTTTGCATATTTCGTAACGGCACAAATTTGATCTGAAAATAACTAAAATAGCCTAAAAACTATTGATAGCCATGGAACTTAAACAAAATTAAACAACTGTTTGTCGTTTTATCTGTCAAAATAAATGACATAATAAATAAAGAAATAATTTTGACAGATTAAACGTCAAACATTTGTTTAATTTTGTTTCAATTCCATGGCTATCGATAGTTTTGAGGCTATTTTTGTCATTTTCAGGTCTAATTTGTGCCGTTACGAAATATGCAAAGTTAAATTTGTTCATTGTCTTAGATGCACAATTTTATGCCCTAAAACTTTTATTCGAAGCTTTTTTGTTTAAAATAATTAGGGAAGCAGGAAATTACAAAATTGTGATTTTACATGTTAAATCCCTATGTTCGAGAGTTGCGTACACCACCCTGTATATCAATATATATATATATTTATATTTCTGCTGTGAGGAATAAAAATTAGTAAAACTTCATTATTAACAGCGTCATAAGTCGTAACAGTTGTGCAGTGAGGTTGTGACTAATCCACATTAATTGCACAGCTGATCGAGTTATTTATATTTATTTCTCGAATATAATAATTACATTTGTCCGTTTCATATTTCATAACGGAGTGCAAGGTTAGCCGCAGAAACGTTAACCTAATTTATAAATTTATTTTATATCTTAATGAGTTCATTTAACGGCTCGCATTATAGATACTCCGTAATTATAACCTCGCTTTAAAATACTGCATAATGTTACGAAATTCGACATTTTTATTTACCCTTAATTCACCATTTATGTAAATCTAAAATAAACTTGTATTAATTTTGAAATCGGTGACTTTTCACGTTGTTGCGTTGAGCGTACTTTGTCGCATGTATCAATTAACATTCGTTTAATTATATTAAATACATGTCTCTAAGTTAAATACTTTCTTAATTAACACTTAATTAATATAATGATCACTAAATAAAATATTTAATCCTGTACAAAATTTAATGGAAACTAGTTCAACAAACAATAGACATTGTAAAAAATGTACTAATTTCTAAATTTCAGTACTTAAAATATTAATTTAAGGTGGTTCTATCATAACAGTCTCATACAAAAGTATAGGTAACCTAAAAAGTTTATAAAAATAATTATTATATTTTTGTATGGTATAGGTTATTAACAGAATTAACATTTCGCTGCAAATATCGTACAATTAACAATAACATTGAATATATTAAATAAAACTATTTTACTAGTTTATGAAATTCAGTAACATAACAAAATTTTTGGAAGTGAATGTTTCATGCCAACCAATAGCAGTGTAAGATTTTATACAGCAGAAGCTATGACAACAAGGCGAGAACTACAAGCAGCATGATATTACCAGTCGGTACGAAACGTGACTGTATTATCGATACTTCCTGTTGACAGTTCATAAGAAAACTGACAAAAATGCACCAAAGCAATTATTATCAACTGTAACAACAAATAAATAAATAAAAAATGCTGTAATATTATTTTTTGGATTAAAATTAATAAATTTTACTGATCGAAATAATAACTTTCATAGTTCTTGCTTTGTCATTCGTGCGACCATCTCTGTTTACGCGTGCGACCATCTCTGTCTACCCGTGCAACGTTTCCAAGCATTTTTGACAGTTTCATTGAAAATCATAGAATATCCAACTTTCATCGCCAAATTCTTTGAAACTAATCTAAGGCATGGATTTTTTAATTCTCATACCTTTATCTTTGTACCACACTGCATGTGTGATGTACTGTGTGTTAGTTTTTTGTTAAAAATAACTACAATATATGAATTTATTACGTAGTAAGCTGCCTTGCGAGGTACAGCTCCTATAATACCAATGCATTTTTGGTCGACTTTAACTTTACATTACTCAGCTCAACAACGGTAAACTTTAAAAAAAAAAAATGCATACTAGTGTAGAAACACATGAAAAATAACATATTTACATTTCATTATAATCCGAGTTAAATGCTTCCATGATAGTACCAGCTTAAATTGAAAAATTAACTACTACTAGTACATCTGTTGATCCAGTTCTGCAATTGCAGATAAATATCACAATTAATAGATTTATTTGAAAATATTAAAAATTATTGTTAACAGAATAATTTTAAGTATTTTTCAAAGCCAAACGTTGTTAAATTAATTTGGGAAAAATGCTTTAATAACGGTTGTAGCAATTATAGTTTTTCGCAACTTTTATTATTTATGTTTGTTTAACATTTTCGACGATGTTGAAATAAAGCGAAACAATTCAGAATTAGGTGCTGTTCTAATTACCTACTATCAACTCAGTTTACAAACATACAGACTAATTAAAAGTTTAAAGTATCTTCTCAAAAGTTGACTTGACAGAAATTTATTTGCTTTGCCAAATTTGCATAAGTTTGTAATAATTTCACTTTCTGTCACTTTGCTTAGGTAATATGAGTTGTCATGTTACGATAAATTGGCGGTCTATCATTGGTCTGGAATTATTTTGACCTTTGTGTTTATCCTTTATGTAACTTATGTATGAGGATGGTTATTATTTTTTGTCCTACGTAACAATATCACTCTTGACAAGAGGTCACTTAATCAGTGCTGCTACGGTGGTACTTTTGTACAACATATGGTACTTTTTTCGTAAAAAGATACAGTGGTATTATATGTAGTGCAGAGTGGTACATTTTAGATGAATATTATTGAATGATTCTGGATATTTCCCATGAAAATGTAAGGTTATTAATAAATTTTAAATGTTATGTTTATTAGATTTCTTACGACCAAAAACATTATTTTTTGTTAAAGTATCTTTTATATACTTAACAGTTTAAAATTAATGAAATGCAATTTAAAAAAATACAATTTTGTTTACATAAAATATAAAGATGGGCCAATTTCAAATATGTATCTCGAATTCAAATATTAATTCGGATATTCCGAACAGTTACTTATTTAAAAATTGCTAACTCAATTTGTAATTTCAAATAATAAATGATAATAAATAAATAAATGAAAAATATATGAAATTGTAACTGGAATATAATTATGTAATAAATAAATAATAATCCAAATATATAGTAGTTATTTATTATACAAATGTTTTATTACGTATATAAAACACGCAAGAAAAGTCTAAACACGAGACCGAAGGTCGAGTGTTTAATTTTCCTTAAGTATTTGTATACCAATAAAACACAAGTGTAATACAAAATTTTATCCACAACTCATAATTGTAGGTAACGAAGAAGATTGGTCGTAACGTTTAACGTTGATTCAGTTATATAATTTCACATAATACGGTTAATCATAAAATGGTTGCTAAGTAACAAGTTGTTTACAGTATTTTATGGAATATAAAACACTAGTGTTTTATGAACCATATAATACAACTGAAATTAGTGTAATTATGTCTTTATAATATATGAGTTGTGGATAAAAATAATAATATGTTTGTTATAATTTAGAAAATAATAATTAATTAAATTAAAATTTAATTTAGCGTCTTGATTAAACATTATTTCTTGCGTGGAAAAAACATTACGCAAATCAAAGCATCGCTTCTTAAACATTATGGGGACACCTTCTTATCGATTGGAACGATTCACAAGTAGTTTACTGATTTTCGTTGGGGTAGTACGACCACAAAGGACGCCGAACGTTCTGATCGTCCAATTGAGGTTACAACGCCAGAAATCGTCGATAAAATCCATGGTATGATATTGGACGATCGGCGAGTTAAAGTGCACGAGATGCTGAGACTATGAGCATCTCAACCGAACGGGTACGGAACATTTTGCATAAATTTTTGAATATGAGAAAGCTATCTGCCAGATGGGTGCCGCATTTGCTCTCTGTTGACAACAAACGCGACCGTGTGACAAGTTCAAAGGAGTGTTTGGCGATGTTCAAGCGCTATAAGAAGGACTTTTTGGCCCCCTGCGATTTTTATCTATTTCCAAACTTGAAAAAATGGCTCGGCGGAATAAGATTTGGCTCCAACGATGAGGTCATCGCTGAGACAAACGCCTATTTTGAAGGATTGCCAAAATCGTATTATTTGGAAGAGATCGAAAAATTAGAAAAACGTTGGACGAAGTGTATCGAGTTACAATGAGATTATGTTTAGAAATAAAATATGTTTTGACCAAATAAATCATTTCTTGTTTCATTTTTCAGGGACTTTTCACCCTGCCCTCGTATATTCACATTTTCATGCCATTAGTCCTTTCCCTATCTTTTTTTATGTTCTACGGAATAAATAAAGTTTGTTTGAAATAAATCTTACTATTTACCAAGAAAATAAGTTATATAACTAATTGACATGGGGTTCGTGAAGCTTCACAGTGATGCCAAGGGAGACATTGATTGAAAAGGGTTCTGAACCGTTGTGTTGGATTATAGATAAGAATATAAAAATATATCACGTACCAAGATCTGCTTCGGCAGAGTGCCACACCCAGTAATGGGTAGAAGGCGTGATGATATATTTATTTATTTTTCTAAACAATAAGAATTTATTCCTAATTAAAGTAGCTAAATATGCAATAAATTCTGAATGTTATAGTATACTAATATAATTGAAGAATGTATTTCACTTCACACTAGTTAAGAATAATCTAATTAAAAGCATATGCCTCTAAAGGATCTTATTAAAATGAAGATGTTGATTATCTCTTCGCAATCTGCTCTCCATAAAAATCACATAATGATATAATTACTCCATACAAGTACTAAGAACTCTACATAAAGATATGAATTAGTTAAGTAGCCCCAGATCACGAGTTGTTATTACCATCATGAATAAAACCGCCGTTAAGCGAAGCGCTTTCTTGTTACAAACAGATACACTCATAGCAATAATCAACTGTTATGAAACTGAACTCTTTGTTTCTCGATAAACTTGAGAATTGAGAGTTGAGATTCTACTGTTACTTCACAGTTGACGAAATAATTGCAAGTAACACTTGGTCGAAGTAAATGAACGAATCGACCCAGTATCGGAACTGGTTTGCACGGTGTGCGGGTGCAAATAGGGCACTAAAGGTTAGTTGCAGATCACGTGAATTTGCACACGGACTGATCGAAGAATGATTAAATTTCTCTGCCGTCTACAGGGAAATGTGCTCGCGCAATTATGTATTATTTAATATCAAGAATGGTTCAATTATTATTATTAGATTGGTTATTTGCCCAAAGAAATGCTTGTAAATCGATTATTTCTTTCACAAGATTTCTCAATTTCATATACAAACATAACATAACGCTATGTCTCATCAAATGGGGTTGCACGAAACATTGAAATATTCACTGCACATTTATTCATCAGATTCACTCAGCAATTAATCTTCGCCAAACATTCGTATCCTAACACACTATTTTTGCTTCTTCTACTGCATAATTCCTTATTTATTTTTTATTATTTCTCAATTTATATAGAACAATCCTGACACTTATCATATTCTACGTTCCGCTGTGAAGTATTTCTAAAAGATTAAATATAAAAATTAATTTGTTTTTCGTATCGTTTATTTGAAATAGTTTTCATTATCTTCGAAAATACTTATTTTTAAATTTGTTATGAAATCTTTAGTTTTTTCGCAATTTTAAAAATAATTTACTAAATTTTTGATAAAATATGAATTAAGCTACATTAAAATGTTAGAATATTACAAACATATTAATAAATAAACGGTATTATTTTATTTAGTAAATATTAATTAAAAATGAACATAATATATCACAAAGATAACTTTAAAAAAATCGACGACTGTCTTATACACAGCATATTTAATATTTAGAATATGTGAATGTTATATAATATTATTAAACATGTAATTTAGATTTTCAGTAATTCAGCATTTATCTGTTTGAAACATATAAAATATCAAATTTGTTTACGTATAATTTTTTAGTAATGTTGACTACTTCATGTCTAACTTTACTGATGAGGCATATACAGAATGTCCTTTTTTCGAACCTAACCCTTTGTATCTCAAGAACCGTGAGATACAAAGTCGAATAAATTGAGGTAAAGTTGCCAAATTAGTTGACCATTTTAATTATAGACATAGATAACTAGATAAAGCGAAAATTAAAATTTATGTTTTTTGTTTCTATTGCTACAATGATTATTGAAATATATTATTAAATATAAAAATTAGTTTTTCTAAAAAGTAGACGCATATACAGGAAAATTGCAAATAACATTTTATGTTCCAAATATTTTTGCTAACATCTTTTATTTGAATTTATTGTTTTGTGTGTCCAGTAAACTTCCTCTTCCGGTTTTTCAATTTCATTCAATATCAACTCAGCTCTTCGAATTTTCATGAAACTTATAATTACTAAGTTTCGTTTACAAATCTTATCTCGTTCATGAGATATAGCACACTCGGATACATATCCACACACACACACACACACACACACACACACACACACACACACACACACACACACACACACACACCCTCACCCACACACACCCCCCCACACACACACACAGACATCATTGAGAAAATGGTCAAAACGGATTCAGTGGACCTCAAAACACGTATTTCCGCTAAAATTTCGTCAACAATTTTTTTCACGTATAAGAAAGTAAAAATCACAAAAAAACAAAGACAGCTTCAGAAAAATAATATGTAAGGCTAGTTATATCAGCAAAACTAAAATTTTCAACTTGTTTTAATTAAATAAAAGGGAATTCATTATTATTTATTCCATATGCCAAAAACTTCCGTACATTATGTATAAATAATTGGGGTTTTATAAAAGTGGAATATATTGATTTTGGGATAAAATAAATATGTTAATCGAATTTTAGCAATGTGCTCGCAAATTCTAAGAAAATATAATTAATAATGTGCCCACATAAACTCGTATGAGTTCACTACAACTTATCACTGCGATTACAGTTTTTACCGAAAGATGAATAGGAGAGCAGAAAATTACATAAAACTAATGCTAACTAATGTTAAATCCCTATATTCTCCAGTTACCAGCACCACCATGAATAACCGAGATCTGTAGACATTAAAATATTAGAATATTTTCTGCGGCCAAACTTTTCTAATTAATTTTAGAGAATCATTACTTCAAATAAAAGTGCTGAACAATTTAATGTATTCCATATATCTTGAAGCATTTCTCTCAAAAATAATTAACATGCAATGCCATCTCTTTCAAGTAATAATGTACCACTGACATTTATTTGCGATGCGCAGATAATGAAATAGAAAATAATGGTTTCGAAAACAAAAGTAAATCGTGACTCAGTTTAGTTTCGAATTGATGAGTATACAACAGAATAATGCTTCATGTACACCTCTCTTGTTTGAATAAAAATGAAAGTAAACAGTTTTGAAAGAATCGCTCCTCTCAGCAGAAAAGTAACATCTTTATTTCCTCCTGTTTGTTATTTCAAGTCACATGACGATGACGGCTTGACCGGAAGTCAAATGAACCGTTTTTAACGACGGATTAAATATAGATTTAACTGTTATCGGCTGACACTGCGGACACTACAAGAATTCAAAATGAAAATGATGTTACAGTGATTTATTTTCTATATAAAAGATATATGGAAGACTTTAATTTCAAAATATTTCTTATTAGTTTTTAAAATAGAATTAATATGCAAAATTGCCATCTCTTCGATTTCAGCTCGTAATCTTCAGCTTTTAATACAAATCTCCGGACTTCGTTACTCTCAAATCTAATAAATAATAAAATCAAATTACTGTGTTCGAGTAAAAAAGAACCACTTACCACACAAATAACTATTGTCGGCTGTGAGGATTGAACCCGGGTTCTTAAATCTACAAATCTAGTCGATACCACCGTGCCACCTACCCCATTATTATTATTATGATTATTATTTATTATAATGGAGTAGGTAGCACAGTGGTATCGTGTCGGCCTGTGGATTCTAAGAGCCCTGGTTCGATTCCCACTGGTGACAAATATTTTCACCACATACTACTAACATTTTTGGGGGCCGTGTTACCGCACTTCACGCGCAAAAAATTACTTGTGCTTCGGCAGAGTGTTACACCCAGTAATGGGTAGAAGGCGTGACAATATAGTTATATTTATTTATTTATTTCGAAGTAGATTTGTTGATATCGTGGAGAGGGAGAAAACTAATAGCTATGGACCCGAAATTTCTCGCAGTGATCTTTATTTTTTCCTATAATTTATTTTTAAAAGAATCCTTTGTGGAGAAGATAGGCTTATTTGACCTTGTCTTTTGACTAGTTTTTTTACTATATAAATCAGTCTTTTAGTTACTAAATTCTTAAAAAGAAATAACTATGGATCATCCAAACAATCTTTCTCAAACTTACCTATATTTCATTCGACATACGTTTCACGTGCACAAACCATCTCAACTGTTATATATCAACCCATCTAACAACATTCTTTTCAATGTCAGTTTCCCTTATTTGAAGGCAATGTTTAATTAAAGCTACCAGAAAAGCAATGATAGCAAATATAAACTTATTAATAATGTTATCGAGGAATCTTATCTGCTATCATTATTATATTTAAATGTACCACGGAACTGTAACACGAGGATAAAAGTTGCATTTGCTATTAAAACTGTGAAAACAAACTATGAGGCAAGGAGCCCTATAAGATATATGTGTAATATTTTTAATTAATTAGATAATCCAGGTAATAATATTGATATATTTAATGATACTCTAAAGCAGTTTAAAAACAAATTATTTGGGTCTTTACTATTAGGTATAGAATAAGTGTAGTTGTAGTAGTTTACTTATGTCTTAATTTTTGTATGATCTTTGTCTAATTGTGGTAACGTGTTTTAATTGTTTAAATTGTATTATTTTCTTATATGCCCTCTGTAATTGTAACTCTGTCCGGTTGAGAGCTTAAATAAATAAATAAATAAATAACTCACATAATTCCCTTGGAACACTCAGTATATTATATGGAGAACAATAAATTAAAATAAATCCAAGTGGTATGATTAATTTGACTTGTAATACTTTCCTTTTTAGACAGTAAATCAGTGTAAAATGATTGCCAAAGTACTAATATATGTGATGTGATGAATGGAATTTAGAATTCTTGGTTTACATATGAATTTGACCTTGTTAAAACGCTAATTATGTTAATACATAGATACATTTATTAATGATCATTTTATTTATAATATTGCAAAGTAATTTTGGAAATAACGTTTTGAAATACTTCTAATTAAATTGGATATCAAATTGATCAAATAAATTGAATTAATTTGATGTTTAACAAACTTGAAATTAATTTTATGGCCTATTTAGAAGTACAAAATCATGTACAGCTGACACATATTATGCGCAAAATTTTACTAATATATATAAAGACATTTATACGCCCAAAAAATTTCACTTCTACACATTAATGTCGTTAAATATGATTTGCAAAGTGAAAAATACATCCGCGAATTAAAATTAGAAAACTCATTTAAATGCAGAAATAATTCGCACGACCATATTAACACAAATATAAAAATTTTATGCTCAGAAATACAGTTATATTTTATTTATTACATAGATTTGGGTTTCGTGATTTTTATGGACGTTTATTAGAACAGAAAAGTTTATTATTTTGGCTGTCTAAATATATTAACATTAAATAAATAATGTATTTTATATAGCTTTATCATTATATAATCTCGAGAAATTAATAGCAGCGCGAATACAAACTAAATTTTATATTTTGTTATTTATAGCCCGAGAAAATGTTATGTAAAATTAAATAATGATAAACAAGGTAGTTTGTAATAAAATTAAAACAGTTTTAGTATTATATTAATTGAGATTTATTTTTTTCGAGAGCGTTGAGGTAACGGCTTTTGATGTTGAATGCTTTGGCTTCAATCCTCCATGTTACATAATAAAAAAATTGTTTCAAATCAATTAAACGTAATATTTTTATCTCTACTATTATTTTTGTTCGCATGTGACTCAATGGACTCCTATACCAATTAGTGAAAACACAGGTTACTTATATTACAAGAGTAATGGGCTTTTAAATAAAAATATATAAATATATCATCACGCCTTCTACCCATTACTGGGTGTGGCACTCTGCCAAAGCAGATCTCGGTAAGTGATATATTTTGCGCGTGAAATGCGCTTACAAGTCCTCAAATCATGGCCCCCAAAGATGTTAGTGGTGGAGGAGCCACAGGGGTAGTTTTTGAAATTATGAAAATTGTTTGTCGCCTGTGGGAAACGAACCAGGGTTCTCTGGATCCACAGGCCGACTTCATACCACTGAGCTAGCTACTAATGGGCTTTTAAAATTTTGTAATGGGGTTGTGATGTCTCAAGTTTCTTTCAGTGGTATTTAACTTGATACGTTCAAAGGGTGCAAATAATTATACGATTTAATTCTTCAAAAAATTACCTTACTATGTTGAAAATCATATTTTCTAGTAGTTGAAAGCCCAAGAAAACGAAATTAAATTATTGTAATAAATATACGTGTTGAACATGTACGAACGAGAAAACATCGGACAGTTTGAAAAAAAAAACAATGCTGAGGAGATGTCATAGTTACTTATGTTCTACTCCGCTTATGTCACTTATTTACTAGATGTAATACATTATTTTTAACTAATTTTTCCACTAATAGCCATTATTCAATATATGTTTTATGTTTGTATCCTTCATTCTTGTTATTTCGGTTATGGTATTGGAGCCCATTATCTGGTACGAAAAGTACAACACATTATTTTAGTTATTTTGTTGAAATGTAAAAATATACTTATGTTCCTGAAATAAAATTATTATTAAATATAAAAATGAGGTAAAAGTATGTGACATCATTTTAGGTTTATATTGTTTTTAATAATATGAAAATAACAGTAAGGTAAATGATGAAAGAAATATATATATATATATGTATATAATTTTTTGTTGCTTAATTGATCGTTGAAGTCTCCTGCAGATATGATTGATTTGTAACGATTCACCGATTATTTTAGGGCTATAGTAACCCTGACTAGACTAGACAAGACTTGAAAGGATGTCGAATGGTTTGAGATTTGATCTAGTTGACTTGTGAAGTATTTGAGAAGGTAGTCCTTCCCTCAACTTTCATACTCTTTTAATTTATATTTTCCAGGTTCGACTATCGCTTTTAAAGCGATCAATCTAAACAAGAAGACATAATTGTCCCTGATATACAATACTAGAGAAGTGCTGTTACTATTTCAAATCACGACCCTAAAGAGAGAGCAACTAGGGTAATTTTAATGTAGTTGTCGATTGTCGATAAAAGTCATGGCAATTGCAACAATTATATACGGATATTTTGAAATTTATTTTTAACGTTGGCTAAACCAAATACGTAATTAAAATGTAAAAACATGTTTGATTTTTTCCTTTCAACGAACAGGAGAGCAGAAAATTGCATAAAACTAATATTCGATGTTAAATCCATATGTGTACGTTACCGAATACCACCCGGTATCTGGAGGAGTACTTAGCTCAATGGCAGCATATCGGACTGTTGATTTGAGAACCTAATTCCCGTATTAGTGGTTCTCCTCCCTTCAATAAATTCTTTGGGGCTCGTAATTTAACGATTGTTAATCGTATTTCTAGTTAGAGAGTTAGGGTGCAAAATGATGTCTCATTTATTCCAGTGACAGAAATGAATTCTTTAATAGATTGTCATGATAAACATGAAAAAAAGAAATTTTATTTGAGAACGAGAACGGGTGATAAAAACAATTTTGACAATTTGTTTCATATTAAGTTGAATAAAAAATATGCAAAATTTTCTAAATAAGTTAGTAAAAAAATAATATGTTTTAATCGGACTAAAAATATTATCTCAAGTCCCATAGTACGAGTATAGCCAGACGACGCAATTTTTATTATTCGACCCGAAAACTTGTAGTCTTAATGCAACAAATAACTATAATTCCATTATAGTGTAGAATTATTTAGAACATACTACTAATTTGGCGAATTATTGTATTAAAATTAGCGCCTGCAGTCCACTAAAGAATACTATATGGTGCGATTCCACTGCAGTATAGGAATGTTTGGTGAAGGTTCATTGCCGGATGTGGCTAATGAACAAACATATATGTTCAGTGAATATTTCAAGGGTTTGTGTTACTTCATTTGATGGGACATAGCATCTAATTAGTATTTTAACTAAATACTTATCAAAAGATGAAACCAAATTGAAATATAAAATACAAATTTGGACACCAACAGAATTTGAATTTAATTCAAATCTGATTTTATTACAATTAAACTTATAACGCCATCAGACATATTTTAACAAGATTGACAAGAAAAATAAACTATTTGTTTTCAAATAACAAATGTCACTTCATGGCCTACTTAACTGTCAAAATAAATTCACGCTTCAAATTTAATAATTTTCCTCATTGTCGAATATATAATTTTTGCTCTTTAGAAAAAGCATTGTATAAAACTCGTGCACGAAAACGTCATTTGCACCATTCGCGCAAAATATGTCTTCGCGCACTTGTTATGTAAATAGCTATTTTTTTGTATCTATTTGTTTATATTATTATTCTCATTCTTTCAAATTATAACGCATAACGTATTTTCTTTATAAAAATATTTTTTTAATATTTTCAGTATTCATCGCGCTATTTTTGCCTACCCTGCAAATGACCGCTGTCAACATACTTGCCTCACAGATGCCAATGCACGTTACAAACAAGTTGGCAATCCAGTGTTTATATAAAATCTTTGAATCTGACATACGTGTTTCCAGGTTTCTCAAATTATTTTGAAGAAATGTTTAATTCATTGTATCTATTATTTCAACTTGTTTCCTGTAAATTAATTTAAGAATATTTATCAGCAGGATGTATACAGGAATGTTTTTTCTTTTAAATATATTATTAAAAACATTTTTATTTTACAAAAAAAAAATAATGTCACTAATGGCGAGCAAAACACTAAATTGAGTGAATTTAAATTTTTGTATCAAAATTATTTAATATTTTTTTAAAATGATAGATAAGGAGCAGAGCTGGGCAATAGCTAACTACTTTTGTAGCTTAGCTACTAGCTTAGCTACGTTTACCTTAGCTGTAGCTGTAGTTTAGCTAAATGTGAAAAATATAGCTGTAGCTTGTATCGAGCTTTGTTTTTTTTCTATTAGCTTAAAAATATTGTTATAACAACTGAAGCTACTTTAAAAGCTACTTTTTGTAGCTTAAAGCTACCACTGTTCATAAAGTAATACCTATTAATTGTTGTTTTGTATTTGAATTGTACCTTCTTTATTGTTTTCTATAACTGTAGGATAACAAGTTATTATATAGTGTAAAATCTATTAACATATTTTATTTTTCACTTGTTCTTAACCTATCCTACTTTTGTATTGAATATTAAATGAACTAAACATTGACTGTTTAGGAGTCTTCTGTTAATGTGACTGTTAATTTATTCCGATATAAATAAGAATTATAGCATAACAAATTAACAATACATTTGCCAATTGCGATTTTTTTATATTTATTAACAGTCATTATAACAAAAGACTGATCAACTGATCGTATGACAATGGCAAATTTAATAATTCACAATAACTGAAAAAGTAGCTATAAAATTTAACAGCTACTTTAATGAAAGCTTTTAGCTGTAGCTTAGCTATATTTTACAAAATGTAGCTTATAGCTGTAGCTCAGCTACTTTTTTAAAGAATAGCTGTAGCTGTAGCTGTAGCTTAGCTACTTTTTTTAAGTAGCTTGCCCAGCTCTGATAAGGAGAAAAGTTTCAAACAAAAATTGAAGATTATAAAGCTCTCTAAATTAGATTAAATTTAATACGTTTCTTGTTTTCTTTCCAAAGTTCAAATTATAATTTTAAAGATCCCATTGATGACTCAGATAAAAAACACATCTTTTATATACAGAACTAGAAAGACTTACAGTAAGTATGTTGTTTAACACCGCAAAAAATCGCGAATTAATTAATATACAATTTAAATGAAATCACACAAAAAGTCAATAAAAATAAGTGAAATATCGGCCACCCAGCATCCAAACTGCCAAACCTAACCCATTCACTCTTCATCTCCCCCTACTCTGGGGTAGGGACCTGTGTCTACCTCCTCAACATTACCACGCCACAGTAACTCTCTCTCTCATCGCAGCAGGCCGTGCTGAAGACAACAGCAGCAGTCAGTATCAGTACGGATCACAGCAGCGGTAGAAACAGTCGCCTGACCCGGTTTTGCACCCAGGACTTACTAGCGTAGAGCCGTTAAGTTAGCGGCTGAGCAGGGTTTGCAACATACGTGCGTGCTGTGTTTGTGTGGTGTTTGGTACTGCTGGACTTTGCAGGAGAAATAGGAGATTAGGATGGAGAGGTAAGTTTCATTTTATTTTTAAACAAACTTTGATTTTTTAAATTTCAATTACTTATGAATTATTTTAGAGAAAAATGTTTCAAATTAAATTGATTGAAAAACTACTTTTCCAAACCTTTGATTTGAACTATTTTTTATAAAATAATTTAAAAACGAAATATAGAATGCCAACTGAATAAAAATTATTTGACAATATAAAATGACTATTTTCATCCATTCTTCTATATATCATGAAGAATGGAAAAAATGCTAGAATAAGTATACAATATACTAACGAACAAATTCTACGCCAAAAGTTTAAATTTAAACGTGGTTTGAATAAATAAATAATGAAATGCAATAACAGGTCATATAAAATACCTGACTTTACTGTCAAACATTCGATTTACTTTTATTTATTTAAATAAAGTTGACCGATTAACTTATAGCTTTGAACCTGAACATAATGTGAATTAGTTTGAATAAAACTACAGTATTGTACCGATTTATATTCATAAATGCAACTACATCCGAATAGATCAGATTTTAGTATAAACTGTACTATTATTTGGGTTAAATATCTAATGCGCAAACTAGCTAATATATACAGGATGTCTGGTCAAATATAAACCAACAACTATCTCGCTTATATTTATTGATGTAGCGATTTCATTCTTGTAACACGATTTATACTGCAACGTTTGTAGTAAATAATGGCGCATTAATTTTAAATTGTTTTATGCACAACCGGACCGAAAAGCATGTGTTTTAGCCCTAAAAAGCGGGCGTTAGCACTTCTTTTTGACCTATGGGCCAAAAAGAAATAATTCCTATGGGTACAAAAATAAAATGACAATTTTTGTTTATTGTGAATACTTGATTCTGCAAAATGTTATTTTAACATAAAACCTATTTACATATTTTAATCTATTGAACATATAATTAAATGTTCTTTTGTTGTGCATAAAATATTGTATGTACCACGGGTGAAATTAATGTTTCTGACACTGAGAATGTTATTAGTCCTCGGCGCTTTGCGCCTCGCGCTAATAATCATGCCACGGGTCAGAAACGCCTGTTTTCACCCTTGGTACATAAATAACTATTTTTAACTATCTGATAATTAGTAAAAGAAACTAGATTTGTTTGAATATATTTATTTATTTAAATTATTGCATAAATATTTTAATGGACAAAAAATTAAACGTGTATGTATTTTATTAATGAATAAATATGCTCTAAGTAAACATTTCGAAATACCATTTTGATTAGGTAATAATTAATGATCAAATAGGGAAGTATTATATTGCAATAAATATAAAATTGCTATATAATTGCAAATATTTTTTTAATGAAAATATATACATATATTTCAGTAAATATTGTAACAGCAAAATTAATTCTATGTGCAATTATAGAAATGCAAAAAACTAGACATATTTTGCATTCCACATATTTTGCTGTAAATCATTTCTAAATTATTAAAAATGCTTCAAATAAAAGTTTAGACAATTCAGTTCTACGGATTGTTTATTTAAAATATTTTTCTCTAAAGTAATTTAGAAAGACTTGATTGCAAAATGAAAATCTTTAATTATGAATGAGTATATCTTGTAATACTCGTATCTACAAAATTTGGGACTGAACATATTAAAAATATAATAATTACGTATCGGTAAATGAAAAGGTCAAGACTCTTGCCAAACTGCATGCATCAAACATCAAACAAGATTCGCTTTCTTTTACTTTTTACTAGCATATCTCGACCACTCCTCAGATAATATAGAAATTCAGTGTTCTACCAATACAAAGACACATTGAATTACTCCTATTACTGTCATATATCTATATAGATAAATACTTTGCTATCAATAATTGAGGTCTTGACATATTGTATCAATAAATTTCCTTACGACTTGAACCAATCAATAACATTTATTGTTGTTATTAATTTTCTGTAATTATTTATTTATTTCTTAGACTATATATTGACAAAGGTTACATAAATACGACTATATCATTACGACAGTATTGAAATTTCAAAAGTAGTTTTCTTCGCAAAATTTTACTCTATTACACATTTTGTACTATAATATGTATCCACTAATTAAAATCTATAAGAATATTCATACGTATTTATTGAGAATTTAATGACGAAGTTGGCAGATATGTATCTTGTATAGTTTTTGAGATATAAAGTAGTTAAAGAGGAAAATTTTAAATTAGGCGTAACTTGAGAAAAATTCTATTGTTCTTGAGGATATATCTCGTAAACTAAACGAGGTCTGAGAATACGATAACCATATTTAATTTCTTATGCCTCAATTAACTTTCAATCATTTTTAATTCTTAACATTTTTGATTGTGGGATTAAAAAATTAGAAATAATTTTATAATACTGAAGTAGTAAACAACTGTTAATACCACTGTTGCTAATTTTTTATTAATAAATATTAGAGCTTATAGCATTTTAATCCTATGCTCTCTAAATTTAATAATAATAAAATTAAAATATATCATCACACCTTTTACTTATTATTGGGTGTGGCACTCTGCCGTATCTGATCTCGGTAATTGATATAGTTATGCGCGTAAAGTACGGTTACCAGCCGTCAAATCACGCCCTTCAATGATGTAAATGGAGGGAGAGCCACACAGATAGATTTTAAAGGCCAACTCGATACCACTGAGCCACCTACACCATAATAATAACAATAATTAATAACATAAGTAACAAAACTATCTGACATCTGTATCATTTGTTTGTCTCTGTTTATTACACAGCCTACTTCGATATTATAACAATATTTCTAATTTTTAATACTACTTTTCTCGAAATAATCGCGATACAAACTTATACAATATTTATTTCGTTAAGATCAAAATTCTCTAATCGATGGATTAGAAAATATATAGGTTAACATTTAAAAAAATACAATTTTATTGTACCATTTTAGAACCACTGGTTCATTATAAGGTTTGTTATTACTAATAGATTAGCCCCTGCTTCCTGATAATTTTATGTGTATAACATTTGTATCTAAAGTTATTAGTTAGTCCAGAAACACACTGGTTGTATTAAAGGATACATCCTGTATAGTATTGAGATAAAGCCTCCTAAAAAGTTGGCCCGGATTTAAAATTGTTCGTCTAACGAATCAAACTGCAGAAATTTTGATTAATAAATAGTTTTCACTTATCATCATTATCATTCCAATCTTTCCAATCACATTCAACAATCCAAATCCTATTAATCTATCACCGCTGTTTAAAACCATTTAAATCTTAAGAAAGTGTTAACTCCTTCCTAACTTCCTAGTCCACCTGTATTCTCATCAACTGACCATCCTCAAGTCCACAGCCTCACAGTCTCAGTCAGAAGACCACGAACGACCGCAACATTCACAAGTATTCTGTAATTGTCCGCGAGCGATATAGAAAGGATGCGCTGTGACTGTGACGTTCTCAACTGAGTGAACTATGCCAGTCAGTCACATGACTTAAGAAATTCAAAACCGGGAAGTGAAAGAACGCAGAGAAGGTATTTATGCGTGGATGCTGCGATGGCTCCAGTACAAACATATTCAAATTAATTATATTCAACATTTACCATCGAATATTTTACAGTCTAAATTCTACTGCAAATAAATAATTTGAAAAACTAAATAATAGTGGCAGAATATTTAAATCTCCGTATATTTCGTTTAAATGAATTTGTCTAATATAATTCAGAAACGTTTGACAAATATTGTCCCATATTACGTATATGATTACTGTACATATTATTACAAATTTGGTATTCCGTGACTGGAATAATTTATACTGGTATTTTTATTATATTTTCATGCATTCTGTTTACCTACATACGCAGATGGATAAAAAAGAATATAATAATAGATAACTTATACTCGTAAAAGTAAGGTTAAAAAATAATATTTTTTGTATTGGTAGATTCGTAACAGAGTAAACTACAGAAAAGTTAAATAGAAATAATAGAATAAATGATTTTGGTCGCAGAATTCCGAAGTGGTGGAAATCTGCAGAGTAATTCTGGAAATAAGGGTGGTAAATAATAACAGCTAATGATCCACATACAGAATATAGAGGATTAAGTCAGTATATGTATATATTTTCTGATGCCTAAGTGTTTATTTTTTTTATACACAGGTTGTTGACAGTGACATCTGAATATAGGATTTTAATATGTAAAATCATGCATGTGTAATTTCCTACTTCTCTAATTATTTTAAGCAAAAAAACCTTCAAATAGAAGTTTTAGGGCATAAAATTTTACATCAAAATCAATAAACAGAATTTTGTAACGACAGAAACTAAATAGGAAAATGTAGAATATTATGTCAAAAATATCGGTAGCCATTGAAATAAATTAATAGGCAGATTCATGAAGCGGATTAGTGCTACATCATTTTTATTTCGTTTTTAACTCTCTTTTCAATGTATGAAATAAGTTTATTTTAACTCGAGTTAAAAAGAGAGTTAATTAGCATCAAATTTAGTTTATTTCTTTAATCTATTTTAATTTGAAACAGAGTTATAGATAATATTAAAAACGGTGTTAGCACTAATCCGTTTTGTGAATCTGCCTGTAAGAGAATAAATAAATGTTGGACATTTTATCTGTCTAAACTTTTATAATATAGAATTTTTACTTTAGTAATATTAGAATTTGCATTGTAGTAATTTAAAATGTGCATTATAGTTTTATCTACAAATTTGTTTGTTGGTTTCAAGACATTTAAATATTATCTATTATAAAATATAATACATAAATAAAATAAAATATTCTTTTGACAGTTTTGATAGATGAAACGTCAAATATTTATTTAATTTTGTTTAAATTCCAAGACTATCGATATTTTTGAGGCAATTTTCGTCTATTACAGATCTAATTTGTGACGTTACAAAACATGCAAAATTATTTCTGTTTCTTGATTTAAATGCCCTTATACTTTCATTTAAAGCTATTTTGTCTAAAATAATTACGGAAACCGGAAATTACGGAAGTATGATTTTACATTCTTAAATCCTAAGTTCGTGTGTCGCGGTCAGCACCCTGTATACAGAATATATATAAAATAGATAACAATATTTGGCGAAGAAAAAATCCTACTCATGGCCTGAAATGAACTGTTTCAGATTTAACACTCTTTTGTTTGAATTTTTAATTAAAATTTTTATGGGGTAATGGCTCTGTGGTATCAAGCCGACAAAACATTTTCACCAATTTAAAATTACCCCTGTGGCACCCTCACCACTAACATCTTTGGGGGCCGTGATTTGACGGCTGGTAACCGCACTTCACGCCCATAAATATATCATTTACCGAGATATGCTTCGGCAGAGTGCCACACCCAGTAATGGGTAAAAGGCGTAATGATGTATTTATTTATTTATATTTTTAACAATGCTTGTTACTCTTAAAGTTCGAAATGCTGTCTTTGCAACATATGAATGGGAAATAATTGTCTATAGAGACGTTTATCTGTCAACGAATTATCATGTACACGTCCGTACATTAAATACATATCGGCTAATTCCCAGTTTGTATAACCGTTTATTATTAAAACAAGAACTACTACATAAAGTCAGAATAAATCCTAATTTATTATGGTGACAATAAATTATGACAGCTGCTAAAGAAACGCGGTTAAACAAATTAATAACATGTCTCATAATACTAGATAAAAATCTATTATAATTTACTAAAAATAAAATTTGAATATTACATTTTTTTTTTTTGTATGACATACATTTCCAAAATATTATCGCCTATTTTTCGACGAGCCCGTATTTAAAATAATGTTTCAACAAATTGTATTCTCTGTCAGGCAGATTCACAAAGCGGGTTAGTGCTAACACCATATTTTATTTCGTTTTTAACTCTCTTTTCAATGTATGAAACAAGTTTATTTTAACTTGAGTTAAAAAGAGAGTTAATTAGCATCAAATTTAGTTTATTTCTTTAATCTGTGTTAATTTGTAACAGAGTTTTATGAATCTGTCTGTGTAAGTTTTATTTTATATAGTTTTCCAGTAGTAGTAATTTAAAAACTTTGACAGCAAAAACCATACGTGCCAAATGTTAAATATAATTTAGAACACAATGTCAGTATTTAGTTCAGTTCCACGCCATTTTAAATTATACAACAGTACAACACGTAGTACTATAACCCAAATACTTGTTCGTATTTTTGAATCATTCAATCAGTAGGCAATAAACAAGCCTAGCACGTTTACATTCAGCGTTCCAAACCATAAATCGCTGCCATGTACGTGTACATAACCTAACAAATTACCGCGTATGGATACTATAAATACTCGTTGACTTATAGCACAATCAAGGTGCATTATGGGTAGAAATATCTAAGTGTAGACGTGGGCGCCAGTTGCGAAACTATAGCAATTTTAATCGAGTAATAAATATTTGCTATTAAGTTTATAAAAGATTAGTGCAGAAATTAAGCCGTAATGGTTCTTATAAATTAATCGTTTCTGACATTAAATAGAAAGAAAGTGTGTGAATATAATATGGAGTGAGTTGTTCACATTATTGTTATTCATTTTCTAATGTATGGAATTAATTTTGGTTCAATAATTTTTGCATTGAAGTTTTTTGCGAGTGAAGTTTTAACACGCCATTGTGAGCATGTGAATAAAAACTTGAGTCTAGTAATTGCCAAAATGCCAAAGAGTAATTTTCATTTTGCAATGAATAGATAAATTAGAGCAATTTTGCATCACATAAAAGTTAATTCTTCTCACAATTTAGTTTTTTAATCATGTTTGTGCTACAATTAAAATATAATCGCTTTTTTAGATACATGGTTAAATATTTCGCAAGGAACAATATAATTTAGTCAATATACCTTCATTTTTCATTTATTTATTTATTTTGTTGCTCTACACAACAGGCAGGTCTATTCTAATTCATAGCGGGATGTGGCTGTGGCTACGGCTATGATATTTTCGTGACAGTTATGCTTACTTGTCTTCATAGCGGAACTTAGAAACAAATTAGGAAATTATATTTTTAATATTAGTATTAAAAATATAGTATAGTTATCAACCCTTTTATTTATTAATAAATATTCATGTCAAATTGTGAAATTTGTTCAATTTTATTATATAAATGCAGTGTCTATTTTTGTTCTATATATGTCATTATAGAAAATTATTAAAAATGAACCATTCAGAAAAAATCAAACATCGAATGACAGTGAGTGTGGCTACGACCATAGCGGGATCTATTCAGTTCCCGCTATAAATTTTCGATGTAGCTAAACTTTTTTATTTATACCGCCAGGTGGATCCTTTCTGTTTAGCGATGTAACTACCGTTGCCACAGTGGCTATGTGAATAAGAATAGACCCCAGGAACATAATCTCAATTACAGTACAGGGGACTTATACAGAGTGATCAAAAGGAATTGTTTCAGTTGGCAATACAATTCCGGAGATCTTTTTATTCCACAGTTGGCACAACGCCAGGTAAAGGCGGAAATACTATTTGACATGTTTAATAAATACAAATAGGTTATCAGGAGTATGACAGCTAATAGGATTTTGACTTTTTGAGTAATAGAAATACATTAGATTATTGCTATATTAAGTAATAAAAGGAAGGGCGAGAAAAACAACAATTTTATTTATGGATATTTAATAAAAAAATATAACTAAAAACGAATAAGAACTAAATGTATTCAAATTTAATTTTAAATTTTCAAATGTAGCTGTCAACAACAGAAATTGGATTTACGAGTATGTATCAGGCTCATCAGTTTCAAGTAGATTTCTTTATTGCCAACTGAAACAATTCCTTTTGATTACTCTGTAGCTAACAGCATATAGTGAAGTCTGAACTATTTAGTTACAATAATTTTTATGTAAGTTGAAGTCAACGAACTCTTGCTTGTTAATTAATAAACGTTAGTTTTACTTGTATTTTATTCACTAGGTTACGATTGTGTTTAAAAAAAATAATCTAATTTTCTTTAGTACATTAAATAATAATATTCAATAGAGAGTAATTATAATAAGAAATAAAGTAATTACTAGTAAATTAATTAGTTACTAATTGATAGCCTTTTTTATAGATATATCCTAGTCACTGATTATATTAATTGATTAGAATCAATAAAATATAATAAAATATAGGTAAAATAGTTTCTCTTTGTGCCATAATTAATTTTCAGTGCATTTCCTAATACAGGTAAAATATAGTTATTATTTAAATTTATTTATATATTAAAGAAAATATTTTGCGGTTTATTGTAACAGGCAAATTTATTCTTTTCTTTATGAATAAATCCATACGCTACAATTTTAATTGTAAAATGATATCATAGTACTAATTTGAATATAAAATAATTATTTCACTACTTTGCACGACAAGAAATTAATCCAAATTAAAGTAGCTTATTTAGTTCAATCCATGGTTTCTAAAAATACAGGTTGAATAACTTGTAATACAAATTTTAGTCCTCTAATGGCATGTTTTTCCATCCGAATAAAGTTTCCAAAAACAATCAATGGGATAAATAAACAAATATCGCAGCGATATCCTGGTACAAATGCTAATTGATACTGAATGTAATTTTTCGATTCGATATTTTTTTTTTCATTTATCCCGCTGTTAGTTAATAGAAACTTTATTCGGCGATACAAAAATTGTATCTTTAAGTTCAAATTTGAAAAAAAAAAATGCTAAATACCGACCATGACAGATTCAGATCGTTTCACATTTCATATGCAACCAACAAAAGTACTAAATAATATTTATAGATTTATAAAAATCAGTTTTGTGCAATGACTAAATTTTGATATTTAATATTTTGTTGAATGAAAGCGATGGCGGTGCTACGAACAGTTTCATGTCTGAAGGTATGAAGCTGTCAGACGCCATATAATTACTAATTTTAACAGTTCAACTTTTAAAGTATTTGCAAGGTATAACATACTCCAGAAATATAATGGAAGGTATACTGTCACTGCCAAGAGAGAATGCCAAAGGAGTAAGGGAGAGTAATTCACTTAATCACATTTATTCCACGGGTCTATTATAGTTATACTCTGTTTTTTAACCAGGAGGAGTAAATGCACAAGTCAGATTTACACTATAGAAAGTTACCAATGAAAGTTACTAGATTTTTGTTGGCGCGAAATACAAAAATTTCTTACACATCTGCACTGATTAAGTCTCAGGGAATTTATTTTAAAATACAAATGACACTATAAACTCTAATTTGTCACTCCGTATATTATTAGTTCTTAAAAGAACTGATTTATGTTAATGTCACAGAAATGCAAAAAACCAACAAGAAGACAGATAACCTCAAAACTTATGACAGCTCTAATAAATCAAATGTAAAATCTATGTACAGTGTAAACTGGACGAAGCACTAGCCAATCAGAAGCGTCAGTTTTAGCGGTTAAAATTTAAATTACTCCTCCTGGTTAAAAAACAGAGTATAGTATTGGTCGGCAGAGCGGTTCATGTATTACATGTAACACTAATAGTCAATTCTAATCACAGTGCCGCTTTATACAGATCCTACACTCATTTCATATTTTTGAGCTTGGTATACTCTCATGTCTCTAACACTATTATTGTATATTAACGACTCCATTTAATACATATTTTATACTAAATTATGTAGAATATTGCCCCACGACTTTAAACAACTTAAACCGTCTCATTATTTTAGCATGTTGTCATGGAAATGAGTGAATTAATAAGTAATAATTTGCACTAGTGAAATTATAGAGGTAATTTTCTGTATGGAAAATTAACAGTTTTACTCTAACTTTTTTTTTGTTACCTAGCAAATACGTTGCCTAATATAGCTGTATTCCATTTGCCATTTGGTTCACTTAAATCAGTTCAGATAAATTCGACAAATGACTAAATGAACTGAATTAAGCAAACTGATGTACTTATTAGGGTGAATTACTTCAAAGTAAATTAGAATCTGTAATTTTAGTACTGGAAATAAAGTCAGCGGAATAATCCAGCGAAATAAATAAATGATCTGGTTCAGTAAATTTAAGCTAGATCTGATCTAAATGGCAAATGGAATACGTCTTATATAATCAACAAATGAATATATTATTATATAAACATGTCAAAAATATTAGTTTTGTAAAATTTTTGATTGTTTTCGTGGGGCAATATTCTTACCGAATATAACACGTGCATTGAATATTCCCAGAAAATTTTTCCAAATTAAATATATGTTAAATTTTGTAAAAACATGGTAGGGTACATCATATGTTCACACTTTATTTAATTCAGTAACTGTAGGTAGAATGATGCACTATTGACATCTAGAGGCCAATATTTACAGGGAATAATACTGACCTTTGAAAAATAAAGGATAACTATGATAAGTTACTCAACCGATATATGTAGTAACAGGGGTTCAACCTTTCAAACGCAGTAGTATTATTTATTTTTTAATCATAAGTTCATGTCAAATAGCTTTGCTGCAATAATTAAGTATTCCTGTTATATTTTACTAGTATTTCAACAATTAAAAACCTTGCATACCTATTGAGATATAACAACTGATAACTACAGGATATCAACTCGACTATCAAGCTTGTTAATTCGATTGGAGCTTATGTGCAGCCGCAGTTAATCGAATAAACAAACATTTAAACCCATAACATGAACAATTAGTTCCAACTCACTGCACTCTACACATTCCCAATAACCCACACGTATCTATATCTCAATAGTTTTATAAATAGCTACGACAAAATTCTAATCTGAATCTTGTTCGCTTTCTATGAAGTTTTATCTTGTGAATATTTTTTGAGGTCGCTTTGAGTAAAAATTTACAATCAATCGTTCGTTCGTTCGTTCGTTCGGAACTTGGAGTAAGTGTAAACATACATTGCGTAACGATTAAATGCAATTTGACTTGCGGCAATTCCATGAAATGACAGCATTGAGAGAATATTTGACACAGATTGGAAACGTTTACATATATGTGTTTGATTCGTGCTGCAGGTGACACCAAGGTCGAATATTTACAAGTTGTGACTTACTTTCATGATGGAGATTTTAAAATTTATTATTTATTTATGATTCATATCAGGAAATTAATGCTACGGTATTCAAATCATGAGATTCTGAGTTTGAATCCCGCTCAAGCTAAATATATACTGTAATAGTTATTTTTATACCAAGTGCCGAAAAAGGTTTGTTACGTGCAAGTGCAGAATTTAACGCATGAGGCTTGCCGAGTGCGGAAATCTGCACGAGCACGTAACCTTTTTCGGCACGTGTTATAAACAACATTTTTCCTACTACTATACGATTTAGAAAATCAATAAAATATTATCAAAATTTATAAATTTTTAATGATATTACACGAGAACGATGTTTTACGGTGTTGCTTTGGTTTGTTTGTTGATTGCTTGCACATTGTTCTACGTTATTTAAAAATATTTCACTAATTTTAAGATAATTTCTTCAAAATCGTCTAGATTGGAATACTACACTGAGTGATTCTTCTTTATCATATACACCTCCAAAGGTAATTGTTGGATCTATTCTTGGCATTGACAATCAACCAGCTGCTGGTACTTCTAAAACCCCCGAAATTGTTCTCAATAATATTACTGTTAAAATAATACGAACAGATACGGAAGAAATCAATGTTTCTTTAGACAGTATAAAAGTTTCCACTTAAAATTATGTCAATAGCTGTATTCCATTTGCCACTTGGTTCACTAAAATCAGATCAGATAAATTAGATAACATGATTAAATGAATTGAATTAAACAAACTAATGCTCTTATTGAAGTGAATTACTTTAAAGTAAATAAGAATCAGTAATTTTAGTACTGGAAATAAAGGCAGCGAAGTGATCCAGCGAAATAAATAAATGATCTGGTTCAGTAAATGTAAGTTAGATCTGATCCAAATGGCAAATGGAATACGCATAATATAAGCAACTTTAACTACGTGTTATTAATATACACAAACAATAAATATTATGTATTTCACTTACTCTTTAAATAAAATCATTTATCGATACATTTTACTTTGTTCGGTTATTTTTATGAATTATCATATTTAATGATATACTTGAGTTCTTGTCTGCTCAATGTGATGTGTACAGATTAGATATACTGCAGTTTAAGATTATGTTTGTAAACGTCAAAATATACCACTGCATATTTCTTCTTCTTTCATAAGCGCATCTTTTGACAATTGCGTAAATTACAAATTACCTTCCGCACTAGTGTTTCTTTGCTTACAGAAACGCACTTGGTCTGCATTTGTCTACTTTCCATACGTAACCAAGGCAATAAAAATCATTTTTTGTAAATAAAAAGTGTCCGGCAAACAATTATGGAACCAAATTTTATGTCACAATACTGCCAACATCCCTATATCTTATTTAATAGTAGCGTAATTTAAAAAGATTAATAAAAATAATTCCTAATTTTCTGCCTCCTCGTTTATTGCTTGCAATTTGTTTTAATTTGTTTTAATTTTTTTTAAATCTGTCACTATATTGTCATAAATATTTTAATTTGCCTAACAGTTTCTGGTGGTTCATTCATGCGAAGTACTTAGATATTTGTCTTGTACTTTAGTGAACTGTCATTTGAATTGTGAAAACATTTATTCTAAAAAAAATCAAATATATATCATCACGCTTTTTACCTATCTTGATAAGTGATATATTTATGCACGTTAAGTGCGGTTACCAGCCGTTAAAACATGACTCTCAAAGATGTTAGTAGAGGGAGAACCACAAGAATAATTATAACGTGCTGAAAATTGTTTACCGACTTTAGGGGTTGAACCCGGATTCTCAAATTCACAGTTCAATTACATACCATTAAACCACCTACCCATGTATTTTATTCCTCATAAAGCAGATATAAACAGAAAAATAAGTACTAAAGTATTAGTTACACTGTTTCTTAATATTAGGTATATTTTAGAGTAGTATCCATAGTCATAACTTAATTTCAAAGTAGTGTATAAACAAAAACGTATAATAATTAAATAAATATCCAAGGAGATAAGATGAACGGAAAACGATCTTAAGATCTAACAATAAATTCACTCTTATGGCCATTTGCACCTCCAAAAGTTAAATTTTAAACTTGGTTAAAAAAAGCAAAGCAATAATTGACATTTTTGTCCGACAATCGATTTTCGTTTCTTTATTTTAAATTTTAAATTTAATTTTTGACGGGGCAAAAAAGTATTAGAAAGAAATTTCCATTCAAACAAAGCGCCGAAGGATTTACTTCCTTTTGGCTTATCAACATACTACAAAATTTTATTTGGAGATTTTAACGGTACGTCAAACAACCAAAACAAAATTATGTTTCAAATAATTACTATTTTCACACTGAGGCAGATGAGTTAATAAATCAGCTTTATCGTAATTATAAACATTTCAGTTCTGAATTTACAAGTTTGTTTTATAAACCCATGAATACCAACGGCAGGAGAATAATAGCACTGATTTCGACCCTTTAAGCGCCTTAAAAGCAATTATTTAATCACACTGAATTCAACTTATAACCAGAGCTGGGCAATACTTAAGTACTTAAGTACTTAAGTACCAATTTTTCGTATCTTCTAGTACTTAATACTTATACTGAAGTATATTTATTTTCGTGTTACTTAATACTTGAAATTTTTAAGTACTAAATTTCAGCTTGTACTCAAGACTTACATTTTTGGATAGTAAATGTAAAAAATATTGAAGTACTTTTCAAAAATTAAGTACGTCAATATTACTAAAATCACGAAAAGTACTTAAATATTTCGAAACATTGAAGTACTTTGAGTTTGCGGTTAATGCAGATTTTTTTATTGTGCTGTACTGTGACGTGAACGTGAGGAGCACAGACATGTATATTTTTGTTTTTTGTTGTTGTAATAATATATTACATATTACTTTATCAACTATGTACATTTTTATTTATGTACCTATATAAGATTGATTTTTTTGTAATTTCCGATTACATACTAAATTTTGCATGTACCTATTTATTTTGAAATAAAAAATCTTTTTATTTTTTAACCATTTTTTCAAAATGTATATGTAGAATATGTTATCAAAATAAATAACAATAACACAAAAACTATTTCATACGAATATACCCAATACTGGTACTTGCAAAATACTTATTTTTAAGTACTTTGGTCTAAAAAAAAACTGGTACTTTACTTAAGTATTTTCAAGCTGTGCTTGTAAAAAAACTGCATAAGTACTGACCATGGTTAGTCCTGGTACTTCTACTTAAGTACTTTGGTCCTGGTACTTGCCCAGCTCTGCTTATAACCAATAAAAACAATTGAGTTCCAGTGGTTCGGATTCCACTATAAGCTTTAGCTCTCCTGTAATGTTAATTGAGGTTTATTTCCTATTATGACGAATTGCATATAAATTACTCGTATGTAATTGGAGATTTTAATTTAAGCTCAAACAACAATAATTTATAATTATTTCCATAAAATATTTATTTAGAAATCAACCTTCATACTTAATTCACATACCTATTTAATTGTATAGGTATTTCTAAAATTATAAATCTTAATGCACCAATTTGAATATTATAATCTAACTCACCATTAAAGGTCGAAGACTACTTACAAAATGATTATTTATTACTTGCATCCTATGAATTTTAAACCGCTTTATAATTATGATCTTACAAGGTGTAAGATACAATTTAAACACCTTGTTATTATTCCTACATTAAATTTTATTACATCCAGGACGAACATAAATTCCGGAAGTAGATGATTCGATTTTGTTTGTAGGTCGCTGAGAAATTATTATAATGCTTCAATCAGAAAGTGAGAACAGAGGATTGAATAGTAACTTTCGTTACTGACAAAATGTGCTTAGAAGATAGATCGAATCGTTTATGTGTTTGACAGCAGTATTAATGCTGTGTTTATGTAATCGTATGCACTGCCAGTGATTTATCATTTACTAAATTTTATGTTGAATTTAGTTAATAATTAGATAGAAATTCATATCGAATTCTTAGTTCAAATCTCGCTTATACTTCTAATAAGTAGAAGTATTACTGCGTCCAAGTGACAGTTGTGATACAGTAATTAGAACATTTGCCTAAGAAATGTTATAATGTTTTTGTTGCTTGGGCTGTCGTCGAAATCCCGACATTAAAATTTCGAATAAGTATATAATATGCGTATTAAGTATAGCATAATGGAATTAACTCCTGCGATAATACTTTAATAAAAAGAGTAAATATTGTTTGATTGGTATTCCGGATATTTAACATAGATTATAATAAATTTATTTATCCACAACTCATATATTATAAAGACATAATTACACTGATTTCAGTTGTATTATATGGCTCATAAAACACTGTAAACAACTTGTTACTTAGCAACCACTTCATGATCTACCGTATTTTGAGAAACTATATACATATAACTGAATCAACGTTAACGTTACGACCAGTCTTCTTCGATACCTATTATTATGAGTTGTGGATAAAATTATGTATTACACTTATTTTTTATTGGTATATAAAACACTTGTATAATAAATAACTAATTTTTATTTCGGTGTCCTTATAGCTCTATAAACCGCACTGTAAACACGTTGCTAAGGGCATTGTTTTTGGCGCTTTATATTTTGTAGGATTGGTATTAATCTGACAGATGAGTGATATATAACCTCAAAATTGTAAATTATCGGTGGCGAAATATTACTAAAATAATATATTAGAATCAGACTAAATTCACAATATTCATAATACAGAAAAAAATATTGATTAATTGTCAGAAAATATGAAATTTCAATTGTCTGTGTTATGAGAAGCGTTACCAACACGGCTGATAAAAAACACCAACTTATATTTTTGACAAGTTACAGTTTTTAAAAATCTAACAGAATTATAAAATTACCTCAATAGAAAAAATAGCATAAAGAACACGTTTAATGAGGCCTGTTAACGTACTCGTCCTTTTTTAAAATCGCCGCAGAGCAGATCGTTTTCCAAAATTGAACTCGTGCCTAGTTCTTTAATATACTATTATTTATGCTACTCTGTAAAACCAAATAATATTTCTAAATATTTTTTAAACAGTGAACAAAATTATTACTAAATCTAAAAAAATTATACAAAAATACATAATGTAAAATTTCTTCATGAATCCTATAAATGTATACAAATATTAAAATAAGTTTAAAATATTTAAAAGAACTTTGAAGACATAATAGTTGATTTTACACAACAGAAATCCCGGAAAAAACTACCATCATTAACCTAAGTCCAATTCTCAAAATACAAATAGTAATCACTTCTTTTATATTTGATTGATAAAGCTAACCATAATAACCCATAGTCACTAAATAAAAATACATACTGATGTTTTTATTCACATTTTTTTTTACTTTCCAAAAGGGCCCCAAACTCTGTGTGCCCAAGCGCCCCTGCATTATCTAAGACAGCCCTGGTCACAACCCCAATACAAAACTTTAAAAAATCGTATCTCTTGTTATATAAGGCATTTTCAAGCTGCGTTTTCACTGATCGCCATAGTTTATCATATTTTATATATACAAAAATAAATAAAATAGAAATAGGTATAGGAGTCCATTTTTAATATTTGTTTACAAATATTTTAATTTTGTTAAGTATATTTTTTACATATTTATTGCAATTCGAGAATTTCAGAGTCAAAATAGGTTTAATCTCCAGATACAAATATGTAAACAGTTACAGAAAATAAGTAGAAATGACTCGTATGCATGTTGTAACTCGCAAATGGTTGATATGAGCAGTTCAAGAAACGTAGTTTATATTTCCGAAATTTGCTATAAATTCTAACATGTAAAACAAAAAGCAAATAATATTCAAACCTGGACAACATTATTATGAATATTTCAAATACCTGATAATGTGAAAATAACTTTTTTTTAGAACGCATTTCAAATAGTTTGCTTGGTAGCACTAGCAAAGTATGTTCTTGCACGCGCTGTACATTTAGTGTACTCTTTTATTGTCTAGAGATGTCCCTAGTAGTTCTTTGTTATTAAATATACATGAATTATATATCAAAATGGCAGTTCATTATCATAGGCAATATAAATATGAAATTATTTTTCTACAAATATTTGCAGAAGATAAAGTTGTTTGGTGATGTTCAAGAGTTTTGTAAATTGAAATAGTAGAATATAATTTAAAAAACTTGAAAGCACCATATCTCTCTTGACATAATGCACTCTTGATTAATATAAATTTCGATAGGTAGTAATTTTTCGTTATCACGACTACCCGAATCTAATTTTTGGAAAGGGACAAAAGTGTTGAAGGCTATGGCTTCCACTGTCCCGTTTAAATCAATACAAACATATTTAATTAGAAAGATTAAAGATTATTGGTAGAATTTTACAATATTGTATCCATCCATTAATCGAAATAATCGCGTCGAATAATCATTCGACCAGTCGTTAATGAATTAATATTGAATGGTATAATATTTTTCATATGGTATTTCGAGTTTGAATTTAAATATTGATAATTAAAAAGGAACGAATTCGTACCTCAGTTTCATGCGTAAAATATGTTATATGTTGGAGAGGGATGTTGAAGGGTACAAAATTTTGTTGAAAAGTCGTTGAGTTAGCCAAAAATCCCCCAAATACACATTCAACTTCAAAAATGCATAACTCTGTGCCAAATCATCGTAGGAACTTCTTGGAGAACAAATATGGATTTTTTTTTCACTAAAAACATCGCATCGATCAAAATAATGTTTACATTACCTTGGAAACCAATGGAAAGTTTGATTTTGTGCACTAGTGCGCAAAGTAATTGAATAAACACCCATTTTTTTATGATTCTAATTTTGACTATTAAAACGTTACTTGTACTTATATACACACATTTTAAGGAATTTATAAATAAGGACTTTAGCTTATAACGCCATCAGACATATTTTAACAAACTTTACGAGAAAAAATAGACAATTTGTTTTCAAATAACAAATGTCAATTCATGGCTTACTTAACTATCACGCTTCAAATTTAATAAACTTCCTCATTGTCGATTATATAATTTTTGCTCGTTACATCTTTGGGGGCCGTGATTTGACGACTGGTAACCGCACTTCACGAGCATAAATATATCACCTATCGAGATCTGCTACGGCAGAGTGCCACACCCAGTAATGGGTAAAAGGATATATTTATTTATTTATTTATTCAAATATCATTGTACAGAACTCGAGCGCGAAGACGCCATTTGCACCATTCGCGATAATTGAAGCACTCGCTTTGCTCGTGCTTTAAAATTGCGCTCATGTGCAAAGTATGTCTTCGCGCACTAGTTATGTAAATAACTATAAAAGAACTTTAGTTATGATGGTTTGAAAATTGGAAAAACTACACGAATTTCAAGTGTCCTTCTTGTTTTGCCATCAATGTATATTTTAACTATAAACCAGAACTTAATCACAATGATATGAATATTAGTTTGTTTGAAAATATTGAGTAAAATCGTATTTAATCAAATTTTACTGATTTTTACAGGAAATGAATTTTTTTGCTAAAAATATAATTGTGACAAAACAGATAAAAATCTCAACATCGATTATCATTTTCATCATGACATTTTAATAATAATTCATACAGTTCATTTTTTTGAGACATCTGTTCGGTATGAAGAAAATAAGATGTAGTTGGTTAATTAAAATCGCGGAAAAGTGTACGCACAAGATATTAACATGTCTATCTCAATTTTTTCTATTCTTGTCTCTTGTTTGACAGTTAGAAAATGTATGTGCGGAAAATAGGGAACAGTTTTCTGTAAGTAAGGGCAACCTACTCCATTTTGTGATTTGAGTTTTAAAATATCTTTAAAACCCATTATCATAGCTGAGAACAGAGTGCCAAGTTCATCGCAAGGTATAAAGTAACTGACAGTCATCATTTTCTGTCACAGGTTTAAAATAAAAACATGGATTTGTAATCTAGTCACTGTTATATAGTTATTTTTATAACAAGTGCCGAAAAAGGCTCGTTACGTGCAAGTGCAGAATTTAACGCACGAGGCTTGCCGAGTGCGGAAATCTGCACGAGCATGTAACCTTTTTCGGCACGTGTTATAAACAACATTTTTCATACAACTGTGCGATTTAATAAATCACTAAAATATTATTAAAATTTATAAAATTTTAATCATATTACATGAGAACGATGTTTTACGGCGTTGCTATGGTTTGTTTGTTGATTGCTTGCACATTGTTCTACGTTATTTAAAAATATTTCACTAACGTCAAAATAACTTCTTCAAAATCATCTTGATTGGAATAGTACAGTGAGTGATTCTTCTTTATCATTAACACCTCCAAAGATAATTGAAGCTCCGGATCATACTATGTTGGATCTATTTTCGACAATGACAATCAACCTGCTGCTGGTACTTCTGAAGCTTCCGAAATTGTTACCAATAATATTACTGGTAATAATATGAGCAGGTACGGAAGAAATCAATGTTTCTTTAGACACAAAAGTTTCCACTTTACATTATGTCAATATAAGCAACTGTAACAACTGTATTAATAATATACACAAACAATAAATATGAAGTATTTCACTTACTCTTTAAATAAAACCATTTATCGATATATTTTACTTTGTTCGGTTCTTTTTATTAATTGTCTACAGATTAGATATACTGCAAATTAAGGTTACGTTTATAAACGTCAAAATATACTACTGCATATTTACTAGCGCTGGTTTACCGTATCTTCTTCTTCCATTAGCGTCTGTGGTCAAAATATGAATTCCGCGCCCGGCGCGAAATTTAAATCGCTGTCAAAACAATATTCTTTTGACAGTTACGTAATGAAGCACTTTCCGCACTAGTGTTTCTTTGCTTTCGGAAACGCACTTGGTCTGCATTCATCTACTTTCCATACGTAACCAAGGCAATTATAGTTACGTAATAACAAAGAAATCGCACAGTTGTAGGAAAAATAGATTTTTTGTACCAAAATTATAACAGCTGTCAAATTTTGAACTATAATTCGATTTTCGATTGGCTTGAATAACTGTCAACACAAAGTCAAGTTTAAACGCTAAAATTAATACGAAATTTGTCATTTTGATTTGTCTGTAATCTTTACTGTCAGTGTCAAAATGCAAAAAGCGTGTACAATGTACTAAAAGAAGTGTGTTTGTGGAACTTTGACGAGACTACAGAAAACACTGTGGGGTGATTTGTTGTTAGACTAGAACAGTAATTTGATGTTAAATTGTTTTCTAACATGTGATATTTCTTATTTTAAAATGGGCTACGAACATTTGTAGAGACATTTATTGGCAACTGTATTCTTATTGTAATCAAAATGTGAAATGAACCGATATCAATAATTAGTTTAAAAATAACAACTATTTGTAAAACAGTGAATTAGTATTTCAGCAAATTTTAAAATAATCATTTTAACTACGTTCAAAATCAATATGAACAATCCAAATTAATTTAAATTTTACTAAAGTAGTTGAAAGATCTACAAAGTCAAATATTAATGATAAGTATTATTTTTCATAATATGAAATGCAACTAACAGAAAAGAAAAATTAATATATGAATGATGTTGAAACAATTAGGAAGAAAATTTGCATCTATTTTATAATGTTAGTACCAGAGAACAAATAATTATGTATCAACAGACGTTTCTGGTCCGTGGAATTATTATTAGCACGAGGCGCAAAGCACTGAGGGCTAATAACATGCTCAGGGTCAGAAACGCTAATTTCACCCGTAGTACATACAATATTTTATGCACAACAGAATAACATTTAATTATATGTTCACATTGAACAAAAAGTGTCATTTTATTTATGTATCCATAAGAATGATTTTTGTTGTGGCCCTAGGGCTAAAAAGAAGTGTTTACGTCCGCTTTTGAGAGCTACACTACATAAATTTCGGCCCGGTTGTGCATAAAATAATTTATTGACTAAAAATACAACTGTGCCCAATTATTTCAAATTTAGGCCTCTTATACTGTCTTTGGTATTAATATACAATTGAGCAGCGTAGCAAACAAATACTTTAAATACTATTAAATAAATAAATAGTCATTATTTATGTACAATACCGTTTTGCAACCATAAAACCGCAGATTTTATATCACAGTTTAACCTACTTATTCTGCAAACATAAACCTCTTTAACTCAAATAGAAAATAATCTTCTTGAAGAATTTAATTCTCCTTCATTATGCAACGAGATCGCTCCATAACAGATCACTCTTAACGTTGTAGCTGTTTCACAACATCTCGCACTTTCTTCGCAACACTTACAAGAAGAAAAAATCCACACATAAGTATTTGTACAGAGCTAGTTTTTGTGATGTTGCACTCTAAGACGAAGTTAGAGTTCTCAGTCGTGAAATCAGGTAAAAGTTAAGAGGTGAAGATCAAGGGAACGTGTGATTAAATGTTACAAAATGTGTTCGTTTACGCTGAAACACACTTGACACGTTTAGATTTATTTTGACTTTTATTAGAAATTAATTAGGAATTATTATTAGTGTTGTAAGAGCTGTGAATTAATTAGTTGCTATGATAAATATTTTTAAGAGTCTCTAAAGAGATTAGTATTGCTTTTTATTTGTTTTGCTGTTCTTCAAAAAAGGAAATCTGTCCCAATTACATACAGCATACCTACAGCTTATAAGATGTAGACTTAGTTGTATTTTTAATTATAAATGTTAACGTACTTACTGAAAACTGTTGTTTGTGAGACAAGAGCGATAACTAATAAGCTATAACTATCCATCATTTTATGGTACAATATCTTCTGCAAGATCTGCTATTGCAGATCTACATGGGTATCTCAACTACTCGAATGTTATTGTATTTTTTATTATAAATTTAAGTCAGCAAGTGTAATTACTACAGAGTGATCAAAAGGAACTGTTACAGTTGGCAATAAAAAAAACTACTTGAAATTGGTAAGCCTGATACATAAATTCATTTCCTGTTGTTGACAGTGACATTTAAATTTTAAATTTGAGTACATTTATTATTACTTTTATTTCTAAAGTATTTCTATTATTTAAAAAGTCAAAATTCTATTAGCTGTCAGAGTCCTGACATAACCTATTTGTATTTATTAGAAATGTCAAAGAGCATTTCCGCCTTTATCTGACGTTGTGCCAACTGTGGAATAAAAAGATCTCTGGAATTGTATTGCCAACTATAACAATTCCTTTTGATCACACTGTATTTTCTAAGTAAACACTTAATAATTATCAAATTAAATTATAAATACACAAATAGGGAAACCGCCAGGATTTAAACTTGGGACCTTATGAACTCTAGTCATATGCTTTAATTAAACCATGGTCGCTCTGGATTCAATTCCGATTTTATTACAAGTTATAACAAAAATAGAGATAAAAATTGGACTAAAATCATATTTTAATTCAGGGCGACCTTGGTTTAGTTAGCTAAAGCATATAACCTCAGTTCATAAGGTCCAAGGTTCAAATCCTGGCAATATCGCAATTTCTCACTTTATAATTTAATAAAGTAGCTGGATTTGAACTTGGAGAAATTTGAGGGACGCAGTGATTGAATTCATATATTAAAGAATATACCCTACATACATATTTATTTTTTTATACACAAATTATTATTGCATTTTTGTGAAGATTGTACGCTAGCTGTTTTACTTTTAAAATTTTATATAAATATATTCTTATAAGAATTAGTTGATTGACGATATTGTCTAAAGTTAATCGTATTCGTTTCGTAATCATTTACATCTCTTTTACCTTTTCGGGTGTCGAGATGGTCGGACTCACCGAACCGCAATGTAATTTTGTCTACTTGACTCGTTGGACTTGTTGGAGTTTCATGTGAGATGAAAATGAAACTTTGAAGTTCTTCCTTGTCAGTATTACCTTTCACCTGCTCTAATTTGTAAGTATATTAAAAAATATGAACTGTATCTGAGTGGTCCGGATTCGATTATTAATGTTTATTTTGCATAATAGTAAATAAAATAAAAAGATGAACTAATAAATATAAATTTATTAGAATCATAACACCTTTCATAATCCAACGACCTCCAAGTTTCCGCAATAACAAAATATTTCTCTTTCTTGGCGTCATCTTCTTCTCCAACGTGACTCGATGACTCTTCGTGGTATTCAGGGTGTTGCAGACACTTTTACTCACTGAACGCAGTCTGAATAATTCAAATAATGTCACAGATCATCGCGCCATCATCAAGAACTGAATATTGAATGTTAAACGCAGAACGCAGGTGTTGAACGAATTGTTTTGTAAATACACGTCGCAAACGCATTTATCTTCTGTTGCAATCGGTGACATCAAGAAGGCAACTTGATTTAATTCAAGCAAGTTGACACATTTGGCATCATATATTTTTCGCTGTCAACTGTTTCTAAATTCTTTTACAGAAGAACTTTTCAAATAAATGATACGAAGAACTTAATTTGCTACTACTTATATTACAAGCATTTATTAAATAAAATAAATAAATATATCATCACGCCTTTTACTCATTACTGGGTGTGGCACTCTGCCGAAGCAGATCTCGGTAAGTGATATATTTTGCGCGTGAAGTGCGGTTACCAGTCGTCAAATCACGGCCCCCAAAGATGTTACTGATGGAGAAGTCACTGGGGTAGTTTTTGAAATTATGAAAATTGTTTGTCGCCTGTGGGAATCTAACCAGTGTTCTCAGGATCCACAGGCCGACTTCATACCACTGAGTTAGACACCCCATTATAAATAAAATACATAAATATATTATCACGCCTTTTACCCATTACTGGGTGTGGCAGTCTGCCGTAGCAGATCTCGGTAAGTAATATTATGTGCGTGAAATGCAGTTACCAGCTGTCAAATCAAAGACCCAATGTTAGTGGAGCGGGAGCCACAGAGGTAATTTTAATGTGGTGAAAATGTTTATCGGCTGTGGGTATCGAACCCGGATTCTCAAATTCACAGTCCGATTCATTGCCACGAAACCATCTACATATATCATACAAGCAGTTTACTCGAAAATAATTTAGACAGCGATAACTTAACGGTGTGAAAATATTTTTATATAATTATTAATAAGGACGGTGATTAATTAATTTTTGCACTTTGATTTATTAGAGTGTTGAAGGATGTTCATAACATAGAGATATTCAAATTTGAGTTATAAATATTATTAATGTTGCAGAATAAAATTTGCATGACATTTACAAAAATTACGTACGTTCTAATTAAATAAATTAAATGAAATTAAAGGAAGCAAAAAAATGTTTACACCAAAAATGTAAAGATGTAAAAGTTACTAATGTTTTGGAACAAAATTTACATTAATTTAGCTAGAAAATATGTTTGTTCCAATTAGGTAAATTGAAATAAATGAATAGTGAACAGTTCCAAGTAAAAATATTAATTTTAGGAATAAATTTGCATTAATACATTTAGAATTATTTATCATAAATGGGAACAAGACAACATAATTAGTATTAAATTAATGGGGCACATGAAACTATATTTTTATTTGAATATACAAAGAAAACTATATAAATGAACTGCATAATTGATATATTTGTCAAACGTTACGCCTTTTGTTTGTCAAGTAAAATATAGAATTGTCATTTTTGTCAGTTTATCATTTATAATAATAATAATAATAATACTTTTATTAATCAGACGATTATACATCACAATTATTACAAAAAGTTACATGTGCGAAAAATATTTAGTACTACTATAATAGTTATTTATTATACAAGTTTTTTATTAGGTATATAAAACACGCAAGAAAAGTTTAAACACGAGACCGATGGTCCAGTGTTTAATTTTTCTTAAGTGTTTTTATACCAATAAAACACAAGTTTTAAAATTTTATCCACAACTCATAATTATAGGTATCAAAGAAGATTGGTCGTAACGTTTAACGTTGATTCAGTTATATCTAGTTTCTCAAAATACGGTAGATTATGAAGTGGTTGCTAAGTAACAAGTTGTTTATAGTGTTTTATGGAATATAAAACACTAGTGTTTTATGAGCCATATAATTAGACAGAAATCAGTGTAATTATGTCTTTATTATAATATGAGTTGTGGATAAAAATATTTATTTATAAGCCAGTAAATTTTTAATAAAAATGATGAATTTTACTCATTTCTTTGATATAAAGGATAGTTTATTGTAAACTAAATAAAAATATTCAGTGAGTTTCTATTAGATTTTTTAAGCGTGAAAGCAGGAGTGCTTGCAAGTGAATAAACTTTTATTTACCTTCATTACCTTGGAAACGGCAAATAAATGTCATAATTTTAATAAAATATTCCTTTCGGTAAATAATCACAATAAATACTACTCTTGGTTTAGTTTCTCTCAGGATCAATTTTTATTTACATCATTCAGACTTAGTTGCATACAGGTGAAACGAATCGAGCAATTTGACAATTTTTTTATGTCAATTACTCTTATTAGTTGCTACCAAGCAATCATGTTCTCGTAACTAAATATTTGTCCGATAAAAATTAAACCAATTGTGGTACCCTTGATAATTATTTTAAATAGATGAGGTAAATAGCTCAGTGAAAATGCATCGGTCTGCGGATTTAAGAATTCTATTTCCGGCCGGCAAACTTTACTCCATATTAAAATTACCCCTGTGGCTGCCCCACCAATAAAATCTTTGAAGACCGTGATTTGACGGCTGGTAACTGCACTTCACGTCTATAAATATATTATTTACCGAGATACGGGGTAGGTGGCTCAGTGGTATCGAATCGGATTGAGGATTTGAGAACTCCAGTTCAATTCCCACAGCCGATAAACAATTTTCACCAATTCTAATTAGCCCTGTGGCTCCCCCTCTACTTACATCTTTAGGGGCCGTGATTCGACGGCTGGCAACTACACTTCTACGAGCATAAATACTCGTATATCAATTACTGAGTTCTGCTACGGCAGAGTGCCACATTCAAAAACGTGATGATATCTTTATTTATTTTATATTTGAAACATAATTTAGAAAAGTTTGACAGCGGAAAGATCTTTTGTTCCTATATTTTAATTAAGATACTCATTTACACGGCATATAAATTGAGTATACCTCCCGTTTTCACAGTAAGTGAATATCCAGTACCCATGAAATTTATTCAAAACTGTTTATACATAATTACAACACCGGATTTAAACTCTGCAAAGCTATAAAACAACATCAGTGGCACGCAAACAAATCCGCGTTTAACCTTTAAATAAATACGGAACGCTATTATTGTGTGCACTGACACAATGGCTTTCTTTGCGAATATAAAGTCGTGAAGCATATGCCGACAGCCTTAATATTTTGTAGAGCATGGAACTGTGACGTGTGTCATATAATTTATAAATGTGTTCGAATGAGTTAGATTTATTGCCGTTGTAATCAATTACAATTGGTTCTTTTTTCTTACACAAGATAAACATTAGTAATTGTGAACATTGACACATAAATTATATTATTATTAGTTGACGTTTAGTATTTGTATTTCTAATTAAATTCGCAAATAAATAATGTTTCCGAAAAGAATTTTTCTGTTGAATAAATTATAAAATATCTACAAAAACTGGAAGATAACAAGGACTGGTTTCTATTCTAGCAGTAATAAATTATTTTTTGTGATATTGTAACGTTACTAAACAGTTACCTAAGTAATATTTAGCAACTGTATAAACGGAAATGATCCCAGCAGGTGGTTTTCGTATTATTCACATGTTTCTGGTTCAGTAACAAGTTTCATTCGTTTGTTATTGCTAATTATTCTAGAGGTGTAACATTAATTATGCTACATAATATGCAAGGTTCTTAAGAGTCAAGTTACTATCTTGTATATTTTGCATCGTATATTATGCATTGTCAATCATTTCTAAATTATTTTACAGACAATAAGGGCCAGTTTTGCAATCACTGATTAATGTTAATCATGATTAAATAATAATGGAAACTATGGTTTCCATTATTATTTAACCATGATTAACACTAATCGAGAGTAAACCGGCGATTGAAAAACTGGCCCTAAGAGGACTAAATTAAAGTATTTTTCTCTAAATTGGACAGTAGAAACTAAACAAATATTTTTATGACAAATAAATCAAAATTATTACAAATTATTTTGTATTTATCACTTCTTGATATAGTAGCTTAGTTTTGGAATTTCAGATCTTAGTAGAAGATATTATAGGTACCTAAATCAGTTTTTTCGCAATCATGGCTCGTCAGTTTATTTGAGAGAAAAGTGCTTTATACAAAAATTGTAGAGATTTAATTGATTCATTTAAATCAATAAATACATTTTATTTTCAACAGTTTGATACTTCAAAAATTACGTATAAAAGTTTCAAACAAAGTTGTTTTTAATTAGGTAATTAAAACGTTGTTGCTGTCAAATATATTTATTATTTTTTATTGAAAAGTTGCTTCACTTTCACTTAAATTTTAAGGATTGCATAAATGAAAAATATCGTAATGAATGTTTAACAGCAATGCTAAAGTACTCATTTGGTAGTTCACATCGATAACAAATTTTTCATTTTAAAACAAGTTTAAATTTAAATAACAACGCTGCAACTGGTAATAAAATATGAATAATTAAAATTACAACAAAATATTAGTACTTTTCTTTTTGCTAAATATAATAACCAGTGTTAAGTATAATGACAAACTTTTGTATTTTGTTCAAATTCCATAACTACCCGTTAAGAAACAAACCAAATGTTTTATAATATAGAAACCTAATTTACGCAGTTACTAAAAGAATCTGTTGTTTGATTTGGATACAGAATTTTAACTGTTATTTGACTTGAGAACCCGGGTTTGATTTCCGCAGTCAACAAACTTTACTCCACATTAAAATTATCCCTGTACTTCTCTCTCCACTAACAAATTTAAGGGGCGCAATTTAACGGCTCACAATATATCATCATCATCATCAATAGCTTGACGCAGGTCCTAAATGCCTTCTCCAACTTCTTCTATTAATAGCCAGCCTCTTCATCTCAACATAACTTCTTTCTTCTTTTGGATCGCCTACCATCTTCCTCCTTCTCCTTCCTCTTTTATCTTCTCCCTCTGCTATCCCTTCTATTACGTCCTTCATTAGAGTATCCCTTCTCAACGTATGGCCTAACTACACTCTCTTCCTTTTCAAAATAGTCTCATATAGTGTCTTTTTTTCTCTTACTCTCCAACACTTGTTCTTGCTAACTCTATCAGACCACTTAATACCATACGAGTACATTTTCCTTCTTCTATATCTACACATATAGGGGATCGATCCTTTATCTATATTTTTTTACATACATACATATCTTCACGCTATATCCCATCAAATGGGGTAGCACGAACCCTAAAATCACTCACAAAACATTCACTCATAACATAATCAAATAATCAGCCCACGTCAAACATTATCATTCAAATACACCACCCTCACTTCAACCACTTTCATAGATCTCTCCATATAATCTCATTTATTTATCAAACACGAAATCATTCCTTACATAAAAAAACCCTCAATCACATTCATCCAATCATTTGTCAATCTTTCACTCATAAATTATTCACTTATCATTTATCTTCTTTCTTCGACGTGCATAAAACATCTCAAATTACCCACGCTTACTCCTAACAACGAATCTAATAACGAATCTAACAACAAATCTGCAAAGATTAGAAAAGATGAAAGTCAAAATATATTACCTAACTAGATTTACTACAACAGAGTGCCACATCCAGTAATGGATAATAGTGTGAAGATATATATTTTTAGCTAGCAAAGGTAACGGAATATTTGATTGCCCATGTTAAATGCCTATGTCCTACTTTTTTTGCTACACTCTGTATATTAATGGTTTAAGGCACCTTCAAATTTATTCCTGTATTAATTTAATTTTGAATTTTACAAATCAAATTCGAAGTTAAAAATCAATAACTCACTAAATTACAATAATCAAACAACATATTTAAAAATGAACATCAACAAAAACAAGAAATTCTTGTATGTTAAACCTACTAACCTAAAGAAGCTTCATTTATAAACACATCGGAAATCTATTAACAATCCACAAAAAAATGAAAATAAAAAACAGCTCAACGAACTCTAAGATCCAAGATCATTGTTCTAATAAAACTTGAGCGCAAAAACTCATCATCTAAAATTAACATACTCGTCAGAAGACTCATGAATTACATAATTAAAAACCCAAATACAATCACCTTAGTAATTTATGGAGAATCTAACGTTGCGTATTTTTTAAGGCGTGTGTGCTCTACATTTTTGTTGAAAGCGATTCCAGCTAAACAGGTGCGATCGATGTTACGTAAAAATGCGTAGTGGACATCTAGTGTGCTAGTGGGAATATTATTAATGATATTAGGTTTATGTAAATTCTAGGCTGGCGTTTAAATTTTGTCCACGCTGAAATTTTAAAGGGCGTAGATGAGCTTTTGATGTGGATTTTCATGATGGGAACAAGCTTGAACTGAATCGATTAATATAAAATCAACACACCTTTTACCCATTACTAGGTGTGGCACTCTGCCGAAGAAGATTTCGATGAGTGATATATTTATGCGCGTGAAATGCGGTAACCAGCCGTCAAATTACGGCCTCCAAAGATGTTAGTGGTGGAAGAGCCACAGGAATAATTTTAATTTGGTGAAAATGTTTGTCGGCTGTGAGGTTCGAACCAGATTCCTTAGGATCCATAGGCCGACTCGATACCACTGAGCCATTACCCCATTGAATAATATTATATAATATGAATTATTACTACGGGGTGGCTAGCTCAGTGGTATGAACTCGGCCTGTGGATCCTGGGAATCCTGGTTCGATTCCCACAGGCTACTAACAATTTTCATAATTTCAAAAACTACTCCTGTGGCTTCTCCACCACTAACATCTTTGGAGGCCGTGATTTGACGACTGGTAACCGCACTTCACGCGCAAAATATATCACTTACCGAGATCTGTTTCGGCAGAGTGCCACACCCAGTTATGGGTAGAAGGCGTGATGATATATTTATTTATTTTTTATATTAATTATTACTAATTAAGTGATTTATTATGGACCGACTGATTTTGTTGCCTTCCTTTATTATTTCTCAATTTCGTCAGCAAAATATTTAAATACTGTAAATTTTTGCGCTTTGTTTCCTCAAATGTACATTTATTCATTAGATTTCCCCTGCAATTAATCATCGCCAAACATTTCTATTCAAATGACAGTTCGTAGAATTAAAATCTGTCAACATTTTGCTGTTTCCTTTCGTCGCCTACGTTATAGACAAGGCATGGGATCATATTTTGTAACAATGGCTGTATTACATTTACCATTTAGTTTATTTAAATTAGTTCAAATAAATTAAACAACGTGACTAAACGAACTAAATTACGCAAACTGTTGCAGTTGTTAGGGTAAATTATATTAAAGTGAATTAGAATAAGTAACTCTAGCATTTGAAATAAAGTCAGCGAAGTAATTTAGCGAAATAAATAAGTAATCTTGCTCAGCAAATATAAGTTAGAATGCACTTATACGGATGTATCATGTAACAGATCGATAACAATAAGCGACGTCGATATTTTTTTTAGCTTCGGCAACACCGGTTTCGTTTTGACGGTTGTGAAATTTTTATTCATGTAAATACAAAATTATTAAAGCTGTGTTATATAATACAGCTGTGTGTCAGTTATGATTTGAGTACATTATGATAGAAACAATAGCAATTATGTTAAATTTTGACATAAATTCAAAGATTTTAACATTGTTTCTATGGTTTCAATCATATAGCGTACTCAAAGTATAACGAACATAAGGCGTATTCCATTTGCCACTTGGATCAGATCTAACTTACATTTACTGAACCAAATAATTTATTTATTTCCCTGGATTACTTCGCAGACTTTATTTCTAGTACTAGAATTATAAATTCTAATATACTTTGAAGTAATTCATCCCAAAAAGTGCATCAGTTTGCTTAATTCAGTTCATTTAGTCATATGTCGAATTTATCTGAACTGATTTAAGTGAACAAAGTGCCAAATGGAATACAGCTATAGTTATAATATTTATAATCTCATGTCACGCTTAGTATTATTAGATATTTCTAATATCTGCAGTTCAGTTTCAACGGCACCACAGTTCACTAGCTCCTATTTGATCTTGTTGAATAGTGGATGGCTCCATACTGGGCGAAACGCGTTTATGGTTAAGAGCTGAACTGACCAGCCATTGATGATGACTTAACAGTTGATTCATATGTGCTGTAATTTTGTGGAACTTACACTAGCAATATTTATAGGAAATGTGTAGGTCCATGCATAGGCGGACTTTGGCCTAGGCTAAACAGGCAATAGCCTAGGGCCCAAAAATTTTAGGGCCCGGATTTAAACTTTTAGTTTAAATAATAGAAATAGATAATTTTATTCCCTTATACAGAATGGTGACCGCAAATCTCGAACATGGGTATTTAACATGTAAAATCATAATTTTATAATTTCCTTCTTTCCTAATTATTTTAAGCAAGACAGCTTCAAATAAAAGTTTTAGGAAATAAAATTCTGCATCTAATCCAATAAACAAAATTAATTTTACATGCTTCTTAGCGACACAAATTAGATCTGAAAATAACGGAAATAGTCTCAAAACTATCGATATTGAAACAAAATTAAACAAATATTTGACGTTTAATCTGTCAAAATAATTTATTTATTTATTATGTCATTTATTTTGACAGATAAAACGTCAAACATTTGTTAATTTTGTTTCAATTTCATACCTATCGAAAATTTCGTTATTTTCAGATCTAATTTGTGCTGTTACGAAACATGTAAAATTAATTTTGTTTATTGAATTAGATGCAAAATTTTATGTCCTAAAACTTCTATTTGAAGCTTTTTTGCTTAAAATAATTAGGGACGCTGGAAATGACAAAATTATGATTGTACATGTTAAATCCTTATATTCAAAAGTCGCGGTTTAAAGGGTCCGAAATAAATATTTTGCCTAGGGCCCGAAATATTTTAAATCCGCTTCTGGGTCCATGTTTACTCAAACACATACACTATTTACATAATTATTGTACGTAAAATTAGAATAATGAAAATTAGGTGATGTATTTGGTTACTTTTACTACCACTGCCAAAATAATTAACTGAAACAACCGAAATTTTTATATAAGAAATCTTGATTATTGTCGTACAGGGATGGAACCATGCCCTATAGAATTCTATTTCGAACAATAGAATCGCTGTTATCTTTCAAGCAATAATGCACTCGCTATATTTCCATTTCCATAATAACTGTCAAAATATTATCGGCAATTATCATATCGACTATTGTTACATTAATTATGATAAAAACGCTGCCATTTGAATAGTTTGTCGAGAGCCGGATTAACACTATTCCTCAGTACAACAGATTTTGCCCCTCCCCCGTTTCAAGAAAATTAGTCTTTATTCATAGAATAAAGTAATCTCGTTTGTAAATTATTTATAATTGTATGTAACATTGTTTTTAAACGGTACAATTGAAAAGAGAAGAGAAGGTTATTTCCAGGAAAATAAGTAAATGAATATTGACACTATTATGCTGGGTTGCATGAAAGATTTATCGGTTCATTAGCAACTAACGGTTCAATAAATTTCAGAATATCTCTATTGATACTGTTGCTAGATAAACAATTCGTTAACTAAAGAGCTCTTTATTTTTTTCTTGCAACCCAGCATAAGCAGATCTTCATAATTTGAAATAATATACAATGCATAACTACATTAATAACTTTTACAATTGTACCAATGCCGTATAATACTAGACGAATTATGCCGTATTCAAGTCAATGCAGTGTTGTGAAGCAGAAAGGAATGGAATAACTTGATGGTGAGGCGGGTGCGCGGCAAGGAGCGTGTACACTTTGATGTTATGCGAGTTGCAAACATTTGTGTAGTTATTTTTATATTCAATTACTTACTTTTCATACATCAAAATAAAGGTTAGTTTTTAACATATTAAGTGTTTTGTATTCGCACTTTTGTATTTAAATAAATAAAATGCTCGCGTCTGATAACTGCCATCAACATAAATACAACCTGCATAACATCAACTTGTACTCGCTCCTTGTCGCGCACCCCCCTCACCATCCAGTTATTCTATCCCTTTCTGCTTCACAACAAACGCCGTTGTTATCCTTCTAGTTATGTTTTGTCTGAGAAATGTACTGTTAGTACGGCACTAACATATAACCTCCTATTTCGAGCACGCAAAACTTTCCTGTCGCCGATACAGGCAACAATTATAGGATACTAGCCACTGCACTACACTTTGAAGATGAAGTGTTAAAAGCGCAAATTTTTCGCTTTTAATACAAAAACAACTAATTGTTGACTAACAGTTAGGCATACTCAAACTTATATATTCCAGTAGTTTCTTCACTTCGTTTTTATTTTCATTATTAGTTTTTTCAATTTTTTTTTTACTAGTTCCGCAAGACCCCAATGTGTCGGGGTCCTAAGCTTAGTCAGCTTATGCTATAATTCTGCACTGAGTTTGTCTATGCTACAACTTATAATCAAAAATACAATTGCATCCAAGTAATTCGAAATTATAACTTACTTCATATCTCATTTGATACACACAACATTCTTCTCAATCTTACAGTGATCATTCACCAACGTACTTACTTGCGTTTATATTTGAAAGCTAATAATCTTGTTACGAGAACAATTTGTCTCAGTGTCTTTAGTGGTCTCTATAAAGCTATCTATCATAAAAAGAATGAATAGAACGAAATCAAAGCACTAATTATTAGATTAACGTTACATAAATCATGACCTACTCCGTTACTAACTAGACCTACAGCCATTCCATCAATTAGCACAGTTATTAATTGTTTTTAATTAAACTATTCCTTTTTTGGCATGCAATAAAAATCAATCCAACCAAAACTGTAACAGTAATAATTCAATTAACAACACACGATCAAAAATTATCATCCCATGTAGAACAATTGCGCAACGATGAATTGAAAATCGAGAGCAGATTCGGCCCCGCCTGATTCGTCCTGCGGCGATCAAGGTCACTGGAGCACCTTGGTGGTCGACTGGTCCAGTGTTGGGAGAAAACAGCACGTGACTAGTGACAAGTGACACACGGGACAGTTGGCCTGATGACGCAGTTTGTGTCTTGATCGAGAGTTGATATCTCCGAGATGAAATCGAGTTTTTATGAGAGCATTTAGTTTTTAATGTTACGGTTGTGAAATGATTTATATGGGCTAATTTTGACTTAATTGTACTGGTTTTTGGATGTCATGTGCACAGAATTTTTCATTAATTTTGTTTTACTTTCTTGACTTTTCGTTGATGTCATCACGATTATTACGTGGTTCATACCTACTTATTGAGATTGTTTCAATATTGCAAGCGCATTTTGTTAAATGAAAATTGACAAAAAAAAACTTATCACTCATACGTAAAGTAAGACTTTTTATTAAGTGTGTTCGAAGATTTCAACGAGCAAGCAAGAAACGAATCAAACTGAATTATTTCGTATATTAAGGACTTTCCACCTATTCTGTAACTTTATTATTATCTGTTACCGATCGATAAATTAATAACAAACCTTATTGTTCATAAGAACTTGCTCCAAGTTTCACAGACCCGGAGGAAGCATAATAACATTAATATTCATCGAAAATTTATAGATTACCACAATTTCGGCATTCTATAAGTAATATCATTTATTCTGTTATTTTTATTTCATGTATTTTGATCTCTTATGAAACTGCTAATATAAAACAACATTATTTTTAGCTAGATCTTTTATGAAGCTATCAACAAGCGTTATATTTATAATATTGATTTAATGGATCACAGGCTTAACTTGGTAAAAAAATTTTACAAAAAATTGAAACTCAATTTTTAGTTACATTCTTTTATTAATTAGCGACGTTTCGTTCCAAAATTCTGACCATTTTCAAGCAATTACTAATTATATTAATGAATTTACATTTCAATTGATGAACAAAAATTTTTAATTAAAACATGGTTCAAAGAACCACGTAGTAAAAATAATTCAAGTTGAGATGATCATCTCAACAGTTAGACAGTGTACTGACTGTTGAGATGATCATCTTCAATGAGTAACTAGAAGATACGAGGTCGCAATAATAGATTTCTAACTATATTAACAAATATTTGGGCTTAACATATTAAATATATATCAAACAGACAACTAAAAATACTTATTCTAATGACATCAAATCAAAAATATAGTTTAAAACCACGAAAAATTAAATAAACTCCCGGAGACTTCAACTCTCGATCAAGCAAGAAACTCCTACAATCCGCAAACGCTCCATCACCGTCACCGTGTCAGGCGTCTGTATAACGGCTTCGCCCGCGGCTTACGGTATCTGCACATACGACACACGATACTCAACGGTAACTTTCACTCGCAACTAGCGGGTTCTGATGCCCGAGATGCTCACGCGCAATGCCGCCGTGCTCACGGCCTTCAGCCTCGCACACTGTGTCTGTATGTCTGTGTGTCGGTGAGTCGGTGTGTCGATAAACCGCAAATCGTACTGGGTTACATACGTTGATGTGGTTTTTGTATGGTTAGTAGAGAATGGTAGGAATTAGTTTCAGCAGAATGTTTTAATACTTTCTGTATAATAGATTTTCAGCTAACGATTGTTAATTGATTGAGAAAAATACTTTAAATAAAATATGTGGCGAACTACATTTTCTACCACTTTTTTTATTTTTCCCCAGAATAATTTTGAAATGTTTGAAAGCTGAAAATATACAAAATAAATAAATAAATAAATATATCATCACGCCTTCTACCCATTACTGGGTGTGGCACTCTGCCGAAGCTGATCTCGGTAAGTGATATATTTTGCGTGTGAAGTGCTTTTTTTTTTAATTATGAAAATTGTTTGTCGCCTGTGGGAGTCGAACTACGGTTCTCAGGATCCACAGGCCGACTTCATACCACTGCTGAAAATATACGATTCTAAATATTCAAGTTAAAAATTGAAAAATACATTTGCGATGAAACTTCTGGTTTATTTCATTAAAACATCGACGTCTAAACTACCATAGAAAATATGCTACTGCTAGACATATATTTGAGTTTCTTCATGATATAGTTTTTGAAGAAAGGAAGATCATCGCCAGAGCAAAGTTGGATAGATGCTAGATTAATTCGAGAAGTGATTGAAATTCAAATATTTTAATAATTTCAATCAATATGTCGATCAAGAATAACACAAAACCTGTGGATTTGAGAACCCAACTTCGATTACCGCATCTGGCAAACTTTACTCCATATTAAATTTATCCTTGTGGCTCCCTCGTCCCTAACGTCTTTGGGAGCCGTGATCTGACAACTGACAACCACATTTTACGTGTTTAAATATATCATTTACCGAGATCTGCTTCAGCAGAGTGCCACATCCAGTAATGAATAAAAGGCGTGATGATATATTTATTTGTTTATTTTAATTTATAAATTACGTTTTTTATCCATTACTGGGTTTGGCACTCTGCTGTAGTAGATTTCTGTAAATATATATTTATGCACGTGAATTACGGTTACCAGCCGTCGAATTTTGGCTAGTAAAAGTATTAGTGAAGAGAGAACCACAGATGAAAATCAATTTTTAGCTGCCGAACTTGAGTTCTCAAAAATCCACAGTCCAACGCATTGTCACCATTAGGAAATTGTAATTTGTTATACCTTAATTACTTATTTATCTAACCCATTCTGAAGACAATGTCTGTTCAGTGCACTGAAACGTCGATATTTTAATCACATAAACCAGAACTTTCGACCAAAAATGTATTTTTTTATATCCATGTGTTTTGAAAGGTTTTGCACAATGTCAACCTCTGATTAATTTATTTATGGTATTCTGTACACTGGAAACTTAATTCCAATTATAGCACAGAATCCGGACTCACCGAGTCGTGGTGTGATAGTTTATATATTTTTCAGCTTGAATGGAAATTCGAACTCGGAATCATCAGATTCGAATGCAATAACGCCTAATAGTTAGAGAGCTAGGGTGCAAAATGATGTCTCATTTATTCCAGTGACAGAAATTGATTTTTTAATAGATTATGTCTTGATAAACATGAAAAAAAGAAAATTAGATTTGGGAACGGGTGGAAACTATAGATGGCGTCAGTGTGAATGCGCAGATTTTAAGGGTGGTTGTTGATCTCTACACCAGTCCACTTTCAGAGCTTCTGTCACCAACGAGCAACCAGCAATCATTTAAGTCAATAATTTTTTTGTCATGTATTCATCGTGAACAAGTAGTAATATGTCACACGACACCATAAAAATTGCCTACTTTGACCGGTTCTGTCGCGCATGCGTCACCGGCCAAAAGTTCTGTCTACCATTTTTATTACTTAATTATACCAAAGTCTATAATTTAAACTTAAAATTAACCTGTAAAAAATATCTCAACAACTACCTTTAAAACCTGTGCATTCACACCGACGCCATCTATAGTTGGCATCCGTTCCCAAATCTAATTTTCTTTTTTTCATGTTTATCATGATATAATCTATTAAAAAATCCATTTCTGTCACTGGAATAAATGAGACATCATTTTTCACCCTAGCTCTCTAACTATAACCACACCACCGTACTGCATGAGTTGAAGTTGGCAACATTTAAAAGCGTGAACTTTTACCTAAAGTATATTCCACGAGAGGTTTCATTAAAGACACCCAAGTCCAAGTGGTTTCGGGTGTCCTGATTAGTTCTCGAAAATTTACTTAATGTACGAAACGATATGGATTTGTGACTTTATAATGAAATCTCTTGGAATATACTATAGTAGACGCACAGCGTTATGATTGCCTGTATTCGTAAACAAAGAATTTTTTTTGTATGTTCAGTTCAATAGTTCGAATTGCTATGCAGGTGTTATTGTCTTTTTATCATGCGCATAATCTAAACAAGTTGTATTTAATTTACCATCATAAACTAACTTGTCATGTGGACAATTCATGTAAATCCGCCATTTTCTTTATTTCACCATCATGCCCTTACCCAGATAGTAACAGCGTGCTCTGGAAATTTCTCTCGTTTTGCAATGTTTTATTACACCTTCGATACAAGATACGTGTCGGCACTATAAACATCAGACGATCACATGAACACCTTCATGGCCTAGTATGATAATTGAGCGTATAACGCTGAATTTGATTGCGGTAATTATATAATTAGTGGGTTGAATAATAATTACTTGACCGACTAAACATGCGTACACTGAAAGTTTTAGTGGGCGATGGAAAATGATCAATACTTTTTCTATTCATTATGAAACGATAGTTTGTTGTTGAAGAGAAATAAATATATCTTCACGCCTTTTACTCATTACTGAGTGTGACACTCATCTGTGATATATTTTATTTATTTATTTACTCTGTACAACAAGAACTTAATTCCAATTACAGTACGGAGTATGGACTCATCGAGCCCTAGTGTGGTAATTCATATATATTTAGCTTGAGTGGGATTCAAACTCGAGATCTCTGGATTCGAATGTCGTAATGCTATCCACACCACCGTACTGCCTGTCAGTGGGGCAGTGCGTGTTAAGTGTGGTTAACAGCCGGTAAATCACGGCCCCCAAAGATGTTAGTGGAGAGAAAACCACAGGGATATTTTTAATGTGGTGAAAATTATTTGTTGGTTGTTGATATCGAACCCAAGTTCTCAAATCCACAGTCCAACTCGATACCACTAAGCCACCTACTCCATAATAATATTTAACTGATACAGTTCTTATGGTAGAAAATGTGAAATAAAAATAGATCATCATCATCAACATCTCTTTATCTTCAAGAGCACTCTGTTCATAGAATTGCTATTATCTTAACGCGTTTCAAATTCAATAAAAAACAAAAATGTTATTACAAAAAATTAAACGACAACATTATGTTTTTACAAAGTGTTCCAAATTCATAATAGCGTTATTTCTTTTTCTTTATTACTAAGAAATTGAAACTAAAACACACTTTCTCAACATTACAACATTTCCACGGTAGATTGAACATAATTCATTTACCCTTGAACTTCATATAATAAATAAATAAATTATGTAACCATGATTGTATGCCCTACAAAAAGAAACATAAAAACAAGATCTCTCAAAGAAATTCCTCAAATAGTTTTCTACATTTATCTTTGCAATTATCTGCGAATCAATAAATCATTTGTAAGATTTATATCTATGAAGCAATTTTCAGGGAGCAAACAACATAATTATTTTTTTCAGGGTGAAATTACATCAGCAATCAAGTAATAATTGCTCAACTGAATCGTATCACGCAGTGAAATAAAATTTGTAACAGTTAACAGTATCAGTTGTAATAAACCTACATCAACTAACAACGATGTCAAAATAGTGATAGTCATCGTCTAGTCTTCAGCTAGTGAATGGAACACATTCACTGAGGAGTTGAACATCTGTTCAAGAAAAAGTGAATTAACTTAGAGATAGTAGAAGGTTCTTTGTTCGTTGTTTATGTTGACAGGAAACAAGAAACTGTGAATTACTTGTTCATGACTTTACGTGCTACTTTAAATTGTTTTCTTTGTTTGTTTTTATTTATATTTACAGGAACAGGAAATTAATCCCAATTACAATACAGGAGATCTAGAGCTTACAAGCTAGGTTCCACTTAAATTAGTATAGATAAATTAAACAACATGACTAAATATGAATTAAACTATGCATATTGACGCGCATTTATTGGGGTGTATTACTTTAAATTAAATTCCAATCAATAAATCTTGTACTGGGAATAAAGTGAGCGAAATAATTCAGAGATATAAATAAGGGATCAGGCTCAGTAAGAGTAAATTAGATCTGATCCAAATGGCAAAAGAAATACGCCTAAGGATTCTGAACTACTCGCATGCAGTGTTTTTGTTTTTGGGAATATCTTACTGGCTAGTGCGAGATTTCCCTTCCAAAAACAAGAATCGAATCACCGACCGATATTGTTCTTTTTCCATTTTTCTCAAATCTGCGGACACGTTCGCTTCCACACGCGGTCAAAACAAAACTACGCGTCCGATTCGGCTGAAAATGTAACAGTAGCTGTCTACGAGAATGTTCTAATAGATACATAATTGCTCTTGCGATAGTGGTGCTATCTGGCGGTGAGGCTAAGTACTTATCGGACAGCCCTCGTAGATCTTTTTAAAATATTGTAGAGCTGCGGTTCTGAACCATTTTCAATCATCTTACCACTTAACCTCACTGTGAAGCGTCACATAGCCCTTGTCAGTTGGTATTGGCATAATTTTCTACATATATGAGTAGTTTTACTGATCTAAATGTACGAATAAAATTTTTAGAGCATCTATTTTACAGTTAAAATAGTGATTTGAAAATTACCAATCTTATAGAATTTTTTTTAATGATTTAATTTAAGTTCTAAAACCTTTTTCAAATGTTCAATATAATTTTAAAATACTACATATTATTTTTCTGATGTCATTCTGAAGGTTACCTCCTATTACTCTCATTTTCCATTATAAAAACAATTTAAAATACTAAACAACTATAATAATACCAGCCATATAAGGTAAAAAAACCCGCGCTCGGTGCAGTTAAATAATAGCAGCGATTATTGAAATCATTTAACAACAACAAATTAATATAAAAAGTGGAAGGTGTGCCCCAAACACGCATATACTTCACAAGGCCGTTCTAATAAACTACTCGTAATAATAAAAGCACATATTTCAGTGAAACTAGAGTGTTATTCTAATTATGTGACTTGTCATAAATCTTTTTTATAGTTTATTTCAGATCCGCATTTGTAGGAAGTTTTGAAGTTGTGTGACGAATAATAGATGATTTAATTAACATAATTGTCATGAAATTATATCGGGAACCTTGCGTTTTCCTTGAACTTTTCATTTTTCCTAAGAAATATATGAGTTGATCTCGATATTATACGTTTTTATGTTTATAATTAATTTAAAAAATAAATAATAGTTATAAAATTGATAGCATTACTGAAAATATATGACCTAGGAGTATATGGATGGATATAACTGAAGGTTTGTTGTGTCAACGAAAAATTTCTAGGCGGAAGAATAAATTAATAAGCTTGTATGAAAAGAATTATAAATGTGGATAAAGCGATAGTGGTGCGCCAAGATAGAGATGTTTGGCGAAGATTAATTGCAGAATAAATCTAACGAATAAATGTTGATGTTGTATAAAATATAATATCAAGAGATTTTTAGCATCCATTATCTGCGTTATTGTTGTCCTTAAAAACTACTGATATTATTCTGCAATTACATATCTGACACACTTGTAAAATGCATTTAAATAAATATGAAATAAATATATCATGACCTTATTTAAGAATAAAATATATACTTGCTATATTCCTCTTTGGCCTAAATTAAATTTTAAACAATGCCACTCTTGTTATGTACTTAGTTTTTGAAAATATTCACTTTTTCATAAGAAATATGAATGTTATTTATTTCATTATGTAATTATTGTAACGGTTTATAATTTTTAAATGAATAAAGAAATAAATATTTGAAAAAACTATCTGTTTTAGTTTCAAATAAATACGACAAATATAGATATAAAACGCAAAATCTCATATAAACAAAATTAATACGTCTTTGAGGCACTTAATAATATAATATAAAAGTATTACTGGGTGTGGCACTCTGTCGAAGCAGATCTCTGTAAGTGATATATTTATGTACGTGAAGTGCGATTACCAGCCGCCAAATCACGGCCCCCAAAGATGTTTGTGGTGGGAGAGCCACAGGGGTAATTTTAATTTGGTGAAAATTGTTTGTCGGCTGTAGGAATAGAGCCGGGGTCCTCAGGATCCACAGGCCAACTCGAAACCACTGAGCCATTACTCCATTAAATTAATAAACATAAATAAATAATTGTAATTGAGACAAACTATAGGTGGGGAACTTTTTTACCATATTTAAATTAGGCAGTTTGGTAAGGTAATAATGGACATTCTACTAAATTAGGCAGTAATAAAGCAATTTTTCGAGATAATATTTTCAACCCTACATTGACTTGACGATGAAGAAAAATATTCGAAATCAAATAGTAATTCATAATTCGTAGAAATCGAATAGTAAACTTATGAAGTGAACAAGTTGTTTTTTTACAACTAAAATTAAATATAAAAAATGCCGCCCCAAAATATGTGCCGCCCGGTGCGGACCGCCTCCCCCCTCCCTAGGTACGCCACTTTCTGCAACAAAGTTGTAGTTTGCTATAAACCTAATAAGTAGGTACTTAAAAAGAAATTAAAATGTATGACAATAGAACTAATATTTACAATAAAGAAGGTAATCACACTATAATTAACTAATATTATGAACTTTTTTCTACTAAGAAAAGACTATTAAAAGACTTATGACCTATACACTTCAATTTGTACCTAAAAGTTAAAAGATAAATGAAACTAATACTAACATCAAAACCAACTACAACATAGAACTATATTACTAAAAAAATACTACTAGCAAACACAAAATAAAAGAAGACTTACAAGTGACAGCAATGGTAAGCTTATGGAGACCAACTGAAAATGTTCCTTTGTCTCAAATTTGACATATCGTGATCAAAACTTTCTCTTAGTTCTTCAATATACCAATAATTGGAATCAATTTTAATAACAGTAAAAGAAAAAAATATCAGTAAATCAAAAGAAGTACTATTTGATTTTTTAAACCATTTATCATCACGCTTTGCTTTTACTCAGAAGAAAGTTAATAAATAAAATTTCGAAGAACATATGGCCAATGTTATCAAGTAATGGTCATCTTAAAAATTTTAAAAAATTAGCTGCTGTCCAAAGAATATCTTGATATTTCCATCATATAATTAAGCACAAAATTTCCTATTTTATGATTTGTGTGTTCGTATCGTTTGAAATGGTTTCAGGCATTTCGTCTGTGCTAATACATATAATTAGAATATTATCTTAAACTTCGTGGACCGTGAAATTTGATTAAATATTGAATAACACCTCATTTGTTTATCAACTTTCTAATGTCAAGAGCTAAACACCTACTACTGGACTCTACTCTAAATATAGGTTATAAACAATTATAAATAAATATGGGGTAAAGGCTCAGTGGTATCCGAGTCGGCCTGTGGATCCTAAGAACCCTGGTTCGATCCCCACAGCCGACAAAACATTTTCACCAATTTAAAATTACCCCTGTGGCTCCTCCACCACTACCATCTTTGGGGGCCGTGATTTAACGCCTGGTAACCGCACTTCACGCGCTTAAATATATCACTTACCGAGATCTGTTTCGGCAGAGTACCACACCCAGTAATGGGTAAAATGCGAGATGATATATTTATATTTATAACAATTATAAATAATTCATGACGATATTAATAATTAACAATAAAATAAAGTTAACTTTTAAGTATGGATATTAAAATCTTCTTCATTATCTTGCTTTAATTTGATTTCTATTTCTTGGTACACGGTAGGTTTCTAATGATTTTATATTTGCATTAAGGTCACAAAGCATAAAATGAGTCATCACTGTCATCAAAAGAAACAGTGGGTTTCAAACATTGGGTCAGTAATTTCAGTACAGAAACGTCATCATTGTAATTTATGCTCCACTGGCATTTGTGGGTGGCACAATTTGACAACTAGTAATCTATATTATAGTAGAAATGTCTCCTGAAAGATTGCAGCTATTATTGACGTCAGAATAAATAATAGGGTTGTTGATTTTACGAATATTCGAGACTTCGATTGTTCGGATTTATTGAACCTTCGAATTTAGATTCGAATTTTTGAATATTCCGAATTTTCGAATTTTTCGAATTGTGAATCCGGATCCTAATCTGAACACGCATGTTGATATGAATTATTTTTGTATTAAGTCGTAAGTAATTATTATTGAAATTCATTCAATTTAGACTTAAAATTTCGCTACACTGTTAAAATCGTTTTAATTAAGACGTTTTTGTATCCTTTTTATTGTCATTTTAAAACGTTTTACTAAAAGTCCATAGCATTTAGATGGGCGGTAAGAGAATAGATGGATTTATTAAGAGGGCTAACCTTGCAGAGTTTTTGTAGGAGACTTCACCGAATTTATTATTTAATTCGTGGCCAACTTTTCACGAATAATGCGTGAGCATGATTGGAGATGACAGATGGCGTTAATTCAGTGGCAAAAAAATCGTGAATTCAAAGCTTCGAAAAATTCAAAAATTCGTAAATTCGAAGCTTAAAAAAATTCGAAAGTTCGAAGCTTCGAAGTTTTTCTGACGAAGTTCAAAACATTCGAATGTTCGAACGTTCAGAAATTCAAACTTCGGTGGAAATCAACGACCCTAATAAATAGTGGCTTTCAAATTTTCTATCTTATGTAAAATTATTTCAGTGCATTGTAATTCATCGTATCCGGAAGTAGTAAAGTGGTGTGGCTCGCGTTACGGCATCCGAATCTAAAGATACGGAGTTAGAATTCGACTTAAGCTTAAAATATATTAACTACCGCACTGCGACTCGGTGAGTCCGGACCCTGTACTGTAATTGGGATTAAGTCCCTGTTGTACACAGTAGCATAAATAAATAAGTCAATTTTTCACTGCTATTTTTATGGCCTTATTTACCAGTTAATAATTCCATTTTTGGATAAAAATATATATATTATATTTTAAAAGATCTACAGCCTCTGTAAAAAATTTCTATATTATTTTAAAGAAAAATAGTTTAAATAAAATAATTAGGGAACTAAAGTATTTTTAAATTAAATACACTTTTGTTTTAGATTCTGTTTTATTCATTTTAAATTAATTCAACGTTTCGGTATACAGAACATACACCTTCATCAGGAAAACAAACTAAAAAAAAAAACAACTAACTAAAACTAGTAACTAAGAAACAAGTAACTAAAATATTACAATTTTTCTATTAGAGGCAGCCATGCTTTTTTTAGTTCATAGCTATCAATTATGGAAATTATTTTGATTGTAATTCGTCCACAAATAAGACCGTGCTCAAATAATTGATTCCTGAAGAATTGTTCCCCGACATTGAATTTCCAATATATACAAAAATTTTACAGCTTTAGATAAATACCTAAAATTAATTATTCTACTGAACTTATGATCCTATGTTCATGACTTCTATAATGTATGCACCTTTAATAATAAGCAAATATATATGCAGCTACTAGTTTATAATATGTTTTAAAATAAACACCTATCAATCTTTATTATGTTTTACTGTAAAATGTTAAAAGCTATATTTCTATTTACATATAAAAATCCAAATAGAAATGTCACTTTCATCCATTTGACATCGAATTGAATGAAAAGAAAACTGTTTGCAAGTGAATAAACTTTTATTTACATACATTTTCTTGGAAATGACAAATATAAATTTTAATAAACTACTCCCTGCGATAAATTATTTCAATAAATATCGTTATAGGTAGAAATTTAATTTTTCTCAGGTCAAATTTTTATTTTCTTCATTCGACCTTAGTTACTTTGAGATAAAATGCATTGAACAATTTGGCTGAGACAAAATTTCGCCACCTTTAGTGTCGCAATTTTCTTATATGATTTGCTTTCGTCAGTTGTTTTCAAGCAACCACGTTTTTATAAATAAAAGTTTGTTCGATATGAACTAAACTTATATTTTATGTTTATTAAATATACGTATTATGTACATAATGAGTAGAAAAAAATATTTTTTCATCTTTAATTTGACCTGTAATGATGAAATAGTTATTTATGCAATTAATATTAAAAGTATTGGGGTGGCTAGCTCAGTAGTATGAAGTCGGCCTATGGATCCTGAGAACCCTGGTTCGATTCCCACAGCCGACAAAACATTTTCACCAATTTAAAATTACCCCTGTGGCTCCCTTACCACTAACATCTTTGGGGGCCGTAATTTGACGGCTAGTAACCGCACTTCACGCACATAAATATATCACTTACCGAGATCTGCTTCGGCAGAGTGCCACACCCAGTAATGGGTAAAAGGCGTGATGATATATTTATATTTTATTTATTTTTATGTTAAAAGTGTCACTTTATTGCATGAGTGGGAAGTTTGTAGCACGAGTCGTAGGCGAGTGTTGCAAGCCCATGACTGCAATAAAGACACTTTTAACACGAGTTCCATACATAAATAATTTGTTCAACGATCGAGTTTTAATCAGTTATGCTAATTTAACTAATAACATTTCAAACGTCAAAAATATTTATTTTGTAGGTTGCTTAGTTAAGTTTGGTTCGTAGCAACTATTTGATTACGACGTGCAAAAATAATGTCCTTTTGACACTAGAAAGTATGTAAAAATGACATGTTTTTTACATTTTTGCATTCTCTACATTTTGAAAACAAAATATCAGAAATCAATTACGTGGGGACAAACAGTTTCGAAAACAAAATGTTAAATTCAAATTCGCCGGATGCCTATTTTTATCCTTCATTTAGTTAGTGAAATTATTTTAGAAGCGCTGGTATAAATAGGAGATAATTCTAACCAGTTATCAGATTCAAGAACGGTAAATCTTTCGTGCAAAAAAATCCAAATGTAAAATTGATGTTAATATCGACCTATTTTGATAAAAACTAAATGCATCGCTTTCTTAAAGTTGTTGATAATTACAAGACACCATATAACTATTTATGGTATCTAAATGCTAGGTAAATATCAACAAAATATAGTAATAAACACCTAGTACAAGTTTACAAGTTTAATGTGAAATGAACATAAATTAAACAGAGTTTTGAGTTATTGCTTTAATTTATTTTGGTATGCGACATTAACTTAATGTGATAAAATTGAAATATAAATTAGATTATTTAAAACGGAATTACAAAAACTGATTTGAATTAAATTACGCTTCGGGTTTTCCTTAAAAAACTAGATCCTATAAATCAACTAATCAACGCTAGTAAAATATAAAAAATCAACCTTTTTGTATTTACAACAAGATCCGTTAACTTTACGAATTAATCACTTGGGCGTGGTCGATTTGTTATTTAATTTTGTAATTTGCAACTTAGAATTTACTAGAATCCAGTATCAAATCCTTGACATATAGATGTGATCCAATTTTTGATAATGATCTCAAATGCAATGTTGCAAAAAGTAGATTCGTTTCGTCGAGGTACAAGGTTATATCGCGCGGATTTTTGATTAATTATCTAGAAATGACATTAACCTTAACTGTCAAATAAAATCAGTAGGCGCTTGTTGATGTAGAGTTCCTATAGAATCGTTAGTAGCTCGCGTTATCTAAAATGGTAATTTTGTTTGAACTTAATTTGAATATTAGAATACTTTTACTTTTATGTATCTCTCTTAAAGCAAATATTTGCTGATAAAAATATTCGTAAACATATAAAAAGTATGACATATTTTCAATATTATTTATGCCAATGATTAATTAAATATTTTGTAGTTTATACCTACAGGTTATAGTGGAATTCAGTCAACAACACTTTTTTGGTATTATATGTAAATTAATGGTAAAATTAAATCATACAAAATTCAATCATAGTATTGGACTTATTCTGTAATAAATATTGCTAAGTATATTTGCTAACATAATCTTTTGATAGCACCCATCCTTCAATTGTTGTTTGGAATCTTAGCAATTACTATACTTAGCAATTTTTAGTAGATAATTTTAGTAAGCCAATAGCAATATTGTAAGGTAGTAGTGGACAAAAGGCTTAAAATTGTATTTAAATTTATTGAAGAATTACAACGACGTTTCGGCCAAGGTTATGGCCATCGTCAGGTCACAAACGTCAAATAAAACGAAAAACAACAATAAAAGTCGATTATCAGTCTCTTTAGGGCGAACATGTAAATTTAAATTCATGTTTTTTTGCTAATGTAACTTCGTACTTATTTTTTCATTTTTGTTATATGTTCGCCCTAAATAAGTACTTGTAACGTAACTTTTATTGTTGTTTCTCGTTTTATTTAACGTTTGTGACCTGAAGATGGCCATAACCTTGGCCGAAACGTCGTTGTAATTCTTCGATAAATTTAAATACAACTTTAAGCCTTTCGTCCATTACTACCTTAGCAATTTTTGTTACAGAATAAATAAATAAATATACCATCACGCCTTCTACCCATTACTGGGTGTGGCACTCTGCCATAGCAGATCCCGGTACGTGATATATTATGCGCGTGAAGTGTAGTTACCAGTCGTCAAATCACGCCCACCTAAATGTTACTGGAGGGGGAGCCACAGGGATACGTTTATTGTGATAAAAATTGTTTGTTGGCTGTGGGAATCGAACCCAGGTTCATAAATTCACACGCTGACCCGATACCACTGAGCTACCTGCCCCATTATTATTAATTTTCTTTCAAATAAACGTAAACTATCGTATCTAAATCATAGTTAAAATTATGAAATTCATATCAAGTATTTTTTTTTGTTTTATCAGGCGAATAAATTTATTTGAAAATTTGTTAATATATGATTGAAATAGTAGCCCTAAGTCAGTAAAATTTGAGATAGCGAAGTATTGCTTGTGATGGTAATGGCTCAGTGGTATCCGAGTCGGCCTATAGATCCAAAGAACCCTGATTCGATCCCCACAGCCGACAAAACATTTACACCAATTTAAAATTACCCCTGTGGCTCCCCCACCACTAACATATTTGGGAGCCGTGATTTGACGGCTGGTAACCACACTTCACGCGCCTAAATATATCACTTTCCGAGATCTGCTTCGGCAGAGTGCCACGTCCAGTAATGGGTAAAAGGCGTGATGATATATTTATTTTATTTTTTATATAATAATGTTGAATGATATATAGGTAGATATAGATATACCATCACGCATTTTATCCATTACTGGGTGTGGAACTCTACCGTAGCTGATCTCAGTAATTGACATATTTATGCTCGTGAAGTGTAGTTACCAGTCGTAAAATCACGGCCCCCAAAAACGTTACTGGAGGGGGAGCCACAGGGGTAGTTTTAAAATGGTGAAAATTGTTTGTCGCCTGTGGAAATCGAATTCGAGTTCTCAAATCCACAGACCGACATGATACCACTGAGCTACCTCTAGAATAGGTCTAATTGTCCCATTAAATGAAATAGCATGAACCCTTGAAATCATCATTTATAATTCTTTTCATTCAAGCACTAAACATTCAATTATACTCTTCCATTGAAAATAAGATTATCCATGGAATCTCTCACCTTCGATACATAGTCAAATTGACGAATGAAGTTAAGCAATAAAAAAAATTTAGATCATAATGAATATCAAATGATATAACAATACAATTGAATAACACTTTCAATTTCATTGTTCCTTTTTAAATAATATACAAAGATTATAATCAGAGAAAATTTAATCTCAAATAATAATGCGTCCTTCGTATTTCTAAAGATGATAGGCATGTCAAATTAGAGAAAACATATATAATGATATTCACACATGTCTGAATAAGCGAACAAGTACATACAGCGTACATTGCGTTAACAAACATATATTATCATAAACACATTTGACGTATTTCGTAGCTTGTATGTACTTACACGCCTCATGGATTTTCGTAAGAGTAATTATAGAAAGCCTGATGATGAAAATGTTACTACTACGAGTAAAATTCCGTTGTAACATTTATCATATTTACCAAATACTGGAATGACTCATACATGATTATCTAGTAATTTTAATTAGTCGTACAAGTATTTTTTATAAGCATACATCTACAGCAATAACGATGAAATTTTATATGGATTTAAAAAAAAACTTCGGGTTCTACTTATATAATACGCGTTTAAATTATTATTTAAAAAGAAAATGATACAAATAAAAAGATGGAGAACTAAATTAATTACCACTTTTATTTTTATTTAATTACATAAATTGCATATATTGTAATTCCATACGCTAAATAAATAAATTTAAAGTAATATTCTCTAAAATAATTTATAAACATTTGATAACTGGAAATATTAATTGTCTAGTTTTGAATCTCATCATCAAAAAATGTTTCCTACTCCCTAAATTTTGATAAAAATTAATACTGTTAAATTTTGTCTCCATATACGTATCATCAATGTCTTGAATAATCCCCAAAAATAGTAATCATTTTTACTTCCTTATACCATTCGATTATGAACATTCGACAATAATCCGTGACGAAAAATAAATATTCTTATAAACTCCTCAAACAAAAATGTATAAATTTCAAATCAAAATCCTAAATTGAGTAAAATTTGGAAATTGAATGGCCATAAAATTTAACTTCAGTATCTGCATTTAATGTATATATGTAACCGAAAAATTAAATCATACAAATTGAGTTAAAAACAAACAAATTTTTGTGTAGACTGTGCGTTCTACGGACTTCGAGTTTGTTTGATTAAAACAGAGCAAAGCGTGCCTTGCCAAGAATACATTAACAGGCAGATTCATAAAGCGGATTAGCGCTAACACCATTTTTTATTTCGTTTTTAACTCTTTTTTCAATGTATGAAACAAGTTTATTTTAACTTGAGTTAAAAAAAGAGTTAATTAGCATCAAATTTAGTTTATTTCTTTAATCTGTTTTAATTTGAGACAGAGTTATAGATAATATTAAAAACGGTGTTAGCGCTAATCCGTTTTGTGAATCTGCCTGTAAATTTTTAAATAAATGTATTAATCTAATATAACGCCTTGAGTATTTGGAGCATGTGTTACTTGCTATTTATTGGACAGAAGTGCGAGCGAAGCGAGCCTTGCCAAAAAGTGTTCTAATATAGAAAAAAAAACTAGTAAATAATATATTTTTTTGCAGTTGGAATTTTATATATTACCAGGATTTTATACTCTGCCTCTAACATGCTCGTATACACACCGTGAGTTTATTTTAAAGTGAAATATAGGATTTGCTATAATCATGGTTACGAATTTAATATAAATTTATCAAAGCGTTCATTTTAAAATGAAATATAGGAAATAAAATATTTTGATTGAACGATTAAAAAGAATATAAATAAACAATAATTATAGCAAATTTTCTAAAATTCCTCCATTTAACTATATTTTTTTGTGAATATGGCCAATCTAATTTATTATTTAGTTGAGGGGCCACAAAAATGAATTTTAATCATTACATATAAACGCACTTTTGCAGTAATAACGAAGATATTTAGTGTAAGTAAAGTGCACAATACAAATGAAAGTTGTATAGATTTTATTGAAATTCCCATTAATAATATTCGTCAATATTTATCTGCTAGAAGCAGGACCTAAATGCCCTCGCCAGCTTCTTCTACTCATAGTCAGCCTCTTCTTTTCAACACAACTTCTTTCTTCTTTCATATTGTCTACAATCTTCCTCCTCCTCCTCCTATCTCTTTTATCTTCTCCTTCTACTGTCCCTTCTATTACGTCCTTCATTGGAGTATCCCTTCTCAACGCATGTCCCAACCACATTCTCTTCCTTTTCAAAATATTCTCTCATACAGTGCCTTTTTTTTCTCTTACTCTTTCCAACACTTGTTCGTTGCTAATAATATTATGCATAGAAATAATTTTTGAAAAAGCAATGAGTGTTCGCCGGGATTTGAACCCAGAACCTTTCACTCGCATGGTGACTGCTCTAACCAATTGAGCTACGAACACTCGGCGAAGACTCATGCTTTTTCGTGCAATCTTTAGTTGAAGAAATGTAAAGTGACAGGCTCCATGTTACTTTACATTTCTTCAACTAGGTTCAAATCCCGGCAAATGCTCATTGCTTTTTCAAAAATTATTTCTAATATCTACCAACAGACAATTGTGTCAATAAACAAATTCTTATAATATTATGCATAGTTTAAATATGAGTCCATAGTACACACCGCCTTCTAAGTATGTTACACTAAAAATTTGTAATTTAGATACATCTAATTTCGTATTCAGTGCTCATCCACTATTCATGAGAAGAACGGTATTTTCGTCTGAGTCTGCTATGTGACATCATAAATCCGATCACAGCCTACTAATTAGTTCATGAACCAGTTTATTTACATACTACGTTTACTATAATTTCTAATATAAGTGTCATTGCTTACGCTAGGATATTTCGCAAAAATTATTACATAAAATTAAACGCAAAATTTGCACGTAAGTCATAATTATGTATGAGTCATTATCTTCAATTTCTTCATCGAAAGAATCAATTAACACGGCAGCTTGTGAAGCGAGGATCAAATCTCAATTAGGATAACTTATAATCAAATATAAACTTTTAAATACATCTTTTAAATACATCACAAGACTTTATTAGGTATTGCATATTTTTTGCTATTGAACATGTAACAAAGACGGATAATTCAGAATTTGGTTTTGTTTATAAATTATGATATTTCACTATCAACTCAGCTTCGAGAGATACACACTAATTAAGTATTATCTATCTTTCTAAAGTTGACTTGACAGAGTTTATTTTGTTTATCAAATTTATTAGAACATATGTTATAACTTCAGTATTCAGTAGATCATTATTTATCAAGTTTATAGCTTTTCTGGATTGTCGCATCTGGTTATACGGGATGTGATGACATATCTGGGTAAATTATAGCTGAGTGTGGGGTCGGATAGATTTAACCTCGTCTAGGTTTTTATGTAAACACATATGTGGGAACCGCTATTCCGACCATCGCGACGAAACCACACCTCACCCTTTGTCAGAACATCCCATGGAATACAGCAACATTCAGTTAGTAGTAGTTTAGCATCGGACGAGACAAGTATGGCTCTCGTCTTTTGAGCAAAATGTAGTTTTGCCATGTATTTTGTAACATAAGTAAATATTAGTTTAATCATACGTTGTCGTTGTTGTTGTTGTTTCCATTGCCGGATAATTTGTTTAATTACATTATTAACTTTAGTCTTTTTATAGTTTATAACTTCTGTAAATTTTACCATTTTATATTTTTATGCATTTATTTTATGTTTTTAAATATATATTTTTACAAGAAGTTCGTCTTATTTCGTTTTATTTTACTTTGAATAGATCGCGACTCTATCTAATTACAAACATACCCGAATGAATCTACGGAAAATACGTCCAATAAATGTGACAGAAACAATATTTCTTTGTATTTTTTATCTAAAGCAATTCTCTCCAAAAAATCATTTAGAAACGTGTTACAACTGAAAATATTCGATGCCAAATGTTTGAAATTTAGTCGTCCTACTAACAAATATAAAAAAAAAGATGAGTCTAAAATACAATATGTGAAGAAAGAAGAAAAGTAACTTTTCGTGTTCCTGATTTCACGCTGACCGTCGTAGGAGGTCATGACCCGGATATTCCTCGAAATTTGCACGATTTATAATCGGAGTGTTGGTTACTTTGCGTGAAACTTTTGCAACTCGGTTTATATTCTCATCATGCAGACAATAGTTTAATAATTATAGTTTTAAAATAGACCTTTCTAATAGTTTTTGTGATATTCTATTCTTTTCCTTTCTGATCGATCGTTAAAGTCTCCACCTAATTTCTTAAATAACTAGCGGTAATTTAAAAACAAAAGGAGTTATTAAAAATTTGATTTCTCTGCTGACTTAGGTAAACATTTATGTTTAAGTGGGAATAGTTTTGTTGATCTAAAATTACGAATAAATGTTTAAGAGCAATTGTTTGAAACAGAGGTGAAAGTTCGTATTTTATCAAATTTTATAGTATTATTTTTTAAAAACAATCTAAATTCAGACTTCATCATTCAATATTATGGGGTAGGTCGCTCAGTGACATCGACTCGGACTGTGGATTTTAGAACCCGGGTTTCCCACAGCCGACAAAACAAGCAAAAAACTCTCAGATAGACATAAATTTCTAAAATATATATATATATTTTTACATAATATAAATACAAATACACATAACAATTGGACAAAAAAAATATTTAAATTTGTGAAATAAACTGCTAGTCTATATCGCCTGGGTTTGAATTGAAGAAGAAGGACAATCTTCGAATAATTCTTCCATAAATTGACACCATTTCCTCAATAAGTTCCGATTTACAGTTTTTATTTTCTAATATTTTGTGTCCGTGTATACTTAATAAACTTAGATTACTCAATCGTTACGATAGGGAACATGTCGCTAGCTGGCCATACAAATACTGCTGGAAAGTTTCAGCTTGAATTTATTATCTTTAAACTTATAATTTAATTTTTATTTAATTTATATATACAGGATGGTGACCGCGACTCTCGAACATACGATTTTAACATGTAAAATTAAATTGATTTAATTTCCAGCTTCATAATTATTTAAAACAAAACAAAAAAGCTTCAATTAGAAGTGACAATGATTAAAATTATCTCAAAACTATCGATAGTTATGAAATTGAAACAAATGTTTGACGTTCAATCTGTCAGAACGACAAAATAAATTCTTCATTTATTATTTTATTTATTTTAACAGATAAAACGTCAAACATTTGTTTAATTTTGTTTCAATTACATGCCTATCGATAGTTGTGAGGCTATTTTCGTAATTTTCAAATCTAATTTGTGTCGTTACAAAGTATGTGAAATTAATTTTGTTTATTGGTTCAGATCCAGAATTTTAAACCCTAAAACTTTTATTTCAAGCTTTTTTGCTTAAAATATTTAGGGAAGCAGGAAATTACAAAATTATAATTTTACATGTTAAAGTCCTATGTTCGAGAGTCCTGGTCTCCACCCTAGTTAATATCCAGGAGGGTGCGCGCCCCTCCTGCGGACGCTCAAGTATCTAAAAAATTATTTTGTAAATTTAAATTAGGTTTCTCTCACAGTCATTAGTGATAAGACAATATCACAAGTACTTTTCTGCTACATTCATACGTAGAACAAGGTATAGGAACAAATAAGGTTATTGAAATATCGAAGAAGAATATAAGGAAGAAGATGAATGATAAGTCAATAGGAATGATGTAATTTAAGGTTTGATTGTGATAAATGATTTCGAGTGTAATAAATGAATGAGTTTATATGGAGTGATCTATGAATGTGGTTAAAGTGTGTGTTCGGATGGTAATGTTTGACGAGGGCTGATTATTTGATGAATGTAATGATTGAATATTTTATGAGTGATTTTAGGATTCGTGCTACCTCATTTGTTGGGATATAGCGTGAAGATATGTATGTATGTATGTATGTAAATATCGAACCAAAAATTTAATCAAAATTTCAAAATCCATTTATTTATTTTTAATCTGTTTCTGATTATTCAATATAATCTTAATTTCAGTTTCACTGGTTTCTTCGTAACACAATTTCAATTCATTCTTCAATATCCATCAATTATTTTCTCCGACAGTTCTTGGAAATATCTTACACAGTGGCCTAATTTCAGGCTCATGAGGAAGCCCCAGCAACAATCTCAGAGAAATGCGAAAGGCTAGAAGCCCAGCGAGTCTGTGTCGAAATGTCAGGTTCCATGTTCTTGAAAAGTCGTTCAGTGCTCCGTTTTAAATGTCGATAGCACGCAGTGTCTGTCAGTGCATTGTGATGCAATTGTGAACAGATCATTTTGTGCGTATGTGTGTGGCATAAGGGTGTGGTTGAAATATGAGTTTGTTATGTAAACTGACGCCAAGGTCGAATACTTACTGACATTAAGATGAATTTGGTAGATACTTTTTTACTTCAAGTATAATCAGATTCAAAATTTAGTTTTATTTATGATCTTAAGTTTTACTACTACATATCTTATTTTTATAAAGAAGACAATCTTAAATGAAACTTTGATTATATTATTTTTTATGCTACAGTAAAAAACAATTACGTACGCGATTCTGTTCACCAATCTTTATTGTAATATTTATTTGTATCACTAAGCCAAAAAGTGTACTTTTGAGAGTACTTTCAAAACAGTGTCTGAAGTGTGAAACACAAGATTTTTCACGCAGATTTAAATGAAATTATTGATTTAAAACTAGTTAAAATCTCTTACCTCCAAGCACTCAATACATGAAATTGACAGTCAGTTTCATAACATCGTAACATCCCTACTTTCACAAGATGGACTCGCCCAGCTAAATTTGATCTCTGCGGCGTATATATATACATATTATTTATTAAAGATAGTTCAATTATCTGTATCTGTTTTTTATTGGTTGTACACAGCAACTGTAAATTGATTTATAATTACTTACATATGAGTCAGAGCTGGGCAAGCTACTTAAAAAAAGTAGCTAAGCTACAGCTACAGCTATTCTTTAAAAAAGTAGCTAAGCTACAGCTATAAGCTATATTTTGTAAAATATAGCTAAGCTACAGCTAAAAGCTTTCGTTAAAGTAGCTGTTAAATTTTAAAGCTACTTTTTTTAATTATTGTGAAATAATTAAATTTGCCATTGTCATATGATCAGTCTTTTGTTATAATGACTGTTAATTTACTATTACGTACATAAATATCAAAAATAGCAAATACCATCTGGCACCTACTGTGTATTTTTGCGTATTAGAGCCAGTTAGAACGGGCAACAAATAATTATTTTGTGTGGGTTTAGCTTGTACCCATGCGTACTTTGTTGACCTTCTGCTTAAAAAGTAGCTTGAAGCTACAAAAAGTAGCTTTAAAAGTAGCTTCAGTTGTTATTTTTAAGCTAATAGAAAAAAAAAGTAGCTAGCTACAAGCTACAGCTATATTTTTTCACATTTAGCTAAGCTACAGCTACAGCTAAGTAAATATAGCTAAGCTACAGCTACAGCTAAGTAAATATAGCTAAGCTAGTAGCTAAGCTACAAAAGTAGCTAGCTACTGCCCAACTCTGCTATGAGTTTACAATGAACAAATTATCTCTAAAATTGGTAAAACTTTCTAACCTCTAAGCATTCACTGACACTGATAGGTCAGTGATGCCAATACTAATATTACAAAACTCCCTAATTTTTACAGCGTTCGGTAAACACAAAGATTTCAAACGATTTTGAAATATATAATACAATTAATGTCGGACAGAGCCGCGAAGAATATTATTTTATTTCATATTGTTATTAGTGACGGCTGTTAAAAAGGTTTTGTCAACCGCTGCTATTGGCAACGTCCGCTAAAACTGCTAAAATTTGTTTTAAAAGTTACCGTTTTATTGATTACAAAATCATATTTATATTTTCTTTTACGACCCTGTCAGAAAGTAAAAGTGTATTCCTCAGTTGAGATGAAAGTGATACTTTTCATCGCTAATGAAGAAAGTAATTTTTCACTACCGATAAAATAAGTGACATTGACTCTTCTATTTGGAGGAAAGCAAGTTGAACTAACTTCCTTAGGGAAGTAATCGTGGAATACTGTGCAAATCCATAAATTTTTTATATACGTAAATCTGTAAATGTTGAATTATAAAAATGGTTTCAGGACGCCAATCAGTGATTTTTATTTATTGTTGACTGTCAACCAAGCTCGGGAGAATAAATTTTACTTGCTTCCCTTATAAGGTAATACACTATTTTCTTCCCTAGGGAAGGAAACTAAAGACATATCCATGGCAACATAATAATATAAATTTTTTAATTATTTCAGAAAATTTTATTTTTTAATAGGGTAGTCAAAAAAATTATATGTATACGTCATGAAGAAAGTGTCATTATTCTCTGTGTTATAAATAAATATATCATCACGCCTTCTACCCATTACTGGGTGTGGCACTCTGTCGAAGCAGATCTCGGTAAGTGATATATTTTGCGCGTGAAGTGCAGTTACCAGTCGTCAAATCACGACCCCCAAAGATGTTAGTAGTGGAGGAGCCACAGGGGTAGTTTTTGAAATTATGAAAATTGTTTGTTGCCTGTGGGAATCGAACCAGGGTTCTCAGGATCCATAGTTTCATAAAATATATTGTGCACACCTTGGCCATAAAATGTGTTTGTCCCACTAATTCATTCTTCGATAAACTAAACCAAATCTTCATTTCAAGGCCTAAGTACACAAATAACTATTTTTTGAAGCTTTATTTAGGTACTAGCAATTTTTATTTTCAAGATCTATTAAAGTTTCTTCAAATCAATTAGTATTTAGTATAAAAATAACAAACAATTGTTTTAGGGCCAGTTTTTCAATCACCGATTAATGTTAATCATGATTTAATAATAACAGAAACTATGATTTCCATTATTTTTTTAACATGCTTAACACTAATCGAGAGTAAACCTGCGATTGAAAAACTGAAACCTTAATGTTTAAAAACTGAAAAATTCCATCATCACATCATTAGCAACAGGGCAGCCTTCACATCTCTATGGGCGTTCCTTTCTTAGTTCCTGCTCCTCCTGCTAACACTACAGCAGGAATTCTTCCTGAGGCGTGATTACAACATTGATTTGCATCATTACCACAGTGCTGAACACTAAAGAAAGTTACTCGATACAAGTACACCAATGTTATTTTGTTCTTCTCTCTTCACGTGACTATGTGTATGTGTATGTAGAGAAGTCGATAGTTGAGGAAGCTTCCGCATTTGTTGATGGCGCTTCCTGACTCTACATATTTATACGTTGTTGTTTAGTTATGCGATTCGAATGGAATTCTTTGATATGGGATTTATTGGTACCGGTTCTTCAAGCTTGAATAATATGGCAAAGAAACGAGCTTACTATTATTTATTTATTTTCTACGCTGCATTGCTGTATAACAAGATATTAATTTGAATTATAGTACACGAGAACAAAATTTATAGGAACTTAATTACTCGAATACAATAGAATTTTTCGTTTTAAGTTGAATTCTCACTATAAGAGCAACAACTGAACTTTCGGATATCTAAATAATTATAAAAATATAAATATATAGTAGAAAAGAAATGATCCGAGAAGTTCACTTTTCCTATATGTTAGGCAATTTTTTCTGTGATTTGATTATACTAAAATAGTACATTATATTTAATATATAATAAGTGAGTAAAATAAAGCGATTTTCTACAATAAAATTAGAAAAATGTTCAAACGAAATTGAATAAAGATGCTATCAAATAAGTGAAATGTCACTGTTGACAAGAACGTTGCAAAGATATAAGTTAGGAGTATTTCATTTGCACTTTGGATCAGATCTAACTTTACTGAACCAGATCACTTATTTGTTTCTCTGGATCATGTCGCTGACTTTATTTACAGTACTGGATTTACAGATTCTAATTTACTTTCAAGTAATTCACCCAAATAAGTTCATCAGTTTGCTTAATTCAGTTCATTTAGTCATGTGTCGAATTTATCTGAACTGATTTAAGTGAACCAAGTGGCAAATGGAAAGCAGATATTGTTAGTTGTTTATGGTTGTCATGAATTTAATCAATTTAGGGTCAAATGACCGATTATTGTTAATATTAAGAGTATTCCATTTGCCATTTGGATCAGATCTAACTTACATTTACTGAACCAGAGCACATATTTCTTTCGCTGGATTACTTCGCTGACTTTATTTCCAGTACTAGAATTACTGTTTCTAATTTACTTTAAAGTAATTCAGCCCAATAATTGCAACAGTTTGCTTAATTCAGTCTATTTAATCATGTGGCAAATGGAATAAAACTCATGATTAACATTACTCGGTGATTGAAAAACTGGCCCTTGGTCACTTATGAATAATTGTTGATTTTAGTCATTGAAAATGATTGCATAATGTATATAAAAAACCGCTACTGTAAGATAAAATTAATTAGTTAATTTTTCATTTATAAACGTCAGAAGTAATCCGTTGATTCCTGTATGTTATAATTGTTACTAGATAACAGGAAATAACACTGCATGAATAATATACCAATATAAAGAATTTTGTGGATTAAAACAAATTGGAAAGATTTAATTTTTTCATCTGGTCAAAGAAAAAAGGAATTTAAATTGAGAAATTATGAAGAAATGGCTACTTGAAATAAAAATAGGTACAGAATATATTTCGATCAATCATTTGAAACATTTTTCTGTAGAATATGTATGATGACATCAGACGTATCCCATTTGTTATTTGTTTACTTATCTATTTAACTGGCTTACTTAGTTTTTTTTACTTCATTTCCAGTTACTCATTCAGATTCAGCTTGAAGTAATTCACTCCAATAAGTGCATTCGTTTGTTTAGTTCAATTTAGTTAAGGCCGCTTGACACGATGCATTATTTTGTACAAAATTATGTACATTTTTCTGTTTCAAAATTATGAACAAAAAAATGTACAGTTGCATACAGTAAAATAACGTTCAGAAAAATATTTTAAAAAATGTACAAAATTATATCGAACTTGTTCTATATTCTTGCAAAATTTTGTACAGAAAATGCGCAGTGAATTATTGCGATTTCATTTACTATTTGACGTTTAATTATAACCTTGTTTTATATCACTGCTTTTGATTTCTTCTTTTGTGAATTTTAAACTACAAAATGTCGTAGTCTCGCGATGATGTGAAGATTTTGATCGAAGAATATCAGAAATATCCATATTTATATTTGGTTAAATCTATAGAATATAATAATAAACATGAAAGGTCACGGGCATTGGAACAAATTTTAGCCATAATAAAAGAAAAAAAAAACGAAACAACTATAAACGACATCAAAATTAAATTCAATGCGTTGAAAACAAATTTTATGGCCGATTACAAAAAGTATAAAACTTCAATAAAAAGTGGCGCCGGAGAAGACGAGGTTAGTTTATATTTTTATTAATATTACTATAATATTTCTGTAAATATGACTATATTTTTTAGGTTTATAAACCTACGGTGTGGTATTTTAACTCCTTAAGTTATATTTTGGATTCAAATGAATCAAGAATATCTTCCTTATCAAATTTTACAAAAACCGAGAAGGATCCCGAAGATTTATTTTCTATTGTACGTAAAATTTGTTTACGAGTATTTTCGACAAATATAAACATCATATTTTTAATAGGATGAAGATTCTAATAAATACTTCGAAATCTCTGAATGCAGCGACATATCGTTACCTCATGTCATGTAATCTAATTAATCTGAACTGAGTTAGGAGAAGCAAGTAGCAAATGGAAAACAGTTACCAGTATAACATATCCATAGTTAAAATAATATTACATTAATAAATATTTGTTCTGCTAATCTACACAGAAAGGTTATTAAGTTATTGATAAATCACCGTCAAATATTTCAAAGTCAGATTTGAAAGGAAATAAATTAACTTCAAGTAAAATTACATAACTCTAATTTCAAAATAGGTAAAAAACTACAACAAATAAAACATTTGAATACACTCCTCTATTACGAGTAAAACAAAAACACAACATTTATCATGAACGCTCCAGTGGACAAAACACTATCGACTCGCATCAGTCCACAACAAAACAACTGACAATTCCAGTGCATTACAAAACAAATGATCTGCTTCAGGTTACTTGATCTGCAGAGTTTTAATTCCAATGCTTTTAATGATAACTGAGAAAGTCTGTAATTACTGTTACGAGCGAAAGGAGGAACAAAGATATTACTAAGGGTTCAGGAGCGATTCGCTTCTGTTAGGTTTCTAAGCCGACTTCAATCAATTATTTTTATTGCTGCAACATTTATGAATAATAATAATGTTTAAATGTGCATTTCTATTTGTGCAATTAAATTGAATTATTATCTATTACTTTGCAGAAGAAATTTGTAGTAATTTAAACGATAAAAGTACGTGTTTAATTGTGTAGATTGTTAGTATTGCAATAAATTATAGTAACAATTATGATGTTATAAGACTTATTGCAGCTTTACGCTTTCAAGAAGGATGTTAATTGAATTAGCCAAATAATTACTTTAAATTATTACGTTAATTGTGACAAATTAGACGACAATAAAGTTACATAATATTTTTAGAACAACATAAAAGTAGCGTCATCACATATGTACTACAGTGCAACTAACGGGCAGTAAATTACGAAAAATATGTGAACTAAAGTCAACCTACGTCTGAATCTCTACAAAATACGTGTATGTCAAATTTGACCAATGATAATAAATAACTTAGGCAACACTGGAAATAGCATTTTTTGTTTTTATGGACAAAGTAGGAAAATGTATGTTTTATTGTTTTTAAATTAATTATAAACCAAAAAGTAAGTACTAGATTATATGTTACACTGGGCCGAATTCAGGACTTATCTCTAACTAAAGAAGCTTCTTTAGAAATAACAAAATAAAGAAGAACGATTGCTAAATTCGACTCACTGTTTCTTAATATTAGATCCTTCCTGCATCTAAAATAGACGAATAATTTCCTATGCTACAAAATATTGTGAAGCCAAAAGTTCAACTAGTGAGATAAGGAGATTTATTTATTTTTCTAACAATTATGTTGTGTCATAATATCATTAATATAGTTTTTACTCTCGCACTATTTATTTATAATATGAAAATATTCTTGAACATATTAGTTATATGTTCAAAAACATTAATAAATAATATAATAATAATAATATAATAATAATATTAAATAATATGATATTACGATGAATTTTACAAAATATGAATATTAATTCTGCAAAGCGTTATAAATTTTCATTTATTATTACATTTTCACCAATTTAAAATTACCTCTGTGGCTCCCGCATCACTAACATCTTTAGAGGCCGTGATTTGACTGCCGGTAACCGCACTTCACGCGCATAAATATATCACTGCTTCGGCAGAGTGCAACACCCAGTAATGGGTAAAAGCGTGATGATATATTTATTTTATTTATTATTATTAATTCATAATAGTCTCGTAAAATTATGTATTATTATAAAACAAACTTACATTATGGCAGAATTTATTTATTAATAAAGTTATATGAGGTATTTCCCTTCTCTCACTTCACAACAAATGCCCCTATAGTTTGTTTATTTTGTGTCGTCGAAGATTAGATCTAGTTTAGAAGTTTTCTAGTATATTTTTATTTAGCAAATAATGTGCAGATAGCTCAATAGAAAGTAAATCTTCGGGCGCATTGATCGAAATGATATTACTTTTTATTTATTGTTTATTTGCAAAATGGACAAATCTAATATACCCATTAAAAGATATTTCATATTAAAAAACACAAATAATTTAGTACCTATATTTTCTATTTATAAATAAATATATCATCACGCCTTTTACCCATTACCGGGTGTGGCACTCTGCCGAAACAGATCTTGGTAAGTGATATATTTATGCGCGTGAAGTACGGTTATCAGTCATCAAATCACGCCCCCCAAAGATGTTAGTGGTGGGGGAGCAACAGGAGTAGTTTTTTTTAAATGGTGAAAATTGTTGGTCGCCTGTGAGAATCGAACCAGTAGGTGGTGGAATCGCGCCATGTAGAATTCTATAATAGAATTAAATTAGTATACCAATCTAAATAATTTTGCAGTAGAAATGTGTTTTACATCATTTGTGCACTATCTTATACAAAAAGTACCAATTATTTCATAGTATATTAGGGAAAATTATAATTTTCACTGACAGCGATTCTATTGTCCGAAATAGAATTCTATATGGCGCGATCCGGGAGCAGGGTTCTTAGGATACACAGGCGACTTGATACCACTACGCCATTTTCTATTTCAGGCAGATTCATAAAGCGGATTAGCGCTAACACCATTTTTTATTTCGTTTTTAACTCTCTTTTCAATGTATGAAACAAGTTTATTTTAACTTGTCTTCAAAAGAGATTTAATTAGCATCAAATTTAGTTCATTTCTTGAATCTGTCTTAATTTGAAACAGAGTTATAGATAATATTAAAAACTGTGTTAGCGCTAATCCGTTTTGTGAATCTGCCTGTTTATGACTAATTCAAAAACCAATAGAAGATATATGTTCAATTTAAATGACAGTTTACAGAAACAAAATCTGTCAAAATTTTGCTGGATACAACGCTACCTACATACGAATAGATTACTCATTATTATTGCTCAAATTTGACATATTTTCCAGAAATTCAGACAAAATTACAAATTAGTTCACATATTTTCCAGCCTTCATTTCTAGTTGGTTGCGCTATACGAAGAAAAAACAATCTCCAATTATCAACATGCCCTAGAGTACACTTCCTGTAGGTTTATCTGTATCTTTCCTGCTGTCAAATGATTTAAAGACATTTCCTGATAGCCTGAGAAGAAACCGTGAAAATGAAAATAAAAATACCTCACTATCACGTGAGATTAGTTTAGCGGGTCATTACTGCGGATAATAGCTCACTACGATCATTAATTTCACTGAACGCACATCGTCTTCGGTTTTAACCGGCTTCAATAACGCAAAGTGCGCAGACTTTCACTAATTTGTGGATGTCTGCATTGCGTGGGACCGCCACTGTCGCGTGACGTCACCATCACGTGCAACGTGGTCATGTGATGCGAGATTGTTGCTTGCAAAACACTACAATTGTTTTTCTAGGATGGCTTACTTTAAAGTTTAAAATAGAAATGTGATTTGAATTTTAGATTGAGACGAGAAGGATATCAGGTGGTTAATTACTTAAAACAACAGTTTTATTTCATATGAAACTGACTTTTATAGTTAATTTATAATTGTATTATCCTTAACTTATTCTCATACAATTAATTTAAATTAATTAGAAAAGTGTATAATTCCTGTCATCAACAATGTATTTACTTATAAGTTGGCAGTAAAATCATAATTAGGTACCATTTAGAATAAACACCAATAACAACTGACTATAATTATTTTCATGCTGCCAAACGTTTCTAATTGTTTTATAGAAATGTGCAGGAATTAAAAGTACATAAAACTATATTTTTTTAATTTTGTACCTTATGTTAAAAGTAGGCTTTATGCGTTCATTTTCTGTAGATAAATAAACACTTTAATATCAACTGTAGATAAAGTAGAATTGTATCTATACTTTTTTATTTTTACAAATATACTTTTTCATAGTAACACATGCATTAGTATATTACATAACAAGCATCAAAAGTGTAAGATAACATGCGAGTGTATAAATTGAAAAACGAGGCGCGTAGCGCCGAGTAATTTAAGTACACGAGCACAGTTATCACACTTTCGAGCGAGTTATGTACACTATTTTTCAGACGACCACAAAATATTTCTAAAAAAAGTTTACAAGAGCAATGTTGTTACACTTTGACAGCTGATGCGTTTTTGTAGATGAGCGTTGAGTTTTAGGTTAGGTATTGTGCAACTGTACTAACAATAATGTCAAAATATTAAATAATGCTAAAATATTAGTAAATAAGTAATTATTAATTAAAAACAATCAGATTTATCTGTGCAAATGTGTTAAAAAATCTACCAAAACTTCAATCCAAATAATAATACAAATCCTTTTCTATTATTATATTATTTTCTTTCATCGTAACGCCATCTGTTGTCAATCAGTGGAACTTCACCTGATATGTTAGAAGTGTACGTGATATCAGTGTATGCTATGTTCAACTTTCCATAGTAGTTTATGATGTTGTTATGGTTACTTTCATAAGTAGTCGTCTGAAATAGTATATTATATAATAAAGCAGGAAAGTGATATTTTACTTGACGAAGCGCTTGTTTGAAATACGAGGCGAGGAGTAAAAACAATTTCCTGACGTATCTTAGGCATATTCCATTTGCCATTTGGATCAGATCTAACTTACATTTACTGAATTAGATCACTTATTTATTTCGCTGGATTACTTCGCTGGCTTTACTTCCAGTACTAGAATTACTGATTCTGATTTACTTTGAAGTAATTCACTCCGATAAGTGCGTAAATTTGCTTAATTCAGTTCATTTAGTCATGTGTCAAATATATCTGAACTGATTTAAGTAAACCAAGTGACAAATGGAATACAGTTTATGTATACTATTTTTTCTGAAACCGTTTAATTTTATCAATATTTAATCATTTAATAATTCAAACTGTTTCAATTTTTTGATATGAATTATACTGACAGCACACTAAGTATCCAAGGTTACAACAAAAATAACAGTCAGGTAAAAACTTTACCAGATTGTTTTGTACTTTACCAGACTGTTATTTTTGTTGTAGCCTTGGATACGTACTTTACTTGGCTGTTTTTGTATAAACCTACTTTCCATACTAAAATTGGTCAGGAAAGTCGGCACTTTCTTGCTGGTTTCAGAAAAAATATTATACACGCACTAATAGTGTTTTCTTCAACATCGAGTAACAGGACCAAATACACGATGATTTTTTACGCTTTGATTTGTCACCAAAATATGCAATCAATGTCTTTTAATTTATAATTATCTCAGTATTATTTACTTCCTTCCATTTAACGAATAATGCATACTCTCTCTTATATGCTTCTCTGGATTTCTCAGGCAAAAATTTAGTCATTTCTTCTGGAACTGTAGCTTCAACATCCATTTTTGCAACAAGCAAAATAATTTTGTGAAAATTTTTGTATATTGACAGAAGTAAACAAAACAACAAAACAACGATCATTGCTGACATGATGGCAATTACTGTGATGTTTTAAAACATTCATATGTCTTGACCTTTTAATATAGAAATGAATTATTAATTATTATTTAACAGCTGGTACAAAATGAAATAACACATTATACACGACGATAAAGTGTCTATATCGACTCGTGAAAGATAGCTGTAACATAAAATATATCTTTCTTGTATTATAAATAACTGTATCATTTTTGTTTATTATAATAGTTGTAGCTCAGTGAATATAATTTAAATATATCTAGCAAAAGTTCATGCAATCAAACCTCTCTGACTTCAACTTATATTCGAAAATACAATATGTCTGAATGGTTCTGATTCCACTAGAAACTATAGACTCTCTATATATACTAGAGGTCGGCAAAAATATCCGATATCCGAATCCGATCCGAAGTCGGATAAAATATCCGATCCGAAAGTCAGATAAAGCATTCGATCCGAAATTTACATACATAACATTTAGGTATCCACTCTTAGTAAAAACATAAATTCCAATTCCTCTCTAAAGAAATATAACGCTGTTATATTTATAAGCATTTATGTTCTGTGATCAAAATGATTAAATAACGTTACAACTAAATATGTCTCTTTAGTTTTTTATAACAAAATTATTTATTAAATTTCATCTATATCTATATAGCTCAGTGGTATGAAGTCGGCCTGTGGATCTTGAGATCCCTGGTTCGATTCCCACGGGCGACAAACAATTTTCATAATTTCAAAAGCTACCCCTGTGGCTCCTCCATCACTAACATCTTTGGGGGGCGTGATTTGACGACTGGTAACCGCACTTCACGCGCAAAATATATCACTTACCAAGATCTGCTTCGGCAGAGTGCCACACACAGTAATGGGTAGAAGGCGTGATGATATATTTATTTATTTATTTTATTTATCTATAACTGTTATTTTTCTTTCGAATATGCAACGTTAAAATTGGTTTAGTATAAATAGGAAAAACTGTACTGATCTAATGACACGTCTGATCGGATCTCAGATCGGATTTCGGATCGAATTTCGGATTCGATTTCGGATCGGATTTCGGGTCGGATTTCGGATCCGATCGGATCGGATTTCGGATAGAGTCGGATCGGATCTTGAATCAAGTCCGATCGGATCGGATATCAAAATTTTCAAATATGCCGACCTCTAATGTATATCATCATCACGCTTGACGCAGGTCCTAAATGCCTTCTCCAACTTATAATAATAGCCAGCTTCTTCATTTCAACATGAAATCTTCCATCTTTTAGGTCGCCTACCATCTTCCTCCTTCTTCTTCTTTTATCTTCTCCCTCAGCTATCCCTTCTATTACATTCTTAATTAAAGTATCCCTTTTCAACGCATGACCCTTCAACATTCTTTTCCTTTTCATAATAGTCTCATATAATGTTCTTTTAATTTAAATTAAATCCTTTTCGACGACCGAAAATATTTGACCGCGCTTATCATTCCACGACCTAGGTTTTTAAATGTCTAACTATAAAATAAATACTCCTTCGCATAGAATTGCGTCAAAAGTCTCCAATTAAAAAAAGAAAAAAGATTGCATATCTATGAAAGAATGCAGTCTTTAACTACGTAATACAAATTGCTCGACATTTCATAGTTCCAGTTTTCCGTTTCCGTATAAATTATTGCACTATTATATGCAAATATTAAAAGACAAAGATTGCAACTGGTAATCAAAGAAAAAGTAAAACAGTTGCATTTTTGGAAAACATTTTACGCAATCAACGTCTGCATATACATACATTAACGTTTAAAATTAGGTCGCTTTATAAATTCTTAGGTTGCGTTACATAAATAATACGTTATGTTGGCAAGTTCAAGTGACACTTTTCGTTGCTTCAACACGTGGAAAACTCTCACTGAGTAATTGAGTTGAGATAGTTAATTAAGATTAAAACTGAACAGTATGTGATGTAAGTTAACATTACGGGAGCGCTACTCACAAACTGACATTTAATCATTTCAATTATGTGTTGCAGAATTTTTAATTAATTTAAGTGCTTTCTTTGTTTTACATTACATGAATCTAAAGCTTATTCTGGAATCCAAGCCATTCGGACGCAGTTGTATTTTCATTTTGTCAACTCACAGTTTAATCATCCTTAATTTGTATTGACCACAAGTTAAATACAGATTAAAGATAATAAGAATAAGCTTTAGATTTCATGTAATGTAAAACAAAGAAAGCATTTAAATTAATTAAAAATTCTGCAACACATAATTGAAATGATTCAATACGATATATCTGAGTGTATTCAAATACATAATTTAATTCTGTATAAATTTCATTGGATCTTTTTCCTGTAAAGGAAGCTGTGATAGCGAAGAAACTTTTTCAGTTTAACCCACCTCACAGAATAAGTAAATTCAAAAGAAACGACAGTTCTATGCTATTTTTAATTCAGCAAATTACCTAGGGTCCTATAATTTTAAGGCCCGGATTCAAGCTTTTAGTTTAAATAATAGAAATATATCTACAGGCTGGTGACCGCGACTCTCGAACATGGGTATTTAACATGTAAAAATCATAATTTTATAATTTCCTGCTTCCCTAATTATTTTAAGCAAGACAGCTTCAAATAAAAGTTTTAGGACATAAAATTCTGCATCTAATCCAATAAAATAAAAATTAATTTTGCATGCTTCGTAACGGCACAAATTAGATCTGAAAATAACGAAAATAGCCTCAAAACTATCGATAGCCATGAAATTGAAACAAAATTAAACAAATGTGTGACGTTTAATCTGTCAAACTAATTTCTTTATTTATTATGTCATTTATTTTGACACATAAAACGTTAAACATTTGTTAATTTTGTTTGAATTTCATGGCTATCGATAATTTCGTTATTTTCAGATCTAATTTGTGCCGTTACGAAGCATGTAAAATTATTTTTGTTTATTGGATTAGATGCAGAATTTTATGTTCTAAAGGGCCCGAAATAAATATTTTGCCTAGGGCCCGGAATATTTTAAATCCGCTTCTGCCACGAATGCCATCTGTTTTTGCCTAAACGAAATGAATGTTACATTTTAATAGAATATAATTTATGTTCAGGAAAAATAATATTTATTTTACATATTTGCTACATAACAAGAACTTAATCCCAGTTACAGCACGTATAGTGGAATCCGAATCAATAAATTTGAAATAAGTGAAATTGCTTGGAAAACGCAAGTTATATTTATTGATCTACGATTGGCAGTATTGCAAAGTAGTATCAAGAATTCAGGTTTATAGCAAGATAATAAATCATATAAAAATAAATTTATGCTATTATCTGCAAGCTTGTAAACTGTCAAATTGTCACAACAACAAATGAAAGTCTAGATTTCAGTTGTCAAGAGAATAAAACAAAGAATAAACAAATGATATATCAGTAACCCAGCAACCTTCACTTGTTAATCTATAACTTATGACAAACGAACTCTACCATACACTTACGGTCATTCCATTTCCTTCTGTCAATCTATAGAGTGAATGGAAATCTAAATCTAGCAGAACGTTTATTTCGACATAAGATGCACGGACAAACATATCGGAAAGCTATGTAATTTACTTCTTAATTGCACAATTGTAAGCAATAGTAATTAAACAATATTTTAAACGCTTGCAAAATTTGGTGCATGCACGAGAATCTTAAATTTTCACTTAAAAAACAATTAAGTACATTTTTGAGAGCAGATTAATGCAGAGATAAATTTCTGTGTCATTTGGACATAAACAATGAATGAACAATTAGGTAATTAGTAATTTTAGTTCAGTTCTCACATCAAAATAATTGAATATTTATAAATAAACAGTCTCTAAATTTAGTTTCAAAATTTAGGAAATAATTTTGTAAAACTGAAACTTTATTTACTGACACAACCGTTACAAAAATTATCTTTGTTCAAGATGCATCAAAAGATTTTAACACGATGATATATTTATTTATTTTATTTATTTTACCTAGACAAAGGATAAAAGATCCTTAATTAAAAGAAATATTTCGACACCAGAAACTTACAATTTTGATGTATATATCATTAATCTGTCAGATTTGAAAGCACTCATACCACACCTACAAAATTAAATTCACCAAAAACAGTGCGCTCTAAATCTCTTTAAGGACATGTTTCCAATGCGTTTATAGACTTATAAGAACACCGAAATAGAAACAAAATTATTTAAAAACATTTTAATTCCGATGTCAAATGTATACTCACATATTTAATGCTGAAGCAAACTTATTTCATTTAATAATGAATTAAGTACAAATAGTTTCTTGTTTCAAAACAAGAAAAATTATCAGAATTTACGCAATATCTACTAATATCTGTAATTAATAATTAATAATGCAAAATCTTTGAAGCGTGCACAAAATATTTTTGCCTCAAACAAATTACAATATTTCTCCGTCGTTCTTAGCAACATTTATGCATAATTAATAAAGATGGCGTTTTAATATTCCAAGTTCAAAATTAAACGATAAAATTTGTGATTACTTGATGCTTATTTCATCGTAAGTAATGCTGTATAATCGCAGTAATTTAAATGCAAGTGCCTGACCAGTATAATGAACTTTTTATTAAGGACATTGCTAATATATGCAGTAAAAACTATATAATTGCAAGTAATTGTTTGTAATTATATTTATAGTTTTTTGCTAGAAAGAAATATGTCATTCTAGTGCACCAGCTTGAGAAAATCGATGAATAATGTTAACTTCATTATGCAAAATGATTAATAAGATATCATATTACAGTTATGATCCTCGCTATCCTTGAGTAAATTATATTTCAATTAAATCCTATTCAAAATTATATCATTCTTCTTCTATTTGATTTTTTAAGTTTTACTTGAAATTTTTTTTAATTGTTGAATACATTGATGTATGAGTATGTATGATGAGGATGTAGGATTAATAAGAACGTTGTTAGAGAAGTAGAGGAGTATTCCATTAGCCATTTGGATCAGAATTAACTTACATTTAGTGAACCAGGTCACTTATTTTGCTGGACTACTTCATTGACTTTATTTCCAGTACTAGAATTAAATATTCTAATTTACTTTGAAGTAATTCACCCTAATAAGTGTATAATTTTGCTTAATTTAGTTCATTTAGTCATGTATCGAATTTATCTGAACTAACTTAAGTGCACCAAGTGGCAAATGGAATACAGCTTACTAGGTGTGACTCCGTTGAGATGGTTTCGTTATATGGAACGTATACTGAATGAAATATTGATGAAACAGACGTACATACATACATACATATCTTCACGCTATATCCCAACAAATGGGGTAGCACGAACCCTAAAATCATTCATAAAACATTCACTCATCACACTCATCAAACAATCAGCCCTCGTCAAACATTTTCATCCAAACAAACCACCCTCACTTCAACCACATTCATGGATCACTCCATATAAACTTATTAATTTATTACACTCGAAATCATTTATCACAAAACAAACCTTCAATCACATCATTCCTATTCACTTATCATTCATTTTCTTTCTTCAACGTACATAACATATGCATAAAACATCTCAAATTACCCACGTTTACTCCTAACAACGAATCTAATAACGAAACTAACAACGAATCTACAGACGTGTATTGGTGAAATTGAGGGAGAAATATTATACTCGTATTAACGACCTAGAAATAAATAAATTAATATAATTGAATGTTTGTTCCGATAACAAGAAATGAGACGAGCTTCAATGAATGAAATTATGAATGTGGATGCTGTGCCAGGATGAGAATGTTATATTATAAAATATATTTAAATGAAAAAGGCTTGGTTTCGTTTCACAAATTTTGTAGTATTAATTTAATTATTATTTTCTTGGTAATTACTTATCAATTGATCAAAATAAATTATAAACAGATATTTGAATCTCAGAGCCACCGTAGCTTAATTGATTTAAAGCATATTACCAGCAGTTCAAAGGTTCCACGTTCAAATCCCTTATTTTACAATTATTATTGTACAATTTCGCATTTATCCTCATCATTAAAAGTAAAGTCCATACTTCTGCAAATGGCGTAAATAACGAATTTGTACAAAAAAGTGATATCGTTATGTTTGTGAAACAAAACAAAATGTATTTCATTTAAATTTCCTTTTGAATAAGTGTCAAATTAGCTAATTCTGAATTAAGCTAAATTAAATTCTCAAAAAATTATAAATATATAAATTTTTTGCTAATCCTGAATTTTAGATTAGCTAATATTATTCTAGTCATATTTTTGAAAGGTTAACAAAATCACTTTCCAGTATCTAAAAAAAAAATAAAAATATTTCATCACGCCTTCTACCCATTACTGGGTGTGGCACTCTGCCGAAGCAGATCTCGGTAAGTGATATATTTTGCGCGTGAAGTGCGCTTACCAGCCGTCAAATCACGGCCCCCCAAAGATGTTAGTGGTGGAGGAGCCACAGGGATAGTTTTTCAAATTATTAAAATTGTTTGTTCCCTGTGGGAATCGAACCAGGGTTCTCAGGATCCACAGGCCGACTTCATACCACTGAGTTAGCCACCCCATTAAATAAATGTTAATAAGATTATATTAGAGTTTGTATAAACTTTTTCAAAAATATGGTCACCCTAATTTGACTAATTAAAAATTCTAGATTAGCTAATATTCTTTGGAGAATTAGGCTGTTAGTTTTTGAAATGTGAGTTGGATTAAATTTTTAATATCTCGTTTAAAATAAGGTTAGCTAATTCAAAATTTAGGGTTTACTAAAACTTTTTTGAGCATCGGCTGATTCATATTTAGTAAATGTTTCAAGAATTCGTGATATCTCAATAGATGGGACAGAGAGATGTTTATATATAATTTATAATTTACAACGAAAAAGACACGATAACAAATGAGTCAATATTGCAGAGAAATCCATTATGAAATAATTGCAAATTTCATTCTCATATAAATTTGTCAAACTCCTGCTGTTTAGCTTTACAAACAACTGCCAACAACCTTCATTTATTCAGTTACTAATTGCCTAGTAGACCACCCAAATATAGAACCGGAAGTAAGCTAAAACAATAGACAAACTCCCCAGAGGGCATTGTACTCCTCCTACACAATCAAGGCGACCTTGACTTGACTGGAGGTAGCGCTTAAGCGAAATAACCGCTACACTATACATTAGCACTAACACTAAACACAGACACAGCGGTTCAGTTTCCATTTCAAAACGGGAAGTAGGCGACTGTGAATACGGCACACGGTTATTGTGTTGCAAATTGGAGTTACACGCTATGGCGCTTACAAAGAATGAAGATGCAGGAATAGGAAGGATTTTAGTAACTTAAGATTGTTGCAGGGATATTATTACATTACTATTACAGGTAAATCTAACTGATATGCGGCTGTATCATGTAACATATCTTTAATAATAAGCGACGTCGATAAATTTTACAAGCTTTGGCATCACCGGTTTTGTCTTGACGTTTGTTAAATTTGTATTTATTTGAATAAAAATTTGACAAACTTCAAAACCAAACCGATGTTGCCAAAGCTAAAAAAAGTTATCGATGTCGCTTATTATTAACGATGTGCTACATGATACAGCCGATGATCTCTTTAAGCTATAGTTACAAATTACCTCTTTTAATAGTAATATGACATATTTATACAAATGAATATCAAAATTTATTTATTATTTCAAAATAGTTATTTTAACATTTAATATTTTTATTTTTTTTGGCTTCTTTGGCGGACCAACTACCTAGGTCATATGCCGCCATTCCGCCCTGATCTGTGTTTTAGGTGTTATGGTCAACAGCAACGCGAGTTTTCTCTGGACGGTCACCCATCCAAATACTACCCGCGCGCAACGTTACTTAACTCGCGTTATCGCTTAGATCAGTACCAACGAGCTGAGCCATGGCCGTTGACCATTTAATAATTAATCACACAAACTAAAATATTATGATTTCTTCATTTGTTTCTTTCATAGCACGCTGATTCCTATGCGATTTAATTAAATTAATGTTAATCTAATATGCATTTAACTCAAAAATTTTGATGTGAGCGTATTTAACTTTGTATTCGTTGAATTCAGAAAAAAATCCTGAATAGAATTAATAAATATAAAGTAGGTTGCTATTTAAAGTAAGAAAGTGGTATCCAGTATTTTGAGAACAACTGTTCTAAAAAAATATTATTTCGCTTGTTAATACAGTCTTATAAAATAGAAATTATTTGCTAAATTAATCGACTTCGTTGCTCTTATACTCGAGATAGCAATAGTGCGCCACTTAAAATAATCACAATAAATATAGGATTTAAATAAGATACATACTACAATTCGATGACAGATAACATTTTTTTTTACTATTATTCACTACATTACTTTGGTCACTTAATGTCAGCTGATCAATTCTACATATTTTCAGTAATAATATAATAAGAGAGTGAGAATAAATTGAGAACAATTTGACAGATCTTTCGAAAACTTGTTGCCAGGCAATAATCACGAAAGCTCGTAGGGCTTGGGTGGCTATTGCCAAATAGCAACAAGTTTGAGAAAGATACTGATGAATTATTTTCTAATTTATCGAACTCTCGAGTTATATTTAATTAGATTATTTTTTGACTTAGCTGTTGAAATCGATTCATCCAACTTGAAATATTTTGAACTGAGTCCATATCGGTTTATTAATGTATTCTTGGAAGTTGTTTCCGAAATTAGTTGGCGTATTTCTGTATCTGAAATGGAACTAAATCGATTTTTTTCACACATTTTACTTGTCGCGTTGACAGTTTTAAATAATTATTTGACAACTACCTATCATTTGTCACAAACAAAAAAGCACCTACAGAGATTATTCCCGGGAATAATCACAAGTGCTTTATTCTCAGTATAATAATGATAGGATTGGTTAAAACGCAGACACGTGACATAAATGAATCATTTCATTGGTTATGAGAAACGTCAAAAAATAATATAGAGAACAATTAGGCTTGAAATTCGTTTACTTTTCCCAGTAATTATTTGTGTTCGTTTTTCTTTACGTAATCGAATTCCTTTGTCAACCACTAAGGTACAATTGTAGATTTGAATAAAAGTTGAAGTAAGCGTGATTTGAATCCAAGAACTTTCAGTTGTGGTTAAATGATAAAAACGTGTGCCTCATCAGTTAAATTAAATTCTTGCTTCTACAGCACAAAAATTAAAGTAAAGTCTTAAATTTCTTCTTAAATAAATAAATAAATATATCACCACACCTTTTACCCATTACTGGGTGTGGCACTCTGCCGAAGCAGATCTCGGTAAATGATATATTTATGCGCGTGAAGTACGGTTACCAACCGTCAAATCACGGCTTTCAAAGATATTAGTGGTGGGGGAGCCACAGGGGTAATTTTAAATTAGTGAAAATGTTTTGTCGGCTGTGGGGATCGAACCAGGGTACTTTGAATCCACAGGCCGACATGATACCACTGAGCCATTACCCCATTTAAAAAAAAACTTCTTCTTGACGTTATAAATCTATATTTACGAAAAGTTGTAACTCCATAATAGCACACTAGCTTCACAAGGGAGAGTCTATGTCTTCCACTTTAAATTCTAGTATGAACTGTAATTCGGAATAAGTTATGCCGCGTATCAAACAAATAACAGCGTAGTAATGATAGACCCTCAATTATTTTAAGTCAACTGGACGATAGAAAGATATTTCCAGGAAAGTAGGATAAGAAAGAACTAAAGTCTATAAATTTAACAACAGAAACTCGCATATAAAAATAACTATTGCCATCTATAATTATAGTTCATTTCAGTTCATCTTCCTTTCGAGAATTCCAATTCACTCAATGTGATTGTTAAATTTCTATCCATAGAAATAGAAAACAGCCTTTTCTAATGCAGTTAAATCGTTCGATGAAGTAATTTGTTAACAGAGCTAGTTCTATAGCTATATTCAGACAGACCTACATTCAGCACCAGCTAATAATTCGTATTTATTAAGGTAGTACGAGCGTGTAAATTTTTTTTGCAGATCTGAATGAAATTTGGTGCACGTAAACATTGGATAGTCATATGCATCCTGTTAAAATATGAAACACATTCATCGTCTGTAAACAAATATATTCGCTTGTAAAGTTGAGTTCTTATACACGGGGCTTATGGCGATCATGACTCAGAATCGCACATATTTGGTTTGTGTACTTCTTTTATTTGAAAAACTAGTGTGATGTTCTAGAACTATCCATGTATATTGTATCAGAAGGAGAAAGTTTTTTATCGTTTAGTAATGGATATATAGCCAAGCAAAGCCTTGTTTTTAACGAAAAATTAAGAATCCCAATTTATAATGGCAACACCACTCGGTGGTATGGTATTTGAAAATTCACTAGACAAACAACCTGTTCACAATTCATGATATTCAAATCATAATAGGTATAAAACATCTATTTTATTCAAATTTTATATTTTTTTGAGCGTCAGTTTCGCCACTCGACAACCGATGGCGCCACCGTCACACTAATACTACCTTGTCTGTGACAAGCCTTAGGTGTTGCATGCATGTCTGATAGTTGTGCTACCAAATAAAAATGTGTGATAATGATTAATTTAATTATGAGTGTTTATTTAGAGCAACTGTAGCATAATTATTGGTTTGTATGGCGCTAGTAGTTCAAATGCAGATTTCGCAATGTTTAATCAAGAGTTAGATCTGAACCTTGAAATTAATTATAGCCAAACTTGAGCAGATATTTTTTTTATTTTATTTTTTAACTTGGAAATAGGTACATATCTTCAAACATAACATCTCGTTATGTCCCAGCAAATGGGATAAAATTTTTGAAACATTCAAATTTAGGATATATATTTCAAGCCGTTTGGCTTTAATCGGAATAAACAATGAAACTTTAAATAATACACAAGTACTCATGCACATTTCTGCAGTAAATTGCAGTGTTCATATTGTGTCTTGTTGATCTTAACGTCATAACGAAGTGGCAAGTGTCAAATATGTAAAAAATTACATTACTGTAAAGCATTATAGAATGCATATTATGTATGTAAATGCATTAAAATTATATTGTCCATTATGTTAATTCATAAATTTTGTAGGTTACATTTCTAATTTAAACGTAACTGTTAATAGTTCTCCCTATTTATTTTTCTCTAGCTACACAACCTCATATTTGACTACCTCTTTTAAATTTATTTGACTTGAAATAAAATTTAAAATCGCTCAAGTCTGTTTTTAATCGACTAAGATAAAACTACAACAATTTTGTCATCACACGACTAAAGCACTTTTCTAAAATTGTGTACTTAACATAACTTTAACAGTATAAGAAATAGTTCAATGACACAATAGTCTAATGGTAATTGTAGAAATAATTTATTAAAAAGCTATGAGCATTCGCCGAGATTTGAAACCAGAACCTTATCTTCTTGGGATTACCCACTGCATCCTAGGTTGTTGATTCGTAACGAATGGACGCAACCCATGTCACAAATCTTCAACTAAAAATTGTACGAAAGAGCATGAGTATTTCGCCGAGTGTTTGTAGCTCAATTAGTTAGAGCAATCTCCATGCGAGTGAAAGGTTATTGGTTCAAATCCGGGCAAAGGTTTTTCACAAATTATTTCTATAACTTTAACAGCTTGCGTTGGGGCAAACTGCTAAAATATTTGAGAAATTCAAGTTTATACTTATCAATTATTGTGGTTATGTTTGTGTATAGTGTTTATTTGATAAACAACTAAAAAGCTAACAAGTGTGTAAAAGTCAACGGCCATGGCTGCACTGATCTATGCGATAACTCGAGTTAAGCAACGTTGCGCGCGGGTAGTACTTGGATGGGTGACCGTCCAGAGAAACCCGCGTTGCTGTTGACTCTAAGACCTAAAACGCAGGATCAGAGCGTAATGGCGGCATATGACCTTAGAAGTTGATCCGCCAGGAAGCCATAAAAAAAAGTGTAAAAATGCACTTTTGTATTTGCAAAATTTAAAAACGTTTTCATATATTTCCATATATTACCTCAGCCTACTGCTGCCATCTACAATGACCTTAGCCCAGCATCTTCTATTGCCGAAATAAACATAGATTATTAGATTCATCCTGCCATTAATCTTCATCAAACATACCTTCTTGTCACACTATATTAGTTTCATCCATATTCGTAATGTCTTTTATAAGAGCTTATTTATTTCAACAGCATCAAGGTATGTCCTATCAAAACCAGCAGCATGAATCCTTGAAACATTCACTCAATATTTATTTATTAGATTTATCGTAAAATTAATATTCGTCAAATATTCTTATCTCGCACACTATTTTTTCGTCATCTATATTCATTTTTTTATACCAGCTCGTTAATTTCATCAGCATCAAGGTATGTTCCATCAAATGTAGTAGCAGGAATCTTAAAAATGTTCACTCAATATTTATTTATTAAATTCATACTGTAATTAATTTTTATCACAGATTCCTATCTGTCACATTATTTTTCTTTCATCCATATTTATAATTTCTTTTAAACCGTTTATTTCACCAACATCAAGTTATGTCACATCAAATGTGATTGCACCAATCCTTTGATTTTAAGTTTAGTATAAACTCACAATATCGCTTTAAATATTTGACAGCAATATAAACTCCTTCATATGACATTTTATTTCGATTTGTTTTTATTTATTTAAGTCAGACATAAAATATGGGGTAATGGCTCAGTGGTATCAAGTCGGCCTGTGGATCTAAAGAACCCTGGTTCGATTCCCACAGGCGACAAACATTTTCACCAATTTAAAATTACCCCTGTGGCTCCCCCACCACTAACATAATTGGGGACCGTGATTTGACAGCTAGTAACCACACTTCACGCGCATAAATATATCACTTACCGAGATCTTCTTCAGCAGAGTGCCACACCCAGTAATGGGTAATAGGCGTGATGATATATTTATTTATTTTATTTATTTATTATCCTACAGTTAATTTTTGTCACACATTCTTATTCTGGCATATCATCCACATTCCTAATTCGTTTTACCTATTGTTTAGTCAAAAAACTGCCAATAATATCATTCATTTATTTTTATTTCGTTGACGCAATCTCTCACCCACAATTTCACTAACAAATATACCTGTTTTACCAATCTTTCATTCGACCTACGTTGTTCCTTAAAGTTCATATCTTAAAAACGACTGAAAGTATATAATAAAAAAATCGTAAAACGAAACATAAAAATATAGTACTACATACAAGTTAATAACAACTTTGCTTAATTTGTTTTCCAAACGAGACAATAATTGGTCGAGATCATAAAATTGTCGCATGATTATTTCATAGGGCGTAACTTTAAACCGAACACAACTTTCTACTAATATACTTACAAGTTAGTTACCTACACGAACAGATAAAAATATCATTAAACGATGCATTCCAGTGTTTTTACTGCTTTTCTTAAAAGCAGCAAACGTTAATTAAAAACTTGAACATGATTATAAACCAAATGCGATATGTTTCGTAAATTAATTTCATATTTATTAACTTGTATATTGGAAGGAATATCAATGCACCAGCTCTGCAATTATAGATATTTATTAAACTTAGACATTTACAGGGTGAGAGCTGATAATATTTTATGTCTTCCAATTCCATTATTGTTTATTAATACATTATTTAGTTCATAATGTCCTAGGATATTATATGATTTTAATAGGTCTTAGGGCAGGGGTCGACAAACTGTGGCTCTTTGGGTAGTTGTGTGCTGCTCTTTGGAAATAAAGTTGAAAATGGAGATGAAAGTACCATATTTTAATTTATAAAAAATTTAAAGAGATTTATTCACAGAATAATTGTTTTTATAATTATTTTAATTTCATACCTATATAAAAATAATATAATAATAATATGGGGTAGCTAGCTCAGTGGTATCATGTCGGTCTGTGGATCCTGAGAACCCAGATTCGATTCCCATAGGCGACAAACAATTTTCACCATTTCAAAAAACTACCCCTGTGGCTCCCCCACCACTAACATCTTTGGGGGCCGTAATTTGACGATTGGTAACCGCACTTCACGCGCAAAATATATCACTTACCGAGATCTGCATCGGCAGAGTGCCACACCCAGTATTTTTTTATTTTTTATTTATATATAATAAATTAACAGTCATATTAACAGAAGACTCCTATACAGTCAATGTTTAGTTCATCTAATATTTAATACAAAAGTAGGATAGGTTAAGAATAAGTAAAAAATAAAATATGTAATAACTGTAATAATGTAATAAATATAATAACTTGTTATCCTACAGTTATAGAAAACAATAAAGAAGGTACAATTCAAATACAAAACAAAAATAAGTAGGTATTTCATAATGAACAGTGATAGCTTTAAGCTACAAAAAGTAGCTTTAAAAGTAGCTTCAGTTTTTATAACAATATTTTTAAGATAATAGAAAAAAAACATAGTTCGCTACAAGCTACAGCTATATTTTTTCACATTTAGCTAAGCTACAGCTACAGCTAAGGTAAATGTAGCTAAGCTAATAGCTATGCTACAAAAGTAGCTAGCTACTGCTCAGCTTTGATCATGACTACGAAAAAAAGAGAAAACCCATAGATTAATCTTAACCTTATTTGTAAAAGTATGGTTCTTCAAAAAATTTTAAATCAATGTTAGGGACATGTTTGTCTCTTCTACCTCTAACGTTTGTCGATCCCTGCTCTAGGGCATTAAGATTGGCAATACTGTCAAAAACTGACATTTCTTCTATTCAGTCTTATTTATTATTTAAGTTATTAAAAAATACTAATAAAATATAATAGTTATTTATGTCTTAAGGATCGTAATGATTATGGTACTAGTTGTGATGACCAAAAGAGGCGAAGCCGTGTCTTAAAACACGACGTGTACTATAATGATTGATTACGATCCGTATTACATACTTTCCATACTTAAATTAGTCAGAAAACTAGAGACTTTCTTGCCGGTTTCAGGAAAACAATATTCCTGAACTATTATTTCTATAATACCGGAATAATATACAAAACATTCGGAAGAGGTGTAAGTTTTCGTCCGATCGAAAAAAAAGTATTTTAATTAAAACTAATAGAAAATTTGGTTGTTCGCATATTTTTTTGGAAGGATCTTTCTCTAAAATAATTTACAATCGATTGAGAGCAGAAAATATACAATGTCGTGATGCTAAATGTTCAAGATCTTTTAAAGACAAAATAATAAATTTCGTGGATCACTGAACTAGAAAGAAGTCATCAGATTGTCAGATCTGAACTTTCAACAATATATAATTTAGGTTTTCACTTTTCTATTTTTAAGATCTATCAATAACATTGAAAACCAGTGAACCAAAAAGAACATCCGTTGTCTTTCAAATAATTTTATTTCTTTCTATTTTAAATTCTCAACAATTCTAAAACATTGAAAGTAGACAATTGGTAGTCATGGTAATACTAAAACTCTTCCTTTCTAAAGTGATTTTCCTAATACATTTTCCAAGAACCACGGCCCACATTCGAGGGCAGAGGAAACAAATCTGACAAAATTGGTTTTTAATGGTTTTTAAATATATAATTTGAAAGATTAAGAAAATTAATTAGTATAGTTATATTTATGAATCCGGAACTTGTTTCTCATTAAAATATGTTTCATTAATCATCGGAAATCGTAAAGATCTGTGATCTATGATCTATGATCACTTGACTAAAACATACTATTTTTAGAAACTAAATCTTAATAACGAAACTAGCCTTGTAGCTAGTAATGGCTACCTCCAAATTATCATTCGACCATGAAATAAGTTTCTAATTTTTTTCATTAATTTGATTTAATTTGTTTCTCATGATAATATATCAAAAATATCATTGATCAAAGATGATACTTTTCTAAATATTTCCAATAATTACTGCCGTTTTTGTTTCTAATAGAGTCAACGTTTAAATTTCTAAAATATGTCAATGCATTTATTTGGTTCCATTATAATAATAACAGATTCATGGTCACAATTAGAAATCTGAGTAATAATTTAGGCTAATAACTGAACTGATCCAAATTAGGATGTCAAAATAAGTATTTTTTATTAGCAAAAAATCTGTTTTAATTCATACTTATTATAATTAATAATATTCCAAGGTTGACCTAAATACATTTCGTTTAATTAGGTTTTCATTTTGTGCATTTCTTGATTTAATAAATTAATATTTTATGCATTATTGACTTGCAGAAATAGGTAATTTTATTAGAGTGGGAGTGCGTTAAGGTAATAGTTTATAGCGCAACAGATCCCAGGTTTAAATTTTTATGTCACATAAACTACGAGCAATCAAATATCTTGAGCACATCTTTGTATAGTTATTTGAAAGTCTATCTCAAAAACTAAAAGAGATATAGAAGTGCGGTTTTCATCGGTATATTTCTCTTGCTTTATGTAACTATGTACGAAATTTTGAAAATTTTAAAAGAAATTCTTTGTTAATATCTCAATAAATTTTATAAGATAATAAAAATCTGTTGCACCAGTGAATCCCTCATGAAATAATATACAGGTCTGCAAATTTTCAGAATTTTTGCTTTATAGTTAGAATTTTTTGAACAGAAAAACTGAAACATGTTCAAATACAAAATTTGTCAATGTGATTGTTTTTTAATATTTATTTTTATGCTAGTAATGGTGTCCGTAAATTTCAATAGAATCGTCAAAAATCGCTGTTAATCAAAAGCTGCAAATAATTGAAGTTCTCGTAGTTTAATTAATATAGAACAATAATTTCAGATTTGATAGCTAGTAACCGTACTTCACGCGCATAAATATATCACTTACCGAGATCAAATCGTCAAATTAATAGCACATTCTAAATAATTCTGCAATACAAATAGAGTTAACATCATTTGTGTACTATCTGGTACAAAAAGCACCGCTCATTTGAATCTATATTATGCAAAATCATTATTTTTACTTGACAGATGATAGCGATTCTGTTGTAGCAAATAAAATTTAATTTGGCGCGGTCCGATGGCTACATCCATCAGTAATGAGTTAAACCTTTATGACAAAATCTCGGCATCAAGCTAAATTAGCTATTTAACTTCTATATCTACGTATTTACTATTAAAACATGAAAAATTCTCAAAACGCATTTCAATATCTCTTTTACTTTTGTTGTGATTTTTAAATTTCTGCATATTGTTACCACCTCTTACAGTCCAATTATCGTATGATATATGTGTAGATATATGTAAAACTGATTCCTCATATTAAACTTTTGATGGCAGAGTGTATGAGTACAACAGTAGAAAGATGAATTACCACTTGATGGCATATTTATGCGTTACTGCTACTGACATCTAGAAAGTTACAATTTATATTAAATATTGACTATTTGTTTTAACTTAAGAGTGTTAACACGTTAACACTTAACAGCATATAGCAATCTATTTATGATGTGAAAATTATTGTAAAGTTAAATTTCTTTCAAATCTGAGAAAGTGTATTTATTTCTTCAAGTCATCGTTAGTTCAACACACCCTCAGTGCGATACACTGAGAAAGTGAAGCGTCACAAATGAAAAATAGACTGCAATTATCGTAAAAATAGTATCGCTTAGTTGAAGTCACGACCTTAGTAGAAAATCAAGCGAAACCATCGCTGACCAGACTATTAAGATTCACTGTTAATACGCGGATACAACATTCAGTTGAATTATACCGGGAGCTACTTAAGAACTTTCTACAGGAATTACATTTAATTAATTAACAAGAAGCACTATTATTTTAAAAGAGCTACTGAGTCTATCTTGATTCTCAGTATTCATTAGTTTTATGTTAATATTTCGAAATATAAGGGCTGTATTATAAAAGTTTTAAATGTCAATGAAAGTTAACATTTGAAATAATACAAAGACAAAATAATAAATAAGAAAAAATAGGAAAAAACTAATTTTCCATCACTAGTCACAAATTCCACATAAATTTATAGCACGTTTGAATCAACTTATTAGGTCATCAACAAACGGCTGGTCAGTTCAGCTTTAACCATAGACGCGTTTCGTCTTTTAGGGACTCATCAGTATGGTGCGATCAACTATCCAACTAGACCAACTAGGGACTAGTGAACTGTGATACTGTCTTAGCTGAACTGACTGGTGTTAAACTATGTAAGCCGGTAACATGACATGAGAGCTACGGAGCAACCCGTAGTGCCATCTACCGACAAAAATCGCAAACTGCTTGACAGCTATTGAAATAATGCAAAGACAAAATGTCAATTGCGATGTGGAATTGTGTCTTTGCGATTTTTGCCGGTAGATGGCACTACGGGTTGCTCCGTAGCTCTCATGTCATGTTACCGGCTTACATAGTTTAACATCAGTCAGTTCAGCTAAGACAGTATCACAGTTCACTAGTCCCTAGTTGAATAGTTGATCGCACCATACTGATGAGTCCCTAAAGGACGAAACGCGTCTATGGTTAAAGCTGAACTGACCAGCCGTTTGATGATGACCTGATAAGTTGATTCAAACGTGCTGTAAATTTTTGTGGAATTTTTGACAAGTGATGGAAAATTTGTTTTTTCCTATTTTTTTCTTATTTATAAAGTTATCATTTCCTTACACAATTCTGTCAGAAAAGTTTTTTGGACAATACTACTTCATCGAGCATTATCAAAAAACAGAAGTTGTTAAAACAATTTCATCGAAGGCTGCTATTGACAAAATACCAAATAAATGTCAAACAAGGTTGTCCTTTCTTTAGTTACAGAATTATGCAATTTTTTTTATGTATCTAATCTAGTTGCATAAAATATTCTGTACACCTTGTCCGTGAAATAATTTTATCTATCACCTCGACCGACAAGTTCATTCTTCGATACATAGCCTAGGTATACAAATAACTACAGGCGGATTTTATGCAACAAAAAATTGTTGAAATATGCACTCAAATATGACCAAAATATGCACAGAATAAATATACATATATACAATATTTTACAAGTGTATGCAAAAACATACATCATTTAAATTTTATTTTTAAATAAATATAAAAATAAATATATATTTATGCGCGTGAAGTGCGGTTACCAGCTGTCAAATCACGGCCTCCAAAGATGTTAGTGTTGGGGGAGCCACAGGAGTAATTTTAAATTCGTGAAAATGTTTTGTCGAATGTGGGGATCGAACCAGGGTTCTTAGGATTCACAGGCCGAATTGATACCACTGAGCCATAATTTTATTTATTAATCAATTAAATTTATGGGGTGGCTAGCTCAGTGGTATGAAGTCGGCCTGTGGATCCTGAGAACACTGGTTCGATTCCCACAGGCGACAAACAATTTTCATAATTTCAAAAAGCTACCCCTGTGGCTCCTCCACCACTAACATCTTTGGGGGCCGTGATTTGACGACTGGTAACCGCACTTCACGCGCAAAATATATCAATTACTGAGATCTGCTTCGGCAGAGTGCCACACCCAGTAATGGGTAGAAGGCGAGATGATATATATATTTTTTTTATTTTTATCAATTAAATGTAAATACAAACAAAAAAGTGAATTAATTATGAATTCAAAGTTAATATAAAATAATGCAGATATTGGTTGTAACTTTAAAGCTTAAGTGTAGATTTACGTTTAAACTGTCACAGTAATATTGAATTCTCATACATACATGCGAACACTGGAAACATTAATAGAACATCCACTCATCAAATTCATCAAATAATCACTCTTCATCAAATATTATCATCCTAACACACCATACTTGCCTCAACCATATTTATAAATCCCCTTCATACAAGCTCATTTATTCCTCACACTTAGAATTTTTCATCACGCAACAAACCTTCAGTCACATCTATCCTTTCGCTCCTCTACATCTCTTTCATTAATCTTTCATTCGACATACGTTCCTCATGTTTAAAGCATCTCTACACACACCAACTCCTTTAACAACGAATCTAAAAAGATAAGAAAGGAAGAAGGCATTTTCGCGCGATTGTTTTGGACAGTAAATTCTCTACAATTTAAATTTTTTTATTGCACCTCCAGTTCCGATCTATTTTCACACACATGCATAATTCAACACTTTAAAAGAGATGGAAGCAACAATCTTGTTTTAAAACTGGAGAAACTAAAAATTCCACCATTAACTTTACTAGTGACTAGCTCAGTGGTATGAAGTCGGCTTGTGGATCCTGAGAACCCTGGTTCGAATCCCACAGGCGACAAACAATTTTCATAATTTCAAAAACTACCCCTGTGGCTCCTCCACCACGAACATCTTTGGAGGCCGTGATTTGACGACTGGTAACCGCACTTCACGCGCAAAATATATCACTTACCGAGATCTACTTCGGCAGAGTGCCACACCCAGTAATGGGTAGAAGGCGTGATGATATATTTATTTTTATTTTTAACTTTACAAAAAATTCATAAAATAATATAGGTACTCATCTTCAAATTCTCCGTGAAATGATAACTTGATTCTATTATTAATATATTTTTCTCTTTGCAGGAATACGGGGTGGATACCATGGTTTCTGATAGCACTGACGTGTCTCCTGCTACAGGACGTCACGGGGTTGCAGGTCACACCAGTAGCACTAAATGGTAACGGGGACGGGGAGTGTGCACTCGTGTTAAATGGACCAGGAAGATCAAGTTCCTTCGACTACAGCCTGAATTTACTCCGAGGAGGAAACGGATTGTAAGTCAATCATTTGTTTTCAAGGATAATGGTAAAATTCTCACGGTATATGTCAACAGGATACAGACTAATTTTATGAGATTGAAAAGGAAGTATTGACTGTAAATCTAAAGAGATAGGAAATGATTGATTTGATTATCATTTTGGTGACCACTATAAGCTGTAGCTTGTCTGTACTTTAACTGGGGAATAATTTCCTGTTGTACAACGTAAATAATTTAAATACAATATGTATTACAAATCAAACAGCGCAGCACAACTAACGAGAATTGAAATTCAGGTAAACCTCCCTTCCCCTATATTGTAACTCGATCATTATACGTTACTGATAAATTAATAACAACCCTTATTTTTTTTATGATTACTCTATGAATTACCATAATTTCGCCATTCTGTGACCAAAATAATTTGTTATTTCTATTTAACTTTTATGCATTTTGCTCTTATATGAAGTGGCCAAAATAAAAAAAAAACTTTTAACTTCACTGACAGCTACATATATAAATAAATAAACTGCATGAAAATAATATTAAAATGCCAGAATCACAGAATATCAAAATTGTAATATTCTGTAAAGTAATTTAAAAAATATCAATTATCATTAACTAATCGATCATTAACAGATAATGGTCTAGTTACGGATTACAGGAGATAATAAGAATCATGCCCATTTGTACCAATGAAACTTAAAGTTTAAGATTGATATAAACTGAGAAGTACTTCGATTTTATTTATTTAAATCAAACATAAAATGTAAGTTTCGTTGGTGGAAATTAGGGTCGTTGATATCCACCGAAGTTTGAATTTCTGAACGTTCGAACATTCGAATTTTTGAACTTCATCAGAAAAACTTCGATGCTTTGAATTTTAGAATTTTTTAAAGCATCGAATTTACGAATTTTCGAATTTTTCGAAGCTTTGAATTCTCGAATTTTTTGCCACTGAATTAACGCCATCTGTCATCTCCAAACACGCTCACGCATAATTCGCGAAAAGTCGGCCACGAATTAAATAATAAACTCGGCGAAGTATCCTGCAAAAACTCTGCAAGTTTAGGCGTCTTAATTAAGACATCTATTCTCTTACCGTCCATCTAAATGCTATAGACTTTTAGTAAAACGTTTTAAAATGACAATAACAAGGATACAAAAACGTATTAGATAAAAAGTTTTTGACAGTGTAGCGAAATTTAAAGTCTAAATTGAATTAATTTGGCATATAATAATAATTAATAATAATTACTTACGAATTAATACAAAACTCTGCAAATGAGTTTATTCTGAAAATAATTCATATCAACGTTTACGTTAGGATCCAGATTTACAATTCGAATAATTCGAAAATTCGTAAATTCGGAATATTCCAAAATTCGAAAAATCAACAACCCTAGTGCAAATGAGCTTAAGTCTTCAAAATATGTCAAATTTGACCAATGTTAATGAATATCTTAGATAGCGTTGGAAATAGTAAAATGTTGACAGATTTTGTTTTTATGAACTTTCATTTTAATTGTGAAATCGTCTTCTATTGATTTTAAATCAGATATAAACAAAAAAGAAAGTATTTAATTATGTTGTACTGCTTCTTAACATTAGATATATTTTGAAGTTTTCTTAAAATTGTTCATTTTGCACATAAAAGGCGAATTCCATTTGCCATTTGCATCAGAACGAACTCACACTTACTGAACCAGATCACTTATTTATTTCACTGGAATACTTCACTCACTTTATTTCCTTTATTATATTATTATACTAGATTTACTGATTCGAATTCAGCTTTAAGTAATACACACCAATAAGTGCATCAGTATTCTTAGTTTAGTTCAATTCTGGTGGCAGTATGGTGGTGTGGTTAACATTACGGCATTTAAATCCGAAGAGCTCGAGTTCGTATCCCACTCAAGCTAAAAATATATATGAACTACCACACTGCGACTCGGTCAGTCCGGACCTTTTAATTTGGATTAAATTCATATTGCACAGATTATGCATAGATAAATAAAGAAATAAAATCTGTGATAAATCTAAAAGTTTTACAGGCAAATTCATAAAGCGGATTAGCGCTAACACAATTTTTTATTTCGTTTTTAATTCTCTGTCCAATGGACGAAACAAGTTTATTTTAACTTGCGTTCAAAAGAGAGTTAATTAGCATCAAATTTAGTTCATTTCTTTAATCTGTTTTAATTTGAAACAGAGTTATAGATAATATTAAAACGGTGTTAGCGCTAATCCGTTTTATGAATCTGTCTGTTATAGATCTGTAAATAATGAACAAAATCACATAAATATTTATTGATAAGTAGCAAATCAAAAGTTTTGTTGTTGCTTTGTTCATCATTTACAGATTTACGAATCTACAAAACTTATGGATTTACACAGAATTGCACCATTAGTATAAAAAGTAATTATAAATATATCATCACGCCTTTTGCCCATTACTGAGTTTGGCACTCTGTCGAAGCAGATCTCGGTAAGTTATATATTTATGCGCGTGAAGTGCGGATACCAACTGTCAAAACACGGCTCCCAAAGATGTTTGTGGAGGAAGAGCCACAGGGGTAATTTTTAATATTTTGAAAATGTTTGTCATATTGTCTGCCATATTTATCTGAACTTATTTACGTGAACTAAGTGGCAAATAAAATACAGATAAAATGCGAATATAAAACAATGTCCATTCTATCAACGCGTCCTAGAATTTCCTGTTGATTTGTCTGTATTTCTTTTCATTTTTTTCGTTGCAATTTTGTTATTTTGCGTTCAAAAACCAATGCTTCTTCAAAAATTAAAAAAATCTCACGATAAATCTTTAAGAACATTCTATTAATTTGTCGAAACTATTCCTTCACTTCTTACGTCAAACATAAACACAAATTTTATCAATCTTAATCACTCTGTAAACCAAACAAAATATTAGAAATCTACTAAGAAATGCTCTGGCATTCAATGATGGTATTCAGGCCGTGTTGCATCCAGCAAAAAACCATTTCTATATTCATCTCGTGTACAGACCCACGAGTAAACGGAGTATTTCAACAACAAATTCATATTCTCATCCAGTTTCGAATGTGAGGCATGAGAACTTTCGTGTGCGAGGTTTTTTGTGCGCGTTGAATTATCGGCTACGAGGAACGGGGCAACGCCAGTGAAAGTGTTGAGAAGACGCCTGCTTGATTATTAATCATTTCCAGTGCATCACAGATCAACCAGCGGCGGAGCGATATTCCTCGGAAAGAGGGACACTTCAATATTTAAGTTAAATTCAAACAATTTTCACCACATTAAAATACTATCTTTGGAAGCCATGGTTTGAAGGCTGATAATCGCACTTCATGCGCATAAATATATCACTTATCGAGATCAGCTACTGCAAGGTGCCACACCCAGTAATGGGTAAAAGGCGTGATGGTATATTTATTTATTTTTATGTCAAATTTCATACTAACTGTGTGCAATAGTTAATACTATCTCTTCATTTAGTAACTTAATTCCAATTACAGTAACGGGCCTACAATAATTCGATACAATCGTATTTTTTTGTACATGAGTTAAAGTCAGAGAGATTCGAACTCACGACCTCTTGGTTGTGACGATGGTGCCATCAGTTGTCGAGTGGCGAAACAGACGCTCAAAAAAATATAAAAATTTGAATAAAATAAGTGTTTTATACCTATTATGATTTGAATATCATGAATTGTTAACAGGTTGTTGGTCTAGTGAATTTTCAAATACCGTACCACCGTGTGGTGCTGCCATTATAAATTGGGTTTTTTAAATTTTCGTTGAAAACAAGGCTTTACATGGCTATATATCCATTACTAAACAATAAAAAACTTTCTCCTTCTGATACAATATACACGGATAGTTCTAGAACATCATATTACTTTTTCAAATGAAACTGCAAATTTTTAGAGGTACACAAACCAAATATGTGTGATTCTGAATGATGATCGCCATAAGCCTCGTGTATAAGAACTCAACTTTACAAGCGAATATATTTGTTCACAGACGATGAATGTGTTCCATATTTTAACAGGATGCGTATGACTATCCAGTGTTTACGTGCGCCAAATTTTATTCAGATCTACAAAAAAAAATTCACGCTAGAACTACCTTAAACGCAAGTATTTCCTATTGGTCTACATTGCGTGTAAGCGAAAATTCGAAAATACGCTGAGTTCAACTTACAAGATTTGCAACTGTATTCGAATAGTTCTTGTTAATTTCTAAAAGCAACAGCTCTGCAATTGAAGATCTTTGTTATAGTATCATGGTAGCTCTGTCATTTTAGAAGCGACATTTCGCGAATTCAAACTTGTATTCAAAATAATTGAAAGAGAATTTATAATTGGTGTTTAATGAATAGTTATAAACAAACTAAATATTTGGTATAAACGAAGGAATCGTGTCCAATGCTTCCAATGGATTCAAGTTTTATCAAAATTTGGATATTAAATAATGATATTCTAAGGGCGTGCTTTGATATCAATTATTCATGAGGATGATATCTGCGGCACCAGCCAGAGGCGAGGACCTTAATAATCCGAATGAATAATTTCCATAACACGGGAATGAATACTAATCTTTTCCACGACCATTTCGCACTTTTAGGTCGTAAATCATTTATCTTAGATGTTAATGTTTATGAGGTAAGGAGACTCAGTGGCATCGAGTCGATCTGTGGATCCTGTGAACCCTGGTTCGATTCCAACAGCCGACAAACATTTTCACCACATTAAAATTACTCATGTGGCTCCCCCACCACTAACATGTTTGCGGGGCGTGATTTGACGGCTGTTTACCACACTTCAAGCGCATAGATATATCACTTACCGAGATCTGCTATGCCGAGTGCCACAGTAATGGGTAAAAGGCGTGGTGATATATTTATATTTTATATTTATTTATATGTCACATGATAAATGTCAGACTATAATAATTTCTAAGCAACTGCGTTACTATAGTAGCTGCAATTTGATTGCCTTAAAAAGTTTTGAATAATAGTTCATTATTCGCAACTTTTTTCATTATTCTATACTTTACACTAATGAATCATCTTATCTACGTAGAAACGTACATAAGATGAATGTATTACTTAATGGTCGTAAAAAACCTCTTTAACAACTACTTTAACGTTTCGGAAATTTTATTACCCTTTACAAATCTGTCAGAAAGGATTACAATTTATTTTGTTTTCGGTTATATATCTGCCTGTATACTGTTATATAAGGTTCTGGATAACAGTCTTTAAGACTGGTTACAGAATCTTAAAATATATTGAAATAAATAAAATAAATAAATAAATATGTTACAAATATAAACTCGTACAAATGAGTTGTTATTAAAATTATATATTTGTAACATATGTAATATTTTCTAACAGTCCTGAGAAGGATAATAAAATTACTGAAACGTTAACGTAGTGCCTAAAGAATTTTATTTACGATTCAAATTCCAAGATATTTGATGTTTGCACAATTTATTATATTTGCATTAAATTCATGATGACGATCGTTTCGTACTGGACATCTTCAAAACACGAAAATATAACAGCGTCCGAGTGCTTCTGAATCCTCAGTACGAGTATATCTCCTGTTGTGTAATTGAAATTAACTTCCTGTTCTGTAGTGTAGTTAATAAATAAATCTGTCTACGCCACTGGATAATCGAGATCTCCTTTTACGAATATGTAATCCATGATATACTAATTGATTTGATTCAGCTAACCTTTCGAAAATTTTCAACTAGAAATAAACTATGAACTAATAACTAAACCAATTTATTATCTGAACAGGTTCAACTTTAAAATTGAAATTAAAAGTTTGAAGAATTTAATTTAGCAAATTGTTGAATTGGACAAATTATCTTAATGTGATCTTTCAAACATGTATCGCTCGATCAATCGGTAGTTCAGTAACTTTTAAGAATTCTAAAAGAAACGTTTCGTAAAAGTCAAAGAGAGCAAATTCTGCAATCATTCATTAGTTGTCATAGATTCAAACAATTTTAAATTAATTCCAGTTATAGAACAGGAAGTTACAATTTAGAAATTATCAAGGATTGATGTGAATCTTTCGCCTAATGGGATTTGCTGGCGGTGACCCACACACGACTAAGGCACTTTTTCAAAGTCATACCATGGATTTTATCGACGATTTCTGGCGTTGTAACCTCAATTGGACGACCAGAACGTTCGGCGTCCTTTTGTTAATCGTTCCAATTGATGGTGAGGAGTCCCCATAATGTTTAACAAGCGATGCTTTGGTTTGCGTAATGTTTTTTCCACGCAAGAAATAATGTTTAATCAAGACGCGAAATTCACTTTTTTCCATGTTTTCAAAAATCTTCAAGGTTGCTTGCTTTCGATGGCTGTCAAAACAGAACTGAATGACATATCAGTTTAAAAATTTTAATGCATTCTAGTTCAAGATGGTACATCACAAATGTCACATGAGATTTGCGATTGTGGCGCCATCTGTTTTATTTTTCAGGAACTTTTCACCCTGCCCTCGTATATCACTCATTTTCTTTATTGAGCAAAAATAAAATATACAAAAAGCCGTCAATAATTATTTATGTATTAAGAGCGTAAAGTGATTCTTTGTTACTCGAGCACGGTAACTGCAGCACGAGCCGAAGGCGAGAGCTTCAATAGTGCAATAGGAACAAAGACACTTTACGCTCGTAATACACACATTTTTTTTTCTACGATTGCATCTTAAATTATTAAAAAACGTATATGTACTGAAAATAAATTCGTTCTGTCAATATAACAAATTTCTGTTTTGTTTGTATCCCCGATACCTATTAAAATAACCTTAGCTGTATTCCATTTTCCACTTGGTTCACTTAAGGTAGTACTAGTGTGGCAGTGGCGCCATCGGTTGTCGAGTGGCGAAACTGACGCTCAAAAAATATAAAAATTGAATAAAATAAGTGTTTTATACCTATTATGATTTGAATATCATGAATTGTTAACAGGTTGTTGGTCTAGTGAATTTTCAAATACCATACCACAGTATGGTGTTGCCATTATAAATTGATATTCTGAATTTTTCGTTAAAAACAAGGCTTTGCATGGCTATATATCCATTACTAAACGATAAAAAACTTTCTCCTTCTGATACAACATACGCGGATAGTTCTAGAACATCATACTAGTTTTTCAAATGAAACTGCAAAATTTTATAGGTACACAAACCAAATGTGTGCGATTCTGAGTGATGATCGCCATAAGCCCCGTGTATAAGAACTCAACTTTACAAGCGAATATATTTGTTCACAGACGATGAATGTGTTTCACATTTTAACAGGATGCGTATGACTATCCAATGTTTACGTGCACCAAATTTAATTCAGATCTGCAAAAAAAACGCTAGTACTACCTTAAATCAGAAAAATGGAATACACCTTTAATCGCGCGTTGCCATTGGAAACTCGCGACAAAAGGCTTATTCCATTTATCATTTGGATCAGATCTAACTCACATTTATGGAATCAGATCACTTATTTATTTCGCTGAATAGGGATTTATACAATTCAAATTTTTTGGTTGCCATCTAGTGAGTGAAATAGAATTTAATAATTTGCTATGTAGCGAACATGGTATAGCTTTACAGTTTGACGTTTATCATGTGATCCAAACGTTAAAGATCAAATAAATTTGGAGAACTGTGGGGAGTAGTGCTGAAAGGAGAAAGCAGTTGATCGACTCGGCATGGTGTCACCTCAATCTTTCTACAAATTTGTTGTTTCACACAAAATTGTGTGGAGAGGGGTCTGCTTCGGGTCTGGATGCATGTGACCTCAAAATTGTAAGTCTCTATTACTACGCTGACTTTATCTCTAGTGTCTCTTTAGTCATGTTATCTCATTTATCTGATTTGAATTAAGGTAGTACTAGCGTGATTTTTTTGCAGATCCGAATGAAATTTGGCGCACGTAAACATTGGATAGTCGTACGCATCCTGTTAAAATGTGAAACACATTCATCGTCTGTGAACGAATATATTCGCTTGTAAAGTTTGGTTCTTATACACGGGGCTTATGGCGATCATCACTCAGAATCGCACATATTTGGTTTATGTACCTCTAAAATTTTGCAGTTTCATTTGAAAAACTAGTATGCTGTTCTAGAACTATCCATTTATATTGTATCAGAAGGAGAAAGTTTTTTATCGTTTAGTAATGTATATATAGCCATGCAAAGCCTTGTTTTTAACGAAAAATTCAGAATTCCAATTTATAATAGCAACATTACACGGTGGTATAGTATTCTCTAGACCAACAACCTGTTAACAATTCATGATATTCAAATCATAATCGTATAAAACACTTATTTTATTAACTTTTTACATTTTTTGAGCGTCAGTTTCGCCACTCGACAACCGACGGTGCCACCGTTACACTAGTACTACCAAATGGCAAATGAAGTACAGCTACAGTTATTTTTATATTGCTCCACAGAAAACGTTAACTTTGCGATGACAAATGAGAGCGTAATATTCAACTTTTCATAGCAATCGTAGAAAAACACATTTTTATTATTCAAACTTGTCGATTTCATATGAATAATTTATTGAGTTATACTCTTAGTTCACTATATTTATATATACGACTATACTATTTTTTTTATTAGTTTCCTCCTATAACTTCAAAAATATGTACAATAACTTTTATTTATAATAACAATAATATCTTATTTCAAACAGATCAGAGCTGAGATGCTAACTTTAGACCCAATTAGGGTATGAACTCTAGTTTGTGAGAGGTTCGTCAAATTTCGTTGGCTCAGACTGCAATTGCAGAATATCATAATCTACGAATGTATATTTATTTAATTTAAATTTCATCTTGTGAAATACTCGTACACAGAAATATCTAAAAGAAAAGTAGGTCCAATTAGTACTAGCCCAAATATTTCTTCTCCGATTGAATCAACTCAAATTAAAAAATCAGTTACATCAGAATCTCATCCTTAAATCGTTTTTCTGGTAATTGAGCAACAACTGTCAATTTCACGATGTCAAATCATAGATTGAGTTACGAGTTACGCAAAGAATTTTTATACATTCCGCATTTGAGATAAGTGATGGACAATCACATAATACGCGTGATGTGATGGTCAGATGTTCCACTTTCTTCCGGTAGATAGCGATGCTGCACAATATCCTGGTTGGTGTTGGACGATGTACGTTTGTTATTATCGATTGCAGATGTTTTAATGAATGCGGGATCGTAGGAAGTGTTGTAAGAGTAATTGTTTTAATTGTTTGAAAACAGTCGGTTTAGAACAGCTAATTTTGTAAGCATTTGTTTATTTTTATTCGAGAAAAGTAACAGTAATAATTATTTCACAATTTTGAATATGGTAGTTTAACTAGCTAATTAAAATAAAATACAAATCAATATTGTGAAGAGTTTATATTTTAATTCGGGATTCTTTGATTCTAGCAAAGTATCTTCCCAACTAGATTATGCTGCCCTAGAATTGTCATACCATCATCATTTCAATTTTCTATTTTTGTTATGGAATGAAAAATTGATTTAATCAATACTTTAACTAAAAAATCTGGTGTGGGCACCACACGACTTTCTTATACACAGCATATTTAATATTTAGAATATATGAATATTATATAATATTATTAAACATGCAATTTAGATTTTCAGTAATTCAGCATTTATCTGTTTGAAACATATAAAATACCAAATTTGTGTACGTATAATTTTTTAGTAATGTTAACTACTTTATGTCTAACTTTACTGATGAGGCATATACAGGATACCTTTTTTCGAGCCTAACCCTTGGTATCTCAAGAACCGTGAGATACGAAGTCCAATAAATTGAGGTAAAGTTGCCAAATTAGTTGACCATTTTAATTATGTATTTGTTTTTCCGAAAAAAGATATAGATAACTAGATAAAGCGAAGTATTTTTTTTCTATCGCTACTATGATTATTGAAATATATAATTAAATATAAAAATTAGTTTTTCTCAAAATTAGACGCATATACAGGAAAATTGCGAATAACATTTTATGTTCCAAATATTTTTACCATTTGAAACTTTTTTCGTAACTGATTCCATTTTTGAAATAAATGGAATTTATTGTTTTGTGTGTCCAGTAAACTTCCTCTTCCAGTTTTTCAATTTCATTCAAAATCAACTCAGCTCTTCGTATTTTCATGAAACTTATAATTACTAAGTTTCGTTAAAAAATCTTATCTCGTTCATGAGATATTGCACACTCGGACACACATCAATCCTCACACACACACACACACACACACAGACATCATTGAGAAAATGATCAAAACTGATTCAGTGGACCTCAATACTTCCTTATACTGCGTATAAGAAAGTAAAAAATACCTAATAATAATTACTTATTACATACTGTATAGCATTTGCATCTTTCTAGGAATGCTTTTCAGTTCGGTAAATAAGGCATAGTATTAAATATCCTAATGGAATATTACGGCATTATATCGTGGTATTTCTACGTAACAAACTGTTTTTGACATTTAATTTAATTATTTTAAGAAGTTACTTTTGTGACAGTTTGATATAAAATATTGTAAGTCATACGTCCGTTAATATTTTTTTACGGTACGCCTTTCAGAATCGGTTCCTTCGACGTCTAATTCATTAATTCATTATCTAATATCTTTTAGAAACTTTACCGATCCCTCTGGTTCTATTAAAAAGTGATCAAAAAGGAATAATTTTCTAGGCGGGCGCGAAAGAAACATTTTTTCCACGGCCGGATGTAAATTCGGTTTCTATGATATCAAATTCGTGACAGAAATAATACATTTAACCCGCTTCGCCTAATGCTTCACTTTTATACTTCGGAAAAAAACATGCACTTCTCTCACTTGGTGTATAATATACAAATATTGTTGTTTGAAGTGGTACTGTCTAAATCTGTAGACTTTAATTATTTTATAAGAAATCTATAGCTCCAAAAAGTAAAATTATTCTTCAGATTTATCTAAAAGTATAACTAAAAAATGTGCTTAATATATGTGCTGCTAAAATTCGCGTCACATTTAAATGAATAACGTAATAACAAAAGAGAAAACGTCAAACATGAATTAACAAATAATGTCTTTGTTACAGCGGTTACAACGGCCAACACACCTGCATTACATATGATGCTGTAAATGCAGCATATTTGGAGGCCCGGAAACGAGTTCGTAAGTATTACTTCCCCCTCCTTCATCTTATTATCATACATCACATTATAAAACTCTTACAACGTTGTTAAACATTCAAAAATAACATACGCGAAATGTGTTTGCCATTGTGAATAAGCCAGACATCACGGAAATGAAAGAATAAAGATTCTTTTGTCTGTTAGGAAACTGGTGAATTTTGTTTATCATTTCCTTAGCAACGCTTCAGATTTAATCTGATTATTTTCTGGGTGAAATTGATTATTTTACGGAACAAGTAATATTGTTGTGTAATAAGAGAAATCATTAATAAAATGCATGGATTAATTGCAGATAATCATTTGAGAAAAACGGGAAAGATGCATTTCATTTTACCTGCAATTTTGTAATGAAATGATTTGCAACTAAACACGAAATACTAGGAAATACTATTTTTTGTGTGCAAGGTATTATCTAAATTGTAAATACTGTTTCCTGTAAATCTAATGATCCATTTCATAATTTTCATTAGTTTTTTTGTCCTAAAACTTTCAGGTTTTACATTATTTAATAGAGCAATTATTTACATTTACATATTTTAGTAAAAAACTACATTCCGCTAGCACTATGTTCAATAAATTTATTTATAGAAATTTTAAAAGAACTTGACATTGAAATCATTAAAAATCTGCGCATCTTCGTATTGTCAAACATTCCTAAATTATTTTACCATTATTTTGACAAATTATTATGGGTTCCTTCCCAGATTTTATTATTTATAATAGAACTAAAATTTGGAACATACAGATTGATTACGAAATGCAAAACAGCAGTAGGAACGAATATTTTTGTGACATAATTGTCAAGTGTTTCTGAGAATACTATAGTAGGGTTAAGCCTATTGAAGGTAGTCTAGTGCTGCTCTAATATAGCCCCTAACTCAACAAAAAATATTTGTTTCATTTTAATTCACTAAAATTAATTTATGTTTATTTTGTTATAAATAGAGGTAGCTCAACCCCATGGTGACTACAAACCAGAAGATGTAGCCACCGTTGGAGAACTGCTGCTCGATATTTCAGTAAACTTAGCCAGAACGTAAGTATTCAGAATTTTCAATTGATACATTAATTTGACTTAATATACAGAATGTTATTTATGTAAGCGTACAACGCGATGGTAGAACTGACCACATAGATAGTAAATCTGAAAATAATATTTTTTACATACATACATACATACATATCTTCACGCTATATCCCAACAAATGGGGTAGCACGAACCCTAAAATCACTCATAAAACATTCACTCATCACACTCATCAAACAATCACCCCTTGTCAAACATTTTCATCCAAACAAACCATCCTGACTTCAATCACATTCATAGATCACTCCATATAAACTCATTCATTTATTACACTCGAAATCATTATCACACAACAAACCTTCAATCAAATCATTCCTATTCATCATTCATTTTCGTTCTTCAACGTACATAACATGCATAAAACATCTCAAATTATTCACGTTTACTCCTAACAACGAATCTGATAACGAAACTAACAACGAATCTACAAGATTAGAAAAGATGAAAGCGATAGCCTGCACTTGTATATGAAAGAAAAGTCCACACAATGCAGTAACTGAAAATTAAACAAAAAGATAAGAAAGGGAGGGAGCGTCGCCCTGCGCTTGTTTTTGAAAGTGAATTTCACACAAATGCAGTTAAACACTACGTAAGAACTGAAAACGAATTAAAACATAAGAAAGGAAGGGAGTGTCGCTCTACGCTTGTTTTTGAAACTGAATTCCACACAATTGCAGTTAAACACTCAATGTAAGATCAGAAAACGAATAAAAAAGATTAAAAAAAACTGCCCCTGTGGTTTCTCCACCACTAACATCTTTGGGGGCCGTGATTTGACAAGTGGTAACCGCACTTCACGCGCAAAATATATCACTTACCGAGATCTGCTTCGGCAGAGTGCCACGCCCAGTAATGGGTAGAAGGCGTGATGATATATTTATTTATTTATTTTTTCAAATTCTAATAATTATTATAATCATGTTGAAAAAACTTGAATCATGATGACCAAAGTTTCATTTTGTCCACTTGATCTGTGAAATCTACAAAAGGGTAATTAAAAATGTATGAGAGAATAAGAAAGTGACATCATAATTTAATTTTCTATATTTTTTTATTTGAAGCATTTTCTCTAAAATAATTTAGAAACGATTGACAACGAAAATTTTACACGTAAAATACTAATATGTTGTCTGTACTTTCATCTTGTATGTAATATTAATTTAATTTTAAATTAAATAATTATCTTTCTAAAAACAATTAACTATAACTGTTTATGAAGACGATCAATAATTTTAGAAAATCATTTCACATTTAAAAACCATTAACATTACTCAACCTAAAAATTATTTTTGATACAATGAATCATTAATATCTTAGCAAAAACAAATTGCAGAGAAATGCAGTCATGACAACGCGAACAATAACCCAATTATTTACATTAATACAGCAGTATTTATATGTGTTCACCGACCATTACAGAACAGGATTGCAAAACATTGTAAATTACAAACTTACCTTCTTATTAATTCTCCGCTGATTCCAGGGCAGATATCAGTGCAATTCAATTTTAAAATTCACTAAAGGTCACTGCACAACAACTTAATTAAAACCACACGACCGTGAATTGAACTATATCGCACGGTGAACAACACACTACCTACTAAAGATTTTCATAAATGTGCACTATCGATTTTTTTAGTTGAAGCCTAATTAAACGTGTACTTACAGTTTTTCTGATACTAATTAATAGATAACAAGTCCTTGCCTAGCAATGAGTTAAAAAGAAAAAGAAAATTCCTGCAGTTCTCAAAAGTTTTTATACACTCTTACTTAACATCAGAATACTTTCCATCAAATGGTGTAGTACAAATCTTTGAAACATTTATTAAACGTTTATTTATTAGTTTTACGCCCGGTTTTATAACGAATAAAATAAATAATTTACTTCCATAGTAATTATATTTAAATTAACAAATTTGAATCAATTTTATTTATTTTATAGCATATTTAATAGTACTGTCAAAAGTTTAGACTGTCCTTTGAATGAATACATTTTATTTACTTTAGAACTAATTAATTTATCGTTTATAAAATCGGCCATTAGTAATTTAAATAATTCGAAAAAATATATTAAACGTAGGTACTTAGGTAGAAATTATATATCCATTGGATAACTATGCTTTAAATTTATTAAAATAACAGACGACATTTCGGTCATTGGTTTATAACAATTGATATAAAATAAGAAAAAAAAAGAAAAAAAAGAAAAAAAAAGAAAAAAGAAAAATTTCCAACACTTGCCAAAGTTCCACAAAATTACAGCACATTTGAATCAACTTATTAGGTCATCATCAAAGGCTGGTCAGTTCGGCTTTAACCATAGACGCGTTTCATCCTTTAGGGACTCATCAGTATGGTGCGATCAACTATCCAACTAGACCAACTAGGGGCTAGTGAACTGTGATACACTAGCCCCTTGTTGGTCTAATTGGATAGTTGATCGCACCATACTGATGAGTCCCTAAAAGACGAAACGCGTCTATGGTTAAAGCTGAACTGACCAACCTTTAATGATGACCTAATAAGTTGATTCAAATGTGCTGTAATTTTGTGGAATTTTGACAAGTGTTGGAAATTTTTTTCTTTTTTTCTTATTTTATTAAGACTTAGGCTCACATCGCAACTGACAATTTGTCTTTGTATTATTTAACAATTGATATGATAATTGCTGATAATATTTTGAGAAGAATTATGAATTGTTATAAAAATGGAAATATATTGAGTAAATTCATCTCAAATTACGAATTATATTTTTCATGAGAATTTAATAAGTAAAAATAATTAACAAGTTTTGCCTTTCGATAAATGGCATTTATTTTATTGATAACCAAGGAGATTTAATTACATTGAAAAATTATCACCACTAACATCTTTGGGGGCCGTGATTTGACGGCTGGTAACAGCACTTAACGCGCATAAATATATCACTTACCGAGATCTGCTTCGGCACACCCAGTAATGGGTAAAAGGCGTGATGATATATTTATATTTTTTTTTTATTTTAATTTCATTAGTGGAAAAATATCAAAATAGCTTTCATTTCATTGGTTCATTTTAAAACAAATTCGTGATTCTATTTGTCCGCACATACGAGTAAATTCTCAAGTCAATAAAATTTAATTAGAACAAACATTTAACCATATTTCGTTCACATATTAAACCTTCAATCATATTCATTCATTTATTGCTTACCAAATGTTTTTTATATTAGTTTTGAGAAAATTATTTTATTCAAAATGGAAAATATTTTGCTTCCCCATATTTTTTGTTTAACCATGTATTTTAAAAATAATTTAGAAATATCTTACAGGGAAAAATATACGATTTTGCTTTGGAAATACTACATAAAAATATTCGGACGGTATCTTGCTAAACATTCTAAATATATTTCATTTCATCAATTAATAAATATTTGCATACAATTTTTAAATAAATTTATTGTTTACTGAAAAATCTATCATGTTGTAAAATGAAAAGAAAATGAAAATGAGTGCACTGCCCGGGAATCGAACCCGGGTCGCAAGAATGGGAATCTTGCATGATACCACTACACCAGCAGTGCTGCATTGCGTAACACATAACGCGACGTTTAAAAGGCTCAATGGATATTACATTTCTATTACTTTATTAAAATGTTTTATTATATATAAATTAATTTTTCCAGATACGGACTAAGTTACGAAGATATCGAAAAGGGTCTACCCTTAATCGACACCTCAAAAACATTGATCCGTGAGGTGTGTCCTCCATATTTGTCCAATGTGGAATGCAGACCTGGAAAATACCGTCGATTTGATGGATTATGTACTAATCTTCAAAACCCAACTTGGGGGGCTACTAACACTCCATTTACTAGGTAAAAAGCCACTAAATTCTGTAATTAACCAAGTTTAAATACCAAGATGCACATAATATGACTCATCGGCCTCGGTAGCGCAGTAGGCAGCGCGTAAGTCTCATAATCTTAAGGTCGTGAGTTCGATCCTCACCCGGGGCATATGTTTTGATTTTTTTTCTTCAAAATAAACATACAACCTGATATTACTATTGTATTAATATCTATTTAACATTTTTTAAATTATAGTTTAGCTTAATTTGATTAAAGCAAAATTCAAAATTAGCTCAATCTGTTAATATTGATGCATTTCTTTTTTCTAGACTGATTGGACCTCTGTATGCTGATGGAATGACGGCTCCTAGAATCAGTGTAACTGGAAATCAACTTCCTCTAGCTCGTGTTGTCTCCAGGACAATGCATCCTGATGATGGCTTCCATGATCATGCTGGAACTGTTATGGTTATTGCTTGGGGTCAGTTCATGGACCATGATTATACTTTGACTGCTACTCCCCTTGGTAAGAAAAAAATTAAATAAAAAAATATATTATTTTAAGCATTTCAGTTGCTAACAATTCATCAATTGTTTTATTGTGTAGCGGGAATAAATGAGCTTGTTTGAAAGAAATTATGAATGTGGATGAGGTGTATCTAGTTTTTTAAAAAAGGTAATATATTTAATTCATATTCGTTCTAAATTAAAATAGTCATTCCAATTTGCGCAAGTTTTTAAAGTTTTCTGTGATATGTTTGTTATATTTTTTTGAAAGTATTATGAAAAAGGAATCTGCCTCCAGTGAGGTTTGAACTCACGACCCCTGGTTTACAAGACCAGTGCTCTACCACTGAGCTATAGAGGCTGACATGCGCGTGATTATTTTTAGAATTCACGACCGTAGATCATTTTTTTTTCTTTTCTTATCTATTTATACATTATCTTACTCAGCAATTTCACCTCATTTAAAATATTTAAAAACCTATACTGCTATACAGCATAATATAAAGACAAATACATTAACATATTTGCTACAAATTGTATTGTACTCCAGTTTTAAAAATGGCATTGTTACGCCACTGGCCATTGTTTGTAATTTTCAAATTGTCTTAAAAATAATTCAAAATATATTATTATAAATAAAATTATAACGCATAAGTAAACTATTTCATGAAATACAGTTTATAGTAAGATAAAAAAAATGAAAAAGAGTGCACTGCCCGGGAATCGAACCCGGGTCGCAAGAATGGGAATCTTGCATGATACCACTACACCAGCAGTGCTGCGTTACGTAATGTCATTTTTACTATTTTTAAAGCACATCACTATTTAAAAACATTTATTTATTATTTCTAAATTATTTTTAACACTTTTTCCAGATCCTCTCAACAGAAATGATCCTGAAGAATGCTGCAAACGTCCTCCACATCTAAAAAATCCTTATTGTAACGAAATCCACATTCCTGAAGATGATTATTTCTACCGATTGTTCAATGTTCGCTGTATGGACTTCGTGCGAGGTTTTCCTGCTGCCAGACCCGGCTGCCGTCTGGGTAATTATAAATTACTACAATTAATTATTAATTGATAAATAGCGCACCGACCTAGCGCCTAATATGGGCGCAACCCAGATTACTGTAATAATGAGAGTCATGTATCTTTAGGCAAAAGTTTCTTAATAGTACATGTTAGTAAATTTATTATCGAAAGCGGTCTAATAAATTTAGTTAAGCGGTTTACATGTGTAAAAAAGGATCACTAAATTTTATTATGTAATGATTACAATTTTATTGATAGATTTATTTCTTGAAATGCCTTCAAAAGTTTCGAAATTGGTAAGGTGTGCCCACTATAAATGTTTATAGTAAATGTTTCGTTTTAGTTGTCATTGTTACAAAAGAATCGTAATTATTATAACAAGAGAACTTTTATTACTACAGAATTTTAATACTCACTACAGGATTTAATTTTTTTTACTATAAAAAGCCTTTTAATTATTTTAAAGAGAAATGGTTCAAATAAAAGTGGTACAGAATTTGTCTCCGAATGAATATAATTTATGGTAGTATGTTTTAATAAGCCAAAATAATGTAGGAGAATAAGTAAAGGACATAGGCTCAAGTTGTTACTCATTTATTGAAGATATGTTGACAACGTTTCGGCTAAGATAATAGTCATCTTTAGGTCTAAATATAAAAATAAAATCATAACAATTAAAGAATTGTTCAATTATTTAATGACCAACAATTCTTTAATTGTTATGATTTTGTTTTTATATTTAGACCTGAAGATGGCTTTAACCTTAGCCGAAACGTTGTCAACATATCTTCAATAAATGACTAACAACTCAAGCCTATGTCCTTTTCTTATTCTCCTGAATATAATTTATCTAAATATCTTTTGTAAATTTTACAACTACTACAATAATAAACATATCTCATCTACTGAGATCTACAATCGCAAAATTATACCATCTACCAATGGCGCACAAAGGATTTTATTGAGGAGAGAAGGGTGTCGACAAATTTACGGATAAGTATTTTTGATATTCCGAAATGGTAAACATAAAAAACATAGTTCATACGAATGATTAAATTTGCATTTTTATGCTGCGAATCTAGTTTTTTTCAGAACTTAAGTTGTTTCAATTTTCATAAAGTATTTGTTAATTTCTTGAAAGGGGGTATCCTGAGCCCCAGGACACCTCTTGTATGCGCCATTGCTATCTGCTACAGATTTTATAAACGATCTTGACACGTTCATCATCTTCAAAAGTGTTGATTTATTTTCCGATGAAGAACATTCTTAAATTATTTTAAAGACTAATAATTAAAATAGAGACAGAAAATTCAGTTCTCCAATAATGTTTTAATTGAAGTATTTCTATATAATATATTTTATGAACGTTTGACAGAAGGAAATACAATATTTTTTCAAATTTAATTTCAGAAGTGGTCGACATCTAAATTTTCTAAAATAACCTACATTTGACAGCCAGACAAATACCCACATTTTTAATATCAAATTTGAACTGAAAAGTAATAGAAAATTAAGTTCTCTGTTCTTATATTTGCAAAAATTATCAATATTAATATAACAAAGGCAGAATAAATTGAAAATAACTTGACAGATCTTTCGAAAACTTGTTGCCAGGCAATAATCACGAAAGCCCGTAGGACTATTGCCAAATGGCAACAAGTTTCAGAAAGATACTGGAGAATTATTTTCTAATTTATCCAACTCTCGAGTTATATTTAATTAGATTATTTTTTGACTCAGCTGTTGAGGTCGATTAATTCAACTTAAAATATTTTGAATTGGATCAATATCGATTGATTACTTATTAATATATTCTTGGAAGTTATTTCCAAAATTTGTTGTATTTCTGTATGTGAAATGGAACTAAATTGATTTTTTCACACATTTTACATGACGCGTTGACAGTTTTAAATAATTATTTGACTACTACATATTCTTTGTCAATAAAAACAAAAGCTATAGAGATTATTCCCGGGAATAATCACAAGAGATTTATTCTCAGTATAATAATGACAGGATTGGTTAAGACGGTGGCACGTGACATACAATGAAGTAAAGATGGGAATTCTAGTTCATTTGAGTGAACTAGTTCATTCATCCTCGTTCACCAAAAACATTAGTTCACTGAACTACTTCATTAGTTCACTTTCATTCACGAAATTTTTAAAACTATGATGAACGGAAATCGTATTTTATTGTGATTCACGAGCGAGAACAAGTGAACTTTTAGGATCTGGTTCTAGTATAATTTGACAGGAGACGGCAGAAGCAGAGCGGTGATCATAGCAACGACCACGAACGAATGAAGTATGAGTCTCGTTCACTCGTTCACTCGTTCACTTGTTCTCCGCTCTCCGCTTTCGATTCGACCTCATCGGCCGTACCGCTGTGCTGATGAATCATATCCCAATAGCTCGCAGTGAACTAGTAGTCTCGTTCACTCGTTCACTTGTTCTCCGTTCTCCGCTTTCGATTCGACCTCATCGGCCGTGCCGCCGGACTGGTAAATCATATCCCAATAGCTCGCAATGAACTAGTAGTCTCGTTCACACGTTCACTTGTTCTCCGTTCTCCGCTTTCGTTCGACCTCATCGGCCGTACCGCCGTGGTGGTGAATCATATCCGAATAGTTCGCAGTGAACTAGTCTTTAATAAACTCACGAACTAGTTTGTGTCGTTCACTATAAGGTATAGTTCATATGAACTAGTTCGTTCACGAACTACACACCTCTACAATGAGGCATTTTATTGGTTTTGAGAAACGTCAAAAAATAATCTCTAAAATACTTTAAGAATTGTTAATCAGTAGGAAAAATATTTTATTTATGGTAAATCGAATTTGATTTTCCAGTAAAAATATGTTTATATCAACAAAGATCTACAAATACAGCTCTATATTGCCATAAAATAGGTAAACGACTTGATATATTTATTTATGAATATTTTTCAGGTTCGCGTTCCCAATATAATACATTAACAGGAGTTTTGGACGCTAATACAGTATATGGAGTGTCAGAAAAATTCTCAAGGTATTTTAAAAACAACTCAATTATTTTAGTTCCTCTCTCACACATTTTCTTCTCCACAGAAAACTGAGAAGTGGATATGGTGGCCAACTTAGAATGAACCCAGTCTTCAGAGAATATGGCCTCAAGGACCTTCTTCCTTTGAAACTGGACATTCCTGATGAAGGTTGCACCAGACCTAACAGATCTATGTATTGCTTCGAAGCTGGTAAATAATTGTTATAATATTTCTTGTGAGAATAAAGTAATAATAATAATTTTTTAAAGGTGAAATTCGAGTGAATGAACAACTGGTCCTTACTTGTATGCATACTTTAATGGCGCGAGAACATAACAGAGTTGCGGAAGGATTAGCGCATGTTAATCCTCATTGGGATGATGAAACTCTTTTCCAAGTAAGTTGATTTTTTTTTTAAATTTATTAACTCTAAAGCCTCATTCACAACACGAAATTAGTAGTTAGTGTTAGTGGTTATAGTTAGTAGTTACAGATTAAAATACATCGTTCACAATGTCCCAAATTAATGATTTCGAATTTATGTTTCTGCCGGTAATGTAGTGCAAATTTTTGAAAATTATAGATATTACAAGAAATTATAATAGATGTCACAGTTGTCAACTTAAAATTTTGACAAATAGTTACAGTTTTGTTAGTTTGAGTTCTGATATTTTGTCTGTAGCTCTGATTTGGTAGAACTGGGTTTCTTCTATTTTTCTTTAAAATTGGTCCTACAAGTGCTAACAACAAATCAAATTGAGCTATGGTCATTCTGGTGTAATTAAAGAACATGTCTTCATCATTTCTTGGATCAAATTATCCCAGGTTCCTTGATTTGTTCGGTTTTGGTTGATTGGGCGAACCCACCATCTTCTATTTGTTTTTTTATTTCTTTTCATTTGCAAAATTAAAGTTGCAAGTAACAACTTTTTTTTTTAGCTTAGATTCATTTTCGTTACATAAAATTCAAACTGAGAAAACCAACTGTCACTTTACTCCTCGTTTTTGATTGGTTGTCCGTTAACCACTAACTAAAAGTTTGAAGTTTACAAACTTCTACGCTAACCACGATTAGCGTAGACCTGCGCTGGGCTAAGTTCGTTGTTGTGACCGCTACTAGAGGTATACATATGTCAAACTTCTAACGCTAACCATAACTACTAACACTAACCACTAATTTCGTGTTGTGAATGGGGCTTAAAGAACCTAAAGTTTTAGTAACTATTATAGGGCTAATAACATGCTCAGGGTCAGAAACGCTAATTTAACCCGTGATACATACAATATTTTATACACAACAAAATAACATTTAATTATATGTTCAAAAGATTAAAATATGTAAATAGATTATATGTCAAAATGACATTTTACAGAATCAAGTATTCGCAATAAACAAAAATTGTTATTTTATTTATGTATCCATAGGAATTATTTCTTTTTGGCCCGTGGGCCCGATTTTTAGGTCTAAAACACAAGCTTTTCGACCCGGTTGTGCATAAAATATATTTATTTATACATACACAGCTTGATCAATTTTTAATTTGACATGTACGTTCCACATATCGAAACTATGTCAACTGACATACATCCACTCTTTTAAAAATATGATTTTCAGTCTCTCACCAACGTATTTTATTACTTTAATAATTACCAACTAACTATATATGGCACTTAATTCACACTAATAATAATAATTGTATAATTTATAGGAATCTAGAAGAATTAACATCGCCGAAATTCAACACATCACCTACAACGAATTCTTACCAATTCTTTTGGGCAAAGAAGTCATGGAAAAATTCGGACTTCTCCTACAAAAAGATGTATGTTACTTTAACTTTCTCAGTCACTAAATCTTATTTAACCTAAATTAATTTTAGGGCTATTGGGACGGCCATGACGGTTCAGTCAACCCTAATGTCATCGATGCCTTCGCTGCTGCTGCGTACAGATTCGGACATTCTTTATTACCTACTGCTGTTGAAAGATGGAGTAAAGCGCATAAATTTATTGGTAAATACATTGTTTAAATATTAATTTATAATGTATAATTAATATTTTGTGTTGTTTCAGCTTCTAAACGTCTTTCAGATTTGATCAGAAGACCGTATGATCTTTACCGTGCTGGTGTTATTGACGAATATTTTATGGGACTGATGAACCAAGTTGCTCAAGCTATGGACGACTCTATCACTCAAGAAGTTACGAATCATTTGTTCAAGAAGGCTGGAGCTAAGTAGGTTTTACACATTACCCACTTCTTCTAATACACAAGCATTCTTGCTCAGTGAATATATCAAGCAAAAGTAATTGAGTTCAAACCTCGCAACTTCCTGTTGGGCAGTGTAACAAATAAATGAATATGGAAAATAATCAAAAATTTTACATTTTAAGAAATAGATTCCCCGATTCTTTTGCTTTTTTTTAATTTTTATTGAGCAACCAAATATTTAGTCTTTGTTGTTCTTTATCTGATATTTCCCTAAAATTTTGCTGATAATTTCAGTATAGATGCGTTTGTTTTAAAATAACAAAAATTATCATGGACGTTATACTGAATAATAGAATATTAAAATACAGTTACAAAAGGCAATCTATTCTGGCACGAGTTCGAAATTCGAGCACGAGTTGCGTTGTGGACGAGTGCTAGAACTGCCTTCTGTAACGAGTGTTTTATACTATTTTCTATTTCAGATTTCCTTTACATCATTTCTTTATCAAAAATTTATGGTAGAATAGTGACAGTGATTTGTGATTGATTTTATCTGTTGCCTAGATATTTATATAAATTGTATTTTTGTTTTGTCCGTTACCTAGATATTTTGTGTATTTAATGCAGTTATACCAATCTATGATAACAATATGTCACCAAAAATCATTCTAGCATCAATATGCGTGCGAGAATATGTTATTCTAATGCCGAAACAGAGAAACTAAATTTAAAGTCTAAATCCAAGATTATTTTTCTAATCCAACTTATCGGTTTAATAACTTCTTGAATTAACTAAATGAATATAGATACTAGATTCAGCGGTACAAGTTCTTTCTTATATCATTTGGAAAAATATTTATTAAAAAATGTCTTGAACTGTGTAGCGAATTAATTAAATAATTCTCTTATGTATATGTTCGTAGGTACGGTATGGATTTAGTATCGTTCAACATGCAGCGTGGTCGTGAATTCGGCCTTCCGGGTTACATGGAATTCCGAAAATTCTGCGGACTTCCCGGGGCCGACTCTTTCGACGAACTGTTTGGATCTATGCCTAACGAAACCATCAAAAGATACTCTACCATCTTCGAGTACGTCTTCACATTTTGTATACATCTTTAAACAGTTTTATTTTATTGTTAATTTCACTTTGCAGACATCCTCATGACGTGGATCTGTGGTCCGGAGGCGTCTCTGAACGACCTCTTCCTGGAAGCATGTTGGGACCTACTTTCGCTTGTATCATTGCTACGCAGTTTAGTTACTCTAGAAGAGGAGACAGATTTTGGTGAGGAATATTTGAATGAATGTCTGAAACAGTTATGGTAATTGTGAGTGATGTTTCAGGTATGAATTACCTAATCAACCGTCATCGTTCACACCTGCACAGCTTAAGGAAATCAAGAAAGCAAGGCTTGCAAGAGCTATTTGTGACAACACAGATTTGATAGACACCATTCAGTTGTATCCTATGGTACTGCCTGATCACGAAATGTAAGTCATTTATATTTCATGTAGATAGTTGTAGTCCAGTGGATGTAATTTACGTCTAGACTATAGCAATTTATAACCCACTGAATTATAAACATTAATGGAAAAGCTGACAAAAAAAATCGAGTGCTCAACATGGAATCTAAGTTATTTTAACAATCGTTGAAAACACACTTTATAACATCAACAATAGTAAACTAACTTTGAAATTGCAAAATAGGTCTATAAATATTGTAGCATTCAAGTTATTAGTATACTAACAATTTACACGACATTAAAATTGCCCCTGTGGCTCTCCTTCTACTCACATCTTCACTCGCATAGATATATCACTTACCGAGATCTGTTACGGCAGAGTGCCAAGCCCAGTAGAGGTCGGCATATTTGAAAATTTTGATATCCGATCCGATCCGACTTGATTCAAGATCCGATCCCATCCGATCCGACTCTATCTGAGATCCGATCCGATCCGAAATCCGATTCGAGATCCTATCCGAAATCCGATCCGAGATCCGATCCGAAATCCGATTCGAAATCCATTTCGAAGATCCGATCCGAAATCCGATCCGAGATCCGATCCGAAATCCGATCCGAAATCCGTTCCGAAGATCCGATCCGATATCCGATCCGAAATCCAATCCGAAATCCGATCCGAAATCGAACCCGATCTGAGATCCGACCAAACGTGTCATTAGATCAGTACAGTTTTTCCTATTTGTACTAAACCAATGTTAACGTTGCATTTTCGAAAGAAAAATAACAGTTATAGATGAAATTTAATAAATAATTTTGTTATAAAAAAACTAAAGAGACATATTTTGTTGTAACGTTATTTAATCATTTTTATCACAGAACATAAATGCTTATAAATATAACGTAGCGTTATATTTCTTTAGAGAGGAATTGGAATTTATGTTTTTACTAAGAGTGGATACCTAAATGTTATGTATGTAAATTTCGGATCGGATGTTTTATCCTACTTTCGGATCGGATATTTTATCCGACTTTCGGATCGGATATTTTATCCGACTTTCGAATCCGATCCGAATCCGATCCGAGAGAGCTCCGATTCGATCCGAATCCGACTTCGGATCGGATCGGATCGGATTCGAATATCGGATATTTTTGCCAACCTCTAACGCCCAGTAATAGGTAAAAGGCGTAATGAAATATTTATTTGATTTATTTATTTAAGAGGTTGGTGGCTAAGTAGTATCAAGTCTGTCTGTGGTTCCTGAGAACCTTGGTTCGATTCTCACAACCAACAAACAATTTTCACTACATTAAAACAACCTCTGTGGCTCCCCCTCCACTAATATCTTTGTGGGCCGTGATTTGAGGACTGGTAATCGCACTTCACGCGCAAAATATATCACTTACCGAGATCTGCTTCCGTAGATTGCCACACCCAATAATGGGTAAAAGGCGTGATGATATAATCATATATTTTTTATTTTATTTATTTTAAAATACTAATTTATTCTTTCTCTGTTTCTCTAGCAATCCTCGAGTTCCTTGCCGCAGCGGGGTACTTCCATCCATGGACTTCTCGAAGTGGGCGGACCACGGTAGTCCTCATTTTCAACAAAGCCATCAGCCCTTTGTGAGTAACTTCGCTTACGATCCGCTACTCGGCAAAAAGTAGTCACTCACCCTCTTCACGCAGACATGCCACCCATACTTCCTCAGATCAATTTCCTTCCCTCAAATCAACCCCAGATTCGACTCATAGTAGCTAATGTCAGTAGTATCACCTCTTATCACCCACATGCCGCATATCACCAGTAGAGTATCACCAAGATGATTGATGATTTGTACAGATTTGAATGTAGAGAACCTGATTTGATACTGGTTGTTTTAATTTTTAACGTGATAAATAAGACTTTAATTTTGACTAAACAAATTGTTTTTCTATTCAGGCCATTTTATTGAGAAAATAAAATCACGGAACTGAATTAAATTAATTATTTTTTCATGTCGTTAGTAAAACGGCAAAACTATGAATGTACGAAATATACTAATTTGGTACATTCGTTCTTTAAAAAGTTATTATATCACGAAACTATTATATTCGTGTTTTAATGCACTATAAAACTGGTATTTAGTTTATCTGCAGACATTCGTGTCTTTCGCATAATAATATATGAAGAAAAATAAATATTTTGAAGTACATACGTTAAAATCGACATATTTTGCACATTCGTGGTTTTAAAGTTTTACAAAACGATGTAGAATACAAACAAAAAAATTGATATTATTGTACCCATATTTTTCTAAAATATTGAATATAATAATATAATTAAATTTAAATCTAGTTTTTCTGTTTTAAAATCGCCATTAAGGACACATGTAGCACTATTCTTGTTTCACCTGTGACAGTTATTGAATTCAAACATTGGTGACTTCATTTTCCAATAAAAAATATAACTATGTGTGAGTTGTTTACATTGCTTAACTGCAGGTAATTACATAATTGGAATAATTTATTATTATTATTTACTACATGAAATTCTTTCAAAAGTGCTTTAAAATTAAATCATTAGTGATTTATTTTTCTCTTAAAAACCTATGCATATAATTCTTTAAAATTATGAACAATAAAGTTACTATAATATTTGCCACGTTAAAATACATTAAAACAGTATCAATTTATTTGTCATAAAACCCCGAAAAAATACTATTTTTCAATAGAACTATAGAAAATGTTATTTTTATACTAGTTTTGTAATTATACCTAAATTTAACTAAGTATATGTACCAGGAAGAAATAGATAATACTCGAGACTGAATGAATGACATAAATAAGAATGATTGGATTGATAAAATTTTATACAACGAAAAGTATTTATTGGCAATTAAATAAATTTGAATAATGTGTAAGTTAAAAACTATCTCATCTTTAAACTATTTTTCATACTTATATTTATTGCTTCTTCATTTTACTACTCATTGCTATAATTTATTTTCACTGCTGTAGTAGCTATTTCACTATTTTCTGGCACTTTTCACTATTTCTTGTGCACTTCACAGGTTTCGCACTCGAGACAAAGAAGTAGAAAGTTTCGGAATCCAGTAGATCACTTTTAAAATAGATGCACAGGATACTATTATTATTTAAATAATTTCTAGAACACCAAGACTCCTTTAAAATATTAAAATTAACTTTAATGTTTTCAGATTACTTCTTTCGAAACTGTAGTTGTTTTCGTATAACTCTAAATACTTTTCACTGCAGGACTTTCAAATGATCTTTACACTTTCGACTGTCAAACATTTATAAATCATTTTATAGATAAATGCTTCAAAAAAGTTTAAGCACAGTTTTCTAAATTAATTTAGAATCGTTTGACAGCAAAATGTGTTTTGAAAATTCCTGACCTGTTTCTTTTTCTTCTGGTCTGATTAGTCACTCAAAATTAATTAAACTGTTTTCTAATTTATTGATGAGATAATAAGTTAAAGAAAGAATACTCGAGTCATAATTTTAAATATAAAACGCCATACTGTTTATAAAACTTAAATCAAAATCTTAAGTCAGTAAGTTAAACTTGGAAAACTTGTTTTTTTTTGCTCTTTATAAATGATAAGTAATGAGAAATATTTATATAAATAAGTAATAAATTATTTCCAAGTTTGTTAATGTAGTATTTCTGTAAATTTGTAGCTATCAAGTTACTTTGAAAATGTGGAAGTTTAAGAAAACATTTAGAATATTCACTTATGTACAATATTATTTTATTCCGTTAAAATATAATTGTACCTACCTCGAATTGCAACTTGGCTGCAATATTATCAAAACTCAAAAACTAATTATTTCGTGAACTTTAATTATATTGCAGCTCAAAGATGCGATGAAAATAGTACCAGTGAATTTCTAATATTATAGGCTGTAAAAAGCAATTTTGTTACCACTTTATTTCCACTTACAAGGGAGATCGTAATGGTATTGATAGTTTATTGTACAGAAATGTAGTATGTGTATTTTTTTATATTATTCAATTGTACATACAGAAATATAAATAAATTAAAATGTATTATATTTGCTTCTAGTTTCTGATACCTTTGCAGCACAAATTGGTGGAGTTTCCAACATTTTAAAACGGATAATACAAAAAGATTACTCATTTTAAGTTTAAAAAAAAATTAAATTGATGCAGTAATTTTACAAGTATATGAGCATTTTAATTACCTGCTTAAGTACTTTCTGTCTAATTTTTAATAAACTTTGTCTTTTATATTTCTTTTAGAAAATCTGATAACCAACAGAATTTAAAAATAAAATAAAATAGAATACTTGCCAAAAAGTTTTTAAACTTAATTTGGAATGAGTAATCTATGTTTTTTTTTTTACTTTATATTACTAAATACATTGTTTTTTAGACTAACAATCTCGTAAAATCATCCGCAATCAATCCGAAAATACTAAACTTAGCAAATGAAGCAATTCACAAAAAATTAATTCAATCCAATTTACATGGAAAGCACCCTTATGCATCATTATTCAAAACTCAAAAATTACTGAAAAATATTAAAATTCTACCTCCGCTTGTATTAAAACCTCAAATTACAAAAGATGTTATTACAATCTATCGAAACAAACGTAATATTGAGAATAATTTGAAGAAAATTACAACAAATGAAAATACTACATTAACAAATAAAAATATTATAAATATGACGAAAAATGAGGGAGAAGAAAATGGTACAATTTCACCAGTTATTGACCAAGTAACTCAAGCAATTACTGTCACTCAGATAAGTGGCACTCCTCTTCCAAATGTGAGACAAGAAACTAGACCTCTTAATTATCAACCACTTGCAGTTACTTCAAGCGATTTTCAAAATACAACTGACGATAATCAAAATTTAGAACAATTAGAAGAAATCATTGATGTTGGAAAATTTATTAAAGAAAAGATAGAGAAAATACGTGATCCCAATTTCAAAATTTTTGCCGAAAAACTCGAAGATGAAACACAAGATCAAGAAAATTATAAAAAGGAAAACGATGATGTAGAAGAAGCAGAAAACTTAGAGAAAGAGGATGAAAATGAAGAAGAAAGTCAAAGAGAGGAACTTCGTCAAAACAATGACGATTTTGATGAACAAAATGAAGAACAACAGGAGGAACTACCACGAGCAGAAAAATTAATAATAAATATTCCTGAACTTCAACAATCTCAAGAAAATGAAAAGTTGAATGAAGATGAAAGTGACAAACAAGCAGAAATACAACAAGAAGTAGTAAATGAAGACGACGTAGAAGAGGAATCACAGAATATCCAAGAAGATACAACACAAGAAGAAGCACCTGTTCCTGTAATTCCAGATTCATTTGCAAAACATTTCATCGACTTGGGAGCAATCAAACAAAATTCTGAACAAATAACTCACGAAACAAGAGAAAATAATGATGCAAACAATAAAAAATCAGTTGGTAAGTTGAAGATAAATGGGGAGAAATTTTATCTTCCTCTTGAAATTGAAGAAGAGGTTGAAGAAAATGCAGAAATACAAGAAAAGAATAAATATTTTGAAGATATAATTAACCATCAAATGGAACACAACAAAAATCTGGAACGGGAATTAGAATATCCTGATTTAGATAATGAATATGAAAAATATAGAGAGAGTGCTGAAAGTGGATATCTTCAGCATAAAGCTTCAGATTTTAATGTTGCAGATAAACCTTATGTAATTAATTTAGAAGGTATTTTCCCCTATGAAAATCAGAATGAAAATGAAGAAGATGAATATAACTATAAAGATGATGTAGACGTAGGAACAGATAAAGAACGAATACAACATAAGGAAGAAAAAGAACAAGAACCTGAAAATGTTGAAATACAACAAGAGAAAGGAGAATACCAAGAAGAAGATGATGAGATACAAGAAGAAAATGACAAGGTATCTTCCGAGAAGAAATATACTGTAGTTTATAAAAACAAACAAATTAATGAAAGTGACAAAGAAATGGAATCTAATTTAGCTAAGGATAAAATTAAGGAAAATATTCAAGAAGAAAATATAATAACAACAACAGAAAATATTGCTAAAACGCTAAATAATATTCTAGACAAAAAAGATGCCATATCCAGACAGACAAAAATTGAAAATCCTAAAGAATATAATACCTACTGGTCTTTAAAATACAAAGTACCTAATTCTAATTAATTGTTAGTTTTTAATTGTTTATTAAATTAATGTATCGTAAATTATGTACCTATCATTTAAATAAAAGAGTGTAGATGAATTTATGTAAAGCAATGTAATAAAAAATAAAATTGTGTAAAGTTCCTATTAAAAATTTGTTTTATTTCATATTTATTTACTGAGAAAATTTCGGACGCCGGAATTTGAACCCTGTATTGTAATTAATTTCCTGTTGATACTTGTTTTATCACATTGTTTACTACCCATAAAATGCTACTTTATTAGACTAGTACGATAAAATAATCAAATTGGTCTCCTGTCATTGCAAAAAATAAATATTGTACCTAATTAATTTATTAATTCCTTTATATGTATTGTAAGTCTTTTTACTTTTTTTAGTATTCTTTAAGCATTTATACATTATGAACACTTTCTTTCATTAAATTATAAAAATAAAAATTGGAATATCGCTAGGATTTAAATCTAGGACCTATGAATTCCGGTTATATCAAATTTGAATTAAAGCATATGACCGAAGTTCGTAGGTTCCTGGCGGTATCTCAATTTTTTCTTTATAATTTGATAATTTTAAATGGGATTAAAAAACATAGCACATTTTAAAAAAACAAATCGCCTACAAGACAGTTGAACATAAAGCTTTGTAAGCAATTCGTACATAATCAGATTTTATGTACTTATTACATAAATAGCTATTAAAGACAAATTTACTCCTCAATTTTGCACCTAGGAAACTTAATTGCCATATTTACTTTTAAAAATCTAGTAATAATTGTTTTAATTTTATTTTTGCATTTATTATTTAACTAAATTAAAATACAAATGGTTACAAAAACTTAAATATACTTAATAATATAAACAAATGATTTTAATTTATTGTACATGCGTCAATCTCTTATAATCAATCTTTTCCAATTGTACCAACGGTCTTAACTGTTCCGCAAATATTCTCATATCCTCCGCAATGGCGTCTTGTCCTGAAGGCGCCAAAACTGACAACTCAACTAAATAACTCTGCGAAATGGGTTCCACTCCTTCCGGAGGCTTATTACTCATGTTCCCCATTTTAAAAATCTTGGAAACTGTCACTTTCATCCTGCCTTTCCTGAACATATATCCTCTAACAATATATTCATAATCAATCCTACAACCTAGTTCAGTTAAGAAGTCAACAATAGTCGAACTACAAGCCATGTCGAGACTGGATCTCACCACCGTCGGCCGATTTTTATCCCCAAGTTCATGCTGGCCAACATACCGAAGCTGCCACACTGCATCAGGGACGTCGAGGGCTCTACGAACCCGTAGAACCAGCGGAGCACCTGGTGTAGGTCCCCGAAGACTTAAACAGAGCTCATGATCGTGAAAAGTTTCGGGTCCGCTATCTACATTATCGCAAAGACCACGAAGACGATGGAGTAACACTTCAACTGCTACGTCTAGAACTGAACCCTGGAGTAGATATTCTTGATTTGGTATTATGTTGGCTTTGAGGGCGGTGCTGAGAGAATCCATTGCTGTTCCTACGTTTGTCATTGCCATTTTGAGGCCCTGTTATAAAATTGACATTTCAAATTTTAAGGTTAAAATTACTTATATTTAATGATGTAATATAGAATTACCTTTTATTCGATTTAATGATAGGTAAAATTTATTTCTTAAATTCTATAACATGAAATATTTACTTAATTCATTAAGTAAAAGTTGCCATCAATAATTTACAAAAATTTGACATTCGTTGATGAAGATCAACATAACATAGATGGCTCTGACTATAAAAGTCTTAACAATCAAAACAAGTGCCAGACGCGGTAAATAATCGTGAAGTTTTAGTGTTAGAATGTCATTAAACTTAAGTTCTTTTATGAAGTTTTTAGGTAAGAAAATTGCATTGCTATATTTAAATATGATATATAAGTAGTTTTGAAGTCTGTAATATATATAAGTTTAATAAATATCAAAAAGGAATCAATGTTACACGAAATTTTTGTCAGTATTGCTTCCGGCAAGTAATAATGTTTATCATTGTCAATTTATTAAATATTACTAATTATATGAAATATGCAGATTATGTATACAGTATACTACTTCATTAAAATAAAAAAGGTTTAAAAAAATATGAATTAAATGTATAAAGGGTACTTTCCTAAAATAAAAATATATTTACATACATACATAGTTACATGTTGCTGAATAAAAAATGTGCAAATAGTGAAAATAATATAATTAATTGCTCTGACATTTATAACTTTATTTGACAATAAAGGTAGGAAATTCAATAAATAAAAGACTAAATTCACGATAATGCAGTAGTTTATAACGCATATATTTATTATTTCATAATAATCATACATTAAAACAATCTTGAAAACTGCACATGAACAAGAAATTTAACAAAACATTCGTCACTACAAATCGTCATCACAAAAAATAATAACCGTACATAAATTAACATAAAAGTTTTAATAAATACTAGAGTTTAAAGTACGTAAGCAAAAAATTACTGCAGATCAAGTTATAATACACAAAATATTAAATTCTTGATAATTGTTGTAGTAAATTCGAGGGTAAGATGGCTTCGAGTTTGTCCAAGATGTAGTAAAACGGAAGCGAGAGCCAACCAAGGATGGCTTTCGCTACAACCCCCATCGGTTCCGGATACTGATGCGTCAGCAGCGCCAGCAAAGCTGTGAAGGAGCAGAGTCCAGCAGTGAAGAGAATAAAAAAAGGTAATTCTTTTTTCGGATAAACTGATACCTCATGAAATGATGGTAACAATTCCCTATCCGCGCATTCGGTACAAGTCGGATATGGATAAAATAAATGTCCGCGTTCTAATGGATATGGAAGCATCCGAAAAGTTCCCTCCCATGTACAATGTAATAAATTCAATGCGCCATCCATTGCCTTCCAATGCGGAAGATGAAAAAAAGCATACGCGATCGCTTCTGAATCTCCGCGTTTTAAAACATGCTCCGGTGGTAAAATCAATGGCTTCATTTCGAGTAAATATTTTGGAACGTGGGGGTTGAATTCAACTGCTCTGTGTATTGCTTCAACTGCTGCCATCTCCGCGGTTGTTAGCCCTCGTTTGCTCGCTATATCAGGGGAGAACTTATCAGCAACTACTCTTGCTTTGAGTAAGGCTGCCGTGTAGCAAATCGTTGCTGATTTCGGAAGGCTAATGTCGTCGTATTTGGCAAGAACTGCTTGGACGTCTGCATAAGCTTGCATTTCTAACAAAGCTTCGATAAGGTTCTCGTGGATGTTGAGGACGTTCATTATAGGTGGAACTTCTTTCGTTAAATCTCGAAACATTTTTACCGCTTCTTTTAGCTTGCCAAGTTTTCTTGCACACATTGCTAAACGTCTTTTAATGTAAATAAGTACATTTGTGTCTCGCCTATGCAGGGCTTCCATTAGGGTTCCCTGATGCTGGGTGTTTTGAGATTTACGATAATTACTTTCTGCTACTTTTAAAGCTTGTTTTAATATTTTCTCTGCCTCTGTTATCGTCGTGGCTTCCTCTTCAGCTAATAAAATATACGCTGGTGCACAATCTAAATTTCTTTCAAGAGCACTATGTGCTGCTTTAATCCTAATAACAGGATTTCTTTCTCGCCACGCAGTTTGCATTATTTCATACTCGGCTTTTCCGGCGTCGGCTTCGCAGGTGAAAAACGTTTGATGATCTTGCGCGGATAAATTCATATCATAATAAGTTAAAGGTTCTTTGTTTGTGGCCCAGTAGAAGCGCTGATACTCGGCCCCTCGATAGAGATTCAAAGGATTCCTCCAGACTTTACATTCGGGAATGTTTTGTTGATTGTTGTTGGAGGTAGTGTTGTCTGTGTTCGCATCGCCACCTCCGATCCAAGGGCTGATGTGATTGAGAGAGACTTGCTCGATGAATGATGTGCCGTATTTACGAAAATACCACCATTCGAATATTAAAATCAGTCCTGATATTAGTGACGATGTTCCTGTCAAAGCTACATAGAATTTGGGAGTTAGAGTACTTAGAAACATTGTTGAATCCCACATCACGATTTAATACTAAGTGAGAACAATTCAATAATTTGTTAATTGACACTGTAAACTATTGTTGTATTTTTGACAGATCAGAAAACCTAGGTTATATCGGTTCTCAAATAAAACAACAATCAAGATCTGACTCCATTATTAAAGCAGTGATTCCAAAACTGTATTCAATAACCCCCTCTTCTTTGTTATTGCCCGCAAAAATATCTTTATTCCTAAATTTAAATTCATTAACTGAACACTTTACTGCATAGAAAGCATACAATCTAATATTTTAAAACTAGACTATATTATTAAATAGTTAGGAAGTAAAATAACATTTTTTTTATTACAAAAAATCAAAAATACAATTAATAATTTCACATATTCTTTTTATTATTTTGCCTTCAGCCATTCAATAATTTTTTGAGTTCCCTCTCCAGTTAAAGCACTTGCTTCTATAATTGTAATCGACTGTTTAATTTCTTTTCTTAGTCGTTCTATATGTAACATTAAAAGAGCTTCATTTCTCATTTGTCTGTAACTTACATCCATCTTTGTTAACACCAACATTATCTACAAACAACTCTGTTTTATTACAACAAATAACGTCAAAATTTACAAATATCTAACGTACTCTTGAATTCTTGCATCTTGGGTCTGTAAGAATCGTATAAAGCAGCACTCCTGCTGCAGATATTTGACAAAGATTCGAAGCGTCTATTACATATAATATTTTTGCCGCAGCATTAAAATATTTAGACCATAATGGCGCTATCGTACCTCCGACTTCACGTATCTCTATCCAAATATTGTTGCATTTTATAGTAAAGATATTTGTGCCGATAGTAGGTATAGAAGTCGATGTATCGTCTACTTCTTCATTCTGTAGTCTTTTTAACAGTAAAGTTTTGCCTGAACCAGTTGGTCCAAGACACAGACAAACTCGTATTTGTGTTGTCATTGATGTTCGTTGCCAAGGGGAAATAATTATTGTTTTATCAATAATAATAACTATTTTTTATTATACCGTGTGTCCCACGTAAATGTATAGGCAGTTAACATGTAAAATCAGTATTTTGTAATTAAAAAGTGTCCGGCAAAAACCTTGGGACCTAATTTGATATCATAATACATACAATATCCCTACATCTTATTTAATACAAATTATTTCATGTTGATAGCGTAATTTAATAAAATTAATTAAAATAATTTCGAATTTTATGCTTACAATTTGTTTGAAATATTTTCATCTGTCAGTCATCATGAATATTTTAAATGTTGACAACCGTGTAAATATTATTGAAATGTATTATGGGGGGCACAGTACAAGATAAATATCTAAGTATTTTATAGGAATAAACGCCGAAGGGCTAGACAACTGTTTTCAAATTAAAATATTAATGATGACAGCGACAAATTAAAATATTTAAAACAAACTGCAAGCACTTTACGTTAGTAGCAATAAAAGAGTAGGTGAAAAATTAGGAGTTACTTTTATTAATTTCATTAAATTACGTCAACAAAATTAAATAATCTGTATGAAATAAAATGTAAAGGATATTGGCAGCATATAAAATTTTGTCCCATAGTTTTTTGTCGCACACTTTTTATTTACAAAACACTGATTTTACTGCCAATGTCAACATTCTCGTAGGACACACGGTATATTTCCATAAATGTTTCATAATTTTTAACAGAAAAATATGTAAATAATATTTAAACGCAATCAAAAATAATAGATTGGCAGCGCTAAAATAATTGAAATTTTGCGCCAATTCCAAACAAAAAACAAATCGCTATGAAGTCCACAACAAAACGGAATCGTTGTGAAATTAGGCATTCGTCAAATGTCAAATCGGGTGTTACTTGTTTTATTTATTTCTATTTTATAAAAATGTCAGTTTCGTGGATAATTTTGACGCAAAGGTAGTAATTTAATAAATAATACAATCAATTATAATTAATTACAAAAAATTCTAGCTTAAAATCCGGAATTGAATATGCAAATTCTACCGATTTCGTTAAATTTCCACTGTTATTATCCAGGATATTTAATGCTGTTCAGAAAAATGTAGAGCAACCTTTTTCTGAGGATGAGCTACAGAAATTGGAAAAATCATTAAACCTGCAAACAGACCAGCTAAAAATTATGTTGGACACTTTACTGTACATTACAAAAAGGTCTAAACATTTTCTTATGAAACCTACAGTTCTTCAAGATGAACTTACCGAAAAACTTTTTTTTGATACTGAAAAAGCCGAAACTTTTGTTAAGTTTTGGACAGAAAGCACTAAAGTTGATTATGATGACATTCAAAATAGAAACAAATTAGAGAAATTTTCATGGGAATTAAATTTAGAAACATCTTCAGACTGTGACATGAAAAAAGCAATTCCTACAGGTTTAATACAATTTGAAGTAAAAGATAATGAGGATAAAACAAAAAATATAACAGTTGAAATGAATGAACAACAATTGTTAGAATTGTATGATCAAATAGAGCTTATACAAAATAACTTAGATAACTTGAATAAAATATAATATGTAACAAATAGTTTTTATTTTTAATTCATAATGTATATAATCTAATCAATAATTAATCTAAAAATAAAATTATGTTAAATTTACAACTAAATTTTTTTGCGCATCTTCGCTCGGAACTAAATTATGGGTACTAGAAATATTTTGCGATGCTGTTATGTGTTCACTAGCGCTTGCTCCAGCTAATAATAATTCTAAAGCCCCTTGTAAGGAAGCTAATTGTTCTCCTAATTCTTGTTCTTCTCTTAAACGATTTGCTAAAGTTACAAACATTTTAGCAACATCAGCTGATTGTAAATGTATCGTATCTTCGTATACGTCTAATAAAACATGAGTTACTGGAATTAATTTTCGTGTAAAACGATAATCGCTAATATATTTAATTAGAAACCGTAAAAATGATAATAATGATTTTGTATCGCGACCGTTTAAAGCTCGATGTAAAGCTTTTCTTTTCATTAATTCTTGTAAAACTGTAACAACAACCGTAGGATTTTTGTTTATAATATAAGGTAATAAAACGCAATCCAATGCTTTGGAAAATTGAAATTTACGAAAACATACATCGTACTTAGCTTGTTGTTCTCTAATTTTCTCCGTGACAATTTCGTCGATTTTTTCGTTTCGTCGCCGCGATATATATTTATAAGAAGCGATTTTACGTTCTGTTTTCGTAGGCTTAATTTCTTCTTCTCTTCTTTGAATTGAAACTAAACCATCTACCATTCCTGCTACTACAGTCTCGTCATTTTTAGACGCTGCTAAACTTAAAACCGCGTTTGGATAATCTAAAGTGTGTACTACCTTAAAAGTAGAGATATCGTAAATTTTTACATGTCTGTCTAAACTACCCGACATTAATCTTTTATTATTAGTCGCTAAAGTTAAACAAGTTATAGTTTTATGATGAGATGAAAAGTTTCCAAGTAGTTTTCCCCCCGCAAATGCATCCCAAATTTTAACATCTGTTCCTCCAGCGGATAAAAATATTCCACCGGAAGGCAAGAATAAAATGGACTCGATTGGGCTTCCGTGGTCAACAGACAAAACGCAAGAATCAGTTCTCGTGTCGTACATTTTAACAGTATTGTCGTAACTACCAGATAAAACAATATCAGGAACAACTGGACTAACAGCACCGGCTCGAACATAATCAGTGTGATCACTATAACTATTTACTGCTTTTTCCGTCGCGATATCCCATAATTTTACAGATTTATCATCAGAAAATGAAGCAATTTTAACTTTGTCATGTGTGAAAAATGTTCGATGAACTGCGGCAGTGTGCCCTTTAAATAATCGTAGCAAACTCTTTGTGTTCACGTCGAAAAGTTTCACGTTTGCCTCTTCTCCACCAGCGCAAATCAATCGGCCGTCTGATCGAAATGTGGCCCCATACGCGTTCTCGCGAAATCTTGAAAGATTTTTCGCAACCAATTTCGTAATGGGATTGTAGACTTGGACTCTAACTGAGCAGGTTACAGAGAAGTAGTATGGTTCAACTGGAGAGAAATCTATGTAATCAATAGGTCCGAATTCTTTAACTAAGATTGGAACCTAAATAAAAACACATGGCATGAAATGTTGAGGTTAGATCTTGAACTTTAGAATTACTTACGCTTAATTTCTTCCAGTATTCATTGTCTGGAGTAACTACTGGTCCACTCTTGGAGTATATTTTAGTATTAAGCTTTTTAAATAATGCCATAATTGATTAATTTAAATTTTTATTTTTTGAATCACATCTTCACATCCCAATCAGCTTTGAATTAATGCTTGTGAAGTTAGGTATATTTAGTCTGTGGATATTAGTGAGAAATACAGATGTGCAGCAAACTTCACGGCAATGTCTATTTGACAAGAGAACTGTAACTGTCAGTTTATTAAATTTTCAATTTATATTTTCACAATGCGAAAACTAAACAAGCAATAATTGTATCGACGTCTTCTGGTTGTAATTAGAATTTAAAATAACACTATTTAAAGTAGTGTGTTATTGATTTAAACATTAATCTTTGTACAGTGTTCTTATCTGAACAATAAATAATAAATATGTCTCATACTCGAATGATTGCTGTGTATGGACGTACACCCCCTTGTGCAATACCAAGTCGTTTGGAGGAGCGACGAAATAGAGCTAAAGCTCTTAAACTCGATAGGGCTCGAAAGCCTGATAAGCCAGAAGACTTTGTTGCGTACGAAGACAGCGATTCCGAGGAGGAATCATTGGCAGCTCAACGAGAATCTCTGTGTACATCTTATAATTTTGTTGATTATGTTAGAAGTCGCGAAATCATGACTCGAGAAGCTCGAACAGTCAGTAAACACCATGGATCGAGACATATTTTAACGCATGAAATGTTTAAAGAAACTCCGATTACTTTAGGAAATATGAACAAAGTGTTCTGCTCACAGTGGCTTAGTGACAGACAAGTTGTGTTTGGAACAAAATGCAACAAGGTAAATAGTAAATCCTAATCTAAAAAATCAAACCTACTTGACAAAATATATTTTAGTTGATGGTTTATGACGTTTGCACACACTCTTTGGATCAAATCCCCTCTCTGCTGGGCCGTAGGGATCCGATGGGTGCTCCTGACCAACAGTGCGGTATTCATTCTGTTCAAATCAATCCATCCCGAACTTTATTAGCAACGGGTGCGCGAAATACTTGCGAAATTGCGATTTATCGCCTTCCAACTCTCGATCCAGTTTGTGTCGGAGAAAACGCTCATAAAGATTGGGTGTTCGACATGTGTTGGCTGGACGATCAGTTTTTAGTTTCGGGTTCTCGTGATACACGCATGGCTTTGTGGAGGATTACAGAAGAGCTAGTAGGAAATAAACTAGAAGTGCCGACATATAAACACATTTCCGCTGTTTCTGTTAAAGAATGTCGGAATTCGCAAAAAGTACGCGCATTGGCTTTTAATAAAACTTATGATGAAGTTGCAGCACTCTCGTTAAACGGATACATTCATATCTGGAGTGCGCTTTCATTCCGACAGAAGTTATCTAGAAAATTGCCTTCATCTCAAGAAAATGTGTGCATTGCTGTACAAGATGCTGGCTTGTATGCTATCGGGTGTCGCTCGTACACATTATTACTTGACGCCAGAACTTTGCAGGTAAAATTATGAACCCTACATACACAACATTACACTATTAACTCAACATTTATTCATTAGAATAATACATCATTCTTTTCACACAAGTTCATCTGCAGCTTTTGTTTGAAAGTTGGTTTTCTTTACAATCATATTCTTAGATAGGAATTACCTCTCTAAAAGTGCAATATCTTATGTAATAATGTAAATGTTCGGGATTCTCTGCAATCTGTATCGAGTTTATAGTCTTAGGAAATTTTAATGAGATGGAAGATTTTAATAATTTTAGAGAAAACATACCACATGTATTTGAAGAGTAAATTTTGCGACAAAAGAAACAAACCTCAATTAATAAAATGTAATTTAGATGCGAAATGCACAAAAACTACAAAATTGTAACATAAAATATTACACTTTTAAAGTAGTAATTCATATCCATGAAGTTAGGGATTGTAAAGAAATAAGTTGGAAAAAAAAAATATAGAAAATTAAATAATAAACATACACAAACTTTCATATAAAATTTAACATAATTGCCATGGTTTCAATTATAATTCGTATTCGAATGTATTTGCATGAGTTCAAGAATACGAGCCTGATCATCTACACAATATCTCACGCTCAATTTCACATACACCTATTTCTCCATTCGTTCGTTCAACATAACGTTCCACATACTAAAACCATCTCACCTGATGCATGTCCACTCTTTCTTCACCGTCAATAATTACATTTGTGAAAATATTGGCAGGCTGTGAAGAAAATCTCCTCTCGATATTCAGGATGTGGAATTCGTTCGGCCAGTTTTCAAGGAAATATTTTAACAATAGGCACTGGATTAGGAATGTTAATGTTTTATGATTTACGAGCTGGAAAATATTTAGAATCGAGTATTAATTCCAGTCGGACTGTAGTTTTAAAAGCCAGTCGAGGGTTTGTTGTAAGTATTTTGTGGAAATTTCACTAATTAATGATTAATTAATAATTTAATCATTAGTATCCAGAGGAAGATATAGACGGCGCCCAAAATGTGAAATATGTCCCAGCAATTTATACGCACACTTACGATTCCAGTGGAACCAGGCTTTTCACAGCAGGGGGACCACTACCAGCGACTTTAACAGGAAATTATGCGGGATTGTGGCAATAATTAAATTAATAATTATAATTATTCTGATTTTTATACAGCATGTTTGTGTACAAATAACTATTGATTATCTTTAAAATAATTGGTATAAATGACTTGCATTCATCTGTATTTATGTGTTTGAATGCAATCGATTATAATAGTTTTTTTTTTTAATTATTGTTAATTTTTAAGTGTTTTTCTTATTGGAATTCGTGTATTATTATTTTTAATATATAATCTGATGATTAATATTTAATATGAACTATTAGTTTTTTTTATGTCATTACAAGTGCGATGAATGATTGAGTGTATTTAGAAGAAATAATTTTGTTTTCAGCTACCCAATTAAATACTAGATTTATTATAAACATTACGTACAGTTATAAATATATGTAATATTTTAATGAAAAAGCTCTCTTTTTATTCTGAGTCTCTGAATGTTTTCTTTTATTTATAATATAATTTTCACTGTTTTAATATAGTGGTTGTAAGTTTATAACTAAATAAAACCATCATATCAATATGAGAATTCTTTTATTGTGATTATATATCGATACAAAAACAAAATGACTGAAAGATTGAAAATCTGTACATCAGAAATGAAGTTACAACCAGAGTGAATATAATTTACAAACTGCTTGATATTGAAATGGAATAAAACAAATCGATCGCGTTTAAACTCTGGTTCGAGTATCGACAACATTGTATGGTATCCCTATCTTTGCAAATAGTAACGTGTTTATTTTACATAATATACTTATTTCCATTCAAATATATAATTTGTTATTGTTTTTATTATTGTATTCGACAGAGTATATTGTCTGAATGACACGAGAAATTCACTCACTCGACTTTAAGTAGAAATTTTAATTTACAAGTCTGTTGGCACATTGTTATATGTACAGAGTCTATCGAGAAATGTACACGAGTATGGCTGGCTTGAACGATTCATTCATTTTAGACTGGGCTACTTTCATTTTTGAACACAATATGTAGATATGTTTGCTTTTATTTACTTTACTTTCTAAAATTTATTACTCTATACTCTCATTATTTTACATAAAAATATCAGAAATTCGATGGCAAATGACAAATTACAAGTATATTTTATTTTGCTGTTAAAAATGAATCTACGCAGTATTTTAAAAAGAATTCTGTATTTGCACTCACAAAATAAATTGAGCGCAAATATGAACACCGATAAAAAATATTTTTTCCGCTGCCAAATGCTTCTAAAGTATTTTAATGAAAATGCTTGAAATACAAATTTCGTAACATTTTTATTTAAAGTGTTTTTATATTAAAATAATTTAGAAATCTATAATTGAAATAAAGTTCATATTTGCGATCTTAGAATTACAATGAGTAAATATTTGAATGATAAAATGTAATAATTTTAGAGTTGCTCAAAAATCATGTTCGCAACAATATCTTTCAATAATAGATAAAATTTATGATATACAAAAATAATAATAATAACAACTGTGCTGTACTTAATATTTGAAAATCTCGCAACACAGGTACACATATAATTCTAAACCTACTTTAACACTTATACTAATATAATAATACTGTTTTTTAGCCGGACGGAATTTTTTATAAATGTTATCCGTGTCGGCCATTTTCATTTTTGTAAATTTTTTTTATAATTCTATTTTTGGCTATAGTTTAAAATCACATAACAAAAAAAAAACAATAAATAAATAAAAAATATTTCAATGAAAAACATTTTTGGTAGATCAGCAATCGTGCATTATTTGCTTTTCTTTAATTAGTCCTCAGTCGTTACGCACGGTACTTTGCTTTTTAATTAGTAATTAGGTAATTAAAGCTGGATGTTTGATCACAGTCTGTCAAGAGAGTATTTTTTTTTTTAGTTTTGTATATTATATTGCAATATCAAATGTATTATCACTTATATGGAATGCTTGAAGGCCTCTCTTTAACTAATTATTTCCATTATAAACGCACTTGGATATCATTCACAACCGCTATTATTACTAAGAATCAGATCAGGGAAGACACTATAATCCCCTAACTAACCTTGCAAAGAAACATCATAGTGTCTCGGTGTCATTTACATTAAAAATCGCATTTAAATCTCTCGCTTCCTGGAGTCTGTTGTAGGAATGAACAATCACAGCTTTGATTCTGTCGAAGACATGCGGATCATACACTGATCTCGCCGTGTTGGTCAGGTCGAACGGTTCCTCAATGCAGAGGTGTTTCCACTGATGCGGGTCATTCTTGTGTGAGCGCGCCATGCGGCACTCTTCTACGGGGATGGCTGCGCCCAGCCGCACCGAGATGGCGTGCTCCGCAAAGTTGAATGTAGAGTAGTAATGAAAGTACCCTAGTAGAAGCTCTCCGAGAGGCTGTTTGTTGTCGGAGCAGAATGGCACTAGGAGCTCGTGCATGTCGATGTGGTGAATGTCGGACTCGGGGAGAAACTTCGTGGGGTAGAGCCCGTGCAGGCACGGAATCACTGGGGGAGTTACTCCACCTGGAACGACGCAAAACATGGCTCATTCGTTCTGCATTCTTTTAATACAGCGAGCATCAAGAGAACTAAAAATGTAATTTCCTCTTACATTTTATATAATTTCTCAAATTTTACCAATGATATAGAATCATCTAAGTAGCGTAGAAACAGAAAAATGTTGGTATATTTTTATTATTTTAGATAGAAAATTTGTGTAATTAGATAAGTATTTACTTTGAAAATACTAAGAAAAATTTACATATTTTATTTCTATGAATGATCATCACATGTCTTTTATTGCCTTTAAATTATAAGCAGATTTTGTTTTGCCAATTATTTAAAATTAATATACATCATGCTAGGTTGCATGAAAGTTTTATCGGTTCATTAGCAACTAACGGTTCAATAAGATTAAGAAAATCGCCATTGATACTGTTGCGAGATAATTAATTTTTTAAGTAAAGAGCTCTATATTTTTCTTGCAACTCAGCATAAGTCTGTCAATTGTCAACAGAAGCCTATTTTTAATGTCAATCTGCAAATAACTAAGTAATATAGTTATTTTTTGCATCATATAGAAACTATTTTTAAAATAGTGGAAAAAGATAAAATTTATAATAATAATCTCTTTTCCATGATTTAATTTAGCTTTTTCTCACTATTTTTATTTATTTATACACTAGGAGATCATTTAAAATTTAACAACATACTATCAAAATCTTTTTGTTTAAAATTTTACAAATATTTATTTCTTACGTTTAGTTTTGAATGTGCTGTGTCGTACATAAAACTTCAAATTCATGAAGAAAATGTATTGCTTTCATTACTAGTTGTATAAAATTATATGATATACTGTTTTTTAATTTCTATTCATGGATCTTGATTTGTACTAAGTTGGTCGGGTACAATTAGATGAAAATTAATATTTAAAAAGTAATAATTTGTATAAGTAGAGAAAAAAGGGAAAACATATATTCAATGGTTATAATTCAGCACTGTTTAATAGCATCACATCTGCAGGTGTCACTAAACAGCATCGAAAAATAACAATTGAATAAATATACGATATCCCTTTTTCCCTCCATAAATTATGACTTGAAATATTAATATTCATCTAATAATTGTTGTTTAATATTAGCTAGGTTTATATCTTTTTGAGGTTTTCTATATTTATTCATTTTGCACACAACAAAAAAAATCTCCATTCGAACAAAGCGCATGAGAGTTCACCTCCCGTCGACATATCTTTCTATGGTAACATATTTTCCTCAATATATCCAGATGTTCCAATGACTGTTTATAATGGTTAATGCCTACTTTAATGTACAGTAGTAAATGTTGGGTGTGGATGAGCAAACATGAGTAACTTATAACTGTGTGGAGTGATGGGATCGTATCTGGAGCACAGATAGATTCAGAGTGAAAGGAATAAATGATCTTGTATGAAAGAAATTATGTGGATGGTGTGTCAGGATAGTAATGTTTGGTGAATATTGATTGTAGGATTAATCTAATGTGATAGAAAGATAACATGATATTATGTATGTTTTCACTTACATTGCAGGTAGTGTATGACCATCAAGGCCAAGGAATAACTGGAAATAGTCATATTCTTGGCATCATTGATGTCGTTGGCCCTCGCCCACGTCTTCACAAGGAGCACTAGGGGCCGAACCCTCCAATCAAGATTGGAATAACAGTGCAACAAGTGCGTGTTCCGGATTCCCACAGAATTATTACAATTCAGATCCACGTCCAAACCGCGCGAAGCATCGTGGAACTTCAGGATAGGAACTTTTGCCCAGATTACTTCGGCGTGGTTGATAAAATCTAGGAAAATAATAAAGTAGAAGAACGAAGAGAAATATATTTAGAAAAAACACTACCGCATTGTTTCAAAGCGAATCTAATCTGTTCCAAATACTGGAGAGCCTCACAGCGTTGGTCCACGTAAGACGGTCGAACCAACAGACATATGTCTACGTCACTTGTGTTTAAACCGAAACCAGACATCGTCGAACCCACCAGGAACAAGCCATAGCGGGGAAACACTTTCTACATATACCAACAAGTAAGAAACATAAGAATAGTTAATTGATAGAATAAACGTACATATAATATCACGCTGTTTCATCAAATGCAACAACTCGAACTCTTGAATTATCCACTCAACATTTATTCATTAGATTCATTCTATAACCAATTTTCGCCAAAGATGCCTGTCTTAGCACACTACTTTTGTTTCAACCACAATTCATACACTAGTTATTTGTGTACTTAGAGCAGAAAGTATTCTATTGCCGCTCGCGCATGGAGATTGTTGATCGATGCGTAGCCGACAGCAACAACCATGCCAGGGCGGCAAGGACAATTTCTACTTGAGGTGCACATATTTTTTCTACGACTGAAATACTTGAAAAAGAATTTAAAATAACTTTGACAGTTTTTTACTTGGAAATACTCTTAAATTGTCGCTCAGTAAGTGGCATGCGTCAACTTCCTGCTTTCAACTGGTAGTTGGAAAAGTATATTTTCAATCACATGCATTCATTTATTTCTAAGTCGTCGACGCATCTCTCACCATTAATTTCACCAATCTTTTATTCGACATACATTCTACATGGCGTAGTCTGTACGACCTTAGGGAAAAAAATATCAGTTTTTGTTGTGGCATCGTCTGACAAATTGAAAGTGTGCCCGAAATGATCTTAAAATTGAGACCCCTTAAATTGTACACTACACAAACCATCTCAAATCTCAACTGACACATACCCCACTCTACTAACCAAATACTTCCCAATTTCACTCAAAGATTTTTTAAAATTTGTTCCTACCCTAATGAAAGTGTACAAATACTGCCACAGAAAAATCTTCTTATTGTACGTCTCTTCCGTTTGCTGAAATTGCCGAAACATCGTCCACACTTGCCGACTTAATGCGTCCCACTCGCCTCCATTTTCTAGTTCGGCAGGAGTTTCTTTAATTTCCACAAACTTTGAACGACCCAAAAATTTCGTCATTAACATGTCGACTAGCGGCGAATTATGCACGGGACTGTAAATCATGTTTCTTTTAGTAGTTCTAGTTGAACGATCTTGTTTGTAACTAGTATAAAATCTAAAAGGTTTAATAAGAGTTAAAGATAAATCCACAGGAAGTGAACTGTCGGGCGCTCTAATCGAATTGTTCGTACAAACCTCTAAAATATATCTAATATTAAGAAACAGTTTAGCATATAATTTAGTACTTACTTTTTGGGTAAAACTGACTTAAAAGCAATAAAATTCATGTTTTCAGAATTCAAATGACAGTTCCTAGAAACAAAATCTGTCAACGTTTTGCTGTTTTCTAAGGTTACTCATTATCATTGGTCAAATTTGACATAATTTAATAGAAATTAAGATAAAATTACACTTTAGTTCGCATATTTTCCGTGTTTCACTTCCTGTTAGTAGCGCTGCATATTTTACATTTTAGGAATATTTGATAGTAAAACCTACTTTTTGTGAAAGAACCCGTTGTGATGATGCTGTGGAGACATAAAAGGAAAGAAAGTTTCCGGGCTGAAACTCTGATCGCAAGGGTTGTACAACTGATATTGTGTATTTTGTGTTCCTACATTTCTACCATATATATATTTTACATCTGCAAATGAAAACATTATCAATTACCAGATTAAATTCAAGGTCGAAGATTTATCTCACTTCTACCATTTTCCGATTTTTTGGAATAATTATTCGCTTTATTATTTACTTCTTTGTCACAGAGCTGTGTGACTTGTCTATCATTTTTATTGGTTTCCCTATTTCTTTTTTGATTATTCCAACTATTATTTTTATTATAATTTTTGGTGTTGTTATTATTATTATTATTTAAAGTATTTATCATATTGTGGGGTGGCGGTGGCATCATTGAGTGATAGCAACGAACTGGAAAGTTGTGATTCCTGTTATAAGACGTCTCCATGCCTGTGCCGTTGCTATCACCCACTGGAGACCTGGATGGCATCTCAGACATCAAGTTGATACTTTCTGACGATGACTTCACATTTATTGCGTACCGTTGAGATATCATTTTATTTATTTAGTTAAGTACAGTAAAAATAATTAATGTATACAGTAGTCTACGTTGTCGTAAATATTTATTTAAATGCTAATGCTGAAAAATATAAACATTTATTATATTACATTTGCAGCAAATATTTTTAGCTTAATTATGTAAATTTTCTATAATCTATGGGCATTCTGATAAGAATCCTATGAATCATGCATTCTTATGAAATGTTTAAACTCTACAATTTTTATAAGACAATTTCTGTAGATTAAGCACCATCCAGTGGTTAATAACTCATTTAAGTAATAAATTAACATACCTGCTAAATATCTTCGTTGTAGAGGTTAGATTAGCACGAGATCTCAGTAAAAATTATTAACTATCTGATATCTTTAAACATATTTTCGTATATATTGCCTCAAGACTTATGTTGCTACTGTAGAAACATATTAAAATAATGAAAAATATTAAATAGACGTTGAGATAACCATTAAATACCTTGCCGGTCTTTTTAGGCGCGTACGCACAGGTTGCATATATCGTTCAAGCAATCTTATTAATATAATTATTTATTCTTGTTTTTTGGAACGCACCCACCAATCAGCTGTCAAAGGACATCAAATAGAGATTTGATAGCGCGTAATTTTTTTGTAATTATTCCAGCATGCTTATCAAACTGATGATTTTTTTCTCTAAAAATATTAGTTATACTCCTAAATGCCTGTATAAATTCAACACTTTATTGCAGCCATTCAGTAGTATTAAATTTATACTTTTCAAATGTTTCTGATAATAGAGAATAGAGCGCCACGACGACCTACGTTTTTTGTCTTGAATGTACACATTACTTTTCCATTTATATTTATTTGTATATATTATTCAAGTAGCATTAAAAATATTATTGTTTTTAAAATATTTCTTATTATGTTTATAATTTGTTATATTCTCATTTTATTATTATATGACAAAGTAATTCTAACCATCAAACGTAGTGTTGTCCAGCTGTCAATTCTACTGTCAAGATGGTGTCACGTCAGCAACAAGACGTTGATGAATTATTCGATATTAAAAACTATTTCTATATTGGAAGCTATCAACAATGTATTAATGAAGCCCAAAAATTAAAGGTACACAAATTACAATTGCCTGTACAATTTTTCGGCATATTTCATAGGTTATGTTCACACATAATTTTGTTTTTAGCCTTCCACAGAAGAAATCTCTCTTGAAAGAGACATTTATTCATACAGAGCATACATTGCTCAACGAAAATATCGTGTAGTCCTCGATGAAATCCATGGAGCATCTCACAACCAGCTCCAATCTCTCAAACTCTTGGCAGAATACTTCGCTTTTCCCCAGAAACGAGAAAACATTTTCTCGCAACTAGATCAAAAAATTGCAAGCACAGATTCTGAGAATGACATTCTCCCAATCGTCGCTGCAACAATGTACCTTCACGAGAAGAACAACGAATCAGCTTTGAGGATTTTGCACAATTTTGATAACTTGGAATGCATGGCTCTGATGTTGCAGATTTTTATAAAGATGGATCGGGTGGATTTAGCTCGGAAAAAATTAAAAGACATGCAAGAAAAAGATGATGATGCAACTTTGACGCAGTTGGCGCAGGCTTGGGTGAATATTGCAATGGGAGGAGAGAAGCTTCAAGATGCTTATTACATCTACCAGGAATTGGTGGATAAATATGGATCAACTCCCGTTTTGCTAAATGGTCAGGCCGTCACTTTTATCGGACAAATGAAATACGATGAAGCTGAGTCTGCTTTGCAAGAAGCTCTAGATAAAGATAGCAATGCTCCGGAAACGTTGATCAACATGATTGTTTTATCCCAAAATATGGGCAAGACGCCAGAGGTATACTATCGTAATTATTTTAAAATATGTCGTATTTAATGGGGTGGCTAGCTCAGTGGTATGAAGTCGGCCTGTGGATCCTGAGAACCCTGGTTCGATTCCTACAGGCGACAAATAATTTTCATAATTTTAAAAACTACCCCTGTGGCTCCTCCACCACTAACATCTTTGGGGGCCGTGATTTGATGACTGGTAACCGCACTTCACGCGCAAAATATATCACTTACCGAGATCTGCTCCGGCAGAGTGCCACACCCGGTAATGGGTAGAAGGCGTGATGATATATTTATATTTATTTATTTTATTTGAATGGTGTAGCACGATCCATTGAAACATCCACTGAACATTTATTCATTATATAATAAATAAAATAAATATATCATCACGCCTTTTACCAATTTCTGGATAAGCACTCTGCCGTTGCAGATCTCGGTAACTGATATATTTATGCACATGAAGTGCAGTTACCAGCTGCCAAATCATGGCTCCCAAAGATGTTAGTGGTGGGACAGCCACAGAGGTAATTTTGATGTGTTAAAATGATAAACACTTCTATCCTGGCTCATATCATATTTCCATCCATTTATTCCTAGGCCATCCACGTAAACACTATTTATTAATCTATTTTACAGGTGGCAAATCGCTATTTGTCTCAGTTGAAAGATTCCAATGTCAATCATCCATTTATCGAGGAGTACACTCAAAAAGAAAATGAATTTGCTCGACTTTGTGGACAGTATGCTGCTTCGAATCCCAGTCCAGTGGAGGCAAATTAATTTAGTATTATTATTACATTCTGTTTTATATTTAATGTCATTTAAATAAAATATATTTCTCTGATTTATTCATCTTTTTTTCTTAATTAGTTCTCAAAATGCTAAGTAAATTAAAAGTTATTGGCATACAGCAAATTTCATTTTATCGTACCTATATTAATAAAAAAAAACACTTTTTTACTAAGTTCTGCGTTATAAAAATATATCAATATTTCGGTTTACTAAACGTGCACTTTTGTTTATTATAAAGATAAATTCATTTGAATATGTATTTATTTATTTTTTAAAGCTGGATGGATATTTTTTAAATAAATAAATAAAAATTATTGATATTTCAATACTTAGATCTATTCTCCTGATTGTTTTATTTTCGAGAATTTAAGTCATGAAAGACAATTGTTCTATCTATGAAACTGCGACTGCTCTTTCTGCAATTAGAAAAGAATTTTAATACCCAATCGGGTTTTTTCTGCACTGTGTAGTTGTAATATACAGGCTGGTGACCGCGACTCTCGAGCATAGGGATTTAACATGTAAAATCATAATTTTGTAATTTCCTGTTTCCCTAATCATTTTAAGCAAAAAAGCTTCAAATAAAAGTTTTAGGGCATCAAATTCTGCATATAAACCAATAAACAAAATTAATTTTGTATGTTTCGTAACGGCACAAATTATATTTGGATATAGCTTCAAAACTATCGATAGCCATGAAATTGAAACAAAATTAAACAAATATTTGACGTTTTATTTGTCAAAATAAATGACATAATAAATAAAGACATTATTTTGACAGAATAACCGTCAAACACAGGCAGCGGAAAGTTATATAGACCAGGGATGGCCAACAAGGCGATCGCAACTATGATTTCAGTCGATCGCGACAACTTTTAAATATAAAAATATATATTATATTATATTTATTCGATTTAATAACTATAGCTATATATTTTCATATTTAGTAGGGTCGTTGATTGCCACCGAAGTTTGAATTTCTGAACGTTCAAACATCCGAATGTTTTGAACTTCATCAGAAAAATTTCGAAGCTTCGAACTTTCGAATTTTTTGAAGCTTCGCATTTTCGAATTTTTCGAAGCTTCGAATTCTCGATTTTTTTGCCACTGAATTAACGCCATCTATCATCTCCAAACATGCTCACGCATAATTCGCGAAAAGTCGGCCACGAATTTAATAATAAAGTCTGCGAAGTTTCCTACAAAAACTCTGCAAGGTTAGGCGTCTTAATTAAGCCATCTATTCTCTTACCGCCGATCTAAATGCTATGGACTTTTAATAAAACGTTTTAAAATGACAATAAAAAGGATACAAAAATATCTTAATTAAAACGTTATTGACAGTGTAGCGAAATTTTAAGTCTAAATTGAATTAATTTGGGAAATAATAATAATTACTTACGAATTAATACAAAACTCTGCACATGAGTTTATTCTGAAAATAATTCATATCAACATGCCGTGTTCACGTTAGGATCCAGATTCACAATTCGAATAATTCGAAAATTCGTAAATTCGAAATATTCGAAAATTCGGCATATTAAAAAATTCGAAAGTTCGAATCTAAATTCGAAGGTTCAATAAATCCGAACAATCGAAGTCTCAAATATTCGTAAAATCAACAACCCTAATCGGTACAGTTAAAGAATCCGGTAATATTTTAATTTTTCTGAAATAGTAATGACAAGGGAAATATAAAAACGCTCTTAATAATTTATGCGGCATGTTCCTTTCAGGCGCATCGCTAATGCGGCCTGCTGCTGTTAAAATTCGAATCGCTATCATCTTAAGTAATTCTACCAACATCTGCATAATTAATATCCAATCTCTACGGGTAATCAGTGCACTCCTTGCCGTATCCTGCGTCCTGCCGTCGTCCTGCGCCTGCCTTGTCGTCCTGTCGCCGGAAGTCGACGCACAATTCCCAGCAGTGGTTTAATATCCGGTGTACGCGTTCTTTTATATGCATGAATTTACCCCGTCGAATGTCAGGGATTAATCTCTAGAAAGGATTTTTCTTAAACAACGAAGGAATTTTTTAATACGCGACATTTTTTGATTAAACTTCAAACTTGTGACCTGCCGAGAGTTGAAAAATGAATTAAAATAAAAATGGTTTGAAATTAGATTTTATACAAAAATTTCACCGCATACGTAATACCAGCACGAACATTTGAAACATTCACTCAAAAAAGTTTTAACTAATCTTGAATTTGGGATTAGACAAATTAATTAAATTGTATATCAAATGGAATAAAAATATTGTTTCAAACATTCGAATTATTTTTATTTGTTTAAGGGCCGAGATATCCACCTCCTAATAAAATTCCTAATAAATTTATTTAGCTAATAAATATATTTTGCAGATATCCACTACCTTATAAATTTTATTTACCTAATAAATACATTTATTAGCTACATATTTTATTAGCTACTCAAACCTCCTAATAAAAAACAAAAGATTCAATTGTCATGTCAGTTTATACATAAAATAAAAATATATTTTTTAATACTGTATTAATTTCTTATTAAAAAGGTATGCTTGCAAATAATATATTTATAGGGTTATCATTGATATTTTAGATAATTCTTGATGAATTGGATGAAATTATAGAGAGACAAGAAATGGTGTGGCCTGTGAATTTGAGAATCTCGATTCTATTTCCGCAGTCAAAAACAATTCTCACCACATTAAAATTATCCCTGTGGCTCCTCCACCACTATCGTATTTGGAGGCCGTGTTTAACAGGTTGGAAACCTCACTTCACGTGCATAGCTATATAATTTACCGAGATCTGCTACGGCAAGGTGTTACACCCAGTAATGTATAAAATGCGTGATGATATATTTTATTCTTTTTATGAAATGGAAAATTTGGAAATAATTAATATTAGATACCCTCACAATGTTACATGTTGGAAATAAAATTGACAATTTTGATAAATGACATAATATCTAATTTGTTAATACATTTTGAATGTGGAAAGATACAGAATACAGATATTTCCAATTTATTCGCAGAATTCTTATTTTTAATATAGTGTTTAGCACAATCATAAGAGGATATTGAATCTCGATGAATTGCACAAGAACACGAATTATATCTTGTCGCTATTATTTCCCACTTTTCGCTTTTTTGCTTCTAATTCACTGCGTCTGTTTGTTTATTTTCTATTATATTTTGATATTCTATAGGTACTGCAACTAATAATCTGACTTCATTTATAGAAAAAAATACAGATCATGCACGTTCTCCTGACATTTTGACAGTTATAACAAAATCAAGGAGATAGAAACAAAATTACAATCATATATTTATTAAACGTCATAAACAAGTTTTGTATTTCTTTCTAATTAATTATTTTCATAACATTCTCTCTCTCTCTAAAAGACGGACAGTGTTGCAATTTTGGCTTATTTATTTATTAGGTACCTAATAACAAGTAGACGAATAAATTGAACTGGATATCTACAAAAAAAATATCTACCTAATAAATAATTTATGTTGCTAATAACTATTAGCTAGTTTATTAGGAGGTGGATATTTCGACCCTAAATAAAATAAATAAATAAATAAATATATCATCTCGCCTTTTATCCATTACTAGGTGCGGCACTCTGTCGAAGCAGATCTTGGTAAGTGATATATTTATGCTCGTGAAGTGCGGTTACCAGCCGTCAAATTACGGCCCCCAACGATGTTAGTGGTGGAGGAACCACAGGAGTAATTTTAAATTGGTGAAAATGTTTTGTCGGCTGTGGGGATCGGACCAGGGTTCTTAGGATCCACAGCCTGACTCTGATACCACTGAGCTTGTCACTTTACCCCATAAATAAATAAAATAAATATATCATTATTGCATGTGGCACTCTGCCGTAGCTGATCTCAGTAAGTGATGTTTTTAAACACGTAAAGTATGGTTACCACAGGGGTAATTTGAATATGGTGAAAATTATCGGCTATGGGAATCGAATCCTCGTTTTCAAATCCACAGTCAGACTCGATACCACAAAAAAATGATTGGGAGCTATTTAAGAAAACTAGAGTAGAATTTTCAAAAAATAGCTATTTACATAACAAGTGCGCGAAGACATACTTTGCACATGACTGTAATTTTAAAGCACGAGCTTTAATTTGCGCGAATGATGCAAATGACGTCTTCGTGCACGAGTTTTGTACAATGCTTTTTGTAACGAGCAAAAATTATATAATCGACAATGAGGAAATTTATTAAATTTTAAGCGTAAAAACAAATTGTTTATTTTTTTCGTACAGCTTATTAAAATATGTTTGATTGATGGTGTTATAAGCTAATATCTCTACTTGTTTTATAAATTCCTTAAAAAGTGTGTATATAAGTACAAAGAGTGTTATAATAGTCCAAATTTAAAACCATAAATATGGGTATTTTTAAAATTACTTTGCGCACTAGTAAATCAAACTTTACTTCAGTTTGCAAGGTAATGTAAACCTTATTTTGAATGCTGCGAGTACAAAAAAATGTTATTCGACTCGAAGAAAAACCGGAGTCCTTGGACTGAAATTGGACAGGCAGCAATTGTGGTCGTAACCGAGAGAATTTTTTTAAGAAACAAATTATTTAAAAAATCTCAGATTGCTGTGGGCGTAATGTACAGCCATACTTTTGCTTTCTGTGGTTCCTTGTATTCGACGCTCTTACACACAATCTCATTTCATCTTTCATTCATAAAACAATTCTATTCATCTAGTTATTCCTAGGTCGTCCATGCAATCTCTCACCCTCAATTTCATCAACATATTTCTGTTTCATCCAGTGGCGTAGCTTGGTGACCATTGGCCCTCGGGCAAAACAAAGGCGGACTTTGGCTTAGGCTACAGGCAATAGCCTAGGCCCCAAAAATTTTAGGGTCCGGATTCAAACTTTTAGTTTAAATAATATACATGATGATGACCGCGACTCTCGAACAAGGTATTTAACATGTAAAATCATAAATTTATAATTTCCTGCTTCCCTAATTATTTTAAGCAAGACAGCTTCAAATAACAGTTTTAGGAGATAAAATTCTGCATCTAATCCAATAAACAAAATTAATTTTGCATGCTTCGTAATGGCACAAATTAGATTTGAAAATAACGAAAATAGCCTCAAAACTATCGATAGCCATGGAATTGAAACAAAATTAAACAAATGTTTGACGTTTAATCTATCAAAAATGTCAAAATAAAACGTGTATTTAATTGAGCTATTATTATTTATGGGGTGTCTAGCTCAGTGGTATGAAGTCGGCCTGTGGATCCTGAGAACCCTGGTTCGATTCCCACAGGCGATAAACAATTTTCATAATTTCAAAAACTACCCCTGTGGCTCCTCCACCACTAACATCTTTGGGGCCGTGATCTGACGACTGGTAACCGCACTTTACGCGCAAAGTATATCACTTACCGAGATCTACTTCGGCAGAGTGCCACACCCAGGAATGGATAGAAGGCGTGATAATATATTTATTTATTTATTTTTATTATTGTGTCTAGTACTTTATTAAAAATGGTAACTTTAAATATTTCGTCCTTGTTTCTAAATCGGTTGTCAGAAGCTAGCTCATCAAAATGTTTTTTAACTTTCCTTTGCCGTTTTTCTTGAAAATTGGGATCTATACCATATTTAATTGCAGTTTCACTGGCTTTGCACTTGAATGATTCACGCGCTCTCACACACAACATGCGATCTATGACGATAATTGAGCTTCTTATTATAATTCTGGAGGTCGGAGAAAATTTGTGAGGTATGCAGGGGCCCCTTGAGCTTGGGGGCTTCGGGGCACGACACCGCCTAGCCCCTTGGTAGGTACGCCACTGGTTTCATCAATCTTTCATTCGTCATGCATTCCACATAGCACATACACAAACCATTTCAACTGCCTCATGTCTAAAAATATATCTAATAACTGTATATGTGTTTTGTTATATGTACAAAAATCAGAAATTTGATTAAATTAATGTGCACTATATCTCAGACCAAGCGAAATCTTCTTTAAAATAGAGCATAAAAAATAGAGTAAAATTTTTATTCATTTTCTGCAATCTACACTTTCGTGACTAGATAAGTTATGTTTAGTTTCTTTTCGGACGTGTGACATTTCTCTCACGCAAATTTTATGAAAACAGATGAGACTCTAAGGACGTTACTGTCTTTTTTAGAGATGACTACATTTCTCGTGGAATGTACTTGCATTTATTATCATTTTAAGTCATTCCCCCATGACATTTTCAAAATATTTTTCTAGAATATATGACATCATATTTATTTTGCATGTCTTTATAATTATTACTGAAATATAAATAGTTTTGATGACTCAATCATTTTAATTATCAAGTCAGTTTTTACTAAGATTTAAACCCGTTTAATTCTTGTTCAGCGATTAATTTCGGTCGTTTATAAATGAAGGAACTTTTATTTTTGATTCCGACAATTTTACAGCCATGAAATAATAGCTGTGGAGAAGTTATGTACTAATAAAGTTGTCAAGTGATTTTATGGGATTATATTTTAGTTGCGACACAAGCAATTAATTTGTATTTGGGAACAGCTTTCTCATAAAAACAGGCATTAAATTTAAGAAACATCAGTTCATAAAAATTTGTTTATTTTATTTATTATGTGTTGCACAATAGGAAATTAAATTCAATTATAGTGCATGGATGCTAGCTTAGATTGGAGTCTGAACCAATTGAACGCAATTGTAATTTTATCAGTGCCGGCTTTTGGGTCTATAGTCCCCGGCATAAGAGGACTTTGGCCTAGGCTAAAGAGGCAATAGCCTAGGGCCCAAAAATTTTAGAGCCCGGGTTCAATCATTTAGTGTAAATAATAGAAATATATAATCTTATTGCCTTATAATGTATATACATATATATATATATATATATATATATATATATATATATATATATAAATATATGGGAAATATATCACTTACCGAGATCTGCTTCAGCAGAGTGCCACACCCAGTAATGGGTAGAAGGCGTGATGATATATTTATTTATTTTATTTATATATATATATATATATATATATATATATATATATATATATATATATATATATATATAGATCTCGGTAAGTGATATATTTTGCACGTGAAGTGCGGTTACCAGTCGTCAAATCACGGCCCCCAAACATGTTAGTGGTGGAGGAGCCACAGGGATAGCTTTTTCAAATTATGAAAATTTGTCGCCTGTGGGCATCGAACCAGGGACTTCAGGATCCACAGGCCGACTCCATACCACTGAGCTAGCCATCCCATATATATATATATACATACAGGATGGTGACTCTCGAACATGGGTATTTAACATGTAAAATCATAATTTTATAATTTCCTCCTTCCCTAATTATTTTAAGCAAGACAGCTTCAAATAAAAGTTCTAGGACATAATATTCTGCATCTAATTCTTAACGGAACAAATTAAATCTGAAAATAACGAAATTATCGATAATCATGAAATTGAAATAAAATTAACAAATATTTGACGTTTTATCTGTCAAAATAATTTCTTTATTTATTGTGTCATTTATTTTGACAGATAAAACGTCAAACATTTGTTAATTTTGTTTCAATTTCATGATTATCGATAATTTCGTTATTATCAGATTTAATTTGTGTCGTTACAAAGCATGTAAAATTAATTTTGTTTATTGGATTAGTTGCAGAATTTTATGTCCTAAAACTTCTATTTTTGAAGCATTCTTGCTTAAAATAATTAGGGAAGCAGGAAATTACAAAATTATTATTGTACATATTAAATCCCTATGTTCGAGAGTCGCGCTCATATTTTTAAAGGGCCCGAAATAAATATTTTGCCTAGAACCCGAAATATTTTAAATCCGCTTCTGTTCCCGGCGGTAGATACGTAAAGGACGGAACACTGAGCACGTTCTTAAATAAAATTTATAATTCAGGACTATAATATTAACTTACCATCCACTGTGGACAGTAAGTAAATATTATAAATCAATCCTGTTCCTTTTGACAACTGTGAATTTTGAAACCTATTTTTCTTTTCTTTCTATTTGTATAGGTAAATAGCTTACTAACCTCGAACTATAAGTAATTTTTCAGGTCGCGAATGTTTAGGAAAAGTTCGACCCTACGGGCCTCGATTTCCCAAACTACATTCTTGACCTAAAAACTGTCACTTACAGAACATGGTACGTAATATATTATTTCGGAGGATGAGATCTAGCTAAAACATTAAAATACCAAGTTTAATCAAATTCGTGAGAGCCTATTCCGAGATTGTTGACAAACACAGATAGACAGACAATAATTACTCGTATTAGAGTAACGGATATAAGATTTAAATGTGATAAAACTTGTTATCTCAATAGAAATGAAAAATGGCAGTTAATAAAAAATAAAACCCTTCATCATTTTATTGTTTACTACGATGCTTACGTTATTTAAATTGACAGCTGATCAATTTTACATATTTTCGAGAGAAATAATGAAGTTTGAAATTAATTCAGTTTTGCCTGGGGTTCATTTCTATACAAACAACAAATTTTCGCGTTGGTGATTGGCTGATCGCAGTAGCTGATTTATAATGTAACAAAAAATACAGTAGAGACTATGACAATTGATTGTATTTTTTTGTTTGTCAGTTCATTATGTCAATGCATCAGTTTTTACAGTTTTAATCAATTTTGTGGTTGTGGTAATATTCTGAAGATTTTAAAAAACAACAAAAATAGTCAAGTATGTATCCAAGGCTACAACAAAAATAACAGTCTGATAAAGTACAAAACAGCCTGGTAAAGATTTTACCTGACTGTTATTTTTGTTATAACCTTGGATACATAGTCTGTTGTCAATACAATTCATATCAAAAAATTTAAAAATTTTGAATTATTTATGATTAAATATTGATTAAATTAAACGGTTTCAGAAAAAAATAGTATAGTCAGGAGAGTGTTTTTACTTTTCTAACTTATTATGTAATATTTTATCACGTGACCCCTGTAAACCAGTCCACTTTGAAAACTTCTGTCACTAACTCGCAACCAGCAATAATTTCTGTCAATCATTTTTTTGTCATGTATTCCTCGTGAACAAAAAAATTTCAGCCTGTAAAAAATGTGTCACACGACACCATAAAAATTGCCACTTTTTTACCGTTTCTGTCACGCATGCGTCACCTGCCAAAATTTCTGTCTACCATTTTTATTACTTAATTGTACCAATGTCTATAATTTAAAGTGAAAACTAGCCTGTAAAAAATATGCCACCAACCACCCTTAAAATCGGCACATTCACATCGGCGCCATTTATTGTTGCCACCAGTGCCGGAATCTAATTTTCTTTTTTTCATGTTTCTTATGACATAATCTATTGAAAAAACCATTTCTGTCACTGGAATAAATGAGACATCATTTTGCACCCTAGCTCTCTAACTATGTTCTCAGTAGTGGGTAAAAGGCGTGATGATCAGAGCTGGGCAGGAGCTAGCTACTTTTGTAGCTTACTACTAGCTTAGCTTCATTTACCTTAGCTGTAGCTGTAGCTTAGCTAACTGTGAAAAAATATAGCTGTAGCTTGTAGCTAGGCTACTTTATTTTCTATTAGCTTAAAAATAACAATTGAAGCTACTTTTAAGGCTACTTTTTGTAGCTTAAAGCTACTTTTTAAGCAGAAGGTCAACAAAGTACGCATGCGTACAAGCTAACCCCACACAAAATATTTATTTGTTGCCGGTTCTAACTGGCTCTAATACGCAAAAATACACAGTAGGTGCCAGATGGTATTTGCTATTTTTGATATTTATGTATATAATAGTAAATTAACAGTCATTATAACAAAAGACTGATCATATGACAAGGCAAATTTAATTATTTTACAATAATTTAAAAAAGTAGCTTTAAAATTTAACAGCTACTTTAACGAAAGCTTTTAGCTGTAGCTTAGCTATATTTTACAAAATATAGCTTATAGCTGTAGCTCAGCTACTTTTTTAAAGAATAGCTGTAGCTGTAGCTTAGCTACTTTTTTTAAGTAGCTTACCCAGCTCTTGTATTCACAATAAACAAAAATTGTTATTTTGTATATGTATCCATAGAGAATATTTTATTGCGGTCCTAGGGCTAAAACAAGTGTTTACGCCCGCTGTTCATGGCTAAAACTATAGCCTGGACAGCTGCATTAGTTACCTTGTTACGCGATTTTTAATGCAATCTCTTGCTGCCCCAAATGAACTAAATCAATTTTAAATTAAGAGTAGGAATCATAGTAGGTAATATTTTAAATGGTTGACATTGTTAAACAGATTACATATTTAAATGTTTGACAAACGGTGTTTTATATTTGGACAAATAAAATTTGTAACAAACATATCTGTCGTTATTATTGCAATATATATTTATTTTATTTTATTTATTTAAAATTTCATCATAATATTTTTTTGCTGTATAAATCGGTCTACTATGAAGTTACAATAAGACAAACTATAATTGGTTTATCTTTATTTGAAACATTTGAACGTTTAACAATAAGAAAGAGCCGCATATTTTTAATGACTTTATTGTTATTTCTTCTTTCAGCTCAGACATAACTTATGTCGGTTCACATTTATTTGTCATTTCAACACAACAACAAAATACAATTCCGACTTGTCGATAGGATCTCCTCGCTGTTTATATCATTCGCTGTTTATCTCAACACAAGTAGACAAATTTTATTGCCATTTAAAAGTCAGTATCGTCGATATAAAAATCCGTCGAGCATGTTACTCGAGCCGGGTTAAAATATGCAGATTGGTGGCCGTGGGTGCTTTATCTGCCGGTATTTTTAAGCGCCATTTAATACTGGCCGGATAAAATAAAATAAAGAGAATATTTACCAAAGGGACCAAGATGCTATCAAGCGTGCGTTATTGCCCGCCAGATGCGAATATTTGATAAGCGTATGTGCATATTTTAAATATATAATTACATGCAAATGTCCTGTTATAAATACGTATTACTTATTGGGAGCCGCGATCCGCGACGCCGCGAGCTCATATGGATACCTAGTTACGCATTGTGTTTTTAGATTTATTAAGTACTTAGTTGTAGGATAATTATTGGGCTACGTACAAAAAGTTATCGGGAATTGACAAATGACAGACATTTAGATGAAATCAGAATTCTTGTGTTTCAAGAACAGACAGCGTTTGTATTTTATTTTTTGAAACTTATCAGTTGTTTGAAAAATAGGAAGTCTTTCAGATTAAAAACAATACAAGAATATACAAATAAATCGATCGGAAATAATCGACGAACAAAAAATTATTTAGTCTTTATTATTTTAGAAAGACAATTTCACTTCAATACAAAGTTAGCTATAAATAAAAAGTAATTTTGTCACTTTGACAACGAATAATAAATGGGGAAAGTAACTATTTTCAACTGATAAACAATAATTACTTACGATACGAATATCGTATAATATTTTATAAACTATCGTGAATTTTATTCCAAAATATAGTAAAAATAAATATATACTTCGATGTTTCATAATAGTTATTACGATGTAAGTGGGATAAGAGCATCATTAAAATACACATGTGGAATTACACAAGTATCTGAATGATGCAGTATCATACATATATCATTTTATTTACTACAACGAAATAAATTAAAATTAAAACAAAAATAATATTGAATTGACAGTTCTCATAAATATTTGACATTTAAAAAAAATTAAGCGAAATGGGAACTATCATTTTGAGTGCGATAATACTTTATTAAAGCACTAGTGTGGTAATATTTCCAAAAACGCACTAGTGCGTTAATGAAGTACTTATCTCACCCAAAATGAATGCAATAAATGTAATTTATCACACGGTCATAGATAAAAACATTAACGAAATTACACAATAGTTATTTTTGTATTAAGTGCGCGAAATGAGTGTGTTTTTGTTGCGCGTCAAAAAACACGAATTTCGCCCATGAAATACAATAGTTATTTTTATAACAAGTGCCGAAAAAGGCTCGTTACGTGCAAGTGCAGAATTTAACGCACGAGGCTTGCCGAGTGCGGAATTCTGCACGAGCATGTAACCTTTTTCGGCACGTGTTATAAACAACATTTTTCCTACAACTGTGCGATCTAGTAAATCACTAAAATATTATTAAAATTTATAAAATTTATAAAATTTATAAAATTTTAATGATATTACATGAGAACGATGTTTTACGGCGTTGCTATGGTTTGTTTGTTGATTGCTTGCACATTGTTCTACGTTATTTAAAAATATTTCACTAACGTCAAAATAATTTCTTCAAAATCATCTTGATTGGAATAGTACAGTGAGTGATTCTTCTTTATCATTAACACCTCCAAAGATAATTGAAGCTCCGGATCATACTATGTTGGATCTATTTTCGACAATGACAATCAACCTGCTGCTGGTACTTCTGAAGCTTTCGAAATTGTTACCAATAATATTACTGGTAATAATATGAACAGGTACGGAAGAAATCAATGTTTCTTTAGACACAAAAGTTTCCACTTTACATTATGTCAATATAAGCAACTGTAACAACTGTATTAATAATATACACAAACAATAAATATGAAGTATTTCACTTACTCTTTAAATAAAACCATTTATCGATATATTTTACTTTGTTCGGTTCTTTTTATTAATTGTCTACAGATTAGATATACTGCAAATTAAGGTTACGTTTATAAACGTCAAAATATACTACTGCATATTTACTAGCGCTGGTTCACCGTATCTTCTTCCTCCATAAGCGTCTGTGGTCAAAATATGAATTCCGCGCGCGGCGCGAAATTTAAATCGCTGTCAAAACAATATTCTTTTGACAGTTACGTAATGAAGCACTTTCCGCACTAGTGTTTCTTTGCTTTCGGAAACGCACTTGTTCTGCATTCATCTACTTTCCATACGTAACCAAGGCAATTATAGTTACGTAATAACAAAGAAATCGCACAGTTGTAGGAAAAAGTCATTTTTTCACGTGTGAAAAAAAAATATACAAATTTCGCGTATCCATAGAATTGTAAAAATGTCATGTTTTTTGACAGTTGTAGAAAAACTGTATTTTAAATATTGAATTATTTTACAATTTTGATCAAATAAATAATTATTTTTTTTCAGAATGTATTTAAAGTTCGAATAAATCTTATTTGAAGCATGTAGTGAAAAAATAAAAAAATTGTCTACCCAAAAGGAAAGTACTTTTTCCACTTTAGTTTAACAAATGTTTGAAAAAACAGAGGTTCGCGAGAATAAATGAAATGACAAGTTCGAACTTAATAGCTAACAATTTGGTTTGGAATCGCAGCAGTCGTCAAGCCATACAGATTGTTTATGATTTAGTTACACGGGAAATTTTACAGTGATATCATGTGTTAAGTGCAGTGTTCTCTTCATATATGTGAGTATTTTTTAACAAGAAATGTAGGATTTGTCATATCTATGGTTACGAATTGGCATTTGATTGACAGCAATGTATTTGCTTGTCTCATTTAAAATGAAACAGGGCCAAATTCATAGTCTTGACTCACCCTCATCTCATCTTCGCCTCACACTCAAAGTCGAAGTAACCAAGACAATTAACTCAAGAATTTGCATAATTTGAGTTAGTTGTCTTGGTTACTTCGATTTTAAGTGTGAAGTGAGAATGAGGTGAGGGTGAGTCACGACTGTGAATTTGGCCCATAGGAAACAAATTTGACATTTGTTTACTACTCTGTTACAGCGTTATATAAAAAAATCAACTTTAATAAATACAATGGTAGGTATATAACCGTGGAAAAGAAAGTGCCTAATATTAGGTGGTATTATGTGACATTTAATCTAAGTTTTAAGGCAAGTCTCGCTTATCATTTCCTGAAAGGCCTACACCAAGTGTAGTAAAAATTTTAAGAATAAATTTTTGTGAAACATACTTGACAATATATGAATATTATTGTTTGTTGCCGAAAAAGGCTTGAGCCTCGTGCGTTAAATTCTGCACTTGCACGCAATCTTTTTAGGCACGTGTAATAAACAACATTTTTTCTATAACTGTGCGATTTAGAAAATTCCTAAAATATTATTAAAATTTATAAAATTTTAATATTACACGAGAACGATGTTTTACGGCGTTGCTATGGTTTGTTTGTTGATTGCTTGCACATTATTCTACGTTATTTTAAAATATTTCACTAATTTCAAGACAATTTCTTCAAAATCGTCTAGATTGGAATACTACACTAATGGTGGGTTGCATGAAAGTTTTATCGGTTCATTAGCAACTAACGGTTCAATAAATTTCAGAAAATCGCCATTGATACTGGTGCTATATAAACAATTCTTTAACTAAAGAGCTCTTTATTTTTTTCGTGCAACCCAGCATGAGTGATTCTTCTTTATCATATACACCTCCAAAGGTAATTGTTGGATCTATTCTTGACAATGACAATCAACCTGCTGCTGGTACTTCTAAAACCTCGGACATTGTTGTCAATAATATTACTGTTAATAATATGAACAGGTACGGAAGAAATCAATGTTTCTTTAGACAGTACAAAAGTTTCCACTTCTTTTTATGTCAATATAAAGAACTGTAACAACGTGTTATTAATATACACAAACAATAAATATTATGCATTTCACTTACTCTTTAAATAAAATCATGTATCGATATATTTTACTTTGTTCGGTTATTTTTATTAATTATCATATTTAATAATTATATAGTTGAGTTCTTGTCTGCTTAATGTGATGTGTACAGATTAGATATACTGCAGCTTAAGGTTATGTTTATAAACGTCAAAATATATCACTGCATATTTCTTCTTCTTCCATAAGCGTATGTGCCTAAAATATGAAATTCCGTGCTTGGCGCGAAATTTATATCGCTCTCATTTATATTTTCTTTTGACAATTGCGTAAAGTACAAATTACTTTCCGCACTTGTGTTTTTTTCCTTACAGAAACGCACTTGGTCTGCATTTGTCTACTTTCTACCCGTAACCAAGGCAATACTAGATATGTAATAACAAAGAAATCGCACAGTTGTTTTATACACGTCTCAAAATTGCATTTTAATTCTTTTATTAGCAATCGAGAAAAAAAATCCCAAAAGAAGGGTAACTAATGCAGCTGTCCATGCCCTGGTATAACCCCTTAACACATGATTTATTTAATTCATTGGAAACTCCAACGATAGCCTCACACGGAACCTTTACTAGTTTGTGAACTCCTCCGAACCAGAGGTCAGTGTCGGCTTTCGAGTCTTGTACATTTTTATAAATGTCGGATTAACGATCAATTCATCTTCTGACAAATGTACAACACTAGAACGAGTTTAGAGTTTTTTATTGTGATGGAAAAAGTACTTGGTGGTATATATCATTAGTGGATATTTCGATAGTAGATTTATATGAGTATTAATCGACTATTCATAGTGATTTTTTATCCGGAAACTTTGAAATTAATCATAATTAAATGCTACATGATGGTGTGGTACATGAATTGAGGAATGTTGAACTTGAATATTGTGGATAAGTTTACATTAGAATGAAATGTGTTTTGAAACATATTACTTTACATTTTAAACGAGATGTATGATTGGTATTTGTATTTTTTTTATAAGGTCATAAATATTTGAGGAAGAATTAAAGTGTCATTAAATTTATTTGTACAGGCGTCGTGTAGCTCAGTGCACATATCTTAAATAAATTAAATAAATATATCATCACGCCTTCTACCCATTATTGGGTGTAGCACTCTGCCAAAGCAGATCTTGGTAAGTGATATATTTTGCGCGTGAAGTGCGGTTACCAGCCGTCAAGTCAGGGCACCCAAATAATAATAGTTAGCACTTTAAAATTTTGTTGATTTCAACTTACAAACCGTATGTCCCAAATAAATAAAGATACATGTCCGATTGTACAAAATGTTGTACATTAATTGCGTTTTTAACAATCTACGCGAAAGAATGAATTAACCCAAATATTACATTGTTTTTATACTTTTTATGCAGGGTGGCGCTTGGTAAGGGTGAACATAGGGATTTAACATGCTTTGCATCGACACAAATTAGATCTGAAAATGATAAAAATTGCCTGAAAACTATCGATAACCATGGAATTGAAACAAAATTAAACAAATGTTTGACATTTTATCTGCTAAAACTGTCAAAATAAATGAAGATAATAACAGGCGTGTTCAATTTGCCATTTGGATCAGATCTAACTTACATTTACTGAACCAGATCACTTATTTATTTCGCTGGATTACTTTGCTAACTTTATTTCAAATGCTATAATAACTGATTCTAATTTGCTTTGAAGTAATTCATCGCAATAAAGACATCAGTTTGCTTAATTCAGTTCGTTTAGTCATGTTGTCTAATTTATCTGAACTGATTTAAGTGGCAAATGGAATACAACTATTAATAGGCTTATTCAGTTTGCCATTTGGATCAGATTTAACTTACATTTACTGAACCAGATCACTTATTTATTTTGCTGGATTACTTTGCTGACTTTATTTCAAATGCTAGAATAACTGATTCTAATTTGCATTGAAGTAATTCACCCCAATAAGTGCATTAGTTTACTTAATTCAATTCATTTAGTCATATTTCGAATTTATCTGAACCAAGTGGCAAATGGAATACAGCTAATATAAAGAAATTATCTGTGATAGATATGTAACTAAGGAAGATTCTCATTGTTGATTGGCGGAAAACATGTCACGTGACATATGATTTATATTGTCATGTAAATAATTTCACAGTTCTCTGACATGCGCACAAGAGTAATGAAGAAGGTCTACTGGATACTAAGAAAATAATTTTCTTTTAGGTGGCACTGGCTTGAATCACTTTATTTTCCTAATAATTTTCATTTGCCTCGGTAAATAATGAAGCACATTAAGTAATGATTTTGATAGGAATAAAGTTAACATTATTTATCGGTTGCATATAAAAATAATGTAATATATAATTTGGACAAACCCAGCGCCAAACTGCAAACACATTATCAGTTTTAACAACTTGACAGTGTATTTATTAAAATGAGTAAATGAATGAGATGTGAGCAGCGCCGAGCGATACAACGCGCTGGTAATGAACCCGGGTTGAAAGCCGTACCGTGTAGTGTGTTTCGTATCTTATCTCAGTGATTTAGGCTTCGGACTTTGAGAGCCTTCGCAGAGTTGGTGTTTTTTATAGATATGCGCTTTTTAGAAATTTAAACAACTGCATTCCGTGTAAGAATAATGGCCATCATCTTCACGCCTACTATAACAGCTATTATTTATTGCTTTGTTTAATGTGTTACAACTGCATTTGCAGATCAGGAAATTAATACCAATTATTTTACATAGAGAGCTACAGTTCACCTACATCACGCCTTTTACCCATTACTGGGTGTGGCACTCTGCCGAAGCAGATCTCGGTATGTGATATATTTATGCGCGTGAAGTGTGGTTAGCAGCCGTCAAATTATGGCCCCCAAAGATGTTCGTTGTAGGGGAGCCACAGGAGTAATTTTAAATTGGTGAAAATGTTTTGACGGCTGTAGGGATCGAACCAGGGTTCTTTGGATCCACAGGCCGACTTGATACCACTGAGCCATTACCCCATTAAGCAAAAAATAATAATTTAATTTTCTCAATCAATTTGAACCAATTTTTTTTTACAGGTCAAGTTCATTTTATACTTAATCGAGACATATATTGTCAACTTTAGAAGAAAAAAATCATTTGCGCAGTATTCAAAATTACGTATTAGCTTAAAATATGGATACGAGGTGTGGCTATTAAATAACGAGACTGATGCTGTTTTAACATTTGATTCCATACCTATTTACCTACTTATTATCACTTTAAATATACACCCCTCATCTATCCCTACAATGCTCCATGTGAATCTTCCATTGTTCGAAACAGTGCTGGAAGTCTTCTTCTGTCAGCTCCTTCAGAATGCGTGCCGATTTCTCTTTCAAAGCTCAAATCTTGTTGCTATTAAGGCAAATTTCACCTTAGGAAACAGATAGAAGTCGCATGGTGCAAGATCTGGCGAATAAGGCGGATGGTCCAACACTGGGATGCTGTACGTGGCTAAAAATCTCGACATATATTGCGGAATGAGCCAGCGCATTGTTTTGATGGAGAAATCTTGTCCTTCCACAATTCGGGTACTTTTTTCAATAAATTAAGTTTCAGTAGCAGTTTTGCCAAGTTTCATGTGAAATTTTACAACAATTTGTTGCTGTAATGTTGCACTTAACATTTTTTCGGCGAAACAAAAAAACAACTCTAATTAGAACGAATGCTACGGCTTTACGGGTTTGTTTATAGAAGCGAGAGATACTGCATTTGAAAGAGAAAGCTTCACGCTAAAAAGCTGACAGTCGCTGGTGTTTGGCGCATGCGTAAATTGTCTGTAGCAGCGTCAGTCTCGTTATTTAATAGCCACACCTCGTACTTGCATTACATCGGAGATACCAAGCTAAAAATATATGAAATAATATAGTGCGGTTCGGTGAGTTCGGATCCTGTACTGCAATTTGGATTAAATTCTTGTTGTATAGAAGAGCATAGACACGTTTGTAAATATTTTAATTTCGGTTATTTAATTTCTGCAATATCTAAAATGATATAGTTCACAGCTTAAGACTGATTCTGGTAATAAAAATTTTATTAGAAATATGTATTATCTACATACTGATTGGTAATGCTTAGGTTCATATTCATGAGCAATTCATTAATGAAATTAGCATAATTCAGCGTTACTTGTCGCCGTATGTGTGATTACTACTTGAGCGTCATATCTAGGACACCTCCAATTTGTCCTCAATTTCCATATTCCATTTCTGCCAATCCGCAATCGGCGCAATCCTTGCGGCACACACAATACTGCACGCAGATTACTCTATAGATTGTTATTTTCGATTCTCTTTGTACGAGTGGCGTGTCGCCTTCAGCAATAACACAAGCCAATGTATGTATGTACGCACATTCATCCGCCGATCATACAGTGGCGGCGAACGAGATTTTTACTACGGTCAAGTAAGAAGTCGCGCGTTCAATTCTCATTAGTTTCAACTTATATTAAACATATGAGTATACAAGGGCAGGGTGAAAAGTCCTTGAAAAATAAAACAGATAGCGCGACAATCGCAAATCTCATGTGACATTTGTGATGTACCATCTTTAACTAGAACGCATTAAAATTTTCAGACAGATATGTCATTCAGTTCTGTTTTGACACCCATCGAAAGCAAGCAACCTTGAAGATTTTTGAAAACATGGAAAAAAGTGAATTTCGCGTCTTGATTAAACATTATTTCTTACGTGGAAAAAACATTACGCAAACCAAAGCATCGCTTGTTAAACATTATGGGGACTCGTCACCATCGATTGGAACGATTCACAAGTGGTTTACTGATTTTCGTTGTGGTAGTATGACCACAAAGGACGCCGAACGTTCTGGTCGTCCAATTGAGGCTACAACGCCAGAAATCGTCGATAAAATTCATGGTACGATCGGCGAGTTAAAGTGCACGAGTTTGCTGAGGCTATGAGCATCTCAACCGAACGGGTACGGAATATTTTGCATAAATTTTTGGATATGAGAAAGCTATCTGCCAGATGGGTGCCGCATTTGCTCTCTGTTGACAACAAGCGCGACCGTGTGACAAGTTCAAAAATTGCATGAATTGCGCTACGAATTGGTTCGTCAACCAACATATTCTCCAGATTTGGCCCTCTGCGATTTTTATCTATTTCCAAACTTGAAGAAATGGCTCGGCGGAAAGAGATTTGGCTCCAACTATGAGATCATCGCTGAGACAAACGCCTATTTTGAAGGATTGCCAAAGTCGTATTATTTGGAAAGGATCGAAAAATTAGAAAAACATTGGACGAAGTGTATCGAGCTACAAGGAGATTATGTTGAGAAATAAAATATGTTTTGACCAAATAAATCTTTCCGGATTGCGGCTCGGGTGCGGGTATGAACATTCAGGTTGCGGGTCGACTAAAGTGGATTCGATGTTATTTTCAAAATTAATTAATTCTTCAAATTAAATACGATTGTTGTATTATTTATAAAGCTGGATTTATAATGAAGTAAGGTAAGAGATAATGTAAAGTAAAGCAAAGTAAAAAGTAACGCAGGCAAATTACTGATTTATATTGAGATGTAGAGCCTAATACTTTCAACCAATCAGAGATATGTTGCAATTTCTTTCCTTTCTTGGATACCTATCTCTTATAATTTTCCAACGACGTTGGATATATTCAACTAAAAAATAAATACAAACCAAAATTTATTAATACTATTGTATTAATAAATTTTGGTTTGTATTTATTTTGAGGTTATATTATTATATAACGTCAAAAACTGGCATTTATTTTCAAATTGCTGTTTTTTTAAAAATATAATCTTTTGATGACATGTCCCACATAATTTTATTGGCTTTTAAAAAATTGTATTACTTCTTTTACCATTTAAAAAAAAATTAGATCAATCAAAATGTATGACAGTGACAGCTGATAAGACACAGTCGGTAATAGAGATTGTAATGCGAAATTCAAAAAGCTGACTTTTGATTGGCCAGCGGTAAGAAATGTTAAGTAAAGTAACGTATAAAGATGAAAGTTGACCATCTTCTGCGTTGCTTATCTTACTTTACCGTTTCCTTTACATCAATGTAAATGGTTCTACTTCAATCACAAATTTTAACTTCTTGCCTTACCTATTACTTTTTCGTTACCTCTTGCGTTACTTCATTATAAATACAGCTTAAATGTACTTGTATGTCTTGTAATACTGTTGTAGACAGTTATAAATTTTTCGCATCGAGTCGCGAGTACCCGCGGATTATCCGGTACCGGCAATGCAGTTGGGGTTGCGGGTCTGGTCTAAGATATTTGTTACAGGTAGCGAGTCGGATACGGGTCTAATACACATGACACATGCGGGTAACGGGTCACCTGCGGGTGCGGGTCTAATAAAGTGAACCCACGCAGGATTTTACTGTATATTATGGCCGTATCGGCAATCGTAGCTCAGTGGATAAAAGCGAGGTAAAATTTGCGTTTCTTAAGCAAGCAAGAGGTCGTGCGTGCAAATCTCACTGACTTCTACTTATATCCAAAAAATTACGATTGTGTATGAGTGGTTCGGATTCTACTATAAGCTGTAGGTCCCCTGTACTGTAATTGGGATTTACTTCCTGTTGTGCAGAGTAACAAAATAAATAAATAAATAAGTATTTATTTGGGCTTTTTAAAGTAACCTGGTAGGTTACTTTTGTTTAATTGGCACGCTTTAAGTAACCTGGAACTGACCTTAAACTGACCCTACTGCCCCAGCTATTTTAGCGGGTTGGTAGATTCAACCCGTTTACTATCCCTTTCTAATCAAATTGTGATCCTTGTTATTCGTGGCGGCATCGCGATTTGTAATAGTATAGAGAGGTTAGGAGTTATTTTTATGAAAAACGTAATTAATTTTATAATAATATTTTGAAAAAATATACTAAACTATTATTTATGGAGATGATGGAAGAGCAATATGCATTATGTGTTTCTGGCAATATAAGTCACAGAGGATAATATTACGACACATAATTGCGACTCCGAAATTAATTATTTTGATACTGCTGATGACAAAATTATACAAAAATGAACAGACTCTGACGTTATTTGCATTTTGACTACATATAAAAAAATATAAAGATGACTTAAAACATCCAATTAAAAGCGCAATTTAACACACAAACAAAACTAAGCAGATGTCGCTTCGAACATGCATTCAGATTTTAAATTTACCGCCAGTGTTTACAACTGACACTATTTATTTGGAAGTAACACGAGTTAGTACTAGGTCAGTTCAGGGTAGAATCAAATTTCCCAAACAAATACGGCCTATATATAATTTTCTATATTAATTTATATAATTTTGTTTTCAGATGACATAGGAAGACATCACATGGCCTGTACAAAGACAAAAATATCATCTGGTAAGTAAAAGTTATTCTTAATTTTCTTTCTTCTTGCTTGAAATTTCCTCGTGCGTTTATGTCCGTTTGGTTCCCGCGCGTCGCGGATCAGATTAACAGCGTCGCGGCGCCGCGCTTTTGATGTATGTTTCTGCAATAATTAAAAAGAGATTGCGGATAAAACGATCCCAGTGTGCTGTGAAATGTTTCGTGTTCATTTATTCGCGCACATAAACAAAAAAACGCGTGCAATTGTTTCGATGCCGGAATCCGGAATTTGCGGAATGAAACGGATGAATTATGGAATCGCGACAGCCTTTTATGAGCTTTGCAGCAGCTTTCAAAATGCGATGTAAAGCTGAAAATGGTTTTATCTACCGTCATCGGATATAATTAAATTTAAAATAACGCAGGAATTTATCAATCACTATTATAATCGATTTATGATACAATCAGTGTCGATAAAAGCGTCTTCAAGATTTCAATAACATTCATTTTATTAAGTCTGTTTTTGCCAGTGGCGTAGACATAAATATTTTAAACCGATTAGCCAAAAAATCTTCTTGCTATGTAAATAAATACACAGGGTGTAAAATAAAAACGAAATATTGATATTATCTCCTGAAATAATCATTTAATCTAAATCACAGATCATAATATACTGCTATAGATAAGAAACTGCCATGTTACGCACTGGGACTGTATTTTGCGCCATCTGAGTAGTGGAAGTCTAACTAAAGTCGTGTATATAGGCAACCCGATATGCACATTTAGGTAGCTTGTAATTTTTATTATTATTTTATATTTATTTAAACTATATAAAATAAAAATTCATAAATACTATATAAACATTTATTAAAATATCCTCGTGTACAAAATTTATTTATAATTTGAACTGTTTCAATCACAGTTTTATCCAATCCTAGTGAACTTGAAAGTATATTATGACTTCCTCATCTAAATATTATTTATTATATGATCACTTACTTACCAGTAGCAGTGCAGTTTTTTACACAACAATTCATATTAGTTGATGACATTATTTATATGAAATTATTTCACAAATAAAAATTAATTGGATATTTGACAGATTGAAAAATTTGAAATACATACAAATGACAACTACAGGAACAATCTAGTAATCAATGATTGCCGATATTGTAGTTACCTAAAATGGTTGTCCTCACATAAAGACTATTAGCGCCATTCCTTAGGTGGAAGTCTAACTATAAACACAGTCCCATGGTTACCTATATAACTTTCTGCTGCCTGATCTAAATAATTAAAAAAAGCGTTTCGAGGGTCGTTCTCGAGAATAACAGCCGTCTCTATGGTTTTTGTTTATTTTAACCAAGGACGTTGAAAGGAGGGGATATGGCATTCAAGTCAAGACTGTGAGGCTCGGTAGATTGACAGAGACAGAAGTATTATTTTCTGTACCGTGCTTAGCCTGCTATTGATTGACATGTGTCATAAAGAGATTTGAAATTTAAATAGACAGAACAGAATCATTCTCTCTAAAAGATTATAAATTTTTACAAGGAAACTGAAATTATAAACACTTTGTTACCATTTTATCCATAAAAAAATATGTCCAATTCCATACAACACAAAAATTGAAACACAAATGACACTTCGTGGTTATGTTTACATAAAACAACGCTCCCTGACAACGTCTAAACGTCACTTTTCTTACATAAAAATTGAAAATATTTGAAAGAAGAAGAGATTTGGCTAAGCACGGTGCAGAAAAACTATTGTTGTCTCTTTCCCTTGCCCAAGCCTCACTTCAAACAATGCTACAGTATCGTCATGCCATATCCTCTCCTTTCAACGTCCTTGATTTTAACAGTATGGCAACTAAAATCGATTTCCTGTAAAAATAAGTAAAACTGCATTTATTCAACACGATTTTTCTTAATTTTTTTTCACATAAAGTATTATTATTTTTTGATATGTTTGTATAGCGAAAAATATACTTTTTCAAATGGGATGAAAAAATTTTTAGCATGCTATTAAAAAAAAAAAATGCTATTCCCTTCAATGTGAAAAAATGACTATCGATAATAAATATCTGATCTTACCAAATATCCGCAATCATAAACTCTGGAAACTTTTTAAAAAATTATTTAGATTAAGTGATTATTTATGGAGATATCAATATCCTAAGAACCCTGGTTCGATCCCCACAACCGACAAAACATTTTCACCAATTTAAAAATTACCCCTAACACTTATCGAGATCTGCTTCGGCAGAGTGCCACACTCAGTAATGGGTAAAAGGCGTGATGATATATTTATTTATTTTTTATTTTTATATCAATATTCCTTAATTATGTTACCCCTTGTATTATCATATCATTTATCCATTTCTAAATGCGGTACTATTTTTTATTTATTTATTGCTCTGCATTATTGGAATATCTCACTAATAAGAGATGGCACTGAAGCCCGTATGTCAAAAGTTGAACAAAGGAGCATTTTTGTATGACTTCCGTAAGTGTAACATTGCTGGCTGTAGTATTTCTTTGTTTTATTCTTATATTTCCAGTATTTTATATTTTTTTTTTTTAAATTAGGTAGATTATACGAGTAGTTCAGTGTTTCTTGTTGTGTTAGTTTTAGTAATACTTTAATTTTATTGTTTTAGTTAAGTTATCTTTGTAGTATTGTAGTTAACTTTATTGTTTCTACATTCTAATGTTTGTTTTTTTTTTCACAATAACATACAAATGTATTTTCATATTTATTATTCTATTATGGGGTGGCTAGCACAGTGATATGAAATCGGCCTGTGGATCCTGAGAACCCTGGTTCGATTCACACAGGCGATAAACAATTTTCATAATTTAAAAAAAAACTATCCCTGTGGCTTCTCCATCACTAACATCTTTGCGGGCCGTGATTTGATGACTGGTAACCGCACTTTACGCGCAAAATATATCACTTACCGAGATCTGCTTCGGCAGAGTGCCACACCCAGTAATGGGTAGAAGGTTTAATGATATATTAATTTTTTTTACTATTCTATTTCACTGGGAGTAACATAATTACAATTCATTTGTACTTACAGAAGCAAGAAAGTATAAGGATGAAATTTAAGTTAAATTTTCTTCGAAAATATTTAAAATAAATACGCAAACAATATTGAAATAGTAGTTTCCTATGTAACAGCATACAAATCTCATGAAACTGCTCCTTTGTCTTAGTTTCAAATTTTGCCACTAGGTTCGCATTATAATTGAGATATTCCAATAGGCATTTAATTCCAATTACAGTACATGGAATTTACAGCTTACAATAAAATCCGAACCATTCAAGGCCAGTTTCATAGCCAAAAGTTAAATATTAAACTTGTTTTAAATAAATAAAAGCAATGCGAAATTACATGTTATATGGAATCAGTGACATTGCTGTCAAATATTTGATTTGCTTTTATTTATTTAAAGCAAGTTTAAAATTGAGCCAGTTTAACAATATCAGGTTAACTTAAACATAGTATTTCATTATTATACTCTATCCGTTTTAACTATAAAGTAGATGTCGCTTCGAACGCGGCCGTTTTTACATGTATTAAATACAGAATTCAAATTCTGGCGCCATTCCAGGTTATTAATGTGTTGTGTTCAAAGAATACAAAAATTTAAAAATTCAAAACTTTAATTTGTTGGTTATGATGCTTTCTGTCTGTTGATAGTAACTCCGCATTAATTATTTAGCTGTGGCGGTATTTGTTTGGGAACATTGGATTCAACCCTGAACTGATCTAGCACTAACTCGTGTTACTTCCAAATAAATTATGCATCTAGTGCCGGTTTTAAAAATTAGCGATAAATTAAAATCTGAATGCACGTTCTAAGTGACATCTGTTTAAATACAAATTGCGATGCCACCAATTCAAGACGAATAACAAGTAGGGTCGTTGATTTCCACCGAAGTTTGAATTTCTGAACATTCGAACATTCGAATGTTTTGAACTTCGTCAGAAAAACTTCGATGCTTCGAACTTTCGAATTTTTTGAAGCTTCGAATTTACGAATTTTCGAATTTTTCGAAGCTTTGAATTCTCGAATTTTTTGCCACTGAATTAACGCTATCTGTCATTTCTAAACACGCTCACGCATAATTCGCGAAAAGTCGGCCACGAATTAAATAATAAACTCGACGAAGCATCCTGCATAAACTCTGCCATCTTAATTAAGCCATCTACTCTCTTACCGCCCATCTAAATGCTATGGACTTTTAGTAAAACGTTTTAAAATGACAATAACAAGGATACAAAAACGTATTAATTAAAAAGTTTTTGACAGTGTAGCGAAATTTTAAGTCTAAATTGAATTAATTTGGCAAATAATAATAATTAATAATAATTACTTACGAATTAATACAAAACTCTGCAAATGAGTTTATTCTGAAAATAATTCATATCAACATGCTGTGTTCACGTTAGGATCTAGTTCATTTTCTGTTAACTTTTGTAATTGGGTGATTGCCTGTTAGTATTTCAAATAAATAAATGAATAGATTCACAATTCGAATAATTCGAAAATTCGTATTATTCCAAAATTCGAAAATTCGAAAATTCAGAATATTCCAAAATTCTAATCTAAATTCGAAGGTTCAATAAATCCGAACAATCGAAGTCTCGAATATACGTAAAATCAACAGCTCTAATAACAAGGAACACAAGTTGATTAGAATGAGATAAAAAACGGGTTTAACCTGCCAACCCACTAAAATAGCTGGGGTAGTAGGATCAGATCAGGAACTATTCTAGATTACTCTAAACGTGTCAATTAAACAAAAGTAACCTACCGGATTACTTTAAAAATGTTAAATAAATACGGGCTACATAAATTTGGTTCTCGTTAAAATCAATCAGAGAGCTGGAATCGTAGGCTCTCTCTTACCCAACGCTTTATAGTTAAAACGGATAGAATATAGTTTTCACAGTATAGTTTTTCCGCATGCTGCGTCTCTCTGCGATGCTTACCTTGCTTACAGCCTTGCGCCGACCCTGCTCTCGAACTTGGTATAAGCAAATTGTAGAAGAAAAAAATCTAAATTAATATGAATTTCATGTGTAGTATTGATAAGACCAATAATGCTATATGGCGCTGAGACACTAACAATGACACAAAGAGAGGAAGAACAGCTCAGAGTAGCAGAAAGGAAAATTTTAAGATCAATCCTAGGAGGGATTAAAATAGGAGATGACGAGTACAGAATAAGAATGAATACAGAAATACTACAGGAGCTAGAAGGTGAAGATATCACCAAGAAAATAAAACAACAAAGAGCGAAATGGCTAGGGCATGTAATGAGAGCTGATACAGAAACACCAATATCTATAACGCTAGAATGGGACCCAGGTTACAGAAGAAGAGGAAGGCCACGGTCAACCTGGATTAAGGAAGTTAAAGAAGATTTGCACAAAGTAGGAATTGATAAATGGAAGGAAGAAACGAAGAATAGGAAAAAATGGAGCGAAATTTGCAAGAAAATATAAAAATTAAAGGGAAAGGGCTGATCCCCCTATAAATAGGATCTAGAGAGCTTCCATGAAGCGGCGCAACCCCTGCAAGGGGTGTCAAGCCACCATATATATATATATATGTGTTGTAACCAAGGGAACGTGAAAATGTTAGATAAATAAATTAAAAAATGTGTCAATGATTTCAAAGTTTGACATATCAACGAAAAAAGTCATTTGTTCACGTGTGAAAATATTATTTTTCTCCATTGTGAAAAAAAAAAAACACAAACTAGACTGTTTGATGTTTCACTTTTATTATTCATTAAAATTATAATTCAAAGCTATTTAATAATGTATGATATATTGATCTATTGACTCGCTTTTCGAAAGAAAATTAATATGTATTATTTAATGTATCTATTAGATATTTAAAATTGTTTGAAATGTAATAATCTGGTTTTTAAATGGAATTTATACATTTAAATGAATGAGTTTTATCTGCAAGCTAATTAGAATATATTGATTAAATTAATAATTCATATTTTAAATCTGTCTAATTACAATAATGCATTTCAATAATACACAAACTGGGATTTAGCGACAAATACAAGTTTACATTTTGAAACGTAAACATTTATTTACATAAATTCATTATAAATTTTCAATCACAGAATTATTATATACATATTAGTCAAGTGTAAAATTACAATAAATATTCAATCAAATACATTATTATTCTTATAATTATTTTCTACATTATATTTTAATATTATATTACATATTTTTCTCTTAACTTGTAAAATATCTACTTATAGCAAAACTAACCGGGTATGATTCCAGGACAAAAAGTAAAAATACGTAATAAATTAAAGATATGTTATACTGTTTCTAATATAAGATATTTTTGGAGGTTTTCTTAGATTGGTTCATTTTACAAATAAAGCATGAACAAAAAGCAATCTCAATTCGGTCAAAGCGCTCGATGATTTACTTCCTGGTGGGTTATCTGAAATTTTAAAATTAATTAGTTCTTTGAAAATATATAAAATTAATCAACTGACATAAGCAACGAAGTAAACAATAAAATTTCAGCATAATTTATATTATATTAACTGTTATTTTAATTATACATTTGAAATCTTATAAAGAATGATAGATAATATATGATATATTAATCTTGGGTAAAAAAATAATAATTTGATAAATGACACTTGTTTTGTTAGTTATTTCCATTATATTCATAATTAAATTATAATTGTAAACACTATTTACTACATAAATTATAGTATATTACATAACAAGTATCGAAAGTGTAAGATAACGTGCGAGTGTACAAATTGATTGAATGATTTAAGTACACGAGCACAATTATAACACTTTCGAGCGAGTTATGTACATTATTTTTCAGGCGTCCACAAAATATTTCTGAATTAAGTTTACAATAGCAATGTTGTTACACTTTGACAGCTGATGCGTTTTTGTAGGTAAGCGTTGACGTTTGACGTTTGAGATTAGGTGTGGTGATACCAACTATACTAACCGTATGATAAAATATTAAATAATGTTAAAATATTAGTAAATAAGTAATTATTAATTTAAAACATAAGATTTATCTGTGCAAATGTGTTGATAATCTGCCAAAACTTCGATTCAAATAATAATACAAATTCTTTTCATTTATTTTATTATTTTCTTTCATCGTAACGCCATCTGTTGTTAATCAGTGGAATTTCACCTGATATGTGCGTTATACTAAAGCCCCTGGCACATATAGCGTCAAAACTCCGAGTCTGTTACAAACTGCTGAAAAACTGAGAGTCACGTCCAAAACGGGTGACACATATAGAGTCGGTGTTTCTGACAGTCAGAAATAAATATTTGTTGATTTTAACGTGTTATTTGTTAATTTGTATTATTTAAAATATTTATCGACTATTAAGAAATATAAAAACTATAAACTACGAAATATAAAACAAAAAATTTAATTAAAAAAAAATTACTTGAACTATAAATGAAATATAAAAACTTAAATGTATTATTTAAAATGTTTGTCGATTATTAAGAAATATAAAAACAATAAACTAGGATATATAAAACAAAAAAATAAATTAAAAAAAATTACTTGAATTATAAATGAAATATGAAAACTTAAAAGTTTCTAACTATGTATAAAGTAAATGAATTTAACTATAAAAATGTACAAAAATCAAACAAGAACATAAACAATAATAATAATTCATACGTCAAACAACAAAGGAAGATAGCGAAAAAACCAGCATCATAATGAAGTTGGTTTTCAGCAGTCGTGACTGCTGAAAATAGAGGCGTTTCTATTTTTGGCAGTCAAATGGTAGACTCGGAGTCTTGACGCTATATGTGCCAGGGGCTTAACGTATCAGTGTATGTTGTTTTCAACTTTCCGTAGTAGTTTATGATGTTGTTATGGTTACTTTCATAAGTGGTCGTCTGAAAAAACTCATTAAACATCAGATAAATGAAGAGGTATTTGCAAAGCTTACAATTATAATTTAATTATTAAAATATTAAAAATAACTGTCAAATCAGTGGTACTACAAATGTATATTCCATGTGAGGTGCAAATAATTTCATGAATTAAATTATTTTTGATCCGAGATCAATGTATGTAAGAAGTTTGTTTTTTAAGTAATGAAATACTCTTTATAAATAAAGAAAACAAATACTACATTATATTTCATAATATCAGGGCCATGGAAAGGTAAGATCAGATTTAGCACATTCCCACATTGATGAACTAATAAATACAAATAAAACTACCACATACTAGTATGAAAAATATTATCATGTGTATTTGCATATTTTTCTATGACCTTTTTTCATAATTTTCTAGAAATGCATTGTCAATGTACAACAAATTCACTATGCGTACCATCCTGTCGCCAGCAAAGCGAAATTATTTGTAATTTGGAATAATTGACACTGAAGTAAAAATTTCGATTTGCTTTCGATTAACTTTTAGCGGCACAACTCGCTATTACTCAAACTACTACCTCGAGCGATCAGTTTTTGTTATTCTCTATTATGAAAATTAAGTAAAAAATACATTTTTCCAATATTACAGTTACAAAGAGAAAAACAGTGTTACAAAATACAACTTTATACAATTATTTTTGGGGATATTTTCGTGTGAAGTTATCAAGTTTTTTTTTTAATAAACTGGAAAATATTTCTTTATTAAAAATGTAAGTTTTATAACATAACCTAGAAAATTATGAATTTGAACTCTAAACATCATCATCATCATCACGCCTTCTACTCATTACTGGGTGTGGCACTCTACCGCAGCAGATCTCTGTAAGTGATACATTTTGCGCGTCAAGTGCGGTTACCAGTCGTCAAATCACGGCGCCCAAAGATGTTAGTGGTGGAGAAACCACAGGGGTAGTTTTTGAAATTATGAAAATTGTTTGTCACCTGTGGGAATCGAACCAGGGTTCTCAGGATCCACAGGCCGACTTCATACCACTGAGCTAGCCACCCCATAATCTAATCAAATGTTAAAATAAGTTAATTTCGAATGATTTTTGGATTTGAATTTTTTTTAATTAAAAATTAAAAAATTAAAGTAAATGAATGCGTTATAAGAAAAATCTGGTGTGGTCACCACATGACTTTCTTAATTATATAATATTATTAAACATGTAATTTAGTTTTTCAGTAATTCAGCATTTATCTGTTTGAAACATATAAAATATCAAATTTGTTTATGTATAATTATTATATTATATATAATATAATGTTGACTACTGTATGTCTAACTTTACTGATGAAGCATATACAGAATGTCCGTTTTTCGAACCTAACCCTTGGTATCTCAAGAACCGTGAGATACGAAGTCGTTTAAATTGAGGCAAAATTGCCAAATTAGTTGACCATTTTAATGATGTATTTGTTTTTCCGAAAAAAGACATAGATAACTAGATAAAGCGAAAATTAAAATTTATGTTTTTTGTTTCTAATGCTACTATGATTATTGAAATATATTATTAAATATAAAAATTAGTTTTTCTCAAAATTAGACGCATATACAGGAAAATTTAAAATAACATTTTATCTTCTAAATATTTTTGCCAACATCTTTTATTTGAAACTTTTTTTCGTCACTGATTCCATTTTTGAAATAAATGGAATTTATTGTTTTGTGTGTCCAGTAAACTTCCTCTTTCGGTTTTTCAATTTAATTCAAAATCAACTTAACTCTTCATATTTTCATGAAACTTATAATTACCAAGTTTCGTTAACAAATCTTATCTCGTTCATGAGATATTGCACACTCGAACACACATCCACACACACAGACATCATTGAGAAAATGATCAAAACGGATTCAGTGGACCTCAAAACACGTATTTCCGCGAAAATCTCATCAACGATTTTTTTCACGATTACAATACTTCCTTATACTGTGTATAAGAATGTAAAAATAGTATGAAAAACACATGTTACACTGACCAATTGTAATATTAATACTTTTCGTAACTTGCATGCGGCTCGTCTAATTGTACTCATTTTACAATATGGGTTATAGTAACACTTATTTTTAAATATACTATTGTAAACACTAGAACAAAATTTCCTTATATTATAATATTTAAGTTTACTCCTAGTGTCAAATGCTGCCACGGCCCTGCATAATATTTATACAAACTCCTGTCTGGCATATGAATTTACTTATTTATGTTGCTCTGAATGAATAAACAAACAAAAAATGCGGCTTAACAGCGTGCAGAGAAAATATCCGGTTCGTTTTAGTAAAACAGTTTTGCTTTACTTTTGGGTCTGTACGCTTACAACACACAGTTTCAGCAACACTGGTCTTATATCAAAAACAGTTTAGTTGAAACAAACAGTAAACACCTAATAATTAACAAATAATTTATCTTTGTGCTAAATTCATAAATATCTTTTAATGAAAAATAACAATTTTATCAGTTATCACTTTAAATGGCACGTAATTTACTGTTCAATGTTTTTAATATGGCTCAATCCAAAAGTTCAGTATTATTAGATAATAGTTATTTAAGCATAAAGTGGTTTCTACCGTTTGAGGATGATTTTGAAGATCGAGACGAAATCGAGATTTATAATACATGCAGTACATATAGGACACTTACTGATCGCAATGCTTATTATACGTATAACGCAATAACGAAATAATTATTAAGAAATATTTGAAAATTATTTTGACATTTAATAGTTATTTATTATACTAGTGTTTTATTAGGTATATAAAACACGCAAGAAAAGTTTAAACACGAGACCTTCGGTCTCGTGTTTAATATTCTTAAGTGTTTTATATACCAATAAAACACCAGTGTAATACAAAATTTTATCCACAACTCATAATTATAGGTATCGAAGATGATTGATGGTAATATTTTACGTTGATTCAGTTACAGATAGTTTCTCAAAATACGGTAGATCATGAAGTGGTTGCTAAGTAACAAGCTGTTTACAGTGTTTAAAGCTACATTCACAAATGGAAATTAGTTTTTGTTTTATGTTTTCCATTTTTGTTTTAATAACCTTGTAGACATGTTATCTTATGCAGCCATTCACAAATCAGTATTTAGTTTTGGTTTTAACACAAAAGTTTGCAAACTCCAAACTTATGTTTTAGTTTTACGTTTTATACTTAGGAATAGACCAATAGGACGAAGCGTAGAATGATGTAGTGATATATACTTGTCTCTTTCTACTATCCTTCGCATTGACGCTAACCTAAGTTTGTTTTTATTCGAATGTCAAAATGAATGAAAATAAAAACAAGATTTTAATACCTACTTTCTTATTATGATAATATTTACTTTGCTCTTCCAAAAAATACAAAAGTAAACAAACAACATATGACAGCATGTGTAACTTAGCACATCTGACAGTTACTTTTACTGTATTACCGATCTTCTAAAATTTATGATAGATGTCACTACTAACTAAAATCGACAAAAGCAAAACTATTTGTGAATGGCACCTAAAAACACACTAAAACATAAAGCATAAAACAAAAACTAATTTCCATTTGTGAATGTAGCTTTATGGAATATAAAACACTAGTGTTTTATGAGCTATATAATTCAACTGAAATCAGTGTAATAATGACTTCATTATATATGAGTTGTGGATAAAAATTTTAATTGTCAGTACTGATATTTTTAAGGTATCTAAACATAATTTACTGCCTTGGAAACTCTATCAGTAATCATAAAAAAATCGATCGTGCAAAAAAATCCTTTTGACAAATTTAGAATTAATGAAATACATTTTTTATAAAAATCGTTTTGTTCTGTAATTATTAAGTTATTTTAATAAAAAAACAATTAATAATCAATTTAAATTATAAAGAGAAAAAGTGGGGTACCACCAGGGTTTGAACCTGGGACCTATGAACTCCGGCCAAACGCTTTAACTAACTAAGATACGATAGCTATGTGATTCAAATCTGATTTTATTCTAATTTCTCTCTTTATTTTTGTATATGTAATAGGCAGCCTCGATCCCATGTCTTTTCATATACTGGAAAACTTGCCACGAGTCGTTTGCAGTGACATTGTTATTTAAAGAGAATACCTGTATTTACAAGTAAAATTTATTGATAAAATTATTTGGTCACTTATGTGATAGATGAGCTATTTGTCATTTTATCCAATCATTGAAAAATTGTTTGAGTAACAAAAGGCGCATTCCATTTGCCATTTGAATCAGATTTACATTTACTGATCCAGATCGCTTATTTATTTCGTTGGATAACTTCGCTGACTTTATTTCCAGTCAGAGTTGGGCAAGCTACTTAAAAAAAGTAGCTAAGCTACAGCTATAAGCTATAATTTGTAAAATATAGCTAAGCTACAGCTAAAAGCTTTCGTTAAAGTAGCTGTTAAATTTTAAAGCTACTTTTTTAAATTATTGTGAAACAATTAAATTTGCCATTGTCATATGATCAGTCTTTTGTTAGACTGTTAATTTACTATTACATACATAAATATCGAAAATAGCAAATACCATCTGGCACCTACTGTGTATTTTTGCGTATTAGAGCCATTTAGAACCGGCAACAAATAATTATTTTGTGTGGGTTTAGCTTGTACGCATGCGTACTTTGTTGACCTTCTGCTTAAAAAGTAGCTTTAAGCTACAAAAAGTAGCTTCAGTTGTTATTTTTAAGCTAATAGAAAAAAAAGTAGCTAGCTACAAGCTACAGCTATATTTTTTCACAGTTAGCTAAGCTACAGCTACAGCTAAGGTAAATGTAGCTAAGCTAGTAGTAAGCTACAAAAGTAGCTAGCTACTGCCCAGCTCTGTTTCCAGTACTAGAAATACAGATTCTAATTGACTATGAAGTAATTCATCCCAATATCAGTTTGCTTAATTTAGTTAATTTGTCAGGTTATCTAATTTATCTGAACTAATTTAAGTGAACCAAGTGGCAAATGGAATACAGCTATAATCACATATTTAGCAAAAATAATATTTGTCCTAATGACTATTTATAAAAAAACAAATAATTTGATTTTCTTACAAATCGCTCATGCTAAGTCATATCCACTGGCACAGGAACAGGAGTATTGGCACATCACAGTATCCATAGCAGAGCACATTTGTATCCGAATCCAATCCAGAAGAATTAAAATTAATATCACTGTGAGGAACACAAGAAACATGTCGAATTTAGATAGTTCGAAGAAATCATCGTAGTACGCTTTCAATTTTCTGGATCTTGAACGTAATTCAGTATCTTGTTTTTGGTGAAGAGTGTTTATCCAATGTACACTTGACTTTGCTTCCAGTACGCTGTAGGAAGGACAATTCATGGTGGAGGAATTGTCCTTTCAGGATATCTGCAAAGAAATTAAAATATTGAGAGAATAATTTTAACTGACGTCACCTGTGATTTGATAGCTGATAAAGATAGTTCAAAGTATTAAAAAACAGATTATTAACTGCGATCTGCAACTGCAGAACTTCTGTAGCTAGATCTTTATAAAAAACGTAATTAATTATCAAATAATATGGTAGCTAGTCGGCCTGTGGACCCTGAGAACCCTGATTCGATTCCCACAGGCGATAAACAATTTTCACTATTTTAAAAAAACTACCCCTGTGGCTCCCTCACCACTAACATCTTTTGGGTCCGTGATTTAACGACTGGTAACTGCACTTCACGCGCAAAATATATCACTTACCGAGATCTGCTTCGGCAGAGTGCCACACCAGTAATGGGTAAAAGGCGTGATGATATATTTATTTATATTTATTTATATATAATATAGATGGAGTAATGGTTCAGTGGTATCCGAGTCGGCCTGTGGATCCTAAGAACCCTGGTTCGATCCCCACAGCCGACAAAAATATTTTCACCTATTTAAAATTACTCCTGTGGCTCCCCCACAACTAACATCTTTGGGAGCCATGATTTGACGGCTGGTAACTGCACTTCACGCGCATAAATATATCACTTACCGAGATCTGCTTCGGCACAGTGCCACATCCAGTAATCGGTAAAAGGCGTGATGATATATTTATTTATTTATAATATAAGATATTTTACGAAGTAGTTTGCAAAGATTTGAATAAAAATTAATGAAGTGGATTAGTGTTAATACCACTTTTAATATTATCTATTTTATCTACGCGTTATGTGTTTCAAATTCACGAACGTAATAAAATTTAATTCTAATTAATATTGTTCTTAACTCATGTTAAAATAAACTTGTTTCTTGAATTTGAAAGAGAGTTAAAAACGAAATGAAAAATGGTATTAGCGTTAATCCGCCTTATGAATCTGCCTATTGCTGTCGTACATTTTTCGCTGTTACGCGTTTCGGAATTATTTAACAAAAAACATTAAAATATCTAAATAAATAAATAAATATATCATCACGCCTTCTACCCATTACTGGGTGTGGCACTCTGCCAAAGCAGATCTCGGTAAGTGATATATTTATGCGCGTGAAATGCGTTCACCAGCCGTCAAATCACGGTCCCCAAAGATTTAGGGCTGGGGGAGCCACAAGGGTAGTTTTAAATTGGTGAAAATGTTTTGTGGGAATCGTACCAGGGTTCTTTGGATCCCAGAGCTGGGCAAGCTACTTAAAAAAAGTAGCTATGCTACAGCTACAGCTATTCTTTAAAAAAGTAGCTAAAATATAGCTAAGCTATAGCTAAAAGCTTTCGTTAAAGTAGCTGTTAAATTTTAAAGCTACTTTTTTAAATTATTGTGAAACAATTAAAGTTGCCATTGTCATATGATCAGTCTTTTGTTATAATGACTGTTAATTACGTACATAAATATCAAAAATAGCAAATACCATCTGGCACCTACTGTGTATTTTTGCGTATTAGAACCGGCAACAAATAATTATTTTGTGTGGGTTTAGCATGTACGCATGCGTACTTTGTTGACCTTCTGCTTAAAAAGTAGCTTGAAGCTACAAAAAGTAGCTTGAAGATACAAAGAGTAGCTTGAAGCTACAAAAAGTAGCTTTAAGCTACAAAAAGTAGCTTTAAAAGTAGCTTCAGTTGTTATTTTTAAGCTAAAAATAAGTAGCTAGCTACAAGCTACAGCTATATTTTTTCACAGTTAGCTAAGCTACAGCTACAGCTAAGGTAAATGTAGCTAAGCTAGTAGCTAAGCTACAAAAGTAGCTAGCTACTGCCCAGCTCTGTTGGATCCACAGGCCGACTTGATACCACTGAGCCATTACTCCAAAAAAAATAAAAAAATATATGTTAAATCTGTAAAATTCTATACAAACTTTTAAAAAATCGTAACCGATTGAAATAATATTAATATGCACTCCACAATAAATATATGTCGATCTTCAACAGCCAAGGCTGAATAAAGCATAACGATAAATATATTTAATTCTGTATAAATACAAAATACATCAAAATATGAATGACAATTTAAGATAGTACTAACCTGTATAAAAGTATCACTGTATTATTTTTTAGAAGCACAGATTTATTTTATAAACTGATGCACTGGCACTACTCATTATGAAACTACTAACAATAAAAATATTTCTTTGATATTTTAACAAATACCAGACGTGCATATCTTATCAGCAAGTAAATTGCGATTACTGTATCTTTAAATTTAGAGGACACTGTTCTTTGTTCCTATTATTTATATATTATTTAAATAATAATAATAATACCTTTTTAAAAATAACTATTTAACTAGGTATGTTACTTGCAAACTGGTGGAAATATTATAATTGATTTAATTATTATAATCTAAACAATTATAAACAAATTAAGATAATGTAGGTAAAAATTCTTATTGTAACAAATTGAAAAAATAAGTCAAAGATCTTCAATAATTCAGATTAATTTATCATAAGTGCAAAACAGATAATTATGCATTTTTGTATCAAAAGTTCAAAGTTTTTACATATCACTAAGCAGATAATTCTTATTTCTATTGATTGATCTGAGATTTGTTATCCAAGATAGATCTTTAAAAATTTAAGACGTCACTGATAACGTATTGCCTCACAAATAGACGATGAAATATAAAAAAGTCATCTACCGAGATACGCAAATATTAGAATTGGGTAAAAAATTGCTATTGGCAAAGGGGCTCTTTGTAGACCGTTGCTATGTGCACATTTAAAATTTTATTTTATTACAATTATGGGATGGCTAGCACAGTGGTATGAAGTCGGCCTGTGGATTCTGAGGTCCCTGGTTCGATTCCCACAGGCGACAAATTTTCATAATTTGTAAAAGCTATCCCTGTGGCTCCTCCACCACTAACATATTTGGGGGCCGTGTTTTGATGACTGGTAACCGCACTTCACGCGCAAAATATATCACTTACCGAGATCTGCTTTAGCAGAGTGCCACACCCAGTAATGGGTAGAAGGCGTGATGATATATTTATTTTATATTTTTACAATTAAAAATCGATTAGTCTTAATTTTTTATGGTACACCTTTGGTTGAAAGTATCTTCGAGACTTTGAATGATCGGATTTATTGAACCTTCGAATTTAGATTCGAACTTTAGAATTTTTTAATATTCCGAATTTTCGAATTTTCGAATTTTTGAATATTCCGAATTTTCGAATTATTCGAATTGTGAATCTGAATCCTAACGTGAACACGGCATGTTGATATGAATTATTTTCAGAATAAACTCATTTGCAGAGGTTTGTATTAATTCGTAAGTAATTATTATTAATTATTATTATTTGCCAAATTAATTTAATTTAGACTTAAAATTTCGCTACACTATCAAAAACGTTTTAATTGAGACGTTTTTGTATCCTTTTTATTCTCATTTGAAAACGTTTTACTAAAAGTCAGCATTTAGATGGACGGTAAGAGAATAGATGTCTTAATTAAGACGCATAAACTTGCAGAGTTTTTGCAGGATACTTCGCCGAGTTTATTATTTAATTCGTGGCCGACTTTTGGCGAATTATGCGTGAACATGTTTGGAGATGATAGATGGCGTTAATTCAGAGACAAAAAATTCGAGAATTCGAAGCTTAAAAAAATTCGAAAATTCGTAAATTCGAAGCTTCAGAAAATTCGAAAATTCGAAGCTTCGAAGTTTTTCTGACGAAGTTCAAAACATTCGAATGTTCGAACATTCAGAAATTCGAACTTCGGTGGAAATCAACGACTCTACTTTGCAGACCTCGACAAGTTACAGTTCTCGCTAATTTCATGTTGCAATTTTAGTCTCGTTCCGCTATATTAAGCAATCGTAGCCCAGTGCATAAAAGCAAGGTAAAACTTACGTATTTTTATTAACATTCAAGAGGTCGTGTGTTAAAATCTCGCTGACTTCTACATATATAAAAAAAAATACGATTATTTGTGAGTTGTTCGGATACTATTATAAACTGTACAGTACTGTAATTGGGATTCAGTTCTTGTTGTGCAGAATAATAAGTAAATAAAAACTTTCAACTTGGTATACAAATTACCTGTTTAATTTGATAATTGATTCATTTTCCTGTAAAATAATTTGGAAACTTTTGACAGTGGAAAGTATTTTCAATTTTTTTTAATAGTATATTAGTGTATAAGCCTTTAAAGCACGTGTGACGAGTGTAGGGCACGACGCGAAGTGGAGTGCTTTTAACAGCATTAAAGGCCTTAAAGGCAGTCATTTAAGTATATCATACGCTACCTTTTATTATACTTGCATCATAATCTGGAAAGCAGCATTTTCATATTCATTTCGTAATTTTGTGTGTGACTTGACGTAATATCGTTCATATGGAGATAGGTTAACACTTATTGTTTACGTTACTATCTGGATTCGTTGTTTTGCAATTTGTTAAGACAAAGTATTCCATTTGCCACCTCGTTCACTTAAATCAGTCCAGATAAATTATACAATATGACTAAATGAACTAAATTAAACAAACTGATGCACATATTGGGGTGAATTACTTCAAAGTAAATTAGAGTCAGTAATTCTAGTACTAGCAATTAAGCCAGTAAACTAATCCAGTAAAGTAAATAAGTAAATGTAAGTTAGATCTAATCCAAATGACAAATGGAATACGCCTATAGATGGATTTGGGGCCAAATTCATAGTCGTGACTCACCCTCATTTCTTCCTCACCTCAAACTCAAAATCTAAGTAACTAAGGCAACTATCTTAAGAATTTGCACAATTTTAGTTAGTTACCTTAGTTACTTCGACGTTGAATGTGAGGTGAGAATGAGGTGAAGGTGAGTCTGGACTATGAATTTGACTCTTAAAGAGCAAAACAATTTTGTTGTTACTGGCAACCTTAAAACACTCCGTGTTTTAATGTTTCGTTGTCGCACGCTTTTTAGTTTCTTAAACATGGATTATTGTGCAGGAATAATAAAAAATATTTTAGTAAAGAAAACTATGTTGGTAAAATTTTTAATATTCATTATACAATTTATCTATAATACTTTGTAATGTAGGAGCTTTCTTCTTATTGATAACACTTTTACAAGGATGAACAATAAGTAACAATATAACAATAACAACCACTGCTGTCACTACAATAAACACAATTTGTAAAGTACTTAAAGTAGGTTGTACACTATCCTTCTGATCACCATAAACTTTAATCCTGTAGTAGATTCCTTTTCCAATTTCCGAAGTAAATGCAATTTTCATAGACTTGTTTCCAATGCCTCCATCCAAAACTTCACATCGCGAATTTACTTCTCCTATGTTGGTAACATTTACACATGTTATAATCGTCTCACTTTCAGTCCCTTCCGGGGAGATTTCAATTGTACTATTTTTGATTTTTCTGTTTTCACCGAATTCGATAATTTCTTCATCGAAAAACAATTGGCCAGTAAAGTCTGCATGGCAGATGTTGATACAATCTTCACAATTAATTGACACGAACATTGTTATAAACAATAAACTAAATAAGGATTTATTCAATGACATTTTAAATCTATGAGATTACGCGTTAAATTTTTGAGAATAACTGATTTTATTTTCAAGGTTTTATTGGTTCTTTATCAGTGTTATCAGTTTCTTAAAATCCGATAATTTGTGCAAAATCTTATTGTCTGATTGTGGAAACTGATTTAATAAAGAAGTTTCACCTTGCCTTCTACTCATATCTGTGGGTACCTTGATTTCCGGCTGGTAACCATACCTTATTATAAAAATATGCCACAGATCTGTGATCAAAGAAATTTTGTAGTAAAATTTATTGAACATTGTCCTCGACCTAAAAGTGATTAATTTTGAACTTCATTATGCCTTTAGAAAACATGTAAATTTGATTAATTAACAGTTCAGGTTTCGTTATTGAGACAAACAATTACACATCGTCTTATACAATTAAGTAAACAGGGAACTGTCAAAATTTAACAAATTATTACCTAAACTAAACTATTCGTGAAATAGTTTTACGAATACGGACATTAATGTTAATTATCATTTAATTTGTGACAGTACGCAACTACTTTCGTATCTTATGCCTTATGTTCCAAATAAATTGAGACAAAAGAGTCAGCAGATTACCTCATTTTAATATAATAAATTAGAGAAATGTTATGATACGTGTTTTTAGTCAAATGAAATGCAGCTGCGATATTTATTATTAAATTTATGAACCTTACTTACATAAAATGAAACACATTAAATTGAAAAAAAAAAACTTATTCAAAGAAAATTTACGTTATCTAATCACAGCTTATACTCGTAGTTAGAGAGCAAGGGTGCAAAATGATGTCTCATTTATTCCAGTGACAGAAATGGATGTTTTAATAGATTATGTCATGATAAACATGAAAAAAAAAATTAGATTTGGGAACGGGTGGAGACTATAGATGGCGCCGATGTGATTGCGCCGATTTTAAGGGTAGTTGTTGACATATTTTTTACAGGCTAATTTTCAGTTTAAATTATAGACTTTGGTATAATTAAGTAATAAAAGTGATAGACATAAGTATTGGCCGGTGACGCATGCGCTTCAAAACCGGTCAAAGTAAGCAATTTTTATTGTGTCGTGTGACATATTACTACTTGTTCACGACGAATACATGACAAAAAAATTATTGACAGAAATTATTGCTGGTTGCTCATTGGTAACAGAAGCTCTGAAAGTGGACTGGTGTAGGGATCAAAAACAACCCTTAAAATCTGCGCATTCACATAGGCGTCATCTATAGGGTACCACCCGTTCCCAAATCTAATTTTCTTTTTTTCATGTGTATCATGACATAATCTATTCAAAAATCCATTTCTGTCACTGGAATAAATGAGACATCATTTTTCCCCTTAGCTCTCTAACTATTAGCATCTAGAAAGAATATACTAAAACTCAGTGAAAACACACTTCTAATAGTTCAGCTCAGATATCAGATATTCCAAAAGTTAAACTGACCAAGTCACATAACATTCGATATCCTTTCGTATCTCGTTGGTAATCTGATTGGCGACACTATAGTATGTTCGTCTGCTCGATGTCGTTAGCGACCTGACTAGGATCACTACAGTCCAAAGCTGCTCGCTGCATCGTTGGCGTACTGTCACGGCATCACTACAGAGCATGCTTGGCTACGGCCCTTATAAAAATCAAGTGAATGATTAAATTTCCACATACTAGATTTTGTTGAGTTTAATAAACATATGCGAAATAATCACCTCGGGTTTACAGATTCACAAAGTCATAACCGTCCTTTTGTTATATAACAAAAAGTTCTTATTTTGATATCTCTGTTGCTGTGAATGTGCGAACAAAAAAGAAATAATTAATAAGAGCGCTCACAGAAATCATATTCTAACTAATAACTATCTTAGAAATGAAGAAATAATTCTTAAAATGGATAACTTGGTTTTAATACCTTTCGGGCTTATTCAATCATCAAAATAAAACTATCATAAAAGCGTGATTTTAGGGAGAATTAATGACGCTTTCCTTAGTTCTCAGTAAGGACAACAAAAAATCACAATTTAAAGTTGATGTATTTTTATTTTTATTCTTCTAAATTTAAATCTAATTTCAGCAGTTTGAAACGTGTTTCCCTGTGTAACATTAATGAGAATTTAAAAAGCTGATAAGCGTGGAGAATGTTAATGTTTTATGTGTTGAATACAAGGGATTTTGCTCTGGTTTTTAGAATTAACACCTCTTGCTGCCACCATTAATCATTTAAATAAATGACTCTTTTTGTAATTGTACTTGGATGGAACTATTGTCACGTGTCTTTTACTTCAACTTGAAAGAAAGACCTTTCATTAGTTTCATTCTTTTAAATCTACTTTACAAATTACTTCACTAGTAGGAAAGTTTTTATGATACAAATCAGACAAGTATTTCCTTAATTATGGTGTGATACCATGGCATATAATTATGTATAGTTGTGGCATTGCAGTTAGTTCAATCGGGAAACGGGCAAGACTTCGCAAATTCAACTTTCGCTGACTTAAACCATAACCAAGAATAATTTGTTTTAAGGAATGCCATAATACTAACATTAGCTATAAGGAAAACATAAACCTAATATTTAATACACCGTGAGTTTATTTTAATGTGAAGCATGGGATTTGTCATATCTATGGTTACGAATTTGACAACAATAGGAGTATTCCATTTGCCATTTGGATCAGATCTAACTTACATTTATGGAACCGTATTACTTATTTATTTCGCTGGATTACTTCGCTGACTTTATTTCCAGTACTAGAATTACAGATTATAATTTACTTTGAAATAATTCACCCCAATAAGTGCATCAGTTTGCTTAATTCAGTTCATTTAGTCATGCATCGAATATATCTGAATTGATTTAAGTGACCCAAGTGGCAAATGGAATACAGTTAATGTATCAGAACTAGGGTTGTTGATTTCCACCGAATTTCGAATTTCTGAACATTCGAATTTTTTGAACTTCGTCAAAAAAACTTAGAATTTTCGAATTTTTGAATTTTTTGACGATTTAGTATTTTCTAATTTACGAACTTTTTGAACTTTTCGAATTTTCGAATTTTTTGCCAATTAATTAACGCCATCTGTCATCTCCAAGTACGCTCACGCATAATTCGTGAAAAGTCGGACACGAATTAAATAATAAACTCGGCGAAGTATTCTGCAAAAACTCTGTAAGGTTAGGCGTCTTAATTAAGCCATCTACTCTCTTAACCGCCCATCTAAATGCTATGGATTTTTAGTAAAACGTTTTAAAATGACAATAAAAAGGATACAAAAACGTCTTAAATATAACGTTTTTGACAGTGTAACGAAATTTTAAATCTAAATTGAATTAATTTGGCAAACAATAATAATTAATAATAATTACTTACGAATTAATACAAAACTCTGCAATTGAGTTTATTCTGAAAATAATTCATACCACTTTAGGATCTAAAACATTTCAAACAATTCGCAAAATTAAAAAATTCGAAAAATTCGAATATTCAAAAAATTCTAAACTTCGAATAATTCGAAAATTCGAATTTAACTTCGAAGGTTCAATAAATCCGAACATTCGAATTCTCGAATATTCGTAAAATCAACAACCCTAATCAGAACGTTTATTTTATGGAAAGTACGTATCCAAGGTTACAACAAAAATAACAGTCTTGTGAGGTACAAAACAGTCTGGTATAGTATATTACGTACCATGAACTGTAAGTGACAGTTTTTAGGTCAAGAATGTAGTTTGGGAAATCGAGGCCCGAAGGATCGAGATTTCCTAAACATTCGCCACCTACAAAAATCACTTACAGTTCGAGGTTAGTAAGCTACGTATATTTATCATAATACTTTCACAAGTAGAAGGAAAAGAAAAATATGTTTCAAAATTAACAGCTGTCCAATTATTGTCAAAATAAAATAAACAGGACCTTGATATGTAATATTTGTAACTGTCCTCTGTGGATAGTAAGTCTTGATGTAACTATGGAAATCACTGTGAAATAAAAGTTTCATTTACTGTGTTTAAATTAATACAATTCGTATCAAAAAATTCAACATTTAGAATTAATTATGATTAATTATTGATTAAATTAAACGGTTTCAGGAAAAATAGTATACATAATACGTCAAGAAAGTGTTTTTACTTAACTCAGCAGATTAAAATACTCGACATGCGGGCTCGTATTTCCTGACTTATTATGTAATATACGATAATCAGAAATTAATTTGCAAATACAAATATTTTATAATTTTTTTTCGAGGCTCCCGATGGATGGGGATCATAAACAACTACATATTTTACTTATATGTAAATTCGGCCCGGTTCAGAATCTATTTTGAAAGTCTTACACTAGTATTCATAGTCGTTCGCCAGCGGTTCGCCAGCGTTTCGCCAAGTGTATCGCTTATGGGCGCTTCCTCAGCGCGTCGCTGGGCGAACGACTATGCATACCAGTGTTAGAGTAATAAAAAAATATGGAATAATTATTCATAATAACTAAATTGACTTTATTGCTGCGGTATTTACATTCGAATTTGATCAAAAAACGACAAAATAACAGCAATCGTAGCACAACTCGTGGTCTCAGAAAAACTTCTGTAATCGTCGGTAACTTTTCTAACGAAGTGAAACCAATAAAATAAAAGTTTCTTGTTTCAATGTTGCACGAAACCGCCGAACTAACACAGAACACAGGCCACGCACCTTCGATACAGTCGGGTACCGTAATCCGGAAAGTTTCCGGTTCGACTCCGGGGTCGCTGGAGGAGGACGAGTCTGGGACGCTGGGCACAAAGGATGTTGCCACCCGCTAAAAAAGATTAATACTATTTGGGACTACACAAGAAAGGTTTTTTAAAACAAACTTCGCCTGAAACCTTTGTTAAGTTGTAAGATATTCGGAAGTTACAGACGGCCGGTGAAGTTTTAAACACGCGTTTAGATTTTGTTTTTAGGTCACTCTCACTGAAATACATAGTATAACAGCAGAAAACAGAAGCACGCCCTGAAATGACATTTTACGCTCCAGACTCATTTTTCTATGCTTACATACGTACATTTATGGAGTAGGTGGCACAGTGGTTATCCTGTCGGCCTGTGGATCCTGAGAACCGTGGTTCGATTCCCACTGCCGACAAGCATTTTCACCACATTAATACTACTTCTGTGGCTCCCTCTCCACTAACATCTTTGGGGGCCGTGATTTGACGCCTGGTGATCGCAATTCACGCGCAAAAATATATCACTTACCGAGATCTGCTTCGGCAGAGTGCCACACCCAGTAATGGGTAGAAGGCGTGATGATATATTTATTTATTTATTTTATATTTACCAATATACTTTTTATATAAATGAACTACATTAACCCTGATTAGTTTTTTCAGTAACCGGTGACATTACGGAACATGGTTTTTGAAATTTGTGGTTAGTTTTTAATAACCAAACTAATCGTGCTCGAACGGCGGTTAGTTCGTTAACTTGACAGCTGTTGTTGACAAGTTTGTAGTGTTTGTGGATTTTTGTCTTATAAAACTATATTTCTATGATAACTGATATGTAAACATGTGATATAAAATGTAATTTTATTATTTAATAGTATATATTCATATTAGCAGAATTAACTACTTGTTATGAAGCTCATTTTTATTTTTTCTTTGTGTTATTTTTATATACCTATGTATATATAAGTTAAAGCAAGTGTGATGCAGAATGCAATATTTTTATAATATAAACATTTTTCCATATTAAATAAATTTCAGATTTCGAAACTCATCTGTCAAGTGACAACTGTCATCGTTAAAGTGTTCCATTTTACAAACAAAATGACGTCATTCTAACCGTAACCGTGGTAAAATTGTACCGCACCGTGGTTCATTTTCGGAATATACTATTAATATTATAATACCGAATCGAATGTTCGAATAGTTCATCTCGATTCAGTTTTCATGAATACGAAAAAATATCTTGTGTCCTACGGGAATCTAACGGCATATTACATCCTTCAGCTCTTGCTGCCCTCGCTCCTTAAGCCCCTGACACATATAGCGTCAAAACTCCGAGTCTGCCATTTGACTGCCAAAAGTAGAAACGCCTCTATTTTCAGCAGTCACGACTGCCGAAAACCAACTTCATTATGATGCTGATTTTTTCGCTATCTTCCTTTGTTGTTTGACGTATGAATTATTATTGTTTGATATTTTGTACATTTTTATAGTTAAATTCATTTACTTTATACATAGTTAGATACTTTTAAGTTTTCATATTTCATTTATAGTTCATGTCAATTTTTTTTAATTTAATTTTTTGTTTTATTAATCCTAGTTTATAGTTTTTATATTTCTTAATAGTCTATAAATATTTTAAATAATACATTTAAGTTTTTTTATTTCATTTATAGTTCATATAATTTTTTTTTTAATTTAATTTTTTGTTTTATATTTCGTAGTTTATAGTTTTTATATTTCTTAATAGTCGATAAATATTTTAAATAATACAAATTAACAAATAACACGTTAAAATTAACAAATATTTAATTCTGACTGCCAAAAACACCGACTCTATATGTGTCATCCGTTTTGGACGTGACTCTCAGTTTTTCAGCAGTTTTAGCAGACTCGGAGTTTTGACGCTATATGTGTCAGGGGCTTTACGGTCGCTCGTGCCTGCCTGCTGCACTTCGTGACGTAATATGCCCTTATCTTCCCTTATGACGCAATATACTGTTTTCCTCCCATATGAAATGTTTCCTTAACGCAACCAACCTTCAATCATATCCTACTATTTATTCCTACTTCATACATACATCTATTTCACCGGTCTTTAACTCAACATACAGTAATATTTTCGTCAACAAGGACTTTTATATGAGAGGGTCAGCACCTCGGCACACATTCCATGAACGGCGGCAACTAGTGATTCGTGTTGAGTTGACACAGTGCTATAACATTTGTTCAAACATTAGCATGGTAAATAGCGGTGTGCTGTAGCTCACGGCGTCGCACTAGTGCACTAAACACACACATAAACATACACCCTCACACACTGTCCTTATGTGCGTATATGTGTGCCTAAAACGGATACAATCGATTCTTGTTTTATTGGAATCTGTTTGCAATTAGAGCTCGACCGGTTAGTTTACTCGGTTGTCGGTCGCTGTGTCGCTTAGTCCCTGATTGGCCGCCATTGCTACTGACCATAGAGTTAACGGTGGAATTGTTACCAAAGTAACATAGTTTGATATACGTACTTTGTTGATATACACTCAAATGGACAGACAAATACAGTCATTGAATTTGTTTACGTTGAAATACTTTTAAAATATTTTGGTATATACGAGGTGTGGCTATTAAATATCGAAACTGATGCTGTTTTAACATTTTATTTTGATTCCATACCTATTTACTTATTATCACTTTCAATATACACCCCTCCTCTATCTCTACAATGCTCCATACGAATCTTCCATTGTTCGAAACAGTGCTGGAAGTCTTCTTCTGTCAGCTCCTTCAGGACGCGTGCCGATTTCTCTTTCAAAGCTCAAATCTTGTCGCTATTAAGGCAAATATTACCTTCGGAAACAGATAGAAGTCGCACGGTGCAAGATCTGGCGAATAAGGTGGATGGTCCAACACTGGGATGCTGTACTTGGCTAGAAATCTCTTGACAGACATTGCGGAATGACCAGCGCATTGTTTTGATGGAGAAACCACGACTTGTCCTTCCACAATTTGGGTACTTTTTTCAATCAATTATAAGTTTCAGTAGCAGTTTTGCCAAGTCTAATGTTGCACTTAACATTTTTTCGACGAAACAAAAAATAACTCTAATTAGAACGAATGCTACGGCTAATTGGTAATTGCATTTAGATAAGTTAAAATTTGCAGTATTACTTTTAGTTTAAACAATAGAAATATATATATATACAGGCTGGTGACCGCGACTCTCGAACATGGGCATTTACCATGTAAAATCATAATTTATAATTTCCTGCTTCCCTAATTATTTTAAGCAAGACAGCTTCAAATAAAAGTTTTAGAACATAAAATTCTGCATCTAATCCAATAAACAAAATTAATTTTTCCTGCTTTGTAACGGCACAAATTAGATCTGAAAATAACGAAAATACCCTCAAACCTATCGATAGTCATGGAATTGAAATAAAATTAAACAAATGTTTAACGTTTAATCTGTCAAAATAATTTCTTTATTTATTATGTCATTTATTTTGACACATAAAACGTTAAACATTTGTTAATTTTGTTTCAATTCCATGACTATCGATAATTTCATTATTTTCATATCTAATTTGTGTTGTTAAGAAGCATGTAAAATTATTTTTGTTTATTGGATTAGATGCAGAATTTTATGTCCTAATGGGCCCGAAATAAATATTTTGCCTAGGGCCCGGAATACTTTAAACCCGCTTGTGGTTATAACTAAAAAAGTAAAAGTGTTAGATCTGCGAAATGAAGCGAACACGACGAATCTTTCAGCCTTCACAATCATTTGTGGGTGGAATAACATGATAAATGATATATTTATTCAAATATTATAATTATTAAATATGCCGTCTAGTTCTTTTTAGGTTTAGTATATGTGGTTGCAGGAGAATTTGTTAAAAGACGTGAATATAAATTCAAAATTTGTGCGCTACACTGCCTCGCAACATAAAAAGTCTTCCCGTCGGACATGTAAATTCAGCAACACATGTTACATAAATTATGTTGGTTTTTTTCTCCCAGAAACTGAATGGTTTCGACCTCTCGGAATGAATTTATGTTGCGGCTTAAACTGCACTAAATTATAGTTTATCTGTCGCCGTGCGAATACTCCCGCGTTTATGAGGAAGAAGAGACTGCTGTAAAGTGTGGTTAACTCCTTGCCAAGCCGCCTTTATTTCCGGGACGTCCGCCTTTCCGCCGCGCCGTCGTCCTTGATGATGTTGAATTTTAATGAAAGAATCACACACATGAATTGGAATTGTTTGTACCGCACAATGCGAAAGAAAACGAAATAAATTTGAAAAAAAAAATCTATTTTGCCCTTCGCATAGAAGTTCTACGCCTGGCACACAAATTATCACATTTACTTCTAATAACACTATATATTATTATGATATGGACCATTTATTTTAAAAGTGGTGTAAGTCCATTTAAAAAAAAAATGAGGTATCACGTAATCGACTGTATCATGTAACATATCTTTAATAATAAGCGTTGTCGATAAATTTTACAAGCTTTGGCATCACCGGTTTTGTCTTGATGTTTGTTAAATTTGTATTTATATGAATAAAAATTTGACAAACGTCAAAACGAAACCGATGTTGCCAAAGCTAAAAAAAGTTATCGATGTCGCTTATTATTAACGATGTGTTACATGATACAGCCGAATTTATGCTGAATTTAGTGTAAACTTTTTATTTACAACTAGTTAGTATTTAATTTCTTAAAAATGTCCATGCTTCGATCAATTTTAAATTGACCGCTAAAAAAAATTGCGTAACCATTAATTATGAAAGTGGTGTAAGTCCAATTTCCATAGACAGGTAGCGGGGTCAGTGGCCTGCTGTTTTACATATGTTTTACTTCACGTGTCGAGACTTACTTATTTTATTTTCCTCCTAAAATGGATAATTTGATATTAACATCATATAGTGATATAGGTAAGAAGAAATGGTAAATCAATATTATTTTACAAAATTTTAATATTAAATGGATTACAGGTTTAACGTGGTTAATAAAATTACAAAAATTGAAACAAATTTTAATTTAATTTTATTGTTCGATCAGAAACGTTTCGGCGCAAAATTTTGGCCATTTTCAGAATTAAGTACCAACAGTAAAAATAAAACCATAGTTCAAAAATACTGTTGTTACTTAATTAAAAAAAATTCAAGATTATTTTATAACAATATTATTTTATTTTGTGAATTCCAATGTATATAAAGTCATGAGTGTAGGACGGAAAAAAATGGATTAAATCTTTGTTGAGTTTAAAGTTTGGTTTATATTTCGGTATGGGTTAATACCATCTTCAGCTATAATAATAATAAACACGAATAGTACAAAGTTGCGTACTAAAATAAAAATCTGGTGTGGTCACCACACTACTTTCTTATACACAGCATATTTCATATTAAAAACGCTGAATTGAACACTTATGACTTGCTCCTTGCGTTTGACAATTATTATTTGACATGTAAATGTTAAACATGGTTTTGTTTTTTGTTTCTATTGCTACTATGATTATTGAAATATATTATTAAATATATAAATTAGTTTTTCTCAAAATTAGACGCATAAACAGGAAAATTGCAAATAACATTTTATGTTCCAAATATTTTTGCTTCTTTTATTTGAAACTTTTTTCGTAACTGATTCCATTTTTGAAATAAATGGAATTTATTGTTTTGTGTCCAGTAAACTTCCTCTTCCGGTTTTTCAATTTCATTCAAAATCAACTCAGCTCTTCGTATTTTCATGAAACTTATAATTACCAAGTTTCGTTAACAAATCTTATCTCGTTCATGAGATATTTCACGACCGGACACACATCCATCCATCCATCCATCCATCCACACACACAGACATCTTTGAGAAAATGATCAAAACAGATTCAGTGGATCTCAAAACATGTATTTCCGCGAAAATCTCGTGAACGATTTTTTTCACGATTCCAATACTTCCTTATATTACGTATAAGAAAGTAAAAAAGTAAGTTAAACTATTTTTACAATTGACTAATTTTGAAAGTGGTGTAAGTCCATTTGCAGCTCGTAAATATACATTATTTTAGTTAAATTCGCCTATTACAAATTTATATAATTAAATTACATATTGATAAATCAGTAGGAACATTGCCAGACTTGATATATTTAACCTATATTATTTTATTGACAAATATTTTCGAAACATGAGAAAATGGACTTACACCACTTTCAAAATAAACGGTCCATATGTCCGGCAGTATTTATGTATGAAGGGTGAAATCAGGCGTTTCTGGCCCGTGGCATGATTATTAGCACGAGATGCAAAGCGCCGAGAGCTAATAATATGCTCAGGGCCAGAAACGCTAATTTTACCCGTGGTACATACAATATTTTATGCACAACAAAATAATATTTAATTTTGTAATCAAAAGATTTAAAACAATACATTTATATGTCAAAATGACATTTCGAGAAATAAAGTATTCACCAGAGCTGGGCAGTAGTTACATTTACCTTAGCTGTAGCTGTAGCTTCGCTAACTGTGAAAAAATATAGCTGTAGCTTGTAGCTAGCTACTTTTTTTTCTATTAGCTTAAAGATAACAACTGAAGCTACTTTTAAAGCTACTTTTTGTAGCTTAAAGCTACTTTTTATAGCTTAAAGCTACTTTTTAAGCAGAAGGTCAACAAAGTACGCATGCGTACAAGCTAAACCCACACAAAATAATTATTTGTTGCCGGTTCTAACTGGCTCTAATACGCAAAAATACACAGTAGGTGCCAGATGGTATTTGCTATTTTTGATATTTATGTACATAATAGTAAATTAACAGTCATTATAACAAAATACTGATCATATGACAAGGCAAATTTAATTATTTCACAATAATTTAAAAAAGTAGCTTAAAAATTTAACAGCTACTTTAACGAAAGCTTTTAGCTGTAGCTTAGCTATATTTTACAAAATATAGCTTATAGCTGTAGTTTAGCTACTTTTTTAAAGAATAGCTGTAGCTGTAGCTTAGCTACTTTTTTTAAGTAGCTTGCCCAGCTCTGGTATTCACAATAAACAAAAATTGTTATTTTGTATATGTATCCATAGAGAATATTTTATTGCGGTCCTAGGGCTAAAACAAGTGTTTACGCCCGCTGTTCATGGCTAAAACTAGGGCCTGGACAACTGCATTAGTTACCTTGTTACGCGATTTTTAATGCAATCTCTTGCTGCCCCAAATGAACTAAATCAATTTTAAATTAAGAACAGGAATCATAGTAGGTAATATTTTAAATGGTTGACATTGTTAAACAGATTACATATTTAAATGTTTGACAAACGGTGTTTTATATTTGGACAAATAAAATTTGTAACAAACATATCTGTCGTTATTATTGCAATCTATATTTAATGGTGAGTAGGTATCTTTTATAATTTTATATTTGATTTTAAACTATTGTATAATTTTAGGAGTGTGTGGTACCACATTGTAGTAGAAAAACAAATATTGTAAGAATGTGTTTTCCATGTTTTACCACGGAATAATTTATTACGGAAAACATTGCTGGAAAACATTAATAGAAATGATTTAATTGATGTACCTTATAGTACTACTCTTAAGCACAATGTCATATGTTGTCTTCATTTTTAAAATTGACAGTATCGATACACATCAACAAAAAAATTTAACATTGGGGCTGTTCCACATATTGACTAATGTAAGTAATTAATGGAAATTCTTTTATAGTAAATATAATTCATTTTCACCAATTCGGGATGAAAATATCACATCTCTATCAATAACAACAGTAACAGCAACATATAAGAATACGGATACTGAAGAAAGTAGCGCAATGATAAATGAGAGTGTGCGTAAGAAGGCGAAAAATATATATTATTCACATTTATTTGTATTGCATGCTAGTACGTGTTTAATTAATATTTTAAATATTATTCAATAAAACTAGTTTTTTGCTAATTGTTTGTTTTTGTTGTTTTGTAATATATTTTGATTTTCATTATTTTGAAATATTTTTAATCTTTACAATCACAATAATGATAAATATATATCCTATATTATCGGTATTTTGAATAATAATTACTTGGGGCAACAAGAGATGTCACTAGTAACTACGTAACAATCTTTTGTTATAGCTGTCGCTTCTTCTATTGTTAGGTACTTGTTCAGTGGCTAAAACACATGAATTTCGGCCCGGTTGTGCATACAAGTTTTTGTTTTTATAATCTGCTTTCTAACACTTCTAATCACGTAGATAGTTTTAAATCATTACAAATATTCATATTTATCATATGTATATTAAAAGTACTTTTAATTTGATTTGTGTGCCAGCACTAATATTCTCTTTGAATTCAGCCTGCTACCAGCGCTTGTAAATTGCTTCATTTCTGATTTGTATTTTGATATTAACTATAAACTTTGTAGGTGAAACGTCATAAAAATTGATGACGTGCGACATGATTGATTTAACGAGATATTACTATGTAACTGGTGGCTTCACTATTAAAGTCTATGCTAACTTTGACATTTGATAAATATGAATATATTTGTATTGATTTAAAACTGTCAGACACATTTTTCATGATATAAAATATTAAAAGAGGTAATATTTATGATAAAAAAAAACCTTTTATGCGCAAACAAATAACACAGAATTAAACTGAAAAATTCTTCGTCAAAGAGAAAGGTAAAATAAAACAATAATGAGTCTTCAGCGAGCAAAAAATTAAAATTCATCGTCGGACAAACAAAATAAAAACCATTTACGGCAAAAAGTAAATAAAATACTGCAAATTTAACATCGTTAAACGTCGTTAATCAAATATTTAAAATCCAGGGCCTACCGTGACTATGTTCGCATGTTCATTGTACAGCGGAACCGGATGAAAATGCAATGCGAAAATGAATTCCTTTCGCAGTGACCAGGGCCAACTCGATTATATAGAATAGTCCGCTAAATGAGCCGGCGACAATGTAATGTAATTGTATACTTGTGTAGGACATACAGGCAGCCAGACACCCCTTTACAAAGTACAGGCCCGGCACAGGAAATTTCATATATTATTTATTCAACAGAAAAATAATTTTATAGTGGAATCCGAACATTTTTGAAATAAGCAAGAAATATGAATTTTTATGATTGTATTTTTAAATATTAGTTCCAGTTAAATAATCATGAATTTATGTTTTATTTCGAAAATGTGGCTAAGGAAAAAAATATTGACGTTACTGAATTCGAGCCCAGAACCACATCATTTGACCATAGTTTTTTTTTTCGTTAAAAATTTAAATAAAACAAAAAATCAGGTATCTTACAATGATTGAATTTCACAATTCATTTTAAACATATGGGGTAGCTAGCACAGTGGTATCAAGTCGGCCTATGGATCCTGAGAACCCTGGTTCGATTCCCACAGGCGACAAACAATTTTCACCATTTTAAAAGCTACACCTGTGACTCCTCCACCACTAACATCTTTGGGGGCCGTAACTTGACGGCTGGTAACCGCACTTCACGCGCAAAATATATCACTTACCGAGATCTGCTTCGGCAGAGTGCCACACCCAGTAATGGGTAGAAGGCGTGATGATATATTTATTTATATATTTTAAACATTTTTAATTTAACGTTAAATATATCTGACATAAAATGTATAGCAGTATGACTAATATTTTTTTATTATTTAAGAAAAAATCTAATTCAACACATAAATGTACTATCATGATTATTATCTTGTTTGATGGATGAAATTAAAATTTATTGTTATTGAAAATAATAGTATATTACGTAATAAGTGATGTTTTACGAAACTGTTGTTTGAAATACGAGGCCGCAGGTCGAGTATTTTAATCTGCCGAGTCAAGTAAAAACACTTTCCTGACATATTATGTATACTTTTTTTTCTGAAACTGTTTTATTTAGGGCCGGTTTCTGAAAACAAATTTAACTGGTCAGTTAGTTTAACTCTTCGATAAACTGTCAAATGGGTTTCTGAAACAACATATTGGTATTTAACTGGCCATTAAGTTAACGCGGCAAATTGGTCCAGTTAAATTATATGATGCATGCGCAGTTGAAAATAATGGCTGACAGTGACAGTGCTCATCTTTCCTAACCTTGTTTTAAAAACCAATTCGTTAAGCCGCTGTATTAGTTTCGTTTGGCTTTGTTGGTGATTGAAAAAAGGTTTAAAAACACAGTTATTACTAAAATCTATTATTTTGAGAGCTTTAAAAATTTCTTGGAATATACTTTTAACTCCAGTGCTTGTGTAATTTTACCTATTTATCAAAACTTGTTAGTATGCAGCTTCAAGAATACTCGAATTCTAGTTCATCGTCATATGAAGAACTATTTGACATTGTGGAGGCTGTGCAGAAAGTCAGAGTTTTTAGAGAAAGACGTAATCCCTTTGTGATGCGGAATTTAGAGACAGATATCATTTCTACAGGAATAACAAGTTCTGTGCCCTGTCTGATTTTGCGAATTAAATTCTTTAGCAATTTGTTGCCATGCTAAACTTTTTTTTATGATTGTGACGGCATCACTTTCTTTATTTTCTATTATAGCTTTATATTTCCCTATCACCAACTCAAAAAGAACATTCATTTCAGTTTCTGTGAAGTTCTTTCCACGAATTCGCTTTTCTTCCATAATTTTGTTACAATTTCAAACCACAAATACGAAGTACAATAATTGACATCAAATTAATTATTTTGAAGTTTGAAATTGACGTCAAAAATTACCGACATTTACCGACAACGATAGTAGCGCCATCTATTAGATTCAAGAATAAATGTTAGTCCAGGATAGAACCATGAGTTAGTTATCGAACATATAAATTAACTGACGTTTGTTTCCAGAAACCCGCTGTAATTTTAATCTTTCAATAAATTTAAGCAACAGTTAGTTAACATGCCCGTTAAATATTTTTTCAGAAACCGGCCCTTAATCAATAATTAATCATAAATAATTCAAAATGTTTCATTTTTACTTTCTTATACACAGTATAAGTATTGGAATCGTGAAAAAAATCGTTGACGAGATTTTCGCGGAAATACGTGTTTTGAGGTCTACTGAATCCGTTTTGATCATTTTCTCAATGATGCCTGTGTGACTGTGTGTGTGGATGGATGTGTGTCCGAGTGTGCAATATCTCATGAACGAGATAAGATTTGTTAACGAAACTTGGTAATTATAAGTTTTATGAAAATACGAAGAGCTGAGTTGATTTCGAATGAAATTGAAAAACCGGAAGAGGAAGTTTACTTGTCACACGAAACAATAAATTCCATTTATTTCAAAAATGGAATCAGTTACGAAAAATAGTTTCAAATAAAAGATGTTACCAAAAATATTTGAAACATAAAATATTATTTGCAATTTTCCGGTACATGCGTCTAATTTTGAGAAAAACTAATTTATATATTTAATAATATATTCCAATAATCATAGTAGCAATAGAAACAAAAAAGTTTCCACTTCACATTATGTCAATATAAGCAACTGTATTATTAATATACGCAAACAATAAATATTGTGTATTTATTTCACTTATGCTGGGTTGCATGAAAGTTTTATCGGTTCATTAGCAACTAACGGTTCAATAAATTTTAGAAAATCGCTATTGTACTGTTGCTAGATAAATAGTTCTTTAACTAAAGAGCTCTTTATTTTTTTCTTTGAACCCAGCAAAATATACCACTGCATATCTTCTTCTTCCAATCGCTATCTGTAAAAATTTTATTTTGATAGTTGCGTAAAGCTCAAATTACTTTCGGCACTTGTGCTTTTCGTTTACAGAAACGCACTTGGTCAGCATTTGTCTCCTTTCCACTCGTGACCAAGGCAATAGTAGTTACGTAATAACAAAGAAATCGCAAAGTTGTAGGAAAAAGTATTTTACCTGATTGTTGTGGTAATGATCTACCGTCCATACTAAAATAGGTCAGTAAAGTAGGTATTTTGTTGCCGGTTTTAGGAAAAATACTATAATAACCCCATTTATAAGAAATGTTACAATTCTTAGTGCGCCTCTGTGCACAAGTGTGTGCCCCCTAGGGGTGGAATTCACCCTTTAGCGGGGTGAGATGTCAGTGCACATCACGCGGTGAAGGGTGAAGGGCGATACAGGGCTAACAGAGAGGGCTGTTGGCTGTTCCATGTTATGTGTTCATTTTAGCGTTTGTTCTACATTCTTAATTTCATTGCGTTGTGATTGATTAAGTGTATGTTTAGGGAGGTTTTATTTCTGTTTAGGGGTGTGATCGAACGATGTTCTTGACAAGTGTTTTAGTTTCATGTCAGCGAGGTTACTACCCTTTAAATTGATTCATTTATTTTGTAGCTACTTGTTTTGACAGTGTGTCAAAATATTATATAGTCCGATTCTCAAAAAAAGTATTAGCTGATCTCGAATTTTGGAATAGTAAATCTTACTCTAATTAGATTTTTAAAAGTTAATCTAAACTATACTTCAATAACTTGATGGTAAGAAAATTGCCGTGCGTTTTATTTAATGTGAAACATGCAATTTCAATAGTAACTAAATGACAACAATGTACAAGAACGTTCCATTTAAAATAGAACGTAGGCAATTTACTTGTCAACTAGGGTTGTATTGTTATTTTTAAGTTAAAAATAATGTGTATAATTGGTGAAAAAGTGCAAATAATCCAAAGGTATAATGCAGATATTAACCTTAGACAAGTATTTGCTTTATATCGTACATATTTCCTGGCTAACACCAAGGCCTGGTTCCATAAAATATTGAATCAAAATAATAAAAAAAAACGCATCTAAAATAATCAAAATTTTCAACAATTTCATATTTTAAAACGTTATAATTTCTATATTATGCATTAAACTAATAAGCATTTGGTACAAATCTTGGTTTACTATTGTTATTTAACTAACAATAGGTATTTTGATATATATATATATATATATATATATATATATATATATATATATATATATATATATAAATATATATATATATATATATATATATATATATATATATATATATATATATATATATATATATATATATATATATATATATAAATATATATATATATATATATATATATATATATATATATATAAATATATATATATATATATATATATATATATTTATATATATATATATATATATATATATATATATATATATATATATATATATATTTATATATATATATATATATATATATATATATATATATATATATATATATATATATTTATATATATATATATATATATATATATATATATATATATATATATATATATATATATATATAGATATTGACAGGAACATAAGATGAAATAATGTTTGAATGGAGGTGAAAATGTCCAAAATTATTATATTGAATAATAATAGATTATCTACGAAACCAATAGAAAAAGTTGCGAGCGTGAGCAAAACTACTGTACTTCGTTTAATTGGACCTATACTGTATATCAATTGCTAACATGATCTTTTGATAGTAAGCTTCCTAGCAACCATTATTATTTGGGGTCTATTTTAAATGGAAGATTCTTTTACATTGCTCTTATTTAGTTACTACGAAAATTGCAAATTCCATTATTTCCCATTAAATAAAACTCACGGAATATTAGAATTGATAATTTTTTTTTGAGAATATGATTTAGCTTAATTTGATTAATTAAAAATTCAGGATTAACTAAAATTCTTTTGAAATTTGGACACATACAGACAGATTCTCAAAAAAGTTCCTGAATTTTGGATTAACTAATATTATGCAAGTCCAATTTAAAAAAATCTGGTGTGGGCACCACACGACTTTCTTATACACAACATATTTAATATTTAGAATATATGAATGTTATATAATATTATTAAACATGTAATTTAGTTTTCCAGTAATTCAGCATTTATCTGTTTGAAACATATAAAATATCAAATTTGTTTACGTATAATTTTTTGGTAATGTTGACTACTTTATGTCTTTACTGATGAGGCATATACAGGGTGTCCTTTTTTCAAGCCTAACCGTGAGATACGAAATCAATTAAATTGAGGCAAAGTTGCCAAATTAGTTGACCATTTTAATGATGTATTTGTTTTTCCGAAAAAACACATAGATAACTAGATAAAGAAAAAATTAAAATTTATGTTTTTTGTTTCTATTGCTACTATGATTATTGAAATATATTATTAAATATATAAATTAGTTTTTCTCAAAATTAGAGGCATATACAGGAAAATTGTAAATAACATTTTATGTTTCAAATATTTTTGCTAACATCTTTTATTTGAAACTTTTTTTCGTAACTGATTCAATTTTTGAAATAAATGGAATTTGTTGTTTTGTGTGTCCAGTAAACTTCCTCTTCCGGTTTTTTAATTTCATTCAAATTCAACTCAGCTCTTCATATTTTCATGAAACTTATAATTACCAAGTTTCGTTAACAAATCTTATCTCGTTCATGAGATATTGTACACTCCATCCATCCATCCATCCACACTCTCGTTCTCACACACACACACACATACACACAGAGATCATTGAGGAAATGATCAAAACGGATTCAGTGGACCTCAAAACACGTATTTCCTCGAAAATCTCGTCAACGATTTTTTTCACGATTCCAATACTTCCTTATACTGTGTATAAGAAAGTAAAAAAATAATTCAGTTCACTTTCCGAAAACTAATTAGTAAGAAAATAACATTAAAGTTTCTTTAAACTTTTTTCGAATTATGGCGTAGCTTATTTTGACAAATGCAAAATTCAGGATTAAGTAGATTCCAGCTAAAACTCTATTAAGAATTGGGCTAATAATGTTTAAGTATGATATCATCTAGTTAATAAACTTTCACTTGGCGAATATTGGTTTATTTCCAGCGGTTGATTTATGAAAGATGATATTAATTACTGCTATTTGTATCTGGGTTCCTTTACTGCTGCATCGTACATCGTTATCGACATATGGCTCGCCTATAAAGTGCATCCTGCATTGTTATATATAGATGTTGTACAACAGACGTATGTCTTAGTTCATACACATGATAAACGACCAGCTATAGAATCAGGAAGTAGTTGTTATGAAACTATTTCCTGAATTTATCCAGTTTAATTTCATATCATCAATGTGTTACTAACATGCTTTCATACTTCACGCTACAAATTACAAATATTTCATCGATAAAAATCTGCAATTGCTGAGCTAAAATAAGATGCGGTCAGTCCATGTGGGGCTATATAATTATTCTCTTGCTGATTTCAATTTTTGGTGTATTTGCTTAGTCAGTTTATGTACATTACAGAGGTGTTGGTCTAACAAAATTTTGTGGGGAGCACTTACATTCTTAAGTTTAAAGCCTCATTTCCACCTCTTAACATAGTCTTCGTTTGAGTTTTTCGACATAACCTTGAGAGTTTGTCATATGTGAATACAGCTGAGCGTTTCCAGCTACTGTTTTAGTCTTAGTCTTCGACTTTGTCACTGCGCATAAACACAAAGTTTGCAAACTTCATACTTTCGACTCTTTCATCGCTGTTCTGTAGAGAGGGAAAGCTGCGGTATGGCTGTCTCATGCTGCAATAGACAGTCAATTCTATATTTTATTTCTCATTCTCATCTGTAATTTTTTGTGGAAAAGTATTAAAATAAATATGAACAGCAGAACAAAGAAAATATTTTATTTACGTAAAACATTTTTTCGAAATTTAAATTACTGTATTTGATATATTCTGGCAGGTTCACTACAATAATGCCTCAATTTTTTAAAATTATTTTGGAATTGTATAAATTAATTAAACTAGTGCTTCATTTTCATAGTAATTACTGTTCCTCGTTAATAATTTTATATAATTTTTAAAGTATTTCAAATAGTTTTATACAATTATTTTCTCATTTAAGTGAACAAACCTTCACTGGAATATTGAATGAAGGTTATGTTTATGTTAGGAGCAGGAAATGGCTAGAATGATTCCGACATAAACAAAAACAAAAACAAAGACTAAAAGAGATACTATGTTAAGAGGTCGAAACGTAGCTTTATATATTTAAGAAGAAAAAACTATTACATAATAACAATTTAAAAAGGTAATATCAATAAAAATTGACGCATGCTTAGACACAGTCACAGTGACAATATGAGACGCTAATGATCATATTTGATTACAACAATGAAAGGTCACAACAATGAAGAAGGACAACAAACAATAGCCTAGGTTATAATACAAGCATTTCATAACCTATCAATTGTCAACAGAACCCCTTTTTTAATGTCAATCGGTAAAAAAATGGTTTTGTTGCAATTTAATACTTATTCTATAGTTGGCCTGTAGATTTGATAACACGAATTTGATTCTCAAAGTCGACAAACAATTTTCACCACATTAAAAATTACTCCTGTGGCTTCCCTACCACTAACATCTTTTGGGGCCGCGATTTAATGGCTGGTAACCGCACTTCAGGCGCAAAATATATCACTCACTGAGATCTAGTACGGCAGAGTACGAGACCCAGTAATAAGTAAAAGGCGTGATGATATATGTATTTATTTTCATTTAGTATTATTTATTATATAGGCGCGATGGCCGAGCGTGTTAATGCACATCTCTTAGCATACTGTGACGTCATCCGAACCAAGGTTCGTCAGTTCGAATCCGCCTGTCGACAAAGTATGATTTGTCGTTAAAATAAAAAATACAGTTACTTGTATTAATCATACTCGGGCGCTATAAGCTAGTCACTTATGCATATGCCTTAAAAGTAAGTAACATCGACTCAGAAAACCGGCAGTACGGCAGCGTAAAAACTGCGGCTCGGTGTACCCGGTAGGCCCAGGCCCGACTCGGGCTGTAGCGCCATTAAAGAAGAAGAAGAAGATTATTTATTATTATTCGTGTCCGGAATACATTGGTGTATGATAAGTGTGAAATTGAGAAGAATGTAGTTAGAAAAGTAGGTATAAGTCAGTTGAGATGGTTTGGGCATGTTGAACGTATGTCGAATGAGAGATTGGTAAAACAGGTGTATGTTGGTGAAATTGAGGGTGAAAGATTGCATGGACGACCTATGAATAAATGGATGAATATGATTGAAGGATTGTTGCGTGAACGAAAATTTTCGAGTATGAGGAACAAACGTGCTTGTATGAAAGGTATTATGAATGTGGATGATGCTAAAGTGGTGTGTCAGGACAGAAACGTTTGGCGAAGATTAATTGCGGAATGAATCTGATGATTTAAGAAAAGTGCAGTATTTTAGATTTTAGTTTTGTTGTTTAGTAATTTCATTAGAGTGTTTACCTGCAATTGTGTGAAATTCACTTTCAAAAACAAGCGCAGGGACGATACTCCCTTCGTTTCTCATCTTTTTTATTCGTTTTCTGATCTTACATTGAGTGTTTAACTGCAATTGTGTGGAATTCACTTTAAAAAACAAGCGTAGAACAACACTCCCTTCCTTTCTTATCTTTTAATTAGTTTTCAGTTCTTACGTAGAGTGTTTAACTGCAATTGTGTGTAATTCACTTTCAAAAACAAGCGCAGGGCGACGCTCCCTCCCTTTCTTATTTTTTTGTTTCATTTTCAGTTACTGCATTGTGTGGACTTTCTCTATCATATACAAGTACAGGCTATCGCTTTTATCTTTTCTACTCTTTGTATATTCGTTGTTAGGTTCGTTATTAGATTCGTTATTAGATTCGTTGTTAAGAGTAAGCGTGACTAATTTGAGATGTTTTAGGCATATGTTATGTACGTTGAAGAAAGAAAATGAATGAAAAGTGAATAGGAATGATGTGATTTAAGGTTTGTTGTGTGATAAATGAATTCTAGTGTAATAAATTAATGAGTTTATATGGAGTGATCTATGAATGTGGTTAAAGTGGGGGTGGTGTGTTTGGATGATAATGTTTGACGAGGCCTGATTATTTGTTCAATGTAATGAGTGAATATTTTATGAGTGTTTTTAGGGTTCGTGCTACCCCATTTGTTGGGATATAGCGTGAAGATATGTATGTTTGTACGTATGTAGTATTATTTTGAGATGTTCTAATATTGCATTATAAAAAACAGTAAGTTTTTTTCCAAAATGATGAAGTGCTTAAACTGATTCATGCGTCCGAGTAGTTAGGATGCCACAATAAGCTGTACCTCCCCTGTACTGCATTTGGGATAAATTTCTTGTTTTTTAGAGCAACAAATAAATAAATAAAACTCGGTGGTTCCGCTTCCGATTTTATTTATGAAATTAAACGAGCGTTCCAACAATTTAACAGTTTTTCCTACATAATTCTTGAAAGAACCGTCCGATAACTTAGTGAAACTATTTCTGCCCTAATTCTTCTCGGACACATTTGGGGCAACTTGAACTCACCCTGGCACCGACACAATGCCCTATAAATCCACTGAATCGCGAACGCCAAACTTAAAACAACAACCAAGAGAAGAAAAAAAGAACAAGTCGAATTTGTTATGGTCGGTATGATATAATAAGTGCATGGCGGAGAGTTTGAACCCTTGAACGTCGTGCCTGTGCCGGCGTCCGGAGCGCGGTTTATGTAGCGAAAGCTGCAGACTGTAGCCGTGCCAACTGTTTCATGATAAAGCTAGAGACATCAATCACTAACGCTGATGCAGGATGCATGGTCGCGGGTAGCAACGCAACACTGGCGCAGGCAAAGATTATAAAATGGGACAAGGGATATTTATTTATTTACTAATCTGTACAACAGGAACATAATCTCTATTACAGTAGCTTAAACTAGAGGAATCTAAAGAATATTCAAACATAGTTGTATTTTTTATATATAGGTGTCCTAGGAAAACTGTGCCATAGGCGATTATCACGAAATAGTTATTTATGTATCAAGGGTGAAAACAGGTGTTTCTGGCCCGTGGCATGGTTATTAGCACGAGGCGTAAAGCACCGAGGGTTTATAACATGCTCAGTATTTTATGCACAACAAAATAACATTTAATTATATGTTCAAAAGATTAAAATATATAAATAGATTTTATGATAGAACGACATTTTCCAGAATCAAGTATTCACAATAAATAAAAATTGTCATTTTATATATGTATCCATAGGAATGATTTCTTTTTGGTCCGTGGGTCAAAAAGAAGTGTTTAAGCCTGCTTTCTAGGGCTAAAACACTTGCTTTTCGGTCCGGTTGTGCATAAAATAAATATTCCATTACCACTGCTTCTCTGATTACTTTACAAAAAAATGATTCAAATAAAAGTTATAGAGAAACCTGAACCGGAACATGAATCTTTTCCTTTAATATTCAAGTGCGAGAACCCTAACCGAACCGTAAATATTGAACCGGTTCAGTGAACTGGTTTTTAAATTTGTTTACTTTATTTCTTCTTATTTAGATGCTGTATTTATCGTTAACTAAAGTTTAATTTTTGACAGCAGTATTAATTTCCCATAAAAGGTTCATTGTTGTCTTTCTTAAACTAATAATAAAAATAAATTAAATGTATCATCATGCCTTCTACCCATTACTGGATGTGGCACTCTGCTGTAACATATCTCGGTAAGATGTTAGGGGATGGGGAGCCACAGGGGTAATTTTAATATAATGTAACAAAGCAGAGTTGAGCGTACAGTGAATGAGTTAAAATATGATAATAATAATTAACTTGATGCGAATGTTACTTACTTGTTCTGTGAATTCCTTTCTTGGTGTGAACTACTATGAACTACTTTTATGGACTGCCAGTTATAACCCACATCACTTTATTGAGAATTGATGAACATGTTACATGCAATCGTAGCTCAGTGAATAAAAGCGAGGTAAAACTTGCGTTTCTTAATTAGCAAGCAAGAGGTCGTGCGTTCAAATCTCACTGACTTCTACTTATATCAAAAAAATATGATTGTGTCTGAGTTGTTCGGATTCCACTATAAGCTGCAGTTCCCCTGTACTATAATTAGGATTTACTTCCTGTTGTGCAGAGTAACAAATAAATAAATAAATAAATAAATAAAGGGTTAATGAAACGAACTTTGATATTTAGACATAAAACATTGTAAAGTTAATATGAATATCAATAGAAAACGTTACAAATTCAACTAATATCGTATGTGTGAAAACAGCTTAATTTAAAGATACACTAATTAAAATAAAACTTATGTGAATTCACGCCATCGCGTCTTGTAAAGATGACCGCACATCTTTACACGAAGAGTCGTTGTACGTGACTGGCTTGGCTATCCCAAACACTTGACATCGTCTGGGTAAAACTACCCACATCTGGAATCTATCTCCACAGATGTCTCAAGTTCCTAGGGCTGTGTAATCTGACACAAAGGCATCGTCGATTATGCGAACATGAAAACTTGTTAGAATTCTAATGCTGAGTTGCATGAAAGTTTTATCGGTTCATTAGCAACTAACGGTTCAATAAGTTTCCGAAAATCACTATTGAAACTGTTGCTAGATAAACAATTCTTTAATTAAAGAGCTCTTTATTTTTTTCTTGCAACCCTGCATAAGAATATTAGCTAATAACTGTCACTTTTATAAGTTAATGTCCTATATTTGAAAACCTAAAGTTTTCACATTCACACGAAACACATGTGGCCATGAGTGTCAAATTACATGAAGTCAAGCTTTTATCTAAAGCAACATATCAATAATAAGATAGCTCATATTGTTACAATAATGAAAATTGTTTGTCAGCTGTTGGAATTGAACCGAGGTTCTCAAATCCACAGTCCGACTCGATACCACCAAGCCACCTATCCCATAAATAGATTTAAGAAATAAATATTGTTGATAATACCGACCTATTTTCGCGTTTGTTAAAAGTATATTGTATTCCTCTGTGAAAGCGTTCTCGTCCGGCACTGGCGACAGCAGCGTCGTTGCACCTCGGCACCTCGACGCCCATTAGCCGAGTCGCCCACGTCAAGCCTATCGGGTGACATGTGTACCCTGTAAAATAATACGTTTATGGCGGGCTGAAATTTCGGCGCCCGTCAACGAACCAACGTTCTGTGGAACTGTTTGTGAGTGCTCGTCATATAGGAAAAAGAGAATCATGTTCTGTTTTATGTTTGTGTCTGTTATTGCGAGGTGTTGTTTTTAATTTAGCGCTGTACCAACTTTCATATGTTTTTGAGTATTGTGATACGTATGTATTTTAATGACTGCTCTTTGATATAGAGATACACAAAAAACACAACAATGAGGACATATTTCAAAATAGCAAACAAGTAAAAAACTAATTATTCTGGAATGATTGATATCTCGTATTCATATTTAAGGTAAATCATTCGCCGAATTGGTACTAAAATATAGATCTTTTTGAAACAAGATATGTATTATTCTTATTTTAAATGAAACAAACTGTGCGTATTTTGTTGATAGAATTGGACACCGATTTAAGATAGTGAACTACCACGTGTAAGAGACACTATTTATTTGAATTCGTGGTGTATTCAAATAATAATCGAGCTCATTGGCGATTGCATCTCTCCAAGAAATTGTTTTTCAATTAAGTCTCCGGTGGCTACATTCGGTTATTCGGCCAAAGACATATCCGGTATTCGGTCAATTCACTATCCGTTGCATCTACTATTCCCTACTACACAACTTGTTTTCTCATCAGTAATGTTTTCAAATCTATTAAAATACTTAAAAGGCGTCAAATTTTTTTTTGAAGGACATGAAATAATCGTATATAGTATCTAGTTTTCAAATATGAGTGGCGAAATTGATAATTTTTATGATTTTGGGGTGTTTTGTCCATATTTCTGGCCAAAGATTTAAAAAACAAAATTTTAAAGTTGAAAAACTGCTTAAGTTTGGTTTTTTATTTCATTTTGACGGCGGCATCTCGTTTCTTGTCGAGAAATTGAAATATTTCGTCCCTTGTCAATTTATCTAAAAAGTTACCCTTCTTTAGCAAAAGTGGGTCGAAAAAATAATTAATATTTGAAATCTATCAAATTTTTACTCAAAAACAAGACATCCTACGAAAAAAATTATATAACAAAAAATTATTAGGATGCATAAAAGTATATGAGTAAATTTTTTCAGAATTTTTTTTATACATTTTTAAAATTTTTGTTTTTTTGGACTGGAGAATTTTAAAATGTCTTGATTTTTTTTCTCGAAAACGATAAATTTCCAGGAAAAATTCAATGAACAGAAATTGCTGTGAATTTTTTTAGAATTTTCTTAAATATTTTAAAATTGGTCAAAAAGTCCAAAAAAATTAAATATTTTCAAAATGTATGAAAAAATTCGGAAAAAAATCACACATATTCTTTGATAAATCCTAATAATTTTTTGTTTTATACATTTTTTTTGTAGGATGACTTGTTTTAGAGTAAAAAATTGATAGAGGTCAAATATTAATTATTTCGTTGATTCACTTTTGCTAAAGAAGGGTAACTTTTTAAAAAAATTAACAATAGACAAAATATTTCAGTTTTTTGACAGGGAATGAGATGCCGGCGTCAAAATGAAAAAAATAACAAACCCAAGCATTTTTTTCAACTTTAAAATTATGTTTATAAATCTTTGGCCAAAAAAAATGGCCAAAATTCCCCAAAATCATAAAAATTATCAATTTCGCCACTCATATATGAAAACTAGTTTCCATTTTCGATTTTTTCATGCCTTTAAAAATTTTTTTGACGCTTCAAATTTTGGAGTAGATTGGGTGTCCGTTTCCCAGATAATGGCCCATATATATTATAATTAACTTTTAATTTAAAAATATCTACATTAAATAATATATTTAGTTGTTGTATAATCCGTAACAGTAATATCGTGTTTAAAATAAAACAATAATCAGACCCAATTAAACACATAATTTATCTTATATTTTAATCCACAGTAATACGAGTATTGCTAATCGTTGTACCATAACTATCTGTAATATAGTTTTATTACAGAATAAAATAGTGTATACAGAATACAAAACAATATTTTTTTCTAATTTTGTGTAATTGGTGTCACTTTTCAAAATTGACATAAGTTTCGAAACATCACACTTTTCGCATCAAGTTAGGAAATGTAATACGTTTCGTAATTACTGATGAAATGAATTTATTCTCGACTATTATAGAATAATACCATTCTTATATAATTTTCAATTATGGAATGAATACATTCTGCAAAATTGTATGGAATTATTAAAGACTCAAAATAATAAATAATTATTGTAATTTCTGTCATAGATTTTATAATTTTAGTACATGACAACTATTGTCAATTTAATGTAACATTCCAAGCTTAACCTCAAAGTTTGTATTTGTATTAAAATGAATAATTTCACAGGTTTAAAATTTAAAGAACCTTTTTAAAATCAATATTAGATCTTAAATGAAACACGTTAAACTTTTGCGATTTTGCAGGAACTTTCTTCGTTCGTCCAGCAAATATCCCAATCTTTATACAAAATGAGGTATTTCCTTACTGGTTACATAAATACCTATTAAGAAATTATTCACTAATGAAGAAATAAAACTTCATACTTGAAAGTCCTGCCGTGGGTGTGATCCTAACAGTGTCAGTAACACGTCTTCTTCTTTACCGACACCGCAGTAATGAGAGCGTCAAACCAATTTAACCTGCAGGAGATTTTTAATGTCTTCATAAACTAGCGTTTGTCTCAGACAGAACCGCAGTCGTATACATTCCCTTCCTCTTACAACTTAATATATTAAGTCGTGCAATAAACTTCATCGCACGCTTTGTGCTTATAGGCGATACAACTATAAGATACGTACTGAGCTGAATCTCTGACAAGAAGATAACTTTATGATGTTGTTATGATAATGGTAGAGAAAGTAATGTGTGTTTTTAATTTTATCTTAGAATAGGTTTTTTTTAAAATTTATTATGTTTTACGTCAACAAGTAAATTTTATAGAGGTATAGATATTTATTGTAGACATTGTACAACAATTCCAATTATATTTGAGTTGAGGAGAACTACAGCTTTCTCGTATAGTGGAATTCGAACTACTACAGTTCGTCGGTAACTATTACAAAACTTCTAGTATATTCCGAAAATGAACCACGATGCGGTTCAATTTTACCACGGTTACGGTTAGAATGACGTCATAACGGAACACTTTCACGATGACAGTTGTTACTTGACAGATGAGTTTCGAAATGTGAAATTTATTGAATATGGAAAAATGTTTATAATATAAAAATATTGTATTCTGCATCACACCTGCTTTAATTTAAATATAGGGATATAAAAATAACACAAAGAAAAAAGTAAATATGAGCTTCAGAACAAGTAATAAATTCATCTAATATGAATATATACTGTTAAATAATAAAAATACATTTTGTATCACATGTTTATTTATCTTCTTCTTCTTCTTTACTGGCGCTACAGCCCGAGTCGGGCCTGGGCCTACCGGGCACACCGAGCCGCAGTTTTTTACGCTGCCGTACTGCCGGTTTTCTGAGTCGATGTTACTTACTTTTAAGGCATATGTATAAGTGACTAGCTTATAGCGCCCGAGTATGATTGATACAAGTAACTGTATTTTTTATTTTAACGACAAATCATACTTTGTCGACAGGCGGATTCGAACTGACGAACCTTGGTTCGGATGACGTCACAGTATGTTAAGAGATGTGCATTAACACGCTCGGCCATCGCGCCTGTTGTTTATTTATCAGTCATCATAAAAATATAGTTTTATAAGACAAAAATCCACAAACACTGCAAAAGCCGCCAAACACGATTCAAACTTGTCAACAACAGCTGTGAAGTAACCACAATTTTAAAAAACCGTGTTCCGTAATGAAACCGGTTACTGAAAAAAACTAACCGGTTCATTTTCGGAATACACTATTAGTGAAAATAGTGGCCCAAAACTAATCGTTTTGAAAATCTGAAAATTATCATTTCGATTAAAGAAAATAAAATTATGATTTCGTGATCAGTACATGCTCTTAAAATTAATGTGCGAAGTTGTAAAAAATCCTGTATGTTATTTCTGCACAGTTACTAAAGTACTTAAACATATCGACAAACAAATACAGGATGCTTCTATACTACGAAATCAATAAAGGGTAGATTTGATATAATATGATAAAGACTACGAAACAAAAATATTAAAAAAAAAAATTCGCGATAGCTATTACTTAACGAGTACGCGAGGACATACTTTTCAAATGATCGCTTTTTGTAACGAGCAAAAATTATATAACAGACAATGAGAAAATTTATTAATTTAAAAATGTGATTTTTATATTAATATAAAAATAAATAAATATATCACCACGCCTTTTACCCATTACTGGATGTGGGACTCTGCCAAAGCAGATCTCCGTAAGTGATGTATTTATATGCGAGAAGTGCTATTACCAACCTAAAAATTACGGCCCCCAAGGATGTTAGTGGAGGGGGAGCGTCAGGAGTAATTTTAATGTGGTGAAAATTGTTTGTCGGCTGTGGGAATCGAACCGAGGTTCTCAGGATCCACAGGCCGACTTGATACCACTGAGCCACCAATCCCATAATATAATATAAAAAATAAATATAAATATATCATCACGCCTTTTATCCATTACTGGGTGTGGCACTCTGCCGAAGCAGATCTTGGTAATTGATGTATTTATACGCGTGAAGTGCTGTTACCAGCCGTAAAATCACGGCCCCCAAGGATTTTAGTGGTGGGGGAGCCACAGGGGTAATTTTAAATTGGTGAAAATGTTTGTCGGCTGTGGGGATCGAACCAGGGTTCTTAGGATCCACAGGCCGACTCGATACCACTGAGTCATTACCCTATTATATTAATCACAGTTGGTTTATTTTTTCTCGTAAAGATTGTAAAAATATGTCTGATTGATTTGAATATTTACTTTCAAATACGCATCCTGAAGTACAGGAAACTGCAAATAATACTGTAAATAATTTAAATATTTTAATAGCAAAAATTTATTAAAAAATCAATTTTTAGTTTAGTTTGTGTTATTTATATATTTATGAATACTAGAATACACAATTTATTCATTCATCAGATAAATGATTACTTGCAGCATTCATTATTTAATTTAATTATTGCTTTATTAAGAATAGCTTTCAATCCAGTGTCACAACAAATGTTCTCTTAAAATTGAAATGTATTTTGCGAATTAACGATGCGACTTGATGTACAATGACAGCTGTCAATATTTGTGATATATTCAACGCTATCGCGTTTTTGGTTAATTTTATTTTAAAAATGAATATTTTTTTAACAATATTTTGTAAATATGTGACAAATAAAAATAAATAAATATATGTATCCCAGATTATATGTTCATTTCAACGAATTTTCTCTCTTCTGCTCTTATCCGTTCTAAATAATTCCGATCAATAACATAAATTTTTAAAAAATCATAAGCTGGATTTATAATGAAATAACGTAAGAGGTAAAGTAAATTAAATTAAAGTAAAAAGTAACGCAAGCAAATTACTGATTTATACTGAGAAGCAGAACCTAATTGTTCAGGCGGCATCCATCCCTTCCTCCTACTCCCACTCCAATTTCAGTGCACTCAACACTAATACTGAATGCTGCAACTACATGCGGCCTTCCTCCACATTTTTTAGAAGATGTAACAGATCCTGTCCTTTTATATTCTTGAACTACCCGATAAACACTAGATTTTGATACTCCTACAGAAAGAAATTTATCGTCATGACACCAAAATATATAATTTTATTTGATTATCTTACCCATTGTACAAGAAATTTCTTCTACTATTGCTATCATATTCTTTTTCAAATTTTTGTACATATTTAATATGCACTGCTTTCCAGCGACAGATAAATGCCCCAAGTTAAGACGTTTTATTTTCTTTGGAGGTGAAAATTCTACACTTGTGCTACGCTTTTCATCCATGATTTAAAATAAGTAAGTACAAACAAAATTCAAATATAAAGCAAAGGAAATAACAAAAACCGTACGAATAAATTCGGCACAATTAAATATTAGTTCTTTAAAGAACCTAATAAAGGCAAAATTCGAATATAAAAAACTAAATGAAAAAAACACAAATAATATCGATATAATCAGATACTTATTATTAGTTCATAAAAGAACTAATTTATTTTAATGTCACAGAAATGCAAAAAACCAACAAGAAAACAGATAACCTCAAAACTTATGACAGCTCTAATAAATCAAATGTAAAATCTATGTACAGTGTAAACTGGACGAAGCACTAGCCAATCAGAAGCGTCAGTTTTAGCGGTTAAAATTTCAATTACTCCTCCTGGTTAAAAAACAGAGTATAGTCAATCAGAAGTATGTTGCAATTTCTTTCCTATTTTTGGAGTACCTATCTCTTATAATTTTCCAACGACGTTGGACATATTCAGTTAAAAAATAAATACAAACCAAAATTTATTATTATGATAATATAACCTCGGAATGGGGTGGCTAGCTCAGTGGTATGAAGTCGGCCTGTGGACCCTGAGAACCCTGGTTTGATTCCCACAGGCGACAAACAATTTTCATAATTTCAAAAGCTACCCCTGTGGCTCCTCCACCACTAATATCTTTGGAGGCCGTGATTTGACGACTGGTAACCGCACTTCACGCGCAAAATATATCACTTACTGAAATCTGCTTCGGCAGAGTGCCACGCCCTGTAATGGGTAGAAGGCGTGATGATATATTTATTTAACCTCGGAAATTTGCCGTTTGTTTTCAGAAGATTTTCTAACTCTTCCCATAATTGCTGTTTTTTTTCTTAAATTAAATCCTTTTGCTATTTTGTCATACGTAATTTTATTGGCTTCTAAAAATTGTACTATTTCTCTGTCCATTTTTTTAAAATTAGATTAATCAAAATGTGTGACAGTGACAGCTGTTAGATCACGGTCGGTAATAAAGTTTACAGTGCGAAGTCCAAAATGCTGACTTATGATTGGCCAGCTATAAGATATGTTAGGTAAAGTAATGTAGAAAGAAGCAAGTTGACCATCTCTTGCGTAGCTTATTTTACCTTACCGATTGCTTTACGTCAATATAAATGGTTCTACTTCAATCACAAGTTTTAACTTGTAGCCTTACCTACTACTTTTGCATTACCTCTTGCTTTACTTCATTATAAATCTAGCTTTAGTTTAGTTGCTGGTTTGTAGCAGGGTAGAATAAGTACGTTCAGTTTGATTGCATCTTTTTATTTTGCACATAGTAAACATGAAATCTCTCAATCTCCGCTATAAGATTAGTGACATTATAGGTGTACCAGTGTAATTAGCTCATTATCCGATCTGTAATAAACTAGGGCTATTCTACCACAACATAAACTGGATTCATTAATGGCTGAATACTCCGATCGGTCGTCAAACGAGAATAAAATAAGTCGTACCAGAAATTACGACAGTACTAGTGTAATATGGGTGTAATTTTGTTTCCTATTGATCGCATTTTGCTTATTGGGCGATTGAGTTGATGTGGATGTTTATATGAAGCAGGGATAACATGATACTTAAGCAGGTATAAATATGGACGCGTTTCATGTGTAATTTGACGTTAGTGAAGTGAGCGAAATTTTACAAGAATGTACAAAAATTCTTTTATAGACAAATGCTTTAAATAAAAGATGCAGTGTACTACATTATTTACTCAATTCTACAATTAATCTTCGCTCAAAATTCACATCCTGATGCTCTACAGTTGCTCTTCAGCCACATTCATAATTTCTTCCATATATTACAATATTGTTTAATGCTCCCAATCCGAAACTTTTAGGTAATTTAAATGTACAATCACATCTATTCATTCATTCCTAGGTACGTCTAGTACAATATGTTTCCCCTATCAAAACATTTTAATATTAATAACCGAATTGACCTTTTACTTATTATTTATTTATTTGTATTTTTGGATCAAGTTTGTCTGGTGTGTCATAGCATTTTGTTAATGAATGAAGGAAAAAAATCTAGCATAATTTGTACGAAAGATAATTTGTTTGGCAAAAGAAATTTTAATAGGATAATGATTTGTATATTAAAAAAGATAAATACTCAGTAATAATATAATACGAGAGTGAGAATAAATTGAAAATAATTTGACAGATCTTTCGAAAACTTGTTGCAAGGCAATAGTTACGAAAGCCCGTAGGGCTTGAGTGGCTATTGGCAAATGGCAACAAGTTTGAGAAAAATACTGGAGAATTATTTTCTAATTTATCGAACTCTCGAGGTATATTTAATTAGATTATTTTTTGACTTAGCTGTTGAGGTCGATTCATTCAACTTAAAAGATTTTGAACTGGGTCCATTTCGATTGATTACTTATTGATGTAATCTTGGAAGTTATTTCCAAAAGTTGGTGTATTTCTGTATCTAAAATACAAATAAATCGAGTTTTTTCACACATTTTACTTGACGCATTGACAGTTTTAAATAATTATTTGACAACTACCTATCATTTGTCACAAACAAAACAAGCATCTACAGAGATAATTCCCGGGAATAATCACAAGAGCTTTCTTCTCAGTATAATAATGACAGGATTGGTTAACACGTGACATACAATGAAGCATTTAATTGGTTTTGAGAAATGTCAAAAAATAATCATGTAAATTATTTTTTTTACGACTCTGTTAAATAGTAAAATTTTCCTCCCTCTATTGAGATATATACAAATAACTATTACACAACAATCGATAAAATGATTTACCAAATTCGAAATTTAAAATTCTCGCCTCTGCGGGACTTTCTTTTAAAGAATTTCTTCCCCTGTTGTAAGGCCCTTATAGTAGAAACGTTTAAAGGATTGACTTATGTCATCATTCGTGAAAAAACTTATTAAAATCATGATAATACTAATTCAATATTTAATTGACAAATTATTTTAAAAAATAAGAAAGGAAACATACAACTTGTGTATTGAATTAAAAATTTTATCGATAAATTTTTAATGGTTTCTATATTTGTTGGAAAAAAATAAATAAATAATAAATATATCATCACGCCTTCTACCCATTACTGGGTGTGGCACTCTGCCGAAGCAGATCTCGGTAAGTGACATATTTTGCGCATGAAGTGCGGTTACCAGTCGTCAAATCACGGCTCCCAAAGATGTTAGTGATAGAGGAGCCACAGGGGTAGTTTTAGAAATTATGAAAATTGTTTGCCGTCTGTGGGAATCGAACTAGGGTTCTCAGGTTCCACAGGCCGACTTCATACCACTGAGCTAGCCACCCCATTGGAAAAAATATCAGTGTAATTTGTGTTATTGTGGTTGGCAGTACTGAGGAACATTTACATGACACGTTATAGTTGTTATTGATTTGTCAATTTATTCGTGATTGTGTTACTTAGATCATTTGTGATTTTTTACAAAAAAATCGTGTTTTTAAAAACAGATTAGTGCTAATACCATTTTTTGTTTCATTTTTAGCTTTCTTTTCAACGCATGAAAACAAGTTTCTTTTAACTTAGGTTAAAAAGAGTGTTAATTAGCATCAAATTGAATTCATTTCTTGAAACTGCTTTAATTTTAAACACAGATTTATAAATAATATCAAAAACGGTGTTAGCGCTAATCCGTTTTATGAATCTGCCTGTTTGTTTATAGTTGTTTTAAGAGCTGAACTATAACTACGTATGCAGTACATTTTAAAACCTGATACAGATTTACTATTGAGAAATGAAACTTGCTACGAAGTTTCAAATTATCACATGTTACTAATATTTTTAAAATATGAAGTAAGAGAGTAATAAAAAAATAAATATTTTCTCAATCTTTAAAAATAATCTCTCACGCTTTCACGCGTCTACGACACAGCCGCTCTTGACGCTCTTCACGCTCAACACGCGCATCGTCGCTAATCCTGATTAAGTTTGATAATTTAATAACGTGGCAACGTTCGAGATTCATTGATAAATTATTCCTTTCGGCTTTGCTGGTCGAAGCTAAAAGTTTTCATCCGACGTTTACAGTGATATATTAATATTTCGTTTGTTGTTGTAATGTTCCATTCATCATTTAGTCGGCGAGCTCGGCTCTTTGAGGTTAATATGAAGGCTTTGCATATGAGAACGCGGCGCCACGAACACGGCACACGACGCACGGGCCATGTTGTGCGCAGCGCGTCAGGTATAGGTAATTTGTTAATTAGAGTTTTGACAGTTTTGTTTCGTTTTATATTGTTGTTGCAAAGGTTCAGATAAAGGTGTTAAAGTTGGATGTGATTTAACCGAAACTGATTAAAGGCTATTCAAACTTGTAACAAGTATTTAATTGGGCCAGTGTTTCATTTGTTGAGATATAATATTATTGTATTTAAACTTCCATGATATGAATAGTCATTCATTAATGTTAATAATAAACATTTTTAAATATTTTAAAATTAAATTAACTCAGAACCTACATAAACCTAACCTCGCGATATGCTTCATTGGGTAGCACGAACCCTTGAAACATTCATTTATTTGATATATCCTGTAATTAATCTTTGCCAAAAATGTCTATCTTGGCACATCAATTTTCCTTCATCCATATTTATTTATTTATTTATGTAGCTAGGCTCAGTGGTATGAAATCGGCCTGTGGATCCTGAGAACCCTGGTACGATTCCTACAGACGACAAACAATTTTCATAATTTCAAAAAACTATCCCTGTGGCACCTCCACCACTAACATCTTTGGAGGCTGTGATTTGACGACTGGTAACCGCACTTCACGCGCTTAAATATATCACTTACCGAGATCTGCTTCGGCAGAGTGCCACACCCAGTAATGGGTAGAAGGCGTGATGATATATTTATTTATTTTATTTATATTTATTTATTGGGGTGGTTAGCTCAGTGGTATGAAGTCGGCCTGTGGATCCTGAGAACCCTGGTTCGATTCCCACAGACGACAAACAATTTTCATAATTTAAAAAACTACCCCTGTGACTCCTCCACCACTAACATCTTTGGGGGCCGTGATTTGACGACTGGTAACCGCACTTCACGCGCACAATATATCACTTACCGAGATCTGCTTCGGCAGAGTGCCACACCCAGTAATGGGCGTGATGATATATTTATTTATTTTCATTTATATTTATTTATAATTTCTTTTTTACGGGGTAATGGCACAAGTGGTATCGTGTCGGCCTGTGGATCCAAAGAACCCTGGTTCGATCCCCAAAGCCGACAAACATTTTCACCAATTTAAAAAATTACTCCTGTGGCTCCCCCAACACTAACATCTTTGAGGGCCGTGATTTGATGACTGGTAACCGCACTTCACGCGCATAAATATAGCACTTAACGAGATATGCTTTGGCAGAGTGCCACTCCCAGCAATGGGTAAAAGGCGTGATGATATATTTGTATTTATTTTCTTTTTTGTACTCCCGCTATTAAATAGTATATTATGTACCATGTACTGAAAGTAACAGTTTTTAGATCATTAATTTAGTTTGGGAAATCGAGGCCCACATGGTTGAGATTTCCTAAACATTTGCGACCTAAAAATCACTTACAGTTCGAGGATAGTAAGCTATTTTTTTCAATACTTGTACAAATAGAAGGAAAAGAAAAATAAGTTTCAAAATTAACAACTGTCAAATTGTTGTCAAAATAATCAGGACCTGGATCTATATTATAATATTTACTTACTGGCCAGTATACCAACAGTGCAAAAAAGTCCCATTTACTGTGTTTAAATTTAGGTTCTTGTTGTGGAGAGTAACAAATAAATAAATAAATACAAATGTTGATCAACGGCCATGGCTGCACTCGTTGGAACTGATCTAAGCGATAACGCGAGTTAAGTAACGTTGCGCGCGGGTAGTACTTGGATGGGTGACCGTCCAGAGACAACCCGCGTTGCTGTTGACCATAATACCTAAAACGCAGATCAGGGCGGAATGGCGGCATATGACCTAAGTAGTTGGTCCGCCAAAGAAGCCACAGAAAAAAAAAATACAAATGTAAGACATAGCTGGACTCCAGGCTCAGGGTCACTCCAGAATTGCGAGGTGGCAGAGTCAGCACTCCTGCCTGCCGAACTGCGAGAGGGCTGAGTCAGCGTTCCCGCTTGCTTGACTAATCGGGAGTTAGATATTGACACTCTATGTTCACGCATTGATTACGCTAGATGTGTACTAAAATAGCAATATAATCATTATTCTATGAATTGTAGTTTAAAACTTAAAACACCTTACACAAACTACTTGAGTAAAATATTACCTGTTATTAAAATCCTCCCTTAAATTTCAATTAAATCGTAATCCCTCATACCACGTGGTAATTACACAAAACTGTCCACTGTCGTCATGCTTACCCCCTATCTAGAGGGTTGTATCAACTGTCCAGCAGTCAGTAGTCAGCTGACTGACCCTGCACCCTCAGTGACAAGGGCGCGCCAAGTCTGAACACAGGGGTGTCACAACCACGACTCGGAGGGGTAATTAAGCACATTAAAATGCGGAATTGTTTATCAGAGGGGTTGCTGAACGGAAATGATGAGTGAATCAGAATGATTATTCATTTCGTACTCATACTCAAATCTTTACAGAGAACTTTACTAGCGCCAATAAGAAAAATACGCTTCATTTTGATGACGTTATTGTCAAATTTTTCTGAAAATTCTATATACTCAATTTTGTACATGCAACGTAACCAATGAGAAGTGAAGCTCGGAAAATATGTGAACTATTCATTAATGTTCAGCAGTACGGTTGTGTGGGTAGCATTACGGCATTCAAATTCGAAGATCCACGAATAAATAAATAAAAATATATGAAAATAGTAAATAGTATTTGTCAACGGCCATGGCTGCACTCGTTAGAACTGATTTAAACGATAACGCGAGTTAAGTAACGTTGCGCGCGGGTAGTACTTGGACGGGTGACCGTCCAGAGAAACCAGCGTTGGTGCGCCAAAGAAGCCACAAAAATAAAATAAAATAAATTAACTCTAGTATAATTTCGTCAGAATATCTATAAAATATCTGAAATTTTACAAAAGATAATGTTTGTGTATATTATTAACACAGTTGTTACACTTGCTTATATTGACATAATGTTTAGTGAAAACTTGTGTACTGTTTAAAGAGACATTGATTTCTTCCGTATCTGTTCATATTATTAACAGTAATATTATTGACAACAATTTCGGAGGCTTTAGAAGTACCAGCAGCAGGTTCATTGTCATTGTCGAAAATAAATCCAACATAGCATGATCTGGGGCTTCAATTATCTTTGGAGGTGTTTATGATAAAGAAGAATCACTCACTGTAGTATTCTAATCTAGATGATTTTGAAGAAATTGTCTTGAAATAAGTGAAATATTTTTAAATAACGCAGAACAATGTGCAAGCAATCAACAAACAAACCATAGCAACGCCGTAAAACATCGTTCTCGTGAATATCATTAAAGCTACATTCACAAATCGAAATTTGTTTTTGTTTTATGCTTTATGTTTTAGTGTGTTTTTAGGTGCCATTCACAAATAGTTTTGCTTTTGTTGATTTGAGTTAGTAGTGACATCTATCATAAATTTTAGAATATCGGTAATACAGTAAATGCAACTGTCAGATGTGCTAAGTTACACATGCTGTCATATGTTGTTTGTTTACTTCCGTATTTTTTGGAAGAGCAAGATAAATATTATCATAATAAGAAAGTAGGTATTAAAATCTTATTTTCATTTTCATTCATTCGACACTAGAATAAAAACAAACTAAGGTTATCGTCACTGCGAAGAGTGATAGAAAGAGACAAGTATATATCACTACATCATTCTACGCTTCGTCCTATTGGTCTATTCCTAAGTATAAAACGTAAAACTAAAACATAAGTTTGGAGTTTGCAAACTTTTGTCTTAAAACCAAAACTAAATACTGATTTGTAAATGGCTGTATAAGATAACATGTCTACAAGGTTATTAAAACAAAAATGGAAAACATAAAACAAAAACTAATTTCGATTTGTGAATGTAGCTTAAGATTTTATAAATTTTGATAATATTTTAGTGATTTTATAAATCGCACAGTTGTAGGAAAAATGTTGTTATAACACGTATCGAAAAAGGTTAAGTGCTCGTGCAGATTTCCGCACTCAGCAAGTCCCGTGCGTTAAATTCTACACTTGCACGTAACAAGCCTTTTTCGGCACTTGTTATAAAAATAACTATGAATTTTTTTATTATATTTATAAATTGTTTTATTTTTTAAGATAAATTTGTTATATTATCTTGCATTAATAAAATAATTAATTTATTAAAATGCCCTATTTTTATTAAAACATAATTTTTGGTCTCGGCTATTATTATGGTCACGAGCCGCCACTGTTAACTATATCTATTTCTTGATTTATAATAGAATATCGTTAATGCAAATTGCTTAACGCTTATTGAACGATTTATGCGTCAATAAATGTTAAACTACCATTAGGTTCATTCATTTGCAAATTATGTACGCACAAAATGCAATCTTCATACGATCAAATCGTCCGAGCATTTACATCCAGTAGCTTTATCCTATACCTACATAAATAGAAAATTTGGATATTATATTGATTAGTTAAATTACTCCGGCAGTACGATAGGGTGGGTAGCGTTACGGAATTCGAATCCGAAGATACCGAGTTCGAATCCCACTCAAACTAGAATTTATAAGAACAACACTCTACGGCTCGGTGAGTCCGAACCACAGATCATAATATACTACTATAGATAAGAAACTGCCATATTACGTACTGGGACTGTATTTTGCGCCATCTGAGTAGTGGAAGTCTAACTAAAGTCGTGTATATAGACAACCCGGTATGCGTATTTAGGCAGCTTGTATTTTTCATTATTATTTTATATTTATTTAAACTACATAAAATAAAAATTCATTAATACAATATAAACATTTATTAAAATATACTCGTGTATACAATTTATTTATAATTTGAACTATTTCAATCGCAGTTTTATCCAATCCTTCTGAATTTGAAAATTTATTATGACTTCCTCATCTAAATATTATTTATTATATGATCACTTACTTACCAGTAGCAATGCAGTTTTTTTGCATAACAATTGATATTAGTTGAAGATATTAATTACATGAAATTATTTCACAAATAAAAATTAATTGGATATTTGACAGATTAAAAAATTTTAAATACCTACAAATGACAACTACAGGAACAATCTAGTAACCAATGATTGCCGATATTGTAGGTATCTAAAATGGATGTCTTCATATAAAAACTATTAGCGCCATTCCTTAGGTGGAAGTCTAACTATAAACACAGTCCCATGGTTACCTATATAACTTTCTGCTGCCTGGTCCGAACCCTGTACTGTAAATGGGATTTAATTCTTGTTGTACAGAGTATCATAAATAAATAAATAAATAAATAACTTAATTTTGAATCCTCTTAACTTGTAATTTAATAACAATTGCTCTAGCTTGAAAGTGGCTATAACCATTGGCCGAAACATCGTACAATAAAATGTAAAATGTAAAATTAAACTTTTACAACTCATTTCATACCTAAAGCTTGAAAACCAATTATAAAAGTTCAATATACATACATAACATCTCACAATGTCCTATCAAATGGGGCAGTACGAGCCACGAACCCTTGTAACATTTAGTGAACATTTATTCATTAGATTCATCCTGCAATTAATCGTCGCGAAACATTTCTATCATATCACATCACTTCCGTTTCATACAAGTGCGTCCGTCCCATCTTTCGTTCACGCAAGAAACCTTTTAATCATAGCTGTCCATTTATTCGCATAATTTAATTTCATTACTGTTATACATTTGGATTCATAATAAGTTTCTTTCTATTTTATACATATATGTTTAATCATCTACATACCAAATGACAGAAAGTAAAAAATAAATCCCGTGACCCCCATTCGCCAGTCTACTTTCAGAGCTTCTGTCGCCAATGAGGAACCAACAATAAATTCAGTCAATAATTTTTTCCTACAACTGTGTGATTTATTTTTAATTACGTAACTATTATTCCCTTGGCTACGTATTGAAAGTAGACAAATACAGACCAAGTGTGTTTCTGTAAGCAAAGAAACGCTAGTGCCGAAAGTAATTTGTACTTTACGCAATTGTCAAAAGGAAATATAAGTGAGAGCGATTTAAATTTCGCGCCAAGCACGGAATTTCGTATTTTAGACATATACGCATATGGAAGAAGAAGAAATATGCAATGATATATTTTGACGTTCATAAACATAACATTAAACTGTAGTATATCTAATCTGTACACATCACATTAAGCAGACAAGAACTCAACTATATCATTTTTAAATATGATAATTAATAAAAATAACCGAACAAAGTAAAATATATCGATAAATGGTTTATATAAAGAGTAAGTGAAATACATAATATTTATTGTTTGTGTATATTAATAAAATGTTGTTACAGTTGCTTATATTGACATAATTTGAAGTGGAAACTTTTGTACTGTCTAAAGAAACATTGATTTCTTCCATACATGTTCATATTATTAACAATAATATTATTGTCAATTTCGGAGGTTTTAGAAGTACCAGCAGCAGGTTGATTGTCATTGTCAAGAATATATTCAACAATTACCTTTAGAGGTGTATATAATAAAGAAGAATCACTCAGTGTAGTATTCCAATGTAGACAATTTTGAAGAAATTATCTTGAAATTAGTGAAATATTTTGAAATAACGTAGAACAATGTACAAGCAATCAACAATCAAACCATAGCAACGCCGTAAAACATCGTTCTCGTGTAATATCATTAAAATTTTATAAATTCTGATAATATTTTAGTGATTTTCTAAATCGCACAGTTGTAGCAAAAATGTTGTTTATAACACGTGCCGAAAAAGGTTAAGTGCTTTTTCGGCACTTGTTATAAAAATAACTATTTTTTTGTTCTGTAGTCATCGTGAAAAAGTAGTAAAACCAATTTCAGCCTGTAAAAATATATCACACGACACTATAAACATTTCCCACTTTAAACGGTTCTGTTGCGCATGTGTCACTGGCCAAAACTTCTGTCAACCATCTACATCACTGAATTATATCATAATCTATAATTTAAACTGAAAATTAGCCTGTAAAAAATATGTCAACAACCACCGTTAAAATCAGCACAATCACACCAGCGCCATCTAATATATAGTTGCCACCCAGCCCCGAGTCTAATTTTTACCATTTTGCACCCTAGCTTCGTACCTATTTATTTTAACAATGAACTAAATTCTGCATAGATACCAAACTACTGTTGACGTACTGTTAATACAATTTTAATCAATATTTTCAAATTCCAATATTCCTCTTCAAAATATTTTGTAACCATAGAATTCTAGCAAAATATCACATATTCATACTACTGAAATATTTTCAATATTTAGTTGTCAAACAATTTATGTTTGCGAACAGAATAAATACAGTAATATTTGTCAACAGTGTTTCAGTAACAAAAACAAAAATATATCACTATTAACAGAAAAAATGCGGAGCAAATCCCTATATATTATTCATCATTAGTTCGGCTGCGCAAATTTAATTACGAAGACGCGGCTGGAAACAAAAACGCAACACAAACAACATAAATAATCAGTTTGTTAAAAATCAACGGCAGCGTGGCGCAAGGCTGAGTGTGTTATTTATGTCCTAAAGCGTGTCGCGGACGTTTTACCCGCCGGTCAAACCGCGGCCAGGCCAAAACATGGACGAACTAATAGACAGATGAAACAAATTTGCTGTTGGAATATACAAAAAGAGTATATGATTTAAAAGAAAAGTATAATTCAGATAGATGTAGCTTTGCAATTGCAAATTTTGTTATTAATTTTTAACCGAGATCCGTGAATCATGACAGGATCTTGAGAGCGTCATTATAATAATAATTTATGCAACAAGTACTACCGCCTTGTCGTGTACAATTCTTCATACTTCAATTGTTGTAATAATGGTTTTATTTGTTTTATTTATAAACGTCATTTTTAGTATGGAAAGTAGATTTTACCAAAACAGTCAAGAAAAATACGTATCCAATGCTACAACTAAAATAACAGTCATATAAAGTAGAAAATAGTCTGGTAAAGTTTTTACCTAACTGTTTTGAATGTAACCTGAGTGTTTTTTTATTGTTGTAACTTTGGATACGTAGTCTGCTGTCAATACAATTCATATCAAAAAATTTAAACATTTTAAATTATTTATGATTAATTAATGACTAAATTAAACGGTTTCAGAATTTTTTTTATAAATAATACGTCAGGAAAGTGTTTTTACTTGACTCATGCTAGGTTGCATAAAAGTTTTATCGGTTCATTAGCAATTAACTGTTCAATAAGTTTAAGAAAATCGCTATTATTATTGTTGCTAGATAAACAATTCTTTAATCAAAGAGCTCTTTATTTTTTTCTTGCAACCCAGTATTATTGGATTAAAATATTAGGCTAGCGGTCTCGTATTTCAAACAACCACTTCGTCAAGTAAAATATAATTTTTCTGACTTAAACAATTATTCAAGTCGTTTATTCACTTTGAAAATGAATCTTTACAAGCTGCTAACTTGTAAAATTTTTACAAGTCAGCTGTCAATTTTACAAGTAAACAATGCGCGTTACTAAAGTAATACTTATGAGATATTATTTGAAACAATATTCACACAACAGTTGTACAATAGACACAAGGTAACTGTTTTTACTGCCTCAATGAGCTGACAGGCTCGCGTAATCGGCTTCCTAGTCAATTTTTCCTTTCAGCAGTAAAAACTATTTTACCATGTTAGTAATGTAAAATACTATTACCCACTAGTAACATAAAAAAACTATTAATTATTCATGTGTTACTCTGCATAACATGAATTTAATCCCAACTACAGCTATTGGTTATAGTGGAATATGCAAAACTGAATTTATTTTTAAGTCAAACTTCAAATTAAAGTTTCGTTTTTGCAAACGGGCACAATAGAATCAGGCTGAAAAAAGATCTATGCTGGCACTATACGGAATCGACAGGCGTATTCTATTTGCCAGTTGGATCAGATCTAACTTACATTTACTGAACCAGATCACTTATTTATTTCGCTGACTTTATTTCCAGTACTAGAATGACTGATTCTAATATACTTTGAAGTAATATACTTCAATAAGTGCTTCATTTAGCTTAATTCAGTTCAATTACTCATGTTGTCTAATTTATCTGAACTGATTTAAGTGAACCAAATGGCAAATGGAATACAACTGATATTAGGCGTATTCCGTTTACCATTTAGATCAGATCTAACTCACATTTACTGAACCAGATCACTTATTTATTTTGCTGCATTACTTCCCAGACTTTATTTCTAGTACTAGAATAACTGATTCTAATATACTTCGAAGTAATTCACCCCAATAAGTGCATCAGTTTGCTTAAATCAGTTTATTTAGTTATGTTGTCTAATTTATCTGAACTGATTTAAGTGAACAGGTGACAAATGGAATACAGCTATAGACATGATAAACATCCGTTGCCTAGGTTCCTTATGAACAATTACATTATGATAGTGAAGTTGATGTCAATGTCGATTCCGTGTAGTCCCAGTACAGGATTCAGATGCCAACTTCAGACCTAATTAGGTGTATATTTTACTTTAAAAACGTAGGTACAAATGGGAATCATAGAAAGTAATGGAAATAATTTGTTTGTTTTAGAATCCGTCTTTTCTCGAAGAATGAAGTGTTAGTGCAAGAATTAGTGATTAACTGCCATCATTCTTTCTCCTACCTTGTACTATATTCAAATTTTTTCAGCCCTCCTAGATCTTCTGACCTCCTGTTTCTCATACCATCATTACCTAACATAAATAAATATATCTAGATTTCCTAATACTCGTACAAGAACAATTCTTCCCCTTGCTCCTCATTCGCACCCCTGCTTGTGTCTCCGACTGTACACAAATCGAAATTCTTGGTGTGGGGGAGTGTGAGTGCTTGCGCACTGCGCACCTTGCACGCGGCTGGCCGCGGCTCACTCAGTTTCAGTTCGTTGGCGTGGTGGATCCAGCGTGGACGTGTCTTCGTGCACACGTTGTTGCTAGAAGCTTACGAGGGAGCCTGCTCTGTATGAACTATAACTAACCCTATGCTTTACTCATTCTTGCTTCTTGATGGCTTGTTGACTCTCATGTGTGGTGTAAACTGTGGTGTAGTGTGAGTTTAGTGCTGTGACTAACTGTGTGTTCAGCTTCTTGCCGGCTGACAGTTCCTTCTGCGGGGGCTAACGCATGGATACTTAAAGGTTAGTGCCCTTAACAAAAAAACTAAATTATCATGACATTAATATGTACCGGCTGTTTTTACATTGATTGCTAAGCACGCTTGATTCCTTACAGAAAAATAGTTTTGTTTTCGACTGATTTTCGGTGGACTATGCTGCATTTAAATTAAGAAATAAATAAATACGTGTTTCGAGATAAACTGCAGATTTTGCAAATTCAAATTAACGATAACAAAATTGTAGCGAAGTCGGCTTCCGGATTGTTCCGGTTCGTTCCTGTTTATTCCGGGTAGGTCTCTTACCTGCTGTATGCTGACTTCTCGCAATACCTCTGTGTATGTAATTTTGCGGTATTTTGATAATAATATTTATATTTTCGTACTATTCTATAAACTGTTTTAGGTACATTTTAACTTATGGAAAATGCTTTCAGAATTTATATTTCATAATTAAACAATTTTTTTACTTCAATATTTGTTACAAAGTTACATTTTTGTTTATAATTACGTTTTTAATTTTTTTCTGAAGTTTAATTTTACGCTTTGTTTAAATTAATAAAAGGAAATCAAAGTTACATCTCATTGATATTGCTGACAAATATTCCATATGCTTCTATTTATTTAAACTAAGCTTAAAATTTGTTGATGAACTGGTCATGAGTGTACCTAAAGATTGAATATAAATTGTTTTGAATGTAAATTTTTGAATCCTCTTTTCATTTTGAAATTTTTCCGATTGATATTGTGTTTGTCTTAAATATTATTCTATATTATTTGTATAGTAAGATTTTTACTACAATTGTTTCATAAAAATAAATAATATTTTTTTCCTATATCGTGTTTACAAAGTGAATTTTGTACAACTATTTTTGGGGATATTTTTCGTAAAGTTGTTGAGTTGTCCAGCTGTAAAAATGTCAAACAAAAATCTATAACTTTTGTTGTCATTGTTCAGCTCATGTAAAATTGTTGCAATTATTTTTTTTATAATAAAATAATTACATTAAACTGTAAAGCACTTCTTTATTAAAAATGAAAGGTTGAAAGGTATTTTTTTTATGAAATAATCTAAATAATTATAAATTTGATCTCTAACCTAACTAATAAATGTCCAAATAAATTAAATATCAAATGTATTATTAAATTTTAAAATAACAGTAAATGAACGTAATATAAGAAAAAAGTATGAAAAATACAATGATCAGTTGCAATATTCATACTTTGCGTAACTCGCCTGTGGCTCGTTACACAAACTGTACTTATATTACAATAATGGAGGGTTAGTTAAAGATTTTTTTATCTTGCAACAGTATCAATAGCGAATTTCTGAAATTTATTGAACCGTTAGTGGCTAATGATCCGATAAAACTTTCATGCAAGCCAGCGTAAGTGTTATTGTATCATTTGTTTTTCAAAATATTAATGTAGACTTGGCCACAAATCTTGACCGAAACGTCCTGTAACATTATTGTTTTATTAAATATATCAAGTAATAGTTATTTATTATACAAGTGTTTTATTAGGTATATAAAACACGCAAGAAAAGTTTAAACAAGAGACCGAAGGTCGAGTGTTTAATTTTTCTAAAGTGTTTTATATACCAATAAAACACAAGTGTAATACAAAATTTTATTCAGAACTCATAATTATAGGTATCGAAGAAGATTGGTCGTAATGTTCAACGTTGATTCAGTTATATATAGTTTCCCAAATACGGTAGATAATGAAGTGGTTGCTAAGTAACAAGTTGTTTACAGTGTTTTATGGAATATAAAACACTAGTGAAATCAGTATAATTATGTCTTTATAATATATGAGTTCTGGATGAATTATTTTATTCATTCTCAAAGACCTTTTCGGCTAATTTTATTCTCAAAACAAAATTGTAATTATTTTTAATAGGCCTGGCTCAAGAAAATATTACATAACAGCAACATTCTTCTATTTTTAACGGAGTATAATAGCTGTTATTAACTAAAATAGATACTTGAAATAATCAAATATTCATTAACAGCAATGTCAAGCTATTTACAATAATTTGAAGAAAAAAAATAAATCCTTTTATCGACTAAGTTTATAATTCATTTATTCATTCATAGCTATGGATTGTGTATTGTATATAGTAAGTAAATGTTCTACCATACTCGACTCTCTCTCTCTCTCTGTTCTACTTATTCAGATTTATTTATTTATTTACAGCGTTGTTGGATATTTATAAACATAATACCTATAATGAAACATGCTTTATTTTCATACATGTTTTAGAGTAGTTGAATGAACGATAGTTTACTGGAAAGTTTTTGTCGAGCATGTTTTAGTTTGAACTTGTTCCTGCCATATTAGTTGGTGAATTGGTTTTCGATCAATACTTATGAGCGTTAAATATCTATTGTTAATTTATGTTCTTGCCATTTAAAATTAAATAAATGATATTACATAAATAATTGTTGTCTAGTTTAACAAGTTTTGTTAAATGAATTTGTATATATTTTGAATTGTTTATCTTCTAGATCAGAATTGAGAAGTAATAAATAAAAATAAATAATATCTATTTATTATGGAAAACGATTTAGCAAGTATAAACTATCGGATCTGTATATTAGCCTAATTCTCTAAAGAGTTTTAGTTAATCTTGAATTTTGGATTAGTCAAATTAATTATGTGGTAGGTGGTTCAATGGGACCGAGTCGACCTGTGAATTTGAGAACCAGGGTTCAATTCCCACAGCCGACAAACAATTTTCGTCACCGTTATTTGACTGCTGGTAACTGCACTTGACGCACATAAATATATCACTTACCGAGATCTGCTACGGTGTGATGATGTATTTATTTTTTCAAATTAAGCTCAACTATAGTATATTACATAACAAGCATCGAAACTGTAAGATAACGTGTGAGTGTGCAAATTGAAAACGAGGCGCGCGGCGCCGAGTGATTTAAGTACACGAGCACAGTTATCACACTTTTGAGCGAGTTATGTACAATATTTTTCAGTCGACCATAAAATATTTCTAAAAAAAATGTACAAGAGCGATGTTGTTACACTTTGACAACTGATGCGTTTTTGTAGGTAAGCGTTGACGTTTGACGTTTGAGGTTAGGTATTGTGATATCAAATATAGTAACCGTAATGTCAAAATATTAAATAATGCTAAAAAAATAGTAAAGAAGTAATTATTAATTTAAAAAAATAAGATTTATCTGTGTTGAAAAATCTACCAAAACTTTGATTTAAATAATAATACAAATTCTTTTCATTTATTTTATTATTTTCTTTTATTGTAACGCCATCTGTTGTCGATCTGTGAAACTTCACCTGATATGTTAGAATTGTGCGTTATACTAACATACCAGTGTATGATATTTTCAACTTTCCGTAGTAGCTTATGATGTTGTTATGGTTACTTTCATATGTGGTTGTCTGAAAAATTAAATAAACGCTCATATTATCTTGTTACCATTTGGATTAACTTTTTAGTCAGGATAGAATAAGATTAAATTATAAAAAACTTAGGATTAGCTTTTTTGAGAATCGGCCTGTTAATGTGTAGTTAATGAATAATAATAATTATAATAGAAACAGAATTTGATTAAATATTTTGAAAGTAATTTCTGCTGAACGAAATATGTTTTTGTTCAAGTTTCTTTACAAAATATTTTGAGTTTATATACAAAAACCGCTTTACGTGCTACCCTTGTATACGTAGAGCGTTATTAAAAACAAATGATTAATTAATGGGTATTTTATTTTGGGGGATTAAATATTTTGAGCTAAATGAATAATTATTTCCTGGCGGTATTTTATAACGACGTCGAATTAAAAATACAGAGGTATACTTCCTTTCCATTCAAAATACAATAAATATATTTTTGGAACATACCAAATATATGGGGTGGCTTGCTCAGTGGTATCAAGTCGGCCTGTGGATCCTGAGAACCCTGGTTTGATCCCCACAGGTGACAAACAATTTTCACCATATAAAAAAAAAAAAAACTACCCCTGTAGCTCCTCCACCACTAACATCTTTGAGGGCCGTGATTTGACGACTGGTAACCGCACTTCACGCACAAAATATATCACTTACCGAAATCTGCTTCGGCAAAATGCCACACCCAGTAATGTTTTATCTCTGTTTTATCCACTGATCAACGATATGAATAAATAAATAAATATATCATCTCGCTTTCTACCCATTATTGGGCGTGACACTTTGCCGTAGCAGAACGACATTTTGCGCATGAAGAGCGGTTACCAGCCGTCAAATCACGGCCCATACAGGTGTTAGTGTATGTGGAGCTATAGGAGTAATTTTAATGTTGTGAAAATTGTTTATCGGCTGTGGGAAACGAACCTGTGTTCTGGACGCCAACTCGATACCATCGAGCCATCTACCTCATTGAATTTTCAAATCAGTTCACGACCCAGTGTATTGAAGGCGGCAAGATTTGAACGCACGTCTTCTTGTCTGGCACACAAGTTTTATCTCTGGTTTATTTACTGATCAACGATTGGTATGTATGTAATTGAAATTAGCAAGATTAGAACCCATTATCACCGGCCTATGAAGCTATTCTGTTAACCACTGCGTCTGTATTGCACGTATTCACGTCATAGTCGAAGCATATTTCTATTATTTATTCAATAACACGTTAGCTCTCAAGATAGCAACTTTTCAAGTTGTCGGAAGACCCTTAACAAGTATTAATATCCCTTGGGTAGGGCCATATAGGCTCCCATATCCCTCTCTCCATACCTCTCTCCTCTCTCGTTCTTGCTCTTCCATCGCGGAAGTACCTTCAGGAAGAACTTAAGACAGTGAAACCGTTTACGTAATTTCCGCTCGAATCATGCGTACAAGACACGGAATTAGATGGTGCTTCTTCAGCAGCCCTTGCTCTACGCCCATGGCACGCCCTTATGTGAAAACAACTGCAAGATTTCATTCTACGTGACGTCAGTTGTAATTAGAAGATTAACTGCGGCAGTATGACTGTGAGACATGCAAGCCTGGATAGTAGGATCTAGAAATTTACTGGAGAAATGGAGATACTTGGAGGGAGAAGAAGATACGACTCGAATATGTTAAGAAGTTATGGAATGTAGAACCTAGTTAGCAGATGAATGTAAGATAATATTTTATGAGATGAAATGATTCTAAAAAGATGAGAAACTTATGAATGAAATGAAAAGATGAATATAACTTCATAAACGCTCGTCTATACAGCGTAAATAGGGGTAATTTTACTATACCTCATTTCGTGTAAGAATTTACCTCACTCTCTTATATCCATGGTAAACTTCACAAGTTTGTTCAGTTGTTTTGTCCCCTACTTATGGTATTTAATATATTATTATATAATTAAAATGTATGTGTTAAGGTGGTACTATCATGGAAACATTTAACCCGGATTTTAATCAAATGTAAATATGTTATTTTTCATGTGTTTTTACACTAGTATGCAATTTTTTTTTTAATTTACCGTTGTTGAGCTGAGTAATGTAAAATTAAAGTCGACCAAAAATGCATTGGCGTTATAGGAACTGTACCTCGCGAGGCATCTTACTGCGTAATAAATTTATATATTGTAGTTATTTTTTAACAAAAAGTTAACACGCAGTACATCATGTAAAGATAAAGGTATGAGAATTAAAAAATTCATGCCTTACCGGATTAGATTCAAAGAAATTGGCGATGAAAGTTGGATATTCTATGATTTTCAATGAAACTGCCAGAAATGTTTGGCAATGTTGCACGGGTAGACAGAGATGGTCGCACGCGTAAACAGAGATGGTCGCAGGCGTAGACAGAGATGGTCGCAGGCGTAGACAGAGATGGTCACACGAATAATAAAGCAAGAACTATGAGAGTTATTATTTCGATCAGTAAAATATATTAATTTTAATACAAAAAAAATATTATAGCATTTTTATTTATTTATTTGTTGTTACAGTTGATAATAATTGCTTTGGTGCATTTTGCTCATTTTTCTTATGAACTGTCAACAAGATGTATCGATAATACAGTTACGTTTCGTACCGACTGGTAATATCATGCTGCTTGTGGTTCTCGCCTTGTTGTCATAGCTTCTGCTGTGTAAAATCTTATACTGCTAATGGTTGGCATGAAACATTCACTTCCAAAAATTTTGTTATGTTACTGAATTTCATAAACTAGTTAAATAGTTTTAATATATTCAATGTTATTGTTAATTGTACGATATTTGCAGCGAAATGTTAATTCTGTTAATAACATATACCATACAAAAATGTAATAATTATTTTTATAAACTTTTTAGGTTCCTATACTTTTGTATGAGACTGTCATGATAGAACCACCTTAAGATTTCAGTAAATTATATACCAACAAATTTATTTCATAATGTTGCACTAGTGAAATTAATAAGTGATAATTAAATAAAAATAAATAAATATATCATCATGCCTTCTACCCATTACTCGGTGTGACACTCTGCCGTAGCAGATTTCGAAGAGTGATATATTTTGCTCGTGAAGTACGGTTATCATCCGTGAAATCACTGCCCTCAAAGATATTAGTGAAGGGGGAGACACAGGGGTAGTTTTAGTGTGATTAAAATTATTTGTCCTTTTACCCTTTGCTGGGTAAGGCATTCCGGTCTAGCATCTCTCAGTAAGTGATATTTTTATGCACCTGATTTGCAGTTGCCAATCGTCAAATCACGACCCCCAAGATATTAATAGGGGTGGAGCCACAGGGGTGATTAAATGAGATGAAAAATTACTTGTCGGTTGTAAGAATCGACCCCGGGTTTTTAAATTCACAGGCCGACTCGATAACACTGACGCACCTACCCCATAATTCTTCACTGTAATTAAATCTCCTACCAATAAAATAAATGTAAATAAAATATAAATAAATATATCATCACGCCTTCTACCCATTACTGGATGTGGCACTCTGCTGAAGCAGATCTCGGTAAGTGATATATTTTGCGCGTAAAGTGCGGTTACCAGTCGTCAAATCACGTCCCCCAAACATGTTAGTGGTGGAGGAGCCACAGGGATAGCTTTTTCAAATTATGAAAATTTGTCGCCTGTGGGAATCGAACCAGGGACCTCAGGATCCACAGGCCGACTTCATACCGCTGAGCTAGCCATCCCATATAAAAAAATAAATAAATGTAATTTTCATAAATCTGAATTGAAAATAATCTGTAATAATATAACAAGAGAATGAGAATAAGTTAAAAATAATTTATAAGATCTTTCGAAAACTTGTTGCCAGGCAATAATCACGAAAGCCCGTAGGACTTGGGTGGCTATTTCCAAATGGCAACAAGTTTGAGAAAGGTACTGGAGAATTATTTTTCTAATTTATCGAACTCTCGAGTTATATTTAATTAGATAATTTTTTGACTTAGCTGTTGAGCTCGATTCATCCAACTTAAAAGATTTTGAACTGGATTCATATCGATTGATTACTTATTAATGTATTCTTGGAAGTTGTTTCCAAAATTTGTTGGTGTATTTCTGTATCTAAAATACAACTAAAACGATGTTTTTCACACATTTTACTTGACACGCTGACAGTTTTAAATAATTATTTGACAACTACCTATCATTTGTCACAAACAAAAAAAGCATCTACAGAGATAATTCCCGGGAATAATCACTAGAGCTTTATTCTCAGTATAATAATGACAGGATTGGTTAAAACGCAGACACATGAGAATACAATGAAGCCATTTCATTGGTTTTGAGAAACGTCAAAAAATAATCTACCAAAATGTTAAATTATCGATGGAGAACTGCTTCTACAGAAGAAATTTTTATAAAAATTGAAGAGAACTTTCCAAAACATACCATAATACGATAATTGTCAGATAATATTTTGACATGAATTTAAATTCGTTGTTAGGGAAATGGAAATATAGCGAATGCGCAATCATAACTCATGTCAAAATATTATCGACAATTATCATATCACATGTTATATTAGTTATATAGAATATAATTCATGTCACATGATATGTTTTCGCCAATCAACAATGAGAATCTTTTTTAATTACATGTCTATCATAGTGATGATAAAAAACAAATGAAATTATCTCCTTGTTTTGGTCCGTTGTTAAGGATAATTTTTCTTTATTGACAGCTAATTTTGTAACCAGTGGGTAATTACCAACACACTCAAATACCGATTTTTAAATAAACTTGTGTTTTAAATCGTGTAGTTACAAATGTCCTTTTTAATACATCAAAACTGAAATTAAAACATCTGATGTGTTGCATTCAATAAACTTAATTTGTTTTTTTGATCTCAATCCGCTTGATAATAATTAATAATTCTTTATATTCTCTGATGAAATATAAGTTTCTGATATGATTAATAATCGAAAATATTGCTCGTGAAACCGAAGCAGCGCATTTCATTCGTCCTTTGGATATGTGACATTTGCAGCTTGGTTCCTACTCGAAAATATCATCGATGATAATCATATCATTTGTTATATTACCTTTGATAATTTCCCTAGATCTATTTTGACTCAATGCAGAACCTTTTAAAATTCAACTAATAAGCACAGTTTTACATACCTAACATTACGCTATATCTCAGCAAATCGGCTAGCACAAATCCTAGAATCATTCATAAAACATTCACTCATCAGATTCATCAAATAATCAGTCCTCGTCAAACATTCTAATCCTAACACACCACCCTCGCTTCAATCACATTCATAGTTCCCTACATGTGAGCTTACTTACTTATTACACTCGGAACTATTTATCACACAAAATAGCTTCAATCACGTACATCCAATCGCTCCTATACACTTTTCATTATACTTATGCTGGGTTGCAAGAAAAAAGAAATCTAGTGTGGGCACAACATGACTTTCTTATACACAGCATATTTAATAATTTAAAAACGCTGAATTGAACACTTATGACTTGCTCCTTGCGTTTGACAATTATTATTTGACATATAAATATTAAACATGTTTATGTTTTTTGTTTCTATTGCTACTATGATTATTGGAATATATTATTAAATATATAAATTAGTTTTTCTCAAAATTAGACGCATATACAGGAAAATTACAAATGACATTTTATGTTCGAAATATTTTTACTAACATCTTTTATTTGAAACTTTTTTTCGTAACTGATTCCATTTTTTAAATAAATGAAATTTATTGTTTTGTGTGTCGAGTAAACTTCCCCTTCCGGTTTTTCAATTTCATTCAAAATCAACTCATCTCTTCGTATTTTCATGCAACTTATAATTTCGTTAACACATCTTATCTCGTTCATGAGATATTGCACACTCGGACACACATCCATCCATCCACACACACAAACATCATTCAGAAAATGATCAAAACGGATCCACTGGACCTCAAAACACGTATTTCCGCGAAAATTTCGTAAAATCCTGCTACTAGGATACAATTTTGCTATTAGGATAAAATTACGTCACAAAGTAAATATGTTTATATGCTGTCAATATGACAAAACTATTTTTCGCATTTTCGGGAGTAACTAAAAAAAATTATAAATATATATTATCACACCTTTTACCCATTACTGGGTGTGGCACTCTGTCGAAGCAGATCTCGGTAAGTGATATATTTATGCACGTGAAGTGCGGTTACCGGTCGTCAAATCACTGTCCCAAAGATGTGGTGGGGAAGCCACAGAGGTAATTTTAAATTGGTGAAAATGTTTTGTTTACTGTGGGAATCGAACCAGGGTTCTTTGGATCTACAGGCCGACTTGATACCTCTGAGCTAACTACCCCATAAATGACATAGTTCGTTCTTCCTTTTCGAGGACTGAAGTGTCACTTTTAATTCCGGGATTAAATTGACAGTTAAAAAACCACTACCACACCAAAAAGTAAGTATATTATAAACCTCAAAATATTTCATTTTGTTCATGTTGTCTAAGTTACTTAAACATTTCTATAATTCCATTATAAGCAGTAGATTTCCTGTATTGTTAGTATTAATTTTCTGTTACGCGCGTATGGAATAATATTCGGTAACATTTTTGGGTGTTCTGGTGTACATAACTGGAACTGCACATCATAGATAAATAAATCCAACAAATAAATATTTTCCTGCCGTAATTTAATTTAGAAAAACTGATTGTTTCCAAACAAACGTGTGAAAAGGCGTTATTGAAATGCTGCCTATTTCAGTTGTGTTTTTCTGTTAAAATTTTAATTAACTACATATTTCAATTTAATTAATTCTACGCATGGTTTGCTCCATTCCTGCGTTTCCTGCATGTAAACGTCAATATTTTTTACGTATAAATTATCCAACGACATTTATTTTTACATTATTTCTGCATTTTTCAAATTCGTTCAGTGGACAACAACAAATAAAACAATAAGCATTTTACACAGGAATGCGTAGCAATAATAATTGGCGCTATAGTTATTTTAATTTTGTGAATATTTAAAATATAATAAAGAGAAATTATTATAGAATATCATGAATGAATTCTAAAAATGAAACACTTGATCAAATGAATAATTAATTAATTAAAATAAAGCTTCATTCATAAATCAAAATTTACGTTTTATGATTTACGTTTTGTACCATTTTAGAGCAGCATTCACAAATCATGTTTTAGTTGTGTGAGAAACATCTTAGGAGACTGGTTACTCTAGAAGTTATCAGAAATCGTAATCACATATTTTTATTAGAGGTCCAATAATTGATAGTAATTTGTCAAATAGTTCAATATTAAAAAAAATATCTTTGCGTCATTTAATCACATCTCTTGTATATATATTTTTCAGTCTCCTTGTTTGTCTTGTATTTTATAATTTTTATAGTGTAACGAATATAAAGCTAATCAGTCGAGAGCGTTCCAAAAACCTTCTCGGGAACAAGAGCGTTGCAGCGGGACCATCCAGATGCATGGAGCGAGCCCGTATATTTGAGCGTGCGGTCGGAGAGCGAGAGGGCGATATTCCGGAAATCTTCTAGAAGTCGGACGACAGTATAAAAAGCGGAGCGGACGGCTCGAGTTAGTTAGTTAACAATTGGCTTCGAACGCGTTACATAAATTTCGTGAAATAAATAGAGCTAATGTGCGTGATATAAATATTATTAGCCTCAGTATTTTTTAAGTTTAGTTCTAGTGTTAATTAGTTTGTAATAGTTTTATTTATTATTTATTTCATTAAATAAATATACTTTAATTTTTGTTTAACATAAATAGTTATGAGCCGACCTCTGTGGCTCAGTGGTTTAGACTACTAGGCTACTGATCCAGAGGTCCCGGGTTCGATTCCCGGTCAGGGCTGGCATCAATCAGCGTCTGTGCTGACTACAGCGCAGACGCTTCCATCTTCATAATCAGCGTCTGTACTGACTACAGTGCAGACGCTTCCATCATCATACCGGCTAGTAACCAAAGCAGTTGAAGCCGTATCACAATAAATAAAATAAAAAAAATAGTTGAGTTATTTTTGTGCCTTAAAGATTCTACACACTTCTAGAAAGACGAAAAACGTTACAATAGTATGCATTAAACTAATCATTATTTGCTACAAATAATGTGTGACCATTGTTATTTAACTAACAATAAGTATTTCAATGCTGATTTTAATTAATTATAACATGAAAATCTGAAAATATTTAAAATGTAGTGTCAGCAATATTGGCCATTATTAATCATAAACATGCTGTTAGCTAACAATATAGTTAACATAGGGTACAACTAGCACGAAATGTCTACATCTCATATATACAGACATACATACCATCAACCCAACAAACGGGATAGCAGGAACCCTAGAATCATTCATTACAACAGATGTATCAAATGGTCAGTCCTCGTCAAACATTCTCATCCTAACACACCATTCTCGCTTTAACCACATTCATAGACCATTTCTCAGTCATGTGAATTACAGCAATGGCCTTTCATACTCGTGAGAACTAAGCACCATTCCTTGCTCGGGGTACGTTATATAATAGTCACTGTAGTGTGCCTTAGCCTCCACTGGCATATATTGGTTAATTTGACAGTTGATAAAATAAGCAACTGTAGGTCCAATGTATATAACAACGAGTTTCTTTCTTTAATTAATTTATAAAATTCCAAAATAATTTTTTAAAATTGAGATATTATTGCAGTGAACAAACCAGAATATTTCAAATATAGTAATTTAAATTTCAATTTTTATGGGGTAATGGGTCAGTGGTATCAAGTCGGCCTGTGGCTCCAAAGAACCCGACAAAACATTTTCATCAATTTAAAATTACCCCTGTGGCTCCCCCATCACTAACATGTTTGGGGGCCGTGATTTGACGACTGGTAACCGCACTTCACGCGCAAAATATATCACTTACCGAGATCTGCTTCAGCAGAGTGCCACACCCAGTAATGGGTAGAAGGCGTGATGATATATTTATTTATTTTATTTATGATTTAATTGCAATTATACTTATAAAATCAAAGAAAAGAAATAAATTTTAAAATGACAGCGACTAAATAATTTCTTTTTGACTTGTTAGTTTTGTTGTTGCTATTAATCCAGTAATTTTTATTTGTTTCTCAGTTGAAATTATTACTATTTTTATTCTATTGTCTATATTCTATTCCCAACACAATCCTAATGACATAGTGTAAATACGGCATAGAATTGACAGTATATTGCAGCATAACAAGAGATAGCATTACCGCAGCTCTCTCTTACAGAACAGCGACGAAAGACTATGTCGAATGTATGAAGTGTTTATGCTCAGCGACAAAGACAAAGACTAAGGCTAAAACAGTAGCTGGAAACGCTCAGCTGCATTCACATAAGACAAACTCTCAATGTTATGTCGAAAAACTAAAGCTAAGACTGTGTTAAGAGGTGGAAACAAGGCTTTATGGTTTCGCTCACGCTTTTAAAACAGACGAACATTAAACTTAAAGAAAGCATTTCTAAATATTTATATTATTTTGTTTCAACTTAGATTAGTTCAAGTCACTAGAGTAACAGTAACAAAAGAATGAAAAAAAATAATTTTTTAATAACATTCTTCAGTATATTGTAAAACAGAAGCCTATAATTCAAAAAGCACTTTTATATTTATACATATGAACTGGTGATTCTCATGTACTTGCTAATTATGAAGATCTGCAATTATAAACTGTACAGGAATGTCAATGTCCCCACATTTTTAAAAACCTGTATTAAAGTCCTATGTTCCGCATTTCTGTTCACATCCTGTATATATTTACAGAGAATTTGGTTAGAGGTATTTAAAACTAAGACTATGTTAAGATGTGGAAGGCTTAATTGGGATTCATTTCCTTTTGTATAAAGTAGCAAATAAATAAATAAATTAGTCAACGGCCATGGCTGCGCTCGTTGGTACTGATCTAAGCGATAACGCGAGTTAAGCAACGTTGCGCGCGGGTAGTATTTGGATGGGTGACCGTCCAGAGAAAACTCGCGTTGCTGTTGACAATAACAACTAAAACGCAGATCAGGACGTAATGGCGGCATATGACCTGAGTAGTTGGTCCCGCCAAAGAAGCCAGAAAAAAAAATAAAAAAAATAAATAAATAATATGTGCGACATGGCAAATGATTTACAATTACTTGGCCAAAACATAGGGTAGGTGGCAAGAGTCGGCCTGTGAATTCGAGAACCTAGATTCGATTCGCACAGCCAACAAACAGTTTTCACCATATTCCCTATGAATCCTCCTCCATTAACATTATGGGGGCCGTGATCTAACGGCTGGTAATTGCACTTCACATGCACAAATATATCACTTACCAAGATCTGTTATGGTAGGGTACTCCATCCAGTAATGGGTAAAACGCATGATGATATATTTATTTTATTTTTGGAACGAGACATATCACTTTTTTAATACGTGTTCCCTCTTCTGCCCAGCCTCTTGCTAATTCAGCATTTAAAACTCTGATCCTGATCCTCCTGTACACTCCGTGTGATAAATTAGCAGCAGCACCTCAGTGTTCGGCTTGGCTTGTGAGACGGTGTCTGTCGACTGTTGCCGCCCCCAGCTTTAGAGGCGGCGGAGAAAACTTTCCCGACAGTATAAATCATCAACACTGAATTTTACACCTTAGATAATTTTTGACGTATGATGACACTTTAGAAGGATTTTACACCAAGGAATATGGTACAGGGATTAAGTTTTTGAAGAGGACGGCTTCCAAATATTTTATATTTTTGTATGTGTTCTAAATATACCTCAATTATTTTAGACAATAATACCTCAAATAAAAAATGCAGCATATTACATTTTCTACCACTGCTATTTGAAGTATTTTTGTGCAAAACTACAGACACGTTTGGAAGTATATTACTCATATTTGTCACTCAATGGAGAGTTATACAATAGACGCTAGGAAGAGATGGAAGGGAACCAAAAGAGACATATCGCATTAGTGAGAGAGTTAGTTGACAACCCACGAATAACCAAAGCATACTTTTAACATACGATGCAGATTAAATGGCTCTAATTGATCTCACTAATACGAGATATCTCTTTTTGTTCCCATTTTTAAATGTGTAACTCACAATTACTAGTATGAGCGCTTCCAGAGTTTTTTCAAAGTTGATACAAACGCAATTTTAATTACTGGGTGTGGCACTCTGCCGAAGCAGATCTCGGTAAGTGATATATTTTTGCGCGTGAAGTGCGGTTACCAGTCGTCAAATCATGGCCCCCAAAGATGTGGTAGAGGAGCCACAGGGGTAGCTTTTGAAATTATGAAAATTGTTTGTCGGCTGTGGGAATCGAACCAGGGTTCTCAGGATCCACAGGCCGACTTCATACCACTGAGCTAGCCACCTCATATTGTTATTTTTATGTAAATATTTATCATTTAATTAAATCAGTTATTATTTTAGATCATCCGGAACCCGCATGTCTATTTGGGAGTACGCTTTGCTTCGATTTTCTCATTAAAATATTGAAAGTTGTATATTATTTTTGGGTCTTATTTTATTTAGGTCTTTTTAAAATATTTTGTAAAATAATATAATAGTTATTTTTCTACGACTGCTATGAAAAGTTGATATTTACGCTTTCAGTTGTCATCGTAAAGTTGATGGTTACTGAGTAACAAACAATAAAATACATTACCGCGCGTCTCCTATAGCAACTAGCGGTAAAATACTTTACCGCTTGCGTAGAAAAATATAAATTGTTGCTGAAATCTTAATTTATTGCAACAATACTTACAAAATCTAAAATATAGGTTAGATTCATTTTTACACTTTTACACATATTATACATGAAGTTTATTGCGCTATGATTTGAAGTTAAACCTGAACGCAGCTGGACAGTAGTGCCAACTTAATGAAGATGAGGGATGTTAAAATTGAAAGTGCAGTTTTGACAGTTTTGTATATTTATTCCGAAACTTGAAATGGTGTTTGATAAATTAGATTCTGTGATATTCTCTTTAGAATTTTCAGTTAGTACGCCAATCACTATTTTCTGAGGTTTTTTAGCACATTTTTTATTTATGTGTGAAATTTTTTCACAAACAATGATTGTTGATAACAGATTTTTAAAATTATTTACTTGGATACTGATATCGTCATGGTTACATACAATACAGAAATTGGTGGAACGTGAATTGAACTAGCCCCATATAATTTTTTAAAATTTGTAAAGTCGTAGAAAAAATTATGTGTGTGCCTCAAGCGTAAAGTATCTTTATTGCTCTCGCTCTATTGCAATTACCGAGCACGAGTAATAAAGATTCACTTTACGCTCTTGATACACAAAATGTATAATATCCAAGTCTTGTATTCTAGCACTCATTGTATTTGAAACGTGGTACTTGTATTAAATAAATTAGTCGCTTCACTTCTTGCTGAAGGCATGTAATACGAACTGATCACTTTCGTGTAGAAACGAACCAGCCCGTCAGAATGGCCGCGGGTGACAAGGTATGTACATGCGCCTGCGAGCGTCTGGTGTCTGTGCTCATGCGTGCTCGCACTATGCTGATGTCTTCATTACACCGCAACCGAAATGTCGAACATGTAATTTACTCGATGAAGCGCACCAGTGGCGTGCTGAGGAGATATTCTTTAAATTTAAATTGTCTTGTACATTGATACCTTATATTTTCAACTGTCTAATGTTTCTAAATTATTTTAGAAAAAAATTCATTCATAAGCTACGAAAAATGATATTTTTTACCACTTTTATTTGGAGCATTATTATCTAAATAATTTAGTGTGTGTGATCAGCAAAGTGTGAAATTTAGGCAAAGTAAGAAATGCAGTAAAACAAAAGACAAAATGTCTATTGCGATGTGGAATTGAGTCTTAATAAATAAGAAAAATAGGAAAAAAATTTCCATCACTTGTCTCATAATTCCACAGAGGTTTTACAGCACGTTTGCATCAACTTCTTAGGTCATCAACAAACGGCTGGTCAGTTCAGCTTAATCATAGACGCGTTTCGTCCTTCCGGACTCATCAGTATGGTGCGATCATTTATCCAACTGACCAGCCGTTTGTTGATGACCTAAGAAGTTGATGCAAACGTGCTGTAAAACCTCTGTGGAATTTTGAGACAAGTGATGGAAAATTTTTTCCTATTTTTCTTATTTATTAAGACTCAATTCCACATCGCAATAGACATTTTGTCTTTTGTTTTATTTCAATAGCTGTCAAGCAGTTTGCGATTTTGTCGGTAGATGGCATCACGAGTGGCTTCATAGCTCTCATGTCATGTTACCGTTGTAGATAGGTTAACATCAGTCAGTTCAGCTAAGTCGGTATCACAATCCACTATTTCCTAGTTGATCTAGTTGGATAAATGATGGCACCATACTGATGAGTCCGGAAGGACGAAACGCGTCTATGGTTAAAGCTGAACTGACCAGCCGTTTGTTGATGACCTAAGAAGTTGATGCAAACGTGCTGTAAAACCTCTGTCGAATTATGAGACAAGTGATGGAAAATTTTTTCCTATTTTTCTTATTTATTAAGAAATGCAGTATCAAGTCATGCAAAATTTTATGAAAAACAAATATAAAGGCTTATATGTATAGAACGTGCTTTCGCTGGATTTATGGATTGTTTGTTTGAAACGCTAGCAACGCGATCCTTGCCAGGAATACATTCAATTTTTAAATAATATATGAAATGCAGACGAATTTGAACTAAAATTGAATTAAAATTATGGAGCATATGTTCTATTCGCTAAGGGTTTGTTTGTTACAAATACGAGCGAAATGCGCTTCAGCAAGATTGCGTTATAATTTCTAATATATAAATAATTATGGGGCAGATGGTAGGTGGCTTAGTGGTATCAAGTCGGACTGTGGACTTGAAAACTCGAGTTCGATTTCTATAGCCGATAAACAATATCTGCCACATTAAAATTATCTCTGTGGTTCCCTTTCACTAACATATTTGGGAGTCGTGATTTGACGGCTTCTAAACACACTTCACGCGCATAAATTTATTACTTTATTACTGCTACGGCAGAGTGTCACACCCTGTAATAGGTAAAAAGCGTTATATATTTATTTATTTTTCATTTAATAATCTAGAATTAAACATTATTACTGTGTAAAAATAGTTAAAAAATAGTTATTTTTATAACAAGTGCCGAAAAAGGCTCGTTACGTGCAAGTGCAGAATTTAACGCACGAAGCTTGCCGAGTGCGGAAATCTGCACGAGCATGTAACCTTTTTCGGCACGTGATATATACAACATTTTTCCTACAACTGTGCGATTTAGTAAATCACTAAAATATTATTAAAATTTATAAAATTTTAATGATATTACATGAGAACGATGTTTTACGGCGTTGCTATGGTTAGTTTGTTGATTGCTTGCACATTGTTCTACGTTATTTAAAAATATTTCACTAACGTCAAAATAATTTCTTCAAAATCATCTTGATTGGAATAGTACAGTGAGTGATTCTTCTTTATCATTAACACCTCCAAAGATAATTGAAGCTTCCGAAATTGTTACCAATAATATTACTGGTAATAATATGAACAGGTACGGAAGAAATCAATGTTTCTTTAGACACAAAAGTTTCCACTTTACATTATGTCAATATAAGCTACTGTAACAACTGTATTAATAATATACACAAACAATAAATATGATGTATTTCACTTACTCTTTAAATAAAACCATTTATCGATATATTTTACTTTGTTCGGTTCTTTTTATTAATTGTCTACAGATTAGATATACTGCAAATTAAGGTTACGTTTATAAACGTAAAAATATATTACTGCATATTTACTAGCGCTGGTTCACCGTATCTTCTTCTTCCATAAGCGTCTGTGGTCAAAATATGAATTCCGCGCTCGGCGCGAAATTTAAATCGCTGTCAAAACAATATTCTTTTGACAGTTACGTAATGAAGCACTTTCCGCACTAGTGTTTCTTTGCTTTCGGAAACGCACTTGGTCTGCATTCATCTACTTTCCATACGTAACCAAGGCAATTATAGTTACGTAATGACAAAGAAATCGTACAGTTGTAGGAAAAATTTATTTTAAATATAAGTAATTGGTAAACACTTTTATATTCTACCAGAAACTTGCGTTTATCAAGTAAGAGATCGCGGGTTGAAATCTCGCAGACTTTATGTTATACCTAAAAAAATACGACTGTGTCTGAGTGGTTTGATATCTTCATTAGCTGTAGGCTCCCTGTACTATAATTGCGATTAAATTCCTGTTGTGCAAATCTGTAGTTTAGCAAATAACTAAAAAATAATATAATTATGTATGAAGCATTCTTAAAATTAATATTTCGAGTTGGGTAAAATGGCGTGATGATATATTAATTTTTAATTTGATACTAGTGAAAATTATATGTCATGATATATTCACCCATTAGTAAAGCATCAGAAAACGACTTGCCTACATTTGATTAAAAGGTAGACTGGCACCCTTATCCAGCAGGTATTCTCGCAGGGACCGCGGAGCGAAGGGTGGATATTGAACAGTGTGGCAACCTTGCGACCCTTTGTCCATTAATTTTATTCGGGTGTGGACGATTACGAAGCAGAATTTGTTTTACGCTCTTTGTACAGCCCCGTTGATTAAAAGCATAGGTAGCCAGTATTAGCAGCTAGTGTTTTTTGTTGTTGTTGATAAAGCTAGTGACTGTCACTTGTCATTAGTGATACACAGGCGATGGTGATAGGATGTTGTTTTTTGAAACTGCAGGAAATCACAGTTGCAGGGATAATTTAGTTATCACGTTTGGCAATTAAGCTATTTAGATTATTTACATGTACATACGGCATCGAGTAATATATTGTACAGCAGTTTTTAATTATTTTGAACAGACAATGTGACTACAACTTTCATCTTATCAAGGGTGGGATCATGTAAAAATGACTAGAAGTGAATAGTAGTGACTCGTGTCAATTGCGATTATGTAAAAATGAATAGCGAAAACGATATTGTTTTGCGTTAGTTAAATTGTCATTTCTAAACGCAATGTTCATTGTGGGTGAAAACGTTACTCACTATTAACATCTTTGTTTAATTCATTTATATTTCTATAAGTCGTTCTTTATTTCAAAATTCTTTTCTTTTTTTTTCAATTTTTACTCAGTGCTTACTATGTCACAATTTAAAGAAATTTGACGTTTGCACTCGACACAGGTAAAAAAACCAAGGTACATCAATTATAAATAATGAAATATGTTAATTTTTCATATGAAAATATTTGACGATTAATGTTTTCATAAAATTTATAATAATAATATTACAGGACAATAAAATTTCAAGAATGGCACGAGAGGCTGATATATGGGAAACCTTTATATCATATTTTGAAATAAATAAGGAAATGATACAAGGACATATTAAGCAGTTTAAGGACGGGCCAAAATTAATGAATTGTGGAGCGACTTGACCATACGCTTAAATACGCTGGGCAGTAGAATAAAAGCTGTTCAATAGTGACAGAAAGTATAATTGCAATTTGACAATTATTATATACAAAAAAATGTATTCATGTGACATTGTAGGCTTGGTCAGATAATAAGCAGAGGGCTAAAAGCAACGCAGCGCTTTAAAAAAAGAACTATCAAAAACTGGCGGAGAAAATAATAGGGAGCATTTGTAGAAAGAGCTAAGAATTGTTTTATATAAATAAATGTTATCTACATAATATTAATATACGTACTTAAATAATAATTATTTTTACTATTTAATGTTTATTAAATAATGTTGATTTTTACTTACTTGACATAAAAATAAAAAGGTACTAAGAATACGATATCGTTTAGAGAAAAACGTAGTGAGTTCACGGAAATGTCCGAAGTTGAAAACGTAGTGAGTGACTAATTTTACGTGATCAATTGAATAACGAATATCGTTTTCACATTTACATGATCCGGGGGCAGAGCTGGTTCAAAACTTGCTGTCTTGATCTTACTCCATGGTGGTGTTACCAAATATTAAATTTACAATTTTTTTAGCTATGTTTTGTTACTTTTTTTAAGCGTATTATTTAGAAACTAATATTAATAAAAACAATTTAATTTAAAAACCCAAACAATGTGCTTTAATTTGTACCCGAAAGTAAGAAAATACTTTTTTCTTACTGTGGCTCTAATAATTTGATCACCCACTGTAATTGGAGGCTGTGATTTAACGGCTGGTAACCGCACTTTACGCACAAAATATATGACTTACTATCCAGTATTGGGTTGAAGGGCTGATGCCATATTTATTTAGTTTTTATTTAATAATATAGAATTAAACATTAATATTGCACAAAAATAGTAAAAAATATGTATATATTTTATTAAATGTGACAGGTTCCGGTTGAAAGAATTAAATCTCAAATTATTTTAGAGTTTCTATTAAAATTGTAGGAAGTTAATCATATTTTGGAATATTAAAATTCAATCAAAATATCCTTAGGGATTAATTAAAAATCGCAATTTATTCATATTTTGATGATGTTATTGTCAAGTTCTTATGAAAACCCTATACAATAATATGTTTTTCTTTGCCGAAGCTATGTAACTCTGTTAAATATTTTGGAAAAATTGTATTTCTTTTAAGAACAAAAATTTTTGCGCATCAATTTTCTAAATTAATTTTTATATAAAAATATTTAGGATCCAAAAAATATTATTAATAAAATCAGACTTCAGAAATCCAATAATATAATATAATATATTTATATATTTAAAATAGGACGTTTCGAGTCTATACAAAACTCATCATCAGCAAACAAATATAAAATATAAATAAACAAAATAATTACAAATAAGTAATATAAAATACCATTAAACAGTACGAAATAACAGAAATTAAAATACAAAATGTCAAAATATGTCAAAATAATAAATAAATCAAAATTGAAACAAAAATAATAATAATAATTTCAAAAACATCTAGTTATTTTTACTGCTGACGTCATTATGTTTTAATTTTGATTTATTTATTATTTTGACATTTTGTATTTTAATTTCTAGTTATTTCGAATTGTTTAATGGTATTTTATATTACTTATTTTGTTTATTTATATTTTATATTTTTTGTATAGACTCGAAACGTCCTATTTGAAATATATAAATATATTATATTATATTATTGGATTTTCGAACTATGATTTTATTAATAATAAATTAATTTTCCGTAACAGGCAGATTGGCAGGTATTTACAAGCAGTAAAAATGGATATGTTGATTGAAATTGTAATATTTACGGTAAGGGTAGTAATTAAAGATTTTATATGAACACTGAATTGCTTCGGCAGAGTGCCACACCCGCAGTCATGGGTAGATGATGATATATTTGTTTTATTTTATTTTATTTGAATTGTTAAGTTGTAGGATGCATTCGTATCTGCGAGGCAAGCTTGTCGACGGCGCCGGCGGTCATTTGCAGAGCAGACAAAAAAAGCGCTATATTGAAAATAATAAAAAATATATATATATCACGCCTTCTACCCATTAAGTGATATATTTTGCGCGTGAATTGCGGTTACCAACGGCCTCCAAAGATGTTAGTGGTGGAGCCACAGGGGTAGTTTTTTTTTAAATTATGAAAATTGTTTGTCGCCTGTGGGAATCGAACCAGGATTCTCAGGATCCACAGGCCGACTTCATACCACTGAGCTAGCCACCCAATTTTATATTTAAATGTATCATAAGCATTCATGTTTTAAAAACATATTTTAATATACTGAAAATATTGAATAAAAATTTTAATCAAGAAAAATATGTTATGTGTTATAATTTAAAATATAATAATAATAATAATAAGTTTAATAATATACATAGATACCAAAAAAATAACTTTACAACAGATATTATTATTTAATCTATATATAAATATATCACCACGCCCTTTATCCTTTACTGGGTGTGGCATTCTACCGAAGCAGATTTCGATAAGTGATATATTTTGCGCGTGAAGTGCGGTAACTAGCCGTCAAATCACGGCTCCCAAAGATATTAGTGGAGGGGGAGCCACAGAGGTTGTTTTAATGTGGTAAAAATTGTTTGTCGGTTGTGGGAATCGAACCAAAGTTCTCAGGATCCACAGGCCTACTTGATCCCACTAAGCCACGAACCCCATTTTATTATTATGGAATCTATAGGTTTTAATTAATAGTTATTCGTAAATACAAAAAAAATCGGAATTATTCAATTTAAAAAATACTAATCTAATTTTAAAATATGGCTCAGTGATGGCAAATATTATAATAAATTTTATGGCATCGCTTTAATTAATATATTTGTATAGGTACCTAATATAAATTTTGAAATATAAATTATCCAAACTAAAGTTTCTAAAACATCAAGTCATAAATAGGAGTTCTTTAAAATTGTTCCTCTAGTGGCAAATATTTTATCATAAAAGTGCACCTATTTTGTGTTATATATTCAATTATTTATTTTACTTGACCTATAATTTCACACTTGATAGTAATACAAAAACAAAATGTCATTTGCGATGTGGAACTGATCCTTAATAAATAAGAAAAATAGGAAAAAAAATTCCAACACTTGTCAAAAATCCACAAAAATTACAGCACATTTGAATCAACTTATTAGGTCATCATCAAACGGCTGGTCAGTTCAGCTTTAACCATAGACGAGATTGATAGTATTTATTCAATTCAAACGCAAGAAAAATGCCAATACAGTAAATGGCGACAACTCACACCACTCATCTCACTTGTACGCATAAGTTAGCTATTCGGTGCTCACATAAAATTCTTGATATTAATTATCCAGCTAGTACCTTGAATTTCCGTGCAAGTTTTAATATAAGTATGAAGATTACAATGTATGGCTTTCCAATTGGGCATATTTCTCCCCGGCTGCCAAACTTGTAATATTTACTTGGAAAGTCCTATTATGAGCTTAGAAGTGGTCAAGTTCCATCCCCAATTCATTACCCGCGTCGACGTCGGCGTCGGCGTCGGCGTCGGGAAGCATCCAACCAGAACCATTACCCGAAACTTTAAATTCCGGTCCCGTTATAAGTTCCAACAACGCGGCTCGCAGACGTCGCGTTCTCATGGCGTGTTGATATATACGCCAAGCAGTTTGCGACCAATTATCGAATTTCACCCCGGAGCCCGTCTCTGTAATGCCGGAGTGTGGAGACAGAGAACACTGCACACTTTGATCAATCCCAACTCGACATGTAGTAACTCGATATATTTTAGATTGTGTTGTAATAAAAGGAACTTAATCCTGATTATAGTAGAACTTATATTGGAATCTGAACCAGTCATTTACAATAGTCATTTGTATCACTAGGCCAGAAACTGTGCTGTTGCAAGTTCGAGCATATTTGGACAGGCCGAACCGATGGCGAGGCTTACAAATTGCGAGTATTTTAAAAACAATCGACAATCTTTAATTTTCATGATTATTGTATAGATTACCACCATTTTGACATTCTGTATTTAATAGATATTTATTATATAAGCGGTTTAAATGCGGTATTGAGGCGCTCGCGGCTCTACCGCTCGTTAAACATACATTTAAAACGCAAGTGTAATACAACTGTTTATTAAATTTTGCCCTAATAAACTTTTTTTATTTGAGTGTCAATAATCGCTTACTGTTATTATAGCTGTATTCCATTTGCCATTTGGTTCACTTAAATCAGTTCAGATAAATTAGACAATATGTCTAAATGAACTTAATTAAGCATACTGATGCACTTATTGTGGAGAATTACTTCAAAGTAAATTAGAATCAGTAATTCTAGTACTGAAAAAAAAGTGAGCGAAGTAATCCAGCGAAATAAATAAATGACCTGGATCAGTAAATGTAAGTTAGATTTGATCCAAATGGCAAATGGAATACGCCTCTTGTCGCTGAGTGTGAGATTGTTTCATGCGTTGCCATGGGTTGAATTGTTTACAGGAAAAAGATTCGAACGCAAATAGAGAATGACAGTTGTGAATTCTCTACAATATAGTATATTGCGTCATAGGTGAGATAAGGGCATATTACATCCCGAAGTTAATATGCCGTTAGATTCTCGTAGGGCACAAGATATTTTTTCATATTAATGAAAACCGCGTATTAAATAAACAGAGTTAATTTTATTGTAGAATACAAACTTATTTTAAGAACATATCTCGTCTTGTTCACAACTGAAACCATGGCAACAAGTAACAAAATTACTAATAAATAAATAATTGCGTGATTTTGTCAGTTAATTTTTTATTAAATTTTTATTATGGAAGGAAGCAATAGCGAGTTTTCCAATACTCCTCCAGAATTAAAAGAAGAAGCAACCTCTGCATATAACAGTTTATTGTCATCTAAATCATGAAAAATAAAAGTTGTCATTAACTTATCCATCATTAACAGCTAATGATACAGTTAGAGAATATAAGGGAATATATGAATCATAGATTTGCGCATGGAGAATTTTGGGTCTGACTGGATGGCTAGCTCAGTGGTATGAAGTCGGCCTGTGGATCCTGGGAACCCTGGTTCGAGTCCCACAGGCGACAAACAATTTTCATAATTTCAAAAACTACCCCTGTGGCTCCTTCACCACTAACATCTTTGGGGGCCGTGATTTGACGACTGGTAACCGCACTTCACGCGCAAAATATATCACTTACCGAGATCTGCTTTGGCAGAGTGCCACACCCAATAAAGGGTAGAAGGCGTGATGATATATTTATATTCATATTTATTTATAAATGGGTAAATGGAATAATTATATAATTATGAGAATATACCGTTTGTGGTTGAAATGGCAGTGGTTGAAATGGGCAGTATCCACTCTCCTCTCCGTGAGAGCGGCCGGCTGCGGGCTTTAGATTTAACCCTAGTGGTCCATGTGTCCATTCCACATTCGCCATTGGGCCATTGACGGATGTTCGGGTTTTAGCTGCGACAATATTTTTCGCTAATCCACTTATCGGCGCTTGCTGCCCAACCGTACATTACCGATTCGCCCGACCAGTTCGCTACCGGGAAGGCAGAGCCGGATTAAAGAGACAACATTCCCGTGATTGTCTAATCTGTCTAATTATTGTTTTACAATTTAAGCCGCCGTGATAGAGGTTATGGCTTTTGTGGAATTTTTATGTCTTAATTTGCTCGGATAACGGATGTTCATTAAAGGCTTTTTTAATACATTAATCACGTTTTATTATCATTGGGTTCATGGATTTACTGTCTTTTAATTATGTGTACCACTTTTATTATTAAATCTCAAGACTTTTCATATATGATATTTCTAAATTATCTTGCACGCATACCACATTTTTCACTGTCAGACAGTTTATTTATTAGACCAATAATGTTATCATGTCGAAAGCTTGAGTTTAGAAAAAATATTCTTGGATTTAGGTTTTAAAAAATAGTTTATTTGATGAAATTTACTAACGCTATGAGGTAAAATTTAGATAATTCTCAAACTGTCTGGTGATAAAAAAAAACTACTTGTATACATAGATTAATAATTCAAAAATCCATACAAAATGTGTACAATTTTAAAACAAAAAATAAAAAAAATTACACTAACAACTGCAGTACGCGGGTGTAGTTAACGTTACGGAATTTAAATATCCCGACTTCGAATCTCTCTCAAGCTATAAATAAATGAACTACCATATTACGGCTCAGCGAGTACGGACTATGATTGTGATTAATTTCATGTTATACAGACTAGAATAAATAAGTAAATACATTCATTTAAAAAATTATTTCTTATACGTTAACAAAAACAATACAAATCTATGTTCACCAGGTAAAGAAGAATGAAAATAATATAACGAATATATATTTTCTTTCTTTTTTCTTATTCTATAGGAAATACAATGGTACAATTTGGCGATTGATTATTTTAGAACAAAAGTTAAATTACAAAGGTTGATCTCATTTATTCCGTAATTACAATTAAATTTTACAGATTTGTCAATTAAAAAATTTTGCAGTCCAATTCTAAAAAAAGTTTTAATTAATCTTTAATTTTGGATTAGTCAAATTAAGCTGAACCATATTTTCAAAAAAGTTTAAAGAAACTCTTATATAATCTTGTTCAGCCCGATTCTCAAAATGTTTTAGCTAATCCTGAATTTTGGATTAGCTAATTTTATGCCAGTCCAATTTTAAAAACCTAATTCAATTCACTTTCCGAAAACTAAATAGTAAAAAGATTGTATTAAAGTATATTTAAACTTTTCGGGGAATATGGTTTAGCTTAATTTGACAAATGAAAAATTCAGAATTAGCTAGATTCTAGCTAAAACTCTTTTGAGAATTAAGCTGGTTACTTTTGGATTTCGGAAAGTGATTTACATTAATTTTTTTAAATCAAACTAGAATAAGTCAGCTGATCAAAAATTCAGGATTAGCTTAAAATTTTTTAAGAATGGGGATGTGAATTATTTCTCTTATTCCTTATGTTTCTCTGTAAATAGCATAAAGTTGACAATTTAAACTTTGTTTATTTTGCGACAATATCAATAAATTGGGACTCATATGCAGTTTTTAAATCAAGACATGTTTTGTATTTATTTCAGTAAAGAAGAAACTATCTCCAAATGAAAATTTTGCCATTGTATTTTCTATAACGAAAAATAATAGACACCTACTATATCTAGTGACCTGTGAAATTATTTTAAATAAAAATGTAAGTCTCTGTATTTATTTATTTTTCTTCTGAAACAATTTAAAAACGTTTGAGTATTTGATAGCGAAATATATTTGATGTCAAATATTAATATACAACTGCGCTTGAGTAGTTCAGATTGCACTATAATTGAGAATTTATGTTGTGCAATGTATCAGATAAAGAAATAAATAATTCATTGATTAATTAAATAACACACATCACATACACAGAATAGTGTCACCCAACTAAAATCAAATTGTCACGAAATTGAATTTGCTGCTGCCAATCAAATCTCGAAATTCCTTTCTCTGTAACATGTAATAAATAACTCACTGTGCTCTTGAACTCTCACTTTTATAATGCACTTAGTTGCGCCATTGTTGCGCTGCAATTCCACTGCGGGGTTCGCACCCGGAACTCGAACCCTCTAATGTGACAGTAAATACCAATATTGCGTTACGACGCCAGATCACGGCCGCCGATTCATTCCGCACTATTAGAGGGCTACGCTGTACACGAAAATAGAAAATCATTTTCTAAGTGAAAGATAAGAGGGATGTATTCTTTGTCACACAATTAGGGAGGAGTTTTGTTTCATTTTCTTGGAATGCTATACTTATTACAGCTCTCTTTCATCTAGGGTTGTTGATTTTACGAATATTCGAGACTTCGATTGTTCGGATTTATTGAACTTTCGAATTTACATTCGCACTTTCGAATTTTCGAATTTTTCGAATATTCGAACTTTAGAATTATTTGAAATGTTTTAACAGCACGAGGACAAGTCAGTCAGACTGCAAACTGAGCATCGAGGGTTCAATTCTCGTCTTAGTCATTCTATTGCCAGATCTAAGCCTCATCACAATTTTTACTAGGAACGTGTTAGATATTCTTTTTTAGGGAGTTCAATTCACTAACCATATTTTGGGATAAAAAGGCATGGCACTTAGTAAAACAACTTCAATGCATTTGTTGTACATAAATTTAAGTATTATTATTCATTTACAAATAATATAAATTATATTTAAGAGAGTAGACGTCTTAATTAAGATGCCTGACCTTACAGAATTTTTGCAGGATACTTCGCCGAGTTTATTATTTAATTCGTGGCCGAGCGTGTTTGGAGATGACAGATGGCGTTAATTCAGTGGCAAAAGATTCGAAAATTCGAAGCTTCGAAAAATTTGAAATGTTCAAAAAATTCACAAATTCAAAATGTTCAAAAATTTCGAAAATTCGAAGCATTCGAAAGTTCGAACGTTCAGAAATTTAAACTTTGGTGTAAATCAACGACCCTACTTTCATCTTACAGTATTTAGAAAAAAAAATTAATAGCATCAACAACATTAATCTTATTTACTTTGTTGCAGTTTACTTATATATTTATACTTTCCCGAACTATGAATATAATAGAGAAAGTATTGCGCTTGTGATTTTTCTTATCTTTTAAGATTTTGATGAATTTATTTCTTTTTTGCTTTTCTGCACAACAGGAAGTTATTACTAACAGCTTGTAGTGGAATCCGAACCACACAGACCCAATTGTAATTTGTTGATATAAGCAGAAGTCAGTGAGATTTGAATGCACGTTAATTAAGAAATGCAAGTTTTACTTCGCTTTTATCCACTGGGTAACGATTACTTCTTCACGTTTTAGATTGTACTGAGCAAAAAAAAAGCGGTGTAAGTCTGTCGTGTCTGTGTGTTTGTCAGTTTGCCTGACAGCAGAATAAATTAAAAATGCAGTGAAATTTTGGATTGAAACTTAATATTTAAGTTTTTAAGTAACAAACTGAGTTGGATTTCGTTGATGGGCTATGTATACGACCACTGGTACCACATCTTATTCACGTTTTTTTTAAAATTTTTATGTTTATTTCGTTAACAGTAATGTTTACTATAAAATAACTAGTAATTAAAATATATACTAGTTTGATTTGAAATAAGTTTTGCGTGAAACATTTTTCGAAATATTTATAAGTAGAAACATTTTAATAATTTTGAAATCGCTGGGGTACTCATAAGAGTGTTAGAAATGACATTTTTCTATTTTACGTTCATAAGGAAGTTATTATGAAACTCAGTTGCGTATCGAAAGAGTGGTTATTACGATACGCAACATATTTTGTTTTAAACGGTTGGTAGTACCTGATGACATACTGTAACTGTCAATCTGAGAACATAAAAATTGCAATATAAAATATATAAATATATCATCACACCTTTTACCCATTATTGGGTATGGCACTCTGCCGTAGCAGATCTCGGTAGGTGATATATATTTCGCGTGGAATGCGGTTACCAGCCGTCAAATCACGACCTCCAAGGATGTTAGTAGAGGGGGAGCCAGAGGGATAGTTTTAATTAGGTGAAAATTGTTTACCGGCTGTGAGAATAGAACCCGGGTTCTTAAACTCCACAGACCGACTCGATACTACTGAACCACCTACCCTATAAATTGCAGTACAACCTCAAACCTTTTTATTTATCGTGTTTCAACAATTGCAACGTCAAAAACTGTTAACTACATTTTTTGCTAAATTGACTTGGTTTAAAATATCGCAGATTTTTAAAAGTTCCAATTTCGAAAAGACGCAAAATAAAAAAAAATAGACATTTTATCGCACTTGTCCTTTAAAAAACTAGCTTGAGGCTCGTTCTCTAAACATGGACGCGTGCGAAAAAAATATGTCATAAATTCTGTTCTTTGATAGTACTATTAAGCGATCGTCAATTGTTCTTCTTTTTAATGTTACTTGATACTAAAATAAAGTTCGTGGCCAGAGTATTCTAGTATTGGATTTTAAAATATGTTTAAATTATGCTGGTTTAAAATTAAAATGATTTAAACTTAAGATCGGAAAAGTACTGCGGCGGCCACAACATGTTTTTAATGTAAGGTTTGGACTTACAAACTCTCATTGTTTCTAACCACAAAACCGCAATTGTTCGTAAATAAATGTGAAGTATCACCCGCTTATAAACCAAGCGTGCTAGCCATGAAGTCACATCATTCTCTCCTGGATTCGTGAGTGATGGCTCTTCATTGCGACAGCTGCATCTGACCGAAAGTGAATGATGAAAAAATGATTAAACACATCACATTGCACTTGTACAGTGCGTAGGGGTGATCCACCCCCTCCAATGCAACGAATCGAGAAATCAGATCGAAGTGTGCCATGCTGGTGCACCCGACACCCGCTACACTGTTAGTTATGACGGTCATATTTCATCGCTGCTGCCCGGAATTGTGGCTCCGGAAACGGCGAGCCGGTCCGGGGAGGTGATGTCAATATGTGTTTTATGATTTCACTGTTTTATAACTGTATTGTTTTTATCTGTCGAGGAGGGTTGTAAATTTTAGATTGGTCAAATTTCATTGAAATTGTAATTAAAAATTTACGATAAGAAATATTAGATATTTTTGGAAATGTAGTTAATTTTGTATGTTTGACATTGTGTTTTATTATGAAAATATGTCATCTGCAGGGATCTAATTAATAGCTTCCTATTGTTTCTATTATTATAATATCCTGTTATGTATTGTGAAAAACAAAAATAAATTAGTGGTAATATTACTTACTTGTGGCTAGATTGTTGGCAGTTCAAATTGTGTTCAATATTTCTTGTTTCGTTGTGGTAGTTTGACATAAAAAATAATAATAACAAAAGTATTATATTATCATTAGGCGTGGCACTCTGCCTCAACAGATCTCGGTAAATAATATATGCAGCGCGTGAAGTGCGGTTACTAGCCATCAAGTCACGAACTCCAAAGATGTTAGTAGAGAGGCAGCCACAGAGGTAGTTTTAATGTAGTAATAATTGTATAGTGGTTGTAGAAATCGAACTCGAATTCACAAATCTGCAGGCCGACGCGATACCTACTCTTCTTTTATGAAGCAATTACAGTATAAAGTTAAATTAAGCAGCTAAATTTGAAAATTCAATTTAATATGTATCTATTTTGCAGAATATTATTCATACATAAATTAACACTTCATTTTCCTAACCTGAACTGTCATACTAAATAAATTTACTAGATAATAGTGTGTAATGATAGTTATTACTCATGAAGATTAAGTTTGCGAAACGAATCGTGGCAAACTTGCGTAATTTATCGAAATGAATATTAGCCATTACACGCAAGTGCAATACTATATATTTTCTACGACAACTCATCAAGAAATTATATTTTTAGGTCTAGTTTGACAAAAATAATAATAATTATTATTAATGTCAAACTTTAGTTGCTTTGTTATAATAATCTCCGTGTTTGTGAATAATAAATTATTACTCACAGCCACCGATGTAGTATAATAGCAACCGCAATGTGAATAGATCAACCCGTGAGTAATAAATTATTATTCACGGTTGTGAATAAAGAACCACATTAGCTAACAAGAAACGCATGTACTTACTTAATAATAATGTCGTAGAAGAAAATAATAGTTTCTACGATTATATTTTAAAAGTTTAATAATTAATCTTTTTAAAGATCTCGGTAAGTCATATATTTATGTACGTGTAATGCGGTTACCATCCATCAAATCACGGCCCCCAAAGATATTAGTGGCGGGGGAGCCACAGGGATAATTTTAAATTGGTGAAAATATTTTATCGGCTGTGGGGATCGAACCAGGGTTCTTAGGATCCACAGGTCGACTAGATACCACTGAGCCATTACCCCATTTTTAATATAGAAAAAATAAATAAATAAATATATCACCACACATTCTACTCATTACTGTGTGTGATACTCTGCTGTAGTAGATCTGAGTAAGTCATATTTATGTATGAGTATTGCGATTACCATCCGTCAAATCACGGTCCCCAAAGCTGTTAGTGGAGGGAGAACCACAGGGCTAGTCTTAATGTGGTGAAAATTGTTTACCGGCTGTGGAAATTGAACCCGGGTTCTCAATTTCACAGCTCGATACTACTGAGCCACTTGATGTCAACTTATAAAATAAAATAAATATAAATAAATATAAATAAATATAAATAAATATATCATCACGTCTTCTACCCATTACTGGGTGTGGCACTCTGCCGAAGCAGATCTCGGTAAGTGATATAGTATGCGCGTGAAAAGCGGTTACCAGTCGTCAAATCACGGCCCCCAAAGATGTTAGTGGTGGGGGAGCCACAGGGGTAGTTTTTGAAATTATGAAAATTGTTTGTCGCCTGTAGGAATCGAACCAGGGTTCTCAGGATCCACAGGCCGATTTCATACCACTGAGCTAGCCAGCCCGTTATAAAAAAAATAAATATATATCATCACGCCTTCTACCCATTACTGGGTGTGGCACTCTGCCGAAGCAGATCTCGGTAAGTGATATATTTTGCGCGTGAAGTGCGGTTACCTGCCGTCAAATCGCGGCCCCCAAAGATGTTAGTAGTGGAGGAGCCACAAGGGTAGCTTTTGAAATTATGACAATTTATCGCCTGTTGGAATCGAACCAGGGTTCTCAGGATCCACAGGCCGACTTCATACCACTGAGCTAGCCACCCTGTTATAAAAAAAATAAATATATATCATCTCGCCTTCTACCCATTACTGGGTGTGGCACTCTACTGAAGCAGATCTCGGTAAGTGATATATTTTGCGCGTGAAGTGCGGTTACCAGTTGTCAAATCACGGCCCCCAAAGATGATAGTGGTGGAGGAGTCACTGGGGTAGCTTTTGAAATTATGAAAATTGTTTGTCGCCTGTGGGAATCGAACCAGGGTTCTCAGGATCCACAGGCCGACTTCATACCACTGAGCTAGCCACCCCGTTATAATAATATAAAATTCAATAATTATATCCAAGTGACATATCAGTGACCACGAAATATTTGTCAATTATTTGTTGCACCACAAAAACTAAGTACCAATTAGTTTCCATTCAAATACCTACCTAAAAAAAACGCACCCTGAAAATCGTTGTCATTTAATTGAGTGGGTTTCGAACTTCGAACCCGGCACTCATAGTTCACTTTCAAAACACTCATGCTCATCAAGAGAGATATCGAATACACATTAGCGCTCTTGAGTTTCGTTTCATAATTGATTGGTTTATAAATGTGATTAATTAATTGGAAGCGGCAAATCCAGGGTTTTTTTTATCCTCAGTGTGGCAGCTCTGCTACCACGCCGCATACAAGGGGCAAAATTGAATTTGAAGTGTCAGTATTCGATATGACGGAGCATTTATCAATTTTGTGATTGATTTTTCAGTTTTTTATTTTGAAGCTAAGATATTTTTCAGATCATTTCCCACATTATTCAGTGAAGTCTTTCAAAATTAGTACAGATGTTTAATAGTAAAATAACGAATGAAAATAAAATGCGAAAGGAATAATTTATTTTCACTGATTGGTAATTATAATTGCAAAAAATGTGGGTGGGAACAAATACGACAGCACATGTTTTATTATCAGTTTGTTTGTTTGGTTATAAATAATTAATTTTGTTCAGCAATTTATAATTAATAAAACTGTTAAAATACTTGCTTTTTGTTTGTTTGTTTGAACGCACAATACACTCGAGCTAATTATAAATTTATGAAGTATTTTATAATTAAAATGATATTTAATTATTATACTACTGAAATGTAATAAAATGAATACACACTTTGTAGATTATATATTGCGTATTTGATTAAATATTTTAGTAAATTTTTAATTTACCCTTCATTCAATTATTTATTTATTTAATTATCTGCACAACAGAAAATTTATTCCAATTATAGTACCGCTTCTGGATCGCGCCAAATAGAATCCTATTTGTAACATTGTAACAAAATTCCGATAGTACACAGATGATTTTTCATGTATCGAGTTTACAAAGTGAATTTAGTGCAAATGATTTTGTCAAAAACAGTGCTACGAAGGTCAACTTTGTGCTTTGTGTAACTGTTTTTGGGGATATTTTTTGTGTGAAATTGTCAAGTTGTCTAGTTAAAAATGTATAAATTTGTTAATTTAGCTGTCATTGTTCAGCGCATGTAAAATTATTTCAATTATTTTGTATTCAAAGAGTAATTCAGTTGCATCGCGTTCACTTAAATTTTAAGTATTACTTAGATGAAAATTAACGAACCAAATGTTTGACAGCAATATTAAATTAAAAACTTAAAATTTAAGTAACAGCGATGCAACTAGCTATTAATTAATTACAAGAATGATAGCAAAATATTATTATTTCATTTCTTAAGAAACTAAAGTAAAATAAGAAGTTTTTCCTAATTACTAAAATTGTGGTTATATTTTTGTAATGCATATTATTAAATCAATCTTTTACAAATTGCAATTTTGATCACATAAAAAGTAAGGGGGCTGCGAAAGAATTTATTTGTGATATTCACCTCCAAGGGACAGTGGCGTAGCTAGGTGACCATAGGCCATGGGGCAAAAAAAAATTGGGGCACTAACTAAATAGTAAAATTATATAAATACATATGTACATAAAATAAAAATACATAATAAAAAACAAAAAAAAATTAGATTTCAATTACGCAATAAACTGAAGTAGATAAATATTAAATGGTTTATTATATAAGGTCGCATTACAATTACCTGCCTACATTAGTGATATTAAAAAACTATTCACTTTACAATCTCTTCCCAGCCTTAGTTTTCGCAAAACTATCAATGACATCGGATAAATCTAGGCTTTATGCGGCCTTGTTTTCTATTGCTATTAGCGCTAAATCTCGGAGTCGAATTTGGCCTACACCATTTCTTAAATAGTATTTTATTATTTTTAATTTGTACATGATCTTTCAGCTGGTGCAGTAGTGATAGGAATTGTATAAAATAACAATATTGCTGTAAATACATACACTATAAGTGATTTTTTTAGGTCAAGAATGTAGTTTGGGAAATCGAGGCCCGAAACTATCACTTACAGTTCATCGTATGTAATATATTATTTATTTTTCAATATATTATTAACTACTGCAAAATTATTTAGAATGTAGAATTAATGTGGCGATTTGAAAATTATCGCCTGCATTCTATTATTAATTCTATACGACGCGATCCCACTACGGGAAACCTAGACCCAGTTGTATTTTTGGTTTAAAGTTGATGCGAATGAAGTAATAATTTGATGTATTTGTTTGTTGTGTGAATTTGCAGAAGATTGCAGTAGCAAAGGCAATAAAACATTTATTGTATCCTGTACGGGATTGTAAAGACGCTACCAATAACTTATTTATGTTTCATAATTTTATGACGCTATTAAACAGCCTGAAGTGTTTTTTCTTACCTGTGCACTAAAATTTTTATGATCCGCAAGTGCTTAATTACTATATCAATTTTAATATTAGCAATAGTCCATCTTGAGATCATTAATTTTTATAGTTATTTTTTTATTGCGGTCATAAGTTTCACACACATGGTTGTTCCGTCATCTCAAAATGAAGTTATTAACATTTTTTACCGAATTACTGTTTTATTTTCCTGGCAATTATTGAAATGATTACACAATTTAATTATATGTAATTACTTGCATTGTTGAACAGCATTACTGTTTTGTTCTGGGAATTAAATCATTATTTTTGCAATTAAATTATTTATTTTTGCTCATTATACATTCTATACATTTTGAAGAATTTATTAACAATTGCTACTTGTAACATGCATGCATTCATTTATTTGTTTATTTTTTCACTCTTCCATAAAATCTTAATTTCAATTACAGTACCTTATAGTGGAATCCAAACCACTCAGATATATAGTTGGACAAAGCAATTTACAACCCTGAGAGAACTGTTTTCGAAGGTCGCTCTACATTCAGTGTAAAAAGTTGAATTTACAAAAATGGCGTTTTATTTTAATTTATGAAGTAATTATGATGAATTAATATTAAATACGAGGACAGGGTCAAAAGTCCCTGAAAAATAAAACAGATGGCGCCATAATCGCAAATCTCATGTGACATTTGTGATGTACCGTCTTTAACTAGAAGGCATTAAAAATTTCAGACTGATGTGTCATTCAGTTCTGTTTTGACACCCATTGAAAGCAAGCAACCTTGAAGATTTTTGAAGACATGGCAAAAAGTTAATTTCGCGTCTTGATTAAACAGTATTTCTTGCGTGGAAAAAACATTACGCAAACCAAAGAATCGCTTGTTAAACATTATGGGGACTCCTCACCATCGATTGGAACGATTCACAAGTGGTTTACTGATTTTCGTTGTGGTAGTATGACCACAAAGGACGCCGAATGCTCTGGTCGTCCAATTGAGGTTAAGTTTGGGGTTAAGTTCCTGTTATACAGAGTAGCATAAATAAAATATCCATTGAGTAACAATACGCTGCATATCGATAAAAATGTAGGTTTGAAATATGCAACAACTAAAGCCCGTCTGACACGATCAATTTTAATGTACATTTTTTTTTTTTTTTTTATTTAGCTTTTTTTTTTGGGATTCTTCAATTTCTAGATTATTAGAATCCCGGTACAATATGGTATTACATGAAATTTACATACTTAAGTAAGTTATTTGATTTATGTTTGAATTATTGACATTATATTTTTTTAAAAAGATTTGTTGCTTTGAGAAACTGGATGATGTTATGGGTGTGCTGTGGGCTGTTGCTTAAAGCGTCTTTTATGTTCCTCGGGATGTTGTATTTTAATGTACATTTTTTACAAAGTAAAAAATTGAACGTATCATACATGCGCACGCACTTCAATGTTTCCTTCAATTTTAATGTACATAAAAAAATAGAACCGGTCCTATTTCCTCCAATGTTTCCTTCAATTAAATGCGCAAATAAGATGCGCGCAGCGCACGGCATTGTGTATTATTAAAACGTCAAACATGAATCTCATTTTTTCTATTTGTATCATTATTTAATCAAAACATCGTAGTCTCGGCAACGGGTGTCCGTTTTAATAGAGAAGTACAAAAATAAGCTTTGCTTGTATGCCACTAAAACTGCCATATATAAATTTTAATTTTGATTTTGACACAAAGACCTTAATTCAATACCAACATATTTTCAAAACGGATCGAAATGCGCATGCGCATCTAGCAGAAAATTGACGTTGCATACAGGAATTTTTGTCTTCAATTTTAATATACATGGAAAATGTACATTAAAATTGAACTAAAAAATTGACATTAAAATTGATCGTGTCAGACGGTCTTTAGAGATGGCGTTGATCACGATATGCCAAACTTGAGACAAAGGTACACTTTAAGTTGGTCCCCATAAGCATACTATTACTATCGCTTGTATTTCTTTGTTTTCTTTTATTTTGTGTTTGCTAGTATTCGTTTCTTATTAATTTATATTATAGTTCTATGTAGTCGTGTTAGTATTAGTTTTATTTATTATTTAACTTTTAGGTACAAATTTAAGTGTAGAGTTAATATACTTTTTTAATAGTGTAGGTCTCTCTTAGCTGAAATTAGTACTTTGGGTATAATATAAGTTCATTATAAACTAGCCGAAGCAGATCTCGGTAAGTGATATATTTTGCTCGTGAAGTGCGGTTACCAGCCTTAAAATCACAGCTCCCAAAGATGTTAGTGGTGAGGAAGCCGCAGTGGTAGTTTTGAAATTATGAAAATTGTTTGTCGCCTGCGGGAATCGAACCAGGGTTCTCAGGATCCCCAGGCCGACTTGATACCACTGAGCTAACCACCCCATATTTATTTTTGAAGTACTTAGTTATTAGATTAATAGCAAACCATACCTTAGTCGTAGTTCCAATTTTCGCCACTATGATCCCATTCTTATCTAAAAACGCCAATAAGTTTTTTGTAAGAACTTGACAGTAACATCATCAGAAATATGAATAACTTACCCATGTCAATCGTTCCTAAATTAGTTTGACAGTAATTGAATGTAATAAAAGAAACATAATACTGATATAAGTAGAAAGCTTTGAACACTGGAACTTTTGCTTTGTAGATGCAATTTATATTCACTGGGCTACGACTAGTTATAATCATGCAAATTAATATTAATAATTTTACAGTAATTAGAAGTTTATTCTATTTAAAAAAGTTCTATGTAACTATTTAACAAAATATTTCCAAAGCAAAACTTTTAACACGTGTCAAAAGCCATTCACGAAATAGTCATACAAAATACCAGCTACGTTACATTAGTTTTCAAACTAATTTATAAAGTTTCGTTCACAATGTAGTGTAATATTAGGTCCGCTGAAACACTGAAATACCAACTCTAATTTTCCAGCGAAATACAAAACAAAAAGTATCGAAGACGATATTGTTTTTTCGAGTCATTACCCATCGTTCTTGTTAATGTATTGAAAAACATTTGAACAGTTCCAATACGATGGAATGAAGGCAATAGTTTTCGTTCGCTCAAACAAATACTCGAGACAGTGATGTTTTATTGCGGAGTTAAACGAAGCTTGTTTCTATGAATAACGAGACAAGAGCGGATAGGGGTAGTTCATTCGCTTCTCGGAATGTAAACATAAACATGTTTATTAAGACGAAAACATATTGGATTTCTATTTTTTTTCAGAACATAGGACAGAAATGTTAAAATACTCATTATGATATATCTCTTTACCTATTAATTTTATTTTATTAATGTTCAGAATGAAAAACTGCATTTAAGATCTAAACTCCATTCCCTGTATGAAAACGATGACGTCACATTCGGTATCCATGTGATTCAAGATTTTGTACTTAAAACGTTTACATTGGTATTGGATTGACATTTTTAAAACATAACCTAAAATTTAAATGTCAAATTAAAATATTTATTATTTTATAAAATTTAATTTGTTTATAATGAAACCAAATTCTGCATATATTAAATAAAAATAAAATATAAATTTATCTTAACGCACAAACATTTTACCTACCTTATTATAATATGTAATTTTGTAAAATAAAACTCAAAGGAATATACATTTTTATATGTATTATTATTATATATAAATAAAAATATTTGAAAATACAAAATATAATGCACATTACCTCTTGTACTACAGTTAAATTAATTAAAGATTCTCGATTCTCTAACTCTAGCGCAAAATAATCATCAAGATGACAAACGCATTTATGCATTCATTACCCAAAATTTTTCTAGCTATTTCTTATTTCTCAGTCTGTATTTATGTATCAAAAATGTCACAAACTTAGAAATAACAGGTGAGAAAATAACAAAATCTTGACCATAGGTCTCTATTTTTATCTTATAAACAAATGTGAACAAAGTAAATGAAAATTTTCGTATTAGTAAGAACTGTCATACGTTTTCATTAAAATAATAAATGTGATAGAACGTGAAAAAACGTGTGTCTTAACTTATTAAGACATACGTTGTATCATTCGCATAGGTACGAATAATATTATTAAAAAAAGATAACTATATTTCATCGTATCTATGATAACATCGTCCACATATGATGTCATCGTTTTCATACAGGGAATGGAGTATACTAAGTTTGTTGTTTAATTGTTTCTTATGTACGAGTAAAGCAGCGGACACACTGAACGAGTCGTGTCATGTAGTGTCGTGTCGAGTCCTGTCGTGTCGTTTAAAAATCGATGGTCCGGTCTCACTGATCGAGTTGTATAGATCGTTTGGTGTCAAGTACATTTCTCTTTTGACAAGTAAAAAATTGACAAATATAAAATTAAAGAATTTAGAATTCATTTATTTACAATGTAAATATCAAATACGCCCACTTCTTTGTCTTTTAACGGCAGAACCAGATGCTGCATAATTTTCTTGTCTCTTTGTTCTGTAAGTGCTCCGTAGCACTTGTCATTTACTTTTACGTAATTTGGCTAAAATCACAAATTACAGGTTTAATACAATTTCGTTAAATAAAATAATTGTAATCCTAAAATACAAATTTTACTTACCATCCTTTTTTTGAAAGCGTTCTGAAATGTGTCGGCAACATTTGTCAATAATATTTAAATTTGAATACCCTAGCTTAGATTTATCACAAAGATCAATTGATTAATATATCAATTTAACTTGGAGTCCCCTGTTTATCATTTAATTTGGTTGATTCCCTTTTTACAACGAACTGTCATCAGATGACATAAATAATAATAAACATACGCACATAACCTGTTATAAACTGACATCGAGCAGCATCGAGCATCGAGTAAAATTCAAACCAACTTGAAAATCAAACGACTCGACAGCACTCGACGCAAACGATGGGTCAGTGTAACATCCGCCATTACAATGCACGTGTTTGAAATTTTCTCGATTAGCACACGATTGACGGCACTCGATCAGTGAGACCGCTGCCTTAGAATCAAAGGAACATACACGATTTAAGTCAATAATCAGAGTGCCATGAGAAATAAAACAATAATTATTTATTTGTTGTTTCATCACACCTTTTACCCATTACTGGATGTGACACTCTGCCGATGCAGATATCGGTAAGTGATATATTTATGCGCGTGAAGTGCGGTTACCAGTCAAATCACGACCCTCAAAAATGTTAGTGGTGGAAGAACCACGGAGGTAATTTTAATGTGGTGAAAATGTTTGTTGGCTGTGGGAATCGAACCAGGGTTCTTAGGATCCTCAAGCCGACTCGATACCACTGAGCCATCTACCCTATAAAAAATATAAAATGTAAGAACGAAAGTGTATATTACAAAATTTGATAAAGTTAGCATCTCTGTAGTATGATGTTAATAAAAATGGCAATTTTATTTATGAAATATGAAAAGCTGTTTGTAAAATCAGTGAGTAAACTTTTTGAAAGCAGGCTGTCACTCAGTCCGATATGAACTCGGAAGTTCAGTCTTCATGAATGCAGCGAACTGCACATGCACTTGCAGTTGAGTGTAGCAGTGTCGTTGCTCTATAGAGACCTAGAGCTCGCCGTATCGAAAACTTGGCAAAGTAATGACATACACGTATTTATTCTCGCAAAAAGCGAAGCAAAACCACCGGATTTCCAGCTGGTGACGATGCGAGGAAGCGAGGATTACTCGGAGAAGCCGAAGTTTGCTTCAACTTCCAATACCCGAATGCATTGCACATACGATGACTTGCAGCCAATTATAACTCAACCAAGTTTCTCCATTTCAGTTGGAACTGAACAAATATTAGAACGAAATATTAGAACAAAAAATGCATATTTTGTGCTATAATGACATATAACGGTGGCTGTATTTAAAATCGATTTATGCAATTTTCTTTTATATAAACGGCAATTCGATTTTATAGTATTTAGAACAAATATAGATATCGAGTCGGACTAGAGTTCCCGGGTTCGACTCCCAAAGGCGATAAACAATTTTCAACACATTCAAAAATTATCTTTTCGGCTACCCAGCTGATAACCGTAATTTTTATTATTATTTTATATTTATTTAAACTACATAAAATAAAAATTCATAATTACAATATAAATATTTATTAAAATATTTTCCTGTATACAATTTATTTATAATTTTTACCATTTCAATCGCAGTTTTATCAAACTCTTGTGAACTTGAAAATATATTACGACTTCCTCATCTAAATATTATTTATTATATGATCACTTAATTACCAGTAGCAGTACAGTTTTTTACACAACAATTCATATTAGTTGATGACATTATTTATATGAAATTATTTCACAAATAAAAATTAATTGGATGTTTGAAAAATTTGAAATATGCCGTAAACAATAAAATAATAAAAAAACCATATATGAATATTAAAATTAATTTGTAACAAAATTGTTATAAATGCATTAAGTCGAGGAATATACCGTCGTTTTCTAATTTATAAATTTCATTATGATTGCTGATAATTCCGGCCAATGTAGTATAATTCAAGAAAGACTTGTGAATCTGGCAATAATTTAAAGCGATGTTTTCTATATAACTACCTTTATTTTATTATATTATTCAATTTGTTTTATTGTTATGTTTATTTTTTCATAAAATACATATATTCAAAAAATATTTTTTTATTTTTTATCTCATAAATATTACAAAATTTAATTTGTAACAATTCAGCGAAATTCCTCGTTCATACGCAAATTGTAAATATGTGAACATTTTGAACAAATGTTATAAAAACATAGTTTACTGAAAGATTTGACACAAGAGTCGTCTGCAGTGATACTGTTATTTGAACAGAATTACCAATAGAAAATTTTTAGGAAGATAGGTCTCAGGTTAAAATCCTGGCGATATCTCATTTTTTTTTATAATTCAATTTGATTTCATCAAAAACTAATAGCAAATGTTGAAAGTTGCAGTAAATGTGTATAAAAAGATACCAAAAGTAGTTTAACGGTAACCTATATTATTAAACTGTTTTCAGTATAATAATGAACCGATTGTTACTGTGAATTATTAAAAAACAATTGTTTCTACATTTTTTATTTAGGTTAATAATTTAATAGTTGACTGTATAAATCCAGTAAACGATATCACAGAGATCTAGTAAAGCAAATTTATTTCTCAGTTCCCATACACAGATCGTGGAAATGAGAATTCTGTAATAAATAATGCTAATACAGAATCGATAAAGAGGCAATAAAAACATAATTAAAGGAGTATATTTTGAGCTCATTCTCTTTCTAATGATTTATTTAACACTAAGGAAATGTCTGAACTCACAAGTTTTTATGTGCTGTTTGCGTGATGAGAACAATATATTAATATTTTATTAACTATCATTGCTTTCATAAGCTTGTAATACGATAGTTTTGTTGTTTGTAAGGATGGATATACGAGGCATTATATTTTATGTACGTCATATATGAGCATGACAATACATGACGTTTAAACAACGAAGCTTGTATATAATCATTTCTCATTCTGACGTGTTTTAGTTATTATTGCGTCGACATTATCAGATAACTTTACCAGTAAATATATCATCACGCCTTTCATTTAATTCTCATTGCCCTGCAATAGGCCTTTCAAGACTTTTTTGAATTTTTTATATATTAATCTACGTAATAAAATTATTATACCCAAAATTTTTATTTTTATTTTAAACTTGTATTAAGCATGATACAAATATTTAAACTTTCGAAACAAACGAATGTGACGTAGTTGCATCTTAGCTTAAAGAGAGACAGATAAGACAGAGATAAATAACACGTAACGTGTGTCATTGTCAGTAGAATCCTCAGACAAAACATAACTAGACGGATAACAACGGCGTTTGCATTGACTTGAATACGGCATAATTCGTCTAGTATTATACGTCATTGGTAGAATCGTAGAATGCTGAATGCTTATTTCTTCTTCGTCTTCCTCTCAGTAAAATTGAGCACCGACAAACGTTTCAGACAAAGCTCTGATTAGCTTAATGCAACTACGTAATTGCAATGAGAGTTTTAAATTATTCAACTTTAAGTTTCATATTTCAGCAATAAAGATATCATTTATGGTATGATTTTATATTGTATTAAATATGATGTACGGTCAAGAACTTATTTTAATAAATATATATTAAAAACCACCTCTACCACTTGAATCCCCCCCCCCCCCCCCATTGCAGGCATATAATTTTTTTATTATTTTGCCCTCTAGTTACACCTGTATATTAAAGAAGATTAATCTTATTTTTCAACTGTCAAATGTCCCTAAATTATTGTGTAGCTAGGGGGTGAAATGAATTGTTTGGTATATTGACGAATAAATTTTTTTTTTCTCCACGACTGGGTGTAAAAGTGAGTTTCTATGACACTAAGTTAAAAAATAAAAAAAATCGTTTTAAACACTGGGGTTGCGGAAATAATAGTATACAGTATGTCTAGAAAAATAGCACCATATGTGATTTTTCTTAAATTATTATTAATGTTAGAGAAAAACGTCAAAGAAGAAAAAGTTGCCGCTTTTATAGAGAATTACTTTGGCACGGTCAACATTATTTATTGTTTTCAGAATGTTCTTAAAATCAGATTTAACTGAATATCTCAAGAGTAAAGTACATATCATTAATATTTGAATTAGGAAGAAATTTTATGAGAAAAAGTAATTCAGTATTTAATAATGATAAAAACAAACAATAATTACTAAAATACTTATATGTATTATTATTATGGAGTAGCTAGCTCAGTGATATTAAGTCGGCCTGTAGATCCTGAGAACCCTGGTTCGATTCCCACAGGCGACAAACAATTTTCACCACATTAAAAGTACCCCTGTGGTTCCCCCACCACTAACATCTTTGGGGTCCGTCATTTGACGGCTGGTAACCGCACTTCAAGCGCAAAATATATCACTTACCGAGATCTGCTTCGGCAGAATGCCACACCCAGTAATGGGTAGAAGGCGCGATGATATATTTATTTATTTATTTATATTATTACTATTTAGACGAGGGCTAATTATTTGATGAATTTAATTAGTTAATATTTTATGAGTGATTTTAGGGTTCGTGCTACCCCATTTGTTGTGATATACCGGGAAGATATGTATGTATGTACTATTTAGAGAAATATATTCCTTGGTAATTTTTCTGTAGATTATGATAATTTTTTGCATTTAAAATTAAATTTGTATCACTTTTAGAGCATACAATTCTGCATCTATACACAAAATTAATTTTGTATGCCTTGTAACGCATAAATTAAATATGAAAAATGCATCCAAAATTACGATAACCATGGAATTGAAACAAAATTAAACAAATGTGTGGCATTTTATCTGTTAAAACTGTCAAAATAAACAGAAAATTACAAAATTACGATTTTACATGTTAATGTTCTATGTTCGATAGTCGTGGTTACCACCCTGTACATGTCATAAAATAAATTAAATTGATACGAATTTAAAAATAAATACCCATGTAAAATTGTTGAAATATTTGTTCTAAATATCTTTTATTTGATATTTTGTTTAAATCTAAAATAATTTGAAAAGTTTGACTGTAAGTTAATCAGTCAACTGCAACTTAGTCACTCTTCATCGGGGATGATGAGTCACAGGGGTAATTATCAATTTAAAAAGTTGGGTAAATGGTGAAATAATGAAAATATTTTTTGCATGGGTTTAAAAGCCTTTTGGGTGATAATCTACAGTTTGTTATTGAATTTCTGTGCAAAGTGCTCCGTCCAGGCGAAAACTAATGCATTAACGAATTTTATAATGAATTAATACAAAATCAATATATTTTAATGAATTTTCGGAATTAATTGATGTTAAATACAAAGAGGCTTTGAAAATTGAACTTGTAACAGAAAATTTATAATTCAACTTTAACAGGCAGGAAATACGCATTAAATTGAAAATGTTAAATCGTTAATGGATTTTATTAACTACTACAACAATTTCATTACGTGTAATTTTGTACCGCTGACGTTTTTCAATTTATTGATTACATTTTAATAACCTATAAAATAATTTTCATTTTCATAATTACTAAACACCAAAAATAGCTGATTATTTTATGCTTTACTAATTCAAATTTTAATTATATTGTTATTGTTATTTAGTTATTTAGTCTAAGATAATTTTTGCAAATGTAGATCTTGATATTGATAGATAATCATTAAAAATGTGCGTACTTTTCCCAAATTATTTTGTAAATTATTTTATCCACAACTCATATATTATATTACATCATTTTGGGGTAGCTAGCTCAGTGGTATCAAGTCGGCCTGTGGATCTTGAGAACCCCATATTTTTCATAAAACATTATAAACAACTTGTTACTTAGCAACCACTTCATGATCTACCGTATTTTGAGAAACTATATAACTGAATCAACGTTAAACGTTAAACGTTACGACCAATCTTCTTATACCTATAATTATGAGTTGTGGATAAAATTACACTTGTGTTTTATTGGTATATAAAACACTTGTATAATAAATAACTATTTTCATGACATTTTTTATTTTTTAACAAACATTTTCACGTTCCCTTTTTTTTCAAGACATCAATATCACATTATTTTTTATTTCCTTCAATTTACTGAAATAAATTAATAATTATTGTATTATTCTTTTTTGACAGTTGTAGAGAAAATGTTCGAATTTCTTTTTTGTCCCGACCTAGCGGTCTCGATCAAAAATTACATTCTTACGGACAACAAAAAAACACTCATTTCGCGCATTTAATATAAAAATAACTATTTTGTACTCGCATCATTCAAAATATGGGATGGCTAGCTCAGTGTTATGAAGTCGGCCTGTGGATCCTGAGATCCCTGGTTCGATTCCCACAGGCGACAAATTTTCATAATTTGTAAAAGCTATCCCTGTGGCTCCTCCACCACTAACATGTTTGGGGGCCGTGATTTGACGACTGGTAACCGCACTTCATGCGCAAAATATATCTCTTACCGAGATCTGCTTCAGCAGAGTGCCACACCCAGTAATGGGTAGAAGGCGTGATGATATATTTATTTATTTATTTATTTTATCATTCAAAATAACATTTACATTACCATGGAAACTTAGTACTTCAAAGTAACTGAAAAAACCCCATTTTTATGATTCGTAATTTTGACTATTAAAACTCTAAAATTATTTACTGCGTTATTTGCAGCTTCCCTTCTTCGGGAAGCGTTTTAAAATAAATATAAAAACGAATCAGACTTATTTTCCCAAGCTTTACGGCAAAAAATAAACAATTTGTTTTCATATAACAAATGCCAATTCCTGGCATACCAAACTGTCATAATATAAATTCACGCTTTAAATTTAATACATTTTTTCATTTATTTATTTATACTACTCAGGAACAAAATCCCAATTACATTAGAGGGTCCGGACTCACCGAGCCGTATTGTAGTAGTATATATTTAGCTTGTGTGATCGTTGCAAAAAGCATTGTACAAATCTCGTTAAAGACGATTAAAAGTGACATTTCAGTCCTCGAAAGGGAAGAGTAAAGAAGATCATTTACTTCCGGTGCGAAAATAAATAAATAAATTCGTTTGAAGCACAACGTTAAATAAAAATTACTGCAGAATAAAATTGTTAAATCCTTTTTGAAAAATGTGCCTGATGAAATAAATTGCCTTTTAAATAACTTAATTTACTTCATACATAAAAAATGAACTAACCCTTTTAAATCAGATAATTTTCAATATTTCCGGTGACATTTTTAATGATTCAAATCCGATTAAAATCATTGATAGCTTTATTCGGCGCTTATGTGAATTTATGTTATTTATCTGTAATCAGTGGCTCGTATATTACGTCGAGTCGAGAGCTTGGCTTAATCTTCCACGGTCCGTATGCTGCATTGCCCTCTGCCCCGCACCCCCTAGAGCCGGTCCTGACCACCGGTGAACTGGCGATAAGCACAATTCATTTCATTTGCTCGTGTGGGTCTCTTCCATGTCGTTGCATTTATTCCACTGCTGCATACAACTTCGTAAATGATTCTTTTTGGGTTGTTACCCCACAATAAAAGGGAATTTGGAATTATATTTATGGGGGAAATTATGTGCGAGATTGTAGGCATTTGTTTGATTGTGAAAATGAAATGAATACGAGTATTTGCGAATTTTCAGGGTTTCATAGTCATATTGATCAACGTGCTTTTGCCATAATTTCACTATACTGTCAACTTTCAAGCATTGCACAGCGTTTGTTTGTCAATTCACTGTCAGTCAAACCATTGTTTTTTACAGTTTTATTAAATTTTGTGATTGTGGTGATATTTCCAAGATTTTAAAATTTCTTTATATTAATTTTTAACTTTAAATAAGGAATCAAAAATGATCCAGGAATATTGGATAAAAAGGCTTTATTAATGACGTTAAAATATTCTTTTCATAATAATGACGACGTGTCGAACACAAAATCTGTGTTCATTATCAAGTCTACTAATAACCACAAGTGGTTATTTACAAGTAGATGTCAAAAAAAAATTTACGTTAATTTATATAAATGAGTATGCAGTAAGCATTACTCAGAGTCAAAACAGTGACTGATAACTTAAAATTCAATTTTGAATCAGTGTTACGAAATTTATTGTTTTGTGTGTCCAATAAAGTTCCTCTTCCGGTTTTTCAATTTCATTCAAAATCAACTCAGCTCTTCGTATTTTCATCAAACTTATAATTACCAAGTTTCGTTAACAAATCTTATCTCGTTCATGAGATATTGCACACTCGGACACACATCCACTCATCCACCCACACACACACATATGTACACACACACACACACACACACACACACACACACACACACACACACACACACACACACACACACACACACACACACACACACACACACACACACACACACACACACACACACACACACACACACACAGACATCATTGAGAAAATGATCAAAACGGATTCAGTGGACCTCAAAACTCGTATTTCCGGGAAAATCTTGTCAACGATTTTTTTCACGATTGCAATACTTCCTTATACTGTGTATAAGAAAGTAAAAACAGTCAGGTAAAATTCAAAACAGTCAGGTATAGTATTTATCACTATTTTGTACTTTACCAGATTCTTATTTTTGTTGTAACCTTGAACACATACTTTTCTTGACTGTTTTAGTAAAAAAAATAATTTTCATTCTAAAATTGGTCAAGAAAATAGTCACTTTTTTGCCGTTTTCAGGAAAAATAGTTTACTACTACTAATAACAGTGAAATCATTTGTTTTACATTAATATTGTAATGTAATAATGGAGAAAAGGCATGAAGTTGTATATAAATTTATTGATGTATTACAACGACGTTTCGGCCAAGGTTATGGCCATCTTCAGGTCTAAATAATAATATAAAATAATTAACAATCGAAAAATTGTTAGTCAATACAACTGTTAACTTACCAAACAACGTTAAATAAAGTGAAAAACAACATAAAGTTCTTATTTAGGGCGAACATATAACAAAATTAAAAAAAAAATAATTACGAAGCTACAATTGTCAAAATAAACATGAATTTAAATTTATATGTTCGCCGTAAAGAGTCAGATAGTCGACTGACGAAAATAAATTCTTAATAAATTAATTAATTAATTTATTAAGAATTTATTAATTAATTTTGTTATATGTTCGCCCTAAATAAGAACTTTATGTTGTTTTTCACTTTATTTAACGTTGTTTGGTAAGTTAACAGTTGTATTGACTAACAATTTTTCGATTGTTAATTATTTTATATTATTATTTAGACCTGAAGATGGCCATAACCTTGGCCGAAACGTCGTTGTAATACATCAATAAATTTATATACAACTTCAAGCCTTTTCTCCATTACTACCTTACAATATTATTATTGGCTTACTAAATTATCTACTGTTTTACATTAAAATAAACTCACGATATATATAAAAAAATAGGACTATGTTTAGACAATTTAGATTCCACCATAAACTATTGTAACTGGGATTCCTATTATACAGAGTAGCAAAACCAAAAATACTACAACATTTGTGTGGTTCGGATTCTACTATAAGTTGTAGCTTTCTTGTAGTTTGTACTGTAATTAGAATTAATTTCCTGATGTGCAGAATATTATTTGTTAGTCTACCCTAATCATGTTTAAAGATTAAAATAGGTCATTTCAAAACGAGTAATATTCAGGTCTAGTATAATTTTGTCATTACAATTTCAGCAAATAGCCGGGCTCATATTAATTAATGTATACATTTTACATCAGTATAACAGCAATGCAATATCCGTATTCACATATTCGCGGTAGTAATACTCATTTATTGAATGTACAAATGGCGGCAGCGGCTATGGTCTGTATTGAAAATGGCGGTTGCTCTTCAAACGTTCAATGTTCGATGACAGGATTTTAGTTTGCTGCCTACAGTGTGTGTTTACATTGAGACTCATGTGTGCCAAACAGTTGAAGGCACAATGTAGAAACGGAGGGCGGAGCTTAAGGGAGTTTGTTTGATATGGGGACACATGTGGGTAGAGTTCTTTTGTTTTTTGTTTGAATTGGTGGGTACGAGAGGGATAGAAAGCATGGCGAATGAAATAATAAAGTTCTTTTTCAAAAAAAACATTATATATTATTTGTCGAGATGATGACTTTTAAGCTTTCTTTCAAGATCTACAATTATAGACCGACAAAAGTGAGGATTGGACAAAAAAACATGAATTATAAATATTCTGCATGCAGTTGTGACTTCATGGTTAGAATGACTATTTCACAAGTGAGATTTCATTTCGCTGGATTTATGAAAAATAAAACTGTGTTTGAGTTGTTTAAATTCCATTATAAACTGTAAGTTCTATGTAACCCATTAATGACAAAATTTAAACACAGAAAATGGATCTTTTAATGCTCATTTGGTTTCCATCACTACATTACTTATCATCCAGCATGGACATTAAGTAAATATTATAGATTCAGGTTCTTTTCATTTTGACAAAAATTTAACAGCTGTTAATTTTGAAACCTATTCGCCTTTTGATTCTAACCTCGAACTATACACAGTATGTCCCAAAAATAACGAAACTTTTAATTTAAATACATTTTTCCTGTTTCGAACACACACAACTTCATGCAATCAGGTGACAGTTTAAAAATTTACGCGCATTTTAATGACAGTAGTTTTTGTGTTTGTTATAAAAATACAATGGAACAACGAGCAAATATTAAATTTTGTGTTAAACTTCGAAAAAAAATTTGCTGAGACATACGAATTGATGTAAAAAGTCATCACCATAGTGATGATTGGTTTTCTCGTTCACAAGTTTATAAGTGATTTGCAAAATTTAAAAATGGTCGTGAAGATTTAAATGATGATGAAAGATCTGGACGTCCAAATGCCGGAAAACGTGCTGAATTAGTCGAAAAAGTGCGTGAAATTATTGTTGTCGATGCGAATTTTACTGTTAGAATGTTGGGTGAAGAATTGAATACGAGTAAAATATTATTTGAAGAATACTAACTGAAGATTTGGGTAGAAGAAAGGTTTGTTCACGTTTTGTTCCACATGAATTAAATGAAGACCAAAAAATCGCTCGTGTAACGAATTTTTGATGAAAAAACATATTTGTGTCATCGACCACCCTCCGTATTCACCTGATCTATCACCATGTGATTATTATCTTTTCCCAAAACTGAAAATTGCCATAATAGGAGCGTTTTATGATGATATTCCAGCCATTCAAGTAACCGTGACACAGTTGTTAAAGAATGTTCCATCAGATGGCATAAAAAATCTATGCATGCTCTAGTTGATCGTTCTAAAAAGTGTATTGATTCAAATTGAACCTATTTTGAATAAATATTAAGTTTCAAACATAATACAATGCGTGTTTTATTCTATATCTAAAGAGTTTCGTTATTTTTGGAACATACTGTGTAAGTGATTTTTTTAGGTCGCAAATATTTAGGAAACCTCGACTTTACGGGCCTCGATTTTCCAAACTACATTCTTGACCTAAAAACTGTCACTTACCGTTCATGGTACGTAATATACTATTTTACTTGGATCATGTGATCTATTTTTGTGTAAAGTCATATTTTGGATAATAAAAGTAATTAGTATTTTGTAGCGTAGCAAATAAATAATGTGGCTTCTGTGACTTGTCAACTGGTAGACAGCGGGAAATTACACGACACGGTAAAAATTATTTATCAAAGACTACAATTTTTTTTGTTTTTTTTTAAACTGGTATTAAACATGATAAAAATATTTAAACTTTCGAAACAAACGAATATGACGTAGTTGCATCTTGAATTAAAGAGAGACGGATAAGACAGAGATAAATAACACGTAACTTCATGTAACGTGTGTCGTTGTCAGTAGAATCCCCAGACAAAACATAACTAGACGGATAACAACGGCGTTTGTTGTGAAGCAGAAAGGGATAGAATAACTGGTTGGTGAGGCGAGTGCGTGGTAAGGAGCATCTTGCATAACATCAAAGTGTACTCGCTCCTTACCGCGCACCCGGCGGACCCTCAAGTTATTCCATCCCTTTCTGCTTCACAATACTGCATTGACTTGAATACGGCATAATTCGTCTAGTATTATACGTCATTGGTAGAATCGTAGAATGCTGAATGCTTGTTTCTTCTTCGTCTTCTTCTCAGTAAAATTGAGCACCGAGAAACGTTTCAGACAAAGCTCTGTGATTGGCTTAATGCAACTATGTAATTGCAATATGGCAGTGTGAAATTTAAATGAGCGTTTCGAATTATTCAACTTAACTTTCATATTTCAGCAATAAAGATATCATTTTTGGTATGGTTTTATATTGTATTAAATATGATGTACGGTCAAGAATTTATTTTAATAAGTATATATTAAAAAGCTCTACCACTTGAATCCCCCATTATAGAGCACCAAAATTCCGGAATAAATAAAACAGCAGGATACATATATTTATAATTACAATTTTAAAATCCTGAGCATATACTTTTTGTGAATCCTCCGTTATGTGTTTTCGCTTTTTAAATGCAAAACTATTCCATTCTTGTAATAAATCAATGTATAATAATTCCCGCTCAGCATGATGTTATTTATCTTCTCTCTGTCTGTGATTTTCTGTTAATTATGCGAGGTTGCGAACTGGAACTGGGACTAGTGACCAGCGTGCAATGTTAACCGCTGGTTAATACCAGCCAGTGTCGGTAGACATCTTTATACTCGAGATTTGCATGACCGAGTGTCGAGATGATGCATGGAGCTCGCATGAGACTTGGTTACTAATCTTCGAGATGCGCGCTGTGTAGGCTGGTTTCGTGCTGATTTTAATGTGTTGAGACTGTTTTGTGCATCGTTTTAAGATTGAATTTTTTGGTGTAGTAATCAGAATTTGATTTATGTTTCTGTTATGTTTTATAGTTATTGAATTATACGATAGATTAGTTTCAAAAGAACTGTACACTGTCAATAAAAATGTGCATCTTTCCCGCTTGCATACTTTGCTCAATTATTTTGAACAAAAATCTTCAAATTGACGATATAGCATAATAACGAAATAATATGGTAATAGTCTAAAACGGCATTTTTGAGGGTCTCGCGCGCCCTCTAAAAATTTTGTTTACAGTTTTTTTGATCTTCCGCATGTTTTTGGACCGAAAACTTTCATTTTTGACTCAGAAAAATAGCAACTTATTAGCTTGAAATACGTTATATTGTCGAAAACATAAAACATGGCGAAAAAAGTGTATTTTAAGTTAAAAATATTTCAGCCCATATTGTCTAGATAGCTTTCCCAAGTGATGAAGTTGTAAGACTATGGTTCTGGTCACAATATACTGAAAAATCAGCCATTTCTGACGTATTCTTTCAAAGATACAGCCTTAAAACTGAAAAAAGTGCTAAAAATGGCATATTTGAGGGCCTCGCGTGCCCTCTAAAAAAATTTTTTTTACAGTTTTTTCTGTGTTCCGCATGTTTTTACATTAAAAACTTTCATTTTAGAGCCCAGCCGACATTTTTGGATTTTTTCGACCCACCCTAATATATATATATATTTTAGAGATTTTTCTTTATATTGCAAATAAAGTAGGAAAAAAGTAATTTCCATTCCATCAGAGCTCTCGAAGAGTTACTTCACTTTGGCTTTTCTGTATTTGCATATAGTTTGCCAATTTTATTTATGTATTTAATCATTAAAGTAAGAGACTCGTATGACCTGCAAAACTATTTTATAAATTTGAATAGATTACTTAGGACATGATATAAATAAATATTTGCAGTATATTGATAAGGGTCTTAGTAGTAAATATTGCGGAGAAATGGCAATAAATAAAGTAAAATACTCCTGCATTTGCAGTAATCTAGTAGTTTGTGACATAAATGAAGTGTGGCCAAAATCAAATATAAATGCGGGACCCGAGAATCGGATCAGGCAAATAAGAACCGCTTTGCATTTCAAATTCAAGGCGAAAACAGCGAAGAAGGCTGCGAAAATGTTTAGCAGCAATCAGCATTCTCTCCCTTTTCTCCTTTCGCTCTCCGGATGTATGTTTTGTTTTAATTGAAGTTATGAAGTTCTCACAAAGACACTCGCACTCTTAGCGATATTTATTCATGAGCTGAAAGTGTATAAACTATAAATCAGCGCGGTTCGCTTCTCCGTCGGTACGCGCACGAAGAAGTTTCTCTTTCTTCTGTTCTCCTGGTCGATTTAATGAGATGCCGATGTCGTGCGCGCAGCAAGACGCGCGAACGCTTCAAATAAATAATTGAGCACGTTGAGCAATTGAATTATGAATGTAATTATAATTTTCAATTTAAAAATGAGTTATATTGTTAAGGATCTCTTTGTTTTTTAAAGGTATAAATATGATAATTGGAGCCTTTTGCGTTTTTTATTTATTTTAGAAACTTTGCAGTTTTTTAACTTGACATTAATTTATTATTTTTATATGTTCTTGCGATGCTCGGTAGGGAAATGACTCATATACCTGATTTGATCCCAGCTTTACTTTAAAAAGTTCATTCCCTGTCATGATGATATATATTAAGATCTGCAATTACCAAATCACATTTTTGTATAATTTATCTTTTAATACACACATCAGCTCATTGTTTTTCATATATACATAGTACTGTATTACTTTAGTTATGTACAAAAACGACATATTTTTCACAGAAAGTAAACAGCTGGGCTCGCAAACTTAAGTGCAGCAAAAGGCCAAGTAAAGTATGTACAAACAAATTAAAATATAAGATATATTTTTGTTTTGTGTTTTCAAATAAATGATTCATCTAGTGTCAGTTGTAAACACTGGCGGTAAATTTAAAATCTTAATGCATGTTCGAAGCGTTATCTGCTTAGTTTTGTTTGTGTGTTAAATTGCGCTTTTAATTGGATGTTTTGAGTCATCTTTATATTTTTTATATGTAGTCAAAAAATAATTTTGTTATCAGCACTATCAAAATAATGAATTTCGGAGTCGCAATTATGTGTCGTAATATTATCCTCTGTGACTTATATTGCAAGAAGCACATAATGCATATTGCTCTTCCATCATCTGCATAAATAATAGTTTAGTATATTTTTTCAAACTATTTTTATAAAATTACTTACGTTTTTCATAAAAATAACTCCTAACCTCTCTATACTATTACAAATCGCGATGCCGCCACGAATAACAAGGAACACAAGTTGATTAGTAAACGGGTTGAATCTACCAACCCGCTAAAATAGCTGGGGCAGTAGGGTCAGTTTAAGGTTAGTTCCAGGTTACTTAAAGTGTGCCAAATAACCTGCCAGGTTACTTTAAAAATCCCAAATAAATACGGCCTATATCAAAGTTTTAAATGAGAAACTTTTCCTTTACTAATTTCTGAAATCGCGGTTCTATGTTTTTAATATACTTTATTAATTCAGCCTTTTATAAACTGCAATTTTGATCACATAAAAAGTAAGGCGGTCGCGAAAGAATTTATTTATGGTATGTTACGAATACACAACATATCTGTCTAGTAGCCTTGATTAATACCTAAGCGAAACAAATTAATTATTAATTAGCAAGTAGTGTATAAATTTTATTTTAAAAGTGGAGTGAAATATAAAATATGAAATGCAAATTTTTACCAAGACCGAGATGACACCAAATCAACATTTATAATTCAAAGCTTAATTATCATGCAAATTATTAATAATAAATTCAAGGAAACTTAAAACCGCGCATTTTTATCAACACATCTCTGCCCATGGCACGCATGTCCGCTACGCATACTCACTTAGAATATTCGCTTTCCGCGCGTATGCAAATTGCCTCATAACCTAAAGAGGATGAGCATGGTATTCATATTTCGTGTATCTAGTTCAGAGGATAAAAATAAAAATTCAAACAAGCTGTAATAAATAATTTCGCTAGAAATGCCATGTTCTTGTATGCCATGTTTTATGGAGATCGTTTATTTTCTACGGCTACTGCTTATGTTTATTAAAATATTATGGAGATGGCTGATTATAAATTCTTGTGCAGATATGCGAACACGACAGTGAGAATTTTTTAAATTGTTATATTCATTGTACATATCTTATTACTTAATAATTATGAAAGATTCGTTTAACTTTAATTTATTTTTTATTTGGAAATAAACTGTTTAAATAAATGTTGTATTCTGTTACTAAAGTTATGGTTTGCATTAGTTCAATATTCCTAAATGTTTATTTAAGACACCTGGAAGATAATTCCTGAACAGGCAGATTCATAAAGCGGATTGGCGCTAACACCATTTTTTATTTCATTTTTAACTCTCTTTCCAATGTACGAAACAAGTTTATTTTAACTTGAGTTAAAAAGGGAGTTAATTAGCATCAAATTTAGTTCATTTCTTTAATCTGTTTTAATTTGAAACAGAGTTATAGCTAATATTAAAAACGGTGTTAGCGCTAATCCGTTTTGTGAATCTGTCTGTAAAGAAATAGAATTAAAATCACGTAGTATAATTATAGGTTGGTACCACGAGCTTGGTTTTTCCCTATGTTTAGAGCAGTGTATTTGGGTGTTTTAGCTATCTTTACATGTTAAAACCGTGCTCTAAATACACCCGAAAATAGAACTTTTATACTAGCCATTGTGTTTGCTCATGTTCAACGTATGTCGAATGAAATATTGGCAAAACAGCCTGGGTAACAAGTATATTATGGCCAGATTCATAGAACTTAAATTTGACACTTAGTTTAAATAAATAAAGGAATATAGTATATTTGACAGCAATATCAATTGTTCCATATGACATATAATTTAAAATTATATTTATTAATTTAAACTGAGTTGAAAATTTAAGTTTTGTTGGTGCAAACTAGCCAGTGTTACCAACTATGAACTCAAGCTTACTTGAAGATTCGATTTAAAATAAATAATCCATATTCCTTAAATTTCATCATAATTAATACAGTTGGACAAAGCATACTACAACCCTGATGCTGGGTTGCAAGAAAAAAATAAAGAGCTCTTTAGTTAAAGAATTGTTTATCTAGCAACAGTATCAAATGGGATTTTCTGAAATTTATTGAACCGTTAGTTGCTAATGAACCGATAAAACTTTTATGCAACCCAGCATGAGAGGAGTATCTTCGAAGGTTGCTACTATCATCGGTACATGCAGTTTCAAAAGTTGGGTTTTAAAAAAGACGATTTATTTGAATTTATGAAATAATAAGACGGCATTTAATTCTTTCTATTTATAAAAATAGCATGCCAAAAGAAGAATACTTATGATGGATTCATAAAGAATAAATATATCATTAATAAATTTGCATAAATGCGCACATTGTATATGGTCAAGTGTTTTCACTGAGACTGTATATTTCACTTTCGCGCCAAAGTAGAGCCACACCATTCGTTATATACTTAAATGGGTGGAGTTAAAGCGCATTCTGGCCACAGTTTTATGTTGATTTGTCGAGCTCTATCAGATAATTTTTTTTCTAATATATTCAATCCTCAAATTGTATTAATTTTTTTCGCTCTGTTATTCGATTTTATTAATAACTATTCTATCGACCACAGACCAGTGAAACCAGCGATATGTCTTTTGAAGCACTATTTTTTTTTTTTTTTTTTTTTTGTTATTTTTACTATAAAATCTTGCATAAAATTATTAGAATGTAATCTTTTCGTAAGATTGCAGAAAAATTTATATAAAAACATCTGCCAATTTTTTTACTTTCATTCATTTATCGATATGTAAAATAAAAAGTTAATTAAAAAGCATTGTCTTTTCAAAAAAGGATAATTGACATCTTTAGTAAAACGAGTAAAAGCTTAGTTGTTAATGAACGATCAAGGAGTAAAGTATGGATATGATTGAAGATTTCTTGCGTGGACAAAAGATTCCGATGGATGGAATACTATCTTATATGAAAGAAATAATGAATACGAATGAAGTGAATGTGATACGTCAGCATAGAAATATTTGGTGAAGATTAATTGCAGGATAAATCTAATTAATATTTCACAATAAACTATAATTTTGTAATATTGAATTTCTGCTTATTGAAATGTGCAGCATGAACACAAATCCTTATTTGGGGGAGTGGTCACATTACCCACGTCGCTAATCCTGCCGGACCGTGTACACGTACCTTACAACACTTTGTTGGCAGATCTGTATCGTTTGAGCGCAATGTAATGCGCCAAGTACAAAACACAAACTAACATGTAAACACCGTGTCTGGCTTTAAACGAGATTGTCTACAACTTTGTAAGTCCTTATCGTCTAGTCCACACATCCACACATCCACACATGCTACATGCTAACATATGAAATTAATACGAGGGGTAATTACTACCCTATGCTAATAGGCTCATTGTAACTGATATTACTGAGATTTAAATATTAATTCAAATTGAAAGGACGAAAATGTTAATGCACTTATAACAAAGAATACAAATTTAATTATTTATTTATGCTGCATGACGGTAGTTTAATAAATAAAATCGCAACAAAACTTATGACTTTATGAAATATTTTACTTTAAATAATGTTGGTTTGCATTGAGGTCAAATTTCAAAAGTTTCAACAATTTGTTTATTGTTATATATACAGAACGTCGGACGTTTCGAAATGCTACGCAAATCTTCTTCAGCGACAAAATATAAAGGTAGAACATAAATAAAAATATAACAGGCAAAGCCGTAGTTCAAAAATAATACGCAATCATAAGTAGTAATCTTGTCACATATTCCTAAAAGTAACAATATTTTTAAGCTAATAGAAAAAAAAATAGCTCGTTACAAGCTACAGCTATATTTTTTCACATTTAGCTAAGCTACAGCTACAGCTAAGGTAAACGTAGCTAAGCTAGTAGCTAAGCTACAAAAGTATCTAGCTACTGCCCAGCTCTGCGTATACGTAAATATGAACTTCATTAATAGTTTCATAATTTATAATTTACAAATGTTTGACAGTGGGAAAGCTACACATATTTTCGACGATGTTGTTAAGTTCTTTTGAAAACACTTTAGTTTCTTTCTTAGTAACAATATCTTATAGGTGACATTATTTGTTGGCTAATAACCAAGGTATAAACTATATCGAAGTCCATCAATGCACGAATTCATTTAATTTATTTAACACTGCCAAAATGTTGGCTTCAAACATCACAAGTTAACCCTCAACTACACAAATGGCCAGCTAACAGTTCTAGTTCAAAGCTCCTACCCCTTGACTGGGGGTAGTTCACCCAGCGCGGCAAGGGGAGCCTACACAAACCATTTGAACCCGACTCCATCTCGCTTCCATCCTGCTCGGAACTCGCACAGCGGAAATGGAATGTAACGGGAAAATTTGTTTCCGTAATTGAACACACAGAGAATGTTTGACGTGAAAGACTAAATTGAATTCTAGTTATAGCCAAGGATTAACTATGCACCGAAGATCCTGATCGATATAGCAACTCTATCGTGGGACTTTATCAAGCCTTGTATCACGCCGAGGAAGACACGCTATGTTGGTGGAGAGAACAGATGTTTTGTGTGCTTGAATGAGCTTTACATGGGATTGTTACTTCTTTTTCTTTTTCTTTGATTGTGAACCATGTGTGTGAAACTGAAAGGATTCTCAAATTGGCTTACGAAGCATCAAATCAATTTATTTAATGTATAGTTGGAAATTATGGGATGGCTAGCACAGTGGTATGAAGTCGGCCTGTGGATCCTGAGGTCCCTGGTTCGATTCCCACAGGCGACAAACAATTTTCATAATTTCAGAAAACTGCCCCTGTGGCTCCTCCACCAGTAACATGTTTGGGGGCCGTGATTTGACGACTGGTAACCGCACTTCACGCGCAAAATATATCACTTACCGAGATCTGCCTCAGCAGAGTGCCACACCCAGTAATGGGTAGAAGGCGTGATGATATATTTATTTATATTTTTTTTGAACGGAAATATAAATTACATTTATTCAGGAATAATTCCATGAAAATTCTTGTATAATAAATAAATTATAATTTATTTGTCACACAATAAATATCGAGTAACATTTTACGTGTAGTGTAAATTATGAAAATTTAAACTTTTATTTTTTATGCGGTATTTTTAGTATTATTAGGTTAGGAGATTGAAATACTAAGCATAAATTTAGTCATTTGTAGAGATGCGCCGAATATTCGGTTATTATTCGGTATTCGGCATATTCGGCAACTTTTTGTTTATTCGGTTATAGCCGAATTATCCGGTTGTGCGACCGAACATTCGGCATTTTTTTATTTGTTTCTGGAAATTAATCATTTATTCAAAACTAAAATATTTTGTCATATTAATAGTTTTTATTTATTTGAAAACGATTATAATGCATATAATAAAGCAAATTATTTATTAGAAAAAAAATCGCAATTCTTAATATAATACACAGACAACAGGAACATGCGGTATTACTTTAGAAATGCATGAGAAGCTGGAGCTTATGATTTTTGTGATTTCTTCGAAAGGTTGCAACTACATAAGACCTTGTTGTATCAGATCCCACTGATATTCAGATAAATTCTGAAGTTTTACTGCACTACTGTTATCGGAAAGATAGAGAGATACAGCTCGTTTTTGTTCTAAAAACCTTGCACACATATAATACGTGCTATTCCACCTTGTAGGTACGTTTTGCAGTAGCTTATGTTGAGGTAAATTTAATTCAATTTGTATGGCACTTAGCTTTTTCTTGCGCTTGACTGGAATGATTGAAATGAGTTACTATTCTTCTAGCAGATGCAATAGCCTCACTCAAATCTTCTTCTATATTTAAAGAATCTTTTACAGTCAACTGTAAAGTGTGTGTGAAGCATTCTTTGCCAGTATACGATGTGTCGTTTACAGCTTTCACCATTCCCATTTTTACTAGAACCGAATATTCGGTTCGGCCGCCATGAAATTCGGTAATGTTCGGTATTCGGTTATTCGGCCAAAATTGTATTCGGCGCATCACTAGTCATTTGTAGTTTTAGATTGATTTTACTTTTATTTAATATGTTATTATATTATGGGGTGGCTAGCTCAGTGGTATGAAGTCGGCCTGTGGATTTTGAGAACCCTGCTTCGATTCTCACAGGCGACAAACAATTTTCATAATTTCAGAAAACTACCCCTGTGGCACCTCCACCACTAACATCTTTGGGGGCCGTGATTTGACGACTGGTAACCGCACTTCCCGCGCAAAATATATAATGGGTAGAAGACGTGATGATATATTTATTTATTTATTTTATTTATTATATAAAACATAATTTATGTAAATTAATATGAATGTTGTAATATTTTGGTATGAATAGTATGTAAAGAGTGTATTAAATGTAATACACCAATAACACCCTCTACTTGTAGCCCTTATCTGCTTTATCGCTGATAAAGTCCTCGGGTCTTACTCAAACATTGTCCGCTTGGTTGCGATAGCGCCACCAATGTTACGGTAGCGGTCGCTCTTCCTGCGTCCTGGTCCTGGAACAAAGTCCAGGAACACAGGGATAACCGGGGACAATCGACATCACAGCAAGGGATGGGGCTGGGCTTTGTTTCACCCTCGTTGTGAATAAATTAATCGGGCGTGTTTGCGCTGTGTGCGAATAGTTTTGTGGATTTTGCTAACATTTACATGTCAATCAATGTTTGCGTGATTAGCTCGTTTTACATAGATTAAAATTATAGTTGGCGTGCGCTCGGATTGTTCGACAATTATTCTAGTTGTTTTCGTTAATTACTGACAGTTTAATCAACCCTTTAAATATATTACAACATTCACAAAATTGAAACAAAACACTATATCTAAAAAAATATATTTATGTCATGTCAAATGGTTTATTTTTGACACAATTGAAGTATATTGTTGTATTCTTGGGAAATATTGAAAATGTATTTGACAGGAACAAATTTGACAAATATGTCAATACAAACATTAACATAATTTCTTTATCATTCTTCCGGGAGTAAATGATTTACTTGATTCTTCCTTATCAAGGACTGAAGTGTCAGTTTTAATTTACAAATAAAGAACCATTACCGTAGTAATAAGTATATCATAAGTTGTATTCCATTTGCCACTTGGTTCACTTAAATTAGTTCAGATAAATTAGACAACATGACTACCTTAACAAAATTAAGCATTCTAATGCACTTATTGAGATGAATTACTTCAAAGTAAATAAGAACCAGTAATTCTAGTACAGGAAATAAAGTCAGCGAAGTAATCTTCTTATACACGGGGCTTATGGCGATCATCACTCAGAATCGCACATATTTGGTTTGTGTACCTCTAAAATTTTGCAGTTTCATTTGAAAAACTAGTATGATGTTCTATCGTTTAATAATGGATATATAGCCATGCAAAGCCTTGTTTTTAACGAAAAATTAAGAATCCCAATTTATAATGACAACACCACATGGTGGTATGGTATTTGAAAATTCATTAGACCAACAACCTGTTAACAATTCACGATATTCAAATCAGAATAGGTATGAAACACTTATTTTATTTAATTTTTATAGTTTTTTGAGCCTCAGTTTCGCCACTGGACAACCGATGGCGCCACCGTCACACTAGTACTACCTTAATATTGCAATATTTTGTGATGTGGTATGGAGATTAAAAAATGTCAAAATTATTGCATATTGATTTTTGTTCATTTTGTTTTTCATATTTTCCTAATAGTCTATATGCTTTTTTTATTTGCACAGGGAATTTGATTCAGGCATAATAATTTTCTGATTGGTGCAAAATATACATATAATACATTAATCTTAAAAAAAATATTGTTTAGTAATGGAAGATGAATATTTTATAGCAACATACCGCAATATTTTGCTGTCAAAATACTAGCTCCGTCCATATGTCCATCGCAACCATCTTAGTAAATTTTTATCCTAACAATTTTGAGTGAGATTTAAACGTGCGAATACTTAGTACATGCAAGTTATATCCGCTAGGTTGCGATTGCCTATAAAATTTTGATACAATATTCCTGATTATGTAATGCTAAACATAACTTGTAACTTTATAAAATAATGAACGAATTAAACGAAGCATATATTATATAGAGTAAAAAACTCTAGGAAATCACTCAGCACGTCAACCTGTCAAGTAAAATGGCATCCACTCCAATCGCAAGAATGAAACATATACTTGTAAAGTTTAATTATTAGTTGGCTGCTGTCGTGCCGATAATAAAATACCCAGCTCTAATTACTAATTATAAGTTTCAAAGAAAATTCTTCTTACTTTGTTGACGAATATTTATAACGACGATGTTCCTTCAGCTTTATCCTTCATATCATTAGCTTGCGAGATAGTTCGCAGAACTCACAACAATTTTTTTTCTCTAATCAGATAAATAATCAGTTTCACTATTCGTTTTCTTATCCAAGGAAATGAGTTTTATTCTACTTTGAAATTATGCGCAATTATTTATTAAATTATGCTAACCTTATAACTTTATTACACGTTGTAATAATTACACATGTGAACTAAATGGTATTTAATAAGCGTGGCAGTAGATATTTTATTACTGTATATATTTACTCGTTTATAATTGTCAGTAATAATATAACAAGAGTGTGAAAATAAATTGAAAATAATTTGAGAAAGATACTGGAGAATTATTTTCTAATTTATCGAACTATCGAGTTATATTTAATCAGATTATTTTTTTGACTTAGCTGTTGAGGTCGATTCATCCAACTGAACTGCTACATTCGTTATTAATTTTTCCTGATGTCAAAAATGTGTCAAAATTAACTTCTACCGCTATTCAGCAAAGCCTAGAGTTGCTGTAAAAATTTTTACCGTCAGCTGCCGCAGCGTTTTACCGCGAGATGTCAAAAAGTGAAACGAACAAAATCTAATACTTATTATTTTACCGCCAACTCAATCGAACACAAAATCCTTACCGCAGCGGTAAACAGTAACCGCCACGTAGCGAAACGAACAAAGCTATTTTATATGACGCGTTGACAGTTTTAAATAATTATTTGGCAACTACCTATCATTAGTCACAAACAAAAAAGCACCTATAGAGATTATTTTTTCACGACATGCGCAGAAAACACGAAATAGTGATGAAAATTAGCTTTTCCTCTTTAGAAAGGAAAAAATATATGTTATTTTAGAAAAAAAAGTAAATAAAATTAATGATTTTCTTGAAAATTCTTATTTAATAGTAATATATTTAAAATCTTGAAATTATAATACAATTTTAAAATAAATAAATATAAATATATCATCACGTAATTTACTCATTACTGCCGAAGCAGATCTCGGTAAGTGATATATTTATGAGCGTGAAGTGCGGTTACCAGCCGTCAAATCACGGCTGTTAGTGGTGGGAGAGCCACAGGGGTTATTTTAAATTGGTGAAAATGTTTTGATGCAAATAAATAAAATATTATTTTTATTGTACCATTTTCCCCTGAGTATACTCAAAGTTCAAATAAATGTTTCTTCAAGCATGTCGTGAAAAAATGTTGTTTCTAATACGAGAGGAAAGCGTTTTTTCCACTCTTATTTGAATGCCTCACTCGCTAAGCAAACTTCGAACTTGAATGGGAAAAATAGCGGTTTCCTTTCTAGTTTAATATAACAAATAACAATTCTTCAATTGAACAAGAAAATATCAACTTTGTTTTACGATATTGATAAAATTGTGATACAATCTTTTATTTAAAGTACGTTATAATGCGAATATTGTGCTATAATAATAATATTATTCTTGATCATATGGGAGTTATAACAATGTATGCTTAACAGATATAATAATTACAGGCATTAAATTAGCAATTCAAATACAAATGACATGTGTATTAATATAAAGACGTGAAATACAATGTACACATAATTAATTGGAGTTCGCGCAATTGTTTAGATATATGAATACAACAATAACCGTTTTGTTAATTACCTATGTCAAACAGATACGCCTCACAATAATGTGAGTACCTATTTATGTGGTATGATTGTATATTAAACATGCACACACATAATTAAAATCGTTATTAATATCGAAATCACTCATTGCACAACCGTGATCATATATTCATGTGTCATCTAGATTTACGAATTTATAGTGAAGATATTTTTCATTTGTTCATTATCTGCTGCAGTCAGGGATTAATTGTATGTGATGCAAGCGAATAAATTACATGTGGACTTCATTTACTATTTTTATAATTCTCCCTTGATTTCAGCCAATTATTATTAACTTGTCAAATACATCGATATTACTGTATTAGCGAAATTGTTACAGTCTGCACTCAGTGGCGGTGCGCAAAAGAGAAAATAGCTTCCAAAAACAGATTGGCTTTAAACCAACATTTTTTTCTTCAGTTAGGAAAACTTTAAAATATAGATATGGTGGCCACTACAGTTCTTTCTCGATTATAACTCATTTCTACTTAAATAATCTGTAGGAAAGATTTAATTTGACACCAAACTTGGTATAATTTGTGAAACTTTTAATAAAATAATTAGCAAATAAATAAATAAATAAATATATCATCACGCCTTCTACCCATTACTAGGTGTAGCACTCTGCCGTAGCAGATCTCGATAAGTGATATATTTTGCGCGTGAAGTGTGGTTACCAGTCATCAAATCACGGCCCCAAGGATGTTAGTGGTGGAGGAGCCACAAGGGTAATTTTAAAATTGTGAAAATTGTTTGTCGCCCGTGGAAATCGATCCAGGAGACCGATTCTAATTCGCAGCAACCAAATATTTAGTTGAATGACGTATTTTTGATGACGTCAGGCGATTTAGTTAAATTTCTAGGGAATTTATTTTGTACTGTTGGTAACAAGGCTCAGACTATATATTTTGATGCGGTATTTCTGAAAAACTTGTTGCCGCTATTTATGATTGTTTATTATTAACAAGTCCACGTTGTTGGTTGAAATTGTATTTATGTTTCTATATTTAGTATTATTTATTAAAATAACCAAACTTTTCAAAACACGGCATTGCAAAACATACGAATAAGACGTAGCGACTGAGTTAGCGACTGATTCAAAGCAGTTGCTAGCTCAGACTAACCATAGGTATGGTTAGTCTGAGGTTGCTAGCAAACCTAAGTTACACTTTGTCCCGCAAGGTGGCTACACTATCGGTAGCGACAAAAAATGACGTCAAGCCAGTGGCTACAGCTGGTTGCTACGAATTAGAAATCGGTCTCCAGGGTTCTCAGGATCCACAGGCCGACTTGATACCACTGAGCTAGCTACTCCATTAACGATTAGTTAAATATCAATTTCAATAGTTTTACTAAAACTTTCTGTCCGAGACCTGTAATTTAATACTAAAGTCGATTGTTTAAATATAATTTTCCTACAACTGTGCGATTTCTTTGTTATTACATAACTACTATTGCCTTGGTTACGGGTGGAAAGGAGACAAATGCAGACCAAGTGCGTTTCTGTAAACGAAAATAACTGGTGCCAAAATAACTTGTGCTTTACGCAACTGTTAAAAGAAAATTTAACTGACAGCGATTTAAATTTCATATTTTAGCCACAGACCATACAATAGCTGCGTTATTTTGATCGCTTATGGAAGAAGAACAAAAGAACGGTAAATATGCAATGGTATATTTTGACTTTTATAAACATAATCTTTATAAAGATTGCACACAATATCATAAGTATATTTAATCTGTACACATCAGCAGATAAGTACTTGCATCGAATAAAGTAAAATATATCGATAAATGGATTTATTTAAATAGTATGTGAAATACATATGCTGGATTGCATGAAAGTTTTATCGGTTCATTAGCAACTAAGGGTTCAATAAATTTCAGAAAATCGCTATTGATACTGTTGCTAGATAAACAATTCTTTAACTAAAGAGCTCTTTATGTTTTTCTTGCAACCCAGCATAAATGTTTATTATTTGTGTATATTAATAACACAGTTGTTACAGTTGATTATTTTTTGACGTTTCTCAAAACCAATGAAATGCTTCATTGTATGTCACATGTCTGCGTTTTAACCAATCCTTTCATTATTATACTGAGAATAAAGCTCTTGTGATTATTCTCGGGAATAATCTCTGTAGGCGCTCCTTTGTTTGTGACAAATGATAGGTAATTGTCATATCATTATTTAAAATTGTCAACGTGTCAAGTAAAATGTATGAAAAAAATCGATTAGTTGTATTTTAGATACAGAAATACACCAACAAATTTTGGAAACAACTTCCAAGAATATATTAATAAGTAATCAATCGATATGAAGCCAGTTTAAAATCTTTTAAGCTAAGTCAAAAAATAATCTAATTAAATATAACTTGAGAGTTGGATAAATTAGAAAATAATTCTCCAGTATCTTTTTCAAACTTGTTGCCATTTGGCAATAGCCACTCAAGCCCAACGGGCTTTCGAGACTATTGTCTGGCAACAAGTTTTCGAAAGATCTGTCAAATTATTTTCAATTGTTTTATTATTACTGATAATTTTTATACTGTCTAAAGAAACATTAACAGTAATATTATCGACAACAATTTCGGAGGTTTTAGAAGCACCAGTAGCAGGTTGATTGTCATTGCCAAAAATAGATCCAACATAGCTTGACCTGGGGCTGCAATTATCTCTGGAGGTGCATATGATAAAGAAGGATCAATCAGTGTAGTATTCCTGTCTAGACGATTTTGAAGAAATTATCTTGAAATTAGTGAAATGTTTTTTGATAACGTAGAACAATGTGCAAGCAATCAACAAACAAACAATAGCAACGCCGTAAAACATCGATCTCGTGTAACATTATTAAAATTTTATAATTCCTGATAATATTTTTGTGATTTTATTTATTTATTTATTTATTTATTTATTTATGTTATTCTGTACAACTGGAATTGATTCCCAATTATAGTACAGGGCGGACCGAGCCGCAGAGTGGTTGTATTTATAATTTCTAGCTTGAGTGGGAATCGAACTCGGGATCTCCGGAAAAATGCTGTTTATAACACATATCGAAAAAGGTTACGTTCACGTGCAGATTTCCGCCCTCGGCGAACCTCGTGCATTAATTTGCACTTTTTCACGTAACCAGCATTTTCGGCACTTGTTATAAAAATAACTATTTTAACTAAATTGGGCTATAAATAAATGTGTAGACTGAGTTAAATATTAAATTTAATACTCTTTTATTTGAAACAATAGTAGCAACAAGCAAGCACATATTTTCGTGTAAGAAATAAATATATCATCACGTCTTCTACCCATTACTGGGTGTGACACTCTGCTGACGCAGATCTCGGTAAGTGATATATTTTGCGCGTGAAGTGCGGTTACCAGTCGTCAAATCACGGCCCTCAAACATGTTAGTGGTGGAGGTGCCACAGGGATAGCTTTTTCAAATTATGAAAATTTGTCGTCTGTGGGAATCGAACTAGGGACCTCAGGATCCACAGGCCGACTTCATACCACTGAGCTAGCCATCCATCGTGTGAGAATTTCTGCAAACTATATAAATGAATAAAGCAGCTTATCTATTCAAGCAAAAATATTGTCACATTTGAATCAGCTTCTCTTTACATAAATCTATGAAATGAAAATGTCTATTTGTCATTTTGTAGTTAATTATACACATATGCTACAAACGGATTGCATATAAATTCGGTCCACGCGCTGAAAAAATCCGTTGGTCGTCGGAATCGAATTATTCCCACATTAAACGGGACATGAATAGCTTTTTAATTACGAATGCACACTCGTGCGGTTTACCGCTTGCGGTACACGCACATCGCACCACACCGCACCCTAGCATTCATTTTTTCATTGAATGATTTGTTCATCAGGATTACTTTTGTTTCATTAGTCAAAGAGTCATGCTAAATGTTTTCACGCATGGATGGATTCAACTCTTTCCTGAAATACGTTCACGAAGAAATTGACAGAATTGTAATACTGAAATTTATAAATACGCCAGTTCAACTGTGAATTACGTTTTCATTAAAATCCTTTTCGCTAAATTTGTTGTTGAACTTTCAGTTTATTAATTAAAATCCAGTTTAATTATTAATTAAAAAACAGACCAATTTATACACATATATTTTAGCTGAGATCAAAATGTAATGGGCCTTTTGAATGTTTTATATATTAATCTACGTAATAAAATAATTATACCCAATTTTTTAATTTTTTTTAAAAACTTGTATTAAGCATGATAAAAATATTTAAACTTTCGAAACAATTGAATATGACGTAGTTGCATCTTAGCTTAAAGAGAGACAGATAAGACAGAGATAAATAACACGTAACTTGTCGTTGTCAGTAGAATCCTCAGACAAAACATAACTAGACGGATAACATCGGCGTTTGTTGTGAGGCAGAAAGGGATAGAATAACTGGTTGGTAAGGCGGGTGCGCGGCAAGGAACTTGCATAACATCAAAGTGTACTCGCTCCTTGCCGCGCATCCGGCGGACCCAAAAGTTATTTCATTCCTCTCTGCTTCACAACACTGCATTGACTTGAATACGGCATAATTCGTCTAGTATTATACGTCATTGGTAGAATCGTAGAATGCTGGATGCTTATTTCTTCTTCGTCTTCTTGAGCACCGACAAACGTTTCAGACAAAGCTCTGTGATTGGCTTAATGCAACTACGTCATTGTAATATGGCAGTGCGAACGTTTTAAATTATTCAACTTTAACTTTCATATTTCAGCAATAAAGATATAATTTATGGTATGATTTCATATTGTATTAAATATGATGTACGGTCAAGAATTTATTTTAATAAATATATATTAAAAAGCTCTACCACTTGAATCCCCCTTCTCTCGAGCAACGGTTCTCAATCTTTTGAATGCAGATGAACCCTATATTAATCTGAAAAATATCGTAGACTCGAACAGTCAACTTAAAAAAATAAATATATTATCACACTTTTACCCATAATTGGGTGGCACATTGCCGTAGCAGATTACTACACCTCTAGATGTTAATAGAGGAGGAGCCACAGAGGTGAATTTTAATGTGGTGAATATTGTTTGTCGGCTGTGGGAATCGAACTTAGGTTCTCAAATCACAGTCCGACACGATGCCACTAGGACACTTAGTCCATTAGTTAACTTACATACTTGTATTTTATTGTTTATTGCACAGATTTTGTTTGACACACGGTATTGTAATCATGATGTATAATATTTAGTGTGTCATTTTTTAAACCATAATACAAGAAATGAAATTCATTTACCATTTCAATCAATTCTTGTATGCTCCGAAATTGATCGCTTATTTGTCATTTTATTTGTCTTTCTTACTTCGCTTACTTTATCTTCTTTACTATATTTACTGACTAAGACCTTACTTGCAGTAATTCATTTTATTAGGTCAATTAGCTTGTTAATCTCAGGTATTCACGTTATTTTATCGAAAGTAAAGTAAGTATGCCAAGTGATAAATTAAATATACTTTATACACGGGGGAGAAATACTTAAAATTCTTGATATTTTTCCAATTTTCAAACCGTTATAACTTTGCGAATTTTTAATTAATTTGGGCGAATTTTCAAGAGCGAAAGAGTTTAAGATGTCTACTTTAAGGGGATACATGAAATTTAAGGGTGAATCTCTTCCGCCCCTCCCCTCAACTCTCTAGAAGAATAAATATGTTTTTCCTACAACTGTGCGACTTCTTCGTTATTACGTAACTATTATTGTCTTGGTGACATATGGAAAGTTGACAAATGCAGACCAAGTGCGTTTCTGTAAGCAAAGAAACACTAGTGTCATTTGTACTTTATACAATTGTCAAAAGAAAATATTAATGAGAGCACATACGCTTACAGAAGAAGAAGAAATATGCAGTGATATATTTTGACGTTTATAAACATAACTTTAAACTGCAGTATATCTAATTTGTACACATCACATTGAGCAGACAAGAACTCAAGTATATCACTATTAAATATGATTATTAATAAAAATAACTGAACAAAGTAAAATATATCGATAAATGGTTTTATTTAAAGAGTAAGTGAAATACATAATATTTATTGTTTGTGTATATTAATACCACGTATTATTTATTATGTTGCTTATATTGACATAATTTGCAGTGGAAACTGTTATACTACTTAAAGAAACATTCATTTCTTTCGTACCTGTTCATATTATTAACAGTAATATTAATGACAACAATTTCGGAGGTTCTAGAAGTACCAGCAACAGGTTGATCGTCATTGTCAAGAATAGATCCAACAATTACCTTTGGAGGTGTATATGATAAAGAAGAATCACTCATTGTAGTATTCCAATCTAGACGATTTTGAAGAAATTATCGTGAAATTAGTGAAATATTTCTAAATAACATAGAACAATGTGCAAGCAATCAACAAGCAAATCATAGCAACGGCGTAAAACATCGTTCTCGTGTAATTTATAGTTTTATAAATTCTGATAATATTTTAGAGACTTTCTAAATCGCACAGTTGTAGAAAAAAATTTTGTTTAAAACACGTGCCGAAAAAGGTTAAGTGCTCGTGCACGTAACAATCCTTTTTCGATACTTGTTATAAAAATAACTATTTAGTGGAAAAAACATTTATCTTTTAAGATCTGTACCTCCGTACAGTAAAAGTAAAAATTTGTGAATCAGGACAATAAAGTTTATTAAATTTCCTGCAAAGGACGCAAAGAACGAAGTTCCTATGATGATGCATAAATCATCGTAGTAACTTAATTAAATAAACATTATTGGCCTAATGGTAAATCGAGTTCAAAAATTTTTCTTAGCTTCGTACAGATCGTCAAAAATGGATGTTTTTTCCATTAAACATATTTTTTTTCTTATAGGAGGTTGTGGAGGGGCGGAAGAGGTTAACTCTAAAATTGCATGTATGCCCTTAAAGTAGACACTTTAAACTTTTTCGCTCTTGAAAATTCGTGTATATTAGTTAAAAATTTGTTATGAGGGTTTGAAAATTGACAAAATTTCACGATTTTCAATTGTTTAATTTTTTTCCTCACTAATGTATATTAAGAATGTAAGTAACAAAATCAAAAAGAAATACGTCATTTCCATCCTATATGGCATGGTGTTATAGTGGCTGCAGTAAACATATAATTTTATCTCTTATAAAGTAGAGTCCTATATTTCTATGTTACACATTAAAATGTATACGTACCAATATAAATAAATATACATGCCATACGAGAATGTAATATGAAACAGCATAAAAGTGCATTAAAATATGCATTTTAAAAGTATCTCGCGACGTTGCAAAGTTATTGAAAAAACTAGTGTATTTGTAAATAGTCATACAGACGTTCCCTGCACTCATGTGGTAATTCATATGAAGCCGCTGGCTTCCATGGCTTCTAGAAATTGAAAATGTCATCTGGAGTCAGTCGTTGTCAAGCGAGTTAATGCAGTCGCGCTCATTGCATACGCATAGCTCTAGTTCGAGTGACATATCATTCGCGAGCAGGAAATGGGAGTCGTCTGAAGTTTTTCCTGAGACGCGGTGACGGGATATGTTTATGAAATTCTATCTCCAACAGGAATTCCAATCGTTCAGCACTGTTTTGCACCTTATAAGTGCACTGCAAGCATTTCTTCTTCGTGATGCATTAATAGTTGAGTGCTTTCACAAGAAAGTTAAAGTTTGAAACTCCTTCAATCTATTTATATGTTTATTACAAAAAATAAATGCGTTCTTGTGATTTGGAATCTATTAGATGTTGCAGGCCTTTCTGTACTTTAATTTCCTGTTGTAAATATTTGGTTATTTGTTACTTTGGGCAACAGGAAATTAATTTCAATTACATTATTTATAATTACGGGCAATCATAGCTCAGTGGATAAAGTCTAGATAAGGTTTCTATTTATTAATTAACAATCATACGAAGGGATATTGATAAATAGTTAGCTTTGAAACTTTCCCGTAAATAAGACCGAAACCGGGTAGCATAACAACAAATATATTTCTTTTACAAACAGTTTTTAATTTTTAAAAATAACACATCAGATATAAATCTCAATATTGTTAAAATTGAGTATTGATCCGGTGATTAAGTACTTGTTTTTCAAAGGGTTGTCCGGGAAGGAAATTTACGCGGATTTGTTGAATAAATTGAAGGATTATTGCCTTCGTACGCCATCATAAAAATTGGGTTGCTGAATTTAACAGAGGAAGAACAGACGTCAAAGATGAACACCGTGTTGGGAGACCTATCTCAGTATCCACTTCTAAAAATGTTGAACTTATACATGACATAATTTTGTAGGATCAACGAATTGGACTCAAATGTATAACAGAGACTTTAAACATTTCGAACGAACGTATCTTTTACATTGTTCATCATGATTTGGGTATGAGAGAATATCTGCTAAATGGAACCCCAAATACTTGATAAATAAATATAAATAAATATATCATCACGCCTTCTACCCATTACTGGGTGTGGCAGATCTCGGTAAGTGATATATTTTGCACGTGAAGTGCGGTTACCAGTCATCAAATCACGGCCCCCAAAGATGTTAGTGGTGGAGGAGCTACAGGGGTAGCTTTTGAAATTATGAAAATTTTTTGTCACCTTGAATGCTGATCAAAAAATCTGGTGTGGGCACCACACGACTTTCTTATACACAGCATATTTCATATTAAAAACGCTGAATTGAACACTTATGACTTGCTCCTTGCGTTTGACAATTATTATTTGACATATAAATGTTAAACATGTTTTTGTTTTTTGTTTCTATTGCTACTATGATTATTGAAATATATTATTAAATATATAAATTAGTTTTTCTCAAAATTAGACGCATATACAGGAAAATTGCAAATAACATTTTATATTCCAAATATTTTTGCTAACATCTTTTATTTGAAACTTTTTTTCGTAACTGATTCCATTTTTGAAATAAATGGAATTTATTGTTTTGTGTGTCCAGTAAACTTCCTCTTCCGGTTTTTCAATTTAATTCAAAATCAACTCTGCTCTTCGTATTTTCATGAAACTTATAATTACCAAGTTTCGTTAACAAATCTTATCTCGTTCATGAGATATTGCACGACCGGACACACATCCATCCATCCATCCACACACACACACACACAGACATCATTGCGAAAATGATCAAAAAAGATTCAGTGGACCTCAAAACATGTATTTCCGCGAAAATCTCGTCAACGATTTTTTTCACGATTCCGATACTTCCTTATACTACGTATAAGAAAGTAAAAAGAACTCAGAGTGTCAACTTCCAAATCACTTTGCTATCGTTTTGACGACGATTCTTCGAATATATTAGAACGTATTGTAAGTGTGGATGAACCATGGATTTATTATTACGATCCAGAACCAAAAGAACAATACAACAAAGTAATGTAAACATGTTAAATGAAGCAGTAATAAGTGCTGTGGACGAGTCGTTTACAGACCAAAACAAAGAATTTTTTTTTAATGGCTTAAAACTACTTTATGGGCCTTGTGATAATTGCATAAAGTTAAAAGGTGATTACATTGAATAAATCAAAATTAGTTTTAAAGTACAGTAATGTTTACTTATCAATACACCCTGGTATATATCAAAATTTACGACTGTATCTGAGTGGTACGAATTTCACTATAAACTGTAGCCCCTCCCCATGTTGTACTGGAATTTTAATTAGATTCTTATTATGCAAAGTAACAAATAAATAAATAAATTATAGGAGATTACAGCTTGTGGTGAAATCTGAGCCAAATTGACGGAATTGTATTTTCAGTTATGTTGAAGTCAGCTAGACAAATCGACGATCGAACCAGCCTTGGTTGTCCACTAGTTACCCAACGTTTTGCTTGACCACTGTATGCCACAAGACGAGGATTCGAAGCATCAAAGCTCATCTAAGATATGGATGTTTGTGATGTCTTTATAAGGATTAGATGAAAGAAAATATTGCGGTTGAACCTTGTCCTTTAACGTTTTCTAAAGTCAAATAAAATAAGAATAAAATAAATGTTTTGCAAACGATCTAGTTACTGTAATACAACTGTTCATAATATCTGTGGGTTATGGAATTGAATTGGTTAAATTTAATGTTATTTAATAAAATTTGTTGTACTTCTGGTTATAATTTGCAGTTATCGATGCTTTATCTTTTAATGGCCAGTTGCTTAAATTTTAAGTTTTCCATAAAGAAAAAAATCATATCGAAATGAGCCATCATATGAAAAACTTAATAATTTTATCAAACATTCGATTTAAATGAAAAATAAACGATACTGATTGTTTTTTGACGTTTCTCAAAACCAATCTAATGCTTCATTGTATGTCACGTGTTTGCGTTTTAACCAATCCTGTCATTATTACACTGAGAATAAAGCTCTTGTGATTGTTCCTGGGAATTTCTCTGTAGATGCTTTTTTGTTTGTGACAAATGATAGGTAGATGTCAAATAATTATTTAAAACTGTCAACGCGTCAAGTAAAATGTGTGAAAAAATCGATTTAGTTGTATTTTAGATACAAAAATACACTAACAAATTTTGGAAACAACTTCCAAGACCTAGTGGACCTAGTTCAAAATCTTTTAAATCGGATGAATCGACCTCAACAGCTAAGTCAAAAAATAATCTAATTAAATACAACTCGAGAGTTGGATAAATTAGAAAATAATTCTCCTGTATCTTTCTCAAACTTGTTGCCATTTGGAAATAGCCACTCAAGCCCTATTGGCTTTCGTGACTATTGCCTGGCAACAAGTTTTCGAAAGATCTGTCAAATTATTTTCAATTTATTCTCACTCTCTTGTTATCTATATTATTAATGAAAACTTAAGTGAAAGCAATACAATTGGCCATATTAAAGTTAATCAACCAACTTTAACTGTCTGTGTAAGGCTTGGTAACTTTAATTGAACTATTTGAATAATTTTTGAAATAATCTAAATTGTGTAGTAGCATACATCAAATTATTTTATTTATCGCATTGTGTAAGTACTACGTGTATCATAAGTTTCTTGTTCATACTTAATTCGTATTTGATCATGTTCAAACAAAATTTTATTTCAAATTATTTGGAAAATTTTAGAAGAACACGTTCTATTTTTTCAGATACTTTACGAAGCAATGCGATATTTCAATTAAATTGTTATTTGATACTTTTCAATTTATATTACTCTAGAACTGGCAGTAACGGTGGTGTGGTTAGCTTTACATCATTCAAATCCGAAGATCCCGAGTTTTAATCTCACTCGCTAAAAGTATATGAACTACCATCCTATGGCTTAGTGATTTCGGAATCTGCCCTCGGATCGCGCCATATAGAATTCTATTTCGATCAATAGAATCGCTGTCATCTGTCAAGTAAAGATTATAATTTCCCCTAATATAGCATAAAATAATCGATGCTATTTGTATCAGATAGTGCACAAATGATGTAAACTACATTTCTATTGCAAAATTATTTAGAATGGAATGCTAATTTGACGATTTGTAAATTATCGCCAGAATTCTGTTATAGAATTCTAAACGGCGCGATCCCACTACTGTACTGTAATTGGGATTTAGTTCCTGTTGTACAAAGTAGCGTAAATAAATAAATTATTCAATGTACAATGTTCAATGTACAACGATTTCTAATTATTTGCATTTTCGAAATTTGAACTGACAAATGGTTGTTTACAAGCACGCATAAAACCACTGTCTGTATTTAAGCAACTACACGGTATCTAATAAAGTGTCCACATCAAAACAGAGTCAATTAAGTCCTGAAGTAGGAAACCCGCGTTTCTAGGAATGATTTAAAGTGACAGCTCCGCGCATATAAACTGCATTTAAGACGGCAGGAAAACAAGCACTCGTGTGCTCAATTGAAACGTCTCTCCTTCTGCTAGAATTGTAGTATGAAGTATCTAGTGTGCTGCGATCGCGACGTGTAGTGATTGATGGGCAATTACCCGAGCAGCGAGCACGAACCAAGTGTTGGATCTGTGCGTTCGTTTGCACATCTTAAAAACTAATTAATTACGGAGCACACCAGGTACGAGTACTTTTGATGGTACGACTACCGCAAGGGTAAATACGAGCTCCTCGTAGCTGTGACTAATGATACGTGAGAATGAGAATCTTATGGAGTAAATCAATTATTTTCAAGGTTGTGATACATATTTATTTATCATTTACAACCTCTCTGCAGGATATCGACTATCTCAATTACGGAGAGGTTGTAAAAAAAATAAAAAAAAATATATATCATCATAACTTCTAGCCATTACTGGGTGTGGCACTCTGCCGAAACAGATCTCGGTAAGTGATATATTTTGCGCGTGAAGTGCGATTACCAGTCGTCAAATCACGGCCCCCAAAGAGGTGGAGGAGCCACAGGGGTAGTTTTTGAAATTATGAAAATTGTTTGTCGCCTGTGGGAATCAAACTAGGGTTCTCAGGATCCACAGGTCGACTTCCTACCACTGAGCTAGCCACCCCATGGTTGTACAGTAATAAAATCTTAAAATTATATAAGTTATGCTGAATTATGTACCTACTAAGGTCGTTGATTTCCACCGAAGTTTGAATTTCTGAACGTTCGAACATTCGAATGTTTTGAACTTCGTCAGAAAAACTTCGATGCTTCGAACTTTAGAATTTTTAAGCTTCGAATTTATGAATTTTGGAATTTTTTCCACTGAATTAACGCCATCTGTCATCTCCAAACACGCTCACGCATAATTCGCGAACAGTCGGCCACGAATTAAATAATAAACTCTGCGAAATATCCTGCAAAAACTGCAAGGTTAGGCATTTTAATTAAGCCATCTACCGGTGGTGGTGGCCGAGCGTGCTAATGCTACATCTCTTAGCACGCTGTGACGTCACCCGAGCCAAGGTTCGACAACGTGTGGCTTGTCGTTAAAATAAAAAATACAGCTTCTTGTATTTGCCACACTCGGGCGCTCTATGCTAGTCACATATTCGCCTTAAAAACAACTGACTACGAAATCCGGCAGTACGGCAGAGTAAAATCTGCGGCTCGGTGCGCCCGGTCCGCCAAATTCCTTCTAGGAATATTTGGGGGTCTATAGACTCCCAAAGGCGTGTAATTATTATTTTTATCTACTCAAGATGACAATAAAAAGGATACAAAAACGTCTTAAATAAAACGTTTTTGACAGTGTAGCGAAATTTTAAGTCTAACTTTAATTAATAATAATTACTTACGAATTAATACAAAACTCTGCACATGTGTTTATTCTGAAAATAATACATATCAATATGCCGTGTTCACATTAGGATCCAGATTCACAATTCGAATAATTCTAAAATTCGGAAATTCTAAAATTCGGAATATTCCAAAATTCGAAAGTTCGAATCTAAATTCGAAGGTTCAATAAATCCGAACATTCGAAGTCTTGAATATTCGTAAAATCAACATCCCTAATTACTTACGACATATTTATTACACCTTCTCCATAAAATGAACAACAAAAAGATGTCTATTACATAGAGCAAATAGAGATGTTAGTCTTCAGTTAAAATTTTCTTTTTTTTGATACCCGATCCGATTAGGTTGACTTTTTATGTGCATTAGATCGACGCGAGCTCTGGGACTATTACTAAAAACATCTACAGCTTTGTCGTATCAAGTTGTATTTCTATAAAAATTGTAGACATCTAAATATCTACGCAGCCGTATTCAAGGTAGTAATTCTATACAGACATATTGTGCCAGGTAGACTTGGTCGAATTGACATAAATGAAATGAGGAGATCTGTTCGGCGCGACACAGAACATAATTTAATCCAAAGCATTCAATTACGAATACAAATCATTTGAATTAATCAGAGAGCAGTTGTAAGTCATGTCTGTGTCCATAGTCGCCACATATGGGGAGAGATTTCAGTTTACACCTTCCCTTAATATAAGATTCTGATAGTGTACTTTGTCATGAATTGAATTTCTTATTAAAACTAACATAATTTTGTATGTCTTAATTTTTAATTTATTAAATACTTCAACAGACACTTGAACACAACCTTTTCACCATTGTTAGCATCACGATAACAATTATGATTGATATAAACACAAAAAAGTCTCTAAAAATAACAAAAAAGAGAAAAAGTTGCAAGATATCATTATATTCTAGAGACGATTACTATGGTCGAATTTATCGACCCATTTTTAAGTAAATGTTAACTAACAACTATATAAATTATATTTATTCTCCTATAATTAACAGTCAGATAATTATAATTGAAACATAACAGTTGAATAAAAAAGCTAATTCAACTTATATTAAAAATACGGATTTCTCTATAAGTTGTAGGCCTCTTGTAATTTAATTGGGTATAAGTTGTTGTCTTGCAGAATAAGAAAATAAATAGATAAAATTAAAAGTCGAGTGTTGAATTTGCCCTACTGACACTGTTACTAAGTTTTAAAAATTGTTTCAGTTTTCAGTCAAAATTACATGAAACTGTTTACATGGAGTTTTACAGATTGATTTAAAAAATAGTTTCGGCGCATGCGTATTTAGCTAATTAAACATGATTTCGAGTGTAATAAATAAATGAATTTATATGGAGTGATCTATGAATGTGATTAAAGTGTGGGTGGTGTGTGTGGATGAGAATGTATGACGAGGACTGATTATTTGATGAATGTAATGAGTGAATATTTTATGAATGATTTTAGGATTCGTGCTACCCCATTTGATGGGATATAGCGAAACGTTATGTATGTATGTATCTCAACATAAATGAAATATAACCTCATATTAGTTGCCCTTGATAAATATTTAGATTTGATTTAAAATGTATTTTATTTATTTGTTATGCTGCACAACCGGAATTTAATCCCAACTACAGTAAAATGGGCTTACAGCTTATAGTGAAATACGAACTACTCAGACATAATAGTATTTTTTTTGTTTATATAAGTAGAAGTCAGCGACATTTGAAAGCACATCTTGCTTATTAAGCAGTACACGTAAATTTTACTTTTGTTTTTGTCCACTGGGTAACGATAGCCTGTATTTCAATACATTCACAAATTATTTTATTATACATCAAGACGGACTCAATTATCAGTTTATTTGTAGGTTAGTAGCTTCATCAAGGCAACAGAAAACTATCTCAAAACTGATATTTACGAGTTTACATAAGGCGTATTCCATTTGCCCTTTGGATCAGATCTAACTTACATTTAAGCTACATTCACAAATCGAAATTAGTTTTTGTTTTATGTTTTCCATTTTCGTTTTAATAACCTTGTAGACATATTATCTTTTAACACAAAAGTTTGCAAACTCCAAACTTATATTTTAGTTTTATGTTTTATACTTAGGAATAGACCAATAGGACGAAGCGTAGAATGATGTAGTGATATATACTTGTTTCTTTCTATCATCCTTTTGCTTCTTGTCGTATGGAAACGTGTTCTTCTGTACTGCTGTTGCGAAAACTTCTTCAGCATTCAAATAGTTTAATAACAAATTAATACCTACTTTCTTATTATGATATATTTACCTTGCTCTTCCAAAAAATACGAAACTAAACAAACAACATATGACAGCACGTGTAACTTAGCACATCTGACAGTTCTGAGTTCTGAGTATAACCGATCTTCTAAAATTTATTATAGATGTCACTACTAACTAAAATCGGCAAAAGCAAAACTATTTGTGAATGGCATCTAAAAACACACTAAAACATAAAGCATAAAACAAACACTAATTTCGATTTGTGAATGTAGCTTTACTGAACCAGATTATTTGTTTATTTCACTAGATTACTTCGCTGACTTTATTTCCAGTACTAGAATTACTTATTCTACTTTACTTTGAAGTAATTCACCCCAGTTAGTGCATCAGTTTGCTTAATTCAGTTTATTTAATCAAGTGTCGAATTTATCTGAACTGATTTAAGTGAACCAAGTGTCAAATGGAATACATTAGTCAATTATTAAATTAATCAAATCCATTAAATTTTGTTTTTGTTTGATTTAACTTAAAACCGTTTTGATTCAGCAAATATGGCGTTTTCAAAACTAAAATGTTTTAGAAACGATTTTAAAACTAAATGTAAACTTAGTATTATTAATTAGAGTTTCTGTTGAACGCGTTTTCACTTTCCTATTGTAGAATATGTGTCGTCGTTAGTGATCGTGTAATTTGTAGAATGAATTGGCGTTGTAAAGATGTTGATCCCTTGGGTAAATTCTGCGGTCCGCCGCTGTGCTGTGTTGAGCGTCTCGAACATCGAGCGTCGTCTTCAAGGCTCGACTTGGAGTGCCAATTACAAACACGCGGTTACCACAGTGATTCGTCTTCAGACACAGACCTAGACGAGACGAGGAGGAGAGAAGCAAATACAACCGCTTGATTACTATACGTTGTGTCGGGGGCTCCACCTAGAACACTATACACCTCAACTACTTATAATTGAGTCCAACTATCAGACATCAAATTTCATCAGGTTTACTAGAATTTACCTATTTGTAAAGGGCTATCTGGATTCAAATATTTATTTAATTGCTTGCTATAGAACAAGAAATTAATTTCAATTACAATACTGGTGTTACCATCTAAGATTCTTTAATGTTCTTGAAAATAACTTATTGAACAAATAAACAGAGTTAAACAAAATGAATTTATTAAACACGTCGAACAAATAATAAATACACAAATTTAGATAAAAAAACGAAACAAATATATACGAATAGAATTTATAACAATAATGAAAGGCAAGATGAGTACATCTTATCTTCGTTTCTAAAACAAACTTTATGAAAAATAAATGAATGTCACTAACATATCTATCGATTTAAGATAATGATCGAGTTACAAGATAAGGAGGATTGTTATATGTGCGGTAAACTTGACAAATTTTTATTTTCAGTCGACTACTTATGTAAGTAACCATAACAACATCATATACTAGTACGGAAAGTTGAAAATACATACAGTGATATGTTATTATAACGCACACTTCTAACATATCAGATGAAGTTCCACTGATTGACAACAGATGGCGTTACGATGAAAGAAAATAATAAAAATATTGTCAACGGCCATGGCTCAGCTCGTTGGTACTGATCTAAGCGATAACGCGAGTTAAGCAACGTTGCGCGCGGGTAGTATTTGGATGGGTGACCGTCCAGAGAAAACTCGCGTTGCTGTTGACCATAACATCTAAAACGCAGATCAGGGCGGAATGGCGGCATATGACCTAAGTAGTTGGTCCGCCAAAGAAGCCAAAAGAAAAAAAAAGAAAAAAAGAAAAAAAAAAAAAAATAATAAAAATAAATGAAAAGAATTTGTATTATTATTTAAATCGAAGTTTGGTAGATTTTTCAACACATTTGCACGGATAAATCTTATATTTTAAAAATTAATAATTACTTATTTACTAATATTTTAGCATTATTTAATATTTTGACATTATGGTTTGTACAGTTGGTATTACCACACATAACCTCAAACGTCAAATGTCAACGCTTACCTTAAAGAACGCATCAGCTGTTAAAGAGTAACAACATCGTTCCTGTAAACTTTTCTTAGAAATATTTTGTGGTCGTCTGAAAAATAGTGTACGTAACTCGCTCGAAAGTGTGACAACTGTGCTCGTGTACTTAATTCACTCGGCGCCACGCGCCTCCTTTTTCAACTTGTACACTCGCACGTTATCTTACACTTTCGATGCTTGTTATGTAATATACTATAACCGGTTTGTGCGAATCAATGTGAACCGGCAGAATCCCATAGAAATCATGCACAAAAGCTTGCACAATTAGAAATGGGCAAAAGGTGATAAAAGTGCATTTGCAACATTATCCCATTAACTACTCACAAGAACGCAAATGTTTGTTTCATCTCCAATATCATTGAAATACAATAATGTTGACTATTATTTTGTCATTGTTTTGTCAGTTATGAATAAAATGTTGAATTGTTATATCTGTGTTTTAATTAATTATTCAAATCAGAGCTGATATGATTTTGTTATTCAAATTCGTATCGGTCCGATTACAAACAATGTCTCACCAATCAATACAAAACTGTAATAGTTATTAAAACAATTATTGTTATTTGTTTTCAATAATATATTCAATTCAGTATTTTTATTAATCTTTTTAAGAGTTTGTTCCAATATTGAATACACACATAAATTACATCACGCGATATATCATCAAATCAGGTAGCACGAAATCTTGTTACATTAATTAAACGTTAATAGCCCGAGTCTCAAAAAAAGTTTTAGCTAATTGTGTATTTTGAATTTGCTAATCTTATCCTAGTCTTATTTACAAAAGTTAATCCAAATGGTAACAAGATTATATTAGAGTTTATTATGAAACCCAGTTACGTACGTACCGACAGAGCGTTTTTTACGATACGCAACATTTTGTTGCAGACGGTTGGTAGTATCTGATGACATACTGGAACTGTCAAACTGAGAACATCCAAATTTCAATAAAACCTGAAAATTTATTTGGAAGTAGATTATTTATCGTGCTTTCAACTACTTTACCTAGTTCAGACAGAGTGCAAAAGATTTCACCTTTCATGATATATACACAAAATCTATCAATAATAATAGAAATAATTTTGAAATTTGAAAATTATTGCGAACTTTTGAACAATTACATAAATGTTTAAAATAGTTACCAACCACATTTCATATACAAATTTCCCTAAATTGACTCGATATAAATATCGCAGACATTTTTAATATTTTGATTTATTAAAAGACGCAGAATAAAAAAATTGTATTAATAATTTATTGTATAAGACTTTTTATCGCACTTGTCCTTTAGATAACTCATTCTTTAATAAACTATTTCGAGACTATGGTTTAGTTTAATTTGATTAATTCAAAATTCAGAAGAATTGAGCTGTAACCTAATTAATTCATCCTGCAATTAATCTTTGCCAAACATTCTTTTCATAACATACCACTTTTCGATTCATAGTGTTTTTCATAGAAAGTCCATTTATCTATAGATCTTTCGCGCAATCTTTCACCAACATGCACTTGTTCCACTAATCTTTTACCCTTACGTATCTCTTTTTTAAAATAATTATATATGCATTCCATAATTAGCCCGGATGGCGCTAAACATATCCCCTCAGTCTATGCCCGCTTTCAGCATCGTTAACACCACTAATGAATGTGCAAAGTTGGCGGTGGTTTCCTAAAACTGCGGCGACAATTAAAATATGTGCTAAGTTCAGCGCTAAATCGCCGCAGTATAACACCAGCCTGTGATCGTGTGACGTCACCAGAGATGTGGTGGGGGAGACCACTTGTCAACCGCTGAAATTTGCCAGCGTTCAGTTACAAATAGGACTGCAGGACTTTCTTCTTACTAGACGACGTGGACACATTGATGTTTTGCTATAGGGCAAATAAGGATAGATGACAAGTTGACAGGATCGTTTACTAAAGATGAAAAAAATTAACTTATAATTCGCTATTGATAATATTCTTATTATTAATGCTGGGTTCCAAGAAACAAATAAAGAGCTCTTTAGTTAAAGAATTGTTTATCTAGCAATAGTATCAATAGCGATTTTCTGAAATTTATTGAACCGTTAGTTGGTAATGAACTGATAAAACTTTCATGCAACCCAGCATAAGTCTAATTAATTTAAAGAAATATATATTTTCTAAATCAAATTGAAAAATTGGTTACCCAGTGGAAAATGTTTTATTAAATAATACTGTAATAGTTATTTATGAACCAAGTGCGTTATGTAGATGATAATGTCCTCGGGAAACATCCATCCCTTGAGCCAAAGGCTTTTGGGCTTGTGCATTATCAGCTAGTACCTTACTATTGTGTACAAACAAGGTAAATGATAAGCGGACGTTATGAATCATAATGCCCTGGTCGTTAATAAAGAACAAATAAAGTTGAACTGAAAAATAATAGTATATTATAAAATGACTTTATAATGCGAAGGTTGCAATCACTTCAGGAAATAATAGCCATTATAACAAGTTATATACTATACTTTATCTACGACTAATGTATTACATTACAAGATTTTTTATACAGCTGGATTTATAATACAGTAACGCAGGAGGTAACGAAAAAGTAGTAGGTAAGGCAAGAAGTTAAAGTTTGTGATTGACTTAGAACCATTTATATTGACGTAAAGCAAGCGGTAAAGTAAGCTAAGCAACACAAGAGATGGTCAACTTTCATCTTTAACGTTACTTTACTTAACATTTCTTACCGCTGACCAATCAGAAGTCAGCCTTTTGAACTTCGCATTGCAATCTCTATTACCGACCGTGATCTATCCGCTATCACTGTCATACATTTTGATTGATCTTATTTTTTTTTTAAATGGTAAGAGAAAGAAGTAATACAATTTTTTTAAAGTTAAAAAAATATGTGGGACATGTCATCAAAAGATTGTATTTTTTTTTAAAAAAACAGTAATTTGAAAATGAAGGCCAAGTTTTTGAGGTTATATTATTGTATTAATAAATTTTGGTTTGTATTTATTTTTTAGTTGCATATATCCAACGGCGTTGGAAAATTATAAGAGATAGGTATCCAAGAAACGAAAGAAATTGCAATATACCTCTGACTGGTTGACAGTATTAGGCTCTGCTTCTCAATATAAATAAGTAATTTGTTTGCGTTACTTTTTACTTTGCTTTACTTTACTTTATCTCTTACGTTACTTCATTATAAATCCAGCTTTATTGTTTTATAATATCATTTTGAAATGCATATTTATTTTTGTTTATTTGGTTTTTGATAGTATCTACCAGTCTTTATGCTTTTATCAACGACCATTAAATAATACATTCATTAAATGTAAATTGCTAAATAGATGAAATGTGTTATTATTTAAAACTGAAGACGAATGAAAATAATCTTTAAACAATGAACCAATTAGATTGCGGTTGCTATAGTAACGCCAATTATTCAATACTTATTAAGCCAATCAGAATGCGGCTATTATAGTAACACTAGCTTACTGATCATTATTATTGTTATTGTCATGTTGTTTAGGAACTATTAAAGTTTGACTTGTATCATCAATTTATTATTTTCCGCAAATTACGATCTGCAAATTCCTGTTGAATGATTGTGGATAAAATATTGTATTCAACTCGCGTATTATTGGCTATTATTAATTCGGATGAAATTTACGCCACGAATCTTCATCCGAATGTATAATAGCTATCATAATACTCTCGTAGAATAATATACGATTTTTATTTGCACAAAGAAATTAATTCAGGCATAATAATATTCTGATTGGTGCAGAAGAGGGAATAATGAGTATTATTCCCTCATTATTGGAAAGTCACACATTCAGTTTACTTGAAATACATTGGTCGTAGATTAGATTAGATATTATATCATTTGTATGATGTTGAAGGATGAACGCATTGATCGGAATTTCAAAAAGAGCGTCTATGGATTACAAGAATCCCAATATAAGCTTCCCTAATTACGAATAATTTCCTGTTTTGAGCGCAGCAAATAAACAAACAAATCTAAAAAAACTTAATGTCACAATCGCCTCGTTGTCACTCAATCTTCGACGTTGTAAATTCTTCATAACTTCCCTCAATTCACTTTCTTAAAATACACTCCAGCACTCATAAAATGCTGCGCTATGCGGCATCCGTGGATCACGTTTTTATTCGCGGTATAAAACGTACAAGAATTTAATTTCGTAATCTCGCCGAACAAACAGCAACGGGCATGGTATCTCAGGGGGCGCCGAACGCCAGCGAATTAAATAAAACATACTTGTGTAATTCTTTTACGTGCCGCGTACGAGTGTCATAACCTGCGATATTACTCGCCTTCAGCGGCGCAGTGAAACAGAAGAAAAAAAGAAAATGGCACTGTCACATTTTCTACTTTGCTTAGAAAAGATTCCGCCTTTTTTCATATTTACATCCATATTTAATTTACTTAGTTATATATACAACTGAAGGTTTTCTTCATTCGATGTGATTAGTGTTAGGATATTCGTAAATTGACGTACGGCTGCCAACCTCACCAGTAATTAAAGAAGTGACATGGGGTTGTAATCAAATCAAATCATAAATGTGAATTTTGTTGTGTTTGCATGACAGTACTTTTACAGTTTACCAACTGTCAACAAAACCCATTTTTAATGTCAATCGACAAAACAGATTTGTTTTAAAAATTCGCTAAATTATGAACATGGTTTTGAAGTGTACATTTTTAGTGCTACTGGCCGGCAGTACGAATAATCATTTATCTAAGTTGTATAATGAATAATTGAACTATTTGTTTATAATTATAATTTAATTATTAATATAGTAGAAACAGAGCTGGGCAAGCTACTTAAAAAAAGTAGCTAAGCAACAGCTACAGCTATTCTTTAAAAAAGTAGCTAAGCTACAGCTATAAGCTATATTTTGTAAAATATAGCTAAGCTACAGCTAAAAGCTTTCGTTAAAGTAGCTGTTAAATTTTAAAGCTACTTTTTTAAATTATTGTGAAATAATTAAATTTGCCATTATCATATGATCAGTCTTTTGTTATAATGACTGTTAATTTACTATTATGTACATAAACATCAAAAATAGCAAATACCATCTGGCACCTACTGTGTACTTTTGCCAGTTAGAACCGGCAACAAATAATTATTTTGTGTGGGTTTAGCTTGTACGTATGCGTACTTTGTTGACCTTCTGCTTAAAAAGTAGCTTTAAGCTACAAAAAGTAGCTTTAAAAGTAGCTTCAGTTGTTATTTTTAAGCTAATAGAAAAAAAAGTAGCTAGCTACAAGCTACAGTTATATTTTTTGACAGTTAGCTAAGCTACAGCTACAGCTAAGGTAAATGTAGCTAAGCTAGTAGGTAAGCTACAAAAGTAGCTAGCTACTGCCCAGCTCTGATTAGAAATAACTACCACAGCAGTTTGTACCAAATATATTTACTTAAGGTAAATCAGAATTAATTTGGCGAATTTAAAAAAAATCAGGTTGTTGTATGTTAAGTACCGCCATATTAATTTTTCTTTCTAAATATAAAACATCGTGTATGCTGCAGCATAGTGGCACAAGTCATGGGTAAAAGGGGTCTAGGAAAGTTCACCGAAAACAATTCACCGAATACAATTCACCGAAAAACATTTCACCGAAGTAGCAATTCACCGAAATACAATTCACCGAAAGACAGTTCACCGAAATATGATTCACCGAAATGCTAATTAATTTTCCTTTACACTTTATCCAGGCTTATGAATGGCAGAAAAATGCAGGCGTATTTAAAAATAGAAAATTGATTCCTTTGTCATGCCTCATTTCATTTTTATAAAACTTATATGTTTTACATTAATAACATAAATTATTTGCTATGCCTCGTAAATACTCATGTATGTTATTCTTGTTATAATTTGGAACTAGATGCTCTGTCCTCATAGCATAGTCTCTGTACTTTTTATGCATCGGTGCGCCGTCTTGGCCGCACACGTACTGCTCTATTTGAATAAATCCTAATAACATATTGGCAGCGATGCTATTATTAGTGCTATACATGCGCGAGTGCAGTAATGTCATTAGAAAATGTCCCAGCTTAAACAAATTTTAACCGATTCAATAATAATTACATTAACCCTGCAATAATTAACGATATTTAACGTAATGGATAATATTCAAAAGATTCGGAATTTACGGTAAGTATCCTTTTCTAAATGCCTGCATTTTTCTACCAATTCTAAGGAACATTAAAAGTACTACAATTTAATTATTATTTCGATGAATATGTTTTTCGATGAATTGTATTTCGGTGAATTGTTTTTTCGGTGAATTGTTACTTCGGTGAATTGTTACTTCGGTGAATTGTTTTTCGCTGAATTGTATTCGATGAATTGTATTCGGTGAATTGTTTTCGGTGAACTTTCCGGCACCCGGGTAAAAGAAGTGATGATATATTTACTTTATTTCTTATAAAATTTTCCTTTGTCAACCATTTCTAAATTATTTTATTTATTCATTTATTTATTTATGTTACTCTGTACAACAAGAATCGAATCCCAATTACAGTACAGGATCCGGCCTACTTATAATTTCTAGCTTGATTAGAATTCGAACTCGGTATCTCCGGATGCGAATTTCGTAACGCTACCCACCCCACCGTACTGCCGGAAATTTATGTTTTTTTTTTCAATAATTTAATTAATCTCTGTGGCTCTATGTCTCTGTGGCTTTTCACAATTTTACATTCTAGAATAACACTTCTTGCTACTAAAAAGTACAATGTCGCTAGTAAAACAGCGAAAGATGCAATATAATTTTAAGTACTCGTATGTAAAGAACTTTAAAGATAAATATATTCCTTCAGAAATACGATTCCTGCTGCATGAAAGAACAATGCAGAAGTAACAAATTACGCCGTTACACTTATCGCACTGGCCACGTATAACGCCCAAGACTTTAACAATAACACTACATCATATTCAAAGCTCCGGTGCCCGACTGCGACGCGGCCAATTTAAACTTACACTTCGCGGGAATATATTTTCAATTTTATTTCAACTATTCAAAGGAATACGTTTAAATGGAGAATCGATATCTGTGAGTTATATTTATTGTCTACGTAATATGATGTGAGCAAAAAGGAATTTTAAAATGAGCGGAATGGGGTCGCAAATATGCTCCAAATAAAGATGTTTAATAATATACTCGTATTTATTCAAATTTGAAAATAACCACTCTGTAGAGGTCTAGATTTATTTAGTTAGATTGAAGAATTCTTGATCACAATTTATGAATAGAGAATTTTTTTTAGTAATATTTCGACATTGACAATTTACAATGTTGAGGTTATGTGTTATCAGAGCTGGACAAGCTATTTAAAAAAAGTAGCCAAGCTACAGCTACAGCTATTCTTTAAAAAAGTAGCTCAGCTACAGCTATAAGCTACATTTTGTAAAATATAGCTAAGCTACAGCTAAAAGCTTTCGTTAAAGTAGCTGATAATTTTAAAGCTACTTTTTTCAATTATTGTGAATTAATTAAATTTGCCATTGTCATATCATTAGTTGATCAGTCTTTTGTTATAATGACTGTTAATTTATTATTATGTACATAAATAAATTCGCAAATGGACAAATGTACTGTTAATTTTTGATGCTATAATGTTTATTTATATCGGAATAAATTAACAGGCACATTAACAGAAGACTCCTAAACAGTCAATGTTTAGTTTATCTAATATTTAATACAAAAGTAGGATAGGTTAAGAACAAGTAAAAAATTAAATATGTTAATAGATTTTAAACTATACAATAACTTGTTATCCTACAGTTATAGAAAACAATAAAGAAGGTACAATTCAAATACAAAACAAAAATAAATAGGTATTTCTTAATGAACAGTGGTAGCTTTAAGCTACAAAAAGTAACTTTGGGCTAGAAAAGGTAGCTTTAAGCTACAAAAAGTAGCATTTAAGCTACAAAAAGTAGCTCTAAGCTACAAAAAGTAGCTTTAAAAGTAACTTAAGTTGTTCTACCAATATTTTTAAGCTAATAGAAAAAAAATAGTTCGCTACAAGCTACAGCTATATTTTTTGACATTTAGCTAAGCTACAACTACAGCTAAGGTAAATGTAGCTAAGCTACAAAAGTAGCTAGCTACTGCCCAGCTCTGTTTGTTATTCATCTGTCAAGTTTAAAAGCATTCATATCACTCCCAAAAAATATAAATCTCCAAAAACAGTGCGCTTATAGATTTCCTTAAAGACGTGTTTGCAGTGCATTTATTTATTTCACATTAAAATTAACCCTGTGGTTCCACCTCCACTAGAATTCTTGAGGGGTGTGATTTGACGGCTTGTGCAAAAATAAAGTGCATAAATAAATCATTTATCGTGACGTGCTAAGGCAGAGTGCTATATCTAGTGAAGTGATAATATATTTATTTTATTTTTATTTTTAAATTCGACGGATTGCAGACCAATAATATTTTTTCTTCAAATTTCTTGAAAATTACTCCATAATAAAGCGATTCAAAAATATGTGCAAGGCTGATTTATTTTGGCTATTTACTAAAAAAATTATAAATGGGGACCCCGCCATTTGATGTTATAGAAAAATTACATAAATGTAATACCTTGCTTAGAATAAATAAAACGGAATTTTCGATTTTTTAGTATACTAAATTTATGGAAAATTTGCTTGTCTGTGCGAGGAATTCACTGATATTCACCGATTTTCAATTATCGCCACTTCTTTTGACAACATCGGCAAATATTTGAAAAAATCGAAAAATTTAGTAAATTAAATTATAGCATGAGCATACGGACGGCGGTTAAAAGTACATTCCGATATGTCTTCTTATTTTCGAGATATATTCGTAATTCCTTAAACTTTTTTTTTATCAATCTAAATTAGGTATTCCAAGTTACACAGCCTCTCATAGTTCAAAATCACCAAATTTCTAACCATTGCATTTCGACATCTGTTTTAGTTCTTAGTCATAAAGTTTTTATATTTTGTTTGTTTTTTCAATAAGAATAAAATTTCTAATATATTTTTTATTGTTTCAGGTTAGTGATGGTTCCTACTTCAATTATATGGGCTATATAAGGTAAATAATTTAATAAAATAGCATTTAAAATTTAATAAACAAAATATCTGACTACATTAAAATTTCGCCCACGTCGCTAGTAAAGTACGCCGAAGTAAATTTCACAAAGACGACAGAGAAAAAGCTTCAAATAGGTAACAATTTACACAACACAATTTCGCACAAAAAGAGATTTCTTTTCATCATAAAAACATTATTAATATACGGGTGAAATATGAAACGAATTTCTTAAACATCTCACACGTGTTGTATTCAGCCTCGACTTGGGCTGTGTGGCTCTCTACGCTGGGTACGGCTAAACGAAGTGGTACTTCAAAAGCCGCCGGGCGCAGTGGCGGCGGCAGGGAAATTACAGTGGGCGCACACTGGCTTTGATGTCTTAATAAGTGTGGCGGGTATGCGAAGAGGACAAGAATATTATGATGTCCGTGTAGGAAAGTTGAAAGCGTAATTGTGATGGTGGTGTTTACTAAAAGTGTCGGGAGATTTTATAAATGACTCGGAAAGGAACATTTTTGTGTTATTAACGAATTGTACTAAATATTTTAATAGAATACAATCTACAATGTATGATTTTTATAGCAACGCGGTGATTTCTTGTGCGCTATTTATAGGTTTTTATTCGAACTAAAATTAAAAGCACGCGCTGGAAGACAAATTGATACAAAACTTAAATGATATTGCAGCACAAGTAGACGTAGAATTATTTTCGCATTCAACCGCAACCATCAACATCACAGTACATTAAATGTTTATGCAATAAAAAAATTACAATAATATATAATAATTAACAAGTGACAGATAAATGAAGATGCGATCGCAAAATGCGTAACCATAAGAACAATATATTTGTCGTACGATTTTCTATCTCGTTCTAGTATGTGACATCAAAATAATAACTCTTCATTAGTTTTGCTACGTTTCATGTAACGATCTTTTCTGGAGATATCAAGATATTCTTCAAAATAAAAAAAAAATAAAATAAATATATCATCACGCCTTCTACCCATTACTGGGCGTAGCACTCTGCCGAAACAGATCTCGGTAAGTGATATATTTTGCGCGTGAAGTGCGGTTACCAGTCTTCAAATCACGGCCCCCAAAGATGTTAATGGTGGAGGAGCCACAGGGGTTGGTTTTTTTTGAAATTATGAAAATTGTTTGTCGCCTGTGGGAATCGAACCAGTGTTCTCAGGATCCACAGGCCGACATCATACCATTGAGCTAGCCACTTTCAAAATTTATGTAATATATTTCTTTGGGGGCCGTGATTTGACGGCTGGTAACCACACTTCACGCGCAAAATATATCACTTACCGAGATCTGCTTCGGCAGAGTGCCCATAATGGGTAGAAGGCGTGATGATATATTTATTTATTTTTATTTATATTTCTTTTTTATACGATTGTGCGAAAAATGAGTCATTATATACTAATTTTTAGTGCGAAAAGTTATTGCTGATCGCACGTTGCCAATGGCTAATAAGACCTTTAGTTACTACGAAACAAACTTAACTACCTATATAACCTTAGATGAAAACATAGTTATTTACATAACAAGTGTATAAAATGATTCCAAAATAGTATATTAAAAAACAAGTTTAATAATTGTCATTTTATTTTGCGAGGAAGCAGATTGGGTCACGACTCGCAGCAAAGTGGCCTAAACATGAAATGAGTTTTTTATACTGTTATTTCAATTTTGCGCCTTTTATGCTCTTTTTAAATAAAACATCGTAGTTTCAAAATTTAGAGAATTTTGGGTTAGTGATACTGTAATTGTTTGATTTTGAAATTGTGAGCTTACTTGAAATAAAAATGAGTATAGACGATGTTTCCTGTACCCCACTTGAAATATGTGAAATTGTAGAAAATACCGCTTAGAATTTACTTTCTAGCAAGTCTTTTAACAGTTTAGTACGATGTACTTTTTACATACTAAGGTAGTACGTAAAAGTTACTTTTATGAATGCATTTATAAAAAGTGATTCTATACAAATGGTAATAATTGTGTAAAGTATGTATTTTATGTACGGTCGTATAAAAAATGTTCATGATAATTGAAATGTAATTACGAGTAGTAAAATAAGTAAATGTTCGATATTAGCAAAAATAATATATGTAACTTGTATTAAAAGTGTCTTGTTTGCAATACTTGCCTTCGGCTCGTGCTGCAAGTTTGCCATTCGTGCAATAAAGTAGCACTTTTTAAACAGTTGCATAAATAACTATTAATAGAATACAATCTTGAAAAGAATGCTTAATATCCCTAATGCCTGTTTTACACTGAGCAATATTGCAAGTGCAACTGCAACTTTCAACAAGTTAAAGCAATCTTGAACGAGTGTTAATACTGAAATTGCAAGTGCAAGAGACAGAAGCAATCTTGCATCAACCTCTTACACGAATTAGAACATGTTCTAATTTTTGCAAGAGTTGCAAGGCCACTGTTAGTTATTTCTAGTAATTTTAAGTTTGTTGGAATGCTACCTACTTATTATAAATGTCAAAAACGATACAGTTGGATTAAGGATATTAAAATGATTTATTGCATTGCAAATAATTGTGCAAATACTTATAAGAATTAATTTTTATATAACTGCAATAACATATGAAACAAATGTCAATAATACAAGTGATATAAGAGGTTAAGCTAATATAATATGAAGTTAGTAACGCCAAAAATTTGTAAATAAATTAATATTATATTGCAGTTGCAAGTTGCTGAATATAAAGTGAAAAAAATATCTCTGCAACATTTTGATGCAACTAGTTGAACGTAAAACTTGCAAGTTGCAATTGCAGGTTGCGCTTGCTCAGTGTAAAACAGGCATAATGAAAACTTACCATTTAGATTTTTATAGTGGTGGTTAATTTTACAACAATTTCTGTGCTAATCTAAGAAATGAATGCTAATTTCAGTCAAAATAATTAGAAAAGAATGATCGATTTCATCCGTAACACTTCTAGTCCTCTTAACAACAAACAAATAATAGTAAAATTCCTGCGTACCCTCGGCGTTACAATGACAAAAGTCAGATCTCACTGTCCGCCGTGCGAGACATTCCCTGAGGAGTGGAGGTTGGCATTCCGCCCTCGGCCGGCTACTGCCTCCAGCTCCCACGTACCGCAGACAAATGTGTCTGGGCAGGCGGTGGTGGCAGAGACAAAACAACCCCGGCAGGACAAACACCAGCCGGAGAGGGAAAGGGTGATACGAAATTGAGGAAAGATTTTTTAATAGTTATTTGTTTACGAGTACCTAGACCGTGAAATAAGGATTTGTTGTATCGATGTGTAACACGAGCTCGTTGAGCGTACAGAGCGAATAAGTTAAAATCTGATATTAATAATTAATTTGATGTGATTGTTACCTACTTGTTCTGTGAATTCCTTTTCTGGTTGTGAACTACTTTTCTGGACTGGCAAATCGTTGCCAGTTCAAACACACAAATCACTTATTGAGAACTGATGAACACTTAGTTAATTGAAAGGGTTAATAAACTGAGCTTTGATATTTAGACATATAAGATATTATAAAATATTGAATGTATTGTAACACGAAGATACACTGGTAAAACGTTATAAATGATGAAAGGGTGAAAACAGATTTAATTTTAAGTTACATTAATTATAAAAACACTAAGTAAATTCGCGCACGTCGCGTCTCATATTAGGATGACCGCCCATCCTCACGCTTCGAGTCGGTGGTTCTGACTAACGTGGCTATCCCAAACACTTGACATCCTCTGGGTAAAATTACCCACATCTGGAACCCATTTCCACAGATGTCTCAAGTGTTTGGGGCTGCGTAATCTGACACAAAGGCAATGCCGTGCCGGTGAACACGTAAAGTTGCTAAAATTCTTAGAACACTAACTAATAACTGTCACTTTTATAAATTAATGTCCTATATTTGAAAACCTACAGTTTTCGCATTCACAGGAAAGGCCATGTGTCCACGAGTGTCAAATTACACGAAACCAAGCTTTTATCTGAAGCAACATACAATAATGAGATAGCTCATATTGTTACAGATGAATGAACTTGTCAATCGAGACAGACGTTATTCTGAGAACACTAAATACTTCCACGAACGAGGTGGATAGAATACTTTACGTTATGCACACTACAAAATTCATTACTTTTAGATTAATAATTATTTACATAACAAGCATCGAAAGTGTAAGATAACGTGCGAGTGTAAAATTGAAAAACCAGTGATTTAATTACACGAGCACAGTTATCACACTTTCGAGCGAGTTATGTACACTATTTTTCAGACGACCACAAAATATTTCTAAAAACAGTTTACAAGAGCAATGTTGTTACACTTTGACAGCTGATGCGTTTTTGTAGGTAAGCGTTGACGTTTGACGTATGAGGTTATGTATTGTGATACTAACTGTACTAACCGTAATGTCAAAATATTAAATAATGCTAGAATATTAGTAAATATGTAAATTAATTTAATAAAATAAGATTTATCTGTGTAAATGTGTTGAAAAATCTGCCAAAACTTCGATTTAAATAATAATACAAATACTTTTCATTTATTTTACTATTTTCTTTCATCGTAGCGCCATCTGTTGTCAATCAGTGGAACTTCACCTCATATGTTAGAAGTGTACGTTATACATCCTAACATATCAGTATGTTATGTTCAACTTTCCGTAGTAGTTTATGATATTGTTATGGTTACTTTCATACGTGGTCGTCTGAAATAATTATTTACGATATAAGTAATGTATCATATTTCCATACGAGATGAGAAAAATTCCATAGTATTGTTCAATACATTACAATACGGTATATCTTACAATGTTTTACCTAATTTCTTGATTGAGAAAAATTATTGCAAAATTGGCAGATTTAAAATTTTACAATATCTTTTTTTGTTCTTATTTCAGGCGTGAGTACGTTGATTCAATTTTCAATAAAATCTAGGTATCATTGTTTGTATCAGACTATCATTTTACTGTTATAGTATATTAGATAACAAGCATCGAAAGTGTAAGATAACGTGCGAGTGTACAATTGAAGAACGAGACGCTCAGCGCCGAGTGATTTAAGTACACGACCACAGTTATCACACTTTTGAGCGAGTTATGTACACTATTTTTCAGACGACTACAAAATATTTCTAAAAAAAGTTTACAAGAGCAATGTTGTTACACTTTGACAGCTGATGCGTTTTTGTAGGTAAGCGTTGACGTTTGACGTTTGAGGTTAGGTATTGTGATACCAACTGTACTAACCGTAAAATCAAAATATTAAATAATGCTAAAATATTAGTAAATAAGTAATTATTAATTTAAGAAGATAATATTTATTTTTGCAAATGTGTTGAAAAATCTGCCAAAACTTCAGTTCAAATAATAATACAAATTCTTTTCATTTATTTTATTATTTTCTTTCATTGTAACGCCATCTGTTGCCAATCAGTGTTGTTCACCTGATATGTTAGAAGTGTGTGTTATATTAACATATCAGTGTAGGTATGTTATTTTCAACTTTTTATGATGTTGTTATGGTTACTTTCATAAGTGGTCGTCTGAAAAAGTTATTACAGCACTTGTATCACAATAGAACTCTCATTACAATATGGTTTTTAATACTGTAATATTCATATTACGTTATGAAATTAGATGAAAGCTATTTTAAACCTATAAAGTAATCATGGAAATAGTAACCTTGTTTAAAATATATTCCCATCAAATATGTGGTATTTTAGCAGTTTCAGTAGACATTGTCAATTACGTAATACTGTACAAAAAACTTCGTGCAGAGAGTTGTGTAACATTTACGTATCAATCGATTGATAAATAGAGCATAGATGTTATTAATTAACCAGCAACGTAAGAGTTCGTAATTTCAATTATCGCTGACTAATAATAACCACACATACAACTGCATCCAAGTGGTTAAGATTCCACTAGAAGATGTACGCAATAAACAACATATTTAAATAAAAAATTAAAGAAGTAATTTTAAGATTGTTATTGAATTAGGGTTTGTAAAACTTGGGCCTGATGCTTTAAATTAATGATGATCATATCCGTTTTGCTACTTGTTATTTAAAGAATGTTCTGAACCTGTATTTAAACGATCACGAAATTATCTCGAAGAGGAAACAAAAAGAAAATGACTTCCAAAATTATACAGCGCAATTTTTTGAAGTAAAAAACTGCTTGGGTGCAAATTATAAAACCCTACATCTCCTTGGCACACATCAAAATTAAAAATAAACTACTACTCGCATTTATTATAATTCAGATATTGAACGTTTGTTGTGTGATAATGATTTCGAGTGTAAGGCAGCGGTCTCACTGAACGAGTCGTGTCGTGTAGTGAAGTGTCGATTCGTATCGTGCCGTTTAAAAATCGATGGTCCGGTCTCACTGATCGAGTTGTATAGATCGTTTGGTGTCAAGTACATTTCTCTTTTGACAAGTAAAAAATTGAAAAATATAAAATTAAAGAATTTAGAATTAATTTATTTACAATTTAAATATAATAACCACATATTTCGTTCTGTCAAATATTTCTCCAGACATAACATTGAATCAAAATACGCCCACTTCTTTGTCTTTTTAGCGGCAGAACCAGATGCTGCATAATTTTCTTGCCTCTTTGTTCTGCAAGTGCCCCTTAGCACTTGTCATTTACTTTTACATAATTTGGCTAAAATCAATTACAGTTTTAATACAATTTCGTTAAATAAAATCATTGTAATCCTAAAATACAAATTTAACTTACCATCCTTTTTTTGAAAGCGTTCTGAAATGTGTTGGCAACATTTGTCAATAATATTTAAATTTGAATTCCCTGGCTTAGATTTAGCATAAAGATCAATTGATTAATATATCAATTTCGCTTGAGGTCCACTATTTATCAATAGATTTGTTTGATTCCATTTTTACAATGAACTGTCATCAGATGACATAAATAATAATAAACATATGCACATAACCTGTCATAAACTGACATCGAGCAGCATCGAGCGTCGAATAAAATTCAAACCAACTTGAATATCAAACAACTCGACAGCACTCGACGCAAAACAATCGTTCAGTGTGACATCCGCCATTACAATACACGTTTGAAATTTGCTCGATAGCACACGATTGACGGCACTCGATCAGTGAGACCGCTGCCTAATAAATGAATGAGTTTATATGGAGTGATCTATGAATGTGGTTGAAGTGAGGGTGGCTTGTTTGGATGAAAATGTTTGACGAGGGCTGATTGTTTGATAAGTGTGATGAGTGAATGTTTTATGAGTGATTTTAGGGTTCGTGCTATCCCATTTGTTGGGATTTAGCGTGAAGATATGTATGTATGTATGTATGCAGATATTAAGAGCAGTTTTTTCCATCTCCGAGAAAGCGGAGTAAATAAAAAAAATGTCGCATGGAAATCATTGTACAAATGGTAATCAATTTACAGAATGCCTTTTTTGATGCGATGCTTTTTTCAATTATCTTGCTGATAGTTTTCGGAAACCTCATATCCGGAGATGGAAAAACTTTAAAAGCAAAATTGTGAACGAATTGAGTAGTCTGAAAATAATTTTCTATTTATAATTTATTTACTTGCACCGATTTTACAGGTTTGATTTTATCGCGTGAGTCATGTAAATTTTGTTAAGGATCATTCACAGCTCAGAAATTAAGCAAAATTTCACTTAGTAATTTCACGTATATTTTGAATTAAAGGTTTGTTGAGTGTAAATAAATGTAAACATTCATTACTATGAAAATACATTATTCTTTGACTTAAATGTATCTCTTAACAAATGTTTTCAAACTTTAAACTTTTCACTTACAATTTCAATTATAGTTAAGGTTTGGCTTATCACAAACATTCATAGTAGCTAGATAATATAATATATTATATTTTGTTTGATTTATTTATGACATTGTCAAAAATATACCACTATACTCACTTGTACAAAAACACAAATTATATTCGTCGAAATAAAAACATTTGCGAATGACGCTAATTTAAAATGAGTTTGTTAATTTTGTAGCCAAATTTAACATTATTTTAAGATGTATCCTTAAGTGTAAATGGAATTGATAAGTGAAATTTCGCTTAATTGCGGAACGATAGTTGCTCTGTCGCTTCACAAGCTAAAGTAAATTTAAACTTACCTGACTTCAACTTATAACCAAAAGTACAATTGTGTCCGAATTGCCTTATAAGCTGTTAGGTCTCCTATACTGTAATTAGAATTAATTTTCTTTTATAAAATAAAATAAATAAATATATCATCACGCCTTCTACCCATTACTGGGTATTAGTGTGTCTGTTATTTTTGCAAAGTCGGAAATTTGATGCTCGCATCCCCTAAAAGTACTTATAATTTAAAAAAAAGTTGAGCTGACTCCCAGGTCTGTCAAATGACGTAAAAACGTGCCACCAGAGGGCTCAATAATTGGACGTAGTTTAAATGGAGAAATTGCTTATTCCGATACTTTTATGCATAACTTTTTATCATTCACACCTAAAAATATTTCAAGATAACTGTCTGAAAGCATAGTAAATGAATAAATTCAAAGAGAGATGCTTTTGGTTGTAATATTATAAATATCTCAGCGTGATTGAAGAGATGAAATAAAATGGCGGGATAAATTTGTGCGAAATTTATGTGACGATGTGCATTTGCGTGCGCGTTGGCCGTCAGAAGAAGAATGCAATTTAGAATTCACGTAATTCCTGGGTCTCATATATTTTTGACCTAGTTCATGCATTTCATTTTGTACTTTTTGAAGAAAAGAAAGAAAAATGTATTCCGGAACATTACGAGGGGAAGGCATATATTTTTTTACTTTTAATTTAGCGTGTTGAAATGTTCTTTGCAAGTTTTTTTTTCATTTTCTTTCAGCTTTTGTTGTAGGGAAAATACCGCGTCTACAATTTTAGAAGTAGAAAGTTCATTCTATGCGTGAATTATTCTCGTCGAACATAAAGCTTCATGTTGCGCCCGACATGTGTTATTGTTATCATTTTACTCTTATATTTTTCATTTTAATAAAAGTTCTCTTCGAGCTTTTCACCTTGAATCCTAGACATAGCAAACATTTCTGCATGTTGCGAAAATTTTATATTGAAACAGAATCTGTTGGATTTCAATTCAAGCTGTCTTTAGATATATTTTACATTCATACATAACATTTTCTGTCTCGAGTAAACGACGTGGTGTTACAACTAAGCAAATTCCTTTTACTTTCACAAATTGTTTCTCATGGGATTGAAAAACCTGATTTGATTTCCTTGAAAATCTTTGTATTTATTTATAATATTTAGAACAAAATAATTTTTGAAACATAATTGTTTAATTTAGTTTCTTTCAGGTGTTCAGGGTATTTGGTTTTTACGCAGCAATTATTGTCTCCAAATTAATTGAAAAGTTAGTAATTTTCACAATTTTTAATCCAGTGTTTACAGTAATAAGCCAAATAAATTTAATATTATATTATATAATAAGTTTTATAAACGTATCTTTATAAAGAGTTAATGAATATCTAAACAGTTTATCAAACGAGTCACATACTATACTTTTTCCGCAAATTAAAACAATAAATGTAAAGTTTTATTAATGATTTGAAAAGTAAGATTACTTCACGTCGTGCTTAATATGTTAGTGGTGAACTTTACTCTGTGACTAAAGCCTTGTTTCCACCTCTTAACATAGTCTTAGGTTTAGTTTTTCGACATAACCTTGAGAGTTTGTCATATGTGAATACAGCTACTGTTTTAGTCTTAGGCTTTGCCTTTGTCGCTGCGCATAAACACAAAGTTTGCAGACTTCATACTTACATAGTCTTTCGTCGCTGTTCTGTAAGGGAGAGGTAGATGCTATCTCTTGTTTGCAGTCAATTCTATGCCGTATTTAACATGTCATTAGGTTTGTGTTGGGAATACAATAAATACAGGCAATAGAATAAAAATAGTAATAATTTCAACTGAGAAAAAAATAAAAATTACAGGATTAATAGCAACAACAAAACTAACAAGTCAAAAAGAAATTATTTAGTCGCTGTCATTTTAAAATTTATTTTTTTCTTTGATTTTATAAGTATAATTGCAATTTAATCATATTTTAATAACATAAAAATCTATTTTGAAATTTAAATTACTATATTTGAAATATTCTGGTTTGTTCACTATAATAATGTTTAATTGTTTTGAGAATATATAAATTAATTAAACTGGTACTTAATTTTAATAGTAATTATTGTTCCTCATTAATAATTTTATATAATTTTTAAAGTATTTCAAATAGTTTTATGCAATTATTTTCTCATTTAAGTGAACAAACATTTACTAGAATAATGAATTAAGGTTATATTTATGATAAGAGCTGGAAATGACTGGAATTTTTCCGACAGAAACAAAAAACCAAAAACAAAGACTAAAACAGAGACTATGTTAAGAAGTGGAAACGTAGCTTAAGACCTTCGCAGCCAAAGTTTGTTAACATGTGATAAACATGTTATTTAACGCCATAGAAACCAAGTTATTTTAATTACTAACATAATATTATTGAATTTACGAGTCCGTATTTTTATGTTATTTATCTAGCCAGAAACAAGAAAGCAGTTAAACAAATTATTATAAAATTGCTGTGAAATTTGCAAGTACATGTGCAAAGTTGCATTTAATGTGTCCGATTTATAAAGATTTGTGAAAATTAGTTTATTTATAAAATAAATAAAAATAAATAAATATATCATCACGCCTTTTACCCATTATTGGATGTGGCACTCTGCCGAAGCAGATCTCGGTAAATGATATATTTATGCGCGTGAAGTGCGGTTACCAGTCGTCAAATCACGGCCCCCAAAGATGTTAGTGGTGGGGGAGCCACAGGAGTAATTTTAAATTGGTGAAAATGTTTTGTCGCCTGTGGGGATCGAACCAGGGTTCTTTGGATCCACAGGCCGATAAAAATAAAAATATATAATGAGTCACGATTATTCTCGGATTCATAAAGCAAATGAAGTTCAGCATCTAATCAATGACTGTGAATCTTATAGCCCTAATTTAGTGCTATCAGACTTAGTTTTATTTAAAAAGTTTAAAAAGTGTCTTAAGGAATCAAAAGTTTCATTTCTGGAAATATTCTGTGAACTTCGTCAAGCTTTGTACAATAGTGAGTTTTTATTTAAAAATTGGGTCCAAGTGATTCGTATTTTACAAGTTATAATTTCGTGTTGTGCAGAACGACAAATAAGTAAATATTCGTACCTAATAAGAATGTTCTTTCTTTTGGAGAAAGAAGACAAATGATTGCGGAAAAAGTTCCAGCTAATGAATTTTGCTTCAATTAAAGTTCTCCAAACAAACAGTCATTAGAAACACTCGAGCGACATTACTAACCTAAAAACTTCCAGTTCGGAATAAACACATCCATTCTTCGTGAGTCTGTCGCTGCGCCATTCAAAATAAAGCCGCAAAGAAAAAAACAAAGGCTAGGCAAAGCCACGGGAGGCCAAGGAGAAACCGCTACTGCGCCGTAATCTATTGTGACAACAGCAGTAAAATAGATTTAAGCTCCAGCACACAACACATAGACAAGCAAGCGGCGCTAAATTTACAACTGGAGAAAAAGCGCGCGAGCCTGGAATCCAATCGCAGGCCTGGAAGCGCGCCTGGTAGCGTCTGGAAGAGATGGAACATCAAAGATTCTGCGTCGGCCGTGTTTACGATCCAAGTGGCTACATTACTATCCGCGATGCAATATATTCTGCGCTATCGAATCAAAGACGCGGCGGATGCTTCAGAGAATCGAACTATCGCGGTACGAAGCTGAATTTACTGAATTCCGGATAAGCATAAACAAATTCCAAATACGTGCAGCCAATACTTTGATAAATCACTAAGATATGTATTTATTTATTTATTTGCTACGCTGTACAACAGGAAGTTAATCCCAATTACAGTAGTTTAAGATAGTATGGAATTCGAACTATTCGGATACGATCGTATTTCAAGCGAGTAATTTTAATTCATGAACTCTTGCTTGTAAATCGGTAGTCCTACTGTACTTCTACTTCATTTCTAAATTACAGTCGATAACGATTAATTAGAATACCTCTAGAATAGAAAATTTTGGTGCAATTGTGTAGCCGTCCTAAATATGCGAAATTCCGCTTAAATTTAAGGTTAAAAGAGCTCAACAAAAATATAAAATTATAAATTTTGGAATAATAGTCGTTTACATATATAACAAGGGAGTAAATTTCGTCGTTATTAGCTCGAAGGTTGCTATCGCTTGATTCAAATAGTGACGCTTTATTTAAGTGTTATGTATGATATTTTATAAACAAACTAAAAAATTCGGTATTTAAAAAAGAGACTGTTAATAGCATGTAAAATTAGTAAGAATACAGCAAATTCTTATAAACGAAATAGTTATTTTTATAACAAGTGCCGAAAAAAGCTTGTTACGTGCACGAGCACTTAACCTTTTTCGGCACGTGCTATAAAAAACAATTTTCCTACAACTGTGCGATTTAGAAAGTCACTAAAATATTATCAAAATTTATAAAATTTTAATGATATTACACGAGAACGATGTTTTACGGCGTTGCTATGGTTTGTTTGTTGATTGCTTGCACATTGTTCTACATTATTTTTAAATATTTTACTAACGTCAATATAATTTCTTCAAAATCGTCTAGATTGGAATAGTACAGTGAGTGATTCTTCTTTATCATAAATACCTCCAAAGATAATTGAAGCTCCGGATCATGCTATGTTGCATCTATTTTCGACAATGACAATCAACCTGCTGCTGGTACTTCTAAAGCCTCCGAAATTGTTGTCAATAATATTACTGTTAATAATATGAACAGGTAAGGAAGAAATTAATGTTTCTTTAGACAATACAAAAGTTTTCACTTTACATTATGTCAATATAAGCAACTGTAACTACTATGTTAATAATATACACACACAATAAATATTATGTATTTCACTTACTTAAAACCATTTATCGATATATTTTACTTTGTTCGGTTCCTTTTATTAGTTGTGTACAGATTAGATATACTGCAATTTAAGGTTATTTTTATAAACGTCAAAATATACTACTGCATATTTACTAGCGCTGACTCACTGCATCTTCTTCTTCCATAAGCGTCTGTGGCCAAAATATGAATTACGCGCTTGGCGCGAAATTTAAATAGCTCTCAAAAAAACTTTTTCTACAGTTGCGTAATGAAGCACTTTCCGCACTAGTGTTTCTTTGCTTTCGGAAACGCACTTGTTCGGCATTCATCTACTTTCCATACGTAACCAAGGCAATAATAGTTACGTAATAACAAAGAAATCGCACAGTTGTAGGAAAAAATATTTCACTAATTTCAAGATAATTTCTTCAAAATCGTCTAGAATGGAATACTACACAGAGTGATTCTTCTTTATCATATACACCTCCAAAGGTAATTGTTGGATCTATTCTTGACAATGACAATCAACCTGCTGCTGGTACTTCTAAAACCTCCGAAATTGTTGTCAATAATATTACTGTTAATAATATGAACAGGTACGGAAGAAATCAATGTTCCTTTAGACAGTAAAAAAGTTTCCAGTTCTCATTATGTCAATATAAGCAACTGTAACAACTGTATTATTAATATATACCATCAATAAATGCTTCACTTACTCTTTAAATAAAACCATTTTTCGGTATATTTTACTTTGTTCGATTATTTTTATTAATTATCATATTTAATCATGATATACTTGAGTTCTTGTCTGCTCAATGTGATGTGTACTGCTGTTTCAGGTTATGTTTATAAACGTCAAAATATATCACTGCATATTTCTTCTTCTTCCATAAGCGTGCACAGTGCCTAAAATATCAAATTCCGTGCTTGGCGCGAAATTTAAATCGCTCTCACTTATATTTTTTTGGACAATTGCGTAAAGTAGGAAAAAAATATATTTTTTAATGTTATAACAAGTATTACAAATATTTTCATGTACATAACTTCACAGAGAAGTTCGGCGGTCTCTCTGACATGCGTACAAAAGCAATGACGAAGTTGCGCTGCCAATTGCCTTGAATCACTTTATTTCCCTTGGGAGTACTTGTCGTTTTTATTTTGCCTCAGTATATAAGGAAGCACATTAAGTAATGATTTTGATAAGAATAAAGTTAATATGATTTATCGGTTTAATATACAAAATATAAATTACATAAAAACTATGAATTTAGGCTAATAACATTTTTCTTTATGCAATTTACACTCTTTTGATACATAAAATTAATATACTATGATAATATATTAAATTCTTTGTTTTCTTAAAGACGAATTGTCAGCTAAAATAATACTGTATTATTTCTTCAGATAACAATTTTATACTCAACCTTTGCCTAATTAAGTTTTTTTTTACAAAAAAAACAATATTCTGTTCAATGTAATAAATATAATTTACATATTTGATGTTTCATTCGTCCAACTTTTTTTCACGAATGTTTTCTGTTCTTTAAGTTGACTGCTCCAATTAACTGATGGCCCAATTAACCGAGAAACATATTTGGCATTGAAAAAATAGAAGACGCAACATAAAATAATGTTATGTATGTACGTAATTGAGAAGTAATAAAAATGAGTAAGTACCTTTAGAAAACGGTAAAGGGTAAAGCAGAAACGATAATATATACCCTAAACATAATAATAACATAATTACCTGTACACTAGCACGCGTCTGCAGTATATCATCCCTTTAATAACCAAAGTAAAACAAATTTAATATATCTCAACTCGGTACCGCAAGAGGCAAGACGCCAGCCCGGAATTACAAGTATCTCTCGTACCCCCGACCAGCGGTGGTAGTGCGGGGGTGGAACTCGTGTCTGCCCGTGTAATTTCTCACCTCACGTGCATCCTATTTCACTTACACCGTTACACATTACACAGGACATGCCGTTCCGCTATATACGAGTAAACAGCGTCGAATCGAGAGAACAGAAGAGAAAAGGAGAGTACAATGTTGCGAGAAATCATGCAGAGAGAGGAGCTTACTGGGAATTATTACTAAAATATCGGTAATATTCGCTTATAATATTACTAGTACATTGAATATTAATCGATTTTTTTTAAGCTTGTGAGTGCTTTTATTGCTAAGGAAATATTTCTTAAGAGCAACAAAAGCCCGAGTGAACAACGAGAAAAAAAAATTCTGGGAATATTCAATATACGTGTTATATTTGATAAGAATATTGCCCAATGAAAACAATCAAAAATTTTACAAAATTAATATTTTGACATGCTTACAATAGCTGTATTCCATTTGCCATTTGGTTCACTTAAATCAGTTCAGAAAAATTAGACAACATGACTAAATGAAATGAATTAAGCAAACTGATGCACATATTCGAGTGTATTACTTTAAGCTAAATTCGAATCAGTAAATCTAGTGCTGGAGACATAGTAAGCGAAGTATTCTAGTCAAATAAATAAGTGATCTAGTTCAGTAAGTTTAAGTTAGATCAGATCCAAATGACAAATGGAATACGTCTAATAATACTTTCATTTGATCATTATATGTCAGACAATCTATTTGCTAGGTAACTAAAACTGTAAATTTTTTATACAGAAAATTATCGTGTTTTTTTGACGTTTCTCAAAACCAATGAAATGTTTCATTGTATGTCACGTGTCTGCGTTTTAACCAATCCTGTCATTATTATACTGGGACTAAGGTTCTTGTGATTATTCCCGGAAATAATCTCTGTAGGTGCTCTTTTGTTTGTGACAAATGATACGTAGTTGTCAAATAATTATTTAAAATTGTCAACGCGTCAAGTAAAATGTGTAAAAAAATCGATTTAGTTCCATTTCAGATACAGAAATACACCAATAAATTTTGGAAACAACTTCCAAGAATACATTAATAAGTAATCAATCGATATGTACCCAGATCAAAAATCTTTTAAGTTGACTGAATCGACCTCAACAGCTAAGTCAAAAAATAATCTAATTAAATATAACTCGAGAGTTGGATAAATTAGAAAATAATTCTCCAGTATCTTTCTCAAACTTGTTGCCATTTGGCAATAGTCACTCTCAGCTCTACGGCTTTCGTGTCTATTGCCTGGCAACAACTTTTCGAAAGATCTGTCAAATTATTTTCAATTTATTCTCACTCTCTTGTTATATTATTACTGATAATTGCACTAATGCAAATTACTGCTGCAATTGCACTAGTGCAATTATCAATTATTAATTCACTAATTTCCATGAATACTTTATCAAATAATGAAACGCTATTGGTTGTTTAATGTCGTGGGGCAATATTCTTATTTATCTTTTTTAAACTACTTTTTCTACGATAACTAAGATATCTGCTCGCTGTATTGTTACGGAAATATAGTACATTGCACAAATATTTATATATCTTAAGATTACAATAGGCAACGTGAGATACGAATGTCATATCTCACGGGTTATTACGTTGCTAAGATACTAATTTAGAAATGTTGAATGAATAGTTAAATTGGAACAAACAAATATAAAATAATAGAAAAAAATATGTCCATTTCTCACTCGTATGAATGGAAGATGTTCGGCAAAGCTCGTTATAGGTGGCAATAGTACACTAATGACCAATTGCACCAACAAAACTTCAATTTTAAACTTGGTTTAAATTTTAACAAAAGCAAATCGAAGTTACATGTTATACGTATTAATTGATATATTGCTATTATATATTTGATATAATTTTCCTTATTTAAACTAAGTTTAATATTTATGTTTTATTGATGCAACTGACCATTAGGCACTTTAAATGCAAAGAATTTTGGACATGTATGAAGACTTTTCTAATTTTGCAACAACAAGAATACAATTTTACATACTTATTAGCATGTTTGTTGTGATTTGTATATCAAATAAACATGATACACAAACATAACTACAATAATTAACAAGTATAACCTTGAATTTTTCAAATACTTAAGCAGTTTGCGATTATTGTAGGTCGCCGCCAATAATTGAAGCACTCATATCGGACTCATACTTCAAATTTACATACTCATGCGAAATGGGTATCATTTCATGCTGGTTGTACAATATTAGAGTTGTATATTTAATTTTTCATGAAATTAAATCTTTCAGAACAAAAATTTATAAATTTAATCAAATAAATTAGTTCTTCATCTTCTCCCTGTTTCTCATCTACTAAGATATGCTTTGTTGTGATATTAAAAAATTTTCACCGTAATATAATTTATTAAATGAAAATCTTATACAATTTTTTTTATTATTTAAGTTTTTCATGTGATAATCATTTATGAAAAATTATACATTACAATTGTAAAGATAATACTATATAGAATTTGATAATGGCTCTGTGGTATCAAGTCGGCCTGTAAATTTGAGAACCTGAGTTAGATTCCTACAGCTGGCAAACTATTTTAACCACACTGAAATTACCCCTATGGCTTCCACTCCCTTAGCATCTTTGGGGGCCGTGATTTTACAGCTGATAACCGTACTTTACGCGCATAAATATATCACTTACCGAGATCTGCTTCGGCAGAGTGCCACACCCAGTAATGCATAAAAGGCATGTTGCTATATTTATTTATTTTATTTTTTACAAAATTGCAATTGTATTTTGTTTCAGCAGTGAGCGATTCTGAATTGAATTTTTAAAAATAAATACAACTGCATCCTAGTGATATGGATTCTGTAGTTATCATGTACTAAATTTGGATTTAAGTAAAGAAATAAATAATAAAGCTAAACCGAATTATGTGTTAGTGAAATTCAATTAAACCATATTTAAAAAAAGGTCTTATATTAACCTTAATACTGTTACTATTTACAGCCAAATATTCAAAAAACTTTTAACTAATCCAAAAGTTTGCTAATCTTATGCGAACCCAATTAATTCAAATCACTTTCCGAAAATCGAATGGCAACAAGATTTTACTATGGTTTCATTAAATTTTTTTGAGAATATAATTACGTAAATTTTATTAAACCAAAATTCAGGATTAACTAAAACGTTTATGAGAATCGGGCTGTTTTTAAAATGTATTTTGGATTAATTGTCAGTTAGAAATCTAAAATACATACAAGATTAGCTAAAATATTTTTTAAAATGCACTGTAAATTACATACATACATACATATCATCACGCTAAATCCGATCAAATGGGGTAGCACGAATCCTAAAATCATTCATAAAATATTCACTCATTAAATTCATCAAATAATCAGTCCTCGTCAAACATTCTCATCCAAACACACCACCCTCACTTTAACCACATTCATAGATCACTCTATATAAACTCATTTATTTATTACACTCGAAATCATTTATTACACTCGAAATCATTTATCACACAACAAATCTTCAATCACATCTATCCAATCAGTCTTAATCACTTATCATTCATCTTCTTTCTTCGACGTACATAACATATGCACAAAACATTTCAAATTACACACGCTTACTCCAACAATGAATCTATTAACGAATGTATAAAGATTAGAAAAGATAAAAACGATAGCCTGCACTTGTATATGAAAGCAAAGTCCACAAAATGCAGTAAATTGAACCATATAAATTGAAAAGGCTGCAAACGCCAAAAAATCTATATATTGCGATGCAACTTTGGTAAGTTGTTGTGCGCACGCCCGCGAAGGTTTTTGACTTAGCACAAATCCAGTCCGCCATCTTGAAACAAAAAGGCCGCTAGCTATCCTGAAAAGTACTGCAATGATTCAAATTTGGTATAGGCATAGACGAGAACCAATGTTAACATATGGGTATAATAAAGCTTCAGTCCTATGCTATTCGAATTCAAATGTTTGCAGTTTTCGGTACGACTCGCATTTGCAATGATCATCAACAAAGCACAGGGGCAATCGCTATAAGTGTGTGAACTAAATTTGGAAAATCCATGCTTCTCACATGGACAGCTGTATGTGGCATTCTTACGCGTTGGAAAACCTTCTGATTTATTCGTGAACGTCCCAAAGAGAAAAACAAAAAATATTGTGTATCCAAAAGCACTTCAATAAACATAATTAAACACAAACACTTTCTTTCTTTGAGTTGCAATGCAATGCATGCCGGGTACTCGCATTAAATTGTAGACCACGCGAACGATGTCGCGGGTAATAGCTAGTATGTAAATAAAAATAAACTAATAATTCCTAGCACATTCACCTTATCCTTTTGTCAGCGATGGTATCTCCTAATCGTGAATGTTCTCAATCAATAATGAAACACATCATTGATATTCGAGTCTTTGCGAAGTTATGAAAGACTTCAGCATCACGTCCTCTTATTCTCATCTTGCAGGGTGGTGTCTGCGGTGTTCGGGTGTAAGTTTAGCGGCGGTCTGCGTCTACTTGGCGGACTAATTAAGCACAAGACTTGCCCGGGTGCAATAACATCAATCTCCTTCTGCTAATTACCGTGTCGGCCACGCGGAACTTTCTGCACGGGTGTGGGTGTCTGCTTGTCTGGGATCTTCTTCGCGCTGATGCTGATGTGCTACGTCACTACGCCGTACTACTAATGCCTGTGGAACATGATTCCATCCTAATTACGTGCTTGTATGGTTTATGGGATCTAATTATGCATTTAGTTGGTGTTGAAATGAGAAACAAGTATGGAAGTTTCCTTCTAATTCTTTGAAATTATTTCTGACTGAAATTTATTATAGGATGATTGGTGTTATATTTATTGGGATTTAGGAATCGTTTCCTATCCTATATTATTATAAAAGAAAAATAATATAATGCAATACTAGTTTTGCAATGGCCCTTTTCAACATTAAATGTGAAAATTACATTTTCCTACAACTGTGCGATTTCTTTGTTATTACGTAACTATTATTGCCTTGGTTACGTATGGAAAGTAGATGAATGCAGACCAAGTGCGTTTCTGAAAGCAAAGAAACACTAGTGCGGAAAGTGCTTCATTACGCAACTGTCAAAAGAAAGTTGTGTTTAGAGCGATTTAAATTTCGCGTCGAGCGCGGAATTCATATTTTGGCCACAGACGCTTATGGAAGAAGAAGATACGGTGAGCCAGCGTATATACAGTGGTATATTTTGACGTTTATACATAACCTTAAATTGCAGTATATCTAATCTGTACACAACTAATAGAAAGAACCGAACAAAGTAAAATATATCGATAAATGGTTTTATTTGAAGAGTAAGTGAAATACATCATATTTATTGTTTGTGTATATTATTAACACAGGTGTTACAGTTGCTTATATTGACATAATGTAAAGTGGAAACTTTTGTGTCTAAAGAAACATTGATTTCTTCCGTACCTGTTCATATTATTACCAGATATATTATTGACAAAATTTCGGAAGCTTTAGAAATACCACCAGCAGGTTGATTGTCATTGTAGAAAAAAGATCCAACATGGTATGATCCGGAGCTTCAATTATCTTTGGAGGTGTTAATGATACAGAAGGATCACTCACTGTACTATTCCAATCAAGACGATTTTGAAGAAATTATCTTGACGTGAAATATTTTTAAATAACGTAGAACAATGTGCAAGCAATCAAGAAACAAACCATAGCAACGCCGTAAAACATCGTTCTCGTGTAATGTTATTAAAATTTTATAAATTTTGATAATATTTTAGTGATTTACTAAATCGCACAGTTGTAGGAAAAATGTTGTTTATAACACGTGCCGAAAAAGGTTACATGCTCGTGCAGATTAAATTCTACACTTGCACGTAACAAGCCTTTTTCGGCACTTGTTATAAAAATAACAATTTTATTTTTGCGTTAATCAATACAAGAAATCTAATAATTGTTTTTCCTACACTGTGCGATTTCTTTGTTATTACGTAACTATTATTGCCTTGGTTACGGGTGAAAAGGAGACAAATGCAGACCAAGTGCGTTTATGTAAGCAAAGAAACACTAGTGCGGAAAATAATTTGTAAACTGTCAAAAGAAAGTTGTATTGAGAGCGATTTAAATTACGCGTAGAGCCATTTCAAACAATGAAGATTCGCATGGAGCGTTGTACGCCTCACCCACAAGTTACTCCAACTCTTTCTGCTTCACAACACTGCATTGACTTGAATACGGCATAATTTGTTTACTTATGGTTAGTCTGAGGTTGTACGGATAGAAAAGGGATGTATATTGAAGGTGATAATAAGTAAATAGGTATGGAATCAAAATAAAATATTAAAACAGCGTCAGTCTCGTTATTTAGTAGCCACACCTCGTAATTGTTTATATATTTAATACGGCGTATATTTATTAATTTGCTCCAACCCACACAAAAATTTTCATCCCCATTTCGACAAACAAGAAACAATCCAACAGCAAACATTCCGCACAGAATGATAGTAATAAGAAGCTATGGCACGCTCGGCAGGGCGTCCACTCCCTGGTACAGGAGAACGGGGTGGTTCCACCACAACGTGTCGCCTCCTCTAATAAACCGAGCTTTCGGCAACAAGACACCGAATTTACACAACCGGTCTGACGGAAGCTTAAATAAAAAGCTTTTAACAATTTTATTTCACACCCTCTGGTGGTGAAATTTGCTTTTAGGTGCTGTAATTTAAAACTAATGGAGAATGCTTGCGACAGTTGATTGCTTTAGACGCTAAAGTGTGTTTTAAGGGACTGAAGTTTATTTTAGCTGATTTGGAATCATTAGGTATTAATTACTAATTAAACTGCTTAAGTTATGGGAAAGGCAAGGCGGTTGACTGTCTTCTAGTATGATTTTTATCAAATTTATTTATTTATTTGTTACTCTGTACTCACCATGCCGTAGTGTATGAAAACGATTATAGGCGTATTCCATTTGCCATTTGGATCAGATCTAACTTATATTTTCTGAACCAGATCACATATTTATTTCACTGAATTACATAATTCACTTTATTCCCAATATTGAATCTACTAGTTCTGATTTAACTTGAAGTAATCCACCTCAATAAGTGCATCATCAGTTTGCGTAGTTCATTTCATTTAATCATGTTGTCTAATTTAACTGAACTGATTTAAATGAACCAAGTGAAATACAGCTTACGCCATATGTGGACGAGGTTATCATAGATACGATGAAATATAGCTATCTTTTTTATTAATATTATTCGTACCTATGCGAATGACATTAACGTATGTCTTAGTAATTTCATTAGAGTGTTTACCTGTAATTGTTTACCTGTAATTGTGTGAAATTCACTTTCAAAAACAAGCTCAGGGACGACACTTCCTTCGTTTCTTATCTTTTTTATTCGTTTTCTGATCTTACATTGAGTGTTTAACTGCAATTGTGTGGAATTCACTTCCAAAAACAAGCGTAGAGCGACACTCCCTTCCTTTCTTATCTTTTAATTCGTTTTCAGTTATTACGTAGAGTGTTTAACTGCAATTTGTGTGAAATTCACTTTCAAAAACATGCGCAGGGCGACGCTCCCTCCCTTTCTTATATTTTTGTTTCATTTTCTGTGACTGCTTTGTGTTGTCTTTTCTTTCATATACAAGTGTAGACTATCGCTTTCATCTTTTCTAATTTTGTAGATTCGTTGTTAGTTTCGTTATTAGATTCGTTGTTAGGAGTAAACGTGAGTAATTTGAGATTTTTTATGCATGTTATGTACGTTGAGGAAGGAAAATGAATGGTAAGAGAATAGGAATGATGTGATTGAAGTTTGGTTGTGTGATAATGTTTTCGAGTGTAATAAATGAATGAGTTTATATGGAGTGATCTATAAATGTGGTTGAAGTGAGGGTGGTGTGTTTGGATTAAAATGTTTGGTGATGGCTGGTTGTTTGATGGATGTGATGAGTGAATGTTTTATGAGTGATTTTAGGGTTCGTGCTACCCCATTTGTTGGGATATAGCGTGAAGATATGTATGTATGTATGTATGTTAATAAGAAAAGGCACACGTTTCATGTTTTTTCACGTTCTATCACATTTGTTGTTTTAATGAAAACTTATGAAAAATATGAAAATTTATATTTACTTTGTTAAAAAATAGTCATCGTCCCGGGGCGAGACTTAATTCTGAGGTGGTAACCTTATATCTGACACACACCCACTCATCTAACAAGACAGAGATAATACTAATCCATATCTAAATTTTAATGCAGCCCTCGCATAGTTTTTGCATGTATTATCATCATCCACCAACCCCGCCAAACGCACACATCCGATGTCAGCGTTTGATGGTTCCCTCGCGGGCATCGCGTATACTTTTTGCTCGGTCGATCGCTGCATGCGGAAACGGCCGATTAACATTTAATGGCGTTATCACCATCCAATTACTGGCCAAATGAGTGCTCCCATGCGACGCAGCGCTACTCTGTACTAAGTCGAATGTGCTGTCATAGTTTTTTTGATCGATATTTAGTGGAGTAATAGAGTTATCGAAGAGTGTAGATAAAATTTTGATGGTGCATTTTTAAATGAGAGTTGAGGTGAATTTAATGAAATTTTGTTATTGTAATAAGGATAGTTTTTTGGCGTTGTAATGTTATGTAAATGGATTATAAATATAAAAATAACATAAATATATCATCACGCCTTTTACCCATTACTGGGTGTGGCACCAGCCGTCAAATCACGGCTCTCAAAGATGTTAGTGGTGGAGGAACCACAGGGGTAATTTTAATTTGGTGAAAATGTTTTTCGGCTGTGGGAATCGGACCAGGGTTCTTAGGATGCATAGGCCGACTCGATACCAGTTATTATCCCATTAAGGGCCAGTTTTTCAATCACTGATTAAGTAATAATAGAAACTATGGTTTCCATTATTATTTAATCATGATTAACGCTAATCAATAGTAAATAGATTATAAGCACGATTATTGTTAATATAATTTTTGTCTGCATCTGGTTTTATAATGGAACTGCGTCACATATTTGTTTATTTTTGGTAATAATCTTTAAGCATAGTCTGGCATGTCTGATAAAATATTTAATATCAAAAAATGATTTAAAATAATTTATTTGATATAAAAGTAAATTTGTACAACCATTAGCAGATAAAATCTTAATATAATATTCTTATGGAAATTTATATAAATATTTAAATAGTAAATATTGTAGACTTTTCAGAAGAACTTCTGTATATTTCTACATTATTTTAGAAGAAGGGAGAGTTCATTGCCTTCAACTTATATCTCAGGTCTGTTTTACATTAAGCATCAATTTTTCGTATAACTGTAATTTACAAATGATACCAGCAAATAAATTGCAGATGCAATATTTCCTACGTTATATTAAGTAATTAGCATGATAAAAAATTTTAACATAGCTATTAATAACAATACAGACATATCAATATTTAATATTAGGTATTATCTTGACAAATATTATTTATGACATGTTACGGCCATGATTATCTGTAAGAATACAGCAGTACGGTGGTGTGGGTGATATTGCGGCATTAGAATTCATAGATCCCGAGTTAGAATCCTTATCATCAATACTTATTTGGTTGATCCTATGTATCTTTTCCAACTTCTACTCATAACCAGCCTCTTCATTTCTACATAACTTCTTTCTTCTTTCAAGTCGTCTACCACCTCCTCCTACCTGTTTTACCTTCTTCTTCTACTGTCCCTTCTATTATGTGCTTCATTAGAGCATCCCTTCTCAACGTAAGGCCCAACCACATTCTCTCCATTTTTAAAAGGAAGAGTTAGAATTCTGTTAAGGGTAAAAAATATAGGAACTGCCACACTACGACTCGGTAAATTTGGATTCTATACTGTAATTGGGATAAGTTTCTATGGTACAAATTAGCATAAAAATTTAAACAAACAAATGAGAATGAAAGTGGATAATATATTTTGTAGGGTTGTTGATTTTACGAATATTCGAGAATTCGAATGTTCGGATTTATTGAACATTCGAATTTAAATTCGAATTTTCGAATATTTTGAATTTTCGAATTATTCGAAATGTTGAATTTTTTGAATATTCGAATTTTTCGAATTTTTCGAATTTTTCGAATTTTTAGAATTTTTTGAATTTTACGAATTATTTGAAATGTTTTAGATCCTAACGTGGTATGAACTATTTTCAGAATAAACTCATTTGCAGAGTTTTGTATTAATTCGTAAGTAATTATTATTAATTATTATTGTTTGCCAAATTAATTCAATTTAGATTTAAAATTTCGTTACACTGTCAAAAACGTTATATTTAAGACGTTTTTGTATTCTTTTTATTGTCATTTTAAAACGTTTTACTAAAAATCCATAGCATTTAGATGGGCGGTTAAGAGAGTAGATGGCTTAATTAAGACGCCTAACCTTACAGAGTTTCTGCAGAAGCACTTCGCCGGGTTTATTATTTAATTCGTGTCCGACTTTTCACGAATTATGCGTGAGCGTACTTGGAGATGACAGATAGCGTTAATTAATAGGCAAAAAATTCGAAAATACGAAGCTTCGGAAAATTCGAAAATTCGAAAAGTTCAAAAAATTCGTAAATTCGAAAATTCGAAAAGTTCAAAAAATTCGAACATTCGAAGTTTTTTTGACGAAGTTAAAAAAATTCGAATATTCTAATGTTCAGAAATTCGAAATTCGGTGGAAATCAACAACACTAATATTTTGTATAAACAATATAATTGTTAAATTAACCTCGCTTTATTTATTGTTTATAGCACATCATCTCTTGTCAATATATTTACATGACCTACAAACTTCAAACTTGCCATAAAATATATGTTGGCAGCACTAAAATCATGTGCAATTGTTGTATAAATGTATGCTTTTCTAAATGGTAATAATGTTCCAATCCATCATATTTTGAAATTGACAATATGCGTAATTGATCAAAGTTACAAAGAAAGTTGTTTTTAATTTTCCGGTAATTCTGCATTTGCACATTGCATCATTTAACAAGTCGATAAATATCAAAAATTTGGAGCGGGATAAAATTATATATGTAACATGACAACTTGAAATATAGTTGCTATGCAATAATACCACGTTATTAAATATATAAAAAAAAAAATATATATCATCACGCCTTCTACCCATTACTGGGTGTGGCACTCTGCTAAAGCAGATCTCGGTAAGTGATATATTTTGCGCGTGAAGTGCGGTTACCAGTCGTCAAATCACGGCCCCCAAACATGTTAGTGGTGGAGGAGCCACAGGGATAGCTTTTTCAAATTATGAAAATTTGTCGCCTGTGGGAATCGAACCAGGGACCTCAGGATTCACAGGCCGACTTCATACCACTGTGCTAGCCATCCCATAATGAAATATAATATATTATTATATGAAATGCTAAAAAAATATTTTTTCTAAAATCGTACAATAATATTAATGTTGTAGTGTAAGAAAGGTAACAAACGAATATAAGCTTTTATAGTACTAGTGCCATAAAGAGATATTTTACGATACTAGTACGATAAAAATAATATTATTTCACGATTTAACAAAAAAATAGTACTATAAATAGTATATTACGTACCATGAACTGTAAATGACAGTTTTTAGGTCAAGATTTGGGAAACAGAGGCCCGTAGGATCAAGATTTCCTACATACACATATTAGCGATCTAAAAAATCACTTACATTTCGAGGTTAGTAAGCTATTTTTTACAATACCTGCACAAATTGTTATCAAAATAAACAGAACCTTGATCTATAATATTTACTTAATGTCGACAGTGGATGGTAGTAAATATTATAGTCCTGATGTAACCATGGAAACCAACTGTTTAATAAAAGTACCACTAAGGGGCAGTTTTTCAATCACTGGTTTACTCTCGATTAATGTTAATCATGATTAAATAATAATAGTAACCATAGTTTCCATTATTATTTAATCATGATTAACATTAATCGGTGATTGAAAAACTGGCCCTTACTGTGTTTAAATTTGTAAACAATAATATTATAGTACGATGTAACAAAGAAATATTGTACGCTGCCCGTATGGATAGTGTCTTTATTGGACTCGAAGTCTTTCAAGACTCGGCTACGGCTCGCCTACTCGTCCTATAACTTTCACTTTCAGTTCTTGCAAAGTAAGTAATAATTATCTATAGCTATTAAATAATACATTCATTATGTATCTTACTCTAAGTATGTAAATAAAGCTACTTATATTACACTAGTATAATGTGAAAATTCGTATTCCACAGTCTATTTTCAACCAGTAGCCACAATATATTTTGTTATGTTGTCATGTTGTAACAAAACGGATAATTCAGAATTTGGTTTTGTTTATAAATTATGATATTTCACTATCAACTCAGCTTCGAGAGATACACTAATTAAGTGTTATCTTAAGAATCTTTTTAAAGTTGACTTGACAGATTTTATTTTGTTTATCAAATTTATGAGTGCATATGTTTGATCATTATTTATCAAGTTTATAGCTTTTCTGAATTGTCGCGTCTGTTTATACGGGATGTGATGATATATCTGGGTAAATTATAGCTAAGCGTCTGGTCGGATAGAGTTAACCTTTGGAACTCACCCCGTCTGGGTTTTTTATGTAAACACATATGTGGGAACCGCTATCTCGACCAACGCGACGATACCACCCCTTACCCTTTTGTCAGAACATCCCATGGAATACAACAACGATTAGTTAGTAGTAGATTGGCTTCTGACGAGACAAGTTTGGCTCTCGTCGTCTGTGCAAGATGTAGGTCTTGCCATGAATTTTGTAACTTAAATAAATAATAGTTTTATCCATACGTTGTTGTTTCCATTGTCGGATAATTTGCTTAATTTCAATATTATTTATAGCTTTTGTATTTTATAATTTATACTTTCTTTTATGTTTTAAATATATATTTTTACAATAAGTTCGTCTTATTTCGTTTTATTTAATCGTGTATTAAATCGCGTTATATTTCGTCTTGATTTTAATTTAGTTCGTCTCATTAACATTTGTTTTACACTCGTAACAGTCGGCACTCAGACCTGTTTCAATATGATTTAAATTTTGTTGGTTCATGACGTATATAAGTAAGGTTATGCTTATAGTAATTTTGTTTTATGTACTTAAATAGTTGTAGATAACGTAGATAGTATGTGACGGTTATATTACACTCAGATGATTATAACACTTGCCTTCGGTACGTGTTGTAAACTTCATCCCCATGTAATATAACCTACATTATATGCTCATTAAATACTATACTATGTTTCATTTAATCAGAATGTTCCACATATTTGCATTATCCAATGTATAAAAACGAATTTAAAAAAAGAATAATTTAATACGTTCGTTGGAAATTCATAATAGGTTTCTAGTTCCAGATAATTTACCAACCACAAAATTTCCATAAAAATAAACCCTAGAATTTATCCTCCAACGAGAAGCACGTCCATACACCAGTATAATAATAAGCAACACTTCTTAACGTTCTCTCAAAATTGTTGTATACAGAAAGCTTCATTATCTCAGCCGCCTCTCGTTTCATAAACAGCTGATTAGCAATAGCGATGGCGTGTGTGTGTGTGTGTGTGAGTCGCATGAATTTATTAAGATACGCACACTCTGGCTGCTTAGCGTAATCTGGAATGTCGTTTGCTAGAGACAAGTGAATTTTATTAGCTGCTTGATAAAGTCATTAGCATATATAATTAAAACGCTAAGACGTCATAAACGTGGCTAATCACGAGAATTCTTGACGGAGGCTATAAACTCTCTTCCCATCTTCATATGCTATCATTTTGAAGGCATGGACAGCGAGGAAGATTCTTCAAAGGGGCATTTTTAATGAGATGTTTATCAAAATATGCTGTCTTATAATTGTTGCTAAATAAAATATTTGAATGGGGTGGCTAGCTCAGTGGTATGAAGTCGGCCTGTGGATCCTGAGAACCCTGGTTCGATTCCCACAGGCGACAAACAATTTTCATAATTTCAAAAAAGCTATCCCTGTGGCTCCTCCACCACTAACATCTTTGGAGGCCGTGATTTGACGACTGGTAACCGCACTTTACGCGCAAAATATATCATTTACTGATATCTGCTTCGGCAGAGTGCCACGCCCAGTAATGGGTAGAAGGCGTGATGATATATTTATTTGTTTTTATTTATAAAATATTTGACTTTGAAGAAATTTATTTTTCTAATTCGGTGCTCTTATAAGTCTGTAATGGATTGAAAACATGTCGTTAAGGAGATCAATAATCGCACTATTTTTGGCGTTCTTCATTCTCTAGGAGTGCTATGAATGCTTTTAAATCTGACAGATGAATGACAAATTGTAAGGTATTGGTGTTGAAATATTATTTTTAATTATGGATCTATTATCCTTTCTTTAGGTGATGGAACTAAAAGGAATATGCTATAATTAGACAAAATTCACAACATCCAGAATACTGAAAAAAATATAGATTAATTATTAAAATTTCTATTGTTTGTGTTATGAGAAGCGCTACCAATATAAATGGTACATGTTATAAACAACATCACTCAAATATTAACAGAATTTATAAAATCTTAATGATATTACACGAGAATTATGTTTTATGGCGTTGCTATGGTTTTTTTGTTGACTGCATGCACATTGTGCTACGTTATTTACAAATATTTCATTAATTTCATGATAATTTCTTCAGAATCGTCTAGATTGGAATAGTACACTGAGTGATCCTTCTTTATCATAAACACCTCTAAAGATAATTGAAGCCCCAGATCATGCTATGTTGGATTTATTCTTGGCAGTGACAATCAACCTGCTGCTGGTACTTCTAAAACCTCAGAAATTGTTGTCAATAATATTACCGTTAATAATATGAACAGGTACGGAAGAAATCAGTGTTTCTTTAGACAGTACAAAAGTTTCCACTTTACATTATGTCAATATAAGCAACTGTAACAACTGTATTATTAATATATACAAACAATAAATATTTAGTATTTCATTTACTCTTAAAATAAAACCATTTATCTATATATTTTACTTTGTTCGGTTATTTTTATTAATTGTGTACAGATTTGATATACTGCAATTTAAGGTTATGTTTATAAACGTCTAAATATACTACTGCATATTTACTAGCGCTGCCTCACCGCATCTTCTTCTTCTATAAGCGTCTGTGGCTAAATTTGAAATTCCGCGCTCGGCGCGATATTTAAATCGCTCTCAATTAAACTTTCTTTTGACAGTCGCGTAAAACACAAATGACATTCCGCACTATTGTTTCTTTGCTTACAGAAACGCACTTGATCTGCATTTGTCTCTTTTCCACCCGTAACCAAGGCAATAATAGTTACGTAATAATAAAGAAATCGCACAGCAATTATTTGCTGTCTATTGATATAATGGGATGGCTAGCTCAGTGGTATGAAGTCGGCCTGTGGATCCTGAGGTCCCTGGTTCGATTCCCACAGGCGACAAATTTTCATAATTTGAAAAAGCTATCCCTGTGGCTCCTCCACCACTAACATGTTTGGGGGCCGTGATTTGACGACTGGTAACCGCACTTCACGCGCAAAATATATCACTTATCGAGATCTGCTTCAGCAGAGTGCCACACCCAGTAATGGGTAGAAGGCGTGATGATATATTTTTATTTTTTTTATTTTATTGATATATGCAATTTTAGAGCTATTACAAGAAATGGTTTGATTATATTTTTATATCGTAAGTTTATGCAGTACAAACTATAATTGTAGGTAGATATCATTCAAGCAAGAGTTCTGGCGTTCAAATCTCACTGAATTGTACCTTAAAAATACAATAGCGTCTAAAGGATTCGTGTTCCACTGTAAGCTAATCGGATCAAGTTGTGTAGAGGAGCAAATAAATAAATATGATTGTGTTAGAGAAACACGAAGAACAATCCGTAAAATTGTAGAAAATCACAAAGATGAGATACTTGTTGTAGTTTTACGTTTGCTGAGCTGTCTTTTCAATGATCTCTCAGTAGGTCAAGTGCCCCAAATTCCCAGCATCTGTCGCGCCGATGTCGCCAATGCCAGTAACCGGTACTTGTCTCCGACGACAGAGGCGAACTAGCTCACTGGACGCTTCGCGCAGCCTCGAACATCATATAATATTTTATCGCTCGTAAAACAAGAGACGAACATCGTTGTTATTATGGCAGCGCCGACAGATGGCCGATGTATCTCTAGTTGGCCACGGAGCGTGGATGTGGAAGTTCGCCTCGCCTACTAGATCCTGAACTAATAAAACTGGCGACGGCGTCTGCCTTTGCCACTTTCCAACTTGTCTTATTTGTTTTCAGGAACTTTGATTATACAAAATACTTGGCTTGTCTTTCGCTGAAGACGTGAAGATACGTCTTGAGTCAGACCCGTATGTTGCCTTGTTAAGATGTTGTCGAGGTGTTATCGACTTAGATACTCTTGTTTTCTCCACACTTAGTTAATTTATACAAACGATCTCTTTGGCCCGGTTACATAAAACCAGATAATCACGTTGTTAACAACGCGAAAAGGTTGTATTGGAATAACGTTCCTAAATAATGACAAAATTTTTTACTGTTCAATATTTTAAAACGTTATAATTTCTATAATATGCATTAAACTAATAATTATTTGTTACAAATATTGTTTTATCACTGTCATCTTACTAGCAATAAGCATATTAATGCTGGTAATTTTAATTAAATATATTCAAGTAGTTGACAAATAATTTTCACTACATTAAAATTATCTCTGTGGCTCCCCGTCCATTACCATCTTTGAGGGTTGTGATTTGATGGCTGGTAAACGCACTTCACGCGCAAAATGTATCACTTACAGAGATCTGCCATGGCAGAGTGCTACACCCAGTGATGAGTAGAAGGCGTGATATTTTTATTTTCCTACAACTGTGCGATTTCTTTGTTATTACGTAACTATTATTGCCGTGGTTCTGGGTGGAAAGGAGACAAATGCAGACCAAGTGCGTTTCTGTAAGCGAAGAAACACTAGTGCGGAAAGTAATTTGTATTTTACGCAACTGTCAAAAGAAAGTTTAATTGAGAGAGATTTAAACATCGCGCCGAGTGTGGAATTTCATATTTTAGCCACAGACGCTTATAGAAGAAGAAGATGCGGTGAGCCAGCGCTAGTAAATATGCAGTAGTATATTTTGTCGTTTATAAACATAACCTTAAATTGCAGTATATCAAATCTGTACACAATTAATAAAAATAACCGAACAAAGTAAAATATATAGATAAATGGTTTTATTTTAAGAGTAAGTGAAATACAAAATATTTATTGTTTGTATATATTAATAATACAGTTGTTACAGTTGCTTATATTGACATAATGAGAAGTGGAAACTTTTGTACTGTCTAAAGAAACATTGATTTCTTCCGTACCTGTTCATATTATTAACAGTAATATTATTGACAACAATTTCTGAGGTTTTAGAAGTACGAGCGACAAGTTGATTGTCATTGTCGAAAATAGATCCAACATAGCATGATCTGGGGCTTCAATTATCTTTGGAGGTGTTTATGATAAAGAAAAATAACTCACTGTAGTATTCCAATCTATACGATTTTGGAGAAATTATCTTGAAATTAGTAAAATATTTTTAAATAATGTAGAACAATGTGCAAGCAATCAACAAACAAACCATAGCAACGCCGTAAAACATCGTTCTCGTGTAATATCATTAAAATTTCATAAATTTTGATAATATTTCAGTGATTTTCTAAATCGCACAATTGTAGGAAAAATTTTGTTTATAACACGTGCCGAAAAAGGTTACATGGTCGTGCAGATTTCCGCACTCGACAAGCCTCGTTCGTTAAATTCTGCACTTGCACTTAACAAACCTTTTTCGGCACTTGTTATATAAATAACTATTAGTTATGGAATACGTGGGTTAGTGATATTGTGTCAGCCTGTGGATTTGAGAACCCGAGTTCGATTTGTAGAGCCCATAAACAAATTTTACCACATTTAAACTACTCCTGTGGCTTCCCCTACACTTACATCTTTCGGAAGCGTTATTTGATGACTGGTAAAGGCATTTTACACGTAAAATATATCACTTACTGAGATCTGCTACGGCAAAGTTCTACACCCCGTAATGGATAGAAGGCGTGATGATTTATTATTTATTTACTTTATAATTCTTCCAGTACTATTATTTATCTTATTTAGGAACTTACCTTTCTGCCTATTCTGTAACTCGATCATTATCTGTTATTGATCGATAATCTGATAGAAAATCTTAATTTTCATGATTACTTTATAGATTACTACTATTTCGGCATTCTCTTATTTCTATTTTACTTTTATGTATTTTGCTCTCGCGTGAAACTGTTAATATTATTTCTTAGCGATACTTTTTACGAAGGTATCAGCTGTCTTTATATTATAAATAAAATAAAAAATAAATATATAATCTCGACTTTTATCCATTACTGGGTGTGGCACTTTGCCGAGGAGATCTCGGTAAGTAATATATTGATACGCGTGAAGTGCTGTTAGCAGTCGTAAAATCACGGCCCCCAAAAATGTCAATGGAGGTAGAGCCACGAGGGTAATTTTAATGAGGTCAAAATTGTCGGAATCAAACCCAGGTTCTCAAAGCCTCAGACCGACTCGATACCACTGAGCTATCTGTTTTTCATTATTACATTAAAATGCATGGAAATGAAAATAAATAATTACCAGGGTAAATTATTCTAGTTACAGAATACCAAAATTGTGGTAATTTTAATCAAGATAAATAAGTTGTCATTAACTTATTGAACATTAGCAGTTAATGATTGAGTGACAGACTTCCAATTATACCGTGTGACAATAAATGATTGAAATTATTTTTTAGTAATACCTATATATTTTAAGTTTTATATTTTCAAATTTAAAAATGACAAATAAAATGTAATTGAAATTTGATTACCTGTCATTGACAAACTTTATTTCACCTTTATTTATATCAAATTCAAATATAATTATAATTTAATTACCTGTCATTGTCAAAGTTTATTTCACCTTTATTTATAAAAATGTTTATTTACAATAACACCAAACTGAGAAAACTTTAACCTAAAAAAATAATCAAAAGATGTCATGTTAATAGTGATGAGGCTTGCCAACTAAACAGGGTAGTCACTCACATTTTTTTCTCAATCAATTATTAACAATTCTAGCGCTCGAATACGCCAACTAGCGGTAAAAAAAATAACTACTCGTGGAGGGACTGTTTCATTTATTGTGCATGTTTGTATGGTAAACATACGTATTACTGTAACGTTAATTTTAATTTTTTTTCTATGAAAAACCTAAAAGAAGAAAATCTAATACGAGCTGTTGCTTTTAAGGATGCAAATCGCTCTGAACTATTGCAACCTTTGAATATAAAGACACAGGAAGGAGGATACCCCATCTGCTAGCATTGAAGTACGAGCGACGGAAGTCGGCCATATTGAGACACTGAAATTACGCGTTCTGATTGGCTCAAAACGAAGTCGAATTGTTTCCTGTATGAGTGTAACTCGTGTTCGCTTAAATTGGGGTCTCATTTAAAGAATCTGATTACAGCATTAATGATCACGACTACGCATTAAATAATGTGTCTTTAACAGAATATTCGTCGCAGGTTGTAATTTATATTGCGGGGATTGTGGTTAATAAAATAAGAAAAACTTTGAAATGCGAACATTGTGGTAATTCATTTGTCGGTGACAAAAATAATTTACTCAATTCACTAATTGATCTTAAAAATAAAGGTGGACTATGGTATCCACATAATGACGTTGTCAAAATTTGTAAAATAACTGAAACCGTAATAAGGGAACAGCTATCTCAACCGAATTTAAAATGAACTGCCATTGTTAATAATATTGTTTTAAGGCGAATTTCTAATAATTTGTTTACACATATCACGATAACTCGTCAATGTGTAGTAAGTTCTTAGCATTAAGAATACATTTTATGTGCAAAAATATATCAAAAGAAGATAAAATTCGAAGTTATTATAATAAAATTGTATTGTTTAAAGGCCAATAAATACTATTTGCATTTAATATGTTGTGATTTTATTTTTCCTTTAAAATTTTTGGTAAGCGAAAACTCGTAATAAAAATTATTATTTGTATCGTAATATTTCATCAGAATTACTTTTATAGTTGTCATTTTAATATATTTTCCTGTTTCATTCTTATTACATCATATTTTACTATTTATTAAAAATATTGTATGTTACGCCACTGGTAAGCACAAACTCTAAGAGCCGCCATTTTGAGACACCTAAATTTGGTCGCTACAATTTTGAGTACATCCTCCTTCCTGGTGTATTTATATTCAAAGATTGCAACTTATTATAAAGGAATCATCCTCAGTTAATAATTTGTAATACATGTTTCGACAGCAATTTTTTAACTCAAACATTACACTGCTAATTTCATACATTAATAAATTATCGTAGCAGTGGCCAATAAGTAATTTCAATTTAGATTTTAATTCGCCAGTTAAATGTTCTTGTAATTTTGTATTCCGGCCTGTAGAACATAAATGTAATTCGAAATCTTCAGAACATGAAATTAGTATAATTTTGTACTGAATAAATATTCGATGTTCACATTTTTTAAGTTTAAATTTTTGATAGTTGAATACCTATCCCCATATTTAGTATGTATGTTGTAATCACAAATCATTTATCTATGCAAAAATAATATTATTCAAACAAAAAGTAAATGATCATGAGAAAAAATCTGTTTTTATTTTCTAATACTACGCGAGTTATTCAGAATTAAAAAAATATATACAATTTTCCTACGAATGTGTAGACGTCCAAGACAAATGCACAATACTTAATTTCATCGTCAAAATTGGCGAAACGAGCTCTATACTAACATACGTATTCTAAAGTAAAAAAAAACATTTACCGTACCAGAGCTAGGCGAACGCAGCGCCTCTATAGTTGATTTGAGTTGTCAATAGTCACCCGGTAGTAGCATATAGTAGAATCCAATTGTTGGAAATCAATCATTATCGGAGCATCTATTTTGTAATTGGCGCTATAACCCAGAGGGCAGCACATAGATACTTTTATATTCTTTCTCTCTCACTAATATGATGTTCTATTGTTTTAATATGTTAGTAACGGGTTGTTTTGTGTCAGTGCACATTTAATTGTATTTCTTTTCTTAATAAACTTTTTCGTATAATTCCTGTCGTTTTTGTCACTCGCCACACCGAGCAACTCAACACCAATCCATTTAGATACAGTTATATTTTTTGATATGGGCTGAATTCAGGGTCCGGTAATACGGTGGTGGGATTCGAATCCGGAAACGACGAGTTCGAATCTTACTCAAGACAAAACTATAAGAACTACTACTGCGGCTCGGTGAGTCTGAACTTTGTACTTTAACTGAGATTAAGTTCCTGTTGTATAGAGTAGTATAAATAAATAAATTTGAACGTATAAATTCTTAATTAGTAGATGCAAATTGTATTCAATGCATGTTGATAATAATGTTAGGTTTTTCCTAAGAACTCATGTTTCATAGACCCATGTTATTATATAAGAAAAAATAGGAAAAAATTTCCATCACTTGTCTCATAATTCCACAGAGGTTTTACAGCACGTTTGCATCAATTTCTCAGGTCATTAACAAACGGCTGGTCAGTTCAGCTTTAATCATAGACGCGTTTCGTCCTTCCGGACTCATCAGTAGGCGGTGCGATCATTTATCCAACTAGATCAGCTAGGAAATAGTGGATTGTGATACCGACTTAGCTGAACTGACTGATGTTAACCTATCTACAACGGTAACATGACATGAGAGCTATGGAGCCACTCGTTGTGCCATCTACCGACAAAATCGCAAACTGCTTGACAGCTATTGAAATAAAACAAAAGACAAAATGTCTATTGCGATGTGGAATTGAGTCTTAATAAATAAGAAAAAATAGGAAAAAAAAATGTTATATTTATTCTACGACTGTCTGTATATAATTTTTAGAAGAATTTGATATTGAGGTATACAAAGAAGGTGTAGATTTTTCGTTGTCAAATGTTTTAAAATTATTTGACAAAAAAATGCCTTGAAACATTTTAGAAAATTTTGTTCGCCGTATCTTTTATTTGAACGAATTTTTCATAATAAAGTTCTATAAAATATATAATATATCATCACGCCTTCTACCTATTACTGGGCGTGGCAGAAGCAGATCTCGGTAAGTGATATATTTTTGCGCGTAAAGTGCGATTATCAGCTTTCGAACCACAGCCCCCAAATATGTTAGTGGAGGGGAAGCCACAGGAGTAGTATTAATGTGGTGAAAATGTTTGTCGGCAGTGGGAATCGAACCAGGGTACTCAGACTCCATAATAAAATTCTATAATATTTGATATCGGAGCCATTGCTTTACAGCCATCTTTTGTCTCCGAATCTTAATTTAATTGAATTACAATAAAATTATAGAATACTTTGTAATTTTCTTTTGGTGGAAATGTGGAAAAATTGGTTCACACTAACATCTCGTTCTATTCGGTCGGTAGTAAAGTTTCCTATCCACAGCAGGTGCATAATGAAAATTAGTCATTAATCTACGAGACGCTTGTGTAAAGTTTCTTCTTTAGTTATTCCGCTTCTCTTTAGCTCTTTTACTTTCATTTCTGCTATAAAATTTTTATTGTTGTGACGTAAGACAGCTTGTTTCGTCACGTGACTAATTTGTTAAGTTATGTCAGTTTTATAGCAGACTTTAAAACTCATTCTTGTAGAAAATTTACCCTCTTTATTATTCCGTGCACTCTAGTAGGAACATCTAAATAGAAAAGAAGAAAATTTAACAAAAATATTACAATTTTACGATAATCACACAATTTACTAAGAAGGCATATTATTATCTTTACGCTTAAAATGCTATATATTTATCTTATTTTCCTCATTTACAATAGATGCTCTCCTATTTTATTCTGTAATCTGATTATTAACTATTATCGAAAAGTAAATTAATGAAAAATCATACAAAGACAAAAAGTCAATTGCGATGTGGAACAGTGTCTTAATAAATAAGAAAAATAGGAAAAAACTTTCCATCACTTGTCACAAATCCCACAAAATTTACAGCACGTTTGAATCAAGTTATCAGGTCATCATCAAACGGCTGGTCAGTTCAGCTTTAACGATAGACGCGTTTCGTCCTTTAGGGACTCATCAGTATGGTGTGATCAACTATCCAACTAGATCAACTAGGGACTAGTGAATTGTGACATTTTTCAAGCTGAGCTGACTGATGTTAAAAAGTATGTAAGCCGGTATGCATGACATGAGAGCTACGGAGCAACCCGTGGTGCCATCTACCGACAGAATCGCAAACTGCTTGACAGCAATTGAAATAATACAAAGACAAAAAGTCAATTGCGATGTGGAACTGTGTCTTAATAAATAAGAAAAATAGAAAAAAAACTTTCCATCACTTGTCACAAATCCCACAAAATTTACAGCACGTTTGAATCAACTTATCAGGTCATCATCAAACGGCTGGTCAGTTCAGCTTTAGCAATAGACGCGTTTCGTCCTTTAGGGACTCATTAGTATGGTGTGATCAACTATCCAACTAGACCAACTAGGGACTAGTGAACTGTGATATTTTTCAAGCTGAACTGACTGATGTTAAAAAGTATGTAAGCCGGTATGCATGACATGAGAGCTACGGAGCAACCCGTGGTGCCATCTACCGACAGAATCGCAAACTGCTTGACAGCAACTGAAATAATACAAAGACAAAAAGTCAATTGCGATGTGGAACTGTGTCTTAATAAGTAAGAAAAATAGAAAAAAAACTTTTCGTCACTTGTCACAAATCCCACAAAATTTACAGCACGTTTGAATCAATTTATCAGGTGTGACAAGTTTTTTCCTATTTTTCTTATTTATTAATTATGGGGTGGCTAGCTCAGTGGTATGAAGTCGGCCTGTGGATCCTGAGAACTCTGGTTCGATTCCCACAGGCGACAAACGATTTTCATAAATTCTAAAACTACCCCTGTGGTTCCTTCACCACTAAAATTTTGGTGGCCGTGATTTGACGACTGGTAACCGCACTTCACGCGCAAAATATATCACTTACCGAGATCTGCTTCGGCAGAATGCCACACCCAGTAATGGGTAGAAGGCGTGATGATGATGATTAATGAAAAATCCTTATTTTCCAAGATTACTGCTCCATTTCGGAATTCTGTTACTAAAAGTATTTATTCTGTTATTTCTGTTTTACTTTTATTCATTTTACCATCATACGAAGCTATCATTATATTTTTTTATAATAACAGCTACATATACCGTAGGTTGCTCAGTGGTATCGAGTCGGCCTATGGATCATGAGAACCCTGGCCGACAAACATTTTCACCACGTTAAAATTACCTCTGTGGCTCCCCCATCACAAACATCTTTAGGGACCGTGTTTTGACGGCTGATAACCGCACTTCTTGCGCATAAATATATTACTTACCGAGATCTGCGGCGGCAAAATGCCTTTACCCAGTAATTAGTAAAAGGCGTGATGATATGTTTATATTTATTTATTTATACCGTGTGTCCCATGTAAAGGCTGGCATAGGCATTTAACATGTAAAATCAGATTTTTCTAAATAAAAAGAGTACGACAAAAAATTATGGGACCAAATTTTATATCATAATGCTGTTCCCTACATCTTATTTAACACAGATTATTTCATTTTGATAGCATTATTTAATTAAATTAATAAAAATTGTTTCTAATTTTTCGCCTACTCTTTTATTACTTCTGATGTAAAGTGTTTGCAATTTGTTTTAAATATTTTAATCTGTCACTGCTGTCATGAATATTTTAATTTATCTAACAGTAAGGTACTGAAATTGTGTGAAACTATAAATTAATCATGAAATGAAAAAAGTTGTCATTATCTTGTAGATGGATTACAAATAATGATCCAGTTATGGAATAGGGGCGGGGTAAGAGCATAATACCCCAATGGTTGTAGTTTGAAGAGAGAATCGGCAATAATGCACCTAGCGGCAAGTTTGCGAACTTATTGTTAGACATCTTCCTGATAAAATACATCTCAGATTGCTTTAAAGCAAATTAGAAATTCGAGACTGTTCAAGTTAGAATGCTTTCAAGTATTCGCATCCAAATGAAAAATGAAAAAAAAAAATTCTGGTGAAAATGAAGGAAGACGTGTGTATAGTAACGTGTTTAAAATTCTCATTAAAATACCTCCGTTCGACTTCAGGAGTTTTATTAGTTAGTCTACGAAAGAGCAAGTTATTTAGAACATTCTGTTTTTAAAATAAAGTTAAAAAGTTTGTTTTTTTCTTGTCTGTTCGGCAAGAATTCTACTCTGAGTTAAGTTGGAATATTGCGAAGCTTTATATTTGTCGAGACATAGGCGGAGGAGAAGAATTTTTCAGCATTTTGTAAAGTTACCCCAATTTTTATTCAGGTTTTCAAATAATTGTTTGTACTAAATTTATGGGGTAGCTAACTCAGTGGTATCAAGTCGGCCTGTGGATCCTGAGAACTCTGGTTCTATTTCCACAGGTGACAAACAATTTTTACCATTTTATAACTATCCCTGTGGCTCCCCCACCACTAACATCTTTGGGGGCCGTGATTTGACGACTGGTAACCGCACTTCACGCGCAAAATATATCACTTACCGAGATCTGCTTCGGCAGAGTGTCACATTCACATTCTAATTTTTGATTGATAGTTTTATTAATATTATTAGTTTTTTTTCTTTGTTTACACTATCAAATCTATAGATGCAGTTCAAACAGTAGATTAAAAATATTCTCTAGCTATCAAATTATTCAATGGGAGTAGATGGATCAGTAGTATCGAGTTGGGCTGTGGATTTCAGAACCCGCATTTAATTTCTACAACTCACCACATAAAAATTACTCCTTTGGTTCTCACTCCACTTAAATCTTTGAGCCCCAAAGTTTGGTGATATGATTTGACATTTGGTAACACGCGCATAAATATATCACTTACCTAGGTCTGTTACGTCAAAGTTTTACACCCAGTGATGAGTAAATGGCGTGATGATATTATTAATATTATTATTAAATTATTCAACATTGAAGATATGTAGAGTATGGCACTGTTGGTGAGCCGCGGTACTATTTAAAGTTACCATCTTAAGCTGGTATCACACGGTCAATGTTATTTTTATTTGTAAAATAATGTATAATGACCTTACATATTCACTTTGATGTATGATGAAAATTAGATAAGACGATCATTCTTTTCACTAAAGTTAAAACTGTCATAAACATAAGTTGTATTACATTTCATCTGCTTTCAAAATTGTATTTATATTAATTCAATTTATAATAATTATTATAATCATGTTAAAAATTGAACCATAGTTTTTAAAATGTAATTTTCTTCACTATGTTTTGTAGAAACTATAAACGTCAATTAAAAATGTATGACAGAATAAGAAACGTTTCTATTTAGTTCAAATTGTATAAAGTGACATCATATTTTTGTCATAAAAATGATGAAAGCTTTGACAGCGTGACAGCAGCTTTAGGTTCTCTAGCCATCAATTTATCTATTTAATTATTATCTAATAGTACATTAAAGAACAAGTTTCATAATTGTCATTTTATTTTGAAGAAGGGAGTTGGGTCACGACGCTTTACGGATTGGCACAACACTTCGAACAAAATAATCTACTATTTTAAAATAAGTTCTTTTTTTCTATTTTACATAATTGGGTGATACTGATGTGATGTTTGAAAATAAAATTGTTTGAATTTGAAATTGTCAATTTACTTAAGGTAGTTCAAGCGTGAAAAACATTTTTTTAGATCAGAATGAAACTCGGCGCACGTAAACATGGGATAGTCATACGCATCCTGCTAAAATATGAAGCACATTCATCGTCTGTGAATAAATATATTCGCATGTAAAGTTGAGTTGTTATACACAGAGCTTATGGCGATTGTCATTCAGAATCGCACATATTTGGTTGGTGTACCTCTAAAAATTTGCAGTTTCATTTGAAAAACTAATATGATGTTCTAAAACTATCCACGTATATTGTATCAAAAGAAGAAATTTGTTTATCGTTGAATAATGGATATATAGCCATGCAAAGTCTTGTTTTTAACGAAAAATTAAGGATCCCAATTTATAATGGCAACATCACACGGCGGTATGGTATTTTAAAATTCACTAGACCAACAACCTGTTAACAATTCATGATATTCAAATCATAATAGGTATGAAACACTTATTTTATTTTATTTTTATGTTTTTTTGAGCGTCAGTTTCGCCACTCGGCGACCGATGTCGCCGCCGTCACACTAGAACTACCTTAAAGTAAAAATGAATGTAGACTATTTTTTTTTGTATTTCTTCTGAAATACGTGAAATTGCTGAAAATACCATCCTAGCCAGTCTTATCTTTTTTGATTTCATGATATTTCAGCATTACTGGGTGTGGAACTCTGCCGAAGCAGATCTCGGTAAGTGATATATTTTACGCGTGAAGTGCGGTTACCAGTCGTCAAATTACGGTCCCCAAAGATGTTAGTGGTGGAGGAGCCACAGGAGTAGCTTTTGAAATTATGAAAATTGTTTGTCGCCTGTGGGAATCGAATCAGGGTTCTCAGGATCCACAGGCCGACTTCATACCACTGAGCTAGCCACCCCAAAAAAAATACATAAATTGTACTGCGCTATTATAACACTCCAATGAGTTATTAGCGAACTATTTTGGGTGCTGTGATACTTCGTTATAGACGTAAAATAAAAAAATATTATTTTAATATATTTACTTTGCTATTTTATGAACTAATCACTACTGTTACTTTAACATACGTTTGGTTTTTCTAGTAAGGTTCATTTATAAATATTATGCATAGTTTGTAAAGTAACAATTATATATTTCAAAAGTAATAGTAAACGAATTCAAACTTCTCAGTCCTCAACTTACAAGTAAAATTACAACCGCAACCAAGTGCTTTGGATTCAAGTTATGGTTCCGTTGTACTGTAATTAGGATTAAGTTCTGGCTGTGTAACGTAGCAGATATTCCTTTTTTATATTTTTCCTTGCAATGAAACAAGTATTTAAATTCATAATCATCATGTTTACCTGTATAATAATTTCGAAGACATCTCAATTTCTCTCCTCAATAACTAGAATTACTCTTCCAAATTACATGTTGCATGCATTCAAAATAAAAATATGCACGCCAGTGGGTAGCTTGGAAGTTCCGATGTCGTTACAGAAGCAAATTACTACAAGGAATGATTATAGGATGTAAATAAACAAGTCTTACTTCAAGGCGTGAAGTTTGAACTTAAACTTCATTTGCATTCTTAATAGGTATAAAAATGAGGGAATTGCAGCTCACAGTTGATGTGAAAAGTTGGCGAACTTGGATCTTGTCCATCATTACGCTCCGGGCAGGAGACTCGCGATGCGCGATGCGCGATCTTCGCTCTACCTTCGCTCATAATCACATTTTAGTTGAGATTTGCTGCGCCGTTTTTATGTAATACAGCCGTAAAGTTTTCTTGTTATTTCTAATGTACTTTTTTCTTTATCCGCACGAGTTATGATGTTGGATACTGGAGGATATACGCTTTCCAGCTCTGCTAGTGAGCCTTGGATTTCGTGTTTTCGTGGTTTTTGGTACAGAAAGATCTACTACTCTAAACGTATTTTAAGAACAAGTATTTCTATTCATATTTAACTTGAAAACGTATTTTACTTTTATGTATTTGGAGAGCATTACGGATGAAAGAATTCTATAACATCTGTTTTGTTGGGGATTTAAATTATTGTGAGTTATTGAAATAAGAAAGAGAAGAAAATAAATGTTCCATGAAAATATTATAAGCATTATGAACGCAAATTTATGTACAGGATTTTCAAAACAACTTACCAATATCGTCATCATAAATATATGTATCTTTCTTAATCTTAGATCTGTCTAAATTATTGTAGACAAAAATAATTCAAATAAAAGTAGTGAAGAATGTAATGCTTCATAATTATTTAAAACATATTTAATAATATAATTTAGGAAATATACTAAGTACATTTTTAATAAAAGCTTTGTTACTTTCTTATACACAGTATAAGGAAGTATTGGAATCGTGAAAAAAATTGTTGATGTGATTTTCGCGGAAATACGTGTTTTGCGGTCCACTGAATTCGTTTTGATAATTTTCTCAATGATGTCTCTATGTGTGTGTGTGCGTGTGTGTGTGTGTGTGTGTGTGTTGGTGTATGCGTGTGCGTGTGCGTGTGTATGGATGGATGGATGCATGGATGTGTGTCCGAGTGTGCAATATCTCATGAAAGAGATAAGATTTGTTAACGAAACTTGGTAATTGTAGCTTTCATTTTGAATGAAATTGAAGAACCGGAAGAGGAAGTTTACTAGACACACAAAACAATAAATTCCATTTATTTCAAAAATGGAATCAGTTACGAAAAATAGTTTCATATAAAAGATGTTAGCAAAAATATTTGGAACATAAAATGTTATTTGCAATTTTCCTGTATGTGCGTCTAATTTTGAGAAAAACTAATTTATATATTTAATAATATATTCCAATAATCATAGTAGCAATAGAAACATAAACATGTTTAACATTTATATGTCAAGTAATAATTGTCAAACGCAAAAAGTAAGTCATAAGTGTTCAATTCAATGTTTTTGATATTAAATATGCTGTGTATAAGAAAGTCGTGTGGTGACCACACCAGTTTTTTTTTGCCAGCAATCAGAAATTAGTTTGATGTACTTTTTTCTATGCATATTTCAGATTATTATTTGTCTAATTTATTTGAAGCTGTATAGTAATGTAATATTTTGAGTCTATATCAGACATATTTTACTTAATATTTATTTATTTATTTACTACTCTCACTACAGTTTATTAACACCGCTACACTAATTGTCCAAAATCATTATAAACGTTGATAGTGGTTTAAATTTAAAAGTAGTTCAAATAGTTTCATAACTAATGACATTATGAACGTAACTATGGATAAAAACTGCTTTAGTCAAGCATTATATCCCGACTGCTACGAATTTAATCAATGAAATTTGATTTGTTTGGCTTATTTACAAAATTTAATTTTGAAATTGTTTGAATATATTTTATATGAAATTATTGTGAATAAAATCATTTTCTTAAAAGCAAAATTTTACAAATAAGCCATACATACTTGTTAAATTTAATAGGTTAAATTCTTTTGCACATATATGCCAAAATTATTTCTTGAATTCATAATAAATAAATTTTGTTGTTATGTAAACATTGCCACTATAGCAAATCGTTCGCAATTTTTTATTTCTGTCAAATAAACGTTAAAAAATACTACATTATATTTGCAAAATATTACTAAATTGGCGTGTTTAAAGAAATACAATATTGATAAATGTAAATAACATGTATTTGCTTCCCGCGACTACTCATACATACATACATACAGTCATATCTTCACGCTATATCTCAACAAATGGAGTAGCACGAAACTTAAAATCATTCATAAAGCATTCACTTATCACACTCATCAAACAATCAACCCTCGTCAAACATTATCATCCAAACAAACCACCCTCACTTCAACCACATTCATAGATCACTCCATATAAACTCATTCATTTATTATACTCGAAATTATTTATCACACAACAAACCTTCAATCACATAATTCCTATTCACGTATTATTCATTTCGTTCTACTCATCCAGCATATATGCCTTCAAGAAGCTTAAACACAAAAAAAGCTAACAGCAATTTAATCGCGATTCTTAGTAAAGAATTACCATTGTCTAAAAGACAATTCCATGCATTTTAACAATATTTCTACGCCATGCATTGCGAACAGTAGATTCTGCACAGAGAAAGAGCAACGTGAAACGTTTTTTGTCTGTTCTTGTAAATTCCTGCACCGGTCTAGTCTGTAGCGCAGTGCGAAACTGTGACCATAATGAGCTTCAGTTGCCAGTTCAGCGTTCTAATTGCACTAAAAACGAATTGTTTCGTGCAAAATTGCTTTGATAAAAACATAACAAATATACACTCAACATTGTAGACAGGTAATAAAAAAATTCCGTAGATATTGTCAATGTCAAAAAAATTATCATCTATTGAAATTTGATAATGTTTTTGGTACAGTTGCTTTGCTGAATCAATGAAGTCAAATGACGTTATTAATTGCTTAACCAACCATAGAATATAATAGAATATAAAATGGGGTGGCTAGCTCAGTGGTATGAAGTCGGCCTGTGGATCCTGAGAACCCTGGTTCGATTCCCACAGGCGACAAACAATTTTCATAATTTCAAAAGCTACCCCTGTGGCTTCTCCACCACTAACATGTTTGTGGACCGTGATTTGACGACTGGTAACCGCACTTCACGCGCAAAATATATCACTTACCGAGATCTGCTTCGTCAGAGTGCCAGACCCAGTAATGGGTAGAAGGCGTGATGATATATTTATTTATTTTATTTTAGAATAAGAAAAAAACAATCATTTTATTAAGTCAAATTAACAAAACTTTGCTATTTAATTTTATATTATTTATGGAACATGTAATAACTACAGCTAAACTTACATGTAAATATTAAAATTAAACTATTTTAAATCACTTTTAATTTGACTGGTCTGGCAGCACAGAATTTAATTTTGTATGCAACGCGTTATCAGTGTTAGTAAATGACTTCATATCTGCTTTGTATTTTAACATTTTGATATTACCTATAAATGTTGAAGATGAAACGTCATAAAAGTTCGTGACGTATGGCATCTATTTCTAACTTATTTTTAAGGTATCTGCTAATATAATACGGAGTGGCTCAATGGTATCGAGTCGAAATGTGAATTTGAGAACCTGGCTTCGATTCCCTCAGCCGACCCAATTTTCATTACATTAAAATTACTAAGGTTGCTGATTTCCATCGAAGTTTGAATTTCTGAACGTTCGAATATTCGAATGTTTTGAAATTTGTCAGAAAAACTTCAATGCTTCGAACTTTAGAATTTTTTGAAGCTTCGAATTTACGAATTTTCGAATTTTTTGAAGCTTCGAATTCTCGAATTTTTGCCACTGAATTAACATCATCTGATATCTCCAAACTCGCTCACGCATAATTCGCAAAAAGTCGGCCACGAATTAAATAATAAATTCGGCGGAGTATCCTGTAAAAACTCTGCAAGGTTAGGCATCTTAATTTAGCCATTTACTCTCTTACCGCCCATCTAAATGCTATGGACTTTCAGTAAGACATTTTAAAATGACAATAAAAAGATACAAAAACGTCTTAATTAAAACGTTTTTGATAGTGTAGCGAAATTTTAAATCTAAATTGAATTAATTTGGCAAATAATAATAATTACTTCCGAATTAATACAAAACTCTGCATATGAGTTTATTAAGAAAATAATTCATATCTACATGCCGTGTTTACGTTAGAATCCAAATTCACAATTCGAATAATTCGAAAATTCGAAAATTAAAAAATTGGAAAGTTTGAATCTAAATTCGAAGGTTCAATAAATCCCAACAATCGAAGTATCAAATATTCGTAAAATCAACAACCCTAAAAATTACTGATGTGGCACCCTCGTCACTAACATCTTTGAGGGACGTGATTTAACGGCTGGTCGTGAACTTTTCTTATTTGACATTTGTCATTTACTGTGATACATCACAATAATATAAAAAAAAATTGTATGATAATAGTTGTCTTGGAGAGAACATCATAAATGATTTTTTGTCGCACCGAGTTTGCCAAGAAATTATGCAAAGAGATATATTCAACTATAGTCATTTTGAATGTTGATATATTGACTTTTCAACACGACCGTAGAAAAATACATGAAACTAATACAATTAATGAGAAAATTGGAGAAATCAAATATTGATCTTATCAACAGCGTCTGATTCTGGTTCGGATTTCACTGTAAGTTGTAGATTTCCTGTACTGTAATTTTAAATAAAATCCTGTTCTGTATCGTATCAAATAAATAAATGTGTTATCCTGCTTTGTTCGTATAACGATGGATTTATTTTTATTTCTTTACTTCATTATATCAAATAGTTTTTATGGTATTTACAAAGCTCATTTAATTGTATTACAAGTACTTTGTTTGTAATTTGCAGGGCAAGTGTGGTTAGTCACGTGACTATAACATTGTTAGATAGTGTGGAAAAGTGACAGGCGATCGATGAGAGATATTTACTTGTGTAGGGGATGAAAATGCCATTTCCTTTTCTTAGGGGAAGAAAGATCACGGTTTCCTCTCGTTGCAAGATTAGTGGTCTGTACTAAAAGAACATCAAAGGTTACGCTGTAAACTGCTTAAGTGATTTATCTCTTAAAAAAATATACCTACAAAATATTATATTATTTGTATCTCAAGTTTAAATATATACAGCGAACAAAGGAGATGTCCTTCAGCTAAATGAAGAATTAAATTGACTTATTATTTCAAAATTTCTCATATTTATTTCGTTGTTAAAGAAGTAAGTTAATACTGAATTATTTTCTGTACATTATTTACTTTTTAGAAACTGATTGTGATTCTTTATTTTACAATATAAATGTGACAAAAAATTGACGAGAGTATTTAGATGACATATCGTTTTGATTGGTTTTTCATATTTCGTCTTCATTATTGTCTTTAGTGAAAGTGATTCAATCGCTAAACTGTCTCACTGATTAAGATCCCCGTGGAAGAATGTCACATTCAACTATTTATTTATTCATGCTACTCTTCATAACAAGAACTTAATTCCAATTCGGAGTCACCAAGCCGCGGAGTGGTAGTTCATAATAGCTTGAGTGGGATTCGAAATCGGGATCTTCAGATTTGAATTCCGTAAGGCTACCTATCTATACCACCAAACTACCCTGTCTAAGATAGCCTAACTAAATTTCTAATCTATTCATTAAATCCGTAATGTAATTATTCTGAACATAATATAAAGTTGACATCTGTCAATAGCTTTGTAAAATCTGTCATGTTGCTGTAATATATAAAAATAATATAAGAATAAATAATTTTCATTGTCTAAATTTTTAATATTTTTTACAGTTTTTTGACAATTTATTATGTAATTAATAAAATTTGACTGAGTCATTCAAAAATCTGCCTCGACAGATGTGTAGGGAATTTAATTACCTTTAATTAAAAGAAAAACAATTATCCAGATCCGATGGATATTAAGGTCTCCACCGATTTTTGCAAACTAAAATCCCGATTTGACCCACTGTGCACCCCCCTGAGTTATCTAACATTTCTGAATATTTGTTATTTATTTGTTATTCTATACAACAAGAATTTAATCGCAATTACAGAATAAGGAGTCCACAGGAGAATAAGGAATATTCGTAAAATCCATAACCCTAGTAGCCCATAGGATACAATTTATGTGTACCAAGCAAGAGTTCACATGTTCAAATCTCACTGACTTATATCCAAAAAATATAACTGTGTCTGATTTATTCTGATTCCACTATAAGCTGTAGACTCCTTGTAGTATGTTTTAATAAGGCAAAATAATGTAGGAGAATAAGTAAAGGACATAGGCTTAAGTTGTTAGTCATTTATTGACGATATGTTGACAACGTCAATCAATGGAGCGACTCTTCAGGGTAAGCATCGTAATTTAGACTCATGTTTTTTGCTACGTTTAGCTTAACTACTTTTTTCATTTTTCACGTGCTTTCCCTGAACTTCGATTTTCAATTTTCATTTTGTTCTCTGCAACATCTTTATACTTGACCTGAAGATGGCTATAACATTAGCCGAAACGTTGTCATCATATCTTCAATAAAGGACTAACAACTTAAGCCTATGTCCTTTACTTATTCTCCTACATTATTTTGGCTTATTAAAACATACTACAAGGAGTCTACAGCTTATAGTGGAATCAGAATAAATCAGACACAGTTATATTTTTTGAATATAAGTCAGTGATATTTGAACATGTGAACTCTTGCTTGGTACACATAAATTGTATCCTATGGGCTACTAGGGTTGTTGATTTTACGAATATTCGAGACTTCCATTGTTCGGATTTATTGAACCTTCGTATTTAATTCGAACTTTAGAACTTTAGAATTTTTGAATATTCCGAATTTTCGAATTATTCGAATTGTGATTCTGGATCCTAATATGAACACGACATGTTGATATGAATAGACCATTTTTAAAATGTCCGCGACCTCTAGGTGTTTATTTTTTTAACTAACAACTTAGTGCCGCCAAATGGCGGCGAACGAGATATTTCAAAATGAATTTAAGTACAAAGTAAGTAAAATGTTTATATTGAAAATGGAAACTTATCAAAATAAATGATGTATATTCATCAGTTATTTATAAATTATGTTAATATGATAGATTTCGTATAATAACATATCCATTCTTTTCTTCTGTTCACGTTTTGAGGAAAAGATTGCAATGAAATGTTTCTTGTTTTTTTTTTTGAATTATCATTACAACCCTGTACACAGCATATAGTACCCGTCATAATTATTATTATTAATTACTTTTCAATGAAGAAACAAATACTAAGCAACAAAAATAATCGAACTGTCACTTGTCAAATCATAGACAAAGATGAGTATACGACACTATCTTTTTTTATCTCCGTCTAACGTTTGCACATGCGCAATGAATTTTTAGAAAGGTCTATTATTTTCAGAATAAACTCATGTGTAGAGTTTTGTATTAATTCGTAAGTAATTATTATTAATTATTATTATTTACCAAATTAATTCAATTTAGACTTAAAATTTCACTACACTGTGAAAAACGTTTTAATTAAGACGTTTTTGTATCTTGTTTATTGTCATTTAAAAATGTTTTACTGAAAGTCTATAGCATTTCGATGGGCGGTAAGAAAATAGATGACTTAATTAAGACGCCTAAACTTGCAGAGTTTTTGTAGGATACTTCGCCAAGTTTATTATTTAATTCGTGGCCGACTTTTCGCGAATTATGCGTCAGCGTGTTTGGCGATGACAGATGGCGTTAATTCAGTGGCAAAAAAATCGAGAATTCAAATCTTCGAAAAATTAGAAAATTCGTAAATTCTAAGCTTAAAAAATTTCGAAAGTTAGAAGCTTCGAAGTTTTTCTGACGAAGTTCAAAACATTCGAATGTTCAAACGTTCAGAAAATCAAACTTCGGTGGAAATCAACGACCCTATGGGCTAGGACTGTTGTAGGTGATAAATTATGCGTTTTGATCATAAATGGGTCTTCCAGTTGACAAATAACGGTCCCTGCAAATGTTACACATCTTTAACGTTTTTATTGTTAAATGATTTTCACCTCGGATATTTTAGAATGATTAATTTAATAGTAGTTATAATTTAATGGAACATGAAAAAAGTAGAGAGTCCATAAATTGTAGAATATTTCTAGAAAATTGATGAATAGCTAATACTTTTCAAGAATCGTGTCTTATGAATTCCCAATAAAACCGAATATAAAAATAGAAAAAAAGTCAATAATAATATAGAAACATGCAACGGGGAAGAAAGTTCGTATGCACGTTTCTGTGTCAATTTCATCGGTTCAAATACCCGTAAAACCTTTTAAAAGTTTCACAATGGAGCAGAAAATACACTATAGCAAAATACATTACCGATATGAAATACTTTCATGTTTTAACTTCGTGCAAAGAAATGGACGGCGCAGAAGAAATGCGAGCACGGAGCATTCATTCGCTATGTACCAACGCAACGGTTCGAGTATGAACTTATATAACTTCTGGACGATTTCCCGTAGTTAGTGAAATAAAAACGTGACAGCAAACTTCGTAATGCCTTCACAAAAGACATGGAACGTACTGCACACATTAAAACATTTAGTTTCGCCAACAAATAAAGAAAATTTACGACGAACAATTAAGATGATGCAATCGTGATTGGAGGGAAGTTATAGTTCATTTCTCAAATTAAACGAGAATCAAGTAAGAATTCTCGCTGACTCAAACTTATAACAAGCTGCGTTTAAATGGTTAAAATTTCATTCAATTTGTAGATCTCCTGTACTATTCATTTCATATTGTAAAGCTTAGCTAATAAATATATAACGTAAAGCAACATTTTAATATTATATTAAGTACCATGAACTGTAAGTGATAGTTTTTAGATCAAGAATATAGTTTGGAAAATCAGGGCTCGTAGGGTCGAGATTTCCTAAAAATTCGCGACATAAAAAAGTCACTTATAGTTCGAGATTAGTAAGCTATTTTTTACAATACCTGCACAGAAAATTTTAACAGCTGTCAAATTGTTGTCAAAATAAACAGCACCTGGATCTATACATACATATCTTCACGCTATATCCCAACAAATGGGGTAGCACGAACCCTAAAATCACTCATAAAACATTCACTCATCACACTCATCAAACAATTAGCCCTCGTCAAACATTTTCATCCAAACAAACAACCTTCACTTCAACCACATTCATAGATCACTCCATATAAACTCATTTATTTATTACACTCGAAATCATTGTCACACAACAAACCTTCAATTAGATCACTCCTATTCACTTATCATTCATTTTCTGTCTTCAGCGTACATAACATATGCATAAAACATCTCAAATTACTCACGTTTACTCCTAACAACGAATCTAATAATGAAACTAACAACGAATGTACAAGATTAGAAAATATGAAAGCGATAGCCTGGATCTATAATATTAACTTACTGTCTACGGTGGATGGTAAGTAAATATTTTATTCCTAATGTAAGAATGGAAATCAACTGTGCAAAAAAAGTTCCACTTAGTGTGTTTAAATTTTATCATGAATGGGTAACTTACAGTGGAGGTATTGTAGAAATGATTTTTTTCGTGCAACTTGTATTGTAGCTATGTATTTCATCCATAGCTGAGAGATATGTAAGTGGTCTTTAACATTTGTTTACATTTTTTTCTTGACGACGGAACTTAATAATTTTACTTACATGCTTAGGAAGATAATCGACTAAGGTACCTGAGGTACTTAAATATCAACAGTAGGCATATTCCATTTGCCATTTAGATCAGATCTAACTTACATTTACTGAACCAGATCACTTTTTATTTCGCTTTAATTACTTCGCTGACTTTATTTCCAGTACTAGAATTACTGATTCTAATTTACTTTGAAGTAATTCACCCCAATAAGTGCATCAGTTTGCTTAATTCATCTCATTTAGTCATATTGTCTAATTTATTTGAACTGATTTAAGTGAACCAAGTGGAAAATGGAATACAGCTATACTCCATTCCCTGTATGAAAACAATGACGTCATATGTGGACGATGTTATCATAGATACGATGAAATACAGCTATCTTTTTTAAATAATATTATTCGTACATATGCGAATGACACAACGTATGTCTTAATAAGTTAAGACACACGTTTCATGTTTTTTCACGTTCTATCACATTTATTATTTTTATGAAAACGTATGACAGTTCTTACTAATACGAAAATTTATATTTACTTTGTTCACATTTGTTTATAAAACAAAAATAGAGACATATGGTCATGATTTTGTTATTTTCTCGCCTGTCATTTCTAAGTTTGTGACATTTTTTATACATAAATACAGACTGAGAAATAAGAAATGGCTTGAAAAATTTTGGGTAATCAAATGCAGAAATGCGTTTATCATCTTCATGATTATTTTGCGCTGGAGTTAGAGAATCGAGGATCTGTAATTAATTTAACTGTAGTACAAGAGGTAATGTGCATTGTATTTTGTATTTTCAAATATTATTTGTTTATATATAATAATAATACATATAAAAATGTATATTCCTTTGAGTTTTATTTTACAAAATTACATATTATAATAAGGTATGTAGGTAATATTTTTCGTGCGTTAAGATAAATTTATATTTGATTTTTATTTAATATATGCAGAATTTGGTTTCATTATAAACAAATTAAATTTTATAAAATAATAAATATTTTAATTTGACATTTAAATTTTAGGTTATGTTTTAAAAATGTCAATCCAATACCAATGTAAACGTTTAAAGCTGTGGTCACACTTGTATGATTCGTCATACGTGTCATATAAAAATAAAAAAAAAACGCACCCGAATCATATGAACTTTTAAATCTTCGCTATTTTTCATCGAAAAAATCATATGAAACTGTTTCTGTCTTTAAGCACAAAATCTTGAATCACATAGATACCGAATGTGACGTCATCGTTTTCATACAGGGAATGGAGTATAGTATTGCTTCTTTTCATTTTACTGTTTTGTATAGTAACATAGCAATCAGCGTAGGTAACTTAGATTCAAAAACTATACAAAATTATTAATGTTGATGACAGATGTCAAACAAGCCATATTTTATAAATATTTAAACTTAATTTTCCAGTAGCGCAAAAAATATAATAAACAACGCAGAATGTACATACATCTTAACATCCAGTAATGGGTAGAAGGCGTGATGATATATTTATTTATTCATTTATTTTTTACGCTAATTTAGCACAGCATTTTATCGTAGACTAATGAATATTTCGAAAACTTACACAAAAGTTCTATTTTTTCATCAGTACGAAATTCAAATATCAAATCATAATCATAATCTAATTTGTACATAATTTTAAACTACAAAAACACCATACGAGGGCAGGATGAAAAGTCCCTGAAAAATAAAACAAGAAATTATTTATTTGGTTAAAACATATTTTATTTTTCAACATAATCTCCTTGTAGCTCGATACACTTCGTCCAACGTTTTTCTAATTTTTCGATCCCTTCCAAATAATACGATTTTGGCAATCCTTCAAAATAGGCGTTTGTCTCAGCGATGACCTCATCGTTGGAGTCAAATCTCTTTTCGCCGAGCCATTTATTCAAGTTTGGAAATAGATAAAAATCTCAGAGGGCCAAATCTGGAGAAAAAAGTCCTTCTTATTGCACATCGCCAAACACTCCTTTGAACTTGTCACACGGTTGCTTGTTGTCAACAGAGAGCAAATGCGGCACCTATCTGGCAGATAGCTTTCTTTATGCAAAATGTTCCGTACCCGTTCGGTTGAGATGCTCATAACCTCAGCAGCCTCGTGCACGTTAGCTCGCTGATCGTCCAATTTCATACCATGGATCTTATCGACGATTTCTGGCGTTGTAACCACAATTGGACGACCAGAACGTTCGGCGTCCTTTGTAGTCATACTAGCACAACGAAAATCAGTAAACCACTTGTGAATCGTTCCAATCGATGGTGAGGAGTCCCCATAATGTTTAACAAGCGATGCTTTGGTTTGCGTAATGTTTTTTCCACGCAAGAAATAATGTTTAATCAAGACGCAAAATTCACTTTTTTCCATGTTTTCAAAAATCTTCAAGGTTGGTTGCTTTCGATTGGTGTCAAAACAGAACTGAATGACATCAGTCTGAAAATTTTAATGCGTTCTAGTTAAAGATAGTACATCACAAATGTCACATGAGATTTGCGATTGTGGCGCCATCTGTTTTATTTTTCAGGGACTTTTCACTCTGCCCTCGTATTTATTCACTTATGTGACAGATGAGTTATTTGCCACTTTATTCTTGCATCGCTGATCTAACTCTTAAAAAAATCTACATAAATAGCTGATTTGATATTGCTATGTTATGTTCTTTCTCAAATATCAGATTTCGAATCTATGTTGGTCAGTAGTCAGCAGTAGCTCCGCGTGCTTTTACATCAGATATGATTTCAATTAAAGTAAGTGAAGTATATTTATAGAGAGCTATGTAGAGATAAATAGTGCATAAATCTTCAAGGAGCGTACGGTATTCCCCGCATGAAAAGAAACAAACGTAATTAAAACATCCGTACTTCTGTTCGCGCTTTATCAGTTTCATCCGCGCATTTATATACATAGCAGGAGGCCACTTCCTACCAGCTTCCTCAAGATGCATCGCCGTTTCTCCTATTACACTCTATTACAAACAACTTTCAGAATCCATTCCTGGTGGAATTTCGCACCGGTTTGATTACTTTACGATAGCCTCCATGATGTATTTGAAATGGAACGTGCTAGGGGAAAGTCACAGAGTCTTCTTAAACAGTTCTAGTGTTGAGTTGCGCCAGGCACAGAGAAGTTATTTCCTTTCACGGTGATAAATGGAAGTTTCACGAGTCCGGGACTCCGGGAGCTCACATTCCGTGCCCGATGCCCGGATCATACCGGACCGAATTGTACTGGACCTGCTGTGTAGTCTGTAGTGTGACTGGGTATTTATATTCGTTACTTGATCTTGATAGCGAAGATTGGTTCTCGTATCGCGCTTATAAATGATACCTACACTTGGGACCACACGAGCCAGGCCAGGATTATCACATTATTAGTAAAGCGACTCAATACTTGCTCAATAAATAATTGCTTATTAAATATCTATCTAAAATAAATAAATATAAATATATCATCACGTATTTTACCCATTACTGGGTGTGGCACTCTGCCGAAGCAGATCTCGGTAAGTGATATATTTTGCGCGTGAAGTGCCGTCAAATCACGGCCCCCAAAGATGTTAGTGGAGGGGGAGCAACAGAGGTAATTTTTAAATTGGTGAAAATGTTTTGTCGGCTGTGGGGATCGAACCAGGGTTTTTTGGATCCACAGGCCGACTTGATACCATTGAAATATCTATCTAAATATATTAGAACAGTCTGTAATGGAATTTAAATTTTAAAGCAGTATTTTTTATTTAATTTGATTCGATTTATTTATGATTTTGAAATTATAACTTTCAAATATAAATTATTTATGTATACTTGTATGTCGGCGGAATGGCAGTGTGGTTAACGTGACAGCGTTGTAATTAACAAAGTTAAGCACACTTCACTGCATTTGCCACTTAGATGGTGGTTTATGGCTCAAAACCACATTGCGGTTCACTGAGCCCGACCAAATCGATACTCGAAAGGGTGATGTGAAACAAATAAGAAGAAGAACAAGTAGTATACTTGATCTTTGAGCTTATTAAATTTCATTATTTGAAAACTAGAATTTATTCAAATAAATATATTATCATTATCAGTTCATAAACTTATTTCTTTTGTAGCTGAACAGAATAAGTATATTCTCCGATCTAACAAAAAATAATATATCTCTTCGCTGTACTGTTACTTCTATACCTATGTGTTATTATTTGTTGTTGTCTAGCAACGATTATAATGAACAGAACTAAATAATTAATTTTTGATATTTATAAATGATTCCAATTTTCACATGGGGTAGATGGCTCAGTAGTATCGAATCGGCCTGTGGATTTGAGAACCTAGATCCGATCCCCACAGCCGTCAAAACATTTTGACCAATTTAAAATTACTCCTGTTGCGCTCTCTCCACTAACATCTTTGGGTGCCGTGATTTGACGGCTGGTAACCACACTTCACGCGCATAAATATATCATTTACCGAGATCTGCTTCGGCAGAGTGCCACACCCAGTAATGGGTAAAAGGCGTGATGATATATTTATTTATTTTTATTTTATTTATCTTTGAATGCCGTACAAAATATATCAATTACCGAGATCTTTAATGACAAAGTGCCACACCCATTAGTGGGTCGAAGGCGTTATGATATTTTTGTTTGTATATTTCTTTTTATAAATGATTATTTTTTTAATATAATTATATTGAAGAAAAAATTATATACGTATGTTACAAGTAGTAAAATTGAATTTTTCTGATTTCTGTGGTTGGAGGACCAAACCAGTCCCCAAATTGCGCCATATAGAATTCTATTTCAAACAATAGAATCGCTGTCATTTGTCAAGTAAAAATTATGATTTTCCGGAATATAACACAAAATAATTGGTGCTTTTTATATCAGATAGCGCACAAATGATGTAAACTACATTTCTACTACAAAATATTTAGAATAGAGTACTCATTTGGTGATTTTAAAGTTATCGCCTGAATTCTATTATAGAATTCTATAAGGCGCGATCCCACTACTGGTCTTATAATTGCCATCATCATCAGAAATCTATAACTTTTTCTATTAGTTATATATAATATACTATTTCCTATAAAATACAGTAACCAGCCGTCAACTCTCTGCTCCTAACTAGGTTATTAATGAAATAATTATTGTGTGATAAACAGAGCTAAAAATCTTTTAAAACCATCGAACACTTCTTTATACTTGGTGCTCTTCCTGTTCATGCTGAGTCCAGTCCTGCCGTGTCTCCAGAGCCAGGGCGGCGGCGGCACCGGGTAACTGAGTGTCCGCTGCAGGCGGAAGCAGCTCGATTTGCGGTCTACCACTGCACGCTGCACTCGTCTCCCGTCATCTCTGTCACGACAATGAGATCCATACCCGATATCCAAACTATGTATACCACTGTGGTAAGGAAGTTACAGTAGATGAATTACATTACATATTTATCATTCAGAAGAACCGATTAGAATACTGAAACACAACGATTCCTACAGATCTACAATAGTACAGATGCCATACCCAAAATTGGATGCTGACTCATTCTTCATCTATTCATAACAGGAACTTAAATCCAATTACCGTACAACGAATTTAAAGTTTATAGTGGTATCAGATTTACTCGGACGCAGTTGTTCATGTTTATCTTGTCAAAAGACATAATTATTCGTCTTATTATATTTATCGCTTGTCGGTAGTATTTAGCCTCTCAAATTATTTCAATATTTTATCTAAACTCACGTTCAAGACTTCGATATTCAAGACCCAAACAAGACAAATAAATGTGTGTAAAAAATTTAAATAAATGAATAATAATAATATTTATTTATTTATTTTTACTCTGTACAACAGGAATTGAATCCCAATTATAGTACAGGGTCCAGACTCACCGAGCCGTAGAGTGGTTGTTCTGTAAAATAATAATTTTCAAAATGTTAATAAATGTTTGAAATAAAATAAAAGTATCATTACATTGGCGCCCAACGTGGGGCCAATGTAATGATACTTTTCCACAGCATTTAGGAATGCCATGACATCACTGGATTTGGATCCGGAAAATCGTGATGTACATTTTATAAAATTACCAGAAATTATGGATCTGTTTCCAGTTGAAAGAGTACCAAGTCTATCCAACAACGCTTGGAATTGCTCTTGTGACAAAACAACATTTGCTATTGTTGTATTGGTTTGGGATCGACCACGTCTATTCATTCGTTTAGTAAAATAAAAAAGAACAGACAGCACACGACTGTTAAAGTGGCAAACACAAGTTTTTGATTAAACAATGAATTTGCGCCGGTTCAAATATTCTTGAATACTATGACACAATAAATTCTTGTAATCTCAAACTGTACTTATCACGAAAAAAATAATCACGTGTTTCGGCCACGTGGTTGGGCGCCAATGTAATAATTTTTTTATTTTATTTCAAACATATATTAACATTTTGAAAATTATTATTTTACATGTCATTTATGTTTATTTATTTTCTTCTGTCTCGTTGTTGTTTATATTTGGAAACCATAGTGCTACAGTTCTTATAATTTCTAGCTTGAGTGGGATTCGAATTCCGTAACGCTACCCACCCCACCGTACTGCCGAACTAATAATTATTATAATAATATTGTGGATATCAAACTCAGTAACTTATGAACTTTGGTTATATGCTTTAATCAACTTAGCTATGGTCGCCATGTGATTCAAAACAAATTTTATTCCACTTTTCCTGCAAATTTTGTTGTGTCATACGTAGCATCCGTCCCATGATTCTTTCATATACTAAATGATTTGACACGAGAGGCGGGCAGAATGTAGAGTGACACTGCTATTTAAGAATATTTACTAATTTAAATTTAATTAGTATTTTTTCTATTACCCATGTCAAGAACATGTCATTTTTAAATACTTTCTAGTGTCAAGAGGACGTTAAACTGGAAATTCCGTGCAAAAATAAAAAAAAATTGCACTTTGCCATTAGTTACGAGCAACAAAATGTTATGAAATAGTTGCTATGGAACAAACTTACCTATGTAACCTTCAAATAAATATGTTTTACCTTGACATTAGTTATGCCCACTCGTGCAATAAAGTGACACTTTTAACTCTAGTTGCTTGAATAACTATTAAAGTAAATATTTAACAATTGATGAATTATAGTGATTATTTTTTGACGTTTCTCAGAACCAATGAAATGCTTCATTGTATGTCACGTGTCTGCATTTTAACCAATCCTGTCATTATTATACTGACAATAAAGCTCTTGTGATCATTCCCGGCAATAATCTGTGTAGGTGCTTTTTTGTTTGTGACAAATGATAGGTAATTGTTAAATAATTATATAAATTGTCAACGCATCAAGTAAATTGTGTGAAAAAAAACGATTTAGTTCCATTTCAGATACAGAAATACACCAAAAAATCGATATGACCCTAATTCAATTTTTTTTAAGTTGGATGAATCGACCTTAACAGCTATGTCAAAACATAATCTAATTAAATACAACTCGAGAGTTCGAGAAATTAGAAAATAATTCTCCAGTACCTTTCTCAAACTTGTTGCCATTTGGCAATAACCACTCAGGCCCTATGGGCTTTCGTGACTATTACCTTGCAACAAGTTTTCGAAAGATCTGTCAAATTATTTTCAATTTATTCTCACTCTCTTGTTATGTTATTACTGAGAACAATTGCGATAGCGCCAGTATTTGAATCTGGAACTTATGAACTACTATAGTCCAATGTTTCTCCCTTTTTACTTTCTTATACGCAGTATAAGGAAGTATTGGAATCGTGAAAAAAATCGTTGACGAGATTTTCGCGGAAATACGTGTTTTGAGGTCCACTGAATCCGTTTTGATCATTTTCTCAATGATGTCTGTGTGTGTGTGTGTGTGTGTGTGTGTGTGTGTGGATGGATGGATGGATGGATGGATGGATGTGTGTCCGTATGTGCAATATCTCATGAACGAGATAAGATTTGTTAACGAAACTTGGTAATTATAAGTTTAATGAAAATACGAAGAGCTGAGTTAATTTTGAATGAAATTGAATAGCCGAAAGCGGAAGTTTACCGGACACACAAAACAATAAATTCCATTTATTTCAAAAATGGAATCAGTTACGAAAAAATGTTTCAAATAAAAGATGTTAGCAAAAATATTTGGAACATAAAATGTTATTTGCAATTTTCCTGTATATGCGTCTAATTTTGAGAACAACTAATTTTTATATTTAATAATATATTTCAATAATCATAGTCGCATTAGAAACAAAAAACATAAATTTTAATTTTTGCTTTATCTAGTTATCTATGTCTTCTTACGGAAAGAAACTAAATTACATGTTTAATAACATATATTCTAAATATTATATATGCTGTGTATAAGAAAGTCGTGTGGTGCCCACACCAGATTTTTTGTTATGTAGTCTCAATTCCATAAATTTTATATATTAAAAGAGGAGAATCGTCTTGAGTTTTTCTCTGTTTAATTCATTTTGCTTTCATGAATCATTAAATATTTACTTAAAAATGCTATTTAAAACGATAAAGTTTATTGTAAATATGGGAATGACATATTTTCGTTTGAATCTTTTATAGATATATTGCACATTTTTATTCGATTTGCAATGCTTAAACTTTCGTCATAAATATAAAATACGACAAGTACATCTGCATAGTCGATAGTAAGTTCAATTTGCAATAAATCGTTTTTAGTTATGATTTTAATAAAACACAAAGAGTCATTCCTAGCTCTCGATATTAAAACTGTAATTCACGTTCGCCAAACAAAAAACCCAGTCACGAAATTTATATTTCAGTTCTGCCGCTGCAGTAAACCGTTTATTGTTAAACAGTTCAATAGTGCTCCACCGGATATTGAATCCGTAAAACACAAGATCGAAGGGTCATCGCCTACTTCCTAATATCGCCACTATTACTCCTTTAATCTCGACTTCTACCCTCCAGAGATACAATGGACAATGACAATGGTTTCTTGACGACTTGTTCTTCCTGTATTTCAGCATTTCAGTATTCTGGCCTTTTTTCGCCGTGTCGAAGGTCTGTCAATGGCAGCAGCAAGCTTGAGAGCTGCTCGCCTTTATGGGAAGTATACACAGGGGTGATTTTGTGAACGGTCCAGCGAGCTGTGAGGACAAATGAGGGTCAGGCCATAGTCGATGGCCTCAGGACGGGGTGATTGATATTGCTACCCCGTGGAAATGCATGATTTTGACACGTGGACACGTGGACGGTTTTCTGCAACGGTGCATCTGACCTGTTGACTGCATAGGGAGGCTTTTACTAAAGGGTTCGAGATTAAATGCTTCTATTTACGGATTCATTATTATTTAATGTATTAAGTTGTTTTTCTGCGTAACAGAAATTTATTATCAGTTGTACAAAATTTACAGTTTTTTAATGTAATTCAAATTACTTAGATACAATAGTATTTTATTATATAAATTGAATAAATATAAATAAAATAAATATATTATCACGCCTTTTACTCGTTACTGGGCGTGGCACTCTGCCGAAGGAGATCTCGGTAAGTGATATATTTATGCACTTGAAGTGCGGTTACCATCCGTCAAATCACGGCCCCCAAAGATGTTAGTGGTGGGAGAGCCACAGGGGTAATTTTAAATATAAAATAAATAAATATATCATCACGCCTTCTACCCATTACTGAGTGTGGCACTCTGCTAAAGCAGATCTCGGTAAGTGATATATTTTGCGCGTGAAGTGCGGTTACCAGTCGTCAAATCACGGCCCCCAAACATGTTAGTGGTGGAGGAGCCACAGGGATAGCTTTTTCAAATTATGAAAATTTGTCGCCTGTGGGAATCGAACCAGGGACCTCAGGATCCACATGCCGACTTCATACCACTGTGCTAGCCATCCCATAAATTCATAGTCGTGGCTCATCCTCACCTCGTCTCAACTCACATTTAAAATCGAAGTAAGTAAGGCAACTAATTCAAATTGTGCAAATTTTTGAGTTTGTTGCCTTAGTTACTTCGAATTTGAGAGTGAGGTGAGGATGAGATGAGAGTGAGTGACGACTGTGAATTTGGCCCTTAGTAAACTTGAATATCAATGTTATGAAATTGGTAATGCATGTTTTGAGAGAAGGAAGATTTTGAATTCATATGTATTTCTTTATTTATTTATTAAATCTAAATGACTTCTCGAACCGCAGTGTGTTATTAGTTCATATATTTTAGCTAGAATGGGATTCGAATTCGGGTTCTTCGGATTGAAGAGTATTGGTAATCTTGGTGTTTGTTATTGCAGTAGCTAGTTACACGTTTCTCTAGTGGTTAGTTACGAAGTAGGAAGGAAGAGGGCAAAAGGCGCCAACTAGAGAACATGCAATTACAGCGTGTTGGTTGTTTACAAGCGCTCTAACCATATTTTATTTGGGTAAGTGTTATATATCGCTTCCATTTGTACACTTCCTTAACTGCAATACTTCTTTCGCAAACTTCTAACTAGAGTTTTATAACTTTGCTTATTAGCATACAACACGCGAACTTAACTAGAAATCTGCAAACGAGAAATACTTTACTTTTATAACGGAATGTTTTTTCATTGACGTATATCTCCCGTCTCGTGTTTGTTCTACATTTTACGGCTTTTTCCAGATAAATTTTATTCGTAATAACTTTGTACGGATTTTATTAGGACATTGACACTTAATTTATTCTTATTTTAGTAATAAAACAAGATTGCACGATTATTAGATTCCTTCGTAATGATGATCAAATATTAGTGGAAATTCTCATTCGTTATTTGAGTTAAATTAAATTTAGTCTCGATTGCAAGCGTCGACGAAAACGCAATCAATATCTATTATAGACTTCAATCGCTTTTATTTTTACGGATAATTACTTTAATGAATCAAATCATCTTCTTCCACTTAAAACGATTAAAATAATTTTAAAATCAAACAAATATTTAAAAGTTTATTTAGTATATAGTAAAAAAAATTATATTAAATATCGTAATAATCCACAAAGTAAACCGATGCTCATATGGATTACCATTTTTTTCAGAAATTTTTGGCTAGCTAATTGACGACGAGAACAATATATGTAGGTTTAGAAATCTGCTTCGTCAGATTTCCAACCCAGTAATGAGTAAAAGGATGATGGTATATTTATTTTATTTTATAATTATTATTTGTACAACTTGTAATGAAAGCAATATTTCTTTTATGAATACGCCACTGTAAATCAATATTCAAATTTACGAAAACGAGATGCTTCCTTTAAAAGTTATACACGTATTTCTTGCATATGTATTTTAGATTTATTTTACGGAGATAAAAATTAAAAATTATTTTGAGAAACGTCAAAATAGCAATATCATGTTAAATTTGAAACTATTTCTAAGGAATAAATAAATAAAAATAGAGAAAAATGTTAAACGAAATCAACGAGACGACTTTCATTGATCAATTTGCATAAAATCGTTTTTATTCGATTGTGTCAAATATGGTGGTTTTTGTTTAGAATATTCGTATGAAAAGTTAAACTTGTCAATGAAATATTAATGTTTGTTGTTGTTACTAGATAATGATTACTTTATCGTCCGTAAAATATTTGTCGGTCTAGACCGAAAAGTACTTTTAGGCCGCCAAAATAATAGCAGAATCAAAAATTTCTTAAAAAACTAAATTCCAGTCAGAAAATCTTTTCTTACTCATACGGTTGCAGAACTCGTCTTGGTCTCGTTCGACATCACCTAAATTAGTACGAAAAACTGTATTTTTTATTCTTGTGTCGTAAATAACTATTTAACGGATGCTGTTATTGGAAACGTTAGTATTACGTATTGTACAAAAAAAGTTGAACTTCGTGGATGCAATCATGTATTAAATGTTAACTTTTTTGACAGATATTTTCAATTAGCGCTAATGTTTCGATTTCTTAACATAGTTCCTAATAAATTTATATGTATAAAAACAAAACTATTATATCAGAAAGTGAATTTTTGTTTGTTTGGCAGATAAATTAGTTATTAAGAACTTTCTTACAAATTAAAGTACCTGATAATAGCATCGTTTATTTATCATTGTCCAACGTTTCTAAATTGTTATGATAAAAGTATAGTGTTACTATTTATCAAGTAGTTTTGCGACGTTACTTTATTTTGTCTCCAAGGCTATTCTTATTGTGATACGACTGTTCTGTTTACTTTTTGACAACTGTACTGTTTTCATTAATTCATTTTCTATTTCATCAAATATATATTCTTCTTGAATAAAATTGTATTTTTGGTTATTATAAATATATTTTCCTACAACAGTGCGATTTCTTTGTTATTACGTAACTATTATTGCCTTGGTTACGGGTGGAAAGGAGACAAATGCAGACCAAGTGCGGTCCTGTAAGCAACGAAACACTAGTGCGAAAAGTAATTAGTGTTTTACGCAACTGTCGAAAGAAAGTTTAATTGAGAGCGTTTTAAATATCGCGCGGAGCGCGGAATTTCATATTTTGCCACAGCTAGCATATATGCAGTAGTATATTTTGACGTTTATAAACATAACCTTAAATTGCAGTATAGCTTATCTGTACACAATTAATAAAAAGAACCGAACAAAGTAAAATACATATATCGATAAATGGTTTTATTTAAAGAGTAAGTGAAATACATAATATTTATTGTTTGTGTATATTAATAACACGTTGTTACAGTTGCATATATTGACATAATGTGAAGTGGAAACTTTTGTACTGTCTAAAGAAACATTGATTTCTTCCGTACCTGTGCATATTATTAACAGTAATATTATTGACAATAATTTCGGAGATTTTAGAAGTACCGCAGCAGGTTGATTTTTATTGTCAAGAATAAATCCAACATGTATATGATAAAGAAGAATCACACTGTGTAGTATTCTAATTTACACGATTTTGAAGAAATTATCTTGAAATTAGTGAAATATTTTCAAATAACATAGAACAATGTGCAAGTAATCAATATACAAACCATAGCCCCGTAATACAACGTTCTCGTGTTATATCATTAAAATTTTATAAATTTTTATAATATTTTAGTAATTTTCTAACTCGCACAGTTGTAGGAAAAATGTCGTTTATAACACGTGCCGAAAAAGGTTACGTGCTCGTGCAGACTCGGCAAATCTTGTACATGAATCTCTGCATTTTTTCACGTAACCAGCATTTTCGGTACTTGTTTCTTTGTATATTGTTTTTGTTTGTTATAATTTAATTTGTTCTGTAAATATGTGGAAGCCCATTATTGGGTAACTCGTGCAGATTAAATTCTGCACTTGCACATAACAAGCCTTTTTCGGCACTTGTTATAAAAATAACTATTACAAGTTCTTTATTGTATCTTATTCACAATCGACAACAAATTTAATTAAAGCAATGTTACTATATTTAATTGTTTAACAAAAGTGCTAGATAAATCTTTAATTTCAACAATTTTTATATTTAACAGTAAGGATGCTAGGATGTCATTTCTCTATACAGTATTTATTGTGTGGTGATATATTATAGAATTAATATTTCTAATTTAATATTGCACAGCGCAAATTAGTATCTATACTCATAGTTCATTAAAAGGACTTCATCAAACCGACTCAGCGGGATTTGCTGGTGAAACTTTCGCTGTGTATAGGTAGTCATTCCCCAGCAGTTTTCCTCGCAAATTAATAACGGCGCAGGAAACGCAAATTGTAACCGTAAACTCCGTATCCTGTATCGAACTATTAGCGAAAGTAATTGACATGTGTGAAATATGAAACTCCAGGCGAGGAGAGGAGCGGAGAGAGCTGCCAGTTGCCAACGAGTAATTAACAGAGAGCTACACAACTCATTAACAACTATTAGTTATATTTCTGTCGGGACCGCGTTTGCATTGTAACCTTTCATTATCAACTAACTGTATGAGTGCTACAGATATGTTATGTTACTTTACTGTTCCCTTTCCTAAACGTTATTATTATTTTGTTCTTGTTGCTTCAATGCCATTACTCATTGCCAAAGAGTTTTCTTTTATTTTTCATCCAAACATTTTTAAACGTTTATATTTTGTTCTTTTACCAAACGCAACATAGTTTTACAAAAATATTTCTCTGAAAATTATGAAATGAAATCGTAGCTAAACTGAGATCACTATTTATTTATTTACAACACTTATGCTGGATTGCAAGAGCTCTTTAGTAAAATAATTTTTTATCTAGCAACAGTATCAATAGCGATTTTCTGAAGCTTATTGAACCGTTAGTTGCTAATGAACCGATAAAACTTTCATGCAACCCAGCATAAGTATTATTCTGCTCTTCAAATTTCATAACAATCAATATTAGAAAAGTTTCGTGAAATTTCTCCTAATATTATTCATTTCTGTGTCTCTCCCTTTGGATTCGCTGACTATTTGCGATTGACATATTGAGGAAGTCAGTATTTTGGCAGTAAAATATGGCGGAATACTGGCAGTCCATGCTACTCTAAACTATGCATTTGGCATTACAAACTAATTTTTTTTAGTATATGGTAAACTACGAGTATAATAATAAGACGAGGTGTATGCAATACAAAATTTACTGATTCTGAACATAAGACATTCGGTGAATAATGTGTCAAACGCAAATTTCATTTGTCATTGATCATTTATGTTCAATGTTACTTGCATTAAAAGCGCAGGTTCTCTTACTTTCTTATTGTTTTAGATTCGTTGTTAATTTTGATACTAGAGAAGTGAGCGTCAGTTATTTGAGATGTTTTGAGAATGTGAAGCTTAGTTTGAATGAAAGATGAATGAGAAGGGTCTATAGGAGTGAATGGTTGGATGTGATTAAAGGTTTATTGCGTGATAAATAAATGAGCTTGTATGGCGGAATTTATGAATGCGGTTGTGGCGAGGATGGTGCATCAGGATGAAATTGTTTGACAAGGATTGATTATAAATAAATATTCATAAATATTCACAGAATGTTTCTACAGTTCTTGCGACTCCATTTTATGGGATATAGCATGATTTTGCGAATGTATTTATTTATGTTTGCACTAACTTAATTAATAATAAAAAATAAATATTTATCAAAATTTCTTGTGTAAAAATATATCAAGTTCAAATCAAAATTCTAAACTTTTTGAATTTAATAGTTATTTTTATAGCAAGTGGCGAAAAAGACTTGTTACGTGCAAGTGCAGAATTTAACGCTCGAGGCTTTTTCGACACGTGTTATAAACAACTTTTTTCTTACAACTGTGCGACTTAGAAAATCATTAAAATATTATCAGAATTTATAAAATTTTAATGATATTACACAAGAACGATGTTTTACGGCGTTGCTATGGTTTGTTTGTTGATTGCTTGCACATTGTTCTACGTTATTTAAAAATATTTCACTAATTTCAAGATATTTTCTTCAGAATCGTCTAGATTGGAATACTAAACTGAGTGATTCTTCTTTATCATAAATACCTCCAAAGATAATTGAAGCTTCGTATTATCCTATGTTGCATCTATTTTCGACAATGACAATCAACCTGCTGCTGGTATTTCTAAAGCCTCCAAAATTGTTGTCAATAATATTACTGTTAATAATATGAACAGGTACGGGAGAAATCAATGTTTCTTTAGACAATACAAAAGTTTCCACTTTACATTATGTCAATATAAGCTACTGTAACAAGTATGTTAATAATACACACACACAATAAATATTATGTATTTCACTTACTCTTAAAATAAAACCATATATCGATATATTTTACTTTGTTCTCCAAAGGTAATTGTTGGATCTATTCTTGACAATGACTATCAATCTGCTGCTGGTACTTCTAAAATCTCTGAAATTATTGTCAATAATATTACTGTTAAAAATATGAACAGGTCCGGAAGAAATCAATATTTCTTTAGATAGTATAACAGTTTCCACTTCAAATTATGTCAATATAAGCAACTGTAATAACGTGTTATTAATATATACAAACAATCAATATTATGTATTTTACTTACTTTTTAATTAAAACCATTTATCCATATATTTTACTTGTTCGGTTATTTTCATTAACTATTATATTTAATAAAGATATACTTGAGTTCGTATCTGCTCATTGTGATGTGTACCGGTTAGGTATACTGCAGTTTAACGTTATGTTTGTAAACGTCATAATATGTTGCATATTTCTTCTTCTTCCATAAGCGTATGTGCTTAAAATGTGAAATTCCGTACTTGACGCGAAATTTAAATCGCTCTCACTTATATTTTCTTTTGACAATTGTGGAAAGTATAAATTACTTCCGGCACTAGTGTTTCTTTGCTTACAGAAACGCACTTGGTCTGCATTTGTCTACTTTCCATACGTAACCAAGGCAATAATAGTTCGTAATAACAAAGAAATCGCACAGTTGTAGGAATAAATGTTTATATTTAATTATCAAAATTCATCTCTAATAGTTGGCTAACCTTTACTTAACGGTGTATATGTCGTCGACAAAGTGTAGAATTCGAACAAGCCTTGCCAAGAACATAATTTGAGATAAAATAAAATATATCGATTTTCGTGATTGAAGCATGCTATAAGCTTAGGTTTTCTTTGTTAAAAGTTCGAGCAAAAGGAGCCTCGTCAAGAATACATTCTATTATAGAAAATACTTTGAAAATAATATAATTTTTGCATTTTAACTTTGTGGCTCTCTTGAGTTTTATACTCTACCGCTAACATTTATTTATTTATCTATGCTACTCTATACAACAGAAATTTAATCCCAATTACAGTACAGGGTCTGGACTTACCGATCCACAGTGTGGTAGTTTATATAATTTTCAGTTTGGGTATGATTCGAACTCGGGATCTCCGGCTTCGAACTTCGTAACGTTACTATCCACACCACTATATTGTCGGGCATATATAATAAATATGAATTTAGAAACTAGTTAATTCGAAGCTCAGATAAAACCCGAACCCGACGTCTCGGTCAAAAAGGCCTAGTTGACATTGTAATTACCGAAACTTTATCCCAATTACAGTACAGAAGAACTACTGATTTTTGAAGAATTCTTACCTCTCGGATAAATCATATTTCTATAATAAGTTGAAGAAAGCGAGGTTTGAACTGATGGACTTTTGCTAATTTACTCAAATAAATTGATTGGCGTATAAAATATATTGAAAATTTTTTATTCTTTCTTTATGGCTGAACGATTTTGCTGAAAGGAAAGAGAATCATAAAGTTCCGTGGTTGAAAAATTTTGAAAGATATAAAATAAAATCCAGCAATCTAAACGAAATAATCTTTCGAATCGTTCCTCCAAGCTTCCCTTTATATTTGTCATCATTCGCTTCTTCAATTCGTTATCAGCTTTATAACATCCATCCGTTTTGTGTCAGGTCGAGTGAAGCTCGCAGAAAATTACATATAACCGACATAATTCTCCAGAGCCACCAGCGGCCTAGAGTAATGACATCGACATGGCATGGCGTGGTGTGGCGTGTGTCTGAAAAAGGCATCAGATTGATTCGCTCCAATTACTTTCAAACGATCATCTCGTATCTGCTGTGCATATTCCTGGAACTGATGGGCTCTTGGGGACGAGAAGGAGACTTTCGAGGACTTTGCGAGCGTTACGGGACGTCTTCTAGAGATATATGTGCACGGGAATTCATCACACGCACACTAGATTATTTTTAGTTGCTTGCGTTATCATACGACTAATATTTTATTAACATGTTGGAATTACGTCATATTTGGGTAAACTATAGTTATTGCGAAAAGAGAGCATAAGCTACTTATTTTGTTTTAGTAATTCCACATTTAAAATTTAAGGGGTGGCGAGCTCAGTGGTATGAAGTCGGCCTGTGGATCCTGAGAACCCTGGTTCAAAAGCTACCCCTGTGGCTCCCCCACCACTAACATCTTTGGGGGCTGTGATTTGACGACCGGTAACCGCACTTCACGCGCAAAATATATTACTTACTGAGATCTGCTTCGGCAGAGTGCCACACCCAGTATTGGATAGAAGGCGTGATGATATATTTATTTATTTAAAATTAATATTATTTTAATACTCCACAGAGTACTCCACAGTGGTATCGTGTCGGCGTGTCGACCCTGGTTCGATTCCCATTGGCGACAAACATTTTCACCACATTAATACTACTCCTGTGGCCCCTCCTCCAATAACATCTTTGGGGGCTGTGATTTGACGACCGGTAACCGCACTTCACGCGCAAAATATATTACTTACTGAGATCTGCTTCTACCCAGTAATGGGTAGAAGGCGTGATGATATATTTATTTATTTAAAACTAATATTATTTTAATACTCCACAGAGTACTCCACAGTGGTATCGTGTCGGCCTGTGGATCCTGAGAACCCTGGTTCGATTCCCATTGGCGACAAACATTTTCACCACATTAATACTACTCCTGTGGCTTCTCCTCCAATAACATCTTTGGGGGCCGTGATTTGACGGCTGGTAACCACCCTTCACGCGCAAAAATATATCACGTACCGAGATGCACAGTGCAGCATATTTATACTTAACGTCATGTTAAGTCTCATCATTACCGGCCATGATAATCGAGTAGTCGCTTGGCATTGAACGCCGTAGGTCGCGTGTTCGAATTCCGCCCAGGGTATGTATGTTTGTGTTGTATTTATAAAGATATCAACAATGGCTGAATAAATAATTCTATATAGAGTAGAAGTCAATAACAATGTAATTTAAAAACTAAATTCTAATCAAACGAGTTTGCACGAACCATTGAAACATTCACTAAATATTTATTCATTATATTCATATCATCACTTTCGTTTCATCTTCAATCATAAACAAATTAATATTATAAGCTCGATTATTCCACTTGGAATCTTTCATTCGTACAATAACCTTCAGTATCATACACCTATTTCGTCTATCTTTAATTACCAATATAGAACATACCCAGACTACTTCAATTGATAGGGATTCCAAGATTTCAACGATCTTTTTTTAAAATTTTAATATGTTAATATCCGTATAAAAACAATAGATCTTTTTTTTAAAATTTTGCTGAAATGTATCTATCTAGAAAACAAAACTATTAAAGTCAGGTGCCGTATGTATACGATCGTTTAATCTAATGCCTGGTTTACACTGAGGAATATTGCAAGTGCAACTGCAACTTTCAACAAGTTGAAGCAATATTGAACGAGTGTAATACAGAAATTGCAAGTGCAAGAGGCAGAAGCAATCTTGCATCAACCTCTTGCACGAATTAGAACGTGTTCTAATTTTTGCAAGACTTGCAATGCCACTATTAGTTATTTCTAGTAATTTTAAGTTTGTTAGTATGCTACCAACTTATTATAAATGTCAAAAACGATAAAGTTGGGTTAAAGATATTAAAATGATTTACTGCATTGCAAATAATTGTGCAAATACTTATAATAGATTTTTATATCAATGCAATATAACATAAGAAACAAATGTTAATAATACAAGTGATATAAGAGGTTAACCTGATATAATATGAAGTTAGTAACGACAAAAATTTGTAAATAAATTAATATTATATTGCAGTTGCAAGTTGCTGAATGTAAAGTGAAAAAAATATCTCTGCAACATTTTGGTGCAACTAGTTGAACGTAAAACTTGCAAGTTGCAATTGCAGGTTGCGCTTGCTCAGTGTAAAACAGGCATAATTAGACTTACGAAGTAAATCAATAATATTAACAAAGTCTTTATTCTTGCGGAATGAAATAAGTAGAGTGACAAACAATTGAACTTGGTTTTTAAGTTGTTAAACATACACAATAACTTCTATAGGATCCTTAACATCACATCACGTACATACCTACATACATAATATCACGATATATTTTATAAAATGTGATAGCACGAATCCTACAAACATTCGTAAAAATCCTCACTCATCAGATTCATCACAATCACGAAATTGCAAATGTTTTAAACAGCTCTATTTTTTTTTTCTGTGGCTTCTTTGGCGGACCAACTACTTAGGTCATATGCCGCCATTCCGCCCTGATCTGCGTTTTAGGTATTATGGTCAACAGCAACGCGGATTTTCTCTGGACTGTCACCCATCCAAGTACTACCCGCGCGCAACGTTACTTATCTCGCGTTATCGCTTAGATCAGTTCCAACGAATGCAGCCATGGCCGTTGACTAGCTCTATTTTTATTTTAAGTTTTATTATTGTGGTACATTTATGAGTCGGCCTAGGGATATGAGAAACGGTTCGATTTCTACAGCCGATAAACAATTTTCACCACATTAAAATTACTCCTGTGGCATCCTCTCCAATAAGATCTTTGAGGGCCGTGACTTGACGTCTGGTAACTACACTTCACGCGTATAAATATATTACATACCGAGATCTGCTTTTTGATTTGAGCTATATTTGATACATATTTTCTTAAAAGCCGAAGGCTTGGAAACCCTTGTTGCCAAGTTATCAAAAAATAATACTTTATTAAACCTTCTAAAAATAGTAGTATAAGGTAGAATAAACTTGGAATTGTCTGAAATCAGTAAAAATAGATGCAACAAAACGATTTCAAAAATTCTCTATCTAAAAGTATCCGAAGTCGAGGGACAAAAAATCGAAACAGGAAAATAAAATCCCAGCAACTAAGCGGCGATCAACAGCGGAAGTCGACGAGAGGATTGCAGTTTCCTGTCCGAGTCCATCTCACTGCAGAAACAGCTCGCAGACAAATCAAACAATGCGGAGGATTCTGCAAATCTCCTACGTACAGAATCGCGATAGCGAATATTGAAATTGACCTGCGGATTAATTATAAAGCATCTACCTCATGCAAAAATACACACTGCGCTTAATTTTTAATGCCCGTTCGCAAAGCATATTGGCAATTCAGAAAAATAACAAACGAGTCTGAATATTTGATTGCGGATATTTAAAATTGAACGATGCTGATCAAATATTTATTTGATTCCCAACTGGGTAATCTCATTTTATACCGGAAAAAATTATAGCGCTGTAATTATTTATTTTATTTTCAACATCCAACTGAATTTTATCCAATTAATTTTCGACTAACTTTATTAAATAACATTCGAGTTTTCACGTTTTTAGAAACAAAGGAAATCAAATATTTTATGATGTGAAGACGTATCACATTTTTACATTCATTTTTCAGTTGTTTAAGTGACAGTGAAATGAAGGATAATTCCAAGGCTCTTACTGTCCTGATAAAATATTTACTCTTTTACAAACTGAAGGAAAGTAGTACTTATACTTTTCACTTCAGATTATTTTTATATCATTAGGTACCTATAAAGCTACAATCACAACGTAGCAATCGTGTCAGGACAGGTATCGGGATTTTTATATGAACTATTTATTTTGTGTAGATACTTTTTTATCTGGTTATGGCATAATTATTTACCTACTTATTCTAATACATTTTGGTAAATAGGTACAAGACAATTTTTACATCAGTTTACTTTTTCCGTCATATTTATTAAATATTTACAGGTTTAATTTTTATATATTTAATAAAAACAATAAAATTCAGAGGTAACTTAATATAAATGCATTTGTTTTGCTACATGTATGAGTATACGGTGAATTTATTTTAACGTGAAAGATGGAATTTGCCATATCCGTGATTATGAATTCGACAGCAATGTAACAGAGTGTTTATTTCAAAAACAAGCGTAGAGCGACACTCCCTTTCTTTCTTATTTTTTAATTCGTTTTCAGTTCTTAAGTAGAGTGTTTAACTGCAATTGAGTGAAATTCACTTTCAAAAACAAGCCCAGGACGACGCTCCTTCCCTTTCTTATCTTTTTGTTTCATTTTCAGTTACTGCATTGTGTGGACTTTTCTTTCATATACAAGTGCAGGCTATAGCTTTCATCTTTTCTAATATTGTAGATTCTTTGTTAGATTCGTTATTAGATTCGTTAGGAGTAAACGTTGACATGTTTTATGCATATGTTATGTACGTTGAAGAAAGAAAATGAATGATAATGAATCGGAATGATGTGATTGAAGGTTTGTTGTGTGATAATGATTTCGAGTGTAATAATGAATGAGTGTGATGAGTGAATTTTTTATGAGTGATTTTAGGGTTCGTGCTACCCCAATTCTTGGGATATAACGTGAAGATATGCATGTATGTTTATTTAAAAATGGAACATAGGTTGTCAATTTGACATTTGTATTTGTTAGTGTAACATTGTTATTAACAGTTTACGAAAAAGAAATAATTTATTTAGATCTATTGTTCTGATATATAGGGTTTTGATTACGACACTCGAACATACACATAGGACAATTCATACTTCTGTAATATCCTGCTTCCCTAATTATTTTAAGCAAAAAAGCGTCAAGTAAAACTTTTTGGGTATTCTGCATTTAAAACAAATATCAGAATTACTACTTCTACATGCTTTGTACAGACAGAAATTGAACATGAAAATGTGGAAACTTATATTGAAAACTGTCAAAATATTTTTTTTATAATAATATAATAATTTATCTTCCTTTATTTTGACAGTTTTCACATATTTAACGTCAAACATTTGTTTAATTTTATTTCAATTGCATGGATATCGATATTTTTGAGGCAATTTTTGCCATTTTATTTTTGGCTTAAAATAATTAGGGAAAAGGAAATTACAAAATTATGATTTTACATGTTAAAAGTCGCTATCAACATCATGTATATTCCTTGAGTATATATGTAGTTGTTTGTATTTCTGAATCATTTGTGATTTGTAAGACAAGCTCTCAAATATAGAAGATTCGAAGAGATCAAACTTGTGTTTTAGGCAATAAACGAAATATTGATTGAAATGAATGAAAAATTCTTATGCTGCAATTATGTAATTACTTATTTAATTATACAGTCATTTGAATTTTTCAGTTATCATTAGGGATCTGTAATTAAAGATTCTTATTGTATAGTATTCATTTAAACATAATGTTAGTGAATATTTAATGTTCGTTGAAAGTCAAGATTCCCTATCACAAATTTAAACATAATATTTCTTTTCATTGTTAATTATAAATTGCAGCTCTGTCCACATTTTAAAAAATAATAGGTAATGTAATTAGTAAGACTTCATAGTTAGTCTTTAATTAAACAATGTCATTCTACTACTTTTCGGAAAACTTCCAAGTTTCCGGCTCCTTTCCCTCTTTGTTCGTTCTCAGTCCTGTGTCCTCCCTCCTGCGGACTATGAAGATGAATGGATGAATGATACATGCCCTGGATGCCAGAGTGTTGCCGGAGTCCCCGGAGCAAGGAACTGGAACACCACCCAGTTATTATTACAATGTTTACAGTCGGCCGACACTTGAATTTTCAACTGCAAGTCGTATCGCAGATTTACCGCCAATAACACCGAGATTATATCACGGAAACTTCATTATTATGTCGGGAAAATTGTTTCAGTCGTTGCGGAGCCTCGTAAAGTCCGAGAAAACTGCGGCAGAGTTTTATTCACACTTTATTTCTTGCGAGAAATTGTTCACTACATTAAGCGATCAATTTTGACGCTGTAATTGTAAACTAGATAAAGAAAGAACACAAAATATACGTGTGAGGTGTGTATCCTTTGAGATACTCGTAGTTTGGGCAAATTAAATGTACTCATACGTCGAATTAAATATTGATGAAACAGGCGTAGGTTGGTAAAATTGAGGGTGAAAGATTGCGTGAACTATCCACGATAAATATTAATAAATTATAAATGTGGATGAGTGGCAGAATAGAATTGTTTAGTCAGGGTTAATTGCAGGATAGATTCGAAGCCTATGAGGATAAATTAATATGTAAATTTTTATTAATTTTGAATATATTTAACATTATATTTTGCATCTTGTACAAACATATATTTTTGATATATTTTGTCATGTTTTCAACATCAATATATAAAAATAAAATAAATATATCATCAAACTTTCTACCCATTACTGGGTGTGGTACAAAGACGTACCAGATTTTGGTAAGTGGTATATTTTGCACGTGAAGTGCGGTTACCAGCCATTAAATCACGGCCACCAAAGATGTTAGTAGAGGGGGAAACACAGAGATAGTTTTAAATAAATAATATATCATCATGCTTTTTACCCATTACTGGGTGTGGCACTCTGTCGAGGCAGATATCGGTAAGTGATATATTTATGCGCGTGAAGTGCGGTTACTAGCCGTCAAGTCATGGCCCCTAAAGATGTTAGTAGAGGGGGAGACACAGGGATAGTTTTAAATAAAAAATAAATAAATAAATATATCATCACGCCTTTTACCCATTACTGGGTGTGGCACTCTGCCGGGGCAGATCTCGGTAAGTGATATATTTATGCGCGTGAAGTGCGGTTACCAGCCGTCAAATCACGGCCCCCAAAGATGTTAGTGGTGGATGAGCCACAGGGGTAATTTTAAATTGGTGAAAATGTTTGTCGGCTGTGAGGATCGAACCAGGGTTCTCAGGATCCACAGGCCGACTTCATACATGTGAAAATTATTTGTCGGCTGTAGAAACCAAACTCGTTTTCTCAAACGGACTCGATACCACTAAACCATTTACAAAAATATAATATATTATCTAGTTACCATGGAAGTTTGTAATTGACCAGACCTTAACTATAAGTAGAATTGTACTTGAAAAGTTTGAAGTTTGCAAAAATTTCTTAAGCGGGTAAAATGATAATGTGATAGCAATAATTGCTTGAATTTATTTACATTAAACAAATTTTAAATTTTTATTCAGTGGTATCAAGATAATCCTGATTCGATTTCCACAGCCGACAAACATTTTCACCGTATTAAAATTAGCCCTATGCTTCCATCACTACTAATATCTTTGCTGGTCTTGATTTGACGGCTGGTAACCATACTTCACGTGCATAAATATATTACTCACCGAGATCTGCTTCGGCAGAGTGCTACACCCAGCAATAGGTAAAAGGCGTGATGATATATTTATTTTATTCTTTTAAATTTTTATTTCAAAATTTAAGTGGAATTATTAAGTGAATTTCGCTTAATTTCAGAGCTGTGAATGATTCTTTACAGGGGCATTATAGCTTATTTTATACTGGAATCCAAACTTCATGGACGCAATTGTCATTTTGATTACACGTACTAGAAGCAAATTTATATTTTTAATTAAAATAAAATATTTTTAAATCTCTATAACAATATCTTCAATCAAATAATTCCTCCCCAATCTCTATGAACTTGGCTTGCTACCGCTGCCGATTCCTGCTGCGTTGCTTCACCGTTCCGTTTCTCCAAGTTCCTGCTGTGACTCGGCACGGTACGGTTTTCTCTTTCAACGGGTTGTGCACCCACCGTGCTACCGTTCCGTTGATCGGTTTTAACTTTCAGATGTTTACTTACTGTGGCCGTCGACGCCAGAGCCACCTACCGGGGAAGATTTACGACGTTGCCAAGTCTTACCTCCGCAAGTAGGCTCACATTTCACTAATACTGTTTGAAGATGAAAAAGGCAAAGGATGCATAAAGGATTTTAGGGTATTTTTACCTGTTTATACGACGAGGAAATCTGGATCATACGCACGTTTTTTTCAGGAGATATTTTCAGCACTGTGAAACTCTGTTGATAATCTTTCAAGGCTAACCAAAAATACAAAAATGTTTTGTCAAAAAATTTCTCATAACTCATAATTTAAGAACAAAAATGTAAACAAGAAAGTATTTCAGAACTAAAAACTGTACCCAATGAGCCAAAATTTATTGATATATGTTCCTGTCAAGCGAGAGTTTACAGAGTGCTATAAAAAGGATTGAAATAATTTGACTGTGTTTTCATAAAAAAATAACCAGATACATAGAAATTTTATAGATCTGAAATATAAATATTAACAGTATATTATGTTATATACCAAGGGACTAAAGTGTATAATTTAATATATAGGATTGCCAAATCCAGAATCTTGGAAAAAAGGACACTATCATAACAAACTATACTAATAAAATTTCAAATGTTAGAAACATTTATTTTGTACATCATCTTAGGTTGCGTAATTAATTTGTTTTTTTTTCATTGCCATCATCAGCGTGGGATAAAATGTTGTCCGATAAATAATATATTTTGAACTTTGTACTTTGAAAGTACATAATAACTCACTTTTCGTACGATCGCCGAAAAACTATTATAAAAGCCTCTTTCAATTTTTTGCTTTCGTACATTTGTACATTTGTAAAAGCAACATGTTAATTAAGTAATATTTTTCTTGAAAGAAAGGACAAATAATGTCCTTTTTCAATTTAAAAAAGGTCAAGGACAGAAGACGCTCAAAAAAGAATTATTCTTTTAAAAATAGAACGATTGGCAACCTTAGGTATATACACTATTTTTCGCACTACCAGCCATACATTTTGAATTAATGGTTAATTTTGATATTGACATATAATTCAAAATGAACAGCATTATACAAATTTTTAAGTTACTTAGGCAACATAAAGAACATGAAACATTTTGAGGTTTAAGCTACATTCACAAATCGAAATTAGTTTTTGTTTTATGTTTTCCATTTTTGTTTTAATAACCTTGTAGACATGTTATCTTATGCAGCCATTCACAAATCAGTATTTAGTTTTGGTTTTAACACAAAAGTTTGCAAACTCCAAACTTATGTTTTAGTTTTACGTTTTATACTTAGGACTAGACCAATAGGACGAAGCGTAGAATGATGTAGTGATATATACTTCTCTCTTTCTATCATCCTTCGCATTGGCGATAACCTAAGTTTGTTTTTATTTGAGTGTCAAAATGAATGAAAATAAATTAATACCTATTTTCTTATTATTATAAGAATTTGTTTATTGACAAATTGTCTGTTGGTAATTATTAGAAAAATAATTTTTGAAAAAGCAATGATCGTTCGCCGGGATTTGACTTGTAACGAATTGACGCAACCCATGTCACTTTACATTTCTTCAACTAAATATTGCACGAAAAAGCATGAGTCTTCGCCAAGTGTTTGTAGCTCAATTGGTTAGAGCAGTCATCATGCGAATGAAAGGTTCTAGGTTCAAATCCCGGCGAACGCTCATTGCTTTTAAAAAATTATTTTTCTAATTTTCCTATTATGATAATATTTACCTTGCTCTTCCAAAAAATACGAAGGTAAACAAACAACATATAACTTCTGACACATCTGACAGTTACATTTACTGTATTACTGATCTTCTAAAATTTATGATAGATGTCACTACTAACTAAAATCTACAAAAGCAAAACTATTTGCGAATGGCACCTAAAAACACACTAAAACATAAAGCATAAAACAAACTAATTTCGATTTGTGAATGTACCTTTATTATATACTTGTTGCTACGTTAATGCTTGTTCAGTTATCTATTTTATCTGTAGGATTAAATTTTAAATTTAATCCGTCCGGGATTAAAAGTGACACTACAGTCCTCGAAAAGGTAGAATAACATTAATGAAGCAACATATTTGAGTTGTAGTTTAATTATCAGGTTAATTGTCTTCTCATCTGACATGGCCTTCAGGTTTAACTGTTCTCCATAAACGGATGTAAGTAAGAAATAAGGAAGTGAAAAGAAGGTTTTGTTGGTGTCGTGTTTGTTGTTATGATGAGAACATGTTGGTGGAGTGTAGCTTGCTTGCATGTTACTGCAGCGCAGCAGATTTATTTATTTCCACGTTTGAATTTAAATGAGCGCAGTGTGCAGTACGAGCGCCAGAGCAGGCTGTTTATGTAAACATAACGTGATTGCGATAAATGTGTTTGCGTTTTTTTCCGGGCCCGGCGATGAATATCTCATGGAAAGAAAATACCATAAATATTCATATGCACTCGTATAGACAGAATAAAAATGGAGCCGAGCTAGCAACAGGTTTTTGTCAAGTATTTTCCACAAATATTTGAACGAATGAATGTTTGTCATGTTTGTGAAATATAGTTGGATATTGGTTTTTTACAAACGCGACCTAATGTCATTCGGGCGTAATTTGAAAGGGCGAAGACTTCTTATCTCCCAGATGCCAGATGCGTCCGTTGTGCTTTATGTAGGTCGAGTTTGAAAACTCGAGCGCACGTCTCTGAAAAACTCACGCTATTAATAATCCGTATTGAGGATATTGTGTTTTGCGATGCGGTACTTTGCACTGTTCGATAACGCTGCTGATTAATTTATTACACGCCGCCGTGCTAGAAAACTTGCACTGCAAAAACTACCAGCTTAATTGCTACTGAATTTATATTAAATGTAATTAATTTTCCTGCTCTGCAAAGTTGCTACGTCAGCGAGATCTACAACATCGATTTATTCAGCAATATAGATCAGAATAATTTATAATTACCGTACTAGGAAGCTACTACTTATAGTGGAATCTACGCAGTTGTATTTTTAGTTTTTAATTGGATTTATTTATTTTCTACGTTGCACAACACGAACTTAACACTAATTAGAGCAGAGAAGACTTATGCCTTGTTTCCACCTCTTAACATAATCTTAGTTTTAGGTTTTCGACAAAACCTTGAGAGTTTGTCATATGTGAATACAGCTGAGCGTTTCCAGATACTGTTTTAGTCTTAGTCTTTGTCGCTGTGCATAAACACAAAGTTTGCAGACTTCATACTTTCGACATAGTCTTTCGTCGCTGTTCTGTAAGAGAGAGTTAGCTGCGGTAATGCTATCTCTTGTTATGCTGCATTAAACAGTCAATTCTATGCCGTATTTATCATATGTCATTAGGTTTGTGTTGGGAATACGATAAATATAGACAATAGTATAAAAATAGTAATAATTTCAACTGTGAAAAAACAAAAATTACTGGATTAATAGCTACAAAACTAACAAGTTAACAAGAAATTATTTAGTCGCTGTCATTTTAAAATTTATTCCTTTTCTTTGATTTTATAAGTATAATTGCAATTTAATCATATTTTAAAAGTATAAAAATGAATTTTGAAATTTTAATATTATATTTGAAGAATTCTGGTTTGTTCACTACAAAAATGTCTCAATTTTTTAAAATTATTTTGGAATTGTATAATTTAATTAAACTAGTGCTTAATTTTAATAGTAATTACTATTCCTTATTAATAATTTTATATAATTTTTAAAGTATTTCAAATAGTTTTATACAATAATTTTCTCATTTAAGTGAACAAACCTTTACTAGAATAATGAAATAAGGTTATATTTATGTTAAGAGGAAATGGCTGAAATTTTTCCGACATAAACAGAAACAAAAAACCAAAAACGAAGACTAAAACAGAGACTATGTTAAGACGTCGAAACGTATCTTTACAATTCAGCGTTTCCGATAACATAGTTTTTTTTTTTTAGATATAAGTTGTAGTGCAAGATTTGTACATACGAAGTCTCTTTTGAGTAATGAAAGCGCTACTACGAGTATATGGTAGCCTCTATATTTCTGCTATAGGCTATAGTATTCTTGGCATTGTCTCGCTGGCAATCTTTTCTAAATTATTTTAGAAAGAAATACTTGATATGAAAACGTTTGTTCTCGGCGTATTGAAAATATTAGTATCCTAAAAACTTAAAGATGTATTCACTTGAATGATCGCTTCACATGCGAATGTATGCAAATTAAAACATCGCTGACTACAACAAAAACAAAAAATTCAACTTCATCCGAATGGATAAGATTTTAGATAGTATTAAAACTGTAGATGATTTATAATGTAATTTGAAATTAATATTTTGTTGTTCAGCATATCAAATAAACACAGAATTTAATAGTATTATTAGTTTTTTTTTTTTTTTAAATAACTACTTAAGTAATTTCATATATCAATTATTGACATACCGTCTGACGACGCCAATTAGAAGTGAATGTAGAGTGTAAAGTTGTTCAGAATTTAAAGTTCCATACACTAGTTATTTTCTCGCCTCCGTCCAGAAACACTAGTTTTGCATAACACACAATCGTTCAGGATGGCTAGCTCAGTGGTATGAAGTCGGCCTGTGGATCCTGAGGTCTCTGGCTCAATTCCCACAGGCGACAAATTTTCATAATTTGAAAAAGCTATCCCTGTGGCTCCTCCACCACTAACATGTTTGGGGACCGTGATTTGACGACTGGTAACCGCACTTCACGCGCAAAATATATCACTTACCGAGATCTGCTTTAGCAGAGTGCCACACCCAGTAATGGGTATAAGGCGTGATGATATATTTATTTATTTTTTTATAATCGTTCAGAAACAGCCTGTTTCCGACCTAGGCCGGCAAAAAGTAGGGACTTTGGTAGAGTTAGCATTGGCATCAACAGGCTGTCAGTATCAGGGGTATTGTCAACACAAAAAATTCTAGTATTTAAGATTTGACAAATAAATCAAAATATTTCATTTAAATCGGCTACAAAAATCTTCTACATCACACGCCCAGAAACTGTTTCGCCAGTATTTTCAATTTGCAGGCCTTGCTTTGGCTGTCAAAACATGCTCGCACTCGCAAAAATGCAGCGGATGCGCGAAAAATATTATTTTGTTTCACCAAAATTAGAAAAAATTAAATATTTGTTGTTAAATCGTAGGCAATAGCCATTATTTTATATAATAAATGTGACAAATTTCATGTGTCAATATCAATTCTAGACTTACGTAGTCTACTATGGAACTTTACGAAGGTAAAAAGTCCAGGATATAATTCTGGTGTCGATGGAATTTTTCTTTCTAAAATAATAAATAAATAAACATACCATCACACCTTTTACTAGGGTGTGGTACTCTCCTGTAGCAGATCTCGGTAGGTAATATATTTTTCCTACAACTGTGCGATTTCTTTGTTATTACGTAACTATTATTGCCTTGGTTACGAGTGGAAAGGAGACAAATGCAGACCAAGTACGTTTCTGTATGTTAAGAAACACTAATGCGGAAAGTAATTTGTGTTTTACGCAACTGTCATAGGAAAGTTGTATTGAGAGCGATTTAAATTTCGCGCCGAACGCGGAATTCATATTTTGGCCACATACGCTTATGGAACAAGAAGATGTGATGAGGCAGCGCTAGTAAATGTGCAGAAGTATATTTTGACATTTATAAACATAACCTTAAATTGCTGTATATTTAATCTGTACACAATTAATAAAAAAAAACTGAACAAAGTAAAATATTTTGATAAATGGTTTTATTTTAAGAGTAAGTGAAATACATAATATTTATTGTTAGTGTATATTAATAACACAGTTGTTACAGTTGCTTATATTGACATAATGTGAAGTGTAAAATTTGTACTGCCTAAAGAAACATTGGTTTCTTCCGTACCTGTTCATATTATTAACAATCATATTATTGACAATAATTTCGGAGGCTTTAGAAGTACCAGCAGCAGGTTGATTGTCATTGTCGAAAATAGATGCAACATAGCATGATCTGGGGCTTCAATTATCTTTGGAGGTGTTTATAGTAAAGAAGAATCACTCACTGTAGTATTCCAATCTACACGATTTTAAAGGAATTATCTTGAAGTGAGTAAAATATTCTTAAATAACGTAGAACAATGTGCAAGCAACCAACAAACAAACCATAACATCGCCGTAAAACATCGTTCTCGTGTAAAATCATTAAAATTTTATAAATATTGATATTTTAGTGATTTACTAAATCGCACAGTTGTAGGAAAAATGTTGTTTATAACTATTGTGTACCAACTTTCAAATTACAGTCCTCAAACATAAAAATATATTAACTATCAACACTATAACTCGATGAGTCCGGACCCTGTACTGTAATTGGGATTAAGTTTATGTTGTATAGAGTAGCATAAACAAATGTTAATGGTAGGGGGAGCGACAGGAGTAATTTAAATGTGGAGTAAAGTTTGTCAACTGTGGGCATATAACTCGGATTTCCAAGTCCACAGTCTAACACAAAACCACTAAGCCATCGACCCTATAAAAATAATAATTTAAATAAATAGTTGCTGCAGGTTTCAGTTAAATGTTAAATTATCATCCAACTGTCTTCTGACATCCGGATGAAAATCCTTCCACTTTGTATCACATCTCCATCACAGTTGCAGTGCTATAACTCGCACCAAACCTCAACCTCTCTTATCTCTTACCGCAGCCTCCTCGGTCTGGAAGATTTCGCTGCGTCAGCCCTGCGTTCATCCTGTACGTCGTTTGCAGGCGGAGGCTCCACTTGAAGCCAGCGACGACGACGCCAACTCATTATCAAGGGCTCGCCGCGTGTAATTACATTTCATTGTTGTAAAAAGGCGTGTAATGTATATTTAATAAAGCTCTCTCGTTCAGTTTTTACCTAGTGTGTGTTTTCATTGGCGGTAATTACTCATTGAACCACCGCAGGAAAGTAGGTATGGAGTCGAGTTAATTATGTAGTGTTAATTTCTGAACTGGAAAGTCAACATTGCCCATTGTAATTTATATAACTTCATTTATTTTACTCTGTCTATTTTTTGTAGTCTGATGTCTGAGAGGACGGAACGATCGTTACATTTAAAATAAAGTAAAATAAAATCTGTTGAAACATCAAGTACTTTGTGTTTATTTATTAGTTGTGTGTCTTTGTTTTTGATTCATTTACATTCAAAACTTTTTGGAAATTAAATACTGTTTAAAATAAAACATACAGTACTTTACCAAGGTAGAGTTATCATTTTCCAAGCGAGAGTACAGAAATTAAAAAACTTCATTGATTGGTGTAGTATTTCAAATATTTTCTCCTATTTTGTAACCGAATCATTATCTGTTATTGATCGATAAGATAATGACAACCTTTATTTTTCATGATTATTTACAGATTAACACCAATCCGATTTTTATTAAAGTAATTTATTTTGTATGTGTAATGATATCTACTACTCATAAGGACGAAGATTGCGATGCGACCTGTAGTGTTGTAATTTATTCGAATGAGTAATAGCCATTACTTGCTAGTTCAATATTATAGTTTTTTAAGACTACTTAGGTGAAAATTACACTTTTATGTCTAGATATATTGTATTATCATAGCAGCTTCGATGTAACCACAAACCATGAGTAATAAATTATTACTCCAATAAAATTGAAAAATTGTTGTTAATAAAAAAAGCTTTTTTCTTAGTTACAGAATCAGACTTATTACTGTAAAAATATTTGCAATAAATTTTGCAGCTTTTCAATGTATTCTACAGTTGCAATATAGAATGCGGGCACCCACGTGATAATGAACAGCTGTTTCGGGAAAATTCACTGCGCCACCTTCAAAATGAACTATTTTTTGGGACGAGATTTGAAAAGAACCAATAGGATGCGGGCACTCACGTGACAGCTATCACAGTGTCACGTGAGTGCTCGAATCCTATTGGTTCTTTTCAAATTTCGTCCCAAAAAATAGTTCATTTTGTAGGTGGCGCAGTGAATTTTCCCGAAACAGCTGTTTATTATCACGTGGGTGCCCGCATCCTATTAGGTAGGTACAAAACTGTTAAAACAAATGCTTCAAATAAAATATACGGAAATTTAAAATTGCTATTTATTTACCTTTAAAATAATTTTGAAATGTTTGGCAGTGAAAAATGCTAAATGTTGTATAGTTCTATTTTATGAAGAATGCAGTATTGGTCTCATACGAGTATGAAGTATCTTTCCATGATTTTGATTGGCCTGAATATACATCAAAACTAAAACAATTGTTATCGCTAAAATTAATATACAGATTATTATTTTTTATCTTTTTGTTCACAGTCACCTAATTTATTTGTTTTTAATAGGATATTAATATTAATTTTATAGGATATTATTGTTCAAATGAAACAATTGAATAGTGTAAAATTAATAGAAAAATTGACAATTACATAAAAAAATATGGCTGTTTCCTTTTACAAAATGTAGCTATGAGTCATATTTCTAAAACTATGAAGTAAAAAAAAATATAATGACAGCTTTGATATCTACAACTTCTATTTGAAACTTTTGTTTCTATCTGCCACCATTTTAAAATTAAAATGATTGAATGAAAATCGCAAATTTCCCATTTTTCTTCAGATCTGTGCATTTTTTTTTTGTAAAAACAAAAACATCATTTGAGTTACTGTAAAAAACAGTACTACTTTGTTAATTTAACCGAAGTCGTAGCACTTATAGATATAGGGATCCCAATAGTGACCCAAAAAAAAAAAATTCAGCCTGTATAACATATTTGGACTCAGACTTTTGCAAATATATTAATAGAGGAGATATCATTTTATATAAATCCAGTAATTTAATATTAAATTGTTATTTAACATGTGACCAGATTGACAGTTTAATTTTTTTAATCTGCCAAAATTTATTTAATTTTTCTTTGTTAAAACGGACTACGAACAATTATAGAGACATCAATCGTAATATAGTTGTACCGCATACACTTAAATTTGAAGGTTCGTTTAACATTAAAAATATTATAGTCAATAGTTTGATTAGTTACTCACTTATTTGATAGTTTATCTCGCTATGATATTTTTCATTTAGGACAAACTTTAAATTTAAATAATAGCAGTGTAATTGGCTATAAAAGTTCTGTCAACTTAAAACAAAAAATTCTAATGTATTCAGATGCCTTCAATTCCAACATAAGCTGTAACTTGCCTTGTGTTTTGGGATTAATTTTCTTTTATTACATACATACATAGATATCTTCACAAATCCCAACAAATGGGGTAGCACGAACCCTAAAATCACTCATAAAATATTCACTCATTACATTCATCAAATAATCAGCCCTTGTCAAACATTATCATCCAAACACACCACCCTCACTTTAACCACATTCATTCTTTTATTCATTGTATTAAATAAAGTTAAAAGTGATCACTACCCGAAGTGGCGATATATGAATTGAATATTTGAAGTCTAGAAATGGAACTTCACAGAAGAGTTGTGAAGAACTCATAATAATTCGTTGTACTTTCGGTTTCATTTGCGAGAACGAAGCACTTAATAAGTTGTTAGAAGTTCGTATGTCGAACATAATTTTGATCTTAATTATAATGGTGCACATTATGGAAAATGGGTGTCTAAGTAATTGTTTGCAAACTTCTCCATATGCAAGTTCTGTGTTTAAATCTCAATCTCAGTAATACGATGTCATGTAGAACAGTTTCTGTTTCATCCTCTTCCAAATTTAATCTGTCGCACTCAATCTCAGCACAATAAATAATAAAGTACCACGTTACCGCATAATTTAGCACGGGAAATTCAGTTGCCTCGCGGCTACAAGAATAACATTCAAATGGAGCGAACAATCTACTGCATCAGCAGCTTTTCAACAACGAATAAATATTACATCGCATTTTATTCAAAACATGATGTCGAGAAATGCTTTACAAAAGAATTCCATCATTTCATTAACGCCATAAAGCCCTGTATTATTAATTTCTCTGACAAAATATATCAAAATATACTTGTAAAGTATTTGAAAATTAATTTCTTCAGCGTATTGTGAAATATGAACCACTTGGACACAGTTGTATTTGTTGGTAATAGGTAAAAGTAAACGAGGTTTGAATCCGTGAACTCTCGTAAATGAAGCGATAATAATCGTACAATTCAGTTAAAGATCTTGGAATATGATACATAAGACGTATTCCATTTGCCAGTTGGATCAGATCTTACACTTACTGAACCGGATCACTTATTTATTTCACTATAATACTTTGATTACTGTATTTTCAGTACTAGATGTACTGATTTGGAGTTTGCTTAAAGTAATTCATCACGATAAGTGCATCAGTTTACATGGTTCAGTACATTTAATCATGTTTAATTTATTTGAACTGATTTAAGTGAACTAAATGACTAATGAAATACTGCTATTGTAGGTCCATTTGGATCAGATTTTACTTAGTAATACTAAAAATATAAAAAAAAATATATCATCACGCCTTCTACCCATTACTGGGTGTGGCACTCTGCTGAAGCAGATCTCGGTAAGTGATATATTTTGCGCGTGAAGTGCGGTTACCAGTCGTCAAATCACGGCCCCCAAACATGTTAGTGGTGGAGGAGTCACAGGGATAGCTTTTTCAAATTATGAAAATTTGTCACCTGTGGGAATCGAACCAGGGACCTCAGGATCCACAGGCCGACTTCATACCACTGAGCTAGCCATACTGAATAGTATATAATGATAGTAGTCTATAAGTAAGACTTTAAAGCATGTGTGATGATTTTAAAAGCACAACATATTGCGGTAATTAGAACAATATCGTCGGAATTCATCATGATTCTACCGATTCTGTACTATTGGCAAAACTGTCAAAATAGAACGGAATGAAATGAATATATAAGCAATACAATAACATGAAGTTGGCATTACGTATATATAATTTTAACTATGAAACCTAGAATGTTGCATGTGCTATGTTATGGTATTTTATGATATGTTATGTTATGTAAACTCTGAATCCAGCTTAAGTTCTACATGCATAACATCGAGACAGTTTTTCATTTTTTCCGCACTACGAGGTGCTACCCAAAAGTTTCCGAATTCTGTGTGTAACTCTTCTAACTACTATAGTGCACAGATTTTCCGCTAGATTTCAGCACTAGAACATCTCCCAAACCCTGCCTTTCGTTTTTACAATATTTTGCGTTCTTTTGTCGTATCAGTGTGGTGATATCTGTGTTACTGTTTGTTTTGTTCTGCGATGGCGTGATGAGCGATTTGGAAGAGTAACGCATTTGCATCTAATTTTTTTTCAAGCTCGCGAAAACGGCGTCCGGAACTCACCAAATGCTTCGAGAAGCATTTGGTGATGAAGTCATGGGAAAAACCCAAACCTGTTAATGGTTTAAGAGGTTCAAGAATGGAAGGATGAGTGTGAAAGACGATGAGCGCTCTGGACGTCCTTCAACTGGAATCAATGACCAAAACATCCAAATTGTGCGTGAAACAATTCTCAGAGACCGTCGACAATCAATTCATTATATCTGTAATAAAGTTGAAATGTCCTATCTATTTGGGATGCGCAGAATGGCTGCAAAATTGGTTCCTCGTTTGTTGACACATGATTAAAAGCAAAATCGTGTTCTCATTTGCCAGGAACTGAATATACGCACCGAAAATGACGAAAACTTCCTTGCAACTTTTTTGTCTTCCCAAAAATGAAAACCAAGCTGAAAAGTAAGAGATTTGAGACTGTTGAGAAGATTCAAACTATATCGCAGGAGGTCCTATACGCTATTGAAAAAAATGACTACAAAAAGCGTTTTGTACAGTGGAAAAACAAGATGGGACAAGTGTATAACTGTAGGTGGGGATTATTTTGAAGGAGATATTTTGTTGGTTTGAAGTTTTCATTAATACAGCTTCTTAAAAAAAATGAGTTCGGGAACTTTTGCGTATCATCTCGTATTCAAAGTTATGTACTACTTACATAATCGACAAGCTTAAGATATGGATACTTGCATCATTGGTTTTATGATCAACAAATACATATTGTCCTTACTGTCATCTCCAGAACAGGATAAAACCTCCATCAGAATAAATATCCCACTCCATAAAATTTCAGACAATTTCCAAGCAAGCAGTAGCTAACTGATAGAGTACTTAGCAACACAGTTTCATTCCCAATAACTCCTACATCGTGCTCATCCATGTCATCTTCTATTTCCTTTTGCTGGTGTACAGTAGAAAGAGACATTTCTCTCAACATTCGTCGTTGCTTGCTTGGTGTTGGAGTAGCTATTACAAGACAGATCTGCCCCAAAGGGTTCGGTCGAGAATTTGAGATCTGGCATTTTCATGAAACCGCCGCACGCGGGAATCAAGTTTCGAACGCTCTGTCCTTGTCTGTCGCATGGGGAATACTATCTATCTCTGACTGGTTACCGCTGCTGATTGGGGAGGAGGAAGTTTGTGATGAAGGAGGGGGAATTGCGTTTACGCAATGCAATCAACCGTGAGGAGGATTTAGAGTCTAAATATTTTTAGAATAATTCGTGAGGAGTAGTAATCATACAAACCCAGAATTTTTACTCAGTGTAAATTTTCCTAATATTTGTTGTAAATAAAATAAAGACAAAAAGTCAATTACGATGTGGAACTGTGTCTTAAAAAATCGTAATTGACTTTTTGTCTTTATTTTATTTAAATTGCTGTCATGCAGTTTGCGATTCTGTCGGTAGATGGCACCACGGGTTGCTTCTTAGCTCTCATGTCTTGTCTACCGACGTAGTTACTTTAACATCAGTCAGTTCAGCTTGTAAAAATATCGCAGTTCACTAGTCCCTAGTTGGGCTAGCTGGATAGTTGATCACACCATACTGATGAGTCCCTAAAGGACGAAACGCGTCTATGGTTAAAGCTGAACTGACCAGCCGTTTGATGATGACCTGATAAGTTGATTCAAACGTGCTGTGAAAAAATATTGGAATTTGTAACAAGTGATGGAAATTTTGTTTTCCTATTTTTCTTATTTGTTGTAAAATAATAGAGTTTATACACGGTCATATCGTAATTGAACAATATAGCCATCGGACATCGTTCTAGCCCACGGTCTATAATAAAATATAAAACAAAAGTGTCATAAACCATTGTTGTCATGTTGACGTTTTGTCTTAAAACTTTTATATGAACATGAACTCAATTATAACAGTTCAAAACATATGTCATCAATCCTCTAATATCTAAATCAATTTACAAAATCTCTCAAACTATAAAAAGTTTCCTTTGTAACGTCAAAAAGGACAATTTCGAGCATTAAAAGTGTCAATTTTAAATGCATAGCAACGTGTATATTCTTGTTTTAAGAAATTTACAAAGTATTCAATTACTTTCATTTTCAAAAAATCTGAAATACCCCAAAGGTAAACTAGTTTTTATGGCCTTTGACGTGTTTTTAACTCTCGGTTGGCGCCTCGGGTTAAAAATCATGTCTTACGCCATAAAAGCTTTATTACACCGTTAATACAAAAATAAATATTTTTCCTACAACTGTGCGATTTCTTTGTTATTACGTAACTATAATTGCCTTGGTTACGTATGGAAAGTAGATGAATGCAGACCAAGTACGTTTCCGAAAGCAAAGAAACACTAGTGCGGAATGTGCTTCATTACGTAACTGTCAAAAGAATATTGTTTTGACAGCGATTTAAATTTCGCGCCGAGCGCGGAATTCATATTTTGACCACAGACGCTTATGGAAGAAGAAGATACGGTGAACCAGCGCTAGTAAATATGCAGTAGTATATTTTGACGTTTATAAACGTAACCTTAATTTGCAGTATATCTAATCTGTAGACAATTAATAAAAAGAACCGAACAAAGTAAAATATATCGATAAATGGTTTTATTTAAAGAGTAAGTGAAATACTTCATATTTATTGTTTGTGTATATTATTAATACAATTGTTACAGTTGCTTATATTGACATAATATAAAGTGGAAACTTTTGTGTCTAAAGAAACATTGATTTCTTCCGTACCTGTTCATATTATTACCAGTAATATTATTGGTAACTATTTCGGAAGCTTCAGAAGTACCAGCAGCAGGTTGATTGTCATTGTCGAAAATAGATCCAACATAGTATGATCCGGAGCTTCAATTATCTTTGGAGGTGTTAATGATAAAGAAGAATCACTCATTGTACTATTCCAATCAAGATGATTTTGAAGAAATTATTTTGACGTTAGTGAAATATTTTTAAATAACGTAGAACAATGTGCAAGCAATCAACAAACAAACCATAGCAACGCCGTAAAACATCGTTCTCATGTAATATCATTAAAATTTTATAAATTTTATAAATTTTAATAATATTTTAGTGATTTACTAAATCGCACCGTTGTAGGAAAAATGTTGTTTATAACACGTGCCGAAAAAGGTTACATGCTCGTGCACGTAACGAGCCTTTTTCGGCACTTGTTATAAAAATAACTATTAAATTCTTTTTTACAATACCTGTACTTTAAGTTTCCCATTTATAACAATATTTAAACACAGTAAGTAGAACTTTTATTGCACAGTTGTTTGCATGGTTACATCAGGACTATATTATTTATACTTACCATCTACCGTGGACAGTAAGTAAATATTAAAGATCAGCTTCCTATTTATTTTGACAACAATTTGACAGCTGTTCATTTTAAAACCTATTTTTACTTTCCTTCTATTCGTGCAGATATTATTAAAAATAGCTCAGTCTGGAATTTCGAAACGAATACCGTATAAAATTATTAACAGACGTACGTTTTATTTTGCATTTAATTATTTTCATATCCTTACCTTGAAAGTGACATCTTCAAATAATTAAAATTAAATATCAAAAACTATGTTTTCTACAATACCGTAACATTCCATTACGATATCTAATACTATAGTCTCACTTCTCGAACTCAAATCACTACTGTAAACATGGAAATACGATACAGTATGAAATAAATAAATCAAAATTACTAATTTGTAAAACGTGAAAATAATTTTCAAATATTTCTAAATTTTTATTTCGTTATTGCGTCGATCGTGCAAAAATCGTAATAAATATTGTGGTCAGTAGTATCTAATTGATACGAGATGTATCATCCCCAACTGGTAGGAAACACGTAATGTCCTTTGTATTTAAATAACTATCATATAAATACAATTCAAATAAAAGTAATAGAAAATATAGTTCTTCGTATAATGTTATTTGGAACATTTTGCTCTAAAATAATTTATAAATATTTGACAGCAGAAAACATACTCACATATTGTTGTCGTCAATGTAAGTATATTTAAAGATAGTGTATAAAGGTGTTTGTCGTAGATAAATGTGTAGTGAAAAGATAAAGAATAGTCTTGTTGAACGTAACAAGCAACTGAATAGCATTCCATTTCGCTGTGAAATAAAACTATCTCGTGTTACCTATGCACTTTATGACGCTAGAGCTGTGTACTATCACATACTGAACGCTTCGTGATCTTCGCCGTGTTGTAACGTAACGTAAGCGCAAGTGCTGAAGGAAAACGGTTCATGTACACGTATTTTCCATTATCTTGCTGAATTAACAACAGCGTCAATGAAACGCGATTTTCCATGGAAATATCATAAAATTGAAATTTCCTTCCTTTGATACGAACATTGGAATACGTTGCACTTCGGCACTCATACTCCTTATTGGAAAGGAAATCGAATTTGGAATATTCATGCTAGCATTTAGATAAGAATCATGAATATAGTTATTTGGTTACTGTTAGAGATTACTACTTAAAACTACTTTAAATTCTATTTATTTTAGGGCCGATATTTCAATTTTCTAACAAAGTTTCCTATAAATTCATTCATTTAACAAACAAAAATGGTATATCAAAACATGATAGTATAATTTTTATAATTTGAACTATGATTTCGATGCGATATTTCTTGTTTATATGATAGATAAATTTATTAGAAATTTTGTTAGGAAAATTAAATAACGGGTATTAGTAAAAGATCAATTTACTTTTGTTTGAATATAATTGTATTAAATGATATTCAAAGAATTATCATTTTTAAATTGACTGCCACATTATCTGGAAATGACATCATAAATATTTCATGTACACGGTGTCAGAATCAAATGTTCTTGCTGTCATGTGTTGGCAATTCATTTAATATTTACTTAGGGTGTGAAATTATATACTTTTTAAATAATTTATGTAATTTTACACAAAAATATATTTTTAGACCTCTACCAACTAGCTTATTAAAATTATTTGCGATATAAATTTGTGTTTAAGAGTTGACATTTATTTGATATTTTACATTCAGTGTGCGCACAAAAACACGTAACATAGGTTTAACATAGGATTTAAAAAATGGGTGGATATTGGCTATCCTCTACAAAAATAAAAATTGTATAAAATGAAATTTTATGTTGAAAAAATTTATTATACTAACATGTCTGTAGTACTTATAGTATTTGAAAAATAAAATATAAAATTTTTGGACAAAATTGTATAGACACGAGAAAACAAACAAATAAAACAAAATCTCGTTCTAATAGTTCAATCAAGAATATCTTATCATAATTGCTTAATTGCACGGTCAAAACGAGATTTAATTTTTTTTGTATTATCATGGGCTTGTGATTTTTTACAAAAATATCTGATATTACGCTTATTTTTAAAATCCTATGTTTCGCATTTCTGTGCACACCAGTATAGGTACTGTTCTCTACAAAATTGTAGTTTCTTTCTTCTACTGTCTGTATATTTTTACCGAAAATGTGTCTGTGCTAAAAACATATGAACATAATACCATTAAATTTAACGACTTGTCCCAGTAGTAATTTAAATATTAATTTCTAAATAAAAAATGTCTAACTTACCTGGAAAGGTTTAGTGCTTTACAAAAATAGGGGTCTAATATTTTTAAAGTACAAGCCCTACTATTATGTTGATAATGCGATCTATACATTTGGAACGACTGTCATTGAAAGAGAAAATTAACATTTCTGTATTAATTCAAACTTATTCGTTTTATTCAAAAACTGTGAAATAAATAAAGTTTGTATTAAATAATAATTAACTTTGATTTCATTCTCTAAACTGTCTACAAGATAATATCATGATAGTCTGTTTATGTGTTGAATCTGTTGTTGTTATAAAGAAATTGGTAGCAATGCTAAGGTATATTTAATGTTAAATTTTGTAGAAATTAGCAAATGTAATGATGATATATGTGTTTGGAGAATTATTTAAATTTTAAACGAAAAAATAGTTATATTTAAGAATTTTGAACATCCGTATCATAAAATGTGTTTTCATTTTACGAGAGTAAATTCCATCATGCATCAATGTACCGTGAAGTACACTTCTAATCGCCGAGTATATAAGGTTCCTTCCTAGTGCTAACAAGCCATCAATCATATCAATCCATTTACTCCTCGGTCGGCCACGCAATCACACCACCCTCAATTTCATCCAACTACTCATATAACCTTCCATCAATCTTTCATTTGTCACTCTGCTTTAACGTTCAACTACTTCAAACACTCTCTTTACATCGTCAAACCATTAGATTGCATTCGTTCAAGGGTTGCCACGATCTTTTTATCATCGTGTTTATTACCTACTTTCGTTTTCAATCGTTTTGTACAATTGTAATTATTTAAAACAACATTGAAATTATATTTAAAGTTGAAATTTCAGGTTTATTTAATTTAAATATCGATGGGATTCAAATTACAAAATATCCTAATAATTTGATCAATTTGAAAATCTAAATTAGCACAAAGCATTACAAATTGTAATTTGATTTATCTTAAGTTACATGTTTCTTATACTTAGTTTTCGTGTTCAACTTTTGGCTGTATTTTTTATAATTATTTGTTCTAAAATTTAAAATGTTTTTTTTTATTTATTTCACAAGGTACTATACTAAAAAATGTCCAAATGGTATATTATTTATGTTATATTATCATGAAATGTTATTGTCTGCCGCAAAATTACACCTAGATATACTAGTAGATTTATTAATTTACTTACAACTCCGAACAACAGAAATTTAATTTTAATTATAGTCCATGAACTTTGAATGCGCAAACTCTTGCTGGATAAAAGCAGATTATAAGCTATCAATGTCGTTCTCAGTATTGACATATAGGCCCTAAATATTCTTTCTAAATTAAGTCGCTAGATTTCATTAGTATTTTAAGTATATTCTTTAATAACTGATGAAAATCACTGCAATCGACTCTCGTGTCAAGTCTTAAATAAATGAAAAAGTCATGTGATCTAGATTGTCTATGACACGTAACAAAATAGAGATTTCAATCACATGGTGATCGTAGCTTAGTTGATTTAAAGCATATAACCTGAGTTCATAGGTCCCAGGTTTAAATCCTGGCGAAATCTCAATTTTCTTTTTATATTTGTATATGATAATTTCCCTTGACTTGTATTCAACAAATCGTAAAGCAAAAGATTTGAAAAATTAACCAATAAGCACAGTGTTATACAGGTAAAAATCCCGTTGTTAGGGTAAAATTCTGCTACTAAGGTAAAATCTCGTCAACAAGTAAATGTATTTATATATTGTCAATTTGATACAAAATTATTTTATCTGATACAGTATTATTTTATTGTCTCGAGAAATTATCTTCCAAATAGCACTAGATTTTCTCAAGACAATTTTTTACTTGTAGAAAAATCACTCGAGAAAACTGGCATTAGGTGAAACCAAAAAAAAATTATAATGCAGCTTGCTCTCTTGCTTGTTGCTGAGTAAAAGAATTCGTGCAACACAAAAATTTATCGATAAAATCAGGAAGTCTTGTGTTATTACTTGTGAAAACAATACAAGATGGCAGTACGGTGGTGTAGTTAGCGTTGTGGTATTCGAATACGGAGATTCCGAGTTCGAATCTCACTCAAGCTAAAAAAAATGAACTACTACATTGCGGATTGGTGAGTCCGGAACCTGTACTGTAATTGGGATTAAATTCCAGTTGTGAATAATAATAGTAGACAATAGTAAATAGTTCTGTCTATAAGCAATTATTTCTCTGCTATCTCTTTAGAAGCGAGAGTTCGTAAATCCTAATCACGCTGATTTCAACTTATAAAATAAAAATAAATATATCATCACATCTTCCACCCATTACTTAGTGTGGAACTCTGCCATAACAGATCTTGGTAAGTGATATATTTTGCGCATAAAGTGCGGTTATCAGTCGTCAAATTACGGCCCCCAGAGAAGTTAGTGGAGAGGAAGCCACAGAGGTAGTTTTAATAATAATAATATATCATCACGCCTTCTACCCATTACTGGATGTGGCAGTCTGACGAAGCAGATCTCGGTAAGTGATATATTTTGCTGGTGAAATGCGGTTACCAGTCGTCAAATCACGGCCCCGAAAGATGTTAGTGGTGGAGGAGCCACAGAGGTAGTTTTTGAAATTATGAAAACTATTTGTCGCCTGTGGGAATCGAATCAGGGTTCTCAGGATCCACAGGCCGACTTCATACTACTGAGCTAGCCACCCCATTTAGAGGTAGTTTTAATTTGGTGAACATTTTTTGTCGGCTGGAGGAATCAAACCAGGCCGACTCGATATCACTGAGCCATCTACCTCACAATTTCAGCTTACAATGAATAATAAAACTGTGTCCCAATAAACCGATTCTAATATAAACAGTAAACTGCTGTTGCTGTACTATAATTGAGATTAATTTCTCGTTGTGCTTTATTTTTTCCAAGAAGAAATGCATGAAGACAGCTAGTCAACACTAGTCTAGATGCAATATCGCTGTCTGTACGCTGTTTTACTCCGTGCAGTGTGATGAGTCTTGTTCTCGACAGCACTTTCCGTGCAGGAGCATCGCTTCGCTGCTGTTTAGTGACGTTTCGCATCCTGCAGCTGCGAGACAAATGATTGCTGCCATGAGGTTCACCTCCGCTGATCCATATTGCTGCTGGCTTACACTCCCCACCCTTCTTCTCATATCGACTTTTCCTGTTCGCGCCAGTGACGCGGATGTGGAGGTGGATATGGTTCCTCATGTGTTGACCCCAGAGACGAAAGAACAATATTGTAAACATTACTTTTTCCATATTCCATTTCCATATAAATAACATGTTTTTTTTTCGGAGTTGCTGTTTCTTTTCGTGACGGAGTCTCACTTTGTACTTGCAGATCAGAAAAGTTTTGTTTAATGCTGTGTTCCTTCAAGAGGTGATACAAATGTTGAAAGTTGAAACTATATCTATTTGTTACTCTGTAAAATAGGAATTTTATTCCCATTACAGTACAAGAAATGGAATCCTCAGTTGTATTTATAGTTATGATAAGGGAAAACAAAAATTATTCCTGTGTGTATTGGATTACCTGGCTTTTTTTTGTTTGTTTATAAAAAACTGACGATTATCAAACATTAATTTTGTCCATTATCAAGTCGAATAATAAAATAACAGTTAAAACAGTCAAAATTATTAAAAGAAGTTAACACTTCTTGAAATGTGGCTGCTTATAGTTTTCTTATTTGTGAAGCAACACTTCTATCATAATGCCACATTTTCTTGCAATTAATTTAATTCTAATGTGGTTAAGACATCTGTCCGGCAAGCAGGTCTCCGCTGCGAGTTCGAGCGTCTCCCTAATTTTTCTATCATAAATTTGATTTAAAAAAATTATTGTAGTATTAATTTTTATTTGGCTTAAAAGTGAAGGACATGCAGTTGAAGATTGATGTTTCGTTGAAAAATATATTCTGCGGTTATAAAGTTGAAGTTAGGTATTCACCAACCATCTCATGTAAGCAATATGTTCCTTCTAATTTTATTTTCTAGTAAGCAGAATGATGGTATGCTACTGGCAAAATTCTACAGTACTTGAAAAGTGGGTAAACAAACATTTTATCTTCTCTTGGACGAAATAATAATTCTTAAGTCTTGTTTTTCTGATGGCTTTGCTATCGTATATTCGCACTGTTAACCAATGGGATTGCTTAACTTTTAAATATTTTCAGCGAGGCGTGCTTGCTGTGCTGCAGCCCGTAAGCTCGATTATTTTAAGTTTTGAATCTACGAGGTGTGGCTATTAAATAACGAGACTGATGCTGTTTTAATATTTTATTTTGATTCCATACCTATTTACTTAGCATTACCTTCTATATACGCCCCTCCTCTATCCCTACAATGCTCCATGCGAATCTTCCATTGTTCGAAACAGTGCGGGAAGTCTTTTTCTGTCAGCTCCTTCAGGATGCGTGCCGCTTTCTCTTTCTCAAATCTTGTTCCTTTTAAGGCAGATTTCACCTTAGGAAACAGATAGAAGTCGCACGGTGCAAGTTCCGGCGAATAAGGCGGATGATCCAATACTGGGATGCTGTACTTGGAAAACTCTTAATAGACATTGCGGAATGAGCTGGCGCATGTCTTGATGGAGAACCCGTGACTTGTCCTTCCACAATTCGGGTACTTTTTTCAATAAATTATAAGTTTCTAATGAGAACGAATGCTATGGCTATACGGATTTGTTTACAGAAGCGAGAGGTACTGTATTCGAAAGAGAAAGCTTCACGTTAAAAAGCTGATGGTCGCTGGCGTTTGGCGCATACGTACTTTTGTAGCAGCGTCTCTCTCGTTATTTAATAGCCAGACCTCGTATGCCATCTAATGCATTCAAACATTAAGTTATCATTTTGTCAAACGTCAAATAATAATTTAGTCACTATTATAAAATACTGTTTTTTAGGAAGCAATTAATTTCAATGTAAATTTGAGAATATTTTTCTGCTACCAATAATACTTTTTAGTATCAAAAGGACGTTATTTTGGCACGTTGTCATTAGTTACATGCAACAAATATAATTAAATAATTGCTACGAAGCAAACTTAACTACGTAAGTTACAAAATAAATATTTTTGACGTTTGAAATGTTATTAACTATATTAGCATAATTAGTTAAAATTCAATGGTAGAGACATTATGTATGCAAGTCGTGTTAAAAGTGTCTTATTGCACTTATGAGTTTGCAACACTCGCCTACGGCTCGTGCTACAAACTTTCTAGTCGTGTAATAATTATTTATTTAAAATAATAATAATGTAAAGTGACATTTATATTAATATTTTTACCATAATTACAAAAATAGACTTAGTATTCTGTATATTTTCATTTAATTCGTATCCTCATTAGTTTGTAATAAATGATGTATTCGTTAGTAATACGATATGATTCTATAATTAATGTACTTTTAGGATGATAGTATTGAGACATTATATTAACAAAATGTAAATATCAGTTTCGTAACACATAAATATATATTGTTAATACAACCAAGAGGTTGCTATGTTAAATTGAAACCTGAGAATTTATGCAAATTATACACGGGTATAATGTGACAAATTCCAATAATGATATTAGCGATTTTATGTTAATTTATTCCATACATTATTTAATAATCTTTGTAGATGTTTAAAGTCGTTTAGCTGTAATTCCTTTTGTTTATAGGAAAATGGAATGGTTCCAGAGCTATGAGAATTCTATTAATTTTTCTTTTATTTCTGGAGAATACCGCCCGAGAACAAAATAAGAAAAAGAAACGAAAACAATAAAGGAGAACAGGCACAGGGCAGGAGATATGAAATTCGATTTGCAGTTGGCGCTGACGTGGTGCGCATTCTCTTGTTATTTTAGTTTAATATACGGCATGTAGATGTACATTCCTAGCGAGTACTCCTTACCTCGACTATCGATATTGCATGCTCATCGAAACTGAATATATCTGTCATTACATCTATTATCTAGGATCTCTTAATCAAGGAAGTTACTCTACTATTATCTTACTTTTAAGTGCTGGAACTTTGAAATTGCCGATCTTGTATTTGACAGAGTTTATCAAATTGTGCGTTTACTGGAACTAGTAATGATTTATAATGAAGTAAGCAGTAAGGTAAAAAAGTGAAAAGCAAGAGATTTTTTAAAATTTATATAAGTTACTTCCTTCGGTTATTGCAAAAAAATTTGTATGTGCCAAAACTACTTTTTTAAAATACCACAATTTTTTCTACATATTAATCATAAAAGTCGTCTTTTTTAACAAAAAATCGTACAGAGAGTGACAGTTTTCAACTACTAGCCTAGTGGTATCAAGTCGGCCTGTGGATCCTGAGAACCTTGGTTCGATTCCCACAGCTGACAAACAATTTTGACCACATTAAAATTGACGGACTTCATGCGCAAAATATATCACTTACCTTCGGCAGAGTGCCACACCCAGTAATGGGTAAAAAGTGTGATTTATTTTTAGTGATCTAACTTTACTTTCTCTTCATTATTTTTATTTATTTGTTATATTATTGGTTTAATATTTATGTCAATTCCTAACGATAATTTATATATTAATTTAACTCTTTTGACTTATTTGGCATGTTTTAGCGTTTTACAAAAATAACGTTTTCACATAAATAGTTTTAAGCAGTTATAATAAATTTTTATTTTGAATTTTAAAAACGATTTTATAGCAAAATAGTATATCGTGTCTAATGCGAGAAGAAAGCACTTTTTCACTCTCATTTAATTGCCTTCGAACTCGGGTCGAAAAAATATCGCTTTCTTCTCTAGTTTAACAAATAACTATTATATAAATCAAAGGAGTTGTATTTGCAAATATACATCATGTTTCCGTGGTCATCACAAATAAAAATAAAAATAATTTTTTTTTTAAATATCATCACGGCGTCTACCTATTACTGGGTGTGGCACTCTGCCGAAGCAGATCTCGGTAAGTGATATATTTTGTGCGTGAAGTGCGGTTACCAGTCGTTAAGCCATGGCCCCCAAAGATGTTAGTGGTGGAGGAGCCACAGGGGTAGCTTTTGAAATTATGAAAATTATTTGTCGCCTGTGGGAACCGAACTAGGGTTCTCAGAATCCACAGGCCGACTTCATACCACTGAGCTAGCCACCTCATAAATAAAAATAATACGATATATGTAATTTTTTTTTCAAAATGACATTATTCTTCATTAATTATGATAGTAACCATTTCCCTTACTAGTGAGGGAAATAGTTTACTATGACAATTAAATTGAGTGAGGGAAATATTATTTAGTTATGTGAAAAATAAAATTGTTTCCGTGATATAACAGTTTTCCTAAAAGAAATTGACTCTGCAATCACTGAGGTTACTTTGTTGATTTTCTATTGATAAATTCCATTCCGTTCATATTGTACCAACTACTACTGCATTAAACTTAGACACATTGAATGAAATATTCCTATCTTATCGACTACTTAATAAGGTCGATACTAAGCTCGTAAATAGCTGGATATTTTAATGGAACAGTAAAATAATTACGAGGCAAGTTGTGCATAGACTAGATTAATCCATTAAATAATTATTCTCCGATATTGAAACTAGAATAAGAGATATTTTATGGATAATAAAGCGGTATTCAGGACAAGCAAATATTATTTAAAAGCGTTCTATACGACAATTTAATACACCTATAATGTTGTTTGTCCTGATTTATTAGTGTTGTTATACACCCGCCACTCACAAACAATATCTGAAATCAATTATTCGCTGGATTCAAAGTGTCTCGAGTAATGTGGCTTATAACACAACGTGAATTATTTATCACCGTAAAATATCGGAAAATGAAATATATTTTTCTGATAATCAAGCTTATCGATATAACAGACTCTAACAATTTTAAATGATGTCATAAATTTTATTTTAAATTATGCATCCCTAGTAGTTGGCCTATGGGGTGGCTAGCTAAGTGGTATGAAGTCGGCCTATGATCCTGAGAACCCTGGTTCGATTCCCACAGGCGAGAAACAATTTTCATAATTTCAAAAACTACCCCTGTGTCTCCTCCACCACTAACATCTTTGGAGGCCGTGATTTGGCGACTGGTAACCGCATTTCACGCGCAAAATATATCACTTACCGAGATCTGCTTCGGCAGACTGCCACACCCAGTAATGGGTACAAGGCGTGATGATATATATATATATTTTTAGTTGTTGGCCTACAGATAATACTAAATTATTTAATTCCAATTGTGACAGATATGAAATTGCAATATATTGTGAATTTTTCCCTAAATGACAACGAGAAATATACAAAGTGATCAAAAGGAATTGTTACAGTTGGAAATTAAAAAAAAAATACTTGAAATTGGTAAGCCTGATACATAAATTCATTTCTTGTTGTTGACAGTGGCATTTGAAAATTTAAATTTAAATTTGAGTGCATTTATTATTTCATTTATTTCTAAAGTATTTGTATTACTTAAAAAGACAAAATTCTATTAGCTGTCAGACTCCTGACATAACCTTTTTGTATTTATAAGAAATGTCAAATAGCATTTCCGCCTTTACCTGGCGTTGTGCCAACTGTGGAATAAAAAGATCTCCGGAATTGTATTGCCAACTGTAACAATTCCTTTTGATCACTCTGTATTTATATGGAGTCCAATAAAAACATCGCCATAATCTATGGAATATAATTTTTTTGCAACCATTTAAAAGTTTAAAATTGTGGAGAATTATATTTTGCTTTTACTCGTAAATAAATAAATATATCATCACGCCTTCTACCCATTATTGGGCGTGGCACTCTGCCGAAGCAGATCTCGGTAAGTGATATATTTTGCTCGTGAAGTGGACAAATCACGGCCCCCAAGGATGTTAGTGGTGGAGCCACAGGGGTAGCTTTTAGAAATTATGAAAATTGTTTGTCGCCTGTGGGAATCGAACCAGAGTTCTCAGGATCCACAAGCCGACTTCATATCATTGAGCTAGCCACCCCATCAGACAACATATTTCACTTTACTTATTTAGTTACTGTGAAAATTAAGTTAAAATATTGAATCTGACAGTTAGTTATACGTTGCATTTGTTCCACTTTCAAGGCTAACTATTTAACTAGTATCACTCTTTGATAGACTTGTCATATTTGTGAAAATATGTCCGACAGTACGGTTGTGTAAATCTAAAAATCCGTAGTTCGAATTCCACTCAAGCTAAAAATATATGAACTACCATAATGCGACTCGTTCAGTCCGGACCCTGTACTCTAATAGGATGCGGGCACTCACGTGATTCTCTGACGTAAGAACAGCTGTTTCGGGAAAGTTCACTGCGCCACCTACAAAATGAACTATTTTGTTGGTGGCGCAGTGAACTTTCCCGAAACAGCTGTTCTTACGTCACAGAATCACGTGACTGCCCGCATCCTATTGGAATTCAGTTCCTGTTGTACAGATTAGCATAAATAAATAAATAATATTATAAACAGGATAAGAGGGAGGCACTGAAAAAATTAAAACGTGAAAACCTCAAAATGTCTGACATCTTTCGGAACCGTAATTTTACGGCTGGAAACCGTACTTTATGTGCAAAATATGTCACTGACCAAGACTTGCTACGGAAGAGTACTACACTCGGTAATGGGTAAAGGGCGTTATTATTGAATAAAAAATGGTTTATTTCTTTAACCTAATTATGGATATCTTTAATTAGAACATTAATTGTCGTAAGACAAGTCTTGTAGGAGATATGTGAAATGCGGGATTCGCTTAGCAAGTGGGAGATCCTGCGTTTGAATCCCAGTTGAGTCTCTTATTCTCTTTATTGAATATTGAATTTAGACCCAATTTTTCCATCTCCGAATTAAGTTCCGAATAACTATCAGCGGGATAAATAAAAACATATCGCATTGAAATTATAGAATTTAGCATAAATTTAATTATTATACTGAATACCATTTTCTAATGCGATATTTTTTCAATTATCCTGCTCTAAATCAATAAGATATGGATATTATGTTTATACGATATTAAGTGTAAATAGCAAAACAAGCGAAAAAGTGCAATTTCCTAATTATTTGTACTTATTTTAATAAACCAGAATACGAGCCCAGTCCTGCATCAGTTGGCCCGAATCTAATTTTTTCGTTAAAAATTTAAATAATACTAAAATTAATTTTCTACATTTTTAACTAAATTTAACATTAAATATACGTTAAACACAAAATGTGTAGCAGTATAACTCTCATTATTTTTTCTTCGCATAAACTAAATCAACAAACAAATGAACTATCATGATTATTATCTTGTGGGCAGTTTGGCGGATGAAATTGAAGTTAATTATTATTTAAAACAAACTTTATTATTATACAGTTTTTTAATAAAACAATTTTTTTTTAGTTAAAACAGAAATGTTTACTTCCTCTTTCAATGGCTGTCATTTCTAAATGTATGTATCGATTGACTTTAAATTTTATCTGTGTATTAACAACATACTAGTATATGTCTCATTAAAATTTGTATACTATACGAGAAATAAAACAGTAAAATATAACATCAAACGAAAAAATAAAATTGGGCCAACTAAAGTGGGACCGAGCTCGTATTCGATGGTACAGAAATATTTTATTGCAACCTAGATTTGAGGCCACAAAACAAGATAATTCCGGAAACTCGAGAACCTTTTTTGACAACATTTAAAATTAATATTAGCAATAATTAAATGAGTGAATGACATGTTTATATTGAATTAAATGCAGAATTTATTTCTCTAAAACTTTTGTTTGAAACTTTTCTCTCCAAATCAGAGAAGCAGTAGCATCGGAAAACTCATTTCTCATGTTAATCGCCCATGGCGCAGTTTTTAGGAAACAGCCTGTTAGTATTTTTTGATAAACTTGTAACATTGTTCCTCTTTACACATTCCTGATCTGGATAGATAATACGTACTTAACATTAAAGAGCAGTTAGCAGTCGCCAAATTGCAGCATATGCGTACAATTTTAATGGGCCTTTCAAGACTTTTTTGAATTTTTTATATATTAATCTACGTAATAAAATAATTATACCCAAATTTTTTATTTTTTAAAAAAACTTGTATTAAGCATGATAAAAATATTTAAACTTTCGAAACAAATGAATATGACGTAGTTGCATCTTAGCTTAAAGAGAGACAGATAAGACAGAGATAAATAACACGCAACTTGTCGTTGTCAGTAGAATCCTCAGACAAAACATTACTAGACGAATAACATCGGCGTTTGTTGTGAGTCAGAAAGGGGTAGAATAACTGGTTGGTGAGGCGGGTGCGCGGCAAGGAGTAACTTGCATAACATCAAAGTGTACTCGCTCCTTGCCGCGCATCCGGCGGACCCTCGAGTTATTCCATTCCACTCTGCTTCACAACACTGCATTGACTTGAATACGGCATAATTCGTCTAGTATTATACGTCATTGGTAGAATCGTAGAATGCTGAATGCTTATTTCTTCTTCGTCTTCTTGAGCACCGACAAACGTTTCAGACAAAGCTCTGTGATTGGCTTAATGCAACTACGTCATTGCAATATAGCAGTGCGAACGTTTTAAATTATTCAACTTTAACTTTCATATTTCAGCATTAAAGATATCATTTATGGTATGATTTTATATTGTATTAAATATGATGTACGGTCAAGAATTTATTTTAATAAATATATATTAAAAAGCTCTACCACTTGAATCCCCCATTATTGTTGTCAATCGGGTATAATTTATAAAACATTTTGAGCAAATTTGTTTTAAAACATTTTTCTTGAAAATAATTTAGAAAAATTTAAAAGCAGAAAACATATGAACAATTGATATCAGGTCTCTTGCAAAGTGTAAAGGGCAGAAAGTCAATATTTGTTTATACCTATATAGTGGTCCACCCCTATTTAATTTATTCATCAACCCTTAGAAGCCTCCTTCACCTAGAAAGGTCCAGTGTAAAACAATTAATCGAACACGACTAGTAATTCCTACCTGTCTTACCGCGGCTCGCCTTTCCAGCCTAGCACGGTGCGTTGTGTACTCATTCAACCCGAGGGTGGTTCAGTGGCGTGCGGCAGGGTGAGGCACAAGGGGGCAGAGCCCCCGCCGAGCTGCGGAACCGGCAATCGATACCCCGGAGTGCGGGACAATCGCAACGTCAATTCGCGTGCAAGCCGCTTCCGTGTTGAGAAGAATTCTCACACGAACTTGGGCGACACTGGTTGGGAAACTCTGGTTTATGTTTAAAGGATTTAGATACTTGACGATTCATAATTATAGGTTTAATTATTTTCAAAACATAGATAAAGAGGTAAACGTAGCCCAGTGGATAAAACCGAAGTGAAACCTGCGTTTATTAATTACTAAGCAAGAGGTAGTGAATTCAAATGTCGCTGATTTCAACGTACATAAAAAAACTTGTTTTCGAGTAGTATTATAAGCTATAATCCTCCTGTACTGTAATTGGGATATAAATCCTGTTTTGCAGATTTACAAATATTTAATTGATTAAATAGAACTTGCAAAACATATCTTTTTGTGTTAAGTTAGAGTAATATACAAATTAATATTCCAGAACTGAATCCGTTATTTGTAAGCGATTGTTGTTAATGCCGGCGTTATATATTTTGTGTTTACAACGAGTATACAGATTATTTTGGCTTTTTACTTTCTTATACACAGTGTGTGTGTGTGTGTGGATGTGTGTCCGGTCGTGCAATATCTCATGAACGAGATAAGATTTGTTAACGAAACTTGGTAATTATAAGTTTCGTGAAAATACGAAGAGCTGAGTTGATTTTGAATGAAATTGAAAAACCGGAAGAGGAAGTTTACTGGACACACGAAACAATAAATTCCATTTATTTCAAAACTGGAATCAGTTACGAAAAAAAGTTTGAAATAAAATATTTGGAACATAAAATGTTATTAGTAATTTACCTGTATATGCGTCTAATTTTGAGAAAAACTAATTTATATATTTAATAACATATGCCAATAATCATAGTAGCAATAAAACAAAAAAAAAAAACATAAACATGTTTAACAGTTATATGTCAAATAATAATTGTCAAACGCAAGGATCAAGTCATAAGTGTTCAATTCAGTGTTTTTGATATTAAATATGCTGTGTATAAGAAAGTCGTGTGGTGCCCACACCAGATTTTTTTGTTTGGGTTTTCAAGCTCTTGTAAAATTAATGTACTCGCTACTCTCGTTCATTAAACTTTTACACTCGCTAGAAAACTACCACTTTTCTTTACACGTTAAACAATCTACTATTATCCTTTCTGATTACTTTTCAGATAGGAAAATCCGTCTTTACTGATCTAGATTGAAAAGTAGAACAGGATGGATCGGTAAAACTTTTCCGGTCCTTAAATTGCAAGAAGAAATCAGAAAATGAATGTTTTTCATGGAGATCAGTAAAGAGCGAATTCTATTGTTTTTATTAGGCATATCAACAAGCTCTTTTCATATGTTCACGTTTCATAAAAAATTAATGCCAAATATAAAAAAAAAATTATATTTAGCATATATTGATAATTTATTGCATATTTAAAAAATAAACTTGTATAAAAACAAATTTAATGCATATTCGAGCATATTTTGATACTTTTCGAAAATAAAAATTAATTTAAGACGAAAAATACTGCATATTTAGCATATATTGATATATTACGAGTAATGCATGTTTTTTAAATACTTGCACAAAAACAAACTTGATGCTTATTCGTATATTTTTAATACTTCTCAAAAATTAATTTAAGACGAGAAATACTTCATTGAGGGCCGGTTGTTCCAACTTTAAATAAAACTAAGTACTAATATATGGTTCGATTCCCATAGGCGTCAAACAATTTTCATAATTTCAAAAACTACCATCACGCCTTCTACCCATTACTGGGTGTGGCACTCTGCTAAAGCAGATCTCGGTAAGTGATATATTTTGCGCGTGAAGTGCGGTTACCAGTCGTCAAATCACGGCCCCCAAACATGTTAGTGGTGGAGGAGCCACAGGGATAGCTTTTTCAAATTATGAAAATTTGTCGCCTGTGGGAATCGAACCAGGGACCTCAGGATCCACAGGCCGACTTCATACCACTGTGCTAGCCATCCCATCCGTCTCATGTGTTATTATAATTCAAAAAACAGTAATCAACACATAAAATTTGTGAATATTTTATTATTTATTGCGTTGTTTAGTTTATTTAACAATTACATGAACGATTTTATTTATTTTCTAGAGGTATAATGAAGTTGTAAATAACATTGTGTACCCTAGGGTCATTTTCGGTCCGTATATTACATTTATTCTGAGATGAAACTAATAGGATTATAATATTTCAAATATATTTGACTGAACTATGTAGAAACTGATATAGTTTGAACATATTGAACGCATAAATATATAATCATGTTTGTCATACTATTGTTCATGTCATTATGTGATTTATGTTCGACGTAATTTGTTAAATATATGTCCATTAACATATGCGTAAACATGATTTGCTGCTTAATGCAGGAAATAGATATTTACACAACATATTTTATAGCAAAATAATAGTATACTATCTATTGTTTATTACATATTAATAACAATTTATTGTAAATATATTAATGTGGTATTTTAATATTTTTGTTTTGTTACAGGTAAAAATGACATACAATTCAATCATTTTCTAGTGTAGTATTATTGGTAAGTCAAATTAGCAACATTCTTTCAAAATAATATATTTATTTATCAACATTTACAGTTCAATTCATTTTCGAAACATTTTTGGAGACCTATTCTAATTCGTTGGCGACTAGATTTAGCGACCGTTTGACGTCATAGTTGGCGGCTTTGATTCTGGTGCCATCTGTTGGTATAGTTAAAAAGTACAGTCCTGACGACATTCTAGGCAACTGGTCGCTTACGGAGTCGCGTATGTTGGCGACTAGTACAAGGCTGTTGCGAAGTGTCATGGCGTCAGTCGCTTAGCATTTTTTGATTCATTTGTTTTGAAGTTAGAAAAGTTTTATATTTTATGTGTACTGTATATTATTATAAAATGTAAATACGAGTAGAATCTGCCAATTATTGAACAAAATCCAGCTGCAGATGTACATTGCCGATAATTAGGACAACAATATCGTCGTTTACACATTAATCATAATTTTTAATGTAACAATGTTTATTTAAGATTTTATTATTTATTTTTTAAATATTACCAATTGCTTGAAAATGACAAAAAATTTCGTCAATTTGTGATATGTCAAGTTTAAGCAATAACACAAATATTTGAGTTTAACAAAGAAAAACAAATGTCAACAAGAGGCTGTCAGAAATTACTCGTATAAGTACCAACACAAAATACTTCGTGGTTCTGATTAATACCAACGTAAGAAACTAAAATCCCTATGACATTGATTGCACCGTGACGTCATTGACTTAGCGACTGAAACTAGTCGTCAAGCAGTCGCTAAGCATTAGAATAGGTTTCCTGATAACATTATTAATATCAGCAACGTTAGAGTGTTTGATACAAATTTTCAATTTAAATATGTAATTTAAAATATGAAACATGAATTTACTAGATGAAAGCTTTAGTAAAAATAAAATCTCTTTGAAAACATTCAATGTAAACGAAGCCGTCATGAATTTACTTATAAAATATGGAAATATTTTAAATGTACTTCAATGTAATCAATATCTGCTTCAATAATTATAATAATGGAGTATCGGAATTTGGAAATTGGAATTCTCATTGGTTGCCATCATATTAAAATTAGCTCCCTCTCCATTAACACTTTTGGGGGCCGCAATTGAACGGCTGGTAACTCAAAAATATATCACGTATCGAGATCTACTAGAGCAAAGTATAAAAAAATAAAAATATATCATCACGCCTTCTACCCATTACTGGGTGTGACACTCTGCCGAAGCAGATCTCGGTAAGTGAAATATTTTGCGCGTGAAGTGCGGTTACCAGTCGTCAAATCACGGCCTCCAAAGATGTTAGTGGTGGAAGAGCCACATGGGTAGTTTTTTAAATTATGCAAATTGTTTGTCGTCTGTGGGAATCGAACCAGGGTTCTCAGGATCCACAGACCGACTTCATACCACTGAGCTAGCCACCCCATATCTCTTTTATAAATAAATAAATAAATATATCATCACGCCTTCTACCCATTACTGGGAGTGGCACTCTGCCGAAGCAGATCTCGGTAAGTGATATATTTTGCGCGTGAAGTGCGGTTACCAGTCGTCAAATCACGGCCGCCAAAGATGTTAGTGGTGGAGGAGCCACAGGGGTAGTTTTTGAAATTATGAAAATTGTTTGTCGTCTGTGGGAATCGAATCAGGGTTCTCAGGATCCACAGACCGACTTCATACCACTGAGCTAGACACCCCAGCAAAGTATCATACTCAGAAATGGATAAAATGGTGTGTTGAAATATGTACAGTGTTCACGATCACAAAAGATGCATTTCAACTTTAAATCTATTCATTTTTGAATGAATATAATTTATAAAATTACTAGTGCGGAAAATTCGAAAGAGAATTTAATAAACACCAACTCAAATGCTACGAACCAGTGGGTCTTTTAAAAGATAATTTAAATATACTCACATGCGTATCAGGAAATTTCATTCCGAAATTTTAATACTGGGGGACACATTTTAAATACGTTTTTCCGTATTCGTGTTAAATAGAACGTGAAATTGTGAAAGAATAATCAAACATTTGATTCGTAATAAGATTCTATATTGCAAAATGTAGATAAAATTCTTTGGAATGGATATTGCGGCAAATATTTCCAAAAGTTATTTAACAAAAATCACATTTGGTATAGAATTTTTATAAGAACTTGTCAATGGCAAAATATCATTCTGGAAATATGTTTCAAGTCAGGTGAAAGCACGATAGATTGAATGCTGCTGAGCGCATCTTTATCTCAGAAAAAGTAAACATTTTATGTTCTAAATTGTTATGGTTAACTAACCTATATACTAAAAAGTAGATTAAATGTAAACATGGCAACTACACTACTGAATTTATCATATTCGTCTACATCACCATAATAGTTATTTGTGTATCAAGAGCGTAAAGTGAATCTTTATTGCTCGTGCCAGGTAATTGAAGCGCTCGCTTCGCTCGCGCTGCAATAGAGCGAGAGCAATAAAGATACTTTACGCTTGAGGCACACACATAATTTTTTCTACGACTTTACTTACTAAAAATTTTTAAAATATAATATGGGGCTAGTTCAATTCACGTTCCACCAATATCTGTATTGTATGTAACCATGATTATATCAGGAACCAAGTAATTAATTTAAAAAATCTGTTATCAACAATCATTGTTTGTGATAACTTTTCACACATAAATAAAAAATGTGCTCAAAAATCTCAGAAAATAGTGATTGGCGTACTAACTGAAAATTCTAATGAGAATATCGCAGAATCTAATTTATCCTTAAATTTATCAAACATCTTTTCAAGTTCCCGAATATACAAAACTGTCAAAACTGCACTTTCAGTTTAACAACATCCCTCATCCTCATTAAGTTATCACTGCTGCCCAGGTCCGTTCAGGTTCAATATATGTAAAAGTGTAAAAATGAATCTAACCTATATTTTAGATTTTGTAAGTATTGCTTCAATATTTCTAAGCAAGCGGTAAAGTATTTTACCGCTTGTTGCTATAGGAGTCGCGCGGTAAAGTATTTTATTGTTTGTTACTCAGTAACCATCAACTTTACGAAGACAACTGAAAGCATAAATATCAACTTTTCATAGCAGTCGTAGAAAAAAACTACTTGATTTATGACAATGTTTAGTGTCCATAAAAAAAACACTTTATTGGACATGTACGATAAAATAGCAAAATGACACACTTTTCAATAATAAAAAATAAAAGTAAAAATAAATATTGTACGTAATTAATTAATTAAAATCCTTGCATTTAATGCAATTTATTTTTCTTCTTTAGGACTCTTTTAAGTCTTCAGACATTATGACACCTTTTTTCATTATTTTTTTTGTCAAAGTATAACAATTATATGTTAAACAAATGCAACAACAAAGTACACTTTGAGATACAACTAAGTTTTACACATTAACATATTTTAAGAAAACAAATATCGCCTTCAAGTTTGTCGAATATAAAACTTTGTATGTAACTCGTTCATCTCGTAATTATTGCACAAAATTAAAAAAAAAAAACTTGAAGTGTTTGCTTAAGACCGCACGGCAGAAGTGTAAACTTCATTGGCAATCGCAATCAATTTATATATATATTATATAGTATTATTATGGATCGTATTAGTAGAATAAATGAGAAACAAGTCAGAAATTAAAGTTATTATTTATTTAATTCTATATAAATCAAATTATTTATTTTCGTTTTCGTATTCTACAAAGGATACAAAGGGTTTGTGATAACTAATATAAGAAATAAATACTTTTGATTCAATTTTACTTATATTCTAGAATAATTATTATTACGTATCAATAATAACTATTAAATAATTTATAATAATTAATAATAACAATTATTACGTATTAATTGAATATACTAAACACAGCGACACAGCAGCGAAGAACAGCTTTCTCGCTCGGGTACACTCGGCGGTTCCGAGTTCACCCGATAGAGCCTTTCACCTCAGAGCGTGACGGATCAGCCTAACTTACTACCTTCGAAAAAAATTCTGTAGACAAATCCACTATTCTGTTCATTGTCTGTGAGCGATTGATAAATAACACTTTAGCATCATTGAGGCATTGATGCATTTAATAATTTAATCCTGAGGGCAATAATCACTTCAGGGATTAAATGCACTGTAGTCCTGTGGTATATACACAGGATACCGAAATTATATTCATCTAAAAAGTAATTGATGAAAAATAAAATTTTATCTTTAACATATTGATCGATGATTCAGCTATATCTCAAGAAATGGATTAAATATGAATCTTTCGACTTTCCATTGAATATCTTAGAGTGTTTTATGTAAATATGAATATTGTAGTAATTTAAATGAACTAAATTGAATTTTTGTTGGGCAACATAGCATAGAAATATAATAATTAATTTATAAACTGTAGAATGAACTTTAGAAATGGGTAAATTTGAATTTCCAGAGATTTGTGTTAGTGTAAAGTTTGTATAAATATGTAGCCAGGCGTATACAAACATATAAATTGATGTTAATTTGGCGGTGGATTAGGGAACTCATATCTTGACGAGGAATTCCAATTCGTAGGGTGAAATTATCAAACAAAACTTTATTAATATCACATTTCTATTTGCCAACTCGAAATATGTAACCAATAAAGAGCTTAATTGACATTTCTGTCAAAATAACATTTCCTAAAGCATAATACAAATTTAATTAACTTATTATAAATTTAACGCGACAACCGCAAAATTAATACGTAGTGCTCTGCCAAACCAAATGGCGGATTGAAGCTACATGATGAACCTGCGCGGCGTGAACTGTAATGGAATTTGCGAATTTAAACTATTCATCAGTACAACACATTCCAGCATAAAATTGCTTATTCAGGATATACTTTATTGACAACTTAAAATGGACAATTTGTATCAAAACACGAATAATTATTCAGCCGTAATTTGAAAATTAATTGGTAATATCACCTCTAATAATTTTGCTAATTTATTCAACGAATCACGCACTATTTTCGTTGAAAATATCATCATTGGTGTTAACTAGTTTTTAGGTGAAATCTCTCTGGAAATTTTGTATTTTCATCCATCAAAACTGGAAAGAATAGAAGTGTTGAACATTTTTCTGTTCGCTTTTGTTGAAACGTGGTTTGCTTGGTTTTTCTTGACTTTTCTTTTTCTGTCATGAATGTTTCAATTCCACTGCAGTGACGTTTCTTTTCTTCTTCCACGCCACCTGCTAAAGGCTCAGAATATGGATTTACCTCTGAAAATGAACATTCAGAATAATATTGAAATATTAGGAACTTATTCTCGATGTAGACTATGCCAGAATTTCTGTACTGTACTCTTAATAAATTGTAATGAATATTGTCCCACGACTTTAAACAACCAATAGCGTATCATTATTTAACCTTGTTGTCATGGAAATGATTAAATTAATAAGTTATAATTTGCATTGGTTTAATTACAACGGTAATTTATACTAATGCTATTATTACCTAAATATTCGCGACCTAAAAAAATCATTTACAGTTCGAAGTTAGTAAGCTATATTTTTATAATACTTGTACAAATAGAAGGAAAAAAAATAGGTTTCAAAATTGACAGCTGTCAAATTGTTGTCAAGATAAATAGGATATTGATATGTAATATTGACTTACTGTTCACGGTGGACAGTAAGTAAATATTAAAGTTCTGATATAACCATAGAAACCACTGTGCAATAAAAGTTGCACTTACTGTGTTTAAATTTTGTAATTAATAAATAACTTCCAATACAAGTATTTTAAAAACAATATTTTATGCACAACAAAATAACGTTTAATTATATGTTCAAAAGATTAAAATATGTACATTTGTCAAAATGACATTTTATAAAATCAAGTATTCACTTTCAAAAACAAGCGTAGAGCGACACTCCCTTCCTTTCTTATCTTTTAATTGGTTTTCAGTTCTTACGTAGAGAGTTTAACTGCAATTGTGTGAAATTTACTTTCAAAAACAAGCGCAGGGAGACGCTCCCTCCCTTTCTTATCTTTTAGTTTCATTTCCAGTTACTGCATTGTGTGGACTTTTCTTTCATATACAAGTGCAGACTATCGCTTTCATCTTTTCTAATCTTGTAGATTCGTTGTTAATTTCGTTATTAGATTCGTTGTTAGGAGTAAACGTGAGTCATTTGAGATGTTTTATGCATATGTTATGTACGTTGAAGAAAGAAATGAATGATAAGTGAATAGAAATTATGTGATTGAAGGTTTGTTGTGTGATAAATGATTTCGATTAATGAGTTTATGTGAAATGATCTATGAATGTGGTTTAAGTGAGGGTGGTTTGTTTGGATGAAAATGTTTAACGAGGGCTGATTGTATGATGAGTGTGATGAGTGAATGTTTTATGAATGATTTTAGGGTTCGTGCTACTCCATTTGTTGGGATATAGCGTGAAGATATGTATGTATGTAAGTATTCACAATAAACAAAAATTGTCACGTTATTATGTAGCCATAGGAATTATTTTTTATGGTCCTAGGGCCAAAAACAAAGTGTTTAAGGCTGCTTTTTAGGGCTAAAATATATGAATTTCGGCCCGGTTGTGCATAAAAATGGATTTTGTTTTCTATGTAATACGAAGTTCATTGACTAGAGAATTTATATTTCTGTTTCTGTAACTGTATTTCACGCTAAGCTGAGTTGAAGAATTTCCGTGCAATCTATTCTTTAAAGTTCTATATCTAGTCTTTTGAGCTTCTCGAGTTTAAAAGTGATGGAGTCGGTGAAACTGAAGTAGATATGAATGAAACCAACGTCTTCTTCTAAGCTTATTGATGATTCTCTAGCTCCAAGTGGAGTAATTCCTATCAACGAGAGCGCATTAAGTTTAAAAACTGGGTCCGCTCACAATCCACCATATTTGAAAGCATCGCGTTCAGAATACCAGAACACTAGCGCTAGCGAGATAAGTAGGTGATTTCTGCCAGTTACATTTCTCGAATACCATTTATCACTGGGTGAGCCAGAGCCAAGTCACTGACTCTCCCGATGAGAAATGCCGCGCGTCCGATTATGTGACAATCGAGAAATTGCCGCCGGGGTGTGCATTTTTCCCGGGTGTCATGAATAAGCGACGTGCGGTGATGTATCGTGCCCGGCCCTGCAGACGACTTCATCTCTCATCCAGCAGGAACTCCGCCCAGCACAGATGCACTCTGACTTGTTGATGTGATGCACCGAGGGTACTCACTCCGTTCAAGCAGAGGTGAAATTCGTACTATTGTGAAAGGTTTTTTTTTGAATTTCACTCACTTCTCGGTTGAGAGTTGTGTTTATTTATTTATTTGCGGCGCTGTACAACAGGAAATTCTTCTCTATTGCAGTACAACTTACAGTGGAATCTGAATCACTTTTAATTCATAATTGCAAAAATTTTATTAATCGTAGACTCAGTTTATGCAATACGTATTTTTTTATTTGATTATTTTTTTACGTTTTTCAGAGCCAATGAAATGCTTCATTGTATGTCACCTGTCTGCGTTTGAACCAATCCTGTCATTATTATATTGAGAATAAAGCTCTTGTGATTATTCCCGGGAATAATCTCTGTAGGTGCTTTTTCGTTTGTGACAAATGATAGGTAGTTGTCAAATAATTAATTAAAACTGTCAACGCGTCAAGTAAAATGTGTGAAAAAAATCTATTTAGTTCCATTTCAGATACAGAAATACACCAACAAATTTTGGAAACAACTTCCAAGAATACATTAATAAGTAATCAATCGATATGGATCCAGTTCAAAATCTTTTAAGTTGGATGAATCGAGCTCAATAGCTAAGTCAAAAAATAATCTAATTAAATATAACTCGAGAGTTCGATAAATTAGAAAATAATTCTCCAGTATCTTTTCGAAATTTGTTGCCATTTGGCAATAGCCACTCAAGCCCTACGGGGTTTTGTGACTGTTACCTGGCAACAAGTTTTCGAAAGATCTGTCAAATTATTTTCAATTTATTCTCACTCTCATGCTATATTATTAATGAGAATTAAATAAAAGTTTCCAATAACTATTCCCGGGATACATAAAAAATGTCGCATCGAAATCGTAGCACAAATGGTAATAATTGTACGGAATGCCATTTTTTGATGCGATCTTTTGCCGATAGTTATTTCAAACTTTATTTGGAGATGGAAAAACCGTCCTTTAGAAAAGTAAATGTTAATATCTTCATCAAACAGATTCATAAAACTGATTACCTGCTAATACCATTTTTAGTTCCAATTTTAATTTTATTTCTTATTAATAACAATGCAATGTAATATGGCAGAGGTACTAACGATACTTCAAAATTTATGAACAAACTTATTCTATTTTGTAAATACGAGTAGCTAAAATATCAATAATTTTAGACCGAAAAAAATTAGAATTGATTAATTTTTTCCAGTTTATGAATGATCAGGAGTATTTCACCGTTTTTATTACACAAAAATCGGAATAGAAGTAAAACGTTTAATTTCTAGGTAAATAATATGCACATTATTGCTCTAGGGAGTTTATATTACTTTGACAGTTCAGTTGTAAAATAGTAACAGTAAAATACCAAAGAGTACATTCACACAATTAAAAATCGATGAATTTATTTATTTACATTGACCTTACCATGGCATATTGAGTCCATAATGTAGAAGATATGCAATTTTTAGATTTTTCGTTAAAATACGCCAATATTACTTTTTCATATAAATTCATATCTTTTTTCGGCACATCATTCTCTGAAGCGATTATACGGTGCATCGTATTATTTACTAAATTTCGTTAAAAACTAATTTAGAACAGCTGTAGAAGTTGCATCAACAATTTCTTGGGATTCTTCCGAGGGTTCTTCACTGTATTCTTGGTATTCCAGTTTAAAAATGTTAAGTAATTTGACATAAACGAACTTGTTCACATAAATTGTAGCTATTGTCAAGGAATTTTAAGTTTTAAACCTACTTTTTTCGTTTTTAATCTTAAAAAAATTGCATATACACCTTGGCAAATAATTATATTTTTCCCTCCTAGTTACGTCCTTGTGCTACAGAAATGAATCTTATAAAATATCATGCATTCGATGCATAATATTTTATTTAAGTTATTTCCCATTATAAACACTAAATACCTAATAAAGCTTAGTTGTTCGCTTAGTTCTTAATGTAAATGTTAATGATAGATGTCTCTGCATAAACCAAGCATTAATGACTGACCGAAGTCATCAAATATTCATACAGGGTAATGACAATTAAAGTCGCTACGTCCATTATCGACGGGTTTCAAACTAGTTCCTTTGGGATGTTATACACTTATTTCAGCTTCTCTTCCATTCTACAAAACAGAACTTATACAGGATGTTCATTTTAAGTGGCGCTTCTTTACTATCTCGAGAAGTATAGGAACTGCGAAGTCAGTTAAATTAGCAAACAATTTATATTTTATAAGACTACTTTAATTAGCGAAACAAGAATTTTTTTGGACCAGTGGTTCTCAAAATACGGGGTGAATTTTCTTATTTTTGATGGAAACCTTTTTCTTCATTTGCTTATTTGATTCAGTATTTTTTCTGAATTCAACGAATACAATTTTTTTGAGAAAAATGCAATTCAAATCGCATATGAATTTGCAATCTGTGAAAGAAACAGATGAATATAAACATTTATTTATTTATTTATTTATTTCTGAAATCGGCAAGAAATTGCCTACTTTGTGAACCAATTTGAGTATGGAAAGTAGATTTTTACCAAAACAGTCAAATAAAGTATGTATCCTAGGCTACAACAAAAATAACAGTCTAGTAAATTACAAAACAGTCTGGTAAAGATTTTACTTTAATTTCAAAAAATTTAAAAATTTTGAATTATAATTATAATGGGGTGGCTGGCTCAGTGGTATGAAGTCGGCCTGTGGATCCTGAGAACCCTGGTTCGATCCCCACAGGCGACAAACAATTTTCAAAATTTCAAAAGCTACCCCTTGTGACTCCTCCACCACTAACATATTTGGGGGCCGTGATTTGACGACTGGTAACCGCACTTCACGCGCAAAATATATCACTTACCGAGATCTGCTTCGGCAGAGTGCCACGCCCAGTAATGGGTAGAAGGCGTGATGATGATATATATATATATATATATATATATATATATATATATATATATATATATATATATATATATGATTAATTACTGATTAAATTAAATGTATTCGGAAACAATAGTATACCTAATACGTTAGGAAAGTGTTTTTACTTGATTCAGCGGATTAAAATACTCGACAAAACATCACTTTCCTGACTTATTATGTAATATACTATTACACAAAATTGTCGTATTGACGTATAACATAATCAAAACAAACAAAAATATTATGATTTGATCATTTGTCTCTTTCATAGCATGCTAATTCCTATGCAATTTGAATTAAATTGATCTCAATTTAAATGCATATTTCTCATAAAAATTGTGATGTGGGGGTATTGAACTTTGTATTCGTTGAATTCAGAAAAAAATGAGTCGAATAAACAAATAAACAAATAGGTTTCCATTAGAAATAGTATGAAAAAGAGTAGCACTGTAAAATTGAACAATGATGTTGGTAAACAAATTCATAATTCGATGGTATGTGGCGCTAATATTTTCGCTGCCATCAGCACATGTCTCCCTTGAACCCTAGCTCTCGGGTACCTCGGTCACATCTTCGGGACGTTTGACAAATGCTCGGTGTTGGTGCACGACTAACGAGATACACCCGCGTCCACCACAATCAAGGATCGGGCGCGGGCGACATCTGCGCCGGGTGTGCCATACGTCACCCCTCCACACCAAGGTGACACGCTGTTAATTATAACCGACCCGTGGACCCGCCAACAACAAACTCTAATCCGCGACAAATAAAAACATGCGATTTGAATAATGGAGAGCTCAGCGCAATATGTGCTCTGATGAATTGAAAACGAAGAGGAATCTAATGAATAAATGTTTCTATTTGACGCAACATATTAGTTTATTCGGAGGGAGTTTACAATGTGGAAGGTAAAGATTGAATAATAGAACGTCAAAATGAAGGTATGGTTATGTAGCACGAAATAGTTATTTATGTAGTTGGCTAGAAAAAATAATTTTTTATTACGATTTTGCAGTACTATTTTCCGAGGCGTTAGCCAATGAAAATAATCACGAGAGTAGGTAATATTAAAATATTTGTAAGCCAAAGATGCCGTGTCATTTCTCGAACCGAAGATGAAGGATATAAAAAAATTACACTTTTCTTCACAAAGTATACATACAGGGTGGTGAACGGAACTCTCGAACATAGGGATTTAACATGTAAAATCACAATTTTGTAATTTCCTGCTTCCCTAATTATTTTCAGTAAAAAAGCTTCAAATAAAAATATTAGGGAATAAAATTCTGCATCTAATACAATAAACAAAATTAATTTTGCATGCTTCGTACGGCACAAATTTGATCTGAAAATAACGAAAATAGCCTGAAAACTATTGATAGCCATGGAACTAAAACAAAATTAAACAAATGTTTGTCGTTTTATCTGTCAAAATAAATGACATAATAAATAAAGAAATTATTTTGACAGATTATACGTCAAACATTTGTTTAATTTTGTTTAAATTCCATGGCTATCGATAGTTTTGAGGCTATTTTTGTCATTTTCAGATCTAATTTGTGCCGTTACGAAGCATGCAAAGTTTATTTTGTTTATTGGCTTGGGTGAAGAATTTTATGCCCTAAAACTTTAATTCGAAGCTTTTTTTGCTTAAAATAATTAGGGAAGCAGGAAATTAGAAAATTGTGATTTTACATGTTAAATCCCTATGTTCGAGAGTTCTGTTCACCACCCTGTATATATATATATATATATATATATATATATATATATATATATATATATATATATATATATATATATAATAAATAAATACACGCATATCATCACGCCTTGTACCCATTACTGGGTGTGGCACTCTGCCGAAGCAGATCTCGGTAAGTGATATATTTTGCGAGTGAAGTGCGGTTACCAACCGTCAAATCACGGCCACCAAAGATGTTAGTGGTGGAGGAGCCACAGGGGTAGTTTTTGAAATTATGTATGAAAATTGTTTGTCGCCTGTGGGAATCGAACCAGGGTTCTCAGGATCCACATGCTGACTTCATACCACTGAGCTAGTATTACTCCTTAATAGTAAAACTTATTACAAGTGATTAACAAGCAAATGACTTTACCGTTGTCAATATTCTAGAAATAAAGGGTTCTCAGGATATATATATATATATATATATATATATATATATATATATATATATATATATATATATATATATATATATATATATATATATATATTTAATTTTTTCCACTACCCTATCAGAAAGTAAAATTTTCCGAATCAAATTACAAGTTTAGAAAAAAATTATCATTTTCTTGACAAATATCACCTGAATTTTCCTATAGTCATGGATATGGCCTTTGTTTCGTATTGATGAAAAGTATCACTTTTTCTCTTAATTTAGGAAAGAAAATTTTGTTTTCTAACAAGGTCGTAGAAATAGCTATTTCACAGTGCATTTATTATCTCGGCTACGCCTCGATGAAAAATGTTATGTCTAATACGAAAATAAGTTACTTTTCCTACTTGTAGCACACAAGATTTTTCTTCTACTATCTAAAATCTCTAGAAAAGGAATTAAAAAATAATTTTTAACAATTTGTTTGTATTGAAATTTATCTAAAACTGTTAAAAGCTTTTGTGTAACCACGAGTATGATGACATACCCTATTCAAAATATAATTAATTTACATTTCCACTCTAGTACCAAAAACTACAACTTATCCTAACACTTATAAATATTGAAATCAAAGACTTTGTCAAACGGTAGTAGAAAAAATACTTTGCAAACTGTTTTAATTATTAACTGTAATTTTATTTAAAAATTCATTCATCTATTTCCAATCGTAGAAAAAAATTGTGTTTATAACTGATGCTAAAATCTCTGGACTCTTTCTATAAATAACTACTATCAATCCAATAACAATTGAATTTTCTCTACAAATCAGATTAAAATTATATTTTCTTGTTGAATTATATGGCTCTTCAGTTATATAATGTCAGATAGATAACTTCATTTTATAAGAAAGACTAATTAAATAAAATAAAATAAATAAATATATCAACACGCCTTCTACCCATTACTGGGTGTGGCACTCTGCTAAAGCAGATCTCGGTAAGTATGTTAGTGGTGGAGGAGCCACAGGGGTAGCTTTTGAAATTATGAAAATTGTTTCTCGCCTGTGGGAATCGAACCAGGGTTCTCAGGATCCACAGGCCGACTTCATACCACTGAGCTAGCCACCCCACTAATTAAATGAGCAAAGTTAACCTGAAACTGAAACTAGTCCTTGTGTGTACTGTACTCAAGGATTTTACTGAAATTTTTCAGTACAGGTAAAAATTGAGTTTTCTTGTTCTTACAGTAACCCATGATATTATATACTTATAACCACATAATTCAAACAATTTTCACCACATTAAAATTACCCCTATGGCTCTTCCTCCACTAACATCTTTGGAAGTCATAATTTGACGGCTAGTAACCGCATTTTATGCACATAAATCAGTTACTGAGATCAACTACGGCAGAATGCCATACCTAATAATGGGTAAAATGCGTGATGATATATGTATTTTTATTTTATTGACATAATTCAATAAGAAATCATAATCTTGGGCTGTTTGTAAAGAAAAGTCGAAAGGTGTTTCGTACAGCGTAAAAATGCCTTCATTTTAACGTGAGCAAATCAGGATAAATATCAAATGCATCCTGTACTTTCCATATTGTTTTTTCTTTTTGAATGAACTATAGTGTGATGTATCGTATTTATAATGATATTATTTATAGTATTTCATCTGAATATATCTCTATTCTATTTATGGCATTATTAATAATATATTAATCTAGTAAATAGCGTCCGCATTTAAGTATAATTAGACAAATTGTCTAGAATATCATGTATTTATAGTCTGCGGTGACATTTCTCGCAACAAGCGATACAATACCTTTACACAACGGTAATGTAATGTAACGTGAATGTAACGCAGCATAAACAGATATGTGTTCAAGTGGAATACCGCATGTTGTTATCCTGACAGGAGTCTCGACACTTTCCGTCTGACAACTGAAATTGGAATAAAACAACGCAAATCCTAGAAATATTTACACCGTTATACATGCTCTGCGACGTCGCCACTATTATTGATAACAACATGCGAACATGAAAGAACATTGCTATAAGAGAATAACTTGAAATGGAAGTAATGGAGGAAACGTGCTTGAAATATATTTAAAAGGAATTCACAAGTTGAAATACTGTTTAGGTAAATTATTTATAAAAATGTCAATGTTCCGAAATTTTCTAGAGAATATCTAATACTCAGGAGTAGGAGGCATAGTGGTATCGTGTCGGCCTGTGGATCCTGAGAACCCTGGTTCGATTTCCGACAAACATTTTCATCACCTTAAAATTAAACCTGTGGCTCCTCCACCACTAACATGTTTGGGGGCCGTGATTTGATGGCTGGTAACCGCACTTCACGCGCAAAAATATATCATTTACCGAGATCTGCTTCAGCAGAGTGCCACACCCAGCAATGTGTAGAATGCGTGATGATATATTTATATTTATTTTATTTATCTAATACTTCAAACATAATTTTTGAGGTATCACTAGAGATTTAGTTTCCTATTTTCTTAATTCAGCATTGGTTTCTTTGAGGTAAAACGACTCAAACAATTTGATATTAGTGAAAATATTTCCCTTACTAAATCAGAACCACGTGTTTATTAGACTGGCTTAATTTACTCATTTTATTCCATACAGATTTGAATTCAGTTTAAAATAATCCATAGCAATAAGTCCATCAGTTTTCTTAGTTCAATTCAATTAGTCATGTGATTTAATTTATTTGAATAAATTTAAGGATGAATTTCATGAAAACAGGTCAACTTGTAATTCAGGGTCACCGACTTGTTTGGCAAACAACCTCGGTTCAGAAAATAAACCATACATTATACATGGTATCTCTCGGGTTACCTAATTGTACATGGTCGCCAACTGTCATATCAACCATCATATTTACAATTTAAAAATGCAATTTTTTATGGTCATGCTGAAAAGTATGGGATGGCTGCACAGTGGTATGAAGTCGGCCTGTGGATCCTGAGATCCCTGGTTCGATTCCCACAGGCGACAAATTTTCATAATTTGAAAAAGCTATCCCTGTGGCTCCTCCACCACTAACATGTTTGGGGGCCGTGATTTGACGACTGGTAACCGCACTTCACGCGCAAAATATATCACTTACCGAGATCTGCTTTAGCAGAGTGCCACACCCAGTAATGGGTAGAAGGCGTGATGATATATTTATTTATTTATTTATGTGCTGAAAAGTGTATATATCAACTTTCAAAATTAGTGTGTAAAGTATCTCTTTATAACACTCAGTGCGGAATGAAATCGTTTATGATGTAATTTCTAAAACAACCATTGTTGAAATATTTTTCTTTAATTAATGTGAAATGACAGATGTTAAATATCGATTTTAAGAAATAAAAGTTCACAACCGCTGAATGGTACATTAAAGAACTAGTTTTATAAGACCTTCTGTTAATGCACGAGTCTTTTGGAAAAGAGCCGCTCCGCGGCGAGGTTTACATGAGTGCGGAATAGTCTTTATGTAACGTGTTCTTTATGCAATTTTTTCTATTGTGGTAATTTTATAATTCTGTTAGATTTTAAAAAACTGCTGTTTATCAAAATATAAGTTGGTGTTTTTTATTAATTGTGTTCGTAGCGTTTCTCATAACACACACAATTGAAATTGAATTTTTTTTGACAATTAATTATTATTTTTTCCGTACTGTGAACGTTTTGAATTTTGTCTGATTACAGTATATTCTTTTAGTAATATTTCGACACCTACACTGCACAGCTTGAAGTAAAGTACCAGTTTTATTAGACCAAAGTACTTAGAATACTTGGATATATTCGTATGAAATAGTTTTTCTGTTATTGGTATTTATTTGAATAACAACATATTCTAAATATATAAAAAATATATATATATATATCATCACGCCTTCTACCCATTACTGGGTGTGGCACTCTGCTGAAGCAGATCTCGGTAAGTGATATATTTTGCGCGTGAAGTGCGGTTACCAGTCGTCAAATCACGGCCCCAAAACATGTTAATGGTGGAGGAGCCACAGGGATAGCTTTTTCAAATTATGAAAATTTGTCGCCTGTGGGAATCGAACCAGGGACCTCAGGATCCACAGGCCGACTTCATACCACTGAGCTAGCCATCCCATATACATTTTGAAAACATGATTAAAAAATAAAAAGATTTTTTTTATTTCAAAATTAATAGGTACAAACAAAATTTAGTATGTAGTCGGAAATTACAAAAAAAATTGTCTTATATATATATATATATATATATATATATATATATATATATATATATATGTAATACTAGGTACATAAATAAAAATGTAGATAGTTTATAAAGTAATATGTAATATATTGTTGCAACAACAAAAAACAAAAATATACATGTCTGTGCTCCTCAAGTTCACGTCACAGTACAGCACAATAAAAAAACTGCATTAATCGCAAACTCAAAGTACTTCAATGTTTCGAAATATTTAAGTACTTTTCGTGATTTTAATAATATTGACATACTTAATTATTTGAAAAGTACTTCACTATTTTTTACATTTACTATTCAAAAATGTAAGTCTTAAGTACAAGCTGAAATTTAGTACTTAAAAATTTCAAGTATTGAGTAACACAAAAATAAATATACTTCAGTATAAGTATTAAGTACTAGAAGATACGAAAATTTACACTTAAGTATTTAAGTACTTAAGTATTGCCCAGCTCTGTCTAGAATACCGAAATAGAAAAAAAGTAGTATATAACACGCATGTGGCAATGAACATTGTAAAACTTGTATTACAATATACTATTTTATCAGTGTTGACTCAGGGTTAGCATAACCCGAGCGATAACCTTCTTTCATGCAATTTATTTGAAGTAAACCAAGTGACGAATGAAATTAGCTATATGTCAAATGATTTCGTCTTTTGTTACCAAGCAACAACGTACTCATAAATAAAAATTTGTCCGATAAAAACTAAACCTTTTCTGATATTACCCTGGATAATTTCACATGATAATGTTTGACGAGGGCTGATTATTTGATGAATGTAATCATGGGCGTCCGCAAGGGGGGGGCACGGAGGGGCGCGCCCCCCCTGGATTTTAACTAGGGTGATAACCACGACTCTCGAACATATAACATATAAAACTATAATTTAAAAGTTTTAGTGCATAAAATTCTGCATCTGAACCAATAAACAAAATTAATTTTGCATACTTTGTAACGATACAAATTAGATTTGAAAATGAGGAAAATTGCCTCAAAACTATCGATAGGCATGAAATTGAAACCAAATTAAACAAATGTTTAACGTTTTATTTGTCAAAATATATTAAATAATAAGTAAAGAATTTATTCTGACAGTTTTGTCAGATTTAACGTCAAACAATTGTTTAATTTTGTTTCAATTTCATAGCTATCGATAGTTTTGAGACAATTTCAGTCATTTTTAGATCTAATTTCTGCCGATATAAAGCATGCAAAATTAATTTCGTATTTTATGCCCTTATACTTTTATTTGAAGCTTTTTCTTTTAAATAATTAGGAAGCAGGAAATTTAAAACAATATGATTTTACATGTTAAAGTCCTGTGTTCGAGAGTCGTGGCCACCACACTGTGTATGTATATATAAATAAAAATTAAATTATAAGTTTGCAGATAATAAATTCAAGCTGAAACTGAATTTCCAGCAGTATTCTTATGGCCAGCTAGCGACATGTTCCCTATCGTAACGATTGAGTAATCTAAGTTTAAGTTTACACAGACACGAAATATTAGAAAATAAAAACGGTAAAACTGCTAAATCGGAATTTATTGAAGAAATGGTGTCAATTTAAGGAAGAGTTATTCGAAAATTGTCTTCCCTCTTCAATTAAAACCCAGACGACATAGACTTGTAATTTATTTCACAAATTTAAATATTTTTTTATCCATTTGTTATGTGTATTTGTATTTATGTTATGTAAAAAAAATACTTTAGAAATTTATGTATATCTATCTGATAGTTTTCTGCGACTCCCCCCCCCCCTGGAAAAATGTCTGTGGACGCCCATGAATGTAATGAGTGAATATTTTGTGAGTGATTATAGGGTTCGTACTGCACCATTTGATGGGATATAGCGTGAAGATATGTATGCATGTATTTCAAAATACAATACCGCGAAATTAGTTAGTAACTAACTAGAGAAATTCTGTAAACAAATTTTATTAATAATTATTAGTTCTGTAACATGAATCTTGTTTTGTCTGCTACTAATTCCTGCTCCTGTCAGTACAGTGTGAATTGGAGTGAAATATATTGATCCGTTGTTAAAATTCATTCAGACATCCATTGGTAAATATAGACACAATATCACGAAACAAGTGCAGTGGGCCGTGAAGACATTGATAACGGTAAAACAGTTGTTTCTGTAACAGCAGGAGCAGCAGGAGAATGTCTCGCTTCACTGGCGATTTGACGCGTGCGAATTCATACCGCAGCAAGCACTGAAACGGAATTATACTTTGTGCGGTTGAATTACATGCCAGAGATTACGCCCCGTTTGCTTTTAATTGAAAATGTTTGATGTTTCCACGAAGATATCGCCGTTGGAATTTTTTAACTAAACATGGCAAAGGATTGTGTATGAATATTACAAATTTCCCTATATGCATACATTGCTAGTCAAAATTATTCATAAATTATAAATAAATATTGTACCCTATTTATTCAATAGATGTTTCCGAGCTTACGGCATTTTATAAAATATGTATTATACTTGTATATCAATTTTAGTCACAAGTATATTATTTTATAATAATGCTAAAATAATAATCCAGTACAAAGTTTTTATAACTGAGAAATTGAAATAAAAAGTACTCCCATTTAAATCACTCTGCGTCCATGATGTTCATATAGATGTAACATGAGCTCGTTGAGCGTACAGTAAATAAGTTAAAATATGATATAATAATTAATTTGATTCGAATGTTACTTATTTGTTCTGTGAATTCCTTTCTTGTTGTGAACTACTTTTATGGACTGGAAAATCGTTGCCAGTTAGAACACGCAAATCACTTTATTGAGAACTAATGAACATGCTTAATAAAGGGTTAATTAAACGAACTTTGATATTTAAATATAAAATATTGAAAAATGAGTAAGGATAAAATACAAAACACTTGAACAAACTAATATGTGTGAAAACAGTTTTGATTTTAAATTCAAGTTGCAATAATTAAAATAAAACTTCGATCCCTTCCAAATAATACGATTTTGGCAATCCTTCAAAATAGGCGTTTACCTCAGCGATGACTTCATCGTTGGAGCCAAATCTCTTTCCACCGAGCCATTTCTTCAAGTTTAGAAATAGATAAAAATCGCAGGGGGCCAAATCTGGAGAATATGGTGGATGACGAATCAATTCGTAGCGCAATTTATGCAATTTTGAACTTGTCACACGGTCGCGCTTGTTGTCAACAGAGAGCAAATGCGGCACCCATATGGTAGACAGCTTTCTCTATCCAAAAATTTATGCAAAATGTTCCGTACCCGTTCGGTTGAGATGCTCATAACCTCAGCCAGCTCGTGCACTTTAACTAGCTGATCGTCCAATATCAAACCATGGATTTTATCGACGATTTCTGGCGTTGTAACCTCAATTGGACGACCAGAACGTTCGGCGTCCTTTGTGGTCATACTACCACAACGAAAATCAGTAAACCACTTGTGAATCGTTCCAATCGATGGTGAGGAATCCCCATAATGTTTAACAAGCGATGCTTTGGTTTGCGTAATGTTTTTTCCACGCAAGAAATAATGTTTAATCAAGACGCGAAATTCACTTTTTTCCATGTTTTCAAAAATCTTCAAGGTTGCTTGCTTTCGATGGGTGTCAGTCTGAAAATGTTAATGCGTTCTAGTTAAAAATGGTACATCACAAATGTCACATGAGATTTGCGATTGTGGCGCCATCTGTTTTATTTTTCAGGGACTTTTCACCCTGCCCTCGTATTTCAAGTTTTTGATAATATGGTTTAGCTTATTTTGACTAATCAAAAATTCAAGATTAGCTAAAATTCTTTTGAGAACTGGAATCTTTAAATTTTTCAAATAAAGTATGAACAAAAAGTAATCCTAGATTTACTTCCGGTTACTTTATATGTATCTTTCCATACAATGATATGGAGGTTATTTAATTGAAATTACAAATTACTTGTTAAAAAAGGAAAACGTGTGTATTTCAATGAATACAAATTTGTCATCTGCCCAGCATCCCAATTCAACAACGTATTATTATTAAATTTGTTTATCACTTGACACGTCCTACCACCGGACTCCATCCCGGTCTCCGGACTCAGCACTCCGGTATTGTCCGGACTCTACTCCAGGCGCTGTTTATCCCGCCTGTCGCAGCCACATGCCGGAAGATAAATGTTGAGATAGAAAATTAATAACGAATCGTGTCAAACGGATTTTCATTAGTTCAAAGTTCTCTCCCAGAACTTGTTGGCCGCCTGTCAAAACTTTGCCGCTCATGGCCAATTAAAACATTTCACTGTGGTAACCAACCCTTGCGTAGATTTAATTACTACCCCTGAAGGACGCCATCGATTTGGTTTTTTCAATTTAAGACATTACAACATTAGAAAACAATCACTCTTGTAAGATTATTTATTTTTGTTTCAGTTAAAAACCCACTAATACAAATGAGTTTATTTACTATAATTATGGTGACCATACGTCCTTTATTACAGAGGACAGTTCTTTATTATAAAGTGCTTTTTTGAAATTTATTTATTTCTTAAAAAACAACTTTGTTTATTATTTGTTTTCTTATTTAAAGTACTGAAATATAGTTTTTTTCATTTAAATAATTCGAAATTAAAGACAATTGCACGAAAACAACAATATAAATTTTTTTAAGTTAAATTTTATTTTTACTAATACCTATTTTTTATATTAATTTTGAAACTGTTCCTTTGTGAAATCAATAAATACACACCATTTTCTATTCTTATGCATCTTTGTCAGATTAGTCCTTTATTTTTTCCAAGAAAATATTGACACCATATATTTAATAAGGGTAGATAAAAAGTTAAAAACCTCGTAATCAGTAAAAACAAATTTTATCAGGACGAATAAAAAGTAAATATTTGGCATCAGAGGCAAACATGACAAGAGCAATAAATGCACTTTATGTCTGAGATGTAGCCATCTGCATTTAATTACATATAGTCTACTTGTGGATTTGAGAAGCTCGGTTCGATTCCCATATACGACAAATAGGTTTCGCTACATTAAAATTATCCCTATGTCTCTCCCGTCACTAACATCTTTAAGGACCGTAATTTGACTTTCAATTGGTGGTCTACGCTATCTATCAGCCCCAATTTCACCAACTTACATCTATTTCACCAATCTTCCATTTGACATGCATTTCAAATGTCCAAACCATATTAACTCTCTCACAAAACACACTTTTTAAAACATTGTTCTAAATTTCATGGTAATCATACATCATAAAACAATGTATTCCATTATTTCTTATTGAAATTATTCTTATCAAAAAGGAAATGGTGTGATGAATGTAAAGAAACCTGTAATTAGAATGATTAATCCCTCCTGCCTCGCAGTTCACTAAGCAACCCCAATTATTTAAATACATAACATGGATATGAAAAATTACTTTTATGTTAATCAGTTAATTAAAACAGCGAATAAATTATAATTTCTAATAAATATGTATGAATCTGGCGGAAAGAGAGAAATTGAAATTCAACCACAATGAGATGAGGGACGCACAGAAAATCTTCGACTTTATTTTCCAGATGTCACGGGTATTTTACATTCTAATTTACCCAACCAAGCTTCTTTGTGATTCCTTCCTTAATTTATATTTATCATCGCGTTTCATTCTTCCTTTTTTACACTTCCATTTTATACTTTCTGCTCTACTTTCGTAATTTTTGTTATTCGGACTTATTCAAGTATCCACGACCACAATATTTACTATGTTCACATGTAGTTTTGCATATAATCTGAATAAAATTCTGTACAGTTCACTTGCAAACAAATTTAATTTACTTTGAAATCAATTTTCATAATTTCAAAAACTACCCCTGTGGCTCCTCCACCACTAACATCTTTGGAGGCCGTGATTTGACGACTGGTAACCGCACTTCACGCGCAAAAATATATCACTTACCGAGATCTGCTTCGGCAGAGTGCCACACCCATTAATGGGTAGAAGGCGTGATATATTTATTTATTTATTTATTTTATTTGAAATCAATAGAGAGTTATACAATTGGCGTCACGTCGGGGAGAGATGGAAGGAAACCAAAAGAAAGAGACATCTCACATTAGTGAGAGAGAGTAAGTTGACAGACCACGACTAACCAGAGCATACTTTTAATATACGATGCAGATTATATGGCATGTTGCAAATATGCAGTAATTGATCATGGTCTGTCAACTATCTCTTTCTGTGTTGTTCCCTTCCATCTCTGCCCGGCGTGGCGTAAGAATTTTAAAAGGTATAACTCGTCATTCAGTACTAGACGCTGCATTAAAAATATCAAATAAGGTCTTTTATATGACTCTTACGTGGTTGTTAATTATATATCATTTATAAAAAGAAAACTAACCCTTATAAGAAGGTAACAATCTAAGAACATGCAAGGTGGACAAATGGATATTTTTATTACTTCTACAAAATTGGAGGTAAACTGAAATGCATCTTTTTGGTGTAAAATGATCCTGATTTTTACCTTTGTTTTACCGAAATCGATGTCAACGATGACATTGCTACCGACAAATCGGAAATAGAATTCAGGACCTTAAGTTCATCTCCAACTTTGTAATTTAAATTATAGATCTATAATTCGTATTAAAGAAAATAGCTTTTTGCCCCTATTTTCTTAATTATCGTGCGTTTTTCATATCATTCCAAAAGCAAGAAGAATTGAAACTATAATTTTATTTTCAACCTATCATTTAACTGGATTAGAATCAATCAAAGCAAATCTCGCCCTTTACATGATTTTAATACGAGTACTAATATTTGATTCTGTCTAGATTCAATCTGTCATGTGAACATAGTTACTGTACGATAGTTTCTATCGAAATGCAGACTACGATAGAATTTGCTCAATACTTGAACTTAAAACTACTTCAGACTTGAAACAGATACATCCCTTCATTCACTATTACCCCCTTGAACTAGTGATTCAAATTTCATTGCTTTCTATCAAACTAGGAACATTCTATTCATTGTTTGTGCTACGAGATTACAGCACATACACTTTCCAGCACAAAGACTGATTGAGGAGTTTAATTAGTTAATGTTTTTGGAGATCGTTCCTTTCAAAAATATAGTAGTAGGCCAACGATGATCAATACGATAGAGTAATAGGAAACTATTTCATAATAATGTGATGTAGAAGTAAATTAAATTTAAGACCACTTAATAATTAAAAATAGTTAGTACTAATACATAAAGTGGTAGTTTGTCGCACTAGTGAATGAATTCTAAACTGAGACTTATAGAAATATACTTTCAACACGTGATGCACACAGGCAATCGTAGCTCAGTGGATAAAACCGAGGTAAAACTTGCGTTTCTTAATTAGCAAGCAAGAGGTCGTGCGTTCAAATCTCACTGACTTCTACTTATATCCAAAAAATACGATTGTGTCTGAGTGGTTCGGAGTCCACTATAAGCTGTAGGTCCCCTGTACTGTAATTGGGATTTACTTCCTGTTGTGCAGAGTAACAAATAAATAAATAAATAAATAAATAAATATGGGATTTGAGAGCCCGGGTTTGATTCCCACAGCCGACAAACAATTTTCTCAAAATTAAAATTACCTCTGTGGCTCCCCCTCCACTAATATCTTTGACGACCGTGATTTAATGATGTGTACTTTACGCGTATAAATAGGAATTACCGAGATATGCTATGACAGGTTGTCATATCCATTAATAAGTAAAAGGAGGGATGATAGATTTATTTTTCTATTTTATATTAATAAAGAAGTCATATGATATGAATTATTTACAGAATAAACTAATGCGCAGAGTTTTGTATTAATTCGTAAGTAATTATTATTAATGATTATTATTTGCCAAATTAATTTAATTTAGACTTAAAATTTCGTTACACTGTCAAAAACGTTTTAATTAAGACGTTTTTGTATCCTTTTTATTGTCATTTTAAAACGTTTTACTAAAAGTCCATAGTATTTAGATGGGCGGTAAAAGAATAGATGGCTTAATTAAGACGCCTAACCTTACAGAGTTTTTGTATGATACTTCGCCGAGTTTATTATTTAATTCGTGGCCGACTTTTCGCGAATAATGCCTGTGCGTGTTTGGAGATGACAGATGGCGTTAATTCAGTGGCAAAAACTTCAAGAATTCGAAGCTTGGAAGTTTTTTGACGAAGTTCAAAACATTCGAATGTTCGAACGTTCAGAAATTCGAACTTCGGTGGAAATCAACGACCCTATAACGCACTATTAATTTGGCAATTTAAATTATTGTCTAAATTCTACTATAGAATATATAGATGTATAGACTTCCTGTACTGTAATTGGGATTCATTTCATGTAGAGAAATAAATACCAAATAGTATATAGTAGCATGTTTAGTTTCACCCTGAATTCTTGGGGAAGAAACGTGCTGATACATCCTAATATTTTATTCCCCGAGTATATTTATTGTAGATCCGGTGTAAATCCCTCAGATAGTTCCCGGTGCGTTGGCGGCAGAAAGTAGGGCAGATATTTGTTATAAATTACAGGGATGAAATATGGGCGCAGAAGTGTGGCGAACCGCAAAATAATTGTTTCTTCGTCGTTGTTCCGTCTCTCCTCTGCCTCACCGCCGCCACGCGCGACCGGAAGAGTGTGTATGGTCGTTACGCCTGTAAATAACGCGAGTGACACATAAAAGATCACCACTAAGTAGGCTAGTCTCTAACACAGCTGTTTCTTGCGTTTCCTCACACTAAATCACAGACACGGTTTGTTGTGCGCGTTCGCTGACAAGCCCGGGATCAGTTTGACCACTCCCAACTCGGATATTGTCCCAATATGACCCTCGAGGTCAGCAAATCCTTCCCCTCAGTCAAGACACAGCCAGTCTTAACCCCATTGGTCATCTGTTGACTCTTGAAAGTGAAGCTTCACTTTCAAATAGAAATGTAAAATTTAATTTAATTTTTTACCTCAACCTTACGGTTGCAAATTTAGTCATATTATGTTAATTTAACTTCATTTAAGATTTGAAAATGGTTCTAATCAGGACCGAACCGTCGTCTTGTCAATAAAGACCTTAATAAAAGCCAGTTATCCATTATTTAATAAATTAACACCATTGGGTTAAGACACACATTCAAAAAAACACTTCAACTTATATCAAAAAGTACGATTTTGTTTAAGTTTTTTGAATTCCACTATAGGCTACTGTAATTGAGATTATTGGAGAAATTTTGTGATAAATCTGTAGGTTTATAAATCTGTAAATAATGAACAAAATAACATCAATATTTGTTGATATAAAGAAAATATTTCATAAAGTCATAAGTTTCGATACGATTTTGTTCATCATTTACAAATTTATGGATCTACAAGAGTTATGGATTTACATAGAATTCCAGCATATGTTCTTGTTGTGCAAAATAGTAAATAAATAAATTTACCACGCAGCTATAACTCGTACAATATCATGTTTTGTAATTCGAGTCAATAACATAAAAATTTGATTAAAAAAAAAATAAAATAATAGTATATTACATAATAAGTCAGGAAACTGATATTTTACTTGACGAAGCGGTTGTTTGAAATACAAGACCACAGGCCGAGTATTTTAATCCGCGAAGTCAAGTAAAACACATTCCTGACGTATTATGTATACTATTTTTTCTGAAACCGTTTAATTTAATCAATAATTAATCATAAATAATTCAAAATGTTTAATTTTTTTATATGAATTGTCTGACAGCAGACTATGTATCTAAGTTTATAACAAAAAACAGTCAGGTAAAATCTTTACCAAACTGTTTTGTACTATACCAGACTGTTATTTATGTTGTAGCCGCGGATACGTACTTTACTTGAATGTTTTGCTAAAAATCTACTTTCCATACTAAAATTAGTCAGGAGAGTTGCCGGTTTCAGAAAAATAAATATATCATCACGCCTTTTGCGTAGCAGCTATTTATACACGTGAAGTGCGATTACCAGCCGTCAAATCACGGCCTCTAAAGATGATAATGAAGAAAGAGCCACATGAGTAATTTTAATGTAGTGAAAATTGTTTGTCATCTTTGAGAATCGAACCTGGGTCTCACATCCAGAGTCAGATTCGATACCACTGAACCTCTTACTCCATTAACTAGTAATAAATCATATAGTAGTATAATATGAATATATGAAAGTATTTATTGTTAGATGTTATTGTTACATGTCAGACTTTAGATAAATTAATCGTAGAATTGAATAAAACATTATAAAGTTTATTCAGTCGTAGCGTTTCGGCCAATGGTTATGGCCATTATCATGCGAGTAAATAATTAAACATTTTGTTTACATTTTAATAAAACATTCTAACAGTCAATACGGAGCTTTCGATACTTGAGGAGTTCTCTCCAATTATAAAAACAGTTACAATGTTCATGCTAGGTTGCAAGAAAAAATAAAGAGCTCTTTAGTTAAAGAATTGTTTATCTAGCAACAGGATCAATAGCGATTTTCTAAAATTTATTGAACCTTTAGTTGCTAATGAATCGATATAACTTTCATGCAACCCAGCATTAATGTGATAAAATGTTTTTTTTACTTTTACTAATGTGTTTTGAAGTCCGTAAACACACTGTATTAGTAAAAATCAGAAACAAATTTGAATTTGAACAATTGTGTTAATAATCTCTGCTATCAGAAAGAGAACGTATGTTATCAGTGGCAGAAACGGAGTTGGGCGATCTATGAAAGAAGGGAGTCTTCTCCGCGGGCGAGGAAAAACAACGGCATTTATCTGCGAGTGATGTGGAGCAGTTTGAATCCGGCTGCAGCCGATTAATAAATCTCGATCCGGCGAGGGACAACGTTTCTTCTACTCTTTTTTCCAGCCCTTCCTCTCCTCTTTTGTCCTCCCGTGCGCCTCTTCTTTTGTTTTACGGAGTCTTGCGCGACGTAGACTTGGAAGAACAAAGTTTCATATTTCTCCGAGCGATACTTTTTATTGTTTCCACGAAGAAGATTGTGAGTTTCACGGTCTCTGAGCAAAATTGTTGCCAGTTTTTTGGATTTGAGAGATAAAAAGCTACGTCATTACTAATTTACGTTATTAATTTTCAACCAGCAGTATTTTTCTCATGAAAATTTCACAGCTCAAAATTGGAAATTCTATTTTATTAAACATTAAAAACTGTTCATCCTGTTTCTTTAGATCTTCTACCTTCTGTAACATTCTTTAAAGAATTCTAATAAAGATTATGTACCTATATGGAAATATAAAAATAAATAAATAAATATATCATCATATCTTCTATTCATTACTGGGTGTGCACTCGCCCGTAGCATATATTCGTAAGTGATATATTTTTCACTTAATTAAAAGTACCCATGTTGCTTCCCCTTCACTAACATCTTTTGATTTGACGCCTGGTAACCACCCTTTACACGCAAAATATATCACAGGCCGACTCGATACCACTGAGCCATCTACTCCCTATTATAAATATAAAGTCGATATATTTATTTATTTGATCCTAATTATTGTGAATGGAACTGGTCACCGTGTGAATATTTTCTGAATGAAACTATCGGTCCTAGTGGAGCAGATAATCAAAGGTGGCTAGGGACACATAAAAATGGCGGACGGAAGTTACGTGGCACGTCCGTTGCATCCACCCCCTCACCCCTGTACACGGTACACCGCACCACCGCCTCAACCAACGTTAATACAATTGTTTTTATCCTTCCCTTTGTCCGAACTGTTCATGCTATTTTCAATGGCGGCGCACAGAAGATTTTCTCACGTATTTAGTTTTTAGGTATTTTATAATATTAATATAACAGACAGTATCTATTGTACTATTATCAGAATAACTTCAAAATGACGTCTTTAAAATGTACAAATCTTTTCAGATATCACACGCTCCGAAATTATTTTATAGAATTGATTTGACATGTCGTATATTTATTTATGTTACTTTCCATAATATGAAATTAAGCTCAATTACAGTACAAGGAATCAGCAGTTTATTGTAGAAACTAAATCATTCACCCAAGATTTACTTAAAAGGCGAATGTTCTTTCCACGAATGGTTTATATAAAAGACAAGATTACATACAATTATTTTGTTTATTTAATAGGGATTTATACAATTCAAATTTTTCGGTTGTCATCTAGTGAGTAAATAGAATTTAATAATTTGTTATGTAGCGAACATGGTATAGCTTTACAGTTTGACTTTTATCACGTGAGCCAAACATTGAACGTTAAACAAATGTGGGGTTCTGCGGGGAGGAGTGCTGAAAGGAGAAAGCAGTGGATCGACTCAGCATGGTGTCACCTCGCGCTTTCTAAGTTTTAGCTAATCCTGAATTTTGGACAAGGTAATCTTATTCTAGTCTGATTTTAAAGAGTTAATAAAAACATTTTCTGAAAACCAAATGATAACAAAATTATATTAGAGTTTATTTAAACTTTTTTGAGGATACGGTTTAGCTTAATTTAACCAATTCAAAATTCAGGATTAGCTAAAACTTTTTTGAGAATACTGTATGGTATGCCAGGTCGGAGACTCATTGCAGGAAGAATCTTATGAGTATTTCAAGAGTTCGTCTTACCTCATTTGATAGAATGAGATGCGTGTTTATATATTTATTTGTTTCTCTACACAACAGGAATTTAATCCCATTTACAGTACAGAGTGACTCTGGCTTATTGTATTTTATAGGTATAAATCTCTTGCTTGTTGCAAATTTAAACTGGGTTTTATCCTCTAGGCTTGGATTGGCTATGTATGTTGTTTATTTAACCCTATTTTGTAAGTAAAGGTGTAAGTCTTGTTAAATATAATTAGAGGAACCAGTCCATGGTTTATTTGTTCACGTAATCCAGTTTGAAAGATTGCACTTGAAGAGCGTCCTGATTTCTTTCGAAAGTACGCACGCCGCTGTTTTTTCGCTCTTTGTCCAAAGCAACAGAATCCGGCAAAAACCTCTGGCCCGGCGCCTTGCCCGGACTCGGGAGCCGGCGCTAATCTTTTCGGAAAGGAACATGTGCAACGCGGAACAATGTTAATTAAACTCCAACGGTTTAAGAAGAGAAAAAATACAGAAGACAATTTATAATACAAACAGACTGCGTAAATTGAAAAAACAGAACTCGATTTCATTTCGTGTTTTAATCCAGTTTTTAATTGTTTGCTGTGATAATTAAAATTACGTTTCTACGGCCTTTATATTTCACAAAATACACATTGTTTCAGTTAGTTTTTATTCACGAACGGATGCACAATTTTAATTTTCCACACTTTTTACAAGGTAATGATATTTCTAGTTGATATATAGGTTAAAGAGAGGATTAGTTTTAATTGTTTCTTCAGGGATGGAAAAAACCGATCTGACCAATACGTCAGTCTATCACTAATCCAAACTCGAACCATCCCTTGTCAGGATGTCCTCGAGTGACAAGCAGACCCGGGCCTTTCCCCGAAATTGAATGAACTATTTTTTTGCTCCTATCCCATCAATAACTACTGGAGTACCTACTACCATCTTCCCCGAAACAAGAGGATGATACCGTCGGTCACTTATTATTTTAGATGAGATTTTTTTTACATTCATGCACAGGTTTTTGAAAAATAATATTTATTGCGTTGTAGAACAGGGAATTAATTCCATGATTACAAAACAGACAGAATATTGATAATCCGAGTCTGATGCTCAGATTTCATTCGTGTGTTATGTTTCTGTTATAATTATCTGCCTGTTAAATATAGGAGAATATATATAATTTAGTTAACATTTACTTAAGGTAGTACTAGTGTGACGGTGGCGCCATCGGTTGTTTTATACCTATTATGATTTGAATATCATGAATTGTTAACAGGTTGTTGGTCTAGTGAATTTTCAAATACCATACCACCGTGTGGTTTTGCCATTATAAATTGAGTTTCTTAATTTTTTGTTGAAAACAAGGCTTTTGCATGGCTATATATCCATTATTAAACGATAAAAAACTTTCTCCTTCTGATATAATATACATGGATAGTTCTAGAACATCATACTAGTTTTCAAATGAAACTGCAAAATTTTAGAGGTACACAAACCAAATAAGTGCGATTCTGAGTGATGATCGCCATAAGCCCCGTGTATAAGAACTCAACTTTACAAGCGAATATATTTGTTCACAGACGATGAATGTGTTTCATATTTTAACAGGATGCGTATGACTATCTAATGTTTACGTGCGCCAAATTTCATTCGGATCTGAAAATTTTTTTTTCACGGTTGTACTACCTTAACTATCGATTGATAAATCGGGCATAAATAATTTACCTTTATTACTAATTAATATGATGGGGTTGGTGGCTCAGTGGTATCAAGTCGGCCTGTGGATCTGTAGAATCTCGGTTCGATTCCCACAGCCGACAAACAGTTTTCATCACATTAAAATTACCTCTGGGGCTCTCCCTCCACTAACATCTTTAGGGGCCGTGATTTGACGGCTGATAACCGCACTTCACGCGCAAAAATATATCAATTACCGAGATCTGCTTCTACAGAGTGCCACAGCCATGGGTAAAAAGCGTGAGGATATATTTATTTATTTATTATTTTACTAATTAATATTATTTATATGAACTATAATAATAACAAAAATAAATAAAAATTAGAGTTTTTACATTTGGCATTTGACAGCAAAAAAGGTATCAAAAGGTACAAAATTTTATCACCAGATATCATATTTATTGCAAAGTGTCAAATGTGAATAGTGGAATTTGCAGTTCTTGGACATTTTTATTTATAAGTTGAAGTTAGCGAGTGACAAATACTTGCTTGTAATTAAGTTTAGTAACATCTTTAAGGGTCATGATTGGACAGCTGGTAACCGAACTTCACGTACATAAATATATCACCGAGATCTGCTACAGCAGATTGTCACACCCGATAATGGGTAAATAGAGTTATAATATATTTATTTATTTTATTTAAAACAAGGGAAGAAAGACACTTCCTCCATTTAAAAAATTTTGTATATGTTTTAACAGTCATCAAACGAAATTAAAAACGAAAAAAAAGAAGTTTTTCTGGCTGTACGGTGGTGTATACAACGTTATAGAATTCGAATCCGGAGATCCCGAGTTTGTGTCCCACTCAAGTAAAAAATATATGAACTACCACACTACAGTTCGGTGAATCCTGACCTTGAAAATTTTCTGCTAAGTGTATAGGAGAGTGATTGGATGGGTGATTGAAGGCTTGTTGTGTGATGAATGATTCCGAGTATGATAAGTAAATGTGATTTTGTACTCGCATCATTCAAAATAAGGTTTACATAACCTTGGAAACCGATGGAAAGTAATTGAAAAAACACCCATTTTTATTATTCTAAATTTTGACTATTAAGGTAGTACTAGCGTGAAAATTTTTTTTGCAGATGTGAATGAAATTTGGCGCACGTAAACATTGGATAGTCATACGCATCCTGTTAAAATATGAAACACATTCACCGTCTGTGAACAAATATATTCGCTTGTAAAGTTGAGTTCTTATACACGGGGCTTATGGCGATCATCACTCAGAATCGCACTTATTTGGTTTGTGTACCTCTAAAATTTTGCAGTTTCATTTGAAAACTAGTATGATGTTTCAAAACTCTCCATGTATATTGTATCAGAAGGAGAAAGTTTTTTATCGTTTAGTAATGGATATATAGCCATGCAAAGCCTTGTTTTTAACGAAAAATTAAGAATCCCAATTTATAATGGCAACACCACACGGTGGTATGGTATTTGAAAATTCACTAGAGCAACAACCTGTTAACCATTCATGATATTCAAATCATAATAGATATAAAACACTTATTTTATTCAATTTTTATATTTTCTTGAGCGTCAGTTTCGCCACTCGACAACCGATGGCGCCGCCGTCACACCAGTACTACCTTAAAACGGAATTTGTACTTATTATATATACACACATTTTGAAGAATTTATAAAAGAAGTAGAGACATTAGCTTATAATGCCATCAAACAGGCATATTTTAACAAACTTTACCAGAAAAAATGAACAATTTGTTTTCAAATATCAAATGTCAATTCATGGCATACTTAACTGTCAATATAGATTCACGCTTCAAATTAATGTTCTCATTGTCCATTATATAATTTTTGCTCGTTACAAAAAGCATTGTACAAAACTTGTGCGCGAAGACGTCATTTGCACCTTTCGCGGAAATTAAAGCACTCACTTCGCTCTCTCTTAGAAATTGCGCTTATGTGCAGTGTCTTTGCGCACTTGTCATGTAAATAGCTATTATATGGAGGGAACTATGAATGTGGTTGATGCGAAGATGATGTTATTAGTAGATGAATCTGATGAGTGAATGTGAATTTGATGGAATATAGAGTGATGATGTATGTATGTAAAAAATGTTCAGTGTTCATGCTTACCCCATTTGATAGAATATTTTGTATGTGTGTACATAGTATTACATTGTATTCCTTGTTAGATCCCACGATATTGATGCATCATAAACCTGTCACTCAAATAAGAATTTTCATATTTTATTACAGGTGATCATAAAATTTTCAGATCATTATTCCACGGATTTTACAATTTAAATTTAAATTTTTACATTTTCAAGATTAAGACTATACGAAAGCGGATATTACATTCATTAAAATGAATCGTGTGCAAACTCTTAAAAAATAAAAAAAAATGTTGCACACATTAAAACAATTTCCATGAATACTTAAAAAATATAATTACTACATTCATTTCGTTTAAAACCCGTTATATTTTTCTTTTGATTCCGTATTAAAATTTCCACACGACATACTCCGTCTGAAAGGATTACAGACTCGTGAAAATAAACATTGAATCATCTCTCGTGCATGTTGAATAAAAATATAATATATACTGACAGCTCATGCGCAAAAAAGACACGAGGAATATCTGCAAATGTTCACACCACTCACTACGTTTTCATTGGATAAATTCTGTCATCTGGCAAATTTAATTTCGTAGTTGCAATCATTCTGTTATTTATTTGCAACGTTGTCGAGTTTTATTGTCATCGGAGCTGTCACGGTAAGTGGCAGCGCGAGATTGGAACATCATGTTGCAATGCAAATAAGAGGAATGGAGATTACCTGTGCTGAAAAAATCTATGTGGGTGAAACGGGACCGTGTAACGAGATGGCAGCACAATAGCTACACGTGTACGACCTGATTCTATTGGAGTTTTTGTGAAGTAAAATAGAAGCGCTGTTCGTTAACGACTTTTGTACTTGCTGTATTGTTAAACTAACATTACGAATGGTGTAATTGAAATTTTATTTTGCTGGAATACAGGACAGCAATGCAATGTAAATTTGAAATTCTTGCGTAGCAGGAAATGCATATCAATTACAGTACATGGGATATTTTTACTGAAATTCAAATCACTGAAATATAGTTTATTTTTATTCATAAGTTGAAGTTAGCAAAATTTTTACTCGTGAAACAATATTTCTAATCAAAGTTATATAAGTGTGAATAGAAGAGATGCAATTGCAGATCTTCGAAGACGAGAAAAATAGAACTGAACTGAATTTAATATATATTCCATTCCCTGTATGTAAACGATTACGTCATATGTGGACGAGGTTATCATAGATACGATGAAATATAGCTATCTTTTTTTATTAATATTATTAATTCATTATTAATATTATACAAATGGCATTAACGTATATATTAATAAGTAAAGACACACGTTTCATGTTTTTTCACGTGTTATCACATTTATTGTTTTAATGAAAACGTATGACAGTTGTTGCTAATACAAAAATTTATATTTACTTTGTACAAACATTTTCACCAATTTAAAAATTACCCCTGCGGCTCCCCCAACCAATAACATCTTTGAGGGCCGTGATTTAACTGCTGGTAACCGCACTTCACGCGCGTAAATATATCACTTACCCAGATCTGCTTCGGCAGAGTGCCACACCCAGTAATATGTAAAAGGTGTCATGATATATTTATTTATTTTATTTATTTAATTTTTCTTTAAATTCTCAAACTCTCGTTTGTAAAACGCTAACGCAAACAATTCAGCCACAAGTAAACAGCGACGCGATACATTTCAGATATTTAGAAGGAATTCAAAGCTACCTACTTTTGAGTAAGACTGTACTTAAACAGTCTCCTTCCTGTTAATTTCACTGTTAATTAAAAGGGGTAAAAAGAGAGGTGGTTGAACTCGTCAAATTGTCTTATTTACTTTCATTCAATGTAGTTGAAATGGTAAAGTTACGAGTTTCATCATCTTTTTCTATCTGTTGTCCACACCACATCTACGTTCATTTATTTATTTGTTACTTTGCGCAACAAGAACTTAATCTGTAATTGGAATTAATTTTTTAAGTTTTACAGAGTGAAATAAATATATAAATAAATTACAGTACGTGGAGCTTATAACTTATACTGGATTCTAAAATAATCAGACAGTTGTATTTTTTTTAGAAATAAATTGAATTTTGCGAGACTTGAACGCTTGAACTATTATTTCGTAGACGCTGTTTTATACACAACCGGACCGAAAATCATGTGTTTTAGCCCTAAAAAGCGGGCTTAAAAACTTTTTTTTAGCCCTAGGGCCATAAAATAATAATTCCTATGCATACATAAATAAAATGACAATTTTTGTTTATTGTGAATATTTGATTTTGCAATATATCATTGTGACATATAACTTATATAGATACATATTTTAATCTTTTGAACATATAATTAAACATTATTTTGTCGTACATAAAATATTGTATGTACCACGAGTGAAATTAACGTTTCTGACCCTAAGCATGTTTTCACCCTTGGTATATTAATAACTATTTCCTCAATTAGAGAAAAAGTGATATTCTTCATCCGTGTAGAAGAACGTCAATTTATCTTTCGTACAGAAGAAAAAATTATACTATGATTTGACATCCAGGTGACATTTGGCAACAAAAATAATAAATCTTATCTACATAGTAGACAATCGTATAACAAACTGTCACTTTACGCACTATTAGTATATTCAACTACTAAGAGATGGCACTGATTTCGATTTTTCAAACTTGTGACTTATAGTTGGTCTCCATAAGGTTACATTGCTGTTACTTGAATTTCTTTGTGTTTTGTTTTATTTTTTGTTTGCTAGTATTGTTTTTTTTTTTTGTTAATTTATATGGAATATAGGTCTGTATTATCGTTGGTTGTAGTTTTAGTATAATTTTCATTTATCGTTTAACTTTTTGGTACAAATTTAAGTATATACCTGGAGGTTCATAGGTTTTTTTTAATAGTTTAGTTTTTTCTTAGTAGAAATAAGTTCTTTTAGTTCTTAGTTAATTATAATTTTATTATCTTCTTGATTGGAAATATTAGTTCTATTTTCATTCATTTTTATGCATTTTTAAATATTTAGTTATTAGGTTAGTAGCAAACCGTGGGCGCCCAAAGGGGGAATCCAACGGGTCGATATACCCCCTCTTTTAATTTTTAATGCAATAAGGTTTTTTGTTCTGAATGTTATGCATTTTGTTTTTATTTTATTTGTGCCAATAAATAAAATATTCTTTATTTCTATAATAGATATATAATTATTTAAAATTTCCTTATTCTGTGTTTTGTTTTACATACTTCTATTATTCATGTTTGACAATTGTATTACCAAAATGTTGAAAAAAAAAATTTCAGATTACTAAAAATATTTTCTATATATAATATATAAAAAAAGTCTTCGGGCGCCGATACAGCAAACTGTACTTTTGTCGTAGTTCCAATTTTCGTCACTATGAGCGCATTCTCATTTTAAAATCCCACTAGATTCAGCAATAACTATAACTATTTATCTTATATGATGATGTATTGTATATTAAAATTATTTCCTTCTTAGTAAGTCTTATGGCGACGCAAGCATCTCATAATTTCTTTTCTTTTCATTTCCCTTCATGTCCTGCAGCTAACCATTCAGCGATAACTTCTCCAATAAAACTGCAAAACAATTTCCGTCGCGCTCGGCAAATTAGTAGCCTGCTACGATTAATATGCATATTGTCTTATAGCTCGTAGGCCGCAAAGAACACAGAGAGATACAAACGTAAAGATTCTACACGTCCGCCTACGGACCTCGGAACAACACCCATTGCAGAGAAACAACGCTGCTATAGCCGCTAATAACTGTTTATCTGGTAAATGCACTCACGAACAACTATTACTCAAATCGCGAGTGTGTGAGTGAGTGTGCGAGGATTAGGTGAATGTAATGTATTTGTAAAGCTTCATCATGTAGTTGAAATTAGATCTTCAAATGAATTATGCACTAGTTTACATGCACTCGTCATGTTTATTGTTTGTTTATTTTATAATCTGTACAATAGGAAATTAATCGTAATTACAGTACAGATTATATACAGATTTATAGTGGAGTTTGAACCAGGCGGACGAAGTTGAATTATTAGAAAGCTGGAAAAGATTACTAAGTTCGATTTCCACAGCCGACAAACAATTTTCACCTTAATAAAACTACTCCTGTGGCTCTCTGTCTACAAACATCCTTGGGGTCCGTGATTTGACGACTAGTAACCGCACTTCACGCGCATATCATTTATCGAGATCTGTTACGGCAGAGTGCTATACCCTTTAATGGATTGAAAACGTGATTATATATTTATTTTATTTTCTGTTGATCGTTCATTAATACGTATACAAAACATACATTAATGCATAGTATTTTAATTAAGGAAAAATAATAGGAAAAAATATCCAAGCATTTGTCTAAGTTCCACAAAAATACAGCAACTGAGTCAACTTACTAAGTCATCGTCAGTTGCTTTTTGCATGCTTTGTAACGGCACAAATTAGAACTGAAAATGACTAAAATTGTCTCAAAACTATCGATAGCTATGAAATTTAAACAAAATTAAACAAATGTTTGGCGTTCAATCTGTCAAAACTGACAAAATAAATTCTTTATTTATTATTTCATTTATTTTGACAGATAAAACGTCAAACATTTGTTAAATTTTGTTTCAATTACATGCCTATCTATAGTTTTGAGGCAATTTTCGTCATTTTCAAATCTAATTTGTGTCGTTACAAAGTATGTGAAATTAATTTTGTTTATTGGTTCAGATGCAGAATTTTAAGCTTGCTTAAAATATTTAGGGAAGCAGGAAATTACAAAATTATAATTTTACATGTTAAAGTCCTATGTGCAGAGTCGTGGTCACCACCCTAGTTAAAATCAGGGGGGCGCTCCGGCTTGCCCCCCCCTGCGGACGCCCATGAATATATATAAAGATTAAATGATTTTTATCACAGAATGCAGACATGATAGTAACCTGCAGATTAATCATAAAAAATAAGGTTTAAGCTTATCGACTATTAACAGCTAATGATCGAGTTATAAAAGAGACAGGGTTGTAATATTTTTTCCCGTTTTTAATGAAATTTTACTTTAAAAAATATACAAGACTTTTTAAACATAAGGTGGCTCTCTTAAAAGGCGATGTTTGAATTCATTTACTCTCGCATTATACTCGTATATTTTCTGTTTTTATTTTTTTGTACATAATTTTAATTATTTATTTACATTACACTGTTCAACAGGTTGAACTTAACGACAAGAAAGGAAAACAGAAATAAAAATATATAAACCAGCTATGATATAGAGAAATATTAACAAAAAAGACAATATATCTTACAGAAGGAAAAAATAATAAAACTGAAACGAAAAAAGAGAGGTTGGCATCAATTATAGAAAGTAAGAAAAATGTTTTAAATGTTTACATTTAAATAAAAGATTTTTTATTTAATGCATTTATCTCTAAAATAATTTAGAAAGTTTGGATAGCAGAAAATATATAATGACAAATGTGAATTTTGAATATCCTTCTTAAATGTTAAAAACTATGTCATGTTTTTCTTCTTGAAAAATTTTGAGGGGCACTGATTTTTTATATTTTTGATCATAAATTCTCCTCTGTACATAGACAAAGTAATATAATGTATCTTGCTGATTCAAGTTAAGTAATTAAAAACCGGAATTTATTGGATAGATTTAGTTAGTTTAGTGCGGGTCTCTGCTGTGTAAATACGTACTTGTCTGTTTAGTTCTCCATGTAGTGATAGTGAAAAAGTGTCGTTTTCGTAGTAGTTTCCTGGTGATTTCTGCTCGAGAGGAGGTCCAAAAGGCAGGACTGTGTTTGTTTGTGTAATGGTAGTGAACAGAATAGTTTTGGAAGTGGTTTCCTGGTGATTGCTGCCGCATCGGAGGTCCAAAACTCATATAAAAGGTAGAATTTCTTATTTTTTCAATGCTGTAGCATGGAAATTTTTAAAATTATATGGTAAAACTCCAATATGTCCTCTTGCCTTATTTTGATATTTTGCCAAATGATAGCATTGTATAGAAGAAGTTCATGTTTCCAGTGATTTTAAAACAATGATTTACCATTATCTTTCGGGAGGTTTATTATTCCGATTTTAGATTAGCTCGCTTCGCTCGCGTTAACCTCTAACCGAACCTAAGCATCCGATTTATTCTCTATCGTAATTACAGCAACAATCCACCTGTCAATAATAGGACTACGACTATACAGTTTTAGAACCGATCGTATCATGTACAATTTCTAATCTAGCTCATGTGTCAAAGTACTGTCAGTCAACAAGAGGGTATACTGAAGTTTAACCAAATTATATTCTATTTTATACAAAATTCCACCAAATAACTTGGTAAATTTTGATTTTATTTGAACTCGACAATTTTGAGAAAAAAATGAAAGTGTTTTATGGTTACATATTTATTTTTTTGTTGATTTCAAACGAAATTAAAATTTATTAAGTTATAAGTATAGAATTATCAGCACATAAATTTAATATTTTAAAATTTATTATTATACTGCTGAAATTTAAATTTAATTTAAGTACTAAATAAAATCAAATCGAATGTTTTGACAGCAATATTAATTATTCCTTATGACACTTAACTTCGCTTTGCTTTTATTTATTTAAATCAAATTTTAAATTTGATTTTTGCCAGGGCAGCTGGCATTATATAACAATAGTTTTAAAAAGATGTGTCCATCAAACCCAATAGGCCCTTCAAGACTTTTTGAAATTTTTGTATATTAATCTACGTAATAAAAGTATTAAACCCAATTTTTTTATTTTTAAAAAACTTGTATTATGCATGATAAAAATATTAAAACTTTCTAAACAAACGAATATGACGTAGTTGCATCTTGAATTAAAGAGAGACAGATAAGACAGAGATAACTTCACGTAACGTGTGTCGTTGTCAGTAGAATTGTAAAATGCTGAATGCTAGTTGTTTCTTCGTCTTCTTAGTAAAGTTAAGCACCGACAAACGTTTCAAACAAAGCTCTGTGATTGGCTTAATGTAACTACGTAATTGCAATATAGCAGTGCGAAATTTAAATGAGCGTTTTGAATTATTCAACTTTAACTTCCATATTTCAGCAATAAAGATATCATTTATGGTATGGTTTTTATATTGTATTAAATATGATGGTCGATCAAGAATTTATTGTAATAAATATATATATTAAAAAGCTCTACCAATTGAACCCCCAATTAGGCGCATGATTCACTTTAACAGTTGGTGAATGCACTTCATGCGCAAAACTATAATTTACGAGTACGTAACATCGAGATTTGCTACGGTAGAATAACACGCTTAAATGGCATGACGAGATATTTATTTAGTGGCCATAAATACTTAAACTTTAAAATTGGTTTAAATAAATAATATATAATAACATGTTTACAATAATTATTGCATATGACAATTAATTTAGATTTGCTTTTCATTTAATCAAAGTTTAAAATTTAAGGTGGTTCTATCATAACAGTCTCATACAAAAGTATACGTAACCTAAAAAGTTTATAAAAATAATTATTACATTTTTGTATGGTATAGGTTATTAACAGAATTAACATTTCGCCGCAAATATCGTATAATTAACAATAACATTGAATATATTAAATAAAACTATTTCACTAGTTTATAAAATTCAGTAACATAACAAAATTTTTGGAAGTGAATGTTTCATGCCAACCAATAGCAGTGTAAGCTTTTACACAGCAGAAGCTTTGACAACAAGGCGAGAACTACATGCAGTATGATATTACCAGTCGGTACGAAACGTAACTGTATTATCGATACATCCTGTTGACAGTTCATAAGAAAAATGGGCAAAATACACCAAAGCAATTATTATCAGCTGTAACAACAAATAAATAAATATAAAATGCTGTAATATTTTTTTTGTATTAAAATTAATATATTTTACTGATCAAAATAATAACTTTTATAGTTCTTGCTTTGTCATTCGTGCAACCATCTCTGTCTACGCCTGCGACCATCTCTGTTTACGCGTGCGACCATCTCTGTCTACCCGTGCAACGTTGCCAAGCATATCCAAATTTCATCGCCAATTTCTTTGAAACTAATCCGGTAAGGCATGGATTTTTTAATTCTCATACCTTTATCTTTACATGATGTACTCTGTGTTAGTTTTTTGTTAAAAAATAACTACAATATATGAATTTATTACGCAGTAAGCTGCCTCGCGAAGTACAGTTCCTATAATGCAAACGCATTTTTGGTCGACTTTAACTTTATATTACTCAGCTCAACAACGGAAAACTTTTTTAAAAAAATTGCATGCTAGTGTAGAAACACATGAACAATAACATATTTGCATTTCATTAAAATCCGGGTTAAATGCTTCCATGATAGTACCAGCTTAAGGTTGGTTGATGCAACTGACTAATGTTAATTTTAGAATAAATTTATATTGATAAAATTAAATTAAATTTTAATACAGTATTATAGTATGTTATTGAAAACAGTAAATTGAACAGTTAATCTAGTTTATTTTATTTTGCCGAGAAATAAACCAATCAGGCCAATCGAAATCCACATCCGATCGGTTGTGATTGTCCGCAATCCCGTTGATTTCGCCGAGTTAAACGCGCGGGTTTAAAAATTAATTATTTTTGAAATGTAATGAACACAAAACCACAAATTGAATTTGGCGGGCGCAATCCTCTCACTGGAAACACATCAAGTGTGCTAGGGCAACGCTAACGCTATCACATACCACTAGATACATCTTATTTGAATGCATAATTCCCAGCTTATCTGATTCCAATTCCGGGCGTCACTTCCAATATTTGATTAATGCTGACAGTTCGCTGCGGCGGCGTGGAAAACAAATATAAAAAATTCGCATCCGTCAGAGATAAAACCGGAACGAGAGAACGTGACAATTGGAATTGATTGAAAGTCCACACAGAACCGAAATTTCGCACGCACTACATTGCGAGAGGAGAGAGGAGAGGAGAGTGAATGCGGAGAGGTTACTTGGGTTGCTGGGGTTTACACAGAAGCACAATCGCACAATACACGACCGAGTATTCTTGTTTTTCTATACGTACCTAGCTAGCCTGTCATCCTGAATCGTGACATAATTTTGACAACGGTGTGTACACACCAGGGATGGATCCGCCAATTTTCATAATGCTCATTGTTAGTGTAAACATCGATTAAGAGCGACTAAATAGCTTACAAACATTTTAAAATTATTTTTTTAATCAAATGATCCAAATAAAAGTGGTCGAGTATTTAGTTCTGTATCATCAATTAAAAAGTTGATAAAGTCGATTCGCTAAAGTCAACGATATTATTAGTGTATTAGAATCATGCCAATGTTTGATGTATGCAGATGATTTAAAGTTGCACCCCAAAATTTCTGGCATAGCTGACTGCATATTATTGCAGCAAGATCTAAATAAAATATTTCTATGGTCTGCTAAAAATCAGCTCCAGTTCAACATAAACAAATGTCAAATTATTAGTTTTAGTAGAAAACATACTAATTTTGTCTTTGATTATAATATAAATAATTCTATTCTGGAACGCGTCACTCTTGTCAAAGATCTTGGTTTGTTACTTAGTGTAGAGCTGTCTCTAGTACCACATATTGAATCACTAGTAAGTAAATTACGAATTTAAAAATGTATCGTGTTATAAATCACTGTTTTATTCATTGGTGTTAAGTAAACTAGACTATGTTAGTATAGTATGGAGCCCTTTCCAACAATATTTAATACAGTCAATAGAAAATATACAAAAAAAAATTGTAAATATAGTTTCTTACAGACTTAATGGATGTTGGCCGCAAGGAGAGTATGATCAATTATTAAATAATTTCAAAAAAAAACAATTGTGTTTGAATGATTCAGATTCCACTTGTATGCCCTCAGTACTGCTATTGAAATTAAACTGCTGTTGAATATAAAATAATTAGGAAATGTTTGACATAAAAATACCCACATTTTCTTTTCAATATCATAAAATTCTATACCTACTTCTTGCATCAAACAATTCTAAACATCTCAGCTCCATTGAAAATTAAAAACCTTCCTCAGCTCTTTATCCTCCACCTTGTCCGTCATCACCGGAAACAACCCTTCAGACTGGTAGTCTTCCATGTTATGACACCTTGTACAAAGACTTGGTGGTGTGCATTGAGGCGCTGTCCGCTAAGTGGCAGTGTAGGGTTTCATTGCGTCGTCAGACGAGGTGTGAACCGACACCTCGAACGGTTTGACAATGCTCAGCAGTGAATGCACCCGCTGGCGTTGCATGCTGGTGACAGGACCGGCTTCTTGGAGTTAGTGACATAGTGGTTGACAGGTGTTAAATAGTAGTAAGTAAATAAGACGTGCGTAATGAACAATTGCAATTATTTTTGTTAGAAATTCTTTATTATTTAGTATGGAGTAGATAGTTCAGTAACAACTCGTCAAATTGTAGATTTAAGAACCCGGATTCGAGTCTAACTGCCGACAAACTGATTTTGACTAAATTAAAAATTACTCCTATAGTTCTTCCTCTATTAATGTTTTTGGGATACGCGATTTAACGGCTGGTAACCGCACTTATCGCAGTCTATTGTGGCAGAGTGCCACAACCAGTAATGTGTAATTTGGTGTTCTTATTATCTATCTGCCAATTTTCTTTAAACTTCTCAAGTGTTCTGTATTTGACAAGTGTTTGATTATTTTTCCCAGAGAACAGTTGCTTTAAAAAAATGTTACACAAGTGGAAGAGTAGCGTTGGAAAACAGATATACTAGTATATTAGATATACTATTAAATTTTACTTTTCCTTAAGATGGAACATGCATCCAGTTCGATTTGCTGTTGCCTCCTGGATATACTGATATATTTAAAAAAAAATTATTTGTCGATAACGGTTAAGAAGAATGTAATAAAAAACTCATTTATAAATATACCATAATATACCGTTTAACAACGGAAAATAAAGTCATTTGCTTGTTAATCATTCTTGATCGGTTGTGTAGACTAGACATTTTTAAAAGTTAGCAGAAAGTACACTAGTAACAAAACAAAAACGAAACACTTGAAATTCGTGAAATTTTTCCTATTTTCAAACTGTCATCTTCGCGAATTTTCAGCTAATTTGAACGAATTTTCGAGGGCAAAAATGTTTAAAGTGTCTACTTAGGGGTTGCATGCAATCTTAGGATTAACATTTATTTGCCAACCTCCATCCCCCTCAACCCTTAGAAGAAAACAAAAATGTTTTTAGTTGAAAAAACGTCCATCTTTGACGATCTGTACGGAGTTATGAAAAATTTGTGGACTCGATTCACTATCGTGGCAAGAAAGTTTTAATAAATAAGAAAAATAGGAAAACAAAATTTCCATCACTTGTCACAAATTCCAAAATTTTTACAGCACGTTTGAATCAACTTATCAGGTCATCATCAAACGGCTGGTCAGTTCAGCTTTAACCATAGACGCGTTTCGTCCTTTAGGGACTCATCAGTATGGTGTGATCAACTATCCAACTAGCCCAACTAGGGACTAGTGAACTGTGATATTTTTACAAGCTGAACTGACTGATGTTAAAGTAACTACGCCGGTAGACAAGACATGAGAGCTAAGGAGCAACCCGTGGTGCCATCTACCGACAGAATCGCAAACTGCATGACAGCAATTTAAATAAAATAAAGACAAAAAGTCAATTACGATGTGGAACTGTGTCTTAATAAATAAGAAAAATAGGAAAACAAAATTGGTTAAAGCTGAACTGACCAGCCGTTTGATGATGACCTGATAAGTTGATTCAAACGTGCTGTAAAAATTTTGGAATTTGTGACAAGTGATGGAAATTTTGTTTTCCTATTTTTCTTATTTATTAAGACACAGTTCCACATCGTAATTGACTTTTTGTCTTTATTTTATTGCAAGAAAGTTGATTTAATTCCCTGCAAAGGACGTAAAGAACGAGGTTTCTAGGATGATTTAGGATAGAGTTATGCGGTTTTGAAATTGAATGTGCATTTCGGAGTATTTGGCCTAAAAATGTGTTATTTGTTGGAGGGTGCAAAAGAGGATAATTCTAATTTCGCGTACAACCTCTAACACTCGTATTCATAGTCGTTCGCCAGCGGTTCGTCAGCTTTTCGCCAAGTGTATCGCTTATGGGCGCTTCCTCAGCGCGTCGCTGGGCGAACGACTATGCATACCAGTGTTAGAGACAAAACAGTTATTTAATTCCGTTTTATTTCTACAATTTAGAGAAAAAAATAAAAAGTTCGTTTTTTGCGAATTCAAATGGAACAATAGACTAACAAATCAATTAAGCAGAGGACAGATGTTAAAATAAATTTTATATATTTAAAATTCAATAATGAATAAAATGATATATATTTTAATTACATATGAATGCTACGGAATATATTAAATATATATATATATATATATATATATATATATATATATATATATATATATATATATATATATATATATATATATTTAAAATTATGTTAGGATCATAGTTGCTATTTCAGTATGACATTGTCCCGGTTTGGTCTATAGTTGTACAATTTATAATAAAGGCAATACTTTTTTTATGTATTTGAAGTTTAATGCACGATGGTGAAGCCGGTTTATATCAAAATGAGTGAAAAAAAGACTCTGTATTGTAATTGGGATTAAGTTTCTATTATACAGAATGACAGAAATAAATAAATAATATATTATATCCATAAGATGGTTTAAGTGCCAAAGATCCATTTAGGCGCATTTTGCTCTTTGTTCTGACATGACAGACGCCTTTCAAACATGAGATTATATTTTTTCTTCGAGTTCTGATTTTCACAGTTCGATAATGACTTACCTCAAATACTTATGCAACGATATCTGCAATATCATTAATTAGTATTCCATTGGTTTACAAAACTTCAGTTACAACAAAAATAAAAATCTTATCCAATGTTTAACAATAAAAATCTCCGTTATTTTAATTGCATTAACCGTTCTCCGTACAACAATAATAGTCCTACTTACAAAAGAATTAAATAAACAGTCTGCAGCTTACGATTGTCAACCAGGATTTATCCTCGTTGCAAAAACAATAAATAAATTACGGGAAAAATCCTGGAGATACCGATAATGACAACAACAATGTTAGTTACCAACAACGAACAAGACAACGTCGAGAAAGAGAGATAGCCATTTGTAGTAAAGGATAAAAAAGCACGTGGAGTGTTTAAAACACGGTGGAAGTTGGTACGTGTGTTGGACGCTAGAGGCGTCGCATGTCTCGCCGCGGCTTAAACAATACCCTGCGTTCTGTTATCCCTGTTTAGTAGGTGTAGGTTCTTGTGCGTGGGCCTCAACGTATTATATCCAAGAAATGTTTTATTTTTAGCAGATTTTTTTGTGGTTTGGAGAGATAGGAATTGCAGTGGGCTGGGAGATTTTATTTGTTATTATTTATAGCTTTGAACTGTTGGTAATATCTATGAAAAGGGTGTTGGTACAAAACAAAACATTTGGTATCGCACATTTCACATTGTCAATCATCGCTAACAAATTGTAATGCAAAATGCTTTATTTAAAAATGGTAGATAATTTACTGTTTTTATCAGAAACAACTTAGTATTTTTGGGGATATTTTTATGTGAAGTTATCAAGTTGCCTAGTTATAAAAATGTCAAACAAAAACCTAGCAGTTTAGCTGTTATTGCTTATACTATGTTTTTTAACCAGGAGGAGTAATTTAAATTTTAACCGCTAAAACTGACACTTCTGATTGGCTATTGCTTCGTCCAGTTTACACTGTACATAGATTTTACATTTGATTTATTAGAGCTGTCATAAGTTTTGAGGTTATCTTTTTTCTTGTTGGTTTTTTGCATTTCGGTGACATTAACATAAATCAGTTCTTTTAAGAAGTAATAATATACGGAGTGATAAATTAGAGTTTATAATATCATTTGTATTTTAATATAAATGCCATGAGACTTAATCAGTGCAAATGTGTAAGAAATTTTTGTATTTCGCGCCAACAAAAATCTAGTAACTTTCTTTAGTAACTTTCTATAGTGTAAGTCTGACTTGTGCATTTACTCCTCCTGGTTAAAAAACAGACTATAGCTCATATAAAATAATTGCAATGATTTTTTTTTAATAAAATAATTACATTAAATTGCTAAACACTTCTTTATTAAAAATTAAAAGTATTTAGTTTTGTAACATAACTAAGTAATTATAAATTTGAACCTGAAACTAACTAATAAATGTAACTTGTAATTATCTTGAAATTAGTGAAATATTTTTAAAAAAACGTAGAACAATGTAAGCAATCAACAAACAAACCATAGCAACGCCGTAAACATCGTTCTCGTAAATATCATTAAGATTTTATAAATTTTGACAATATTTTAATGATTTTCTAAATCGCACAGTTGTAGGAAAAATGTTGTTTATAACAGATGCCGAAAAAGGTTACGTGCTCGTTCAGATTTCCGCACTTGACAAGCCTTGTGCGTTAAATTTTGCACTTGCACGTAACAAGCCTTTTTCGGCACTTGTTATAAAAATAACTATTAATACATAAAATCAAATTTCCCTTTAAATGTCATATTTTTTAAAATTGTCGTTTAAACATTGCACCAGTGTTTTTGTTATTTTATCAGGATAGATAATGTCAGTTCATCCTTATAAGGTTTTCAGTATACATAAATATTTCCTATGGAATTTCTTCTTCCACCATAACGTAACAACTACGTCCAGGAATGGATAAAATTAAAATAGCGTAATGAATTCATTTATTTATTTTTGTTTTGTAAGAATTTGTTTATTGACAATTTGTCTGATGGTAATTATTAGAAATTATTTATGAAAAAGCAATGAGCGTTCGCCGGGATTTGAACCCAGAACCTTACATTCACATGATGACTGCTCTATTAGAGCAGACAACATGGGAATGAAAGGTTCTGGGTTCAAATCCCGGCGAACGCTCATTGCTTTTTCATAAATTATTTCTTATTTTTGTTTTGGTTGTATATTTGCATGTGTAATCTGTTGTCAGAACAAATTCAATTCGATTTAAACATGAAATCTAATCTGTCTTTAAAGTTTCATCAATCTCACATTGTCGCTTTTAATAAAGAAATTAAACCTTGCTTAGTAATTAGATCCATAAAATAATAGTAAATCAATGGTAATGATTAAAAATAGAGGGTGCGTGATAAATGAAGTGTAGCGAGCTGCGCTATCTTCCAGCTAGGAAGGTCAATTCTAGTGTAAATCCTTGTGTGTCGCTGCATCATTTGTCATGGCTGAGTTATGAGGGTTGGTTCGACGGAGTTTTGTCTTATTTCGCGCTTGGGCGCCCCCACACAGTGCATTTTAATCGATAGCGATGAAGCGGAGTCCTCTGGCTTCTGGGTCACCGTATCGCCCGATATCTGCCCCGTAATTCGTTTTAATTTTGATAAATTGCGAGCGGGAAGGTCGCGGATGCTGATGGTGGATAGAACCTCTGATAACGTTACGTCGCCGATGAATTAATAACGTGGACAAATGGACACATGTCGCTTTTTTAAAATCAAAAGATTGATGTTTGATTCAGGATGAAATTTTTTTTTTCAGTAATTTGATTGGAGGAAAGGGAAATTGGTGCTTTGGATTTTGAACTAAATATAAACCACCACATATAATTCGCAATAATTGCATTGAATTAAAATAGTTATTTCTGCATTAAGTGCGCGAAATGAGTCATTCGAATACGTCAAAAACAAGAATTTCGGGCACGAGACACAAACAATTTTTTTTTCTACAAAAAATAATAATACAGTAATTATTGATTAACTTAAGTAAATGGAAGAAAAAAATATGAATTTTGTACTATTGATTTGTGGTCACCGAGAGATTGTGGAAATGTTTAAATAAAATAAAATAAATATATCATCACACCTTCTACCCATTACTGGGTGTGGCACTCTGCCGAAGCAGATCTCGGTAAGTGATATATTTTGCGCGTGAAGTGCGGGTAGCAGTCGTCAAATCACGGCCCCCAAAGATGTTAGTGGTGGAGGAGCCACAGGGGTAGCTTTTGAAATTATGAAAATTGTTTGTCGCCTGTGGGAATCGAACCAGGGTTCTCTGGATCCACAGGCCGACTTCATACCACTGAGCTAGGAAATGTTTGATAAATATATATTTTTTAAATGGTAATGAATTTGAATTTTGCATTATCAAAGCTCATTCCCACTGGCTATCATATTCATAGTTTTTGTTTGTTATCATTCTTACACAGTTTTGTATACCGATTTACCATACGTGCATATTTTAGTTTTTGTTTTCAAGAGAAATCATAAACACAATCACTCCAAAAATTGTCATAATCATCATCATCATCTTTATTAATGAGAGAGCGATATTTAATTATGTTGTCAAATAGATTATGATTTTATTTAATATCAAAAATTGTTTATAATGTAGAGTTATAGATAAAAATATATCACGTAAAAATAAATAAAAATTATAAGTACTATCTTCAGATTTTAAAAAATCGCTCATATTTATAGGCCTCGATTAACAATCTCTATGCGCGAGCAGAAAGAACAGTTTCCGCTCGAGGTACACACAATATTTTTGCTACGACCATTTAGAAAAGCTTAAAAAATAATTTTCAAGAATTTTTGACTTTTTTTCTGTTTGGAAATTTGGGCGACAAGTTTTTATATCCTTGGATACGATGATACACTAACACATTGCCGCAATGTCAACTTTTTGCTTTCAACTAATGCTGTGTTGCATAAAAGTTTTATCGAGTCATTAGCAACTAACGGTTCAATAAGTATAAAAAATCGCTATTGATACTGTTGCTAGATAACCAAGTCTTTAACTAAAAAGCTCTTTATTTTTTCGAATATTGTATTACATTCTAAAGTTAAATTAAAAAAGAATTAGATTTTCTCTCAAAATGTTCTTAAAAGGAAATAATGAGGATTTTTCTCCTTCAAATTCAATTCTCTTGGGTCTGTCTAGTTGAAACGCTAATGGATAACGTCATTCCAGAAAGAAAAGAGAATAAACAAATCTGATGGGCAAACGATTCATGTAAATCTTTATCTGAACATTATGTAATGGTTCGTTAATCTTGGAGTGTTAACGTCGAGAGCAGTTAGCATCACAGTGTCGCCCCCTCATTCACGTGCGTCAATAAATACTAATTACCGATTCATTAGCGGAAAACCGCAGCCGTAGTCAGCCTGATCGAGAGCGCGTTAGAAAAGTTAGTGGTAAACTTGTTACGGGGAACGAATCGTGGGCTTGACTTTTATACCGATAAATAAAGACAATGTGAGACGTTCGTTTCTCTTCCATACAAATCAGCCAATCAGGAACTGCTTGCTCGTTCGCTCGCTCGCTGAATTATTCAATCGCAAGTGCGAACGAAGGCGCTTCGATTTTATTATTTTATTGAATTTGCATCCGGAACTTACTTCTTCTGATTCTTTTGTGAGAATTTTGAATTTTTGCCATGAGATTTTTTATTCAAAGACATTAATTCAGTTTACAGAATTTACGTAACAGAATTAACTGTTACTGATTGGAATTCCATTCTGCTCGGTTGAGTTTCTTCGCGAAATTCTTTTCTATATCGTTCATCGAGAAATTTTCCTCTCCATTTGGTGTGTCAGTTCCGCTCTCTGACAAACACTATAGACTCAAAAATAAACGAACATCGTACACACTTTGTTTTATACCAGCGCGAGCGCCTACTTCTTTCAGCCTGGGTTTTTATCTTCTCTTCCGTGGTTCTGTTCCACTGTTCCAGAAATAACAATTCCCACAAAATTTTACGCGTCCTGGGAGATAACATGATATTGCTAGCTTTCGCCCACATTTAGGGGTGATGGCCTTGTTGCTACATACACATTTTCTTTACTTTTTAATTCGGCAATAGTAGAAACCTGCTAAAGAAACCAAACACACCGAACGTTATTTTTTAACTGTCAAATGTTCCTGAAAAACTTCTGAATAAAATATTTCAAATCTTCGTGTCCTTTATTTGAAACATTTATTTCTGGAATATTGACAACGGTAAAGTAATTTGCTTGTTAATCACTTGTAATAAGTTTTACTATTAAGGGGTAATACAAGCCAGCAATTTTTTTTCCATTTTTTTTATTGGCTTAAATGATTAAAAAAAATTTTGGGAAACAAGCTATGAAAAACAATTTTTATAGCCTATATTTGAGACGCCTTTAAACGCTCTGTACCGTTTGAAAAGGCCACTCTGCATCGAATCATCGGCAAAGCGCTCGGGAAGGCAGTATGGTGCTGCGATAGCAAAGGTAAAAAAATCTGATGTGGGCACTACACGACTTTCTTATACACAGCATATTTAATATTTAGAATATATGAATGTTATATACTATTATTAAACATGTAATTTAGATTTTCAGTAATTCAGCATTTATCTGTTTGAAACATATAACATATCAAATTTTTTACGTATAATTTTTTAGTAATGTAGACTACTTTATGTCTAACTTTACTGGTGAGGCATATACAGAATGTCCTTTTATCTCAAGAACTGTGAGATACGAAGTCGATAAAATTGAGGCAAAGTTGCCAAATTAGTTGACCATTTTGATGATGTATTTGTTTTTCCGAAAAAAGACATAGATAACTAGATAAAGCGAAAACTAAAATTTATGTTTTTTGTTTCTATTGCTACTATGATTTTTGAAATATATTATTAAATATAAAAATTAGTTTTTCTCAAAATTAGACGCATATACAGAAAAATTGCAAATAACATTTTATGTTCCAAATATTTTTACCAACATCTTTTATGTGAAACTTTTTTTCGTAACTGATTCCATTTTTGAAATAAATGCAATTGATTGTTTTGTGTGTCCAGTAAACTTCCTGTTCCGGTTTTTCAATTTCATTCAAAATCAACTCAGCTCTTCGTATTTTCATGAAACTTATAATTACCAACTTTCGTTAACAAATCTTATCTCGTTCATGAGATATTTCACACTCGGATATACATCCATCCATCCACACACAGACATCATTGATAAAATGATCAAAACGGATTCAGTGGACCTCAAAACACATATTTCTGCGAAAATCTCGTCAACGATTTTTTTCACGATTCCAATACTTCCTTATACTGTGTATAAGAAAGTAAAAATAGAATCCCTATATTTTGAATATTTCATATAGTAAACGCATTTTTCTCAAAACTATGTTTTTCAAATTGTCGTGCAGCGTAACTCGCTCAATTTTTATCGGATTTACTTGAAATTTTACCTGTAGCTTCTTAGCCATAGTATCAGTCGAAGTACACACGGTTTTTAAGAATGATGAATAAATACAATTTAAGTACGTATTTTTGCCAAAAAATGAATAAAAAAATGTAAATAGATGCTAAATTGTTAATTTAAAAAAATATATATATATAATCTTAGGTACTTCCAAAGAAATTCAAAACAGTATGTCCATCTCTTACGTTAGATTACGGTATATTACGGTACGTTACGGCATACGCTGTATAATCCAGCATAAGAGTAATTCAGAATTAAGTCGTGGATAACTATAGAAAGTAAACAAAAAGTCATGTGATTAATCAAATTACCATGAAGATAATATGAGCATTATGGAGACGACTTTAAGATTTAAGATCTAACAAATAAATAAATGTATGATACAAAATGTGACTGTTTTATGTTACGCATATAGTTGTGCGTACAAGTTATTGATTTATGTGTTTTGGTATTGATTGGGCGTGTCATTTCTCTTTGTTCATGTCTTGTTATAAATCAAGCTTTAAAGTTTGCCGCTTTGCTGCACAATGGAAACTATTCAATTTCGCAGCTTGGTTTGATGAATCTTCAGTTAACTTTAGTAACAACTACTTAGTACACTATCGATCCTAAGTAAATGCGGCTGTTTGTTACCTAACAGAATCCCACTTAGGTTATTAATTCCAAGGAAATTGTAACCCTACTAGAATCTACAAGATCTCACTAGTTTTGCAAACGAATGATCAATTTATTAATGGTTTGTTCATTTGGAATGTAAGACTAGTGAAACAGGTGTATGTTGATGAAATTGAAAATGAGATATTGATATTATAGTGTGGCACTCTGCTACAGAGTGATCAAAAGGAATTGTTACAGTTGGCAATAAAAAAACTACTTGAAATTGGTAAGCCTGATACATAAATTCATTTCCAGTTGTTGACAGTGGCATTTAAAATTGAAATTTGAGTACATTTATTATTACATTTATTTCTAAAGTATTTCTATTACTTAAAAAGTCAAAATTCTATTAGCTGTCAGACTCCTGACATAACCTATTTGTATTTATTAGAAATGCCAAATAGCATTTCCGCCTTTATCTGACGTTGTGTCAACTGTGGAATAAAAATATCTCTGGAATTGTATTTCCAACTATAACAATTCCTTTTGATCACCCTGTATTTGCGTTTATCACATTGCATTATGATATCTAATTATAAGTATTGGTATCTTTCTGTTCTCAAATACACATAATTTATTATGTTTTTAATCTACAATCTATTTATGAAGTAGTTGGCATAGTGGTATCGGATTGGCCTGTGGATTTGAGAACCCGGGTTTGATTCCCACAATCGACAAACAATTTTCATCACATTAATACTACCCCTGTGGCTTTTCCTCCACTAACATCTTTGGAGAACGTAAATTGATGGCTAGTAACTACACTTCACGCGCAAAATATATCACTTACGAGATCTGTTACCCAGTAATGGGTATAAGTCGTGATGATATATTTATTTATTTATTTTTACTTTCTTATACACAGTATAAGGAAGCATTGGAATTGTGAAAAAAATCGTTGACGAGATTTTCACGGAAAAACATGTTTTGAGGTCTACGAATCCGTTTTGATCATTTTCTCAATGATGTCTGTGTATGTATGGATGGATGGATGTGTGTCCGAGAATGCAATATCTCATGAACGAGATAAGATTTGTTAACGAAACTTGGTAATTATAAGTTTGATGAAAATACGAAGAGCTGAGTTGATTTTGAATGAAATTAAAAAACCGAAAGATGGAAGTTTACAAGACACACAAAATAATAAATTCCATTTATTTCAAAAATGGAATCAGTTACGAAAAATATTTCAGTTATATGCAATTTTCCTGTATATACGACAAAAAAAAAAAAAAATGGCGTCCACTGATATCGTGCTTATAAGTAGTGAGCTGAATAAATTAAAAAAAAGTGAACTTATCGACATAATAATTAGTGGCTCTGTTCCCGAGCAAACAAATGTAATTGTTAAAAAATTTATTGAACTAAAGTTATGTGATAAACTTACAACATATGACACAAATCAAGATTGCTTGAATACAATCTGCTTAATGAAGAAAGATTTTCTTCAGCGACAAGTTGAACTACTTGTAAAACTAGAAGATAACTATGAAAATAGAATTAAAGATCTAATTGAAATTAATCATTTACTAAAAGAGAAAGGTAAAAATGTATCAACAAATTCCATATATGAAATACCAGAAATAACTGTCAAAAATATTAAAACATGCAGTGACACTGCTGTCGATAAATCAGCGATTGTTAATTCGTATTCAAGTGCTACACGTCCAGTGTCTACATCTGCCGAGAATAACTCAAATCATCATTCTGCGACACCTGTTTCCTCCAGTATTACTAAGGTTGTAAACAGTGATAGTAGAAAGTCTGTCAATGATATTCGTGAAAACAAAAATAATGCAACCGGGAAGGTGAACAACCCAGAATTAATTACACCTAAACAAAGGAATCCAAGACGTGCGTTAAATACTATCCACGGAAATCTCCAAGGTGACACCAATGTAAAAAGCGTAGCTAAGTACGTAAACTTTCATGTTTACAGGTTAGCTACTGATATTACCGAAATTACTTTGACAAACTATCTCAAATCCAAAAAATGTAATAATGTTCGTTGTCACAAATTAGAATCTAAATATCCAGATGAGTATTCGTCTTTCAAGGTATCAGTCCCTGTCGATGAAGTGGAAATCATAAAAAATCCGAACACATGGCCACAATACACGTGCATCAATCCTTTTTTAGACCGTTTCAACAAACCAAAAAAGGTGGATTAACTCATCATGTGCGCAGTTTCTGTCTGTTACACCTTAATATACAATCTGTGAGAAACAAAATCCACGAACTCGAACATTTTGTTTACAGTGGTGATTTTACTACAGATGTAATCTGTCTCACTGAACATTGGTTATGTGAGCCTGAACTATTGAATTTCCGTATCAATGAATTTTGTGTTGCTGCAGCCTATTGTCGTGCCGGAGGTTATGGTGGAGCAATGATTCTTTGTAAAAAATCTTATAAATATGTTCCACTGCACAACATAACCAAGCTTTCAAAATCTGGCATATGCGAGCTTGCTGCAGTTCATATTGAATCTCTAGATTTAGTAGTAATTTGTACTTATAGACCACCTAAAGGTAATTGTAACGAGTTTTTAAGTATTCTATATGAAATTTACCATCGCGTAAGTACTAAATTAAGGATAATACTATGTGGTGATTTTAATATCGCCATTGGGAGTAAGTCTCACGAAGATCAAATGTTTAATGATTTCCTTTATTCTCTTGGTTTGATAACCACAATTATTGTAAACACTCGAGGTCAAAATTGTCTTGATAATATTGTCATAAACTGGTCGATTTACAATAATGTTACCTACAACAGCGCAACATTCGCTACTCATTTATCCGACCATTCTGGTCAACTATTGACACTTGATATTGCTTTTCAAGAACCACAAACTGTAAAAAAATTAATTAGAACTATTAACCGATCAGAAATGAACAAATTTTATAATTATATAGATTCTGTAGATTGGAATTCTGTAAACAATACTAATACACTGCACGTGTGTTTCGAAACTCTGATTAATATTTTCGTTAATGCTATAAATGCAGCCTTCCCCAAAAAAGAAGTTCACTCAACTTCAAACTATGTGCAATGGTTCAATGCTGAACTTCTAGAATTACGCAATAATATACAATTTCTTACAGATCTCAAAAGATGTCATCCACATTTGCAAGTTGACAATTTTTTAAAATCGCTCAAAACCAAATATAAACTGCTAATTAAAAACAGTAAAAAAGCTGCTAATGATAGTTTTATCAGACAAAGTTCAAATAAAGCTAAAGCAATGTGGAAAGTGATTAATTCCATGCGTAAATCCCCTGAGTTAGACATAGAGTTATCGCCAAACACTCTTAATAATTTCTTCGTTAATGCAGCTGAAGATCTTATATCACAACAGTCTGCACCCCAAATTAATCCACTAGGTAAACTTAGTAACAAATACACTAATGAAAGTTTTTTCTTTGAAATTAAAGAACTCAGCTTTATTGAAGTCCGTAGTATCATAATAAGTCTCAGTTCAAGTAATTGCGCCGACTGCTTTGGCATAAATAGTAAAATGTTAAAATCTGTTGTCGATGTAATTACGATTCCTTTAACTAAACTTCTAAATCGTGCAATACGAGAAAATAATTTTCCAGATATCCTCAAATTATCTAAAATTATTCCGATCTTTAAAAAAGGAAATGTTAATGACGTAAATAATTACAGGCCGATCTCCATTATTCCAATTTTCGGAAAAATATTTGAAATCGCAATTAAGAATCAACTTAACTTTTATTTTGAATCAAATAAATTATTAACTATGTCTCAATTTGGTTTTAGAGTTGGTAAATCTACTGAACTAGCCTTAATTGACTTCGTCAACAACATTGTTGACAGTAACGAGAAAGGTCTATATACCAGTGCTCTACTTTGTGACCTAACTAAAGCGTTTGATTGTGTTTCCCATGATCTCCTTCTAAAAAAACTTAAGCTATATAATATAAAATCAAACTCTATTCTCTTCTTTAAATCCTATTTTATAAATCGTTACCAATACGTCGAGATCAATAACAATAGATCAGATATTCGTTCTATTCACCATGGCGTTTTTCAAGGGTCCGTTCTCGGACCCTTACTCTTCATTATTTATATTAACGACATTTCTTTTACCGTCTCAAATTGTCATCTTATAATGTTTGCTGATGATACAACAGCTATTAGTTCAGCCTCTAATCTTCGTGACGCAATTATGGATACTGAACAGATCAAAGCTGCTCTTAGCGATTGGTTCTGTTGCAATAAATTATGTATGAACAATGCCAAAACACAACATATGATTTTCTCAACTCGTGATCTCTCAGACTTTAAAAATCCTATTGACTGTAAACTACTGGGTTTGATATTTGATCCGTCTAATACTTGGGCGTGTCACTGTGATTATATTGCAAAGAAATTGGCATCAATATTGTTTCTTTTTAAAAACGCGATAGGCTCAGTTTCCAGTGCGACACTCAAGATAGCCTATCATTCATTATTTGAAAGCATTTTGTCTTACGGTATCCTGATCTGGGGTCATTCTGCTTCTGCTAACAGAATCTTTGGTTTGCAAAGACGTTGCATCAGAATTCTAACAAACAGTACTTACCGTGCTGATACTAAACCACTTTTCGTAAAATTGGGACTGTTCACATTTCCCAGCTTGTACATTTATCGTTGTCTAATCTATATTAAAAATAATCTACATAATTATCAACCAACTTGCTCATTGCATTCCTTCAACACCCGAAATAAGACAAACTTGTATCAACCCTTCCTACGTTTAAGTAAATCCAAATACAGCATTAACCACTACGCCGTACAACTTTACAACAACCTACCAAATTATTTACGTGATTTAAGTTGTAACAAATTTAAAATTAAAATTAGAGAAATTCTCATCACTAATGCACCATTCACTACTGATGAATTTATGCAACAAATTAATGTTAAGTAATTACCGATTGTTTCATGTATATGTATTTTGACTTGTGTAAATACTTATGTATATTGGCACTAAATAAATATTATATTATATTATATTATATAATTTTGAGAAAAACAAATTTTTATATTTAATGATATATTTCAATAATCATAATAGCATTAGAAACAAAAAACATAAATTTTAATTTTCGCTTTATCTTGTTATCTATGTCTTTTTTCGGAAAAACAAATACATAATTAAAATGGTCAACTAATTTGGCAATTTTGCCTCAATTTAATCGACTTCGTATCTAACAGTTCTTGACATACCAAGGGTTAGGCTCGAAAAACGGCCAGCCTGTATATGCCTCATCAGTAAAGTTAGACATAAAGTAGTCAACATTACTAAAAAAATTATACGTAAACAAATTTGATATTTTATATGTTTCAAACAAATAAATGCTGAATTACTGAAAAACTAAATTGCCTGTTTAATAATATTATATAACATTAATATATTCTAAATATTAAATATGCTGCGTATAAGAAAGTCGTGTGGTGTTCTCATCAGATTTTTTATTATTTGAATCTATAAATTGCATATGTTATTCATGTTTTGTTATTGTTATTATAACATTTTATTTAAAAAATATTAATTAGGAAGTTACAGGTTTTAGAATAGTTCAGACTACCTTTATGCCTCCATATAATTTTTAATGCAGGTTTAATAAATATAGATAATTTCTCGGGACTTGACGGTTTGTAACAGCAGGATGTGGCATTCAAAAGGTTAGTGAAAGGGAAGTCACAGGGATAATTTACTTTTAAATATTTAAAGTTAGAAGTGGTGTCTTCGTTTCCTGGTCATTAATCTCCGATTGTAATGTAAATAAAAACTTTTGTAAACAATCGTAAGTTATAATCAGAAACTCATTGTACCTGTTAATGAACAGTTGTAGTTGTTCTTGTGCGAGTCTTCACACATTAGTCCTCGAGCGGAAGCCATCCTTGCGTCCATTTACCAACGTCTTCAAAAACATTTCCGGCCGTGCGTTTTAAGGAAATTTTGTTCCTCGCCCTGCGTCCCCAGCGTGTAATAGATGGCATGTAATTTAGTTTTTCTTGTCTTGTTTGTCGGTTCGTCATGCATGCTACTCTCGTAATGAATTTTAGGTAAACTTTGACGCGGCTGTTAGCTCAGACAGTTTTTTGTGACAATATAATCTACATTATTCACGGTTGTAATGTGAAGAAAATGACAAGCCGGTGTGTGTTTACTTAATGCGACTATTACTTAAACAAAAAATGGGTTAAGGATACAAACAGCACATTAACATGATGTACAAGCATAATTATACACAAACAAAACATCTGATTCTATCGATGTTGTTAATGTGCCTACAATGAATAACTAATCGCATCCAGTGATTCTCTTTTGTATTCATTAGAGGCTGAAGGAACAAAGACAGTAATTTAGGAGAATGATTGGCTGCTTTCCTACATTTCCAACACATACTTTAAACGCACTTCAAATTAATTACATAAATTGAAATATTTGGACAATGTATTTCTCTGTTTCGGCATTAGGATAGCATATTTTCGCACACCGTATTGATGCTAGAATAAGATTCATTCTTTAACGATTTTTGTCATAGATTGGTAAAACTGCATTAAAATACACAAAATATCTTGGCAGCGGACAAGATAAAGAATACAATTTATAAATTAACCTAGACAACGAATAAAATCAATCGCAAATCACTGTCACCAACTTAACTATTCTATCAAAAATTTCCTTTCATAAAATTATCAACTGTTTTTATAAGGAAATTATGTAAAGAAAAGCCGAAACAGTGAAAATAGTATAAAACATTTGTTACAGAAGGCAATTCTATAACTTGTATTTTAATATACCTACTATTTTCTGTTTTGGAATTACGAGTAGAATAACATATTTTCGCACGCATAGAGTGAGGTTTTTATTCTTAAACGATTTTTGGTGGCATATTCAGTGGTGTAGCTAGAAATTTTGCCGCTCAGGGCGGTCTCCAATTTGCCGCGCTTTCTAAGTCAATCGATGTGGCTCTCTGCCGAAGCAGATCTTGGTAAGTGATATATTTATGTACGTGAAGTGCAGTTACCAGCCGTCAAATCACAGCCCCCAAAGATGTTAGTGGTAGGGGAGCCACAGGGGTAATTTTAATTTGGTGAAAATTGTTTGTCGGTTGTGGGAATCGAACCGGGGACCTCAGAATCCACAGGCCAACTCGAAACCACTGAGCCATTGCCCAATTAAATTAATAAACATAAATAAATAATTGTAATTGAGACAAACTATAGGTGGGAATCTTTTTTACCATTGGATGGCATATTTAAATTAGGCAGTAATAAAGGAATTTTTCGAGATAATATTTTCAACACTACATTGACTTGACGATGAAGAAAAATATTCGAAATCATATAGTAATTCATAATTCGTGGAAATCGAATATTGAACTTATGAAGTGAACAAGTTGTTTTTTATAACTAAAACTACTGTTACAGAATCCAATTATAGCAAGAATTCGAAATTCGAACACGAGCCGCCCCGGTTATCTTCTGTAACTTATATTTTAATATACTATTCGTAATTGTTATATCAAAATTTTCTACTGACAACCTCACTTATTGCTAAGGCTAACAGATCGGTAGTTGTAGATCTGTAAAATGTAAAACTAAACCGCTCCAAATAAAATCTATTTTGTTACCGTATCTCATTGGGTTTATATGGAAAAATAAATATTTAATTTTTTTTAAATATATGTTTTATCTTCAGTTGCTGCTAATTTGAGTTTACCTACTTAAATTTTGTGGTCTGTGTCCTATTAGACCGACCGTTAGAAAGGTGAGCGAAGCGAGCCTTCTAATAATCCATTTAAAAAAGTAATATTATTAGTTTTTATATTAATGTGAACACTATAACCTACATAAGTACGTCAACAAATGTGAACAAAAGTTTAACATATAATTTTTTTTAGAATTAGCTAACCTTTTTCTAACTTTTGTTGGAGTAGAATTTGTTAAGCCAGATGTTTGAATATTATTTAAGGAAAAAGTTTATAAAAACAATTTTCCAATTTATTGGATACCTTGGCTTTATTCAAGATTATAAAATTTAAATCAATAAATTCGACTTCGGGCTGTGTTGAGCCCATACATCTTATTCTAACATGATATAAAAAAAATCCAAATACATTCTGAAAACCAAATGGTAGAATTGTGTTAATGTTTATTTAAACGTTTTCGAGAGTATTCACTAAAATAAAATTCAAGATTAGTTGAAACCTTTATAAAAACGAACTGTTGATCATTAGCAACTGCAGCATCAAGGTAGCGCTATCGCTTAAAATGCAAGAGTTCAAAGTTTCAAACATTACTAATTTTAACATACATTTAACTAACATTCGTTCAGATTCCTTTACAAGCTACTGTAATTCTGATAGTGCCTGTTGTATGCTGTACCGTAGCGAGTAAATAAACAACTCTTTATATATTTACAACTTACCAAATTGTCTTATTCTCTCTGCATGTACTCATAGCTCTTGTAACTGTAGTGTTTTCTCTTGTTGCAGGTAAGGCCCTCATCTCATCATCTCTAGTTAAACGCGTGACGTAGTGACGTAGACCTGCAGGTGAGTGTTTATACAGCACTTGTCGCTGCGCTTGACGTGAAGGTACACCCTCTGTCCTAGCTCGAAGCTATGCAGAGATGTTGTTTGTTGTTGTTGATGCTGCTGAGTTAGTGCGAGTCACTGATTTACTCCTAAGAAGATAGAATGCATTAGTTGTTGTTTTATTTAGTTTTGTTTGGCATTTTTTGAGAGGAAGTCATGAGGAATGAGTATTGAAATTATTAGGTTATTTATCAATGTTTAAGTATCAGATTAAAAACACACGGGAAATAGTATATAGGACTAGCGTTCTGCCTGGCTTCGCCAGGCCTTTTCGCTAGGCTCCGCGGACACTGAATATATAGGATGTTTGTCGTAAGATCGCTACCACGAATATATAGTTTATTTTGAGATATACAAAAACATGTTATTAAGCAAAATTAAACTAGACAAAGGTAACAAACCTATGTTCATATCAGTGACGTACCTAGAACTTTTGCTGCCAAGAGCGGTCTCCAATTTACCGACCTTTTTAAGTCAATCAAATGATGATTTTTATAAATTAATAAACATAAATAAAAAATTGTAATTGAGATACTATAGATGGGGAACTTTTTTACCATTGGATGCCATATTTAAATTAGGCAGTAATAAAGGAATTTTTCGAGATAATATTTTCAACCCTACATTAACTTGATGATGAAGAAAAATATTCGAAATCATGTAATTCATAATTCGGAGAAATCTAATAGTAAACTTATGAAGTGAACAAATTGTTTTTTACAACTATAACTAAATATAAAAATTCCGCCCCAAAATATGTGCTACCCGGTGCGGATCGCACTCACCCCTCCCCCCCCCTAGGTAGGCCACTGGTTCATATCTTGTTATGTTTTATTTTTATAGTTTTTTTAAATAAAGATTTTATAAATAAATGACCGCCATTTTGAAATGGTTGAAGTAAAATTATGATATTTTAGTATCATTGTGAAATTAAATTTATGAGTATTTCGAAAAAAAAAATTCTAATTCCTTATGCTATATTTAAAGCTAAAACAGGAAGTGACACAAAATTCTTATTACTATCATCTCATGAGTCTAGTTTAACTTTACTTCGTAACATTATTTGGTATCTCTCAAAATAAACAAAATATTCTTGGTGGCGGTCTAACAACAAACACCCTGTATTATTTAACGAATGTGTAATGATAGCTATTACTTAGGAGGAGGAGTTTATAATATCTAGATGAGTAGTATAATGTATCCAATTCAGTAATAGCCATTACATTCGATTTCAATATCATACTTTTTCTTAGACTCTCCAGCTGGACAGTACACTTTTATATCTAGATAAGTTTGACAAAAATAATAATTATTAGAGGTTATATGACGTAATACTAAACTTTAATTGTGTTTTAACAACCTCCATGTGTTTGGAATTAATAAATGATTACTTATTTCCATCGTTTTGTGAGTAGTAAATTACTAATCACGACTGTGACTGATAAACTGCATTATCTATCAAGAAAGGCATTTTTAGTGAATGTATTACAACGATTGTAGAAAAATTCATTATTTCTGTATATTATAGTCGTTGCTAGACATTTGAAAATGTAATATGGGAATCATTTTTTTTAGCCTAGACCAAAAATAATAGTATCATTTTTACGCCTTAGGCCGTGCTGATATTTCATGTTGTGTTGCAATTAGCAATGTAAGGTGAGAATATTCCTTTGGGAAGGAATTGTTGTAACCTGGTAGCTTGGCTACAACAATAATTAGTTTAATATTTATTTTTAATCGGAGATAGAGGATAAGAGCAGGATCTAAGGGCCAAACCCACTAGTAAAGATCGTGTTTCTTTAATATAGTTTTATTAACTACTATTACTAACTTTTGTACACTATTTACACAGTTTTAACAGAGTTACTTGTTTAAGAGACTTATTCGAGTAAAAGATGGTAAGACTTGTTCGAGTCGCTGATGGTAGAAGACTTGTTTGAGTCGCGGATGGTAGAAGACTTGTTCGAGTCAGTGATGGTAGAAGACCTGCCTTTTCTGTTCCCGTCTCAGCCTTTGCTGGGTGAGACAAATAACTATACTCAGCATTCTTAAGGGGGAAAACATCATCAAAATGTCTTTAGACAATAATAATTCTAAGAACGCTGAAGGGATGCAGAAGGCATCAACAGGATGTGACATCATAGTCGAAGACTAAATAGAAATTAATACTATCAACATACATTCTTATTATTAATCTAGGGAGATTACAACAGAATTTATATGGAAATATTTCCTGTAACAATATAAATTCCCGTTTCTTGGGAATTTATTTTTGTTGCAGATTTACTATCAAAACTGTACAGACATTCTGTGATATGCTTGCAGCATGTGTTTCTGTGGCAGTTTGGCTGGGTAAGTGGTATACAGTGGACGTCTTGTGCTGTGTTCCTGTGTTTAATTTTTAAAATGATGGAAAATCTACTCTATGCAAGTACTGCAATACAGTATACATGGTTGTGAATACCACAAAAATGTTAAAGCATATTAAAAATGTATTGAGTGCCCAGTTGAAGTGTGAAAATATATTAAGGCTCAATCCGATAAAAAACTGTAATATTTAGCAACATCAACAGCTACACCATCGCCCCATAGCCTCAACATCTGATCAACACGAAATTGAAATATCTGCTTCTGATTCGACGTCATCAATTTTAGTACAAGATACACCTCGTTGTTCACACTCTTCTTTATATTCTTTTATAAATTTAAATAATTTTTTGTAAATTTATTTATTTATTTCGATGCTTCGGTACACTATACTATACCTTCGTCAGGAAAATAGAATTAATAATAAATAAACAAAATGTAACTATGCCCAAGTAACTCAGAAATAATAAATATTTGGGTTGAATATTGCTTACCTTACAAAATAATTTCATGTTACAAAATCAAGATGAAAAAAAAAATTCCCTGTAAATTCCCAATATACTAATATTCCAGGGAATATTTCCAGGAAATATTTCCTAAAAATAAATTCCCGGGAATATTACATTGCTAGTTGGAATAACTGTAAGAGGAATAAATTATTAATTGAAAGGTTTACAAATTAAAAATAAAATAATTTGTTAATTGACTATAGTTTTATCTGACAAAAAAAAAGTATAACATGTAGGAAAAATAAACTCTCTGTACTCCTGTGGTTGCAGGACTTAACTCAAGCCTTGTCCTTCAATTGCCACCATCATTCAGAAATATATCACTTTTCCTATTAATTACACAATATACTATAGTTTAAATATCGATATGTCTATGATAAAGTATGGTTTGTGCATCAGCAGACGCGCACGTACATAATATAGACAGTAAGCAGAGCGTAAGAAAGATTTCTACGGTGAAAAAGTCGCGTTTTACATTTTAATTATTCCGACCGGCGTGTTGGTATTTTAATATTTCAAAAGCAATTACAATCGTTTCGTAAATTGTACTTAAAATTCAGTGCGCAATTTTAGGAAAATTATATCTACGTGCCGTAAATATTTAAATCGTGTTTTGCATGTAGACTTTAGAAATTAATGTCTGCATTTAATTAGAGCGGCAGAATATAAGATTGGATACATTTACCAAGGGTTGCTTTGATTCTGTGATTGTAGCAATGCAAGCTGGAGCCCCTGATGTTGCATGGCACTTTCGATCTCTTTATCTCGTCGACTCCCCTAAAAACTAATCAGACCGAGGTTTGATACCCGGGCAGGCTTATCTGCGCCCTGCATTTGTTATTCATTGAGTGCAGTTCATCTGAATTAAGAACCAGAAAGAGGATATTATATTTCGTCCCTAAATTGAAATATTAAATTCTCATAGAAAATTAAGCACTAAATTTTCGATAAAATTTCCTTCAGGCGCCAGGATTTTAATTTGGGACTCTTTGAGTATAGCGTCTAGAGTAGGCTTGCCTCGGATTGACATGCCGATATCATTTGAATTTTACTTTATACTTAATTTACTTCGAGTAGCAATGCATAACTATCAGAATTTTAGCATTCAAACTGCGTAAAATTGATAACTCTGATAAGTAGTCAGTTTGGTAAACATGTACAAAAATTAATTGGTAACTGGTTTCAAACGTGAACTTTGTTATTCACACTAAAGGAGTAGGTGGCCCAGTGGTATCGTGTTGGCCTGTGGATCCTGAGAACCTTGATTCGATTCCCACTGGCGACAAACATTTTCACCAAATTAGTACTATTCCTGTGGTTCCCCCTTCACTAACATCTTTGGAGGCCGTGTTATGATGAATGGTAATCGCACTTCACGCGCAAAAATATATCACTTACCGAGATCTGCTTCGGCACAGTGGTACACAGTAATGGGTAGAAGGCGTGATGATATATTAATTTTATTTTTATATTTTGTTATTTACTGAAGCTGCTTAATAATTAATATCATATCTGTTGTCTCGTACATATTTGTTAACCTAAAGTTTTATATTTTTGCAAAGTATTCGCGAGCCAGTGGGGTAACTACCGACTGTCCAGCCGGTGCAATTGCCTTGGGCCTCCGATTACAAACTGATGAATTAAAAAAAAGTGTCACACATTATGATACGTTGTAATTTTGCGAAAAGAAAAAAACATTAATGAATTATTTTAATGAAAAAATAGGGATTAAATTAAAAATGAGATGATTGCAAATAAAGTTTTCAGTGAAGTGTAAGTTTTTTATTTGCAACCTTTTTCTTTCTTATAAATTTTGAAGGGATAAAAAGTACATCAAATTAATTATTAATTGCTCGCGCAAACAAGGCTACTGTTATTTAAAGAGAATATTTATTATTTATTATTTATGGCTAGCTCAGTGTTATGAAGTCGGCCTGTGGATTCTGAGAACCCTGGTTCGATTCCCACAGGCGACAAACAATTTTCATAATTTCATAAGCTACCCCTGTGGCTCCTCCACCACTAACATCTTTAAGGGTCATGATTTGATGACTGGTAACCGCACTTCACGCGCAAAATATATCACTTACCGAGATCTGCTTCGGCAGAGTGCCACACCCAGTAATGGGTAGAAGGCATGATGATGATGATGATATATTTATATATTTATTAATTGAAAGTTTATTTGAATAAAATGGAATAAGTAAATAGTTATTAAATAAATTTGTACTTACTCCTAAAATAATCATTTATTTAATAGTTAATTAATACAATACAGATGGAAACGGCTAAATTGGTATGTGTGTTTAATGAGTTCACTGGTGAAATGCTTTCTTATGCGTAAGAAGCGAAAACTAGAAGCAATGAATGAATTTTCCGGGTGCGTGTTTTAGCTGATGAGGATTCACATGAATTTATCATGTTTTAAGTGTTCGATTCTACCTTGAAACTTTGTCAGTGTTTGTTCGCCTTAATTAGACTCAAAATTAACGAAAACTTGTTCCACTTCTCAAGTTCCTTCATTATTAACGACCATCTTTCAATCAATAATTCGATCCGGGCCTCTTGTGTCCTTTAACCTTTGATGATGCTTTTCTTACTAGGAAAAGTGCTGTTGAATTTAAAAAAATTATTTTTGTGTTTCTTATAGTTATAGTTTGTAATTTATGAGTTCTTTGTTCAATCGTCGCTTCAACTTTTAAACAAAAATATAAATGCGTTTGAATGATTCTGACTATGACAATTAACACCCGAAAAAAATGAATCCGGATTCAAATTCAGTATCCGGATATTAAACCGGTATCAGAGAATATTTAGAAACCTCATCTGTATATGAGGGAGTAATTGGTTTATTGATAATCTAATATTTGTAGAAACCGAATATTCCAATAATTAGACAAATTGGTGGTCGTGGTATTTTGATTAGATAATGAATTAAATTACATTTTGGTTATTATCAAATATGTATTTGAAGGGCAGGATTCCAAGAAATATAATCAAGAAAACGATATGGCAAATATAAACTATTCATTCAAATATCAAACATAACAAAGTGATAATTCCGGATTTAAAAATAAAATTATAATATTAAACAAGCGTATAGCGACACTCTCTTCCTTTCTTATTTTTTAATTCGTTTTCAATTCTTACGTAGAGTGTTTAACTGCAATTGTGTGAAATTCACTTTCAAAAACAAACGCAAGGCGTCATTCCCTTTCTTTCTTATCTTTTTGTTTCATTTTTAGTTACTGCATTGTGTGGACTTTTCTTTCATATACAAGTGCAGGCTATCGCTTTCTTCTTTTCTAATCTTTGTAGATTCGTTGTTAGGAGTAAGCGTGAGTAATTTGAGATGTTTTATGCATATGTTATGTACGTTGAAGAAAGAAGATGAATGATAAGTGAATAGGAATGATGTGACTGAAGGTTTGTTGTGCGATGAATGATTTCGAGTGTAATAAATGAATAAGTTTATATGGAGTGATCTATGAATGTGGTTGAAGTAAGGCTGGTGTGTTTGGATGATAATGTTTGACGAGGGCTGATTGTTTGATGAGTGTGATGAGTGAATGTTTTATGAGTGATTTCAGGGTTCGTGCTACCCCCATTTGTTGGGATATAGCGTGAAGATATGTATGTATGTATGTATATATATATATATATATATATATATATATATATATATATATATATATATATATATATATATATATATATATATATATATATATATATATATATATTAGAGTTGCAACGAATAGTAAATCTGCCGAATACTGAATACCGAATATTCGGTGGTACCGAATGCCGAATAACCGAATATTCGGCGAATATTCTGCATATTTGGTTGGTCACTGGCCGAGTAGAATTGTGCCTCCGCCTCCTGCATCACCCTTCAAGTGAGCGTGTTGTGTCAAGTTTGTTTGCTTATTATTGTGTAGTTTAGATCACACCGCTTAACAGGCATTGTTTCGACGAACTTGATTTTTTAAATAAAGTGTACATTATATTATGCCAAGAAAAATTAAAACAGTGGGGCATAAACGATGTAAGGGCTAAAGAATATCACTATTTAATTGCAGAAATGCTAGCTGTTGATAACGAGTCGATTACTATAGTTGAGAGACTTGGTTTTCCTAGACTAATGAAGAAAGCTTTACCATGGTACAATATACCAAGTCGACCGTTTTTTATGAATGAAATAATCCCGGACAAAATTTAAAAAATGTTCCATTTCTGTAATGTTTGACTTGTGGACTTGCCATAATTTCAAGAGAATTGGATGAATACTTGAAATGTAAACGTATCGTATATCACGATGTGACAATACCTGTGGTGGGCAGCAAATAAAAGTCTATTCCCGAATTACTTAACAAAATTTGCTAGAATTTATCTTTCTGCTCCATGGAGCAGTGTTTACTCAGAGGGACTTTTCTCAGAAGCAGGAAACGTATATGAAGAAAATAGGAATAGGCTACTTCCAGCCAATGTAGAAAAGCTTACTTTCCTACATCACAATTTGCCATTTTTAAATTTTAATTATGATTAATCCTTCATATTTTATTTAGTTATTGATTGACATTTATTTTCTGTTTGTTTTGAAGCTTATTTAGAATGTACTTTTTATGTTAATTAATAAAAAATTAAATAAAAATTTGTATTTGTTTTCTTTTAATTAATTACTTAACTAAATCAAGTACCTACCGCAGTTCAAGTGTTAGCTGTGATATTGTCAAACTATTCGGTATTCGGCCGAATAGTAAACTAATATTCGGCATTCTACCGAATAGCGGAATAGTATATTAACAATATTGGTACTGCATAATATGGGATGGCTAGCTCAGTGGTATGAAGTCGGCCTGTGGATCCTGAGGTCCCTGGTTCGATTCCCACAGGCGACAAATTTTCATAATTTGAAAAAAGCTATCCCTGTGGCTCCTCCACCACTAACATGTTTGGGGGCCGTGATTTGACGACTGGTAACCGCACTTCACGCGCAAAATATATCACTTACCGAGATCTGCTTCAGCAGAGTGCCACACCCAGTAATGGGTAGAAGGCGTGATGATATATTTATTTATTTATTTATAATAAACACAGTGGCAGTTACAAAATAATGAAACTGTATGTACTGTGTTGTATACCTTGCCAAAAGATTCAAACTTTACTATAAACTAATATAATTATAACTAATTTTCTGTTGTGTAGCGATGAATAAAATGGTTAATACGAATAACCATCGCTTCTACTCGTGTTATATTAATAGAGAAAATGAAATATATTTCTAATTAGCAGGCCTGGTAAAATTTAATTATCCTCCATTATAGGTACATGAATTTTTAACAGTTCAGTGGTCGGTGGTTCGGTGGTTTAATATTGCGCTCCGTATTTAATAATAAAGTTGGTGCTTGGTACAGTGTGGAAGATCTTGAGAACAACAAAGTCTTGTGATGAATACACGAGTCTGTATTCACCTGGCCCAGGACTCCAGGACGCCAGGATCTGCTATTCATTACGCATTCAATTAAGCCGCGTCGAAGTAATTAGTACAGGGCTTCAATCAGTGGCGACTCGTCAGAATGTGTGTACGATGAAGTTTATCAGGATTTTGTATGGCTTACTGTTTATTATATGTTTGTTTGCTGCTCTGTACAATATATATATATATATATATATATATATATATATATATATATATATATATATATATATATATATATATATATATATATATATATATATATATATATATATATATATATATAAGCTGTATTCCATTTGCCACTTGGTTCTCTAACGACACTATTGCTTTAAAGGAACTTTTACACACACATATATATATATATATATATATATATATATATATATATATAAGCTGTATTCCATTTGCCACTTGGTTCTCTAACGACACTATTGCTTTAAAGGCACTTTTACACGTGTATAATACGTATTTATTTATTATAATTAGAACATAATCTAGAAAACAGAGTTGGAAAGCAGCATTTTCATTTTGATTTATTTCATAATTTTGTAAGTGTGATGGCTAGCTCAGTGGTATAAAGTCGGCCCGTGGATCCTGAGGTCCCTGGTCCTACAGGCGACAAATTTTCATAATTTGAAAAAGCTATCCCTGTGGCTCCTCCACCATTTGATGACTGGTAACCGCACTTCACGCGCAAAATATATCACATACCGAGATCTGCTTCAGCAGAGTGCCACATCCAGTAATGGGTAGAAGGCGTGATGATATATTTATTTATTTATTTTGTAAGTGTGATTTGACGTAATATCGTTCACATGCAGATAAGTTAGCATTTGTTATTTACGTTACTATGTGGATACGTTGCTTTGCAATTTGTTGTGATAAAAGCTGTGTTCTATTTGCCTCTTGGTTCACTTAAATCAGTTCAGATAAATTTGACATATGAGTAAATGAACAAAATTAAGCAAACTGATGCACTTATGTGAATTACTTTGTAGTTAATTAACAGTTATTTATTATACAAGTGTTTTATTAGGTATATAAAACACAAGTATAATACAAAATTTTATCCAAAACTCATAATTATAGGTATCGAAGAAGATGGGTCGTAACGTTTAACGTTGATTCAGTAATATATACTTTCTCAATGTACGGTATATCATGAAGTGGTTGCTAAGTAACAAGTTGTTTACAGTGTTTTATGAACCATAAAATTCATCTGAAGTCAGTATAATTATGTCTTTATAATATATGAGTTGCGGCTAAAATCTGTAATTCTAGTACTGGAAATAAATTTAGCGATATAATCCAACCAAATAAATCAATGATTTGGTTCAGTAATTTTAAGATAGATTTGATCCAAATGATAAATAGAATACGCCTAAATATGGATATTTTTAAAGAGCAACATGATTTTATCGTTTCTTAACAACTTTAAAACACGGCGTGTTTTAATAGTTTTCGCACACTTTTTAGTTTGTCAAACAAAGATTATTGTGCAAGTACAGCAAAAACGCTCTTTCGATACGCAATTGGGTTTCATAATGACTTCCTCACGAACGTAAATTAGAAAGAATAATGTAGAAACATTTAACAGTAGAAAATATTCAACACTGAGCGTGAAAATCTTTTGAAAATCCTCTTTGTCTTGTTTCTCATATGACCTACATCACATTCATGTATCTATATTGAAACAAAGCTACCCCGCAACTGTAGCAACTCCACGAGTACATACATACATGATACATCTTTCACACAACAAACGAATATACGTATAATAATGCCAGTTTGAGCACTTTGTACGCACAAAGCTTCTACTTGCAAAAGTATCATCGGCGTCCCTGACTTCGATTCATCCACTTCTCAGTTGGGCATCTCTTTAGTAATACCGCCTCTTTCCTCGCCGCCCCTCTACAGATGTATGGGCTTTTAATTAAATAGCCGCACAAGCAAACGAGGTCATTATTAATAATAAAGCAAAGAGCTGTCTTATTGTGGTCGCCGCGTGCGAATATTCCTGCGAAATTGTGTCTCCTACAGAGAGGAATACCTAGAGCGAAATTTCATATGGTTTTATTAAATATTTTAGTACCTGGGACTCATTTAATTATTTACCTAATTTTACACTTAATTTTGCGAGAATAAAGACGCTTTTAATTTGGTTTAGACAAGCAAAGAGGTTTATTATTATAATAATTATTGTTATTATTTTTTTTTTTTTTGGCTTCTTTGGCGGACCAACTACTTAGGTCATATGCCGCCATTCCGCCCTGATCTGCGTTTTAGATGTTATGGTCAACAGCAACGCGAGTTTTCTCTGGACGGTCACCCATCCAAATACTACCCGCGCGCAACGTTGCTTAACTCGCGTTATCGCTTAGATCAGTACCAACGAGCTGAGCCATGGCCGTTGACTGTTATTATTATTAATATTATTATTAATGAAGCTGTATTTTGGGGGATGTTATTTATTTAAACGGGATACTTGGAGGAATAACACGGATGTTAATCTAATTTTGTTTATACTGTAATTGATTTACATATTATTTGCTACGCTGCACAACAAGAAATTAATTTCAATTAGAATACAGGTGGCCTACAACTTATAGTGAAATTTGATCCACTAAGACACAGTTGTATTTTTGGTAAAAATGTGCACTATTATTATTCTCGTAAACTGCCTGTATTATGATGAACAGGAACGAGCAGCCCATTCGTATTTGAAATAGGATCGTTGATTTCCACCGAAGTTTGAATTTCTGGACGTTCGAATATTCGAATGTTTTAAACTTCGTCACAAAAACTTCGATGCAGGGTTGTTGATTTTTCGATTATTCGAGACTTCGAATGTTCGGATTTATTGAACCTTCGAATTTAGAATCGAACTTTCGAATTTTTGAATATTCCGAATTTTCGAATTTTTTAATATTCAAAATTTTTGAATTTTCGAATTATTCGAATTGTGAATTTGGATCCTAACGTGAACATGGCATGTTGATATGACTTATTTTCAGAATAAACTCATTTGCAGAGTTTTGTATTAATTCATAAGTAATTATTATTAATTATTATTATTTGCCAAATTAATTCAATTTAGACTTAAAATTCCGCTACACTGTCAAGAACGTTTGAATTAAGACGTTTTTGTATTATTTTTATTCTCATTTTAAAACGTTTTACTAAAAGTCTGTAGCATTTAGATGGGCGGTAAGAGAATAGATGTCTTAATTAAGACGCATAAACTTGCAGTGTATTTGCAGGATACTTCGCCGAGTTTATTATTTAATTCGTGGCCGACTTTTCGCGAATTATGCGTGAGCATGTTTGGAGATGACAGATGGCGTTAATTCAGAGACAAAAATTAGAGAATTCGAAGCTTCAAAAAATTCGAAAATTCGAAGCTTCGAAGTTCGAACGTTCAGAAATTGAAACTTCGGTGGAAATCAACGACCCTACTTCGATGCTTCGAATTTTCGAATTTTTTGAACATATCGAATTTTTCGACGCTTCGAATTTTCGAATATTTTGCCACTGCATTAACGCCAGCCCCCAGATCGCGCCATGTAGAATCCTATTTCGAACATAGAATCGCTGTCATCCGTCAAGTAGAAATTTCGATTTTGTCTAATATAGCATAAAATAGTCGGTGCTTTTTGTATCATATAGTGCAAAAATGATGTAAACTACATTTCTAGTGCCAAATTATTTAGAACGGAATACTAATTTGACGATTTGAAAATTATCGCCTGAATTCTGTTATAGAATACAGCACGATCCCACTACAACTGTCGTCTCCAAACCCGCTCACGCATAATTCGCGAAAAGTCGGCCACGAATTAAATAATAAACTCGGCGAAATATCCTGCAAAAACTCTGCAAGGTTAGGCATCTTAATTAAGACATCTATGCTGGGTTGCATGAAAGTTTTATCGGTTCATTAGCAACTAACGGTTCAATAACTTTTAGAAAATTCCTATTGATACTGTTGCTAGATAAACAATTCTTTAACTAAAGAACTCTTTATTTTTTTGTTGCAATCCAGCATTACTCTCTTAATTATAATTGATATTATTTATAAATAAATAATAATACATAAATTTATGTACAACAAATGCATTGAAGCTGTTTTACTAATATGCCATGCCTTTTTTATCCCATAATATGGTTAGTGAATTGAATTCCCTAAAAAAAGAATATCTAACACGTTCCCAGTTAAAATTGTGATGAGTCTAAGATCTGGCAATAGAATGACTAAGACGTAAACTGAACCCTCGATGCTCAGTTAGCAGTCTGACTGACTTGTCCTCGAGCCGTTAAAACATTTCAAATAATTCGAAAATTCAAATATTCGAAAAATTCGCAAATTCAAAAATATTAATAATTCGAAAATTTGAAATATTCCAAAGTTCAAAAGTTCTAATCCAAATTCGAAGGTTCAATAAATCCGAACATTCGAATTCTCGAATATTCGTAAAATCAACAACTCTAATTTTAAATTCTGTGGACATCTGATGATAAAAATTTACAAATCTAACAACACGGTTGTACGACTTTGTAACAGCAAGCAACGTAACAAACAAAACGAGTAGTGGTAGTCGACATAGCCATAGTCGTCGTTAGGTCTCTCATCCGGTGATGGCTGTTCAGATAAACCTAGATTGATCACACCTGCTCGCGCTACAATCCCAAGTTGCAGAGATGGTTCACATAGCTAGAGATGACTTGTAGTTTTTATTCTATCGGATTGCAATCGGCGAGAAAAATATTCTGAATTATTGTGTAACATGTTTGAAATTCTTGAAGAGCAAGCTTTGTTGAGAGGTATGTTTGTGATAAGATAACATGAGCAACAGGAAATATTTGAGAGATAAAATCTGTGGAATAATTGTGGTGGCTACTTGGTGTGACATTTACTAAGCTTAGTTGAAGACAGTCGTAACAGTTGAATACGTTTAATTGTACAAGATGAAGTAGAAGTGATAATATAAAAATATGAATAATTACTGAATGTTTGATTCTTTTTACTATAGAATCACGCCATTTATGTTGTATGACATCAGCTACACACTATTCTCTTTATATACTTTTAATTATATATATATATATATATATATATATATATATATATATATATATATATATATATATATATATATATATATATAGGCGAATAATATCGGATATACATTTTTTGATACCATTGTTTTTCAGATTATTTGACAGGAAAAATTTCGAATATAAGTTGTAGAGAATTAAGTTCTGCATCTAACTCAGCCTGAGCATTTAATTTGACTTATTTAGAAAAGTTAATTTTCTACCTCTTAACTTAGTCTTTGTCAGTGGTTTTTTTGTTTATGTTTTTGTCGGAATAATTTCAGCCATTTCCAGTTCTTTGCATAAACATAACCTTAATTATTATTATAATAAATGTTTGTTCATTTATTGAGAAAAAATTGTATAAAACAGTGTGAATTGCTTTAAAAATCATATAATTATTAATGACGAATAGTAATTACTCTTAAAATCAAGTATTAGTTTAGTTTGAACAATTCCAAAGTGACTTTTAAAACTGGAAAAATTATTGTGGTGAACAAACAGGATATTTTAAATATAGCTATTTAAATTTTAAAATGGGTTTTTATATCGATGAATTATGATTGGATTGGATTCAGTGAAAAGAAATTCATTTCAAAATAACAGCGACTAAATAATATCTTGTTGACATGTGAGTTTAAGTAAATTTAAAATATACCAATATACATACATAACATCACGCAATAGCCCATAAAATGGGGTAGTACGAACCCCAATCTCATTCTCAAAACATTCGATCATGAGATTAATCAAATAATCACTCATCGCCAAACATTCTCATTCTAAATAAGAAAAATAGGAAAAAAAATTCCATCACTTGTCTCATAATTCCACAGAGGTTTTACAGCACGTTTGCATCAACTTCTCAGGTCATCAACAAACGGCTGGTCAGTTCAGCTTTAACCATAGACGCGTTTCGTCCTTCCGGACTAGATCAACTAGGAAATTTTTCCTAGTTGATCTAGTTGGATAAATGATCGCACCATACTGATGAGTCCGGAAGGACGAAACGCGTCTATGGTTAAAGCTGAACTGACCAGCCGTTTGTTGATGACCTGAGAAGTTGATGCAAACGTGCTGTAAAACCTCTGTGGAATTATGAGACAAGTGATGGAAATTTTTTTCCTATTTTTCTTATTTATTAAGACTCAATTCCACATCGCAATAGACATTTTGTCTTTTGTTTTATTCTCATTCTAACACACCAGCCTCGCTTCTGTCATAGCACGCTAATTCCTATGCTATTTGAAGTATTTTGAGAACCAGTAGTCGGAAAAATGTTTTGTTAATAGTTTTGTAACAGACTTGCAAAATGGCATTTCTTTACTAATTTAATCAGCCTTGTAGCTCTTATAGTTCTAGAGATAGCAATTGTGACATACTTAAATTGAACACCCTGTATAACACTTATCATAATATGCTACAGCACCACCCTCACAACTAGGACGGTATTTATATTCAGGGCCGGATGAACACTATGAGGGGCCCTAAGCACAACAGATTTTGAGGCCCCTCTCCCCCCTGTTTCAAGAAAATTAGTCTTGCTTCATAGAAAAAAGTAATCTCGTTTGTAAATCAGTTATAATTGTGTGTACTATTGTTTTTAAACGGTACAATTGAAAAGAGAAGAGAAGGTTATTGTCGTCGATAGAGGGATCATTTATGTGACACTAGCTACTGCACTACACTTCGAAGATGAAGTGTTAAGGTAGTACTAGTGTGATGGTGGCGCCATCGGTTGTCGAGTGGCGAACCTGACGCTCGAAAAAATTGAAAAATTTAATAAAATAAGTGTTTTATACCTATTCTGATTTAAATATCATGAATTGTTAACAGGTTGTTGGTCTAGTGAATTTTCAAATACCATACCATCGTGTGGTGTTGCCATTATAAATTGGGATTCTTAATTTTTCGTTAAAAACAAAGCTTTGCATGGCTATATATCCATTACTAAACGATAAAAAACTTTCTCCTTTTGATACAATATACACGGATAGTTCTAGAACATCATACTAGTTTTTCAAATGAAACTGCAAATTTTTAGAGGTACACAAACCAAATATGTGCGATTCTGAGCGATGATTGCCATAAGCCCCGTGTATAAGAACTCAACTTTACAAGCGAATATATTTGTTCACAGACGATGAATGTGTTTCATATTTTAACAGGATGCGTACGACTATCCAATGTGTACGTGCGTCAAATTTAATTCAGGTCTGCAAATTTTTTTTTCACGCTAGTACTACCTTAAACCGCGTATTTTTCGACTTTAATACAAAATCAACTAATTCTTGACTACCTTGAGAAATGAACTGAATTTTCATTATTAGTTTTTTCATTTTTTTACAATTTCCGCGGGGCCTCCAATATATCGGGGCCCTTAGCTATAGCTTAGTCAGCTTATGCTATAATCCAACACTGTTTATATTAGCAAACTTAATAACATTCACATGATACAAATTTTGTTATTTAATTTCGGCTGATTAATAATGTCGAATGATTGTCATGAATGTGGGCGTAAGGAACCAGGCACATGTTCCTCAAACAAATCTCTGTAGTACCTATGTAATAACCTCCTGAACCAATATTTGTAAAATTAAGCTTTTCATTTTGTGAACAGATCTGCAGATTAAATTTCCGGTCAAGAGTTCCTCTGTATTTGCTTTGGGTTTGCAATCAATATTGCTCGGGGACACAGTTGCGTTTGTTTTTATTTCACTGAAGCACTCGACTTTTAAATTTGAAATGTGATCAATGCAAATACACGCAGACACACAGTCATCACCGAGAACTTTACATTCCGATGAGATGAGATTCCAAAGTATTTCAATAGTGTGCATTTTATAATTTATTTATTTATTTATAGTATTCTTTGCACAACAAAAACATAATATCAATTACAGTATAGAAATCAGTGTCAATATAACAAGACAGTGAAATAGTTATTTGTGTATCAAGAGCGTAAAGTGAATCTTTATTGTTCGTGCTCGGTAATTGAAGCGCAAGCGAAGCGGGCGCTGCAGTAGAGTGATAGCAATAAAGATACTTTACGCTTGAGGCACACATAATTTTTTCTACGACTTTACTTACTAAAAAATTAATTAAAAATAATTTGGGGCTAGTTCAATTCACTTTCCACCAATTTCTGCAGTGGAATCGCGCCGTATAGAATTCTATAATAGAATTCAGGCGATAATTTTCAAATCGTCAAATTAGCATTCCATTTTAAATAATTTTATAGTAGAAGTGTAGTTTACATCATTTGTGCACTATCTGATACAAAAATCATCGATTATTTTATGTTATAAATATTAGGGAAAATCATAATTTTTATTTGACAGATGACAGCGATTCTATTCTTCCGGGGGCAGTATTCTATGTAACCATGACGATGTCAGTATCCAAGTAAATAATTAAAAAAGTTCTGGTATCAACAATCATTGTTTGTGATAAATTTTCAGTAATAATATAACAAGAGGGTGAGAATAAATTGAAAATAATTTGACAGATCTTTCGAAAACTTGTTGCCAGGAAATAGTCACGAAAGCCCGTAGGGTTTGAGTGGCTATTGCCAAATGGCAACTAGTTTGAGAAATATACTGGAAAATTATTTTCTAATTTATCGAACCCTCGAGTTATATTTAATTAGATTATTTTTTGACTTAACTGTTGGGGTCGATTCATCCAACTTGAAAGATTTTGAACTAGGTTCATATCGATTGATTACTTATTAATGTATTCTTGGAAGTTGTTTCCAAAATTTGTTGGTGAATTTCTGTATCTAAAATACAACTAAATCGATTTTTTTCACACATTTTACTTGACGCGTTGACAGTTTTAAATAATTATTTGACAACTACCTATCATTTGTTACAAACAAAAAAGCATCTGCAGAGATAATTCCCGAGAATAATCACAAGAGCATAATTCTCAGTATAATAATGACAGGATTGGTTAAAACGCAGACACGTGACATACAATGAAGCATTTCATTGGTTTTGAGAAACATCAAAAAATATTCATTCATAATTAAAAAATATGCTAAAAAATCTCAGAGAATAGTGATTGGCGTACTAACTGAAAATTCTAATGAGAATATCACAGAATCTAATTTACACAAGTGACAGTGAATAAAAAAATTCATTGGTTTTAAGAAACATAAAAAAAAAATCATTTTTATATATCTTGAGCTTAACTAATTATAATTAATTTTACATTTCAAACGTCAAAAACATTTATTTGCATCTTAAATTATCTAGTTAAGTTTGTTTCATTTTGCATCATTTTTCACACAGAGAATTAGTACATACTGACTCATTTTTAGCATAAACATATAAAAATAATTACACCAATACAAAACAATCCATACCAGTAAGAAATTGACATTTCAGGCAAGTTGTTTACTATTCTTTTTCTACACATTCAATTAATTATTAATAAATATTTAAAAAAAATTTTTAAATATATCATTACGCTTTCTACCCATTATTGTGTGTGGCACTCTGCCGAAGCAGATCTCGGTTAGTGATATATTTATGCACGTTAAGTGCGGTTATCAGCCGTCAAATTACGACACTAATTGATGTTAATGGAAGGAGAGCCACAGGGGTAGTTTTAATGTGATGAAAATTGTTTTTTGGCTGTGAGAATCGAACCCGGGTTCTCAAATCCAGAGGCCTACTCGACACCAAGTTTATTCCCATTTCACTATTGCAGTATGACAATCCTGACATGCATATCTTAGGTTGCCTATGATTACCGTGAGATATGAAAATGTGTTTAGACTGTGCTATATTTCCGTAGCAATAACAAATATTCAATAGGATATCTTAGTTATCATAGAAAAAATTAATAGTGTACAATGTCTCCTGAATTTAAAAATTTATAACTGACTTGGTTGTAATCTTCCAATATTATAATCCATATTTTGAAATTGTAGAGCGTCCACATCCAATATAGAATTAAAGTTTTGATGAGAAAAACAATGGCAGTCTGTTAGGTATACCCGATTTACCTCTTGTTGGGAAAAAGGAAAACTGTACTAATGTGTGATCTATAAAGCTTGTCTTAATTAGGAATTGAGTGCAGTGGAAAGGAACATCATCGCGTCAGCCATGTTGGCAAATCCGATTCATTTAGCATGTTAAAACAATTAAAGTTTTAGCGTTGGAACGAAGTCTAAGTTGGCTGGGGTGTTTTTTCCGGGGAATAATCACCGCAGCTGGTAGTTTCCACACGAGAAGATAAAGAGAGGGCTGAATTTATCTGCAAAGTTGGCGATCCCTCTGTTCTAGTCCAGTGCTAATGCGCCATTGTTTTCCCGCGTTTAGCTGAAAATCGTGTCGCGAGAATATGAAAAGGACTTGGTTGAAAAATCCAATTAAGTGAGGTCCACCGCTGGAAAATTCTGAATATTTACGGAACAAAACCTCGCTGGCCTCGCCGCCGCACGCTGCTCAACAAGTAACGGAACAATGAATTAGGATCATTTCTCAAACTCACGAAACAATGTTTCTCGCATGTCACGGGACAAACTAGACATTACAAAAGTAATGGCCATTTTTAACGTCATGTCGGATATGAAACGACCGACATGGAATAATGACGTGTATCGATTACGTAATGACATAGTATACATTATTCTGCTTCGGGCCACGAACAGTCACTCGATATTGTCTGAATACTGGACACTAGCTTCACTAGATTTACTGATATGTGTATTGGGTATTTTTATCGTTCAAAATCGAATGGTTAATGTTATACTTGGATACTTTTGTTTATTTCTTACACTGTATCTGCATAACAGAAAATTAATCATAATTACAGTACAGTGGACCCAAAGTTTAAAGTGGAACAAGCATCACTTGGACGCAATTGTTCTTTTTTATAAGTCGAGAACCCACCGACTTAAAACTATATTTAAAAAATACGACTGTGCCTCTGAGTTGTTTGAATTCCACTACAAGTACGATGAACATATTTGTTTGGTGAAAATGGACAAATTTGAAGAAATTTTATAAAAATAGAAAAACTGTTTGTATTTTTTGTTTTATTTCATAAATAGAACTGAAATATTTTTCCTATATCGCAATTGAAGTGAATTTTGTGTAATTGTTTTTGTCAAAAATAGTGCTACAAAATTCAAATTTGTAAACCTGTTTTGGGGACATTCTTTGTGAAGATGAGTTTTCAAGTTGTAAAAATGTCAAACATAAGTTTATCATTTTAGTTGTCATTACTTAACTCATTGCAATTTTTTGTTATATAATTGAAAAACTCTTCTTTATTGAAAATTACAGGTATTTTGTTTTATAACATAATCTAGATTATTATGAATTTGAACTCTAATCTGACTAGTAAATTTCAAAATATATTAAATTTCAAGTTATTTTTTATGCAAGTGTTTTATTAGGTATATAAAACACGCAAAAGTCTAAACACGAGACTGAAGGTCGAGAGTTTAATTTTTCTTAAGTGTTTTTATACCAATAAAGTGTAATATAAAATTTTATCCACAACTCATAATTATAGGTATCGATGAATATTGGTCGTAACGTTTAACGTTGATTCAGTTATATATAGTTCCTCAAAATACGGTAGATCATGATGTGGTTGCTAAGTAACAAGTTGTTTACAGTGTTTTATGGTATATAAACCACTAGTGTTTTATGAGCCATATAATAAAACTGAAATCAGTGTAATTATGTCTTTATAATATATAAATTAAATAAATAAATAAATATATCATCACGCCTTTTACCCATTACTGAATGTGGCACTCTGCCGAAGCAGATCTCGGTAAGTGATATATTTATGCGCGTAAAGTGCGGTTACCAGTCATCAAATCACGGCCCCCAAAGATGTTAGTGGTGGAGGAGCCATAGGGGTAATTTCTTTAATTGGTGAAAATGTTTGTCGACTGTGGGGATCGAACCGAGGTTCTCAGGATCCACAGGCCGACTTCATACCACTAAGCTTTGAATGACTATAAATTAAATTTACAATGTATAATGAAAAGTGACAAATATACACATATGTTAACTCCACTCTAGATTAAAAAACCGGTATACGGTTGTAATTAGATTTATTAAATTAAATTATAAATATTAAATTTGTTGTTTTCCCATAGCAACACATAGCCACAGGAGTAATTTTTTAAATTGGTGAAAATGGTTGTCGACTGTGGAGATCGAACCAAGGTTCTTAGGATCCACAGGCCAACACGATACCACTGTGCCATTACCTCATAATATATGAGTAGTGGATAAAAATATTGATTGAATTTGTTAGTATTACCAATAAAAAATTTGAAATAAAAGTCAATGAATGTGATATAGAAGAAATAGTATGAAAAACACTGCCTGCGGTTCGTTACACAAACTGTACTCGTACGAGTACAATAAGGGTCATTGTAGCACTTGATCTAAATCTAAAGGACAACACATAAAATAAAGGACTCTCTTCTATAATAAAGGACGTATGGTCACCATAGTTTCTCTTTAAATTACTGTACAATATTACTAAAATCTTTTATACATCCCGCAGGATTATAATAAAATTAATTTCGAAGCTCCGCTTTCAAATTGCAATTATCAATTTAATGAATTACTTCTGCATTTCTACGTCATCGCTATGACGTTACATTGCGCCCCTCGTAAATTTCCTTGCTAAATAAAGAAGACGTTTGATCTATGGTACACCGTAATTAATTCACTTGACTGAATTGTCAGTTCTGTGATTCGCCTCCACTGAATCCACTCAAAGTAAATCTCAATATTTTCTGCTTGATGTTCTTTCATCTTCGAATTAATTTCACTAGCAAAAATTGAAATAATATGTACAGGATTCATAAATGATTTTGACACTTTCGGAATTTTATTTTTTCTTCAGCTGAGCGTTTCTAAATTATTAGAAAAATAAATCATGCAAATAAAACTGGAGTTCGAATCCCGCCCAAACTCAAATTATATAAATTACCACACTGCGGTTGGTGAGTCCGGATCTTGAACTGTAATGGGGATTAAGTTCCTGTTGACCAGAGTAACACACATAAATAATAAATAAATAAATTTCTTAGAGCTAACATTTCTTGTGCCACTGGATTGGTAGATTACAATAGTAAATAAAAACTAGTAAATGAATTAATTGTAATGTTTAAAAATTTTATTCATTATTCTACCACTTCAGTGGTACAAAAATGTTAGCTTTAAGGAATATGCAATTATATTTGTAATTTCAGAAGTAGTTAATTGTTTATAAGAGGTGTGGCTATTAAATAACGAGACTGATGCTGTGTTAACAATTTATTTTGATTTCATACCTATTTACTTATTATCACTTTCAATATACACCCCTCCTCTAATCCTACAATGCTCCATGCGAATCTTCCATTATTCGAAACAGTGCTGAAAGTCTTCTTCTGTCAGTTCCTTAAGAATATGTGCCGATTTCTCTTTCAAAGCTCAAATAATGTTGCTATTAAGGCAAATTTCACTTTAGGAAACAGATAGAAGTCGCACAGTGCAAGATCTGGCGAATAAGGTGGATGGTCCAACACTGGGATGCTGTACTTGGCTAGAAATCTCTTGACAGAGGTTGCGGAATGAGCCAGCGCATTGTTTTAATGGAGAAACCACGATTTATCCTTCCACAATTCGGGTACTTTTTTCAATAAATTATAAGTTTCAGTAGCAGTTTTGCCAAGTTTCATGTGAAATTTCAGAACAATTCGTTGCTCTAATGTTGCACTTAACATTTTTTCGACGAAACAAAAAACAACTCTAATTAGAACACATACTACGGCTATACGGATTTGTTTACAGAAGCGAGAGATACTGCATTCGAAAGAGAAAGCTTCACGTTAAAAAACTGATGGTCGCTGGTGTTTGGCGCATGCGTACTTCGTCTGTAGCAGCGTCAGTCTCGTTATTTAATAGCCACACCTCGTATTAAAACTAAAAATAAGTTTTCGAGGTGAGTAATAAAGGTTGCCTTGACAATATTACGAGACTCTATTTAGCATTTTTAGTCCGATTGAAACATTATATTTTACTCACATATTTAGAAAATTCAAATTAAAATGGAACCAAGTTGGCAAAATCATTTACATTCCCATGACAACTTTATTAAAAATGATACTAGAACCAAAAAAAAAAACAATGACGTATTCATAAAAACACAAATATTCCTGAAATAGCGTTCTTTTCAAGTGTTCGATACACATAAATAAATAAATAAATATATCATCATGCCTTCTACCCATTACTGGGTGTGGTACTCTGCCGAAGCAAATCTCGGTAAGTGATATATTTTGCGCGTGAAGCGCGGTTTCCAGTCGTCAAATCACGGACCCCAAATATGTTAGTGGTGGAGGATCTACAGGGGTAGTTTTTTTGAAATTATGAAAATTGTTCATGGGGTGGCTAGCTCAGTGGTATGAAGTCGGCCTGTGGATCCTGAGAACCCTGGTTCGATTCTCACAGGCGACAAAAAAATTTAATAATTTCAAAAACTACCCCTGTGGCTCCTCCACCTCTAACACCTTTGGAGGCCGTGATTTGACGACTGGTAACCGCACTTCACGCGCAAAATATATCACTTACCGAGATCTGCTTCGGCAGAGTGCTACACCCAGTAATGGATAGAAGGCGTGATGATATGTTTATTTTATTTATTATGAAAATTGTTTGTCGCCTGTGGGAATCGAACCAGGGTTCTCAGGATCCACAGGCCGACTTCATACCACTGAGCTAGCCACTCCATATGTTATGTGTATACATAAATAATAAATATATACTCTGTCATTTATTTTTTTTATTGAAACATCCTGTATAATATAATCTCATAAATACAGCAATGTATTTTGTTATTGGGTTGAGAAGGTTTAAAAAACTTTCGTAATTATCTGTCTTTAAAATGTTTTTTGGCCCTGAATTGTATATATTTTCTCTATTTTTTTCCTAGAAGAATGTTCTTGGTGACAGAGATACATTACTTCATTTTACATAGTTAGAATTCAGAATAATTAGACAGTGTTTTGTTTTCTTATTCTTTTTGTCCTGGGATTTGTTCCGTGAAAAGCTTTTTTCCTCTTTTAATTAACAGTGTTTAATCAGGTATAAACGCTTCAATTCCAATTAACATATGATATACTCTATTCCCTGTATGAAAACAATTACGTCACATTCGATATCCATGTGATTCAAGACTTTGTGCTTAAAATGTTTACATTGGTATTGGATGACATTTTTAAAACATAACCTAAAAATTCAATGTTAGATTAAATTATTTATTACTTTATAAAATTTAATTAGTTTATAAAAGAAACCAAATAAAATTTATCTTAACTCACGAAAAATATTACCTACCTTATTGAAATATGTAATTTTGTAAAATAAAACTCAAAAGAATATACATTTTTATATGTATTATTATTATACATAAATAAATAATATATGACAATACAAACTACAATGCACATTACCTTTGTACTACGGTTAAATTAATTAAAGATCCTTGATTCTCTAACTCCAGTGCAAAATTATCATGAAGATGATTTCTGCATTTGATTACCCAAAATTTTAAAAGCCATTTCTCAGTCTTTATTTATGTATCAAAAATGTCACAAACTTAGAAATGACAAGCGAGAAAATAACAAAATCATGGCCATAGGTCTCTATTTTTATTTTATAAACAAATGTGAACAAAGTAAATATAAATTTTCGTATTAGTAAGAACTGTCATACGTTTTCATTAAAATAATAAATGTGATAGAACGTGAAAAAACATGAAACGTGCGTCTTAACTTATTAAGACATACGTTATGTCATTCGCATAGGTACGAATAACATTATTAAAAAAAGATAGCTATATTTCATCGTATCTATGATAACCTCGTCCACATATGACGTCATCGTTTTCATACAGGGAATGGAGTATAGTAAAATAATATAATAATAATAGCAAAATGAATTTGACCGCAATTTTAATTAAATATCCCAGATATCAATTAGCGCATTTTAATATAATTAATTAAACAAAATAGCACTAAAATTCCTTCTCATTTTGCCAACTTTACGCATTATATTCCACTAACGACTCTTCAGCGTTGGTTACGGTGTAAAAAATCCAGTTTTCAATGAAAGTTTGCTCGTAAAGCTACTAGAGGCGGCCGTTGCTTCAAAACTCATTCGGTGCGGGATGTCATATGTGCCATGTGACAAATTTAATGATAATCGCCGGCGCGCGAACTGATGGCGAATATCGCCACGTGATGTAATTGTAAGCACACACGTAAGCCGAGCTTTCGAAGGCTTATTACATCTCGCTTCTCGCGGTGACAGCGTAAAGTGGACGCTACAGGGGCGGACTTAACACAATTTTCCGCTCATTGGGACCACATTTTACATATAGAAATATCCAATAGCACATTTGTCATTATATATTTTTTGCTTTTTATATTGTAACCTAAACCACTTGGATGCAATTGTTTTTCTAGTTAAAACTTAAAGTTATGAATTTTTGCTTACGTTTTTAACAGCGCTGCTATGAAGCTACAACTAAATATGTACGAGGGCAGGGTGAAAAGTCCCTGAAAAATTAAATAAGAAATGATTTATTTGGTCAAAACATATTTTATTTCTGAACATAACCTCCTTGTAGCTCTATACACTTCGTCCAACGTTTTTCTAATTTTTCGATCCCTGCCAAATAATACGATTTTGGCAATCCTTCAAAATAGGCGTTTATCTCAGCGATGACCTCATCGTTGGAGCCAAATCTCTTCCCGCCGAGACATTTCTTCAAGTTTGAAAATAGATAAAAATCGCAGGGGGGCAAATCTGGAGAATATGGTGGATGACGAACCTATACGTAGCGCAATTCACGCAATTTTGCCATTGTGACTGCGGACCTGTGTGCCGGTGCAGAGAGCAAATGCGGCACCCATCTGGCAGATAGCTTTCTCATATCCAAAAATTTATGCAAAATGTTCCGCACCCGTTCGGTTGAGATGCTCATAGCTTCAGCAAGCTCATGCACTTTAACTTGCCGATCGTCCAATATCATACCATGGATTTTATCGACGATTTTTGGCGTTGTAACCTCAATTGGACGACCAGAACGTTCGGTGTCCTTTGTGGTCATACTACCACGACGAAAATCAGTAAACCACTTATGAATCGTTCCAATCGATGATGAGGAGTCCTCATAATGTTTAACAAGCGATGCTTTGGTTTGCGTAATGTTTTTTCCACGCAAGAAATAATGTTTAATCAAGACGCGAAATTAATTTTTTCCAAGTTTTCAAAAATCTTCAAGGTTGCTTGCTTTCGATGGGTGTCAAAACAGAACTGATTGACATATCAGTCTAAAATTTTAATGCGTTCTAGTTAAAGATGGTACATCACAAATGTCACATGAGATTTGCGATTGTGGCTCCATCTGTTTTATTTTTCAGAGACTTTTCACCCTGCCCTCGTAGTTCTGCTACAGGACTTTCAATATATGTGGAGCATTTGGTGATATATATTTTTTCCTGAAACCGGCAAGAAAAAATTGTAATACATAATAATCCGAACCTAGTAGTGAAATTTAATACTATGGCAAAAGAGCACTTTCATGAGATATACTGTTATACAGGATCCTACTGTTTCAATATTGTTTATATATCATATTTATTTTATGTATTATCGAAGGAACTTGAACTTAAATTTCATCCTTATACTTTTTTGCTTCTGTAATTACAAATTAATTGTAATTATGTTGCTTACTCTATTTGAATGGGGTAGGTGGCTCAGTGGTATTGAATCAGTCTGTGGGTTTGAGAGCTGGGGTTCGATTCCTACAGCCGGCAAACAATTTTCACTCATTAAAATTACCTATGTGGTTCCTCCACCAATAACACCTTTGAAGGCCGTGATTTTACGACAGATAACCGCAACTGATGCGCATAAATATACCACTTACCAAGATCTGCTAATACAGAGTACCATGCCCAGTAATGGGTAAAAGGCGTGATGATGTATTTTTTATATATATTTTACTTTATTTGAAATAGAATAGTAAATATGTTATGGCATTTGTAAGTTATTGGAAAAAAATAAATTTTCTCCAAAAAAATTATTTAATGTTGTGTATTTGAATGTAAATTTATTGCGAAGACCAATCGGACAGCTATATTCCACAAATTATACTTACAATAAAGTTAGCTACAAAGATAACCTAACTAAGTAGTTACTAAATTACGTATCTAAACTGTAAAATTAAAATTACTGCATTATTAAAACTAGAATTGTTGATTTTACGAATATTCGAGGCTTCGATAGTTCGGATTTATTGAATCTTCGAATTTGGATTCGAACTTTCGAATTTTGGAATATTCCGAATTTTCGAATTTTAGAATAATCCGACTTTTCGAATTATTTGAATTATGAATCTGGATCCCAACGTGAACACGGTATGTTGATATTAATTATTTTCGGAATAAACTCATGTGCAGAGTTTTGTATTAATTCTTAAGTAATTATTATTAATTATTATTATTTGCAAAATTAATTCAATTTAGACTTAAGATTTCGCTACACTGTCAAAAAACGATTAAGACGTTTTTGTATCCTTTTTATTGTCATTTTAAAACGTCTTACTAAAAGTCCATAGCATTTAGATGGGCGGTAAGAGAGTAGATGGCTTAATTAAGACGCAGAGTTTTTGCAGGATACTTCGTCGAGTTTATTATTTAATTCGTGGCCGACTCTTCGCTAATTATGCGTTAACGTGTTTGGAGATGACAGATGGCTTTAATTCAGTGGCAAAAAATTCTAGAATTCGAAGCTTCGAAAAATTCGAAAATTCGAAAGTTCGTAAATTCAAAGCTTCAAAATATTCGAAAGTTCGAAGCATCGATTTTCCCTGACAAAGATCAAAACATTCGAATGTTCGAACGTTCAGAAATTCAAACTTCGGTGGAAATCAACGACCCTAATTAAAACTAATACAACAAGAAATACTTTAACTATAATCTACCTAAAATATTATTAAAAATTTTGAAAGTACTGAAAATATACCACAGTCAAACAAAAGTGTCCCTTTGTTGAGTTTTTGACATATGAGTTTCAGTATCATTTCTTATTAATGAGATATCCCAATATTTTCAGTTGTCAAATTTTTATAAATTATATTAAATAATTATAGGTTAAATAAGACTTATGGGAGAACTATTCCACAATATTATTTGTATACACGTCTATTTCGTAGACTTTAAAATAACTTGAAATGATAAATACTCGTATACAATTCCAAATTGCTATGATATATTTCATTTTATTAGACAAAATGTATCCTGTCTCAGTCCGGCCCTGTCAAACAATAATTCCTGGTAGCAGAGTTGCGGTTTGCGGTGGGCGGCGGCTCATGTATTGTACACGCGCGATGTCCACCCCCAGCCCCTTGTAGCTTCACACCCCGCGCGACCACCGCTCCATCTCTCGCCGCGTGGAGAGATTATTTTCACGGAGAAAATAAAAACAAAATGGAGATTAATTACCTGGCTATGTAAATGGGGCCCTGGTCTGGTCCTCTGCCCTGCTGAAAATGAAACAGGATGAGACAATAGGACGGAATGCCACTGAGATGCTTTAAGCTTTTATTTTTTCTTTGTCTCTGAAATTAATATATACGCACATATTTTCTTAGCCGTCGTCACTGTGAGGCAGAAATTAGCTTTAATTATACGACAGTGGACCTACAGCTTAGAGTGGGATCGGAACCATTGAAGCATTGTTGTATTTGTCATTATAAGTTGAAGTCTGCAAGGTTTAAAACTATGAGCTTTACTTTTGAAACAATAGCGATGTATTCATTTATTTATTTAGCAGTTTTTACGTCGGGAAATTATTCCCAATTTCAGTACAGACAAATGGAGAGTTATACAATTCACGTCACGCCAGAGAGAGTTAGTTGACAGGCCACGACTAATCAGAGCATACTTTTAAGGTAGTACTAGTGTGACGGTGGCGCCATCGGTTGTCGGGTAGCGAAACTGACTCTCAAAAAAATATAAAAATTTAATAAAATAAGTATTTTATACCTACTATGATTCGAATATCATGAATTGTTAACAGGTTGTTGGTCTAGTGAATTTTCAAATACCATACCACCGTGTGGTGTTGCCATTATAAATTGGGATTCTTAATTTTTCGTTATAAACAAGGCTTTGCATGGCTATATATCCATTACTAAACGATAAAAAACTTTCTCCTTCTGATACAATATACATGGATAGTTGTAGAACATCATACTAGTTTTTCAAATGAAACTGCAAAATTGTAGAGGTACACAAACCAAATATGTGCGATTCTGAGTGATGATCGCCATAAGCCCCGTGTATAAGAACTCAACTTTACAAGCGAATATATTTGTTCACAGACGATGAATGTGTTTCATATTTTAACAGGATGCGTATGACTATCCAATGTTTACGTGCGCCAAATTTCATTCAGATCTGCAAAATATTTTTGCACGCTAGTACTACCTTAACATATAGTTAGAGAGCTAGGGCGCAAAATGATGCCTCGTTTATTCCAGTGACAGGAATGGATTTTTTAATAGATTAAGTCATGATAAACATGAAAAAAAGAAAATTAGATTTGGGAACGGGTGGAAACTATAGATGGCGTCGATGTGATTGCGCCTATTTTAAGGGTGTTTGTTGATCCCTATACCAGTCCACTTTCGGAGCTACTGTCATTTTTTGTCATGGCGATGCCATCTATAGTACCACCCATTCCCAAATCCAATTTTCTTTTTTCATGTTTATCATGACATAATCTATTAAAAAATCCATTTCTGTCACTGGAATAAATGAGACATCATTTTGCACCCTACCTCTCTAACTAATATTATGCAGATTAAATGGCATTTAAAAAATATGCTCTAGTTGATCATGGTTTGTCAACTAGATATCTCTTTTTCCTCCCATTTTTAAATATATAACTCCACACTGTACAGCTTAATATTGAATCAGAAACGTACGGATATAGTTATATTTTTAATTATAAAATGAATTCAGTTAAAGAGATTTAAATACCCGAACTCTGATTTGAAAAGTAACTCGTTTGACTTCATCCCCAGCGTATTTTCTTTCATTGAAAAATAACGCATATTGAAGTATGAGGGTGACAGCTGCCGTGTTGCTTTTGATGTCATATATCATCAATGGTTAACAATTTATCCTTAAATATTTATTTGTCTTTATTCTGTAATTCGGCTATTATCTGTTCTCGATTGATAAATTAATGATAACATTTTCCATGAGTATTATTTTAGATTATCATCATTTAGACATTCTGATAGATGGTGTGGCACTCTGTTCTATAAGATCTCGGCAAGTGATATATATATATATATATATATATATATATATATATATATATATATATATATATATATATATATATATATATATATATATATATATGTATATATATAAATAAAACAAAAATCAGATCCCCCAAAGATGTAAATGGAGAAAAATTTGTCGGCTACGGGAATCGAACTTGTCAAATTCACTAAAAATTATAATAATTTATAAAGTAATCAAGAAGACAAAAAATTGTCTGTAATAATATAACAAGAGTGTAAATATAAATTGAAAATAATTTGAGTGGCTATTGCCAAATGGCAACAAGTTTGAGAAAGATACTGGAGAATTATTTTCTAATTTATCGAACTCTTGAGTTATATTTAATTAGATTATTTTTTGAATAAGCTGTTGAAGTCGATTCATCAAACTTAAAAGATTTTGAACTGGGTTCATATCGACTAATTAATGTATTCTTGAAAGTTGTTTCCAAAATTTTTTAGTGTATTTCTGTATCTAAAATATACCTAAATCGATTTTTTTCATACAGTTTACTTGACGCGTTGACAGTTTTAAATAATTATTTGACAACTACCTATCATTTGTCACAAACAAAAAAGCATCTACAGAGTTAATTCCTGGGAATAATCACAAGAGCTTTATTCTCAGTATAATACTGACAGGATTGGTTTAAACGCAGACACGTGACATACAATGAAGCATTTAATTGGTTTTGAGAAACGTCAAAAAATTATCATAGATCTATCGACCGATTACAGATAATGATCCAGTAGTGATAGTCCTCCCTAATCTTTAACTCGATCATTCTGTTATCTCTCAATAAATTAATGACAACCCTATTTTTTTCCTTCTCTACAGTTTAACACTATTTCGGCTTTCTGCTACTAAAATAATTTATTCAGTCATTTCTATTTTACTTTTGACCATTTTGCTCTCGTCTATATGTATATATATATATATACATAGACGAGAGCAAAATGGTCAAAAGTAAAATATATATATATATATATATATATATATATATATAGGGTGGTGAACTCAACTCTCGAACATAGGGTTTTAACATGTAAAATCACAATTTTGTAATTTCCTGCTTCCCTAATTATTTGAAACAAAAAAGCTTCGAATACAAGTTTTAGGGCATAAAATTCTGCATCTAAGCCAAGAAACAAAATTTTGCGTGCTTCGTAACGTAAATTAGATCTGAAAATGACAAAAATAGCCTCAAAACTATCAATAGCCATGGAATTGAAACAAAATTAAAAAAATGTTTGACGTATAATCTGTCACAATAATTTCTTTATTTATTATGTCATTTATTTTGACAGATAAAACGATAAACATTTATTTAATTTTGTTTTAGTTCCATGGCTATCAATAATTTTCAGGCTATTTTCGTTATTTTCAAATCAAATTTGTGCCGTTGCGAAGCATGCAAAATTAATTTTGTTTATTGTATTAGATGCAGAATTTTTTTGGTTCAAATAATTAGGGAAGCAGGAAATTACAAAATTGTGATTTTACATGTTAAATCCCTATGTTCGAGAGTTGCGTTCACCATCCTGTATATATATATATATATATATATATATATATATATATATATATATATATATATATATATATATATATATTTTAACCTAACTTTTTACGAAGTTGTCAGTGAGCTGTCTATTATATTCTTTTTTATAATAACTTGTACTGTAGATATAAATAAGTAAAATTCATAAATATAATATTAAAATGTCAGAGTAAATTATTCTGGTGACAGAATAACGAAATTTTTAATAATCAATCAACAAGAAATTAGTTATAATTAGGGTACAGGAAATCTACAAATTATAGCGTAATCCAAATTACTTGCAAGTAGTTCTATTTCTAATATAAGTTAAAATCGGAGATATCCCAGACATTATCCTGACAGCTGATAACAGCACTGCATAATACTTCATTTATATCATCTAATCTAAATCTGCATTTGTAGAACTGTAAATCAAAGAGTGTGTTATGTTACGAGGGCAGGGTGAAAAGACCCTGAAAAATAAAACAGATGGTGCCACAATCGCAAATTTCATGTGACATTTGTGATGTACCATCTATAACTAGAACGTATTAAAATTTTCAGACTGATATGTCATTCAGTTCTGTTTTGACACCCATCGAAAGCAAGCAACCTTGAAGATTTTTGAAAACATGGAAAAAAGTGAATTTCGCGTCTTGATTAAACATTATTTCTTGCGTAGAAAAACCATTACGCAAACCAAAGCATCGCTTGTTAAACATTATGGGGACTCCTCACCATCGATTGGAACGTTTCACAAGTGGTTTACTGATTTTAGTTGTGGTAGTATGACCACAAAGGACGACGAACGTTCTGGTCGTCCAATTGAGGTTACAACGCCAGAAATCGTCGATAAAATCTATGGTATGATATTGGACGATCGGCGAGTTAAAGTGCACGAGATTGCTGAGCATGAACTATGAGCAGCTCAACCGAACACGTACGGAACATTTTGCATAAATTTTTGGATATGAGAAAGCTATCTGCCAGATGGGTGCTCTCTGTTGACAACAAGCGCGACCGTGTGACAAGTTCAAAGGTGTGTTTGGCGATGTTCAAGCGCAATAAGAACTACTTTATGCGCCAGATTTGCCCCCCTGCTAGTTATATCTATTTCGAAACTTGAAGAAATGGCTCGGCGGAAAGAGAAATGGCTCGAATGATGAGGTCATCGCTGAGACAAACACCTATTTTGAAGGATTGCCAAAATCGTATTATTTGGAAGGGATTGAAAAATTAGAAAAACGTTGGACGAAGTGTATCGAGCTACAAGTAGATTATGTTGAGAAATAAAATATGTTTTGACCAAATAAATCATTTCTTGTTTCATTTTGCAGGGACTTTTCACCCTGCCCTCGTATTATTAGTTTATTTGCAGCAATGTTAAACTTCTACTGCGGTACAATAACTTGCCTATCCACCTCGTACATTTATTTATATTTACAAATTCATAATCCGCCATGAAAAATTATTTCCCGCGGTGCATTTTCGCAATGTTGCAGTAAAACTTCACAGCATAATTGAAACAAAACCGCAAAGCTGTACAATATTCAAATATGAAGAAAGGCAGGAGCAGAAACGTTTAAGTGACGTTAACTCGTTAAGAAGGGAAAACTTGTTGAAATTTTAATATTTCGCAGTGATGTATTTTTCACGACGAGACACAGGCCTACAGTATCCGAGTTTCCAAGTATCAGAGTATCCGGTATCCAAGTATCGCAAGTTCTGGAGATGAATAAATAAGTAGTTTCTAAGTTGCGTTATTGCGTTACAGAAGGCGCTGATTTCCATGAAGTTAATGCGACACAGGATGAACAGACAGGTGTACGAGCAGGAATATGTCCTGGAGAATAGAATTTAAATTTGTTTTATATAAATAAATAAAATAAATATGTGGAGGCGTACTCCGTCTGACATTTGGAGCAGATTTAACTGAATTATATCACATATTTCACAGATTTATTTCGCTCACTTTTATTCGTAGTACTACATTTAATAATACGGATTCAACTTGAAGTTATCCACATCAATAGATGCATCTACCAGTTTGTTTAGTTCAATTAAGTTAATCATGTGGTCTGATTTAAATGAATAAATTAAAGGGAATGAAGTGGCAAATGGATTACAACTACTATTTAAATAAAATAAATAAATATATCATCACGCCTTATACCCATTACTGGGTGTGGCACTCTGCCGAAGCAGATTTCGGTAAGTGATATATTTATACGCTTGAAGTACGGTTACCAGCCGTCAAATCACGGCTTTCAAAAATGTTAGTGGTGTCAGCTGCGGGGATCGAGCCCGGGTTCTTAGGATCCACCGGCCGACTTGATACCACTTAACCATTACTCCGTACAACTATTATTTAATATCTATTATATTTTCGTTTAATCTATCTAAATATATACGAGGTGTGGCTATTAAATAACGAGACTGATGCTGTTTTAACATTTTATTTTGATTCCATACCTATTTACTTATTATCACTTTCAATATCCCTACAATGTTCCAAGTGAATCTTCCATTGTTCGAAACAGTGCTGGAAGTCTTCTTCTGTGAGCTCCTTCAGAACGCGTGCCGATTTCTCTTTCTAAGCTCAAATCTTGTTGCTGTTAAGGCAAATTTCACCTTAGGAAATAGATAGAAGTCGTACGGTGCAAGATCTGGCGAATAAGGTGGATGGTCCAACACTAGGATGCTGTACTTGGCTGGAAATCTCTTGACAGATATTGCGGAATGAGCCAGCGCATTGTTTTGATGGAGAAACCATGACTTGTCCTTCCACAATTCGGGTACTTTTTTCAATAAATTATAAGTTTCAGTAGCAGTTTAGCCAAGTTTCATGCGAAATTTCACAACAATTCGTTGCTGTAATGTTGCTCTTAACAATTTTTCGGCAAAACAAAAAAACAACTCTAATTAGAACGAATGCTACGGCTATACGGATTTGTTTACTGAAGCGAGAGGTGCTACATTCGAAAGAGAAAGCTTCAGAATAGTCACACCTCTTATATAGGGCAATGTACAATATTGAATTACATAGTATAGTTTGTTTCATTTTCATTTATGTCTTAAAATGTTATTACAAATCTAACAATAAAATTCAAATACATTATTATTTATTTATTTTCTTTTTAGACTTATATTAGCAATCAAATATGGTTTTTACAATACCAGTACTGTAAGTTATCCATTAATGACAAAATTTAAATCCAGTAAGTAGAACTTTTACTGCACAGTTGTTTCCATGGTTACATCAGGACTTTAATATTTACTAACCATCCACCATGGACAATAAATAAATATTATAGATCAAGGTTCTGTTCATTTTGACAACAATTTGACAGTTGTCAATTTTTAAATATATTTCTCTTTTCCTTATATTTGTCTAGGTATTATAAAAATAGCTTAATAACCTCGAACTGTAAGTGATTTTTAAGGTTGCGAACGCTTAGGAAACATTTACAGGTTATGGTACGTAATATACTATTTGTATATCGACTTGTTTAAAATATGTTCTTTCACAATTTAGTATGATATTTGAATAAATTGGTTAGATTAATGTGTATTTAACTCAATTTTTAATAATAGTAACGATCGTTGAATATTTCATTTTCAAATATTTTACTGTTTTATGTCGGCAGACTTTTTTATCGCCCTGAATATTGAATCAAATTTCATAAAATATAAACCGTAATATATCTTGTTAAAAAAATATTTTAAAATTATGGGGTATGTAATGCTATTGATTAATATGTTTTCTCTTAATTACCCATCCTATTATCTTAATTTTACTATTTGTAATTTTCTTTTTTTAATATGTAATACGTTATCATGTAAAACATATAACTTAATAATAATGAATGATTATCTAGCAGTTTACATGCGAACTCCCTGCATCTTCTATACTAGAACAAAAAGTGGAAAAGTAGTTACTTCCTGCACTCTGTTGCAGCAAATATTTACTTTGCATACGCTATAATTGGAATAAATTTCTTATTGTATTAAATAACAAATAAATTTACTTACTTTAATATTTCTGTAGCAATAATAACAACATATATCATGGGATGGCTAGCACAGTGGTATGAAGTCGGCCTGTGGATCCTGAGGTCCCTGGTTCGATTCCCACAGGCGACAAATTTTCATAATTTGAAAAAGCTATCCCTGTGGCTCCTCCACCACTAACATGTTTGGGGGCCGTGATTTGACGACTGGTAACCGCACTTCACGCGCAAAATATATCACTTACCGAGATCTGCGTTAGCAGAGTGCCACACCCAGAAATGGGTAGAAGGCGTGATGATATATTTATTTATTTATTTTATTTAATATATCATTTCAGCTGTAAGACAGAAAAGAACGTAATTATATTTTTATGTTGTTGAAAATATCTGATTCAAAGCTTGTGGCGCCACCATATTCTATTTTCATTTTGTTAATTGCAGCATCTGACAGAGGCACAAAGAAACCGGTGGAAAAACATCAAGCAAACAATTAATTAAGTGTTCTAATTAGCGCTTTCATCGAATAGTTTCAAGCGCTTAACAACAAATAAAAAATTAATTAAATGGATCGTCTTTCAGTGAGATCAACAGGGCATAATTTACAGCGTGAGATCCAGGGTAAGCAGACACATTAATTAAATCGGGCGATGGCGAAAGAAACAGTCAAAGATCGCAGTTTCTCCCGACTGCGCCATTGGTGTATAAACTCTACATCACGGGGGCGCTGATAGAATCTTATAAATCTACACGGAGACAATGTAATTAACGCCTGATGCATTGCACTCGGCAATGTGCAGATGTTTCTATGCACAGCTACCGTGATTCATGTCCTGTCTTTACTACCAAGTAGTTATTCCTTCTCTGAAATATTTCTTTTACCTTTTGGTTTACAGGATTCTAACTTTAGATTTTCAGTAGTATTTACTACTTACTGCTACAGTCCGTAAAGCATAAATCTTTGTGCTTTTCTGCGCCATAATAACAAAGAAAGTAGTTGTAGAAAGGAGATATTCGTAACTTTTAAGAAAAATTACATATCTTCTTGCGTTATTAAAAGCAGAGGTGTATAGTATGAGGGTTCAGCTCTCGCATCGCGTCATATCGTATAGAATGTTATAAAAGAACGAAGGCGATAATTTTAAAATCGTCAAATTGTTACTACACTCAAAGTAATTCTGCAATAGTAATTAAGTGTATCTCTTTTACAAAGAAAAAAAATATAAAAAAAATATATCATCACGCCTTCTACCCATTACTGGGCGTGGCACTCTGCCGAAGCAGATCTCGGTAAGTGATATATTTTGCGCGTGAATTGCGGTTACCAGCCGTCAAATCACGGCCCGCAAAGATGTTAGTGGTGGAGGAGCCACAGGGGTAGTTAATTTTTTTGAAATCATGAAAATTGTTTGTCGCCTGTGAGAATCGAACCAGGGTTCTCAGGATCCACTGGCCGACTTCATACCACTCTTTTATATATTCCTTGATATGGAGTAGGTGGCTCAGTTCTATCGAGTCAAGCTGTGGATTTGAGAAACCTAGTTCGATTCCCAAAGCCGTCATTTTCACCACATTAAAATTACCCTTATTGCTCCCCCTTTAATCTTTGAGGGGCCGTGATTTGATGACTGGTAACCGCACTTCACGCGCATAAATATATCAATTACCGAGATATGCTTCGGCGTGATGATATATTTATTTTATTTTTGTCTAAAATAATTTGAAAACTTTAACGCAAATTAGTCATTTTTTAATTAACACACTGTATTGTGATGTATGTGTGATGACGTATCCATTTTGTAGTTACAAATAGTTTTGTAAAAGAAAAGTAAAATATATTTCCAGATGAAAAGGAATATATTTGTGTGTTGAATTTTTGGCTGGACGAATTGATTAATTTTTAATCTAGTCTCGCAAACTGAACCGGCAAACATAAAACCTCGAATTGGATAGATCGCTTCAAATATAACTAATCGTAAACTCCGTGTTGTAAAAACACGGACGGCACATAAACTGTGGAGTATAGCGGAAACTTCATTTAACCGATCCTACTTTACGAACTCTGAACTCAAAAATGTCTCATTTCCAGTTTTAACAGCAAATAACATTCGAAAATTAATCTTGTGTTTCTCTCTAGCTCGTTCGCTACATTACACGATGAGTTTACCGAATAAATACGAACGGAAAACATGCTTGCTGTTATTGATAATTATCAGAATTTATTTACAATCATTACATAATTTTACAAATAATACATTGATTTTAAATAACAGACCTGACAATTAAGTTTAATGCGTTATTAACATGCTTCAGTATATAAAACAAAGACAAATTGTTAATGAATAGCTCTCATGTCATGATACCTTCATTAGTATTCTTAACATCTGTTAGTTCAGCTTACATAGTACCACAGTTCACTAGCCCCTAGTTGGTCTAGTTGGATAGTTGATCGCACCATACTGATGAGCTCCTAAAGAGCGAAACGCGTCTATGTTTAAAGCTGAACTAACCAGTCTTTGATGATGACCTAATAAGTTGATTCAAATCTGCTGTAATTTTGTGGAACTTTGACAATAGTTGGAATTTTTTTCTAATTTTATTTGCTTTAGTATATTTTCTATTAAATTAGTTCCTTCGGAAAGTTATAAAATTATTCTCAAACCCTCAAAAACAGATCTGCAACACATATTGTGGAATGACTTTAATAAATAAAAAAATATATATTTCATCAACCCTTTAACCCATTATTGGATGTGACACTCTGCCATACTGGCTAACTAAAATCTGTACCCCCGTGAAGCGCGGTTACCCGCCGTCAAATCACGGCCCTCAAAGATGTTAGTGGAGGGAGAGCCAGAGTAATAATTTTCATGTGGTGAAAATTGTTTATCGGCTGTAAAAATTGAACCCGTGTTTTCCCACAGTCTGATTTGATACCACTGAGCCATCTTGGGCATAATTACTAGTTGTACTAAAATTTAAAAATTAAAGTATTTATATTAATTGATTAGTTACATCAACCTAATTTTATACAACTCTTCTTGCTTGTAAATAGCAATGATATTTCATAAAGGATTTTATCCACAACTCATATATAATAAAGACATTATTACACTGATTTCAGTTGAATTATATGGCTCATAAAACACTAGTGTTTTATATTCCACAAAACACTGTAAATAACTTGTTACTTAGCAACCACTTCATGATCTACCGTATTTTGAGAAACTATACAGGTATATAACTGAATCAACGTTAAACGTTACGACCAATATTATTCGATACCTATAATTATGAGTTGTGGAGAAAATTTTATATTACACTTGTGTTTTATTGGTATATAAAACACTTAAGAATATCGGTCTCGTGTTTAAACTTTTCTTGTGTATTTTATATACCTAATAAAACACTTGTATAATAAATAACTATTATGTCTTTCTAGTTCATTGTTGTTTTATGATACCATAGATACAAGGTATATTATTTAGATCATAATTCCCTAAAGTATTATATAATTTTAATAGGCCCTAAGGTATTAAGAGTGATGCTATTATGGTAATACTGTAAAAAAAACTGGCATTTCTTGTATCCAGTATTGTCAGGTAATCCATTATTTATTATATAGGTTATTAAAAAATACTAGTAAGACATAAAATATTGTATGCACCACGAGCATTACTTGATGTTTATACACTTCGGTCGACTTACAAATCCTCGGGGCTAGAGATCCTCAGCCTTGTAGACATTACCCACAGAGGGCATAAACATCTTCATAATACTCTAGGTACATAAATAACTATAATAATCACTTAGTTCTAGTGACACATTTGTAGTTATTGTTAATTTATTTTGAATGGAGTAAAACAAAAGAAAACGTAGGCTTCGATAAAAATAAGTTTTGTTGTTAGTTACATATTTGAGTTTGGAAAAATAAAAAGTTACATTTTGTCTAGATCGAATTTTCTAGTTATTATTATTAAATTAAAAGCCAAGTTATTGGTTTATAACATTGGTGACCCCGAAGTGATTTGAAATTGGCACATAATTGATAATGGAGGATGTTCAACAAGTACTGTTTCCAGTTTCTGAAGAATCTTCCATATCTGCTATATCTGAGTCTTTTATGTTACCAGAATTTTGGCCAGCAGATCCAGAATTATGGTTTGCCCAGATTGAAGCTCTATTTACCTCATATAGAATTACATCAGAATTGTCCAAATTTTCAAGACTTATTGGGGCATTGAATCCTCAATATGCAGCAGAACTGAGAGACATCATAATTGCACCTTTTGATGATATTCCTTATACTGCATTAAAACATACTTTAATACGTCGAACGGGATGGTCAGATAAAGAGAGGCTTCAAAAATTATTATGCTTCACAGATTTGGACGACAGAAAACCATCAAAATTATTGAGGTATTTGCGACAGCTTATTGGATAAAAATTTTAGACGAAACAATATTAGAAGAAATTTTCATACAAAAACTTCCAACAAATTTGATGGCTTTGAGTGGCTTTACGAAGGGCCGTACTATTTTTTGCATTAAGATTGTCGACTCAGAATCAGGAGTGAAAGTAGATTTTTTTTTTACCGCTACGCTACTTTTAAAGAGATAAGGAGGATGGAGGGCTATGCTAAGAGGACGAAACTAGTTTTATATTTTATATATAGAATTAGGCAAATTAATTTACAACCCAGAGAGGAATATGTTAAAAGGTCGCTATCAGTGTCAATAGTTGATTTTACAAAAAAAAAACGGATTATTTTAATTTATAATATAATAAGACTATGTGTAATCCTTCCCATTTACAAAAAGACTGTCAAAATTATAATAATTATGTCGGATTAATTATAAATATATCATTAATACATTTGCATAAATGCGTATATCGTACATGATGCGGCGGCCAAGTGTTTTCACTAAGACTGTATATTTCTCTTTTGCAAGCCATGCCATTCGTTACATACCTGAAATTATTATATTTCTAATAGGTTCAGATACAATACTTCTAATATTTATATTTTCCATACTGCACTGTAAATTATCAACTTTTTTTATTTTCTTGTAATTTCTTCTCACGATTTAATATATGCCTAGGGATTAAATATTGTTGTCCGAGGACCAGTAGTTGAAATTAATATTAATTGTGAAATATGCGAAATTGTAAATACAGGGCGCAAATCCGTAAAAGTAACAAAATATAATTATGCCAACCATTAGCAAGAATTTAAATGTCGTCTGTTGCATAGAAGTTGTAGAGCGCAATTTGAAATGTGAAAATTTTTAAATATAAAAATTATGTAATATTAAATGCAGCATTATTAATTATAAGTATCGTTTAAAATACTTATTTGTAAAATTTTCTTACCGGTACTCCGTACCGGCTCTATTTTTCTTACCGGTACGGCGCACAGTGGGGTCAAACGGCTTCCTAGGCGCGCATGGCAAAAAAAAATTGAATTGACAATAAGGTTGCGATTTCTACTTTAAAATATCGTCAATGTCATTTTCAAGTGTAAAATTGACTCTAAATGTCATTACAACTACTTATTACATTTTTAATCGGCAACCAAAATAATGTTTCCACAAATCACTGCGAAATGCTCCATTCAGACACTTTAATGAATCTGTGCATCTGCAGTGTAAGAATTCTAACGGAACTTATTATTTAGCAATCGTAAGTGTTCAAAATTGACTACTTATGTCATAGAATACATTTGTTTGATTTCCACGGGTAGTTACAACATGTATTACAGTAGTTTTTACTATATATATATATATATATATATATATATATATATATATATATATATATATATATATATATATATATATTCACGATCAACTTAAAACTGCTGTAACTTAAAAGTTCCTGAAAGTCCCAGGTTGCCGCTTAGTGAAATTGTAGCCTTTTTCTCAAAGAATTGAGCCATCTTAATTCCAGCTGCGCATACTTGCGCCAAAAAAAATTAGAAGGTAAAACGTAAATGTTCTTTTTTCAGCTATTTAGGAAAATTAAATATATTCACACTCATAGTTTCATAGGAAAACATGTGTCAAGACAGTAGGTGTTGCTTTTTTGTGTGTGTGCCTGTAAATTTAATGCTAATTCCCCCTCCAAATGGGAAAAAGGTGTTTTTTTGGCGATTTAAACAAACTGGGGTATGGTGGCGCAATTCTGGCTTCGGATTCTACGCGCCCAATTCCATAGGGAAACTTGCGTCTGGTCTCTAGGGTTTCTTTTGGTGAGCCTGTGTAGCCCATGCGCGCCTAAAAGCCCGTTTGGCCCCACTGTGCGGCGTACCGGACCGTACCGGCCTACTTTCACCATTGCTCAGAATGATCAAAGATTCATTTTACCTGAAGCTTCTGAACACTCTGAATTTATTACAAAATATTTTATGATACATGTAAATTCCTTCTATTAAAGAATAAACGTCTGTTGAACTAAAGAGTGTTAATCTGTTTGACGAGAACATTTTCAGTATAATATCCGCTTATATAAAGTGAATAATTTAGAGATATTACCGTACATGCTTACGTAAAATTGTGTATTTTGCAACAGGAAGAGTAGAAGTAGATAACGTAATCCTACATGATCAAAAGTGTCGCCGGTCCAAAGCATTATATTTACAGAGAAATCACAGCCTTTGAAGTACTCGGCGTGTTTGAAAAGTACGGAATATGCGATATTATTTAGAAATTACTACGCCGGTCATCAAAGAGGATTAAGAGAATACACTGTAGCTGAATACGGCGTTCAAACAACAAAAAACTTCTAGTTATGGTCCGTTTTCCGTTCATAATTTACACTCACTTTAATAAACAGTATTTATTTCATAATTCAACTCTTGTGTGTTTGCGTACCTAACAATATTTTGTATTCTGTTATATGGACAAAATGAAAACATATTGTTTTTAAAATGGTTTTCAGATTATTATCATAATAATAAAATGATATTTAAAAATTTTAAAGCTACTTAGGATTATTTGAAAACAAATAATGTGCTGAATCTTTAAACGAAAACGGCAACAATAATTTTTAATCTTTACAAGTACTCTTAAAAATTTGTTACGGATTTTTGTTTTGTATATAAAAATTTCACATCCTTCTACCGCAGTTCAGTTTGGAGCAGTTTTTCAGTTATAGATCTCAATAGATGACTTAAATCAGTTGTTAACCGTCAAATCGCTCCATCAATAAGTTCCCTAGAATGATAATCTGAGCCATTGCTTTAATTCTCCCAACAGTTCATAGGTTTAAATACTGCTGATTTAAGTCCTTCGAATTCAAAGCATGAACGCTGTGCAATTGCAGATTTAAAAAATCTGGTGTGGACACCACACGACTTTCTTATACACAGCATATTTAATATTTAGAATATATGAATGTTATATAATATTATTAAACAAGTAATTTAGTTTTTCACTAATTCAGCATATAAAATATCAAATTTGTTTATATATAATTTTTTAATAATGTTGACTACTTTATGTCTAACTTTACTGATGATGCATATACAGGATGTCTGTTTTTCGAGCCTAACCCTTGGTATCTCAAGAAATGTGAGATACGAAGTCGATTAAATTGAGGCAAAGTTGCCAAATTAGTTGACCATTTTAATGATGTATTTGTTTTTCCGAAAAAATACATAGATAACTAGATAAAGCGAAAATTAAAATTTATATTTTTGTTTCTATTGCTATGATTATTGAAATTTATTATTAAATATAAAAAATAGTTTTTCTCAAAATTAGAAGCATATACATTTTATGTTCCAAATATTTTTGCTAACATCTTTTATTTGAAACTTTTTTCATAACTGATTCCATTTTTGAAATAAATGGAATTTATTGTTTTGTGTGTCCAGTAAACTTCCTCTTCCGGTTTTTCAATTTCATTCAAAATCAACTCAGCTCTTCATATTTTCATGAAACTTATAATTACCAAGTTTCGTTAACAAATCTTATCTCGTTCATGAGATATTTATTGCACACTAGGACACACATCCATCCACACATCCATCTACACACACATACACACACACACACACACAGACATCATGATCAAAACGGATTCAGTGGACCTCAAAACACGTATTTCCGCGAAAATCTCGTCAAAGATTTTTTTCACGATCCCAATACTTCCTTATACTGTGTATAAGAAAGTAAAAAATATATATAGTTATTACAATATAGTAAATAAACAAATATCTATTACAAATTTGAAAAATATTTAAACTTTGTTTGGGAATATGGTTTAGTTTAATTTGACACATCCAAAATTCAGGATTAGCCGAATTCTAGCTAAAACTCTTTTGAGAATTGGGCTGTATAAGATTAAATTATGACAATTAATATCGTTTATAGTAATACGAGTAGTATGTTGAAGTCAGCAACATTTGAACTCGGGCTCTAATCGCCTGATTTTATTTACATAACTTACGAGTATCTCTGGAGTTAATTTAGCTGTTGCTTCTTATTTGTTTACTTCATCAGTTTTTCGGATCTTTTTACAATGGGATCTACATTGTTCCCTTTAAAAACAAATCCTCGTAAAATATCTTAAGAAAGCAACCAATCGACCGAATCGACTCTGGGAATATAAATAAACTTTCGATTTCGAGAGCAAACAGGCCTGCACAATCCTTAAAATATCTAAACGTTGTATCGGATATGTTTAGATAGCCCGCGGCGTACTCTGTTATTCTTTAGAGATTTGATACCGATAAAGGAATGTTATATGACAAACATCCAAAGTTAGAAGAAATCTGAAATCTCTTCGGTTTTCCAGTAAAAAAGTAATCCGTGCTAACAGCGGCTTACACAAGCAGCAGCGCTGCGCTGCTGCTGCTCTCCAGTGATCTCGGACATTATTTTTTCATTCATATTTCAAGATGGAATTCGACGTTATTTATCTATATTTGATGACTCAAATCAGACGTTGACATAAGAAGGCCGCTTCTATATTTTTTGTTTTTCGAAAGATGACAAATACTTCGAAAAGAATAGCAACTTATTGAGTAAGAACCATGATTTGACGGTTAGTAATTGCATTTTATAGATAAAAATGTAACAATTAAACGTTGTAGTACATCATGCTTAATAAATTCTAAGTACATACTTAATTGTAAGTATAGAAATCTTTGAACGTATTAATTTCAATAGAGTACGTAATATGTTTATATTCAGAAATATATTCTTTTGAGTGTCATACTCATTTATTTATGTATATTACTCATTACATTGTGCATATAATTCTGTTAACAAAAACAAGCATAGGGCGACACTCCCTTCCTTTCTTATCTTTCTGTTTCATTTTCAGTTACTGCATTGTGTGAACTTTTCTTTCATGTACAAGTGCAGGCTATCGCTTTTATCTTTTCTAATCTTTGTAGATGCGTTGTTAGGTTCATTATTAGATTCGTTGTTAGGAGTAAGCGTGAGTAATTTGAGATGTTTTATGCATATGTTATGTACGTTGAAGAAAGAAGATGAATGATAAGTGAATAGGAATGATGTGATTTAAGGTTTGATTGTGATAAATGATTTCGAGTGTAATATATGAATGAGTTTATAAGGAGTGATCTATGAATGTGGTTAAAGTAAGGGAGGTGTGTTCGGATGATAATGTTTGACGAGGGCTGATTTTTTTATTAATGTAATGAGTGAATTTTTTATGAGTGATTTTAGGGTTCGTGCTACCCCATTTGTTGGGATATAGCGTGAAGATATGTATATATGTAACATGGTTTATTTCGTTCGTGTAATAGACAAGCATTTGAACCAGATATCTTTTGATATCCGTTCTACCGCTAAGCTACTGTTGTTAATTGATCCAAAATTCAAATTCTAATTGGCGACATTCGAATGTTTCTGTCTCAAATAATTTGCCATAATTACAAACATGACATCAAACTACGTCCCATCAAATGGAGAAGCACGAATTCTTAATCACTTAAGATTTATTCATTAGATTAATTTTGCAATTAATCTTCGCCAAACATTCCTATTCTAACATACAACACTCGCTTCATCCATTTTAAAAATTCCTTTCATGTAATCCATATCCATCCTTTCATTAATACCTTATTCAGTTGTATCAAAAGTAATTTTTTTTTGTTAGAACATTGATGCGAAAAGCGAAGTATTTAAATTTCGCAACGAGCGCGGAATTCATATTTTGGCCACAGACGCTTATGGAAGAAGAAGATGTAGTGAGCCAGCGTTAGTAAATATGCAGTAGTATATTTTGACGTTTATAAACCTAACCTTAAATTTCACTATATCTAATCTGTACACAATTAATAAAAAGAACCGAACAAAGTAAAATATATCGATAAATGGTTTTATTTTAAGAGTAAGTGAAATACTTCATATTTATTGTTTGTGTATATTATTAACACAGTTGTTACAGTTCCTTATATTGACATAATATGAAGTGGAAACTTTGGTACTGTCTAAAGAAACATTGATTTCTTCTGTACCTGTTCATATTATTAACAGTAATATTATTGACAACAATTTCAGAGGCTTTAGAAGTACCAGCAGCAGGTTGATTGCCATTGTCGAAAATAAATCCAACATAGCATGATCTGAGGCTTCAATTATCTTTGGAAGTAATTATGATAAAGAAGAATAAAAATTCTTTACAATGTAGTATTCCAATCTAGACGATTTTGAAGAAATTGTCTTGAAATTAGTGATTTTTTTTTAAATAACGTAGAACAATGTGCAAGCAATCAACAAACAAACCATAGCAACGCCGTAAAACATCGTTCTCGTGAATATCATTCAGATTTTATAATTTTTGACATTATTTTAATGATTTTCTAAATCGCACAGTTCTAGGCAAAATGTTATTTATTGCGTGCAGATTTCCGCACTCGACAAGCCTCGTGCGTTAAATTCTGCACTTGCACATAACAAGCCTTTTTCGACACTTGTTATAAAAATAACTGTTCGGGCATTATATTCATATTTGAATAAAAAAAATATGAAAATAAAAATTCTTTACAATGGAATAAAAAATAGTAATGATACGCAGACGAAAATCTTTTCGTACTCATACGATTTCCAAACTTGACTTTGTTTCGTCTGGCAATTTCCTTTTTTTCGTAAACTGCATTTTTCGTCCTTATGTCATAAGTAACTATATCATGCACCCAGTTTGTTATTTCTTCACCATAATACACCTGTTTAACAAATTATTCGAAAAACCTTCTACAATAATTTCACTTACATTTTATTTCTTAATATTTGCTGATACTACAACCTCCGTTTATAAGGGAACTAAAAGAGTAGTTTTATTTTATTAAAGAACGTTAAACCTACCATCTTAGTATACAAAATTCTACATAAAAATCATAATTTGAGAATATCGAGTAAAATTTTATAATAATAATTATAAATATATGTCATTGCGCCTTTTTTACCCATTTTGGGGTGTGGCACTTTGCCGTAGCAGATCTCGATAAATGATATATTTATGCGCGTAAAATGCGATTATTAGCCGTCAAATTACGGCGCCCATAGATGTTAGCAATGAGAAAGTCACAGGGGTAATTTTAATGTGGTGCAATTGAACTTGTGTTATCAAATACACTGGCCGACTCGATATCAGTGACCCATCTACCTCATTTAATGAGAACAAAATAATGAACAATTTGTTGTTGTCTGTTTTCAGAATCACAGATCATAATATACTACTATAGATAAGAAACTGCCATGTTACGCACTGGGACTGTATTTTGCGCCATCTGAGTAGTGGAAGTCTAACTAAAGTCACGTATATAGGCAACCCGATATGCATATTTAGGCAACTTGTAATTTTTATTATTATTTTATATTTATTTAAACTACATAAAATAAAAATTCATTATTACAATATAAATATTTATTAAAATATTCTCCTGTATACAATTTAATTATAATATGAACTGTTTCAATCGCAGTTTTATCCAACTCTTGTGAACTTGAAAATATATTATGACTTCCTCATCTAAATATTATTTATTATATGATCACTTACTTACCATTAGCGGTGCAGTTTTTGACACAACAATTGATATTAGTTGATGACATTATTTATATGAAATTAGTTAACAAATAAAAAATAATTGGATATTTGACAGATTAAAATATTTTCAATACGTACAAATGACAACTACAGGAACTATCTAGTAACCTCAGACTAACCATACCTTAGACGGAGAACAACGGCGTTTGTTGTGAAGTAAAAAGAGTTAAAGTAAGTTGTTGCTGAGACGGGTGCGTGGCAAAGAGCTAGTATCCCTTGGTGTTATGCGGGTTGCATTTTTGTTGATGACAGTTATTAGACACGAGCATTTTATTTATTTAAACACAAAAGTACGTATACAAAACACTTAATATGTCAAAAACTAACCTTTACTTTGATGTATAAACAGTAAGTAATTGAATATAAGAATAACTATACAAATGTTTGCAACTCGCATAACATCAAAGGATACTCGCTCCTTGCCGCGCACTCGTCTCACCCACAACTTACTTTAACTCTCTCTACTTCATAACACTGCATTGACTTGAATACGACAGACTTTGTCTAAGGTATGGTTAGTCTGAGCTAGTAACCAATGATTGCCGATATTGTAGTTACCTAAAATGGATGTCTTCACATAAAGACTATTAGCGCCATTCCTTAGGTGGAAGTCTAACTATAAACACAGTCCCATGGTTACCCATATAACTTTCCGCTGCCTGTTCAGAACTCTTGGTTTATTTGAAAAAGTGTATTTAGAATTCTGTATGAAATTAGATACAAACATTTGGAAGCGTGGAAGGACATTGAGTTTATCTTGTCGCATTCATTACATTTAATTTTCTTTTCACTTTGCATCGAGAGATCCATAAATGTAACCCTAACCCACATTCCCTTCCTTTACATTTAAAATTTTATCTGTTCGGCTGATTTCCCCCATATATCCTTTCAGAATCGCCCCATTAATATAACGAGATATCGCACAAAACGATTGGGGAGGTGGCACGCCTTTGCTGCGCGTCCACCGCCGCCCGCGTCTCTTCGACAGAGAATGTCGACTCGCGCGACGCAATTGAAAATATTTATGATTCAATTAAACATCTGAATAGCCGGTAGTTAAATTTTCGTAAACCATTTAAGCGGCAATCGCCATGATGTACAGTCATCCCTGAAATTAGAGCGAAATAATAAAAATCTGTATTTGCTTGACGACGCACGGGACACATGCAAATTTCACGTGTGTCCCCAGGTTCGGAGCGTCATTACACCTGCCGTAACTCATCGCCGCAGCCCCGAGCTATCATAACCAGGGCTGGACCAACTGGAAATCGATTTACTAACCGAATTATCCAACTTCACTAACATGCTCTAACTATTTCAAACTGGCTGTGGCAGATTATTGGGGGAAAATGACCGCTTGGGAAATCGCTACAAAATCACGACTCTTACCCCATTTTGAGAAAGGATGCTGAAAGCTTTAACTTTATAACACAATATTCGGCGTTTATTCCGTTAAAATTTGTAACTAATGACAACAGAAGGCACGGAATACAAAATGAAAATTTAATTTAACACATATATATTTATTGGTTCAAAATTTTAAGTGGCCGATAAAAATTAACGGATCAGTTATAGAATACAGTCCAATAACAGATAAAAACAAACTCGATAATGAAAAAGAATTATAAATAAATGATCATAACAATATTCTAAGAAGGTGATATATTTTTGAGCATGAAATACGAATACCGGCCGTCAAATTATTTTCCCACAGATATTAATAAAGAAGATATTCCACTCTATTCTGTAACTCAATCATAAATTAATAACAACCTCTATTTTTATGATTCCCTGTAGATTACCACCATTGCGAAATAGTATGAACAAAATTGTTTGTTAAGTTTGTTATTTTTATATTATTTTTATGAATTTTAACATATACAAAAAGTTTTTTAAACTCATATTTAATACTTAAAATAATTTTTTATTGATTTAGTTTTTGTTCGAAGCTGCCAGAATAAAAAGATTACTTTTTAAACACACTTTTTACTGACCTGTCATTATATCTTTTTTATAATAACAGCTACATATACAAGTTAATGAAATGCATGAAAATAACAAAAATGTCAAGGTAAATTATTCTGGTCACAGAATACCGAAATTATGGTAATCTATAAAATTATGTATATATTTATTCGTTAATTTGTACAACAGCAACTTATGATGGAATTCTGTGTGAATCCATAAGTTTTATAGATCTGTATATATGTAATTATTGAACAAATTTGCAACGAATTTTATTACTTTATAAAATATTATTTATTATTTATTATTATTTTTATCTACTGTCTTACTACTATCTATCGATTACATATATTGCTCCATTTATAAACTAGCTCAGTGGTATGAAGTCGGCCTGTGGATCCTGAGAACCCTGGCTCGATTCTCACAGGCGACAAACAATTTTCATAATTTCAAAAACTACCTCTGTTGCTCATCCACCACTAACCTCTTTGGGGGTAGTGATTTGATGGTTGGTAACCGCACTTCACGCGCATAAATATATCACTTACCGAGATCTGATCTGTGATGATATATTTATCTATTTATATTATAAAATAGAAAGTATTTTAATTCGTTGGAAATTTTAGTTGTTGCTGTTGAATTTGAGATGAAAGTTTTATTTCCAAAGCCAATTAAATTTATCTGAAGGAATTTAAGAAGTAAAGTTAATTTTTCCGCCATCCTGTAGTCTGATAGCAAGTAATAACAAACCCTTTTACCGCTTTATTACCTTCCACATACCTTCTCATCAGAAACACTCAACTTAATTTACTTTTCCATTTAGTTGTCGGAGTAATAAAACGATAAGCTCCAACAATAAACTAGAGATGAAAGTGTAGAGTACGGACCTGCACGCAACACAGGGCAGGAGTGACCAAACGACGAGCGAGCAGATTAATATAAAAACACGACGCAAGGCGCTACGCGGTAGCTGTTCGAGGTTCCATAACCAGCTGCAAAGTGTGATTAATCCATGGAAAGCCGCAAGGGTTGCTAATGCCATTCTGGTGCGCTGGACCCCCCCGTACCGGCCCTGGATACGTGGACAGCGTCAACGGACTGTGGCGAAGGAGGGAAGTAGTTGGACCACGCAAACCGAATGTGTTGTAAATGTTTCACTGAATGTGCTATCAAAATTGCGTGGAGAGGACACGTGCCTTTTTTCTCATTTGTATAGCTCTGCATTTGTAGGATTTGCTAATTAGTACATCTTTATGCTGCAAAGTTGAGAGCATCTTTGTATTATTCTTAGTAAAACAAAAGACAAAATGTCTATTGCGATGTGGAATTGAGTCTTAATAAATAAGAAAAAATAGGAAAAAATTTTCCATCACTTGTCTCGTCATTCCACAGAGGTTTTACAGCACGTTTGCATCAACTTCTCAGGTCATCAACAAACGGCTGGTCAGTTCAGCTTTAACCATAGACGCGTTTCGTCCTTCCGGACTCATCAGTATGGTGCGATCATTTATCCAACTAGATCAACTAGGAAATAGTGGATTGTGATACCGACTTAGCTGAACTGACTGATGTTACCATTGTAGATAGGTTAACATCAGTCAGTTCAGCTAAGTCGGTATCACAATCCACTATTTCCTAGTTGATCTAGTTGGATAAATGATCGTACCATACTGATGAGTCCGGAAGGACGAAACGCGTCTATGGTTAAAGCTGAACTGACCAGCCGTTTGTTGATGACCTGAGAAGTTGATGCAAACGTGCTGTAAAACCTCTGTGGAATTACGAGACAAGTGATGGAAAAAAAATTTTCCTATTTTTTTTATTTATATTATTCTTAGGTTTAGAGATTGATTCTGAAGATCCTGAGTTTGAATCCCACTCAAGCAAAATATATATAAACTATCACATTGCGGTTTTATGAGTCAGAACCCTATATTAAGGTGCTGTCGTACATAGTAGCATAAATAAATATGAACTGAAAGATGAATTTTTCTAAAATTTTATACAATTATATATAAATAAATATAAATATATCATCACTCCTTCTTACCCATTACTGGGTGTGGCACTCTGCCGAAGCAGATCTCAGTAAGTGATATATTTAGCGCGTGAAGTGCGGTTACCAGTCGTCAAATCACGACCCCCAAAGATGTTAGTGGTGGAGGAGCCATAGGGGTAGCTTTTGAAATTATGAAAATTGTTTGTCGCCTGTGGGAATCGAATCAGGGTTCTCAAAATCCACAGGCCGACTTCATACCACTGAGCTAGCCACCCCAGTATATATTATGCAGTTACTCGTTTATATAATTAATAAAAATATTTGTATTTACGTAGGAAACGAAAAGAAATTATCTGGCCTATAACTTGCCTAGTTTTTGAGATATACCCGTATATTCTGTAACTGTATCATTAACTGTTATTCATCGATATTATCGACTTTTATTGTTCATGGTTATTTTACAGATTATTACAATTTCAGTATTCCACATCAAGAATAATTTACTGTGGCAAAATTGGGATATAGGCAGGACTTGATCCTGAGAACTTTGAACTCCGGTTAAATGCTGTTACTAACTAAGCTATTTTGGTGTGTGTCAAAGGCTGCCTCATTTATGAATGTAGCTAAAGCGTAATATTGTGTCAGTTTATAAATAAATAAATATATCATCACGCCTTTTACCCATTACTGGGTGTGGCACTCTTCCGAAGCAGATCTTTATAAGTGATATATTTATGCGCGTGAAGTGCGATTACCAGCTGTCAAATCACGCCCTCCAAAGATTTTAATGGTGGGGTAATTTTAAACTGATGAAAAAATTTATCTGCTGCGGGGATCGAACCAAGGTTCTTAGGATTCGCAGGCTGACGTGATACCACTGAGCCATTACCCCAATGTATTTATTTAAGGGTTCGAAATATTACTTTAACAGAAGGAAAAACTGTTTCCCCATGTTAAATATTTATGACCAGCTTTTTAATTACCACCCTCTATGTTGCATTAGAGTTATCAGATTAATTACATTTCGGGATTTCGGAAAAAATGAAGCTGGGAAAAGGCGTGATTTATTTGCGCAACTTTTTTATATTAACGAATCAATATTATGATAAAACTCGTCTATTTACAATAATGTCAATAACACATGTGCAGTATTATTTACACAGCGTTGCAAAAAGCTCCTGAAAAAGGGAATGAAACCAAAAAACAATGTGACAAAGGCTTGTAACAGTTATTGATCGAATCAATCAATGCGTATGTAAAATTCATAGCAGCGTACTTAGAGCGTGAGTGATTCCAAGCGTGGAGCAGCGTGACAGGAGCAGTCCATTAGAAGGCAGTAAATCTGGCGCGAATATTCTTTGCGACAGGCCAGTTGAGTTACCTTTGCGAAGATTTATGTCCCGTCGCTAGCGAAGCAATAAATAAGACCTTTTCAATATCGCGCGGTCCGCGGAGGCTGTTTATGATTTTCTTCAGCTTAGATGAAACGAGCCAACTGGGAAAATATTTATATTATACATGTCGAGCAGAGATGTCAAAATACATGAGGAAAAAATATATATCTTCCTTCTCCGAAACAATGTTCTTATATTAAAATGTTGCTGGCTTTGTTTTGCTGTAATATATGGCTCTATACAAATGACATTTCTGTCCAGAATAAAAATATATTTTTACTGAAGCTGGATTTCGATAATACTCGAGATATCCGTATCCGTGGACCTGATGTATTTTATTCTCTTCATTCCCAGTCTCTTTTCTGTCAAATAACTATTGAATATTTAAAGCTGAATTTATAGCCAATTTAACAAAATAAAACAAAATACATACATAGGCCAATCAAGGTGACGTTTGTACAGTACAAGTAAAGATTTTAGAGAAATACAATGACCGCTAGTATAAACAACCGATTAAAGGTAATTAACCCCAATCCTTAGATCCGTATACATTTGCAATAAAAAATAAACATTGTGAGTATTGCACAAAATGCAAACATAAATGCACGATTTAATTCTTTGCTTTTGTATTTGACTGTATATGGGCGGAACCCAGTAAACTTAGGGCTAGTTTTTCAATCACCGATTAATGTTAATCGGGAGTAAATCAGCCATTGAAAAACTGGCCCTAAGTTGCGCAATATGCACTTATTTGTGTAAAACAAATATTTTGTTTTCCTATTAAAATTGTAATAAAAATTATGATAATCGTTAAATAAAAATAAATAAAAATATCATCACGCCTTCTACCCATTACTGGATGTGACATTCTGCCGTAGCTGATCTCGGTAAGTGATATATTTTGCGCATGAAGTGCAGTTACTAGCAGTCAAAGCATGGCATTTTAGGATGGAAGTGGAGGGGTAGCCATAGGGGTAGTTTTAATATGGTGAAAATTGTTTGTCGACTGTAGGAATCAATCCCGGGTTCTCAAATTCGACTCGATACCAATGATAATCGCTAATTGTTTGAAATTCTCTGGAAGAAAATTTATCACATTCATATGTTTTATTCCAGTGTTTTTAATTGTTGTATTCTACGTGGATTGTAATTAGTGTTGTAAATGGAAACAGAAATATTGGTAATTACTCAAAAATTGTGGAAATAGTGAAAATATAAGTAACAATTGAAATATTCATTTCTTAAGAAGTATTTTTTATTCAATTGAAATTTCAACATTTATGTAGTATTTATTAATTGCTACAGTTGGAACACTGAAAAACATCATCATAATAGTTCTCTATTATATAGGATGGAAAGGTAAAAAGATTCCATAAAAAAAAATTAAAATGCCTTTTACCCATTACTGGGTGTAGCACTCTGTCGTAGCAGATTTCGGTAAGTGACATATTTATATGCATGAAATGCCATGAACTCACAGCAGATGTTAGTGGAGTAAGTGCCACAGGGATAATTTTAATGTGATGAAAATCGTTTGTCGGCTGCGGGAATCGAACTCGAATTCTCAAGTCCACAAACCGACTTGATACCTCTGACTCACCTACCCCAAATTTTAAGGGAAGATTAAACTGTTAGACAATATTTTTTGTTACAAATACTCTTAGTTCGTAGTTAATTTCAGTAGCAAAACTAAACTTTGTTTTTTTCCGATATTTCAACGACTAGTACTCAACAGATTTAAATTAAAAATTATGCCTAAGTTATTCGCATTCTACAGGGTGATCAAAAGGAATTGTTATAGTTGGCAATACAATTCCAGAGATCTATTTATTCCACAGTTGGCACAACGTCAGAAAAAGGCGGAAATGCTATTTGATATTTCTAATAAATACAAATAGGTTATGTCAGGAGTCTGACAGCTAATAGAATTTTGACTTTTTAAGTAATAGAAATACTTTAGAAATAAATGTACTCAAATTTAAATTTTAAATGTCACTGCCAACAACGGGAAATTGATTTATGTACCAGGCTTACCAATTTCAAGTAGTTTTTTTTATTGCCAACTGTAACAATTCCTTTTGATCACTCTGTACTATAAGTTATAGATGCTCTGTGCAGTAATTGGGATTAATTTTCTGTTGTTCAGAATAGGAAATAAATAATTCTGATCTGATACACGTAGGTTAATTTCCTGCTCTTATTTTGATTATTTTAATATGATGCAGTATTCTTGATTGCTTTTTATACTTGCAGATATTATTTTACCTTATGCTCGCAGTGCTTATAATCATATTTCCCTGAAGCTATAGCAGTACGCTACAGACTACAGAAAAACATACGCATATACATGCACATATAGAAACACGGATAAAAAATTCATATTCATGCAGTCTGTAATTAGAAAGCCAAATGGAAAATGCGGAATACATTAATGTTTATTTTAACTGCTTTCCGCGAAATTGAGATACTTGAATACGTTACATAGCACTCTAGTGTTGCAAAGCTACAAAAAAATGTCACGAAGCTAACGCTGACTCGTAATTTCACTAATTCTATTGCACTGGCACTACATCCTCTTATCATAAAAACGTGTAGTTTGTTCTCTTTTACAACGGCTAATCCTCAAAATATGGCAAAATTTTCATTTTCATTATAATGTGAGCCGAATTAAAATGAGTGAATGATAAAAAGTAAATAAAGCGTTGAGCTCTTGTTTGTTAGAAAACTAAAATACTACGTAAGTAATTTAAATAGAAATTATATAACATGGTCTACAAAATTTTATATCGTAAATGACAAATTTTATCGTAACATGTACAAATTATTTTTAACTGCGTCAAATCTGCAACTGTGGATTTTAATAGATGAGTAGATTAATTGTACCAGGTCCCTCTTATCCATTATAATGATCTACTGATTTCAGATTTATTGCGATATGATTCTAGATCCGGTAGAAGTTATAAATCATTTTATGCACAACCGGGCTGAAATTCATGTGTTTTAGCCCTAAAAAGCGGGCATAAACACTTCTTTTTGGCCGTAGGTCCATACAAAATTAGTTTATATGGATACATAAATAAAATGAAAATTGTTGTTTTTTCAAAATATCATTTTGACATATAACCTATGTGTCCATATTTTAATCTTTTGAACATATAATTAAATGTTATTTTGTTGTGCATAAAATATTGTATGTACTATGGGTGAAATTGGCGTTTCTGACCCTGTGCCTGTTGTTTGCCCTCGGCGTTTTGCGCCTCGTGCTAATAATCACGCTACGAGCCAGAAATGCCTGTTTTCACTCTTGGTACATAAATAACTATTGTGTTGTTAAATCTATGAAGAATGCAACGGCATATCTCCTTTTTTGTTAAATTTGCGTTATTTCTGTTTATATATTTTATTTTATGGGGTGGCTAGCTCAGTGGTATGAAGTCGGCCTGTGGATCCTGAGAACCTTGGTTCGATTCCCACAGGCGACAAACAATTTTCATAATTTCAAAAGCTACCCCTGTGGCTCCTCCACCACTAACATTTTTAGGGGCCGTGATTTGACGACTGGGAACCGAACTTCACGCGCAAAATATATCACTTACCGAGATCTGCTTCGGCAGAGTGCCACACCCAGTAATGGGTAGAAGGCGTGATGATACATTTATTTATTTTATTTATATTTTATTGTAAATACTTTTCATAAATGATCCTGAATGTAACAAAATATTTTCACTTCATCTACATTAATAGTTCCTAACATACAAATTTGTCCCTTCTTTCGTTCCCGTAACAAATCTTTTTCTATACTACTGACTACGTAATTAAATATTCCTGTTCCAGCAACTTTCAAAATACTGAAAATATAAGAATAAAACAATGAAATACTACAGCCTGCAATGCTACACTTACGGAAGTCACACAAAAGCGCTCCTTTGTTCAACTTTTAACATATGAATTTAAGCGCCATCTCTTATTAGAGAGATATACCAATACCGCCAAATTATTATTTAAATCGTGTCAATACGTCAATAGTAGAACAAAATTAGTACAATATAATTATGTTGTGTAAATCTTTTTTGCCTCTTGAAGGTTTTACAGATTTGGGCAATCGCTCCGGCCCAATAACATATCTCGGCAAAAAAGTTTACTTACGCAGCTTGTACTGGAATCAAATCAAATCCACTAATTTTTTTATTCCACGTACTTTCCACATGCCCAGACCATACAACACACAATCATTCTTTTCACAACACTCTTCACAAATTTAGTTATATTATAAATAAATAAATATATCATCATTTATCCATTACTGGGTGTGGCACTCTGCCGAAACAGATCTCGGTAAGTGATATATATATATATATATATATATATATATGCGCGTGAAAGTATGGTTGCAAATCGTCAAATCACGGCTCCCAAATATGTAAGTGGAGGGGGAGCCACAGGAATAGTATTAATAGGTGCGTTCAATAAGCCCAGCAAAACAAGCAATTGCTAAGTAAGCAAAAAGCGATTTATTGCTTGATCCACTGAACGGTTTGCTCGTTTCGCTACATTTTCAAGACCTAGTTGTACCGAATAAGACATCGTGAAATGTGTTCGGCTAATGATAAATAATATGAGTGCACACGTTGTATGTACTTTTTATGCGTTTTGGCTTTTGAGAGATTGAAATTTACGCTAAAAATTTTCAGCCAAGTATGTGTTGGTGATATTAGGCTATTGTTTGGAATATGGAATTCAATAAATATACATTTTTATAAGAACCATGATAGCACATTCACTAAAACTGATGACGGCTATTTTATAGCACTTGATAATAATAGTAATCCTACCGATAATAGTTTGATATAGATCAATCCCATCATCTACGAAAAGCTGAATATATTCGTTTTCCATTTTTCATATATCTATGTAAATTAATTATTGTCTGTCAATTATCAAAATAGTTTCGATCTTTCAAGTTATAAACTTACAATTTGAAATTCCTGCAAAAATATTTGAATGTCTAGCACTTCGAGCGAGAAATTTGTCGCTTGTTTTGCTCGCGAGTAAAACGAGCAAATGCTAGCCTAGCAAAACCGTTCAATGATTCTTACTTCCGGTTTGCTTGTTTTGCTTAGTACGTTGAACGCACCTTATGTGGTGAAAATGTTTGTCGGTAGTGTGATTCAAACAAGGGTTTTCAGGATTCACTGGTGTCTAATTTCTGACATACGAAGAACAGAATTACATATTTATTTTATTTATTTTGTTAATCTGACAACAGGAACTAAATCCCAATTACAGTACAGGGGACCTACAGCTTATAGTGGAATCCGAGCCACTCAGACACAATCGTATTTTTTGGATATAAGTAGAAGTCAGTGAGGTTTGAACGCAATACCTCTTGCTTGTTAATTAAGAAAGGCAAGTTTTATCTCGTTTTTATCCACTGAGCTACGATTGCCTATATTTAGTTATATTGAGGACAAATAAATGCTCCATGATATTGCTTTGTTATTGTAAAGAAACAAATAAAATCGAAATTATATTCATGAATACCTATGTTAATTGGTAAACCGTAAACGCTTGCCAAAGTTAAAGTCTTGTATTTAATCACGCTTACATCAAATTACAGTACAGGGGACCTACAGCTTATAGTGGAATCCGAGCCACTCAGTCATAATCGTATTTTTTGGATATAAGTAGAAGTCAGTGAGATTTGACCGCAAGACCTCTTGCTTGTTAATTAAGAAAGGCAAGTTTTATCTCGTTTTTATCCACTGAGGTACGATTGCCTATATTTAGTTATATTGAGGACAAATAAATGCTCCATGATATTGCTTTCTTATTGTAAAGAAACAAATAAAATCGAAATTATATTCATGTATACCTATGTTAATTGGTAAACCGTAAACGCTTGCCAAAGTTAAAGTCTTGTATTTAATCACGCTTACATCAAAAGCTCGAATAAAATTGTGCTTTGTACTTGGTTCGCTCGTTTCTTCGTTGGCTTACGAGCTCCAAGAGTATTGTTTACAATAATAATGCTCTGTGTTCGCAGCGGTACGACGTAAACATTTGTTTAGATGCTTGAGTATATGCTTAAAAATAAATGCTGTCGGTCTTGCCGAAGACTAGCGCTGCGCACTGCATGCACACTGTATTAGAACAGCAGATTTTCATACCTCGTGTAAATGTTTCTTATTATTTATTGTTTGGGGGCAAGTTAATGCTATTATGCGCTGTAATCGTGTTGTTCCTGTGTTATAATAGAAATGAAACCAATTCGTTATGGTGAATTTGTATAAATAACTATCCTATTATAGTTTGAACTTAGTTTGAACCCGGAAATTATAACTTTGTTATTGCAGGATGTCCCATGAAAACTGTACCGTAGGAGACAATTAATTTGAAATATAAGTTTTCAGCTACTCTTGTTTTTCTGACTACAATACAAAGTACAAATACCATTTGTACTTTTCTTGTCATCATGATTAATAAATTCATAATAAATATGATTTTCCTACAACTATGCGATTTCTTTGTTATTACGTAACTATTATTGTCTTGGTTATGTATGGAAAGTAGACAAATCTAGACCAAGTGCGTTTCTGTAAGCAAAGAAGACTAGTGCCGAAAGTAATTTGTAATTTACGCAATAGGATGCCGGCACTCACGTGATTCTGTAACGTAAGAACAGCTTTTTCGGGAAAGATCACTGCGCCACCTACAAAATAGTTCATTTTGTAGGTGGCGCAGTGATCTTTCCCGAAACAGCTGTTCTTACGTCACAGAATCACGTGAGTGCCCGCATCCTATTGTCAAAAGAAAATATAAGTGAGAGCGATTTAAATTTCGCGCCAAGCACGGAATTTCATATTTTAGGCACATACACTTATGGTTCGATTCCCACAGGCGACAAATTTTCATAATTTGAAAAAGCTATCCCTGTGGCTCCTCCACCACTAACATGTTTGGGGGCCGTGATTTGACGACTGGTAACCGCACTTCACGCGCAAAATATATCACTTACCGAGATCTGCTTTAGCAGAGTGCCACACCCAGTGATGGCTAGAAGGCGTGATGATATATATGATATATATATATACACTTATGGAAGAAGAAGAAATATGCAGTGATATATTTTGACGTTTATAAACATAACCTTAAACTACAGTATATCTAATCTGTACACATCACATTGAGCAGACAAGAACACAAGTATATCATTATTAAATTTTATAATTAATAAAAATAACCGAACAAAGCAAAATATATCGATAAATGGTTTTATTTGAAGAGTAAGAGAAATAGGAGTACATTATATTGATTGTTTGTGTATATTAATAACACGTTGTTACAATTACTTATATTGATATAATTTGACGTGTAAACTTTTGTACTGTCTAAAGAAACATTGATTTCTGTTCATATTTTTATTTGGATATCTTGTTTCTGTTTAAATGATTAAACTCTATTATTTACTTACCAGGTTTACTCGAAATCATTGATATCTGTGCTCCTAAGTTAGAGCTACGTAATCAAAATAATGTACTATTTAATTGTAATCTCTGTTATAAGTTATCACCTTTATATCGAATTATTTATTTGTATAGACTCAGTATGTATTCTCAGCTTGATTTATTTAATTGTAACATTGCTATGTTAAGAAATGTACTTACCTCTACTACTTAATTTTGTTAAGTTAGAAATTGTACTTACTTCATTTACGTAATTATGTATTTTATAATTGTTTTTTATTCTCGCAAACTGTAATTAAGTTCTCCTGTAGTTTGTTGTTCGTAATAAATAAATAAATAAATAAATATTATTAACAGTAATATTATTGACAATTTTGGAGGTTTTAGAAGTATCAACTGCAGGTTGATTGTCATTATCAAGAATAGATCCAACAATTAGCTTTGGAGGTGTATATGATAAAGAAGAATCACTCAGTGTAATATTCTAATCTAGACAATTTTGAAGAAAAAAGATAATTTAATTGTAATTCATTGATTAGTAATCGAGAAAAAAATTCCCAAAAAAAGGTTCACTTTTCATTGCGCCTGGGTAGTTCTCGAGATAACAATAGTGGCACAAATAAATTGATATACTTTACAATACTTTATTTTATTCGGATTCTAACCTACATTCACCTTTAAAAAAAATTTCAATTAATTACATTGTATTAAATTTGCATTGTAATAGTTTTATTGAAATGACGAATTTCACCGTTTTATTCGTCTTGGTAATGGTAATACTGTCCTGTGTACTGTGATTCCCCATCCCATTTATATTATTCCTTGTTTCGTTTAGAATTAGATTAATTGGATTTAGAGAAATAAGGAAATCAATTTATTAAAGTAAACAACTGTTAGAAGCAATACGTTTTCTTTAATAAATACTTAAACATGTACATACTTACTATTTTTGTACTTTTTTAATATTTATAAAGCTTAAATTTAATATTTGTTTGCAAAATAAATGACAAATTATTTAGTCTGATTTGTATCCATATTTTCCTTCTTTATTTGCTCCTGTGGGGTAAATGAAAAGTCAGCGCCTATAAGTAAACAGATCCACTTATTGAGGGGTATTACTGTAAGCTAAATACAAATCAGAAAACCTAGTACTGGGAATAAAGTGAGCGAAGTATTCCAGTGAAATAAATAAGTGATCTTGTTCTATAAGTAGGCGCATTCCATTTGCCATTTATATCAGATCTAACTTACATTTACTGAACCAAATCACTTATTTATTTCGCTGGATTACTTCCCACACTTTATTTCCAGTACTATAATTACTGATTCTAATTTACTTTGAAGTAATCCATCCCAATAAGTGCATCAGTTTGCTTAATTTAGTTCATTTAGTAATGTGTAAAATTTATCTGAACTGATTTAAGTGAACCAAATGGCAAATGGAATACAGCTAGTGTAAGTTAGATCTGATCCAAATGGCAAATGTGTAACGTAATAAATATAAGAATTCTTGTTTACGTGTGATGTAAACTTAATTCAACTTTATACCGGGGAACATCTTTCTTGATCGCTGTACCGATACATATTTGGAATTCTTTTATTGGATATGTCCTCATTTATTGAACGCTAGTTTCAATGATAATGAAACATTTTATTTGAGTGAAATGCATTAAATTTTGTAGTTGTAATAAAATTTACTACTAGTTGATTGCTCACCTTTATCTGCGAGCATAAAATTTACTGTGTAAATATAAATTGAATTAAACAAATTGATTAGGACTATTAAAATGTTATCTTCCTCAGCCAATCATTTAACGTGAAATATAAAATGGGGAAAACTCCACTGCAGACAACTCTGCAAACGTCAATAAGTCTTAAAACCTCGTAACAGAAGAACAAGAATATAAAATTTTTAAAGTCCGTAACTCGCCAATCAACATCAATAAAATGGCAACTAATTCTTTTAATATCCTTCCACAATGTAAATACGTATAAAACCTCATTAAAAAACCACGAAAACATACCCCGTGATTTATTTATTGCTTGCTATTGTCCTGCTCGCAGAACATTAACAAGTTACGACATACGTTATGGCTCTGCAGTCTTGGTTCAAACGCAGATTTAGCCATCGGTTGTGGAATAAATCCGCAGATAAGACAATGCCGAGACATCTTTGCTGGAGTAGTAAATTGTGAAAGGGCCGGGGTCGGTTTTTGGCGAAGTGCTACGTTTGCACCGGCCTCCGAAGAATATGTTTACGATTGCCGCCCAAAGCGAAACGTTTGGGTCTCAGCTCGTAAAATGTCCCCGAGTTATTGCGAGGGGAGCCTTCATAACTGGTCGGTTCATCAAGATATTATACTGCTCACGAGACGATACTAACTTTAAATTTACCAGGAAATTGTTCACAGTTTTTACACTAGTTTGCACATCACTACCAGATGTAGAGATTCAAATGTAGAATTATTATTGTACATATTTGCGACGTCTACACAAAATAAACTTAATCTCATTTACTGGACCAGATTGCGATTCAGTGCTGATATAGAGTTAAATGTAAATATATCCTCACGCCTTTTATCTATTACTAGATGTGGCACTCTGCCGTAGCAGATTTCAGTAAGTGATATATTTATGCGCATGAAGTGCGGTTACCAGCCTTCAAATTATGGTCCTCAAATATTTTAGTAAAGGAGAAGTCACAGGAGTAATTTTAATGTGATTAAAATTGTTTGTCGACTTTGCCTGATTTTCAAACCTACAGTCCGACTCGATATCTGATCCACCTCCCCATGTGTCAAAGGTTATGTACTCATATGTAAAATTTTATTAATATTACAAACGAATTATAGTTCATCTTTATAACGTGTAATAATAATAATTTCCCAAGCAAGGATTTGCCGTTCAATGAAAATGATAATTTGACTTAGAAATGTATGCATCTATCATTTAAACGTCAGGTAGCTACGTATAGTTTAGCGATAGCATTCCTTATTGTAACAGGGGGCCTATTCTAATTGACATAGCCACTGTAGCAACGGTAGCCACATTGCTAAACAACAAGGATCCACCTGGCGGTATAAATAAAGAAATTTAGCTACATCGCAATATTTATAACGGGAGCTGGACACGTCCCGCTATGATCTTAGCCACACTCACTATCATTCGATGTTTGATTTTTTCTGATTTGTTTATTTATAATAATTTTCTTTAATGACAGATATAAAACTCAAATAGAAACTGCACTTATATCATGAAATCTAAGAAATTTGACAATTTGACATGAATACTTATAAATAAAAGGGTTGACAATTATACTATATTTTTAATACCAATATAAAAAATTTAATTTCCTAATTTGTTACTAAGTCCCGCTACGAAGACAATTGAGTATAGCTGCCAAACAAAATATCATAGCCGTAGCCACAGCCACATCCTTCTATGAATTAGAATACACCCCCAGAACCGCAAACCTGGAGCTATAGACAAAGTTGTGTAGTAGGTTCTTCTGAAAAGTGGCAAACATATTTTTTTATTCTTAATACAAAGTGACATTGTATCTTTTCTCTCTGTAGTATTTTCTTTTAGTTAAACAAACATACATACATAAATAGTAAAAATTTTATAAGTCAGGGTGGCACAAAAAATGAAATAAATTTTCAAAAACTAGTAGTCTGGGGCTCTAAATTTTGTTGAAAATATTAATGTAGGTCCACAACTAGACCTGTACCATTAGTACTAAATTTGTTCAGCAAATAGGAGATTAGACCGGGAACCAAACGAACTTGTGAATATTTTTTTAATTCCTGATTTATGATTTACAAATTGCACTCTATATTTCCGTACAAAATCTGAAACATTTGAGCAGGTTTTAAAGTTTGTTGGACTGCAATTTAAAAGCTGATGGACTTTCGTCCATCAGCCCACCTTAGAGGGAAACATTGGCTAAAATTTACAGAGGAATCCGAATCCCTCACAGATGTATTTTTTTTTATAAGTTAAAGTCATTGCGATTTGAACACGCGAACTTATGTTTAGTAAATACATGTTATATCCACTGAACTACGACTGCATATTTATTTATTTATTTACTTACAGCTTATAATGAAATCCAGACACAATAGTATTTTTAGATATAAGTAAAAGTCAGTGAGATTTGAAAGCACGACATCTTGCTTACTAATTAAGAAACGCAAGTTTTACTTCGCGTTTATCTTTTGGGCTAGGATTGCCTCTATTGCCAGTAAATATATATTCTAGACTGTTATAGGGTAGATAGCTCAGAAGTATCGAGCCGGATAGTGAATTTGAGAATCCTGGTTCGATTCTCACAGGTAACAAACAATTTTCACCACATTTAAATTACTCATGTAGGTCCCTCTTCTCCCACTCCACTTTTATCTTTGGAAGCAGTTATTTGATGGCTAGTAACCGCACTTCATGCGTGAAATAATTTAGTAATAAATTATTTATTATTTTAACTACAAGTGAGTACAAATTAATCGATCTTGTTTTAAAATATTTGTGTGCCATTCAATACTTCTAAATAATTCGTAATTTTCATTTCATTCGTAGAATGTACAAGTACCATTGTAGTTTCTTGAGACTAAAGCCCCATTCACAACACGAAATTAGTAGTTAGTGTTAGTGGTTATGGTTAGTGGTTATAGTTAGTAGTTACAGATTAAAATACATCGTTCACAATGTCCCAAATTAATGATTTCGAATTTATGTTTCTGCCGGTAATGTAGTGCACATTTTTGAAAATTATAGATATTACAAAAAATTATAATAAATGTCACAGTTGTCAACTTAAAATTTTGACAAATAGTTACAGTTTTGTTTGTTTGAGTTCTGATATTTTGTCTGTAGTTCTGATTTGGTAGAACTGGTTTTTTCTATTTTTCTTTAAAATTGGTCCTACAAGTGCTAACAACAAATCAAATTGAGCTATGGTCATTCTGGTGTAATTAAAGAACAAGTCTTCATCATATGACCTCATTTCTTGGATCAAATTATCCCAGTCTCCCTGATTTGTTCGGTTTTGGTTGATTGGGCGAACCCACCATCTTCTATTTGTTTTTTTATTTCTTTTCATTTGCAAAATTAAAGTTGCAAGTAACAACTTTTTTTTTAGCTTCGATTCATTTTCGTTACATAAAATTCAAACTGAGAAAACCAACTGTCACTTTACTCCTCGTTTTTGATTGGCTGTGCCGTTAACCACTAACTAAAAGTTTGAAGTTTACAAACTTCTACGCTAACCACGATTAGCGTAGACCTGCGCTGGGCTAAGTTCGTTGTTGTGACCGCTACTAGAGGTATACATATGTCAAACTTCTAACGCTAACCATAACTACTAACACTAACCACTAATTTCGTGTTGTGAATGGGGCTTTAGGCTAACGAATCTTGAAATAATTTAATTAAAGAGAATTTAAATTACCTTAAAATTATTTACATCTTGAAAGCTCTTTGTACATAAATTAAAACTACCTCTCGTCTCAAATTTATTCAACTTGAGTCACTCTTCTGTCACTGTCAAAAAAACTTCTTCAGTTCAAGTTCAAGTTCAAGTGACGCCATCCTCGCCATCTTCACCATCTTCGTCATCTTCGTCATCTTCGTCATCCTCTCTCGACTTTCTCCTCTCGGCATGAATTTGAATTATAAATTCGTCATTAATGATATTCATATGTCGAGGAGAGCCGCGGATGACTTGTGAAGTTTGTCGGTAAGTGGCGAAGCGGTTGCCGACAAGTTTCACACTCTGTCGCGCTGGATTCACATAGTTCTTGTTATGAGGTGTCTCTTTATCCAAGGCCTGCAGCGATGGGTGGTCTCACTTGGTTGAATCAAGGTGGCCTGAGTGACGTCATGTAGCAGACAGTGCCATGTAGAGAGAATTATTTTGCTGGGATTGGTAACAAGACAATATTATAATTATATAATTTTAAGTTGTAGGTTTCCTGTATTGTGCTTCTTTTCCTCTTATGCAGTCCTGCTAACAACTGCTAGGATTTGGAACTTAATAAGTTGACCAAAGAAAATTTAAAATAACTTTTTATATAACCATAAAAAATAGTATATTATATAATAAGTTAGGAAAGTAAAAATACTTTCCTGACAATAATACAAAATGTTTATGGGCGTCTGTAGGGGGGGCAGGCAGAGGCGCTCGCCTCCTCCCCTCTGGATTTTAACTAAGGACTCTCGAACATAAGACTTTAACATGTAATATTATAATTTTGTAGTTTCCTGCTTCTCTAAATATTTTCAGCAACAAAGCTTGTAATAAAAGTTTTAGGGCATACAATTCTGCATCTGAACCAATAAACACAACTAATTTTACATACTTTGTAACGAAAATTTCCTCAAAACTATCGATAGGCATGAAATTGAAACAAAATTAAACAAATGTTTGACGTTTTATCTGTCAAAATAAATAATAAATAAAGAATTTATTTTGACAGATTTAACGTCAAACATTTGTTTAATTTTGTTTCAATTTTATAGCTATCAATAGTTTTCAGACAATTTTCTGACGTATTTTGTATACTATTTTTTCTGAAATCGTTTCATTTAATCAATATTTAATCATAAATAATTCAAAATATTTAAATTTATTGATATTAATTGTACTGACAGCAGACTACGTATCCAAGGCTACAAGAAAAATAACAGTCAGGTAAATTCTTTACCAGACTGTTATTTTTGTTGTAGCCTTGGATACGTACTTTACTTGGCTGTTTTTGTAAAACTCTACTTTCCATACTAAAATTGATCAGGAAAGTAGGAACTTTCTTGCCGGTTTCAGAAAAATTAAATTTGCATATCCTTGCTTCTTATTATGGTATTCATTTCTCTCTTAGATTTTTATGGTTTTATTAAGATTTTTCATGATTGATGATGTAAGTCAATCTGTTTTATCTTTTACGTTATTATTTACAATTTATGTACCTACTTAAAGGATGGAATTTAAATTAAAACACACTTTCTGCTGCAAACCATAACTAAAGTCTTTATTGCTAACGCTGACACTGCGTGTACATTGTTCCGCGCCATTGGACCTTTATCACCTACGACTAATTACCAGTGTTGTCGACCAAACAATACAACTAAATGTTGCCAACTATAATGATTGAAATATTTCTATTATTGAAACATTACTTTCGAATCTACTGTCGTACAACTTTGTTATTTCATAATTCTGCTCTCATATTATAAATATTGAAAGAGCTATAATAAAGTTTTATCTTTTATGTGAATTTGTGCATTTCAATTCATCAACATGAAACAAATTTCCAAAGCTGTCGATAATAGCGTTAAATAATTTTCGCATAATTTCAGTTTTAAATAACTATTATATTTACAATGTGTTTGAAAATTAAACATGAATATAATAACGGTCCTTGTATAAAATAATGTCTGCTTTGCATTATATATGGTTACATTTTGCAGTTTCAAAATTTGTTAAACATAATATCTATAGATGTTTCAACATGAATTGTTCATTGTACAACAAGCGTTTGAACCGAAAAGATAATAGATAAATAATGTTTTTAATTGAGTGTTTATTGAATTTGTCGCAAATTACTTCACTGTAAAACAGTGAGCATTTTGTTCGCTGTTTTTAATTGCATTATCGCTAATTAACTATTGAAATGCAATCAAATCGCAGTACTCTAATTGGCACAAACATCACGCATTGTTTCATTATTAAAAATTATCGAAACATTAATAATAGGACACAATTAAATTAAAACAAAAGTTCAGAGACATAAAATACATTTACGTAATTCAAAATTTATAAAAGATGAAGTTCTCATCAAATTCTCACGTTCGAAAGTTGGTAACATCCAAACAGCTTTACCGAAAATTCTGGCTGTAAAGTTTGGGCTCGATCTACTTAGAACTAAAGTTACGGGAAACAAATTCATCATCATTACGAACCAGAAATTTGTTGATAAAACTTTAAGCAACAAGAACTCTCTACTTCGCATTATGAACCCCAAACACATTTGAATCTGGCGATAAATTGAAAACTCCGTTTATGCACAAATAACCAAAGTATGTCGTGAGCCAGCCAAAAGATGTAACAGTCTGCGTAAGTTATTAGAAAGGCGATAGAAATTATTGTATTTTTTTAAAATAATTTTTATATTTACAGGAAACTGTAGTTCGTAGTCTAGCGGATAAAATGAAAGTAAAACTTGTGTTTATTAATTAACAAGCAAGAAGTCATGTGTAAGGTGTTTTAGGTTTTAAACTACATAAATAAAAAAAAATAGGAAAAAAATTTCCATCACTTGTCTCATAATTCCACAGAGTTTTTTACAGCACGTTTGCATCAACTTCTCTGTTGATGACCTGAGAAGTTGATGCAAACGTGCTGTAAAACCTCTGTGGAATTATGAGACAAGTGATGGAAAATTTTTTCCTATTTTTTCTTATTTATTAAGACTCAATTCCACATCGCAATAGACATTTTGTCTTTTGTTTTATTTCAATAGCTGTCAAGCAGTTTGCGATTTTGTCGGTAGATGGCACCACGAGTGGCTCCATAGCTCTCATGTCATGTTACCGTTGTAGATAGGTTAACATCAGTCAGTTCAGCTAAGTCGGTATCACAATTAACTATTTCCTAGTTGATCTAGTTGGATAAATGATCGCACCATACTGATGAGTCCGAAAGGACGAAACGCGTCTATGGTTACAGCTGAACTGACCAGCCGTTTGTTGATGACCTGAGAAGTTGATGCAAACGTGCTGTAAAACCTCTGTGGAATTATGAGACAAGTGATGGAAAATTTTTTCTTATTTATTAAGACTCAATTCCACATCGCAATAGACATTTTGTCTTTTGTTTTATTTTAAACTACAATTAAATATGTGGGTGCCAATCAACTTATATATATGTATATGTCAAATGTAAATAATATCTGTATGTATGTCTAAATGTAAATGTAAATCTAAACTCAAAACACAACTACATTGTAAAGAGTTACGACAAGAGTTCCGCAGCAGCGTATTAATTATAACTTAAAACATTTCCCAAATAAAAATGAGTGATATCATTTGTAAGCAAGAAATAAATTTTGATAAATGAAAACGTCACGAACGTAATAAATTAAAATAAAATCGGACAAAATACTAAATTAAATATATTTTTTTAAACTATCTTGATTAAGTTATTGTTTCAGTAATATCTATCCCATCATCTCAAATTGCATTGGTTGACAAGGTATCAAACGTGCACAACTTGAAATTAGTTAGTTTTGTTAAATACAGAAATAAAGGGTATGATACAATAAAAAGCCTAAACAAATTTTAATAAAACAAAATTGTTTCTTGCTTACAAATGATATCACTCATTTTTATTTGGGAAATGTTTTAAGTTATAATTAATACGCTGCTGCGGAACTCTTGCCGTAACTCTTTACAATGTAGTTGTGTTTTGAGTTTAGATATCATTTATTTTTGTTGATACAAAAAATATTTATAGTGTAGTGTTGTCCAATATTACTAAGTAAACATTTTTGGAATTTCTCGCCCAACTTTTTTTGGCAATTGTAAAATCATTTGCTTCTATCCAAGATTTATTAATTAAATTAAATTTCAATTTTTGTCATATGAATGACTTTGAAGTACAGTGACAATGATAGATTTTTTTAATAAGCTGAAAGAATAATGATTTATTGTAATAGTGGATTACTAGGCTTTTCAATATACGAGTAAATCTTTATTTAAACAACGACGTTTCGACACTGATTAGTGTCATTATCAAGCCTTGTTATAAGTTTAAATTTACATGATAATATAATATTTTACAACCGTAAGGTTGAAGTAAAAAATTTTGAATTTCAATTTGTTAGACAACAGTATCAAGTATCATCCGCAGAGTTGCAGAAGCTGTTGCTGAGTTAGCGCCGGATTACATACTATTTCCATCAACTCCCGATCAAATAAAAGACACTCAAAATTATTTCTATGCCATTGCTTCATTTTCCAGAGTTGTAGGTGTAATAGGTTTGTTACATAAAAAATCCACAGACTAATTCGTTACCACTGAGCCACGTACCCCATTAATATATATGTAAGTAACGATTATTTTATTTTCACCTGGTAAAAATGATGCTGAAATATACCGTAATAGGAAAGGCTATTTTTCTATTAACGTGCAGACAGTAGGCAACGTTAATTACGAAATAATTAATTCAGTAGCACGTTGGCCAGGCTCAATACACGATTCCACAATTTTTAATGACAGTATATTAAGAAATTTTTAAAATAACATGTATCAAATTCAATATTGTTAGGTAGGTTTTGTTGCTTGTGTCCATTCTTTAATATTTTCCGAAGCATCTTTAGTAATTCCTGTTGCAGAACGTTGCTACTTGTTTCTTGCATCATATTTCCAGTCAAAGTATTATTATGTGGTTCTTCATTATTTATATGTTGGTCCATATAATTCGCAGCATTGTCAAAATCAAATTGATTTTGCAATCCATAACCGATTTTTTCATTCAACAAGGATAATGTTAAATCAAATGCTGGGTCCAAAACTTCCACTGTGCTTTCTAGAGAACCAGATCCTGTTTTTTCTTATCTACAGCATTCTTTTTAGTTTTTTTTAATATTATTAAAAAAAGTTTTTAGTTGATCTGCAGGTCGATATACACCTTAAACAAATCGATATTTTAAAATTGTGTGGTATTAATTAAAAATTGTTATATTAACCAGTAGGTTATTATATATTGCATTGAAATTTTTCTCAATATTTTCCCACACTGTCTCTTTATATATTTCCATGTGGTACGATCAGTTTTTTTATTTAAAATTATGGATTTGTATGATTCAATAATGTTTAAAATGTCATTTTTTCATCATTGGTATAATTTGGTTGGCTTGATCTTTTTTTAGCCATCTATAAAAATATCTAAATTAATCAAACATATATTTTACATTATAGTTATTTTTGACTTACCATTATCAAAATATGTCTAATTTATAACTTAAATAACATAACAAGAAAATATGATGAAACTTACGATTCTGACAGCTATTATGTAAATAACCTACAAGTAAAATCCGCGACTGACAGTGAAAATCACTATATTCTACTTAATGTCACTAGAATTAACATGAATTTTTTTTAGTCATAAAATAATTAGTTCTAATATCCTAGTATTAACTAAGGATGACCTAAAATTAATCTGTGCAACGAAAATAAAATTTAAGCAGTAGTTACGCTAAATTCACTGATGACAATTAAAAGACCCGTCAGGTGCTGCCCTCCGCGGCGACTTTTTGTGATGGACAAAATCTGAAGACAAGCGAATTTGACAAAAACGGTTCCGCGCCCACGAAAATCATTGAAAAAACGTATAAAAACAACCGGACTCGCATCGTGACCTGGCTAATATGTTATGTGTGTATCAAAACGACTTGAAAATACGGGGAACACACTTGAAAACCGAACGCAAGTAATACTTTCGGTTTGACGTTTCAGGTTAGGTCTAATGTTAACTGTTAATAAGTAGTTCGGTCAGACAGTTTTGACTCTTGCCGTCGTCGTGTCGACCGAACGACTTGATAATATCTGTATGTATCTGTATATGTAAGTAACAACGAAACAAAATAGAATGCGAGTCGCCGTTCCTTTTCCTCCAACGCACGCCTATGTATTTACTACCCTAAACCGTGTCCTTGGATCTTCCAACATTCCGATCTATACCGTTAGGTTTAGAGGAAAAAACCAAATACCTTCCCCTCGACAACAAGTTCAGTTCATTCCCTACGGCCTTCGCAACAACTCGTCTCTGCGACTCGCTCGCCAAAAATCATTTGTTTTATTTCCGACTAATAACCCGATCACCTCAAATACAATAATGATTATATTGCTATATCAGTACACGTCTAGCGTAATCAATGCGTGAACATAAAGTGTCAATATCTAACTCCCGATTAATCAAGCAAGCGGGAACGCTGACTCAGCCCTCTCGTAGTTCGGCAGGCAGGAGTGCTGACTCTGCCACCTCGCCATTCTGGAGTGACCCTGAGCCTGGACTCCAGCTATGTCTTACACATGTGTTTAAATTTCGCTGACTTCAATTTACAAACAAAAAATACGATTGAATCTGATTGGCTTCTGTTGTGTAAAGTAATAAATAAATATTTTCAATTTACATTCTATATATTTTTCCGTTGTTAAACATTTCTAAATTATTTTTTCCTACAACTGTGCGATTTCTTTGTAATTACGTAACTATTATTGCCTTGGTTACGTATGGAAAGTAGACAAATGCAGACCAAGTGCGTTTCTGTAAGCAAAGAAACACTAGTGCGGACAGTAGTTCATTACGTAACTGTAAAAAAAGTTGTATTGGGAGAGATTTAAATTTCGCGCCGAGCGCGGAATTCATATTTTGGCCACATACGCTTATGGAAGAAGAAGATTCAGTGAGCTAGCGCTAGTAAATATGCAGTAGTATATTTTGACGTTTATAAACACAACCTTAAATTGCAGTATATCTAATCTGTACACAATTAATAAAAAGAACCGAATAAAGTAAAATATATCAATAAATGGTTTTATTTTAAGAGTAAGTGAAATACATAATATTTATTGTTTGTGTATTTTATAACACAATTGTTACAGTTGCTTATATTGACATAATGTGAAGTGGAAACTTTTGTACTGTCTAAAGAAACATTGATTTCTTCCGTACCTGCACATATTATTAACAGTAATATTACTGACAACAATTTCGGAGGCTTTAGAAGTATCAGCAGCAGGTTGATTGTCATTGTCGAAAATAGATCCAACATAGCATGATATGGGGCTTCAATTATCTTTGGAGGTGTTTATGATAAAGAAGAATCACTCACTGTAGTATTCCAATCTAGACGATTTTGAAGAAATTGTCTTGAAATTAGTGAACTATTTTTAAATAACGTAGAACAATGTGCAAGCAATCACCAAACAAACCATAACAACGCCGTAAAACATCGTTCTCGTGTAACATCATTAAAATTTTATAAATTTTGACAATATTTTAGTGCTTTTCTAAATCACACAGTTGTAGGAAAAATGTTGTTTATAACACGTGCCGAAAAAGGTTAAGTGCTCGTGCAGATTTCTTAAATTCTGCACTTGCATGTAACAAGCCTTTAGCGGCACTTGTTATAAAAATAACTATTATGCCCTTAAAAGATTTATTGGAAGCTTTTTTGCTTAAAATATTTAGAGACGTAGAAAATTACAAAATTATGATTTTCCATGTTAAAATCTTATGTTCCAGAGTTGCAGTCACCACACTGTATATATTTCTTTTTATTAATTCCTATTCAAAGTTTCTTGTACGCCACTGTAAAGCCCCATAGCATGTCCCCCTTTCGTCTTCCGGAAACGACCAGCACTTGTCTTCCATACTTCGTCGACAGTCCGCTTGTAAAGTGGGTGCGCTGCGATTGAGACACACTTACACACATACACACAACAAGCAATCTCACATAATCACGTGTGATGCTCAAGCGAACTCATCTCATTAGCTTTGCCAATGAATATTAAGTTGCCAATGATTGTTATTCGATTGGTAGAGTTTTTTGTTTTTTGTAGGCCAATTAAATTGCCTTGTTGCTGTCGACGTTTTGTTTCGGTAATAAAATGTTTGTTTTATTGGCCGGTTTGACGCTTTTATAGCTTGAATAAAGTATTTTTTTCTTGTAGTGGTATCTCGATTTGGAGAAAAGTAGATAACAAAACTGTTGACAAGTTCTTTTAAGTTTTTCATAAATTTAATACGATGAATTTACATATTTTATATTTAAATGGTTTTATAATAAATTCATCAGATATAAAATAATTGAGAATTTAAATCTGTCATTATCGAGAAAGATATTTTTATCTCCTCATATAAATGTTTATTAAACAGTTTATAAATATAAATGTCATGATTCGCTCTTTCTAACACAATTTTTCATTTGTTGCAGGTAAGCCCGACCATTAAAAAAAAATAGATATCAACAACAAAATTTGAACAAGGTATGTTACTTAAAATTTGTTATCAAGATAATAAAATAGATATGATTCGCAGTGGCGTACCTAGAACTTTTGCCGCCCAGGGCGGTCTCAATTTGCCGCCCTTTCTAAGTCAATCAAATGGTGGTTTTTACAAATTAAAAAAATCTGGTGTGTGCACCACACGACTTTCTTATACGCAGCATATATAATATTTAGAATATATGAATGTTATATAATTAAACATGTAATTTAGTTTTTCAGTAATTCAGCATTTATTTGTTACATATAAAATATCAAATTTGCTTATGTATAATTTTTTTGTAATGTCGACTACTTTATGTCTAACTTTACTGATGAGGCATATACAGAATGTCCGTTTTTCGAGCCTAACCCTTGGTATCTCAAGAACCGTGAGATACGAAGTCGAATAAATTCAGGCAAAGTTGCCAAATTAGTTGACCATTTTAATGAAGTATTTGTTTTTCCTAAAAAAGACATTCATAACTAGATAAAGCAAAAATTAAAATTAATGTTTTTTGTTTCTATTGCTACTATGATTATTGAAATATATGATTAAATATAAAAATTAGTTTTTCTCAAAATTAGACGCACATACAGGAAAATTGCAAATAACATTTTATGTTCCAAATATTTTTGCTAACTTCTTTTATTTGAAACTTTTTTTTGTAACTGATTCAGTTTTTGAAATAAATGCAATTTAATGTTTTGTGTGTCCAGTAAACTTCCTCTTCCGGGTTTTCAATTTCATTTAAAATCAACTCAGCTCTTCGTATTTTCATGAAACTTATGATTATCAAGTTTCGTTAACAAATCTTATCTCGTTCATGACATATTGCACACTCGGACACACATCCATCCATCAAAACGGATTCAGTGGACCTCAAAACACGTATTTCCGCGAAAATCTCGTCAACGATTTTTTTCACGATTTCAATACTTCGTTATACTCTAAGTATAAGAAAGTAAAAATAGGTACAGGAGTCCATTGTAAGGTAGATGTCTTTCTAATGTCGTCCTTGTCTAATTTTTCTAAAAATTTATAAAAGTGCGCGTCATGTTTAAAACTGGGAATTTCTCTATATTCGATTATTCATCTCTAAAAATATATATTGTAATCACACTGTTCTCTCTTCGTTAAAAATGATAATAAACCATGATTTGTTTGCATACATTTAAGGTTCGCGCATAAATTCACCATGAACATAAATTATCTGCGGACACCGGGTAAATTCAGTCTCCCGCCCACCCCATTGTCGCCGGCTATGCCTCGGTCGATCTTCGGACACGAACAGCTTTTGATTAAGCAATACTTAATTAGGAACTTGTTCCAAGTCTATCCATAGAGGTTTTTGTGCCGGGGCTCTTCATTCCCAGTAGACATAAAATTAGAGCAACATAATTTTTAATTAGTTTTATCTAGGTTACTTTAAAATAGTATCACATTAGAAGAAACGATAATTTTGGGTAGTTTTATAGTTTATTAGGATAAGTAAATAGGAAATTGAAAGTAAATTAAATATAATAGTTGGATTACTGGCATTATTAATTTAAAAGTTGACGAAGCGAAGTTTCGGTTAACGGTTTAAACCATTTTCAAGCTAAATGGATACAGAATTATATAGTTTATTTTATTTGTAATTATTGTTTGTTTGGGGATCGAACCAGGGTTCTTTGGCCGTTTGTACCTCAAAGATTCTGGATTCAAGCAGACTGTTTCTACATATCTCAAAAATATCTATTAAAATGGGGTGGCTAGCTCAGTGGTATGAAGTCGGCTTGTGGATCCTGAGAACCCTGGTTCGATTCCCACAGGCGACAAACAATTTTCATAATTTCAAAAGCTACCCCTGTGGCTCCTCCACCACTAACATCTTTGGGGGCCGTGATTTGACAACTGGTAACCGCACTTCACGCGCAAAATATATCACTTACCTAGATCAGCTTCGGCAGAGTGCCACACCCAGTAATGAGTAGAAGGCGTGATGATGATATATTTATTTAAAAATCTTCTCATGTTTTCACCCTTCTCTAACATTTGTGGGTTCCGAAATTTAAAAACAGTTAATCTTATTTTACAATAAAAAAATTACAAATCAGGATTTACAACTGCAAATTCTTCACAGTGAGCAATAACAGAATGAAGACAATGGTTATAATAATTAAGATTAAATAAATGAGAAAAACTGAAAATGTTTTGAATAAAAGTTGCTATACATTCACCTTTCTTTAATATTTACGGGTATGTAAGATCTGTACGAGGACAGGAAGAAAAGTCCCTGAAAAATGAAACAAGAAATGATTTATTTGGTCAAAACATATTTTATTTCTCAACATAATCTCCTTGTAGCTCGATACACTTCGTCCAACGTTTTTCTAATTTTTCGATCCCTTCCAAATAATACGATTTTGGCAATCCTTCAAAATATGCGTTTGTCTCAGCGATGACCTCATCGTCGGAGCCAAATCCCTTGCCGCCGAGCCATTTCTTCAAGTTTTGAAATAGATAAAAATCGCAGGGGGCCAAATCTGGAGAAAAAAGTCCTTCTTATTGTGCTTGAACATCGCTAAACACTACTTTGAACTTGTCACACGGTCGCGCTTGTTGTCAACAGAGAGCAAATGCGGCACCCATTTGGCAGATAGCTTTCTCATATCAAAAACTGTATGCAAAATGTTCCGTACCCGTTCGGTTGAGATGCTCATAGCCTCAGCAAGCTCGTGCACTTTAATTCGCCGTTCGTCCAATATCACACCATGGATTTTATCGACGATTTCTGGCGTTGTAACTTCAATTACACGACCAGAACGTTCGACGTCCTTTGTGGTCGTACTACCACAACGAAAATCAGTAAACCACTTGTGAATCGTTCCAATGGATGGTGAGGAGTCTCCATAATGTTTAACAAGCGATGCTTTGGTTTGCGTAATGTTTTTTCCACGCAAGAAATAATGTTTAATCACGACGCGAAATTCACTTTTTTCCTTGTTTTCAAAAATCTTCAAGGTTGCTTGCTTTCGATGGGTGTCAAAACAGAACTGAATGACATATCAGTCTGAAAATTTTAATGCGTTCTAGTTAAAGATGGTACATCACAAATGTCACATGAGATTTGCGATTGTGGCGCCATCTGTTTTAATTTCCAGTTACTTTTTTCACCCTGCCCTCGTAATAGCAGAGCTGTTATGAGTCGTATTCTTCTTGAGAATGCAGTGTCGTGGGAAGCGTTGATCAGAGGCAGTGTTAAATTAGCGGACGACCGGTTTTCGACAGGCGAAGTGAAGACATTTTTCCTGGCTGATGTCTTATCAAAACCATATTTTTAATCTACCGCCGCGGCCATGGCCACGGCTCGCTAGGACGAGCTACTGTTAAATTTGTTACAAGTTTAATTAACATACCTGATGGCGGGCTGCTCATGTATTATTTATCAACTACCCGTGTTGTGCGCTTCCTGGAATTGTGAGAGGCACGTATTAATTAATATTCGTAATTAGTCGCTTAAATAATACACGCATTCCTGCGATAATGAGGTTAAGTTATTCACTGTTTGTGTGATTGCGGCCAGGAGAAATATTATACTCTAATTGGGCCATTTTCATAGATTTCAGCATAGGAATTATCATTCAAGTTCTATTATGCTAAAATGTATTATTAGATTGATCTTCAAATTTAATGTTAAGGAGCAGTTACTAACCACAACATTTCATTTACAATTTCTCCCAAATTAATTCAGTTTAAAATATAGCAGATTTGTTTACAATTTTAATTTATGAAGGACGCAAAATAGAAAATATAGTATAATAGTTATTTGTTTATTGTTTTTTGTTTAATTGTAATTGTAAATAACAAATTCGTTGAATGTTAATTAAATTTGAAAAAATCAACTTGCCTCCGCCAGGATTTGAACCCAGACCTTCCGCTAGGGCCGCGAACGTCCTACCAATTAGACCACAGAGGTGTGTCTAACTGCTGGCATTGACAAGCGATTTTTTCTATGTGTCGGTTGTAAGTAAAGTAGAAGGACTGGGTTCAAATCCTGGCGCAGGCAAGTTGATTTTTTCAAATTTAACTAACATTCAACGAATTTGTTATTTACAATTACAATTAAACAAAAAACATTTATCTTTATGATTTGAAGTATTTCAATCGTGTCAATGTTTGTATATTATTTGCATTGTCGAAAAAACCCATTCGCACATTTGATATTTACTTACAACCGACACATAGAAAAAATCGCTTGTCAGTGCCGGCAATTAGATACACCTCTGTGGTCTAATTGGTAGGACGTTCGCTGCCCTAGTGGAAGGTCTGGGTTCAAATCCTGGCGGAGGCAAGTTGATTTTTTCAAATTTAATTAGTTATTTGTTTAATTAGACCTAAGAATACAAATTTTCGGGTCCATTATTAAAGGTTGCTAAATGACGCGTAGCAGAGTCTGACAATATAAGTTTTATTCCATTTGCCACTTAGTTCACTTAAATCAGATCAGATAGATTCGACAACAAGAAAAAATGAACTAAATTAAGCAAACTGATGCACATATTGGGGTGAATTACTTCATAGTAAATTAGAGTCAGTAATACTTAGGGTCGTTGATTTCAACCAAAGTTCGAATTTCTGAACGTTCGAACTTTCGAATGTTTTGAACTTCGTCAGAAAAACTTCGAAGCTTTGAATTTTCGAATTTTCGAACTTTCGAATTCATTCAATTTAGACTTAAAATTTCGCTACACTGTCAAAAACGTTTTAATTAAGACATTTTTGTATCATTTTTATTCTTATTTTAAAACGTTTTACTAAAAGTCCGTAGCATTTAGTTGGGCGGAAAGAAAATAGATGTCTTAATTAAGACGCATAAACGTGCAGAGTTTTTGCAGGAGACTTCGCCGATTTTATTATTTAATTCGAAGCTTCGAAAAATTCGAAAGTTCGAAGCTTCGAATTCTCGAATTTTTTGTCTCTGAATTAACGCCATCTGTCATCTCCAAACACGCTCACGCGTAATTCGCGAAAAGTCGGCCACGAATTAAATTAAACTAAAATGTCTTAATTAAAACGTTTTTGACAGGGTAGCGAAATTTTAAGTCTGAATTGAATTAATTTGGCAAATAATAATAATTAATAATAATTACTTATGAATTAATTCAAAACTCTGCAAATAAGTTTATTCTGAAAATAATTCATATCAACATGCGATATCACGTTAGGATCCAGGTTCAAAATTCGAATAATTCGAAAATTCGGAATATTCAAAAATTTGAAGGTACGAATCTAAATTCGAAGGTTCAATAAATCCGAACATTCGAAGTCTCGAATATTCGAAAAATCAACAACGTTACTAATTCTAGTACTAGAAATTAAGTCAGTGAAGTAATCCAGGAAAATAAATAAGAGATCTGGTTCAGTAAATGTAAATTAAATCTGATCCAAATGGCAAATGGAATACGCTATGCGAGACTCGAAATAGTACTTTTTAGTCCGATTGAAATTATTTACGTTACCATGACATTTTTGGTCCCAGGACCTAAAAATATAACGTATCCATAGTAATACAAACATCCTTGAAATAGCGTTCTTTTACTATTGAAAAAGTTTATAGGCATATTCCATTTGTCATGTGGATCAGATCTAACTTACATTTACAGAACCAGATCACTTATTTATTTCGTTGCATTACTTCGCTGACTTTACTTCCAGTACTAGAATTACTGATTCCAATTTTCTTTGAAGTAAGGCAGCGGTCTCACTGAACGAGTCGTGTCGTGTAGTGTCGTGTCGAGTCCTGTCGTGTCGGTTAAAAATCGATGATCCGGTCTCAGTGATCGAGTTGTATAGATCGTTTGGTGTCAAGTACATTTCTTTTTTGACAAGTAAAAAATTGACAGATATATAATTAAAGAATTTAGAATTAATTTATTTCCAACTTAAATATAATAACTACATATTTCGTTCTGTCAAATGTTTCTTCAGAAATAACATTGAATCAAAATAGGCCCACTTCTTTGTCTTTTTAGCGGCAGAACCAGATGCTGCATAATTTTCTTGTCTCTTGGTACTTTAAGTGCCTCTTAGCATCTGTCATTTACTTTTATATAATTTGGCTAAAATCAATTACAGATTTAATACAATTTCGTTAAATAAAATAATTGTAATCCTAAAATACACATTTTACTTACCATCCTTTTTTGAAAGCGTTCTGAAATGTGTCGGCAACATTTGTCAATAATATTTAAATTTGAATGGGATGGCTAGCACAGTGGTATGAAGTCGGCCTGTGGATCCTGAGGTCCCTGGTTCGATTCCCATAGGCGACAAATTTTCATAATTTGAAAAAAGCTATCCCTGTGGCTCCTCCACCACTAACATGTTTGGGGGCCGTGATTTGACGACTGGTAACCGCACTTCACGCGCAGAAAATATATCACTTACCGAGATCTGCTGTAGCAGAGTGCCACACCCAGTAATGGGTAGAAGGCGTGATGATATATTTATTATATATTTATATTTAAATTTGAATACCCTGGCTTAGATTTACCATAAAGATCAATTGCTTGATATACCAATTTCGCTTGGGGTCCAGTCTTTATCATTTAATTTGGTTGATTCCATTTTTACAACGAACTGTCATCAGATGACATAAATAATAATAACCTGTCATAAACTGACATCGAGCAGCATCGAGCGTCGAGTAAAATTCAAACCAACTTGAAAATCAAACAACTCGACGGCACTCGACACAAAACGATAGTTCAGTGCGACACCCGCCATTACAATACACGTGTTTGAAATTTGCTCGATAGCACACGATTGATAGTACTCGATCAGTGAGACCGCTGCCTTATTCTCTGCGATAAGTGTGCATCAGTTTATGTAATTTAGGAGATCGATTCTAACTCATAGCAACCAGGTGTAGCCAATGACTGACGTCATTTATTGTCGCTATCGATAGTGTAGCCACCTTGCGGGATAAAGAGTATCTTAGGTTTGACGTCATTATTGGCGACTAGACATTTTCTAGCGACTTACTGCTAGCAATTGCTTTGAACTAGGCGCTAACTCAGTCGCTACGTCCTATTCGTATGTTTTGCAGTGCCGTGTTTTGAAAAGTTTGGTTGTTTTAATAAATAGTACTAAATATAGAAACATAGTTACAATTTCAACCAACAACGTGGACTTGTTAATAATTAACAATCACAAATAGCGACAACAAGTTTTTCAGAAATACCGTACCAAAATATATAGCCTGATCTTTGTTACCAACAGTACAAAATAAATTCCCTAGAAATTTAACTAAATCGCCTGACGTCATCAAAAATATGTCGTTCAACTAAATATTTGGTTGCTACGAATTAGAATCGGTCTCCTGTTCATTTACTTATGTGTCAAATTTATCTGAACTGATTTAAATGCCACTATAAAATTGGTAAAATGACATGTGATCGCGTATTTAATATATGTTATGAACAAATTTACAATTTTTTTAATATCTGGAGCATTTTATGTTGTTTTTGGATGTTGAAAGTATTAAAAATCTAATACAAACCTGTGAAATAATACCATTCGACAGAACAATCAAAAATTGTAAATTGCTAATGTGATTTTAGTAATCTCGTTGTTTAATTTTTCAATTCGCAGTTGTCAGAAATTAACAATAGCAGCATTTATGCTGATGAAAATTCGTTAAATTCAAAAAACATTCCAGCATGCAAATGCTGTGTCGATATTGGCCAGATAAAATATTTATGTTCATCAGATTTACACACAAAAGATAATACTTTTTAAACCTTGGTACTTACATAAAAATTCAACGTATTTTCATTGTAAAATATTTTTGAAAATACTGAATCTAAATGAGGAACATTTTGAAAACATGATGCAACAACAGAAACTTGATGATTTTACACAATTTCCACTCAATGAAAATTACCCCTGAGGCCTACCCTGCAGTATCATGAGTGAAGTAATTTTGAAGCTAGTAAAATTATACGAAAATAAGCGAACAAACCAACAGAATTTATTTATGTATACATACTCGTACATATACAGACTGTTCAATTTAATTGTGTTATCATTGTTATCTCGAGAACTATAAGAGCCAATGGCTCAGTGGTATCAAGTCGGCCTGTGGATCCTAAGAACCCTAGTTCGATCCCCATAGCCGACAAAACATTTTCACCAAGTTAAAAATTACCCCTGTGGCTCCCCCTTCACTAAGATAATTGTAGGCTGTGATTTGACGGCTCGTAACCGCACTTCACGCGCATAAATATATCACTTACCGAGCTGCCACACCCAGTAATGGATAAAAGGCGTGATGATATATTTTTATGTATTTATATTTATTTATAATAGAACTAGCTATTACCCGCGACTTCGTTCGCGTGGTCTACAATTTAATGCGAGTACCCGGCATGTGTTACATTGCAACTCAAAGAAAGTGTTTGTGTACGGCAGTCCATGTGAGAAGCATGGATTTTCTAAATTTAGTCCACACACTTGTAACGATTGTCCCTGTGCTTTGTTGATGGTCATTGCAAATGCGAGTCGTACCGGAAACTGCAAACGTCTGAATTCGAAGGCATAGGACTGAAGCTTTATTATACCTATATGTTAAGATTGGTTCTCGTCTGTACATATACCAAGTTTGAATCGAATCAGTGCAGTACTTTTCAGAATAGCTAGCGGCCATTTTGTTTCAAGGCGGCAGACTGAAGCTTTATTATACCTATATGTTAAGATTGGTTCCCATCTATGCTTTTACCAAATTTGAATCGAATCAGTGCAGTAATTTTCAAGATAGCTAGCGGCCATTTTGTTTTAAGATGGCGGACTGAAGCTTTCTTATACCTATATGTTAAGATTGGTTCTCGTCTACACCTTTACCAAATTTAAATCGAATCAGTGCAGTACTTTTCAGGATACCTAGCGGCCATTTTATTTTGAGATGGCGGACTGAAGCTTTATTATACTTATATGTTAAGATTAGTTCCCATCTATGTATATATCAAATTTGAATCGAATCAGTGTAGTACTTTTCAAGATAGCTAGCAGCCATTTTGTTTCAAGATGGCGGATTGAAGCTTTATTATACCTATATGTTAAGATTGGTCCTCTTCTATGCCTATACCAAATTTGAATCGAATCAGTGCAGTAATTTTCAAGATAACTAGAGGCCATTTTGTTTCAAGATGGCAGACTGGAATTGTGATAAGTCAGAAACCTTCGCGGGTGTGCGTACAACAACTTAGCAAAGTTTTATCACAATCGAATGAATGATATAGGAACGCATACGGGACAAACAAACAAACAAAGAAACACAATTTATATATATATAGATAAAATATTTAATTTACAGATACAAATATTTTATTATTTATTTCCGGGGCCTCCGATGTGTGGGGGTTCTAAGCAACTGTTTATTTTGTCCTTCATAAATTCAACCGTGTATCCAGTATCATTTACTTTTACATTAACTACGGAGGTATTTAAAATTTCAGGTTACGGACCTGTATTAAAATCAAATTTCATAATTAGTATTCAAAGAGCACGATTGTATAATATGGTCAACATAGGGGGTCTCTCCGAAACTTGTATAGACACAATGACAGATACATGAGAACATAAATTTAGAAGGTAAAAAATAGTAATTATTCACTCGCTGGTCATTTACACATCACTAATTACCAAGTAATAAATAAAGAGACCTCTTACTTCTCCTGGCCGCCTTGATTAATGTTGTAAATTACAGCAGAAAAAGAACTGGGTAATTCGTATGAATTTTTCATTGTCAAAATGGCGGCCGTTTGTGTTTTTTTTTATATTACGACCTTTTTTCTTTTACTAAGAATATTTTTTTACTCTATTACTTTTATGTTCTGTTTGAGATAGTGTAATAAACAAAGTATAAAAATGCGATTACTTTTTGTTCATACTCGTATCTTTATATGAATTATTAATCTACCAACAATTTAATACTGTGTAGTAAACAAGAATATTTTATGTGGTAGGAACATTAAAAATATTGCCTTCTTTATTTTATTAATGTATCTACCTGACAAACGGAGTAATAAATATGTAATAAAAATTACATCAACTTTTATTAAGAAATAAGCAACTTGAAATGGCAACAGTCGCTGCGGATAAGAACGATCTCTTCACAACGGAGAGTTAGTGAATTTATTTGTTATTACAAAGAAACAAAAATACAACTTTTAGTTTTTATACTTCATTTACAGTTTTTGTATGTTTTTTAAATTTATTTTTTTGTTTCATATTTCCTAGTTTATAGTTTGTATATTTCATGCCCAGTATTATAAAGAACAGAATCAATTTACTTCCATAGTAAATTTAATTTAATCTACAAATTCAAATCAATTTTATTAATTTAATGCCATATATAACATTACTATCAAAGTTTGACTGTCATTTGAATAATAGTTATTTTTTATACAAGTGTTTTATTAGGTATATAAAACACGCAAGAAATGTTTAAACACGAGACCGAAAGTCGAATGTTTAATATTCTTAAGTGTTTTATATACTAATAAAACACAAGTGTAATACAAAATTTTATCCACAACTCATAATTATAGGTATAGAAGAAGTTGGTCGTAACGTTTAACATTGATTCAGTTATATATAGTTTCTCAAAATACGGTAGATCATGAAGTGGTTGCTAAGTAACAAATTGTTTACAGTGTTTTATGGAATATAAAATACTAGTGATTTATGAGCCATATAATTCAACTGAAATCAGTGTAATAATGTCTTTATTATATATGAGTTGTTGATGAATAATTTTTATTTACTTTAGAAGTGAATTTATTTGTCGTTTATAATATCGTACATTACAGTCGAAAAATATATCAAATGATAGAAATGATGTAAAAAATACAAATGGGCGGTTTTATAAATGATAAATTAATTTACAATACAAGGGGTAAGACAAACCCTTAATATATTGTATGAATATTTATTCAATTCATCTTGTAATTTAATTGCCAAATATTAGTATCCTATAACACCACTTTTGTTTTTTCCATAATAATAATCATTTTTAAACATACACACATACATAACATTACGCTATATCCTATACAGATTCATCAAATAAATATTCCTTGGAAAACAATCTCATCCTAACACACCACTCTCGCTTCAATTACATTCATAGTTCTGTAATAGGCACCTTGTACTTGGTACTAAGAGATAACTTACGAAAGAATTTACTTGATTAAATGGATAATCAAAAGTAGCGTAAATGCTGCCACCACGGAATATTTAACTCTATTCCGAAGAGCAATTAAAATGGGACCGATGATCAAAATGGCGGGAATATGCGCGTGTGCTAAAGTAAACACGTACTCAACAATAACAAAATTATATAATATTTAATAACGAATAACGAGTCAAAATAAATTATATAAATCAAAGATATTGACGAACTGAATACTTGACGCTATATAAACCAAGATATCACTTGTACTTTTATGCTGTTAAACATTTTTAACTTAATTTTGAGAAAATTTCTGAAACAAAAATTGCAGAAAATTTGGTCCTTATATGTTATTTGAAGCCTTTGTCGTTAAAATAGTTCGACAACAGAAAATATACTTTCATTTCTATATTGTCATTATCAAGTTGAAGCCTTTCAAACCAAGATATCACTTACTCATGGGATGGCTAGCACAGTGGTATGAAGTCGGCCTGTGGATCCTGAGGTCCCTGGTTCGATTCCCACAGGCGACAAATTTTCATAATTTGAAAAAGCTATCCCTGTGGCTCCTCCACCACTAACATGTTTGGGGGCCGTGATTTGACGACTGGTAACCGCACTTCACGCGCAAAATATATCACTTATCGAGATCTGCTTTAGCAGAGTGCCACACCCAGTAATGGGTAGAAGGCGTGATGATATATTTATTTTATTTATTTATATCACTTACTCACTAAATACACAATCAATTCAATATTCCAGATTACTACAAACATATGCAATCAACAATTCTCATTACCTACATAACTAAAATCTACTTACATGAACTCAGAACAATAAACTTCACAAAATAACAATGCGATCGAGAGAGGCCCTTAAACTGTGTAATCTCCTCGACCATTTCACACGGAAAGCCAAAATTCAAGTGGTTGCACTGCCCATGGTTCGAACATTTTATTACTAAGGGATGGGACAGTGGCTCTCAAAATAACGCTAATTGGGCACTACTCTCGCATAAGAAACTTGCTGTTTAGCACAAACTTATTGACATCCGCTGATTAGGCTCCCAACTGAACAAAACTAACATCCTAAAGCCCCATTCCAAACACGAAATTAGTGGTTAGTGTTAGTAGTTATGGTTAGCGTTAGAAGTTTGACATATGTATACCTCTAGTAGCGTTCACAACAACGAACTTAGTTCAGCGCAGGTCTACGCTAATCGTGGTTAGCGTAGAAGTTTGTAAACTTCAAACTTTTAGTTAGTGGTTAACGGCACAGCCAATCAAAAACGAGGAGTAAAGTGACAGTTGGTTTTCTCAGTTTAAATTTTATGTAACGAAAATGAATCGAAGCACAATAAAAAAGTTATTACTTGCAACTTTAATTGTGCAAATAAAAAGAAATAAAAAAACAAATAGAAGATGGTGGGAGACTGGGATAATTTTATCCAAGAAATGAGGTCATATGATGAAGACATGTTCTTTAATTACACCAGAATGACCATAGTTCAATTTGATTTGTTGTTAGCACTTGTAGGACCAATTTTAAAGAAAAATAGAAGAAAACCAGTTCTACCAAATCAGAACTACAGACAAAATATCAGAACTCAAACAAACAAAACTGTAACTATTTGTCAAAATTTTAAGTTGACAATTGTGACATCTATTATAATTTCTTGTAATATCTATAATTTTCAAAAACCGACAGAAACATAAATTCGTAATCATTAATTTGGGACATTGTGAACGATGTATTTTAATCTGTAACTACTAACTATAACCACTAACCATAACCACTAACACTAACTACTAATTTCGTGTTGTGAATGGGGCTTAAGAATTGTGGAATTTTCCACTGACAACTGAAAAACTAACCGTCAACCTTTTAACTTACTTTTAAATATATTCAATTACAAAGTCAACTTTTATAGTAAAAACCGCAACTTCCGTTTATTACAGTTCCCTCTATATAAGCTCATTTACTCATCACACTTGAAATCTTTCATTCACGCAGCAGACCTTCAATCATATCCATTCATTTATTTCACGTCCACGCAATCTTTCACCTTCAATTTCACCAACAAACAACTGTGTAATTTAAATTATTCTTTGTAGTGTCAAGCATGTGACAACAGTAAAGACATACTTAGATTGTGAATTCTCCTATCCTCTCCATCTTCTATTTCGCAGCCTCTTTGCCGTTATTAACCCTCTATGCACAAAATTCAATTTCCTTTAACCGTCGTTTAAAATAATTTCATTTTCTCCCGACATAAAAAGAAACAATGTCTGTGAAACCATCTCCTGTGACGTGAAAACGACGCTCAGCACACGAGTGTATATGCAAAGCGTCGCCGCCGCCGCTGCGTTGTAACGCTGGGGGTGGCTAGGGGTGGCTAGGGGATGTGATATTCCGCCGCTTGGGGACGTATATTTTAGTGACTTCAATTTGCCGGCGTAATAAATAATCTGTCACGGATACACGAAATGACATATCAAACGCGAGGCTCCCCCTCACGCCGCTCTTGAATGCTTTACATCATTCTGTGAAATATGGGGATGATGCAGATATATGGAGTTGACTAGCATAGTGATGGGCTAGTAGAGCAGGAGGAACATTATAGTAAGGCTTGATATATACTCGTGTCATTGAATCAGTTTGTTTCTGTAATTTTTGAAAATGCCTGTCTTCTTAATTTATTTCTGTATTTATGCTACTCTATACAACAGTATAGGGTTCAGACTCACCGAGCTGTAGTGTGGTAGTCCGTACATATTTAACTTGAGTAGGATTCGAACTCGGGATCTCCGAATGTCGAAACGCTACTTACACTACTGTACTGCCGGACTTAAACATTTCGATTTCATTAGTGGACAAATGACTGTCTAAAAATTATCCAAACATTTAAAGGAAGATGGCTTATCTTATAACAATTCTAAGATTGTTTTTTAAGTTTGGTTTTTGAAATATACTTACTTCGAAAATTTTATGTGAAAAATGAACGTCATATAACCGATATTATGAACGACAAATTAATATACTTCTAAAATAAATAAAACTGATTCATTCCAATGAGAGTCGAACTTTTAACAGTTATGCCATAAAAAAAAAAATTGATTCGTATTGGTTAATTCAAATATATTTACTTTGGAAGTAAGGTTTTACTTATAAATGATCCAGATTTGTTTGGGAAAATGAAACAATCTAGGTTTTTTTTATAAGAAATAATTCATAATTTTTTTTAACGATGATATCGAAGGATTCAGTTATGTTTTATTTAGAATAAAGTAACTGTGAAACCAGTGGCATATCTAGAACTTTTGCCGCCCAGGGCGGTCACCAATTTGCCGCCCTTTCTAAGTCATCAAATGGTGGTTTTTATAAATTAAAAAAATAAATATAAAATAAATATAGTCGTATCATCACGCCTTTTACCCATTACTGGGTGTGGCACTCTGCCGAAGCAGATCTCGGTAAGTGATATATTGATGTACGTGAAGTGCGGTTACCAGCCGTCAAATCACGGCCCCCAAAGATGTTAGTGGTAGGGGAGCCACAGGGGTAATTTTAATTTGGTGAAAATTGTTTGTCGGCTGTGGGAATATACCTGGGTTCATCAGGATTGACAGGTCAACTCGAAACCACTGAGCCATTATCCCATTAAATTAATAAACATAAATAAATAATTGTAATTGAGACAAACTATAGGTAGAGAACTTTTTTACCATTGGATGGCATATTTAAATTTGGCAGTAATAAAGACATTTTTCGAGATAATATTTTCAACCCTACATTGACTTGACGATGAAGAAAAATATTCGAAATCATATAGTAATTCATAATTCCTAGAAATCGAATAGTAAACTTATGAAGTAAACAAGTTGTTGTTCACAACTAAAACTAAATATAAAAAATGCCGCCCTAAAATATTTACCGCCCGATGCGGACCGCGACCACCCCCCCCCCCTAGGTACGCCACTGTGGGAAACTATTTTAAATAACTTATAAACCAGTTTCAGTAAATAACCCTTCCTCATTTGTTAACATTTTCTTTATTTTCAAATAATAATTATTTAACTAATACTTGGTTATTCATTCCGAAATGTCACTCTGGACTCACATCTTCAAGACTGTACTTTTCTGCTGTTAAACATTCTTAACTGAATTTTGAAAAATTTCTGAAACAAAAATTGCAGAAAATTTGGTCCTTATACCTGTATGTTATTTGAAGCCTTTGTCGTTAAAATAGTTCGACTACAGAAAATATACTTTCATTTCTATATTGTCATTATCAAGTTGTTTATAACTATGATTGATTGCAGTCAATTTCTGAAATAAAAGTAATTGAAAATTTAGTTCTTAGTATCATTTATTTGAAGCCTTTCAACCGAATTCAGCATCTTTTTTTGACTAAAGAAGCTTCTTTAAAAATAATGCAAAGAAAAATATATGCAACAATAAATTAATAAGAAATGATGCAAGATGGTTTCATGGTTACTAGAGATTATCTCTAAGCTAAAGACTAGTACAAAAATTTAGATCACTGTCTTTAAAATAATTCAGTATTATTTTCAAGATATTCTCTATAATTTAGGCAATTGATAATTCTGATTATTATCCATTACAATCTATATAATGGGGTAGCTAGCTCAGTGGTATCAAGTCGGTCTGTGGATCCTGAGAACCCTGGTTCGATTCGCATAGACGACAATTTTCACCATTTCAAAAACTACCCTTGTGGCTCCCCCACCACTCACATCGTTGGGGGCCGTGATTTAACGGCTGTTAACCGCACTTCACGCGCAAAATATATCACTTTCCGAGTTCTGCTTCGGCATAGTGCCACACCCAGTAATGAGTAGAAGGCGTGATGATATATTTATTTATTTATTTTATACAATCTATAGACGTACAATAGACTTTTTACGTGATTTATCGTTCATATGTCAAGTCATAGTCAAGGCCTTTTATCTGTAAGGGAACTGGCTACACGCATGAGGGATGCCAACAGACAAAACCTGAAAAATGCCTGAGTTTATTAATCCCGTACGCGGGATAATCCAGGCGTTCCCGAGCGTTAATCCGCCTGTGAGCGGTGAGCGAACAGACCGGAGACCAAACACTGGCCATCCACATCCACAGAGCAGACATCGCACTTTCAAACGCGCTGATAAAACGCAATTATTCGTCAGGAATCGCGCAGAATTTCCCTCCATTCAACTTCAATTGCTTTTTTTAATTATTTTATTTCAACGTTTAATGGATTGTACCGGTCTACCAGGAAATTTAAATGTTTTTGTCAAAGATTTTTTTCTGTTAAAACTGCATGATGAATTTGTACGGCAGAGCTCATTTGATACTTTATTATTATTTTTATACATAAAAATAAATATAAGCCCTTGTTAACTGACTTCAGAATTATGGTACGTCATTTCTAAAACCATGTACAACCCATCAACGAACGAAATACTCTTGATATACGAGTACAATGAACCGAATATTAAATTGTACACCAATACAAAATAACTTTTCACATAAGTTTTAACAATGAACATTTTTTTCCCGAGAACACATTGAATTTTTAATTTTTCTTTACAAAATTTTGAACTTTGACGTAATTGGTGAGTTTTAAGAGGCTCCAGTTCCTGTAGAAAGCATGTAAACAAAAATTATTGCCAGATTTACTATCTGTATGGTCAGTTCTATCGGTTAAGCGTCGTATTAAATTGTAATTTTGTAAATTTTCATATTTAATTTCTGTCGTTACAAAACACAGAACAATATATTATGTGCCATGAACTGTAAGTGACAGTTTTTAGGTCAAGAAATCTCGGTTTCCTAAACATTTGGGATCTAAAAAAAATCACTTACAGTTCGAGGTTAGTAAACTATAAATAAATATAAATATATCATCACCCAGCTACCCATTACTGGACGTGGCACTCTGCCGGAGCAGATCTCGGTAAGTGATATATTTTGCGGTTACCAGCCATCAAATCACGGCCCCCAGAGATGCTAATGGAGGGGAGCCACAGGAGTAGTAAGAATGTGGTGAAAATGTTTGTCGGCAGTGGAAATCGAACCAGGGTTCTCAGGATCCACAGGCCGACACGATACCACTATGCATTTTTTACAATACTTGGAATAAATAAATAAATATATCATCACGCCTTCTACTCATTACTGGGTGTGGCACTCTGCTGAAGCAGATCTCGGTAAGTGATATATTTTGCGCGTGAAGTGCGGTTACCAGTCGTCAAATCACTTGGAATAGAAGGAACAAAATAAGTTTCAAAATTAACAGCTGTCAAATTGTTGTCAAAATAAATAGGACCTTAATCTATAATATTTACTTACTGTTCACGGTGGATGGTAAGTAGATATTATAGTCCTGATGTAAGCATGGAAACCACTTACTGTGTTTAAATTTTATCATTAACAAGTAACTTTCAGTAGAAGTATTGAAAAACATAAATTTAGTTTATTGATTTAGATACAGAATTTTAAGCTGTAGGTACATCATTTATTTAAAACATTTTTGTCTAAAATAATTTGGAAATCAATGTGCACGAAAAAAACTGTTTTCCTGTATTAAATTCCCATGACCCGCTTTTCGTGATATGCCCAGTAGATCCATTTAATTTTCTCATGACAGGATTTTCTATAATTAGGGATAGATATAATTTAACTTTTTTTAAATATGACAAGATTTTCTATACTTAGCAAAAAATATAATTCAAGTTTAAAAAATCATTCTGTGTTTCATTTGAACGAGCAGTAATTTTGAAAAAGTGATTACAAAGTTTGTGTTTGCAATGTGCAGTGAACATATATAATGTCAAATGGTGAATGCATGTTAGTTTTTTGCTGGCGACGGACGCCACTGGTTTATTGTCTCTGGAGGCTAACAACATCCATTGAAATGAGTGCACCGGTGTGAAAAAATCTCGATAAAATAAATTAAAAACCTTTGTTTATATTTACATCTCTATGTTACTGTTGCGATTCAAATCTTTTGATTGGAACGAACAATTGATTAATGTCGTCGGTATTTCAGTTTTTATCATGTGCAACTCTAAACTGCTGAAATTTCATTTTTTGATAAGATTCTGTTATGACACACATGAAGAGTTTTTTACTTTTCTATAAATCATTCAGATAAATACACAATTCAATTTGATGACCGAATATTTTAACAAATAAAAATATATCTATGTCGATAACTTTTTACATAAAATTGATTTAACTTTGACGGACTATTTCTCAAAAACAAATAGTGATATCGAAATGCGGTTTTCATCACGGATTTCTAATTGACTTACCATATACGTATCTATAGAAATTTAAATGATTGAATACTAAGAGACTACTTAATTTTGCTTGATACCGAAAACCTTTTGCCAAACGGTTGAAAGTTTTAATTTTTTTAAACATGATTTGATATCATATATCTGCTACTGATTGAAAAAACCTTTGATTTCTATATTGATACGAGTCAAGATATGTTGTAAAAAAATTAAATGCGAGTTACGAAAAGTTTTATTTTTCGCACTAGTATCAAAGAGTAAAATAGTATATTGCAACTAGGCTTGCCTCCTCTCCGGGTTTGACTCGGAGACTCCGGGTTTTAGAGAGCTATCTCCGGGCTCCGGGATTCTTTAATATTTCTCCGGGTTGTGTAAGTAAAATTGAATATGTGCAAAATTATATGCAGTCTGTCGCGTGTATCTCTTGTACTGTGTACAGAATAGCGTGGTGCTAGCTGCGTACAGCGTGCTATGTAGTTGTTCGGGACAAATCTGTCTCACTATCGGAATCTTCTACGCCGCTAAATTATTAAATTATTTTCTTTGATGATCTTGTATATCTTACTGTTATCTAGTTTTATTTCTGTCACTAAGTCCTTCAATTTCTTGATTCTGTCTTTATGATTATTTAAGGAAGAATCTATACAATTAATTTCGGTTCTAATATTACATATATCATCTTGTATCAGATAAAATTTGTTTAGATTTGTATCAAGTTTTCAGAAATAGCCATAATTTTGGTGAGGTTATGTGTTCTTTTGCATGTAATTATCTTCAATTTTGAAAATATTGTTCAGTTTAATCGTATATATGACGTTGAGCACACTAATTTTATTGTTACAGTAGATTTATCACTTCCAACCTTGTTTTCCTTTATTTTATAAGTAATTATTTTACCATGATATCAAAAACACTTGTCTTTACCAAAACAATGTAACCCTTTTTTGATTAAATATAGTAATAATAATAAAATTGTAGGACCTTCTTTAAAAATATAGTCATCGTCTCCGGACGAGACTTAGTTTTGGGGTGGTAACAGAAATCTGGAAATGACCGGTGCGACACGTATGTTACATACAAATTTTTTACGATCGTGAGCTTTTATTTCTTAAAATTCATATTTGAATCGATATTTGATATCCGTCATTTATTGTTATATTTCACACTAATTTAAAAAAAGATTGTCCAACAATGGTTGTCTTCAAAACAAAATCATAAACGATTTCTTGCTGCACTGAATGTGAGAAGAAATCATGCGGCACTGACTCAGTGGCGGACTAACTCCTTCGAAGGCCCGGGGCGGACTCTAATACCGGGCCCCTTATATTGAATAGGAACAGAAAACAATGGTATAAAAAATACAAAGAGCAATGGGATCTATATTAATGTATAATAGTTTTATAAAACATGTTTTCTAGCCTTTACTTTACTAAACTTATCTATAATATCATCAAAATCTAATGTCTTCGCTGCTTTCCGCTCTATAGGTAGAATTGCCAAATTTATTAGCCTATCCTCGGTCATAGTGGAACTATTAATAACATCACCGTAATTTATAACTCGCGGCCGAAGTTTTCGCTTTCCCCTTTCCTTCAAAGCTTCATTCCACTCTTCATCGGAGCTTGATGAGCTATTAGATTCATATTTATTTCTTCTCAACATCAATATGTCAATTGCAGCAGCAGCCATCTTTTATTCACAAGCCCGTTGTACGTTCCACTTGGGTTCTCGCCCGCGGCGTTTGCATGCTAGTGGAACGGCAAAATTCGCTGTCGTGGTCGCGAGCGTTGTGGGCGCCAAGTGGAACGCACTCATAGTAGGAAACACTTGTGTGCAACACGTAAAAAAAGTTTGTTTTTCCGTACATGGCGAGTTTTATAACTTGTTAAAGATTTTTCGTCTAATACAGAAAATGCTGCTTTTCCTAACTTGTTGCACAAATAGGTATTAACACACGACAGATCGAGTGATGTTAAGCACATCTTCATATCTCTTTTAATTTTTAAGTTAATTTATTCGTTCGGCAAACATTGAATATATTTTTTTATACCGAAAAAACTATGCGAAATTCAAAATTTCAAGCACAATTTAATTAACTTTATCAGATTCAGACCTACAGTTGATTAAGGAGAAGAGCTTATAATATGAAGGTATAATTTGGGCGGCAACCTATGCCATAATTAATAATATAGTGAACATCAGTCTCTACCAAACGAAGTTAGTTCTAATAAACATTTAAACAAACTGTCTGTGAACACCTGGCCGTCAATACAACAACCATTTTCGTGAATAGTGTAATCATGACAGCAATTCATTTACCCGAGAGAGTTCGAGGTTTTGTTTCCTATTACACACGCAGAGAACCGTATAAATTGTAATTTCCAAAGTAATTTAATTATGAGAACCGTGTGTGCAAGCAGCGGACATGTGACCGCATCGCTGCAAACTTGTGCATTACCTTTGCACCGAGAGTGCGCTCTGTGCACGAGTTTCATTCCAAATGGACTGATGGGTGTACTCCCATTTCACCCAGTCCAAACTCGCCAACACACAATCCAAACTTCGTGAAAGACATAATAATAATGATAATTGATAATTCAAGGTTTGTTGCGATGAACGAAATAATCCTAGTGAATAAATTTTGAAAGAATGTGCCAGGGGTTCGTACTGCAACATAGCGTAATGTTTTGTATGTATATATTGCTCATTTGGAGCAAGAGTTTCATAACAAAAAATTTGGTATTTTTATGTTATTGGTAGAGTTGGATAAATCAATTTACAACCCTTAGAGGAGTGTCTTCGGAGGTCGCTACATCGTCGGTTCATTCCGTGGCAAAAATGGCTGCTTATTTTCAATGTATTAAATAATAAAATGACGTATAGAATGCGTCGTGTGTGTGTGTGTGTGTGTATGTGTGCGTGTGTGCGTGCGTGCGTGCGTTTGAGAGTCCGTATGTGTTCGAGTGTCTACATACTACGGACAATTGAATGCCAACCTCTGCAAATGTCTCTTTTTTTTCAAAAAATCATAACCTTTTTTAAAATCATCCGATTTTGATTCTGTTTTAAGTTCCAGTAACAAAAATGTCCATATTTTCATTATCTGATGACAGATTTGTCAATTGACGGCTGATGATTTCCATAGAAAGCTTGGAAAATCATCTTTTTTTTAGAAAAAAAGTGGTTCTCGTTTGGGGGTGGCTGGGGGAAGAGAAAGAGAGATTAGTCAAAATCAATTCACAGCTTTTCAGACTAGACTTTGGGCTACTTCGGAAAAAAATTTCATCCAATTTGCTTCAAAACTGACAAATGGACAGTGGTTTGAAAAGTGACGTTTTTTTGGGAATCTTTAGGTGACCGGTTTTTTTTTTTGAGCAGTGTAATTAATTTTATGGGAATGTTACTTACTCTTGTTGTGTGAATTTCCTTTCTTGTTGTGAACTACTTTTATGGAGTAGCAAATCTGTTGCCAGTTATAGTTCACATCACTTATTTAGAACTGATGAAAATTTAGTTAATTGAAAGGATTAATAATTCATCCAATTTGCTTCAAAACTGACAAATGGACTGGTTTGAAAAGTGACGTTTTTTTGGGATTCTTTAGGTGACCGGTTTTTTTTTTGAGCAGTGTAATTAATTTTATGCGAATATTACTTACTCTTGTTGTGTGAATTTCCTTTCTTGTTGTGAACTACTTTTATGGAATTGCAAATCTGTTGCCAGTTATAGTTCACATCACTTATTTAGAACTGATGAAAATTTAGTTAATTGAAAGGATTAATAAAACGAACTTTGATATTTAGACATATAAATGATTGAAAAATGAGTAAGGGATAAAATATAAAACACTTGAACAAACTAATAAAAAATCCACTGTTTTGATTGTTCTTTTGTCTCTGGAGTGTAGTAATGTATCCAAGTCTCAGCCACAGTTATGTATCGACGCAAAAAATCTTCAGGATTACGACGGAAAAGCGCCAAAACATGTGTGAAAACAGTTTTGATTATAAACTAATTAAAATAAAACTTAAGTGAATTCGCTCCATCTTGTAAAGATGTCCGCACATCTTTACACGTAGAGTCGCTGTTCTTGACTGACTTGACCTCCTCTGGATAAAACTACCCACATCTGGAACCCATTTCCACAGATGTCTCAAGTGTTTGGGGCTGTGTAATCTGACACAAAGACTTTGCCGATCAGGGCGAACACGAAAAGTTGGTAGAATTCTAAGAAAATCAACTAATAACTGTCACTTTTATAAGTTAATGTTTTCACATTCACACGAAAGGCCATGTGACCACGAGTGTCAAATTACACGAAGCCAAGCTTTTATCTGAAGCAACATACAATAATGAGATAGGTCATAACTGTATATATTTTCGTGCCAAAGTAAAGCGACACCATTCGTTATATACCTACAAATAGGTGTAGTTACAGCGCATTCCAGCCACGGTTTTATTTTGATTTGTCGAGCTCTATAAAAGAATTGGGAAAATTTAAATAAAATTTCAAATGTTGGTTGGATATCCAGGTTTATTTGAAGATTCTAATGCGTCGCTTCGACCTTTGTTTAGGTACTTTTCTAGCAGAATTACCAGTGGCCTGGAACGAGGCCCGGAGCTGGAGCACGGACCAGTGGAATAATAAGTTTTTGCCCGGAGGTGGAGCAAAGTCCGGAGAACAAAATTTTGATTGTTACATTGCTCCAATTTCTTATTATAAATTAAAATTTGTATTTATTTTAAAAACAAAATTAGAAAGTAAATTTACTAAATATTAATTTTCATTGGTGTGTACTGTCATTAACTCTAAAGTATACCAAGCTCTGGAATTAGTTTTATACGAAATACATGAACCGCTCTGTCAACCAATACTAACTGCAATAGGCCAATGGAATAAATACAATTTCACAGTGACGTTCTGTCGAGAGTACAGTTGCACCACTGTATCCCTACTTCTTTTGCAAACGGCAAGAAGCGCAGCACATAATTGTAGCAAAATGAAATCTGTACAGGGCAACACTATTCGTAGTGGCGCGCGAGGATATTTTTGCAAATGTTATATAGATGTGCGATAATGAAGCACAAAATAAAGCACTACAGATAAATTTATCAGCGAATACTTAAGAAAAAAAATTAAAATACTTCTTCCGAGAGTAGCAAAATTGCGTCCATGGTTTATTGTGTAACAACCCTATTGAGTGGATTACTCTTCCTCACACCCAATGACGTATAATACTAGACAAATTATGCCGTATTCAAGTCAATGCAGTGGTGTGAAGCAGAAAGGGATGAAATAACTTGTTGGTGAGGCGGGTGCGCGGCAAGGAGCGAGTACACTTTGATGTTATGCAAGTTGCAAACATTTGTGAATTTATTTTTATATTCAATTACTTACTTTTCATACATCAAAGTAAAGGTTAGTTTTGGACATATTAAGTGTTTTGTATACGCACTTTTGTATTTAAATAAATAAAATGCTCGCGTCTGATAACTGTCATCAACATAAATGCAACATGCATAACACCAACTTGTACTAGCTCTTTGCCGCGCATCCATCTCATCACCCAGTTATTCTATCCCCTTCTGCTTCACAACAAACGCCATTGTTATCTGTCTAGTAATGTTTTGTCTGAGCTCACACCTTTGGCATTCTTTCTTAGTTACAATACTTGACACTTCGCAGCACTGTGGTCTCTCCATTATCGCTATTCGTGTGTCTATAGCAACTATAGAATAAAAACACTTTTTCCAATTTTGAAGATTAGCGTTTCGTTTTTCTATCTTTCTTTTCGAAATGGGAAGGGTGAAATTTCAAACTCAGAGGTTGAAAGCACAGCACACTGCTCATGCTGCAGAAATGTTGAAACGTTTATTTGTTTCTGCGTTTAGTTAGTGGCGTGTACGGATTTCGTCGGGATACATTGTTGTGATGTTACACAAAGTTTTGTAAATATTTTTGTTATTTAGTGGTGGTAGTACTGTGTACATTAATTATTTATGGTATTGTAGTCTTTGTGTACGGTGGTCTGGACAATAAATTAAATTTGTTGTTGTACTAGCTAATTTAATTTCAAGCTTTCAAAATAATTAATAAATATTTGTGCAACACTGTAGCCAGAGATCTCTAAAATACATTTATATTGCTTATATAATTAGTTTATTGAGGCAGATTATAGAGCGCATTATATTGGCTTTACCTTTTTAGTATGTCATTATTTCATAAATTATTTTAGCATTAATAAATGTTACATATTGCATCATTACATTTATTATTAATTAATTATTAGGTAAAAAGATTTTGCTACGCTACGTGAGAAATATAAAGCACCTAAAGAAAGAATAAAACGTTCTTCATGATGAAAGATTTACACAGAAATTGTGGAACATAGGATTTTTAAATGGGATTTTTTATATAAGTGGAAATTGACTCTCCTGTACATTTTAGAGCAAAATTACAAGAATGAAAAATTGTTTAAAATTAAATTTTCTATTTAAAATATTTTAATTTATTATACTAGAATATCTGTAGTAGTAGATATTTGAAAAATAAAATGTGACCTTTTTGTCAAAAATTAGATAGCCATGAAAATAAAAAACAAATAAAACTTAATCTTATTCAGGCACTGGAAAGTCTTATGAGCGAAGCTGCGCACTGTTTTTAATTCCTGACCCAACCAAGAGATGGCGCACGTAGTATTGTAGATGATAATTCAGAAGTGTTTTTATTGGCTAAACAGATGACGCTAAAGTCAGAGTCTTCTGCCTTCAACCGCCATTCGTTTTCATAAGTTCTCTGTAACAAGTTCGTTTTTACGTTTTCTAGTTCAGATATTCTTTTAGTTTAGTCAACAATTTTTGTGTTTCATTACTGTTGTCATTTGGTGTATTTTTCAATACAAACTGTAATATCTTTAACGTTCTACGAGTACAAAGTGCTGCATCGTCGAATGTCAGGCTACTGGTAAGTATTTTTTATTATTCTGTAGATTTTAATATACTTGATCCCTCCAAATATGCACAACAACACGATTTTCAGAAACAGATACATTTTTCTTATATTGATTGTAGTTATTCGCTAATTATATCCTTTAAATTTGTAATTTTTTTAAACAGATGTCCACTATCATCGGTTTCCTAATCCAGGAAAGGATTTGGTTCGTTTCAACAAGTGATTGGATATATTGGATATGGACGAGTTTCGTTTGATGGATAGTACGAGCACCCGTAATTTATAAAAAGTGTCGAATATGACGAAATTACCAGACTGTAATATCCTTCATTTTCAATCGTAACAGCGTTTACAACTATTAAAGACATAAGTTTACAGTTTATACAATTAAATAGTGAAAAAAGCAATTTTGTCAAACATTTAAAATCATTTGTGAGAGAAAATGTTAATTTTTATTCCATAATGTATTGATCACAAGGAACTTATAATGGATTCGATAATATACATTTTAATTTTGCATCACTATATAAATGAAATAGACAGTATAATAATAAGGAAGAGAAGAATGGTCAATACCGATGATACATTAGTAAGTAAAGTCAAAATGTGCTATAATTGTAAAATTAAAAATATTACAAATAAAATATAGACACTAATTTACTGTTGCATTTTTTGTTGAATGAAAAATTTTATTTTTCTGTCACATAATGTACAATTTTTAAAGAAATTGTGAAGTTATTTTCATGTACTTCACAATTTCTTTAAAAAATTGTATGTTATGTGACTAAAATATATATTTCATATAATATAAATTCCCGGATACGCTTTTAAATCTAGTTTAGTTCTTGACCCAACCAAGAGATGGCGTTGAAAGAGTGCGCCGGCCTTTAACATTACAGTTTCCCATCTAGAGTAGGATATATATTATCTTTGATCTTATTGTGACAGTTCAGCTCAACAATTAAGATAAAAATTATTTGTACTTCTGTTCTAAAATATACAGAAGAGCCAATTTCCGAACATTTTAAAAATTAAGTATTAAACTTCTTTGTTGCGCATTTCTGCGCATAGCTTGTATAACTTTTTACACCCACATAAGAAAGTAAAATTTTCGGAAATAAATTAGCAATTTAGATTAGATTTATTATTCTCTTAACAGATGTCACTGGCTTCCGGATTGCGCTATATACGAACATAATTCTGTAATAGAATAAAATAAATAAATATATCATCACGCTTTTTACTAGTATTCTGCCGAAGAAGATACGCAGGCAAGTGATATATTTATGCGCGTGAAGTGCGGTTACCAGCTGTCAAATCACGGCCCCCAAAGATTTTAGTGATGGGGAAACCACAAGAGTAATTTTAATTTGGTGAAAGTTGTTATATTATTATTATTGTTAATAGAATGTAGGCAATAATTTTCAAATAGCCAAATTACTATTATGTTCTAAATAATTTTGCATCAGTAATATAGATTATATTATTTGTGTCCTACGTGGTACAAAAAACATGGATTATTTTATGTTATATTACGTAAAATTAAATAATTAAATAAATAAATAGATCTCGGTAAGTGACATATTTTGCGCGTGAAGTACGGTTACCAGCCATCAAATCACGGCCTCCGAAGATGTTAGTGGTGTAGGAGCCACAGGGGTAGTTTTTGAAATTATGAAAATTGTTTGTCGCCTGTGGGAATCGAATCAGGGTTCTCAGGATCCACAGGCCGACTTCATAGCACTGAGCTAGCCACCCTAAAAAAAAGTAATTATAAGTTTCTATAATTTTATAAAATATTTACTCTAACTATCGGTATTATCAAGTCTGAATGTTCGCCATTTGTGTAAATATACGAAGATCTTGAATATCGAATACTTCTATTACTCACGGTATTCTAGTATCGCAGATAATATTTGCTCATCTCTATTATAAAGAGTAGCTAATAAACAAATAAAAATATAATAAAGATCTGAAAAGCCAGGGAGGTCTTCTTAAATGTGAAATATTTAGGAGTGTTTGTCCAGCATTTAACTGAGTCTAAGAGGGTTAAATCGAGTACATAACAAGTCTATTTACATATAAATAAAACCAATTATCAGTTCCATCTACCTGCCTTTTCCTTTCTTCCATTTAGAGCGACTGACCATCACACAGCCTGCTGGATGCCCCATCAAATCTCTGTATTTGCGTAGCCATTCAATCTTTCTCAAGTGTCATTGATGTTGCGCCGTGTCCATTTAAAATACAAACAATGTTACACTGGGGTACACATTGGGATTTACCCTCCCTGCCTTTGTCGGAAGGGTAGATCACCCAGGCAGAACTACACGGGCCATGGGATGCCTTTTTGCTAACCTTTGCGCTCATGAGGATGTGAGCGTGGAATTGTTCCAGAGAGTAAATCTGTACGTTCGCCCAAATAAATTTATGCATTGTTTAGTTTGATACTATAGGCAAATTTTTGTGAGGTGGAAGTTCATATCATTCAATTCAAAATTATGTATAACTTCTGACTAGTTTCACAAATAAAATTTAAATTGTAAACTTAGTTTATCAATTATATCATATGAAATGTTTAAAAATATAAAATGTAAGCTTTGTTGGTGCAATTGGTCATTACTCATTAATACTCTAACAGGGAGATTCATAAAACGGATTAGCGCTAACACCATTTTTTATTTCGTTTTTAACTCTCTTTTCAATGTATGAAACAAGTTTATTTTAACTTGAGTTAAAAAGAGAGTTAATTAGCGTCAAATTTAGTTTATTTCTTCAATCTGTTTTAATTTGAAACAGAGTTATAGATAATATTAAAAACAGTGTTAGCGTTAATCCGTTTTGTGAATATGCCTGTAAAGTAACAATCATACATAGGTACCTACCTATATAAATCACATTAGAGGGTAGCACCAATTCTTCATATATTCAATAGGTGCTTTAAATTTTTCACTGAAATTAATTTTCGCATTTTTATCTTGACACGCCATTTTTATAATTTCTTTTAATACAAATTAATTTTATTCACGACATGCGCAGAAAATTCAATTTTTTTGTCGCGAAATATTGAAAAAAATTAAGTTTTCCTCTTTAGAAAGGAAAAAGAATTGCAGAGTTATATATAGATGTTATTTTAAAATAAAAATATACTTATAATTTTTTAAAATTTTATTGATTATTTTTTTACTTTTCTCAAAACCATTAAAATGCTTCATTGTATGTCACGTGTCTGCGTTTTAACCAATCCTGTCATTATTATACTGAGCATAAAGCTCTTGTGATTATTTCCGGGAATAATCTCTGTAGGTGCTTTTGTTTGTGACAAATGATAGGTAGTTATCAAATAATTATTTCAAACTGCCAATGTGTCACGTAAAATGTGTGAAAACAATCGATTTAGTTGTATTTCAGATACAGAAATACACCAAGAAATTTTGGAAATAACTTCCAAGAATACATTAATAAGTAATCAATCGATATGGACTCAGTTCAAAATCTTTTAAGTTAGATGAATCGACCTTAACAACTATGTAAGTCAAAAAATAATCTACTTAAATTTAACTCGACAGTTGGATAAATTAGAAAATAATTCTCCAGTATCTTTCTTGTTGTTGCCATTTGACAATAGCCACTCGAGCTCTACGGGCTTTCGTGACTATTGCCTGGCAACAAGTTTTCGAAAGATCTGTCAAATTATTTTAAATTTATTCTCACTCTCTTGTTATATTATTACTGAAAATTTTTATTTGGTAGTAATTTACTTTAAATCTTAAATTATCTTACAATTTTGATTGAAGTAAATAAAATGTTACCTTTAGTACATCTAAGAGATTTTGCGTCAAGTGTATTTAAAGTTCGAACAAATCTTATTTGAAGCATGTCGCGCCTAACACGAGAGAAAAGCGCTTTTCCACTCTCGTTAGAATGCATAGCTCGTGCAAACTCCGAACTCGAGTAGGAAAAATATCGCTCGCCTCTCTAGTTTGACAAATAACTATTGTCTTTTGTTTTTGCATCAATTCAATCAAAAGTCCGGAAGTATGGTGGGGTGGGTAGCGTTACGGAATTCGAATCCGGAGATCCCGAGTTCGATTCCCACTCAAGCTAGAAATTATAATTACAACCACTCTGCGGCTCGGTGAGTTCGGACCCTGTACTGTAATTAGGAATCAATTCCTGTTGTACAGAGTAACATAAATAAATAAATAAATAAATAGTCAATGGCTATGGCTGCACTGATCTATGCGATAACGCGAGTTAAGCAACTTTGCGCGCGGGCAATACTTGGATGGGTGACCGTCCAGAGAAACCCGCGTTGCTGTTGACTATAAGACCTAAACCGCAGGATCAGGGCGTAATGGCGGCATATGACCATAGCAGTTGGTCCACCAGGAAGCCATAAATAATTTTAAAAAAATAAATAAATAAATATTCATTCATTTATTTTTCAATCGGGCACGGAATCTTTTAATTTCGATTTTACGAACTTACACTTGTTTCATTAATCTTTCATTCGTCATGCGAGTGACCAAACCTTCTCAACTGACACACTTCCACTTTTGGGTGCGTTTTTTTAAAAAAAATATCATTTAAATATTGCATCAGTTATTCCACCATTGATAATATAAGTCAATCAGATAAACGTTTCTACTATAAATATAAATTTAAGTGCAGATACGTGTAATATAATATAGGTTATGTTTGTATTTCAAAATTTTCATTGTAGTAAAAAGCATGATTGTCTGACACATCTAGTTTTCATCATGTATTAAATCCAATGATGCTACATCATCATACATAATTTGATAAACAAGAATGAAGTAAAATTGACTGTGTTAGGCAGTTATTGTTGAATGGTTAGCGCTATCGTATCGCAAGCTAGAATTCTTGATTCCAAATCTCACTGACTTCAACTTATAATCAAAAATTCAACTCTGTCCGAGTGTATCGAATTCTACTGTAGCTGTAATTAGGATTAATTTCCTTTTGTAGGTACCCAAGTAGAATTCAAGAACAATGGCTAGATTTCTCCAAGGGTCGTTCGCATATCACGATGCGTGTTTGATATAGTACGTGCATTCATTAATTTTGTTTTAACATAACGTGTAATATTGCAGTGTCATATTGCATAAATGACATTTAAAAATTACATCGCGTGACTCGATGTTTTTCTGTTACTAGACCGGAATTACACATGCTACAAGATTAAATAAATTATTCCGACCTATGCACCGTATAAAAATATATCTAAACCATCAATACGAAAAGAAATTGAACTGGAAATGATTAATGGACAACTGGAACAATAATATTACCTATCGATTAGTATAATTCGGACTGTATTTTTCACCGGGAATTTCACACATTCCAATGTGAAATGAAATTATTTACTAATTAATTATTATCTATGTTTATATAAAATAATATAAAACATTGGGGTAGGTGGCTCAGTGGTATCCAGTCGGCCTGTGGATTTGAGAATCCCGGTTCGATTCCCACAGCCGAAAAACAATTTTCACCACACCAAAACAACTCCTGTGGCTCTCGCTCTACTAACATCCTTGGGGGCCGTGATTTGACGGTTGGTAATCGTACTTCACGTGCAAAATATATCACTGCTACACCACACCCAGTAATGGGTAGAAGGCTTAATGATATATTTATTTTAATGTATGTATAAAACAGTTGTCAAATAAATCTGTGTTTATACTGTCAGTTGCGAAATGAAACCTTACTTGACGAAAATTAAAAAAAATCAAAACTAAGGCTTATATATGTAGAGCGTGCACTATACGGGTGAGCTAAACGAGCCTTACCAAAAATGTATGAAACCAGAAACTCAGTTCAAATAAAAAAAAAAATACTGAAATGCTTTCTTCGATCGCATGCTTAATAATCAAGCTCTCGTGGTCTAGTGCAGGGGTTTTTAAACTTTGTTTATGAGTAAATAATGTACATGATTATTTTATATATATATATATATATATATATATATATATATATATATATATATATATATATATATATATATATATATATAGACCGGAATTACATATATATATATATATATATATATATATATATATATATATATATATATATATATATATATAGACCGGAATTACATATATATATATATATATATATATATATATATATATATATATATATATATATATATATATATAAAAAGGAATTGGTACAGTTGGCAATACAATTCCGGAGATCTTTTTATTCCACAGTTGGCACAACGCTAGGTAAAGGCGGAAATGCTATTTGACATTTCTAATAAATACAAATAGGTTATGTCAGGAGTCTGCAGCTAATAGAATTTTGATTTTTTGAGTAATAGAAATACTTTTGAAATAAATGTAATAAAAATGTACTCAAATTTCAATTTCAATTTTCAAATGTCACTGTCAACAACAGGAAATGAATGTATGTATCAGATATACCAATTTTTTTTATTGCCAACTGTAACAATTCTTTTTGATCAATCTGTATATATATATATATATATATATATATATAAAATAAAATAAATAAATATATCATCACGCCTTCTACCCAATGCTGGGTGTGGCACTCTGCTAAAGCAGATCTCGGTAAGTGATATATTTTGCGCGTGAAGTGCGGTTACCAGTCGTCAAATCACGGCCCCCAAACATGTTAGTGGTGGAGGAGCCACAGGGATAGCTTTTTCAAATTATGAAAATTTGTCGACTGTGGGAATCGAACCAGGGACCTCAGGATCCACAGATAAAACAAAAAAGATTTCAAAGAGAAGAAAACACAAATATAAATATGTAAAATATAATGAGATGGTTTTTTTTTTTTCATAAAATAAATCTAATCTTAAACACCAGTGTAGAAAAAGCTGATTCATATAAATATGTGGTTACAAAAATACTAGAACTGACATTGCCAATTCAGTGATTGTTCGAATTTTTTCCAGTCTAGAAGACAAGTGATGTTTATTATATTTCCTGAAAAAATGTCTACTTTCCTGACCAATTTTAGTAGATTTTTAATACTTTTATGGGACGGTTATGGAACTATCTTAATGAGAAATTTTTCCTTTACTAATTTCTAGTTCTATGTTTGTAATGTACATTATTAAGCCTTTTACAAACTGCAATTTTGATCACATAAAAAGAAAGGGGGTCGCGAAAGAATATATTTGTGATTTTTGCTTCCAAGAGGGTCATGGCTCCGAAAAGTTTGAAATCCACTGGTTTAAACCATTGGCAAAAAAAAAAAGATTGCTACATTTATTTACTGAAAAGTAGAGACAATGTTTATTTCAGTAATAATTTTCCAATGAGGACAAATGCAGATTTTTATTATCTTTCAAACTTCATAAACTTGGCAATTTCACTTCATCATCCAGTTATCATTGAAAATTTATGATGTGTTTGTTTTCCGCAGTCTGAATGTGTCTGCTCCATTTTTCCCGCACTCAATAAATTCCCGACATCACAAAAGAGCTTTGCCAAATTTCAGTTTCAATCCGATTACTTTAAAAAGAATGTAACGCTTTTAATCTTTTAAGACAGATACAGGAATTAAAGTTGACATTTTCGTTTACTCTGGGATCAAAAAGAGAAGAATTAATTCTACTTTTTATCAAATTTAATCTGTAATTCAATTTCCGAACAAAAATAATTGTAAGGTACTTACCCTTGTGCTTTTTCTTTTCCTGTAATCCTTAACGTAATTCTTCTTTATGAAATGTTTTAAACTTGTCAAAGTAAATAAAGGCCTCGTTCTTTCGTCTACGTTTTAAATTCTGTCTGTCAGAGAGAATAACGAATAAGAATTCATCCGTCGCGACCTTCAAAAGTCCTGCGGAGAAACAACGCAACATCAAATCAACCGAAAACAAATCCCGAACGGTTTCGATGACAACGAGGCTAATTTTTCGGCAAAGCTTGGCTTTGGAGGAAACTCAAAGACTGTTGTTCCCGTTCGGAAGGTTTTTCTCAGGATAGCGCGTATGTCACACATAGAAGATTGCACGGCCTACTGAAGATGAAGCGACCTGCTTCGGGCGAGACGTCCAGGATCGTACTTTGAGGATTTGGGTTTTCAAAGGACGTATTTTGATAAAGACATTTCAAAGAAATCAACATGACAACGAATATTCTGTTTTGAAACGTCAGAATTTATTATTAACATTTTGAATGAACTCATTCTTCTTTACAAAATTTTGACTGTGGTAAATGAAATTAATTCTAGCCTTGTTCGCATCCCGTCCAGATCAAACATTCTTCATACATACATATAACATCACGAAATGTTCCATCAAATAAGGTAGCACGAACCCTTCAAATATTGACTTAAGATGGTACTATCATGGAAGCATTTAACCTGTACTTTAATGAAATGTAAATATGTTATTTTTCATGTGTTTCTACACTAGTATGCAATTTTTTTTTTTTAAGTTTACCCTTGTTGAGCTGATTCATGTAAAGTTAAAGTCGACCAAAAACGCATTGGCGTTGTAGGAACTGTAGCTCGCGAGGCAGCTTACAGCGTAATAAATTCATATATTGTTGTTATTTTTTAACAAAAAAACTAACACACATCATCTAAAGATAAAGGTATGAGCATTAAAAAATCCATGCCTTACCGGATTAGTTCAAAAGAAATTGGCGATGAAAGTTGGATATTCTATGATTTTCAATGAAACTGTCAGAAATGCTTGGCAACGTTGCACGGGTAGACAGAGATGGTCGCACGCGTAAACAGAGATGGTCGCACGAATGAGAAAGCAAGAACCATGAAAGTTATTATTTCGATCAGTAACAAATATTAATTTTAATACAAAAAAAATATTACAGCATTTTAAAATTAAAATAAATAAATATATCATCACGCCTTCTACCCACTACTGGGTGTAGCACTCTGCTGAAGCAGATCTCGGTAAGTGATATATTTTGCGCGTGAAGTGCGGTTACCAGTCGTCAAATCACGGCCCCCAAACATGTTAGTGGTGGAGGAGCCACAGGGATAGCTTTTTCAAATTATGAAAATTTGTCGCCTGTGGGAATCGAACCAGGGACCTCAGGATCCATAGGCCGATTTCATACCACTGAGCTAGCCATCCCATTTATTTGTTGTTACAGTTGATAATAATTGCTTTGGTTCATTTTTGTCCTTTTTGTTATGAACTGTCAACAGAATGTATCGATAATACAGTTACGTTTCGTACCGACTGGTAATATCATGCAGCTTGTGGTTCTCGCAATGTTGTCATAGCTTCTGCGGTATAAAATCTTACACTGCTACTGGTTGGCATGAAACATTCACTTCCAAAATTTTTGTTATGTTACTGAATTTCATAAATAAAAATAAATAAATATATCATCACGCCTTCTTACCCATTACTTGGTATGGCACTCTGCAGAAGCAGATCTCGGTAAGTGATATGTTTTGCGCGTGAAATGCGGTTACCATTCGTCAAATCACGGCCCCCAAAGATGTTAGTGGTGGAGGAGCCACAGGGATAGCTTTTGAAATTATGAAAATTGTTTGTCGTCTGTGGGAATCGAACCAGAGTTCTCAGGATCCACAGGCCGACTTTATACCACTGAGCTAGTTAAATAGTTTTATTTAATATATTTAATGTTATCGTTAATTATACTATATTTGCTGCAAACAGTTAATTCTGTTAATAATCTAGACCATACAAAAATGTAATAATTGTTTTATAAACTTTTTAGGTTACCTATATTTTGTATGAGATTGTCATGATAGAACCACGTTAAGTTTCCCACAATTCTGCAAAACTCCATCCTATTTAGAATAGTTCAGTGATATTCTTTAAAAATGGAAAGCGTGTAAACGTTGGTAGTACGTCCCTGCGCTGGCACAATGCCGAGAGACACCATCCCCTACTCCCGAGTCGGAAAATCGTAGCCATATATAATATAGGCGGGCGGTTCGTTTACTAGAGTCAGAGAACAGTGAGCAGGCCTCGGTTGCCGTTGCTCGCATTTTATACCAGTCGTCAAGAAATCTGCACAAAGTGAGCTAAACTTTCAGGAAATTCGGATTTGTTACAGTGAATTGCTCGCATTTGTGTAATCCGCGCTCTATCTGAACAGAGTGCAGAGCAGCAGGCGCTTGTTTCGTCCTTCTCTTTGTCTAATAGTCTGGATAATATAGCAGGAGGATGCAAAAATTATTGCTGCAGTTCTTCCTAACCATCGCGTGCACTCAGCTGGCAGAGATTTTAAAATATTCCTGCGGAACTTGGAATACTTTATTACATGGAATGATTGACCCCACTCGTACGTAACATATAAACGTACAAGAGAGGCATGCGATAGTAATGCTAATAAAATATTTACAAAAATAACTTTGGCCAAATGTAAATTTTAGTAGAGGATGCATTTTATAGCTGTCAAATAACAACATATTGTCTTACACTAGAAAATATAGTAGAGAGATAGTTATGAAGATGTATTACAAAAGTAAAGTCAGACGAATTGAAAGTTGAATGGAAGTTATCAGTAAATTGCATATTTTTATTTAATAATATACAGGCAGATTCATAAAACGAATTAGCGCTAACACCGTTTTTGATATTATTTATAACTATGTTTCAAATTAAAGCAGTTTCATGTAATGAATTAAATTTGATGTTAACTAACACTCTTTTTAACCTAAGTTAAAAGAAACTTGTTTTCATGTATTGAAAAGAGAGTTAAAAACGAAATAAAAAATGGTATTAGCACTAACCCGCTTTGTGAATCTGCCTGCTAGAGTTTATTTTTTTTAATTCAGTAATATAAGAATAATAATTACTTGTAACAAAAAATAATTTAGCTCGTTGACTCTTAAAGAGACGAGCCTAAGGTAGTACTAGCGGAAATTTTTTTTATGTAGATCTGAATGAAATTTGGCGTACGTAAAGATTGGATAGTCATACGCATCCTGTTAAAATATGAAACACATTCATCGTCTGTGAACAAATATATTCGCTTGTAAAGTTGAGTTCTTATACACGGGGCTTATGGCGATCATCACTCAGAATCGCACATATTTGGTTTGTTTACCTCTAAAATTTTGTAGTTTCATTTGAAAAACTAGTATGATGTTCTAGAACTATCCATGTATATTGTATCAGAAGGAGAAAAATACGTTTTGACCAAATAAATCATTTCTTGTTTAATTTTTCAGGGACTTTTCACCTTGCCCTCGTATTTCATTTCGTTTAGCTTTAATAACGGGTAATTGGACAACGTGCAAAAATAACGTTCTTTTGACACTGGAAAGTATTTAAAAATGACATGATTTTGATATTGGTTGTAGAAAAATGTAATTTTCATGTAGTGAACTATTTCCGATGTATTGGTAAGCTACAGGATTCAAACCTTACGTTAACTTTGTTAACAATAAAAATTGTAGCCATCCAAGCCTTCTTTATCACAGTGTAAAATAAAATCGAAAGCAGCTGTCGGTCGCTAGAGGAATTGTCTCACAAGGAAATTTCACTTTCAGTAAGACAAGAAGTTGTCAACGCCCGAATATAGAAATCACGATTTCTCGTACGAAATATGTTTTTTCTCGATGAAAATAGATGTCACGTTTGATGTTTCCGGCGACAGAATTCGTATTCTCTAGTGCGGGAGCCGTACTGAAGGCAGTTTCGCTTATTGGTTTATATGAATCCTGCGATACCATTTGTATTTTTCAGCGGGGAATCCCCGCGTAAAACACAACAGACACAATACAACGAACATGAAAGTGTACATAAAAAGTTATCACTGTTGCTCGGCGCGGCAACACCGCCAACAACGCACAGCACATGTCGGTAAATATTTGATTTTGCCTCAACCGTGCCATTTGCAGTTTTAGCACGCGTGTGTTGTGAAATGCACGACTGACTGGTTTGTCGTATCTAATGGATACACGGCCGGGATTTCGTTTTGCGCTTTTTTCGCTTTTTTTGATTTTTTTTTCACTATTACCTACATGATTTTTTATCAAAATAAAAGTTTGATTGCGTCATTTTGTTCAACATGAATCTGTGTAACTTTGTTACAAAAAATATAGATTTTGATAAAGCATTTTTGTGTTGTTTTAATGGCTTAACTAGTGATAGTATTATACATGAAATTTTGATTAAATATTATGATTGTGCATTGAAGCATGATTTAACGGAAAAAATCATACTCGCAAAAACTACACAAAAATGTTAAAATCCAAATTGATTTTAAATTTTTCGTCAGTTTATAAACAATGTCTAGGATACATACACAAATCATCCATGCTTTAAAAAATAAGAAAATTAGGAAAAACCTTTCCATCCCAGTTTTTTATTTTATTTCAATTGCTATCATGCATTTTGCGATTCTGTCGGTAGATGGCACCACGGGTGTCTTCTTAGCTCTCATGTCATGTCTACCGTCGTAGTTAGTTTTTAACATGAGTCAGTTCAGCTAAGACGGTATCACAATCCACTATTCCCCAGTTGGTCTAGTTGGATATATGATCCCACCATACTGATGAGTCCGGAAGGACGCAACGCGTCTATGGTTAAAGCTGAACTGACCAGCCGTTTGATGATGACCTGATAAGTTGATTCAAACGTGCTGTTAATTTTTGGAACTTGTGACAAGTGATGGAAAGGTTTTTCCTAATTTTCTTATTTTTTAAGACTCAGTTCCACATCGTATTTGACTTTTTGTCTTTATTTCATCCATGTTTTAAAAATTTTACTCTTTATTCCCTATAGAACAACAATATACAGATCATAGTAAGCTTCTTTTTACATACATACATACATATCTTCACGCTATATCCCATCAAATGGGGTAGCACGAACCCTAAAATCACTCATAAAACATTCACACATAACATTCACCAAACAATCAGCCCCCGTCAAACATTATCATCCAAACACACCACCCTCACTTCAACAACATTCATAAATCCCTCCATATAAACTCATTTATAAGCTTCTTTTTATTCTAATTAAATTCCAAAGGAGCAAAAATGTAATTGAATTTACAATAAAATGCTTATATTTACGCCACAGTACTTTCATTTAATTAGTTAAATATAATTTGATTCTAATTTAATTTAATTATAATGAGATTTAATAAGAACTAGAATTGAAAACTGCTATAGTAAAAGAAGAAGATTACGCGAAGGTTGAATGATAGTGTTTATTTATTAAAATTTAATTAGTATTTTTATTACAAAGGAAAAAATTGTGATGCTGCTAAAATTTGAACCTGTGACCTATGAACTCATGTCATATGCTTTAACCAATTGAGCTACGGTCGTTCTTTTTAGTCAATTGTCAATTATTGGAGTGGCTAGCTCAGTGGTATGAAGTCGGCCTGCGGATCCTGAGAACGCTGGTTCGATTACCACAGGCGACAAACAATTTTCATAATTTCAAAACTACCCCTGTGGCTCCTCCATCACTAATATCTTTGGGGGCCGTGATTTGACGACTGGTAATCGCACTTCACGCGCAAAAATATATCACTTACCGAGATCTGCTTCGGCAGAGTGCCACATCTAGTAATGGGTAGAAGGCGTGATGATATATTTATTTTTGTATTTTATTTAAGTATTTATTTAAAATAATTAAATTTCAATTAGTAAATATTCTTAAGTAACAGTGTCTCTGTAGACGACTTTTGCGAAAAGTCTTTCAGTTTGAAAGAGTCACGAGATTGAATATATCTATGATACATAGTAAAATAAGGAGAAAAATTGGAATAAAATCAGATATAAAATATTTGGCGACCATAGGTTAGTTGCTCAAAGAATATGATCGGAGTTCATTGGTCCCAGGTTTCAATCCTGGTTGTATCCCAATTTAATTGTTAAAAAAAAATAAATGACTATATCATTACGCCTTGTACCTATTATTGCGTGCGGTACTCTGCCGAAGAAGTCATATATTTATGCGCGTGAAATGCGGTTACCAGCCGTAAAATCAAAGCCCTCCAAAGATGTTAGTGGCGAGGGAGCTACTGAGGTAATTTTAATGTTGTGAAAATGTTTATCGGCTGTGGGCATCGAACCAGGGTTCTCAGGATCCACAGACCGACTCGATATCACTGAGCCACCTACCCTATAAATTGTTTTTGTATAATCATTATTAAATTATTTGTTAGGCTGCATATCAGGAATCGTAATTATATTACAGGAATCTTAAGTCTGACTAAGCTAGATAATAACTAGTCATCTTAAGATTTCTGAAACAACATATTATCCAATAACATAAGCTTGCTTGCAGCTTTGTGTAATATTACTTTTTTTACTTTTGTCCACTTTTTTCTTTTCTTTATTCTTCGTTTAATCTTCTTTTAAATTTTGTAAGTTGTAACTCAAATATAAGTAAGAGAAAAGAACATTTTCACCACATTAAAAATTACCCGTGGCTCCCCCACCACTAACAACTTTGAGTGCCGTGATTTGACGACTGGTAACCGCACTTCACGCGTAAAATATATCACTTACCGAGATCAGCTTCGGTAGAGTGTCATACCCAATAATGGGTAGAAGGCGTGATGATATATGTATTTATTGTATATTTTATTTATTTACTTTACAGTAAAATACTAACCGTTGGCACCAATAATTTAATAATATTTTCTTCTTTTGACATATCAACATTTCAAAATTTTTAAATAGGTAGACAATATGGCGGGATTATTTACTTGAAGTGACAGATAATCCTACGTTGCCAAATGAAATTCACTTAGTCTAAATTAGCTAGTCACTACAGTCGAAAGCTCAGAATACACGTCGTAATATTTAATAATAATGAATGTATAAATAAAATACCCAATTCCATTAAATGTATTTTGTTTGATCACATGAACTTCATTTTTCAAATATTTTAAGGTTGTTTTTATAACTTGACAGCGTTGTCACTTTTCTTTAATTGAAATAAAAAGCACTTGACGTACCAAAACTGTAAAAAACTCACGACAAATTTGTATATGGCAAAACGATGGAATGAAACGGCCATAATAAGCATAGCGCAATTCAATAAAGTTGGCCATGCACATAAAGACTATTAGCGCGATTCCATAGGTGAAAGTCTAACTATAAACACAGATCCATGGTTACTTTTATAACTTTCTTCTGCCTGGACTAGAGTACTGAGGGCAATAATGAATTAAATACTTGTATATTAGTAATATCTTATCGGCCAGCATGTGCACATAGGTGATAATGTGTGCATCTTCCAAATCGCTAACTCAATTGTTCATCCCAGTGCAATGGGTGATTATCAGCGGAAGCACACTTGGCCGGATTGTGCAATGTCCAAGGCGTGTCGCTGACCGACCCCGGCTTATTTCAAATCGTATTTCAAGCAAGGACGCCATAAGTTCATGCAGAACTCCCACTTTATGAGGAGACCCTAATGAAATTTACATTTCTAAAGTTGGTACGACACGAACAAATACATGAAATTATCATAACGTGGCCCACATTCCCATGGAAACTTATTTGATGATGTTAATTTCACCAGAGACAAGTTCGCTTTGAATACGCGGCTTGTAATAAATGAAATCATCAAATTTTCAAATTGAATTACATGGAAATACCTTGGAGAAGGAATGGGTTTTTGAAGGGAGCTTTCTAAACATAAAAGAGCTTCCTATTCACACATCCTTCAAGCAAGATAAAATAACAAGTTATACATACTGTCTTACTGAAATTTATTCTAATTTAGATGCGCCTGTTTGAAAACATTTCTGTTTGAAAGCAATTATGAATGTGAATGAGGCGAAAGTGAAAGAAATGTTTGGTGATAGTTAAATGCAAAATGATTCTTTTAAATGAAACTTGACAACATAATATAGCTAACAGTGAAAATACAGTTTAAAATTTCCCAATATTAATTCATTAATTTTTCTATTTCGGTGTTCTTATAGTTCTATAAACGCACTGTAAACACGTCGTCAAGAAGATTTATAAGCGCACTGTTTTTGGCGCTTTTTATTTCGTAGGAGTGGTATGAATGGTTTTAAATCTGACAGATGAATGACATATAACCTCAAAATTGTAAATTGTCGGTATCGAAATACGAGGTCTGTTAAAGAAGTATCCGACCTTATTTTTTTGCGAAAATCTGATGGATTTGAAACAAGCGCGCTTGCATGAGCCGACCTTGAACTTTTGTGCCTATGCGTGCACATTTGACAGTGTTGCCAAGTTAGTGGATTTTCCACTAAATCTGGTAGTTTGTCGGTGGTGTTTAGCGGTGAAATTCGACTATTAGTGGTTAGTGGTTTTTTATAGACAATTATTTATATTTTTCTTTTAATTTTTATTCTATGGATGATCGAACATGAATTTCTTTAATTAATTTAATTTATAATATAGGGCCATTCAACTACCGTTGTAATGTCGTTGCTCGATTACTCATGCTCATGGTGGTAATAATAAATTAAGAAATCGAACGAAATTGTCTGTATTAAATGCAATTTTAGCAATTAGACCAGGGTTAAATAGATTTGATAAATGTTGTATCAATTTTGATTTATCGAAAGAAGTTTTACATAAAATAGGAAATCATTTTACATATGAGGATGAAGTGGTGTCAAATGGTATCATTAATGAAACTGAATTCCTATTATCAAACGATATTTAACAAGGCTTTACTTGACATAGGTTATTTACTTATACAAATTATATGTTTCTTTATATTTTTTATTATTCTGTGATTATAAATGGTACTATATTCATTAACATATTTATAATTTAAATACTGTTTTCTTAAGTAGTGAACCCCAAAAGAAGTTATATTGAATAAAGACAGTGGCTTCAAGCACCAGCTTTGCGTTTTTTTGGTATACTAAAGAAGTGTTACATATGACGAAGCCAGAACATTTTAGTGTAATCTGAAAACCATGTTTTTGTATAAAGATTGTAGGTTTAGTGCAAAATCTGGTGGTTTCAATTATATGATCTAGTGGATGGCGGTTTGATACTATTGGACACACTGACATTTGAGTGAGTGTGTAGTGATATATTTATGCGCGTGAAGTGCAATTATCAGCCGTGAAATCACGGCCCCTAAAGATGTTAGTGGTGGGGAGCCACAGGGGTAATTTTAATGTGGTGAACATATTTGTCGGCTGTGAGAATCGACCCGGGGTTCTCAGGATCTACAGGTCGACTCGATACCACTAAGACATCTACTCCATATTACAGATGATGCCACAACATTTAGAAAATAATCTTTCTTTTATTATTACAGTAATTTTTAAGTAACATAACATAGATAACATTACGCTATATCTCATCGAATGAGATAGCACGAACCCTGAAATATTCACAGAACATACACCTATCAGATTCGTCAAAGAATCAATCTTCGTCAAACATTCACGTACAACCTCAATTATTCCTTACACTCGCAATCTTTCAACACGCAATAAATCTTCAATTACATCCATATATCTGTTTCATTAATCCTTTATTTGTTGTTTGCTCCTCATGCTCAAATCATCTCACCTCACTCACACCTATTCCTTTAACAACAAGGTAAGTAGTTTAAATTATTAATACAATTTTGCCATGTATTAATTATGGTTGCCCATTAAATAACGTATAAGTCGTATGTCATCAATATAATAAAAAACAAAAGAGTGATCAAATGGAATTGTTATAGTTGATAATACAATTCCAGAGATCTTTTTATTCCACAGTTGGCACGTCAGATAAATGCGGAAATGCTATTTGATATTTCTAATAAATACAAATAGGTTATGCCAGGAGTCTGACAGCTAATAGAATTTTGGCTTTTTAAGTAATAGAAATACTTTAGAAATAAATGTATTCAAATTTAAATTTTAAATGTCACTGTCAACAGCAGGAAATTAATTTATGTATCAGGCATACTAATTTCAAGTAGTTTTTTTTTTATTGCCAACTATAACAATTCCTTTTGATCACTCTGTAGTTTAATAAGGCTTTTTGTTAACGCACGAGTCAAAATTTTTAAAACGAGTCGCCCCGCTGTGAATTTTACAAAGGACGAGTGCGATAATAGTTATTTATGTACAAGGGTGAAAACATGCGTTTCTGGTCCGTGGCATGATTATTAGCACGATGCGAAAAGTGCCGAGGGCTAATAAAATGCTCAAGGCCAGAAACGCTAATTTCACCCGTGGTACATACAATATTTTATGCACAACAAAATAATATTTAAGTATACGTTCAAAAGATTAAAATATGTAAATAGGTACGAGTACCTTGCAGAATCAAGTATTCACAATAAACAAAAATTATCATTTTATTTATGTATCCACAGGAATTATTTTTTTATGGCCCTACGGCCAAAAAGAAGTGTTTAAGCCCGCTTTTTAGAGGTCAAACACATGCTTTTCGGGCCGAAAAGCATGTGTGCATAAAAAGCTTTATGAAACGTGTTTTATATACAATTTTTTCTATTGAGGTAATTTTATAATTCTGTTAGATTTAAAAAACTGCGACTTGTCACAAATGTTGGTAATTTTTTTATCAGTTGTGTTGGTAGCACTTCTCAATTGGATTTTCAAATTTTTTGACAATTAATCAATATATTTTTTTTATTGTGAAGGTTATAAATTTTGTTTTTGCTTATTATTTTTAGTTCCATCACCAAGGACAGTATAAAAGATCCATAATTAAAATTAATATTTCGACACCAATAATTTACAATTTTGAGTTTATATGTCATTCAAAGAAAAGCGCGCAAAATAGTGCGCCTATAACTCTTCTTAACGACGTGTTTTCAGTGTATTTATAGGCATATAAGAACACCGAAATAAATAAATAAAATAAATTTATAATATCGTATTAATAAGTGACAAATAATATAATTTGTCTTCTTTTACTTGTCAGTCACAGTGTGACGATAATCTGTCAACAAAGCAATGCGAGAATTAAAACAAAGGCAGCAAATTTACAGCGTCATAAAGTAGCAATGATTTCTGAAGCTTAAAATACATTTATGGACGGGTAAAAAGACCGGACATGCGATGCCATGTATCCATGGTTTAAACCGAGGTTTATTGGCCGTATTAATTGGGCGAACTGTTTTATGCATCGAAGGAAATTTGTACAAATGACCTCACACATCGCCAAACTGGCTCATGAGAAACGACAATTAAATCTACTCACACAATTTAATACAACCGACATGTACGATTTACACTTAGTTTTATTGCGCGTCCATCTTAATTTATTACCCTTCCCATATGCTTTCGCAAAATTCATCTCGTAAAATGAGAATGTGTAGTATGATTTAGATATTATGAGCAACTAATGAAGAATGACAGACTTTATCATTTCTCACAATAAAAAGTTTATTTCCACCCCATGGGGTGGCTAGCTCAGTAGTATGAAGTCGCCCTGCGGATCCTGAGAACCCTGGTTCGATTCCCACAGGCGACAAACAATTTTCATAATTTCAAAAACTACCCCTGTGGCTCCGCCACCACTAACATCTTTGGGGGCCGTGATTTAACGACTGGTAACCGCACTTCACGCGCAAAATATATCACTTACCGAGATCTGCTGCGGCAGGGTGCCACAGCCAGTAATGGGTAGAAGGCGTGATGATATATTTATTTATTTATTTTATTTAAAAGTTTATATCGTATGTCTCAAATAAATAGAGTATGCGTTCAAAATAGGAAATCAGTTTTTTGCAAATAATAAGTATATATATAGTACCAATTTAATATTTATGGTGATATATTTATATTTATTTATTTAATTTGCAAAAATTAATTAAAAAATTTCGATAAAAACGCTTACTAAAGTTTTAATATTCAGGGTGTTTTCAGTATTTTTTTAGGCGAATTAATGACTAGGAATAAGATGAATTAAAATGAAGTCATCTGTATGCGAAGTTTATTTATTTATGCTATTCTGTACATGAACTTAATCATAATTACAGTACAGGAAACAGGATACGTAATCACTGAGCCGCAGTGAAGTAGTTCATATAATTTAATTATTATTTTCTAGATAAATACTTGTGGTAGTAAAATAAGAATATAAATAAATATATCATCACGCCTTCTATCCATTACTGGGTGTGGCACTCTGTCGAAGCAGATCTCGGTAAGTGATATATTTTTACGCGTGTAGTGCAATTACGAGCCGTCAAATCATGACCCCTAAATATATAAGTGAGGGGGAACCACAGAAGTAGTATTAATGTAGTGAAAATGTTTGTCGGCAGTGGGAATCGAACTAGGGTTGTCAGAATACACAGGCCGACACGATTCCACTGTGCCACCTACTCCATTATAAATATGGAGTAAATACTTAGTAATTAATCAAATAAAATTATAAAGAAAACTGGTATACCGTCAGGATTTGAACCTGGGACCATAGTAACACTGGTCATATGCGCTAACCATCTACGCCATGGTCACCCTAGATTCAAATTTTATTATATTATACATATTATTACTTTCTTATACATAGTATAAGGAAGTATAGGAATCGTGAAAAAAATCGTTGACGAGATTTTCGCGGAAATACGTGTTTTGAGGTCCACTGAATCCGTTTTGATCATTTTCTCAGTGATGTCTGTGTGTGTGTGTGGATAGATGGATGGATGTGTGTCCGATTGTGCAATATCTCATGAACGAGATAAGATTTGTTAAAGAAACTTGGTAATTATAAGTATAAGTGAAAATACGAAGAGCTGAGTTGATTTTGAATGAAATTGGAAAACCAGAAGAGGAAGTTTACTGGACACACAAAACAATAAATTCCATTTATTTAAAAAATGGAAGCAGTTATGAAAAATAAAAGATATTAGCAAAAATATTTGGAACATAAAATGTTATTTGCTATTTTCCTGTATATGCGTCTAATTGTGAGAAAAACTAATTTATATATTTAATAATATATTCCAATAATCATAGTAGTATTAGAAACAAAAAACATAAACATGTTTAACATTTATATGTCAAATAACAATTGTCAAACGCAAGGAGCAAGTCATAAGTGTTCAATTCAGCGTTTTTGATGCTATATAAATTTAATTGATCAAATAGTAAGTATACATCATTAAAATGGTCAACTAATTTGGCAACTTTGCCTCAATTTAATCGACTTCGTGTCTCACGGTTCTTGAGATACCAATTGTTAGGTTCAAAAAACGGACATTTTATATATGCCTCATCAGTAAACACAGACATAAAGTAATCAACAATACTAAGAAATTATACGTAAACAAAATTGTTATTTTATATGTTTCAAACAGATAAATGCTGAATTACTGAAAAACTAAATTTCATGTTTAATAATATTATATAACATTCATATATTCTAAATATTAAATATGCTATGTATAAGAAAGTCGTGTGGTGAACATACCAGATTTTTATATTATGCGAAAACCTAATTTGACAAACACTTTTTATTTGTAAAAAAATGCTGTTTTTCCATGTTAAATACGTAAATCTGTATTTATTTGAGACAATCGGGATAGTACTATATTTTATAAAAAAATGTTTCAAAGAGAAGTGATTAAATTGTTTTAATAGTTTAGGAACATCATCATATACTTATTATGGTAGGTACCATAAAAGAACATGCCGATATATTCCAATAGTCCAATGAGTGTCGGTTCACCCTCACCGTCAATTAATGGTATAAAACCATTGTAATAATAATTAGCTGTGCTTGATTACTCAAGTCATAGGTACGAAATGAAATTATATAAAATCTCCAGAGTGGAGTGGCGCGGAATACACGGCTTGCGATAGTTATTAAAAGCAATTTACGAAGTAATTGCAACATAGATGATCCAATTATGTCGCTAAGAACTCGTCGCGCTATTTAGGAAAGCACGTTTAACCATCAGTTAGTTATAATGCCGGTTAAATTGTCATATTAAGTGGAAAATTGATTTAACGAATCGTTTTCCCGAATATTACAAAGACGTGCGCTCTAAGCGCGGGCATGTTCCGAATAATAATTGTTATCTGGAAGAATAACTCATCAGGGCTCATCATCAACTCAGCCGAGACGAGGGCTGCACAAAAATATCTTACTCGTACTATATCTTATGTAAACACTTCAGAAAGTTTTTATTTATTGCTGCATAACAAAAAATTAATCCCAGTTAAAATACAGGAGATGTATAACTTATTGGACCGAGGGGTATTTTTACATGTAAGTTAAGTATTCACTGTCCAGCTATAGTAGGTCAAGCAAATTTTATACTATGTATATTTTTACAATTAAAACAAAGTAATTTACTAGGCATCAAATGTTTCGATGTAGTTATTTATACTTGTTAACTTGTTAACGGAGGCGGGTGGTATTGTTTTATACAGATTGTAACACAAAAGTGAAGGGTGATGTTGGTAGTCGAGGTCTGCAAAGATACTTTCAAGCAAAGATGTACATAATATATTTTTCCTACAACTGTGCGATTTCTTTGTTATTACGTAACTATTATTGCCTTCGTTACGTATGGAAAGTAGATGAATGTCGACCAAGTGCGTTTCCGAAAGCAAAGAAACACTAAGTGCGGAAAGTGCTTCATTACGCAACTGTAAAAAAAGTTTTTTTGAGAGCGATTTAAATTTCGCGCCAAGCGCGTAATTCATATTTTGGCCACAGACGCTTATGGAAGAAGAAGATGCAGTGAGCCAGCGCTAGTAAATATGCAGTAGTATATTTTGACGTTTATAAAAATAACCTTAAATTGCAGTATATCTAATCTGTACACAACTAATAAAAGGAACCGAACAAAGTAAAATATATCGATAAATGTTTTTAAGTAAGTGAAATACATAATATTTATTGTGTGTGTATATTATTAACACAGTTGTTACAGTTGCTTATATTGACATAATGTGAAGTGGAAACTTTTATACTTTCTAAAGAAACATTGATTTCTTCCGTACCTGTTCATATTATTAACAATAATATTATTGAGAACAATTTCGGAGGCTTTAGAAGTACCAGCAGCAGGTTGATTGTCATTGTCGAAAATAGATGCAACATAGCATGATCTGGAGCTTCAAGTATCGTTGGAGGTGTTTATGATAAAGAAGAATCACTTATTATTCCATTCTAGACGATTTTGAAGAAATTATCTTGAAATTAGTGTAATATTTTTAAATAACGTAGAACAATGTGCTAGCAATCAACAAACAAACCATAGCAACGCCGTAAAACATCGTTCTCGTGTAATATCATTTAAATTTTATAAATTTAATTAATATTTTAGTGATTTTCTAAATCGCACAGTTGTAGGAAAAATGTTGTTTATAACACGTGCCGAAAAAGGTTACGTGCTCGTGCAGATTTCCGCATTTGCACGTAACAAGCCTTTTTCGGCACTTGTTATAAAAACAACTGTTACATTTGTGATTTGTAAAATATTTTACAGACCGTTATCGATAGCAACGGTCTGCAAAGGGCTCCGTTTGTAATAGTAATGGTATGCAAAGAACCTTGGCTTGCAATTATTAACTTTCTGTCACCAAATAACAGTTGAAAAGTCTACTTTTTATTACCGATCTTAGAAAATATGTAGACGCCGGAAAATATACGATGAGATATATAAATACACAAAAATTTTTAAATACTAACACCTTTGGATATCATTATTTAATGCCTAACTTATACTTACACTTTATATAGGTCACCTTCATTTCATATATTTGTACTATCCAAATTTGAATTGCGAAATTGCGATATGATATTGATTATTATCATGTCCTGCAATCGTAACGTACAATAAATTTAAATACTATAGCTTGGCAATCGTTCCATGACTTACACTCCCTTAAAGTAAATATCTAAACTAGGTCGCTAGTGCATTCCATTATGTTTCATCTTATGAAAATTTTAAAGAAGTTGTTTTATTCTTGCTCGGAGCATTTTTTCAGTCAGTTAGGCTTTCTCTCCAACATCCGTCTCCTTTGAGGAAAAATGTCGCTGTAATATTTGCTCTTCGAAGTAGCAAGTTAATTAATTTATCTTATAAAAAGAGGACTTTTTCTGTAGCTTCCAGTAAATTACTGGAAAAATTTCATAAACGTCCAGCGACAAGAGCGAAATAAAACGTTACGGCAGATAAAGCAAGCGAGACGACGAGATATGTACATGCGCTTAGTATAAGCAGGATGGAGCGTGTGATAGCTCCGGGGTTCATCTCACTCCGGATCTAGATTCTACAAAATATTTGTGCTGTTTTATTCGCTTTTTATTTGTTTGTGCGCGTCAACACCTTGTTATATTAAAATTTAAAAACACGTTACATATTGAAAAACACGCTCTTGAATTTAATTGCTTTATTTTTATTATACAAGGATATCTTTATAAAAATATATTAGAATGGAAATTAATTTTTAATATTTCTTCTCTTATCTTACAACCAATTTAAAAAGACATGAATTATATTTAGAACAAGTTGACACACTTGACATATTATTTGGCATCGTATATTTTTTCTTGTAAAACGTTTTTAAATTATTTTAGATAAATTTACATTAAATAAAAATGGTAGATAATTTATAAAAATATAAACTGCTTGTATTAAAAATTGATTAAAAATAGTTACCCAGCAATTGACTAACTATTAACTTCCTTTTTCGTTATCAAACATTATTAAATTGATTTTTTTAATTTTAATTAATTAATCATCACTCAAACTGTCCAATACATTTTTGCTCCTTTAGAATTTAATTAGAATAAAAAGAAGCTTACTATGATCTGTATATTGTTGTACGAGGACAGGGTGAAAAGTTCCTGAAAAATGAAACAAGAAATGTTTTATTTGGTCAAAACATATTTTATTTCTCAACATAATCTCCTTGTAGTTCGATACGCTTCGTCCAACGTTTTTATAATTTTTCGATTCCTTCCAAATAATACGATTTTGGCAATCCTTCAAAATAGGCGTTTGTCTCAGCGATGACCTCATCGTTGGAGCCATTGCGACTGCGGACCTGTGAGCCGATGCGTTGTCCACAATGCGGCATCCATCTGGCAGATAGCTTTCTCATATCCAAAAATTTATGCAAAATGTTCCGTACCCGTTCGGTTAAGATGCTCATAGCCTCAGAAAGCTCGTGCACTTTAACTCGCCGATCGTCCAACATCATACCATGGATTTTATCGACGATTTCTGGCGTTGTAACCTCAATTGGACGACCAGAACGTTCGACGTCTTTTGTGGTCATACTATCACAACGAAAATCAGTAATCCACAAGTGAATCGTTCCAATCGATGGTGAGGAGTCCCCATAATGTTTAACAAGCGATGCTTTGGTTTGCGTAATATTTTTTCGACGCAAGAAATAATGTTTAATCAAGACGCCAAATTCACTTTTTTCCACGTTTTCAAAAATTATCAAGGTTGCTTGCTTTCGATGGGTGTCAAAACAGAACTGAATGACATATCAGTCTGAAAATTTTGATGCGTTCTAGTTAAGGGTAAGGCCACTCTAGAATTTTCAAAAAATGCCTTTTTTTTGCTTAAATTATAGTTTAAACCCTTAGGAATAAGGGACAATTAATTTAAATGCCGCGCGGAAGTATTTCAGAGAGGAAAAAGGCCGCGCGCTGAGCGACAATTTTATGGTGCAGGCATTGTAGATTAGAGGTAAATACAATATTTCTATGAAATTATTATTTTTTTTTTAATTTGATTTTGATATTTACTGTTAACATTAAACAATAAGTAAATTTTTTGGCGGTTTAAGAGGCGGTGGGGGGAATTATTGCCCAGTGGCAATATCCCCATGAAAAATGTGACTCGAAACTTTAAACGCGTTTTTTTCGAAATCATAGTTTCAAAATCGGGAGAAAAGAAATCTGAAATACTAATTGATGGATCGTGCTGAATCTTTTTATTTCTTATTATAAATAAAATAAATAAATATATCATCACGCCTTCTACCCATTACTGGGTGTGGCACTCTGCTAAAGCAGATCTCGGTAAGTGATATATTTTGCGCGTGAAGTGCGGTTACCAGTCGTCAAATCACGGCCCCCAAACATGTTAGTGGTGGAGGAGCCACAGGGATAGCTTTTTCAAATTATGAAAATTTGTCGCCTGTGGGAATCGAACCAGGGACCTCAGGATCCACAGGCCGACTTCATACCACTGTGCTAGCCATCCCATTATTATTATTATTATTATAGATATAAAATACTCAAAAACTACGGGGGCTTTTTTTTAAAAGTGCTTTATCCTTTTTTTATGGTCGTTTTTATACAGAAATTTAGTCCCGAATAATGAACTTTTTTTTCAAACGTGCGCCATTTTGTTTAACATCAAAATTTTCAAAATCCAGCCGTAGTTTTTTAGAGTATACATCAGAGATTAAGAAAACATATCCCTTTTTGTTCCATGTCCATTGCTGTTCCCGGAATGTTTTCGCCCGATTTGCCCTACGCGCCGAGAGGAGTCGCCATTTTTTTAAATTAAAAAATGTTTAATAAAGATTCAAAAACAGTTCTTAAGCAGCACGTTAAGATTTCGTTAAAAAAATCTAGAAAATTACCCTTTTTTTCCTTGCCTAGAGTGGCCTTACCCCTTAACGATGGTACATCACAAATGTTACATGAGATTTGCGATTGTGGCGCCATCTGTTTTATTTTTCAGGAACTTTTCACCGTGCCCTCGTAATTGTATTAAGGTTTATTTAAATTTTTTTGGGATTCAGCATAAGCTAGATTCTAGCTAAAACTCTTTTGAGAATAAGGCTGTTAAAGATTTATCATAGAATCACCTTATTTAAATATTGCCCTTTGGTGAAAAGAAAATAGGCGTGTTTCTTTGGACTGTGATTCGTAATTAAAGTGATCAAACTTATCATGATCATGAAGAATCATGTTTCTTCGTTCGTTATTCGTTATCCCTACTCTTTCATTTTCTGATCACGAAACAACAATCCCCCTACCCTGCTGAATCATACTTTTTCTATGATTCATGTTGACTGATTCACATCGATGGTTTCAAAATGGCGTCTGGTGTTAAATTTATGTGCTCTATTTGTGGAATTAAGGGAAATTCGCTGCTTCTGGAAGAATGTTTAAATGGCTTACATGGACACTCATTTATGAAATTTTAAAATAGGTTAGTTTGTGTATTTGACATTTGCAGTTATTTTAACGTTCATACTATAGGATCGCGTCGATCGGGTTGGATTTGAATCATTATTCCTGTTCGATGTTTTCTTCAGTATCATATTTAATCATGATTCAACGCAATCACGATCAAAGGAATCATGATTTAGATCACAATCACAATCCAAAGAATTGAAGAAAAATACTTGACATACTCGTAAATCTATTGCGTAAAAAACTGCGGCATTTCAAATAGGATCAAATATCAGTAGAATAACAAGCTTTCATAAGTAGGAAATATTCGTCTCGACGCGATCCTTTCACAAGTCAAGCTATCCCACATCCCACATAGTAAACAGCATTAAGTTGACAGTGCTAGTCCTACCTCGGTACACCTCCTAACCATTACATTATCCACGTCACTCGCTTGAGCCCCTAACCCGTGCGTACACATGCTAAGCGTGTGTATCCGTGTGTGAAACTTTAATATTGGAATGCTTTGAGGCGGTTGTGGAATGTCCGAGTGTCGCGCGGAGCGGCGAGCAGAGGGAGCTGTGGTCTCGCCTGGGACAAGTATGCCAAACTAGACCGAGGGTGTTTGCACGCCCCCGGAGGCGGTGGGACATATCGCGGTTTGCTAACAGGAATGTCCACTCTGTCCACCAGACCGGACAGACCCGAGTTATTTAAACCGGGTTCATAATTGTGCGGAGAGAACGTTTGCGATACGAACAGAATGTTTGTGAGTTGTGAACGCTTCGCTTCGTCTTTGCGATGGGTTTCTTTTATCTATTAACTTATTCTTCTTAATCTTGGGTTGGTACAAACATTATTTATTGCAATAATTAATATTTACAAGGATAAATGTATTTGTATTTTAATGTGTATGCACTATTTTAAGAAGTAATACATTGGCAGGCAGATTCATGAAAAAAATTAACAGATAATACAATTTTTCTACTGCCGAATTTATTTATCGATTATTAACTAAATGTTTAAATAACAGTAATATAAAAGCGTTACAGTAATTGGGATTACGTTCCTCTTGTACAGAATAGCATAAATAAAAAAAAATATATAAATTGGCATTGGCTATAACTCCAACAACCTTATTCTTTTATATATATATATATATATACACAGACGCGGTGGTCGAGCGTGTTAATGCACATCTCTTAACATGCTGTGACGTCACCCGAACCAAGGTTCGTCAGTTCGAATCCGCCTGTCGACAAAGTATGATTTGTCTTTAAATAAAAAATACAGTTACTTGTATTAATCATATTCGGGCGCTATAAGCTAGTCACTTATACATATGCCTTAAAAGTAAGTAACATCGACTCAAAAAACCGGCAGTACGGCAGCGGAAAAACTGCGGCTCGATGTGCCCGGTAGGCCCAGGACCGTCTCGGGCGCCATTAAAGAAGAAGTAGATATATATATATATATAAATAATCCTTCATTCTTGTTATTTCAATTCTGGTATAGGAGCCCATTATAAATATTATCACCACACATAATTTCGCGATCCTGAGAACACCGGTTCGATTCCCACAACCGACAAACTATTTTCACCAAATTAAAATTATCCCTGTGGCTCCCCCACCATTAACATCTTTGGGGGCCGTGATTTAACGGCTGGTAACCGCTGGTAATATCACTTACCGATACTTGCTTCGACAGAGTACCTCATCCAGTAATGGGTAAAAGTCGTGATGATATATTTATTTTATATTTATTTTATTTATTTACATAATTTCGCGACATGGTAGTCGAGCGACTGCGTAGTAGTTCTTGACATTGCACATCGTAGGTTGCGGGTTTGAATCTCACGTACGTTACAGATGTTTGTAATGTATTTGTAAGGGTTAGGTGAAAAATCAGCCCTTGATTGAACATCGCCCTTATCTATAAGTGGTCAATAAAGCTAAATATATATTTTTTTAAATAAATAAATATAATCAAAACTTCTACCAATAAAATATTATACAGAGTTGACACTTAACAATCATTAACATCTTAATTCTCAAAAGAATTTTAGATAATCTTGAATTTTGGATTAGTTAAATTAAGCGAAACCATATTCTTAAAAACAGATTGAAAAAAAAATGTATATAATCTCGATTTGGTTTTTCTCAAAATTATTTTCTAACATAAATACTGCGATAAAACTAATTAATAGACATTCGGCAGAAATTCACAGCTCTGTGAGTATTATTTGAATCTATCAAGAAAAAGTTCGCTGATTTAAATCTTACTGACTTCATTTCAAATTGTAAAACCAAATACTATTGCACCTGAATGGTTTGAATGTAATTATAAACTATAATTGCAATTGAATATATAATGTGTGTAGAGCAGTAAATAAATTAACTCGTGAGATGATAAAATATTAGTAATCACAAATGAAAATGAAAATGCTTGATGACATATTTACTTATAACAAATTACTGTTTATTTGTCAACAAACAAATTATCCTTATTGATAAACAGTTCCCCCTTCGCGTACACCACAGCGTACGTAGAACAACATAATCAATTCACAATCACGTTCCATCAATTACTCTATTACACCGTGCATTGGTAGACCTAATACCTGCACCATGAAGGTATACACTAGCATACAACACGCCCGTAGATGCGTTTGTACACCGTATTATAAAGGATCAAGTAAATCCTGAGACAAATGGTAATGATCCTGCGAGAGACTTTAATGAATCCATATACTGTGAAAAATTTACATTAACTTTTATTATATCAAAAATATTTTTTCCTACAACTGTGCGATTTCTTTGTTATTACGTAACTATAATTGCCTTGGTTACGTATGGAAAGTAGATGAATGCAGACCAAGTGCGTTTCCGAAAGCAAAGAAACACTAGTGCGGAAAGTGCTTCATTACGTAACTGTCAAAAAAATATTGTTTTGACAGCGATTTAAATTTCGCGCCGAGCGCGGAATTCATATTTTGACCACAGACACTTATGGAAGAAGAAGATACGGTGAACCAGCGCTAGTAAATATGCAGTAGTATATTTTGACGTTTATAAACGTAACCTTAATTTGCAGTACCTGTATCTAATCTGTAGACAATTAATAAAAAGAACCGAACAAAATAAAATATATCGATAAATGGTTTTATTTAAAGAGTAAGTGAAATACTTCATATTTATTGTTCGTGTATATTATTAATACAGTTGTTACAGTTGCTTATATTGACATAATGTAAAATGGAAACTTTTGTGTCTAAAGAAATATTGATTTCTTCCGTACCTGTTCATATTATTACCAGTAATATTATTGGTAACAATTTCGGAAGCTTCAGAAGTACCAGCAGCAGGTTGATTGTCATTGTCGAAAATAGATCCAACATAGCATGATCTGGGGCTTCAATTATCTTTGGAGGTGTTTATGATAAAGAAGAATCACTCACTGTACTATTCCAATGAAGATGATTTTGAAGAAATTATTTTGACGTTAGTGAAATATTTTTAAATAACGTAGAACAATGTGCAAGCAATCAACAAACAAACCATAGCAACGCCGTAAAACATCGTTAAAATTTTATAAATTTTAATAACATTTTAGTGATTTACTAAATCGCACAGTTGTAGGAAAAATGTTGTTTATAACACGTGCCCAAAAAGGTTACATGCTCGTGCAGATTTCCGCACTTGGCAAGCCTCGTGCGTTAAATTCTGCACTTGCACGTAACGAGCCTTTTTCGGCACTTGTTATAAAAATAACTATTAGAAACTATTATTGGAAACATTTTCCTCTAAAATAATTTACAAGCAGAGGCGTGTTATTTCTAGTCAAAAATTAAAATTGAATGGACTCCTGAACCATCATCGAAACAACAAGAATGAAGGATAAAAACATAAAATATGTATTGACTAACAGCTATTAATTGAAATATTTGTTAAAAATAATATTTTACATCACAGATATAAGCGATTATACATATAGTGATATCACAGATTCGGAAGGTTCTCATTGACCACAAGTATTTTCGCACGGTAAATCAGAGACATATGCGGAGTAGAACGTGACTAAATATGACATCTCAGTACTGGTTTTTCAAACTGTTCACTGTTTGCTGGTCTGTACGCGTGCAACATGTTGCATATTTTTCACTAATAATATAACAAGAGAGTGGGAATAAATTAAAAATAATTTGACAGATCTTTCGAAAACTTGTTGCCAGGCAATAGTCACGAAAGCCCGTAGAGCTTGAGTGGCTATTGCCAAATGGTAACAAGTTTGAGAAAGATACTGGAGAATTATTTTCTAATTTATTGGACTCTCGAGTTATATTTAATTAGATTATTTTTTGACATAGCTGTTGAGGTCGATTCATCCAACTTAAAATTTTTTAACTGGGTTCATATCGATTGCTTACTTATTAATGTATTCTTGCAAATTGTTTCCAAAATTTGTTGGAGTATTTCTGTATTTGAAATGGAACTAAATCGATTTTTTTCACACATTTTATTTAATTTTAAATAATTATTTGACAACTACCTATCATTTGTCACAAGCAAAAAAGCACCTACAGAGATTATTCCCGGGAATAATCACAAGAGCTTTATTCTCAGTATAATAATGACAGGATTGGTTAAAACGCAGACACGTGGCATTCAATGAAGCATTTCATTGGTTTTTAGAAACGTCAAAAAATTATCACTATAATTTCATGTTCTTGGGCATGTAACTTGTATAAAACATGATTTTCAACATAGTAAGATTATTTTCAAGAATTTAATCTTGTATTATTTGCACTCTTTGAACGAAACAAGTTAAGTACCACTGAGCCGAACTTGAGACGTCACAATCTCAATACAAAACCCCAAAAAAAAACATATCTCTTGTAATATAAAGCATTTTCAACCAGCTTTGTACTGATCGTCTTAGTTTATCATGTAGTTTCATAGAAAAATTAATAAAAAACAGGTTCAAGGGCCCGTTACATCAATTTGTAAGACAAAGCGTAATCAGACACACTCGGATCAGATACGACTATAGGTATAGCATAGACATACGAGAAACTAAAAAAAATTATCCATATACCAGTTAGTCATATTAAAATAAAGTGGATGAAAGAGTCATGAATATAGTTGCGGTTTTAATTTGGTATTAGTTAAATAAACAAGAAAATAATAGAAGATATTGGATTCGTCCAAATGTTCATAAGAGATCAAAATGGATGTTTAAAAAACATTAATATTAATTTCACTTGATATTTTCTCCTAAAAACAGGAAATTCATTTCAGTACAAGGTAGCTACAGCTTTCAGTGGAGTCTGAGTCATTCTCAGACGCAGTAAACTCTCGATTTTGAAGGGATTGTAATCACAGAATTCTAATTGCCCTCATAGCAGTAAATTTTACTGGTCAATCATTGATAAACATACGAAAAGAAATTTTCCACATTTATGAAAATAAAAAAAATAAATAAATATATCATCACGCCTTCTACCCATTACTGGGCGTGGCACTCTGCCGGAGCAGATCTCGGTAGGTGATATATTTTGCGCGTGAAGTGCGGTTACCAGTCGTCAAATCAAGGCCCCCAAATAAGTTAGTGGAGGAGGAGCCACAGGGGTAGCTTTTGAATTTATGAAAATTGTTTGTCGCCTGTTAAATTCGAACCAGGATTCTCAGGATCCACAGGCCGACTTCATACCACTGAGCTAGCCACCCCATATGAAAATGAAAATGTAAAACGGTCAAAGCCAATTACAACATTAAATACATTCCAAAACTCATCACGCAAATTACCATTTGAATTTGAAGTTTCGTTGAAAAATCCATTGATTACTATCCATCCGCATTCCCTTTGCATCCATCAAAATCCTCATTGATTGTCAGGGTTGAAATGTTGACAATGATCGCGGGCGCAGAGGGTCATTAGCGCAAAGCGGCCACGGGGGCACGTGTGCAGTGCCAGTGCGTACAGTACATACACAGCACAGCACAGAACAACAAAGCCTGGGCCCGGGCATTGTCTTCGGCCAGCCGGACAGCGGATAGCCACGCATCCGAGGCGGGAGATACATCAGTCCTAATTACCCGCTCGTCCATAATAGATGCACGCCCTTAATTGTCACATAAATTAGCAGCTGCACCCGGGCTGCTCGTGAATCAAGCTGCGCAACATGCCACTAACAAACACCCTGCTTAATATTAAATATATAAATAGGTTTGCTAAATTGTAATCGTCGTTTCAGTTACACACTTGCTTTACAAATGAATTTAAATGCCACTGATTTTAACTAGTGATGGCGGCATCAATATCTTCAGTTTGTCTACTGGCTGAGTAGTTCATAATTGTAGGTTTTATGAAAATTACATTCTGTTTCGCCAAAAGTTGAATATTTAAAGAGAAAAGAAATACGTTGCTAATATACCGGTCGACTGACTTGAAACAAAAAAAAAGATGAAACCGGCTGCTACAGGAGTTTAAGATATTAAAAGAGGGGACGACCGAACAATCAAATATGAAAGTGCATCCAAGATTTCTATATAAAATATTTAATTTTCGTTGATGTTACAGACACAACATTTATCACTTAAGCTCGTCTCTTTGAGAGTAGATATAAGCTAAAAAATACAGTTCTATCCTAGTTGTTTGATATGAATTATAAGCTGTTGGAGCCCTGTACTGAATTGGAATTAATTTCCTGTCGTGTAAAGTAATAAAATAAATAAACTAAGTAGTTATTTATGCAACTAGTGTTAATTATTGTGTTTTAACTAATTATACTAATAAACAACGATAAAAAAAGTCAATTGCGAAATGGAACAAATCTTTAAGTAAGAAAAAATAATAGGAAAAAATATCCTAACATTTGTCTAAGTTCCACAATAATACAGCAACTGAGTCAACCTACTAAGTCATCGTCAATTGCTGGTCAGTTCAACCCTTAACCATAGACGCGTTTCGCTCTACTGGAGCTCATCAGTATGGTGCCACCCACTATTCAACTAGACCAACTAGGGACTAGTGAATAGTGGTAACGACAGAGTTGAACTGACAAATTTTAAAACTTCTAAACTTGGTATGCTGGCCTGAGAGGTACGGTAACAGGTCATATTATCAAGTTGCCTACATTCAAAATTTATATTAATTACAATTAAAAATAGATTAATCTTAATTTCCGATCATAGAAATATTTTTAAAAGCATCGATGCACTTGTGCTATAATTTTGATCGTATATTTATTTATTAGTTTTCAAGTCCACTCTTGCCAAAGTTTTGATTATTATTTGTGTTAGAAGACATTTAAATTAATTAACTATGTTAACCATTTCGCTATAACTTTCAGCATCCTTAATTATATTAACAAAAATAGAAATGTGTTTGTGTATCGATGTGAAATGCAGTAGTAGCAATAATCTCGTCCGTTCGCGTCATTACAACTCGTATTTATCGTTCCAATTTCCAGCCAGCAATTCATCACGTGGTTTTACTAATTGGCTTAAATATTTCACTTCCCTGATCACGCGTTCCCGGCGTAAAAAATGCGTTCCCTCAGGATGCGACTGGATTAATTCACATCGGTTATCTGCAGGGTTGTTTACTCCGCGAGGTCACACAACAATGGTGTCGAGCCTTCGTCGTCCGCCCAGGCTTAACCCGATTCGTTTCGGGTTTTTGCTCCAGGGAGGTAAAAACAGCGGCCAGTGCGTACACTCGCCCTGATCGAGGACGTGTGTGTGTGAAGTTGATGGAGGTGTGATAGGTTTTTGTCGTGTTTTGAGTTATTATAAGCTGGGTTTAGTAAATAGTATGTTATTAGTATTAAAGGTACCCTAATATTTATCTCAGATCCCGAGCTCTGTTAGTTATGAAATATCAACATAGATCTTCATTTATTTATTTATATGCTACTTTACAAAATGAACTTTTTCATAATTACAGTAACAGGAGTCACAGTTTGTATTCAAATTTAATTTACTCAAATGCATGGACATGTTTTCTGGATATAAGTTAAAATCAGCCTGCTATAAACTGTTGCTTGATAGACGCAATTTACGAGGGCAGGGTGAAAAGTCCCTGAAAAATAAAACAGATGGCGCCACAATCGCAAATTTCATATGACATTTGTGATGTACCATCTTTAACTAGAACGCATTAAAATTTTCAGACTGATATATCATTCAGTTCTGTTTTGACACCTATCGAAAGCAAGCAACCTTGAAGATTTTTGAAAACATGGAAAAAAGTGAATTTCGCGTCTTGATTAAACATTATTTCTTGCGTGAAAAAAACATTATGTAAACCAAAACATCGCTTGTTAAACATTATGGGGACTTCTCACCATCGATTGGAACGATTCACAAGTGGTTTACTGATTTTCGTTGTGGTAGTACGACCACAAAGGACGCCGAACGTTCTGGTCGTCCAATTGAGGTTACAACGCCAAAAATCGTCGATAAAATCCATGGTATGATATTGGACGATCGGCGAGTTAAAGTGCACGAGCTGGCTGAGGCTATGAGCATCTCAACCGAACGGGTACGGAACATTTTGCATACATTTTTGCATATGAGAAAGCTATCTTCCGGATTGGTGCCGCATCAGGACAACGCACCGCAAAATTGCATGAATTACGCTACGAATTGGTTCGTCATCCACCATATTATCCAGATTTGGCTCCCTGCGGTTTTTATCTATTTCCAAACTTGAAGAATTGGTTCGGCGGATAGAGATTTGGTTCCAACGATGAGGTCATCGCTGAGACAAACGCCTATTTTGAAAGATTGCCAAAATCGTATTATTTGGAAGGGATCGAAAAAATAGAAAAACGATGGACGAAGTGTATCGAGCTATTAGGAGATTATGTTGAGAAATAAAATATGTTTTGACCAAATAAATCATTTCTTGTTTCATTTTCAAGGACTTTTCACCCTACCCTCGTATTATGTACATCTGCCGCCATTTTAACCATATAGGAATATTGGCTAGTAAAACACGATTATATTATATTAATTATATTTAAAAAGTAATAAAATGAAAAATGTATTAAGTATTTAATTAGATTATCTGTACTGTTATGAAGATAAAAGCATAATTATTTATTTATTTATAATAAACTCTTGTATGAAATGTAATGAGTAACAAATAATATATTACAAAGTACGGCTTTTCAATTAGGAATCTAGACTAATGTTAGATATTTCATCATTAAAATGAATGATTAAAAAGCAAATGAAAAGCGAAATGGTTTGAGAAGAAGAGACAAAAGCTTTTCATTAAACTGTCAAACAAATAAAATCCGAATCTCTTAAAATGATAATGAAAACGCTAATCCGAAATAAAAAGGAGTGCTGGAGATATAAAAAGAATATTACGATCCATCATAATTTATATTTCGGGTAAATATTCTCGCGGATCCCGTCTAATCCAAGCTGAACGCCGCAAAGCGAATAATAAATCCAAACATTTCTCAAGTTCGTCGTTCTAAAATTAAACTGCTTACTGTGTATACATCTCTTTATTTATTCAAACTAATTCCGAGGGCGGTAACGCCGGCGCTGCGTATTAATATCCACTTTCGCCGCCGCTGAGAGACGCGCTGCTGTCGCTCGGCCTGTTGACGTTTCATCAAAGTGTGCCCTGCCATCCTGCCAAGCCGCACTCTCACCCCGACAAACTTCACAACAAACTTTACAGAATAAAACTTCACCAAGATATATACACATTTTTGTTTTTAATGCTTCAACTATCTCCGATTTGCACGCCGAGCTTTCAAAATAATAGGGATATACAAGTACAAATAAACTGAATTTGATTTGCTAAATACCAAACTTTAACAATCTGTAATTAGTACTATATTGTAATTACAAATAATAGTAGATATCATCGTTATTAGTTTATTACCTATTTAATTTTTATTATTTAAGTTGAAAAGATGAATATTACAAAACGTGTCGGGTACTTAAGAGAGAAAATATGTCGGAAAATATTAACTTTTAATTGGCAAAAGTATGTGTGAAAAAAACTACTATTATTTTTTTCTGAAACCGACAAGAAAGTGCCTACTTTTCTGACCAATTTTACTATGGAAAGTAGATTTTTCCCAAAACAATCAAGTACGTAGCTAAGGTTACAACAAAAATAACAGTCTGGTAAAGTACACAACAGTCTGGTAAAGACTTTACCTTACTGTTTTTGTTGTTGTAACCTGGGATACGTAGTCTGCTGTTAATACAATTCATATCAAAAAATTTAATATTTAGATTTTTATGGTTCATTATTGATTAAATTAAACGGTTTCAAACATATTGTATCCATAATATGTCAGGAAAGTGTTTTTACTTTCCTGACTTATCATGTAATATACTATTCCACCAGTGGCGTACCTAGAAGGGGGCGGCATATATTTTGGAGCGGCATTTTTTATATTTAGTTTTAGTTGTACAACTTGTTCACTTCATAAGTTTACTATTCAATTTCTATGAATTATCAATTACTATATGATTTCGAATATTTTTCTTCATCGTCAAGTCAATGTAGGGTTGAAAATATCTCGAAAAATTCCTTTATTACTGCCTAATTTAAATATGCCATCCAATGGTAAAAAAGTTCCCCATCTATAGTTTGTCTCAATTACAATTATTTATTTATGTTTTTTAATTTAATGGGGTAATGGCTCATTGGTTTCGAGGTGGCCTGTGGATTCTGAGGACCCCGGTTCGATGCCCACAGTCGACAAACAATTTTCACGAAATTAAAATTACCCCTGTGGCTCCTCCACAATAACATCTTTGGGGGTCGTGATTTGACGGCTGGTAACTGCACTTCACGTACATAAATATATCACTTACCGAGATCTGCTTCGGCAGAGTGCCACACCCAGTAATGGGTAAAAGTCGTGATGATATATTTATTTTATATTTATTTTTTTTATTTATATAAACCACTATTTGATTGACTTAAAAAGGGCGGCAAATTAGAGATCGCCCTGGGCGGCAAAAGTTCTAGGTACTCCACTGTATTCCACGATCCAAACATTTGAAACGAATACTATTAATAATATAAGAAATAAAATTAATAAATAATTGAAATTTATTTTGTCATTAGCATATCGATCGATTACAGATAATAATCCAGTTATTTCTTAGCAACGTGCCTAAAATATTTGTTTATAACCTTAACCGAAAATGGACTTTTTTTTCTCATATGCGGTTATTTTCTCCCTAGAGAGGAAAAGTAACTGTTTTCCTCCTTTATGGTCTGTTCCATAGCTATCGTCAGCACTGTCGTAAGATATGTAATTATTTTTTTTTTTATATATATATATATATATATATATATATATATATCGTAAGTATTCTTAAATTTTTATTATAGAATGGTCGTAGAAAAAAATCATATGTATATCTTCTTTGTGTTAGTCATTACTACTTTCAGCTACGTCACCCGTGGGAGAAAACTATATACTTTCCCTCCACGTTATACAAATACATATTTTATCCTATTATTAAAAACGGGAGAAAAAAACCCATTTTAAACCCGTTGTTCGTAGTATCGATACTTCGAACCAAAATGAATGATTGCTGTCACGATTTTGATGCTATAGAAATAGACTCTTACTCCCAGTTTGGAATAGTATATTGAAAAAGTAAGTGATGCAAATGGTTATTATTGTACATGTGTTTATTCTTATTTTTACTATTATAAAATATTAATTTAAAAAATAATACAATTTTAAGATGACAGATCATTAAACATTTTAAATGAATTAATTTTGACATTTTTTAGTTAGGCTAGTTCCGGGAGTAAATGACTTATTTTATTCTTTCTTTTCGAGGTCAGGAGTGTCACTTTTAATCCCGGAGCAATAAAATTTCAAATTTAATTTCGCTGGGATTGAATTGACAAGTAAATAAGCATTACCGGTGCAACAAGGCTCGTGGAATAAACTTCACCCTCAGGATTAAAAATAAACTTTAGTGTCTTGGTATAGATATACATACATACATACATATCTTCACGCTATATCCCAACAAATGGGGTAGCACGAACCCTAAAATCACTCATAAAATATTCACTCATTACATTCATCAAATAATCAGCCCTAGTCAAACATTATCATCCATGTACACCACTCTCTCTTTAACCACATTCATAGATCACTCCATATAAATTCATTTATTTATTACACTCGAAATCATTATCACACAACAAACCTTCAATCACATCATTCCTATTCACTTCTCATTCACTTCTTTCTTCGACGTACATAGCATATGCATAAAACATCTCAAATTACTCACGTTTACTCCTTAACAACGTATCTAATAACGAAATGAACAACGAATCTTCAAAGATTAGAAAAGATGAAAGCAACAGCCTGCATTTGTATATGAAAGAAAAGTCCACACAATGCAGTAACTGAAAATGAAACAAAAAGGTAAGAAAGGAAAGGAGTGTCGTCTTGGTATATTATATACTAAAATTTATATTTCTGTTTTGTTTGACGTTTTAATTGTATATTAATTCAAGATACCTAGAGCAAAAAGTGTAACAGCTTTAAAAATACTACATGTTGGCTCAATTGTGCAGAGTGTAGAACTAAAATACAATATAACAAGTTTATGAACGTAACTATGTAGGTACTCAAAGCTATCAAAGTGTAATTAGACCAAGTTCCCAAAACGGAAAGGTTACGAATCGATATCAAAACGGTGACATTTTCGTGAATCGATTACATAAATTAGCACTTGAATTATAAAAATGACGAGCGTTGTCAACACCGGAATGACAGTGCGTAATAAAGAAGTCTTATTATTAATGGTTCCTCATTCATGAATTCCTTGAGCGAGGGTTTAAACCGCTGAATCACGACCACTTAATCCTCGTTTCAAAATTGAATTTCCAAAACAAAAACCGCACAAAAAATCAACAAAGCCATGCCAAAAATCAACGTTCCAGAAAGAGTACAAAGCATAATTTTATTCCGCAGTCCGCAAGATTTTGTCCCTATTAAAACGTAATTAAGCTGCGTTGCGAGTGCCAGTGCGACTGTGGGGATCGTGTCTGACTGTAATTCACTGGTTTCCTGAAAACAGCGCCGTGGCAGGCGGCAAAAACACTGGACAATGATTCTAAAACGCTAACGATCCGGCCTCCTGCATTATTCATGTGGCAAGAACAGTCTCACGAGAAGACACCGATGGTGCTCTCTCCTCGCGGACTGACAACAAAGTATCACTTCAAAGCTAACGGGGTATCATTGTTTCCTAGACACAATTTTCCCATTTTTTGTCTATGTGACATATTCAATTCCGCTAAAAGGACACCGGATTTTCCCTGACCTACTTTGGTTTTTATACTCGGAGATTCAAATTGATTATGCTGCTTTACATCAATCATGCTGGATACACCCACTTTTAATAATTGCTAACTTTCTTTCAACGTACTATTATCATGCTTGACAACCTGTCCACGGATTCACAACTTGTAATGTACGCCAAATCAACTTGCTTGGCAGTTATGTCAATTTTTGAACAATAGTAACACAATAACAAACGAAATATATTGTTGATAAATTTAATTTGTACTGGCGGATGACCTTGGATGCGCAGTAGTACGCTTTAGATCTTGTAGTGGGGAGTATACACGGCTGAAAGTATTGTCCATCTCTTTCTGAAATACTTTCTCTCTCTGCGCAGCAGTTACTCTATACGCCAATACAAATTGGTTGTATTGTACCTTGGTTAGTTTTCGAGTTATATTTTCAAAAACAAATTCAAATATTTTCCATTTTATATTGTGTGAAATAAAAAATGTACTCGTTCATTTACAACATTATACATTTTCATACCTACGCAGAAATCTTTTGAGATAGGTGGCTCAGTGGTATCGAGTCGGCTTGTGGATCCTAAGAATCCTAGTTCGATTCCCATAGTCGACAAACATTTTCACCTCATTAAAAGTACCACTGTGGCTTCCCCACCACTAACATCTTTGAGGACCGTGACAGAGCTGGGCAGTAGCTAGCTACTTTTGTAGCTTAGCTACATTTACCTTAGCTGTAGCTGTAGCTTAGCTAACTGTGAAAAAATATAGCTGTAGCTTGCAGCTAGCTACTTTTTTTTCTATTAGCTTAAAAATACCAACTGAAACTACTTTTAAAGATACTTTTTGTAGCTTAAAGCTACTTTTTGTATCTTCAAGCTACTTTTTAAGCAGAAGGTCAAGAAAGTACGCAAGCGTACAAGCTAAACCCACACAAAATAATTATTTGTTGCCGGTTCTAACTGGCTCTAATACGCAAAAATACACAGTAGGTGCCAGATGGTATTTGCTATTTTTGATATTTATGTACGTAATAGTAAATTAACAGTCATTATAACAAAAGACTGATCATATGACAATGGCAAATTTAATTATTTCACAATAATTTAAAAAAGTAGCTTTAAAATTTAATAGCTACTTTAACTAAAGCTTTTAGCTGTAGCTTAGCTATATTTTACAAAATATAGCTTATAGCTGTATCTTAGCTACTTTTTTAAAGAATAGCTGTAGCTGTAGCTTAGCTACTTTTTTTAAGTAGCTTGCCCAGCTCTGGACCGTGATTTGGCCACACTTCACGCGCATAATTATTTCACATATCGAGATCTGCTTTGGCAGAGTGCCACACCCGGTAATGGATAAAAGGCGTGATGATATATTTATTATTATTTTTTATTTAAAGAATTCTAAGTCCATTTCTGATCTGGGACGGGTTTTCGTAACTTCGCTTGCTATCATTTGAACTTATGTTATCTGAGACACTAAAAATATCGATTACAAATTAACTTAAAAATTGCAATGTTTATTTTCAGTTGTTATGAATTAAATCATCCAGCCCCTTTTTTTATATATTAGGGTGTCCGTTATTTTGCCAAAGTCGGAAATTTGATGCTCTCACCCTCTAAAACTACTCATAATAAATATAAAAAAATTGAGCCGAAATCCCAGGTCTGTCAAATGACGTTAAGAGGGCTCAATATTTGCACGTAGTTTAAATGGGAAAATTGCTTTTTCCGTTACTTTTATACATAACTTTTTATGATTTAGTCCTAAAAATATTTCAAGATAACTGCCGGAGAGCATATGAAATAAGCTTTCAGACAGACTAAAATTCAAGTTATTTGGATGAAAATCAACGCCGTAGCGTCAATTTGAGTAATACGAAGTTTGAAGCATAAAAACGACAAAAACGTTAATATAAGAATTTCGATTAATATTTCAGTTCTCACCCGTAAAATTTATTCAAGAATGTCAAAAAATAAGATCTCCAAAGTTTATATACAAAAAATTTAAAATTCATATTTGCTTATGAGCTCCGAAGCATTCTCTCATGAGCACAGAATGCTGCTCTGGTCAGTCTATAAAGAAATATTAAATAATTAGTTTCTTGCAAAGAAAGTCTCGTTGCATTAGACTTTCGACATCACCTTAAGGCAACAATTATGAATTTAAAATTTTTTGTATATAAACTTTGGAGATCTTATTTTTTGACCTTTTTGAATACATTATATATATATATATATATATATATATATATATATATATATATATATATATATATCGGGAACAGTTAAACACTATAGTAAATCTATATAGAAAGGCAATAATCTTACTGTGTAGCTTTTACAAAGTGATTTTTTTGCAAATGTTTTTATTAAAAACCGTGTTATATAGTTCAACATTTAGGAGACATTTGTTTGTGAAGTGGTCAAGCTGTCTATTTGCAAATATGTCAAAAATAAATCTCATATAAAATTATTGCATTAATTATTTTTTATATACTGAAATCAAACTGCAAAACATTTCTGTATTAAATATTAGAAGTGTTTAGTTTTATATCGTAATATAGGAAATTGTGAACTTTAACTCTATCGTAATTCCAATAAATATCAAGATAAATTCTATTTAAACTGTTTGTTGAATCTATCACTGCTACCAGCATGAAACTTTATAATTAAAAAAAAAATACATTTTGAAAAGAATGTCAAATAGGAAAAATATGATGAAAAACACGTATTACAATCACCAATTGTAATATTTGTACTTTGCATAACGAGCTTTAAGAGAGTTACACAAATTTTACTCATGGTATAATTAGGGTCATTGTAACACTTATTTTTCAATAAACTATTTCCTTTTGTATTTTATAACTGTAGTATTATCTGTAATTGATCAGTATGGTAATGACAAAATATTATATTTCATGATTATAGATTATTACAATTTCGATATTTAATCACTAGAATAATTTACTGTGGCATTTTATAATATATTCATGAATTTGGGGCTTCTGCAGCTGTAATTATAAATATATATATATATATATATATATATATATATATATATATATATATATATATATATATATATATATATATATATATATCACTGACAGCTGCGTAAAAAGTTCTGTTAAAAAGTAACAATTTTTAAACAGGTATTTTTACATGAAAACAAAATGAATAAAAGTAAAATAACAATAACGGAATCAATTATTTTGGTAACGGAATGCCGAAATGATGACAGTCTACAAAATTAGTCTTGTCATTAATTTCCGATCGGTAACAGATCATGAAAAACTAAATTAATTATGAAGATCCTTTTAACGCCATTGAATTGATTTATTTATTGATGCTACTCTGTTCAACAAGAACTTAATCCTAATGACAGTACAAGGTCCGGCCTCACCGAACCGCAGTGTGGTAGTTCATCTACTTTTAGCTTGAGTGGGATTTGAGCTCGGAATCTTCAGATTCTAATGACGTAACGCACACCCAGAGCTGGGCAAGCTACTTAAAAAAAAGTAGCTAAGCTACAGCTATAAGCTATATTTTGTAAAATATAGCTAAGCTACAGCTAAAAGCTTTCGTTAAAGTAGCTGTTAAATTTTAAAACTACTTTTTTAAATTACTGTGGAATAATTAAATTTGCCATTGTCATATGATCAGTCTTTTGTTATAATGACTGTTAATTTACTATTATGTACATAAATATCAAAAATAGCAAATACCATCTGGCACCTACTGTGTATTTTTGCGTATTAGAGCCAGTTAGAACTGGCAACAAATAATTATTTTGTGTGGGTTTAGCTTGTACGCATGCGTACTTTGTTGACCTTCTGCTTAAAAAGTAGTTTTAAGCTTTTAAAAGTAGCTTTAAGCTATAAAAAGTAGCTTTAAGCTACAAAAAGTAGCTTTAAGTTACAAAAAGTAGCTTTAAGCTGCAAAAAGTAGCTTTAAAAGTAGCTTCAGTTGTTATTTTTAAGCTAATAGAAAAAAAAGTAGCTAGCTACAAGCTACAGCTATATTTTTTCACAGTTAGCTAAGCTACAGCTACAGCTAAGATAAATGTAGCTAAGCTAGTAGCTAAGCTACAAAAGTAGCTAGCTACTGCCCAGCTCCGGCGATCCGCTTAACTATTGAAGAAAAATACTTGACTTGTGTATTTTTGCGTATTAGAGCCAGTTAGAACCGGCAAGAAATAATTATTTTGTGTGGGTTTAGCTTGTACGCATGTGTACTTTGTTGACCTTCTGCTTAAAAAGTAGCTTTAAGCTACAAAAAGTAGCTATAAAAGTAACTTCAGTTGTTATTTTTAAGCTAATAGAAAAAAAAGTAGCTAGCTACAAGCTACAGCTATATTTTTTCACAGTTAGCTAAGCTACAGCTACAGCTAAGGTAAATGTAGCTAAGCTAGCTACTGCCCAGCTCTGCGCACACCACACTACCGTACTGCCGGATTTGTTGTATTTTCAGTAAAAAGGTACTTACGATGAACTTCTAGAAAAAATGCATTCCCTTTGATAATATTTCCTTCTTGGAGAGTCTCAAATACTTTCCAATTTGTGTAAGACTGACGGATTTAAAGTTTTAATGTCGATATTTTACCATTCTTCGCCGTGAACAGACGTCACCCAGTCGACCTCGTATTTAATGGCGTTGGATCTAATATACCAACATTATAATGAGCAACTGGGAATAATATTTTTTTAAAGTAAGAAGATATTAATTGAGCTTCAGTTCACAAAGGATTTTAATGAAGAAATATAACAAAGAGAATTACTCGACTTCAAAGTTTAATGAATAGAGGAGAACGTGCGTATCCGATAACACGAAAATAATATTAAATCAAATTCTCAATTATATTAACAAAGACAACAGAATTAAAATAAATAACTCGATTCTGCTTTGACTTGCCTTGCTGCATTGGATTTAAACCCGTGTAATGACATCTTTCTACAGCTAACAGAGAGAGCAGAATCCATAGACGTACGCACCATCTGGAAATATGAAATGCATTTACCACAAGAACTCTGAAAATTAAATTCCTTTATCTACAACTGTTAAATAATACCTTCATTATGTACCAAACTCTAAATACATAAAGTTACTCATATTATATTAGTGTAATATGAAATTTCGTATTCCACAGCCTATTTTCTACCAAAAGTAATGAAATATTTTCTTAATTGTTAAATAATTGGATAACTGGCTTTATTTAAAGTCTTTATTCAAAAGACGACGTTTCGGTTCTGATTAGAATCATTATCAAGTCTAAAAAATTAATTGTTACAACGTTAAATAACATTAAAAGTTTACAAAAATAATTAATAACCATACCTTAATTAAATGAAGTTAAATGACATTTTAAAATAAAAATTTGCAACCGTAAGGTTGAAGTACAAAAAAATTGAATTTTAAATATAACATTGCTGTTTGAAAGTGAAGCTTCACTTTCAAGAGTCAACAGAAGACTAAATTCGTAACAAAAATTTTTTTAAAATTGTAGACGGCGTACCAACAGAACACAGTAGGTCCATCTAGTATCAGAACAACACAACGATGAGTAGTTGACAAAAACAACCTTGAAACGTCAACAAAAAGAATATGCGACAAGAAAGGTTTTTGTTGACGTTTCAAGGTTGTTTTTGCGTACGCCAATGGCCTCGTAGGAGTTTAATTAAATTGATTCATCGTCGGAAGAAGAAAATTAATAGAAAATGAAAATCCGACGACATCTCTGCTCAAAATGGAGTTATAAAAGTTTGACGGGTGCGCGCCAGATTCGACATCGGCCACTCGGCAATACCAACCTAACCCAGCGAAGAAGGAGAAGAAGACGGTTGGCAACTCACAGCGGAGATGAGATTAGGATGAGCGGCGTCGGATTTAATAGAATTAATTGTGAAATTAACAAAATTCTGCCGCTTCCCAACAACGAATACCAGGAGGCGGGGAGAAGGAAAAGGGGTAGATACGTCTTCCATCGATTCTCACTTGTGTTTAAAGATCACTTGATCAACGTTATTTGATTAGCTAACCGAGTGATGGCGCCAATTTTCTGCTTTTCCACTAAAAGAAAAAGATTGTTTCTGCTGATTCGGATAATTCTTCATCCAAGTAAAGTCGTAAGATTACACAACCAGCTTCATTCAGAAAGTAAATATAGAGAACAGTGTTTTTTTTAAGCTTGATAGAGACATAACTACTTTTTATAATAGCCAAGTAACCTGTAACCCTATATTTTATTTATGTGTTACGGCACACATAATCTAATTACTAAAATTCTACGGCACACCAAATGGCTGTTTACATAACAAGTGCGCGAAGACATTCTTTGCACACGAGTGCAATTTTAAAGCACGAGCGAAGAGAGTGCTTTAATTTGCGCGAATGGTGCAAATGATGTCTTCGTGCACGAGTTTTGTACAATGCTTTTTGTAACGAGCAAAAATTATATAATCGACAAAGAGAAAAATTATTAAATTTGAAGCGTGAATTTATATGGACAGTTAAGTATGCCATGAAGTGACATTTGTTATTTGAAAACAAATTGTTTATTTTTCTTGTCAATCGTGTTAAAATATGTCTGTTTGATGGCGTTATAAGCTAACGTCTCTATTTCTTTTATAAATTCCTTAAAATGTATGTATATACGTAAGTACAATTAGCGTTTTAATAGTCAAAATTTAGAATAATAAAAAATAGGTGTTTTTTCAATTTCTTTCCGCATTAGTGCACAAAATCAAATTTTCCATCGGTTACCAAGGTAATGTAACATTATTTTGAATGCTGCGAGTACAAAAAATATATTAGCTTTGTTCGTTTCGCTACGTGGCTGTTACTGTTTACCGCTACGGTAAAGATTTTGTGTTCGATTGAGTTGGCGGTAAAATAATAAGTTACTAGATTTTGTTTGTTTCACTTTTTGACATCTCGCGGTAGCTGGCGGTAAAATTTTTACAGCAACTCTAGGCATCGCTGAATAGCAGTAGAAGTTAATTTTGACACATTTTTGACATCTGGAAAAATGAATAACGAATGTAGCAGCGGTGAGAAGAAAAAAGTAAAATATCTCTCTTGGTAATTTTTAAATAAAAATATTAATTTTATTTGATGCGTCCATACCTACATGAATAATTTTGAGGATCTATACTAAAGGATCCAATGTAGCGCGTTGGCCCCAGAAAATACTATTTAAATCTCCACGCGGAGCTAAGCGTGATGTGTCCAATGTGGCATTGAGCATTGGTGTGGGGCAGAGTCTCACTGTATAATGTGGGGCCCCACGCTGATTTAAGAAAACACCAATCATCTTTAGGAGAATTTTTATCTGTTAAATTATTTTCGTATAAATTTATACAAACGAAACATTTTATTGTAAAATGGGGGCCATCAAACAATTATTAAGTTCAAAATTCATCATTTTCGATCACCTACTGTTTAATCCTTCTTACTTTCCGATGACAAAATCACATTTGTAACAAATTCTTCTATAAATAAAATATAAATGAATATATATCACTCCTTTTACCCATTACTGAAAGTGCCATTCTGTCGTAGAAAATCTCTGAAAGTGAAGTGCTGTCAAATTTATATCAATTTCTGTCAAAATGACAATTTAAATACACAACTCGTATAGTATACTGGTCATACAAAACAAAAATATAATTTACCTCACATGGAAAAAAATAAAAATAATTATTTTAGTGACTTAAATTATTACTATCACTTTTTGTGGTATACAGTAAAACGCTGCTGTAACTAACCGCCGCGTTTTACAGTAACCGCCACGTAGCGAAACAAACAAAGCTATTATATTTTTTCGACCATCTAACAAAAACTACACATTTTCGAATAATTTATAATATTTATATTATTTTTATATTATCTACCTAGCCAACAAAAAAGGAATGATGTCAAACAAATTGTTATAAAATATATGTGACATTTACAAGTACAAGTGCGAAGTTGTATTTCATTTGTGAGATTTATAAAGATTTGTGAAGGTTTATTTGTTGATAAAATGAGGAACGATTATTCTCGGATTCATAAAGCAAATGAAGTTTAGCAACTAATCAATGACTGTGGATTTATAGAGTTAACCTTATAGCCCAACTTTAGCGCCATCCGACTTATTTGTATTAAAAAAGTTAATAAAATATTTCAGGGTAAAGTGATTTGCTCTGCACTCATGGCTACGTAAATAACAAAAGTACGCCCTCGTAGTTATCTATGCAACTAGTGTTAAAAGTGTCACTTTATCGCACTAGTAGGAAAAAAACTCTCGAATCCAATGAAGAAATTTCAAGCACATGCTGTACGAGTATGCTCTATTTTTTCTACGATCGAGTTATAAGTAAATACAGTTGCATTCGAAGGCATTGTTTGCAGTATTTAATTAAGTACATACAATTCCGTCTGGCTTTGTTCAAAGTTTAGAAAATTAAACTGTATTGTAAAACATAAGTAAAATATTTAAATAAAGTTTGTAAAGAACCAGGATAAACAGTAAAACAACTAAAACATAAATATAGTGAAGTGCTACTGGGCTTTTCGAACCATCTAATTGGCAAACATTTGTCGTAGCTTGTTTCAACTGTTTCATCAAAAGTTAATTAGCAACTATAAACACTGTGTGCGCTGTAAATTTATTTACATTTCACCACTTCCCAACTCATTTATTTATCTATCATCTAGACAAGTGGTTCTGAACTGTTTTCAGTCAATGTACTCTTGGTCTGTCGGTGAAGCGTCATGTACTCCTTATCAGTTAATAGCTTTGTTCGTTTTGCTACGTGGCAGTTACTGTTTACCGCTGCGGTAAGGATTTTGTGTTCGATTGAGTTGGCGGTAAAATAATAAGTTACTAGATTTTGTTCGTTTCATTTTTTGACATCTCGCGGTAAAACGCTGCGGTAGCTGGCGGTAAACATTTTTACAGCAACTCTAGGCTTTGCTGAATGGCGGTAGAAGATAATTTTGACACATGTTTGACATCGGGAAAAATGAATAACGAATGTAGCATTTCAACTTCATCATTTTAGATCATCTATCGTTGAATCCTCCTCATTTTCCGATGACAAAATCACATTTGTAACAAATTCTTCCATAAATAAAATATAAATGAATATATCATCACTCCTTTTACCCATTACTGATTGTGACATTCTGCCGTAGCAAATCTCTGTAAGTGAAGTGCGGTTATCAGCTGTCAAATTGATATCAATTTATGTCAAAATGACAATTTAAATAAACAACTTGTGTAGTATACTGGGCATACAAAACAAAAATATAATTTACCTGGGATGAAAAAAACAAAAATTATAATTTTAGTGATATAAATTATTACTGTCACTTTTTATGATCTACAGTAAAACGCTGCTGTAACTAACCGTCGCGTTTTACAGTAACCGCCACGTAGCGAAACAAACAAAGCTAATGTAAATTTATTTTCGTGGCAAATTAAAAAAACTCATTTCAAACTAACTTTATTTATGTATACTGTTAATATAGCGAATTTGACCGTCCAGAGAAACTCGCGTTGCTGTTGACTAATAATAACTAAAACGCAGATCAGGGCGTAATGGCGGCATATGACCTAAGTAGTTGGTCTGCCAAAGAAGCCCCAAAAAAAATATAGCGAATTATGGATTACTAGTTTTAAAAGCAGGAATATTATGAAATACTTGTATATCAAGGGAAGAAAGATGCCATTTCATTTCCCGAGACAAAAGCGAGGTAGCAAATAAGGAAAAAATGACACTTTCTTCGCAAGGTAAACATATATTTTTTCCTACAACTGTGCGATTGCTTTGTTATTACGTAACTATTATTGCCTTGGTTACGTATAGAAAGTAGACAAATGTAGACCAAGTGCGTTTCTGTAAGCAAAGAAACACTAGTGCGGAAAGTAATTCATTACGCAACTGTAAAAGAAAGTTGTATTGAGAGCGATTTAAATTTCGCGCCGAGCGCGGAATTCATATTTTGGCCACAGACGCTTATGGAAGAAGAAGATGCAGTGAGCCAGCGCTAGTAAATATGCAGTAGTATATTTTGACGTTTATAAACATAACCTTAAATTGAAGTATATCTAATCTGTATACACTTAATAAAAAGAACCGAACAAAGTAAAATATATCGATAAATGGTTTTATTTGCATAATATTTATTGTTTGTGTATATTATTAACACAGTTGTTACTGTTGCTTATATTGACATAATGTGAAGTGGAAATTTTTGTACTGTCTAAAGAAACATTGATTTCTTCCATATCTGTTCATATTATTAACAGTATTATTACTGACAACAATTTCGGAGGCTTTAGAAGTACAAGCAGCAGGTTGATTGTCATTGTCGAAAATAGATCCAATATGGCATGATTTGGGGCTTCAATTAACTTTGGAGGTGTTTATGATAAAGAAGAATCACTCACTGTAGTATTCCAATCTAGACAATTTTGAAGAAATTGTCTTGAAATTAGTGAAATATTTTTAAATAACGTAGAACAATGTGCAAGCAATCAACAAAAACAAACCATAGCAACGCCGTAAAACATCGTTCTCGTGTAAATTATTATATATATATATATATATATATATATATATATATATATATATATATATAATTACTTATTTACTAATATTTTAGCATTATTTAATATTTTTACATTAGTACAGTTGGTATCACCACACCTAAACTCATACGTAAAACGTCAACACTTATCTTCAAAACCGCATCAGCTCTCACAGTGAAACAACATTGCTCTTGTACACTATTTTTAGAAATATTTTGTGGTCGTCTGAAAAATAACGTACGTAACTCACTTGAAAGTGTGATAACAGTGCTCGTGTACTTAAATCACTCGCACGTTATCTTACACTTTCGATGCTTGTTATGTAATGTACTATTACATAGTCTCTGTGTCAGCTTCACGTACTCCCTGTAGAAGCTTCACGTATGCCTTGGGGTCCATAGACCTCTCGGATCTAGACGATTTTCAAATGTATCGTTACGTAATAATTGCCATTCTGTTTGATATGATGTATTGCATAAGTTGCATAACAAAGTACTTTTCCCACTTTTGTTGGAAGGATTAGCCAGTAAATAAAATGCGAATCTTCTGCGAAGTGAATAAAAGCAATTCCCAAATGAAATTACCAACTTAAAATCTGCGGGTGCTCCGTGATTAACCCAAGTTCCAACAAACAAACCATCCTCTCACTAACTCGAACCCAACTCGATTCCGGGACCGGTCACGTCTTAATCAAGTTATCCGCGGCACGCTTTCTTGGATCGAGCTAATGTAATTAAACAACAATCATGAGATCTGCGCCGTCGCGTCACCTGGATCGAATTAGAGAAATATGACACATGACGCACTCCAGGAGTCTGTTGGTCGCCGGCCGCCAGCCGCTCCGGTCGTAAAGTCCGGGAGATTTACTACGTGACGCTAGGATAAAGTCTTGTCCTTTTTTAAAAGGTACACCGGTCGCTACTTACGAGTATGGGTTGGAGAATTACGGTAAGTGTTTGGAAAAGCACGCGAGATATTTGCCACTTATGTCTGGAAGTGTCTGCGCAGAAGATTTGTACTGCTAAGGAATTATAGATAAAATATTTTGAAATCATACTGATAATGGTAGGTAGCTCAGTGGTATCGTGTCAGCCTGTGGACCTTGAGAATCCTGATTCAATTCCCATAGCTGACAATTTTCACAATATTATATTACACCTGTGTCTCCCCCTCCACTAACATCTTTGGGGGCCTTGATTTGACGACTGGTAACCACACTTCACGCGTAAAAATATATCACTTACTGAGATCTGCTAGATAAAATGCCACATCCAGTAATGGGTAACAGACGTGATAATATATTTAATTATTTTTATTAATGTCATAACATAATATGATTTGATGTTGCTCCTCTTGAATGGTTTAAATGTAAGTGTCGGCATGTGGATCCAAAAATACAACGAATCTTTTATTTGAATGTTTCAGTGAACTATATTCCCATCATCAACAATTCAAACGGATAAATATATATATCATCATCACGCCTTTTACCCATTACTGGGTGTGGTACTCGACCGTAGTAGATTTCGGTAAGTGACATATTTATGCGCGTGAAGTGCGGTTACCAGTCGTCAAATCACGGCCCCCAAAGATGTTAGTGGTGGGGGAGCCACAGGGGTAATTTTAAATTGGTGAAAATGTTTTGTCGGCTCTGGATATCGACCCAGGGTTCTTAGGATCCACAGGCCAACTTGATACCACTAAGCCATTACGGATAAATAACATAAAAATAATATAAATTCAATGAAAACATTGAAACTCAAAGTAGGTACTGTAATAATTATTAAACAGGTAAAAAACACGTGGTCAAAACATTTGAATGCAATATTACGTTATAGTGTTATTTAATTTAGAATAATCGCATATACGAGTACAATTTTTTATCACCCTTATTTGTTCCTGGAAAGTATAATGTCCGCTACCTCAGTATTATAAAGTACAGAATTAATTAACTTCCATGATATGTTTAATTTGTTCAACAAATTAGAATCAATTTTATTTATTTTGTGGCATATACTATCAAAAAATCGACTGTCAAATGAATGATTAAATTTTATGTACTTTAGAAGTAAAATTTGTTCTTTATGATCCCATACATAAGTGTTTATTTATTTATTTATGTTACTCTGTACAACGGGAACTTAATCCAAATTACAGTATAGGATCCGGACTCACCGAACTACAATATAGTAGTTCATATATTTTTCTGAATCGTCGGATTCGAATGTCGTAACGTGAACCACGTCACCGTACTGCCGAACCACCTTAGCTGAGCTTAAATCAAATAAATAAAATAAATCCAAATTTTCTGTCACTTTTATTTGATGTATTTTCTCTCAAAATTAGAAACGTTTCACAACGAAACAACCAAGTATTCAAGTTGATTGGACATAACCTAATCTAACATAATTTAAAAAATGCAACAATATTTACTCTTATAGTTTTAAAATAATAAATGAGTAATTTATTACTTAAAAATTGTAATGTAAGTTATTTGCCGCGTTTAATTTGAAGAAAATATTTAAATGCTCCAGCCTTTCTCCTCCCTCTGGATTTATAGTTCGTAATATCGATTTTTTTAATCGTCAAAGATCGCTTGTTTTCGTTATTTGCCGTAGATCTAATTAGTTAGCGCTTGCGCATTTAATTGTTAATTACTAGTTCTAATGTTGTAGATGTTCGCACATGTTTAGTTAACGTAGCCATGTTTGTTTTTATAGTGTGTAGTATATTTCTGTTGGTGTATATGAAATATTTAGTGAGTTTAGTGATTCATAATGTTATTGGACATTATTAAATATTAGTAATTAGTGAGTTAGTGGACTATATATTGGAAACCTAAAATGTGAATGACGCAGGTGCCGGGAGCTTTCGTAAGATCAAACAAAGGCAAGTTATATAATGCTATAATTACAATTTCTATAACCTATGCCTATTTTCACTCGTTTAAATATCTCTAACAGCCCGATTCTCAAAAAAGTTTTAGTTAATCCTGACTTTTGAATTAGCTAATATTATTCATATTGGATTTAATAAAAAAAATAATTCAAATCACTTTCCAAAAACTGAATGATAATAAGATATTATATTTTATGAAGTCGGCCTGTGGATCCTGAGAACCCTGGTTCGATTCCCACAGGCGACAAACAATTTTCATAATTTCAAAAACTACTCCTGTGGCTCCTCCACCATTAACATCTTTGGGGGCCGTGATTTGACGACTGGTAACCGCACTTCACGCGAAAAATATATCACTTACCGAGATCTGCTTCGGCAGAGTACCACACCCAGTAATGGGTAGAAGGCGTGATGATATATTTATTTATTTATAGTTTAATTAAACGTTTTCGAGACTATGGTTTAGCTTAAGTTGACTAAAACTCTTTTGAGAATTGGACTAAAGAAGTTTACCTTCTAAAATTGGAGCTTCTTTATACAATAAGCTACCTTCTAAAATTTGTATGCTTTTGCAAAAGAACTTTAAAAATGTAACAAAAAAAGTACTGTTAAAAAAGTATTTTATAGCGTTAATGAGTTTATGAAATATAAATTAGAGTAACTTTTCCATTTAATTTGAATTTTATTTTGTAACGAAGTTTTTGTATTAATTGAATATGGACAACTATATAAAATTTACTATTAAGGTGGTTCTATCATGACAGTCTCATACAAAAGTATACGTGACCTAAAAAGTTTACAAAAATAATTATTACATTTTTGTATGGTATAGGTTATTAACAGAATTAATATTTCGCTGCAAATATCGTATAATTAATAACATTGAATATATTAAATAAAACTATTTAACTAGTTTATGAAATTCAGTAACATACCAAAATTTTTGCAAGTGAATGTTTCATGCCAACCAATAGCAGTGTAAGATTTTACACAGCAGAAGCTATGACAACAAGGTTAGAGCCACAAGCGGCCAGTCGGTACGAAACGTAACTGTATTATCGATACATCCTGTTGACAGTTCATAAGAAAAATGAGAAAAATGCACCAAAGCAATTATTATCAACTGTAACAACAAATAAATAAATATAAAATGCTGTAATATATTTTTTTGTATTAAAATGAATATATTTTACTGATCGAAATAATAACATTCATAGTTCATCTCTGTCTAGTGTCTACCTGTGCTGCGCAACGTTGCCAAGCATTTCTGACAGTTCTATTGATTAGCATAGAATATCCAACTTTCATCGCCAATTTCTTTGAAACTAATCCGGTAAGGCATGGATTTATAAATTCTCATACCTTTATCTTTACATGATGTACTGTGTGTTAGTTTTTTGTTAAAAAATATGTACAATATATGAATTTATTACGCAGTAAGCTGCCTCGCGACGTACAGTTCCTATAACGCCAATGCATTTTTGATCGACTTTGGTCAACTTTAACATTACATTACTCAGCTCAACAACGGTAAACTTTAAAAAAAATTTGCATACTAGTGTAGAAACACATGATAAATAACATATTTACATTTCATTATAATCCGGGTTATATGCTTCCATGATAGTACCACCTTAATATTATTTTTATGTATTCTATATATGAGTATATACATACTATTTACTGCTCATAGAATTGTTAATGGCGCGATTTACTGACAGAATTTCGTGTTGAAATATGAAACTTCTGTCAGTGTTGAGATATGTACATCCCAATCTGCAGAATGAGATATAGGCCTACTTTAATCCAAGTTGCCAGTAGGATTATAAATCCTTCGACCTTCTACTATCCTGCAGGATTAAATTTACATCAGAATCACGTGCATTTATTCTCAGTTATAAAATACTCTCCAATGTATTCAGGTCAGTGAGTGCTTCGAGTGAGAGGATTTAACATAGATTGTTTTAATTACTTTTTTACAGATATAAAGCACAAAATATACAATTATACTGTTTATTTCAATTTCATTGAAATGTTTGTTTATTTGTTATTTAGTTCATGTTAATACGCTGCACTGCAGGATATTTATTCCGTTTAACTTCTAAAAGTAATTAAATTAATATGTCATCACAACTTTTATTCTTTTTTGGAGGCGACAATCTATACAATAGCAGATCTTTAAATGTCAACATGTGTGCACATGGATAATTTTCAAACTCTGAAATTTTGAAGAGATAACAATAATAATATTAATTTATTATTTCTGTACTACAGTACACTGAACTACAGGGTGATCAAAAGGAATTGTTATAGTTGGCAATACAATTCCAGATTTCTAATAAATACAAATAGGTTATGTCAGGAGTCTGACAGCTAATAGAATTTTGACTTTTTAAATAATAGAAATACTTTAGAAATAAATGTAATAATAAATGTACTCAAATTTAAATTTTAAATGTCAATGTTAACAACAGGAAATGAATTTATGTATCAGGCTTACCAATTTCAAGTAGTTTTTTTATTGACAACTGTAACAATTCATAATATAAAAAACATTTCTGTTATTGAAAAAAATTTGAAATCATTTTGCACCCTAGCTCTCTAAAATTCCTGGAGAAAAAAATAATTTTTTTTTTCTTGAAAAATAACTAAAATGAACACATCTACCTGTTATGGTAAATGGAACGCACCTGGATAGTTCGTTGATTCGATCATGTAATATTATATTATATGATCGAAGGTCCGTTGATACTTGGTTAGAAAAGCAAGATGGCTGACAGAATACGAACGTCAAAATGGTTTGAAGCTGCTCTCTTAATGGCTTGTTTCCATGCATCCGTCGCGTCCGTTGCAGTGGATACAGCGCTGCACACTGCACGACGGACGAAAATATAGGCGTTCACATGCATCCGTCTTTTTGTTTAGCTATAACCTAAAAAATGTCGGCTAATAATATATTTATTAATTCATATTTATATTTCAAATATGTTAAAAAGCAGCAAATGAATTGTTCCCGCATCGTTAACAAAATTTTACCTATAAATTTATAATAATCATTAACCAAATGCAAAGTATTTCTTTAAAATTAAAATATATTTACAAAAGACATATGTAGATAATATAAAATAATTAACCAAGCCGTAAATACGCGGTATTTGACATTTGTCACTAGTGCTATCTCATATTATATGAGAGAGATGCTTCCGTCATCAAGGTCACACTGCATTGAGTAGAGAGTAGACGAACTCTGTCCGTCACTGCAAATAGCTTCGCGCCCTTTTCAATTATTCAAATTCAACCAATCAAATTTCGCGACGGACGCACTGCAACGGACGAAACGGATGCATGGAAACGAGCCATAATGCTTACGATAATTTAATGTTGCCAAGCAAAATAAATAAGTATGTTGGTTAAAAAATTTAATACATTATGTGTGCGTTAGGTATTTGTGCATCGCTCGGTTTTATTAAAGCACCTCGCGCTGTAAAATACCTTTCGCACTTATAACCAATAGTGCATTCCGGACTACTTCGACTCAGTTGTGTTTTTGGTTATAAGTTGAAGTTAGCGAGCATCGATTTCCTGAACACTCGCTTGTGAAGCTAACTTATGATGTGTCCATTAGTACTGTGGTAAAGTGATTGATAACTTATATGTTAGATAAATACAAAGACAATGAATGGGGTAATGGCTCAGTGGTATTAAGTCGGCCTATGGATCCTAAGAACCCTTGTTCGATCCCCATAGGCGATAAAACATTTTCACTAATTTAAAATTAGCTCTATGGCTCCCCCACCACTAACATCTTTGGGGACCGCGATTTGACAGCTGGTAACCGCAGTTCACGCGCATAAATATATCACATACCGATATCTGCTTCGGCAGAGTGCCACACTCAGTAATGGGTAAAAGGCGTGATGATATATTTACTTAATTTATTTAATTATGATTGACAATGATTTATTTCAATTTATTTGACAGATATTATGTGTCTTTCGATCGACCTGGATGTTAATAAATATAAAATGCTTACATGAGCAGTAACTACTTTAATATTTTACAAATTTTGCTACATACAACAATTTGTAATCTTTTCATTTTCACTCCCTCGTGAAAAGTGCAGCAAATGTTTGATTCGAATATCAAATACCAAATCTCATTAAAGCGGATATTGTTTGGCTTCAAGAAGCCATTTTGTTTGAGCCGCAAAGCGAAAATCAAGTAGCTAAAAAATTCATAAAAGCTTAATTTAGTTAAGGAAGGATATAAGGGTAAATATTATTAAAAAGTTTCTGGAAAAAATTTGACGAACGTTCAAATAAATTTCAAGGAGCACAAGATGGTAGAGCACTTGAGAAGTTTTTTTTACAACTCGTAAAAAGGCGTAGCTACCTAAATTATATCCTGAGAAATAAATTTGAAACAAGAATGAAACGCAAGATGAAAATAGAACAAACGAGAATTTTTTCTGTAACACTCTTTCTTAGAGGAGAAACAACTGAGAAATATACAATTATAGGTATGTAGTTAATTGGAACAGAGAGGTTTAATACACTCACTTATTTGTCCACAAAATCAGCAATTATTGCAAATCTTTATATTCAATTCAGGAAAACTTATTATTTAAATTTAAGTAACAACGATGCATCTCTTCATTAAAGAATTTAGCACAAGCTTGTAGTAAAATGCAATTAATTCCTCAAATTATTATACCAAAATATCAAAGTTCCTATGTAACTATACAACAGGTTTTAATGAGAAATTTTGTCTTCACTAATTATTGAAATCTTTGTTTATAATGTTCATTATTAAATCATCCTTTTACAAACTGCAATTTTGATCAAATAAAAAGAAAATGGGTCGTAATAGAATGTATTTGTGATTTTTGTCTCCAAATGGGTCATGTCTCTATAAACTTTGAAAACCACTACACTAAATATCCGGCATATGACTTATCTTACATCCTCGACTAATAAATTTGGCGCACATAAATAAAATAAATAAATATATCATCACGCCTTTTACCAATTATTAGATGTGGCACATTGCCATAGCAGATCTCAGTAACGGTTACCAGGCGTCAAATCACGGCCCCCAAAGATATTAGTGGTGGGGGAGCCACAGGGGTAATTTTTAATGTGGTGAAAATGTTTGTTGGCTGTGGAAATCGAACCAGGATCCACATGCCAACTCGATACCACTGAGACATAAATTTGTTTATTTAAATAATTTTGCATCATTCAGGCAATCATATCTCTATAGATATAATTTACGTCTACTAAATTAAATGTCGTTCGTTAAATTACCGCTTATTTTAGCTTATATAAAAAATACAACTATGAGTGGTTCGCCTTTGACTATAAGCTGTTGTCGAGGGACTACTAGAATTTGATCCCAATGGTGAGTTATACATTTAAAAATGGGAACAAAACAACATATATCGTATTAGTGAGAGAGCTAGTTGACAGGCCATGATCAACTAGAGCATATTTTTAACATGCTATTTAATCTGCATCGTATATTAAAAGTATGCTCTGATTAGTCGTGGTCTGTCAACTAACTCTCTTACTAATGCAAGATGTCTTTTTCTTTTGATTCCCTTCCATATCTCTCTAGTGTGACGTCAATTGTATACCTCTCCATTATAGTATAGGGGCTTATACTATAATTGGGATCAAGTTCTTGTTGTGCATAGTTACAAATAGGTAAATAAATAAATCAAATTGTGTCTGCTTTGTGTGAATCAATTCGTAATTGAGATACAAAATGAAATTTAACTATTTATTCTGCATCGAACCAATCGTTGAAATAGTTCACTATCGCGCTAGTCCAGCTTGCATAGCTCACTAGATTACTCCTACTCGTCGCTCGTAGGGAATTTATTCAGCCGATAACCTAGCGTGATTGAGTTGGTAATACTGCTCCCGGACTGCGCTGCGGAGCCGCCCTGCAATCCGGACTTGGCGTCAGCGAATCGCAGCGCACCGCGAGTCTCGAATTACGCGTTCTTCTCAAATTAAATTTGTGCGCTGAATAAGAAACCGGCGTGGATTTTATTTCCATTTCGTATATATATTTTAATTTATACTGTTTACTTCCTGTCTGCATTTTACATTCAGGGATTTTCTACCTGCAGATTAGGTTTCAACTTTGTACCAATTTTAATTATGTTTACACGAAAAATCTAAATTAACTTACGTTTTTTAAATGAGAATCAGTTAGTAGCAAAAAATAAATATATACCCATCGTTTAATTTGTTTGTAGTATTAATCATACGTTACTCATTTTTCTTTTTTTTGTTGTTTACATTACAATCAGAAACTTATACTACAGCATATACAAGAAATTGTGACAAATGCTGCATAATAATTGAGGAATGTTAAGAGTAGGACATAAAATTTACAGGAGCCTGCGATCGAACTGAACAATATTATTTCGAAACAAAACCTATATTATATCTTCAATATTAAGAAATTAAATTGCTACTGATCATTTTGATGAACCATATCTTCTTCATGAAGCAGTAATAGTATAGGTATTACATATTAAGTCGGAAAAGTGATATTTTACTTGACGAAGCAATTCTCCAGTAAAATTTTTTTTTACATATTATGTATACTATTTTTCTGAAACCGTTCAATTTAATCAATATTTAATCATAAATTATTCAAAAGTTAAAATTTTTTTATATGAATTGTACTGACAGGAGAATACATATCCAAGGTTACGAAACAAAAATGACAGTCAGATAAAATCTTTTTCCTACAACTGTGCGATTTCTTTGTTATTAAGTAACTATTATTGCCTTGGTTACGTATGGAAAGTAGACAAGTGCGTTTCTGTAAGCAAAGAAACACTTGTGCGGAAAGTAATTCATTACGCAACTGTAAAAAAATTGAGAGCGATTTAAATTTCGCGCCGAGCGCGTAATTCATATTTTGGCCACAGGCGCTTATGGAAGAAGAAGATGCAGTGAGCCAGCGCTAGTAAATATGCAGTAGTATATTTTGACGTTCAGAAACATAACCTTAAATTGCAGTATATCTAATCTGTACACAATTAATAAAAAGAACCGAACAAAGTAAAATATATTGATAAATGGTTTTATTTTAAGAGTAAGTGAAATACATAATATTTATTGTTTGTGGAAACTTTAGTACTGTCTAAAGAAACATTGATTTCTTCCGAACCTGTTCATATTATTAACAGTAATATTATTGACAACAATTTCGGATGCTTTAGAAGTACCAGCAGCAGGTTGATTGTCATTGTCGAAAATTGATCCAACATAGCATGATCTGAGGCTTCAATTATCTTTGGAGGTGTTTATGATAAAGAAGAATCACTCACTGTTGTATTCCAATCTAGACGATTTTGACGAAATTGTCTTGAAATTAGTGAAATATTTTTAAATAACGTAAAACAATGTGCAAGCAATCAACAAATAAACCATAGCAACGCCATAAAACATCGTTCTCATAAATATCATTAAGATTTTATAAATTTTGACAATATTTTAGTGATTTTCTAAATCGCACAGTTGTAGGAAAAATGTTGTTTATAACACGTGCCGAAAAAGGTTACGTGCTCGTGCAGATTTCTGCACTCGGCAAACCTTTTTCGGCACTTGTTATAAAAATAACTATATCAGACTGTTTGTACTTTACCAGACTGTTATTTTTATTGTAGCCTTGGAAACGTACTTGAACGTTTTTGTAAAAACTTACGTTCCATACTAAAATTGATCAGAAAAGTCAGCACTTTTTTGCCGGTTACAGAAAAAAATAGTTACCTTACGTATATTGCATGATATTTTATTTCTTACTCACATTTCTACTGCAAAATTATTTAGAATGGAGGACTAATTTGGCAACTTGAAAATTATCTCCTGCATTCTATTGTAGACTTGTAAACATTTTTCATGTTAGTGACTTGTAAAGATTAATTTTCAAAGTGAATAAACAGTTGAAATAATTAAAATAAAATAAATAAATATATACCCATTACTGGGTGTGACACTTTGTCGAAGCAGATTTCGGTACGTGGTATATTTATGCGCGTGAAGTGCGGTTACCAGTCGTCAAATCACAGCCGCCAAAGATGTTAGTGATGAGGGAGCCACAAGGGTAATTTTAATGTGATGAAAATGTCTGTCGCCTGTAGGGATCGAACCAGGATTCTCAGGATCCACAGGTCACCACTAATCCACCTACCCCATTAAGTAAATGATGTTTACAATTAAAAACCTAACAAATACAATATTTTCCACTCAAATAATTTAGGAACGTTGAAAAGTGGAAAAATTCACATACATTTTGTGACGTCAGTGTTATATGCAATAAAGTCTGATTGTAGTTTATATTTGTTAGGTTTTATTTGGTCAAATGTTAATTTTAATATACTTCATATTATTTGTTGCAAAGTTACTATCGTGATAATAAACTGTATGTTGGAGATAATTTTTATTTCTATAGTGAAAGACTAGTAAAATAAAATGTAATGTTGAGAAAGGTAATTTTACGATATCCTCGGTTCAGCACCTAGTTATAATTACTTGAAACCGGGCACATTTTTACGATTTGAAGTTGTAGAACTTTGTGCATAAAAAACTAGATTAATCTCAATAAATTTATTTTGATGGACAATAAAAACTTGTATCGGGGAGTGAGACACTTTTACAGCTACTTTCAAATCTCCCATCCGTGAATCCAGTCGCGCGTCGCTATAAAATGAAGCATTCATTTTTCAGAACGCACTAATGATGCAGGCAAAACAAAGGAAAGTTTTAATTAGGTCAGGATAATTAAATTATACCCCTTTTAGTAGGTTCACAAATTAATGAGGATCATTGCTTTCTAGTGCCGATGCCAATTGCGAGCGGTAATTCGTAATTATTTTTGCGATGGGATAGCAGACTCTATCATACGTCTCGCGCTAGTTCTTTATGTTTGTGAAGGGGACAACTAATTAAAACTAATTGCGCGAACTCTACACCTAACTAGAAAATTAATTCTAGGAAAATATGGTTCAATTTCTGTCAACCTGGTATTATTGTGTGTGAATTCCTTACGTTTTTATTTATGAAAGTAATTTAACTTTGAGCTCAATTTAATGAAATATATATTTTTAGAAATATTTAAGGGAAAAATAGTAGTCTTGCAGTAATCAATGCAAATGTTTATTTTGTTTTAAATTTAACATGTATTTTTTGCTTGATAATGCTTAAATTGTAAGCTGAAATGTCGCATCTTTGTATTTAATTCAATAAGGCGAAGTTTTTGTTTTTTTTTTTCAATTGAGAGTTATACAATTAACCTCGCGTTAAGGAGAGTTGGAGGGGTTCCAAAAGAAAGAGACACTCGCACTTGTGAGAGAGTTAGTTGACAGACCATGACTAACTGGAGCATACTTTTAATATACGATGCAGATTTAATGGCATGTTAAAAATAGGCTCTAGTTGATCATGGTCTGTCAACTAGCTCTCTAACTAATACGAGATGTTTCGTTTTGGTCACATTTATAAATGTTTAACTCGCCATTTCCCAAACAATTAACATTTGACTTAACTAAATTTTCATATTGGATAAATCATGTAGACAATATTTTGTTAACAAATTTAATTAATTTATTTACTGTGTGAGATTCAAAATATGTAAACTGTAATAAATATGATAGTATAAGTCTGTTATAGTCATATGCAATTTAGGCCCGGTTGTACAAGCATTGGTTCATATTGAACTTTACTGAACTACGGTTTTATAGAACCAGAGTTCAAATTGGCTGTGCATTATACAAAACAAATTGAATGCATTTCAGCTGAACCTCAGCTGAACTATATAACTAATAAAAATTACTTCAGTTGGTAATGCGTAATGTCAAATGTCATAATTTTTGGTTATTTTATGTCGGTTTGAATTGAATATAATAAGGTAAGTCAAATTAACGTTAAATATTTTGCATCAAATACATTATATACTTTAACGATTTTATCGATTTAATTTTTCACAGTTTTGCTACATTATTTATTTCATAATTATGATGCGATCAGCAAATTTAACAAATTCAGAAGAGACGAAATGATACTGTTGATAAAAAAAAATATGTATCGGTAATCGAATGTAAGATATACGATATAAACATGAATAAAATGAAAACAGAATGCTGGATGGAAATTAAAAAAGAATTTAATACAAATAATGAGATTCATTTTTCTATTGCACGCATTTTAATATAAGTATTATCAATTGATCTGGACACTTTGTGAATACATGTATTAATTCATTCATAATTGTAAAATAATAACTGTCACGTTAATCAAATTGACACATGATGTTATTTTGTTCACTGAACTGTGGTTGAACTGCAGAATTCGGCCGCTCAACTGAACCGCACTTTGAACCAAGCTCATTATTTGAACCAGGTTTGTACAACGCAATCTGTCATCTCATTGTATGTTCAAGACTGAACTCACACTGAACCTATATTGTACAACCGGGCCTAAGTAGCATAATTATTTACCGGATATTAAAAATAGAAACTTATTTTCCGGGTTAAATACCTATTTCTTTATTTATTTGGGTTATATCGGTTATATGGGATGGCTAGCACAGTGGTATGAAGTCGGCCTGTGGATCCTGAGGTCCCTGGTTCGATTCCCACAGGCGACAAATTTTCATAATTTGAAAAAGCTATCCCTGTGGCTCCTCCACCACTAACATGTTTGGGGGCCGTGATTTGACGACTGGTAACCGCACTTCACGCGCAAAATATATCTCTTACCGAGATCTGCTTCGGCAGAGTGCCACACCCAGTAATGGGTAGAAGGCGTGATGATATATTTATTTTATTTATTTTATATCGAACACTAATTTGAGAACTCGAGTTTGATTCACACGGCCAACAAACTTTACAACACATTAAAATTACTTCTGTGACTTCCTTTCCACTAACATTTTGAGGGCCGTGATTTGATGGCTAGTAACTGCTGTTTCCTCGAAAAAATATATCACTTCCTGAGAGGAGCTACGGCAGAGTGCCACACCTAGTAATGAGTAAAAGGCGTGATAATATACTTATATTTTATTTTATACGGTATTATAATTTAAAACACAAAAATCAATCCGTATTTCGAAATTTTTTTAATTTCCGAAGTATGGTATCTTATGATTTAATAAATCTCAAAAATATGTATAACTTAGATACCAAAAAAAGATACGACAATTTTTAAATGATGCAGCAAAATATAGTCAGAAATTTTAAACCAAGCTCCAAATTAAATATAGATCATTTCTGTGCCGACTAGATTCCATCCTCCTGCTCATTCTAGAATGATTAGGCTTTATTTCACGCATCATCCACTGCACACAACCATTTTGCATCACCCGGTAACCGTTCACTAACCAGTACATAACTAGACGAGAACTAAACGTTTCAGAGCGGCAACGGTTCAATCCCAGTTAGTGCGTTGTATTGTTCGTGAGTTTGTACGTCCCGGCTACGGGACTCCGCCACTCGGGGCCCGGTTTTCAATAATGTATTCCGGGAAACAATCTCTTCCTGATTGCGATTGCAATTACATGTAATTAGATTTAATTTGAAATGTGCTATTACCAAGTGGTGTGGATAATAGGAACGCGGACCAGGACGTGTTAACTGGTGAAGCGTTTCACAAATTGTTTTTCGTATTTTTATGTTGATGAATCATACATACCTACATACATAACTTCATGTTATGTCTCATCGAAAAGGTGATCAGGTACTCTTGAAGTATTCCTTGAAGATTTAATCAGTAGATTCACCCCGACATTAATTACAAGTGTAACGAAGCAGAAGCTAAGCGTACAGTGAATAAGTTAAAATATGATAATATAATTTATTTGATGTGAATGTTATTTACTTGTTCTGTGAATTCCTTTATTGTTGTGAAACCCTTTTATGGGCTGGCAAATTGTTGCCAGTAAAAATACACATAACTTTATTGAGAACTAATGAACATGTTTATAAAGGGTTAATTAAACGAACTTTGATATTTAGAGATAAAATATTGTAAAATTAATAAGAACAATACACTTATAAACTAATATGTGAAAACTGTTTTGATTATAAACTTAAGTTGCACTAATCAAAGTTAAGTTACACTTATTAAAATAAAACTCGTGCCATCGTGTCTTGTAAAGATGATCGGACATCTTTACACGTAGAGTCACTTACTGAAATCTGCTTCGGCAGCATGCCACATCCAGTAGTGAGTAAAAGGCGTGATGATGTATTTATTTGTTTATTTTATTTTAAAATTGTACATATTGGCTAAATTTTCAAATTTTTGCGTTTTAATTTGTTAAATTGTCAATTATTAGCTTTTTATTTTTCCGGATAAAATTATGTTTGTTATGAAATCTTGTTACCTACTAATTTGACACGGAAATCTCTTTTAATAAAATCACATCGTAAGTGGATTTAAAAAAGGGTTTTTCGAGTCAAATTCCTGTCAGGTAATAAGCTTAAATCATCAGACTGAAATTTATCTGTAGAAAATAAAATGATCCAGTATAATTTGGCGGGATAATTTAAAGACATTAAAACAATAGTATATTACGTAATAAGTCAGGAAAGTAAAAACACTTTCCTGATGTGTTATGTATACTATTTTTTCTGAAACCGTTTTATTTAATCAATAATTAATCATAAATAATACTAAATGTTTATTTATATGAATTGTACTGACAGCAGATTACGTATCCAAAATTACTACAAAAATAACAGTCAGGTAAAATCTTTACCAGACTGTTTTGTACTTTACCAGAATGTTTTTTTGTTGTATCCTTGGATACGTATTTTACTTGATTGTTTTTATAAAAACCTACTTTCCATACTAAAATTGATCAGGAAGGTATTTACTTTCTTACCGGTTTCAGAAAAAATAATTAAAATGACATTAGTATTTCTCCGGTTGCTAAGAAACAACTAAATAAAGTTTTATCAGTTGAAAAAAGTTACTTTTCAAGTTATTCATTGCCAAAGTGACAAAATTGTTTTGTACTTATAGCTTACTTAGCATTCATATTAAATTATCAGTAATAATATAACAAGAGAATGAGAATAAATTGGAAAAAATTTGACAGATCTTTCGAAAACTTGATGCCAAGCAATAGTTACGAAACCCCGTAATGCTTGAGTGGCTATTGCCAAATGGAAACAAGTTTGAGAAAGATACTGGAGAATTATTTTCTAATTTATCCAACTCTCGAGTTATATTTAATTAGATTATTTTTTGACTTAGCTGTTGAGGTCGACACATCCAACTTAAAAGATTTTGAACTGGGTCCATTTCGATTGATTATATATGTATGAATGTATTCTTGGAAGTTGTTTCCAAAATTTCTTCGTGTATTTCTGTATATGAAATGCAATTAAATTTATTTTTTTCACACATTTTACTTGACACGTTGACAGTTTTAAATAATTGTTTGACATCAACCAAAGAATTGTCACAAACAAAAGCACCTACAGAGATTATTCCCGGGAATAATCACAAGAGCTTTATTCTCAGTATAATAATGACAGGATTGGGTAAAACGCTGACACGTGATACACAATGAATCATTTCATTGGTTTTGAGAAACGTTAAAAAATAATCAATATAAAACCGTACTTATTGGTAGAATTTTCAAATATTTTTCATTTTGATTGGTTGAAAATTATCTTCGCCAAATATTCTATCCCGGTACACCATTCACCTTCAAACTCGGTTATTTTTCTTACTTAAAATCTTTAGTGCAACAAACCTTCTATTAACTCAATACCTTCCATTTATTCCTAAGTCGTTCATGCATCTCTCACACTCAATTTCAACAATATCTCATTCGAGATACCTTCCACATGCTGAAATAATATCTATCAATATTCTTTTCAATTTTACGAGACGTCATAATTCGATATTAACAAGGAGTAAACGTGATACAATAAAATTATTAGAAGAACATAATGGTAAACTAGAAATAATTACCAAACAAAACAAAACTAATCCATAGAAACGTGCTGACTCTGTCACAGAAGACATGATTATGATCTTGAACTATTCCCAACTAAAAAGAGGAAATCACAAAACAACGAAATCATTAATTAAATCTGAAACAGGGAAACGATGACGCGTCTAACTCAAATCCAGAGATAGTTCCAGCTTGCTGCCACAGCAGCGCTGCAGTCGCTTGCAGCAGGAGGGAAAGTGCAGCACTGACGTTTAATAACGTAGGGTGAGTCGTCACGCTCCCCTGCAGGATTTTTACCGCCCTCTGAGGGCGATGTGAGTAATTATTGCTTTAATGTACCTGTTAAGGCTGTTTAACGTTGTTTATTACACGGCAGGCATTATAAATCATTGCACGAGACGTTGTGCTTAATTTTAGTTAGTTTAATTAAAATGCTTATTGGTGGTTATTAAATGCAACAGCTGTCGAGAAGAAAATTAAGAAAATTAAGAAATTTGACAATTTTAGAAAGTTGCGAAATTAGATAAGACTGGGAACGAAAACTTGCCTCACTTGCATCTATTTCAATCAAACCCATTTTGAAGTATGACACTGCTATATATATTTTAATTTGGCATCATAAACTTGTTTATGCACAACCGGGCCGAAATTCATGTGTTTTAGTCCTAAAAAGCGGGCTTAAACACTTCTTTTTGGCCCGTGGACCGAAAAGAAATAATTTTTGTTTGTTGTGAATACTTAATTTAGCAAAATGTCATTTTGACATATAACCTATGTATATATTTTAATCTTTTGAACATATAAGTAATTGTTATTTTGTTGTGCATAAAATATTGTATATATGACGGGTGAAATTAGCGTTTCTAGCCCGCGGTATCATTATTAGTACGAGGCGCAAAGCGCCGAGGGTTAATAACATGCTATTTTCATCCTTGATACATAAATAACTATTATGTACAACCGGGCGGAAATTAATTTATTTTAGCCATGAAAGGTAGACTTAAATACTTGTTTTTGGCTCTAGGGCCATAATAAATTAATATCCTATTGATACATATACAACATGATAATTTTTATTTATTTTTAATACTTGATTTTGCAAAATACTATTTTGACATATAAATGTACCGGTTTTAATCTTTTGAACATAAAATTAAATATTATTTTATTGAGCATAAAATATTGTATGTACCAGGAGTGAAATTAGTGTTTCTGATACTAATGCTGGGTTGCAAGAAAAAATAAAGAGCTCTTTAGTTAAAGAATTGTTTATCTAGCAACAGAATCAATACGGATTTTCTAAAATTTATTGAACCGTTAGTTGCTAATGAACCGATAAAACTTTCATGCAGCCCAGCATAAGCATGTTATTACCCCTCGGCACTTCATACGGCCCAGAAACGCCTATTTTCACCTTTGATACATAAATAATAAATATTGGCCTTAAAAATCGGGCGTAATTAGGCTATTATAGCCCTAGGGTACACAGGGTGTTAAAAAAGTTCCGGGACGGTGAAATATCTCGAGAAAAACACATCGAATCAAGAAACCAAAAAACACGTGTTTCATATTTTGCAAAAACCTATCTAAGCACACCAAACACAAACCCCAACCCTCACCCTCAGGAGGTGGGGCGGGTGGCAACGTGGAAACCTTAAATGGGAACCCCCATTTTTTATTACAGATTCGTATTCTGCGAAAAAAAATAAGTTAATTTTATCTGAAACTTTTTTCCAATTCGGAATAGATGGCGCTCTAAACGCAAAAATAAGTTTGGACATGATTCTGAAAGAAAAGTAAAAAACGGTCTAATATCACAAGAAATAAACATTGAATCAAATTAAAAAATCAACATAATCACAAGTAGCCACAAGCCTTTTTTTTGCAAAATATGAAACACGTGTTTTTTGGTTTCTTGATTCGATGGGTATTTCTCGAGATATTTCACCGTCCCGGAACTTTTTTAACACAGTGTATAAAGTTGGAAAGCAACAGTTATTCAAACAAATTAAAATCGTCATTTATAGATAAATGTCAGACACAACAAATTCATATTGTTTTTCGAAAAGCTCTTTTGACTTCTTTGGTACTAATTTTCCCTGTGCACATTTAAATTCATCCAATATTTCTCTGGACTACATATCTTTCAGTTTTATTTCACAATAAGTTTAAAAAATGATTTGTTTGTAAACAATCAATATGGCAACACCAACAATCTACGTACATGAATAAAAACCAAAGCATGCGCTATAAGGCTTATTCCACTTGCCATTTGGATCAGATCTAACTTACATTTACTGAACCAGATTACTTATTTAATTCGCTGGATTACTTCGGTGATTTTATTTCCAGTACTAGAATTAAAATAAAATAAAAATAAGTTTGGACATGATTCTGAAAGAAAAGTAAAAAACGGTCTAATATCACAAGAAATAAACATTGAATCAAATTAAAAAATCAACATAATCACAAGTAGCCACAAGCCTTTTTTTTGCAAAATATGAAACACGTGTTTTTTGGTTTCTTGATTCGATGGGTATTTCTCGAGATATTTCACCGTCCCGGAACTTTTTTAACACAGTGTATAAAGTTGGAAAGCAACAGTTATTCAAACAAATTAAAATCGTCATTTATAGATAAATGTCAGACACAACAAATTCATATTGTTTTTCGAAAAGCTCTTTTGACTTCTTTGGTACTAATTTTCCCTGTGCACATTTAAATTCATCCAATATTTCTCTGGACTACATATCTTTCAGTTTTATTTCACAATAAGTTTAAAAAATGATTTGTTTGTAAACAATCAATATGGCAACACCAACAATCTACGTACATGAATAAAAACCAAAGCATGCGCTATAAGGCTTATTCCACTTGCCATTTGGATCAGATCTAACTTACATTTACTGAACCAGATTACTTATTTAATTCGCTGGATTACTTCGGTGATTTTATTTCCAGTACTAGAATTACTGATTCTAATTTACTTTGAAGTAATTCATCACAATAAGTGCATCAGTTTGCTTAATTCAGTTTATTTCTTCATGTTGTCTAATTTATCTGAACTGAATTAAGTCAACCAAGTGGCAAATGGAATACAGCTATTGATAAATGAGAGAATCACATTTCTTGAAATTAATTTAAGAATATTAGGGTGCAGGAAATATAAGATTTATTTTCGTCTCTTCTTTTTAAAACAGTTTTAATATTTACAGACTAAATTTAAAAATCAATTTGTTGTAATACTTGTTTTCTTTTTCAGGTAAGATATCGGTCTTTCCAATCAAATTCTGAGCTGTTTTCCTTCGTTAAGTAAGTACCAACTACGCCCATTATTTTTTGACAGTACCTACTTATCATCCGTGCTTAATAGTTAATATTAGAACCACCGCCCCTTTATATTACATTACTGCATCGGCTGCTGCTCCTAAATTTTAGTGCGTTTGCGCTTTTAGTATTTTAATTAATTTTCACGAACTTTCGATGCTACAGTTGCAGGGATAGAACGCAAAATGATCTTGCAAGTTTGTAGATTCTCTCTGAACTTGTACTATAAAAATATAATTAATTGGTATTTTAGCAGTATTAGCAGAGGCTAAGAAAGTTACTTTATCTGTTTTGGCATTGGAATAACATATTTTCGCACGCATATTGATAATTATAATAAGGTTCATTCTTAAACGATTTTCGGTTACATATTGTTATCATAGATTGTTATAACAGCATTGAATACACAAAATGTCTGGGCAACTGACAAAATAAAGAAACACAATTTATAAAAATATCTAGGCAACGGACAAAATCAATTGCAAATCACTGTCATCAACTTCATTATTCTACCAAAAATTTTCCTTAATGCAAATGTAAACTATTTTTATAAAGAATTTATGCGAAGGAAAGCCGAAACAAAGAAAATAGTATAAAACACTCGCATGGGCATCCACAGACATTTTTCCAGAGGGGGCGGGTCGCAAAAAAACTCTCAGATATGCATTAATTTCAAAAATATTTTTTTTTACATAACATAAATACAAATACAAATAATAAATAGACAAAAAAATATTTAAATTTGTGAAATAAATTATTAATCTTTGTCGTCTGGGTTTGAATTGAAGAGGAAGAACAATCTTCGAATAATGGGGGATTCAATTGGTAGAGCTTTTTAATATATATTTATTAAAATAAATTCTTGACCTTACATCATATTTAATACAATATAAAATCATACCATAAATGATATCTTTATTGCTGAAATATGAAAGTTAAAGTTGAATAATTTAAAACGGTCGCACTGCCATATTGCAATGACGTAGTTGCATTAAGCCAATCACAGAGCTTTGTCTGAAACGTTTGTCGGTGTTCAAGAAGATGAAGAAGAAATAAGCATTCAGCATTCTACGATTCTACCAATGACGTATAATACTAGACGAATTATGCCGTATTCAAGTCAATGCAGTGTTGTGAAGCAGAGAGGAATGGAATAACTTGATGGTCCGCCGGATGCGCGGCAAGGAGCGAGTACACTTTGATGCTATGCAAGTTGCTCCTTGCCGCGCACCCGCCTCACCAACCAGTTATTCTATCCCTTTCTGACTCACAACAAACGCCGATGTTATCCGTCTAGTTATGTTTTGTCTGAGGATTCTACTGACAACGACAAGTTACGTGTTATTTATCTCTGTCTTATCTGTCTCTCTTTAAGCTAAGATGCAAGTACGTCATATTCATTTGTTTCGAAAGTTTAAATATTTTTATCATGCTTAATACAAGTTTTTTTAAAAAATTAAAAATTTGGGTATAATTATTTTATTACGTAGATTAATATATAATATAATAATATAATATAAGTTTATATAATTTAATTTTTATTTATTTATATATACATGTACACTGTACAGGGTGGTGACCACGACTATCGAACTTGGGACTTTAACATGTAAAATCATATTGTTTTAATTTCCTGCTTCCCTAATTATTTAAAACAAAAAAAGCTTCAAATAAAATTTTAGGTATAAAATACGAAATTAATTTAGCATGCTCTGTAACGACACAAATTAGATCTGAAAATGACTAAAATTCTCTCAAAACTATCGAAAGCTATGAAATTGAAACAAAATTAAACAAATGTTTGAGGTTCAATCTGTCAAAAATATCAAAATAAATTATTTATTATTTCATTTATTTTTGAGAGAGGAAACGTCAAACATTTGATTAATTTTGTTTCAATTTCACGGCTATCGATAGTTTTGAGGCAATTTTCATCATTTTCAAATCTAATTTGTGTCGTTACAAAGTACGCAAAATTAATTTTGTTTATTGGTTAAAAAAAATAATTTAAAAACTTTTTGATAGCAGAAAATGTACAATGGCAAATGTACAAGAACTTTTGAAATCCTATACTAATTAAAGTAGAAGAAAGAATAGATAACATGTAAAATATGATGGACGTTAATGAGCGGATTTTAAAAATTATTCTTGATTTAGTTGTTAAAATATTTTCTTATATTTGTTATGTTGAAAGCGTTGAAGTTCTAAGTAAAAAAGTTTTAACGGCAGCAGTTAATTATATACTGAAGTACTAAATATGAAAAAGATACGATCTTAGAAATTAAAAATTCTGCGTTTCCGAAACGAATTTTTGTGAGACGCATGTCGTCAGGAAATTTCCTAATTAAAATTTCAGTCCTAATGAAATTGGTTTTATTAATTATGTAAAAAGTTTGTTAAACTTCTTGTTTTAAAATGAAATTTTTGTTTCGTACTCATATTTGAATAATTATTAATTATAGCCAATAACAGGTTTAAAAATTCGAGCTAAACGTAAGTTAGGTGTTGGCTTAATTGAAAAATATTGTATAGGCAGGCGAATGTTTGAAATTTTTCAGCCATATTGTATTAAGAGTTTTCATTAAACATTCTCGGCCGGAAAGTTAATTAATAATACGTTTCGCTGAGCACATTTTCTTTCTATAAACTTGGAAACCCAGTTACGCACTTATGATTTCCATTTTAAACAAATCTTTTCATTAAAAACTTTTTCCTGTTTATTTAAATATAACATCTTAATCAAATTTTGTTTTCCAGACTAAATTTAGAATTCACTGATTAAAATATTGATTATGGACGGCATTCGAGTGGTTCAGATTCCATTATAAGAAGTAAATCTTTTATTCTTTATTTATTTATGCTATTCTGTACAATAGGAACTTAATCCCAATAGACCATTTTAAAAATGTCCGCGACCTCTAGGTGTTTATTTTTTTAACTAACAACTTAGTGCCGCCACGTGGCGGCGAACGTGATATTTCAAAATGAATTTAAGTACAAAGTAAGTAAAATGTTTATATTAAAAATAAAAACTTATTGTAGTATCAAAATAAATGAAATATATTCATCAGTTATTTATAAATTATGTTAATATGATAGATTTCGCATAATAATATATCCATTCTTTTCTTCTGTTCACGTTTTGAGGAAAAGAGTGAAATGAAATGTTTCTTGTTTTTTTTTTTTGAATTATTATTACAACCCTGTACCCAGCATATAGTATCCGTAATAATTTCTATTATTAATTACTTTTTAATGAAGAAACAAATACTAAGCAACAAAAATAATCGAACTGTCACTTGTCAAATCATAGACAAAGATGAGTATACGGCACTAACTTTTTTTATCTCCGTCTAACGTCTGCACATGCGCAATGAATTTTTAAAATGGTCTATTACAATACAGGGTCCGGACCCGTCGAGTTGCAGTATAGTAGTATATATGGGCCATTCTCTGGGAAACGGACACCCCTACAAAATTTGAAGCGTCAAATTTTTTTTTCAAGAACATAAAAAAATCGTAAAAAGTATCTAGTTTTCAAATATGAGTGGCAAAATGTATAATTTTCATGATTTTTGGGGTATTTTGGCCATATTTTGACCAAAGATTTAAAAACCAAAATTTTAAAATTGAAAAAATGCTTGACTTTGATTTTTTATTTAATTTTGACGACGGCATTTCGTTTCTTATCAAGAAATTGTATATATTGTACCTTGTCAATTTATCTAAAAAGTTACCCTTTTTTAGCAAAAGTGGGTCGAAAAAATAATTAATAATTGAACTCTATCAAATTTTTACTCAAAAATAAGACATCCTATGCATAGACGGACTTTGGCCTAGGCTAAAGAGGCAATAGCCTAGGGCCCAAAAATTTTAGGGCCCGGATTCAAACTTTTAGTTTAAATCATAGAAATATATATGCAGGATGGTGACCGCGACTCTCGAACTTGGGTATTTAACATGTAAAATCATAATTTTGTAATTTCCTGCTTCCCTAATTATTTTACACACTCGGACACACATCCACGTACACACACGCACCCCCCCCTCCCCACACACACACACACACACGCACAGACATCATTGAGAAAATGATCAAAACGGATTCAGTGGACCTCAAAACAAGTATTTCCGCGAAAATCTCGTCAACGATTTTTTTCACGATTCCAATATTTCTTTATACTGTGTATAATAAAGTAAAAAAACGGGTCTAATATTTTTGTATCTAGATATCCAGAATCAGAAGGCACTACGTAAAACTCTAAGCTATATACTCTATATGCATATAATTTTTATTAGTATAAAGATTAAATTCTAAATTGTCCTTCTACTTAATAACCCTGTGTACGCATCAGTAATTCAACAAAATTACATTCCCTTGTTAAAATTTTTAATATTCAGTTGTTACTCAAGTATCTTCCATCTTCATCCCTGTATCCTTTAATAGTACAAAGGGCCGGGAATAAATAAGATACAAATTGATACAAAGGAGTCCGGGAAATACAGTCTTTGAGACGTACCTATAAGCACCCTTAATCTGGTATCGATGCACGGCTTTCCGGGTAGCAATCGCCGGAGATATGAGACTGATATTGTTCCACGTGCCGAGCCTTGTGATACGATGATACGAACGACGCAAAGACTTTTTCTCCAGAAACGATGAGCCAGACAGTTTCAATTCTTGATGGTTGTTGGTGAATCGTATTTGTTGACTGACCGATGATTTTATAGTTAGTTAGTATAGTGTTATGATATTTATTTTTCTGAATATAATAGAAAATAAATTTTTGTATTTGCATAATTCAAAATAAGGTTTGAATGGAGTAGATGGCACAGTGGTATCGTGTTGGCCTGTGGATCCTGGGAACCAGTGTCCTGGAATATTAGGTATACAATTTTTTCTGAAACTGTTTAATTTAATTAATATTTAATTATAATTAATTCAAAAAATTCCAATTTTTTATATGAATTGTACTAACAGTAGACTACGTATTAGGATTGTTAAATAAATAAATAAATATATCATCACGCCTTCTACCCATTACTGGGTGCGGCACTCTGCCGAAGCAGATCTCGGTAAGTTATATATTTTGCGCGTGAAGTGCGGTTACAAGTCGTCAAATCACGGCTCCCAAAGATGTTAGTGGTGGAGGAGCCAAAGGGGTAGTTTTTGAAATTATGAAAATTGTTTGTCGCCTGTGGGAATCGAACCAGGGTTCTCAAGATCTACAGGCCGACTTCATACCACTGAGCTATCCACCTCATTGTTGATTTTAAAAATATTGCAGACTTCGGTTGTTCGGATTTATTGAACCTTCGAATTTAGATTCGAACTTTCGAATTATTCAAATTTTTCGAATATTATTTGAAATGTTTTAAGAGCTCAAGGATAAGTTAGTCAGACTGCAAACTGAGCATCGAGGGTTCAATTCTCGTCTTAGTCATTCTATTGCCAGATCTTAGCCTCATCACAATTTTTACTAAGGACGTGTTAGATATTCTTTTTTAGGGAGTTCAATTCACTAACCATATTATGGGATAAAAAGCCATGGCACATTAGTAAAACAACTTCAATGCATTTGTTGTACATAAATTTATGTATTATTATTTATTTATAAATAATATAAATTATAATTAAGAGAGTAGTTAATTAAGATGCCTGACCTTGCAGAGTTTTTGCAGGATACTTCGCCGAGTTTATTATTTTATTCGTGGCCGACTTTTAGCGAATTATGCATGAGCGTGTTTGAAGATGACAGATGATGTTAATTTAGTGGCAAAAAAATCGAAAATTCGAAGCTTCGAACAATTAAAAAATTCGAAAATACGAAATGTTCAAAAAATTTGAAAATTTTAAGCATCGAAGTGTTTCTGACGAAGTTCAAAACATTCGAATGTTCGAACGTTCAGAAATTCAAACTTCGCTGGAAATGAACGACCCTACTACGTATCCAATGTTACAACAAAAATAACAGTCAAGAAAAATCTTTACCTGATTGTTTTGTACTTTACCAGACTGTTGTTTTTTTTTTGTAGCCTTGGATACGTACTTTACTTGACTGTTTTCGTAAAAACCTACTTTCCATACTAAAATTGGTCAGGAAAGTAGGCACATTTTTGCCGGTTTTAGAAGAAAGTAATTCAAATGCAAATTCTCCTATAATATGAACCAATTACTGCATCGCACTCGATTTCTTTGACCGTTCGATCGGAATATAAAACAGCGATCTCCCTCTCTCACTCATACTCACTCACACTCACCCCTCATGACTGCTGACATCACATCGTTCCGTCATCGACTGTCACCGCACACGTTCCACGTTTTCCATCGCAATAACGCATTTTACGACCAATAAATAATTTAAATAAGAAATGCAAAAAACGTGTACACGGCGGAATTTTACGAGGAACTTCAGAAAGTTTATTCTGGTTGCAGCGGCCCGCGTTCCATTAAAATTTTAGTTTATTTCGTGTGTAACACGTGACACGTGACGATAGTAAGAGTTGGATTTGAACTTCGATGCGTACGTGTTAATAAAACATTAGGAGTTGGATGTATTCACAACGCGTAGCAGGGAATCGAGGTCATCAGATCAAGATGGAAATATTTTATGAATTGCAAGGGATGGGTTTAACTAGTTTATACCATCATCATAAAATCACCTTATCTCGTGTTTGAATTTCTAATTCGATGACGCAAACTGTGCAAATAACATCTTGCTTATCCAATTAAATTGAGTACCAAGAATAAGTTATTTAAAAGGGTATTTTACAATGGTGTATTATTGATAATGTTACGTTTCTTTTATTACCGACGGTAATTAATAAAGAGCAAAATAATATATTTTATACTAAGAGAGTGCATGATATTTTTCCCAAGGAGTAAATTTGCAGCACGAGCCGAGGACTACAATACGACGAGGGAAAAAATACACTTCTCTCATGTGATATGTGCTCGTATATACCATGTATTCCATTACCCCAAGATATAAACAGCCTGATTTTCAAAACAGTTTAAGCTATTCCTGATTTTTGGGTAAGCTAATTTTATGTTAGTAAGATTTTAAAACGTTAAACCAAATAACTTTCCGAAAACCAAAGGGTAACAAGATTATATTAGAGTCTATTTAAACTTATTTGAGAATATGGTTTAGCTTCATTTGAATTGGACTAAAAGTGACTATTCTTTAAAATATTAGAAACAATTATTTCATAATATAATATTGTATAGTTGACATTGGTTTTTTCCTTTTTTTATAAAAATTTCTACAGAATGTCAAGGCGATAATAATCATGTTCCTTAGCACCGAGACTAAAATACAACGGGACTAAAATACTTTACTTCCGTCGTTATTGGCAACAATAAATCACAGCATGGCTGGTTAAAATTGATAATTTTTATCATGTTTTTTTCCATATAGAACAAATTTCTGTCTCGGTCCTGGGAAATAGTAATTTGTATCACAAGTCCAGAAACTTTGCGAGTGTGAGTATATTTTATCAGAACGAACCGAAGGCGAGGTTTGCAAATATGAGTACTCGCAAAACAGTTTCTGGACATGTAATACAAAGATTTTTTGTGCCGATGTTACTTTAAAATTGACATATTTGTTCAAATTTTAAATACTAGGGATTTTTTTTTATGTTGGTAAAATTAAACAATTAAATTTAAAATTTGTTTTTAAAAAAAATCCTATTCGGTTATAGTTATTCATAAATTATTGTTTTACGGCTGGTTACTGCACTTCACGCACATGAATGTTTCACTTACTGATATCTGCTACGGCAAAGTACCATATCCATTAATGGGTAAAAGGCGTGATGATTTTTTAATTTTATATTTAGTATTAAATGAAAATTGTCTATATTACCAATTATTTTACTTAAAATATTATTGGTAATTTTGAATTATTAGCACAAACCCATGGTATATTCATTAGATTTATCCTACATATATTTATTTTCCGCCAAATATTTTTATTTTGGCACAACATCCACCTTAATAATTCCTTTTATACAAGCTCGTTCCTTCTTACCATCCGGAATTGTTCATTCATGTTATATACCTTCAATCATATTCATCCATTTATTCGTAGGTTGTCCACAATATTTCTAAATCTTAATTGTTTCATCAATTTTTCATTTCAAATACATATTTTTGTCCAAACTATCTCAACTAACACACCATTTACTCTTCTAACAAAATTCTTCTCATTGACACATTATTATTAACTCTCAATCTACAGAGTGATCAAAAGGAATTGTTTCAGTTGGCAATACAATTCCGGAGATCTTTTTATTCCACAGTTGGCACAATGTCATGTAAAGGCGGAAATACTATTTGACATGTCTAATAAATACAAATGTCAGGAGTCTGGCAGCTAATAGGATTTTGACTTTTGTGTAAGATTATTGCTATGTTAAGTAATAAAAGGAAGGGTGAGGAAAACAACAATTTTATTTATGGATATTTAAGAAAAATATAACTAAAAACGAATAAGAACTAAATGTGCTCAAATTAATTTTAAATTTTCTAATATCACTGTCAACAACAGGAAATGAATTTATGTATCAGGTTCACCAATTTCAAGTAGGTTTTTTTAATGCCAACTGAAACAATTCCTTTTGATCACTCTGTAGCATCTCTTGAGATATTCACGATTGCAGTTTTTTACATCTTTTCACTAACATTTTTGGGAACTGTGATTTTATGTGCAAAAATATTGAAGCAATGCCATGATGATATTTTTATTTATTTATTTTATTTCGATTTCTGTAAATTCTAAATAGAGTTTACATATGTGAGTGGTGATATTTGACGTAATCAGGCATATTTGTATGTAGAGCGAAGTTGCGAATCTTTGCCGAGTTTGAAAGTTTCTCGAATTAGCATGGAGTTTCGCATCGCATCATTGTATTTTGATATTGCAGGCGCATTAGTGAATATATTTACGTAAGCGAGGGCGCTGCGAACGGTGACTTCGCAAAGTGTACTTTTAAAACTTTTACATGAACTCAAATGAAAGTTTTATCGGCATTTTGCCTAGTTAGAAGAACAGTTCAAGTAGTAAATGGATTTCCGATTATTTAATTTTCTGTTTTCTCCGCGTTCCGGTTGGCTCTTTATTTTATTATTTCGGAGTGAGGAAAGCGCGGAGAGCTGATTTTATTGACGTCATTGTGAAAATACTGCCGCAATTATTCTGCAGTTCGCTACGAGAGGAAAACTTCGCACTTTGGAAACTTTTTTACATTTGTCAGTGTATAATTTCATTAATTACTTTGTACGTAAGTCGTAGTTCTATTATTCTCTTTTTGCGCTTTGAAATCGCGCTCTTTCTTCTGCTGCACTGTCTTCGAAAACACTTTGTGTTTCTGCTTCTGCTCTGACTGGAAAAACAGAAAATTTAAACTTTTGTCTACACTTTTTTGTTTATTTCTGCAGTTCCTCATTCATTTTCAATTACTTTATTTACCTTGTAATTAAATATTTATACAGAAGAATTATACATTTTTACGTAGGTATACGCTGCTGATTAAAATTTTAATATCCACATTTATTAGAATACACTTAATCTAAACTGTCACTTACAAATAAATAAATAAATATATCATCACGCCTTCTACCCATTACTGGGTGTGGCAGTCTGCCGAAGCAGATCTTCGTAAGTGATATATTTTGCGCGTGAAGTGCGGTTACCAGCCGTCAAATCATGGCCCCCAAAGATGTTAGTGGTGGACGAGCCACAGGGGTAGTTTTTGAAATTATGAAAATTGTTTGTCGCCTGTGGGAATCGAACCAGAGTTCTCAGGATCCGCAGGCCGAGTTCATACCACTGAGCTAGCCACCCCATAAAACTGTTACTTCATCTTTTTAAATAGCAGTAGGTATTAGTTTCAATTTCTTCTTTACTATCTAGAATATTCACCATTTACATGATGAATAGAACCAAAGTATTTCTGGTCCAAACCGTGTTCCTTCCATTACTAACTAATATTTTTAATATACATATATACAGGATGGTCCATTTAAAGTGTTATCAGGAAATATCTCGGAAACTATAAATTTTACGCAAAAATGACCTAGACGAAAAACAATCGTACAAAAGGGGGCCATAATAACTAAATATTGGTTTTGTCCTAGATGGCGCTGTTGTCGCTAAATCATGGTCAACTCAATTTTTTTAAATGAAAACCCCTATTTTTTATTAAAGAATCAGATTCCTCGTTAAAAAAAGAAGAATTTATTTAGTTCACTTTTTCGTCAGCATGATAGATGACGCTGTAATCGCGAAAAATGATGTTGCTTTCGGACGTTCCTGTATTAGAGCTTATGCGCGCGGCTGTTTGTGTGTGTGTATTATTTGAGTTTGTGTGCGTGTGAGTTTGTTTGTGAGTTTATTAGTTTTTGTTTGTGTGCGTGCAAGCGCATCCACTAACACGCACATCTAAAATCACAAATAGTCTCATTACATTCAATTGCCATTTTTATAAAATATGGTACATCTGATTGTTTACATTCTGTCTAAAATCATATGGTGTAAATTTAAATTGCATTTTATTTTAGATTTTAATTAAATTAAGCATAAGCTCTAATACAGGAACGTCCGAAAGCAACATCATTTTTCGCGATTACAGCGTCATCTATCATGCTGAAGAAAAAGTGAACTAAATAAATTCTTCTTTTTTTAACGAGGAATCTGATTCTTTAATAAAAAATAGGGGTTTTCATTTAAAAAAATTGAGTTGACCATGATTTAGCGACAACAGCGCCATCTAGGACAAAACCAATATTTCGTTATTATGGCCCCCTTTTGTACGATTGTTTTTCGTCTAGGTCATTTTTGCGTAAAATTTATAGTTTCCGAGATATTTCCTGATAACACTTTAAATGGACCATCCTGTACATACATAACACCAGGCTGTATTCCATCAGATTGGGTAGCACGAACTCTAGAAACATCTACAAAACATCCATATTAGATTGATCAAAGAATTAGTCTTCGTTAAACATTCTCACCCTCACACATCATCCTCACTTCAACCTTATTCACTTTCCCTGTATATAAGCTCATTTATTCCTCACACTTGTAATCACTCAACAAACCTTGAATTACATCCATCTATTCATAGATACGTGTTTCATTAAACGTACACTGCTCTCAAATTATCTCAACTCACTAACAACAAATTTGAAAAGATAACAAAGCAAAGGAGCGTCTCTATGCGCTTGTTTGGAAGTAAATTTCACACAACTGCAGTTATAGAGCTCGACAAAGTAAAACACTGAGAGGAGTATTATCGAAGGTTGCTACTATCGCCAGTACATTCATACATACATCATAAGAAAGCTAATAAATGTCGACCTGCGGTTATTTTTTAAATTAAATTTCACACAATTTTTTTAGGAATCTAAGCTATATGTATTGCCTTGGCAATGTATAAAATATCAAATGTAAAAATTGTGTTTTTACCTGTTAGTTTTTTAATATTAAAACGTATTTTTGGCGAAGATCGCATTTTTAATAAACATATCCTAAGCCCATAGAGCATCTACAATTTGTTGTATTCGATTTATTTCAAATTATTCCGAATTTCATACAATTATTTAAATATTGAATTTGTTCTTGGGAAGACTCGTTTCGCAGGCCTTTTAAACAAACAAATCCGTTGCTCGTAGACTGCACGCTCCGCACATGCAAACCTTCATATCTATTTTTTGGCAAAATTTGCATGATTTAATACTGCATTTCATACTATGCTTAAATTTTACTTTTATCGGTAATATATATATATATAATAGTAATGGGTAGAAGGCGTGATGATATATTTATTTATTTATATATAATATATAAAATACAACAATTTCTAAGTGGTCCAGTTTCTACTAAAAGCTACTGTAATTGGCAATACATTTTTGTTTTGAAGAAATAAAATAAATAAATAAATATATCATCACGCCTTCTACCCATTACTGGGTGTGGCACTCTGCTCAAGCAGATCTCGGTAAGTGATATATTTTGCGCGTGAAGTGCGGTTACCAGTCGTCAAATCACGGCCCCCAAACATGTTAGTGGTGGAGGAGCCACAGGGATAGCTTTTTCAAATTATGAAAATTTGTCGCCTGTGGGAATCGAACCAGGGACTTCAGAGTAATAAGTAAATAAAGAAATAGTTTTTCTCATCGAGAATGTAGTAATGTAGAATATTAAATTAGTGCAATTAGAGTGAGATTCCTCTTCTAAATGTATCAATGCTTCCTCTGATAATTAATGCATCTGTAGGGAGCACTATTAATTATTGAAATACTTCACTGTGAATATTGAAACATATTTGAAGTGGCATCAATAAGGAGCAAGCGACCGTGTCCATGGAGACGATACCAAGTCTAGGGTTTCCCCAGAAGGACCATGTTACATAAGTTCTTTGAAGTCGGGCTATCTCAGGTGTCCAATCAGCTTCAATCTTACCTCGGCATGCTACACTCTATTATTTATAATAAGATGTGAACAGATATTGAAGATTATTGAAAATAAAATGCTTGAGGGCCAACGAAGTATGTCATTTAATTATTGGGAAGATTCCGTTACTGCTACTACGCTTTTTATCCATGTCTTAATGTTCGGATCCCACATTAAACAAGATCTTATGTAAGTAAACGTACATAGCTCAATATAGTATTAAGATGACTGGAATCTAAATTTGCAGTGATTCGATGTTTAACTATTTTCATGTATCAACAAAAGAAGTTTGAGGTGAACCAATGAGGAATTATTCATATTTTTTGGAATCTAAGACCGTATTTATTTGGGATTTTTAAAGTAACCTGTAGGTTACTTGGCACACTTTAAGTAACCTGGTACTAACCTTAAACTGACCCTACTACCCCAGCTATTTTAGCGGGTTGGTAGATTCAACCCGTTTACTATCTCTTTCTAATCAACTTGTGTTCCTTGTTATTCGTGGCGGCATCGCGATTTGTAATAGTATAGAGAGGTTAGGAGTTATTTTTATGAAAAACGTAAGTAATTTTATAATAATATTTTGAAAAAATATACTAAACTATTATTTATGCAGATGATGGAAGAGCAATATGCATTATGTGCTTCTTGCAATATAAGTCACAGAGGATAATATTACGACTCCGAAATTCATTATTTTGATAGTGCTGATGACAAAATTATTAAAAAAACACAGACCCTGACGTTATTTGCTTTTTGACTACATATAAAAAATATAAAGATGACTCAAAACATCCAATTAAAAGCGCAATTTAACACACAAACAAAACTAAGCAGATGTCGCTTCGAACATGCATTCAGACACAGATTTTAAATTTACCGCTAATATTTACAACTGACACTTGAGATGCATCATTTATTTGGAAGTAACACGAGTTAGTTCTAGGTCAGTTCAGGGTTGGATCAAAATTTCCCAAACAAATACGGCCTTAGTTGTCTGTGCAAAAAAAATTAAACTGTCACAATTGACATACATGATCATTGGAGTCCCATTGATAAACTACATGTTTATCAGAGCTGGGCAGTAGCTAGCTACTTTTGTAGCTTAGCTACGTTTGCCTTAGCTGTAGCTGTAGCTTAGCTAAATGTGAAAAAATATAGCTGTAACTTGTAGCGAACAATTTTTTTTCTATTAGCTTAAAAATATTATTATAACAACTGAAGCTACTTTTTGTAGCTTCAAGCTACCACTGTTCATTAAGAAATACCTATTTATTTTTGTTTTGTATTTGAATTGTACCTTCTTTATTGTTTTTTATAACTGTAGGATAACAAGTTATTATATAGTTTAAAATCTTATTAATATATTTTATTTTTCACTTGTTCTTAAGCTACCTTACTTTTGTATTAAATATTCGATGAACTAAAGATTGACTGTCCCCCAAAGTTGTTAGTGGTGAGGAAGCCACAGGGGTAATTTTAAATTAGTGAAAATGAGCGACTTGATACCACTGAGACATTACATAATGTGTACATAATAAGCAGAATTCAGCTTAAAAATCGTCTCTAGTAACCATGAAAACATCTTGCATCTTTCATTATTAATTTATCGTAGCCTAAGTATATCTTGTTATTTTTTAGCGAAGCTTTCGTAGTTAGAGATGTACTGAATTTGGCTTAGTATTATCTAAATCAACATATTTTTAAAATAATTACCGATGATAAATACCCTCATCGATCATTTAATCTCGTCCCTTTGAAAGTTGAGGAATTAAGAATATGTAACTGCCAATGATGTTCTTTAAATAAGGGAGTTAAAACGGCAAGTCTAGCTTAGGCCACGTGTTAATAGTTAGTATAAAAGTTAAGAAATATCCATGTGTGAGGGTGTGCGTGTGCCAGAATTGTCCTGCCGCGGGCCTGCCACCCCATCCCTCTTCTTCCCGCCTGCCGCCGTATTGATTGTCGCGAAGTTCGTGAAGAGATGCTCTGCGCCCGCTCAACAAATCCATCACGCCATCCATTGTGCCCCACATTTTTCTTCTTCTTTCTCTCGGGCCCTCGTACCTCCACCTCCCCTCCTGCTGACTGCCGACGGCTTCGTCTTGTTCATCATGTCATTCATTAAACATTATCGATATTCCCGTCGCCCGAACGTGATGCTAACGCTACTTCTCAACAAACTTTCAGACGCCCGAATTTACTTCATGCTAATCGATACCACCAAGAAAATTCACTATTTTATATTTTTTACTTTGTAATAGCCAGCGTTCGTAGATGCAAACACACTGTTTTTTTTAATTTAATGAATCTGTTATGGAAGTGTCCATTTCTTTAGCTAGTAAATTAGCTGAGTAGTAACTACATGATTTTGAGAATTTGCACGAGCACTTAACCTTTTTCGACACTTGTTACAAACAACATTTTTCCTACAACTGTGCGATTTCTTTGTTATTACGTAACTATTATTGCCTTAGTTACGTATGGAAAGTAGATGAATGCCGACCAAGTGCGTTTCCGAAAGCAAAGAAACACTAAGTGCGGAAAGTGCTTCATTACGAAACTGTAAAAAAGTTTTTTTGAGAGCGATTTAAATTTCGCGCCAAGCGCGTAGTTCATATTTTGGGCACAGACGCTTATGGAAGAAGAAGATGCATTGAGCCAGCGCTAATAAATATGCAGTAGTATATTTTGACGTTTATACAAATAACCTTAAATTGCAGTATATCTAATCTGTACACAACTAATAAAAGGAACCGAACAAAATAAAATATATCGATAAATGGTTTTAAGTAAGTGAAATACATAATATTTATTGTGTGTGTATATTATTAACACAGTTGTTACAGTTGCTTATATTGACATAATGTAAAGTGGAAACTTTTGAATTGTCTAAAGAAACATTGATTTCTTCCGTACCTGTTCATATTATTAACAGTAATATTATTGACAACAATTTCGGAGGCTTTAGAAGTACCAGCAGCAGGTTGATTATCATTGTCGAAAATAGATGCAACATAGCATAATCCGGAGCTTCAATTATCTTTGGAGGTATTTATGATAAAGAAGAATCATTCACTGTACTATTCCAATCTAGACGATTTTGAAGAAATAATGTAGAACAATGTGCAAGCAATCAACAAACAAACCATAGCAACGCCGTAAAACATCGTACTCGTGTAATATCATTAAAATTTTATAAATTTTGATAATATTTTAGAGATTTACTAAATCGTACAGTTGTAGGAAAAATGTTGTTTATAACTCGTGCCGAAAAAGGTTACGTGCTCGTGCAGATTTCCGCACTCGGTAAGCCTCGTGCGTTAAATTCTGCACTTGCACGTAACAAGTCTTTTTCGGCACTTGTTATAAAAAGAACTATTTCCTACAACTGTGCGATTTAGAAAATCACTAAAATATTATCAGAATTTATAAAATGTTAATATTATTCCACGAGATCGATGTTTTACGGTGGGTTGCGTATTTATGTTTTGAACGTTTTGTTTGGTAAACAAATCATGTTATCGCGTACTACGGGGTAGAGTATTTTAAAGAGTAATATTGGCGAGGTCATGTCCGAGAAATCGCGTGCAATCATGGCGGTTGCAAGTTAGTTGCGCGGTATCACGTGACATCTGAAATGAATCTAGATTTAAACGCTCAGTTTACACGCATGAATGTGTACGAAAAGCTGGCTCGTTTGTCGCTGTCATACTCCCATAATAGAAATCGTGCTAAAATTTACTGTGTCGGAAAAGTCTCGTTCTCGTTCTCGTTCTTATACTCGCGCCGTCGCGACGGCATAAAAGAAACGCGGCGAGCTTTGTTCTTAGCGCACCGCACCTTTCTTCCTGCTGGTGGCGGCGACAGCCACGAGAAAAAAGAATGTTCTGCTCAGTGCTTTCAGCAGCAGGAAATTTATTTTTGCCATAAAACACACAAGTGGTCTTAGGAGGTGACATTTTAACGGTCTCCGGCCCCTGTCCCCGATATAACGCGCACGTGAGCCACTGGAAGAGACCGGCCGCAGCATTACCATAAAGTGCTGTGCTATCATTGCGTTTTGAATATCTATCAGTGGGTCGGTTGTTGCCCAACTGCCGAACTACAAGTCGAACACTCCACGCTAATACCCACACAACATTACATGTCCGGACTTATTCAAATCGCACCGGATTCACCGGACTATATTCGTACATGCGATACTTCCTATCCAACAACAAATATTAAAACAGCTGACTGCTAGTCGTGCGCATACTGAAAAGTACTTATTAGTTTTCCTATCAAAATATATAGGGTGTTAACAAAGGTTAAAAAGCTTTGCTGGTATATAGGTGATTGAAATAATAGGGACAAATGGCTATTTTCTTCACTATTTTAGATCTATAATTAGAAAGTCGGTGGAGAACTTAAATGTCACTTTTTAATGTGAAAAATCTTGAACACTACTTCTTGTTTCGCCGGAAATAATGTCACCGTTGATTTTTTAAATGGAATGGTATATATTTATATATTTTCTGAAAGTATTTTAAATTGCTTTACAGTGGTGCTAAATTTTTACATTTTCATAAAAAATTTACCTTGTTTTTCATTTTTCAAAATGATAAAACTTTGATGCATTACACTATGTAACAAAATTTGACTTTTGTTCTGCCTAACTTTCTTAGTACTTCAGCTCGATTTTTGATACAAAATCAGTCAGGAAAATCATAGTAGCAAGCCAAAAAGTTTGCTTTTGCGCCCAGGGCGAATTTTTTTTTAAAACAAAAATGTTTCCACGAATATGCTGAATGAACTCTATATAACCATAACTTAATACTTGTTGTTTCTGACTAAACTTTTAGAAAAATGTATAGAGAAGTCAGCCAAAATGCCAAAAGTAGCATACAAGCGGATTTCTGAAAGCTATAGGCCTAAAACTTGAAAAAAACCCTCAAATTTCATGAAATTTCACCTAAAAATCGCCAAATAAAAAATCGTAACTCAAATTTTACAGGCAAATATTGATGTTCGGCTATTTGTATCCCTAGAGTAACTCATTAGGAAGCGTTATATGCCATTCGTTGGTTATAATTCACTTGTTCTTGTCATTTAAACACATTTGCGAAAAAATCGAAATTTCGTCATTTTAGTGAAATTGTCTAAATTTTCAAACTAAAACCATTCTGTTATTTTTCAATGAAAATACGTGAACTTTTCGGCTCTTGAAAGTTAAAAATGAATACTTTTAGGTTTCAACAGTAAATAAATAGTTTTATCGTCGCTGTCAAATCCGCAAATTTCGATTTTTTCGCAAATGTGTTTAATACTAGTGTAGAAACACATGAAAAATAACACATTTACATTTCATTAAAATTCGGGTTAAATGCTTCCATGATAGTACCACCTTAAGATGTGTGGATTCAGCTCTATCGTTACCGCGTTATTTACAAAACCTTAGATGCTGTCTATACTATCCTGCAAATACTAAATTTCGAACAGTTATTTGTATTATAGAAAAATAATCCCCTTCCTCCTTTCGGCCACTTTGAATTTATTTAAGCTTCCTTTTCGTCCTTAAAATTCATCGGAAATACCATCCTAAATATGAGAAAAATCAGGGCGTAAAAACTCCCGTCACGGTTTCCACAGCCTCCTAAGTTGTGGGTGTTTTATTTCACTTAGAATTCTATCTTCGCTAATGTGTGGCACCATCCAACCATCCAGCAACCACGAACCACCTCGCCAACCACAGCATACGCACCACGCTCCGATAATGAAGTGTGTCGTAAATAAGAACAGATAGCGGAAAAACGCTCACGTGCGAAAACACAGGAAGTGTGGAAAATAAAGAAAAGCGGTTGCTAGGAATGCGCCGACCGCCGGTAAAGTCGACCAGCAGAGTTGACAGCGTAGCTAAAAGAAAAAGCAGAGACTGTAGAAGAGACAAGAAGAAGAATTAACTGGAGTATTGCGTGGAATGAAGGCAAGGAAATCTAAAAAGAATTATAGAATTGCGGACCCTTCTGCAAACGAACAATGAGGTGTAGGTTGCTGCAGGGATGGACTTGGGGTAGTTTTACTTCATTTAGATTTTAATTAGGGATTGAGAAAAGATAGTTGAGTTCGTTAAGGTAAAGGCTCTGGACCTAACTAACAAGAGTTAGATCTCAGATAAATTTAATTTTAGATTTCACAATAGCCTTTCTATTTTTCTTTTATCCTTTATTTATTTTTTTATTTGTTACTCTGCACTACAAGATCTTAATCCCAAATACAGCACAGAGTGTGTGCTTTTAACGGCAGACATACATGCTGGCAGTAGACTCGAACCCTTGACTGTACGGTTGGTTTACGTCGAAAACAAGTAGTAATCTTCGTAAAATCTAACGCGCTGGATTATCGCACTGACAAACATACGAGGTGTGGCTATTAAAAACGAAACTGATGCTGTTTTATCATTTTATTTTTATTTCATACCTATTTCCTTATTATCAATTTCAATATTCACCCCTCCTGTATTCCTACAATGATCCATGCGAATCTTTCATTATTCGAAACAGTGCTGGAAGACTTCTTCCGTCAGCTCCTTCAGAACGCGTACCGATTTCTCTTTCAAAGCTCAAATCCTGTTGCTATTAAGGCAAATTTCACCTTAAGAAACAGATAGAAGTCGCACGGTGCAAGAACTGGCAAATAAGGCGGATGGTCCAACACTGGGATGCTGTACTTGGCTAGAAATCTCTTGACAGACATTGCGGAATGAGCCAGCGCATTATTTTGATGGAGAAACCAGGACTTGTCCTTCCACAATTCGGGTACTTTTTTCAATAAATTATAAGTTTCAGTAGCAGTTTTGCCAAGTTTCATGTGAAATTTCACAACAATTCGTTGCTCTAATGTTGCACTTAACATTTTTTCGGAGAATCAAGAAACAACTCTAATTATAACGAATGCTACGGCTATACGGATTTATTTACAGAAGCGAGAGGTACTGCATTCGAAAGAGAAAGCTTCACGCTAAAAAGCTGACGGTCGCGGGTGTTTGGCGCATGCGTACTTCGTCTGTAGCAGCGTCAGTCTCGTTATTTAATAGCCAGACCTCGTATTAAGCGTAAATTGTATTTGTCAATTTTTATTTTATTGTATAACTTCTGGAAGGCCTCCTGTTTCTACCAAAAATAGCTTACTAATTACAATTTGGAACTTGAAGCATTCAAAAATGCTTTAGAAGTATTGATAATAGATTTGGGGTTTGTAAAGGACATTCATATTGTGTTTTCATAAAAACATGTAAATATTTGTCTCAAATATTTGACAATTATATAAAATGACCAAAAAAAAGTCAGGCATTTCAAATAATAGATGAATTTAACAAATTACGAAGAGTTGATAGTTTTCCGGCTGTTTTCCGTTGTACTTTCACACCATTATAAGATAAATGCAATGATATTTCAAAAACATTCATATTTACGAGTTACGACTATCTATTCAGTTTTGTCACTACCGGATAAAAAGTCAACACATGTGAACATAACATCAAAACTACCTCCGCTACTGATCCATCTACTCCCAAAACTGATGGATCCGATCGATTTGTGTTTAATTAAGCGGTGAAAATAGAAACGCTTAGAATTCATTGTTTTTTGAAGCACTGAATGAAAAAGTGCATTGACGAGTTTCTGCGCATGATCCATCGGTAAATAAAAGAACTTGCATAGTCAAAGACTGAGGAACTAAATACTTTTATTAGAAAAAAATTTTTTTCTAAAGTCATTTAGAAAAGTTTGACAGTTGAAAGTATACGATATTTTATATATCTGGGTGAGTGAATCTCTTATCTACGTTATATGTCACGCTTGTGACCAAGTAAAAATAGGGAAATAAATATTTCAGAATTTTGCCGCAAGCGGTGCACTTTTAGGGCCAATTTTTCAATCGCCGGTTTACTCTCGATTAATGTTAATCATGATTAACAGTAATTAGACGATTTTGTTGATCGTCAGTACGACATTGATCAAGTCTTCTTATATACAAATTTCAGTTGTCTCAGTAATTTCTTTTTGACAGTGATAGTAATAGAGAAGAAATACTTCTTCTAATTTTCATAATTCTTATCTTATATACAATAATTACGTTAATAGTGTTTGTCATCATCCACCTCCATTTCATATCATTCATCATCAATTAGATCTGAAGATGGCACTAAACAGTGCCGAAATATAACCATTAACGTCTAAACTAACTAATTTACTCCCCTTACTACCTTTTTCCTTATCTATGACTTTCAAATAACATTAAAATTCACATAAAATAGTGTTTGTGTTTGCGTAAAAATAAACGTACTCAGCAGTGGCGTAGCAATACCTTTGTGGGCCGGTGTGCCACTGGGATTAAGGGGGCGCCCCCATACTCCTTGTATTATTTAAAAATGTAATGTTCTTTTGGCTAATTTTAAGTTCTAAATGTCATTTTAATTTTTTTAATTTATGTCTGTTTGTGCCTTATTCGAAAAACAATTTCAAATAAAAGTTGTTTTATTTTTATGATAATCAAAATTAATTAAAATGATTTTTTGTTAAAATGCAATCTGTATTTTCAAAATTAATAAATTAAAGTGAAATGCCTAAAGAAACAACTTGCCAGGAAATATATATGTATAAAAAAAATATATATATATATCATCACGCCTTCTACCCATTACTGGGTGTGGCACTCTGCTGAAGCAGATCTCGGTAAGTGATATATTTTGCGCGTGAAGTGCGGTTACCAGTCGTCAAATCACGGCCCCCAAACATGTTAGTGGTGGAGGAGCCACAGGGATAGCTTTTTCAAATTATGAAAATTTGTCGCCTGTGGGAATCGAACCAGGGATCTCAGGATCCACAGGCCGACTTCATACTACTACGTATGTACCTAATAATTTTAATTTTTGTGTTCCATGATCTAATTGTCTTTTCCCTAGATTTAGAAATAGAAGGTCGCAAATTGTTCAATATATTAATTCTTTTTTTAAATGTAAAAAACGAAATGCAATAGTCACATTGAATGTTGGCTTAACTATACAATACGCGACTTTCACGTATTGTGTCGCGTCGCGACACATATCGGAATAAGTCTGAATTGTCCGTAGCCAACGGTCTTTTACTTGATTTCATTTATTTCAACTCTAATGCTCATTTGCACCACTACCGTTTAACATTTAAACCAAGGTTTAAATTTTAAACAGTTTGCACACTTACTAAAGTTAGGTTTCAAACAGTCCGTCTGTAGTTTAACTTAAGCCCTACTGCATCTTCGGCTTAACAGTACAATTATGTGACAGTTGCCGGGTACCTACTTGAAAGAAAATATATGAATGTGTTTTTCTTTTAAATTTCTTTGAAAACGAATGACATTTTTGATATTGACGATATGGACAATGATATAGAAGACATAAGAGCTATTGAAAATATTCATAAAAGAAAAATATATGAAAGAAGTAAATAATTTTATTGGTTCCATGACGAAATATTTTTTAAACGATTTTATTGGAAGAGAGAAAATGTACATATATAGTTTATTAACTTCAGTAGAACATATTAGAATTTCCGTAAAATTTGTAAGTAATAATTTACTAGAAATGACATATGCATATTTTTTCCGTCATCTACAAGAAATATTTTATTTTAATAGGGTGTTTTATAATGTAATATTTATTATGTACACCAAAATACAACCAAAATATCAATAACTAATTTGAAAACACAACTGTTCATTTGTCGTGCTTGAAATGTTAAAACGAATTGTAAACAAAAATGTGTAACTTTAAAGTACCAAAAGTTACTAGAATGTTAGGGAAAAATACTAAAATTCCTAAATTCGTATAATACTACTAAAACATATTGTCATAAAATCTAAGGCTTAAGTAAGTCGCAGTTAGATGTTACCCATGCAAACCACTAAAAAGTTAAACCATGGCTTAGCTTAAACTCAGCTTAGTTAAATCGAGAAATTAAACGGTAGTGGTGCAAACGGCCATTACCTTGATTTCGAACGGTTCCTATTGACATACATATTATTAAATAAATATAAATATATATCATCACGCCTTCTACCCATTACTGGGTGTGGCACTCTGCTGAAGCAGATCTCGGTAAGTGATATATTTTGCACGTGAAGTCGTCAAATCACGGCTCTCAAACATGTTAGTGGTGGAGGAGCCACAGGGATAGCTTTTTCAAATTATTAAAATTTGTCGCCTGTGGGAATCGAACCAGGGACCTCAGGATCCACAGGCCGACTTCATACCACTGAGCTAGCCATCCCATTAAACATATACATATTATTAATTTGCATAATTTGTATTTTTAATATTTAGTTTGACTCGCGGCCCTCTCTATCTCAAGGGGCCGTGCATCGCATTCCTTGCACCCCTGATTGCTACGCCCCTGGTACTCAGTGTTCCCTTTTTTGTGACATTTTGGCCTTGTTTATAACGTAGCCGACGGTGAATCACTGAATAAGAAATAATACTTGAGTCTTTAAACAGTATTTACTTTTGGTGAACTTTTCCGATCAAATCCAAGACGTCTTAAATTAAATTACTGGTTTCCAGATTCCGGTTTTATCAACTTTATGTTGTTTATCAGCGTAGAGTAATCCTTCCTTTTGTCTTTCATAAATTCCTTCATTCAATTTTCTTGTAGTCATAAAAATGCCATGTACTTAATGATCTGATTTAGTAGCATTCTACAAATTTTACTACTCCATAACATTAAACCCTGTGCCATGTATGTTTCTCTAAAATTTTATAGGCATGTAAATTCCAAAAACAGCAGCATAATCTCGCTAACATACAATAAACTTTAAAATTTAATTAAAATTTTAATCAAGCAGTTCCATCAAGAAAAAGTAAATATGTACCAAAGTTATCATCACATGAGTAGGTACAGAGAATAAAAGAGAAAAGTAAAGCGCGCGTAAAAGCGAAATAAAAGGGTGTGGGTCTGCCGCCATATTTGGAGATATTTCTTCAACCTGGCCAGGCAGTTCCGTCTTTACGATAAGGGTACATGGGGCACGAGCCCAGCGCCTCCGACTTGATGGAGGCCTCAAAATGTCGAGGTTTACACGGAAAATAGAGGAGCTCTCAATTTTGAGTACAATTTTGCTAAGAATTGCCGTCAATTTTTTTTAATTAAAATGCATATCGAAATCCATACGAGATTTTTAAATATTTTTTAAATAGTGAACAAAATTTAAAAATTTTCAAAAACAAAATGTAACGTAAAATTTCTTAATTAAGGAGTAATACTACCAAGGCGCACTGAAAAGTGAACCTTTTTTTGGGAATTTTTTTCTCGATTACTAATCAATGGATTAAAATGAAATTTTGAGACCTTATTATACGTTTATTAAGGTATATAAAAATATTTTTAATTTAAATTTACGGTACAAAATGGTGTCCTGGCACTAGGTAACTTGAACAAATGTTTTTTTTAGGAGGAAACCGGCGTGCACTGTATCAGTCACCGTACACCACTTAGAGCAAAAAAATCTTTTTTTCTTAATCTACATTAGTTTTTCTTTGGAAGTACCCAAGATTATATATATATATTTTTTTTTGAAAATTCACAAATTGGCATCAATTTAATTTTTTTTTAATTTTTGGCAAAAAAAAGCGAACTTAAATGTTTATTGCAAATGTCATTTTATTGCAAATGTCATTTTTTATCGTTCTTAAAAATCGTGTGTACTACGAAAGATACTCTTGCTAAGAAGCTACAGTCAAAATTTCAAGTAAATCCGATAAAAATTGAGTGAATTACTCTGCACGCCAATTTGAAAAACATAGTTTCGAGAAAAACGCGTTACTATATGAAATATATTCAAAATATAGGCATGCTAATTTTTTTACCTCTACTCTGCAATCTCAGCACCATACTGCCCTTCCAAGCATGCATTTCGCTCTTCAGCCTCTTTTCTAAGCGACATAAGGTCTTCCCGAGCGCTTTTCTGGTGATTTTTATGCTGAGCGGCCTTTTCAAACGTTTCAGAGCACTTAAAAGCGTCTCAAAAAATAAGCTATAAATATTGTTTTTCATAGCTTGTCTCCCAAAATAGTTTTTAAATATCATTTTCAAATAGTTTATGCATTATTAAAGAAAAAAAAAGAAAATGAAATAAAATATTAGCTGGGTAGTATAACCCCTTAATACCATGAAATGTATACAAATATTAAAATAACTTTAAAATATTTAAAAGAACTTTGAGGACATAATAGAAGATTTTGTATAAGAGAAATTCCGGCATTAACTTAAGTCCAATTATGAAAATACGAGTAGTAATCACTTAACTTATATTTGATTTGTATATAACTAACCATACTAACTAGTCATTAAAAAAAGTACATACTGATGTTTTCATTCACTTTTTTTTTACTTTCTAAAAGGGCCCCAAGGGCCCCTGCATGGCCTAAGACGGCTCTGTGGCCAGGTGTCGAAGACGGCGCTCTGGGACCATAATAAAGGAGGGATCTGAGGAGATCGTATAACAGTTATAATTCTTTGCAAATGTAAAAAATTACCGCGTGCGTTCTTGACAAGAAAAGCCTTTTGTGAACCTGAAATATGGCCAATATAATAGGGTGCCTCGGGTGTAGAAAATCTCAATGTACGTATCTGCATAAGTTGGCACACCGCATACTTTTTTCTTTTAAATGAAACTAGAGATTTACAAACGGGATTCACACAATTCTTATCGAAATGGAATTTAAATTTAAAAATGCGCTGAAATCTCCGCACAGAGGGAGAATTCCCAGCGCTTTCTACTTCTGCACACAGACGTTATAATTAACTTCTTTCCTTTTCCTTACTTATTTCTTACATTTATAAATTTTCACAAGAGTTATAACTTTGCTATTTTCATTAATTATAAAACTTTCGATTACTGCAGCGCACTAACTACAGTTTATTTTAATTGTAGTGATGTACACCTCATTAGTTTCTGAATAATAATAATAATTGTTTATTGACCAAGAGTTAAATAACCATTTATCATAAAAATACAAAGCATAAAAATAATGTGTGCCCGTGCATACAGAAATAAAAATACGAAATAATAACAGTATAAAAAGTATAAAATACAAAATATAGTTTAGGCAATATAATAATAAACAACAAAAAGTAGTAACAAAATATCGATTCACAAAAGACCTAGGAATAAATGGAGAAATATGATTGAAGGATTGGTGAGTGAACGAAAGATTCCAAGTGTGAGGAATAATCGAGCTGGTATGAAAGGAATTATGTATCTTATTGAAGCGAAAGTGGTGTGTCTGGATAGGAACGTTTGGCGAAGATGAATCTGATGAATTAAGACAAGCACGGGATTATAGATTTTAGATTTGTTGTTTAGTTATTTCTATAGAGTGTTCATCAGCAGTAATGTGGAATTTACTTTCAAAAACAAGTACAAGGTGACACTCCCTTTTTTTCATATTTTTTTATTCGTTGTCAGTTTTTACAATAGAACTTCAAATTTTTCGGTTGCCATCTAGTGAGTAAAACAGAATTTAATAATTTGTTATGTAACGAACATGGTATAGCTTTACAGTTTGACGTTTATCACGTGATCCAAACGTTAAACATCAAACAAATGACGGGATCTGAGGGGAGAAGTGTTGAAAAGAGAAAGCAGTTGTTCGACTCGGCATGGTGTCACCTTGCTCTTTCTACAAATTTGTTGTTTCACACAAAATTATGTGGAGGGGGATCTGCTTCGAATCTGCTGCATGTGACGTCAAATTTATAAGTCCCTATTGCAATTGCATGAAATTTAATAAATGACAATTTCCTGAATGACAATTTTACCCAATGAAAATTTTAAAGAATCACAATTTCCCGAATGCTGTTTACACGAATGTATTTTCACGAATGGCAAATTTCTGGAATAACCATTTTCGTATGACCGTTTTCCAGCATGCTAATTTCTAGAATATAATTTCCCGAATGTGAATTTCAAAGATAACCTTTTTTAGAATAATTGCAATGCAAATTTCCTAAATGATTATTTAACAAAACAACAATTTTCTCGCGTGCTACTTAAATGTATGCACTTTTCCCGAATATAATTTCTTTAAATTTATATATATATATATATATATATATATTTGTATTGTTAAAAAATTAAATTTACATTTTTGTAAAAAAAAAATATTAATATAGTTAACATTTTTTAAATTCATTATTGGAATTTGTTTTTATAGAATATGTAACATGACGAAAAATAGCACTTCGAGAAAATGGTTATTCTGGAAATAGACCGTAAGTAAAAATGGATTCGTTAAATTTGTGAACGAAAAAATAATAATCAGAAAATAAATATGCTGCGAAATAGTCATTTAAAACAAAAAATTAAACAAGAAAATATATGGTAGTGCATTTGGGAAATCTACTTTCGGAATAATAATTATTGGAAAAATTATTTAGATGCAAAATTGTCATTTGGAAAAATAGTCAATCCCGAAATACAAGAAAATTATTATTGGAGAAACTGGAAATTCTGGAAAAAGGCATTCAGGAAATAGTCATGCGGGAAAATAATAATTAGGGAAAATGGTCATTTCGAAAAATACCTTCCGGAAATTGCATTCAGGAAAATGATCAGGAACGATAACTTATATCCCAAAACTACCATCAGTTTGGAATCCACTATAAATTATAGGCCACCGATGGTTTACTTGGTATAAAGTTAAATAAAATTGAATTAGAAGAGTTGCATTTTATTTTATGTGATTGTAAAAGCATTTCGTGATCCAGATTGTAAATGAAAATTTTTGCAGTGTAAAAAATCGTGACAATATGTCATAGTATTACTCACCAAAATATTTCTTTTTACATCTTTGACGTTATGAAAATATCTTGGCGAAAGTAAAGTTGAAAAAACCCCAAAGTTAAATTTAATAAAAAGTTTATAATCCAAATCGGAGCATTATATCGTTCACAATACAGCAGGGCTGTTTTGGAATTCCAGCAGACGCGCTCAACTTTGTAATTTCTTACCAACGCAACGACCGCTGCAACTGGCGACAAAGTCACTAAAGTCACCAAGGATTAAGAAGACGCCAAGAAAATAACTTCATATTTAGCCATTTCGTCAAGAAAATTGCTGCTGTAACCTTACAAGTTTTTATTAAGCTTCAATTTAACAGTTACATTCTTTCTCATCGATGAAGGTCTGCAATTGCGGTTTCGAGATACAGTCATTAGTTGGAGCAACTTATTTAAATAAACCAATAAAAATGATATGACAATAAACAACTGCTTTATTTACATTGGGGTAGCTGGCTCAGTGGTATCGAGTCGCCCTGTGGATTTGAAAACTCGAGTTCGATTCCCATAGCCGACAAACAAATTTCATCACATTAAAACAATCCCTATGGCTTCCCCTACACTAACATCTTTGGGGGCCGTGATTTTTCGGCTGGTAACCGCACTTCTCACTCAAAATATATCACTTACCGAGATCTGCCCTGGCAGAGTACCACACCCACTAATGTCTAGAAGGCGTGATGATATATTTATTTATAAAACAATATTATTTCATTTTGTTGTGTGAAATATGTATAAAATTTTGAATATTATCATTTATTTTATGTTGTTCAGTGTTGTATAAATATACAACAGAACACGTGGAGCTGTAGTTAAAAAAACTATTTGTTGACTACAGCTCCACGTGTTCTGTTGTAAATTAATTTTTTGATTTTTGACTACAGCTATTTTGTTTGCTGGTTACTGTTCTTTTATATTGTTTTGTTTTATACTATTTTCGTTCCAGTCATTGATGAAGGCTACTGTTTGCTGGCCGAAACGTTTGACGTTCAATATAACAAACACCTATTGTCATTGTGTTTTATTTATTCTATTTGCGACCTATAAGCAACTGTTACCTCCAGAACTAAAACAATTTTGTTTTAAGTTCTGTATTTTATTATTTTTACTTCGTGGCTCCTATACTTCTCGAGATAATAATGGTACGCCTTTTAAAATGAATACCCTGTGTAGTTACGATGAGACAGAGTATAAATTCCTGTTACATTTTCAAAAAACAATTTCCTATAAATCTGAGGCTCATCGATATCATCATAATACACTTTCTTTTTCATTTTACTTTAATTAAGATTTAATTTGCTGTTATGCTGAATACGAAATAAAACAAAATCTGTCACTCTAATAATATGATGGCTTTCTGTACCTATATTAACTTCGTGTATGATTACCTTTCTCCCTTTTATTGCTAAATTTGTGTCCAAAATTAATGTTCCTTTAATGAGTGTTGGGTCTAAGTAAAGGAGACAATAGTTGTAAATTTCTATAACAGTGGTAACATTAAGAGAAACATAAGTTCCATCAGTCCATTTCTACTTAACCAACAGAGCCGTAAAACTTTTATTTGGTGCTAAACTAATTTACTGAAATTACTGGAAACAACTATAACAAGCACCTTTACGAGTCGACCGGACATTTCCAAAGCGATGTCCATTTCTGGAAGGTTTTCACACTACAAACGTAAGAGAAAGATGGAGCGATATATAACACATCGATCAGTGCTTCTCAAAGATTTCACAAATTTACACACATAGATTCTCCTTTCAACTTATAAAAAAATATATATTTTATTTCTTAAAAGTTTGTAAAATAGTGAAATTATAAATGAATTACTTCTAAATATTTCAGAAAAGGCAACAGGGTTTTGTTTTATACTTGTTACTTTATTGAAATTTCGAGTACCTTCAAAATAAAATTGATTTTGTAGTTATTTAATAAATACATGATAGTTAATAGCTATTTACATAACAGGTGGGCGAAGTTATACTTTGCGCGAATGGTGCAAATAACGTTTTCGTGCATAAGTTTTGTACAATACTTTTTGTAACGAGCAATAATTATATAATCGACAATGAGGAAATTTATTAAATTAGAAGCCTACATTTATATTGACAGTTTAGTAAACCATGAATTGACATTTGTTATTTGAAAACAAATTGTTTATTTTTGTCTCTGCTTCTTTTATAAATTCCTTAAAATGTGTGTATATAAGTACAACCGGAGTTTTAATAGTCAAAATTTAGAATAATACAAAATTTGTGTTTTTTCAATTAATTTGCGCACTAGTCCGCAAAATCAAACTTTCCATCGGTTTCTAAGGTAATGTAAACCTTATTTTGAATGATGTGAGTACAAAAAAGTGTATTCCCTTTTTGTTCATTTTATAAAGCTAGTTTAAAGTAAAAATAACTACTTCAAGAATTTGTAAATCCATTTTTAACTGTAATTTATTATTAATTAATTAATGGGATGGCTAGCTCAGTGGTATGAAGTCGGCCTGTGGATCCTGAGGTCCCTGGTTCGATTCCCACAGGCGACAAATTTTCATAATTTGAAAAAGCTATCCCTGTGGCTCCTCCACCACTAACATGTTTGGGGGCCGTGATTTGACGACTGGTAACCGCACTTCACGCGCAAAATATATCACTTACCGAGATCTGCTTCAGCAGAGTGCCACACCCAGTAATGGGTAGAAGGCGTGATGATATATTTATTTATTATTTATATTTATTATTAATAATATAACAAGAGAGTGAGAATAAATTGAAAATTATTTGACAGATCTTTCGAAAACTTGTTGCCAGGCAATAGTCACGAAAGCCCGTAGTTTGAGAAAGATAATGAAGAATTATTTTCTAATATATCGAACTCTCGAGTTATATTTAATTAAATTATTTTTTGACTTAGCTGTTGAGGTCGATTCATCCAACTTAAAAACTAATTTGAACTGGGTCCATATCGCTTGATTACTTATTAATGTATTCTTGGAAGTTGTTTCCAAAATTTCTTCGTGTATTTCTGTATCTGAAATGCAATTAAATCTATTTTTTTCACACATTTTACTTGACGCGTTGACAGTTTTAAATAATTATTTGACAACTACCTATCATTTGTTACAAACAAAAAAGCATCTACAGAGATTATTCTCGGGAATAATCACAAGAGCTTTATTCTCAGTATAATAATGACAGGATTGGTTAAAACGCAGACACGTGATATACAATGAAGTATTTCGTTGGTTTTGAGAAACGTCAAAAAATAATCTAGTAAAATATTCTGTACAACAGGAACTTAATCCTAACTACAGAGTGGGAACTCATCGAGCCGCAGTGTGGTAGTTCATATATTTTTATCTTGAGTGGGATTCAAACTCGGAATTCGAATGCCACTGCACTGCCCACACCACTGTACTGCCAGTACTGATTTACGAGTAGGCACAAAATTTTGTGTTGTTTATATAATTTAATTCATACAATTTATTCCCATATTATTTATTTATAATACTCGTATAAAAATATATTTTTATACGAGTATGTTACTAAAAATCATAATTTTTATATAAATATTTTTATATAATTAACATTCAAAACATTACAAATCCATTTATTATTATTATTTATTTACATTATAAAAATATGTTTGTATATGTTCTGAAAAAGCATAATATGATATTTTCATATTATATTAATATTCAAAAAGATACAAATGTTTATTTATTATTGTAAATTTACTGGGATAGGTGGGTCTGTGGTATCAAGTCGAACTGTGGATTTGAGAACTCAGGTTAAATTCCTTTCTCGATTTCCACAGCTAATTTTCACCATATTAAAATTATCCCTGTAGCTTCCCCTCCACTTCCATTTTTGGGAGCTGTGATAGGACAGCTAATAACACGCGCATGAATATATCACTTACCGAGATCAGCTACGGCAAAGTGCCTCACCCAGTAATTGGTAAAAGGCGTGAAGATATAGTTAGTTTATTTTTTATTTACAATAATACATAATAAAAATAAAATATTATTAAAGTATAAACTTATTTCGGGACATTTCTCTTTTGTAATTAAAACTATTTGAACCAGTTTCCTCTTACCTTTCAATATGTATTGGTATCATAACAAATGATCCTATTGTTTGTTTGTATTAAAAGGTCGAAGGTTAAACCTGATTTGCCATATTAAATCTCTATGACTTGCATTTTATATAATATCCTGTATATATAGGAGAGCTAGGCAAGCTACTTAAAAAAAGTAGCTAAGCTACAGCTACAGCTATTCTTTTAAAAAGTAGCTGAGCTGCAGCTATAAGCTACATTTTGTAAAATAAAGCTAAGCTACAGCTAAAAGCTTTCGTTAAACTAGCTGTTAAATTTTAAAGCTACTTTTTTCAATTATTGTCGTTTGTCTTTTGTTATAATGATTGTTAATAAATATAAAAAATCGCAAATGGACAAATGTACTGTTAATTTGTTATGCTATAATTCTTATTTATATCGAAATAAATTAAGTCACATTAACAGAAGACTCCTAAACAGTCAATGTTTAGTTCATCTAATATTTAATACAAAACTAGGATAGGTTAACAAGAACTGAAAAATAAAATATGTTAATAGATTTTACACTATATAATAAAAAGATATAATTCAAATACAAAACAAACAATAATAGCTATTTCTTAATGAACAGTGGTAGCTTTAAGCTACAAAAAGTAGCTTTGGGCTACAAAAAGTAGCTTTAAAAGTAGCTTCAGTTGTTATAACAATATTTTTAAATTAATAGAAAAAGAAATATAGCTCGCTACATGCTACAGCTAAGGTAAACGTAGCTAAGCTAGTAGCTAAGCTACAAAACTAGCTAGCTACTGCCCAGCTCTGTATAGGATATAGGAGTAGGTGGCACAGTGGTATAGAGTCGGCTTGTGGATCCTGAGAACCGTGGTTCGATTCCCACTGCCGACAAATCATTTTCACCACATTAATACTACTCCTGTGGCCCCTCTTCTTTGGAGGCCGTGATTTAACTACTGGTATATATCACTTACCGAGATCTGCTTCGGTAGAGTGCCACAACCAGTAATGGGTAGAAAGCGTAATGAAATATTTATTTATTTATTTATTTACACAATCCATTGCGAACTATTCATTTATTAACTTGTGTATTACAACTTTATACTCACATATATTCTCAAAGGTTCAGCATCCCTTAAAATCATCTCCATCTCCGCCCTTTGAGAAACGCAGCTTTGGGGTAGTTCGATGAAACACGAAGTTTTATAAGGGCGTTAGATCATTTTCCGGTGAAACTTACGGTCACGCGGGATTGTAAGGTGGGTTCCAGACGGTAAAGCACGGACCTCAAGCCTACCAACTTAGCGCGCGATTCCCACCACGATATCGATAACGTACGACTGCACTGGGGCTGGAGAAAGGCGGCCATGGAGTGTGAATTGACGAGACACTGACGCTCGTTTGTCACCTCACAAGCGAGAAGATCGTATAAATTATTTGTTGTCACAGAGGAAAGTTTTCGGAAACGGGCAGAAAGTGAATTACGACAACACCCTTCACGGCTCTTTGGAGATTCTCTTCAAATTTATAGAAGCCTAAAATTTCAACCCTCATAATTACGGAACGCGTTTTTGGAAAATTGGACGAGCAAGACGCGCAGTCATGGGGAGGAATCAGAAACTAATGACGTGCACTTCAAAGAATATTAGAAAAGATTCATTAAAAATGAAATTTTCTATTTCAAATCATTGATTAAGGATGAATATTCTCATATCTATGAGAGCTGGGATAAAGAAGCAAATATTATTTGTAAAATACAGGTGATCAAAAGGAATAGTTACAGTTGGCAATAAAAAAAACTACTTGAAATTGGTATTCTTGATACATAAATTCATTTCCTGTTGTTGACAGTGACATTTGAAAATTTAAATTTGAGTACATTTATTTCTAAAGTATTTCTATTACTTAAAAAGTCAAAATTCTACAAAGTGATCAAAAGGAATTGTTACAGTTGGCGATAAAAAAAACTACTTGAAATTGGTAAGCCTGATACATAAATTAATTTCCTGTTGTTGACAGTGAGATTTAAAATTTAAATTTGAGTACATTTATTTCTAAAGTATTTCTATTACTTAAAAAGTCAAAATTCTATTAGCTGTCAGACTCCTGACATAACCTATTTGTATTTATTAGAAATGTCAAATACAATTTCCGCCTTTATCTGACGTTGTGCCAACTGTGGAATAAAAAGATCTCTGGAATTGTATTGCCAACTATAACAATTCCTTTTGATCACCCTGTATTAGCTATCATATTCCTGACATAACCATTTGTATTTATTAGAAATGTTTAATAGCATTTCCGCCTTTACCTAGCGTTGTACCAACTGTGGAAAAAAAACATCTCCGGAATTGTATTTCCAACTGTAACAATTGCTTTTGATCACTCTGTATTTGAAAAGATATCTCATAGAAATTTCTGAATAAAATTTAAACCAGAAAAAAACATTTCGTATAGTTATAATTTAACATTTACATTCCTACGTGCTTCTGCCTTCATTCCTATTAAATACTAAAGTTATGTTATTCTAGGACTGCTATGAAAAGTTAACAACGTAAAGTTGACGTTTTCTGAGAAGCAATCGTTTATTTTTTTCTCACGTTTCACCTAGCAGTGCATGAAATATGTTATATTAAATATGCGCTTACTTCAATAGTTATATTGACAGAACGAATTTGTTATTAGCGCCTTTATTTTAACTCTTTTAATCATTTAAGATGCAATCATAGAAAAAATTATGTGTATTAAATGTGTTTGTTTCTCTTACACTATTGCATTGTAATGTAACACGAGCTCGTTGAGCGTACAGAGCGAATAAGTTAAAATATGATATAATAATTAATCTGATGTGATTGTTACTTACTTGTTCTGTGAATTCCTTTTCTGGATGTGAACTAAACTATGGACTGGCAAATCCGTTGCCAGTTAGAACACACAAATCACTTATTTGAGAACTGATGAACAGTTAGTTAATTGGAAGGGTTAATAAAATGAGCTTTGATATTTAGACATATAAGATATTATAAAATATTGAATGAATTGTAACACGCTGATACGATTGGTAAAACGTTATAAATGATGAAATGGTGAAAACAGATTTAATTTTAAGTTACATTAATTATAAAACACTAAGTAAATTTGCGCACGCCGCGTCTCATATGAGGATGACCGCCCATCCTCACGCTTCGAGTCGGTGGTTCTGACTAACTTGGCTATCCCAAACACTTGACATCCTCTGGGTAAAACTACCCACATCTGGAACCCATTTCCACAGATGTCTCAAGTGTTTGGGGCTGCGTAATCTGACACAAAGGCAATGCCGTGCCGGTGAACACGGAAAGATGCTAAAATTCTTAGAACACTAACTAATAACTGTCACTTTTATAAATTAATGTCCTATATTTGAAAACCTACAGTTTTCGCATTCACAGGAAAGGCCATGTGTCCACGAGTGTCAAATTACACGAAGCCAAGCTTTTATCGGAAGCAACATACAATAATGAGATAGATCATATTGTTACAGTAATTACCATGTTCGAGTAAGAAAGAATCTTTTTACGGTCATAATATACAAATAATTATTTCGCCCGTTGCTATTGGCAATGTGATCTAAAGTGCAAAGTACAACATTTTTTGGAAATACATTTTTTTACGTCTATTTTTGGTCAATTACACAGCTGTTCCTCAAATATGAAGTGAAACTTAAGTAAAACAATACAAAATTGAGAAATAATGTGAAACGAATTAATGGACATCGTTGTCAAAAATTCGATTCAATATTTTGTTACTTAAATGACATTTGATATTTAAAGGATGGCGTTGCAACTGCAACTAAGTAGTACATACATAATATAATAGGCAGTTCATTTATTACTCACGAGTTGGTAGTGGCATCTATAATATAATAAGGCAAGCAATGACTAATAAGTGGTAGGTAAGAATACATTTGTGAAAAATATCATCCAATTTATGTTCAAAAACTATGAGGATCATTATTATTCTCAAAATTTAATTAAAATCTATGTAATACAGAAATATTATAATAACTGATTTCAGCTCAACGAATACGGCGCAATATTTTCTAAATACGGCAATTTCCAGTATGCTATAGGTATGGACGGTGAAAGTAATCGAAGTTCTGCTGCCCGGCTCTTATTTTAAAGTGGACAGTCGTATCCTAGTAGATAAACCAAGGCAAAACTTGTGTTAACTAATTAACAAACAAAAGATCGTACGTTCAAATCTAGTTGACTTCGACTTATATGAAGAAAAAATACGATTCTTTCTGAGTTATTCGGATTCCACAATAAGATGTAGGCTCCCTGTACTGTTATTGGGATTAAGTTCCGGTTATGCAGAGTAACAAACAATAGTTATTTATTATACTAGTGTTTTATATACCAATAAAACACTAGTGTAATACAAAATTGTATCCACAACTCATAATTATAGGTATCGAAGAAGATTGATGGTAATATTTAACGTTGATTCAGTTACATATAGTTTCTCAAAATACGGTAGATCATGAAGTGGTTGCTAAGTAACAAGCTGTTTACAGTATTTTATGGAATATAAAACACTAGTGTTTTATGAGCCATATAATTCAACTGAAATCAGTGTAATAATGTCTTTATTATATATGAGTTGTGGATAAATAAATAAATAAAAACAGGGTAAGATCGCAATAGATCGTGTACCAGTGAATATATTTCATTAGTGGTGCGGTAGACAATAGCAAATACGAGTATACATTTTTCATTTCTCTTTGCTTTTAAGTTTTGATATACTAAAGTTTTAAATAAATAATTATAAATGAATATAATAAAAATATGTAATAAAAATAAATTAAAAGTTATAAAATACAAAGGCAAACATTGCTTGCCTTGCTTGCTTGGAAAAAACGCCACTGGGGGTTGTTTTACACACTTGTTCAATAATAAATTATTAAATTAAGTTACTGTTTGCTTGGTTCAATATTATATTAGAAAATATAAAAGAAATTTTAATTAAAATTTATGATAATTTTTTTTAACGTACATATTACTTTTAAAAATATTGTGTACACTTTGTCTGTATAATGTGTTTGACAGGATTCATGAATAATATTTTGTAAGTACTCCTCCACTGATTACATCAATTATTATTTTAGAGAGAAAAATTCAGACGACAACAGGATTTGAACCTGGAAATCTTAGATTGCAGTAAATATTTATCATTCCGCCGTCATTTTCATTTTATTTTCTATTTTGTTATGTGTCTTAAGCCCGTATGTCACGATCTATAATTCTATACATTATTATAGATATAATTATAGATAGAATTTTATGGACCACTGCGTACAGAAATTTTTACTAAGGTTACTTTTCTGTGCAGAAAATTAGAACATATTTTAGTTGGTACAGAAAATGTACAGGTAGAATGCACCGTGAATCTGACAAGTGAACGTTTTATTTGATTTTAATCTCAAAGATTTTTCATAAGCTGCGAGATTCTTAAGTAAAGTTCGTTGTTCAACATATTTATAATACCTTTGCTTCCATCTCGTCGTAAATGCCACTTTTAGTCCATATTTTATTCTTATTTTTCTTACGTAATTTACGTAAAACTAAAATAGTGGTGGTGCTGATAATTATACGAGAAACCATAGCGTACTATTGTTTATTATTCATTTTCAATAACGGCAGTAATAACTTCAACTGTCAGCTGTCATACAAAATTCAATGATTGTTCAAGCGTATAATCAGAATTATGTTTCAAATTACGTTTATAGTAGTATTGTATACACAACATTCTGTCCCGAAATAGATTCATGAAAATGAAAATGAAAATTCTGTCCACAATTCTGTCCAGAATTATGGATCGTGACATATGGGCTTAAGGCATCCGATTGTTTCTGACTAAAATAATAATTGTATGAAAAAAATAAACATATTCTGCTGATTAAATTATAAAGACTATTTGTTGACATTTCTCAAAACCAATAAAATGCTTCATTTGTATGTCACGTGTCTGCGTCTTAACCAATTCTATTATTATTATATAGAGAATAAAGCTCTTGTGATTATTCTCGGGAATAATCTCTGTAGCTTTTGTTTTATTGACAAATGATATGTATTTGTCAAATAATTATTTAAAACTGTCAACGAGTCAAGTAAAATGTGTAAAAAAATCGATTTAGTTCCATTTCAGATACAGAAATACACCATCAAATTTTGGAAATAACTTTGGAGAAAACATTAATAAGTATTCAATCGATATCGATCCAGTTCAAAATCTTTTAAGTTAGATGAAGCGATCTCAACAGTTAAGTCAAAAAATTATCTAATTAAATATAACTCGAGAGTTAAAATAGAAAATGATTCTCCAGTATTTTTCTCAAACTTGTTGCCATTTGGCAATAGCCACTCAAGCCCTACGAGCTTTCGTGATTATTGCCTGGCAACAAGTTTTCGAAAGATCTGTCAAATTATTTTCAATTTATTCTCACTCTCTTAGGCGTATTCCATTTGCCATTTGGTTCAGATCTAACTTACATTTAATGTACCAAATCATTTATTTATTTCGCTGGATTACTTCACTAACTTTATTTCCAGTAATATAATTACTCATTTTAATTTATTTTGTAGTAATTCACTCCAATAAATGCATCAGTTTGCTTAATTCAGTTCATTTCGTCATGTTGTCTAATTCATCTGAACTGATTTAAATGAACCAAGTGGCAAATGGAATACAGCTCTTGTTATATTATTATTGAGAAAAATTGGGATACCGGTAGAACCTGGAACCTTCTGAACTCCGATCATATGCTTTATCCAACTGCATAAGCTACGATGGTCCAGAGATTCAAATCTGATTTTATGCCAACTTGATCACAATATTTTATTAGAAAATAATAATCGAATTATTCTAGTTAAATATTCGCGGGAATCAAGTTGCCACTGAACAAAATTTCCTTGGAAGAAATTCGTCTGAACGAAATAGTATATCGTGTTATAAACAACATAAAGAAGAAAAATTGAAATAAGTATTAGGAAATATGTCTAGAGATTGCCTTTTGTAAAAAATGCTCCACGTTCGTGAATAGAACTCCGCGAAGACGGATGACGTACACAGGATGACACACCGCGAAATGAACCTGCTGTAAAATACAGCGGCGTGCGTGTGGGAGCAAGTGGGTCCCCTTCTACTAACCCCCCCCCTAGACTCTGCAGCCGCAGCCGCCTAAGTCTCGGCGTTCCATTTTGATTGAATGAAAATTGCGCATCCTGCGTGAAATGATATATCCTACTGCCTTCGGATTCAGATAAGAAGAGGTATTTTCTTTTATTCGTTGCCGGCGAGCCAAACGTGACATTTTTTCCTACCGCCAATTTGTCTGAAATGTAATAGTAAGACATTTTCTAGGTGCGTTCGATTGAGGACTTCTGGAAGATTGAGTAACAAACTCTCAAACGAATTTCTACTTTATTTTTTCTCAAAAATAACCTTTAGAAATATCTCATTTATTTTTTATTATATAGTGGCAGCTCTGTATAATCGTATGTTAGTTTTTGATATTGCCGATTCTCAGTATGTACGATAATATAAATAAAATAAGTAAATATATCGTCACGCCTTTAACCCATTACTGAGTGTGGCACTCTGCTGAAGCAGAACTCGGTAACGTAAGTAATGCGAACCGTAGCGGTTCTCAACAAGTTTGCTGTGTGAGCGATATTGTTTTGTATTATATGCTGCAGATCTTCTGTAATTGGAATTAATTTCAAATTGATTAATGGGTGTGGCACTCGATGAGTGATATATTTATGCGCGTGAAGTGCGGTTACTAGCCGTAAAATTACGGCCCTCAAAAATGTTAGTGGTAGAGGAGCCACAGGGGTAATTTTCATGAAGGGAAAATGTTTGTCGGTTGGTTGTGGGAATCGAACCAGGGTTCTCAGTATCCACAGGCCGACTGAGCCACCTACCCTATGGATAATTAATATGTAAATCAAATTGCGATCTCCAAAGAATATTGTAATGAGATCTTTTATATTTCCGTATTTCTGTTACATAATATTTTATTTTAAGTATTTAATATTATATTTTGTTTTATTTTAAAATTATAAACTTATTTATTTGTGAATTCTGAGAACAGTGGTTCGATTCTCACTGCCGATAAACATTTTCACCATTTTAAAATTACCTCTGTGACTCCTCCACCACTAATATGTTTGAGGGCTGTGATTTGTTGTCTGACAACCGCACTTTACGCGCATAAATATATCACTTACCGATATCTGCTTCGGAAGAGTGTTACACCCAGTAATGCGTAAAAGGCATGATTATATATTTATAAGGGGTGGCTAGCACAGTGGTATGAAGTCGGCCTGTGGATCCTGAGAACCCTGGTTCGAAAAACTACCCCTTTGGCTCCTTTACCACTCACATCTTTGAAGGCCGTGATTTGACGACTGGTAACCGCACTTCACGCGCAAAATATATAACTTACCGAGTTCTGCTGCGGCGGAGTGCCACACCCAGTAGTAGAAGGCGTGATTATTTTTTTTTATATATATTTATTTTTTATTTATATAAGCGGGCGGTACTGGGGCTATTATAGCCCCAGGGCGTATAAAGTTGCTAAGCTACAGCTAATGAAATTGGGACAAACTTATTAGTAAAATTAATAGGTCTGCAATATCGTAGTCATAAAAAAAAACATAGTAAATATAACGTTTATTTCTCACACGTATTAATTGTAGCATCCCGCTCATGCACCATTCCGTGCTTGTTGTACACTATACTTTTCAAAAATTGCCATTTCTTTCATTACAAAATCATATTTGTAGAAACAACAGTTTTTAATTTAAAATTTATAAGAAAGTTTACAGCAGGAACAGTTGCATAATAGTATATTAAAGAACGAGTGTAATAGCAAAATAGAAAGAAGAAGAAGAAATAGAAAAGACCTTTTGCTTCGACCAACAAGTTCATTCTTCGAAACATCAAAGTTAATTTCGCTGCCTAGTTAGCCCATGTAAATAAATATTTTAGTAAAATCTTTTTATCCTTCTCCCAATACCCTAAAAATAGACAGTATTCTAGAAAACATAGAAATATATCACTTTCTTTTATCGATATCTAGTCATGACAGTTCTGCATTCACAGATCTCGGTAGTAGAGATGGGAATTCTAGTTCATTCGTTCTCGTTCACCAAAAAGATTAGTTCACTGAATTAGTTCATTAGTTCACTTTCGTTCACGAAATTTTTAAGACTATGATGAACGGAAATCGTATTGTATTGTGATTCACGAGCGAGAACAAGTGAACTTTTAGGATCTGGTTCTAGTATAATTTGACAGCAGACAGCAGAAGCAGAGCGGTGATCGAAGCAACGACCACGAACGTTCTCCGCTTTCGATTCGACTTCATCGGCCGTGCCGCCGTGGTGGTGAATCATATCCGAATAGTTCGCAGTGAACTAGTCTTGAATAAACTCACGAACTAGTTCGTGTCGTTCTCTATAAGGAATAGTTCATATGAACTAGTTCATTCACGAACTACACACCTCTACTCGGTAGCATCCAGAAAGCACTCTAAAACGATGCATCTACAATTTCTCCCAAAATCCCCGTCAGTAAACAACTTGAAACCCGTGAAAACCTCGGTGAAAACCTTTTGGCGATGAATTAAACATGTGGACAGTGTTCACGTGGAATTATCTTCTTTTAAACCGTCGCTAGTGACTTTATTGTCGCACCAGCAACCGTCAGTCGCTCTCTAAACGATTCAACGTGGAATCACAGATTCAGAGACATCGCAGTCCGTGTCCTGGTCGCCACTTGCCGCGTCGGGAATGTATTCAACGAAGTGCGACACTTTTCACATCTGAATGTGGAATTTAAAATGTCGAAGAACCACTCATCTGCATTTTATGATGTAGTGGACCCTTCCAAAGAGCTTGACAGAAGAGAGAAGACTCTTATGACGTTCATTATGACTGTTTATAGTTAGATGGTTTGTGAATTGAGGTATAGTTATTCTTTTGAAAGAGATGATTGTGTTATTGAAATTGTTGAATTAAAGTAGTTATTTGTGTGATTGTTTCCGCTCGCATATAGATATTTATTTGTTACTCTGCACAACAGGAACTTAACTTCAATTGCAGTACAGGGAGCCTTCAAGTTCTGGTGGAATTCGAACAATTTATGTAGATACAATAGTATTTTTTTAATATAAGTTAAAGTCAGTTGAAAATGAACCCACGATATCTTCCGTGTCATTTAATAAACGCAAGTTCTACCTTGGTTTTAACCACTGAGCTACGATTGCTTGATAGTTAATTGTAGCCGAGAGAAATAACCACGATTAAGAAAATATTGCATAAATTTATTTCAAAATTAATAATTAGATTTGTTTAGTTTAATCAAATAATTTTAATTAATAATAATTTTTAATTTTATGGGGTAGTTAGCTCAGTGGTATCAAGTGGGCCTATGGATCCTGTGAACCCTGGTTCGATTCCCACAGGCGACAAACAATTTACACTATTTCTAAACTACCACTGTGGCTCCTCCACCACTAACATCTTTGGGGGCCGTGATTTGACGACTGGTAACCGCACTTCACGCGCAAAATATATCAATTACCGAGATCTGCTTCGGCAGAGTGCGACACCCAGTAATGGATAGAAGGCGTGATGATATATTTATATTTATTTATTTTAAATAATTTTAATTAAAAATTATTCTAGTTATCGGTATCTTATAAAAGATCTACATTATATTAAATATTAAAAAAAATATATTTAAGTAAAATTAAGTATAATAATAATAATATTTTATTTATGAGGTAGACAGCTCAGTGATAGGGCCGTAGATTTAAGTACCCGAGTTCGATTCCCACAGCCGACAAACTTTACTGCACATCAAAATTACTCCGGTAGCTCTTTCTTCACTAGTATCTTTGGGTGAGGCGTAATTTGTCGCCTGGTAACCGCACTACCCACGTAAAAATATATTAATTACCGAGATCTGCTACGAGTACTGCAGAGCGCCACATTCAGTAACAGGTAAGAGAACTCTGGTTCGATTCCCACAGGCGACAAATCAATTTTCATTATTTCAAAAAAATACCCCTGTAGCTCCTCCACTACTAACATCTTTGGGGGTCGTGATTTGATGACTGGTAACTGCACTTCACGCGCAAAATATATCACTTACCGAGATATGCTTCGGCAGAGTGCCACACCCAGTAATGAATTGAAGGCGTGATGATATATTTATTTTATTTATTTACAATATTTTTTAATAAACTGTAAGAATTATTACAATAATTTCAACAAAATCCTTCTTTTTACGAAAAATGTAATAATTACAATAAATTAGAAATTATTTGTTATGTCAAGAAAAGAAAAAGAAATGAGGAAATATGTATCAAGTAACAAATCTTGTTGTGATGAAACACTAATTAATATCTTGTACACAAAGTTTGCAGAATGAGTAGGATGGTGGTGTTCTATATTTATTTTGTATTTTGTATGAAGCGATAATAACATATTCCAGGCGTAATTGCAGCTTCACCGTTTAATAATTAATTTACAAGTTGTAAATATTTATCGAAAATTCAGTTGTTTATAATTTTATAAACAAAGTTAATAGACCGAAAAACACGAACGAAAACAAAACAGCTCATTAAATTTTCATTAATATCATTAAAATTTATAATTGCATAATTAAAATTAATTATGCCAAAATTTTAGATTTATACAAATGTAAATGAAATGTAAATAAATAATTGTACAACAATAATAATGGCCTGGTGCAATAAACAATGGTCTTTGTTCCGAGATATTCAAGGATAAATTTGTCATTTACTGAAGAAAAATAAAAATGGTGATTATATTGGAGAAAACGGATGGCAAACGAGTAATAAAAAAAATCTGGTGTGGGCACCACACGACTTTCTTATACACAGCATATTTAATATTTAGAATATATGAATGTTATATAATACTATTAGAAATAATTTTTTAAAAAGCAATGAGCGTTTCTAATAATTACCAACAGACAATTTGTCAATAAACAAATTCTTATAATAATTTCACCCAGGGAATATCATCCAACGCATACTAGGTTGTTAACTTGTAACGAATTGACGCAACCCATGTCACTTTACATTTCTTCAACTAAATATTGCATGAAAAAGCATGAGTATTCGCCGAGTGTTTGTAGCTCAATTGGTTAGAGCAGTCATCATGCGAATGAAAGATTCTGGGTTCAAATCCCGGCGAACGCTCATTGCTTTTTCAAAAATTATTTCTAATAATTACCAACAGACAATTTGTCAATAAAAAAATTCTTATAAAATATTATTAAACATGTAATTTAGATTTTCATTAATTCAGCATTTATCAGTTTGAAACATATAAAATATCAAATTTGTTTACATATAATTTTTTAGTAATGTTGACTACTTTATGTCCAACTTTACTGATGAGGCATATACAGAATGTCCTTTTTTCGAGCCTAACCCTTGGTATCTCAAGAATCGTGAGATACGAAGTCGAATAAATTGAGGTAAAGTTGCCAAATTAGTTGACCATTTTAATGATGTATTTTTAAACTGTTAACAACGAAGAAAAGTCCACACTATGCAGTTACTGAAAATGAAACAAAAAGATAAGAACGGGAGGGAGCGTCGCCCTGCGCTTGTTTTTGAAAGTGAATTTCACACAATTGCAGTTAAACACTCTACGTAAGAACTGAAAACGAATTAAAAGATAAGAAAGGAAGGGAGTGTCGCTCTGCGCTTGTATTGATATAGGATATATTAGAAATAACTATAAAAACCAGTACCCAGGTGTTAACTGCAGACCAAATAGGCATATGATTAATCTTAAATGCTTCAAATAGAATAGTAGCTTATTTAGATCTTCAAATTATTTACTTGAAGCATTTTTTTGTCAAATGTTTTGTAAATGTTGACAGTGAAAAATATATGATGCTGTTCGTTCCAGTTGTTTTGAAAATACAAGAAATAAATTTGAGGTGCGTCTTTTAATTAATCTACAAAAATGTCTCGCTGCCAAAATGAAAAGAAAAACTATTAATGATGTTGGTAAGTGCGAGAAGAAGTAATTTGCGGCTCAGCTACTTTAGATAATCAAAATATGTGGGCAGTGTCACTGGTAACAAATGACCAGCCAGAAACAATTCCCGTGAAAGGAGAAAATTCCTTGCGACGCCAGCGAGTTATAATCTTAGCAAGTGTGTCTCTATTTTGTTGCGTGCCATTCCGCGAAGAGTGTAAATAAGTAACTTAATTATCAGAGCGCTTCGCGTGTCAGCGTCTTGACGTGTTGTCAGTTTCACGTCGGTCCCGGGTTGTCAGGGAATCACCCAGAGCCCGGACGAGGAACTTCAGAGAACAACGAACGCACTCAATGTTGTAATGCTTTAGTCGGTTCAACGTGGCACTGAAACTGTTTGCAAATAACTGAGATCTTATATGTACGAGAACATATTCAAATGTATTTCATAATGGATAGTGACATAATTGTTTACAATTTATAGTGATTATTTTTTTACGTTTATCAAAACCCAAAGAAATGCTTCATTGTAAGTCACGTGTCTGCGTTTTAACCGATCGTATCATTATTATACTGGGAATAAAACTCTTGTGATACTCTGTTGAAGCAAATCTCAGTAACTAATATATTTATGCGCGTGAAGTGCGGTTACCAGTCTTCAAATCACGGCCCCCAAAGATTATACTGGTGGGGGAATTTTAATTTGGTGAAAATTGTTTGTCGGCTGTGGGAGTCGAACCGGGGTTCTTAGGATTCACAGGCCAACTCGAAACCACTGAGCCATTATCACATTAAATTATTAAACATAAATAAATAATTGTTTTTGAGACAAACTATAGGTGGGGAACTTTTTTACCATGGCATATTTAAATTAGGCAGTAATAAAGGAATTTTTCGAGATAATATTTACAATCCTACATTAACTTGACGATGAAGAAAAATATTCGAAATCATATAGTAATTCATAATTCGTAGAAATCGAATAGTAAAGTTATAAAGTCAACGAGTTGTTTTTTACAACTAAAACTATATATAAAAAATGCCGTCCCAAAATATGTGCCGCCCGGTGCGGACCGCACCTACCGCCCCCCTCTAGGTACGCCACTGTGTTCAGCTAAAAATTGCTCTTCTGGTTAACCTCAATATTTTCAAATTACAACAAGAAAAATATATTGGAATTACAATACAATGTCATAATAACTGACAGATTCATAAAGCGAATTAACGCTAATACCATTTTTTATTTCGTTTTTAACTCTTTCCAATTCACGAAACAAGTTTATTTTAATCTGGATTACATACTTGATACATTTTTGTAAATCTGTTTTAATTTGAAACAAGGTTAGAGATAATACTAAAAGTAGTATTAGCCCTAATTCGTTTTATAAATCTGTTTGTAAATTATTTATTTATAAACTTGCAACACGATTTGTCAGTGATCTACAACTATCTATAGAAATATAATCTGCTGAGATCTGCAATATCAGAGCTCTCACATGCAGAAAACAGTAAGTAAGTTACAGACAATCCTTTCACAGTTTTATATTCTCGATGAAATATTTTCAGTTGCAATAGAATTTTCCGCACGATATATTTTCCTCAAAAATAGTTTCCCGGAAATAAATAAATCTAGTCCTGTAAAATCAATGTATGTACAAAGATTCTTTCAGTGCTCGAATGTACAGTAAAAAATTCAATTTTCTGTGACATGGTAAGAAAAGGTAGAAGTGCAGTACACAACTACAAACATAGTAATAAATGCAATTTTAGAATAGTTCTACAACTTACTTTGCTTTATTTACTTATACGCTGCAATGCTGCTTCAACGAAACGAGTAGACGTTGTGCATATTTTAACAAAGGACGCTAAAAATAAATTTAAATTTCTCTCAGAAAGAAATATCCATGTAGGGAGAAATTTCATCAAAAATAAAACGATAACGCTTAATCCGAAAAAATTACTGCGTTCTCAAAGAAGTTAATTATAAATATGCCAACATGCATAACGTCACGTTATATCGCATCAAATATGGTAGCGCAATCAGATTAATACTTGGAGCATTCCGCACAAGCTCAATAGTAAGCATACTAGCGGAAGCAGGAGAACCGAGCTTAGAAGAGAGAAGAAAACAATTGCTAGCAAACTACGTAACACAAATCGCCAGCCAACCACAACACCCAAACCACAAACAAATCCTGGAAAACACCACAACCCTGAAACTAAAACAATACCTACCCCTCTTAAACCAAATCCAACCAATATTTGATCAAATGATACAACACACCTTCGAAATCACCCCTAAGTACATCCCCTCAATCCCGCCATGAATAATCAACGTACCAAACCATAATATAGATCTCCTAAAATACCCAAGGAAATCAACAACAACAGAAACATTCAAAATAAAACTTCGAAAAATACTCGAAGAACACCCAGGAATCCAAATCTAAACGGACGCATCCAAAACAAGAGACGGAACAGGGATAGCAGTAGTCATCGGAGAGGAAACTACAAAACTTCGAATCCCAAATACTACCAGCATAGAATCCGCAGAGAAGTACGCCATACTAGAAGCTCTCAAAAGTATCCAAATAACTCACAATAACGAGAGGAAATACAACCTCCTAACAGACTCCGCCAAAACCATAAAAGAAATCCTAGACCCCTACCCTAAATGTCCTATAACCATTAACATCAAGGAACAAATGCACAAACTCCAATCCCAAAACACAACTATTACCCTCATATGGATCCCAGCCCACATAGACATAGAAGGCAACGAAAATGCAGAGCAGCTGGCCAAAGAAGCAACCAACTCGGAAGAAATCCACCCTAGGTGCACCACAAAAAAACGATGTGAAAGAAATAATCAAAGAAAAACTACAAGAAGACAGACAGAAAAAATGGACAGAAAATACAAACAACAAATTACGAGAAGTAAAAGAAAATATACGAAACTGGAAAACAAACGAACCAAGACAACACCAAATAATCTACACAAGACTCAGAATCGGACACACGAAAGCTACACATAAACACATACTAGAGAAAACACCACCACCAACCTGCGAAGACTGCAACACGAACATAACAATAAAACACATCATAACAGACTGCACCAAATACAATCAGCAACGACTGACCTACATGATACCAAATGACATCAAAGAAGCCCTCAGAGAAGACGAAGAACAACTCTAATGTATGTAACACCTAATGTAACAACGCTATAACCTAAGCTGTTGAAGCGTTTTAGATAATAAAAAAAAAAAAAAAATGGTAGCATGATCCCTTGTAATATTTAGATTCATCCTACAACTAATTTCTGCTAAACATTTCTTACTATTTTTGTCTCATCTACATTCATAATTCCTTTCGGTGAATGTATGATAAGCCGAAAGGATATATTTGTTAAATAAATGGATAACTGGCTTTTATAAAGACCTTAACAAAAGCCAGTTATCCATTTATTTAACAAACATAATTCCTTTCCATATTCGGATTTTTTCGTTTACGAAATAAACCTTCAACCAAATCCAATCATACATTCCTAGGTCGTCCATGCAATATCTCATTCTCAAAAACACCATGAAAAGCTTCTTAAAATAATTATGAGGGCAGGGTGAAAAGTCTTTGAAAAATAAAACAGATGGCGCCACAATCGCAAATCTCATGTGACATTTGTGATGTACCATCTATAACTAGAATGCATGAAAATTTTCAGACTGATATGTCGTTATTCAGTTCTGTTTTGATACCCATCGAAAGCAAGCAACCTTGAAGATTTTTGAAAACATGGAAAAAGTTAATTTCGCGCCTTGATTAAACATTATTTCTTGCGTGGAAAAAACATTACGCAATCCAAAGCATCGCTTGTTAAACATTATGGGGACTCCTCACCATCGATTGGAACGATTCACAAGTGGTTTACTGATTTTCGTTGTGGTAGTATGCCCACAAAGGACGCCGAACGTTCTGGTCGTCCAATTGAGGTTACAACGCCAGAAATCGTCGATAAAATCCATGGTATGATATTGGACGATCGGCGAGTTAAAGTGTACGAGGTTGCTGAGGCTATGAGAATCTCAATCACCCATTCGGTTGCATAAATTTTTGGATATGAGAAAGCTATCTGCCAGATGGGTGCCGCATTTGTAGGCAACGCACCGGCGCACAGATCCGCAGTCGCAATGACAAAATTGCATGAATTGCGCTACGAATTGGTTCGTCATCCACCATATTCTCCAGATTTGGCCCCCTGTGATTTTTATCTATTTCTAAACTTGAAGAAATGGCTCGTCGGAAAGAGATTTGGCTCTAACGATGAGATCATCGCTGAGACAAACGCCTATTTTGAAGGATTGCCAAAATCGTATTATTTGGAGGGGATCGAAAAATTAGAAAAAGGTTGGACGAAGTGTATCGAGCTACAAGGAGATTATGTTGAGAAATAAAATATGTTTTGACCAAATAAATCATTTCTTGTTTCATTTTTCAGGGACTTTTCACCCTGCCCTCGTATAATGGAATTCGAATCAATCAGCCACAATCGCATTTTTAGGTTTAAGTTGAAGCCGGTGAGATTTGAATACACGATCTTTTACTGGGGTGGCTAACTCAGTGGTATGAAGTCGGCTTGCGGATCGATTCCCACAGGCGACTTTCAGGGACTTTTCACCCTGCCCTCGTAAGTTGTAGACCTTCTGCATTGTAATTAGGATTAAATTCTTGTTGTGCAGAGTAACAAATAAAAACAAATAAATATTAACTAAATGAAGTACCTAAAGTATCTTACCAATTTTGTTACAATGTAGCATATTACATTGATATAATAAAATGGAAGGGAACTTAAATATAAAGTTTATTCGAGAAGTCATTACCTCGTGATAGTTTCGCAGCTATCTCCGCCATAAACTCAGTCTTAAACCAGTCTTAATTAATTTAGCCATCTCTGCTTGCATCAGCCCACGCTGCATTCGCACCGTCTTCCTATCAGAAGCTCAGCTAAATACGTCATTAACATATACGTGGGTAATGATCACCGTTCCAGTTCCCTCCGTCTAATCGATGAGCGTGTGCGTGTAAGTGCAACGTGGTGTGTTTATAAAGTGACATGCTAGTGATATGTTAGGGTTTTTCTTTTTTTGTAGTTGAGTGCGAATTTCAATAAGTTTTTTTGTAAAGGTTTTGCAGGGTAATGAATGAGTCGTTACGCTATCTCGTGATTTATTTTATACTATTTTACACGCAAGAGCTTTGTGTTTATCATTGAAATAATTATTCCATGATGTAAATTATAGGTGAGACATGTTTATTTTCGACTGGTTTTAACGCCTTTTTTATTAGTATTTAGTGATTCACCCTCCATTAGCATTTGTAAGCGATGTAAATACAACATTAACTAACATCACGCAATGTTTCATCAAATGGAACTCTTCAAATATTCATTAAATTTATCCTGAATTTAAATTTCGCCAAACATCCATTCTAATTATTTATTTATTTACTGTACTCTGTATAAGAGTAACTTAATCCCAATTATAGTAGAAGATCTAGACTCGCCGAGCCGGAGTGTGTCCATCCAAAACTCGAACATAGGCTTATAACATGTGATATCAGTTTTTTGATACGCATTACTTTCCAATTAATTTTATAGGAAAATACTTTAAATATAAGTTATAGAGAATAAAATTACGGATTTTTTGATATAATATACATATAATTTACGTATTTCGTCAGAGCGCAAAAATTCATTAAATAATATTCGTAAAAATAAAGGCTTCTATGAAAAATTAAAACAATTGTCTACTGTCAAAAATATTGACTTTAATATAATACAAATACTGGGATAATTTTTTTGTAACTTTCACCGCTATAGGTCCATTTTATTATCTGCAGCTTTTCTTCGTGTGTGAAATCGTTAATTTTTTAGGTGTTTTTCCTTCTTTGTTCGTATTTCAATATTAACGTCAACATTTTGACATTAGACAAGTATTTAAATTTTTTCATGAATATCTTTATTTTTATGAAAACGCAAATATTTAATTAATTTTTGCGCTGTGATGAAATAAACAAATGAAATATATTTTATATCAAAATTTCCATAATTTTATTCTCTACAACTTTTATTTGAAGTATTTTCCTGTAAAATTAATTGGGAAGCAATGCGCACCAAAAAACTGATATCACATATTATAAGCCTATGTTCGGGTTTTGGATGGACACACTGTATATTTATCATGAGTGGGATTCGGGATTTTCGTATTCGAATACGATCCACACAACAGTAGGTAAACACTCATTTATTTATTTATTTATGCTACATCATCGTTCACAGTTATCTGTTTGCCGCAGGTCCTAAATGCCTTCTTCAACTTCTTCTATTCATAACCAATAGGGTCGTTGATTTCCACCGAAGTTTGAATTTCTGAACGTTCGAACATTCTAATGTTTTGAACTTCGTCAGAAAAACTTCGAAACTTCGAATTTTCGAATTTACGAATTTTCGAATTTTTTGCCACTGAATTAACGCCATCTGTCATCTCCAAACACGCTCACGCAAAATTAGCGAAAAGTCGGCCACGAATTAAATAATAAACTCGGCGAAGTATAATGCAAAAACTCTGCAAGTTTAGGCGTCGTAATTAAGACATCTATTCTCTTACTGCCCATCTAAATGCTATTGACTTTTGTAAAACGTTTTAAAATGACAATAAAATGGATACAAAAACGTCTTAATTAAAGCGTTTTTGACAGTGTAGCGAAATTTTAAGTCTAAATTGAATTAATTTGGCAAATAATAATAATTAATAATAATTACTTACGAATTAATACAAAACTCTGCAAATGAGTTTATTATGAAAATAATTCATATCAACATGCCGTGTTCATGTTAGGATCCAGATTCACATTTCGAATAATTCGAAAATTCGTAAATTCGGAATATTCCAAAATTCGAAAATTCGGAATAATCAAAAATTCGAAAGTTCGAATCTAAATTCGAAGGTTCTATAAATCCGAACAATCGAAGACTCGAATATTCGAAAAATCTACAACCCTAATAATCAACCTCGTCATTTCAATATAATTTCTTCCTTTTTCAGACCTTCTATCTTCTTCCTTTTCATGCATCTTATACCTTCTCCTTCTACTGTCCCTTCTATTACGTCCTTCATTCTCTTCCTTTACAAAATAGTCTCATACAGTGTCCTTTTTTCGCTTTCTCTTTCTAACATTTGTTCGTTCCTAACTCTATCAGACCACTTTTTAATTTTTCTCCATATCCACATATCTTTACAATATAAATTTATTACCAATAGTACAGTTTTCGACCTCCCCGAGCCGCAATGTAATACTTACAAATATTGACATCATGAGCGTCCGCGAGGGGGGGAGCAAGGAGGGGCGCTAATTAAAAATAAGATTAAAAAACTGAATACCAGAAATCAAACGATTGGACTCCTTTCTGTGGGCGCTCATGCATTCTAGTGCTTTAAATCCCTATTAAGATAAAATTTCTTGATTAATGGAAATTATTTATTTTTGTACAACGTAGTAAATAAATAATAAATATTTATATCAAAACCATTTAGAAATAGTTGATAAATAAAATGTTTTGTTTCTACGTCTCCTCCTGCACCACCTAATTTACTATGCCTGCTATGACATTTTCATTCCTTGAACCACCTCGACGGAAAGTGAAACTCTCGGGTATCTGATGGCCAGGGAGATAAATGGATTGTTTGAATAGCTTCACGAAGCTCTTGCAAGTGTAGTTGTAGCTGTTTGGTTCGCGTTCGCGCGTTCAGTATCTTGTGAGATCTTTCACTGGCGCTAGTGATGTTAATGGCTCTGGCAACGAGGAACTATTCACAAGAAGACACAAAACATCGGGGTGGCAAGTAGTAAAACTGGGAACACATCGCCAAAGAGTGGTGCAAGAGTTACTGCAGGAGGTAATGATTCTTGTAAGTATGTTAGTTAATGGGATAGTTTATGCTAGATTGTACAGATGGTACAAATACTTTCGCGGTAGATATTAATACATTTTATACGTACTGTACTAGATGTGGCAGTTCCACTATTGCAGATCTTGCTAGGTGACATTTTACTGCGGTTACCATTTTAGCGATAGCAGTCACTTTTTATAAGAATACGAGTATATAATTAAGATATTTCTTATTCCACATCTGTATCCCTAAATTCTTATAATTTATCAACAATATTTGTTACTACCTGGGCGGAGCCAACGCTTTAACAGCAAAATATGGCTGTATATTGGTAGCTCGAGCTGCTCTAAATCATGTACCTAATTTATTTTTTAATATGAACTAATAATTAGCAATAAAACCGAATAGAATACAAATTTTGTGAATACTATTTTTATTTTAGAAAAAAAAAACTTAATAGTTACTTACAACACAAGGATGAAAAATGCAGTTTTTTGTACAAGTGCAGGTTATCGCATTAGTACGATAAGCTTTAGTGTCCGCGTGTCAAACACTATTTTTATTGAATTGAAAACATTTTTTAAATGAATTTTTTTAATTACATATTATTATATATTAGCCTGGCAACCACAGCAAATATTAATACTTCACTGAAAAGTTTAACATTTCATACATACATAATCACCAAAAACGGTCACTTTGTTTGGAAAATCTAATAAAAACATATTTTTTTCTACTATTAGTTAAAAAACGTAAATAGCAGAGCTGGGCAAGCTACTTAAAAAAAGTAGCTAAGCTACAGCTACAGCTATTCTTTAAAAAAGTAGCTAAGCTACAGCTATAAGCTATATTTTGTAAAATATAGCTAAGCTACAGCTAAAAGCTTTCGTTAAAGTAGCTGTTAAATTTTAAAGCTCCTTTTTAAAATTATTGTGAAATAATTAAATTTGCCATTGTCATATGATCAGTCTTTTGTTATAATGACTGTTAATTTACTATTATGTACATAAATATCAAAAATAGCTAATACCATCTGGCACCTACTGTGTATTTTTGCGTATTAGAGCCAGTTAGAACCGGCAAGAAAGAATTATTTTGTATGGGTTTAGCTTGTACGCATGCGTACTTTATTTACCTTCTGCTTAAAAAGTAGCTTTAAGCTATAAAAAGTAGCTTTAAGCTACAAAAAGTAGCTTTAAGCTACTAAAAGTAGCTTTAAAAGTAGCTTCAGTTGTTATTTTTAAGCTAATAGAAAAAGTAGCTAGCCACAAGCTACAGCTATATTTTTTCACAGTTAGCTAAGCTACAGCTACAGCAAAGGTAAATGTAGCTAAGCTAGTAGCTAAGCTACAAAAGTAGCTAGCTACTGCCCAGCTCTGGTAAATAGGTGGCAGAAAGTGAACAATTGTAGACCAAAGCTCTTTGCAGACCATTACTAACGGTAAACCCTATGGTAATGGCTCAGTGGTATCAAGTTGGCCTGTGGATCTAAAGAACTCTGGTTCGATCCCCACTGTCAACAAAACATTTTCACCAATTTAAAATTATCCCCGTGGCTTCTCCACCACTAACATCTTTGAGGGCCGGGATTTGCCGGTTATTAACCACACTTCACGCGCATAAATATATCACTTACCGAGATCTGCTTCAGCAGAGTGCCACACCCAGTAATGGGTAAAAGGCGTGATGATATATTTATATTTATTTTTCTTTCAGAAAGATTTTTCTCTCACTTGAGAGAAGAAAATAATACCTTTCATCCCTAGGGAAGAATATAAATTTTTCTTTATTAGGGAAGACAAGTAAAACAAAATCCATCATACAACTGTATGATTTGACATTAGTGACTTCCAGTTGACATCTGTCGAGGGAATAATAAATCTTATCTAAATTTCAAATTTATATCTGAAAATTTTATTTTCTGGTAATGTTAGCCAAAAAATTATATGTATATTCCAGATGTGCTAATTTCCCTTCAGGTGCTTTATAACTCTTGCTTTCGGCTCGGGAAATACAATGGCACCTTCATGATGAAATGTCTAATTTCTTCTCTTGATATGTAAATAACTATTATTTGAAGCATTTTACTCTACAATAGTTAAAAACCCTTTTAGAGTGTATAATATACGACGGCAAACATTCAAGATAATTTTAAAATCCTAACCGAGCATTTCATTTGAAATGGGTATAATTAGAAATATTTCATGAAAATAAAAACCCCTAAAATGAAATTTTATTGTCCCATCATTAGTACCTTTCCGGCGGCTACCAGTTTCAAACTGCATAAAAAGTGGTATAACGCTTAGGAATTCTGCGAGCAACGGACTTGGAGCGTATAAAATATTTCGCGGTTCGATATGTATTCCGGGTATGCGCTAATGATGAGAGCGAAGCCTTGTCGCCGACATGTGCGCAAAGAATTATGTTCATTTCCCGCCAAGATTTATAGCATGGATCAAATTTTTGCTTCGTTGGTCCGGAGCAGAGTCCGGAGCCTCTCAAGTATTCCGGTCAGGGGACGTGGACCCAGCCGTTTATTTAAAATAAAGGGATCGTTAACGTCCGCGTGTTTCAAGTTATTACGGGCTTTTTTAACCGCACGGGGCTATTAAAAGAAATGCGTTATGCTAGACACGTTCACAGGGAAGTACTGAACGGCGACTACTTCACAAAATGAACTACCTATTTGTACATTAATAGAATTCGGTTATTATTACCTCGTAAAGTCTAACATATTTTTCACAACTTTCAATTCAGCTACGGACTAGTTTTTCACAGGTTTGCGCTCCATTAATGTAAATGGAAACTATAGTTGCTCATTTTGATTAACTTAATCAAAAATAAATAGGTGATTGAAAAACTGTCTTTTAATCACATATGTAATTAAATTTACTGAGTAGATGAGACCAAATATTCATAACATTCATAATTTGATTTACATTTTATTTTACTTATCTCATCTGTTATATTTATTTATAGTTATTTAACTAACTAATGTGTTAATGAGGCCGATTGATAATTAAGACATTTTGTAATTATAGAGATTATTAATCGCCGATTAACGCATGAGTTAGATACAATATTTTTTCGTTCATCGTACATCTTTAATTTGAAGAAAATTTCTTTTTCCTACAACTGTGCGATTTCTTTGTTATTACGTAACTATTATTGCCTTGGTTACGTATGGAAAGTAGATGAATGCCGACCAAGTGCGTTTCCGAAAGCAAAGAAACACTAAGTGCGGAAAGTGCTTCATTACGTTAAGTTTTTTTAGAGCGATTTAAATTTCGCGCCATGCGCTTATTTCATATTTTGACCACAGACGCTTATGGAAGAAGAAGATACGGTGAACCAGCGCTAGTAAATATGCAGTAGTATATTTTGACGTTTATAAACGTAACCTTAATTTGCAGTATATTTAATCTGTAGACAACTAATAAAAAGAACCGAACAAAGTAAAATATATCGATAAATGGTTTTATTTAAAAAGTAACTGAAATACATTATATTTATTGTTTGTGTATATTATTAATACAGTTGTTACAGTTGCTTATATTGACATAATGTAAAATGGAAACTTTTGTGTCTAAAGAAACATTGATTTCTGCCGTACCTGTTCATATTATTAACAGTATTATTATTGGTAACAATTTCGTAAGCTTCAGAAGTACCAGCAGCAGGTTGATTGTCATTGTCGAAAATAGATCCAACATAGTAGGATCCGGAGCTTCAATTATCTTTGGAGGTGTTAATGATACAGAAGAATCACTCACTATACTATTCCAATCAAGATGATTTTGAAGAAATTATCTTGAAACTAGTGAAATATTTTGAAATAACGTAGAACAATGTGCACGCAATCAACAAACAAACCATAGCAACGCCGTAAAACATCGTTCTCGTGTAATATTAAAATTTTATAAATTTGGATAATATTTTAGTGATTTCCTAAATCGCACAGTTGTAGGAAAAATATTGTTTATAACATGTGCCGAAAAAGGTTACGTGCTCGTGCAGATTTCCGCACTCGGCAAGCCTCGTTTGTTAAATTCTGCACTTGCACGTAACGAGCCTTTTTCGGCACTTGTTATAAAAATAACTATTATTCCCTGACAAATTTGTTAGGTTAGTAACGTTTATAATATGTTAGGTTATGAACGTTCCTGTCACAAATGTTTAGACCAATGGATGCGTTCAGTTTACTTAACGTTAGCTAAGCACCAGCGGTTTTTTTTCGTTTTTAGAATAATTGGATTTTTATATTCATTTTAAAGGAATGCAACGTGAATATTATTTAGCTAGAAATGTCAAAATCATTTCTTATAATTCTGTTTAGCATTTTGCTACATCTTAGCGCTAGCCAATATATGCTATATTACGTGTGTTGTATGCAACCACAAAAGTAGTTCATTAATAAAATTAACAGCGATCATTAATGTATGATTTTGTATACATTAATGAAACCCATTAATGAATTATCTACGGTCAAATATTTTTTTTTACTATTTTCACATAATAATAAAGTTTAATTGTACAGTACAATATAATAAATAATTCATAAATATGTTCTGAAACTAGTAACCATCACGCCAGAAAGTTTACTGATTTAAATGAAATTAATTTATTTTTTCTTCTTTTTCAGGTATGTAAATTTGTTTCTTCATACACATAACCCTTCGACGTAGCACGTAAGTATTCAGTATTGTTCTAAATAATTACCTTAACAAATACAAGTTTCCAAGTGTCCTCTATTCGCTTTTACACGTTTGATACATTCTCAATGCAATGTTTTCTCAGTCGCCTTCTACCCATTACTGGGTGTGGCATTCTGCCGAAGCAGATCTCGGTAATTGATATATTTTGTGCGTGAAGTGCGGTTACCAGCCGTCAAATTACGGCCCTCATAGATGTTAGTGGTGGGAGAGCCACAGGGATAGCTTTTTTTTTAAATGGTGAAAATTGTTTGTCGCCTGTGGGAATCAAACCAGGGTTCTCAGGATCCACAGGCCAACTTGATACCACTGAGCTAGCTATAACAGTATATAATCCGGTAGTACGGTGGTGGGGTTAGTATTATGGTATTCGAAGATTCCAAGTTAGAATCTTACTTAAGCGTAAATAAATAAATATATTAAAAATGTTAGTTGGTATTGGAAAGTGCTTGGACTATCAAAATTCCGCGATATTTTGTTATCACAACGAGGTGCCACTTGTGTGTCAATTCGCGAATATACACTGTTTCTTAATTTGAATTTATTTCCTCCTGAGATATGCAATTGCAAATCTATGACATTGGCAAACGAACAGCAAGTGTTGGCGAGTTCAAATCTGTGTGATCTTAATTGACAAAATAATAATACAGCTGGATGTAAGTTATGTAATTGGGCTTAATTTCTTGTTCTATTGTATAGTAAATAAATAAAGCAATTTGAATTGCAATTTGAAAAGTATGTATTTCTAAAATAAGTATTAAGCCTCATTCACAACACGAAATTAGTAGTTAGTGTTAGTGGTTATGGTTAGTGGTTATGGTTAGTGGTTATAGTTAGTGGTTATAGTTAGTAGTTACAGATTAAAATACATCGTTCACAATGTCCCAAATTATGATTTCGAATTTATGTTTCTGCCGGTAATGTAGTGCACATTTTTGAAAATTATAGATATTACAAGAAATTATAATAGATGTCACAGTTGTCAACTTCAAGTTTTGATAAATAGTTACAGTTTTGTTTGTTCGAGTTCTGATATTTTGTCTGTAGTTCTGATTTGGTAGAACTGGTTTTCTTCTATTTTTCTTTAAAATTGGTCCTACAAGTGCTAACAACAAATCAAATTGAGCTATGGTCATTCTGGTGTAATTAAAGAACATGTCTTCATCATATAACCTCATTTCTTGGATCAAATTATCCCAGTCTCCCTGATTTGTTCGGTTTGGGTTGATTGGGCGAACCCACCATCTTCTATTTGTTTTTTTATTTCTTTTCATTTGCAAAATTAAAGTTGCAAGTAACAACTTTTTTTTTGTGCTTCGATTCATTTTCGTTACATAAAATTCAAACTGAGAAAACCAACTGTCACTTTACTCCTCGTTTTTAATTGGTTGTGCCGTTAACCACTAACTAAAAGTTTGAAGTTTACAAACTTCTACGCTAATCACGATTAGCGTAGACCTGCGCTGGGCTAAGTTCGTTGTTGTGACCGCTACTAGAGGTATACATATGTCAAACTTCTAACGCTAACCGTAACTACTAACACTAACTACTAATTTCGTGTTGTGAATGGGGCTTTAAGCGCATAAAAGATAAAAATCCCAAATATTAATTTCTCCATTTGTCCCGCCTAACTTTATTATTTACAATTGTTAACTTAATTAATAATAATACATTGTATTGCGTACAATGCAGGAACGCACGTCGAGTCTTGATCCAATATACATTGAAGACAAAGTAAATGACCCAGGGCCTCAGACGCTCGCTAGCTGCATAATGGTATTTGCACAAAACAAAAATGATTTTTGTTCGGGGACATTTTTTCCCAGTCGGAAATGTCTGCGTCTAATTAGGCTCGTAGAATCTGCTGGGACCGGCTTTATTTATAGCCATTGTTTTACATAGTTTGTTCTGTTGCCGGGGAACAATGGCCACGCACAATCCGAAGCGCTCTTCTCCTCTCCAACCAGCAGGGAGAGTGGAAGGTAGTAAAGTAGAGAAACGGACTTTTTATGGCAAGTCTCCTCCTTCATGTTTTGTGTATGGTTTTTCTAAGTTACTCCCACACGGAATTTGGTGGGTCGTTAGGTTACAACGACTAGCATGCTATAAGGTTTTTTGCATATCCAGTTGTGACTCAGTACTAACACGCTTGTTTTTTAAACATGCCATCGCGAGATCAGGATTCGTTGACTCTAAAGCTGGATTTATAATGAAGTAACGTAAGAAGCAACGCAAAATTAGAAGGTAAGACAACAAGTTAAAACTTGTGATTTAAGTAGAATCATTTATATTGAAGTAAAGAAATCAGTAATGTACATACATACATATCTTCACGCTATATCCCAACAAATGGGGTAGCAAAAACCCTAAAATCACTCATAAAACATTCACTCATCAAACAATCAGCCATTGTCAAATATTTTCATCCAAACATACCACCCTCACTTCAACCACATTCATAGATCACTCCATATAAACTCATTCATTTATTACACTCGAAATTATTATCACACAACAAACCTTCAATCACATCATTCCTATTCACTTATCATTCATTTTCTTTCTTTAACGTACATAGCATATGCATAAAACATCTCAAATTACTCACGTTTACTCCTAACAACGAATCTAAAAACGAAACTAACAACGAATCTACAAGATTAGAAAAGATGAAAGCGATAGTCTACACTTATATATGAAAGAAAAGACCACACAATGCAGTAACTGAAAATGAAACAAAAAGATAAGAAAGGGAGGGAGCGTCGCCCTGCGCTTGTTTTTGAAAGTGAATTTCACACAATTGCAGTTAAACACTACGTAATAACTGAAAACGAATTAAAAGATAAGAAAGGAAGGGAGTGTCGCTCTACGCTTGTTTTTGGAAGTGAATTCCACACAATTGCAGTTAAACACTCAATGTCAGATCAGAAAAGAATAAAAAAGCTAAGAAACGAAGGGAGTGTCATCCCTGCGCTTGTTTTTGAAAGTGAATTTCACACAATTACAGGTAAACACTCTAATGAAATTAGTAATGTAAAATAAGCAATGCAAGAGATGGCCAACTTTCATCTTTCTACGTTACTTTACCTAACATTTCTTACCGCTGGCCAATCAGAAGTCAGCGTTTTAAACTTCGCATTGTAATCTCTATTATCGACTTTGAAATATCAGCTGTCATTATTATACATTTTGAATAATCTAAATTTTTCAAAAATGGACAGAGAAGTAATACAATTTTCAAAGGCCAATAAAATTCTGTATGACAGTTATCAAAAGATTTAAATTTTTTTAAAGAAAAAACTGCAATTTTAGGATGTATTAGGAAATCTTCTGAAAACAAACAGCAAGTTTTTGAGGTTATATTATTATATTAATAAATTTTGGTTTGTATTTATTTTTTATCTGAATGTCAAAAGTCGTTGAAAAATTATAGGAGAAAGGAAAGAAATTGCGACATACCTCTGATTGGCTAACAGTATTAGGTTCTGCTTCTCAATATAAATCAGTAATTTGCTTGCGTTACTTTTTTACTTTGCTTTATTTTACTTTACTTTGTACGTTACTTCATTCTAAATCCAGCTTAACTTATAACCAATTAATCCGGTAGTATGGTGGAGTAAATTAAAATATTCATTATTGTTGAGTATGGTGATCGAGCACGAAATAAGAAAGAAATTCGCCATTTTTTCAATGACATTTATTCTGATTGAGAACCAATTTCTTAATCTACATAAACTCTAAAGCTATTTGAGCTGTTGATTTGTAAGGATTATCTACAGTTTGAAAAAATATCTTCTAATGCTTCGTCATTAATTTCTGTAGGTTTACCAGATCCTTGAATATCCCTAACATATCCAGAATTTCAAAATTTGTCTAAAATTTTGGACACTGTAGATTGAGAAATTGATTCTCGATCAAGATAAATTTAATTGAAAAGATAATGAACTTCTTTTTGATTTCGTATTCGATCATCATTCCTAACCATTTAGTTTAATTTTTGCATATGTTTCTGATGACAAAAATATGATTTATCTATCATTCTTGCCTCTGTGAATGATTAAAATATAATGGCAAAAATAACTGCCGTCTGTGGATTTTGTTTATTTTACCACTATGGCAACTAAAATCTATTGTCTATAAAAATCTATAAAATTTGTGAAAATTACCAAGTGTTTTTCTTTAAAATATGTTTTAAAAATGTTTCACCAAGTGCCTACCACACAAACAATTAATACTATAAAATTGCATTTATTCAACACGATGTTTCTAATTTTATTTTATTTAAAAAATATTATTTTTTTACATGTTTGTGTATAGAAAAAAAAAAACTTTTTCCTACAACTGTGCGATTTCTTTGTTATTATGTAACTATTATTGCCTTGGTTACGTATGGAAAGTAGATGAATGCAGACCAAGTGCGCTTCCGAAAGCAAAGAAACACTAGTGCGGAAAGTGCTTCATTACGCAACTGTAAAAAAAGTTTTTTTAGAGCAATTTAAATTTGGCGCCAAGCGCGTAATTCATATTTTGGCCACAGACGCTTATGGAAGAAGAAGATGCAGTGAGCCAGCGCTAGTAAATATGCAGTAGTATATTTTGACGTTTATAAACATAACCTTAAATTGCAGTATATCTAATCTGTACACAACTAATAAAAAGAACCGAACAAAGTCAAATATATCGATAAATGGTTTTAAGTTAGTGAAATACATAATATTTATTGTGTGTGTATATTATTAACATAGTTGTTACAGCTTATATTGACATAATGTAAAGTGGAAACTTTTGTATTGTCTAAAGAAACATTGATTTCTTCCGTACGTGTTTAAATTATTAACAGTAATATTATTGACAAAAATTTCGGAGGCTTTAGAAGTACCAGCAGCAGGTTGATTGTCATTGTCGAAAATAGATGCAACATAGCATGATCCGGAGCTACAATTATCTTTGGAGGTATTTATGATAAAGAAGAATCACTCACTGTACTATTCCAATCTAGACGATTTTGAAGAAATTATCTTGACGTTAGTAAAATATTTTTAAATAATGTAAACAATGTGCAAGCAATCAACAAACAAACCATAGCAACGCCGTAAAACATCGTTCTCGTGTAATATTATTAAAATTTTATAAATTTGGATAATATTTTAGTGATTTACTAAATCGCACAGTTAAATTCTGCTCTTGCACGTAACGAGCCTTTTTCGGCACTTGTTATAAAAATAACTATTTCGAATAGGATACAAAAATAGCATGCCATTTGAAAAAGAAACATGTTGTTCTTTTCACTGTGAAAAAATGACTATCCCTGTGTAAATCAGTTTCATTTCTGTTGATCAAGTTAATAATTAACTGCATCCAAGTGATTAGTATTCACTATTCGAATTCACCTTCACTTGTGCAGCGTAACAAATACATACATAATTAACTAAATGTTAAAATCCATCAAATCATTCATCAATTAATCAATTATCTGTATTAAAGTGTTTATTATAAATTAATAACATATGCTTACGATTATATCACAGCACTATTTATTAATTTGGCTAATTTATTTATAAAATTTAATTTGATTAAATTAAAATATGATAAGGCTTTTAGTAATTAGAAATTTAATGAGTAATAATTATTGTTAATTTAAAATTATCTAATTCTTAAATAAGATTTTGGGAAGACAAAACTCCGCTGTCCCAATTCAGTTGAGAAACTTTTTTGCTAATCGCTTCGCCAATAACTTTTTCTCGTTTTTGTAAATGTTAGTAAACTTAATAAGACGAAAGAAACTTTTTATAAGAATTAAGTTGTTTTTACAGTTTTTTATGTAGTATAAGTATTATGGTATTAAAAGTTTTGTTTGATATTATTAATGAAGAAAATTTGATTAAAAGTATAAATTAGTATCATCGTTAAAATAAATTTCGCTTAATAATCTTTTTAATGTCATTGAAGGATTAAAAAGAGTAAACGGATTCGGTAACCTTAATTGAACAGAATTCTTTCCTTCATTTTTCTCGTTTTTATAATTATCTTCCCTTTTCTATCGTTCCAGAAACTTCACGCTTTGCAAATATTATTTTATTCCGTTGTGACAAGAAGCTTACCATGTATTTCTTCCATTTCTATTCTCTATTATTAAGGTAGGGCCACATGGCTTATGTCATGTTAGGTCAATGTCATATCACTAATTTAAAATTACATAACAATTAAATATGTTGGTCACAACGTTCATATCCCTTGTCTGATTACTATAGTATTGATAAATAATAGTATTCGAGGTGTGGCTATTAAATCACGAAACTGATGCTGTTTCAACATTTTATTTTGATTACATATCTATTTACTTATTATCACTTTCAATATACATCCTTCCTCTATCCCTACAATGCTCCATGCGAATCTTCCATTGTTCGAAACAGTGCTGAAAGTCTTCTTCTGTTAGCTCATTCAGAACGCGTGCCGATTTCTCTTTCAAAGCTCAAATCTTGTTGCTATTAAGGCAAATTTCACCTTAGGAAATAGATAGAAGTCGCACAGTGCAAGATCTGACGAATAAGGTGGATGGTCCAACACTGGGATGCTGTACTTGGCTAGAAATCTCTTGACAGACATTGCGGAATGAGCCAGTGCATTGTTTTGATGGAGAAACCATGACTTGTCCTTCTACAATTCGGGTACTTTTTTCAATAAATTATAAGTTTCAGTAGCAGTTTTGTCAAGTTTCATGTGAAATTTCACAACAATTAGTTGCTTTAATGTTGCACTTAACAGTTTTTCGGCGAAACAAAAAAACAACTCTAATTAGAACGAATGCTACGGCTGTACAGATTTGTTTGCAGAAGCGAGAGATACTGCATTTGAAAGAGAAAGCTTCACGCTAAAAATCTGACGGTCGCATACGTACTTCGTCTGTAGCAACGTCAGTCTCGTTATTTAATAGCCACACCTCGTTTTATAATATTAGTGTATATCGTAAGTTTTTAAAGTACGTGTGGAGAATGTAAGAGTACGACGCGAAGCGGAGTACTTTTAACTAGTATGTAATTAAGTCTTTAAACACGTGTGAAGAGTTTGAAGCACGACGCGAAGATTTTAGTGGAAGGTGAGCCATAGGGGTAGTTTTAATATGGTGAAAATTCTTTATCGGCTGAGGGAATCGAACCCGGGTTCTCAAATCCACAGACCGACTCGATACCACATATCCCCATATCATCTATGTATTTAAATAATTGTGTTTTGAATATTTCTAATAATCTCAGAAATTAGTGTGTTCATTATTTTTCACTTTCCGCATTTGTTTTGCGTTACGGAAATAGAGAATTTTGTTTAGTTATTGTTTATGTTAAGCATTTCGAAACATAATTGTCGACGGGTTAAGTTCTTTTTTAAAAAAAGGACCTTAAGTACAAGTTTCTAATGGGGTGTTTATATTAATGATGAGGGATGATTCTCAATGCAATTCCCTGTATAATATTCGTTATTCGCACAATACCGTGGATAGCGAGCTTAGTACGATGTCACATTGATTTTATTCGCTTGGGAATGTAAATGAGATGAAAGTTTTGAACCCGGAAGCCAGGATAATTTAAATTCAGTACGTATGGCGTGGACATGTGTTAACGGGGATATGATACCAGCTACCGCAGTGTCTCTGCTGGGACATTCGCAATTCGGACGATCGAGTTTCACGTAGTTGGCTTTGCTCTGCATTTGCATGAACGACGATGGAGCTTGTTTTTGATGAGAATGCTTTTGTGGAAGTCCTAGAATTTTAGGAAATGGCCTTGAATTCAAATAAACATAATTAGAGGAAAACAAAAACATATTTTCAGACGACCACTTATGAAAGTAACCATAACAACATCATAAACTACTGCGGAAAGTTGAATATAACATACGCTGATATGTTAGTATAACGCACACTTCTAACATATCAGGTGAAGTTAAACTGATTAATAACAGATGGCGTTACGATGAAAGAAAATAATAAAATGAAAATAATTTGTATTATTATTTAAATCGACGTTTTTGCAGATTTTTCAACACATTTGCACAGATAAATCTTATTTTTAAAAATTAATAATTACTTATTTACTAATTTTCTCACATTATTTAATATTTTGATATTACGGTTAGTACACTTAGTATCACCACACCTAACCTCAAATGTCAAACGTCAACGCTTACCCTCAAAAACGCATCAGCTGTCAAAGTGTAACAACATTGCTCATGTAATCTTTTTTTGTAAATATTTTGTGAACGTCATAACTCGCTCGAAAGTATGATAACTGTGCTCCTGTACTTAAATCACTCGGCGTTGTGCGCCTCGTTTTTCAATTTGTATACTCGCACGTTATCTTACACTTTCGATGCTTGTTATGTAATATACTATTACTAAACAGAATGGTATATTATTTTATAAGGAGTTAAGTGACACTTTTTGTGGCAAATCTGTAGGTATTGACGGACGAGCTCACAAATCAGGCACAAAAAAGTAACTTTTGCTGCACATAAAATATGCTATTTTTTTCAAACGCCGGAATATTTACCCATTTAAACATTTTTATGTCATAGAAAAAATATTTTGAAATGGAAGAGAATGTGGTTAGGCTATGCGTTGAGAAGGGATACTGTAAATGAAGGATGTAACAGAAGGGACAGTTGAAGGAAACGGAAAAAGACGCAAGAGGAGGAGGAAGATGGTAGAAGGTCTGATTGTAGAAAAAAGTTATATTGAAATGAAGAGACTGACTATGAATAGAAAAATTTGGAGAAAGCATTTAGGATCTGCGTCAAGCAGATAACTATAGATGATGAACAGTAAAAATGAGGAACAAATCAAAATGAAACGAAACTAATAGTTATTTGTTTATTAGTAATTAGGCAAATAAGTAACAGATTTACTGTTTAGAGTTTTATTTATGGGATGGCTAGCACAGTGGTATGAAGTCGGCCTGTGGATCCTGAGGTTCCTGGTTCGATTCCCACAGGCGTCAAATTTTCATAATTTGAAAAAGGTATCCCTGTGGCTCCTCCACCACTAACATGTTTGGGGGCCGTGATTTTACGACTGGTAACCGCACTTCACGCGCAAAATATATCACTTACCGAGATCTGCTTTAGCAGAGTGCCACACCCAGTTATGGGTAGAAGGCGTGATGATATATATAGTTTTATACCTAAGGCTCTGAATCTAGCCAAGGCAGTAAATCTGCTTTTTGCCGTATTAAATACATATTTTGTTGTTGATTATTTAAAATTAATATTAATTCTGTGATTATTTTTAATGTTATTGGTATCATTGTAGTCATTATGCTATTATGCATTTGTTAAGCAGTGGCTTTGTAAAAACAAATTTAACGTTTATAATTTTATAAATGTCATTCTTCTTTTTGTCAGTGCTGTCAATCACGATATATGTATTGATTATATTTACAATATATAATGGATACCTATCCCCATTCGAAATTAAGAAGCGGAATGCGATTGTAATATATTTATTACAGCCCGTCAAATATCAACAAAACACCCACTTATAATGCCAATTGACAAAAAGCATATTTTAAAAAAATCACATATTGCACAATTTGTTAATAAAAATAAAAAGAAAAACATAATTTGTTAAAAAAAAGTTAACTTTAATCTCCTTACCATTTCGTTTTCCGAAAGTCAACTGAATTAACTTTTTTAATTCGGACTAGCATATGATTAGCTAATCCAAAATTCAGGATTAGCTTAAAGATATATTTATTTATTTTTACGTTTAAAAATATTGAATTCTCAAAAATGTTTACATTTCTTAGATGTGTTCTGTTATTCTAATTCAACTTTTTCTCGTAGTTAACTACGTGATTACCTGACAAGTTTTTATACAGTCGAGCGTTAGTAACATATCGGAATACCTAGTTCAAACGCACAGTCTGCGAAGTTTAATTTACTGTAAATAAAATTCCAAATTTTTTGCTCCGCGCCAGGTATTTTAATTAGCTTGACTTGAACCTGGAGAGAATGATACATTTCTCACAGAAATATTTTTCTGCACCCCGAATTGATTTCTACAAGACTACATACTTGATTCTCAGTCAATGTGTTCGTGAAATCGTGGTGTGCGTTGAAGGTATTCGTTGCAGGTGCTCGAATGCTTCGCATTCTTTTGTTTTATAAATTATCAGGCAGGAAATTTATATTCTTGCAGATTGCTGTAATTTTTTACATTCTTTGTACTTTTATTTCACTATGAATGGCGCACTTCCTTGTAGATAACTATATAAATTAAATTCCACCGTTAATGTTTATTAAATATTTTACATTTACTTCCTCGAATAATTTCCAGATATGCTGAAAATCAGTAGACGAATGATTAAGCTGTTTTCTTTATAGAATTTTCAGTAAAATTACTCAATGACGTTATGGAAGATTCGTATCTTTTTCACTGTAAAATATTCGTAAATTAACTTCGAGAAAAATGCTTCAAATTCTTCGTTTATTTTATTTCATATATTTATCTCTAAAATAATTTAAGAATTTATGACATCATTGTCAAGTCCTCATTCAAATACTAAATTTTCTGCTCTCAAAGTACTTTGATATACAATAAATGAAATGAAATTTTTAGAATGTTTAAAAATGCGAAGTTTCATTCTCAACAACTTTTATTAAAAACCAATAGGGACTTATACAATTTAAAATTTTTGGTTGCCATCTAGTTAGTAAAACAGAATTTAATAATTTGTTATGTAGCGAACATGGTATAGCTTTACAGTTTGACGTTTATCACGTGATCCAAACGTTAAACGTCAAACAAATATTGTGACCTGATGGCAGAAGTGCTGAAAGGAGAAAGCAGTTGTTCGATTCGGCATGGTGTCATCTCGCTCTTTCTACAAATTTGTTGTTTCACACAAAATTGTGTGGAGGGGGGTCTGCTTCGGGTCTGCTGCATGTGACTATTGGTGGACGGTTTTCTCAATCTATGTTAATTAATTTATAATTTGTAACATTCAAGTAGGTAATATATAATGGACATATACAGTGGCGGATGCAACCGCCCCCCCCCCTACCTCCTGAAATAAAAATGTGTAAATTTTACACCATTTGCAAATCTATACTTAAATATATGAAAGTTTACAGAAACCATCTATATGAATAGATGAATATATTTGAAAACCAGTGACTTTTATCCAAATATTTACATAATATTTAAATTGTTTTTATACCTTCCAGTGATGACATGTCCAGTAGAACATTAAGATTGTTGAAAATATATTTTCCTAGAACTGTGCAATTTCTTTGTTATTATTGCCTTGGTTACGTATGGAAAGTAGATGAATGCAGCCCAAGTGCGTTTCTGTAAGCAAAGAAACACTAACGCGGAAAATGCTTCGTTACGTAACTGTACAAAGAAAGTTGTTTTGAGAGCGATTTAAATTTCGCGCCGAGCGCGGAATTCATATTTTTTCCACAGACGCTTATGAAAGAAGAAGATACGGTAAATCAGCGCTAGTAAATATGCAGTAGTATATTTTGACGTTTATAAACATAACCTTAAATTGCAGTATATCTAATCTGTAGACTAATAAAAAGAACCGAACAAAGTAAAATATATCGATAAATGGTTTTATTTAAAGAGTAAGTGAAATACATAATATTTATTGTTTGCGTATATCATTAACACAGTTGTGACAGTTGCTTATATTGACATAATGGCAATACTCGGCAAGACTCGTGCGTTAAATTCTGCACTTGCATGTAACGAACCTTTTTCGGCACTTGTTATAAAAATAACTATTACGTTCTATAATGATAGAGGCAAGGTTGTCGGGAAGAGCTTTATTGTACACTTACATTCATCACGATATAATTCTAGAAAACAAATTGGCTAGCAAGAAATTCTCGTTATTTGATAAATGAAGTGATGGTGTCTGTAAATGCAAAGTTTGAGAGCTTGGACATAAATTACTTTAAAGAGGGTATACAATAACTGAAACATCATTGGACCAATGCATTGTGAATGCATAGGTGAATATGTCAAAAAACAAAATTAAAATTTTGTTCAAAATATTGTTGTGTCATTGCTAGTCGCACCCTCGTATATTCATTAACAGAATAAAAACAATTGCAATTTCTGGTCCAAATATACGAAGTGAAGGTTTGCGAATACAGTAACACTAATCACACCACCGCACCGTACTGCTGGTCTAAAACTAATAGCTAAAAACTCATTTCTCATTATAAACACGTATTGTCTCTATTTATTTGGGACATACTTTCGGTATATTTGATATTGTAAGAAAACTTTTGGAATTCCTCATCATCTATGAGAATTATGAATGTCTTATAGAATTTCCTGATCGATAGTAGTAACAAACTGAATTTTCTTTCCTTGGGGGTTAAAAGAACACGATGCGTTTCCGTGCATCAACGAGCGACAGTCGGTGCACGTTGCGCTGCACCTCGGTTTTCGATCGAGATGAGATTGTGCGAAGCAAACCGTGTGCTGTAGTCTGCCAAGTAATCCGTCTTTTTGATTGGCATTTAGCCGGAAAACTATAGGTGGCACACCGAGCAGCCCCAGTGCGTCTGCCGTGCACTGCGCTTCTCAAAATGCAAGGATGTAGTCATCTTGAATTAGTCTCTTTTTTATCATCACTAATTGTTCGATGGATTAGTTTCAACGATTTAAAGTAACTGTTAATTTTTTTGATGGAAAATGTGAAATGAAATAAAATTTGAGATAATTTATCTTTTCGGAATGTTATATTTGAAAAACGAAGCAAGATGTACTCGATAGTAAAATCGTGCTTCAATTTTTTGTTCGAAATTTCTTAATGGTAATTTTTTATTATTTTCAAACTTTCCGCCATTATATTCCATTTCGTTCGATTTTTTAAATAAAAATTTGCCAACGTATTGAATCCCAAACGCGCATCTCCATATCTCATTTTATTTTTGAGGTGTCGTTAATAGTTATCTGCTTGATGTAGGTCCGCAATGCCTTCTCTAACTTCTACTCATAGCCAGCGTCTTCATTTCAACATAACTTCTTCCTTCTTACATTTTCTTCCTCCGTCTGTCTCTTATACCTTCTTCTTCTACAGTCCCTTCTATTACGTCCTTCATTAGAGTATCCTTTCCCAACTACATTTTCTGCCTCATACAGTGTCCTTTTTTCTGCTACTCTTACCCATACTTGTTCGTTGCTAACTCTATCAGATCACTTAATACCTGCATTTTCCTCCATTTCCACATATCTGTACAACAGAAATTTAATTCCAATTACGTCTAAATTTTATTCCTCGTAGTATGGGTATGAATATTTAGATTCATTTAATGACAGGTACGATTTTTATGATACAGGAATACCTCCTCGGCCCATTTATCTGGATTTTCTCCGCGTAAAAGAGAATTAATTGTTAAGACTTTACTTAAAAATACTAATTAAATTAAATTTGGTAAACAATGTTATTTTCTGGTCAAATCTTTCAGTATACGAAAAAGTCAACAAACAATTTTCATAATTTCAAAGCTACCCCTGTGGCTCCTCCACCACTAACATCTTTGGGGGCCGTGATTTGTCGCGCAAAATATATCACTTACCGAGATCTGCTTCGGCAGAGTGCCACACCCAGTAATGGGTAGAAGGCGTGATGATATATTTTTTTATTTTATATATATATATATATATATATATATATATATATATATATATATATGTAACTACCCTTTTTTAATTATATTTGTTATTTATTTTTCATGAAATGTATATATCCAAAATATATTTTTTTCTCTCATATAGGGGGGAACGAGGCGCTATTTTATAGTTTTCAGAAGGATGCAAGAAGCCCAAGCGCCAGCCCTGGGTTCCAGATTCTGGTGATATCCCAGTTTTTATCTCTAAGTCAATTTTATGGGGTAGGTGGATAAATGGTATCAAGTTGGCCTGTGGATTTGAGAACGTCGGTTCGATTCCCACAACCGACAAACAATTTTCACTACACTAAAATTACCCCTGTGGCGCTCCCTTCACTAACTTATTTGGCGTCGTGATTTGACGGCTGGTAAACGCATTTCACACGCATAAATATATCACTTACCGAGATCTGCTACGACAGAATGCCACACCCAGAAATCAATTTGAAATTAATTCCAATTACAGTACAGAAGATCTGCACTATACAATACAATAACTCTCTCACACAGCAAACTTGTTGAGAACCGCTGTGGTTCGCATTACTTGCGTTTCTGGTGTGTTGGTCCGGTATCTACACTACGGCTCTCCTATCTGCTCATAGATCTACATGCGTACCTAGGGCATGTTTTATTATTCAACTTGTATGTCAACTGCATCTATTTATTATAATTATGTATTCAATTTATCTTGTAAACAATAAAGATACAACAGCAAGACATAACTTCAACATAACAAAGCAAGATACAAAAATTACCAACGTTCGTGATGACCCACTCGAAACTTTTATTAAATTGTTCAGGGTTTTTTAACTGTTTAACTGGGGTATTTTTTTGTTAAAATGTTCGCTGTGTGTTGGTTAGAATAAATATTTTTTATCTCATTAGATAAATAAAATTTTCGGGGTGCGTACGGAATTCGCATATTTTTTAACCATTTACAAACCGTTGGAATTTTACATATTTCCATGTTGAATATTATATCAAATACGTTTGTCAGTGAATTTCCGAGGGATGCTGGAATTTTTATTTTATTGAGAAACTTTTTCCCGAATGTGTTAGGTTAGTTAGGTAGGCGATTATTTCTCAAATTGAAGAGAAGATTTAGGAAAGTTTTGCGGGAGAATCTAATTGGTTTTGATTGGTCTAAATAGAAGTTGTCGAACTGCACTGCTTAAAAAGATATTGAATGCATTTAATGAACTGCAATTCATTTTTATCTAATTCTTTAAGGAGTTAATACCTTACTGCGAATTTCCGCTTGTGAAATAAAAGTGAAAGTAAATTGTAGTTCTAATGGCGTAAACAGTAGATAGGTCCCCGATAACGCGAGTTAAGTAAAGTTGCGCGCGGGTAGTATTTGGATGGGTGACCGTCCAGAGAAACTCGCGTTGCTGTTGACCAATAACAACTAAAACGCAGATCCGGGCGTAATGGCGGCATATGACCTAAGTAGTTGGTCCGCCAAAGAAGCCACAAAAAAAAATTACTAGAGTTGGACAAAGCAATTTACAACCCTGAGAGGAGTATCTTCGGGAGCAGCTACTACCGTCGGTATATTTGTAATGTATTCCGAAAATGAACCACATTAACCATGGTTAGTTTTTTCAGTAACCGGTTACATTACGGCACATAGTTTTTGAAATTTGTGGTTAGTTTTTAATAACCAAACTAACCGTGCTCGAGCGGCGGTTAGTTTGGTAACTTCACAGCTGTTGTTGACAAGTTTGAGTGTCCGTATGTGTTCGTGTGTCTGCGTACTACGGACAATTGAATGCCAACCTCTGCAAATGTCTCTTTTTTTTCAAAAAATCGTAACTTTTTTTAAAATCATCTGATTTTGATGTAGTTTTGCGTTCGAGTAACAAAAATGTCCATATTTTCATTGTCTGTAGACAGATTTGTCAATTGACGGCTGATGATTCCCATAGAAAGCTTGGAAAATCACCTTTTTTTCAGGAAAAATGTGGTTCTCGTTTGGGGGTGGCGGGGGGAAGAGAAAGGGAAGTTAGTCAAAATCAATTCACAGCTTTTCAAAGACTAGACTTTGGGCGACTTCGGACAAAAAATTGCATCCAATTTGTTTCAAAACTGACAAAATGACAGGGGTTTGAGAAGTGACGTTTTTTTGGGAGACCGGTTTTTTTTTTGAGCAGTGTTAGTAAATAACCAGGAGGGGCGGACGCCCCTCCTTGCCCTCCCCCTTGTGTACGCCCATGAATACATATGAACTGCCATACTACTGTTTGGTGCGTCCGGACCCTGTACAGTAATAAAGTTCCTGTTGTACATATTAAAATAAATAAATAAATAAATAAACATTGCTGTCAAACATTTGATGTCATATTATCATTTTATGCTAAACGTAAAATTTCAGTTAGAGTGGAAATGAATATTAATCCCTAAAATGATAATAAGGTGAGCATTATACTTCCGAATTTGAGCTCAAAGTTGGTACTATTGTGTAGTACAACTATACTTCATTACATAAAACATGACGCAAAAACCTCGAATGAAAAGAGCAAAAAGAGAATTAATAGTACAATATTTATTTTACTTGTTTTTGTAACAGTAAAAACATTGTTATAGTTATTGAAACATTTGTATGAAATATTTAAATGTAGAATGTTTACTAAATATGAAACAGTGTTCGCATTGTTGAACAGTAAATACGAACATTGTGTAAAGTTTTAAAATAAATTGTATTTTTTATAAGCCTTTGTTTCGAAAATTATTTGTCAGGATAAATACAGCCAAGTTGGGAAAAAATTACATTTCATCAATTGTCAACAAAATAGATAAATTTTTCCATTACAGATATTTATAAATAGCTGCGCAATTTTTTACTGCATTATCAAAACATATTACACTACATATTTCGCGTCACAAACATAAATTAAGTTAAAATACGCGACAGCCAGCTTGCAAAACATAAAACTGAAATGTTCAAAACTGTCACGTATCACCCATTCATTTCAAAATTCAACATTGCGTCCGACCAACGCATAAGTGCGGCAAATATACGTACATTACATACATGCACACAATACATGAACAATCTGAATATCTACAGTGTGTTACACAAACATACAATATCGACATTTATACTCCCTAAATACAATATAAATATTTGTATAACCACGGCATTTATATATTCTTGAGTTTGATATACTGCTGTAGCATATCTTGGTATACAACAGGATAATCCATGAAAATATTTTTATAGGGAAATCAGTTTTTTGCAATTGATCTGTGTTCACCTACTGATTTCTAATATTTAAATAAAAATTACACTAACAATTGTCAGCTGATATTTTCATGACGAAGTTAATAAAAATGGTCGCTATTATCGTCAGTACATTCAGTGTCGAAAGTTATATTTACAAATATTACAGTTTATTTAAATTTATATAATAATAAAACGGTGTGTAATTCTTTCCGTTTATAAAAAAATAGCATGTCAAAAGAATAATAATTATGATGGATGAATAATAAATATATCATTAATAAATTTGCATAAATGCACATATCGTGCATAGTGCGATGGTCAAGTGTTTTCATTGTGACTGTATATAACACTCTCGCGCAACAGTAGAGGCACGCCATTCGTTATATACCTGAATAGGTGGAGTTAATGCACATTTCAGCCACGGTTTTATTTTGGTTTGTTGAGTTGTATTACTGCCTAGGCTATAAAAGCGAACTTTTACAGTCTAGAATGTAAAAGTGTTGCTATGGAAAAGCCACTAATTTGACATTTATGATTTAAACGAATAAACTGTCACCTCTCCCTTAATCTTAGATTGGGTTATATATATATATATATATATATATATATATATATATATATATATATATATATATATATATATATATATAAAATACAATAAATAAAATAAATATATCATCACGCTTTCTGCACATTGCTGGGTGTGGCATGTAATGATTCACAAGTAAATAAATATAAATATTTCATTGCGCCTTCTACCCATTACTGATGCTGGGTTGCAAGAAAAAAATAAAGAGCTCTTTAGTTAAAGAATTGTTTATCTAGCAACAGAATCAATAGCGATTTTCTGAAATTTATTGAACCGTTAGTTGCTAATAAACCGATAAAACTCTCATGCAACCCGGCATTAGTGTAACACTCTGCTGTAGCAGATATCGGTTTACATCCGCCAAATCACGGCTTCCAAATATGTTAGTGGAGGAGGAGCCACGAGGGTAGTTTTAATATGGTTAAAGTTGTTTGTCGCCTGTGGGAATGAAACCCAGATTCTCAAATCCATAGGCCGACTCGATACCATTAAGACACTTACCACATATATTGATTCAGCATATTTACAAAAAGGAGAACGACATTTTCAAATTATAAACGTCAAATTTATATTTACGTAGCTACCGCCTAACATGATGGCTACAATGAAGCCGATAATATTAAAAATATTGTAAAAAAATCACAAAATTAATATTAATATCAAACAATCGGCAAAAAAATATTTGTCCAACAAGGCAAAAAAAGCTGACTTACTGCCTTGACTAACTATATAGCCGCGGCAGTAAATCTGCTATTTTTTATTATAGGTATGCATGGATATAATTATGTACTTTCTACTCGATCAGAAAAAGGCACTTTTTACATGTGTACAGAAAATAGTACTTTCTATTCTAATAGGCATCAAATGTCTACTTTCCATACTTTAAATAAATGCAGAAAAGCATACTTTCTGTTAAGGTCGTATGTATCTATACCGCGTGAAGAAGGTATCATCTTACCACAGGTAAATAAAAGTTATTTAGGAATATTTAACAATAGGAATCGTCGACACATTATGTTAAATTAAAATGCTTGAAATTGAAGTGATAGAAAATCTTGTAATTGATTAATTTCATTCTAAAATAATTTAGGTATATTTACAAACATTTTTATCGACGTCATTGTCAACTACTTTTATAACTTTTATAGTCCTGTGGAATTTCTTGCACAGCCTGTATATATCCATGTGTGTAAAAACGAGTCATAATTATGTTCATCCAGCATTCAGGCGGTGTTTGTGCCGTTGCATCACGTAGGCCATGATATCTCTCGTCTCGTCTGGTGCACGCGGCACGCGGGGGAGGGGGTAATTAATTTGCAGCGCCGCCTGCTTTATAATTAGAGGCCGAGCGCGACTCCGGCTATGAGACTCGGTGGAGACCGCGCGCGAGTGAATGATGGACTTGCGATGCACACATATCACCATTAGTGCGAGTTAGGTCGGCTTGCGTGTGCAGATAGTTCATCGCACTGCCGCTACTAGCGCTAGTGATGGCGGTGATGGCGTTTAAGAACGCCACGGGAGCCGAACTGCATTCTGGGAGATTGGAGATTGTATCTTTAACACGTTCTACTAAACGTTGCATATACACTACACATCTGACTACTATGATACAGAGAATTATTGCACATTGTAATTTATTTATTGCTTATTTTACACAACGGGAAATTAATTCTAATTACAGTACAGGAAACCTACAACTTATAGTGTAGTACGAACCATTCGAAAGTAGTTTTATTTCTGATCATTGGTTTGTCTCAGCGAGATTTCAATTCGGCGGTCTTTTGAAAGATAGGTTTACAAGAAGAAACTAGCATCAGGATTTGTATGTTATGCAAGTTTTTATATTTTCTACAATCAAGAAAAAGTAGGCTTTACGAACGTCGTTTGATGACAGAAAATAGAAATTGCAGACCATGGGTCTTTGCAGACCGTTGCTATTGACAATGGAGCACTTTACAGACTTTTTCAATGTTTTTTGCAGACCACAATTATCATTTACAGTTTTTGTTTTGTATATATTGTTTACTTAGTTACCTACCTTAATTTTCAATCGTACAAAAAAATGTGTACACCTTTTGTTGAAAACATTTGTTCCTACAACTGTGCGATTTCTTTGTTATTTCGTAACTATAATTGCCTTGGTTACGTATGGAAAGTAGATGAATGCAGACCAAGTGCGTTTCTGAAAGCAAAGAAACACTAGTGCGGAAAGTGCTTCATTACGCATCTGTAACAAAAGTTTTTTTGAGAGCGATTTAAATTTCGCGCCAAGCGCGTAATTCATATTTTGGCCACAGACTCTTATGGAAGAAGAAGATGCAGTGAGCCAGCGCTAGTAAATATGCAGTAGTATATTTTGACGTTTATAAACATAACCTTAAATTGCAGTATATCTAATCTGTACACAACTAATAAAAAGAACCGAACAAAGTAAAATATATCGATAAATGGTTTTAAGTAAGTGAAATACATAATATTTATTGTTTGTGTATATTATTAACACAGTTGTTACAGTTGCTTATATTGACATAATGTAAAGTGGAAACTTTTGTATTGTCTAAAGAAACATTGATTTCTTCCGTACCTGTTCATATTATTAATAGTAATATTATTGACAACAATTTATTAAATTTTTATTTTTGTATGACCAACTTATATTTCATACAAGACTCGAAACAAATCGTAATAGAATCAAAACAGGACTGCATTCGAATAGTTAGAATTGCATTGTAAGTTGTAGCTTCCCTATTCCACAATTGAAATTAATTTCCTATTGTACAGATCATCATAAGCTTATTAATATTGTAGCTATAATTTACTGCCGCTAGTGATGTCACAACATTTCCATGTCACCTGTACAATATTTTCCAAATCAAGTCATCGTCACTACAGCTCCATCATATCCTCTCCACAATGCTGTTAGATAAATCACAATTATCCCAGTTTTCCCGCGGACATCCTCGTCATTCAACGTGTAGAACGGCTTAATTCCCGATTCGCGATCCACGTTCCACGCCACCTAAATCAATCAATACCATGTTCACACCATCACACTCGATGCAATGAAATCCGCGAATTATACTCGCTCGAATGTCGGTGGAACCAGCGCTAGACCACTGCACTGGAATGTTTTGTTTCTGTTATCAAATTATCGACTGATTATATCCGTTCATTGTATTCATGGCTGTAACGGTTGCACGCGAAACTGAATTGCATTCTAGCAATGGGAGTTATGTCAATGTGCTGAATTATGTCCTCGATACAATTGGATAAACTATCTTGATGTCCTGTTATCGGAAGAGGAGGATGCAACTGTTGTTGGAATAAAGGAGTATTGTGTTGCGATATGGAATTTACACAAAAAAGTTGCGTTGATGCTTTGCTTTATTCACTGTTATATTTACAAAATGGGGTAACTAGCTATCGGATTGGGGGTATACTCTATTCTCTGTATGAAAACTATTACGTCACATTCGGTATCCATGTGATTCAAGATATTGTGCTTAAAACGTTTACATTGGTATTGGATTGACATTTTTAAAACATAACCTAAAAATTAAATGTCAAATTAAAATATTTATTACTTTATAAAATTTAATTAGTTTATAAAAGTAACCAAATATAAATTTATCTTAACTCACGAAAAATATTACCTACCTTATTGAAATGTGTAATTTTGTAAAATAAAACTCAAAGGAATTTACATTTTTATATGTATTATTATTATATATAAATAAATAATATATGACAATACAAAATACAATGCACATTACCTCTTGTACAACAGTTAAATTAATTAAAGATACTCGATTCTCTCTAACTCCAGCGCAAAATAATCATGAAGATGACAAACGCATTTCTGCATTTGATTACCCAACATTTTTCTAGCCATTTCTTATTTCTCAGTCTGTATTTATGTATAAAAAATGTCACAAACTTAGAAATGACAGGCGAGAAAATAACAAAATCATGACCATAGGTTTCTATTTTTATTTTATAAACAAATGTGAACAAAGTAAATATAAATTTTCGTATTAGTAAGAACTGTCATACGTTTTCATTAAAATAATAAATGTGATAGAACGTGAAAAAACATTAAACGTGTGTCTTAACTTATTAAGATATACGTTATGTCATTCGCATAGGTACGAATAATATTATTAAAAAAAATAGCTATATTTCATCGTATCTATGATAACCTCGTCCACATATGACGTCACCGTTTTCATACAGGGAATGGAGTATAGCAAAAACCAAGTTCGATTTGTATTGTCGACATGTGATTTTGATCATGTTAAAATTACTCTTATAGTTCTTCCTCCATTATCATTATAGGTGCTGAGTTTTGACGGCTGGTAACTGTAGGGTACTACAATTTTGGTACAGTGATATTGTTGCTATAAAAAATTAATAACTAATCTTTTATTATAGGAACACGAGTATGTAAAAATGTTATTATTCGAATTCTAATCCCTACCGTAATTTGAATTAAGTTCCTATTGTAAACAGTAGCATAAATAAATAAATAAATGGAACGTAATTCAAACAAGAAAGTGGTTCGTTCAAATCTCGTTGATTTCAATTTCTGATTGATTCAGATTTCACTATATACTATATAAAATAAAACATAAATAAATATATCATCACGCCCTTTACCCATTACAGGGTGTGGCACTATGCCGAAGCAGATCTTGGTAAGTGATATATATGTGCGCGTGAAGTGTGGTTACCAGCCGTCAAATCACGGCCCCCAAAGATGTTAGTGGTGGAGGGCCACAGGGGTAATTTTAAATTGATGAAAATGTTTTCTCGGCTGTGGGGATCGAACCAGGGTTCTTAGGATCCACAGGCCGACTTGATACCAATGTGCCCTTACCCATACTATAGACTCTCTTTAATTTAAAACCGTAATTGGGATTAATCTGCTATTGTACAGAGTAACAAATAATAAATAAAATCTTGTTGTAGCATTTAAATTTATTTTTCCTATTTTAGTTAATAAATTGCTAAATAAGATGTTAATTACATGTTGACAAACTGTGGTTTTGGACATTTTAGTCACAATGTAAAGTTCATACCTGACATATTAAGCACGGGCTGAATTTAGCTTTCCACATCTGTCATTATAACTTAACCTTACTTTTCAAATAATTCATAAAACTTTACATTTTTTGTTGATTTAATTTTGCAGTCGTAGAAAAAGTATATATAAAAATATAAACTCTTATAATACTCGTCTTTTATACATTCGTAAATAAAGACATGGGTTTCAAGACAATAAATTCTTCTTCTTCTTTACTGGCGCTACAGCCCGAGTCGGGCCTGGGCCTACCGGGCACACCGAGCCGCAGTTTTTACGCTGCCGTACTGCCGGTTTTCTGAGTCAATGTTACTTACTTTTAAGGCATATGTATAAGTGACTAGCTTATAGCGCCCGAGTATGATTAATACAAGTAACTGTATTTTTTTTTATTTTAACGACAAATCATACTTTGTCGACAGGCGGATTCGAACTGACGAACCTTGGTTCGGATGACGTCACAGCATGTTAAGAGATATGCATTAACACGCTCGGCCATCGCGCCTGACAATAAATTAAGTTTACAAATTAATGACCAATAGTGGTACGAGTAAACATAGCAACTATTAAAATTTTAAAAACGACTGTCTGACAACTAAAGAGTGTAGGTCATTTACTTGTAGTGACGTAAGATACCCGTGCAGTTCTGGGTTCGAGTCTACCAGTCGGCAAGTGTATATACCGATAAAATGCTACTAATAATAATAATAATAATAATAATATAATTTATTTGTTAAAGAAATAATCTATACAAAGTGGATTGACAATACAAAGTGATTAGATTATTTATATTACATAGTGTACATAGGGCTATTCATTTAAAATAAAAGCACGAATTTTCAAGGCTGATTTGAAATAGTTAGCTATATCCCAGATTTTTTCTTTTGATGGTTCCGATAGTAGACTGTTGATGGAACTAGAAGCGTTATTGCAAGAAATATATTTGTCTATGTGCTGAGTTCTAATCGGAGAGTACAGTGGACACTGAAACAGAAAATGCAAAATATTGTTTTCTTCGAGGAGATTGCATAAACTGCAAATTTCATCTTCTTTAAATAAAATGCTACTATATCTCGCATTAAATTCACATACTCTGTACTGTAAAGCAGACTAATAAATAGTAAAAAAAATTAAATACTTTTAAACTTTTGTTATTTTGTCGATCATGCAATGAGTTCGGACCCTGTGCTATAATTGGAATTAAATTCTTGTTGTACAGAGTAGCCTAAATAGTCTAACACTAGTATTCATAGTCGTTCGCCAGCGGTTCGCCAGCGTTTCGCCAAGTGTATCGCTTATGGGCACTTCCTCAGCGCGTCGCTGGGCGAACGACTATGCATACCAGTGTAAGAGTGCTAAGAGCAGACTGTTACGCATATAAAACAATTGTTAATGAGACGATGAAATACTTTTAATTCAACGCGTTTTAATACAAGATTAAATAAGACGAAATGTATTGATCTTCTTGTAAAAAAATATATTTAATACATAAATATAAAATACCAATATTTACAGAAGTTATAAATTATAATAATACAAAAGTTAATAATGAAATTAAACAAATTATCCGACAATGGAAACACCAACAACAACGTATGAATAAACTAGTATTAATGTTACTAAATAACACGGCAAGACTACATTTTGCACGTGAAGACGAGAGACAACTTGTCTCGACAGAAGCCAATCAACCACTAACTAATGTTGTTGTTTTTCCATAGGATGTACTGACAATGGGTAAGAGGATTAGATCGTTGCTTTGGTTCGAGATAACGGTTTCCATGCCTGGGTTTACATAAAAAACCCATATGGAGTTAATTACAAAGGTTAATCTATCCCAGACCGATATCATAGCTAATAATTTACCCAAATATGTCATCACATGCCGTATAACCAGACGCGATAATTCAGAAAAGCTGTAAACTTAATAAATAATGATCTACGGAATACTGAAGTTAATATAACATATGCACTAATAAATTTGATAAACAAAATAAACTCTGTCAAGTCAACTTTAGAAAGATACTTAAGATAACACTTAATTAGTTTGTTTCTCTCGAAGCTGAGTTGATAGTGAAATATCATAATTTATAAACAAAACCAAATTCTGAATTGTCCGTTTTGCTACAATAGCATACATAAATAGTATATTCCATTGTTATCGTTCAATTAGATACGTATGTTTCTATACTCTATTCCCTGTATGAAAACTATTACGTCACATTCGGTATCCATGTGATTCAAGATTTTGTGCTTAAAACGTTTACATTGGTATTGAATTGACATTTTTAAAACATAACCTATAAATTAAATGTCAGATTAAAATATTTATTACTCTCTAAAATTTAATTAGTTTATAAAAGTAACCAAATATAAATTTATCATAACTCACGAAAAATATTACCTACCTTATTGAAATGTGTAATTTTGTAAAATAAAACTCAAAAGAATATACATTTTTATATGTATTATTATTATATATAAATAAATAATATATGACAATACAAAATACAATGCACATTACCTCTTGTACTACAGTTAAATTAATTAAAGATCCTAGATTCTCTAACTCAAGCGCAAAATAATCAAGAAGATGACAAACACATTTCTGCATTTGATTACCCAAAATTTTTCTAGTCATTTCTTATTTCTCAGTCTATATTTATGTATCAAAAATGTCACAAACTTAGAAACGACAGGCGAGAAAATAACAAAATCATGACCATAGGTCTCTATTATTATTTTATAAACAAATGTGAACAAAGTAAATATAAATTTTCGTATTACTAAGAACTGTGATACGTTTTCATTAAAATAATAAATGTGATAGAACGTGAAAAAACATGAAACGTGTGTCTTAACTTATTAAGACATACGTTATGTCATTCGCATAGGCACGAATAATGTTATTAAAAAAAGATAGCTATATTTCATCATATCTATGATAACCTCGTCCACATATGACGTCATCGTTTTCATACAGGGAATGGAGTATATATAACATGAACTATATATTATGTCTGTAATTTAAGATACTTGAAATTAATACGTTTTTCTTCTTTTTCAGGTACGTAAGTTTGTTCCTTCATAAGTGTGGTTATTCGTCCATAATACCCACCTTAGTACTACGTAAGTGATCTGTAAATTATTTTGAGATATTTCGCAAATATGGGCAGTTGTCAATGGATAGATAGATATTTATTTATAACAAAAGAAAATGCGATTGAGTCCCAATAGTTCGAATTACAGTACAAGCTATAAGCCTCCTATACTGTAAATGAGATTAATTTCTCGTTGTTCAGGGTGGCAAATAACTAATGAAATAATACTACTATGATATGTGTTACATTAGTAAAGCTTGTGGAATGTGTTCTCATGTGTGAGATGCGCATCTTGTCAAGGTCTTGTCGGTATGTAGGTTAATCTCAGCCGGTGTGCAAAGTTACAACCACCGGACCGCAGCGCGCAATGCTAGTTATAATTCATCATCACCCCGGCGTCGTCGCCACTGTCGAGTTGTAGATGGGTGTCTGTTAACTGTTGAACTCGCTGGCTGCGGGATTCGCTCCCTGGTGGCTACAGACCCCAGACTAATGCCGCAGAGTCGAACTTCAATCTATCTGCGCCCGCTCAATTTCACTTCCGCCAGAGGAGAGGCCAAGTTTGCCGGACTTTACCGCAAAAACTACTTTGGCGAATTTACTCACTTTGGACTGTTTAAGACGCACCGGGAATAGTTCAAGACTTCCACTCTGAAATTAGTTTGCCGATGGACAGATGCCACTACTAGAACATTGAACGTCTATTTTATTTTGTGAAGAAACATCTAAAAACAATTAGTGCTATTTAGTGAGTTGTTATGAGGTCGGTGTAACTAATACACTGATTTAGTTTAGCGGAAATTATACATGAGGAAAAAAGTGAACTAATTTAATTGTTTCTCGTGAAATAATAAATTGAACAATGATAATTAAATAATTTAAGATAGATACGAAGATATCTGAGTGGCAACGCGTCGAACTGTGGATTTAAGAACTCGAGTTCGATTACCGCAGCCGACAAATCTTACCCCTGTGGTTCCACCGAAATTAACATATTTGGTGACCGTTATTTGACGGCACTTTACGCCTAAAAATATATAACTTACTGACAAAATACGTAATTATATATTTATTTATTTATTTTAAGAAATGGAAATAAACAATATAATTATAACAAATTTAATTTTCATTTACTGTCATTCAATTGTGAAAACACATATTTTATCAAGTACAATTAAAACTTACAGAGTGAAATTAATTTTAATTATAATGTGAAAAATTGGGATATTGCTAGGATAAGAACCTGGTACTTATGAACTCCAGTCATATGCTTTAAACCAACTAGGCTGCGGCCGCCCTGGATTCAAATCTGATTTTATTTAAATTTTCTCTCAATTTTGTTATGTAAATTTAATATTTACTTACAATACCAATTAAAATGATACAAGATGTTTCAAAATTATTGCAAAAAAATTAAAGGAATATATTATTTGATGTATTAACGCAAAAAATACCCTGAAATTTGCAAATTTAATGGACTCCTATACCAATTTTTTTTTTAAATTTATGTTTTTGAAACTACATGTTAAACTATGATAATCAGTGAAAACGAGGGTTGAAAATTTGTTGTATTACAAAAGATATGATATTTAAGTGCTATCATCGGTACATCAAATAATATATATATAAATACACTTTTTTTTTGTTTTAATTATTGTGAAACACTTTATAAACATTTCTGAATCTGATAATTGTATTTTTCTTTGTTTAATAATAAGCAAAACGTAAAGAATATTTCAAATATGTAACTAAAACCTAAAAGGCGACAAATATTTGAAATTTTTATACCAATTTTACTAATAATTTTCTTCTTCTTCAATGGCGCTACAGCCCGAATCGGGCCTGGGCCTTCCGGGCACACCGAGCCGCAATTTTTATGCTGCCGTACTGCCGGTTTCCGTAGTCGATGTTACTTTAAGGCATATGTACAAGTGACTAGCTTATAGCACCCGAGTATGATTAATACAAGTAACTGTATTTTTTTATTTAACGACAAATCATACTTTGTCGACAGGCGGATTCGAACTGATGAACCTTGGTTCGGATGACGTCACAGTATGCTAAGAGATGTGCATTAACACGCTCGGCCATCGCGCCTATTTTACTAATAATACCTAACAACAATTAATATTTTCAAAACATATCTCATATATAAATCTATTACCTTTCAGAAATATTAATTTAATATATTTGTTACTCTGAATGTACGAACAGGAAAGTAGCAATTTGCGAATACAAAATTTGGAGTACTTTAACACCAAGCTTTGTTGTCATAGCAGAAAAAATTCGACTGTACGTACCTAATTAAAAATGCTTCTTAACAATGAACAAATTTAAATTCTCCGCACGCAAAAATTCATTTAGAGAGCTACAATTACTTGAATCCTCTTTCATATTAATGAATCCCCGGGAAAAAATCGTTTTTATTCTTGAAACATCATCTTGAGGATCTGTACACGAAAAGGAACAATATTCTTCACATAATGTGCATTCTCACAACAGCGTAACTAGCGAATCAATTAAAATGCAATTATAATTACCAAGCAAAGTTGAGATTTTACTACCGCGGATCACGATACGGAAGTGTGCGCGCTTTCAAGAAAATGTAAACAAAAAAAAGAAGGGATCGGCAGTACTCCACGCCTTTATCATTAATCTGGTGCCTGCAGAAAATTACAAAGGAAATGATAATTTTTTAAAGATTCAAGATGAAAATAAATTTGGAAATTATAACATTATTAAATTACAATACTACATACATAACATCATAAATGGAGTTACACGAACCCTCCATACATTCACTGAATATTTATTTATCAAATCAATCCGCAAAAAATTTAGCTTGTTTCATCTTTCTTATTCCTTTCATTAGGAATTCTTCGTTTGCGCAATAAACCTTCAATCATCAATTTGTTTATAAATAGTCCACGAAATCTCTTCACCACAATTTCATCAACATACAGTGCAACCAACGAGAAATGAAACCCGAAAAATATGTAAATTAAAGTGTAATTTTGTCTGAATCTCAACAAAATATGTTAAATTTAACCGATGATAATGACTATCTAAGTAACGTCTGGCGCGATGGTCGAGCGTGTTAATGCACATCTCTTAACATGCTGTGACGTCATTCGAACCAAGGTTCGTCAGTTCGAATCCGCCTGTCGACAAAGAATGATTTGTCGTTAAAATAAAAAATACAGTTACTTGTATTAATTATACTCGGGCGCTATTAGCAAGTCACTTATACATATGCCTTAAAAGTAAGTAACATCGACTCAGAAAACCGGCAGTATGGCAGCGTAAAAACTGCGGCTCGGTATGCCCGGTAGGCCCAGGCCCGACTCGGGCTGTAGCGCCATTAAAGAAGAAGAAGAAGTAACGTTTGAAACGCCAGAAATGTAAATGAAAAGTTATATATTATATCAGTAAGACTTTTTTAATCCGAACTATTAATGGGCCTTTCAAGACTTTTTTAAATTTTTTATATATTAATCTACGTAATAAAATAATTATACCCAAATTTTTTATTTTTTAAAAAAACTTGTATTAAGCATGATAAAAATATTTAAACTTTCGAAACAAATGAATATGACGTAGTTGCATCTTAGCTGAAAGAGAGACAGATAAGACAGAGATAAATAACACGTAACTTGTCGTTGTCAGTAGAATCCTCAGACAAAACATAACTAGACGGATAACATCGGCGTTTGTTGTGAATCAGAAAGGGATAGAATAACTGGTGGGTGAGGCGGGTGCGCGGCAAGTGTACTCGCTCCTTGCCGCGCATCCGGCGGACCATCAAGTTATTCCATTCCCCTCTGCTTCACAACACTGCATTGACTTGAATACGGCATAATTCGTCTAGTATTATACGTCATTGGTAGAATCGTAGAATGCTGAATGCTTATTTCTTCTTAGTCTTCTTGAGCACCGACAAACGTTTCAGACAAAGCTCTGTGATTGGCTTAATGCAACTACGTCATTGCAATATGGCAGTGCGAACGTTTTAAATTATTCAATTTTAACTTTCATATTTCAGCAATAAAGATATCATTTATGGTATGGTTTTATATTGTATTAAATATGATGTACGGTCAAGAATTTATTTTAATAAATATATATTAAAAACCTCTACCACTTGGATCCCCCATTACACTGCTTGATCCGGATTTTGGAATGTTCGGATTATCGAACAAAAGACATAAAATATTTAGTTTCCTACGAACACCGCCGTGTTTATGGAATACTATTTCAGGCATGTTCATAAAATTTTAAAACAAGAGTGTTTTGACTATATTCTATATACTGTGGCAATATTGTTTGTTTAGGTTAAATTTAAATTTTAAGTTTCATTGGTGCAAACGGGCATTAGACATTTTCCAAATAAAGTATGAATAAAATGCAATTTCCATTCGATCGAACTACCAAGAGATTTACTTCTTTTTGGTTTATTTGTATACCTGTTTCTGCAGCTTTCATTCGACAAACATTCAACGCATTGGCGTGATTGTTTTAAATTTTGTTGCATTTATTTCTATATTTTATATATTTTAGAAGAAAAATCTATTACACTGTAACAATATAAAAAGCAAATATCAATCATTTAGCAAAAAAAAAGTATTACTAAAGCGTAACGCAAGTTGATACATGGCTAGATTGTTTGACTACAATCGTAGAAAATAACAACAATGACAAAAATATATATCAATAATTTTGTAAAATAAAAATACTTTGAATGCGTTACACAAGTTGATACATGCCTAGATTGTTTTGATTAAAATTATGAAAAATTACAATATTAGAAAATCATAACAATGAAATATTACAAAAATGTAAGATTACAACAATGAAAGATCATAACACTGTAAGATTACAACAATGAGTAATTTCAACAATGACAGATCACAACAGTGAAAGATTACAACAATAAGTAATTTCAATAACAAAAGATCACAACAATGAAAGATTACAACCAAGAATTATTGTGATTTCAACAATCTAATAAAATTATGAAAAATTACAATATTAGAAAATCATAACAATGAAATATTACAAAAATATAAGATTACAACAATGAAAGATCACAACAATGTAAGATTACAACAATGAGTAATTTCAACAATGACAGATCACAACAGTGAAAGATTACAACAATAAGTAATTTCAATAACAAAAGATCACAACAATGAAAGATTATAACCAAGAATTATTGTGATTTCAACAATCAAATAACCCTTAATTTTAATGTTTGAATTTTTATTGTGCGAACTGAATTCAGTTATACTACTATCATTTACCAGCAAGATTTTTCTACAACGAAAGTAATAAAAATTGCAAATTAAAATTTTTAGAATGAAGCATTTTCGATTTTTTTTTGTACCTACACGACTAACATTTATAAAATCCTTTTAAAATTTTTATTGGGTGCAATTATAAAAGTTTTCACCTCACATTTCGGCGCTTATGATTCGACATAACATATTTATTTATTCTACTCTGTATAACACGTATTTAACCCAATTACATTACAGGGCCCGGAGCGAACCGCAGTTTGGTAGTTCATAATTATATATTTTTAGCTTAAGTGAAATTCGGATTCGCAATTTCCTGGTTCGAATGCCGCTATCCACACGACCGTACTGCCGGAGACAGTGTTACTTCTGCTTATTAAATTATAATAGTACAGTTCTTACAAATACTGTTGCCAATAACTTAACCTAATTTAATGTTAGTAATGTCCGAAAGAGCTTTATAAATTAGCACCATCCAATAAACTTGTTTAGTCCAACAAGCAAATAATTTGTCAAGTTGAAAACTTGGACAAAAACAGGACATAACACTAAATTTCCAGCAAAGTTCAACCACAAACGGCAAATATACAAATCCTTGCCTCGCCGACAAAAAAGCCAACAGGCAGTCAAATCGTCCGCGTGTCCATTGTGCTGTAATATTGGTTCCGGACTCCCGGACTCGGCTTCGGGGTCTGTGCTCTAGTCCACAGCGAGAACGAACACCGTCGATTGTTATTTATACATCTGTTTGTTGGATATTGATCGCTCTTGTTGCTTTCCAAGTGACATGGACTTGAAGAATTTTCCTCATAAATTATGACGCAAGGAGATATTTATAGTATAAACATTTTAGAGAGACAGTTTGCTGCATAAAATGACGCTAAAGTGACGTTGCAATGTTGTCACTGGCGCAACCAGAATTTTTATTATACATATTTTTGCTGAAATTAATGTGTGTTAGTCCTAAAAAGCGGGCTTAAACATCTCTTTTTCAAAATCATACCTATGAATACATAAATAAAATGACAATTTTTGTTTTTATAATAAATTGAACGACTGTTCCACTGTCTTTATTGACTTTTATCTGTCAAATAATTAATAATTTTATTCAAATGGAATCTTCAGATGATGAAGAAGTTATTAATTTTTATTTGAACATGGCCAAATAACAGATAATTTGTTAATGAGCAACAGTGGGTATAAAAATTAAAAATTTCTAACTCTGCTCCAAAGTCCTGCCATATTAGGACCAGAGCTGGGCAAGCTACTTAAAAAAAGTAGCTAAGCTACAGCTACAGCTATTATTTAAGAAAGTAGCTAAGCTACAGCTATAAGCTATATTTTGTAAAATATAGCTAAGCTACAGCTAAAAGCTTTCCTTAAAGTAGCTGTTAAATTTTAAAGCTACTTTTTTAAGTTATTGTGAAATAATTAAATTTGCCATTGTCATATGATCAGTCTTTTGTGATAATGACTGTTAATTTACTATTATGTACATAAATATCAAAAATAACAAATAACATCTGGCACCTACTGTGTATTTTTGCGTATTAGAGCCAGTTAGAACCGACAACAAATAATTATTTTGTGTGGATTTAGCTTGTACGCATGCGTACTTTGTTGACCTTCTGCTTAAAAAGTAGCTTTAAGCTACAAAAAGTAGCTTTAAAAGTAGCTTCAGTTGTTATTTCTAAGCTAATAGAAAAAAAAATTAGCTAGCTACAAGCTATAGCTATATTTTTTCACAGTTAGCTAAGCTACAGCTACAGCTAAGGTAAATGGACTACAAATACTGTGGAGAAGCCGTACGGAGTATGGAAACGTAGGTTTCCTGCATTAGGCTAAAATTAAGTACTGGAAGATACATATGTTATTGTAGCTACAGCTGTACTATACAATATCGCTTATGATGAAAAAGAAGCTGTTTCCCCTATTAACGAAGAAGTTGAGGCAGCTGCTAGCTTCGTAAACGCAGTAAATGGTGATAATTGTCGATACCGAGTTGGCCCGGATAACAGAACAAGAAATTCTATTATATATTTTTTTCATACTACGTTAAATTCATATTTTTATTTATAATACAATTAACAATATTATCAAATAAATTAAGTTATGAACTTAACAATACATCCAAAATCTGCAGGCCCACCACCACTTCTTTTTAAATTACATTTTTCGTTTACGAATTTAAGTTTTGTTCTTTTCTTCAAATTTTCGTATTTCTTCCTTAACAGTAATGAATTTCTACAAATTTTGCCGCTAATATTGTTAAGTGACGCCGATATTTTCTCCCAATACTTTTCTTTTTCTTTCCAAAATATTTTGTCTGATATTTTACATTCCGTGATATGCTTTTTGTTTTTTACTAAATCCACAAATAGTTCAGTTGAAAAATTCGCTGCCCTTTTAGTTTCCATCAGGAAAGATGATGCTGACATACCTAATTTGATACAATTTTTCTTATTTTGACATAAATACAAATTCGGTAACCTGGGATATCGATGACATTATTCAGAATCCTCAATTACACAACAATACAAAATTATTTTCACATTTAGTTAAGGTTCAGCAGAACCAGTTCAATTTGACAGATTATAAACAAAAAAAAGTTCAGGTTCAAGTTCAAGGTTCAGCTGAACTTAAGTTTAAACCATCACTGAAAAACCGGGCATAAAAGTGATTTTCACAAAATTGCAGTTAGACACTTTATAGTAAGAACAGAAATCGAATTAAAAAGTTAAGAAAAAAACTATATATTCATTAGTGGAATCGCGATTTCATGCTACTCGTACATTTAATAGAATGTAGACATTAATTTTCAAATCGTCAAATTAGTATTATATAAGAATTTAGTTAGTAGCAATAATGTTTGATATTTGATAAAGAAAAGTTTCAAAAAATACCAAGAAATTAAAAGTTTATTCTTATTAAATTCTCACGCAAAATATAACTCGCAGTATGAAAATTGTCAGATAATATTTTGACGTGAATTTAAATTCGTTCTTACGAAAATAAGAAATACGTTTCGTGTTGCGCACTCGTTATATTTCCATTTTCCTAACAACTCACAATTCATGTCAAAATATTATCGGCATTTATCATACCACTTTTAAATTAGTTATGATTATAAGCTGAAAACTTTCTCTTTTAAAACGAGAGCATTCACATTTTAGCAATAATAAATAAGAAAAAATAGGAAAAAACAACTTTTCCATCATTTGTCGCAAATTCCACAAAAATTTACAAATAAATAAAATAAATAAATATATCATCACGCCTTCTACCCATTACTGGGTGTGGCACTCTGCCGAAGCACGTTTGAATTAACTTATCAGGTCATCAACAAATGGCTGGTCATTTCAGCTTTAACCATAGACGCGTTTCGTCCTTTAGGGACTCATTAGTATGGTGCGATCAACTATCCAACTAGACCAACTAGAGACTAGTGAATTGTGATACTGTGTTAACTGAACTGACTAATGTTAAACAATGTAAGCCGGTAACATGACATGAGAGCTACGGAGCAACTCGTGGTGCCATCTACCGACAAAAATCGCAACCTGCTTGACAGCTATTGAAATAATACAAAGACAAAATGTAAATTGCGATGTGGAATTGAGTTTTAATAAATAAGAAAAAATAGGAAAAAACTAATTTTCAATCACTTAACACAAATTCCACAAAAATTTACAGCACTTTTGAATCAACTTATCAGGTCATCAACAAACGGCTGATCAGTTCAGCTTTAACTATAGACGCGTTTCGTCCTTTAGGGACTCATCAGTATAGTGCGATCAATTATTCAAACGTGCTGTAAATTTTTGTGGAATTTGTGACAAGTGATGGAAAATTAGTTTTTTCCTATTTTTTCTTATTTATTAAGACTCAATTCCACATCGCAATTGACATTTTGTCTTTGTATTATTTTAGCAATAACTACCCATTGTTTCCATATTGGAAAATTTTGCTCAAGATCAGTTTCAGAAAGTTTTGAATAGGTTTTGTGTAATTAGAATAATTAAAACATCCAGTTTCGAATTTCCTTCTGTAATAACAGCGAACTTTCCAGCGTTTTCATTGGGAAGAAGTTGAACATGATTAGTGATTAATACAACACAATTTCAGGTGGACTTATTCTCGTGCTAATGAACAGTCATGAAATTATGAATGTTTAATTACCGCTCGTTTCCATGCTGATAGGAGGAAATCATTAAACATGGAAATTAGTTTTAAGCCGGATTACGTGGGATCCACAAATTCAATTGTGAATGGCGCATCCTCCAGAGACACAACTCAGTGACACGTGGCGTCGACCGCAGATGACATGGATTGTCATTGTCCGTAATGTGTCCTAACTGTGTTGTTTGTTCACCAAGCGACAAACTCGCACATTTATACTTGCTATTATCGTACTATTCATACATAAATTTCATTGGAAAATATCAATACGATAAGTTATCTATGATTATAATCATTTAGAGTAGATATTTTGTTTCGTTTCAGCTCGTTATTATATTAATCGCTATTACTATTAGCAGCACCATTATCACAATAATATTTAAAAAAAAACAAAATAAAACCAATTTGAAGTCACTTCTGATGATGGTGTAAAGTCGAAATACATATGAACTGTAAAAATAAATATTTTCTTTGAAACAACCAAGTGTTTTTATTTTGTACTCGTATTTTTTAAATAGTATCAAATATGTTTCTACAAGTGCCAACAGCTTACTCAATCAATTATATTATCATTATAATTAAAGCAAGTTTAAATAAGTTATTAAAAAATATAAATCATCCCGCAGGAAATGTACTCTTTGATGTTTTAATCGAATGGATGTTGTTTTTTGTTCGTACATCATGTGCAAAATAATAGTATACGAGGTGTGGCTATTAAATAATGAGACTGATGCTGTTTCAACATTTTATTTTGATTCCATACCTATTTACTTATTATCAATTTCAATATACACCTCTCCTTTATCCCTACAATGCTCCATGCTAATCGTCCATTGTTCGAAACAGTGCTGAAAGTCTTCTTCTGTCAGCTCCTTCAGAACGCGTGCCGATTTCTCTTTCAAAGCTCAAATGTTGTTGCTATTAGAATGACACTTTCTTCACGAGATATATGTATAATTTTTGTCATGTCCCTATCAAAAAGTAAAATTTTCTAAAATAAATAGTTAAATTTAATTAAAATTTATTCTTGATAGATGTCGCCTGGATGTCATCAATATCAAATAATATCGTTGTTTTCATTTGTACTCGTACTTTTTTTCCCTTGGTACGAAAAGTAATAAAGTATAAATAAGAGAACCTTGGCTTGTAATTGTTCGTTTTCTGGTACCAAATGACATTCACAAAGCCTACTTTTTTTATTGATTGTAGAAAAACTATAGAATAAAATTGAAAATACGCCGAATACCAATTCGAGATCAATCTCGATAGAATGGTGCTTTTCTGAAATCAAAGAAAATCTGATTAAAATATCTGTATCATCTATATGTTTCTGTTTCCTACTGTACCTATCTTACTCATTATCATTGGTCAAATTTGACATATTAAGTAGAAATAGGATAAAATTATACTTTTGTTCATATAATTTCTGTATTGATTATAAATTTGTGAATTCTTAAAATATAAATACAAAAAAAATTCCTTAACTGCTGTAAAACAGGTAATCTGTTCTAAAAATTATAGAATTGTAATTAATAGGGTACCTGTATTAATTTTCATATAATTTTCGTTGCCAAAATTTCCATATTCGCCGTTCTTTGTTTCCTTCTCAGTTAATATTTCCAGCACGTTTAAAAAACAAAGCAAGCCGAGAAAAAAGCTGTTAGTTAATCCTGAAGATTTATCGGTTTATCAATAAAATAATCTTGTTCTTTAATCAAAATTATATCCTTTGTTCTGGGGGATACCACGTTTATATGCGTATTACAGCAAATACAAATCTGCAGAATTGGATTACAATTTTTTACAATATCCGGGGTAAGAAGACCCATAAATTTGGATCCGATATGGAAGGGAACTGGCACAATAATTAAATATCCTTCATCCTGGGGATTTGTTCCTCGAATACAAAAAAGGAAAATGAAATAAGGGAAGTGAAGCCGAGGGTGAGCGAACTGTAAATATGTAAGTACATATTTGTTTTGTATTGCTTCGTGGGCCCCTCTGCCGATGCCGGAGGCTTTGTCTGACCAGAATCCTTCAAAAGAAATGAAATTTGTCCGGTATGAAACTGAAATAATATTTACTAACACACGCTGTTCAACATTATTAAATTGCTAAAACAAACAGCACAATTTCAAAACGTAATTAATTCTGTTTAAGAATTTATTATTAAATATAATTAAATAAATATACCATCTCGTCATTTTTATTCTTTCTCTACTTGTCAAATCGTAGCCATCAAAAATATCAGTGGAAAGGGAACTACAGAGATAATTTTAAAATAAAATAAAAAAAATATATCATCACGCCTTCTACCTATTACAGGGTGTGGCGTTCTGCCGTAGCAGATCTCAGTAAGTGATATATTTATGCGCGTATATTGCGATTACAATCTGTTAAATGCCTCCAAAGATGTTAGTGGTGGGAGAGCCACAGGGGTAATTTTAATGTGGTGAAAAATGTTTGTCGACTGTGGGAATTGAGCCAGGGTTCTCAAGGTCCATAGGTCGACTCGATACCACTAAACCACCTACCCCATAATTAATAATAATAATAATTTTAATTTTGTGACAATCAGTTGTAAGCTGTGGAAAATAAACTCGGGTTTTAATTTTCACAGATGCGTTGTTCAAGAGTTATTTACATAATTTTAAACATGACAATTGTTTGTTCAACAATTGCAGAATTCGATAAATGCCATAAAGATCAATAACTAGTATTCGAAAACTGTATTTGATAAATATTATAACTTTTATCCCATTTTGATATTCCAGCTCACAGCTCTGAAGCTAAAGATCTTTAATACATTTGCTTCAATTTGAAATGCTTATAACAAACTACAATCAATTACTTTTTTTGCCGAAATAAATACCTGTCATTGCAGATCACTAATGATACGGAGTGCAACTATTTAATGAGGTCTAATAAAAACTTTGAGTGTAAACTCTAATAGACCGTTGCACCTCTGAAAGTTAAATTTTAAACTTGATTTGAATAAATAAAAGCAATTGGTGGCAAACTTTTGATATGCCTTTATTTATTTACCTAAGGAGCCGCACTTCACGCCCATAAATATGTTATTTACCGAGATCTACCACGTCAGAGTGCCACATTCAGAATGGTTAAAAGGCGTGATATTTTGAGGGCGTATTTTTATGTTATCTACCCAGCCATGAAACAAAAAAGCAATGATATCAAACTGTTATAAAATGGCTGTGACATTTATAAGTACATGTGCGAAGTTGTATTTAATTTATGCGATTTATAAAGGTTTGTTGATACAATAAGTCACGATTATTCCCGGGTTCATAAAGCAAATGAAGTTCTGTAACTAATCAATGACTGTGGATTTATAGAATTAACCTTATAGCCCTGATTTAGTACCATCAGATTTCTTTTTATTTAAAATGTTTATATACGAGTATATAAAGGCTGGTGACCGCGACTCTCGAACATGTAAAATCATAATTTTGTAATTTCCAGCTTCTCTAATTATTTTAAGAAATAAAGCTTCGAATAAAAGTTTTAGGGCATCTAAACCAATAAATAAAATTAGTTTTGCATGTTTCGTAACGGCACAATTTAGATCTGAAAATAATGAAAATAGCCCCAAAACTATCAATAGCCATGGAATTGAAACAAAATTAAACAAATGTTTGACATTTAATCTGTCAAAGTAATTTCTTTTTACTTTCTTATACGCAGTATAAGGAAGTATTGGAATCGTGAAAAAAATCGTTGACGTGATTTTCGCGGAAATACGTGTTTTGAGGTCCACTGAATTCATTTTGATCATTTTCTCAATGATGTCTGTGTGTGTGTGGGGGGGTGTGTGTGTGTGTGTGGGGGGGTGTGTGTGTGTGTGTATGTGTGTCCGAGTGTGCCATATCTCATGAACGACATAAGATTTGTTAACGAAATTTGGTAATTATAAGTTTTATGAAAATACGAAGAGCTTAGTTGATTATGAATGAAATTGAAAAACCGAAAGAGGAAGTTTACTTGACACACAAAACAATAAATACAGTTACGAAAAAAAGTTTCAAATAAAAGATGTTAGCAAAAATATTTGGAATATAAAATGTTATTTGCAATTTTCCTGTATATGCGTTTAATTTTGAGAAAAACTAATTTATATATTTAATAATATATTCCAATAATCATAGTAGCAGTAGAAACAAAAAAACAAAAACATGTTTAACATTTATATGTCAAATAATAATTGTCAAACGCAAGGAGCAAGTCAAAAGTGTTCAATTCAGCGTTTTTTATGCTATATCAATTTCATTGATCAAATAGTAATTAAAAAGTCAGTAAAATCCCAAAATCTATTAAAAACACGATACAGTCAAACTGAAAGGATGCAACAAGTTTGATATTTTATATGTTTCAAACAGAAAAATGCTGAATTACTGAAAAACTAAATTACATGATTCATAATATTATATAACATTCATATATTCTAAATATTAAATATGCTGTGTATAAAAAAGTCGTGTGGTGCCCACACCAGATTTTTTTATTATGTCATTTATTTTGACAGATAAAACGTCAAACATTTGTTTAATTTTGTTTCAATTCCATGCCTAACCATAGGTTTGATGCTATTTTTGTTATTTTCAGATCTAAATTGTGTCGTTACAAAGCATGCAAAATTAATTTTGTTTATTGGCATATTATTCCCTAAAACATTTATTCGAAGATTTTTTGCTCAAAATAATTAGGAAGCCGGAAATTACAAATTTTGATTTGAAGTCCTCCTGTGGCCCCCTACCACTAACATCATTGGGGGCTGTAATTTGACGGCCGGTAACCGCACTTCACACGCATAATTATATCACTTACTGAGATCGGCTTCGGCAGAGTGTCACACCCAATAATGGGTAAAAGGCGTGATGATATATTTATTTATTTCTTATTTTATGATTTTTAGTCGCTGTCACCATCTGACAGTAAGAGACAGCTCTACAGTTGCAGATTTTTATGGATAAATATATTACTGTGAAAAGTAGTTGTTAATTGATAAATTAACAAGCGAGAGTTTACGGAATCAAATTTTCCTTGTAACTTATAACTAAAAACTCAATTACATCTCAGTTGGATTCCGTTATAAGCTGAAAGGGTTGTTAATAGTGTAATTGGAATTAATTTCCTGTTGTGAAACAAGAAGTAAATAAATCTTAAGTAGTTAAATTCAAGTAATCGCCAGTATCATGTTTCATTAAGAACTTATTAATATTAATAGAAATATTCATAACCGTGCAATGTAGCGAGTTCTCGTGTCCGTAAAAGTAAAAGAAAAAGAATTAATTTCTCAGACTGGGAAATAAATCTTGTTAATTGTACGAAGAAAGAAAAGACATTATTCTTGGCGGAATAAGAAAATAGTCCAACATTTGTAAAAACGAAACACAATCGCAGGTAGCTGGAGTCATTGTTCGGAAGCAATAAATTTCGGAACATAAATTTGAAATTCCTGCGCCTCCGGCCATGGGGAACGCACTTCGAATTAAGACAAACGCTTCATGACGTGCGTACCACCCTAATCTGCCAACGGTTTGCGAAAACAAAGATTAAGAATCAATTATTATATAAAATAAATTATATAATTACATCTTTTACCAATTCAAGTGGTAGAGCTTTATAATATATATTTATTACAATAAATTCTTGACCGAACATCATATTTAATACAATATAAAACCATACCATAAATGATATCTTTATTGCTGAAATATGAAAGTTAAAGTTGAATAATTCAAAACGCTCATTTAAATTTCGCACTGCCATATTGCAATTACGTAGTTGCATTAAGCCAATCACAGAGCTTTGTCTGAAACGTTTGTCGGTGCTCAATTTTACTGAGAAGAAGACGAAGAAGAAACAAGCATTCAGCATTCTACGATTCTACTGACAACGACATACGTTATGTGAAGTTATCTCTGTATTATCTGTCTCTCTTTAATCCAAGATGTAACTACGTCATATTCGTTTGTTTCGAAAGTTTAAATATTTTTATCATACTTAATACAAGTTTAAAAAAAAATAAAAAATATAATAATTTTATTACGTAGATTAATATATAAAAATTTCAAAAAAGTCTTGAAAGGCCCATTACAGAATATAACACTCCGCTGTAATAGATGTAGGTAAGTGATATATTTTTGCTACCCGTCAAATCACGGTCAAAGATGGTAGTTGTGAGGGTGCTACAGGGGTAATTTTGATGTAGTGAATACCGGTTGGATATGTGTATCGAACTCAGATGTGTTGCTACTGAGCTCTCTTTCATAACTATTATTTTAGAAGGGCTCCTAATTTCTTGTATACTTTTTTACGCAACCCTAAGGTTTTCATTCCGAAGTTATTTGAATTATACTTTCTATTTTGTTTTTGTTATATATCGAAGACAGCTTCGCCTTTAGGACTCCTTATAAATTGCAGATATGATATAGCAGTCCTTTGTGTTGATACTTTTATTTAAGAAGAATATTTACTGAAAATTTGTTAGAATTTTTAAAAATTATACTATTAAAAAAACCTTCATACTGCGCTGTGTGGCCATTGATCTAGGATTCACATTCATAAGACAATTGATTATTTGTTCTATTTTGCACGCCAGTTCTTCAAGAATACATTGACAATCTTTTTTCAAAAAACTGAACTGTTTTGATCATCTACCTATGGGATAGATTGCTCAGTATTCGCGCGTCGGCCTGTGGATTTTAAAACCAAAGTTCGATTCCCACAGTTAACTTCACGCGCAAAATTTATTATTTTTATTTTTTTGTGCTTTCTTTGGCGGACCAACTACTTAGGTGATTACGCCCTGATCTGCGTTTTAGGTATTTATTTATTTAATTGTTTAATTGTGACTCTGCACAACAGGAAGTAAATCCCAATTACAGTACAGGGGGCCTACAGCTTATAGTGGAATCCGAACCACTCAGACACAACCGTATTTTTTGGATATAAGTAGAAGTCAGTGAGATTTGAACGCACGACCTCTTGCTTGCTAATTAATAAACACAAGTTTTACCTTGCTTTTATCCACTGAGCTATGATTGCCTGTATTATGGTCAACAGCAACGCGGGTTTTCTTTGGACGGTCACCCATCCAAGTACTACCCGCGCGCAACGTTACTTAACTCGCGTTATCGCTTGAATCAGTTCCAACGAGTGCAGCCATGGCCGTTGACAAACAAAACTTATTACTTACCAAGATCTGCAACTGCAGAGTGTCACACCCAGAAATGGTTTAATTGGGTATAAAACGATTGAAAACTGCAAGATTGCGAAAACTAAATGTATTTTCCCACTAATGAGAAGAAAATAGACTTTTTCAATTTAAAAGTAGAAAGTTGATAATTGTCGTTTGCCGACCGGCAATAAGATATTGCCGCTTGTAGAGCGGTAATCTAACACTGGTATGCATAGTCGTTCGCCCAGCGACGCGCTGAGGAAGCGCCCATAAGCGATACACTTGGCGAAACGCTGGCGAACCGCTGGCGAACGACTATGAATACTAGTGTATGAGTGTATCATCGTAAGCATGGATACATGAAAACAGTCGCCCGAATTTCCAAACAATAAAATAGTCCAAAATTATTTTAAATTCTTTTTCAAGCCTTTCTAAATGGCCAAAGGAAAAATATTGTGTGCACCTCGAGCAGAAAGTGTCCTTGCCGCTCGTGCATAGTTGTTGCTCTACGCTATGCCTCAATCAACAATCTCCATGCGCGAGTGGCAATAGACTACTTTCTACTTTTGGTATACAAATAACTATTTCGTCTAAAGTTATAAATATTTTTAAACAATTGAAATATTTGTCATTTACAAGCCTAACTTGAACTGTAAATAAAATTTGGTTCAAATCGGTTAGAAACATTAGAATTGCATAAAACATATGAAATGTTTCGGTCATCTACGGGTCGAACTTGTACACAAAAATCATTCAAATCAGTAGAAAGCTGCGGAGGAAATTGAATCACAAAAAAATAGCGAACGACCTTTGACTGAATAAACGACAGACATACATATTACACTCACCTAAAATAAAGTTGGTTTCATTATCTATACCTATATTCAAATTTTTAATTATTGTTGACATTTTACCAATAGGCCTTTCAAGACTTTTTTGAAATTTTTATATATTAATCTACGTAATAAAATTATTAAACCCAAATTTTATATTTTTTTGTATTACGCATGATAAAAATATTAAAATTTTCTAAACAAACGAAAATGACGTAGTTGCATCTTGGATTAAAGAGAGACAGATAAGACAGAGATAAATAACACGTAACTTCACGTAACGTGTGTCGTAGTTAGTAGAATTGTAGAATATTGAATGCTTGTTTCTTCTTCGTCTTCTTCTCAGTAAAGTTGAGCACCGACAAACGTTTCAGACAAAGCTCTGTGATTGGCTTAATGCAACTACATAATTGCAATATGGCAGTGTGAAATTTAAATGAGCGTTTTGAATTATTCAACTTTTACTTTCATATTTCAGCAATAAAGATATCATTTATGGTATGATTTTATATTGTATTAAATATGATGTTCGGTCAAGAATTGATTGTAATAAATATATATTAAAACGCTCTACCAATTGAACCCTCCATTACTCAAAAGAGTTCGTCGAATTAATGATAAAACTACATATTTCTTTCTATAAAATCTTACCATCCCGTTTTCAAATGGGAAAAGTTGCTACCGTTGTCAAATAGGGTGGTAAGAACTAGCATCCTCGGTTCCTGTGTATAGATCACGAAATCTGCACGAGACATCTAAACTGCTCCGAGGCTCGCATCTATAAAATCACAATCACGACCAGGAAGATTCGCCATTTGCATTGGCCTAGTTCCCCTACATCCTACAAAGAGTTACGCTGTCCATACACAGTCGAATTAAAACGTTTCCGCTCCAGCAAGATTTATACACTGACGGACGCTGTAAATATTGCAGGAAGTCAACAGGGAACGGAAGAGTAGCTGCAGGATGCAGGACTGCGCGAGAGTAAATCATAAGTCGATCCCTTCTGAATTAAATATCCAAGATGTGTGTGTTGCAAAGAAAGGAGAGTGTTTGTTGTGTGATTGAAGCAAATGCTCTCTTGGCACTAGGAAAACATTTCAACCGGTTTACTACTAGTAAAAATATGGTCTGAAAAAAACTACACCTCAAGTGATAGTTTGTTAAGCTGGATTTATAATGAAGTAACGCAAGAGGTAACGCAAAAGTAGTAGGTAAGGTAACAAGTTAAAACTTGAGATTGAAGTAGAACCATTTATTAGAAATAATTTTTGAAAAAGCAATGAGCGTTCGCCGGAATTTGAATCCAGAACCTTTCACTCGCATGGTGACTGTTCTAACCAATTGAGCTACAAGCACTCGGCGAATACTCATGCTTTTTCGTGCAATCTTTAGTTGAAGAAATGTAAAGTGACATGGGTTGCGCCAATTCGTTACAAGTCAACAAACTAGTATGCATTGGGTGATATTCCCTGGGTGAAATTATTATAAGAATTTGTATATTGACACAATTGTCTGTTGGTAATTCTTATAATAATTTCACCCAGGGAATATCACCCAATGCATACTAGGTTGTTGAGTTGTAATGAATTGACGCAACCCATGTCACTTTACATTTCTTCAACAAAATATTGCACGAAAAAGCATGAGTATTCGCCGAGTGTTCGTAGCTCAATTGGTTAGAGCAGTCACCATGCGAGTGAAATGTTCTGGGTTAAAATCCTGGCGAATGCTCATTGCTTTTCAAAAATTATTTCTAATAATTACCAACAAACAATTGTGTCTATAAACAAATTCTTAGAACCATTTATATTGACGTAAAGCAATCAGTAAGATAAAATAAGCAACGCAAGAGATGGTTAACTTTCATCTTTCTACTTTATTTTACCTAACATTTCTTACCGCTGACCAATCAAAAGTCAGCGTATTGAACTTTACATTGTAATCTGTATTACCGACCGTGATCTTTCAGCTGTCACTGTAATTTTTTTTTAAATGGACAGAAAAATAATACAATTTTTTTAGGCTAATAAAATTTTGTATGATAAATCATCAAAGAAATTTAAAAAATATTTTTAAAAACCCAATTGTTGAAAGAGTTAAGAAATCTTCTGAAAACAAGCGGCAAGTTTTTGAGGTTATATTATTTATTAATAAATTTTGCTTTGTATTTATTTATATACTCCAAAGAAAGGAAAGAAATTGCAACATACATCTGATTGGCTAACAGTATTAGGTTCTGCTTCTCAATATAAATCAGTAATTTGCTTGCATTACTTTTTACTTTGCTTTACTTTACTTTACCTCTTACGTTACATCATTATTTTAAAATATCACTTTCAAGATTAGGTTTTAAAAATAATTTTTAATAACTACATGCGACACAGTATGAAATAAAACGTACGTCGTACGTCTATTAATAATTTGTTTTGTCGCCTTATCCGCAAACTTATAACGTAAATAAATAAAATAAATAAATATATATAAATATATTATCACGCCTTTTACCCATTACTGGGTGTGGCACTCTGCCGAAGCAGATCTCGGTAAGTGACATATTTATGAGCGTGAAGTGTGATTACCAGCCGTCAAATCACGTTCTCCAAAAATGTTAGTGGTGGGGGAGCCACAGGGATAATTTTAAATTAGTGAAAATGTTTTGTCGACTGTGGGATCGAATCACGGTTCTTAGGATCCATAGGCCGACTTGATACCACTGAGCCTTACCCCATAACGTAAATAACTATTACTATATAAGTATCATATTATGAGATGGAAAAAATTGTCGAACGAGGCCTTAGGCCGAGTTTGATAATCTATCAATCTATTACAATAAATACAATGTTTTATCTAATTTCGTGATATGAGACAAAAAAAAAAATTGACATTTTTAAAATTTGACAATTTTTCTTTTTCGTCTTATTTGAGACATTAGTAGGTAGATGAAATTTACAATAAAATCTAGGTTTCATTGTTTGTGTCAGACTGTCATTTTACTGTCAAAATTCATTACAGCAATTCATTACTACACGCATTTTAATATTGCAGTATTGATATTGTATTATAATGGGGTAGATTAGCTCAGTGGTATCGAATCGGCCTGTGGATCCTGAGAACCTCGGTTCGATTTCCACAGTCGACAAACAATTTTCACCACATTAAAATTACCCCTGTGGTTCCCCCACCACTAACATCTTTGGGGGCCGTGATTTGTTGGTTGGTAACCGCACTTCACGCTCATAAATATATCACTTAACGAGATCTGCCCCGGCCGAGTGCCACACCCAGTAATGGGTAAAAGGCGTGATGATATATTTATATTTATTTATTTTATATTGCATTTTAAAATTATGAAGTCAACTCTTAGTATTCGTTTCCAATGAAGGTAGATAAATGTTTATTCATTTGCAAATTATTCTCTTTCATGTTCATCCAATGTTATAACAAAAATGACGTTTGCATATGTAGTTTTTATACACGAGTTGCATTATCACTAAAAGCTCCCATTGGGATTAATTTCTCGTAGTACAGCGTAGCAAATAAATAAATAAACGAATACCAGTTGCAATTTTTATGAAACTAAAATGCGTTAAATATGCAAGTGCGTTTGCGTAACAATGTAATCGAGTGCTATCTCAAGCATCCAGAGCTTGTATGTTGTCCTGCAGCAATCCTCCTACATTCCAATCAGTGAGTAGGCCTAACGTATTTACTCAGCAGCCTCCTCAGTGTCTTAAGACAAAACAACCAGCCACTAGGCACTAAGAAGCTTACGTACCCTTTGTATTTAAAATAATTCCGCCCAACGATAGTCGGACAGCGTGCAGCCGTCGCGAGAACTGTTCCGCAGCTCCGCGATTTATGCAAATTCCTCCGTGGAAGTGTTACTCTGTTTGTTTTGCTTCATTCTCGGCTACACATCGTGGGCGTTTCCAATTTGAATATTGTCAGTGTCAGTTTTAGTTTATTGTGCGAGACCTTCCCATTTGCGCTACCGACGTATGAACTATATTTGTAGGAGTCGTGTTCTTGTACATCATGTCGCATGTTAAGGTTCAGATAGTTCTTGTGAGGAATACATTTAGCTAAATTAATTTTACATGTGGAGACAATCATCGTACAACAGTGTATAAGTAATCGTATCATATAGTACGTCGTTGTTCGTAATTAAAGTTGTCAAAACAATTTGTTTATATTATACTATAACAAGTTTTATAAACGTTTCTTTAGTTAGAGTCACCACCTATACGATTTTTACGATCACAAATTATATAACAAAAAAAATGTAAAATAAAATTTAAAATTAAGGTTAAGTTACATTGACAGATGCAAGAAGCTAACTTTGCGCCGTGATTAAAACGTTTAAAATCACAGCTTATTTATTTTATTTTATGCTACTCTATACAATAGGAACTTAATCCTAATAAATACGAAAAATAGGAAAGAACTTTCCATAACTTGTCACAAATCCCACAAACTTTACAGCACGTTTGAATCAAGTTATCAGGTCATCATCAAACGGCTGGTCAGTTCAGCTTTAACCATAGACGCGTCATGCATACCGGCTTACATAGTTCCACATTGCAATTGACTTTTTGTCTTTATTTTATTTCAATTGCTGTCAAGCAAGGTCCGTAGTTCTCATGTCATGTTAGCGGTTTACATACTTTTTAACATCAGTCAGTTCAGCTTGAAAAAGTATCACAGTTCACTAGTCCCTAGTTGGTCTAGTTGGATAGTTGATCACACAATACTGATGAGTCCCTAAAGGACGAAACGCGTCTATGGTTAAAGCTGAACTGACCAGCCGTTTGATGATGACCTGATAACTTGATTCAAACGTGCTGTAAATTTTGTGGGATTTGTGACAAGTTATGGGAAGTTTTTTCCTATTTTTCTTATTTATTAAGACACAATTGACTTTTTGTCTTTATTTTTTTTATCTTAATACTAATTATAGGACAAGGTCCGAACTAACAGAGCTACAGTATGGTAGTTCATATAGTTTGAGTGAGATTCGAACTCGAGATTTTCGAATCTGAATTCCGTAATACTAACCACACCACTGTACTGCCAGACATGTGATTAAGATATTATTTAGTGCCATGGACACCAGTACTTTAAATTAACATTTTAATAATGGGAGTATAAAATAGTATATTATGTACCATTTTAGGTCAGGAATGTAGTTTGGGAAATCGATGCCCGGAGGGTCAAGATTTCCTAAACATTCGCGACCTAAAAATTCACTTACAGTTCGAGGTTAGTAAGATATTTTTTACAATACCTGCACAAATAGAGGAAAGTAACAATAGAAAATTAACAGGTATCAAATTGTTGTCCAAATAAACAGGACCTTGATATATACTTACTTACTGTCCACGATGGATGACAAGTAAATATTATAGTCTTGATGTAACCATGAAAACCAACTGTGCAAAACAAGTTCCACTTACTGTGCTTAAATTTTGTTATTAATAGGTAACTTACAGTAAAGGTATTGTAGAAATGTAATTTACTGATTTTTGACAAAATGCATATTTTAAATTTTCTACCTAAGAATTTAATACTCGAATAATATAAAGTTTCATACATTATAAGTAAATAATTTGATAAATATTTAATTAGTATTTTTTAAATAAATACTTAACAATTGATAGGCGGGTATCCCAATGATATCGTAAGTAATTGTATACAATAAAACGAGGCAATTAAAACAGTATTATTAATTAATAATTGTAAAAAAAGTTTTCAATTTCTTTATGTATAAATATAAATAGCAAGTAAAACAAAACAGAAATATAATAAGAATTTTTTGCTCTGCGCTATATTCTACTCTGCATCATGCATCAGATTTAATTCCAAACTAAGTCAAATCTTTTTAAGACAAAAAACATCATCCCTTCGATTATGAAATTAAGTGTGATGTACTTAAGTATATGGTGATATTTTTACGTACAGTTACGAGTATTGTTAGTAAATATGCTTACGAGATCTACATTTGAAGAGCATCTATGAATTCGCGGATTGCATTATATTTTTATTGTAGGTCTCCAATAATTAGGATTATGTTCTTATTGTATAATGTAGCAAATAACAAATAAGAATTCAAAATCAATTTTCAGTTTTGCTCGTATTTAGAGCTTAGTATCGCAACAGTAACTATCATAGAAATAACAATATTTCACAGAGTCCGAATAAAATGATATTTTAGTAATTTGTAGTAGATAGAAATGAGTACTTTAGTTGAGAGCAGCGAAGCATGCTGGTGTGAAATACGAAAGTAAATTATAGTCGCGAATTCGTATTCGCACTTGTAGTCGTACTCGTCACGACGCACTCATGTGAATTCGGTGAGGAATTTTACATAGAATATTTTTCAATTTTGATGCGAAGTGCGCGAATGAAATTGTCAACTTTATTATCGTCCCCATCGTCCATTTCCGAATGCAGTAACGTATGGCGCGATGTGAATTTCTTTTGCAAATAGGTATATGTAAAAGCCAACGAACATTCAAACGTATTTGAAAGATTCATGTATTTGAAAATCCTATTGGAGACGTAAAATTTTATAGATTTGCACTATAAAAATGGATGTATTTTTAGATTTGTACCTAAAGATATGGAATAAAATTTTCACTCATGTCGGAATAGCTGATATCCTTAAAGCATGGACATAAAATTGTTTACTTTTTACCAAATTCTTCGTCTGTTGCGCAAGTTATACATAAAACAGACAATATCTTACTAAATATTTTACATCATAAAATATCCAATATTGTGGTAGTTAACTTTATTACCAGCTGAGTTAATAAAAGATGTATTAAGTACCTGAAATACTTGCCATATTTGAACTATAATTTTCTTTATTCATACTTCAGTAGACTGAGGGCTGTACCAAAAAGTAGTTATTGTTTTTAAGTAATCACAAATTTGAAAGACTGCATCTTGAAATGTGGTTTTGATTGTTGAATTTCTTGTGCTTTAGTTGACTTCATAAACAAAAGGTAAACAAAATTGCTGGTATGATACAGAGCTGGGCAAGCTACTTAAAAAAAAGTAGCTACGCTACAGCAACAGCTATTCTTTTAAAAAGTAGCTGAGCTACAGCTATAAGCTATATTTTGTAAAATATAGCTAAGTTACAGCTTAAAGATTTCATTAAAGTAGCTGTTAAATTTTAAAGCTACTTTTTTCAATTATTGTGAATTTGCCACTGTCATATGATCAGTCGATCAGTCTTTTGTTATAATGACTGTTAATAAATATAAAAAATCGCAAATGGACAAATGTACTGTTAATTTGTTATGCTATAATTCTTATTTAACAGTCACATTAACAGCCACATTAACAGAAGACTCCTAAACAGTCAATGTTTAGTTCATCTAATATTTAATACAAAAGTAGGATAGGTTAAGAACAAGTGAAAAATAAAATATATTAATAGATTTTAAACTATATAATAACTTGTTATCCTACAGTTATAGAAAACAATAAAGAAGGTACAATTCAAATACAAAACAAAAATTAATAGGTATTTCTTAATGAACAGTGGTTGCTTTAAACTACAAAAAGTAGCTTTGGGCTACAAAAAGTAGCTTTAAAAGTAACTTCAGTTGTAACAATATTTTTAAGCTAATAGAAAAAAAACAGCTCGCTACAAGCTACAGCTATATTTTTTCACATTTAGCTAAGCTACAGCTACTGCTAAAGTAAACGTAGCTAAGCTAGTAGCTAAGCTACAAAAGTAGCTAGCTACTGCCCAGCTCTGATGATAACTATATTACAGGAAATCGTAACCCATTGGATAAAAGCGAAGTAAAACTTGGGTTTCTTAATTAGCAAGCATTCAAATTTCACTGACTTTTATTTATCTCCAAAAAATACGATTGTGTCTGAGTGGTTCGATTTCCATTATAAACTGTAGGTCTCCTGTACTATAGTTGAGATTAAGTTCCTATTGTGCAGAGTAATAAATAAATAAATAAATAAGAATATGAATTGAAACATGTGTAATTTAGGATTCAAGAATGTCAGTAAAATAGTTCGAAACATACCTACTTGTGACTTTTAGTCATTTTTACATGTTTCCAGTACAGGTTAATTACTGTCTGAATTTTCTGATAAATAGACATTATAGATCATTTTCATTTTTAAACAACTGTACGGAAACTGAAAACAAACGAAACTGTCTTTTGAAAATTTGAATTTATGTCTTCCTAATTCATTATTGTTTATTAATATCATGGATACAGGATACATTCTTTAGTTCATAAGGCTCTAGGGCATTATGATTTTAATAGGTCCTAGGGAATTAAGAGTGACGTTACTATGGCAATACTGTCAAAAACTGGCATTTTTCTATTCAGTGTTGCCATGTAATCCATTATTTATTATTTAGGTATATTAAAAAATACTAGTAAGACATAAAATATTGTATGTACCACGGGTATTACTTGATGTTTATACACCTCTGGCGACTTACAAGCCCTCAGGTCAAAGGCACTTGGCCTTGGAAGCTTCGCCCTCGAATAGCATAACCATCATCATAATACCCTAGGCACATAAATAACTACTATCATCTAAAATATCAGTTAATTGTAATCTCAAACATTTTTTAAATAAACACAAACTGTTTCTAATCTTGATGAAAAATATTGTACATTGTGTAAGGGTAATACAATAAAAACTCAAAATTAAGTGTGGTTTATACTAAATACTAACAATATTCATTTATCTGATGTTGTGTAATGAATATATTGACTGTGTTCATTTAAAATTTAATTATTAATATGTTTGATATAACTATCATATTAAAAATTATACTTTAAGTAAAACACCCTTAATTTTGCGATTAAAAAATAATCTTTTGGTTGAACGTTGAAAGTAATTCAGTAAATCAAGTACAATTTTAAAACAAAATTAAATTATTTTTATTTGTTTTTAAACTTCAGCAAATTAAAATTGAAAGAAAACTTATCGTTTAAATTTTTGGTGGAGGCGCCAATATTATTTGATAATTTGATTACAATTAGCTACTTAGTGTGTTGATATTTTCGTTGCATACGGCACGATATAAATCTCGCTGATTCCAACTGATAATCAAAAATACAACTGCGACCAAGTAACCTGGATACCACTATATGTTTTCGCTGTCGTGTAAATAAATGGAGTATAACCTAAGAACCGTGGTTCGATCCCCACAGCCGACAAAACATTTTCACCAATTTAAAATTACCACTGTCGCTCCCCCATCACTAACATACTTGGGAGCCGTGATTCGACGGCTGATAACCGCACTTCACGCGCATAAATATATCTCATACCGAGATCTGCTTCGGCAGAGTGCCCCACCCAATAATGGGTAAAAAGACGTGATGATATATTTATATTTATTTATTGTATTAGAGTTTATTTAATGGGGGATTCAAGTGGTAGAGCTTTTTAATATATATTTATTAAAATAAATTCTTGACCGTACATCATATTTAATACAATATAAAATCATACCATAAATTATATCTTTATTGCTGAAATATGAAAGTTAAAGTTGAATAATTTAAAACGTTCGCACTGCCATATTGCAATGACGTAGTTGCATTAAGCCAATCACAGAGCTTTGTCTGAAACGTTTGTCGGTGCTCAAGAAGACGAAGAAGAAATAAGCATTCAGCATTCTACGATTCTACCAATGACGTATAATACTAGACGAATTATGCCGTATTCAAGTCAATGCAGTGTTGTGAAGCAGAGAGGAATAGAATAACTTGATGGTCCGCCGGATGCGCGGCAAGGAGCGAGTACACTTTGATGTTATGCAAGTTGCTCCTTGCCGCGCACCCTCCTCACCAACCAGTTATTCTATCCCTTTCTGACTCACAACAAACGCCGTCTAGTTATGTTTTGTCTGAGGATTATACTGACAACGACAAGTTACGTATTATTTATCTCTGTCTTATCTGTCTCTCTTTAAGCTAAGATGCAACTACGTCATATTAATTTGTTTCGAAAGTTTAAATATTTTTATCATGCTTAATACAAGTTTAAAAAAAAAATTAAAAATTTGGGTATAATTATTTTATTACGTAGATTAATATATAAAAAATTCAAAAAAGTCTTGAAAGGCCCATTGTTTTTAAGAATATGGTTTTACTTAATTTGTCTTAACCAAAACTCAGGATTAGTTAAAATTTCTTTGAGAATCGGCGAGTTAAAGTTAATTGGCTCCTTTTATTTACTACTTATATACTTTAAAGGCTAGGTTTTCTATATCTGGATAAATAATTCGATTATTTATGTAACAGATAAATCTTAAATTTTTCAATTTGAGCTACTGAATTGAGATATTAAAATTTATTTCGCCAATAATTATCGAACACTACCTAAGATCCTTAATAAATTTGAGTACAAACAAAACAACGTGAAACTACGTGAAAAATGTGTGTTCATGACGTAATATCTCCTCAATGAACCTCGCTTCCAATGAAGTCTTAACCATCTCACTCTCGTATTTTGTACGCTAAGCGAGGCGGATAAACGTTCTCGGCAGGCGACACACGCTCCTGCTGCAGGTGGTGGGGGTTGGGGGGGTATTCCTGCTGCTGCCGAGGTGCAACCGCACGCCATATCGATTTAACGCGGGGTATAAGTCACGTGACCGATAGTGCAACGATGTGTCTGACTACGGCACTCGGGGGAAATTACCGGCGAAGACGGGATGCACTGGGTTGCACTGTGAGGACGTGGGAGATATAGCACGAGATGGTGGATGAAGAAGAGACGCTAATTCCGACTGGGATGCTCATTTTACACCCATTCAACAGAGATGACGTGATGTGTGCTAGTTTACTGCCCTGATATATTGCTTTCAGCGCTTTATATACTATTTTGTTTGTCAATTTTAAACTAAGCTTTTTGTATGGTCTACAGTTGCAGGTCTTGCTAAGTTTATATTTAAATATTGTTAAATTTTACAATGATGTCTTGCCATGTTTATGTATTTATGCATGCTATGTACTAGGGTCGTTGATTTCCACCGAAGTTTGAATTTCTGAACGTTCGAACATTCGAATGTTTTAAACTTCGTCAGAAAAACTTCGAAGCTTCGAATTTTTGGAAGTTTCGAATATACGTATTTTCGAATTTTTCAAAGCTTCGAATTTTCTAATTTTTTGCCACTAAATTAACGCCATCTGTCATCTCTAAACACGCTCATGCATAATTCGCGAAAAATCAGCCACGAATTAAATAATGCGAAGTATCCTGCAAAACTCTGCAAGCTAAGGCGTCTTAATTAAGCCATCTATTCTTTTACCGCCCATCTAAATGCTATGGACTTTTAGTAAAACGTTTTAAAATGACAATAAAAAGGATACAAAAACGTCTTAATTAAAACGTTTTTGACAGTGTAGCGAAATTTTAAGTCTAAATTGAATTAATTTGGCAAATAATAATAATTAATAATAATTACTTACAAATTAATTCAAAACTCTGCACATGAGTTTATTCTGAAAATAATTCATATCAACATGCCGTGTTCATGTTAGGATCTAGATTCACAATTCGAATAATTCGAAAATTCGTAAATTCGGAATATTCCAAAATTCGAAAATCGAAAATTCGGAATATTCAAAAATTCTAAAGTTCGAATCTAAATTCGAAGGTTCAATAAATCCGAACAATCGAAATCTCGAATATTCGTAAAATCAACAACCCTACTCGTACTTCATATATGTGTTAAAGTTTGTAGATGATTCAAAAAATTAAAAAAAATTAAACTTTTAATATCTTTTAACATATATAAAAGTTCGAAACAAAATAATCATCGATATTAACACAAATTTTTTAGATTTTCTTTCACTGTAAACTTGAAATTTAAATGTTTTTTTATACGATGGGATAAAAAAAGATAATTGTCTTCCCCACTGTCAAATGATCCTACATTTTAGAGAAAAATGTTGTTTAAAATAATTTAGATACGTTTAAGGTGGTACTACCCGTATTATAATGAAATGTAAATATGTTATTTTTCATGTGTTTCTACACTAGTATGCAATTTTTTTTTTTAAGTTTACCGTTGTTGAGCTGAGTAATGTAAAGTTAAAGTCGACCAAAGTCGATCAAAAATGCATTGGCGTTATAGGAACTGTACCTTGCGAGGCAGCTTACTGCAAAATAAATTCATATATTGTAGTTATTTTTTAACAAAAAACTAACACACAGTACATCATGTAAAGATAAAGGTATGAAAATTTAAAAATCCATGCATTACCGGATTAGTTTCAAAGAAATTGGCGATGAAAGTTGGATATTCTATGAAAATCAATGAAACTGTCAGAAATGCTTGGCAACGTTGCACGGGTAGACAGAGATGGTCGCACGCTTAAACAGAGATGGTCGCAGACGTAGACAGAGATGGTCGCACGAATAACAAAGCAATAACTATGAAAGTTATTATTTCGATCAGTAAAATATATTCATTTTAATACAAAAAAAAATTACAGCATTTAATATTTATTTATTTGTTATTACAGTTGATAATAATTGCTTTGGTGCATTTTTCTTATGAACTGTCAACAGGATGTATCGATAATACAGTTACGTTTCGTACCGACTGGTAATATCATGCCGTTTGTGGTTCTAACCTTGTTGTCATAGCTTCTGCTGTGTAAAATCTTACACTGCTATTGGTTGGCATGAAACATTCACTTCCAAAAATTTTGTTATATTACTGAATTTCATAAACTAGTTAAATAGTTTTATTTAATATATTCAATGTTATTATTAATTATACGATATTTCCATCGAAATATTAATTCTGGTAATAATCTATACCAAACAAAAATGTAATAATTATTTTTATAAACTTTTTAGGTTACCTATACTTTTGTATGAGACTGTCATGATATATGTAGTATTTCAAGAAAATTGTAAACAATAGAACAGTTTGTAATAATTTGCTACAGGTCATAAATAAATAGTGCTGAGTAAAAAGTCAATATTAGAGATGTTCATTAAATGATAGAGGCAGTGAATATATTACAGAGAATCTAAAAATAATCGTTTTGTATTTTACAAAGCACTCTCGTGATTATACTTTAATCCATTTTTAATGCCGTAACTACTTAATAATCGCTCGCTAGCCAATAACGCTAAACATTATTAATAACATTACACGAGAAAATCTGTCCAAAGATGTAAACTACGATAAGAATAAAATCCTGTTCGCAGCGATGCACTTCGATCAATACGGCAACGTTGTAGAAGTGCGGCAGAACACCAGCAGCAACTCTGCAAGGAAATATTTCTTCACTGGGCTTTTCTTACACTTTCTTTAACGTGTTCTGCAGCGGACCAGAGCAATTCCTCCATGAAAAGCGTCTCTTTTAAATAGAAGAAAGAGCTGGATGATTGGTTTACTGTAGGAATGCGTTAGGTCTTTATAAATGTGGTGAAAGAAAAGCGAACAAATCGTATACTGATGTTTTAGCGGTTTTTGTTGAGCAGTAGGGAATATAAGAATTTTTTATACTTTTTGTAGCATAGTGGGAAAACTACGGAATTAGAATTTTATAGCGTAATAGCTTCAAAGGGTTATTAGTTTTTAAAACCTTTCACCTGCAATTCTTTTTCCATTACTTCGAAATGAAAACCTGCCATCAACAGAAAAATGTTATCTACAATTTCTATTTCATATTTCGTGTTAAATTGCTGTCGTTCAGGTCTTTGTTCGTCAAGATTACTATGTAGAGAGTTTCGTAAAAACTTGACAATGACATCATTAAAATTATGAGTATCTTTCTCGCTGTCAAACGTTATTTTTTATGGTACTATTAAAATAAGATAACTTAATTTACATAAATTACTATATCTAAAGTTAATATATATTTTACGTTGTTATTAGCAATGGCCGTTATATTTTAACGGCCGCTACTATTGGCAACAATTGACATAACTGCTAAAAATGTTAGAAACAAATGTAAAATAAGGTTACCGTTTCTTTGGTTACAGAATCATTTTTATAGGTGTAATAGTTATTTTTACAACAAGTACCGAAAAAGGCTCGTTACGTGCAAGTGCAGAATTTAACGCGCGAGGCTTGCCGAGTGCGGAAATCTGCACGAGCACGTAACCTTTTTCGGCACGTGTTATAAACAACATTTTTCCTACAACTGTTCGATTTAGTAAATCACTAAAATATTATCCAAATTTATAAAATTTTAATGATATTACACGAGAACGATGTTTTACGGCGTTGCTATGGTTTGTTTGTTGATTGCTTGCACATTGTTCTACATTATTTAAAAATATTTTACTAACGTCAAGATAATTTCTTCAAAATCGTCTAGATTGGAATAGCACAGTGAGTGATTCTTCTTTATCATAAATACCTCCAAAGATAATTAAGGTTCCGGATCATGTTGGATCTATTTGTGACGTAACGAAGTATTTTCCGCACTAGTGTTTCTTTGTTTACAGAAACGCACTTGGTCTGCATTCATCTACTTCCCATACGTAACCAAGGCAATAATAGTTACGTAATAACAAAGAAATCGCACAGTTGTAGGAAAAATAGTTTTTCAATTAAAATTGTAATTCGAATCACTTATACGATATACAGTCTTATTTTTCATAAATTTGAAAAATACTTGAAACCACGAACTTTTGCTAGCACTGTTAAAATGGTAAATACGTCAAATACATTTTCCGTTTTCTTCATTGCATCTTATTTGTAGGTATAAAACGATTTTTTTTCACGACCGGGAGTATTTGATTGTTTCTATGATACAAAAATAGAAACAGAAGTTAACATTTTATCCCTAGGAAAATAATATACACAGATTTTATTACTTTCACAGTTCTGTTGTCTAATATAAAAAAAAATACAGTAGAGTGTAATAAAACAAACAAAAATATAAGAACTTATTTATTTATATTCATTGTAAAAGATATGGAGTAGGTTGCACAGTGGTTATCGTGTTGGCCTGTGGATCTTGAGAACCCTGGTTCGATTCCCACTGGCGACAATCATTTTCACCACATTAATACTACTCCTGTGGCTCCCCCTCCACTAACATCTTTGGGGGCCGTGATTTGACTTCTGGTAACCGCACTTCACGCGCAAAAATATATCATTTACCAAGATCTGCTTCGGCAGAGTGCCACACTCAGTAATGGGTAGAAGGCGTGATGATATATTTATTTATTTTATAGTAAAAGATACAGAAGCACAATTACTTAAATTAAAATTAGTCGGATTCTTGCTTGTATCAATATTGACTAGAAGTCCATGACCTTACTATGGATTATTGACTCTTAATGTAGCGGATTTGTAATTGTTAGATTTTTCCTTAAAATATGTCAACATCATATTTTTGTATAGTCTCTACTATTTTTTCTGCACACCATCCTCTGAAGCAGTTATAAGATGCTTCTTACAACTTACTAGATTTTCGTTGGTAATTAGTTTAGAACAGCTGCAGAAGCTGCATCAACAATTTTTTGGGGTTTTTCCGAGGGTTCATCACTGTGTTTCTGGTATTCCGGTTTAGAAATGTCATGTAATTTGACATAAACAAACTTGTTTACATAAATATGGGGTGGCTAGCTCAGTGGTATGAAGTCGGCCTGTGGATCCTGAGAACCCTGGTTCGATTCCCACAGGCGATAAACAATTTTCATAATTTCAAAAAAACTACTCCTGTGACTCCTTCACCACTAACATCTTTGGTGGCCGTGATTTGACGACTAATAACCGCACTTCACGCGCAAAATATATCGCTTACCGAGATCTGCTTCGGCAGAGTGCCACACCCAGTAATGGGTAGAAGGCGTGATAATATATTATATTATTATTATTAGTTTACATAAATTTTGAACAAGTATTAAATTAAAATGTTTCGAATAAAAGTTGCGATGAACTAAATTTCCTAGCACATTTATTTGAAGTGCTTTCCTCTGAAATGATTTTTACTATAAATATATGTTCTGTAACGTAAATAATCTTCCACGAGGTTTAAATATGAATAAAGAAATAGCGTCGTTTGAAATTCGCCGCCACTTCATTACCGCACGGATATTATCTCCATCATAAACCGTGAACAATATTCGGTAAACAGAATATTTTAGTTTGAGCGGTAATCAGATATAGCGCTTTAAATTCAGATCTTCGCGATTTACATTAAATTTACATAGTGAGTGAGTGGCTTTCTATGTATTTCATTTGCTCACTATATCTTAATTTTGTTATTTACGCTGCTGCATATAGGCACTTTAATTAAACCCGCGCGCGCTTAAACTTCATTTATATTCTGCGTTCGATGCACATTGACTCTTGATTGGTTTCTTTCTATTTTATCCTATTTATTCACCTGTTTTTATTTTTATTAATTCTGCATTGAGTGCCAGAGATTTTATTGTTGAATTAAGCATAATTGCAATGCAAGAATTTGCATTTTAAATTCATTCAGCTCACCCAAGAATTATTTAAATTTAAAAATGAGTATTTTTAAAAATGTTTTACTGGAATTAAACAAGCAAATTTTTTTTTTTTTGTGATACGGCTTCAACTTCTTGGTTACTAGCCGGTATGATGATGGAAGCGTCTGCGCTGTAGTCAGCTACAGACGCTGATTATGAAGATGAAAGCGTCTGCGCTGTAGTCAGCTACAGACGCTGATTATGAAGATGGAAGCGTCTGCGCTGTAGTCCGCTACAGACGCTAATTGGTGCCAGCCCTGACCGGGAATCGAACCCGGGACCTCTGGGTCAGTAGCCTAGTAGTCTAAACCACTGAGCCACAGAGGTCGGCACAAGCAAATTTAAAATCTGTTTATTTATTTGCTACTCTGCAGAACAGGAACTTAATTCAAATTACTGTAGTTTATTGTGATACCTAAACCACCCATGGCCAGTTGCACCAACATAACTTTTAATTTTAAACTTTATTTAAATTTGTAAAAGTAAATTGAAGTTACATATAATATGGAATAATTAACATTGCTGTCAAATATTAGTTATGCTTTTATTTATTAAAAATGGAAATTAAAATTTTGTTATTGTAAGTAAGCGAACTTTGAACTCATGCTGACCAGCTTCGTCATAAAACAAATCCCTAGCCCCTAAATTTCATATTAATACATAACAGATAATTTAATAATAATAATAATAATAATAATGGGACAGCGGTATCGAGTCGGCCTGTGGATTTGAGAATCTCGATTTGTTTCCCACAGCCGACAAACAACTTTCACTACTCCGTCTACTAACAATTTTGGGAGCCGCGATTTGACGACTGGTAACTGCACTTTACGCGCATAAATATATCACTTACCGAGATCTGCTACGGCAAAGTTACATCCAGTAATGGGTAAAAGGCGTGTTAATATATTTATTTATATTTTGTTTAGATAATTTTGCTGAATTATGTCTCATTGATTTATTTAAGGGGTAATATCACCTTGTGTTCACTAAATTTCACGTGATTTTCTGAGACGTACCGCGAACGGTAGGAAAGAGATAGAGATATGAGGTTTTTTGCATATGAATGTACTAGTCTTTAACTACAAAAAACCAGTTTTATTTTAATTTTACGATACAAAATGGCGGCACAGCAGCTCACGAAAGGAAAACAAATCTCGGACGGTCGTACCGCTACAGATCACAATTTTTAATCTGGAATAAAAAACCAAAAAGTTTCTTAAAATATAGTTCAAAACCTAGAGAACATCGTAGGATTTTTTCGAAAAATTTATTTAAAAAAAAAATGGCTTTAATTTGAACTTTTTTTCTTGTTTTTTCGAAAAAATCGGCCGAAAATCGCTTATAAAATCTATAAAAATCTATTAATCAAAAAAATCCTACGACGTTCACTAAAATATATTGTTTTAAAGTTGGAGTTAAAATTTTAAGTCAATCGGATAAAAATTGAGAGAGTTACTGGTATGCCCGGTTTGAAAAACATGGAGCTGAGATATTTGAAGTTAAAATTTTGAGTAGTGAAATTTTGTTGAAATTTTCGTTTTACCTCTAATCTGCGATGCCTGCTCCATACAATTGGCCTTCTAATTGAAGGTAGGAAAGACATCTATTAGTCTAAATTAAAAGCTGGAAACTGATATGTGTCGGTATAATTCATATAAAGAATAATAAAGATCCCAAACGCTTGCTTCTCCGCGCACTCGAAAAACCGCTAATTTTGCGTCACAACTACGCTCGGAAAAACGATTTTTTTACCCGCTTACAAGTTTCTTCCCCTCATAATCGATTTTTTGTATCATTCTTTAAGGAGTGTTTAAGTCAATAAAAAAAAAAGTGAAAAAAAAGTAACAAGGTGATATTACCCCTTAAGTAAATTGAAGAAAAGAAATTAAAAAAAAATAATATGAATTTGGTACTATTGATATGTTGTAAGCAAGGGAACCGGAAAATGATTGATAATATATTTTTTTTAAGTGACAACGAATTTTAATTTTGAATTATCATCGCTATTGATATGCGAAATTTATTTTCTTTTTTTTAATATGTGAAAATAATCAAAGGCGAAAATACTAAGCAAGCAGAATTAATTTTTTGTTCTGATTTAGCTGCAGGATTTTATGTCCTAAAAGTTTTATTTGAAGCTTTTTTGCTTAAAATATTTAGGGAAGCAGAAAATTACAACATTATGATTTTACATGTTAAATCCCTATGTTCACCCTTACCAAGCACTACTTGGTATAGTTTCCATGCTTTCGTCGTGGATATTTCGTACCAATTTATTGTCATCTCAATTCTTATTATTTCGTGCCATTTTCTTTAAAAAGTACTACTTGTGTCCAAATATGAAAGATTGTATGACATACGAATGTTTTGTTGTGCACAATTCGTTGCAAATTATATTCTTATAAATATTTATATTTATCAAAATTGTTTTCGAATTCCTGCAGCAAAAGTTAAAAGTTTCTCGTCTCAGCGACATCATTATAAAATTAGTGTTTAAGTTATTTTACTAGAAGTTGATATAAATACATGTAGTTCGTAAATATATTTAATAATACAAATTGGCATGACGTTTTAGAATAAATACAATTAGATTATGTCTGGGGCCTGACAGCTAATAGGATTTTAAGTAATAGAAATATTTTAGATTGTTGCTCTGTGAGTAATGTTCAAAAATCTAAAATGAAGACTTGGTTTCCACTAACATTTATAGCTGTTTGAAAGTTTAAAAGCTCTAGCTACTTTCTGAAAAAGGAAAAGAACAATAAAATATGAAGTCCTCCATGATAAATCTATTCAGGAGGTAGATAATGTTGCCCCTTCTTGCATCTTTGTACTACAGTAGTCAAACAATAATTTTCCTCAAAAGTAAAAAATTATTATTACGGAGCTCGACTGCTCGGCGTACGAAGAAGTCATTACAATTTCTAAACACGTTTCGACACTCCATAACAGTCCATATATTTTTCATACAGCAGTGCGCAGAAGGAATGCAATATTGTGCGGTCGGGTGGACCGGCGTCGCCTCTAATGCTTGTTCTGTGTCGAGTGGAACTCACTGCTTTTATATAAATCTCAAATCATTGGCGTGTGTTTGCAAGCAAGAAAAATATACGTGTTCGATCGCTCGAGAACATTTCATTCTGTAACACGGATTTGATGGAGTCGGAAGAAAGGAAGAAAAGCAAAGGATTAGAGCGAACATGTGTTCGATAGACATGTCTACTTAAAATATTTGCAGTTATTGTTACACACACACACAAAGAATTATATTTTTTTTGTGATACGGCTTCAACTTCTTTGGTTACTAGCCGGTATGATGATGGAAGCGTCTGCGCTGTAGTCAGCTACAGACGCTGCTTATGAAGATGAAAGTGTCTGCGCTGTAGTCAGCTACAAACGTTGATATGAAGATGGAAGCGTCTGCGCTGTAGTCAGCTACAGACGCTGATTATGAAGATGGAAGCGTCTGCGCTGTAGTCAGGTACAGACGCTGATTGATGCCAGCCCTGACCAGGAATCGAACCCGGGACCTCTGGGTCAGTAGCCTAGTAGTCTAAACCACTGAGCCACAGAGGTCGGCAATTTTATTTTTATATGAAAATTACTGCTTTCTGTCTCCATACTTTATTCTACACCACGTGGATTTGAACTACAACTAAACTACAACCAAAAATTCTACTGCAACAGACGCCTCGGATTCCACTACATATATTATTCTGCGGATACCCTATATGGAATTATGATTATTTTTCTGTTGTGGAGTGTAGTAATAGCATATTGAAAGACAAGTATTACAATAGCTTTTATTGTAATATGAGTATGGTTTGCATAACGAGCCGGAGGCGAGTTACACAAAGTACGAGTAATATAATTGGTCATTGTATTATGTGTTTTTTCTACTATTTTTCCTATATCATATTCTATACTTTTATCTAAAAAAAAACAAAAAAATTAATATTGAAACATCAAATAAACAATGAAAATTAATATTTTTTTTTTAACATTTATTATTTATGTTAGAATTTTAATTTATAATTATCTAGGCCAGTGGTTTTCAAACTGTGGGTCTCAACCCCTCGGGAGTCGCGAAAACATTGGAGGAGGGTCGTCGGATGCTATTTACAAATTAAAAAAGAAAAGAAAAACATGTATTTATACATCTATTCAGATGCACACTTTCACTTCAATTTTCAGGATTACTTAAATGAAAAATATCAAATCATATGTTTGACAGAAATATGAAATAATATATTTCATAGTTCAACTCGACAAGATCTTGTTCATTTAAGAAAAACTTATAACAACAATTTAATCAACGGCGATGCAACTGGCCATCAAAAAATTTATTACAAGCTTGATAGTAAAATTTTGTTTATTCTTCAAACTATTATCCCAACATATCAAAGTTTCTAAGAAATTATACCAACATTTTTTTCTTTAAAATTTCTGAAATCATGGTTCTACATATGTTTGTAATGTACATTATTAAATCAGTCTTTTACAAACAACAATTTTGATCATATAAAAAGTAAAGGGATCGCGACGAATTTATTTGTGATTTTTGCTACCAAATGGGCCATGTCTTCGAAAAAATTTAAAACCACTGTTCTAAAATAAAAATAAATAAATATATCATCACGCCTTCTATCCATTACTGAGTGTGGCACTCTGCCGAAGCAGATCTCGGTAAGTGTTATATTTTTGCGCGTGAAGTGCGGTTACCAGCCGTCACATCACGGCCCCCCAAAGATGTTAGTGGAGGGGGAGCCACAGGAGTAGTACTGATCTGAGGTTACATTATAAAACTAAATACGTTTAATGTATAATGAAGAAGCGTTTTACAAATAAATGTAATTATTTTGTTTAAAAGAAGAATATTGTATTATATGAGCCGACCATTGACAAATAAACTGATAGATTTATATTTGACATTTTTGTAACTAGGAAACTTAACGATTTTACAAACAAAAAATTCACGTAACATTCGTTCAATAAGTAAACTTTACAAAAAATGCGATTTTTGAATCCATGTTAACGCAACGCATAAATTAATATCAGAGTTCAAATCCGTGTGACCCATTTGTATTCCAACCCTTTCTCAATACAGAATCACCCAATTTAGAAAAAATGCCAACGCACTGCGGCATAAATATGAAATATTACTCCTGTCTGTAGCTGTGACTGCGGGAAGAAAAGAAAGCTGTCTCATTAAAAACTGTTAGAATGATCATTCATCATTCGGCGACTTCAACACTGGCTTGCTTTCGCCTAGGGAAAAAATCCTGGCCCGGTTTCCTCAAATAACCGGCCATGCAATCGCGTGAATTATTTCTCACACATACATCACGCTGTCTCGGCAAACATTACTTTGGTGTTGTCATCATTTATACGTCGAAACTCTTAATTAGGTATACATACAAACTTACATCCCATATTATTCTTCTTACACTGACGTCATTAGGATTTTAAAACTTAATCAACATGGAGAAATTATGAGTTGAAAATTATATTCTGCATTTCAATCAGTCACAGTTGTAGTCAAGTATATACAGGATGTTCAATTTATTTGTGCCACTATTGCTATCTCGAGAACTATAAGAGCTACAAGATTGGTTAAATTACCAAAGAAATACTATTTTCTTAATGTATCACAAAACTATTAACAACATTTTGTTATTCTCCAAATACGAAGTAAAACATTTTTATTTTAAATGGGAACCTATTTTTAGTTCATTCGATTCAGTATTTTTTCTGAATTCAACAACTACACAGTTCAGTAGCCTCATATTTAGGGATGGCAGCTTGATCAATTGACCGGTTAAATTTGACCAATTAAAAAAAATTAACTGCAACAAACAATAGTTTATTGTATAAAAAATTTAATCTTTCTCGACATATCAAAAGAAACAATACTTCATTAGTAAAAAGAAAAACAAAAATAGTGCTAATGTAAATAGATAAATAATAAGAATATAAGAAATAAACACACTAACCCTCAAAAAATGCGAAATGCATACTGCAATTATTGCATTTCGCCGAATACGAGACACGCGTCGACCTGTCCACAGGCTACACGTAGAATTATGCTATCGGCACGCTCCTCCCTACTTAAGTATTTGAGGCGAGCAATTTGACAAATGACCAGTCAAATACTAGGTCAACTGAAGAGAATTTGACGAGTGAATTGCCATCACACTGGTTTACAAGTAAAAATAGAGAATAAACATTGCAAAATTTTGCCGCACGCGACGCTCTTTGACGTTTTGGGTGACTAGTAAAACATTGATTAAGTTTTTCCAAATATCATACCATTATTTGAACATTGAACGTGTTATTGGTAAGGATTGCTTAGTTTGTGTTTTAAATAAACAATTTTTTTACGACCGAGCAGTAAATAGCATTTTCTGTCAGTTAAAAGCAGAAAGTTGACATTTGTCTCTTATCGAACGACAATAAAAAAATTGCCGCTCGCCAAGCGGCAATGTAAGAGTGTATCATCGTATTCATGGATACATGAACACTGTCGCCCGAATTTCCAAACAGAAAAACTGTCAAACATTATTTTAAATTATTTTTCAAACGTTTCTAAATGGTCGTACAAAATAGTTATTTGTGTATCAAGAGCGTAATGTGAATCTTTATTGCTCGTGCTCGGTAATTGAAGCGCGAGCGAAGCGAGCGCTGCAATAGAGTGAGAGCAATAAAGATACTTTACGCTTGAGGCACACACATAATTTTTTCTACGACTTTAGTTACTAAAAAATTTTAAAAAATAATATGGAGCTAGTTCAATTCACGTTCCATCAATTTCTGTATTGTATGTAACCATGACGATATCAGTATCTATTCTTTTATCAACAATCATTGTTTGTGATAAATTTTCACACATAATTAAAAAATGTGCTCAAAAATCTTAGAAAATAATCATTGGCGTACTAACTGAAAATTCTAATGAGAATATCACAGAATCTAATTTATCTTCAAATTTATCAAACACCATTTTAAGTTCCGGAATAAATATACAAATCTGTCAAAACTGCACTTTCAATTTTAACATCTTGTGTAAAAGTGTAAAAATGAATCTAACCTGTATTTTAGATTTTGTAAGTATTGTTTCAATAAATTAAGATTTCAGCAACAATTTATATCTTGCTAAGCGAGCGTTAAAGTATTTTACCGCTTGTTGCTATAGGAGACGCGCGGTAAAGTATTTTATTATTCGTTACTCTATCAACCTTACGATGACAACTGAGAGCATAAATATCAACTTTTCATAGCAGTCGTAGAAAAAATATTTTGTGCACCTCGAGCAGAAACTGTCCATGCCGCTCTTGCGGCTACGCCTCCATCAACAATCTCCATGCGTGAGCAGCAATAGACTACTTTCTGCTCTAGGTACTCAAATAATTATTTTATGCTTATTTTTTTTTTACCAAAATTTGCATGATTTCATACTGTATTTTGCACTTTCCCTGTGACATATATAATCAAAAATTAAACTGTCATTGTGGTTCAGATTCTACTATAAGCTGTAAGTCTCCTGTAGTTTGATTAGGATGAAGTTTTTGTTGCCCAGGATAACAATTAAATAATAAATAAATGTAAAAACTTTAAAATTTAATGTTCATAAATCTAAGCCTATAAAGTGTGAGATTAAAGCATATTTAGTATTTGTAGGAAGGCGAGCTTTATGTAAATGAGTGTACGTATCCTTGAGCCGCGTTGACTGGCTCAAGGGCAAAGTAATGCAGCTTCAACCCTTCTTTCGGTTTTTAATTACATTTCCGCTTATTTGTAATCTTATCGCGCGCGTCTGAAAAAACTCCGTCCGGCCGGGCTGTTCGCCGTGGGGGATTCCATTTTCGTGTGCGCACTTCGGAAATGTTTACGAGTACCTGCCACCGCCCTGGCAGTTATCGCGCACAATGAAAGACGGAATGACCAGTCTATCAGGAGTTCAGTAGCGTGGTGGCGGGGGTTGTGGAGAGGGGGTGGTGGGAATGGCAGCAGGAAGGAAGGGAACTTTGCACGGATAAGAAGCCACTTTACATTCATCTCAGTCGTTCCGGGAAAACCCAAACCCGGAGTGCAGCTGGCACGTAGCCTTCAGCCATTTCCGGGCAGAGATGCTACCGCTACCTCATTCGGCTGCTTGCGTTGCACCGATCGGTAAACGATCTGTAATTGACGGAATCTTGTTTACTCAACCACGCGCGGACACTGATTTCACAAACATTCCACCTACAAACAGTACACATTACCTACTCATAGAAACTACATACATTTATTCCTCTTACTTAATTTTACAGTACAAATACTAGCTCAGTGGTATGAAGTCGGCCTGTGGATCCTGAGAACCCTGATTCGATTCCCACAGGCGACAAACAATTTTCATAATTTCAAAAACTACCCCTGTGGTTCCTCTACCGTTACAATCTTTGAAAGCCGTGATTTGACGACTAGTAACCGCACTTCACACGCAAAATATATCACTTACCGAGATCTGCTTCGGCAGAGTGCCACACCCAGTAATGGGTAGAAGGCGTGATGATATATATTTCATTATAAATTAATTTAAATCAGGGAGAAATAAGCAGGTAAATTTATGAAATAAATAATTAATGTGGGAATATTTGGCGAAGATTAATTTGTAAGAAGAATCTAATGAATAAATTAGATTTATTAATAAAGCAAAATGTTTTGGAAACAATGAAATAAAATTTCATCTTGGATTTTAAGCATTAATAATGTGGAATGTTTAATATTAAAATGTTTTGAAGTGATGATATTTAATTTTTTGTTTGTTTTATTTATTAAGATAAATATTTGTTTAACTGTTATTATATCTATTAAGTAACTTTGTATAAAACATTGGTTAAAATGTCGTTATATTAAACATATTATATAACTTGGAATAAATTTGATTAAACCGTGAACGATGATTTAGTTAAGGAAAATACATACATACATACATACATACATATCTTCACGCTATATCCCAACAAATGGGGTAGCACGAACCCTAAAATCACTCATAAAACATTCACTCATCACACCCATCAAACAACCAGTCATCGTCAAACATTTTCATCCAAACATACCACCCACACTTCAACCACTTTCATAGATCACTCCATATAAACTCATTCATTTATTACACTCGAAATTATTATCACACAACAAACCTTCAATCACATCATTCCTTTTCACTTACCATTCATTTTCTTTCTTCAACGTACATAACGTATGCATAAAAAATCTCAAATTACTCACGTTTACTCCTAACAACGAATCTAATAACGAAACTAACAACGAATCTACAAAATTTGAAAAGATTAAAGCGATAGTCTGCACTTATATATGAAAGAAAAGACCACACAATGCAGTAACTGAAAATGAAACAAAAAGATAAGAAAGGAAAATAATCGTAACCAATTCTTTTATTGTATGGAATTCATGGCTTTAATTGTAAAATTAATTATTGTGGTGACCAAGGACACATGATGTTCATTTGCAAATACAACTCCCTTGATTTATATAAAATTATTATTATTATTATTTGTTCTCAAAAAGAATAAAATGGAGATGGGCTGGACATATTGCAAGAATGCCAGATGACCGCTGGGCTAAAATCATCACGGAATGGACACCAATGAGATCAAAGAGGAGAAGAGGCAGACCAAACAGAAGGTGGGAAGATGAGATAAAAAATACAGCCGGAATCGGTGGAGAGACGCAAGGGACAGAAATGAATGGAAAACCAAGGAGGAGGCTTTTGTCCAAAATTGGACGCAATAACCCAATTTATACTAATTTTTAATTCAATATACATATATCTAAGCTACACATACACATTTTATATATACTTTCACTGTTTTTTTTTTCAATAGTTTTTGTATTTCTTTTTCTCTTTTTTGTATCCTTAGGGGTTATCAATAAGGGCAATAATAATAATAATTATTATTATTTGCATTAAATAACGCAAATATAAAATGGTAATTTTCATATTTAATGCTGAAAAAAATAGTATGTAACACACATAGCAAACCCTTCCGTAACTAGTATTACAATATACTATTATAGGTTTAAATTCTGGCAAATGATTTTGTACTTTACAATATTTTGCTTGTGGTGTAAAACATGTGTAACTCATTTATATTTTCAATATTTTTCTTAAAATCAATCATATATTTTGATTGTTGTTTCGTTGTTATGGTTTAAATAATAACGTAATTATCAAGTCATTTGACGTAGCGTTTATTACGTAAAGGCAAACGTAGCTTCATTGGATACAAATTGCATCTACTAAGCAAGAGTTTGTGAGTTCAAATTTTGTTGACTTCAACTAATACTATCCAAAAATATGACTAACTTTTGAATCTTTTCTGTAACAAAAATTTATAAGTATAGCAGTTGCCAAAACCTCAAACAACAATGGGGAGTTCAATTGGTAGAGCTTTTTAATATATATTTATTGCAGTAAATTCTTGATCGAACATCATATTTAAAACAATATAAAACCATACCATGAATGATATCTTTATTGCTGAAATATGAAAGTAAAAGTTGAATAATTCAAAACGCTCATTTAAATTTCGCACTGCCATATTGCAATTACGTAGTTGCATTAAGCCAATCACAGAACTTTGTCTGAAACGTTTGTCGGTGCTTAAATTTACTGAGAAGAAGACGAAGAAGAAACAACCATTCTGCATTCTACGATTCTACTAACAGAGACACACGTTACGTGAAGTTACGTGTTATTTCTCTCTGCCTTATCTGTCTCTCTTTAATCCAAGATGCAACTATGTCATATTCGTTTGTTTCGAAAGTTTTAATATTTTTATCATGCATAATACAAGTTTAAAAAAAATTGGGTTTAATAATTTTATTACGTAGATTAATATACAAATATTTCAAAAAAGTCTTGAAGGGCCTATTGTTGCTAGGCAGACTGTTATCAAAAGATCATTTTAGCAATTTTTGTTACAGAATAGGTCTAAATTTCACTATATGCAATTAAAGGGATTAAGGGAATTAAGTTCCGATTATGCAGAGTAACAAAATAACCTAAATGTGTTTAACACATTTTGTATAAATTGTATAAGCAGTAACATGTAATTTAGAAGTATTCCTGTTCTGAAACTGTTAGAATAACGACTACAAAGAAACCTTCTTGAAGTGTCACGTGTGGAAAAAATGTCCCTCCGCCATTTGCATCACATTTTTCCTTTATGCAGTGAATAATTTCCCCGCGACATTGTTTTCGTGGGGCGAACAAAGCCTCGGGGCGCAGGTAGCGCAGGAAGAAATTCCACGTTAACGATTGCAGGAAAAAGCTGCGAAAATCTCAAAGAACTGTTATGTTAGGCAGGGCAGGGCAGGGAGGAATGAGGAATCCATGCAGCCTGGTGTTAAGAAGTTGAATCAACAATGAGGCCGTTCGGCCGACGACGGCTTTTAAAGTACTTCTGAAGCTCCCGGTAGGTTTAGAACTTGGAACTTCGGTCAATTGAGAATTCTGCCTGAACGCGAAAGATTCCGAATTGAATAATAAATGCTCACTGAGTTAAGATGGAGACGGCTAATCTGGAATGCGCGAATCGAAAAAACTGTTCAATATGCCCATGTTTATTTTACTAGTTTGTCAATCACCCGCCAAATTCAACCTTTCTTTCGCAACCAATCATTACCTATTTAGCAAGGAAGAATAATTTATTGCTTCATTCACATTAACTAAGAAAGCATCTTATGAACAAAAATAAAATAGTCTGATTTTCATTTAAAGAAAACAAATATGACTTTCAGAAATATGAAGTTATCAAATAATAAGTAAAATTTGAAATAATAGCGTTATCAAGAACGTTATGTAGATGATAATTCCCGAGAGTATTTTATTATCTAGTATCGATCATAGTGCATACAGAATTTTATTTTTCACTGGAGTATGTGGAATTAGTTTCAATTTATAATAATTTCATAGTAATGTGAAATTTGACAAATGGCCTTGGGGATCCTCAAAATTGGAAAGGAAATAAATAACGTATTTATTTCATAACAATTATAATTTGAACGTTTCGGATCGATACTCGATCCATCATCAGCAAAAAACAAACAAAGCTTGCAGATTTTGTTTTTTGCTGATGATGGATCGAGTATCGATCCGAAACGTTCAAATTATAATTGTTATGAAATAAATACGTTATTTATTTCCTTTCCAATTTTGAGGATCCCCAAGGCCATTTGTCAAATTTCACAAGAATTTTTGGATCCAATTTAACCTCACTATTTCATAGTAATGCGTATAAATTTAAGATTTAGCGAGTGGTATGAATGGAGCAGGTGGTATGAATGGAACTGGCGTTATAAACGTAGCGGGCGTTATGAATCATAATGCCAACACATAATGCTCAATAAATATGTTGATATCTTATTTGCAGTCCCCAAATGCTCAAATTCTAGCATTCACAGATGTTAGTGAAAGACAGAGCTGGGCAAGCTACTTAAAAAAAGTAGCTAAGCTACAGCTACAGCTATTCTTTAAAAAAGTAGCTGAGCTACAGCTATAAGCTACATTTTGTAAAATATAGCTAAGCTACAGCTAAAAGCTTTCGTTAACGTAGCTGTTAAATTTTCAAGCTACTTTTTTTGAATTATTGTGAATTAATTAAATTTGCCATTGTCATGTGATTAGTTGATCAAACGTTTGTTATAATGACTGATAATTTACTATTATGTACATAAATATAAAAAATCGCAAATGGTCAATTGTACTGTTAATTTTTGATGCTATAATTTTTATTTATATCGGAATAAATTAACAGTCACATTAACAGAAGACTCCTAAACAGTTTAGTTAATTTTATATTTAACCCGTTTCACTGCGCATTAACTTGATACAGCCCATCGCTGCGCAATTTTGTACTGTATTCCGTATTTATATACGTCTAGAGTAGGAAAACGATAAACGTATATATACGTCCAGAGCAGCGAAAAGGTTAATACAAAGTAGGATAGGTGAAAGTGAAAAATAAAATATGTTAATAGATTTTAAACTATATAATATGTAACTTGTTATCTTACAGTTATAAAAAACAATAAAGAAGGTACAATTCAAATACAAAACAAAAATAAATAAGTATTTCTTAATGAACAGTGGCAGCTATATGCTACAAAAAGTAGCTTTATAAGTAGCTTCAGTTGTTATAACAATATTTTTAAGCTAATAGAAAAAAAAAAAACATAGTTCGCTACAAGCTACAGCTATATTTTTTCACATTTAGCTAAGCTACAGCTACAGCTAAGGTAAACGTAGCTAAGCTAGTAGCTAAGCTACAAAAGTAGCTAGCTACTGCCCAGCTCTGGTGAAAGATGCACCACCAAATAAAACCTAAAATTTCTATTTCTTTAGAGACAACACCCATTTGCATTCCCACCCAATTAGATTCAACAAGCGTACCCCCACGATTTAAGTTCCAGCATTACAACTTTAACAATCTTTGTACTTACAACTCTATATAATCTCGTTTACTTGAAACACCACTCCGTATAACAACTGCAGCTCGTATGCAGATGTTCAGACGTTGGTTATTGTTGCTAACATGTTGTTGTTTTGTTTGTTGCAGGTAGGTATCCGACGCCCACTAGATGTCATTACATTCGTTGCGAGAACCGTGCGAGGATATGTATTCTCGAGAGTGTAGTATTAGCGTTGTTATGTATGCTGTGTAAAGGCGAGATTTGTTTTGCACCCTCGGAGACGGTGAGTGACTTCGATTGTGTGGTGAGGGTGGCTTGAAATTTTTAGGAATTTGCTACAGTGTTGCCAAGCTGACTATTTTCTAGTTGTGATTTCTTGTTTGGAATGATTGTCTCACATGTCAGAGACATTTTTTTCTATCAATTTTAGTAATTTCGCATATTAAATGAGAGATTATAGATTTGAACCTTTTCAATCGTTATTGTAGTACCGTTGTTGATTGTCAATTTACTGGCAAAATTTCACTAATTCTATTCTTTCGTCATCTTTTAATAAAAGAAAATGCAACTGCATTTATGTGGTCCAGATTGAACCATTAACTATATGTCTCTTGTACTAACTATAATTGGGATTAATTTCTTGTTGTGCAAAATAACAGATAAATAATAGTATATTAAAGAACTAGTTTCATAACGCACGAATCCAAATTTGGAAAATTAACCGCTCCGCGGCGAGTTTTGCAAAGGACGAGTGGGATAACAGGCCTTATGAAACGTGTGCTTTATACTATTTTCTCTATTGAGGTAATTTTTACTTTCTTATACACAGTATAAGCAAGTATTAAATAAATAAATATATCATCACGCCTTCTACCCATTGCTGGGTGTGGCACTCTGCTAATGCAGATCTCAGTAAGTGATATATTTTTGCGCGTGAAGTGCGGTTACCAGTCGTCAAATCACGGCCCCCAAACATGTTAGTGGTGGAGGAACCACAGGGATAGCTTTTTCAAATTATGAAAATTTGTCGCCTGTGGGAATCGAACCAGGGACCTCAGGATCCACAGGCCGACTTCATACCACTGTGCTAGCCATCCCATAGGTTTGGAATCGTGAAAAATCCGTTGACGAGATTTTCGCGGAAATACGTGTTTTGAGGTCCACTGAATCCGTTTTGATCATTTTCTCAATGATGTCTGTGTGTGGATGGTTGGATGGACGGATGGATGTGTGTCCGAGTGTGCAATATCTCATGAACGAGATAAGATTTGTTAACGAAACTTGGTAATTATAAGTTTCATGAAAATATGAAGAGCTGAGTTGATTTTGAATGAAATTGAAAAACCGGAAGAGGAAGTTTACTGGACACAAGAAACAATAAATTCCATTTATTTCAAAAATGGAATCAGTTACGAAAACAATTTTGAAATAAAAGATGTTAGTAAGAATATTTGGAACATAAAATATTATTTGCAATTTTCCTGTATATGCATCTAATTTTGAGAAAAACTAATTTATTTATTTAATAATATATTCCAATAATCATAGTAGCAACAGAAAAAAAAACATAAATATGTTTAACATGTATATGTCAAATAATAATTGTCCAACGCAAGGAACAAGTCATAAATGTTCAATTCAGCGTTTTTGATGCTATAAAGTAGTCAACATTACTAAAAAAATATACGTAAAAAATTTGATATTTTATATGCTAAATGCTGAATTACTGAAAAACTAAATTACATGTTTAATAATATTATATATCATTTATATATTTAAATATTCTAAATATTAAATATGCTGTGTTTAAGAAAGTCGTGTGTTACCCACACCAGATTTTTTAATTCTGTTAGATTTTTTTTAAATGCGACTTGTCAAAAATATAAGTTAGTGTTTTTATCAGTTGTATTGGTAGCGCTTCTCATAACACAAACAATAGAAATTTCAAATTTTTTGACAATCAATATTTTTTCTGTATTGTGAATATTGTAAATTTTTTCTAATTATGGTACATTCTTTTAGTAATGTTTCAACGAAGATAATTTACAATTTTGAGGTTATGTGTTATTCATCTGTCAGATTTAATAGCATTCATACCACTCCTATAAAATAAAGAGCCAAAACAGTGCGTTTATAGATCTCCATAACGACGTGTTTATAGACTTATAAGAACAGCGAAATAGAAAAATATACTTTTCTTACATTAGCCGTTTACTGAATATGTTAAAATATATATCGATTGTCTGTCGTAAAAGTGTACAAAGGAGATTAACATCGGAAATAAGTTTTTTTGCATGCTGTTGCTCGGTGTATTACCTGACAACCAAGATAGTACTATCTATCAAAAGATATTATTTTTCTGAATCCATTTATGTAATAGCTATGTACATTACAAGTGCGCGAATGGTGCAAATGGCGTCTTGGTGCACGAGTTTCGTACAATACTTTTTGTGACAAACAAAAATTATATAATGGACAATGAGGAAATTGATTTAATTTGAAACGTGAATTTATATTGACAGTTAATTATGTCATTAATTCACATTTGTTACTTGAAAATTGTATATTTTTTCTCGTTAAGTTTGTTAAAATGTGTCTGATTGGTGGCGTTATAAGCTAATGTCTCTACTTCTTTTATAAATTGCTTAAAATGTGTGTACCTATATAAGTACTATTAGCGTTTTAATAGTAAAAATTTAGAACCATTAAAATTGATGTTTTTTTTCAATTACTTTGCGCACTAGTGCGCAAAATCAAACTTTCCATCGGTTTCCACGGTAATGTAAACCTTATTTTGAATGATGCGAGTACAAAAAATACATTTCAATTTAGTAGTAATTTGACACCGTAGATTACTATTAAGGTAGTACTAGGTGACGGTGGCGCCTTCGGTTGTCGAGTGGCGAAACTGACGCTCAAAAAAATATAAAAATTTAATAAAACAAGTGTTTTATACCTATTATGATTAGAATATCATGAATTGTTAACAGCATGTTGGTCTAGTAAATTTTAAAATACATACCATCGTGGTGTTGCCATTATAATTGGAATTTTTAATTTTTCGTTAAAACCAAGGCTTTGCATGGCTATATATCCATTACTAAACGATAAAAAACTTTCTCCTTCTGATACAATATACATGGATAGTTCTAGAACATCATACTAGTTTCTCAAATGAAACTGCAAAATTTTAGAGGTACACAAACCAAATATGTACGATTCTGAGTGATGATCGCCATAAGCCCCCTGTATAAGAACTCAACTTTACAAGCGAATATATTTGTTCACAGACGATAAATGTGTTTCATATTTTAACAGAATGCGTATGACTATCCAATGTTTAACTTTTTACGGTAGTCCTACCTTAAATTGTATTGTATTTTACAACGTTGTATTCTGAAAAATGATATCTTTCGATCTTTGTTTTTCGGTAGAATATCGAGCAACAGCAAGCAAAAAACTGATTTTCCCATGTTAATCTCCTATGTACACCTTTAAGACAGACACTCGGTATATGTTGAGATCCATTTCAAGTTGGGTAGAAATAAAAAAAATATATCTGAGAACCTTTGGAAGCTACTGTACTTCTCTATATTTGACGCTGATATAAAATTCTTCCTTTACCACGTCCCTAAATATTTGAATCCGCAATCCTACTAGTAAATCCGTCTCCAAATACTCCTCCACTTGGCAACATCGGATTTCCACCCTAACACACCCTTCCTTTCCCACCCACGCATACGCGTTAATCCGAAATCGTGGCACTTTCTGTTTACGACGCGTGAGTATATAAAACTCTCTTTGCCGAGTTTCTCCAAGTCCTCTCGGAGGCCTCTCTCCGTTTGGCGATACGTAGTGCACCTCAGGGACCTATCCGGCCAATTGCCAGACTCCGGGCTCCGGGTTCCTCACTTCGGCAGCGGCACCGGAGCCGGACTTCGGGCTGGTGACCGCGTAGGATTGTAACTCTCGAGGGGTCATTGATAATGCAGCGGGCATCGGCGGTAGTGGTGGATACCTGGTAAACGGAATTAGGGATGAATCAGTAGGGTCGAGGGATGATAATTATTTAGTAGGATCTTCGTATTGATTTAAAGGGGTAATTAAAATATGAGCGGAGGAATTAATTGGCTAGGAAATAAAAATTGATCCTGTTTGAAATTGGTTCAATAACATAAACAAATTTAAAATACATATGTTGATTTATTCATAGTTGAAGTAGTTCTGCACAGATGAACCACAATTTGTTTGATAAGTAATAAATAATTTGTTTGTAATCGTTCAAAAAATGAGTTATTTTGCACTCATTTTCAATGCACAGTGTGCATAATAGTTATTTATGTATCAAGGGTGAAAACAGGCGTTTCTAGCCCATGGCATGATTATTAGCACGAGGTGCAAAGCGCCGAAGTCTAATATCATGCTCAGGGTCAGAAATGCTAATTTCACCCCTGGTATATACAACATTTTATACACAACAAAAAAAAAAGTTTAATTTTAAATTCAAAAGATTAAAACAGTTATTTTTGTATGTCAAAATTACATTTTGCAAAATCAAGTATTCACAATAAACAAAAATTGTCATTTTGTTTATGTATCCATAGAAAATTATTTTATTACGACCCTAGGGTCAGTAACAAGTATTTAAGTCCTGTTTTCAGGGCTAAAACATATGAATTTCGGCCCGGTTGTATATATAACATTTCATTGCAAGGTTGGAATTAGTAGCCTACTTCCAATATTGTAACACTCTCCTATTCTGTAACTATCATTCGGCTGTATCATGTAACACATCGTTAATAATAAGCGACGTCGATAATTTTTTTTAGCTTTGACAACACGGGTTTTGTTGTGACGTTTGTCAAATTTTTATTCATATAAATACAAATTTGACAAACGTCAAGACAAAACCGGTGTTGCCAAAGCTAGTTAAATTTATCGACATCGCTTATTATTAAAGACGTGTTACATGATACAGCCGATTATCTGTTAATGGTCGGTAAATTAATGACTTATGCTGTTACTTCTGTTTACTTTTGTTCATTTTATTCTTGTAGAAAACTGCCAGTATAAAAAAATCGTTATTTGTCTGGCTATATTACGAAAATTTAAATAGTATTTTTAGTCCGATTAAAACATATTTTTTTTACATATTACTTTTTGGTCCTAATACTATAAAACGATGACGTATCCATGGTAACGTAAACAGTCCAGAAATAACGTTCTTGTACTATTGAAAAAGTTGAATATCAGTGAATTTTCATTATATTGTTTTTATAATAACTACTATGTATATTGATAAATAAAATGCATAAATATAACAATAAAATGTCAGCATAAATTCTTCTGGTCTTAGAATACCGAATGTGTAATTATATATAAAATAACAATTAAAAATAAAAATTCATTAGTCATTAATTTATCGATCATTAACAGATAATATTACAGTTACAGCAGAATACACCAGTATCATAATATACTATTAAAATGTTTTACCATTTGCTAACTGCCAAATCTATTTATTTAACTATCTCTCTACTTTAATCAATACATATATCCTCGTATTTAGGATTTCAATATCTCCAGCTTCAAATCGTACCAACCATAATTTGCTATATATCCAAAAGTCAATGAAATCATAAATTTTTAAACTGACACTATTTCTATTGTCTAATTTTCACTTCCAAATGTTTATAAATTATTTTTAAAAAATTCTTTCAAGTAAAAATATGAACTAAATTATTAATACTTTCATTTGAAACATTTTCTTCTAAAATATTTTAAATAAAAAATAACTACAGAATTGATTTAATTTTAATTCAGACATAAGTACCAAAATAATTAATAGGTTATGGTAGTCGTACAATAGCAGATATCTATGCATTTTTTCAATTGGATTCTATGGTATCAAATTTTCTTCAAAAGAGAAAAATTGTAGATAAAATTATTCCGCGTGCAGGTAAATATATTTCTTGCAATCCAACAAAATTCAATTTCAGATGTCATAGAACACGATACAATATTCGTAATAAACATGCAATCACAGCTAGTATTTCTCTTTTTCCAACAATCTATACAGAAAGTTCATTAAGGTAGTAACGTTTCCAGCCAGCGACAGAAACTATTTACAAGACAAACATTAACATTTCAGCAAAAAATACAAAAGCTGTGCAATAAAAGACATGAAATGAAATTCTCAATCAGCTAGCCGTCCAGTAAAATGAAACGTTTGACGGTAGCGTCAAAAGAGTCACAATCACATAGAGAAAACAGTGGATGGTCCTGGTCCTTGCATTCTCGTTCTCCCTGCGGCGGTAAATAAATAGGAGCGAAATACGCTCGGATTTATTGAAACCGGGGGCCATTGTCTATGCGGCGCGTAACTGGTTTTATGAAAGTAGTCGTTTTATGGCCGTTTCCCCTGTTTCTGTTACGTGTATTGATTCATCCGCTGCGGGCCCTTGAGGACGAGCACCGCCATTTATACATACAAATCACCGCGGTGCAGAGGACCATGTGCACGACGTGGACACGACACCCCTGTTATATTAGTTTATAGGCTTTTATGGGAATCCTGGTATTTCCATAACATTCAATCATAACCCTGGGTATTGATTCTATACATGGGAATTATTTTGATAAAGATTCAAACATTACAATTTTCATATAGAGAGAACCCTGGTTTGATTCCCACAGCAAACATTTTCACCACATTAAAATTACTCCTGTGACTTCTCTTCCATTAGCATCTTTGGGGGCCGTGATAAATATATCACTTACAGAGATCTGCTTCGGCAAAGTGCCACACCCAGTATTAGGTAAAAGGAGTGATGATATATTTATATTTTTATTTTAAAATTAAAATACTGTAATATACACTAAATGTATTATTTAATGGTCGTATAATACAGTACATAAAAAGATTAGGATTATAAAAAGAACTTGACATATTCTGTATTGCAAATTTTTCACTCTAATATTTCTAAATAATTTTAGGGAAACATTTTTCCAATGAGTCAATTTCTTTTGAAAATCCATTGACAGTTGATTATGGTATGGTATTTTCAAAAGTTCTAAAACATTTCACATCGTATAGTATTATCAAAAGAATTCAATGGAAAAAAAATTACTGTCCTCTACAGAAACAGAACAAACCTAAATCAGTAACTATACTACATTATTTTATAGTATTTTTTTATGGAGTAAGTAGCTCGGTGGTATCGAGTCAACCTGAGAACCCTTGTTCGATTCCCAAAGCCGACAAACATTTTCACCACATTAAAATTACCCCTATGGCTCCCCCATCACTAACATCTTTGGGGGCCGTGATTTGAAGACTGGTAACCGCACTTCACGCGCATAAATATATCACTTACCGAGATTTGTTGCAGCAGTGTGCCACACCCAATATATTGATTTTTTTTTTAATTGTTGTGCATCCTATAATTTCTTCTGCCAAAAAATCCTAAATTATTAAAGAAAATAATTAATTAAACACACGAACTACGTCATTTTTCTCTAAAAATCGTTCAACAGCGAAAAGTGTACAAATTGTTCTAAAATATTTTAATTTAACTTCTTTACTGAGATCTATACCTGCAAAATAATGTAACCGTTATTTATTTATTTATTTATTTGATTGGATCTATATTGAAAAAACTGTAGTTAAATATCAGTAAAAATAAGGGAAGTATGAAGGTGAGATAATGTAGAAAAATTTAATTAACTTGTCAGGTGGTAGGTACAAGTGAGTATGAATGTCATACTTTAAAATATTTTTTGTTTGATGTTCGACATCAAATCAAAATGAGATTGATCTGAAAAGGAAGCAAAAAAAACCGTATTGCGTATAAAAAGCCGACATATTCACCATGAAAGCATCGAACATACGCTGTGAATATTGAAGAATTTCGCGTTAAAAATGGCGTCCATTTTTCAAGCAAATATAAATCGACAGAATGTCGGTGTTCACAGAAAGTTGAGCACGCGTATCGACAGAAAGATTCGCGATTGCGATTCGTGTGAATCCATGCGCGAGCTTGAGACTGCTTTATGGCAGCTGAGCAGTATTTTTGTAGTGTTTATTTTATTGCTGATCCGGTAAAAGTCGAAAAAGGTGTAAAAGTTGTCCATTTCTTTTTCCGGTGCTTGTCTCTCGTTCGACGCGTCGCTGAGGACACTAAACTCTACACCAGTGTCTCCCAAAACGTTCACATTGGAATATTTCGTGTTTTCAAACGTTCCCAGAGTATTGTTGTAGAAAAGGCTTGAATTAAATTGATAGAAAATTATAGTTCACTGTTTCTTTCAATTGAAATATATTAACAAATAGTTGTATCATGGTAGCACTATCGCTTTACATAGGGATGGCGCTAGGGGGTAAGTCTGGGAAGCGCCGCTGGAGGGCGCAAGATGTTAGGAGGCGGCGTAGACACCGCGAGATAAGAAGTCGTTAATATTTCAAATAATAAGTCGGCTTATCTGTGATAATTGGATAATAGCAATATGATTCCATTTGCATTATGGCCAAAATATTATTGCAAACTTCGTGTTCATTCAGCTCTCAAGAATATTACGAGGGCAGGGTGAAAAGTCCCTGAAAAATGAAACAAGAAATGATTTATTTGGTCAAAACATATTTTATTTCTCAACATAATCTCCTTGTAGCTCGATACACTTGGTCCAACGTTTTTCTAATTTTTCAATCCCTTCCGAATAATACGATTTTGGCAATCCTTCGAAATAGGCGTTTGTCTCAGCGATGACCTCATCGTTAGAGCCAAATCTCTTTCCGCCGAGCCATTTCTTCAAGTTTGGAAATAGATAAAAATCGCAGGGAGCCAAATATGGAGAATATGGTGGATGACGAATCAATTCGTAACGCAATTCATGCAATTTTGCAATTGGGACTTGTTGTCAACAGAGATCAAATGCGGCACCCATCTGGCAGATAGCTTTCTCATATCCAAGATATGCAAAATGTTCCGTACCCGTTCGGTTGAGATGCTCATAGCCTCAGCAAGCTCGTGCACCTTAACTTGCCGTCCAATATCATACCATGGATTTTATCGACGATTTCTGACGTTGTAACCTCAATTTGACGACCCGAGCGTTCAGAGTCCTTTGTGATCATACTACCACAACGTAAATCAGTAAACCACTTGTGAATCGTTCCAATCGATGGTGAGGAGTCCCCATAATATTTAACAAGCGATGCTTTAATTTGCGTAATGTTTTTTCCACGCAAGAAATAATGTTTAATCTAGACGCGAAATTCACTTTTTTCTATGTTTTCAAAAATCTTCAAGATTGCTTGCTTTCGATGGGTGTCAAAACAGAACTGAATGACATATCAGTCTGAAAATTTTAATGCGTTCTAGTTAAAGATGGTACATCACAAATATCACATGAGATTTGTGATTGTGGCGCCATCTGTTTTATTTTTCAGGGACTTTTCACCCTGCCTTCGTAGAATGTCGAACTCCAATTGTGTTGAATTTATTTTTAAAAAGAAGCGCAGTACGACGCTCTCTTCCTTCCTTATCTCAAGTGTAAGGAATAAAATAGCTTTTGTGGAGAGAACTATAAAAATTATTAGAAGCTTTAGTAACATATAGTTTTTATTATTTGCTGACAAGCTTGCTAGGCGAGGGCGATACATTTGAAATTTGCAGGAGAAGCGGGCGCCAGATCAGGTAGCGCCGTCACTGGCTTTACAAGTAAAAGTTTGCAGATTAAAATCATCTCGACTATAATTTATAACCAAAAATACAACAGGATCCGAGAGATTTTAATTTCCGTCATATATAATTCCCATGTATAGTTATCAATTATTTAGTAGAAATTAAAAATTAAGTGAGAAAATGCCAGCGCAAAATGTTTGTTATTAAGCAGTTTATTCTTTTATATAAAGAAAACTATCTTCATCTTGTGAAATCTTTGAGAAGCGCAGGAATGTACCAGGAGGAAAAACTTTATGTATATACCGATACTCTTTATTGACTCGCCGAAAATTGACGCGTAAAACGGTTCGGATTTTCCACACCGTTGCAGGCATGTCATTCGATGTTTCATTGTCAGCGGACATGTCTTTCTTTTTACTGCCTAGACTTATCTATATTTAAAACAAGAATTTCAAATTACTGATCCTGAAATTGCACTGTTTTATTACCCCATAAAACAAAGGAAATATTCAAAATTATTTAGATGTATTCCCTCGTTTAGAAGAAGGCGGAGAAAAGTGCAATTACTTTTTTTTGTTAGGGGTGTGTATGTCCTTAAGGGATGGAAAATTTATTACTTTCTAGTGATAATTATAATACAAACTAAGCTCGTTTGACATATTTACAGGCAGGCCTTAAACCCGGGTTTACAAAAATTTATTTACACTATTTTAAGAATATACATCTTTAACTAATTCTTTAACACTTTAACTCTTAGTTATTTATTTCTTTAAAAGGAAAAATAACACTTTCACTAAACCTACTATTTTCAAAATTACTTGACAATCGTCGTATGTTTAGTAAAGTGCAGAAACGGATAAATGATGTTAGTGTCAAATTACCAATTAATCACACTATAGTCTGTTTTTTAACCAGGAGGAGTAAATGCACAAGTCAGATTTACACTATAGAAAGTTACCAAAGAAAGTTACTAGATTTTTGTTGACGCGTAATACAAAAATTTCTTACACATCTGCACTGATTAAGTCTCATGGAATTTATTTTAAAATACAAATGACATTATAAACTCTAATTTGTCACTCCGTATATTATTAGTTCTTAAAAGAACTGATTTATTTTAATGTCACAGAAATGCAAAAAACCAACAAGAAAACAGATAACCTCAAAACTTATGACAGCTCTAATAAAATCTATGTACAGTGTAAACTGGACGAAGCATTAGCCAATCAGAAGCGTCAGTTTTAGCGGTTAAAATTTAAATTACTCCTCCTGGTTAAAAAACAGAGTATAGGCATATGTGTATGAGCCCCTGACATTCTTCTTCTTCAATGGCGCTACAGCCCGAATCGGGCCTGGGCCTACCGAGTCGCAGTTTTTTACGCTGCTTTACTGCCGGTTTTCGTAGTTTATAAATATATCAAATATAATATATAAATATATCATCACGCCTTCTACCCATTACTGGGTGTGGCACTCTGCTGAAGCAGATCTCGGTAAGTGATATATTTTGCGCGTGAAGTGCTGTTACCAGTCGTCAAATCACGGCCCCCAAACATGTTAGTGATGGAGGAGCCACAGGGATAGCTTTTTCAAATTATGAAAATTTGTCGCCTGTGGGAATCGAACCAGGGACCTCAGGATCTACAGGCCGACTTCATACCACTGAACTAGCCATCCCATAGTAGTAGTTTATGCCATCGATATATCTATTATTCTAATCGAAGTATTTAAAAAATCTACTTTATAGCGAGATACCAAATATTATCTTATTAAAGTGTGATTAATAATTAAATTAAATTAAATAATGGGATACATGGTTCAATGGTACCCAGTCGGCCTGTAGATTTGAGAACCCGGGTTCGATTCCCACAGCTGACAAACAATTTTCACCACATTCAATATATCCCTGTGGCTTCCCGTTCACTAATATCATCGGGGGCCGCGACGGCTGGTAACCGCACTTCACGTGTAAAATATATCACATACCGAGATTTGCTACGGCAAAGTATCACACCCATTAATGGGTAGAAGGCGTGATGATATAGTTATTTTTATTTCAAAATTGAATGAATGCAACATAATATTTTAAAACGCGTATTAAATTTTCTGTTATAAAGAACAACTAACTGTTTTTTTTGTTTCATTTAAAGTGTTCTCAATTTTCAATATGTTTTTAAAGGGATTCTAAACGGCACTGAATGGTGTGATGATATACTCGAATTTCAATTTCAATGTCAACAATCAAAATAAATTATTTTTACGTTTTTAATGATAATTCAACTCGTGTATAAAAACAGCGTATAAACACGTCAATTTTGTTATTTTACATGGTATAAACAGGAAAGGAAAATATTTGCAATCGGATAAATAATTATTTACCTTCATTGCCTCAAAAACAGAGAATATAAATATCATTATTTTAATAATTACTTACCTATTTCAGTTAGTAAATTATGTCAGTAAATACCAACCAGTGTAAAATTTCTTCACACAACTTTGCTTTCTTTATAGTAAAATGGTGAAACTGCAGAATACCCCACATGTAACCTCACTTCACGCGCATAAATATATTCCTTATCGAGTTCTGTCCCGGCAGAGTGCCACATTAAATAATGGGTAATATATTTATTTTATTTTATGGGATGGATAGCTCAGTGGTATGAAGTCGGCCTGTGGATCCTGAGGTCCCTGGTTCGATTCTCACAGGCGACAAATTTTCATAATGTGAAAAGCTATCCCTGTGGCTCCTCCACCACTAACATGTTTGGGGGCCGTGATTTGACGACTGGTAACTGCACTTCACGCGCAAAATATATCACTTACCGAGATCTGCTTCAGCAGAGTGCCACACCCAGTAATGGGTAGAAGGCGTGATGATATATTTATATTTATTTATTTTATTTATATTTTATATTTATTTATAAAATTGTTTGAATTTCAAAAGTTACTAAAAATTAAGAAGTGGAGATAATTTTTGCGCGCAGCGCCGAGTGATTTAAGTACACGAGCACAGTAATTACACTTTCGAGCGAGTTATGTACACTATTTATTAGACGACCAAAAAATATTTCTAAAAAAAGTTTACTAGAACAATGTTATTACACTTTGACAGCTGATGCGTTTTTGCAGGTAAGCGTTGACATTTGACGTTTGAGGTTAGGTTTTGTGATACCAACTGTACTAACCGTAATGTCAAAATATTAAATAATGCTAAAATATTAGTAAATAAGTGATTATTAATTTTTAAAAATAAGATTTATCTGTGCGAATGTGTTGAATAATTTGCTGAAACTTCGATTTAAATAATAATACAAATTCTTTCCATCTATTTTATTATTTTCTTTCATCGTAACGTCATCTGTTGTCAATCAGTGAAACTTCACCTGATATGTTAGAAGTGAGCGTTATACTAACATATCAGTGTATGTTATTTTCAACTTTCCGTAGTAATTTATGATGTTATGGTTACTTTCATAAGCGGTCGTCTGAAATAGTATATTACGTAACAAGCATCGAAATTGTAAGATAACGTGCGAGTGTACAAATTGGAAAACGAGGCGCGCAGCGTCTAGTGATTTAAGTACACGAGCACAGTTATGACATTTTCGAGCGAGTTATGTACCCTATTTTTCAGACGACCACAAAATATTTATAAAAAAAGTTTACAAGACCAATGTTGCACTTGGACAGCTGATGCGTTTTTGTAGGTAAGCGTTGATATTTGACATTTGAGGTTAGGTATTGTGATTCCAACTATACTAACCATAATGTCAAAATATTGAATAATGTAAAAATATTAGTAAATATGTAATTATTTATTTAAAAAAATAAGATTTATTTATGCAAATATGTTGAAAAATCTGTTAAAACTTCAATTGAAATAATAATACAAATTCTTTGCATCTATTTTATTATTTTCTTTCATCGTAACGCCATCTGTTGTCACTCAGTGAAACTTCACCTGATATGTTAGAAGTGAGCGTTACACTAACATATCAGTGTATGTAATTTTCAACTTTCTGTATTAGTTTATGATGTTGTTATGGTTACTTTCATAAGTGGTCGTCTGAAAAATACATATCATCACGCCTTCAGTCATTACTTGGGTGTGGCACTCTGGCGTAGCAGATCTCAGTAAGTGATATATTTATGCGTGTAAAATACAGTTAGCAGCCGTTAGATCACGGCCTCCAAAGATGTTAGTGTAGGGGGAGCCACAGGGGTAATTTTAATGTGGTGAAAATGTTTGTCGGCTGTGGGAATCGTACCAGGATTCTCAGGAATCAGGATCCACAGGCCAACTCTATACCACTAAGCCACCTACTCTATAAAAATATAAGCAGAATTACTAAATGAAATTTCGCTTAATTTCGGAGCTGTGAATGACCCTTAACCCCAGAATATTCCCTCAATCCGTACCTGGAAACCTCTCTGTAAACTCCATTGGAATATTTGTGGCGCAGTAAAAATTGGCGGGCGTGCATTTTCTGCAGCGATCGCTACTTTCAGAGGAAATAATCCCTCGGTTGCGGTCCCGACGGCTTATGAAGAGGATTCCTGCATTTAAATCTTCCGCGCGCGCTCGCTAGCCGAGTCTCTACTCTTCTCTAGCCCGGAGTCTGGCGTCCGCTGTGGGAAACTCCGGGACTACACTCAGAACTCCGGCGCTGTTTGTGTTTACCTAACCGCGGCTTTTATAACATTCTTGCTTTATTTTCCTAGTCGGAGGAATTCGTTAATTTTATTATTCAATAGGAAATTCTTTCCTCGGAAAATTGTTGGTGGATAATTTACTAATGTTTTTAATTACAATCTTAGTAGAAAGAAGAAGGATATTTAAAATTACTAATTTATATTAGTTGCTTTCTATGGTGTAAAATTCGTGACAGGAATAATGCATTTTAATCCATTGTACCGTTGCTAAGAACGATGGGAGAAAAATGAGCATTTCCTCGCAATGATAATAATGACCAATGTAAAAATGCATTTTAGTCCCATTGGAAAGAATGTTTGATTCCTGTTTCTGTTGGAATAAAAAATAATAGTATATAACACAGTAAGAGAGTAAAATGCATACTCCAAGAAAAAAACCACTTGCTTCCCACTATTTGTTACTAGGGTTGTTGATTTCCACCGAAGTTTGAATTTCTGAACATTCGAATGGTTTGAAGCTTCGAATTCACGAATTTTCGAATTTTTTGAAACTTTTCTAATTTTCTGCCACTGAATTAATACCATCTGTCATGTCAAAACATGCTCATGCATAATTCGCGAAAAGTCAGCCACGAATTAAATAATAAACTCTGCGACGTATCTTGCAAAACTATGCAAGGTTAGGCATCTTAATTAAGCCATCTATTCTATTACCGCTCATCTAAATGCTATGGACTTTTAGTAAAACGTTTTAAAATGACAATAAAAAGGATGGCTAGCTCAGTGGTATGAAGTCGGCCTGTGGATCCTGAGGTCCCTGGTTCGATTCCCACAGGCGACAAATTTTCATAATTTGAAAAAGCTATCCCTGTGGCTTCTCCACCACTAACATGTTTGGGGGCCGTGATTTGACGACTGGTAACAGCACTTCACGCGCAAAATATATCACTTACCGAGATCTGCTTCAGCAGAGTGCCACACCCAGTAATGGGTAGAAGACGTGATGATTTATAAAAAGGATACAAAATCATCTTAATTAAAACGTTTTTGACAGTGTAGCAATATTTTAAGTTTAAATCGAATAAATTTGGCAAATAATAATAGTTAATAATAATAACTTACGAATTAATACAAAACTCTGCACATGAGTTTTTTCTGAAAATAATTCATATCAACATGCTGTGTTCACGTTAGGATCCAGATTCACAATTCGAATAATTCGAAAATTTTAGTTCCCTTTGTTTTAGCAGCGGCACAATGTGCTAAAATGTTATTATTTCTGCCACGATTTTAATGACTTATACTTCCGGGCGTTGAAAATACAAATTTTAATCGTTCGTTTGTTTATTTAAAATATTTTTATTACTCATAAGAATAAAGTGTATGTTTTAAATACTGCGGTCATGGAAAAAATAGTAAATACACGTCGGGAAGGAAAAATAAAATGGTGAATATACTATTTTTTCCCTGTGTCATAAAAATGCCCCTTTATCTGATTTGATCCACAAGGTAAAAATTCTACTTTTACTTTGTAGAAATATCAAGACAAGAGATTTCGTCTTGGTGAAACACTAAAACAAATAAATAATATTTTTCACAGTACCTTTCTTTGCGTGTTTAATTTCTCGTTTCTCTTTTCTTTTCGCAAGTCATGTATTCCGTGCTCAGCCCGCGTTTTTCCTTGTGCTGTGATACGTATAATTAGAGGGTGCGCTTGGGAAAGTGTTTTTCACTGCCGTGGGGTGGTGCACCCTCCTAGCTGGGGCGAGGGACATGTCGAGGTTTAATGTTCGAGGCGGTGATGATTTGGTTTCCGCCGAGTTCCGGTTTCGGTGGACGACCGGGAAAGTGATGCGAATTAGTCGGGTAATGTGTTATGAATATGTAACGCGGTGATTGCTTGAAGAATAAGATATACCTGCAAATTTTTTTGTCAACAAATTGATTATAGGGTAAATGTGGTCACAAAAATAAGAACCCAGCTTAAAGTTATTTTTCTCTTACTATATTTCAAAAACTGGACTAAATATTGATTGAATTCTTCATGATTTTCTACATAAGTGTGGATATTTTTATTGATAGCGCAATTCTATGTACAAGGTGTTCCACATAAGTATTCCCTATTTCGTGTTTTAATAAATCTGTCAATTCTAGACCAAACTTGAAAATTTTGACTGATGATAACACATCCATTAGAATTCTGTTTCACTAAATTTTATCCGTATTGATTACAGTACACGAAATTTGCATAATTTAAACTGAAAAAGGTCCGTTTTCACTAATAAACATGTTAAAAATTGAGTTTTATGTAGCATAGATGATGCACCGCCACACTGGGTTAGGAATATGCGCGGTTAAGAGAAAAATTCCCAGATCGTTGGATAGGTCGTGGCTCTCCAAACATGCCCTGGCCATCTCGTTCTCCAGACTTATCACCATGCAACTCTTTTCTTCGGGGTTTCATCAAGTCTAAAGTTACACCACAGCCCCAAGAGATATTCAGGAATTGAAGGAACGAATTATGCATGCTTTTGACGAAATAATTGTGGAAATGAGGCAAAAAACTATGCTTGAGTACCACGTTAGGTTGGAAAAATTGCTTGAAAATGATAGTGAACACGTAGCATAGATGGAGCACTGCCATAGAGGGTTAGGAATGTACACGATTGGTAAAGAGAAAAATTTCCAGATCGTTGGATGAGTCGTGGGTCTCTAAACATACCCTAGCCACCTCGTTCTCCAGACTTATCACCATGCAACTTTTTTCTTCGGGGTTTCATCAAGTCTAAAGTTACACCACAGCTCCAAGAGATATTCAGGAATTGAAGGAACGAATTATGCATGCTTTTGACGAAATAACTGTGGAAATGAGGCAAAAAACTATGCTTGAGTATCGTATAAGGTTGGAAACATTGCTTGAAAATGGTTGTGAACACGTTGACGTATACAATATGTAATCGTTTTGTCGAATATTAATAAAATCTTGTGACATAAAATTCTAATGGATGCTCTCTCAGTCAAAGATAAACAACAGAATCAAAGTTGATTAAAAATTGAATGATTTATATAAAAAAAATGAAGTAGGGAACATTTATGTGTAACATCCTGTAAATTCATAAATTTTGAAGGTTCATCAATCTGTAAATAAACAAAATAGCAATGAAACTTATGACTTTATAAAGTATTTCTTACTTATCAACAAATATTCATGTGATTCATTATTTCCAAATTTATGGTTCTATAAATTTACAGGCAGATTCATAAAACGGATTAGCGCTAACACCGGTTTTAATATCATCTTTAACTTTGTATTAAATTAAAACAGATTAATAAAATACATTAAATTTGATGCTAATTAACTCTCTTTTTAACCTAAGTTAAAATAAACTTGTTTTATGCATTGAAAACAAAGTTAAAAACTAAATAAAAAATGGTATTAGTGCTAACCCGCTTTATGAATCTGCCTGTAATAGATTTATCACAGAATTCCTCCATTAAATTGATGGAAAAAGTCTGTAGGATATAAAATGTGAAATGGGATGAAATTAGGTAAAAGTCAACTTTTCTAGAAGGCATGTATCAAAAAGTAGACAAAATACGGTGATACGATTTCTTCCACTTTTAGATTTTGTGTTTGACTTTTTTTGCAAAAAATCGTAATTACGTCTTTTATCGCTTTATATCTATGGAGTAGGTGGCACAGTGGTTATCGTGTCGGCCTGTGAATCCTGAGGATTCTGGTCCGATTCCCACTGGCGACAAACATTTTCACCACATTAGTACTACTCCACTAAAATCTTTGGGGGCCGTGATTTGACGGCTGGTAACCGCACTTCACGCGCAAAATATATCACTTACCGAAATCTGCTTCGGCAGAGTGCCACACCCAGTAATGGGTAGAAGGCGTGATGATATATTTTTTATTTTTTTAATTGCTTTATATCTAAAAAAACTAGATATACGAACACCTTGATTTCAACATTAAATAGAGGATAGTTTTCTATACATATATAATTTTCCTTGATTTCACCTGAGAGATACAACTGTTCACGAAACAAAAATGTTTGTTCACAAATCCTGGTAAAACTACAAACTAAAACAAAGTAAACAGACTTGTATAACATAGTATAAATTACGAAAAGTACAAAATAAAATTCTCTACCCTTATTTATCTCTCTCCCCTATAAATAACTTGGCTTCACACTTTTCACACATAAGGTTATATAAATAAGACGTTTCTGTGTTTGCATGCAAATGCACCGCAAATAAACCTTCGCTCGCAGCTCGGCTTGCTTTACGAGGGCAGCTCGGGATTGGATCCCGCCCAACTGGGCTGGGGAGCTGAGTTACACTGACAGAGGTATTAAGGGGGAGGGCCAATGATGATGAAACAACTCACGTGAAAAAACTCACGATTTTACTGCGGAGGTGATGGCTGAGTGCGGTGATGGAAAGCGCGCATATGGAGACGGAGAGACAGGGTTGGACTGACTAGATTTTTAAAACATTTTCATCGCTAACTACAACTTATATGGATGAAAGTACTTTTTATCGTAAGGTCGTCAATTAAATAAGTACTTAGTTCATGATTTTGGGTATTGCAGTAATGATTTTGTCTATATTTTACCAAAATTGAGATATCACGATGATTTATGTATATATCAAACTTTACTTATAAAAAAATGGTTTTTTTTTATTTTTTTTAATAAACACTGCAGATTGTGACGTAGCAGATCTCGAGAAGTTATACATTTATTTATGACGTGCGGTTATTAGCCGACAAATCAGGGCCTCCAATATTGTTAGTGGTCTGGAAGCCACAGGGATAATTTTATTGTGGTGAAAATTGTTTGTCGGCTAGGGTCATCAGTTAAGGGGTCTTTCTTGTTTTTTGAGGTTAAAAAAGGAGCTTTTAAATTATTTGTTATATTTAAATCAAAACCATTTATTAAATAGCAATTTTTTATAGACGTTAATATATACTTTAAGGAATATAATTTTTTTTTTCCATAATTTCCTTTGATATTAGGCCCACGCGCGGGCTAAAAATTATCCAAAAGAAAAAAAAGCGCTCTGCGATGCCCACGATTGCTCCCCGTTGGTTCAACTTAAACAAAAAAACCAAATGAGGAGTAATCGTGGGCACCACAGAACGCTTTTTTTCTTTTGGATCATTTTTGTGCACGCGCGTAGGGCCTAATATCGAAGGAAATTATGGAGAATTTATATATTCCTTAACGTATATAAAAGAAATACTATTTAATAAATGGTTTTGATTTAATTTTACATAATTGTTAATTATTTACATACATACATATCTTCACGCTATATCCCATCAAATGGGGTAGCACGAACCCTAAAATCACTTATAAAACATTCATTCATTACATTGATCAAATAGTCAGCCCTCGTCAAAAATTCTCATCGAAATACACCACCCTCACTTTAACCATATTCATAGATCACTTCATATAAACTTATTTATATATTACACTCGACATCATTTAACATACAGCAAATAATTACATGTTTTTATCAAAACACAATGTGCATGGCCCTTGCGAAGCTGAATCTATCATCAATACTTCTACATTTTTGATTGCTTAAGCTACAAATTGTAATTGGTAAACTAAAGCTATAAACAAAAAATTGAGAAATACTAACGCCTACTGTTATCTTGTTACCTCTACTGTGTTATTATAAATTACGATTTAAATTCTTCATTACTGTACATGCTCAACGTAATTTTCTTTTATATCATGTCCTTTGATTTTCTTAAATATTAAGTTTATAGTTACTACTTGAATTAGTAAAAATTTTCTTCATTTGAACATGAACCCAAATCAGAAGTATTCACTAATTTTCCTAATAAAAACTCTTCCATCTAATGTCAAAATGAGTGACTGCAAAAATTCATCGTATTCTAACCTATAATTTGTATAAATTCAGCATTAATTCATTCATCAAATAGTTCCTGTTTTCACCATCTATCGGTTTCATTAAAAATCCATCTGGGATGTCATTACCAATTTGTAATGAATTTCATCGTTTATTATGTCGATGAATAAAAGAACTCGCCTATTGTAGAAACGAATTAGTCTACTTATCAATAGTAATTTATTCTTGTATATTTATTAAATATGTTTTCCAAGTTTTTCCAGTACATATTTTTGGCAAAATATAAAACATACAACATACAAACTCATTACGAAATATATTCTCTTGAAAGCATCCATCATACCATCAATATTCCTCCTTCAACATACTCGTAGTATAAAATATTTATTCGGACTTCAATCGAAAGAAGAATAACTTTTTATTCCCATTACTCGTCCCAAGTAAAAAAATAAATACAAGCAAAAAGCCAACATAGCAAGATTGATAGATATTTGCCGGCCATATACATATATTTATGATGGAAGATGTTCTCCTTGCTCTGCGCTCCGCTCCTCACCACTCGAAGAGTCGTTCTCTCGTGCTGACTTACCAGTGTTTCTGTCAGTCAGCAAGTGATTTCCATTGCCATTATATCAATCATACATTGACGTATTGTGCGGCGTTGTTATTACCGATAACATCAAGATGCTGATGCTGTGGCTGGACCTGACAGCTTGTGACTAGCCAGTGCCGTGCTGAATTTAATTCTATGGAACTCTTGTTCCATAATTTTCACTACATAATTTGTAAAAAATACATAATAAGATAATTAAAACTGTATTATTATATGAATCGGGTAGGCGGCTCAGTGGTATCGAGTCGGCCTATGAATCCTGAGAACCCTAGTTCGATTCCTAACCCGACAAACATTTTCACCACATTAAAATTATCCCTGTGGTTTTCCCCCCACTAACATCTTTGGGGGCCGTGATTTGAAGACTGGTAACCACATTCTACACGCATAGATCTAGCAGACCGAGAAGTACTCCAAAGAAACGAATGTAACAATATGTCTAATAAAACAAGTATAATATGCTATATTTTATACTTTGCTTTATTTATTTCATCGAAATTTTGCAATTTCAGTTGCAAGAAATATTGAACTACAATCTAGAGATTTATGAAACATGTAGTGAAACTGCCGAATACATTTTGTCCTTATTAAACTGTAAATTTTGTGCAAATGATGTTGTTAAAATAATATAAGATCGAGAAAGAATGATGATGATATTTTAATGATTTATATTCTGCGATTGTAGCTTACTAAATTAAAAAATATTAAAATTGTCTTTTTATTGTGTTTTCTTAATAATAAAATTACGAAATCTGTGGAAAATTATTTCAAGTTCCAATTAAAAATATTTTAATAGTTGTTTTTATAACAAGTGCCGAAAGAGACCTGCGATTTTTCCTAAAACTGTGTGATTCAGAAAATGCTAAAATATTATCAAAATTTATAAAATTTTAATGATATTACACGAGAACGACGTTTTACGGCGTTGTTATGGTATGTTTGTTGATTGCTTGCACATTATTCTACGTTATTTAAAAATATTTCGCAAATTTTAAGATAATTTCTTCAAAATCGTGAGTGATTGTTCTTTATCATATACATGTTGGATCTATTCTTGACAATGACAATCAACCTGCTGCTGGTACTTCTGAAGCTTCCGAAATTGTTACCAATAATATTACTGGTGATAATATGAACAGGTACGGAAGAAATCAATGTTTCTTTAGACAGTAAAGTTTCCACTTTACATTATGTCAATATAAGCAACTGTAACAACTGTATTAATAATATACACAAACAATAAATATGAAGTATTTTACTTACTCTTTAAATAAAACCATTTATCGATATATTTTACTTTGTTCGGTTCTTTTTATTAATTGTCTACAGATTAGATATACTGCAAATTAAGGTTACGTTTATAAACGTCAAAATATACTACTGCATATTTACTAGCGCTGGTTCACCGTATCTTCCTCTTCCATAAGCGTCTGTGGTCAAAATATGAATTCCGCGCTCGGCGCGAAATTTAAATCGCTGTCAAAACAATATTCTTTTGCCAGTTACGTAATGGAGCACTTTCCGCACTAGTGTTTCTTTGCTTTCGGAAACGCACTTGGTCTGCATTCATCTACTTTCCATACGTAACCAAGGCAATTATAGTTACGTAATAACAAAGAAATCGCACAGTTGTAGGAAAACATATTTTTACATGTTCAAACTCAGGCATGTTTGCATATTTTGTTTGACATTTAAATGAGCAGTAGTTGTGATCTCATGAAAAACGTCAAACTATAAATCCTATAGTATGTTTGCTACATAATAATTATTAAATTCTATTTTACTCACTAGATTGCGACCGAAAAGTTTGAATTGTATAAGTCTCCATTAGAATTAAATTCCTGTTGTACAGAATAGCAAATAAATAAATATATCATCACCTCTTTTACTGAAATCTGCGAGTCCAGTTTTGCAACTTCAGATCCATGAGATTAAGACACATTATTATGTTAGTGAAGAATCGAAGAATGTGCGTATTAAAGTAACAAATAAATTTTCTGTGTACGGCACTGATAAAGGAAACAATATACAGGTACATACACAATGTCCCGTCTTTCGAGAAATATAAATGTTGATTTATTTAACATTAACACGCGATAAATTACATACAAACGTACACTCTCTCACAATAAACACGTGTTTACAAATATATGAGTGTACATAATATTCATAGGTATAGTGATCGTGTGATAAATCACACATACATAAATACATTCATTTATGTGGCAGAGTGTTGTTTACGAGAGAAATAAGAAGATAGGTACATCAGAGAAACTGCTTTTGAACAGGTGCAGTGCGATGAGCGATGGTATCATATCTAATGCATTGGAAGATATTTTCAAATGAATCTAATTATGTTCGAGGTTAATGCTACTGAAGATTTAGTTTATATCGGACAAATTTTCTTTTTGTGAAAGTGGTTGCTTGGTAATAATTAACAAGACAAAATCTGGACAACGAAACCTTAGAAATATTCTCATATATTCTCTAACTGTATCATTATCTGTTAATGTTAAATAGTAGTTGTAAATAACAAATGCGTTGAATGTTAATTAAATTTGAAAAAATCAACTTGCCTCCGCCAGGATTTGAACCCAGACCTTCCACTAGGGCCGCGGACGTTCTAACCAATTAGACCACAGAGGTGTGACGAATTGTTGACACTGACAAGCGATTTTTTCTATGTGTCGTTTGTAAGTAATATCAAATGTGCGAATGGGTTTGTTCGACAATGCAATTGATATACAAACGTTGACACGATTGAAATTAATCAAATCATTAAGATAATTGTTTTTGTTAAATACTTACAAACGACACATAGAAAAAATCGCTTGTCAGTGCCAACAATTCGTCACACCTCTGTGGTCTAATTGGTTAGAACGTCCGCGGCCCTAGTGGAAGGTCTGGGTTCAAATCCTGGCGGAGGCAAGTTGATTTTTTCAAATTTAATTATTATCTGTTAATGATCGATAAGTTAGTGATAATTTTTATTTTTCATGGTTGTTTTACAGATAATCATAATTTCGCTATTCTGTGACCATAATAAAATACTCCGGCATTTTAAAATTATATCCATGCATTTTACGTAGCTATTATTTAAAAAATGAATATAATGACAGCTCCGTAAAAAGTGTGGTTAAAAATTATGTTTTTTCGTATATTAGCAGTTTTGGAGACCTATTCTAATTCTTAGCGACTGCTTGGCGACTAGTTTCAGTCGCTAAGTCAATGACGTCTCGGTGCAATCAATGTCAGAGGGATTTTAATTTCCTACGTTGGTATTAATTGGAACCACGGAGTATTTTGTGTTGGTACTTATAATTTCTGACAGCCACTTGTTGATATTTGTTTTTCTTTGTTAAACTCAAATATTTGTATGTTATTGCTTAAACTTGACATATCACAAATTGACGGAATTTTTAGTCTTTTTCAAGCAATTAGCAATATTATTAAAATAAATCATATAAATTTTAATAAAATTTTAAATAAACATTGTTACATTAAAAATTATTATCGGTAATGCACATCTGCAGCTGGATTTTGTTCAATAATTGGCAGATCCTACTCGTATTTACATTTTATAATAATAATATACAGTGCACAAAAATATAAAACTTTTCTAACTTCGAAACTAATCAACCAAAAAATGCACTTCGCAACAGCCTTGTACTAGTCGCCAACATACGCGACTCCGTAAGCGACCAGTCGCCAATAATGACGTCAGGACTGTACTTTTTAACTATACCAACAGATGGCGCCAGTATCAAAGTCGTCAAATATGATGTCAAACAGTCGCTAAATCCAGTCGCCAACGAATTAGAATAGGTCTCCTGTACCAAAACAAAATGCATAAAAATAAAATAGAAATAACAGAATAAATGATTCTAGTTACATATTGCTGAAATGCTGGTAGAGTAATCATGAAAAATAAGGGTTGTCATTATATTATCGATCAGTAAGAGATAATGATCGAGTTACAGGATAGGGGGGATGGTCTAAATGCCAAAGTGTTGAATCATTTTACCTAAAAGCAATCTATTCAAGTAAAATAAAAATTGTCCAATAAAAATCGTCCATTGCTAATAATAGCTGTATTCCATTTGCCACTTGCTTCATTTAAATCAGTTCAGATTAATTCGATATATGATTAAATTAACTAAATTAATCAAACTCATGCACTAATTCTGGTGAATTACTTCAAAATAAATTAGAATCTGTAATGCTAGTACTTGAAATAATGTCAGCAAAGTAATCCAGCAAAATAAATAAATGATCTGGTTCAATAAATGTAAGTTAGATCTGATCCAATTGGTATATGGAATACGCCTATTGTTTGTGATTTATGTCATGAGTTTGCTGGGTAACAAACAGTATTTGACATTTAATAATTATTATTTTTAAATGTCACTTTTAAGGTTTGGTTACGAAAACAATGAATCAATTAACAAAATTTACTACAAGAAAAATTCTATCCATATATCCAGCATTGGTAAATAATTTATAATTTTATCATAATCTCCTCAAGCACGTTGTTTTTTTGAGTGTGATTGAATTAGTTCGTGTTTTATTAATTCTTTTGGGATATTATTACTGATAAGTTACAGAATGGAGTATTTTATTAAAATTATACATACATATATGCATTTATAACATCACGCTATATCCCATCAAATAGAGTAGCACGAATCCTAGAAACATTCACTCATCAGATTTATCAAATAATCAGACAGGAACCAGGAAATCGGTTTGATTTTTATCTGATTTTCAATATGCTAATTATTTTGTCGTGTATTATACAATTTTCAGCCAATATTTTATACGATTTATTAGCTTAAAATCTTGGTTTAAAAATATAAGACAATGACGTTTATCACATACCGCTCGAGGGTTAAAATAATAACAAACGGTAAACGTGATTATATCACGGTTTTTCCTTACCGTGAGGATGAGGTGCCGGCTCTCAGTGGAGACGGGGTGGTTCTAACTCGGAAAATAAGGGCGCCACACAATTGGGAAAGCTCTCTCACCCAAATACCTAATTGTGAAGGCGGACAGGAAAAACGATAGTTCTCGACGTGGTACGACTGTACGGAAAAGGATGTGTTCGCAGGTAAGTTGGAAATAATTAAAAGAAATGCTAATTTGTTGCAGAAAACGGAAATTGACGGACTATATTGCATGTAAGAAAATACAAAATAAAGCAAACAATAGCGTTGCAGCTACGTAAATGATAAATAAAGCTAAAGCGGTAAATCCAATTAAGAATCAGGAAGGAAAATTAAACAAAGTACTGAACGCAAGACAAATGAAAATAAAGGCGGGGCGCTGTGTCCCACAATAGAGACTAGGATCACGATAATGGTCAAAATACCTAGAGTACCTAAAACAATACACGTAGTTCGACGTATTACGAGTCGTTGGCCAACGATGCACGATACGCGACTCGATAGACTGACGTAAAACAAATCGTAGATCCTACTGGCTACTCGTCACATCAGCAACACACCTTAAGTGTGACAGACAACGTCCAAAACAAATAAATAAACGAAATCCAAAATCTAACGCTTAGTTGGATTTGTACAAAAATAAGGTAAGTACTTAAAATTCACATAAACTACTGTAAAACTGTTTTAACGATAATTGTCCGTAATTTCAGATATGTATGAAATTTAACAAAAAGAAAAATAAATCAAAGTAACATAAATAAAGTAATAAATCATAAGTATCTGGCCTGTAGGTGGCGTCTAGGCGTTGGCAGGATGCGAAATCGGCAGCACCGGCTCTATTCCACAATATGGATGTCACTTGACCGCACCCAAAATGGCGGCGTCTCTCGTAGCCTCGTGACGTCACACAGATCCTCGTAAATCGAAGTTGGGGTCAGTTCCTCGTCAACAAAAATGCCTCGGACAAGAGGAAAACTCAACCCGTCAAATAAAACACTGGATAAACCCAGTTAAAGTTCAAAACAACAAGCCTAAAACAAAGGGGAGTCAAGATTAGGTTCACGTAGGACGGTGGAACAGCACTGATTCGTGCAAAACTCAACAAACGAATAACCGAATCACGCGAAACACTATCCAAAGTTTAATTTACGGTATTGAGAAAACAGTAATATTTACCTTGGTTCGTATGCGGCTTGAGAGTGAGAAGAAAAATATTTGAATCTTCGGCGATATTTATCCGGACTACGTCCGACGAATAAAACACTATTCTGGGTAGCTGAACTACTTTAAATCCCCAACCGGGTAATAATTTTACAACAAAATTCACACTTCAAAATTTGCAAAATCACAATTTCAATAGTACAACCTTTCGCTTCAGATGCTGATTTCTCAATCGCCGTTTAAGAAAAACTAAGCAAAAATCATCCAGTCATTTCGCGTCTCATCAGTCATTACTTTAATTGATTCTATTTAAATTCGTACTATTCCAAGAAACCGTCCCACATAGCACCTACTCTTGACGTCCACAAAAGCATCCACGTAGTTAGGGTGGCCTACCGAGAAGTAAATAAGAAATAGAGAAAGAATGAGAAAAGAATAGCAGAACGAGAAAGAAAGAAAATATTGCGCGCCATGAAAATACGACATGAAAGATTTGTTTCCGAACGCAATCTGGGATAATTAAACAAGGGGGTAAGGAGTCTGGAAATTTTCAATGCATTAATTTATTGTGGAACTACCTACTGACGATTGCCTGACGCTGCGCTGGTGAACCAGCCTTTACATTTAAAACCAAACCGCGCGGCAGCGGCAAAACAATAGACTAATCGCTATCACTAATGAATTAGTGTCAACAACGGATTGGACAAAACTAAATAAAAAAAGGAAATTAGTTAAATATACGAACAAATGAAGTTTTACTTAATGAAACGATGAAAAATTTAAATCTGCGTAAGTATCTATTAACTGAAATATTTACTAAACAAAATTACAACCGACTAAATTATATTTTAGGTTAAAAGGACAAGGAATATGACTGAAAGGACTAAAGGATCAAATTGGAACGTAACACGTTGTAATTAAACTTATTGTCAATTTCCATACAATTGCAGTTAGACACTTGACATTGTAATATCAGATAATTAATCAAACGATTAGAAAGGAAGAGAACGTCGAACTATGCTTGTTTTTGAAAGTGAACTCTTTTCAATTACAGTTCTAGGAACTGAAAACGAGAAAAATATGACATTTATATTCGTCGTTTTAAGGCAATGAATGTGAATAAAATTTTATCCAATTACAAACAGTTTTTTTCCTGTTTATCCAATAGGCGTATTCCATTTGCCATTTGGATCAGATCACATTTACTGAACCAGACCACTTATTTATTTCACTGGATTACTTCCGTTAATTAATTTCCAGTACTAGAAATACTGATTCTAATTTACTTTGAAGTAATTTACCCCAATAAGTGCATCAGTTTGCTTAATTCAGTTCATTTAGTCATGTGTCAAATTTATCTGAACTGATTTAAATGAACCAAGTGGAAAATGGAATACTGCTAATGTCAGATGACAAAATTGACATTTCTATGTGAAGTTTTGATACATGAATTGAATGATCTGTAAAATAATTTGATTATATTGTTTTATTAAGTTATTTAAAAAAAATTACTATAACTGTACGTAATGTACAGGTTGTCTGGTGAATGCATCCTTAGAGTAACAAGCGGGAGTTCTCGTGTTCAAATCTCGCTGATTTCAAATTAAACTATCTCTGAAATGTTTGTAAAAATGGTGTAATAAAAATGGAAATTATATTGTAAAATACTGTCATATGACCACAAAATACAAATGTTCTGTTTGCAAACCATGAATAAATAAATTTTCCAATTACTAATAAAAGATAAATAACATTACATGTGTCATTTTTATTTAAGCAAATAAAAAACTTGAACTCGTTAACTGTTTATTTATGATGATGAATCACCGTGATTTGTATTTCGACAATATTTATTGATTAGTTGTAATTAACCTGCAACATTTATCATGCATTAATTAGCGATATTTATATGCTGATAAAAACCGTTACATCTATATGCACACGTATTTATATTATAAATGTTGTTGCCAAAATATAAATAATGTGCATTTGCATAAATTATCCGCAATGGCTGCACATTTGAATCAAAACATCATAACGTAACGTATTTTGTAATTAAGCTTTTTGGGTTCTCTACAATTTATACAACTACATTATCGTTAATTTAAAGGCATCTAATTTATCATTCCTCTCCCAATACATCAATAATCATGCGGCATCATTCCAATATGAATACATTTTAATATTCATGACTTTGTGTCTCTAGAGTAGGTTAATGAACTTGAATTCAAATAGCATAGAAATTTGACAGTTAATAGTATTCCATCTTCATGAGCGTCCGCAGGGGGGGGGGGGGCAACTAGGGTGATGACCACGACTTTCGAACATAGGAAAAAAACTATAATTTTGTAATTTCCTGCTTCCCTAAATATTTTAAGCAAAAAAGCTTGAAATAAAGTTTTAGGGCTTAAAATTCTGCATCTGAACCAATAAACTAAATTAATTTCACATACTTTGTAACGACACAAATTAAATTTGAAAATGACGAAAATTGCCTCAAAACTATCGGTAGGCATGTAATTGAAACAAAATTAAATGAATGTTTGACGTTTTATCTGTCAAAATAAATGAAATAATAAATATAGAATTTATTTTTTCAGTTTTGATAGATTGAACGCCAAACATTTGTTTAATTTTGTTTCAATTTCATAGCAATCAATAGTTTTGAGACAATTTTTGTCATTTTTAGTTCTAATTTGTGGCGTTACAAAGCATGCAAAATTAATTTCGTATTTTATTCCCTAAAACTTTTATTTGAAGCCTTTTTGTTTTAAATAATTATGAAGCTGGAAATCAAATCAATATGATTTTACATGTTAAAGTTCTATGTTTGAGAATCGCGGTCACCATCCTGTATATGTATATATAAATTAAATAAAAATTAAATTATAAATTTAAAGATAATAAATTCAAGCTGAAACTTTCCAGCAGTATTCTAATGGCCAGCTAGCGACATGTTCCCTATCGTAACGACACACGGACACAAAATATTAGAAAATAAAAACTGTAAATCGGAATTTATTGAAGAAATGGTGTCAATTTATGGAAGAGTTATTTTTCAATTCAAACCCAGACGACAAAGACTAGTAATTTATTTCACAAATTTTAATATTTTTTTGTCTATTTGTTATGTGTATTTGTATTTATATTTTGTAAAAAAAATATATTTTTGAAATTTATGTCTATCTGAGAGTTTTTTGCGTCGTCATTATTATTGAAAATAATATTTTAACAACAATAATATTTTAACATCATGAATGAAGCCATTTTATCCAATATCCTGGATCATTTTTAATTCCTTTTTAAATTATAAAATCATTTCTGTATTTTAATACATTAAAACTTATGTTAATACATCCGATATGTTTCGTTCAATAAACTTAAATATGTATAAGCTCGTGATATGATAACTAATTGAAGATATTGCTCGTGAAATCTGCAGCTCGGTTCCACTCGAAAATATCATCAATAATAATCATGTCACTTGTTATATTATCTTCAAGACTATATCATCTAAACAGGTTTAATAAGTTACCATTGCTCTCATTTTAATGTAGTAACAATTGTTTCTGTATTAAATTATTATTTTCTAAAAAGTTCCGTATCACATATTAATAATGGAATGACAGTTTTAAAAGATTGATAAACTTTTGTGTCCGAATGAAAATAAATACTATTTAAAGTACCCCTCTAGAAGCATCCCGGCTCCTGCCGCCCACCCCGTATTTTACATTCTATTAGAACTGGTATTATTACGATCGCGGCGTGATGCTGGAAACATTCAATATAATAATACAAGATTTATGTACTTGAGTATGATGGCACGGCCTACCGCGATGATAAATAACATTGCGGTTCCGTCAACGGCAACAGCGTTGCTTCGTTCGTTGTTATTGTAAAAGTGCTGCGCATGCGTGAACTCGGCCATGAATCATCCCGCCATAATTGCTGTTTAATAAGTATAGAATTGCTTTTATATCTCCCGGAGTCCCGGATGAAATGCACATCTGCTGGTGACACTGCTCATATTTGAGTTTTAATCGATACTCTCTGCAAAATGCAAATGTGAACATTTTCCACTATAAAATCACATTCATTTATTTACAGGGTAAATAGATTCGTGGTAGCGGAACAGACTGTAGGAATTAAAATCCTCGTTCGATTCCTATAACCGGCCACAAATGCGACAGGATATGTGTATATCGCTGACCTAAGTGACGTACCTGAGGGGGGGGGGGAGAGAGGCGGTGGGTGCAGTTCGCAACGAGCGGCATTTTTTACATTTTGTTTTAGTTGTAAAAAACAACTTGTTCACTTCATAAGTTTACTATTATGAATTACTATATGATTTCGAATATTTTTCTTCATCGTCAAGTCAATGTAGGGTTGAAAATATTATCTCGAAAAATTCCTTTATTACTGCCTAATTTAAATATGCCATCCATTGGTAAAAAAGTTCCCCACCTATAGTTTGTCTCAATTACAATTATTTATTCATGTTTATTAAATTAATGGGGTAATGGTTCAGTGGTTTCGAGTTGGCCTGTGGATCCTGATGACCCCGGTTCGATTCCCACAGCCGACAAACAATTTTCACCAAATTTAAATTATCCCTGTGACTTACCGAGATCTGCTTCGGCTGAATGCCACACCCAGTAATGGGTAAAAGCAGACCTGGGCAAGTACCAGGACAAAAGTACTTAAGTATAAGTACCAGGACTAACCATGGTCAGTACTTGTTATGCAGTACTTTTTCAAGCACAGCTTGAAAATACTTAAGTAAAGTACCAGTTTTTTTAGACCAAAGTACTTAAAAAATAAGTATTTTGTAAGTACCAGTATTGGGTATATTCGTATGAAATAGTTTTTCTGTTATGGTTATTTATTTTAATAACAACATATTCTAAATATACATTTTGAAAACATGATTAGAGAATGAAAAGATGTTTTAATTGAAAAATAAATAGATATATGCAAAATTTAGTATGTAGTCGGAAATTACAAAAAATCAGTCATATATATATATATAACAAAAAACAAAAATATACATGTCAGTGCTCCTCACGTTCACGTCACAGTACAGCTCAATAATAAAAACTGCATTAACCGCAAAATCAAAGTACTTCAATGTTTCGAAATATTTAAGTACTTTTCGTGACTTCAGTAATATTAACGTACTTAATTATTTGAAAAGTACTTCAATATTTTTTACATTTACTATCCAAAAATGTAAGTCTTAAGTACAAGCTGAATTTTAGTACTTAAAAATTTCAAGTATTAAGTAACACAAAAATAAATGTACTTCAGTATAAGTATTAAGTACCAGAAGATAACGAAAAATTGGTACTTAAGTACTAAAGTACTTAAGTATTGCCCAGCTCTGGGTAAAAGTCATGATGATATATTTATTTTATTTTTATTTCTTTAATTTATAAAAATCACCATTTGATTGACTTAGAAATTGTACCCCCATCCCCATCATATTGACAGAAATTATTGCTGGTTGTTCCTTGGTGACAGAAGCTCTAAAATTGAACTGGTGAAGGAATCAACAACCACCCGTAAAACCGGCGCATTCACATCGGCACCATCTATAGTTTCCACCCTTTCCCAAATCTAATTTTATTTTTTTCATGTTTATCATGATATAATCTATTTAAAAAACCATTTCTGACACTGGAAAAAACATCATTTTGCATCCCTAGCTCTCTAACTATTACCGTTCGTTTGCTCGCGTTCCTTCTTCTACCATAAGCGAGCAAAAGAACGCATCTATTGTGTGGTCTGTGGCTAAAACATGAATTTCCGCGCTCGGTGCGAAATTTAAATCGCTCTCAATTAAACTTTATTTTGACACTTGCGTAATCGAAATGCACTCGGGCTGCAATTGTCTCCTTTCCATCCTTAACCAAGGCAATAATAGTTACGTAATAACAAAGAAATCGCACAGTTGTAGGAAAAAATAATTACAGTTTAATAAATAAACAATTAAGACTTTCTAAAATTGTAAATTGTTTTCAATTTAGATAAAATCCTTTTTTAAATAGTGCAGAATGCCATTGTCTGTAAGGGAATCTCACAGTCTGGATAAAATTGCGTGATGATATATTTATTTTATTTTATCATTTCCTCGAAGAGGATAAAAGGTTTTTTTTATTACATAAAATATTCTTTCCGTTGTTTGTCAAAGATATTCAGGAAAAAAGTAAATTTATTTCGTCAGTAAATCACACATTCGGAATCAAAAATCGGTTGTGTAAATACGAAGAAAACCGAGTAATATATGAGTCAAGAAAAACGAGCAGAAAGAAAAGAGAAAAAGTAGGTAATTTAAGAGAATGTATAAGTCTATATTTGCATGTCGTTACGGTTTGACGTGAGGACGTGACAGATTCTCAAGTGGTTTCAAAATTCTCTCGGTTAGATACGCAATACGAATATACCAAACGAATACAGAATAATTTCCCCAGATTCCTTCAAATAAAAGTTCAGATTCAACTGACTTCCCGAAGAGACACAATAAGTAATTGTTAATATGAACGATAATAGTGATTAGCTAGCAGTCGACTACGCTATGAAACATTTCTAAATTGTAGAAATGCTTTGAATAGAAGATACACAAATCTACATTCCAACCAATGCAAAGTGAAATCTGAAAAATATGTGAACTAAAGTACGTTCGATGAGAGATTACAGTGTGGTTGTATAGTATTTTATTTTGATTCAGATTGGTAGACCAAATGTCAAAGTGAAGACATATTTATATAAAAAGTTATAATAGTGACAACGATGAGTAAAGTGTAATACAAAATTTTATCCACAACTCATAATTATAGGTATCAAAGAAGATTGATCGTAACGTTTAACGTTGATTCAGTTATATATAGTTTCTCAAAATACGGTAGACCATGAAGTGGTTGCTAAGTAACAAGTTGTTTACAGTGTTTTTTGGAATATAAAACACTAGTGTTTTATGAGCCATATAATTCAATTGAAATCAGTGTAATAATGTCTTTATTATATATGAGTTGTGGATACATAAATTTTAATTTGTCAGATGACAATCAAATTTTTTACATAAATATTTTATGTGTCATAAGATTAATGCGAATTTGTTGAAATAGAATAAATAGTAAATTTTTGTCATATTAAAGACTTTGAAGTACAGTGACAATGATAATTTTTAAAGTTAAATTTATGACAGAAAAATTTGGGAGACGACCGGATTCGAACCGGGGACCTTCAGCTTGCCGGGCCGATGTCTTGTGGTTAAGATATTGGCCCGGCAAGTTGAAGGTCCCCGGTTCTAATCCGGGCGTCGCCCAAATTTTTCTGTCATAAATTTAACTTTATGAATAAATAGTAGTTATTTATTATACAAGTGTTTTATTAGGTACATAAAACATGCAAGAAAAGTTTAAACTCGAGACCGAAGGTCGAGTGTTTAATTTTTCTTAAGTGTTTTGTATACCAATAAAACACAAGTGTAATACAAAATTTTATCCACAACTCATAATTATAGATATCGAAGAAGATGAGTCGTAACGTTTAACGTTGATTCAGTTATATATAGTTTCTCAAAATACGGTAGATCATGAAGTGGTTGCTAAGAAACAAGTTGTTTACAGTGTTTTTTAAATATTAAGCTACATTCACAAATCGAAATTAGTTTTTGTTTTATGTTTTAATAACCTTGTAGCCATGGTATCTTGTGCAGCCATTCACAAATCAGTATTTAGTTTTGGTTTTAACACAAACGTTTGCAAACTCCAAACTTATGTTTTAGTTTTACGTTTTATACTTATGAATAGACCAATAGGACGAAGCGTAGAATGATGTAGTGATATATACTTGTCTCTTTCTATCATCCTTCACATTGACGATAACCTAATTTTGTTTTTATTCGAGTGTCAAAATGAATGAAAATAAATTAATACCTACTTTCTATTATGATAATATTTATCTTACTCTTCCAAAAAATACGAAAGTAAACAAACAACATATGACAGCATGTGTAACTTAGCATATCTGACAGTTGCATTTACTGTATTACCGATCTTCTACAATTTATGATAGATGTCACTACTAACTAAAATTGACAAAAGCAAAACTATTTGTGAATGGCACCTAAAAACACATTAAAACATAAAGCATAAAACAAAAACTAATTTCGATTTGTGAATGTAGCTTAAAACTCATGTAATTCAAATGAAATCAGTGTAATAATGTCTTTATAATATATGAGTTGTGGATAAAATAAATTTACTGTGGAAGTAAATTTGCTCTGTCTGTTATGAAACATTTTTTTCTAAAATAATTTAGCAACCAGTGACTGTCAACTACTGATTATTTATCCTTAATCGGCATTCATACTAACCAATTTCTTAGAATATACCATCCACAAATATCTATGTAGCCAAAAGAAGTCAAAATCTGCAATTGTTGTCCACAGCATTATCGTAGAAATGACCTTCTCATTGACCTTGTACTCATAATGTTCGTGTTGTTCATCAAAATCTTTCGCCGAACAAACAAAGAAATCTTCTTGCAATGTTAGCACTCGAATGATTTATATATTTGAGGTAAATAAACTTGGTAGGTTTGTGTTACGAGATCGATACAGGCCGAGAAGCGGATATAAACGTTCGTAAGTGAGTTTGGCCAATTAAGAGAACGCTGCGTTCGCGAAATGTAACGTATCAATTTTGTGCGTACGTCTGTTTGTGCGGTTGAAGTTGAAGACATGGTTGGACGCACGAAGAAGCTGTTAGGGAGAAAGTAGTTGTAAACGACTATAATTGTGATATTACATTATTTGGATTACTGGGTAGCCACTGTTCTTCAAAAATATGTACAGGACGGTTAGAATTTGATGGTTATATAAGAATTTTATTTGATTATTTTTTGGGGTTTCTCAAAACCAATTTCATTGTATGTCCAACCATTCCTGTCATTATTATACTGAGAATAAAGATCTTGTGATTATTCCCGGGAATAATCTCAGTAGGTGCTTTTGTTTGTGACAAATGATAGGTAGTTGTCAAAAATAATCCGGCAGTACGGTGGGGTGGGTAGAGTTACGGAATTCGAATCCGGAGATCCCGAGTTCGATTCCCACTCAAGCTAGAAATTATAATTACAACCACTCTGCGGCTGGGTGAGTCCGGACCCTGTACTGTAATTGGGATTCAATTCCTGCTGTACAGAATAACATAAATAATAATAATTATTATTATTATTTAAAACTGTAAACGCGTCAAGTAAACTGTGTGAAAAAAATCGATTTAGTTCCATTTCAGAAACAGAAATACACCAATAAATTTAATTGTTTTTATTAAACAAATGAAAACAAAACGTGGAAATATTAAATAAATATAATAGAAAGGATAAATTGATATACAAATTTGCAAACAATTGACAAAATGTTTCAGAGCATGTACGAGTATATTTATATGTAAATACTCCATACAAGCATATAAACATGTATGTATCTATGCAAATATAAATACTTATATGTCATACAAGTTCCGATGTATGTCCTGATTCATATCTCCTGGTGTGAACACAGCTTTATATTTATGAGTTGTTTTTAAAATTCAAATATGGAACTCGAAAAGTACTTCAGGAACCTCCCACTGACATGAAATGGTTTCAATTTCACACTACCATAATTTCTGACTGTCGTACGTTCGTGTATAGTAATTTATTGTTGCCGGTTATGTGTAATGTTTGTGAATGTTTAAATGTGGTAAACATTGGTTGTAACAACACCGTGCTACTATTACTGCTCTTATGTGTACGCATAATATTTGACGATATTCACTTCGGACAAGCGAAACACGCATCATAAAGTCTAGTTTTCTGCATTCGACAATTTTTTTTAGTAGTGGAGACGATCTGCTTCTTTATTTCTCAATCATAAAACCTAGAATACATGAACAAGTAAATGTTTCTCTTTAACATAAGGAAATAACTTTTTTCTGAAATCAGCAAGAAAGTGTCTACTTTCCTGACCAATTTTAAGCTACATTCACAAATCGAAATTAGTTTTTGTTTTATGCTTTATGTTTTAGTGTGTTTTTAGGTGCCATTCACAAATAGTTTTGCTTTTGTCGATTTTAGTTAGTATTAATTTTAGAAGATTGGTAATACAGTAAATTCAACTGTCAGATGTGCTAAGTTACACGTGCTGTCATATATTATTTATTTACTTTCGTATTTTTTGGAAGAGCAAGGTAAATATTATCATAATAAGAAAGTAGGTATTAAAATCTTGTTTTTATTTTCATTCATTTGACACTCGAATAAAAACAAACTTAGGTTATCGTCAATGCAAAGGATGATAGAAAGAGACAAGTATATATCACTACATCATTCTACGCTTCGTCCTATTGGTCTATTCCTAAGTATAAAATGTAAAACTAAAACATAAGTTTGGAGTTTGCAAACTTTTGTGTTAAAACCAAAACTAAATACAGATTTGTGAATGGCAGCACAAGATAACATGTCTCCAAGATTATTAAAACAAAAATGAAAAACATAAAACAAAAACTAATTTCGATTTGTGAATGTAGCTTTAGTATGGAAAGTAGATTTTTACCAAAACAGTCAAGTAAAGGACGTATCCAAGGCTACAACAAAAATAACAGTCTGGTGAAGATTTCACCTGACTGTTTTGTATTTTAACCTTGTATACGTAGTCTGCTGTCAATACAATTCAAATAAAAAAATTTGAACATTTTGAATTATTTGTGACTAATTATTGATTAAATTAAACGGTTTCAGAAAAAAATAGTATACATAATACGTCAAGAAAGTGTTTTTACTTGACTCAGCAGATACAAATATTCGGCCTGCGGCCTTGTGTTTCAAATAACCGCTTCGTCAAGTAAAATATCACTTTCCTGACTTATTATGTAATATCCTATTACAATATCAAATCACAAAAATAAATAATTTTATATATACCGGGTGTATACTATTTTTTTCCAACGAAGGAAATTCAATGTTAAAACTCTCATTAAGCGATATCCTCATTACCTATTAAATTTAGAGCAAAAGAGTAATGAAAAAAAAAAAACGTTGAAAATGAAAAACTGCATTCAATAACTACTAATTTAGTTCTTCATTTGTTTCTTATATACGAATTACAAGCAAAAGAAAATACACCATTTAAGGCACTTATCAGATTGCCTTGAAAAATAAATCAATAATTATTTATTTGTTGTTTTTGATATATCGACGAAGTTGACATTTCTTTTGATTTTATTATTATTAGAATCTATGACGAGCATTAGGGAAAGAGTTAGGACCAAATTCATAGTCAAGAATCACCCTTACACTCAAACTAACTCAAGAATTTGCACTATTTGAGTTAGTTGCCTTAGTTATTTCGACTTCGAGTGTGAGGTGAGGATGAGGTTAGGATGAGTCACGACTATGAAGTTGACTCTTAATGTAGGAAAAAAAAAACAAGTCAATTTAGATGTTGCGACGGTTCCCCATTTGAAAACAAGTAAGTTTTGAGGTCCCTCACTCAAAACAGATTAAAAACCGCTGTTCTGGTTTATGGACAGGAAACCTGACAATCAAATAAATACTGTCTTCGATGGGATTCGAACCCGGTTTTAATTTACACGAACCAATGCATTATTAAGATGCTATATAATTTCCTTTGTATTTCTGTAGGAGAAACATTCCATTTTAAATTGAAAATCATATTCAATATCGTAATTCCTTCATTTCGCTCTGTTACATTTGCTATGCATGAAAGAGAAATGCAAAGTATTTAGCATTAACTAAACCTTGTAGTTTCAGGAAACTTGTATACGCATATTTTCAATATTTCAGTCTTGGTTGAGTTTCATAAAATTGAAAAATATTAGAGGATTTGCGATAGTTTCTTTGTATGAGCGCACAAAGTGTAATGTGTTTTTGAAAAGAATTTTTATACTGGAAGTTGCTGTACGCGATTATATGAAATTGGTTATATTAAAATTTTGTTCAGTATAGCGGAAATTATTATTCATGGTACGGTGGCGACACAGCGGCAGTAGCCTTTATTAAATATGCATCTTGCCGCCGCCGGCATTCGAACTTAACTACAGCGAGGTTGTATCGTCGACGACACCGCCGCCGCGCGACCCATTATGTGCTTGCTGATATTCATTTGAATAAATATATTCACATACAGACAACTGTAATTTTATTCTTAATACCTTTCATTTTGTACCCAAATGCTGTGTTTTATTTTATTAGAGCTTGTATTTAATATACTACGAAGTAATTGCGTTTGAACAAACTGTTTTATTTTCATTTTTTGTGGATGTTTCAGCACCAAGAATAGTATATTCAAATACAAATTACAGAAGGCAATCTATTGCCTTTTGTAACGTGTGTTTTATACTACAGAGTGATCAGAAGTAATTGTTTCAGTTGGCATTAAAAAAAAAACACAAACTACTTCAAATTGGTAACACTGATACATAAATTTATTTTCTTTTGTTGTTAGTGATATTTGAAAATTTAAATTAATAAAAATCGTTATTTCCCTTACCCACATCGCTTTATTTGTTAACATCATTCACTGAACAACAATCTAAAGTATTTATATCAATCAACCTATTTGTATTTATTATAAAAATGATATGTCAAATAGTATTTCCGCCTTTACCTGGCGTTATACCAACTGTGGAATAAAAAGATCCCCAGAATTGTATTGTCAACTGAAACACTTTTGATCACTCTGTATTTTCTCTGTTTCGGCTTTCCTTTATATCATCTATACATACGAGTATAAAAATGAATGTTTGTTTGTTTGTTTGTCCCGTATGCGTTCCTATATCCGATTGCGATGCAAGTTTGGTAAGTTTGTTGTGCGCGAAGGTTTCTGACTTAGCACAAGTCCAGTCCGCCATCTTGAAACAAAATGGCCGTTAGCTATCCTAAAAAGTATTACACTAATTAAATCCAAATTTGGTATAGGCATAGACGAGAACCAATCTTAACATATAGGTATAATAAAGCTTCAGTCCTATGCCATTAGAATTCAAACGTTTGCAGTTTCTGGTACGACTCGCATTTGAAATGACCATCAACAATGCATAGGGACAATCGCTACAAGTGTGTGGCCTAAATTTGGAAAATACATGCTTCTAAAATGGACAGCTGTATGTGGCATGCTCACGCGTCGAAAAACTTTCTGATTTAGTCGCGTACGTCCCAAAGAGAAAAACAAAAAAAATATTGTGTATCCAAAAGCACTTCAATAAACAGAATTAAACACAAACATTTTCTTTCTTTGAGTTTCAACGCAACGCATGCCGGGTGCTCGCATTAAATTGCAGACCACGCGAACGAGGATATAGCGTGAAGAAGTATGTATGTATGTATATAGAAAATAATGTATGCACCACGAGCATAAAGTATCCTTGCCGCCCTAGTGTGGTTAATGCTTTCGACTGCGCCTCAATCAACAGCTTTCTGTTTTAGGTATACAAATAACTACAAAAACATTTGACATTGAGGAATATGTAACGCCAAATATTCAACTAACAATATCGCATCAAATATTTGACAGTTCTGTAAACTTCTTCATATGACATTTTACTTCGATTTGCTTTTATTTATTTTAGTCAGACATAAAATTTAAGTTTCATTGTTGCGAACGAACGTACATATGTAAAATTTATCTGCAAATTATAAAATACTGTCTTCCTGCATGTTCACTCAGCAGTGGCGTACCTAGAACTTTTGCCTCCCAGGGCGGTCTAGAATTTGCCGCCCTTTTTAAGTCAATCAAATGATGGTTTTAATAAATAAAAAAAATAAATATAAAATAAATATATCATCACGACTTTTACCCTTACTGGGTGTGGCACTCTGCCGAAGCAGATCTCGGTAGGTAATATATTTATGTACCTGAAGTGCGGTTACCAGTCGTCAAATCACGGCCCTCAAAGATGTTAGTGGTGGGGGAGCCACAGGGGTAATTTTAATTTGATGAAAATTGTTTGTCGGCTGTGGGAATCGAACCGGGATCCTCAGGATCCACAGGCCAACTGGAAATCACTGATCCATTACCCCATTAAATTAATAAACATAAATAAATCATTATAATTGTGACAAACTATCGGTGGGGAACTTTTTTGGATAGCTTATTGAAATTAGGCAGTAATAAAGGAATTTTTCGAGATAATATTTTCAGAAGAAGAAAAATACTCGAAATCATATAGTAATTCATAATTCGTAGAAATCGAATAGTAAACTTATGTAGTGAATAAGTTGTTTTTTACAACTAAAACTAAATATAAAAAATGCCGCCCAGTGCGGACCCCACCCACCACCCCTTCCAGGTACGCCACTGTCACTCAGTAATTACTACAAGAATACATATTTGTCTTATTAACTCTCTGCAGAATTCTCTCCCTCGTAGATCCGAGAAAGATTTCCGTGTTAATTCTCCCACCACCTCAAAATAAATAAATACGCGTCATCTATGAGACAAATACGTACGCATCTGTTTACGAACACAAATTTATTTGCCGCCACAACTGAATTATGTTAGATAGATCTCATTGTCAATTTCTAGCTGTCATAGAGCGAGTATGCTGCCGCCAGCGGCAGAACTACACACCAGCCGTCATTGTTGTGATGTCACGCCAACTACATATTCACTCGTATGCTTAATATCACAATAGAGAGAAAGCGAATTTCATGACATGTGAATTATGTTTGCTTCGCGGTAATCAATGTGAGACAAGGGTTGTACGGATGCGCGGATGGTTTCGAATTTCGAACTACATCGCAATTCAAGTGTTAAAACCCAACCAAGAATATGCATAGTTAATATCATTAGCACGGTAGGCTGAACTTTGATTATTGTGCACTGGTATATGAGCGACTAAGTAGTGTTAATTCATACCGCTGGTTATTGAATAGAATGGACAGATTTGATGGAAGCTATTGTTGTAGTGGAATTGCTAAGTACCTTCATGTTATCCTTCAACACTACTAGTATAGTCCCTCAGATAATATTGTATTCGCTAATATTTATATACAGTTCGTATTAGGCAAATATCCATAACACGCGGAAATTTAGTTCTAATCCCGCAGACAATAATAGAAATGTTCTGTACGAGAGGGTATTGATAAATAGTTAGCCTTGGTACGTTCTCATAAATGAAACCAAAGTATGTTGTTTGACAAATAGTTTCTCCAATTTTGGTGATAAAATGTTCACAGTGTGAATTTTAAAAAATGACAAGTCAGATAAAAATCTCCATTTTGATAAAATTTAGTATGAATCGGTGATAAAGTACTTTTGTTTGAAATGGTTTTCGGGCAAAGAAATTTATGCGGATTTGTTGGATACATTGAAGGATCATTGGCCTTACTACGCCACCATAAAAATTGGGTTGCTGAATTTAAGAAAGGAAGAACAGTCGTCAAAGATGAACACCGTGTTGAGAGACCTGTTTCGATGTCCATTTCTGTTAATGTTGAACTCGTACATGATATGATTTTGAAAAATCAACGAATTGGATACAAATTTATAGCAGAGACTTTAAACATTTCATACGAACATATCTTTCACATCTTTTGGGGTATGAGAAGATTATCTGCTAAATGGATCCCTACATGCTTGAATGCTGATCAAAAATGATTCAGAGTGTCAACTTACAATTCACTTTGCTATCGTTTTGGGGATTCCTCGAATATATTATATTGTATTGTAACTATTGACGAAATATGGCTCCATTTTTACGATCCAGAAACCAAAGAATAATCAAAGGAATGGAAACACGCTGAATAAAGCAGTAATAAGTGCTGTGGAGGAGTGATTTGCAGACCGAAACAATTTTTACTTCCTTATATTTACACAGTATAAGGAAGTATTGGAATCGTGAAAAAAATCGTTAACGAGGTTTTCGCGGAAATACGTGTTTTTAGGTCCACTGAATCCGTTTTGATCATGCCTGTGTGTGTGTGTGTGTGTGTTGTGTGTGGATGGATGTGTGTCCGAGTGTGCAATATCTCATGAACGAGATAAGATTTGTTAACGAAACTTGGTAATTATAAGTTTCTTGAAAATACGAAGAGCTGAGTAGATTTTGAATGAAATTGAAAAACCGGAAGAGGATGTTTACTGGACACACAAAACAATAAATTCCATTTATTTCAGAAATATTTGGAACATAAAATGTTATTTGCAATTTTCCTGTATATGCGTCTAATTTTGAGAAAAACTAATTTTTATATTTAACAATATATTTCAAAAATCATAGTAGCAATAGAAACAAAAAACATAAATTTTAATCTTTGCTTTATTTAGTTATCTATCTCTTTTTTCGGAAAAACAAATACATCATTAAATTGGTCAACTAATTTGCAATTTTGCCGCAATTTATTCGACTTCGTATCTCACGGTTCTTGAGATACCAAGGGTTAGACTCGAAAAAAGGACATTCTGTATATGCCTCATCAGTACAGTTAGACATAAAATAGTCAACATTACTAAAAAATTATACGTACACAAATTTGATATTTTATATGTTTCAAACAGATAAATGCTGAATTACTGAAAATCTAAATTACATGTTTAATAATATTATATAACATTCATATATCCTAAATATTAAATATGCTATGTATAAGAAAGTCGTGAGGTGACCACACCAGATTTTTTAATTTTTGTTTTTGAAATGCTTGAAACTATTTTAGTAGCGTTGTAATAAGTGAGTAAAGTTAAACAGTGCTTACATTAGAGCCCTGCATCGGGTCGGATATCCGCGGGTTACCCGAAATGCGGGTCGGGTGGCGGGTCGGGTTTATGCAAATTTTGCGGGTCGCGGGTCGGGTGCGGGTCGACTAAAGTGGATTCAATTCAATGTTATTTTCAAAATTTATTAATTCTTTAAATGAAATATGATTGTTGTATTATTTATAAATGTACTTATACTTCTTGTAGTACTGTTGTAGACAATTATATTTTTTCCGGATCGAGATGCGGGTACCCGCGAATTACCCGCGGGTTACCCGATATCCGCATTGCGGTTCGGGTTGCGGATCAGGTCTGAGTTATTTTTACGGGTAGCGGGTCGGGTGCGGGTCTAATACATTTGAAACTTGCGGGTAGCGGGCCGGGTGTGGGCTTAGATTCTGCGGGGGCGGGTCTAATAAAGTGGACCCGCGCAGGACTCTAGCTTACATTGAATAAATAAAAATTAGTTTTGGAATACAGTAACGTTTACTATGTTAGGCTAAGAACTGAACAATATATCCTCCTATACAGAATGTGGCAACTCCCGATCATAGGAATTCAACATATAAAATCATACTTGTATAATTTCCTACTTCCTACGTACAAAATTCTGCATCTAAATCAACAAACAAAATTAATGTTATATGATTCATAACGCCAGAAAAGAGATTTAAAGATATACAAAATTATCACAACAAAGTAAATTATTAACATATTGCTACTAAATGTTTAAGATAATTTGAAAACACGCTTATAGATAGCACTTTGGCTCCTTCTCTTTTACTACCTATTTTATTATCTATTATTTTTTTACATGACATCATCAATTTTATAAAACCTTTAACCCGTTCAGCGTTCAATCTATCACCTATCGCCAAGCGCATTAGTTTTACCGATATGTATTGATATTATTTACTGGCACCCCCAGCACAAACTAAAAGGACTGATATTATACCCAATGAAAGACCACATCACAACATTTGCTGCAGCATTTGTCAAACCAACCGGTGTAACTTTAGCTCAAGTCCGAAGCCTTTCACGTCATGTTAATGACTACAAAGGTGTTTGACACGGCCGCCGCCTCGTGTTATCTTTATTGATCAGCGACACGTCGATCGAGTGGGCGTGGCCGCACCCCGATACGATTACCTCATTCATTTTTAATCTGGGGGCAGTGAAGGTGTCGGCTGGCCGGTGTATATGCGATGATGTTAATATTTAAATGTAGATAAACATTGGTCTTGCTTCGTGTTGTTCTTTAGTTGCAGGGAAGTGGTTAAATGAATTAGGAAGGGACATTACTTGTGATTATTTTACGCTTTGAAAACAATCATATCTAGTGATGTTAATGTAGCTATTTCATAAATTATGTTGAAAATACAATCTTCTATATATATAAAAATTAATGTTTGTTTGTCTGTTTGTTTGTTTGTCCCTTATGCGTTCCTATATCATTCATCCGATTGCGATGAAACTTTGCTAAGTTGTTGTGTGCACCCCCGAGAAGGTTTCTGACTTAGCACAAGTCCAATCCGCCATCTTGAAACAAAATGGCCGCTAGCTATCTTGAAAAGTACTACACTTATTCGATTCAAATTTGGTATAGACATAGACGGGAATTAACTTTAACATATAGGCATAATAAAGATTCAATCCGCCATCTTGAAACAAAATGGCCGCTAGCTATCTTGAAAAGTACTGCATTGATTCGATTAAAATTTGGTATAGACATAGACGGGAACCAATCTTAACATGCAGGTATAATAAAGCTTCAGTCCGCCATTTTGAAACAAAATGGCCGCTAGCTATCCTGAAAAGTACTGCACTGATTCGATTCAAATTTGGTATAGACATAGACGGGAACCAATATTAACATATAGGTATAATAAAGCTTCAGTCCACCATCTTGAAATAAAATGGCCGCTAGCTATCTTAAAAAGTGCTGCACTGATTCGATTCAAATTTGGTACAGATATAGACGGGAACCAATCTTAACATACAGGTATAATAAAGCTTCAGTCCGTCATCTTGAAACAAAATGGCCGCTAGCTATCCTGAAAAGTACTGCACTGATTCGATAAAAATTTGGTATAGGTACAGACGAGAACCAATCTGAAGAAATAGGTATAATAAAGCTTCATTCCGCCATCTTGAAACAAAATTGCCGCTAGCTATCTTGAAAAGTACTGCACTAATTCGATTCAAATTTGGTATAGTCAATTACGGGAACAAATCTTAATATATAGGTATAATAAAGCTTCATTCCGTCACCTTGAAACAAAATGGCCGCTAGCTATCTTGAAAAGTACTGCACTGATTCGATTAAAATTTGGTATAAGCGTAGACGGGAGCCATTCTTAACACATAGGTATAATAAAGCTTCAGTCTGCAATCTTGAAACAAAATGGCCGCTAGCTATCTTGAAAAGTACTGCACTGATTCGATTCAAATTTGGTATAGACATAGACGGGAACCAATCTTAACATGCAGGTATAATAAAGCTTCAGTCCGCCATTTTGAAACAAAATGGTCACTAGCTATCTTGAAAAGTACTGCACTGATTCGATTCAAATTTGGTATAGGTACAGACGAGAACCAATCTTAACATATAGGTATAATAAAGCTTCAGTCCGCCATCTTGAAACAAATTGGCCGCTAGCTATCCTAAAAAGTACTGCATTGATTTGATTCAAATTTTGTATAGACATAGACGGGAACCAATCTTAACATATAGGTATATTAAAGCTTATTCCGCCATCTTGAAACAAAATGGCTGCTAGCTATCCTGAAAAGTACTGCACTGAATAAATTCAAATTTCGTATAGGCATAAACGAGAATAAATCTTAACATACATGTATAATAAAACTTCAGTTTGCCATTTTAAAACAAAATGGCTGCTAGCTATCTTGAAAAGAACTGCACTGATTCAATTGAAATTTGGTATACGCATAGATGGGAACCAATCTTAACATATAGGTATAATAAATCTTGAGTCCGCCGTCTTGAAACAAAATGGCCGATAGCTATCCTGAAAAGTACTGCACTGATTTGATTCAAATTTGTTATAGACATAGACGGGAACCAATCTTAACATATAGGTATAATAAAGCTTCTGTCCTATGCCATTCGAATTCAGACGTTTGCAGTTTCTGGTACGACTCGCATTTGCAATGACCATCAACAAAGCACAGGGAGAATCGCTACAATTGTGTGGACTAAAATTGGAAAATACATGCTTCTCACATGGACAGCTGTACACAAACACTTTCTTTGAGTTGCAATGCAACACATGTCGGGTACACGTATTAAATTGTAGACCACGCGAACGAAGTCGCGGGTAATAGCTAGTTGTTAATATTTCATAGACAGTTGGCTGGTCTAAACCAGTGATGAAAAACATTTTGATATTTTCGACCCTTTTTATATGAGTATATATTAATATGTACTAAAATTAATTGAACAATAAATATGTATACAGAATGGTTTGGTTCCCAGTGTCCAGGCAATATTTCGTAAACTAATAACGTAAGAGAAAATTTTGGCTCATGAAACTTATTCAGGATTCTATACGCAATTAGCATAGAAAAATATTCTTTTAATTAGACGTTTAAGGGCCAGTTTTTCAATCGCCGGTTTACTCTCGATTAGTGTTAATCATGATTAAATAATAATGGAAACCATGGTTTCAATTGTTATTTAATCATGATTAATATTAATCGGTGATTGAAAAACTGGCCCTTAGTTGTACTAATTATTTTTTTTAAATAGTAACTTATAATTATTTGTTCTGCAGTAATGGCTCAGTGGTTTGAAGTCCTAAGAACCCTGGTTCGATCCCCACAGCCGACAAACATTTTCACCAATTTAAAATTACCCCTGTGGCTCCCCCATCACTGGGGCCTGGGCCTACCGGGCACACCGAGCCGCAGTTTTTACGCTGTCGTACTGCCGGTTTCCGTAGTCGATGTTACTTTTTAAGGCATATGTATAAGTGACTAGCTTATAGCGCCCGAGTATGATTAATACAAGTAACTGTATTTTTTTTATTTAACGACAAATCATACTTTGTCGACAGGCGGATTCGAACTGACGAACCTTGGTTCGGATGACGTCACTGTATGTGCATTAACACGCTCAGTCACCGCGCCTGTAGGGATAGTTTTAAAATGGTGAAAATTGTTTGTCGCCTATGGGAATCGAACTAGGGTTCTCAGGATCCACAGGCCGACTTGATACCAATTAGTGGAATATCTAGCAATTTTGAAATATGATTAAAAAGTAGATGAAATTATTTCAAATTAATTTGTATCATTAACAATTATAAGAACTTTTAAAAAAATTTGCAACCCATCATAATTATTTATGGTTGTCATGTAATTAAAATTTTAGTCACATATGGATTTAGGATATGGGGGTTTCAGCTCATAATTTATTATGAGTACTACAAAAAATTTTTTAAATTTAAATTTTTTACATTTTTTTTCTCGCTTAAATATGTGAAATTTTATTAGTCACGTTACTGTCGATCGAATATAAGGATTTGAGCTCAAAATTGCCCTTTAGTGTCACTGGTTTTTAAATTTAGTAGTTCCATCAGCTCTATTTTTTTTTTTTTTTTTTCTGTGGCTTCTTTGGCGGACCAACTACTTAGGTCATATGCCGCCATTCCGCCCTGATCTGCGTTTTAGGTATTATGACAACGCGGGTTTTCTCTGGACGGTCACCCATCCAAGTACTACCCGCGCGCAACGTTACTTAACTCGCGTTATCGCTTAGATCAGTTCCAACGAGTGCAGCCATGGCCGTTAACAATCAGCTCTATTACTACATCGGGATATTGTCAACATTTTTTTGATGATGAACAAATAAACAGTTAGGTGATAAATATTTATGTTCTTCACGTACAATGTCGCCTTGTTTAAAAAAATCAATTTCAACATCACAAAAAACACATTGTACAAAATCTTCAACATTTAAACATATAAAACCATCTTTTGCAAAGTCTTTAGCATTTACTTACTTATTTCACCACTTTTTATATGATTGCAAACGAACAAACTCATATTTAAACTATTCTTTTCGATCGTTGTAACAAAGTTTGCAATTGCTCACTAAAAGACAATCGTATGGACATGGGCGTCCGCAGGGGGGGCAAGGAGTGGCGCACGCCCCCCCTGGATTTTAACTAGGTTGATGACTACGACTCTCGAACATAGGACTTTAACATATAAAACTATAATTTAAAAGTTTTAGTGCATAAAATTCTGCATCTGAACCAATAAACAAAATTAATTTTGCATACTTTGTAACGACACAAATTAGATTTGAAAATGAGGAAAATTGCCTCAAAACTATCGATAGGCATGAAATTGAAACCAAATTAAACAAATGTTTAACGTTTTGCTTGTCAAAATAAATGAAATAATAAATAAAGAATTTATTCTGACAGTTTTGTCAGATTGAACGTCAAACATTTGTTTAATTTTGTTTCAATTTCATAGCTATCGATAGTTTTGAGACAATTTCAGTCATTTTTAGATCTAATTTGTGCCGATACAAAGCATGCAAAATTAATTTCGTATTTTATGCCCTTATACTTTTATTTGAAGCTTTTTCTTTTAAATAATTAGGAAGCAGGAAATTAAAACAATATGATTTTACATGTTAAAGTCCTGTGTTCGAGAGTCGTGGCCACCACACTGTGTATGTATATATAAATAAAATAAAAATTAAATTATAAGTTTGAAGATAATAAATTCAAGCTGAAACTGAATTTCCAGCAGTATTCTTATGGCCAGCTAGCGACATGTTCCCTATCGTAACGATTGAGTAATCTAAGTTTAAGTTTATACAGGCACGACATATTAGAAAATAAAAACGGTAAAACTGCTAAATCGGCATTTATTGAAGAAATGGTGTCAATTTAAGGAAGTTATTCGAAAATTGTCTTTCCTCTCCAATTCAAACCCAGACGACAAAGACTAGTCATTTATTTCACAAATTTAAATATTTTTTTTATCCATTTGTTATGTGTATTTGTATTTATGTTATGTAAAAAAAATATTTTAGAAATTTATGTATATCTATCTGAGAGTTTTTTGCGACTCGCCCCCCCCCCCCCCTGGAAAAATGTCTGTGGACGCCCATGCGTATGGATAATCAGCTACTATTAAGATAAAATATATAACACAAAATGAGTTTATATACAAATTAAAAGATGTAATATGTACTCTATTTGACACGGCATATGTTTGGTAAGTATATGATGTGAAGTTATATACTGCAGGAACATTCAATAAAAATCCTCGCGCAGTAATAACAACCTCGCTGCTTTTGAAAGACCTTACGATAATGGTTTCCACCTTGCCAGAGATAAGCTCAACAACGAACCATAACAATATTTTTCAGAATAAATAAAATCTGGAAAATCTCGTTCCGATTCATAAACCGTCGTTTTAACAACTCGTTACAGGAATTCTTAATCAGTTAAACAGCGAAAAACGTACCGTTTTAATTACGCGGAACGCGAACTACCCAAAGGGCAATCGACGATATCCGTTACCACCTTGCAGGAGGAGAGAAAGAGACAACTCTCCTCGCGGCAATCGCGTGTCTAACGAGGCAAACCACTCTCTCTATGGTTATTGAGTCGAATCCCTCGCCTGGAAAAATGGATCAGCTCGTTTTTGATGGTTCAATTATTTTTTGTTTTAACGTTTTAATTAAATCTTGCCATCGAATGCGTGTTCTGTACTCTGTGGCCGATGTTATTTATGGTCGCTATGAAAACGAGATGTAACATAAACTGTTGTATAGATTTTCATTATATACCGGTGATTTATTCTTTTATGTTACGTGGACACGAGATTATTGTGATATTTTTTATCAGCTTGCGGTACATTTTTATATCTGGTATTCATGATACATGAATTATGACTGTTTTATAAATTAGATCGGTACATGGATTTTTTGTATATAGTTTAATCACGGAACGCTTAATTTTAACACGAATATATTAACAAATTACATAGGCAGATCAGATTTATGTCTATATTCCCACTAGAGTATAAAAGTTGACGGTTAAATTATTATATACGAGGTGTGGCTATTAAATAACGAGACTGACGCTGCTACAGACGAAGTACGCATGCGCCAAACACCAGCGATCACCAGATTTTTAGCGTGAAGCTTTCTCTTTTGAATGCAGTACCTCTCGCTTCTGTAAACAAATCCGTATAGCCGTAGAATTTGTTCTAATTAGAGTTGTTTTTTGTTTCGCCGAAAAAATGTTAATTGCAACATTAAAGCAACGAATTGTTGCGAAATTTTACATGAAACTTGGCAAAACTACTACTGAAACTTATAATTTATTGAAAAATAGTACCCGAATTGTGGTAGGACAAGTCATGGTTTCTCCATCAAAACAATACGCTGGCTCATTCCGCAATGTCTGTCAAGAGATTTCTAGCCAAGTACAGTATCCCAGCGTTGGACCATCCGCCTTATTTGCCAGATCTTGCACCGTGCGACTTCTATCTGTTTCCTAAGATGACATTTGTCTTAATAGCAACAAGATTTGAGCTTTAAAAGAGATATCGGCACGCGTTCTGAAAGAGCTGACAGAAGAAGACTTACAGCACTGTTTCGAACAATGGAAGATTCACATGGAGCATTATAGGGATAGAGGAGGAGTGTATATTGAAAGTGATAATAAGTAAATAGGTATGGAATCAAAATAAAATGTTAAAACGGCATCAGTCCCGGTATTTAATAGTGGGATGGCTAGCTCAGTGGTATGAAGTCGGCCTGTGGATCCTGAGGTCTCTGGTTCGATTCCCACAGGCGACAAATTTTCATAATTTGAAAAAGCTATCCCTGTGGCTCCTCCACCACTAACATGTTTGGGGGCCGTGATTTGACGACTGGTAACCGCACTTTACGCGCAAAATATATCACTTACCGAGATCTGCTTCAGCAGAGTGCCACACCCAGTAATGGGTAGAAGGCGTGATGATATATTTATTTATTTTATTTACACCCCGTAATCAGTAAGCATTGTGTACTTGATACATTAACTATTAAATTTTAAGAATTATATAAATAGAAGACGGATTCGCAGCGACAAACTGTCAATTTATTTGGATAACTCTCATCATTTTGCCAAACTAAATGTCTATGAATGCCTTCTCCAACTTCTTCTATTTATTCATAGCCAGCCTCTTCATTTCAACATAACTTCTTACTAGTTTCATGTCGTTTACCATCTTCCTCCTCCCCGTGCCTTTTTTATTTTTATCCCTTCTTTTAAATCCTTCATTTGAGTATCCCTTCTCAACGCATGACCCAATCACATTATCTTCCATTTCAAAATAGTCTCATACAATGTTCTTTTTTCTTCTACTTTCTCAACACTTGTCCGTTGCTAACTCTATCAAACCATTTAATACCAAGCATTCTCTTCCATATCTACATTTCTATGGCATCAATAATTTTCCTATTTTTTTTTAAAAGGTCTATGTCTCATACCCGTACAACAAAATACTCCATACAAAACATTTTGCTATTCTTTAAGAGCCAAATTTTCACTCAATATTGTCTTCCGAAACACTTCTGTAGCCATTCCAGTACGCAACTTTACTTCTTTACGCCTTTTCCATTCGTTTGTTACTTCCGTTCACCATAATATTAAGTTGTAGTTATAATTGATAGACTACAACCTACAGTGGAGACATCTGCAAAAACATGATATAGCGGCTGACTGTATATTTTTTAAATTGAATAAACCTGTGAAGTGGATCATGCTTTACTCCTTTCGACATACATCATACCTCGTTGTTAGCTATAGAAATAGTTTTAAAAGATATTTTAAACCCAAAATAAAACATATTGCTCATAACTACAGAAAATTATTTCGTATTTTCTGCATGTAATTTACCAAACTGATAGGAAAATAGAGAAAATTGAAATTAACAATTTCAGAAGAAGAAGTACTTGCCAGCGATATCATTAAAAATATCTTAATATATCTTAATATCAGTACGGCAGACCGTCAATCTTTTCTAAATTATTTTAGAAATAAGTGCTTCAAATGACAGATACAAAGATCTTTTCTTATTTGCCAATTTTTTAAAGCGACAAAGATATGCACATTTTTGATAACATTACTGTCAGAATCTTCTGAAAATTCTCTAGGTACAGAACTGTACGAAATAATTAAATTAATTTAATTGTGGTGAGGTATACATTTCTGTTGAATAATTTAAATGAAAACTGGACATAAAATCAATGAATCTGCAACTGATTCAAATTTCAAATTCTCATTTCACGAAACCTAACAGCGAACATAGAAAATAGAGTAAACTTGCAACGTTACAAGTTGTAGTCTGCAAAACAGACACCCTGGACCAGCCACCCAGTTAAATACTCTGCTGCAGTACATCCTTGCTCAAAGCGACGACTTTAGTGGACTACTGGTCCCGGTTCCACGAACGAAGGGTGTTTGTAATCAGTGTTGGGATTACACGAGTAAATTGAACCCTTCAAGTGCACGGATCACGTGACAGGGTAGCGGGACGGGGAGAACATGTGTTTTCCGGCGCGAGAGGTCAGCACAATAGCGCATTGTAATTATTGTTTTCGACGCAGTCTTCTGTAACGTGAGTGAACTACAATAATTTTGCGTAAATCTGAATTGTCGCGTATGTGGGTTTCACACATCGGTAACTGCAACCTAGCCTCTGAAGTGTGAAGTTTCGAATGAGAATGCTGTCACACAAATACTTGTTTTAATTATTAATACAAATAAGTTGTATTAGACTAAAACATTTAGTTGTTATGAAACAAACTTAACTACATAACCTAAATGTTTTTAATGTTTGAAAGGTTATTAGTAAAATTAGTACAATTAAGGTCCTTTTGGTGACAGATTACACAGTGGTTGTATGGAAAGTTTGATTCTGATTGGTTGAACAAAACTTAAAATGTAGACATGTTTACATAGTATAAAACTTGTGACAGTAACAGAATTGTACCTATTTTATTATTTCATATTTTTGTAAATTTGAAAATGCATGTTAAAAATGTTTGTATTTATGGGTTTGCAAGACTTGTCTACGGCTTGTGCAGTAAACTTCCCACTCCAGCAATAAAGTAACACTTTTCACACTAGTTGCATAAATAGCTGTAAATTGTATTAAATAAAGATGTTTCTATATCTGTTAGTGAAATTTCTTCTATCTTTTTCCTAAGCAGTATTTAGTTTAATATTTGTTAGTATAAGAAAGTCATGAGAAAATTTAAATACATAATTTAATTTACTTTAGGTGTGAAACAGGATTACCTTCATACAAATATATTAAAATAGATATTTTTCTCTTCTTCAACAAATTTTTAAACAAATTTTAATAAAGAAACTTATCTAAACAAACTAGTCTGCACACTACAAATATACGCGTGAACAAACAAGAACAAGACACAAATGAACACTAGAAAAAAGAGCACTGTCTACCGACCGTACCCGTTTTAACAGTTTGACGTTTGTTAGTGAGGTTATACATCACTGAAAACACTGATCGTCTGAAAGCACCTTCAAATAGAATGCTTCAAACCTCAGACAAAACATACCTAGACAAAGTCTGCCGTATTCAAGTCAATGCAGTGTTGTGAAGGAGAAAGAGTTGGAGTAACTTGTGGGCGAGGCGGGTGCGCGGCAAGGAGCGAGTACCCTTTGATGTTATGCAAGTTGCAAACATTTGTGTAATTATTTTTATATTCAATTACTTACTTTTCATACATCAAAGTAAAGGTTAGTTTTTGACATATTAAGTGTTTTGTATACGCACTTTTGTATTTAAATAAATAAAATGCTCGCGTCTGATAACTGTCATCAACAAAAATGCAACCCGCATAACACCAACTTGTACTAGCTCTTTGCCGCGCACCCGTCTCATCGGCAAGTTATTCTAACCCATTCTACTTCACAAAAAACGCCGTTGTTCTCCGTCTAAGTTATGTTTTGTCTGAGCTTTAAACTCACTGATGTGATGTCATTATTCAAAGTTTGACAAACAAAAGTGTTATAGCAAAAGTGATCGTCTGACACGGGCCTTAACAGCCCGATTCTCAAAAAGGTTTCAGCTAATCCTAAATTTTGATTTAGTAAAATTCTCGAAATACCTTATATTAATCCGAATTTAAACTTGTTAAGATTTGCATTTCAAAATGTGAATTGGATTAAGTTTTTAATGTCTGGTTAGGTTAAGGTTAGCTAATCCAAAATTCAGGATGAATTATTTCTTAACTATGATGATTGCAATGATTTTCAACTTATATACAGTGTGTCCATCCAAAACCCGAACATAGGTTTATAACATGTGATATCAGTTTTTTGGTGTGCATTGCTTCCCAATTAATTTTATAAGAAAATAATTCAAATAAAAGATGTACAGACTGAAATTACGGATTTTTTTATATAAAACATATATCATTTGTGTATTTTATCAGAGCGCAAAAAATAATTAAATATTTGTAATATTCATAAAAATAAAGGATGAAAAAATTAAAACAATTGTCTACTGTCAAAAATATTGATGTTAATTTAATACAAATACTGGGGTAATTTTTTGTATAACGTTCTCGTCTATATTTTTCGAATAATACAAATATTTAATTAATTTTTGTGCTCTGATAAAATACACAAATGAAATGTATTTTATATAAAAAAAATCCGTAATTTTATTCTTTACAATTTTTATTTGAAGTATTTTCGTATAAAATTAATTGGGAAGCAATGCGCACCAAAAAACTGATATCACATGTTATAAACCTATGTTCGGGTTTTGGATGGACACACTGTATACATTTATTCATTAGATTCATCCTGCAAATAATCTTTGCCAACATTCTTAGGATCAGTTTCTCAACCATCGGTTTACTTTCGATTAATGTTAATCATGATTAAGTAATACTGGTAACTATAGTTTCAATTATTATTTAATCATGATTAAGATTAATCCGTGATTGAAAAACTAGGCCTTATTCTGGCAAACTATCCACATTCATAATTTCTTTCATGTAAACTCATCTCCGTTTTCTTTTACGCAACAAACATTTAATAATATCCATCCACTTATTCCCAGATCCTACGTGGAATCTCTCACTCTTCTTGTTTCACTAATCATTTTCAACATAATTATGTTTGTATGAAACGAAACTGAAAACAAGCCACATCATCCAAGTTCCATACATAATTATCCGTATTGATATCATCTCCACTCAACACAGTAATCAAGAATTCCTGTCAAGTACAAGTTGTTCAAATACAATGATTTTAATTCAAACATAAATGCCATCAGTTGTGACGAATCCACAAAGAGTTAGTAATGAGGTGTGACTTTCACTGTTGTAAACGTAGACTCAGCGTACAATGCGTCCTTCTCCCCTTGCTGGAGGAAACAAAGCGGACACTTCATAAACAAGCGAGGCGAGGTGTCTGCCGCGACAGATACACTTACTTATAAGGCTTCTTAGAGCTGGTGACGCTTGTGTTAGAGTGAAACACGGATAAAACATGAACGAGAGATGTGGATGAGGAATTTCATGAGTGTTCTGGACTGGTATGTTTGTTTTACGAGTTGTTTTGTTTAGGTGTCGCGTAATGAGAACGGAGGAAAATTTCTTTACTTGCTTGAAGCTAAGAGGGAAATATTATCATATGACTATGTCTTACTCAAATATTCAGACTGTTCTACTGTCTTTACTTTAGTTTTAGGAAGACTTACTTGAGTTATAATAAATGATTCTTGTATTTCACGGTAAAGAAAAGCAAAATATATAATGGTAGACAGTTATGTTAAAATGTAAGACTATTAATATCTAATTTTCCAAATATCGAAAAACACTTTTTAGTTTTCTTATTAAAATTATGTATCGAAACAAAACAAAAATTAAGCTTTTCTCAAATTGTCCAGAGTTTTTTCTTTTATTTGTTTAAAGTGTACCTGTACGTAGGTATTTACTCCTGTACTAAAATACGGATATAATGCAAAAATTCAAATAAATTGTTTTTGTACCCACAAAAACTATTAACATTTAAAAAAATATAACACTAGACGTACATACTACTGATATGAAACTGCATTTTTAAAACATTATTATTGAAATCTATTATTATTTGACTTTGATTTTAATGGGAAAACGAGAAATGCGGTTTTCCCTTTAAAATAGAAGTCCAGTATCAATAGATTTCAATAATATTTTTTTTTAATGCAGGTCGGTTAATATTGAAAGTATATATATATATATATATATATAGAGTTTAATTTTTTTTAAATGATAATAGTTCTAATACTACTAGAACAAGTTATTGAATTCTCGAGTCATTTTATAGTACACCAGATTATTTTTATTATATATTTTGTTACTACCATGTATTTGTTACATATTAAAATAAAACGTTAATTTATTTGTACTCGTATTACCAGTTTTTTTAATTCCACCAGTTGAATGTAATTTTTCATTAGGTACTGTAAAATTTAAAATTATAGTGTATTTATGATAAAACAGTGAGTAAAATTACAGTACGTATCTGGATGTAATATTTCATTTTTTTAATGTAAAAATACATATATTTTACACGTGAATATGTTATAATTACTGCTGCAAAAGTAAATACATTTTCATTAATTACTGTAAAAATTACAATTTAAAATGTATTTATACCAATACTGTAAGTATAATTACATACCTGAAAGTAATAATAGATGTTTTTTTATGTAAATATACACACATTTTACATTTGAATATGTTATGATTACATTTCCAAAAGAAATTTTACATTCATTAATTTATATATTCACATTGATTATAGTATTATTACATTGCATTCTTTAAATATACAAATATGAATATAAATATTACTTTACATACTGTAATATTATATTTTAAAAAGTATTTATACATTGAATAGTGAAATTACCCCTATAATTAGTGGTCTTTTGCTGCCACCTATAAATTTACACCATATTTTTTTACAATGTATATGATTTCAGTTACAATTTAAATATATGTTTTTTTAAAACTTTTATTAGATAAAAAAATAATACATATATAACATTAGGCTACAGCCCATGAAATGGGATAACACGAATCCTAAAAACATTTACAGAATATCCAGTCATCAGATTCATCAAATAAATCAGTATTATCAAACATTCTCATCCTAACACACCACTTTTGCTTCAACCACATTCACAGATCCCTCCATATAATCTCATTTACTCATCATACTCGAAATAATTAATCATTCAACAAACCTTCAATCGCATCCATCCAATCACTCCTATTCACTTTTCTCCATACAGGCGTTTTTATTCATTACACTTGGAATCATTCATCACGAAACAGACATTCAAACAGACAATCAAAAACGATAAGAAAGGAAAAAAGCAAAATTATGCGATTGTTATTGAAAAAAAAATTCTACAAAATTGCAGTTAGCTACTCTATTATTGTAAGAACTGAATATTTTATAAGGTTTTAGATTCAAACCCGGGTGGTATCCCATTTTTTCTCTTTATAATAAAATGTAAAATTAAATTTCATCTATTGTTAAGTATTTACTTAAATAATTCTAATTGAATAATAATAAATTTTCAATAAGTTACAAACAATTAACAATTATATACAGGTAATCATAGCTTAATGGATAAAAGCGAGGTAAAACTTGCGTTTACTATTTACAGATCTCACTGATTTCTACCTCGTATACCCAAAAAATACGATTGTGTCTGAGTGGTTTTGATTCCACTATAAGCTGTAGCCCCCTTATACTGTAATTGGGATTAAATTTCTATTGTGCAGAGTAATACATAAATAACAAATAAATATTTATTGCAATTTTAATACAAAAATAAAGCTTCTATTTTACATAAATAGTGCATACCACGCGACTCAGTTGTACTAGGCTACGTCCACGTACACAAAAATGCATTGGCGTTATAGGAACTGTACCTCGCGAGGCAGTTTACTGCGTAATAAATTCATATATTGTAGTTATTTTTTAACAAAAAACTAACACACAGTACATCATGTAAAGATATAGATATTAGAATTAAAAAATCCATGCCTTACCGGATTAGTTTCAAAGAAATTGGCGATGAAAGTTGGATATTCTATGATTTTCAATGAAACTGTTAGAAATGCTTGGCAACGTTGCACGGGTAGACAGAGAGGGTCGCACACGTAAACAGAGATGGTCGCAGGTGTAGACAGAGATGGTCGCACGAATGACAAAGCAAGAACTATGAAAGTTATTATTTCGAGCAGTAAAATATATTAATTTTAATATAAAAAGAAATATTACAGCATTTAATATTTATTTATTTGTTGTTACAGTTGATAATAATTGCTTTGGTGCATTTTTCTAATTTTTCTTATGAACTGTCAACTGTCAATAGTACAGTCACATTTCATACCGACTGGTAATGTCATGCTGCTAGTAGTTCTCGCATTGTTGTCAAAGCTTCTGCTCTGTAAAATTTACACTGCTATTGGTTGGCATGAAACATTCACTTCCAAAAATTTTGTTATGTTACTGAATTTTATAAACTAGTTAAATAGTTTTATTTAATATATTCAATGTTATTGTTAATTATACGATATTTGCAGCGTAATGTTAATAACCTATACGATACAAAAATGTTATCATTATTTTTATAAACTTTTTAGGTTACCTATACTTTTGTATGAGACTGTCATGATAGAACCACCTTAATTGTTGCGATACGTGGTTAAAGTCGTTGACTCTAAAGTTAGAAGTCTCCGACTGGAGAAAATTTATTAAAGTTAAACTTCATTGTTTATGAAAAACTTTGTCGTTATTTACATAGTTAAATACAAACTAGCAGAGCCACGTCATTAATATTAGTTAGAATTATGAACTCGAAGTTTGCTAGAAACAAAACTTATCTGCATTAAAATTTAATGTCAAATAAGAAGTCTCGGAACTTATTAAGTTAGTTTTTAATTAACTACACTGCATAAATACTACACATATTAAATATGCACAAAGTGCATGATAGCAAGGTGTACTTCGCCACCGACTCTATTCATTTTTAATCACTCGATGTAATGTACTATCACCTGGTTGGAAATACAAAAAGAATATATAATTTACTACAATTAGAGATATTTCTATGATGCTTATTACCACTTGCATTAAGGACTGGTATATCAATTCTAAGATAATATAAAAGAAAAAATATCGTTTTGACATCACAGCATAAATTATGTACTGTCGGGTATAGGCAAATAAAATTAAGATCGCTGCGCCATCTGGAACACTTCGCGAACTACTGTATCTAGGATAGATTTTTGACGTTTTAAAACTACAAAACTTAAATCGCACTTTAACATTATAAAACACAAAATAACTTTCTCTTTTATATTTAATTTATTTATATGATTGTCACTATAGGGGAGAGTTGCCGTATTTGGACTACCTAAACATTTTATAATATACAAGAGTGTAGAAGCATTTTTTATAAAAACGGTATGGCGCAAAAAAAATGTACAATTATAATCTTTAAAATATTATAATTTATTTCCATAAAATATAAACTATTATAACAAAAAATTAATTAATAAAAATTAAACAATCGGTCCAATCAAAGAAACTGGTTTCCCAAAATTGACCACTGGTTCCTCAGAATGGACCATCAGCCACAAATGAAACAAAAGAATTTTTTGATTTATTGATTTACTCCAGCACATTTTGTATGGACCCAAGTATGACATTTAATTTCCAATAGCATTTTTTTATCAGCATGTCTTTTAATAGTTGCCTTGGGCACATGATAAATACAGCTACACTCATTCAAACCAATATCACCTTTCCTATAAACTGCAACAGCCATTAATAAATCTGTTTTGGACCAACGTCCATAATGCCCTCTTTTAGCCATAAGACCCCTATAAAAAATAAAATTGAATTCAGAGTTATATCTATATTGCCTAAATTCGGCCTGTCCAACTAAGGCAACCGTAATATGGTCCAATCTAAGCGAATGCAGCAGATATGTCAAAATATGCTACATAACCTTCATGTTAACTCATACTAATGAAACTATTACAGTAATTTGTATCGGAATAAATTTGCATTTTAAAAATATAATAACATTTCTTGCTACTTACTTTAAAGCTGAGTGAGACAGAACCTTTTTTTAGTAAATTATTTTATTTAGACCTGTCTAAATACAAAATCTCTTCTAAAAACTCTCTCCGGCGTAATTCTTTAATAATAATGAATATAGACATGTAATTTACGTCAATGTTCAGTGTGTTACCTATATTATAGCACAAACGTAAGTAATGTAATCAGAGTGAACTCTGTACAATGAATATTAATTTAACGCGCAACTAATAAATAATTACGCGGGTAGCGGGCCACCAAGAAGTATTTAGACTCGACTTGCTACGAGTATTTAATTGGAAATGGAACTGAATGTTATTTAAACAATTGAACAATAACGCATCTACAACCGACGGGAACTTACTGCATGGTCAATAATAAAACAACAACACGAATTCCACTATAACAAAATTATATAAACTTTAATAAAGTACAAACACAAGGAAATGAAAGTTATATAATATAAAATAATCTACTTTTAAATCCGTGATTCTATATAATCAAAAGACGCTAAAACTAATATACAAACAACTCAATTTCGATCCTTTACAACGCAACCAATATTTACTTGACAATCGCACAATTTAACAATAAACAAAAATCAACTTACATGTGCTTACAACAACAACAGCTTGCAATTCGAGAACCTTCTTAGTACCAACCAGATACTTCAACATTGGACGAGAGAGTGAGAGCGAGACTTTACAATTTCCGTTTTTTATAGCTTTAAGGGCTGGACACTACCAACAGAAGTTCTCAAAATTGCTTGCTGGAGCTATACTCGTCATAAGGAAATGCTTGGCCTTTAAACTAACATTTTTACGGTAACTGATATCGCGCCAAATCCAACGGACAAATACTTCCAAGAATTGCATACAGAACAAAGACTGACCAAACATTTCTCTTATACAGAAAATACTCTAATTAAACAAATAGTAACAAACGCGAATGCGGCTTGTTACAGTAACAAGCAATATATGGCGATGGTCCAATCTAAGCAACGGTCAAAATACGGCAACTCTCCCCTATATTAAATCTCTAGAATTTAGAATAAAAATTAGTATATCAAAATTTTCTAAGCCTGAGATGGTTAAGTGCTCTTTCTGTATTTATTAAATATTTACTTGTACATCAGAGTTTCCAAACGTTTTCGGTTGATTATTTAATAAATTTATTATAGTATCTACTGTTTTTGTCTCTTCTATTGTATTTGTATCGTAACTTTTCTCTATTTCTACATTATTATGCGTAGCGTTTTAATGTTCACTTTGTGCGAAATTTTGTATATCATTCTCAAAATTCTGTCACTATTTTGAATTTATTTATCGTGTTTTCTTTGTCTTTAGCAAATTAATAGGTATTGGATTTCGTTTGAGATGTACAGTGGCAATAGTTCTATTTACTTGATTAACTACTTACCATAAAAAAGAGTTATTTGTTTCAACCTGGGCTGGTTTCGAACCCGCGATCAGTAGTTGACTACATAAACCAAGCATAAATTGTAGGATAATATCTTGTAATTGTGTCTAATTATTTTTATTATTCTTTCAGGTACGAATCTTCCAATACTAACATCATTTTCCGGTAAGCCACAACATCATTTACTTATTCACTATACCAAATTAAAAACTAAAAATTCCCTAACTACTCCAGTGCATTTACAACCACGTGCATTGCAACCATTTAAACCCACGTAATATTCCTGAACGTTTCTCGACCATTTCCTTGCCTGGAGCATATTCCTCCGCACCCGGAGTCTACTTCGCTCTGGAATTGTCCGGGTAGGATCGTTATCAGACTCCGGAGCTGAATGCAAGGTAGCGATGCTAAAGGTGTGAATTCATGAATTCGCGGTCTCATTTGAAAGCGGAGAGCTACATTCAGATCTGAACTGATGCAAAAGTTTTGTTATTGTGATATTGAAGTTTAGATTAAGTTGGGAGTTTGCGAATTAATATTGTTTATTGGGGTTTTGAAGTTTGTTAAATTGAGTTTGAAGGTTTTGATTCACAAGTATATAATTTGTTAAAATACATTAACATGGTGAATTAAATATTGATGAAGGAGGTGTATGTTGTTATTAATACTCAGTTCCACATCGCAATTGATATTTTGTCTTTGTATATATTTTATGTTTTTATTATTAATTCTTGTTATTCCGTTTATGATCTAGTAACCCATTATTCTTCAAATAAATAAGGAGTACGTATGAACAGATGCGATTTACTTAAATCTCAAGGGACAAGAAAAAATCTTCGAATTAGGGCATCTTCGAATTATATAAAATACACTAAAAATATATGTGAAACATTAATTATGTATTTATTTCACATATTTAATAATTTTTCTGTTTTACAAGACCTCTTCTCTGTTGCTATGAAATTTGTTACTGTATTGAAAGAATTATAGCTACTATTGATTAATTTTTCTGGAATCGATAAAAGTTTTCAGTTCCCTTATAAAAGTAGTGATAAAGAATTTAAATTTTACTTCATGCTCAATAAGAAGCTCTGCACCACTCACATGAATATGTCGGTGCTAGGCGTTCATAGGCAGTATCCCTAAATATTCGAATAACAAGTGAAATATCACTACGAATTAATAAAAATATTCGATAGAAATATAAAAATTTGTTTTATGGATTATTTATTGATGTTTTTCAAAACCAATAAAATGCTTTATTGTGTGCGTCTTGACCAATCCTGTCACTATTATACTGAGAATAAAGCTCTTGTGATTATTTCCGGGAATAATCTCTGTAACTAACAAATAATAAGTAGCTGTCAAATAATTATTTAAAACTGTCAACTCATTAAGTAAAATGTGTGAAAAAAATCGATTTAGTTTCATTTCAGATACAGACATACATCAACAAATTTTGAAAATAAGTTCCAAGAATACATTAATAAGTAATCAATAGTTATTGATCCAGTTCAAAATCCTTTAAGTTGGATGAATCGACCTCAACAGCTAAGTCAAAAAATAATCTAATTAAATATAACTCGAGAGTTCAATAAATTAGAAAATAATTCTCCAGTATCTTTCTCAAACTTGTTGCCAGGCAATAATCACGAAAGCCCGTAGAGCTTGAGTGGCTATTGCTAAATGGCAACAAGTTTGAGAAAGATACTGGAGAATTATTTTCTAATTTATTCAATTCTCGAGTTATATTTAATTAGATTATTTTTTGACTTAGCTGTTGAGGTCGATTCATCCAACTTAAAAAAAATTTAACTGGGTTCATATTGATTGATGACTTATTATTGTATTCTTCTCAAACTTGTTGCCGTTTAGCAATAGCCACTCAAGCCCTACGGGCTTTCGTGATTATTGCCTGGCAATAAGTTTTCGAAAGATCTGTCAAATTATTTTCAATTTATTCTCACTCTCTTGTTATATTATTACTGAGAATATTGCCCCACGACTTTAAGCAACCAATACCGTTTCATTATTTGTCCACGTTTTCATGAAAATGAGTGAATTAATGAGTGATAATTTCACAACGGTAATTTGCACTAGTGCAATAATTATCGCGGTAATTTTCAGTCTAAAATATTTACAGCTTTACTCAAATTTTTTTCTTAACTACCAAGCAACGAGATTTTCTGATATATAATAGCATGTCAAAATATTAATTTTGTAAAATTTTTGGTTTATTTTCGTGGGGTAATATTCCTACTGTATATAACACGTACATCAATTATTTACAGAAAGTTTTTTCGCTGTGTACTCGAGCTTTTGTTACTCTTAGAATATCTGCCCTCATCTTTGACTCGTGCATATTTCCATAGCAACAAAAGCACTTGTGAATTCAAAAAAATGGTCGGTAATATTCAATGCACTAATTATATTATAAGTGATAAAAATACACAAAATAAGAACGGAATATTAGTAACCACGACTAAAGTTCAATTTAGAGAATAATTCTAATTATAGAAATTCGAGTAAGGGAAGTTCCACTGTATGTAGAGTTTGCAAGATGACAAAATAATAATATATAGAGGTTTACTTGTATATAATTTTATGTTTTATGCAGCCGCGTCTGTGTATGAATAGTATATAAGATTATGCAAATAATAATTAAATTTGCAAATAGAGCATAGGTACGTTTGTATGTAGTTTTGCAAAGACAAGTCAAGCAAGCAAGCAAGCAGAATACTAATATGTATGCATAAATCGTACTTCAACATTTATGACAGTAAATTAAGCTTATACAATATGTAAGACATGTAGGTATGTATATTCTGTGCAGTTGCCAGACATCTGAATACCTAAAGCTGTATCTCTTTGTGATCTCACATCACTGAATACATGCATGACATGCCAGATCATTGCATATTAATTAGTTTGCGTCAAACCTAATTATTTTTCATCATTATGCCTCGTACGTCGCACGGTATGTTGTGAAAACAAAAGAAACAAAATAAAAAAGCACGGTAACAATTTGAGACTGTGAAACATAAGACAACAAACAAATAACAAGGGCAGTTTACAAGATGTTTCAAAGTAAAACCTCTCAAAGACCTGAACAACCGAACGCGCGTTTCAAGCAAGCGTCGAACTAAGCAGACCAGAGGGCTGTGAGCAACGTATAAACGTACGGTGTTAATGTTGATACTTTCGTAGATATAAGATACTGACAAGTGTACATGATAGTGAGGGAGAAATAGATATTTATTTGCTACTCTTATAATAGCTTGTAGTAACATTCGAATCACTCGGATATAGTCGTATTTTTACTTTCTTATACGCAGTATAAGGAAGTATTGGAATCGTGAAAAAAATCGTTGACGAGATTTTCGCGGAAATACGTGTTTTGAGGTCCACTGAATCCGTTTTGATCATTTTCTCAATGATGTCTGTGTGTGTGTGTGTGTGGATGGATGGATGGATAGATGGATGTGTGTCCGTATGTGCAATATCTCATGAACGAGATAAGATTTGTTAACGAAACTTGGTAATTATAAGTTTCATGAAAATATGAAGAGCTGAGTTGATTTTGAATGAAATTGAAAAACCGGAAGAGGAAGTTTACTGGACACACAAAACAATAAATTCCATTTATTTCAAAAATGGAATCAGTTACGAAAAAAAGTTTAAAATAAAAGATGTTAGCAAAAATATTTGGAACATAAAATGTTATTTACAATTTTCCTGTATATGTGTCTAATTTTGAGAAAAACTAATTTTTATATTTAATAATATATTTCAATAATCATAGTAGCAATAGAAACAAAAAACATAAATTTTAATTTTTGCTTTATCTAGTTATCTATGTCTTCTTTCGGAAAGAAACTAAATTACATGTTTAATAACATATATTCTAAATATTATATATGTTGTGTATAAGAAAGTCGTGTGGTGCCCACACCAGATTTTTTTAATATGCAGTGCAACGTAGATCTATAAATGGAATTATTACACTGAGGTAAATAAAATAAATATATTATGACGTCTTTTACCCTATAAAGTGTGGTACTGCCATAACAGATCTCGATAAGTAATATATTCGTGCACGTGCAATGCTGTTTCCAGCCGTCAAATCATGGCCCCTAAAGATATTAGTGATAATGGAGCTACAGGAGTAATTTTAATGTGATGAAAATTGTTTGATAGCTATGGGAATCGAACCAGGATTCTTAAATCCATAGTACTACTCTATATCATTACACTGAGATGAAATGTTTTTTTTAATGTAAGGGACCTACAGTTTCCAATGAAATTCGAACCATTTGTACAACTAATCCTAATATTATAAATATTGCTAAACTAAACTATACATATCCAAATACGCAGTTATATTCTTTTCAGTTATTTATAAGATTTGACATTTGAATCCACTGTTTAAAGTAAATCGGGCACTACATTGGGTCTGAATTTGACACTTGAATACCGATCTTTTTGAAACAAAGAATAGCTCAGTAGTAATACGTCGGATTGCGAATTTGAAAACCTGAGTTCGATTCGCATAGTTGATATACCAGTCACAGTATGCATTTATAAGAACAGCCCTTGGCTGAGCCTTGTTCTTGACCCTCAGTGGTTAATGATTTAAAATGAATTACTGATTTTTACCATATTAAATTTGATCTCTGTAATTTTTGAGAAATTACACAAAAAATTAGGAACAATTTGCCAATATTATATGTAAACAAATTTTGTTTTGAAATTTTTTGCATTACTTTCAAACATTAATTTTTAAAATATGTAATGTACATAATATGTTTCATTTATACTCGTAATATCAATAATCCTCTATCCGCCTATTCTGTAACTGAATCATTATTTGTTACTGATCGATAAGTTAATGACAATCTCCTATTTTTCATGATTACTCTATAGATTAACACCACTTTGACTTTATACCACTACAATAATTTATTCTGTTCTTTCTATTTTAATTTTATGAATTTTGATCCTCATATAAACCTGCCATTATATAAAATGTTACTTTATAACCACACTTTTTACGAAACTGTCATTGAGCTATCATTAGATTCATTTTTATATTAATAGCTACGTATCCAAGTAAGAATATAACTTAAAAATGCCAGTGTAAATTATTCTGATTAAAGAACACCAGAATTATAATAATCTATACAGTAATTATGAAAAATAAAAGTTGTCATTACCTTATCGGTCATTATCTGTTAATAAGTTAATGAAAACTTTTATTTTTATGATTACTATATAGATTATTATAATTTTAATGTTTTTTTAATTATAATAATTTACCCTGGAATTTTTATGTTATTTTCATACATTTTTCTTATATCTACACGTAGCTGTTATTATAAAAAAGAATATAATGACAGCTTAAAGCCAGTTTCGTAAAAAGTGTAGTGAAAAAGTAATATAAGAGGAAAATGCATAAAAATAAAATAAAAATAACAGAATAAATGTTTTTACTCACAGATAGTCGTACTCGTAAGTAATGATAATCTATAGAGTAATCATAAAAAACAAAGGTTATCTTTAACTATCGATCATTAACAGACAATGTTTCAGTTACAGAATACTAGGCAGTATCTTGTTTCTAAAAGATCAATCTTCATGTGTCAACATCAGATGAAACTAGGCACAAGTTTCACCTGAAGTCAGAGTGGTAACCAAATACCTATGAAAGTAGTTGAACGCAGGGTGGCAAACTAACGCCTTCGATTTGAGCATTTGCTACACCGAGACGTTTCCTCGCAAAAAGGAGAACTGCAAAACAAGCTCATACAGTTGTTTTTGCTCGTTCGCCCTCCCGTCACTCTTCAGTGTTCTACTAAATGCAGTTGTGTTGAGCAAGAGCTGAGCTGTAATCCAAACGGTTTAACAATAAAGTATTGTGTTGCGTTTAATGTTGTTTTTATAGACATACCCCAGGAATGATAAATGGTTGGATAGTTGCACCGAGGCGAGGATATTTGCTCTCTGGAATGAGCTAGTGCTAGTGGATAAACGAGCGCGATGTAATTTATGAAATTAACTGGAATTAAGAACAGGAGATGGACTGTTTTATAGTTTATTGTTTTGCTAAGATATCGCAGCGACTTTACTATACTTACATAGTATTAAAAAGTCATCTTTCAGTTACTTTCAGGCAGATTCATAAAGATTCATTTGGATTGAATGAACTAAATTTTTGTGTCAGATTGATATAATTCTGATTGAATCTGTAATGCTATTTTCAGTATAATTTGAAAATAACAACATAAAAGTGTTCAAAAGTTCCCAAATTATTTTTATAGAAAAAAATATCTTTTTCAAGAAGAATTAAATTAGCTATCCGTCTATCAAGCATTTGTCTCTAAAAAAATGAAAATGTTTGACAGCAGGAAATTAACATTCATTTTTAAATATATTTGTAAAAATAACATCAATTGTTTAACCTTGTAAAATATAAATGGATTAATAATTCATTCACTTTAAATCGAATTATTTGACAGTTATTCGTAATTCAAGTTGTACATTCATCAATTTTTTGTTTTATTTATATTTTCAATACTATCGCGATCAAGGGAAATGTTCTCCGACCAAAAGAAGAACGAACTTGATATTTTTTATAAAATTTGAATTCCTTTGTTTTTTATTTCATTGTATAAGTTGGTACTGAATTGATATTGAATTTTTTTATATTTTTGAGTAAAAAGTAAATTACAATGTATTTTGTTTATTGTTCTGTTATCATGGTTTCAAAAATAAGGTAATTGTAAGCGGTAATACCAAAATAGTTGATAATTACGAGTATTATAGAATTTTTACTCGTTTCCATAGCATCTTATTTTTATACAAAACATCATCTAAAAACATTGTGGAGTGATATTTCAAATTATGTTGCCGTGAAAAAAATACAATTTAAAAAATTATCACTTCGAGTGGTATTTACGAAGACTATTTTTGGTTGACGTTTTTATTTAACAACTTGATTTGTTTATCGTATCTATAGTAACTTGGTGAAACATGCATCTTCTCGTTGAAATCAGCACTTTATTTAGAAAATAAGCAAGTAAATTTACTTTATAAACTTTTAGAATATTGTTTTTTTACGCTCTGTAAAAAAATATATATACGGTTTTTGAATGTTAGTTGGTAGTAGATAATTACAGTAGGTGGGATTCTATAACTAATAACAACTACAAATAACCATTGCAAATACATCTGCAATTAGTTTTTTCATTTATAACAGCATAACCAGTTCAAGTGATAGCAACTGAAGTTACGGAATATCACCCCAAGACTCTTTTTAGATAGCAAATGTTATTTTTTTTTACATTTTTGTTTTGTTTGTTTCCCAAATTGAATATTTCTATTAATTACAATTAAAAATCGATTAATCTTGATTTACGACCGTACAAAACGTTTTCAACCAGATACTCAAAAAAGTTTTAGCTAATCCAAAATTTTGGATTCGCTAATCTAATGCTAGTCCAACTTAAAAATGTTAATTCATTTCACTTTCCGAAAACTAAATGGTAAGAAGATTGTTTTAAAGTTTATTTAAACTTTTTTAAGAATATGGTTTAGCTTAATTTGACAAATCCAAAATTCAGGATTAGCTAGATTCTAGCTAAAATTCTTTAGAGAATTGGGCTGTTTATGTATATCTCTGGCCTCAAATTCTTAAACTCATGTAATAAATTCCCTTCGTTTCTTATCTTTTTTATTCGTTTTCTGATCTTACATTGAGTGTTTAACAGCAATTGTGTGGAATTCACTTTCAAAAACAAGCGTAGAGCGACACTCCCTTCCTTTCTTATCTTTTAATTCGTTTTCAGTTCTTACGTAGTGTGTAACTGCAATTATGTGGAATTCACTTCCAAAAACAAGCGCAGGGCGACACTCCCCTCCTTTTTTATCTTTTCGTTTCATTTTCAGTTACTGCATTGTGTGGACTTTTCTTTTATATACAAGTTCATCTTTTCTAATCTTTGCAGATTCGTTGTTAGATTCGTTATTAGATTCGTTGTTAGGAGTAAGCGTGGGTAATTTGAGATGTTTTATGCATATGTTATGTACGTCGAAGGAAGAAGATGAATGATAAGTGAATAGGAGTGATTGGATAGATGGGAATGAAGGTTAGTTGTGTGATAAATGATTTCGAGTGTAATAAATAAATAAGTTTATATGAATGTAGTTAAAGTGAGGGTGGTGTGTTTGGATGATAATGTTTGACGAGGGCTGATTATTTGATGAATGTAATAAGTGACTATTTTATGAGTGATTTTAGGGTTCGTGCTACCCCATTTTATGGGATATAGCGTGATGATATGTATGTATGTACGTATGAATGTAATAAATTCGCATACGCATACGAATTATGATAGAAACCATAGCAATTATTTTAAATTTTGATTAAATTCAAAGATTTTAACTTTGTTGCTGTGGTTTCAATCATAATTCGTATACGAATTTGTTCGCATGAGTTCCAGAATAGGGCCTCAGGTTGAAAGAATATTTGTAGATGTCGATTAGTTGCAGCCCGCGCTACGCTCATTCTACAATCTCTATCTTCGGTCAGCAAATAGCTACTTTCAACCCTTCATATACAAATAACTATTTCGTCTAGGAAAATTTCACTAACTCCTATCGATTTAATGCAGATCGCTCCCATTTCTGTTTTTTCCTGCGTTTTTCGTTGACAGACACATCCATTTACGAATACGAACACACGCATACGTTGCTGAAAGTTTTTCCTCGTGTTAAAATTGATTTTCTTCATTCTCTGGGATTCACACGTCCTTTTAAAAAATTCCCTGTTTGTGTTTTATCAATTTCCCCTGTGTAACTCGTTTAAAATGGCGTTTGTAATTTTGTTTCGCGATGCTTTGAAATGTAAATAACTTGCGATGATGGTGATGCGATGTTTTTCTGAGGGTACGGAGGTAATGACATTACAACGAGTAAACGAGTTATAATCATAGTGGAGTGTTGATAAATCTCATTTATCACTGATAGGAAAATAATAGTGACTTATTTCACACAACTTAACCAAAATACAAATGCTTTCAAATGGTTTTAATTCCAGTATAACCTGTAGATCCTCTTTACTTTATTAATAGATGATATGAAGCATTATTTTACGAATATCGTTTAGTTTCTGATATATAGTCTCAGGAAATTTGAAACTTTACTAATTATATCCTGATAGTTTTCAAAATAAGAATAAATATTGTTATTATTTTAAATGAATGGAAATTTTCATTGAATTATATGAAATGTAACAAGATGATCTTGAAGCAGATATATACCTTGCGTTAGCTCGTTTTTTGTTTTATGTACGATGAGATTCTAAGAATGAATCAAGCTGACGAATGTAGTCTTGGTTGGTTTATTATTTGTTTATTATTGTTAATAGTTTAATTTGATTGTAAAATTTGGCTTAGTGTTAATGCTATTTCGTTAATAAAGTTAGTTGTTCATTTTAAATAATAATAATCATGATCTTAATATTCCTTCTTTTCGTTTGCAATGTACATTCCCGCTCACAACTCGCTCGTGTTCCAATTGGCACACCTGATAAAATCCGTTCATTCGCAGTTATAGAAAATATATATTTCTTTTCTACTGCTGTAATGAAAAGTAAACATATCAGCATTCAAAATTGGTTTGAAAATTATTTTTTATTAACACTCAGTGCAGCATCATTTCTCGTCATTTTTTGCCGCATCAATAAATCGTTTATGATATTGTTCCCAGAACAACTATTATTGAACGATCTTTTTTCTAATTAATGTGATATATAACAGTCGATTTAAAATTACTTACTATTTGATCAATGAAATTGATATAGCATCGAAAACACTGAATTGAACACTTATGACTTACTCCTTGCGTTTGACAATTATTATAAGACATATAAATGTTCAAGATGTTTATGTTTTTTGTTTCTATTGCTACTATGATTATTGGAATATATTATTCAATATACAAATTAGTTTTTCTCAAAATTAGACGCATATACAGGAAAATTGCAAATAACATTTTATGTTCCAAATATTTTTGCTAACATCTTTTATTTGAAACTTTTTTTCGTAACTAATTCTATTTTTGAAATAAATGAAATTTATTGTTTTGTGTGTCCAGTAAAGTTTCTCTTCCGGTTTTTCAATTTCATTCAAAACGGATTCAGTGGACCTCAAATCACGTATTTCCGCGAAAGTCCCGTCAACGATTTTTTTCACGATTCCAATACTTTATACTGTGTATAAGAAAGTAAAAATGCTTTTCACTATGAAAAAATGACTATCGAAAAAAAATATCTGATCTTACAAAAATATCCGCAATCTGAAACCCTCGAAATATTTTTTTCAGTTATTTAGCTTAAATTATTATTTCAGGAAATAATATAAATATTCCCTATTTATTTTATATTCTGTATAAAATGAATAAACAAAACAACGAAACAAATATTCTTGACAACGTAGCCACAGTTGATTAATACACTTATGCGCATTACTACCGGGTAACTGTAATGGGCCTTTCAAGACTTTTTTGAATTTTTTATATATTAATCTACTTTTTTTTTAAACTTGTATTAAGCATGATAAAAATATTTAAACTTTCGAAACAAAAGAATGTGACGTAGTTGCATCTTAGCTTAAAGAGAGACAGATAAGACAGAGATAAATAACACGTAACTGCACGTAACGTGTGTTGTTGTCAGTAAAATCCTCAGACAAAACATAACTAGACGGATAACAACGGCGTTTTCATTACCTTAAATACGGCATAATTAGTCTAGTATTATACGTCATTGGTAGAATTGTAGAATGCTGAATGCTTATTTCTTCTTCGTCTTCTTCTCAGTAAAATTGAGCACCGACAAACGTTTCAGACAAAGCTCTGTGATTGGCTTAATGCAACTACGTAATTGCAATGAGCGTTTTAAATTATTCAACTTTAACTTTCATATTTCAGCAATAAAGATATAATTTATGGTATGATTTTATATTGTATTAAATATGATGTACGGTAAAGAACTTATTTTAATAAATATATATTAAAAACCTCTACCACTTGAATTGGTTCACATTTATTTTTTTTTGAGTTGGCAACTCTGTTTATTTAACAAGCCTAATCTTTGTCAACAGGACATCTCTTGATTAATTTTTTAGGTTAAAGTTTTCTCATTTTGGTGTTATTGTAAATAATAATTTTTATAAATAAGGGTAAAATAAAGCTTGTAAATGACAGGTAATCAAAGTACAATTATATTTTATTTGATATATTTAAATTTGACGTCAATAAAGTTGAAATAAAGTTTGAAAATGGTAGGTAATCACATTGAAATTATTTTTTATTTGACATATTTGAATTTGTCAATCAGGTAATTTTCTATGTACGTATGTAATATGTTTCGACGTTATTAAAAATATCCAATAATAGAAGAAACCCCAATTTCTTTTCGTTGGCATTTATTTCTCTTTCCGTAACTTGATTTCTTCGTGTAACCTGGCGTCTTGGCATCGTGGCGACAATTTCATTCCAGCTGTCATTGGTTCCAGAACAAATACAGCCTTCCGCGGCCAACTGCGAATCAATCAGCATTCTTAGCGTGGTCCACGCGAGCGCTTATAAGATTTCCGGCCGTCAGTTTGTCACGGGACTAAATCGATAATCCACGTTCACGACAAAAAGTGACCAGGAGTTTTTCGAGAGTAACGGCGCCGCTAGGCCGAAAGGAATTACTTGCGGAAACAGGGATAAAACAGGGATCAGCCGTAAGCCACTGGTGTTTCGTGAATGCCGATCAGTTGGTGCACAGGAAGGGGCGGGCGATAGAGACGGGAATAGTTGGAACTAATGTTGTTGATAAAGAGAGAGATAGACTAGGTTGGTCGGTGATTGCATCTTGTTTGTACTGTGAAAATTCTTCTTATTAGGTGGCGGTGTGACATTTTAATCAATTTTAACCCTTGTTTTGCTACGTTACAAATAGTCCTTTCTAAATGTTTACTCACCTTCGAACATAGATGGGATTACAAGCAAATTCGTATCTAATTTTAAGACCTCATTTAAAGTTAATGTACCGAAACATAATTTTGCGACTTATTTATTTTTTCAGAGATGCAACTCTGCTATTGCAACTTTTGATACCAATCATTAAATGATAAATTCGTAAGATGTTAATAAATAGTTGATTGTGAACTTTACACTTCACTGCCGACTTTTGCAACAAAAACTTTGTGCGTATTTAATTTCAGAATGCGTAAAAAATGTATCCTCCATCTTATTCTCGTTCATCATCTGTTGATTCTTAATTTAATTATATTAAATCTACAATTATTATTATGGGGTAGATGGCTCAATGGTATCGAATCGGTTTGTGAATTTAAGAACCTCGGTTTTATTCCCACAGCTGACAAACAATTTTCATTACATTACAATTACCTTTGTGGCTTCTCCACTACTATAATCTTTGGGGACTCTGATTTGACAGCTTGTAACCGCATTTCACGCGCATTTATAAATCACTTACCGAGATCTGCTCATCTGCTCATTATATGCTATGGAAATATAATACATTGCACATACAATTTCATAACTTACGGTTACCATATCTCACGAGTTAATATATTGTGGGGATACTAATACAGAATTATGAAAGTAATAGTGAAATAGACTCAAGGTTATTATTAAAATATAAATTAATAGGATACCAATATCGTAGTCATAGCAAAAGCATAATATACAACTCCATGAAATGTTCATTTCTCACTCTTATGAATTGCAGCAGTCGCCTCTTTGCACTAGTACAAAATGAGTACTTCTTCGTGCTTGTACAATATGCATTAATTAAAACATTAATTATATTTATTATATATCTTTATAATATATTAATTATAATAGATAATGCAGTTTATTACTTCGTCGTGAGTAATAATTTGTCACTTCCAGGTTGTGTCCAATCACACCGAAATTACTATAAAAATGCAACTAAAGTTTGCCTTTCATATATTATACCTCTAATAATTATTATTGACAACGGCCATAGCACAGCGAGTTAAGCAACATTTCACGCGGAGAGTATTTGAATGGGTGAACGTCCAGACGGAATAAGACCCAAAAATGCGGATCAGGTTGTAATGGCGGCATATGATCTCGGCAGTTTGTGCGCCAAGAAGCCATAAAAAAATTATTATTTTCGTCAAATTTATCTAAACCTAATAGTGTAATTTCTAGTTGAGTAGTAATTGAAAAAGTATTTTATTGAACTCGCGTGTAATGGCTATTAATCTTTCGAATAAATTACAACACTCGCCTACGCCTCGTGTCGCAAACTTCCTTCCCACGAGTAATAGCTATCATTGTACATACATTGAGTAATATACTATTATTTATTAATTAGTTGTGTAGTAACATGTCAGACAGAGTATTGGTGTATGGAAATCTGAACCTAAGTTCGAAAACTGATTTTCATCATATTTAAAATATTAGTATGGTACTTCAGCCATTAGCCTATTTGAGAATCATGATTTTGACGACTAGTAATTGCACATTACTCGCAAAAATAGGTTTTAAGAAAAGCATTTAGATCTAGATAAAAGTGAGGATTAATAGTGGACAGTGAATCTTATGAATAAAAAATCCCACATCATCTTAATAATGTGCATTGTATTGCTTCCTCTCTTTGAAGGAGTATAGTAAGGCGTTCAAGTCACGATCCACTCACTGTCACGCGCCCCCCAATCCCGAACCCCATGATATGGGTAGCGATGCCTGTCAACAAGCCACATGACCGGCTAGATAATCGCTGATGCATCAGCTTGTCCGTGGACGAGTGGACCGAACATCTAAGGATAGAATATCCATTTTATATAATTTAATCCGGAGCATTAAAATTTATAGCGTAGCGTTGTGAATCCACAGGCTTCAGAAAGGGAAAACGATGTTTTGATATTCCGAACACATATTTGTAATGCGTGATGATATTGGTTCCTCTGTTGTGATAGATGTCTCTGTAGTGCGAGGATTACACTGTTTTAACACGAAACATGAAAATAAACACTAAAATAATTTTCTTGAATTATCAGATAAATCTATTTAAAGAGAAGTATTTCAATAATTTATATTTTTTAAAAGGAACTAATACTAATTACTAGAAGGAGAAGTTAAAAGAGGCAGGAGGAGGAGGAAGATGGTAGACGACCTGAAAGAAGGAAGAAGTTATGTTGAAATGAAGAGGCTGGCTATGAGTAAAAGTTGAAGAAGAATACTTATTTTTAAAATATCTTCTAAAAATCGCATTCTTTTTAGAAATAATGTCTATGCTAAGTTTGCTATGATTAATCCACTTGTGTCCCAGAAAAAATATTTGTCTACAAACCTGGTTACATTTTAATAGTTATTTTTATAACAAGTGCCGAAAAAGACTTGTTACGTGCAAGTGCAGAATTTAACGGAGATCTGCACGAGCACTTAACCTTTTTCGACATGTGTTATAAACAATATGTTTCCTACTGTGTGATTTAGAAAATAACTGAAATATTATCAGAATTTATAAAATTTTATTGATATTACACGAGAACGATGTTTTACGGCGTTGCTATGGTTTGCTTGTTAATTGCTTGCACATTGTTCTACGTTATTTAAAAATATTTCACTAATTTCAAGATAATTTTTTCAAAATCGCCTAGAATGGAATACTGCACTGAGTGATTCTTCTTTATCATATACACCTCCAAAGATAATTGAAGCTTCATATCAAGCTATGTTGGATCTATTCTTCACAATGACAATCAACCTGCTGCTGGTACTTCTAAATCCTCCGAAATTGTTGTCAATAATATTACTGTTAATAATATGAACAGGTACGAAAGAAATCAATGTTTCTTTAGACAGTACAAAAGTTTCCACTTTACATTATGTCAATATAAGCAACTGTAACAACTGTGTTAATAATATACACAAACAATCAATATTATATATTTTACTTACTCTTTAAATAAAACCATTTATCGATATATTTTACTTTGTTCGATTATTTTTATTAATTATCATATTTAATAATGCTATACTTCAGTTCTTGTTTGCTCAATGTGGTGTGTACCGTGAGTAAAGATTTTATTATTCACAAATACATCGATGTTGTTATACCAACGTAACTAAAATTTTATATTCACGCCATATAACCTCTAATAATTATTAATTATGTACACCCAAAAATATAATATTTTCAGTTGAGTAGGCTTAGAAATAATATAGTATTAAACACACGTGTAATGGCTATTTGTCATTGGGATAAATTACGCTACTCGCCAATGGCTCGTATTACAAACTTTATCCTCATTAGTAATAGCTACCACTACACACTCGTTGAATAGTATTCTATTATCTTTTTTATTTAAAACTGTTTTTCCCAATATGCAACTAATCTGAAATTATTTACAAAAAAAATATAAATCTATCCAAAAACTTATGCATTTTTGTTTTTTGAAAATGAAAACCCTCGATTAAGCAGCATTACTTAAATAACTTTACCGAATTATGCCAATAGTAAGCCAAAATTAAATACACTCTTTATATGTTAAAAGTTCAAATCATTGCGAAACTAATTTTCGTTAAATATTTCCGTCGTCAAATAGAATTTTCGTCGCATTCACATTCATAATTCCTTTTATACAATCAAGTATACTTCTCACATTTGAAATATTTACATAGGGATATACATAACAAACCATTTTCTTGCATTTATCCATATAGTTCTAGAACGCGCCAGAAATCATTCAATTCTAATCTTACCTGTGCATATATTTTTTTGATAGTTTTAACATCCGTACCTCCTTTTCTAGCAACGTTCTTCGTTACATACTAATGACACAGAAACGTATTTCTGACGAAATTGGAAAACAGCTATTTAAAATGCAAACTTCCATCCCTAGTTCCAACTAAAAGAACTACTATTAACAAAGTTTCGTTTCCATGACAAGCAAATTAGAATCCAACTCCAATTTATTCTCGTCAATAGTAATTTTCCCTTTTCGTGATCCAACGTCATAGTTGGCTTCTTCATTCATTCGATTTGTCTTCAGCCTGATCTCATATCGTAAAGCTTGATTACCTCAGTAGGCACATGACGGCAAAAGCTCGAACCTTGAAGCTCTCTGCCAATAAGACGCAGTCGTTAGAAGCTTCGTGATCGATTTGCGAGTCTTAATAACACCGGATGTAAAACTGAAAGTGAATGGAACGTGCAGTTGTTGTCGTAAATGTTCGAAGAACTTACGAGAGTTTATTGAACGCTTCTGACTTCTTTGCGTTATTGTCGAACTTGAATTTTATTCGCTACCGGATTCGTCAAAGTGAGATTCAAGCAGGAAATGATAAAGCGTTAGAATGAAGTGTTTGTGAGAATTGCAGAATTGGGGAGAGTTTTGTTTGATTGCGCTCTTCTTTGATATTGCAATAATTTATTATAGATTTCGAGTATGCTTCAGGATTTAATGAATTTTAATTTCAATTTCGTATTCTCCTCATGGCTTCCTTTAATTTTGGTTTCTGTAAATAAATATGATGCTGACGTAATACCGGGAGAGGACCAACAATTTTACATCTCTTAAAAGAACTTTAACTAAAGGTTTTAAATTTGTGTTAAACATTTGTCATCGCATATTTTATTCTGTCAAATGTGCCGAAATTATTTTAGAAAAAAATTCTGCAAATAAAATTAATATAGTAGAAGTGTTCAAGGGATTTACTGAAGTCATCAAAATTGTAACTAAATTAATGACGTAGGGTGCTGCTGTGTTTACATATAATATTTGTATCCGGTTTCAAATTATAATGCATTGTTATAACTTAGTTTTTTAAAACTATTGTTTATAAATACTTTTTTTAAAATAAATAAATATATAATCACGTCTTTTAGCCATTACTGCGTGTGACATTCTGCCGAAGCAGATCTCTATTTATGCACAAGAATTGCGATTATCAGCCGTCGAATCACGGCCCCCACAGATTTTATATAAGAGAAGCGACAGGGGTAATTTTATTAGGTCGGATTTGGAGATCGAATTTTGGTTCTCAAATTCAAAGTCCGACATATTGTCACTGAACTATCTATCTACAAGGTCTGTTCAAAAAGTATCGAACCTTTGATTGGCAAAAATTAAATTATTCATTTCAAGGAGTCAGGTAGCCTCGATCCCATGACACTTTCATATACTGAAAGACTTGATACGTGAGTCGTCTGCATTGACACTGACACTGTTATAACACATTATAAAAATAGAGAAAAATTTAAATAAAATAAAGTTTTTATTTCAGGGCCATTGTAGCTTAGTTGGATTACAAGCATATGACTTGAGATTATAAATCCCAGGTTCAAATCCTAGCGGTGTCTCAATTTTTCTCTTTATAATTTAATTTAATCATTTGCTAGGTATTTACTTTATAGTTACGTTAATTTATATTAAATGAAATTTTAATTAACTTGAACTGTGGTGATCAAAGTTTTGCTCACTCAGTATCTCAAAATTATAAATATCGAATCAAAATTGACAGAATTATGCTGCATTGCAAGAAAAAATAAAGAGCTCTTTACTTAAAGAATTGTTTATCTAGCAACAGTATCAATGGCGATTTTCTGAAACATTAGCCGTATTCCATTTGCCACTTGGTTCACTTAAGTTAGTTCAGTTAAATTAGACAACATGACTAAATGGTTTGAACAAAGCAAATTTATGAATCAATAAATCTATTGCTGGGAATAAAGTGAGCGACGTAAGATAATAAAATAAATAAGCGATCTGGTTCAGTAAGGATAATTTAGATCTGATTCAATGGCAAATGGAATACACCTTTATTGAATTGTTAATTGCTAATGAACCGATAAAACTTTTATTCAACCCTGCCTTAAGAATTAGAACCATTTCTATTCAGAATATTTGACTGAACCGAGGATCTTAAACCATCTATTTACAGGAATTATATTTCATAGAAGATTTTAAAAATTAGCTTAATTCTAGTAGCACATTTACAAGTTTGAAGGATTCGTGTGGCTTTACGAAGGGCCGTAGGTATTTGACACGTATTGTATGAACATTCTGTTTAGGTCATTTTATGGGGTAGGTGGCCCAGTGGTATTGAGTCGGCCTGTGGATTCTGAGAACCCTGGTTCGATTTTACACAGCCGATAAACATTTTCACAACATTAAAATTACTTCTGTGACTGCACCACCAAGAACACCTTTGGAGGCCTTGATTTGATGACTGGTAACCGCACTTCACGCGCAAAAATATATCACTTACCGAGATCTGCTTCGGCAGAGTGCCATACCCAGTAATAGGTAGAGGGCGTGATGATATATTTTTATTTTATTTATGTATATTGTATTTTGTGTTTATTAACAAAAGTTTTATCAAATGGGAAAATATTTGTGAACGGAAAATTTACAATACAAATAATCTCTTTTTTATTTTTATTTAATTTATTATCAATGCCTTAGACTGTGTACGTTTTCAATCAGAGTATACCTCCAGAAAATATAACGGATCAATAAATTAAAATCGTGCCAGGAATCGACAATTTTATGTATAGGTAATAAATGACATAATATCGTATTCATGATAAATGCGTTTTTAATGTAATCTATAACATCAAAAGGCAATAAAATAGTAATGCACGCCACTGAAATCGCATCGCATCGCATCGCATGTCTTGCGCTCGTCGCGGCGCAGATATCGTCTTTGTGTAGAGGCGTCCCTTCGGGTCTCGCTCAGAATATTACTACATTATAATGTGGCAATAAAATATCATTGAAACAATTCCAACATCTGCTTCAACAGCGCCTGCACAGGGAATGCGGCAAGGAAATGAAACACACGTCGACGTCGAGCGAGGAATGGTATCGTTACTTATTGTACAACAGCTGTGGATCTACACGATTCAATCATATTTTATAAACCGACATAAAATATAAGACGTTTGCTTTAACTCCTTAACTATCAAACTGCCAAGAAGAATACCAATATTTAATAAGATATTTTTAAAAGATTAGAATTCTACCGGCTGATCCATTGTAATTGGTCTTCAGTAATTTAATCCCAGAACAATTTCAATTTTATGGGGTAGATGGCTCAGTGGTATCGGGTCGGCCTGTGAATTTGAAAACCAGGGTTGAATACCCACAGTCGACAATTTTCACCAAAATAAAATGATCCTTGTGGTTCTTTCATCACTAACATCTTTGAGGGCCGTGGTTTGACGACTGGTAATCGCACTTTACACGCAAAATATATCACCGAAGTCTGCTACGGTAGAGTGCCACGCCCAATAATGGGTAAAATGAAACAAATGGACAGAATTATTTTTATCATCATGACAACGGTAGTAAAATAGTTATTTTTATAATAAGTGCCGAAAAAGGCTCGTTACGTGCAAGTGCAGAATTTAACGCACGAGGCTTGGCGAGTGCGGAAATCTGCACGAGCACGTAACCTTTTTCGGTACGTGTTATAAACAACATTTTTCCTACAACTGTGCGATTTAGTAAATCCCTAAAATATTATCCAAATTTATAAAATTTTATTGATGTTACACGGGAACGATGTTTTACGGCGGTTGCTATGGTTTGTTTGTTGATTGCTTGCACACTGTTCTACGTTATTTAAAAATATTTCACTAATTTCAAGACAATTTCTTCAAAATCGTCTAGATTGAAATACTACACTGAGTGATTCTTCTTTATCATAATAATTGAAGCCCCGGATCATGCTATGTTGGATCTATTTTCGACAATGACAATCAACCTGCTGCTGCTACTTCTAAAGCCTCCGAAATTGTTGTCAATAATATTACTGTTAATAATATGAACAGGTACGGAAGAAATAAATGTTTCTTTAGACAATACAAAAGTTTCCACTTTACATTATGTCAATATAAGCAACTCTAACAACTATGTTAATAATATACACACACAATAAATATTATGTATTTCACTTACTTAAAACTATTCATCGATATTTTTTACTTTGTTCGGTTCTTTTTATTAGTTATGTACAGATTAGATATACTGCAATTTAAGGTTATGTTTATAAACGTCAAAATATACTACTGCATATTTACTAGCGCTGGTTCACCGTATCTTCTTCTTCCATAAGCGTCTGTGGTCAAAATATGAATTCCACGCTCGGCGCGAAATTTAAATCGCTGTCAAAACAATATTCTTTTGACAGTTACGTAATGAAGCACTTTCCGCACTAGTGTTTCTTTGCTTTCGGAAACGCACTTGGTCTGCATTCATCTACTTTCCATAGGTAACCAAGGCAATTATAGTTACGTAATAACAAAGAAATCGCACAGTTGTAGGAAAATATTATTTTTGATACTAAGACCAAAAAACGATGACGTATCAATGGTAACGTAAACATTCCTGAAATAGCGTTCTTTTATTATTGAAAAAGTTGAAATAATAGTGTCAAATTCAAGAGGGTGAAACAAAAAAAAAAAGTCAATTATTATTATAGCTTATAGTGGAATCCGATTCACCCAGTCATTCATATAAAATGAAGTTGGTCGTACCGTCAAGATCATTTGAAGATGCTTTACTTCATGATGCTGTTCATCGTGTACTAAACAGATGAATATGTAGCTTTTCAAAATGAACGAATGAATAGATGAAGAAGTCGTTAAGGGAAATGCAAAGCTTTAAAATAATTTAAAGCGTTTCTGTTTGGCTGAAATAAAAATCGACATTTATTAAATTTTCCGCTGGTTGGTGAATCATCAAGTTAAAGTGTTTTATACTCTCATCCGCTCTCCAACATAATAGTGAGACTTGTTCATTTTAAAAACCGAGAGAAGGCGGTGGTTGTGTAGCATTTATTAAAGAATCCAGCCGTAGCCAACTTGCCGCAGAATCGACTATTTGCCAACGTATAATTTGTGAAAAGCAGCGAGTACAACGTAATAACGATTTTCCTAATGTACTGCATTATTAAATGCCCCCTCCATGGAATTTATATTTGCTCTCTTTCTGCTAACCGTCCGATAATGTGGCTCCGTTTTATTCTAATGAGGAATGAAACTTTGGAAACTGCTCTTCTAAGTCTGCTGCTCCAGTCGTATGCTCTGCAAGAATGGAATTAACTACGGAATGAGATGGATATATAATTAACGCATTTATTAAACGCTCAGGAATGGTTCATTTACCAACTTCTGACTGATTGCCTCTTAATTCATTTTTAATCGCTGCTGGTAAGTTGAAGCCACATTGCGGTGTGCTTCTGCAATTGTCTTGCATAAAATTTCTATATTTCTTCTTCTCTTATCGCTTCTTCCATTTACATTTTATCCTCCAATTGTATGATATTTTGTTCAGCTTCATATTTTCTAGTATTGTTTACTGATTTTAATAGGTAACATGATTTGATGGCCAGCAAACTCAATGGCGAGTTATACAATTGACGTCACGCTGGAGAGCGATGGATGGGAACCAAAAGAAAGAGAGATCTCGCACTAGTGAGAGAGTTAATTGACAGACCACGACTAACCAGTGCACACATACTTTTTCAGACGACCTTATTAAAATAACCATAACAACATCATAAACTACTACGAAAATTTAAAAATAACATACACTGATATGTTATTATAACGCACACTTCTAACATATGAGATGAACTTCCACTGATTGACAACAGATGGCGTTACGATGAAAGAAAATAATAAAATAAATGGAAAGAATTTGTATTATTATTTGAATCGAAGTTTTGCCTGGTTTTTCAATACATTTTTACAGATAAATCTCATTACTTAAACGCGTCTATGGTTAAAGCCTCAGACAAAACATACCTTAGACAAAGTATTCAAGTCAATGCAGTGTTGTGAAGGAGAAAGAGTTGGAGTAACTTGTTGGTGAGGCGGGTGCGCGGCACGGAGCGAGTACACTTTGATGTTATGCAAGTTGCAAACATTTGTGTAATTATTTTTATATTCAATTACTTACTTTTCATACATCAAAGTAAAGGTTAATTTTTGACATATTAACACTGGTATGCATAGTCGTTCGCCCAGCGACGCGCTGAGGAAGCGCCCATAAGCGATACACTTGGCGAAACGCTGGCGAACCGCTGGCGAACGACTATGAATACTAGTGTAAGTGTTTTGTATACGCAATTTGTATTTAAATAAATAAAATGCTCGCGTTTGATAACTGTCATCAACAAAAATGCAACCTGCATAACACCAACTTGTACTAGCTCTTTGCCGCGCACCCGTCTCATCACCAAGTTATTCTAACCCATTCTACTTCACAACAAACGCCGTTGTTCTCCGTCTAGTAATGTTTTGTCTGAGGTTAAAGCTGAACTGACCAGCCGTTTGATGATGACCTGATAAGTTGATTCAAACGTGCTGTAAATTTTGTTGGATTTGTGACAAGTTATGGGAAGTTTTTTCCTATTTTTCTTATTTATTAAGACACAGTTCCACATCGCAATTGATTTTTTGTCTCTATTTTAGTTTTATAGTAGTTATATCGCTTCATGAGCTAGAGTTTGCTATTTTAAATCTATGTGACTTCAAGTTGAAATAAAAAATACTCGTACAACTGCAACTGAATTGTTTCTCTAATGTGTACATCTTGCGTACTGTAATTGGGGTTCATTTTTTCTTGTGTAGTAAATAAATAAATACCTACCTTCAAATTTATTTTACGGGTTAATCAAAACAATTAAATAATAAAACTAAATAAACAATAACACTTTCAAAGAACCCTTTCTCCATGCGATGTACCTCACTGCTTCCTTGTCTTCCCTTTACGCGTTCCCCGCCCCAAGAACGAGGCTGTGAACACGCGTAGCCACCACGACAGACTGCTGACCAAGCTTGGCCCAGATTAACAGATTAGCTGCCTTCGTTCCGGTCAAGTCCGGACTCAAACCAAACTCCCGTTACGGTAACGCAACTTGGAAATACATTAATTGGAACTAAGAAAAAATTCTCCGTCTTGGATATTTTTTCTTTCGGATAGGGAATTGAATGGGGTCATTAATATTTCATGGACGGTCAGGGACGTTTGTGGGAGGTCCAAGGGTATGTTTATTTATTGTGATTGTAAGCTAAGTTTAATATTTATTTGGGGAGTATTGAATTAATACAAAGATTGTTCATTACGATTCTAGGCTGGGACTAAATAAACGGTTTTCGTTTAATTTATGTAGCTATGGTAATTTCAACCAACTTGAATATATCTTCTAAAAATAATTATCAGGGGATAAGTTTAGCTCCTTGGATGTAATTAACATAGTCTTGATTTAGTTATGTATTACTGAAATGGATTTGAAACTATTTTCATATGTATATGTTACGAATATAAAAATAAAATAAATAAATAAATATATGCTAATATATAATATATGATATTGATTGTTCTTATTTAGTAACTAAATTAAATTTTTCATTGCCTCGTATTGCGTCCCGTACCATAAATACATTTTATAAACCAGTAGCAAACACTAACATATTAGAAAAGTCTCCAGTTTTCACAATGAAATTTGTAACTTTTGTGATATTTTTAATTGTACAATAACCAGTTTGCGTAATGTATGTTATCATAAAATTTAAATTGTATGTGCATGCGGTTTATTTTTAATTTTCTATGTTTCTTGTTCCTTTGCTAAGGCATTGTTGTAACTGTGCCTGTTTTTGAACTGTAGTCCGTAAGGTATAGAGTTAAATAAATAAATAAATAAAATATCATCACGCCTTCTACCCATTAATGGGTGTGGCACTCTGACGAAGCAGATCTCGGTAAGTGATATATTTTGCGCGGGAAGTGCGGTTACGAGTCGACAAATCACGGCCTCCAAAGATGTTAGTGGTGGAGGAGCTACAGGGGTAGCTTTTGAAATTATGAAAATTGTTTGTCGTCTGTGTGAATCGGACCAGGGTTCTCAGGATCCACAGGCCGACTTCATACCACTGAGCTAGCCACCCCATAAATATATATATATATATATATATATATCAACAAATTGCGCCATCAATCGCTTATTCAATCTAAAAATTATTTATTTATTTATTTATTGATGGTCGGATAAATATTATATTTTTACTAGAATTATGCACTCGAGAGCTTTAGCTTAATACTAAATTCGGTCTAATTCGAATGAATTTTGGAAAAACAATTGGCTTTATTATAATTTTTCTATTTCGCTATTCTTATAAGACTATAAACGCACTGTAAACACGTCGTTAAGGAGATCTATAAGCGCTCTGATTTTTGCGCTTTTTATTTTGTAGGAGTGGTATGAATACTTTTAAATCTGACAGATGAATGACACATAACCTCAAAATTATAAATTGTCGGTGTTCAAATATTACTAACAGAATATGCTATAATCAGACAAAATTCACAACATTCACAATACAGAAAATATATTGATTAACCGTCAAAAAATTTGAAATTTAAATTGTTTGTATTATGAGTGTAGCAAAACGAAACGATTCAGAATTTGGTTTTGTTTACAAATTATGATATTTCACTATCTACTTAGCTTCGAGACCTACGGACTAATTAAGTGTTACCTTAAGTATCTTTCTAAAGTTGACTTGACAGAGTTTATTTTGTTTATCAACTTTATTAGTGCATATGTTATAGCATCTTCAGTATTCCGTAGATCATTATTTATCGAGTTTATAGCTTTTCTGAATTGTCGCGTCTGGTTATACGGAATGTGATGACATATCTGGATAAATTATAAGCTATACATTGGTCTGGGATAGATTAACCTTTGTAACTCACCCCGTCTGGGTTTTTGTGTAAACTAGTGCATGGGAACGGTAAACTCGAACCAATGCATCGATGCCTCCCTCTTACCCCTTATCAGCATATCCCATGAAGAGCAACAACAATTATTTAGTGGTAGATTGGCTTTTGTCGAGACAAGTTGTCTTTCGTCTTCATGTGCAAGATGTAGGTCTTGCCATGTTATTTAGTATCTTTAACTAATAGTTTACTCACACGTTGTTGTTGTTGTTTTGAATTGTCGGTTAATTTGTTTAATTTCAATATTAATTTATAACTTCTGTAAATATTGCTATTCCATTTTATGTTTAATACATTTTATATTTTTGCAAGAAGTTCGTCTTATTCCGTTATATTTTATCTTGCATTAAATCGCGTTATGTAAAAGTATTTTATCGTCTATTAATTTGGAATCACAATTAATTCGAAGCTTTCAGATTCTTTTACATAAAAATCGATACAATTTTTTTTTACTCTAACAGGATTTTAAAATAACATCAATAGAAAAAAATTGTAAAAAAAACACGTTTCATAAAGCCTGTTACCACACTCTTTCTTTGTAAAACATGTCGCCGAGCGGCTTGTTTTGCAAATTTGGACTCGTGCGTTAAGAGATGGCCTTATGAAACAAGTTCTTTACTATACTATTTTGATAGGGTTACTGTTCAGGAGGTTTGCTTTGATACCAAACTCGCCATATTTTGAATAATTTAGAAAAAATTAATTATCAAATTGTTAAATGTCATGAATACTCTAATTTTAAATGATGATTTTAATCAATAAGAAAAATAGGAAAAAAAATTCCATCACTTGTCTCATAATTCCACAGAGGTTTTACAGCACGTTTGCATCAACTTCTCAGGTCATCAACAAACGGCTGGTCAGTTCAGCTTTAACCATAGACGCGTTTCGTAATACAGGAACGTCCGAAAGCAACATCATTTTTCGCGATTACAGCGTCATCTATCATGCTGACGAAAAAGTGAACTAAATAAATTCTTCGTTTTTTTTAACAAGGAATCTGATTCTTTAATAAAAAAATAGGGGTTTTCATTTAAAAAAATTGAGTTGACCATGATTTAGCGACAACAGCGCCATCTAGGACAAAACCAATATTTCGTTATTATTGCCCCCTTTTGTACGATTGTTTTTCGTCTAGGTCATTTTTGAATAAAATTTATAGTTTCCGAGATATTTCCTGATAACACTTTAAATGGACCAGCCTGTATATATGAATAGATGTAAGTGCAGACATATCAGCAAATAAACAATAAATTGTAACTAGGTTTCAATTCAGCCGTAGTGCTTTTTCAAATGAATTCAAAATCTATTTTCGTTACAAATAAAAATAGTAATACTAACCGTGACGAATGGAAAAACGCTGTAACAATGTATGGAAACGACACAAAAACCAAAATCCAATTACAATCATCAGGGGTAATCAATATACGACAAAAATACCGTAACAATTTTTAAATTCGTCGAATGTGTGGCATGATTTGATCAGGAAACACACATCGCGGTGAGATTGAATTTTCCAACTGTCATAGCCGGCTAGACGAGCTAATAGCATTACTCTCCGGTTCCGGCGTCAAAGAACGGGAAATAAGCCCAGCAAGAAGAACAAAGCAGAGGACGAGGTCGCTCTTCTTCTTCTTCGGATCTTTGTGCAGCGGATTTCAACGTCCGATGCTGCGAAATTATTTCTCCAATCACAAGATACAATTAAGCTCTGGAACCGGTCGACAAGTTTCTTAATGCAACTGTTAACTGAAAGTTATTTCAGTAAGTCTGCTGCCATTGTGAAATGGGATTATTTGCACTTTTTTGGACGTGCTCAAGATCGCAGGAAACTTTTATCTTATAAATGATTTAGCTGTAATTACTTTGCGAGTTGCCATTGTATTTTACAGCCATTTTCCTCAATTACAGTTTATGCTCTTTTATAAAATTCAATAGCAAGTTATTATATTTATTTACTACACAATAAGATATTAACTCCAATTATATAGGGTATTTACAGTTTACAATAGAATATAGTCACTTGGACACATTTGTATTTTCGTTTACAAGTTGAAGTCAGCGATAAAGAGAGGGTTCATCTCGCATTTCATATGCAAGTATGCTACCACTGAGCAACAAAAATACATGCTATATTAACTTATTTGACATTTGTGTCACTTATTTTTTTTTGCATTTTAAGTTATTGACAATAATGACTGATTGTAGATCTTTAGAAATAATTTTGAAAAATCAATGATAATTCCCTAGAATTTCAACCCAGAACCTTTCACACCCTAGATGCCACAAATACTCGGCGAAATATACGTGATTTGCGTGCAACCTATGATGCAATGGGTTATTCTCTGTATGATATTAGTACCTACTTATTAACTTTTATGTTTATGTGTACAAAAACAAATCCAAAAATTTAATTTCTAAAAGGTAAATGGCCAACTGCAACCTAATATTAATTTTAAACTTAATTTAAATAAAAAAAAATGTAACTTCGATTTGAATGCGGTGGCTAGCTCAGTGGTATGACGTCGGCCTGTGGATCCTGAGAACCCTGGTTCGATTCCCACAGGCGACAAACAATTTTCATCATTTCAAAAGCTACCCCTGTGGCTTCTCCACCACTAACATCTTTCGGGCCGTGATTTGACGACTGGTAACCGCACTTCACGCGCAAAATATATCACTTATCGAGATCTGCTTCGGCAGAATGCCACATCCAGTAATGGGTAAAAGGCGTGATGATATATTTATTTATAACTTCGATTTGTTTTTATTAATTCAAACTAAGTTTAAAATTTAAGTTTTGCAACTGCGTATAACAGCGGTATTTATATTAACAATTATTAGTAGAATTCTGTGAAAAGTCTATAAGTGTATAGATCTGTAAATACGTAAATAATGAACAAAATCACATCAATATTTGTATAAATAGAAAATATGTCATACTAATAAATTTCGTTGCGATTTCGTTCATCATTTACTAATTTACGGATCTTCAAAACTTATGCATTTATATAGATTTTCACCGTTAATCTCAATATCGTCTTAAGAATATCATTACCATAGTGAATACTGAAAAACTTAACATAACCTAATTATCGTGACTAAACAAAAATGTATTAAATGAATAGTTATGGAGACAACTTTAATTTTATGAACAGAATTTTAAGATCTCACTGTAAAGCCCAGTCTAAATAATAAAGTCATTTAAGGTTTTCATGTTTTAGAATTCAGTATATTAGGATGCCAGATATGTAACTCCAAACAAAGTCTTAATTATCTTATGAAAACGACAACGTATTTTTTTTGTATTGTCAAGATTTCAAACGTAATTATCTTTCCTTTTGACATGGTGTTCAAATTAACATCTACCTTGTTCTAAAATTACTTAGCCTTCATTATATATCTAACACTAAATACATAAAGCTACTCATATTACATTAGTGTATTAGCATATTCCGCGGCTTATTTTCAACCAATAGCAATCAAGTATTTTCTTACGTTTCAAACTCGTGGTTTGTCATTTGTAGATCACAGACAGATATAAAGTAATATTATCTTTTACTAATTTTGTTATATAGTATTATTATATTTCATTGTTCCGTGTACTTAAATAACTGTAGATAAAATATAATATTTTACTTGAATATAAAGGTTATGTACTCATTAAATAATATACTATTATTTATAATTGAATAATTTTTACACATCTCAATCAGTTTATTAATTACCTTTGCATAAAATTATTTTATTACTTATCAACTATTCTGCAATTATTATAGAACTGCGACACCACATATCACACAAAGTTTTAGTTTTTATAAAAAGTGTACACGTTTATGGTTTAACAATGAGAGCATTAGTACACTACTCAGCTGGCAGCACAGGGCTGGCAGTACAGGGCTTATTTCCAATAGTGATCAAAAGGAAGTGTTTTCAGTTGGCAATAAAGAAATATACTTGAAATTGGTATGAATGATACATCAATTTATTTCCTGTTATTGACAGTGGCATTTGAAAATTTAAATCAATAAAAATTGTTGTTCTCCTTATTCACATTCTTTTATTTCTTAACATTACTCACAGAACAATAGTCTAAACTATTTCTGTCACTCAACATATTTGTATTTATTATAAAAATGACATGTCAGATAGTATTTCCGCCTTTACCTGTGGAATAAAAGATCTCCAGGATTTTATTGCCAACTGAAACAATTACTTCTGGACACTTTGTAGTAAAATTAATTGGGATTGTTTTCATTTATTTCTGCATATTATTTTTTTGAATTCAACGATGTAATATACATAAGAAAGCTATTTTGATAACTGTCATTTGAGGTACATATCTGTGAAAAGTGACTAGTTCATTAGCGACTCTAGCGATAACAAAAGTATACTAAAACTCTCATTCCAGTTAAGTTTCAATCAGCTCGATTACGTATGCACTGATCATGATCTCTGCAAGTTTACATTTGATCCCGTATTCAAACCGCTGCAGTAGGACGTGCAGGGTGCACGTGCAGTCATGCAGCAAGACGGATAGATATGGAAATGAGTAGAAGCAGCTCTAAACAAACCCCGTCTCTAGAGAGCGAGCATAATTGACTCAGCACCGAAGCTTTTATCGACCACTCCACCCACCTCGGGCACGCGGAACTCTGTCATATTTCACGGTTGTCGTATCGGTCCGTCACTCACTTCACTTCAGCTACAACATACGTATGTGCACACGTGCAACCTACATGATAAATTACGCGCAGAACACTTGCGGTATATTAAAAAGAAATACGATGTTTAAAAATAGATTTTTCAAGTGGGCCCCTGAACGATTCATGCGATAATAAGAGACACGCCGATTACAAGTGACGCGAGACAGTCATCAATTTTGTCAAGTGATAAAGTATTCATGAAACTGTTGCGAACTGCAACGGAGAGAGACAAGGAGGGATGCTTGCGAGTAGTCACATTTTATATCTTACTTGTTTCGTAAATATCAAGCAATCCAACATTTGCTACCTGATATTTTACACTGCAAAACTTCAAATAAAAAGATACAAAATTTCGTTTTGAATTTAGGAGGTAATTATGCCGAAATTGTAGTTTATTAAAGGAACAAAAAAGGTGCTTGGTACAGGATTATTTGGATAACAGGCCTTTATTAAAGATGTAAATATATAAATAAGAAAAAATAGGAAAAAAAATTTCCATCACTTGTCAAAGTTCCACAAAAATTTACAGCACGTTTAAATCAACTTATCAGGTCATAACCAAACGGCTGGTCAGTTCAGCTCTAACCATAGACGCGTTTCGTCCTTTAGGGGCTGATCTACCGATTTTTGCAGGTAGATGGCACCACGGGTTGCTTCGTAGCTCTCATGTCATATTACCGCCTTACATAGTTTTTAACATCTGTCAGTTCAGCTTTAAAAGTATCACAGTTCACAAGCCTAGTCTAGTTGGGTAGTTGATCGCACCATACTGATAAGTCCCTAAAGGACGAAACGCGTCTATGATTAAAGCTGAACTGACCAGCCGTTTGATGATGACCTGATAAGTTGATTTAAACATGCTGTAAATTTTTGTGGAACTTTGACAAGTGATGGAATTTTTTTTCCTATTTTTTCTTATTTATTAAGACTCAGTTCCATATCGCAATTGACATTTTGTCTTTGTATTATGTAAATATATATTAGACGTTTCGGTCACATATTCGTGGCTATTTTCAAGGCAATTAAACATAACTTCAAGGCGGTTACAGTTATTTAATTAACTAGTGTGTTAATGAAGGCGATTAATAATCGAGACATTTTAAAACGAGAGCGTAGCGAGCACATTAATAGTGAGTTATTTACAATAATTTTTCGTTGACCGTACACCTCTTTAATTTGGAGAAAATCTCATTTTATTTCATGACAAACTTGTTAGGTTAGTAACGTTTATAATATGTTAGGTTAGGAACGTACCTGTCACAAATGTTTCGACAACAATGAATGCGCTCAGTTTACTTAACGTTAGCCAGCACCAACGGTTTTTCCGTTTTTAGAATAATGTTTTGATTTTTATATTTATTTTAAAGAAATGCTACTTGAATATTATTTATCTAGCGGTGCTATATTATACGTGTTGACACATCTAAAAAAAATCGTACATTAATAAAAAATTATGCATTAATTGATATTGAACCCTGGTTCGATTCCCACAGACGACAAACAATTTTCATAATTTCAAAAAAAACTACCCCTGTGGCTCCTCCACCATTAACATCTTTGGGGGCCGTGATTTGACGACTGGTAACCGCACTTCACGCGCAAAATATATCACTTACCGAGATCTGCTTCGGCAGAGTGCCACATCCAGTAATGGATAGAAGGCGTGATGATGATATATTAATGTATGATTTTGTATACAGTAATGAAACCCATTAATGAACGATCAACGGAAAAATAGATAAAAATGTTTTCTAATTCAAATTTAGTATAATATTTTCAATCTTAAATTTTCAAAATACGTTATTTTGCATAATATGTTTCATTTGATTACTTAACAAAAAAGATGAATATTCTGAAGTTTTACTTTACTGTCTTTATCTGCTGTGTATTTACTAAAAAGAGTTATATTTTATTATGTGTTTTTATTTTTGTATAAATTTATCTTTTTGTAAAATCTAGAAATAAATTTCAATATGTAATTTAAAATCGTAATTACAAATATTTAAAATTTCTGATTGTTTTTTATTAATTTATTTCGTCATGAAACATTAGGCAGAGGAAAATATATGTGTTTTTAAAATTAAATTGTAATTACACGCATGTTGAATGTAAAGTTATTATTTATTTTATTTTATTTGCATTACGTAGCAGTCCGTTTATTTCAATATTAATATAAAACTGATTAAATTTCAAACAATGTATTAATAGAATGGAACTAATGTAAAAATAATTTATTAAAACTACGTGTACAAATATGAAATTAAAATGCCGACACTTCGAGCTATTTTCATATTCATTTAAATCATGCTGAATTTAATTACAGTAGATATTTCCTCATTTCAATTTTAATTTATTAACAATTACTGTGTGCTGTTGAAATAAAACAATATCATATCCGACAGTTTAAATTTAAAGTTGCCTCAGGTTATAGCAAATTTTTATATCAGCTTGAACATTTAGCAAAGCATATTTTATACGAGTATTGTTAAAGATCGAAATGATTGAGAGACAAATACTTTAAATAAAAATGGTAAAATATTAAGTTCTCTTTCTATTAAATGGGGTAGCATAAATCTATGAAACATATATACATTAGATTCATTTTGCAAATAATCTTCAAGAAACATTCCTACTCCGACACAATACTTTTGCTTCATCCACATTCACAATTAGTTTCATAAATAAAATATAAATAAATATATCATCACGCCTTTTACCCATTACTGGGTGTGGCACTCTGCCAAAGCAGATCTCAGTAAGTGATATATTTATGCGCGTGTAGTGCGGTTACCAGTCGTCAAATCACGGTCCCCAAAGATATTAGTGGTGGGGGAGCCACAGGGATACTTTTAAATTGGTGAAAATGTTTTGTCGGCTGTGGGTATCGAACCAGGGTTCTTTGGAGCCACAGGCCGACACGATAACCACTGTGCCATTACCTCATACAATTGGTTTCATACAAGTTCATTTTTCTTATTATGGAACATGTGACAGCTGAAGTTAGTCAACTGGTAAGAAAACTGCGTTTCTATTAAAATCTGAATGACTTTTTTTCATTGTTTTGAAATCATGGTAGTGTCAAAACGTCAAAACTTAATAACCAATTCTCAACTAATCATGTAAACACACAAAAAATCACTTTGCAAGTATTATTTGCCGTCTGAGAAATTTACTAACCTACAAATAAATTGACAGTTGTACCCTTTTTGGAGGATAAAAATTACTTGAATTTATTAAAATCAGGATTCTGGAACGGAACAGAAACGAAAACGAAATATTTTCAAGAACAGAAACACAAATTAAAAGAAATTCTTGATCTTACTGTAAATTCTAGTTAATAACATGATTTTTTTTCTTTTTCAATGACCAATAATAGAAATATTTAGGATATTAATATAAAATGAAGTTTCAGGAATTCAATAAAATATAAAATATAAAAAATGTTAAAATATGTTAATAGTTATTTGTGTATTAAGAGCGTAAAGTGAATCTTTATTGCTCGTACTTGGTAATTGTAGCGCGAGCGAAGCGAACGCTGCAATAGAGCGAGAGCAATAAAGATACTTTACGCTTGAGGAACAAACATAATTTTTTCAACGACTTTACTTACTAAAAAATTTTAAAAAATAATATGAGGCTAGTTCAATTCATGTTCCACCAATTTCGGTATTGTATGTAATCATAACGAGATCAGTATCTAAGTAAATAATTTAAAAATTCTGTTATCAACAATCATTGTTTGCGACAAATTTTAACACATATATAAAAAATGTGCTAAAAAATTTCAGAAAATAGTGATTGGCGTACTATCTGAAAATTCTAATGAGAATATCACAAAATTTAATTCATCCTCAAAATCAAACACCATTTTAAGTTCCGGAATAAATATACAAAACTGTTAAAATTGCACTTTCAATTTTATCATCCCTCATCCTCATTAAGTTGGCACTGCTGCTCAGCTGCGTTCTGGTTCAACTTCAAATCATAGCGCAGCAAACTTCATGTATAGTATGTGTAAAACTGTAAATATGAATCTAACGTATATTTTAGATTTTGTAAGTATTGTTTCATTAAATTAATATTTCAGCAACAATTTATATTTTTCTAAGCGAGTGGTAAAGTATTTTACCGCTTGTTGCTATGGAAGACGCGTGGTAAAGTATTTTATTGTTCGTTACTCACTAACCATCAACTTTACGATAACAACTGAAAGTATAAATATCAACTTTTCATAGCAGTCGTAGAAAAAATTTATTTTGACTTCGCATGCTCCAAACTATTTTTAAAACTAATCTATAGATTTGTTTTGATATTTATATGTAAACAGTTTAACATAACTTTGACTGACAACTGAAGCTATATTTAAAATAAAATAAAATAAATAAATATATGATCTCGCCTTGTACCTATTACCTACTGAGTGTGGCAGTCTGCCGTAGCAGATCTCAGTAAGTGATATATTTTGCGCGTGAAGTATTGTTACCAGCCATCAAATCACGGCTCCAAAAGATATTAGTAGAGATGGAGCCATAGGGGTAGTTTGAAAATGGTGAAAATTGTTTGCCGCCTATGGTAATCGAACTCGGGTTCTCAAATCCACAGACCGACTTGATACCAACTACTAACTATTTCATATTATATTTAAAATTGTATGTAAACTTAATAGTACATTTATAAATAATTTTAATGGTAGATAGTTTAGTTATCCGTATTTTTATAGGAACCATTTTTCTTTTACTGAAGGTAGTACTAGCGTGAATTTTTTTTTGCAGATCTGAATGAAATTTGGCGCACGTAAATATTGGATAGTCATACGCATCCTGTTACAATATGAAACACATTCATCGTCTGTGAACAAATATATTCGCTTGTAAAGTACACGGGGTTTATGGCGATCATCACTCAGAATCGCACATATTGTATACCTCTAAAATTTTGCAGTTTAATTTGAAAAACTAGTATGATGTTCTAGAACTATCCATGTATTTTGTATCAGAAGGAGAAAGTTTTTTATCGTTTAGTAATGGATATATAACCATGCAAAGCCTTGATTTTAACGAAAAATTAAGAATCCCAATTTATAATGGCAACACCACACGGTGGTATGGTATTTGAAAATTCACTAGACCAACAACCTGTTAACAATTCATGATATTCAAATCATAATAGGTATAAAACACTTATTTTATTAAATTTTTATATTTTTGGAGCGTCAGTTTCGCCACTCGACCTCCGATGGTGCCACCGTCGCACTAGTACTACCTTAATTCAGAAACGTGTAACAGCTGAAAATGAAGTTAGTTAACTTACTAGCAGTGTAAGGAAGGTGAAGTTAATTTTTTCTTTGAAATGTACAAACTTCTTGTACGAGTATAGTCTTGACAATTACAATTTAATTCCTTCTCAAAACTAAGAAGAGTAAGAGTAAGAAAATTCCGTGTAATTCTGCAACAAAATCTTCCGCACGTGAAGAAGATTCAGACATCTGTAGAACCCTCTGCTCACAAGCCATTTAAGTCGCACAATAGCGTGCGCATATCACGTATCTCCCCGCTTGCACGCCTCTGCTCTATCGCAACGCGCGGTGCTTTTGTGCCACGTCTAATCTTTAAATCTTTACACATTTACCAACCTAATGCAGGTGCATATCCCCAACTTCCTACCAGATCATTTTATTTCACGGACGATGAATACAAGAGTTTTTCCATTATAGTATTTTGTAATGGCGTACTCCATTTCGAAATGGCGTAGGCCGTCAATGAAGTAGGGAACACATTTTTTATTTGGTACTGTGCTATTTTTTGCACTGAATTTATATGTATTGTTTATTTATCAATGTTTCAAACTAAAATATCATGTATATTACAATGCAACTCGGTGAATCCGGATCTTGTACTGTAGGTAATTGGAATTAAATTTCTGTTGAATAGAGTAGTATAAATAAATAAATTTATATTTAATCACGTCCTGTTATTCTCACGCAACATCTTGGAATAGAGGCATGATTTGACTCTGGTAATCGCACTTCGCGCGCATAAATATATCACGTACCGAGATCTGGTACAGCAGAGTACCGCATACAATAATGGTTAAATGGTTTCATGGTACATTTATTTTTATTTATTTATTTATGCTACTCTGTATAACAGGAACTTAATCCCAATTACAATACATGATCCGGATTCACCGAGCCATAGAGCGATAGTTCATATAATTTAACTTGAGTCGGATTCGAACTCAAAATCTCCGGATTTAAATTCAATAACACTATTCACTTCATTAATATATTAAATTATAGTATATTACATAACAAATATTGAAAGTGTAAGATAACATGCGAGAGTACAAATTGAAAAACGAGACGCATAGCGCCGAATGATTCAAGTACACGAGCACAGTTATCGAGTGAGTTATGTATGTATACTATTTTTCAGACGACCACAAAATATGTCTAAAAAAAGTTTACAAGAGCAATGTTGTTACACTTTGACAACTGATGCGTTTTTGTAGGTAAGGGTTGACGTTTGATGTTTGAGGTTAAGTGTAGTGATACCAACTGTACTAACCGTAATGTTAAAATATTAAATAATGCTAAAATATTAGTAAATAATGTGTTGAAAAATCTGCCAAAACTTCGATTCAAATAATAATACACATTCTTTTCATTTATTTTATTATTTTCTGTCATCGTAACGCCAGCTGTTGTCAATCAGTAGAACCTCACCTGATATATTAGAAGTGTGCGTTTTAATAACATATCATTGTATGTATTTTCAACTTTTCGTACTAGTTTATAATGTTGTTATGGTTACTTTCATAAGTGGTCGTCTGAAAAGAATTTAACAATCCTATAATACGAATATAGAGTATATAACTTAATGGTAATGCATCGGACTATGGATTTGACAACCCGATTTTGATTCCTGCAATCGACAAATAGATTTTCACCATATTTAATAATAAATACACCTACGGTTCCTTCTCCACTAACATCCTTGGAGGCCGTGATCGGAAAGGTGGTAACCGCACTTCATGCGCACCAATATATCAGGAAGTAGATTATGTATCGCTTTCAACTACTTTACGTAGCACAGGCGGAGTGCAGTTGATTTCAACTTCCGTTATATATTTACAAAATCTAAAAGAAATAATTTAAAAACTCGAAAATGATCGCAAACTTTTGAACAATTGTATAAATATCAAAAACAGTTACTAACCAGAACATTTCATATACAAATTTCTTTAAATTCACAAATTAAAAAAAAAAATTTTTATAAAGGACGCAAAATAGAAAAAATAGTATAAATAACTTATTTTATGACTTTTTATCGCACTTTAAAAAATTCGCCTGCGACTTATAGTCTATACTTGGACGCCTGCGAAAAAATATATCTTATAAATGCAATATACTATTTTAGGCATCAAAAGTTCTGAAAAAATTATAGTTACTTGACTACGTTCAAGTGATATATTTTTGTAAGTTGAAGTCAGTAAATTTTTACTTGTTCTACATTTGTGTAATCACAGTGTCATAACTGCCCATATTCTCCATTTCGTTCAATTTAAAATTCAAGTCTCATACATATTCAATTCATACTCCGGAAAATAGTTCCTGCCAGCAAAAAATATCTTAATTAACTGAGATTAAATCTTTTTATCTCCTGCTTTTGTTGACACAGTGTAAACCCTTCTCTATTCAAATATCTATCCTCACAAAACATTCCTCGATTCCGGACTCCGGGGTTTTTCCTCCGGAATCTGGTTGCGGCCACGCATGTGAGATGGAAATGCGCGGTGTATCTAAAGACATAAAAACTTGAGATAGATCGTCTGGACCCATCAATCACGTGATGTCACTGCAGATGGAACGGGAAGGTAAACGCAAGCAAACGCGTCATTTTAATAGCTGGAACTGCCGCTAGAGGCGCTAGTGACGCGTGGAGAATGCTGAGGTTTAAGTCAGAAAAAGTTATAAGAAAAAAATTCCGTAAGGAAAGCAAATTTTTTTAAAGGTTTTTCTGGATGGAATGGTTAAAATGAGAATTTGGATAGCTGTTCTTTCAAATGAAATATTAAAATATTGCTTTTTAGTATCTTTTTGTCAATTATTTTAAATTAAAAGTGATGAAAATACATTACTGTAAATAAATTAAGATGCAAATAAATTAAGAGATGAAGATTAAATTACTATAAGTTGTTGAAAACTTACATTAACATTTATTATTATTTATATTATGGGGTGGCTAGCTCAGTGGTATGAAGTCGGTCTGTGGATCCTGAAAACCCTGTGGCTCCTCTACCACTAACATCTTTGAGGGCCGTGATTTGACGACTGGTAACCGCACTTCACCCGCAAAATATATCACTTACCGAAATCTGCTTCGGCAGAGTGCCACACCCAGTAATGGGTAGAAGGCGTGATGATATATTTATTTATTTATTTATATTAACATTTTAACAAGATACAAATGTATTAGAGACAATATTATGCTGGGATTATATAAAGCCCGTCTGACACGATCAATTTTTATGTACATTTTAATGTACATTTTTTGTGTTCAATTTTTTAGTACATTTTCCATGTACATTTTCATTGAAGACAAAAATTCCTGTATGTAACGACATCAATTTTCAGATAGATGCGCATGCGTATTTCGATCCGTTTTGAAAATATGTTGGTATTGAATTAGGGTCTTTGTGTCAGAATCAAAATTATAATTTATATATGGCAGTTTTAGTGGCATACAAGGAAGTCTTATTTTTGTACTTCTCTATTAAAACACCCGTTGCCGAGACTACGACATTTTGATTAAATAATGATACAAATAGAAAAAATGAGGTTCATGGTTTCAACAGATTCAACACGGTTTGACGTTTTAACAATACACTGTGCCATGCGCTGCGTGCAGCTTATTTGCGCATTTAATAGGGACTTATACAATTCAATTTTTTCGCTTGCCATCTAGTGAGTAAAACAGAATTTAATAATTTGTTATGTAGCAAACATGGTATAGCTTTACAGTTTGACGTTTATCACGTGATCCAAACGTTAAACGTCAAACAAATATGGGGATCTCAGGGCAGAAGTGCTGAAAGGAGAAAGCAGTTGATCGACTCGGCATGGTGTCACCTCGCTCTTTCTACAAATTTGTTGTTTCACACAAAATTGTGTGTTCGGGGGACCTGCTGCATGTGACGTCAAAATTGTAAGTCCCTATTTTTTCATTGACATTAAAATTGAAGAAAACATTGAAGTGCCGAGCATGTATGATACGTTAAATTTTTTACAAGGTAAAAAATTGACATTGAAAATGTACATAAAAATTGATCGTGTCAGACGGGCTTAACAACTGAATTATAAAATTAAACTGAACAAATGAATCAAAATTTAACCGTTTAGGCACAACATTCTTAATTTAACAACTCATTTTTCTCACCTCAACATAAATAATTAATTAATATAATCACGCCTTCTATCCATTACTGGATGTGGCACGCTGCCATAGCAGATCTCGGTTACCAGTCGTAAAATCACGGCCCCCAAGGAGGTTAATGGAGGAGGCACCATAGGAGTATTGTTAATGTTGTGAAAATTGCTTGTCGACTGTGGGAATCGAACCCGGGTTCTCAGATCCATAGGCCGACTCGATACCATTGAGCAACCTACTACATATTAATGAATAATATGAATAATTGATAATGTAACCAATTAATTATATAATTTTTGCAGGTACGAATCTTCACATTCTTTCCAACTACTGACCGTCTCATCATCCGGTAAGCTATTGTCCAAAATAAACATAAATAAATTGTTATCTGCTTAAGTCAACTCAAAGAATATGTCATAAAAAGGCATGATAATGATATTTATTTATATAACAGCGAATGTACGATTCTTCGTTTCGCTATTTGAATGAAACTTAAATATTTCAACAGTGAATTTAGTTAGCTGTATCAAGTCGGCAGTTGTTAAAATATAAATTTCCCAGTTCATCGTTTTCATGTCCGTCCCCAGCGCATGTTTTTGCTGGTGTGTGTAGCTTTGTCGCTGTGATGGGAGATTCCATCCACAGATCCCCAAATGAGATCGCGCGCTAGATGCCTCCGGCTCCGGTGTTGCGACTTCTGAACCCCTAATGTTCCACTAAACGCCGCGTGTGCCCGGAATAACACACTATATACCATCTGAATTTGATTGTGTTGCCGTTCCTATCTCGACTGTCGACTGTCGACCCACGCGTAGACATTAGACACACTAGATCTGTACGTACACGACTTCGTTTTATGCCTTTTGAATACCGAGCTTTGTTGGATGCCCCGTTTATTGACGCGATTATATAGAGGTACTCCCTTAAGAACATTATTGCTAAATATAAAATAAATAACTATGGATACAGTGGAATATGCTCCTTCTTGGCAAGGAACTAATAAAGAAATGTTCAGGAATTCAAACTGGTAGCACACTTACTTCACAAGTAAGAGCTTGCAAGTTAATCCAAAAGTAATACGTTTAAGTAATTCGTCTTTCACAGTAAGCTGTAACATAGGTTTCCTGTTCTCTAATGCAAGATGTTGGCAGCAAATTTTAGCAACTTTGGCGCACATGACTAAAGCACTTTTCCCAAATTATGTAATAATCCACGTCTACTTAATATAGCTTTGACAACTTCCTCTAGCGCAAACTACTAAAATATTTGAGATATTCACAACTAACAGGCTAACTTACATATTTACATACATAACATCACGCAGTACCACATAATTACAATTAGTCACTCTATTATAAGAACTGAAAATGAAACAAAAAATAAGAAAGGAGGGAGTGTCGAACTGCGCTTATGTTTGAAAGTGAATTCTATAAAATTGCAGTTACATAGACACTATGTAAGAACTATCAACTAAGTAAAAATGCATTATTGTTGTATTTGCAAACTGTAAATAACTTTTCAAAATTTATGCGCGTGAAGTGCGGTTACTAGCCGTTAAATCACGGCCCCCAAAAATGTTAGTGAAAATTGTTCGTCAGTTGTGGGAATTTGAACCGGGGTTCTCAAATCCACAGTCAAATTCTATTCCACTGAACCACCTACCCAATATTTTATTATACTAGAATTTTAATTTTTGTTTTCTAATTGATTTTTACATTACAATTTGTAACATACCTAAACCTGAAGACCCTTCTTAAAAAATTGTTAGATGCATCACGGATAAAATGTACTAAATTTTCAACATTTTATTTTCATAATACTAACGTAATTTGATTCAGAAAGAAAGATAAAACAGTAAGTAGTTTTGATTATTATAATTTTGTAACTTGTAATTATTGAATTGAATTTATATTATTATTCCTGTCCAATTTCCGTCTAATTTCCTTTTAAAATCATATAATTATTTAATGACAGTAAATAATTTAATACATCTTCATAACACGTACTCAAGCGCGATTGAATAGAAAATATCTATCTTGTTACTGAACTTTTTCTCTCTTTTTACGGAAAAATGTTAATGAACAGTTAATTCGCTAGCATAAACCTCCCTCATTGCAACTTTAGCAAATGGCATCGCTTTTAAAACTTAAGTTCCGTGAATTATACAGTGAAGAGTTCGTTCCATGAACCGAACTAGCTCCGTAAAAACACATCCGCGAACTGCAATCATTATACAAATGACATTCTGATGCAGGGCACTTAAAAGATTCACTCCAGACGTTTAATGGTACTTTTAAAACAGTCTGCGAATCGAGAGAGCCATGGAAACTACTTGCACGCCTTGATTTCTCAAAGAACGAAATTGTCCTTCTTAAGAAAATAACAATGGCGAGATTCAAAGACTTCTTTTGATAAAACTAACGAACTGATTTCTATGACCACGGAATTATTGTTGCGGAAATTTATAACTTAATTGAAATTCTATTTCTTATATGCCCAAAACTACTTTAGATATTTTAATCAAAGTAATACTTATGTATTTGTGTATCAAAAGGAGAAAGAAATGTCAATTGTAAATTAATTTCCGCACCTAATCTGAGAATAATTTAAATCTAAAAAATTCACCTCTACAATAGAAAACTGTTAGTGTTATATGTTGATATTTCATTTCATATTTACTCACATATTTCTTCACAACTGTTGTGAACGAAACAAAATTTAATATGTAATAGTATGTTATATAAGAAGTTTTATAAAAGTCTCTTTAACTAAGAGTCTATAAAAAACGAGCAGAGACTAGGTGTGCGAGTTGTGCCCGGAACAAAAGCGGCCAAAACTAAAAGGCGATCATTATAAATAAATAAGTTATAATAACTAGAACGTCTTAAATTTGAACACTTTTTAATGTTTAATTTTACAACACTTCAAGATCATGAAATAAAATTAATATAAAATTTAATTCCCAAGGTTCATATACAAGTGACACCCTCCTTAAATTTATTTTCTTAGCTCTACGGTTGTGTACTAGGTGGACTACTAAAAAACAATTATTATAAAAATCAAGTATCATATTTTCGATGTTTATTTAGTAACAAGCTATGGCAACATGTTGACAATCTCATTATAGCCTTTGGACTATAATAAATGACATTATAAGACTCAAATTGAGGATTATAATGTTGTTGTTATGATACGGAAGCATACAAAATACAATATGTACTTTATTAATATAAATAATACATCTATGGGGTGGCTAGCTCAGTGGTATGAAGTCAGCCTGTGGATCCTGAGAACCCTGGTTCGATTCCCACAGACGACAAACAATTTTCATAATTTCAAAAAAACGACTCCAGTGGCTCCTCCACCACTAACATCTTTGGGGGCCGTGATTTGACGACTGGTAATCGCACTTCACGCGCAAAATATATCACTTATCGAGATCTGCTTCGGCAGAGTGCCACACCCAGTAATGGGTCGAAAGCGTGATGATATATTTATTTTATTTATTTATTTAATAATACATCTAATCTTTAATTTAGATTTTATTAATCTTTGCTAATATTATTAAAATTATGTTACTATTATAATCAGGGGGCGGCCATTTTTTTATTGCACAAAGGCAACCATTTGCCTAAGAGCGCCCCTGAAAACGAGTATCTAAAAGATTATAATACGAGTCATATACTACACATTTTCCACAGCTGCAAATTAAAACAGCAACAAAATGTAATGTTTTATTAATTATTTGAAAAGTATGGTTAAGTTTACAATGACAGATACAGGAAGCTAACTTCACTCCGTACTTAATATGCCAGTTGTTAACCTCACTTCGTGACTAAAATCTTTGAAGCTACAGTTTGTCAACATGTGATTAAGATATAATTTATCGCCATGGACACCAGTACTGACATTTTAAAGTAGAATAACTTATTTTTGAGCTATTAACTCATTTTTATATATTTCTCATTTAGGGCATTTGCATCTTCAAAAGTGAAATTTTAAACGTGGTTTAAATAAATAATAGCTATTTGAATGTTGACAGCAATGTCTTTATCTTCAATCAGCTATTATTTATATATACCAACTTAATGGGGTAATGGCTCAGTAATATCAAGTCGGCCTGTGGATTCAAAGAACCCTGGTTCGATCCCCACAGCCGACAAACATTTTCACCACATTAAAATTACCCCTGTGGCTCCCCCACCACTAACATCTTTGGGGGCCGTGATTTGGCGGCTGGTAACCACACTTCACGCGCATAAATATATCACTTACCGAGATCTGCTTCGGCAGAGTGCCACACCCAGTAATGAGTAAAAGGCGTGATGATATATTATTATTTATTTTATTTTAAAATTTTACTTTTGGCTGTGCAGCTGGCCATTATTATCACATTCAGATTAATGTATCAACAGGTAATTTAAAAAATCTTTAATGAAATATCATTGTTGTTTACATTTTAGAAGAATTTTATTAAATTACGTTGATGTTCAGTACCAATACTTTATTTTTAATTCTTCAGCTGTATTTTTAAAATTTTATTACAAACAACAACCTTGTACAAAAAAAGTTCCAATATCTCATGAGGCTTTATGAAGGAACATACAAATCTTTTGCATTAAAAGTATCAACTCAAATCAAAGGATCTTTCTATCTGAAGCTTGTCTCTCATTTTCTGAACATCCTGTATATTATAATAGCAAATTTCATTTCTCTATAACTTGATATATGTTTCTGCAAAGTAATCAGGAAAGCAATGGCGACAGAATATACTCTACATTTATTAATCAATGCTTCTTATTGGTTTTCTGCGAAGAATGAGTTTTAATTATCATCACACTCCAAGCCTATCCATATACGTGCATCTTTAATAAGATTCTACACTCTGTTTTTTCTGAAGGAGGCTTTGCAAGCGTTTCAAGGTATGTGTATGTATTTGGCAAGTAATAGATTTGCGGCATATTCAATCAATACGCTGACGTATCTCGATTGCCTTCTAAAAACGGTCGATTGACAGGTAATCGGAATTCTCAGCAGGGTTGCCAAGTCATTCGCTCACGGCGCGCGGTGTTGCGGGTGTCACGTGGAGAGCTTTGGTCACTCCTGGTGGGAGTATGAAAAGATCAAAGATGCCTGGAAATGGGAATGGGAATCGAAATGGAGGGATAAATGGTGGAAACCTGTAAACAAACATTGAATAATGAACGTCAATATACTCTAATATCATAAAAATCTATCGAATGATTTGCTTTGATGAAGAAAGTTTGCTTTGATCGTAATGGTATTTTGACGAAGCTTTGTCTTATGAAAAGGTATAGCTTGGTTAATATCTCGTGAACCTCCTAAGGACATCGTTGCGTATGTAGTGAACTGAACAGTATATACAATGTAACAAAATAAAATGAGAAAACCCTACTGTCGTTGCTAAGAGAAAATGCCAAAGGGGCAAGAGAGAGTAATACACTTAATCACATCACTGTGAAATTGTATTTATTCCACTGGTCTATTGCAGTTGGTATTGGTTGGCAGTGCGGTTCATGCTCAGACAAAACATACCTTAGACAAAGTCTGCCGTATTCAAGTCAATGCAGTGTTGTGAAGGAGAAAGAGTTGGAGTAACTTGTGGGTGAGGCGGGTGCGCGGCAAGGAGCGAGTACACTTTCATGTTATGCAAGTTGCAAACATTTGTGTAGTTATTTTTATATTCAAATACTTACTTCTCATACATCAAAGTAAAGGTTAATTTTTGACATATTAAGTGTTTTGTATACGCACTTTTGTATTTAAATAAATAAAATGCTCGCGTTTGATAACTGTCATCAACAAAAATGCAACCTGCATAACACCAACTTGTACTAGCTCTTTGCCGCGCACCCGTCTCATCAACAAGTTATTCTAACCCATTCTACTTCACAACAAACGCCGTTGTTCTCCGTCTAAGTTATGTTTTGTCTGAGGGTTCATGTATTACGTATAACACTAATAGTAAAATATTTCTAATCGCAGTGCCGCTTTATACAGATCCTACAATCATTTCACATTTCAGAGCTTGGCATACTCTTATGTCGATAATAGATTATCTACCTACATTTTGAATGAATTTCTAATCTTTATAGATTCGTTGTTAAACTCGTTATTACATTCGTTGTTAGGAGTAAGCGTGAGTAATTTAAGATGTATAGCGCATATATTATATACCTCGAAGACAGATGAATGGAAAGTTACTAGGAATGATTGAATGTTTGTTATATGATGAATGATTTCGAGTGTAATAAGTAAATGAACTTACGAGGGTAGGGTAAAAAGTCCCTGAAAAATAAAACAGATGGCGCCACAATCGCAAATCTCATGTGACATTTGTGATGTATCATCTTTAACTAGAACGCATTAAAATTTTCAGACTGATATGTCATTCAGTTCTGTTTTGACACCCATCGAAAGCAAGCAACCTTGAAGATTTTTGAAAATATGGAAAAAAGTGAATTTCGCGTCTTGATTACACATTATTTCTTGCATGGAAAAAATATTACGCAAACCGAAGCATCGCTTGTTAAACATTGTGGGGATTCCTCACCATCGATTGGAACGATTCACAAGTGGTTTACTGATTTTAGTTGTGGTAGTAAGACCACAAAGGACGCCGAACGTTCTGATCGTCCAATTGAGGTTACAACGCCAGAAATCGTCGATAAAATCCATGGTATGATATTGGACGATCGGCGAGTTAATGTGTACAAGCTGGCTAAGGCTATGAGCATTTCAACCGAACGGGTACGGAACATTTTGCATAAATTTTTGAATATGAGGAAGCTATCTGCCAGATGGGTGCCGCATTTGGTCTCTGTTGACAACAATCGCGACCGTGTGACAAGTTCAAAGGACTTTTTGCGCCGGATTTGGCCCCCTGCTATTTTTATCTATTTCCAAACTTGAAGAAATGGCTCGGCGGAAAGGGATTTGGCTCCAACGATGAGGTCATCGCTGAGACAAACGCCTATTTTGAAGGATTGCCAAAATAGTATTATTTGAAAGGGATCGAAAAATTAGAAAAACATTGGACCAAGTGTATCGAGCTACAAGGAGATTATGTTGAGAAATAAAATATGTTTTGACCAAATAAATCATTTCTTGTTTCATTTTTCAGGGACTTTTCACCCTGCCCTCGTATATCTATGAATGTGGTTGAAGTGACGGTGGTATGTTAGAGTGAGAATGTTTGACGAGGACTGATTATTTAATTAATTTAATGAGTAGATGTTTTATGAATGATTTTGTGGTTCGCGCTATCTCATTTGATGGGATATAGCATGATGTTATGTAAGTATGTATTTATGTATTTTCAATGATGCCATAATCACTTTTTTTCAATAATTTGTGACATAAAAGTAGCCGTTCTCTATCCATTTACACAACAATTTCACTAGATAGCAAATCATCATCATTTTGATATCATACTTCTCTAAATTCTGTAAAATCAAATATCTCTTTTTAACTTAATACTTCTTCGTATTATGCACAACCAAATATTACCTCTCACCACTCAAAAGCTTAGTTCTCTCTACTTCCTTCCAAACATATCCTCGAATAACTGCATACATTATCCCCCGTTTTATAAATCCACCGACGCGTATCAACATACAGGAAAAATATCCCCAATACACAACTCAAAAACACAACACTCCCGCTGCATCTGTGGGTATTAGCAGCATGACTTGCCAAGCAATTTGTACCTTTTGGAAGTGAGTCTGTGTGAGATCCTGTGTTGAAAGGTTGAGGAAGTATCCAGCCACAAGAACAAGAACAAGAAGATGAAGTAGCCACGCTGGACCGGGGATGGAATGTCGGAAGCTGAACGCAGGCGATGACGAGGAAATAATTGAGATGTGATGATTTATCTGTCTGTCTGTGCACCACGCGTGAGCTATTGATTTCGAGTTGAATGAAGGAATATTGGTATTGGTCGATGTTGTGTTATAAACGAGGAGAAATACTTTATAAGGGAGATGGTGACGACTTTGAATGTTGTAAATCTATGATACTATATTTATTTATTTGCTATGCTTTACAATTGCAAATAACTTCCAATTATAATACATAATAACATACTCGTATATGGAGTAGGTGGCTCAGTGGTATTGAGTCAAACTATGAATTTAAAAACCCTGGTTAGATTCCCATAGCCGACAAACAATTTTCACCACATTAAAATTATCCTTTTAACTCTCTTTCACTAACATCTTTGGAGGCCGTGATTTGACGACTGGCAACCGCACTTCACGCACATAAATGTATCACTTACCGATATCTGCTATGGCAAAGTGACACACCCAGTAATGGGTAAATGGCATGGTAATAATTTTTTTTTTCTGGCTTCTTTGGCGGACCAACTACTCAGGTCATATGCCGCCATTACGCCCTGATCTGCGTTTTAGTTGTTATTGTCAACAGCAACGCGAGTTTTCTCTGGACGGTCACCCATCCAAATACTACCCGCGCGCAACGTTGCTTAACTCGCGTTATCGCTTAGATCAGTACCAACGAGCGCAGCCATGGCCGTTGACAATTATTATTATTATTATTATTGTAAGTTTACAATGGAATTTAAAACATATGAATGCACTTGTATATTGGTATAATTTTGGAGTCTTACCTGTGTAATAAATACTATCAATTCTTAAAGAGTGTATAATTAGAAAGAAATATTAATATTATCTACTGAAATAATAATTTGATCTAAATAATTTTAAAAAAACATTGTGAGAATTTGTGATTGTGGATATTTTAGCGATATCAGATATTTTTTTGTCGATAGTCATTTTTTCAAGCGGACGGCATTTTTTAAATGGCATCCAATATTTTTTTGATTCCATTCGATATAGTAATTTATTCTGTATACAAACATATTAAATAATAATAATATTTTAGTTGAAAAAAAGAAAACTCGTGATGAATAAATGCAATTTTACTGATTTTTATCGGAAATCGATTTTAGTTGCCGTAGATATATTAGTAACAAAATAAACAAAAATCATAGAGACGGCTGTTATTGTCGAGAATAACAGCTGTAGAAAAAGAAAATTTGCCGTCCTTAGGAAAGGAAAGTCATAAGTTTCGTAAGATTTGCACTTTTAGAATTTACATAACATGGATTCAAACAGAAACCCATTAATAGTAATTAAGAATTTAGTTGAATTTCTCCCATTTTTCAACAAACAATTTGATAAATGTAAGAAATTTTATTTAATAAATCAAATACAGATAAATAAATTTAAAAAAACAAACAAGGCATTAATATGCTACATTTATATTCTATTCGGCACTCGGTTCACTTAAATCAGTTCAGATAAATTAGAAAACATGACCAAATGAACTCTGAATTAAGCAAACTGATGCACTTATTGTAGTGTATTACTTCAAAGTAAATTAGAATCAGTAATTCTAATACAGGAAATAAGGTCAACGAAGTAATCCAGCGAAATAAATAAGTGATCTGGTTTAGTAAATGTAAGTTACATTTGATCAAAATGGCAAATGGAATACGCCTATTAATAATAGCTCAAATATCAAATAAGAACAAAGCCAGTATATTAAAAACAATGTCAGTGATTACATGATAACATTTTAAAAATTTATAAAAATAAATAAATAGATATATCATCACGCCTTTCACCCATTACTGGGTGTGGCACTCTACTGAAGCAGATCTCGATAAGTGATATATTTATGCGCGTAAAACGCGGTTAACAGACGTCAAAACACAGCCCCAAAGATGTTAATGGTAGGGGAGCCATTTTAAGTAATTTTAATGTGGTGAAAATGTTTGTCGGCTGTAGTAATCGAACCAGAGTTCTCAAGAACTACAGGCCGATTTGACACCACTGAGCCACCTATCCCATAAACATTTTTACTCGTATAAATTAATAAATAATGAATACATCATAAATTTCAATAGAAATTTTCAATCCTTCCAATTTTGCTACTCTAGGTAATAGCCTTAGCCTTGTTATAAATATGGCTTTGTAAATAAACAATTTTGCTAACTTCAACAAAATTTACAACTATGTTCGACTGATTCGGATTCACCTATACGCTGTAGATCAGCTTTACTTTTATTGGAATCAGTTTCCCTGAAATGATTCAAACTCTGGTTGATTTTTTTATAAGTCGAAAGCATTATTATACAATTGAAATTTGTTCACTTCTGTTCGTTGGTTCATTTCATTTCAGAAATAAAATTTAAAATTTCCACGGTCTCTTAGCACAAATAAATAAAGTGGATAAAGAAGTAAGTATTTCAGTCTTCAAACTCGAATTCCCAAATTCCAAAGAAACGAATCCTTTTCCTTTCTCAATGCTGAACAGCGTAGCTAACCTAGTTTTTCTGAAAATGCGCGAAGTCACCGTAAGCGATGCGATTTTTCCGTTCTGCTGCTGGGCGCGCACAAAGAATTTGCATCGCAGCCGACGTTGGAATCTTGTAGAGGTCAGAGCTGTATGCCGAACCGTATGGCAGACCCTTTGATCAAACATTGATTCAGGAGTCGAGGGAACCTTTGACATAGTTCATAAGGGACTCGCAAGAGAGTTTAAATCCTAAACGCAGGAATTTACAAATTATTATTGTTAGAGGAAATAACGGGGATGATAATGAGAATGTTATTATTATACATGTATCAAATCACTTGTTAATTGCCTCATTGAATATGATACGTTACTTATTTCGCTTCTGTCCATTTTATTTATTTATTTATCTGCTTCGCTTCACAACAGGAACTTACCGCTCTGTTCTGTATCTCAATCGATAAATTATTAACAACCCTTATTTTTTATGATTACTCTATAAATTACCACCATTTCGAAATTTTGTGACTAAAATCATTTATTTTGTTTTCTTTGTTTTACTTTTATGCATTTTGCTCTCGTACGAAACTGCCAGTAAAAATATTTCTTTTTAAACCAGCGGCGTACCTATAACTTTTGCCGCCAAGGGCGGTCTACAATTTGCCGCCCTTTTTAAGTAAATCAAATGGTGGTTTTTATAAACAAAAAAAAATAAATATAAAATTTCGGTAAGTGATATATTTATGTACGTAAAGTGCGGTTATCAGCCGTCAAATCACGGCCTCAAAAGATGTTAGTGGTGGGGGAGCTACAGGGGTAATTTTAATTTGGTAGAAATTGTTTATTGGCTATGGAAATTGAACCGGGGTCCTCAGGATCCACAGGCCAACTCGAAATCACTGAGCCATTACCCCATTAAATTAATAAACATGAATAAATAATTGTATTTGAGACAAACTATAGGTGGGGAACTTTTTTACCATTAGATGGCATATTTAAATTAGGCAGTAATGAAGGAATTTTTTGAGATAATATCTTCAACCCTACATTGACTTGACGATGAAGAAAAATATTCGAAATCATATGTAATTCATAATTCGTAGAAATCGAATAGTAAACTTATGAAGTGAACAAGTTGTTTTTTACAACTAAAACTAAATATAAAAAATGCCGACCTAAAATATGTGCCACCCTGTGCGGACCGCACACAACGCCCCCCCACCCCCTAGGTACGCCACTGTTTTAAGCATATTTTTTATGAAACTGTTAGTAAGCTGTCTTGATATATTTTTTTTTATAATAACAGCTATGTATACTGACTATCTACTTCTTTTACCGAACATAAGAAATTAAATGTTAAAATGTTCTTTAGGCGATATCTCTGTACCTATTAAATTTAAAGCAGAAGTATAATGAAAATAAAATGTTCAGAATGAAAAACTCTGAGTATTAAGTTTATTGTGCGATTGTTTCTTATACAGAGTGTCTACTTTTTTTCCAAATATAGGAAATACAATATTAAAATTTCTATTAGACGATATTTTTAAACCTTTTAATTTTAGAGTAGAAATGTAATTATGAAACTTGTTCTGAATAAAAAGTTGCATCCAATGAGTACTAAGTTTGTTGTTCAATTGTTTCTCGTGTACAAGTTATAAACAAAAGAAAATGCAAGATTTAAGATAATTATCAGAATGCCATGAGAAATAAAACAGTAATTGTTTGTTTGTTGTTTCTGATATGTCTGACAGATTTAACATTTATTTTAATTTTGTATTAGATCAAATCCTAGATAAAACAATTGTCTTAAATCATATATTTTCTTTTGCTTATAACTAATACATAAGAAACAATAGAACAACTAACTTAGCAGTCATTGGATGCAGTTTTACATATTTCTCTAATTGCGCTCTAAAACTAATGGGTAAAGAAATATCGCCTAATAAAATGTTAACAATAATTTTCCTGTGTTCGAACAAAAACAAAGTAGACACCCGTACTATACATTGGGTGCTTCTATATTTCGGAGTCAATCTATAAGGCTAGAGATATGAAAAGATGAACTAACAACGGAACAAAAACATATTTTTTTTAATTCGCAAAATACATTTTAATGTATCTTAAGAGAACAGTTTTGTGCCACTCGATTGTTAGCTATTCTTAAAGAAATAATAATTAAATTAAATAATGGACGCTGTAAATAATCATTTATCTGATGTTGTATAATGTATAAATTGACTATTGTAGTGTTTTGAGTTATAATTTAATTATTAATATATTAGAAATAACTACACTCCCTCCCTTTCTTATCTTTTTGTTTCATTTACAGTTACTGCATTGTGTGGACTTTTCTTTCAAATACAAGTGCAGGCTATCCCTTTCATCTTTTATAATCTTTGTAGATTCGTTGTAGTTTCGTTATTAGATTCGTTGTTAGGAGTAAGCGTGAGTAATTTAAGATATTTTATGCATATGCTATGTACGTTGAAGAAAGAAGATGAATGATAAGTGAATAGGAATGATGTGATTGAAGGTTTGTTGTGTGATGAATGATTTCAAGTGTAATACGAATGACTTTATATAGAGTAATCTATGAATGTCGTTGAAGTGAGGGTGGTGTGTTTGGATGATAATGTTTGGCGAGAGGTGATTGTTTGATGAGTGTGATGAGTGAATGTTTTATGAGTGATTTTAGGGTTCGTGCTACCCCATTTGTTGGGATATTGCGTGAAGATATGTATGTATGTATGTAGAAATAACTATCATATGAGTGGTACTAAAATTGTTTACTTAAGATAAACCACATTTAATTTTGCGATTTTTGAAAAACTATATTTGTTCCGTGATCTAACTAAAACCAGTTGCTTACATTTAATACCAATAAGCAACAACAGCAATCTTATTTATTTCAAGAACTATAAGGATTTAAAAAACAATACAACTGAAATTAAATTAGAATAACGGAATACAAATATTGTGATTGTGAAAATTTCTCAGTGTATATTTATATAGAAATCAATTCAATATGCATCAATTTACATTAAACAATTTAATTGAAAACCAGCGCGGAAAGGAATGAAATTAAAAATTCATTTCATAAACCAATATAGAATAAACCGAAATTCAATTTAAATTACAAATAAACAACAGAGAAATAAATCAAAATAATACAAAATGTCACATGCAATAATTGCATCGACCTCGGTCAAGAACACAGCAGTTGAAATTCAATTTCATTACATATTCACCTCTAATTACCTTCCGATCGGATGGATATGTCACACAAATTTCAATTAACATTTTTTACGTAATTGTTCTACTTTTAACATTAAATTATAGCCTCACTTTTTTATTCAATTGTTAACAATGTTACGCAGAAAATATTCTTATTTGGTCGTGAATAGCAAACTGTAGTAACACGACAAACTGTAGATTTGAGAACCCGAGTTCATTTATTTTTTGATTAGTTATTCTGTACAACAAGAACTTAATCCCAATTACAGTACAGTTTATAGTGGACTCCGAACCACCGAAGACACAATCTTATTTTCTAGATATAAGTTGAAGTCAGTGAGATTTGAACGCACGACCTCTTGCTCATTAATTTAGAATTGCAAGTTTTACCTTGTCTTTATCCACTGGACTACGAATGCCTGTAAAGTTCGATTATATTAAAATTGTTCTTTTGGTTTCCCTTCCCCTAAAATGTTGAGGGCTGTGATTTGATAGCTGGTAACCACATTTCATTCGTAAAATATAGGTATCACATTGAGATCTGCTACGACAGAGTACCATATCTAGTAATGGGTAAAAGGCGTAGTGTTATATTTATTTATTTAGTACGGTTGAAATGAAATATAATAGAAGTGGGTGAAGACATCTATGCATATGGCAAAGAAAGAGATAAATTAACTTATTGTTTCTTGATCTGAAAATTAATAACTTGATCATCACCACATTAAAAATAAATAATATCTCTCTACAGCATTCTTACATGGAATTGAGCACATTTCGTTAATTTAAATACATACATACGTACATATCTTCACGCTAAATCCCAACAAATGGGGTAGCACGAACCCTAAAGTCACTCATCAAACAATCAGCCCTCGTCAAACATTTTCATCCAAACACTCCACCCTCACTTCAACCACATTCATAGATCACTCCATATAAACTCATTCATTTATTACACTCGGAATCATTATCACACAACAAACCTTCAATCACATCATTCCTATTCACTTATCATTCATTTTCTTTCTTCAACGTACATAAAATATGCATAAAACATCTCAAATTACTTACGTTTACTCCTAACAACGAATCTAATAACGAAACTAACAACGAATCTACAAGATTAGAAAAGATGAAAGCGATAGCCTGCACTTGTATATGAAAGATTTAAATAAGCTATAAAAATAATAAAATTATACATGTATGTACTTAACTATTTTTTCTATACTCAATAAAATAAGTTGACTTTTCGAACGTCATTTTGTGACAGACAATTGCAAAACAAGGCTCTTTGGATATTGATCGTGAGAGTCGTCTTCATTTACGAAAAATCGTTTTTTAACTATTCTAAAATTCTTGAAACAAAGTAAATATATTGAAAAAATTAATATTACATTTTCATTTGTTTACTTTTACTTTTTTCACTATTTTATTTGTTTATCTCCCTAAAGATCATTTAAAATTTAACAACATACTCTTGAAATTTTGATATCAAAATAATTTTCCTATATCACGTTTACAAAGTGAATTTTGAACAACTTTTTTTGTCAAAACCAGTGTTACAAAGTTCAACTTTATACAACTGTTTTTAGGGATATTTTTTGTGTGAAGTAGTCAAGTTGTCTAGTTGTAAAAATGTCAAACATCTTTTTAGTTTAACTGTCATTGCTCAGCTAATATACGATTATTACAATTTATTTTTTTACCTCCAGTATGGTGGCGCAGTGGTATCGAGTCGGCCTGTGGATTTGAGAACCCAAGTTCGATTCCCACAGCCGACAAACAATTTTCACCAAATTAATTCTACCTCTGTCGGCCGCATACAATTAGTTCTAACCCTTGGTACAAAAATAATTATTGTAAGTTTACACAACATCGCAGTGACTAGTGATATCTATTTGTCTGTTACATGAAACAAGGTATACACTTTATATCTTTAAAAGTATTCTATGTATGAGAATTGTGGTTGTAAGTGAAGCCAAAAAGCACGCTGTGTCTTTCAACAAAACTAAGAAGCAATGCATTTCAGCTGCGAGAAATAAACATTTATTTTCTTCCATGTGATCTCTTTCCATTTCTACCAACTGAATAATTCATACCACAGTATCCTTATTAAAGAATTCGTTTATGTTCTCCTGTGACATAATTATGTTTATATTTTCTTCCATTTTTAAAATCATTTGGTGTTGAATTAAATTTGCAATGCAGATCTTCAAACTGCATTTTTAAATTACTTAGTAGGTGTTGGCTTTCACGAAGAAAGACAGCATGGTGGTATCAGATATATGAACTTACCGCAAATCGTATTACTGCGCGGCAATGTCTTAGGGTAACCCTGAGTGCGACAGTTGGTAATCCTGTAAGACCACATTAAGCACCTTTGGGGGACAACCAAACAAGATGAAGCTAAGTTCAGATGTCGGGGAAAAATACCCTTCTTGACAGAGAGACAGGTACATATATTAATAAAAAATGTATCCAGACACGTTGACAAAATAACATTTTGACAGGGTGCGAAAGTTCTTTATCGATTTGAAAATGGTTACATGGTTAGTGCTGTCACCGAACAAGCGAGAATTTGCGAATTTAAGCATTGTTGGAGACCGATTCTAATTCGTAGCAACCAAATATTTAGTTGAATGACGTATTTTTGATGACGTCAGGCGACTTGGTTAAATTTCTAGGGAATTTATTTTCTACTGTTGGTTACAAAGATCAGACTATATATTTTGATGTGGTATTTCTGAAAAACTTGTTGCTGCTTTTTGTGATTGTTTATTGTTAACAAGTCCATTTTGTTGATTGAAATCGTAACTATGTTTCTATATTTAGTATTATTTATTAAAATAACCAAACTTTTCAAAACACGGCGCTGCAAAACATACGAATAGGACGTAACGACTGAGTTAGCGCCTAGTCAAAGAAGTTGCTAGCAGTAAGTCGCTAGAAAATGTCTAGTCGCCAATAATGACGTCACACGTAATTTGCATTTTATCCCGCAAGGTGGCTACACAATCGGTAACGACAATAAATGACGTGAAGCCAGTTGCTACAATTGGTGGCTACGAATTAGAATCAGTCTCCTGACGTCAATTTATATTGATTTGATCTTATGAATGAGTCCATTTATAAAGTAAGTGAATTAACCAAACACTGGATAGCTAACTTACACAAACAAGTGAGGCAAGTTGTGCAGGTATGCCACCATTTGCAGAAAAGGCAAAGCATGCTTTGCTTTATTGTAGTATATGGCATTTTCCTTGTGTTTGTATTGAAATTATACAATGACAAGAAATAGAAAAATAAATAAAATTCGGGAACAACAAGCAGACTAAAAAAATTTGCTACAAAATATGAGATTAAATGACGTAGAGATGTTTTTTGAATATAACCGATTGAATATTGAACTATTTGACAAATTACTATCAATGGTTGGACCGCTACGAAAACAAATGTTATCATGATTTCTGATGGCTTCTTGTGTCACTGGTCTCCCTTCATGTGTTTCTTATATTTGTCAATTGATGTCATTACTAACTAAAACAAAAACTAAAACATGATTTTTTAATGCTGCTCCAAAATGGTATAAAACGTAAAACATAAAACTAACACTAATTTTGATTAGTAAATTAACATTAAATTTTATGGCAATCGAAATTTTAAAACCTCATTTCTGCTGTTATATAGCATGCAATAGATATTTATATAATGAGTGCACGAAGACATTCTTTTCACATGAGCAAAATTTATTAAATTTGAAGCGTGAATTTTTATTATGACAATTTAATGTGCCATGAATTAGCATTTGTTATATGAAAACAATGTTAGCATTGTTATTTTTTTTCTCTAAAGCTTGTGAAAATATTTCTGATTCATCTGAATATTTAATCTTGAATACGCCTCCCGAAGTACTACAAATAACGCTGTAAATAATTTTAGTGTTTTAATAATTAAAATGTAGAACCATAAAAATGAGTGTTTTTTCAATAATTTTGAAGCACTGGTGCCCAACATCAAACTTTACATCAGTTTTTAGGGTAATGTAAATGTCATTTTAAATGATGCAAGTACAAAAAAAAATTGTTTGCTGATTTAAATGTAGAATTTTATATTTTTACAACTTTATTTGAAACTTTTTTGCCTAAAATAAAAAATGAAGCAGGCAATTGCGAAAGTATGATTTAACATGTTAACGTTTTCTGGTTTCGAGCCGCGGTCACCATTCTGTATATATTAATACTACACATTTGAAAGATAGTTTAAACTAGCCTCTTTAAATACGCAAAAATCGAGTTAATGAAATCCAGAAGAATTGTTTCAAAATATAGTCTTATCTTCGCAATAAAAGTCGAATTGCGGTTGTAATATATTTTTTTAATAAAAAAAAAAGAAAACCAAACCGGAAGAAAGATTGCGAAATCGGATAAAGAATTGAATTAAGCGTACCTATAGAAGACACAACTCAGATAATAAAAGTTCGGAAAGAAAATAATTTGTTCGCGGCGTTTAGTCTGTAGCAGTGGCAGTCCAAGATATAATTGTTTCTTGTTTATACTGCCCACTCCGTTACGAACGTTTATCGTTTATTTCCTTTTTAATTTATTTAATGGGCAATAAAAGTCATCGTAGGCGGTCTTGGTGGATAACGAATCGGATACCATTTCGTTAGTTGTCTTGTGCGGTGTCGGTGGCGACGGTGGCGACGGTGGCGGTGCCTGGCGGCTCCGGGCGGCGGCTACAAGATATAGGATGGAGATTAAGAGCACCGGATTGACCTCCGAGCCTATTTCCGTTCTTCGGGTCTAATGGGAAATCTATAGCGTCTGTAGCAAGCACGCGAGGATGTGATCTGGTGACCTTTCCCACCATTTTATTGCATTCCAAATTATACCGTTCTTTTCCTTCTGTTTAATCAATACCTTCACCTTATACCCCTTTCAAGAGCACACTAAAATCAAATCAAGCACCAATGACATCGCATTGTTCCGAGGAGTACACTCAAAAGAAAATTTATTGTTGTATCAAAATACAGCTTCTGAACACAAAATATATACAGACCTATAACTAAATGTATTCAAATGGCAGCACTAACTAACAATTAATTTTAAAATTACGAATAATTTCTTTTAAAATGAATTGTGTATTGTGCATTACAATTCCTTTATTTTTAGTTCCTTAATTCATTGTCCATGAACTAAATTGACATTACCGCTGCAACACAGACTCGTCCAGAACTACCAATGTCACAGATAAAAACACTACCATTTGAATACATTTGTTTGGCTTCTGCGCATATTTTGTTTACAAATTCAGATACTCCGCCATTTCTAACGCTTTGCAATTAAATCAATATATATATATATATATATATATATATATATATATATATATATATATATATATATATATATATATATATATTGTCACATGATTCCTTGAACACAGGTAATACTTAATTACCTGAATGGAATTATTATTTGTCAAACCCTCTTGCAAATTTTTGTTTTTAAGATAAATATTTGGTCTCCAAATTTTCGTCAGACATTCAATTTTTTAATGCCGTTGGGCCTTTTTTACAAATTCCGAAATAGCTGCTCAAGATGGCGTCCACAACGGAAAAAGACAGAAAATTTTGTTGTAAAATATTGGACAAATTCTTTAGAAAGTGGTGAATTTTGAGTTTTCTAAGAATGTTAAGGGGTTTTTGGGGTTGTTAATCACGACTCCGAAGACAAAATATACAATATGGCGCCTGTAAAAATCGAAAAAAGTATTAAAAATTGTAAACTGAGGCCGAAACTTGTTATTGTATTGTATTGTATCCGCCATACTGAATTTAGTAATCATCGATTTCTGACTTCGGAATCGTGATCAGCGATCCCTAAAACGTCCTAATATACTTCAAAACTCGATATTCACCACTTTCTTAAAATTTGAAAAATATTTTACAAAAGTTTTACATAGCTTTTTCCGTTGTGGACGCCATCTAGAGCCGCCATTTTGAAATTTATAAAAAGGCCCAATGGAATTAAAAAATATGAGGTTTAACGAAAATTTAGAGGCCCCACAGAGTCATTTATGTTAAAAAGAAATAATAATAATAGCTGCAGATCCTCTTGCTATAAGAAGAAATTAAGTTTGTGTTTGTTTTCAAAGCATTCTTTCTGTTCGATTCCTTCCTGCTGGTACGAGTATTTTCATTGTTTGTTCGAATTTTGTATTAACCTGTTTGTATTGAAGGTTTATCCGAGACCTCCCTAATGAAGATTGGTTAAGGGTTTTATGAGCTACTTTTTGTTTCTTTTCTTTTATTGTTTCTGCTTTTGTTTCCGGACGTGGCACGCATTTTTACGTTGATGTTTTCATTTTATTGGCGCCGTAAATAATTTACATTAATATATTAATTATGGGCGGCTGATTTTATCAGACAGTTCAATTGAATTTTGACATAACTATTAATAGTTGGACATAAAATTTTATTGCTTATCGTTAAATGTGTTGTCACATTTCTGTTGTCAATCACAACATATGTCATCATAAATATACATACACTCATACATATATTACAATTACCTTTATTGCAGATTATCTCAAAAATCCTTTATGCATTTAGAATTGGTATCAATTTCTATATACTATAAATTCATCAAAATATTATATAGAAACATATTCGAATTTAATTATTTATTATATTTTCGTATACGACTAAAATTTAAAATATCCTTTTTAAAGTTATAAACATTTGCACCCAACCTATTTTCCGTGGGATGCATTTGCTTTCGTTTATGGTTAGCACAATAAAATAAAAATTGATTTTTGAGTATTCAATACATACATATATACATATCGTCATGCTATATCCCATCAAATGGGGTAGCACGAATCCTAAAATCACTCATAAAATATTCACTCATTACAATAATCAAATAATCAGTCCTCGTCAAACATTCTCATCCAAACCACATTCATAGATAACTTCATATAAACTCATTTATGTATTACACTTGAAATAATTTCTGACACAACAAACCTTCAATCACATCTATCCAATCACTCCTATTCACTTATCATTCATCTTTTTTCTTCGACGTACATAACATATGCATAAAACATCTCAAAATACTCACGCTTATTCCTAACAACTAATCTAATAAGAAATCTAACAACGAATCTACAAAGATTAGAAAAGATGAAAGCAATAGTCTGCACGTATATATGAAAGAAAAGTCCACACAATGCAGTAACTGAAAAGATAAGATAGGAAAAGTGTATCGCCCTGCGCTGGTTTTTGAATGATTTCGGATATTTTAGTTAATGTTTCTGGTCATAGGTAAAGTATTATATAATCGTCACCTATATTACATATAAAAGCCTGGTATGTCACGTTGGTTTCTAAGTAAAAATGGAGGAACAAACATTGCAAAATTTATTTTCCATCGATTATGGAGATCTGTATACAGGGTGTTCAATTTAAATGTCCAACATTGTTATTTCAAGACTTGTAAGAGCTACAAGGTTGGTTAAATTAGCAAAGAGATACCATTTTGCAACTAATAACAATTTCTTTTTCGACCAGTAGTTTTCAAAATACGGTTTGCAACTTTCTTATTTTAAATGGGAACCTATTTTCTTATTTGCTTATTCGATTCAGTATTTTTTTTCTGAATTCAACGACTACAAAGTTCAGTATCCTCACATCACAAAATTTTTGACAAAAATGCATATTAAATTGACATTAATTTCATTAAAATCGCATAAAATCAGCGTGCTATGACAGAAACAAATGAACAAATCATAATATTTTTGTTTGTTTGATTGATTATTATACGACAATAACATTATTTTGTGAAAAAATAAATAAATCAATTTTATTAGTCATTAGCTTCTGCCATAGCACACTGATTCTAATGCAATTTTAATTAAAATAATGTCAATTTTTGTCAAAAGTTTTGTAATGTGTGGGCACTGAACTTTATAGTTGTTGAATTCTACAGACAATCGTAGCTCAGTGGATAAAAGCGGGGTAAAACTTGCGTTTCTTAATTAACAAGCAAGAGGTCGTGCGTTCAAATCTTCTACTTACGAAAAAATACGATTGTGTCCGAGGGGTTCGCATTCCACTATAAGCTGTAGGCCCCCTGTACTGTAATTGGGATTTACTTCCTGTTGTGCAGAGTAACAAAATAAATAAATAAATTCAAAAAAAAAACTGAATCGAACAAGTAAATAAAAAAAATAAGTTCTCATTTAAAATAAGAAAGTAGGACACAGTATTTTTAGAACCACTGGTCAAAAAAAATGTTGTTAATAGTTTTGTAATAGACTTACAAAATGGTATTTCTTTGCTAATTTAACCAATCTTGTAGCTCTTATAGTTCTCGAGATAGCAATAGTGGCACCACTAAATTGAACACCCTGTATACGATAATAAAGCAACTACTATCAAAACATCCATTTTCGAGCAAGAGAGAAATTATAACTGTCAAAATAATACCGAATGTGGCAATAATCTAACACTATGAATATAGTTGGAAATAATTTTTGTGCGAAATACATAACAAAATTTGAAACTATAAAACCTTAAAAAAATCTTATGTTTCGTTGTGTTATGTTATGCTATGCTATGCTATGTAAACTAACTATAAATTCTACTAAAGAGTCTAATACAGCCATGTTTAGCAATTAGCGTTCTCTTGTTTTTTTGTTTTTTGTTGTCATTCCAGGCCTTCTTTAATAACGTTTACAACGGTACGATACACATACGCAAAGTATCTTTAGAGTCAACACTCGTGACTAAATATTAGCTTTGTATAGTGGACGCAAAGATATAAGGAATCGAATTGACTTCTTAATAGGTGGGTTTTACCGGCCTCAGCGGGGATTCTGGCTACAGTTAACAAAGGGGTGCATTAAGTAGATTTGTCACAAAGTTAATCAAATTCTATTTCATGCTCATATTATTGTTATTCTATTTTTATCCATGTTATTATATTATTATTGAACACTGTAACATGACTTTTCACTATATTTTAAACTAAAAATGTAAATAAATACATAAATAAATAATAAAACATCTTTATTATGTTAACAGAAATAAAATAATTATAATACGGCTCTATTTATTTTCACATTTCTACCAGTTTAATCCGGGGATAAACCTGTACTAATTACATGCTGTGAGGGGCGTCTAAAAGTCATTTTCTTATATCTTTACGTCCAGTATATACTAGTATAGTAAATAACTATTACATTTACTTCATTTAGTATTGCTCCTTCCGCTTAAACCTTTTATTTCCCGTCTATTTCATCATGACTTTCCCAGCTAATTTTCCTTAAACCGATTACGTCTCTCTACTCTCCTAGATGCATTATTGAGGAGTGCTCAGTCCTCAGTCCTCCTCGGGTCATCGGGTCGGCGGGTCGTCGGGTCGCCCAGAATCGCACTTGATGCCTGGTGACGTAAGATGATTAGGGATAGATTAGCGAGTGTAAGCCTGACCGGCGATTCGGCTTGTCCGACAAGTCGCTGGTAAATACATCAGGAAAGCTGGGACGAACTGATGAGGAATATTGGTTCATAAATCGTGGGATTTAACTTAAGTGCAGACCTAAGCCGATTGTTTCATCAGGACGTGGAGGATGCTATTAGCTAATTTCTTACTTTTCAAACTCGAAGAAACTTTAGAATTAATGATTTTTTGATAGGAGGGAATTAGAGAAATTGTTGGAATGATGAAATATGACACCTTTACAATATCATTATAATTCAAGTTAATTACGAGCAGATGGCGCTGCTGGTAATCTGCAATTGCAGAACTCCTACACTTATATAAGCTAGAGTTTGCGAGTTTGAAATACAACAGGGACTTATACAATTCAAATTTTTCGGTTGCCATCTAGTGAGTAAAATAGAATTTAATAATTTGTTATGTAGCGAACATGGTATAGCTTTACAGTTTAACGTTTATCACGTGTTCCAAACGTTAAACGTCAAACATATGTGGGGATCTGAGGGCAAGAGTGCTGAGAGGAAAAAGCAGTTGTTCGTACTCGGCATGGTGTCACCTCGCTCTTTCTACAAATTTGTTGTTTCACACAAAATTGTGTGGTGAGAGATCTGCTGCATGTGACATCAAAATTGTAAGTCCCTATTACGTCAGAATACTTCAAATTCCAGAAAGGCAACAGTTTCCTTGCATTGTAATTACAGAAATGAACTTACAGCAATCTGGCATTGTAACCTCAATTGGACGACCAGAACGTTCGGCGTCCTTTGTGGTCATACTACCGCAACGAAAATCAGTAAACTACTTGTGAATCGTTCTAATTGATGGTGAGGTGTCCCCATAATGTTTAACAAGCGATGCTTTGGTTTGCGTAATGTTTTTTCCACGCAAGAAATAATGTTTAATCAAGACGCGGAATTCACTTTTTTTCATGTTTTCAAAAATCTTCAAGGTTGCTTGCTTTCGATGGGTGTCAAAACAGAACTCAATGACATATCAGTCTGAAAATTTTAATGCGTTTTAGTTAAAGATGGTACATCACAAATGACACATGAGATTTGTGATTGTGGCACCATCTGTTTTAGTTTTCAGGGACTTTTCACCCTGCCCTCGTATAACAAGCTTAGTATTTAAATAAGAAAAAGGTATGAAAACAACATAAAAATAATTGCGCCCGAATGATTCAAATTATACTATAAACTGTAAGTTGCTTATACTGTAATTAGAGTAATTTCTTGTTTTGCTGAGTCTCAAGTAAATACGTAAACAACCTGCTGTTATTTTTGTACAACAGTAGGTAATGTAATTCTAGATTAATAGTCCTCGTTCCGTCCGTTGAACTATTCTGTTTACGCATTACTATTATACTCCATAATGAAATAAGCTTTAGAGCCCAGTGTGAATACTAATCACCTCTGCATTATTCTCGTGTAAAGTAAGAGTGCTTTGATTAATTATAATAAACGTCGCAATCCCGTAACAAGCAGCACTTCGTAACCACCGTACAAATGACTCAGATTCAGGTGGTATTAGAAAAAATATCGAACTGCTCTAAAAATAGACTGTTCCGTGATTAATGTGCAGGGGCTCTCTCTCTCTCTCTCTCCACTTGGAGTTTACTTACTGAAAAATATCCGAGCGTGTTTAAATACATTTCTTTTGCAGTTGCATGTGAATGTCAATGCAGCTTGAGAGCCGTTTAACTGGTGTTTTACTTGCGAGCCATGCGAAGCTGGAGTTAAACGATACAATTAGGAAACGCAGTAAAAAACTTGAAGGGTTTCTTACGTAGCTATTTATTGATTCTAACATGATTGGTCGCCATTAACGACGGATTTATTTATTTATTATACTTTGATGCACAACAGGGATTTATTCCTAATTACAGGACATGGAAGGTACAATTTATAGTGGAACTACACAGTATGTCCCAAAAATAACGAAACTCTTTAGATATAGAATAAAATACGCATTGTATTATGTTTGAAACTTAATATTTATTCAAAATAGGTTCCATTTGAATCAATACACTTTTTAGAACGATCAACTAGAGCATGCATAGATTTTTTTTATGCTATCTAAAGGAACGTTCTTTAACACCTGTGTCACGGCTGCTTGAATGGCTGGAATATCATCATAAAACGCTCTTTTCATGGCAATTTTCAGTTAAGGAAAAGATAATAGGCACATGGTGATAGATCAGGCGAATACGGAGGGTGGTCGATGACACAAATATGTTTTTTCATAAAAAATTCGTTGACTTTTTTAGCGATATTTTGATCTCCATTTAATTCATGTGGAACAAAACGTGAAGAAACCTTTCTTTTACCCAAATCTTCAGTTAGAATTCTCCAAATAGTATTTTTACTCGTATTTACTTCTTCACCCAACATTCTAACAGTAAAATTCGCATCGACAGCAATGATTTCACGCACTTTTCCGACTAATTCAGCACGATTTCCGGCTTTTGGACGTCCAGATCTTTCATCATCATTTAAATCTTCACGACCATTTTTAAATTTTACAAACCACTTATAAACTTGTGAACACTGAACAAGTAACCATATAAGAAGGGACAGCTATAACAAAAGATTGTTACGCAGTTACAGGTGACATCTCTTGTTGCCCCAAGTAATTATTATTAAAAATACCGATAATATAGGATACATAAGTATCATTCTTGTGATCGTAATGACTAAAATATTTCAAAATAATAAAAATAAAAATATGTTACAAAACAGTAAAAACAAACAATTAGCAAAAAACTATTTTTATTGAATAATATTTAAAATATTAATTAAACACATACTAGTATGCAATACAAATAAATTTGAATAATGCACACTATCATTTATCATTTCGCTACTTTCTTCAGTATCCGTATTCTTATATGTTGCTGTTACTGTTGTTGTTGATAGAGATGTAATATTTTCATCCCGAATTGTTGAAAATGAATTTATATTTACTATAAAAGAATTTTTATAATTATAAAATTTTCAAATATCACAATATTGTATTAATTACTTACATTGGTCAATATGTGGAACAGCCCCAATGTTTTCTATTAATGTTTTCCAGCAATGTTTTCCGTAATAAATTATTCCGTGGTAAACCATGGAAAAACACATTCTTACAATTTTTTTTTCTCCTACAATGTGGTACCACAGACCTAAAATTATACAATAGTTTAAAATCAAATATAAAATCATAAAAGATACCTACTGACGATTAAATATAGATTGCAATAATAACGACAGATATGTTTGTTAATTACAAATTTTAACTTTCAAAATATAAAACACCGTTTGTCAAACATTTAAATATGTAATCTGTTTAACAATGTCAACTATTTAAATATTACCTACTATGATTCCCGTTATTAATTTAAAATGATTTAGTTCATTTGGGGCAGCAAGAGATGGCATTAAAAATCGCGTAACAAGGTAACTAATACAGCTGTCCAGGCCCTGCTTGTGAACGAGATAAACAATCATCACCATAAACTTTTTTCATCAATTCGTATTTCTCTGCAATTTTTTTTCCAAGTTTCATACAAAATTTAATATTTGCTCGTTGTTCCATTGTATTTTTACAACATAAACACAAAAACTACTGTCATTAAAATGCGCGTAAATTTTTAAACTGTCACCTGATTGCATGAAGTTGTGTACGTTCGTAAGAGGAAAGTTGTATCTTTCTAACAATATGTATGTTCAATAGATTACGCCACGTGTTCTATGATTTAAATTAAAAGTTTCGTTATTTTTGGGACATACTGTGTAGAAAAATTGGTTATAAATTGAAAATAGTGGGATTTGAATCCATCTTATTTGTATAGTAAACGTGCAATATATCCAGTAGCATTGGCCGTTGGTTTGGGAACTTTAGGTTCAATCCAGAACTGATCTAGAACTAACTCGTATTACTTCCAAATAAATTATGCACCTAGTGTCAGTTCTAAGTATATCTGTTTAAATACAAATTACGATGCCAACAATTGAAAACAAATAACAAAGAAAACTAATTGATTAGAAAGAAATAGAAAACGGGTTCAATCTGTCAACCCACCAAAATAGCTGAGGCAGTAGTATCAGCTGAGGAATTGTTCTGAGTTACTTAAAACGTGCCAATTAAAAAAGCAACCTACTGGGTTACTTTAAAAATGCCAAATATATACGGCCATTGTCTCGACTTTAGTAAAGTTGTGGGTAGAAGGCGTGATGATATATTTATTTATTTATTTATTTGTAAGGAATTTAACTAATGTCTGTGGTTAAAATGCTATAATATAAATGAAGTACTGAACAATGTTATCACTAAATATCATTGGCTTTATTGAAAGTATATTACATAATGAACAGTTACCTATAAAATCTCTTTCAATAAATAGACCATTAGACACATCCCCAATATCCTCTTTTAAAGCTAGTAGTAAAGTTACAATATACCTCATTCCCCTTTTAATATACCAGTTAAGATTACAGTAGCGGATCAGCAAAGCCCAATTTAAACGCTACAATTAATAACAGCACTTATCGTCGCTAGGGCCCGGGGCGTCGCGATCAATGAGCCGGACGTCCCGCCCCCAGGCTCAACGGGTGGCGGCAAGGGAGCAATAGCTGCGACGCCAACCCCTCACACAGGGTAGCAGCGACGCTGGCGGCATCTCGCGGCGTTGACGCTAGCCATCTGGCGGTCGGACGCGGAACTAACGGCGTCGCGACGGTTGTGGATGTTGGTGGATGGAGAGAACGCCGCTTGGCGGACGATGGCGCTAGTGTGTGTTTATTAGGGGTGTACAAAGTTGCGATGTTATTAAATATTGTTTTGCATAAAATACAATTTAATTTTACATACAAAGTACTTTCAATTGTTATTTGTACAACTAGTAATTAAAGAAATCCTTTTTTTCGCTAATTTGAAGTTTGATTCAAAATAGCGAAGCCGGAGTGTATCAATTAAATGAGTGAAAAAAGATGCTCTGTACACGTATTTTTTGCATATTAATATTAGATTGATTTTGTGGAAATACAAATTGAAAATTATTTTGACAGATGTCAAAATATCGATAGCGTGTTATTTAGTTTTAAATAATCTCCATAGTGATAAATAGATAAAAATATTTTTTTTAAAAAACAGTAAAATTGAACCAGTGAGAAAATAGTTTTTTTTCAATTTTTAAAGGTTTTTAAATAGTTGAAAAAATGTATCGGAATTTCAATACGATTTTACATTATATAAAGACGACTACCGTGATTAATATAAGAAAGAATTTTAACATTTGTTATAAACTATAATTACACAAGGGCTTTTAATTTTTCCGAATAAATTTGTTGTTTTTTATGAAATAATAGCTGTATTCCATTTGCCACTTGGTTCACTTAAATCAGTTCAGATAAATTAGACAACATGATTAAATGAACTGAATTAAGCAAGCTAATGCACTTATTGGGGTGAATTAGTTCAAAGTAAATTAGAATCAGTAATTCTAGTACTGAAAATAAAGTCAGCGAAGTAATCCAGCGAAATAAGTAAGTGATCTGGTTCAGTAAATATAAGTTAGATCAAAATTCAAATGGCAAATGGAATACGCCTAATGTTACTTAGTAATTTGACAAGAAAAACTGTTTTAATAAAATCACATCACTCTAAGTGAAGCGATTTTATTTTAAGTCAAATTACTGTCCGATAACAGGGTTGAATTGTAAAATTGAAATTTATCCGAAGAAAATAAAATGCTCGAATATAATTTGCCGGGATAATTGAACAAGATGACTCAATGGCATCGAGCCGGACTGTAGATTTAAGAACTCGGGTTTCATTTCCACAGCTGGTAAACAATTTTAACTACATTAAAATTAACCCTCCAATAACATCTTTAGGAACCGTGATTATCACACTCAGTAATGAATAAAGGCGTGATGATATATAAAATAAAATAATCCGTATGACATTACTTTTTATCGGATTGCTAAAAGAAAGTTAAATACTGTGTTGTTACTTGCAAAAGTTATATTCTTCTTTGTTCACCGTCAAACTGACAAAATTATTTTTTGTTTGACTTAGTTCATTTTGAAAAGAAATTATCATGAAATATTTTTCTAAATAAGAAAAATAGGATACAATTTTCCATCACTTGTCTCGTAATTCCACAGAGGTTTTTACAGCACGTTTGCATCAACTTCTCAGGTCATCAACAAACGGCTGGTCAGTTCAGCTTTAACCATTAAACCATTAAATATTTTTCTGTTAAATATTAGGCTTTCATAGACATGTATGGCTGCGTAGTAAAAATTATCTCCTCAAAAACGATAGTTTGCTGATAGAATGACAAAAACTTATTTAAAATACAACTGCAGTCGTGCTGTCTAGTGCTTCAGATTCTGCTATCAGCAAATGTAATTATTATTTATTTCTTGTTGTAGAGACTTACAAATAAATATAGCCAGTAATAGTAGCACCCTGGTTACCGTTGTAGCTTCATAAAAAAGAGTTCGCTCGTTTGCAGATTTAAACCTTGCTGACTTTAAGGTAGTACTAGTGTAACGGTGGCGCCATCGGCTGTCGACTGGCGAAACTGACGTCAAAAAAATATAAAAATTGAATAAAATTTGTGTTTTATACCTATTATGATTTGAATATCATGAATTGTTAACAGGTTGTTCGTCTAGTGAATTTCAAATACCATACCACCGTGTGGTGTTACCATTATAAATTGGGATTCTTTATTTTTCGTTAAAAACAAGGCTTTGCACGGCTATATATCCATTATTAAACGATAAAAAACTTTCTCCTTCTGATACAATATACATGGATTGTTCTAGAACTTCATACAAGTTTTTCAAATGAAACTGCAAAATTTTAGGGGTACACAAATCAAATATGAGCGATTCTGAGTGATGATCGCCATAAGCCCCGTGTATAAGAATTCAACTTTACAAGCGAATATATTTGTTTACAGACGATGAATGTGTTTCATATTTTAACAGGATGCTTATCACTATCCAATGTTTACGTGCGCCAAATTTAATTCATATCTGCAAAAAAAAATATCACTTAATGCTCTTCAACATTCACTATAAAGTATAAATCCGTTTACTATAATTCGGATGAATATCATGATGTGAGTGTAGCAAATAAATAAAAACAATTGTGACATCTTGAGTAAGATATATTTTCTTTCATAAAGTTTTTTACTTTTAGTTGGGTTGAATTTTAATTTCTGTGGATGGTACCAACTGGTGGTAATTATTTGTCGATTGGCAGTGTTGCAAAGTGCATCATTCCATTTCACAGTCGAACGAATATTTTGCAATACGTGTTCATTTGTAGCCGTTGAATTTGATTAATGAATCTTCCTGTGGGTCGTGTTTTGATGTGTGCTCAAAAGGGTAATTTTGTTATTTTGACGTGCAAAGTCATTTTTCATTGCGCAATTGCCAATTATGCACATGCAGCCCTCTGATATTCGATGCAGTCGACGTACGCCGGACAGTGACGGAGAATGGAGACTTCTATTTTTAAAATTATTATTTGAAATTGCAAATTGATATTTTAGAAGTAAATGACTTTTCTGTTTTCATCATCTGAAATTAAATGCTAATATTTGCTGCACTTTTAAAGATACATTTTCATATTTTAATTTAAACTTTATGGACTACAAATACAAGTATTTTATTCGACTTGTATAGAAATGATAAAATGGCATGCATATTTATTTTATTTACTACTGCATAACAGGAAATTAATTCTTACTTTTGTATTGTTGTATTTTTTGTTTTAAATTTTTAACCCGCAGACTCATGCTGTCATTTTGGTATCATGGTATTACAATAAGGATTAGGGTAGATATACAATTGCAGAACTCGAAAAATAACAATTTTTACAAGTCGTCAAATCACTTATTTACAGATTTCAAAGTAGAGCTTAAAGAGAAATTCTAATTACTCGCAATTGTGTATACATGCATTTATTTATTTACATCATTGTAATGGAGAATTTATAAATACGAATAATTTGAATAATAAGTTTCTCGCTACCATTCTTTTCCTGATTATTTTACAAGAAATATTTAAATTTTTGTACTAATTAAACTCTGCACTTCATTTTACTTATCTAGTTACAATTAAAATCTAGTTCAAAATATAGTTTTTATATGTATCTAGGGTTATGTCCGCCAGGTATAAACATCAAGTAATGACCGTGGTGCAAACAATATTTTATTTATTTTTTATATTTTTATTTATTTATTATTCTACAGGAAAAAAAAACCCAATTACAGAATAATTTTCTAGTAATTCACAAATGTATCGATATCCTAAACAAGAACATTAAACATGTAAATTATAATTAAATATATATCAAAATATATTAAGAAATTAACAGCCAAAAAGAATCAAAACAGAAATAATTAAATTTTAAATTTAAATTTTAAATTTTATGTCTAACTAGTATTTTTTAATAAACTAAATAATAAATACTGAATTAACTGGTAACACCGAATAGAAGAATGACAGTTTTTCACAGTATTAAGGTAGTACTAGCGTGAAAAAAAATTTTGAAGTTCTGAATGAAATTTGGCGCACGTTAACATTGGATAGTCATACGCATCCCGTTAAAATATGAAACACATTCATCGCAAATCTCATGTGACATTTGTGATGTACCATCTTTAACTAGAACGCATTAAAATTTTCAGACTGATATGTCATTCAGTTCTGTTTTGACACCCATCGAAAGCAAGCAACCTTGAAGATTTTTGAAAACATAGAAAAAAGTGAATTTCGCGTCTTGATTAAACATTATTTCTTGTGTGGAAAAAACATTACGCAAACCAAAGCATCGCTTGTTAAACATTATGGGGACTCCTCACCATCGATTGGAACGATTCTCAAGTGGATTACTGATTTTCATTGTGGTAGTATGACCACACAGGACGCCGAACGTTCTGGTCGTCCAATTGAGGTTACAACGCCAGAAATCGTCGATAAAATCCCTGGTATTATATTGGACGATCGGCGAGTTAAAGTGCACGAGCTGGCTGCGGCTATGAGCATTTCAACCGAACGGGTACGGAACATTTTGCTTAAATTTTTGGATATGAGAAAGCTATCTCCCAGATGGGTGCCGCATCGTGGACAACGCACCGGCGCACAGGTCCGCAGTAGCAATGGCAAAATTGCATGAATTGCGCTACGAATTGGTTCGTTATCCACCATATTCTCCAGATTTGCCCCCTGCGATTTTTATCTATTTCCAAACTTGAAAAAATGGCTCGGCGGAAAGAGATTTGGCTCCAACGATGAGGTCATCGCTGAGACAAACGCCTATTTTGAAGGATTACCAAAATCGTATTATTTGGAAGGGATCGAAAAATTAGAAAAAAGTTAGACGAAGTGTATCAAACTACAAGGAGATTATGTTGAGAAATAAAATGTTTTGACCAAATAAATCATTTCTTGTTTAATTTTTCAGGGACTTTTCACCCTGCCCTGGTAAGTAAAATGAAATATTAATCGATTTAGATGAAGAATTTAATTTTTTACTGCTTTTATTTGAAAACTTTGCTGATAAAGTAATCAGATAACAGTGGTAGTGGATAACTCTTTTCCCATGTTAATCATCAAAGTTGTAGAATTCTTATGATACCTTGTATACATCAGTGAGGGAGACTTCAAACCCGCTAATGCCGATACAAAAATGATTACTTTACAAAACTTTTACGTAATTTATAAACTAGCATCATTTTTCCATAATTCTAATTATCACCATCACTATTCAAACTCTGTCTAGAAATACGAGTCCCCGTCACTGCCCTTGAAGGGTAACCGCCGCCACTAACCCTTCACCCCGCCGCCATTATCCACACATCGATCAAACCTTCGCCGCCGGAATCACGCACGTAATTGACACTCTGTATACAAGGCTAATCCCGCTAAAAGTAAGCTCGTAATAAATCTCACAGCCGTCACAAGCCTTTACCGACAACGAGGACTCCGCCACCACGGGGTGCGTGCGTTCGTGGCCAGCAGCACAAATCGAAGATTGGTTTTTGGTTTAGGGATTTGGTGGCTGGGGAAATTAATAAATTTGGAAAGGCGGAATGTGGGAGGTGTGATTGGAAGTAAATTTGGATTTAGTAGGCTTGTTCAAATGAATATGCTCAGGATTTAAAATGATTTTTTTGTAGTTTATGTGAAGCGTATTCCATTTGCTATTTGGATCTAACTTATACGTACTGAAATAATTCATTTGTTTGTTATTATTATCTTGGTTCACTTAAAACACAAAAATTAAACAATATGACTAGATAACTGAACTAAGCAAATTGATGTACTTATTTGGGGTGGCTAGCTCAGTGGTTTGAAGTCGGCCTGCGGATCCTAAGAACCATGGTTCGATTCCCACAGACGACAAACAATTTTCATAATTTCAAAAGCTACCCCTGTGGCTCCTCCACCACTAACATCTTTGGGGGCCGTGATTTGACGACTGGTAACCGCAATTCACGCGCAATATATATCACTTACCGAGATCTGCTTCGGCAGAGTGCCACACCCAGTAGTGGGTAGAAGGCGTGATGATATATTTATTTATTTATTTGGGGAAGTTACTTCAAGGTAAATTAAATTCAGTAAATCTAGTACTAGCAATAAAATATAAATAAATAAATATAAATAAATATAAATAAATAAATAAATATAAATGAATAAATATAAATAAATATATCATCAGGCCTTTTATCCATTACTGGGTGTGGCACTCTGCCGAAGCAGATCTCGGTAAGTGATATATTTTGCGCGTGAAGTGTGGTTACCAGCCGTCAACTCACGACCCCCAAAGATGTTAGTTGCGGGGAAGCCACAGGGGTAATTTTAAATTGGTGAAAATGTTTGTCGGCTGTGAGGATCGAACCAGGGTTCTTAGGATCCACAGACTCGATACCACTGAGCCATTACCCCATTAAATAAAATAATCGAAGTAAATTAGTCAAATAAATAAGTAGGGTTGTCGATTCTACGTATATTCGAGACTTCGATTGTTCGGATTTATTGAACCTTCGAATTAAGATTCGAACTTTCGAATTTTTAAATATTCCGAATTTTCGAATTTTCTAATTTTGGAATATTCCGAATTTACAAATTTTTGGATTATTCGAATTGTGAATCTGGATCCTGACGTGAACACGGTATGTTGATATGAATTATTTTTAGAATAAACTCATGTGTTTTCTATTAATTCGTAATAATTATTATTAAATATTATTATTTGCCAAATTAATTCAATTTAGACTTAAAATTTCGCTACACTGTCAAAAACATTTTAATTAAGACGTTTTTGTATCCTTTTTATTGTTATTTTAAAACGTTTTACTAAAAGCCCATAGCATTTAGATGGGCAGTAAGAGAATAGCTGGCTTAATTAAGACGCCTAACTTTTCGCGAATTATGCGTGAGCATGTTTGGAGATGACAGAAGGCGTTAATTCAGTGGCAAAAAATTCGAGAATTCAAAGCTTCTAAAAATTAGAAAATTCGTAAATTCGAAACTTCAAAAAAGTTCGAAGCTTCGAAGTTTTTCTGACGAAATTCAAAACATTCGAATGTTCGAATGTTCAGAAATTCAAACTTCGGTGGAAATCAACGACCCTATAAATAAGTGATCTGATTTAGTAAGGGTAAGTTGGATCTGATTCAAATTGCAAATAAAGTACGCCTTTATTTGACTGATTTACTTCGCTTACTTTACTTTTTACTACTAGATTCACTGGTTAAGACTCAGCGTGATGCAAGTTTGTAATAAATAGATTTCTTTTAAATGTCATCATTGTCAAGTTGCTCTTAAAATAGTACACAGTTAAATAATAATACCTAATAAAGCGTACAAAAGTATAATAAATAAATAAACACTACAAATTCACCCCGAAAGATAATTACAACAGAAAGATCCCACCCGAATCCATTCTCTCCACTTTTCTCTAAACTGTAGTAAACCTTTCTCCTCTCTTTCTCCTGCTGGGATCCAACCGAGTAATCCCTATCACCTTTCTCAATTATTTATTTAGTCTATCTGCGAGGGAATAGCGACGAAATTGACGTATGTCTGTTCTGCTTTCAGGCTACTGTCGACTTGGACAGCAGACACAATCCGATCAACCGGTCGCATTAAACTTTGCTGCGGCAAGCTTCCAACGCCAGCCATCAACTTATAGGTGAGTGCTGCATTATTTATCTGTTACCAAGTCTCTGTGGAATCCTCCGACTTGTAGTTACAGTGGTGTTGCTTGTCGGAAGAGGTTTGGCAACGGTGCATGCGTGTATTGTTGCTAATAAGAACTTGGGTCATTAATGTTGGTTTGTCAACGGAGAAGATACTTGCATAAGAAAAACTTTAGAGAAGTTTTGTAGACAAAAAGATGGCGAGGGAATTAGTAAAGAAATAATTTGTTTGTGAGATAATTTACCTCCTTCTTAACTCTTTTAATGTACAGACAAGATTGTAGTATTTATTTACCTTATAAAAACAGCTTCTAGAAATCATTTTTAATAATCAATATGATTTCTGGTTTAAGTTTTGTAATTTTATTTAAATTTAGCGTTTTATCTCTGACAGTAGCGGTTTTAAAACTTCCGTGGACCAAAATCCATTTTCAAAAACAGAAACTTTTTCCTCCACTTCAATAATATACATATACTAATGAAAGGAAGATGCATAAAAATAACGCTATTTTTTATTATTTAATACTTATATTTATTATTAAGAAACTTTAATCTAACTACAAAATTAATAAATATTAAATGGAAGATACACAAATTTTCTAAAAATTTTAAGTAAAATGTTCAGTATCTATATGGGCGGCCACAGACATTTTTCCAGGGAGGGGTCGCAAAAAACTTTCAGATATACATAAATTTTTTAAATATTTCTTTTCCGTAACATAAATACAAATACACATAACAAATAGATAAAAAAGTATTTAAATTTGTCGAATAAATTACTAGTCTTTGTCGTCTAGGTTTGAATTGAAGAGGAAGGATAATTTTCTAATAACTCTTCCATACCACGTTTTTAAATTATCACACTTCCAGACAGACAGACAGACCGACTTTTTTAGGACTGTTTTTTAAGTTCAGTAGGGTCTAGAACTCTAAGATTCATTAAAATCTCGAGATAAAGAAAAATCACCATTACAATATTTATTGGTTGAGAAAGTGAAAACGATTCTTAGTTTAAATTCTGTAATATATATTTTTAATTCAGCGTTTCTGCTTCTAAACTTCTAGACTAATGGTTCTCAAACTTTCGTGGATTGAACATTTTCCGACCCACTCCATTAGTAAAGAGACGGAAGATAGGTGAATAAAAACATCGGTTTTTTGAAAAGTTATTTTATTTACTATATTTAATTAGGAAATAGTAATCTAACCACAAAATTTTTAGACATTAAATATAAGATATATATCATCACGCCTTCTACCCATTACTGGATGTGGCACTCTGCCTAAGCAGATCTTAGTAAGTGATATATTTTTGTGCGTGAAGTGCGGTTACCAATCGTCAAATCACGGCCCCCAAAGATATAAGATAGGTACATAAATTTCCTAAAATTGTCTAGAATCACGAAAATCGAAATAATAGTACCATCGTACTAATTAAAAAAGTAGGATCGTGGTCTCACCATACATACACTTGGTTTAGTAACAAAGTATAATTGCTACTTAGTTACTTTTTAATAACCAATAGAAAGAAAATAAATAGAAATGGTAATTTTTATATGAATATAAAAAATATCTTATTGGGCGTTTCTTTTGTATATTTTTAAAATTGTCTCACGACCCATCAGAACTTGGTCTGCGACCCATCAAAGGGTCACACTCACCATTTGAGAATGTCTTGTTCTAGACAATCTGCTTTCATTTTTAATTAAGGAAATATATCTCAACAATAACTAGCACAGGACAAGGTAGTTTTAAAAATGTTTAAAAATAAATTGTCTTTCTTTTTATGTCACAATATCTTCTACACGCACATTCTAATTAACTCAACGTCAATTTCTTCAGGAATTTTAATCATGTAAACAGATGTATCCGACAGTAACTACATTTAACTTCTGATAATTAATTTGTTGTGTTTGAAAGTTTATTCATAGTCGGATATTATTTTAGTTATTTTCGTGTTAACATGTCATTAATCAAACGGTTCCGTGATTAAACGTTTCATTCTCTCGTGATTATAAAATTATAAATAGATGTGCATTTTTACCTTATTTTCATAAATTTTAACAGTAGGGGTTCCTTCTGATATAAACGCATGGGTTCACGAACTTAAATTAGAATTTTAAACAGGAGTATTATACAACAGTACAGAGGAATTTAATGCTGAGAATTTATATAAAATAAGTGGAAATGAATGATTAGCGCCGTTGCATCACTAGCAAAAGTTGTTAGATTACAAATTTCAACAAAAAATACTACTGCGTCTGAGTATAATAATTTACTTTTAAACGTGCTTTTATACTATTGGAAAAGTTGATAATTACGCTTTCATTTGTCATCGTAAAGTTGACATTGTCTGTGGAGCAATCGAAATTAGTTTATTACATAAACAAGCATCGAAAATGTAAGATAACGTGCGAGTGTGCAAATTGAAAAACGAGGCGCGCAGCGCCGATTGATTAAGTACACGAGCACAGTTATCACACTTTCGAGCGAGTTATGTAGACTATTTTTCAGACGACCACAAAATATTTCTCAAAAAAGTCTACAAGAGCAATGTTGTTGCACTTTGACAGCTGATGCGTTTTCGTAGGTAAGCGTTGACGTTTGACGTTTGAGGTTAGGTATTGTGATACCAACTCTACTAACCGTAATTTCAAAATATTGAATAATATAAAAATATTAGTAAATAAGTAATTATTTATTTAAAACAATATTTGTGCAAATGTGTTGAAAAATATGTTAAAACATCAATCCAAATAATAATACAATTTTTTTTCATTTATTTTATTATTTTCTTTCATCGTAACGCCATCTGTTGTCAATCAGTGGAACTTCACCTGATATGTTAGAACTATACGTTATACTAACATACGAGGTGTATGTAATGTTCAACTTTCCGTAGTAGTTTATGATGTTGTTATGGTTAATTTCATAAGTGGTCATCTGAAATAGATATTTACATAACAAGTGCGCGAAGATATATTTTTCATATGAGCGCAATTTTATAGCAAGGGCGAAGCGAGTGCTTTAATTTGCCCGAATGGTGCGAATGACGTCTTCGTGCACGAGTTTTGTACAATGCTTTTTGTAAGGGAGAAAAATGTAACCAACAATGAGAAAATATATTAAATTTAAAGCGTGAATTTATATTATGACAGTTTAGTATCCCATGAACTGACATTTGATATATGAAAACAAATTGTTTATTTTTTCTCGTAAAGCTTTACTTTCAAATACGCCTCCCAAAGTATGGAAAGGTTCAAATAACACAGTAAATAATTTTAGATAGTTAAAATTTATAACCCTAAAAATGGGTGTTTTTTAAATTACTCTGAAGCACTACTACGCAAAATCAAACTGTACATCAGTTTCCAGTGTAATATAAACGTTATTTTGAATTATGAACTACAAAAAATAACTTTTACTACGATCGAGCAGAAAATAGAATTTTCCAACTGTCAGTTGAAAACAGTAAATTAATATTTGCCGTTATGAATACACTTTACGCTCTTAAAACATAAATAACTATTAACATACTTTTAGCCGCGAAATAATAAAATACAGGGCTTAAGGTTAAGTTTAAATAAGCTTTTTAACATCTTGTCATGAAAGTTTGTTAGTTTAGTTCTTAAGCTAATAAAAAGTGTACATAAACATTATATTCGTAAATATTAATTCTTAAATAAAAAAATATTACCACAAATCAAGCATTAATGTGCATACAACTTGAGTGATCTGAAATTGCAGAGCTGTTAATCCGACATTCAGGTTAAGATTAATATTCGTATAATGAAAGTGAGTTTTCGTGGTGGCATGTGATAAGTTTGTTCCTTGAATGGATGACGTTGGTTTTGTTAGATTTAGGAAAGTTTGGAACGAAGGATAAAGTTTTGGTTATGACTATCCACTCTGGTAAAGACGTAATTAAATTATTTAAATAAGTGAATTTTCGTAGCGACCAGAATACGAATTAATACAAGGCTTAATTACCAACGCTGTGTTAAGATTTGAAAGCAGCAATTAAAACAGAATTGTGGGATTTCTTTGCTCGTGTTATCGCTCCTGGCGACAGTCACTCATTTCGGCGCTGCCAACATTAAAATTGAAATTACCCGAGCTGTGACTCTCGTATTCGCCCGCTTCTTAATGAGTTACTGATACAATCTTATTAAAGCTCTGGATTTCTGCAGCATTCTTGTTGCTGCTTGCTTGCTATCTCTCTCACTCTGCTTCTTCTTATCCGCTTTTAACACCCTCGTAAATGCATCCTTTAATCTAAACACGGCGGCGACACTCGTGAAAGGAGCTGGCAAACACTACATGAGTTTCCGGTTAAATACATCCGGTCGAGACGTGAGACTGCATCGCGAGGCAACACTGTACTCTAGAGAACACCGGCAACACTGGATTGCATTCTCTTTATCCTACCGTTTACCAAGACTCTGACACTCTTAAGAGATTTTCCGCAAATTGTTTTCGTATTATATTTAACAGCAAATGTTTACTTTATTAACAAGAAATTTATATACAAATAATAAACGTTGCTGTGTCCTACATTTGTTCTTGCCATAAAATCCAATATTTACTAATCTTGTGAAATGACAAAGCGAGAAGGAAACGTGAAATCACGAAGGAAGCAAGAGTTCATTGGTTGAATTCTCGCCGACTTAACTTCTAACGAATAAGTAATGTAGTTCAAATTTCTATGGTCTTTGCTCGGAGACTTCGGTTTTTAGTACAAATCCTCGTGCTCTGATTTTACAAGAAAAATCTTCAGTTTAAATAATTTTCTTTTTGTAACTTTTAAAAATCGAATAAATAAAAAATTCAGCTTTTAAATAAAATTTGACTAAATAATCTGTGATATTACCGCAGTGTAAAAAAAGTATAGGCCAAAGATGCTACAACTATATCGCGGCTAAGGTGATGAATCAGCTCGAATTAGAACGCCGGGAATTAATTTTAGAAATTAACTCTAAATCGCGCAAGAAAGTGATACAGTCGGCTGTGAAGAATCTACCAAGAAATGAACTTGCTAGAATATTTAACCAGGCTTAAGAAGATCGAAAGTAGCCCTTTTATAGTTATAGTTAATAGGTAATAAAGTAGAAAAAGAAAAAAGTAAAAAAGAAAAATTGTTTGAGCTACAATCCTCCGCAAAAGTAAATTGGGGTAATTTTAAGTTATAGGATAGGTAGCTAGGATGCGGACAAGTGCTTATGCGCTTTTGCAATCCTCTATGTTTTCATTGGGTGCCGGTAGATATACTGAAGACTGAATATGTTATCCATAGATATGTCAAACTATGTAATACAAACGTTATCTACTATTCTATATTTCTATTGTAACACTCAATAAATTATTATTATTATTATTAAACTCGAGATATGTTTTTGGTAAATAAAATGTGTTGGCATTTTGCAACTCTGCTTTAACCCCTTTATCATGAGCAATAACTTTTCATTTATTTCGTTCTGCGATTATAGGACATAAGATTGCTAAAATCTGCAATTTAAAAATAAATAACTTAATAAATTCGTATATTATGTATGCAGTTAATAATAAATAATTATGTTATTTTTTAAATGGAATTATGATTTACTTTTATAATAAATAATTAAATAATATTTATTATTTTTATTTGTTCCATATCATTTTTTTAATTTATAATTTCATTTGAAATAATAAATTCCCCAGGATAGTACGGATCAAAAGATGACAAACGTGTATGTACTCGTAGTACATAATTTTAGGTATTGCGAAAATGATTTTTTTCCCTTAAGTTGGTAGGTAATATTAAAAATTACAAATGTTTCCTAGAACTATAGGTCGACCTAAACCTGCAAAAAAATTGTTGAAATACGCTGAAAATTGCAGGAGGACTTTGAGGGACAAAAAAGCAAGAGGTACCGAACGACCAAGTAACCGAGTGATTTACATATACTGGATGGGCCAGACCACTCGTCCACCCCTTTTCAAAATCCTGTGTTCAACGTTTTGAGAAAACAAGATCTACGATAATACTAACTTCGATGTGCTCTATCGAGAGACCAAATTTGACCCCCCCCCCCTGAAGAGAGGTGGGATGGTAACTTCAAAATCTTAAATGGAAATTCTATTATTATTGATGATTCAAATACAGTGCCGGTCACGGAAACCTGTCTTAAAAATTTAACGAGCGTCCATTTTGTTCGAATTCCGCTATTAGATATAACTCTCTTGCATTGCAATTAGACCTAACTACTTTTATAGTTAAGCTACTAACTTAGCCACAATTACTCTGGCAATTGTAGCTTTCCTAAGTATAAAAATATCTAGCTATAGTTATTAAATCAAATAATCTGAAGCTATTTTCATTGATTAAGACTACTTTTTGTAGCTCAGAACTACATTTTGAACTTTAAAGCTACATCTTGTTGAAACGATTTCAACTCACGCAAAATAATTATTTGTTGCAGACTTTAACATTTCAACTGAAAAAGTAGCTTTATAATTTGACAGTTACTTTATTTAACATTAGTTTTTAGTTGTACTTTTGTTATTTTTTACAAACTAAATTTTTAAATGGTAGCGTTATCTGTAGTTTCGCTATTTTTTCTGAATAGTTTATCCAGCTCTGAATGCAGCGTATAAAATTAAACCGCATAGGAAGCCTACATCCTTATAATGATATTCACAATACTTAAATCAGTTGTACTCGTAGTTTTCAAGTTTTGAAGTCAGCGAGTTTGAACTCGGACAGAAGGTTATTAACCTTCTCTAAATTTATGTTTGAAAATTATTATAATGTTTATACAGTATACCGTATTAGAGATATGATATTGGCAATCATAATTATGTTGTATAAATATGATTTGTCTGTCAAATAGAATAATTTTCTGTTCCAATGAACAATAATTGTGCGCCGAATGAATAGTTTGTAAAATGATCCAGATGCATCCTCATATTAGCACTTTTCCAATGCGGTTCAGTTAATTATTACACAATATAATTTCGTGTTATTTAACTGATATTATCCATAATGATATAATTCAATCACTCACTGAAATTAGTCAAATTTAATAACATCATAATAATTTCTATTTCATATGGGATTCTCTTGTTCATAGTTCAGTAACAATGATTTACTAAACGTATTTAGCTGTAATTACCAATATAATTAAATGCGATTCGACCTAAATTTGTAGTGAATTTCACTGGAGAAGTTGGTAGAACTTGCAGGGTGAAGTTTCGCAGGACTTTCACAACAGAGAGGAGAGAAGAGAGTGCAGAACGCAGTCAATTGTCGTTCCTCCTCCAAATTACTGGAGCTATGCCACGCTTTTCGCTTCTCGGTTGCGAGAGTCTTAACTTCGACGACAGGGCCGACTTAGCCCACAAACACTTACGATTAGAATACATTAACCTCTTATTTTATTATAAACGTTTCGATATAGTTGTTTACATGGACATGAAAAAGAAAATGTTTATACCTAAAATATAATCTAACATAGTCAAAAATGTATATATCAATTGTTTATATACGTATTTATTATTTTGAGTAAAATATACCAAATAAAAGAAGTAGTAAAAATTGTTCTATTTGATGCATTTTTCTGTAATAGTTATATTTATAACAAGTGCCGAAAAAGGTTTGTTCGATTCTTCTTTATCATAAAGATAAAGATAATTGAAGCCTCAGATCATGCTATTTTGATCTGTTTTCAACAATAACAATCAACCAACTGCTGGTACTTCTAAAACCTCCGAAATTGTTGTCAATAATATTACTGTTAATAATATGAACAGGTACGGAAGAAATCAGTGTTTCTTTAAACAGTACAAAAGTTTCCACTTCACATTATGTCAATATAAGCAACTGTAAGAAAGTGTTATTAATATACACAAACAATAAATATTACGTATTTCATTTACTCTTTATATAAAACCATTAATCGTTGTTCGGTTCTATTTATTAATTTTGTACAGATTAAATATACTGCAATTTAAGGTTATGTTTATAAACGTCAAAATATACTACTGCTTATTTACTAGCGCTGGCTCACCGCATCTTCTTCTTCCATAAGCGTCTGTGGCTAAAATATGAAATTCCGCGCTCGTTGCGAAATTTAAATCGCTCTCAATTAAACTTTCTTTTGGTAGCTGCGTAAAACACGAATTACTTTCCGCACTAGTGTTTCTTCGCTTTCAGGAACGCACTTGGTCTGCATTTGTCTACTTTCCATACGTAACCAAGGCAATAATAGTAACGTAATAACAAAGAAATCGCACAGTTGTAGGAAATAGTTTATTTTTAAGTGCCGAAAAAGGCTTCTTATAAATATTTTATGATATTCCACGAGAACGATGTTTTACGGCGTTGCTATGATTTGTTTGTTGATTGCTTGCACATTGTTCTACGTTATTTAAAAATATTTCACTAATTTCAAGATAATTTCTTCAAAATCGTCTAGATTGGAATACTACACTGAGTGATTCTACTTTATCATATACACCTCCAAAGGTAATTGTTGGATCTATTCTTGACAATGACAATCAACCTGCTGCTGGTACTTCTAAAACCTCCGAAATTGTTGTCAATAATATTACTGTTAATAATATGAACAGATACGGAAGAAATCAATGTTTTTTGGATAGTATAATTCACTTTCTCTTTAAATAAAACTATTTATCGATATATTTAACTTTTTCACGGTTATTTTTATTGATTATCATATTTAATAATGATATACTTGAGTTCTTGTCTGCTCAATGTGATGTGTACAGATTAGATATACTGCAGTTTAAGGTTATGTTTATAAACGTCAAAATATATCACTGCATATTTCTTCTTCTTCCATAAGCGTGTGTGCTTAAAATATGAAATTCCGTGCTTGGCGCGAAATTTAAATCGCTCTCACTTATATTTTCTCTTGACAATTGCATAAAGTACTAATTAGGTACTTTCGGCACTAGTGTTTCTTTGCTTACAGAAACGCACTTGGTCTGCATTTATCTCCTTTCCACACGTAACCAAGGCAATAATAGTTACGTAATAACAAAGAAAACGCACTGTTGCAGGAATTTTTTTTTACAAATATACATACATTACATTACGCTATATCCCATCAAATGGAGTAGCACGAACTTTGGAATCATTCATAGAATCTTCACTCATCTGATTCATCAAAAAATCTGTCCTCGCATCTTAATATTTCATCTTTGTTTTAACCATATTCATAGTTCCCTCCATACAAGCCATATTAATTCATCACACAATAAACTTTCAATCACATCCATTCATTCACCCTTGTATATTTTTTTCATTAACATTTCATTTAACGTACATTTCACATACTCAAAATATCCCAAATTTCTCAAGGTCACTTCTCTAACAACAAATCTAAAAAGATAGAAAATTAATCACAATTACGTTACAACAGACCTGCATTTTTCGAGGGCAGGGTGAAAAGTCCCTAAAAAATGAAACAAGAAATGATTTATTTGGTCAAAACATATTTTATTTCTCAACATAATCTCCTTGTAGCTACATACACTTCGTCCAACGTTTTTCTAATTTTTCGATCCCTTCCAAATAATAAGATTTTGGCAATCCTTCAAAATAGGCGTTTGTCTCAGCGATGATCTCATCGTTGGAGCCAAATCTCTTTCCGCCGAGCCATTTCTTCAAGTTTGGAAATAGATAAAAATCGCAGGGGTCAAATCTGGAGAATATGCTGGATGACGAACCAATTCGTAGCGCAATTCATGCAATTTTGCCATTGCGACTGCGGACCTGTCTGGCAGATAGCTTTCTCATATCCAAAAATGTATGCAAAATGTTCCGTACCCGTTCGGTTGAGATGCTCATAGCCTCAGCAACTCGTGCACTTTAACTCGCCGATCTTTCAATGTCATATCATAGATTTTATCGACGATTTCTGGCGTTGTAACCTCAATTGGACGACCAGAACGTTCGGCGTCCTTTGTGGTCATACTACCACAACGAAAATCAGTAAACCACTTGTGAATCGTTCCAATCGATGGTGAGGAATCCCCATAATGTTTAACAAGCGATGCTTTGGTTTGCGTAATGTTTTTCCACGCAAGAAATAATGTTTAAACAAGACGCGAAATTCACTTTTTTCCATGTTTTCAAAAATCTTCAAGGTTGCTTGCTTTAGATGGGTGTCAAAACAGAACTAAATGACATATCAGTCTGAAAATTTAAATGCGTTCTAGTTAAAGATGGTGCATCACAAATGTCACATGAGATTTGCGATTGTGGTACCATATGTTTTATTTTTCAGGGACTTTTCACCCTGTCCTCGTACGTTACAGCAGACCTGCATTTTATAGTGAAACCAGAAACCACTGGACGCAGTTCTATTTTTTATTGAAAGTTGAAGTCAGCCAGTCAGCTTAAAATCTTCGTACTCTCGCTTGTGAATCTAGAGTGCTAATTATGCGATAATTTATTTTAGTTAATTTAACTAAATAAGTACTCAAAATAATAAAATTATTCGTAGATATTAACTTTCAGAAAAGTAATGAATAAAATTGCTTTCTTTTTAAGTACGTCATGAAGTAGAGTTTCTTTATTATTCTCGCTGCAGTGTACATAAAATAATAAGCACTTCTCCCAAGATTAAATCTCAAAACTCATATCTTAATCCATATAAAAACAAACCAACCACCATAAAGAACCTGTGTTTACAACCTGACAATTCATCCACATTCCATAAACCGCGTGGAAACCACCCTGAATCACGCCTCTCAATCCTTCTCTGCTTTTCGCTTGCTGCATGCGTCGAATAGCGTAATTAAACTGCGGCATAAACTTTGAACTATATAATAAGATTGTTCTGTGCGACGCCCGCAACGTCCCGCGCCCCGCTTGCACGCCGCTGTGTCGCGTGAGACGCTTTATCGGGAAGTGTGAGAGGTGGTGGTGAGGGTGTTGGCGACGGTGACGACACCCTGGTGAAGTTGGATGTGAGATGTTGGGCTACATTAGATGAATTATATTGTTTATATACTCTGATTTCTGTTGTTTAGCGATGCTTTATGTAGCGATGAATGTAGCACGTTTGATTGTAAGTTTTATTTTGATGATTTGTTTTCAGAAGAATTCTATAGAACTTAATAGTGACGTTATCATAGATTTTATTTTGTGGATAGTACCAGCGGTTTTTTTGCTTTTAGAATAATATTTTTGTATTCACTTTAAAGGAATGCTACGTGAATATTATTTAACTAGAATCATAAAAAAATTTCGTTAAATGCTGTTTAGCTTTTTGCTCCACTCAGCTCTAGCCAATATATGCTATATTAACTTTGTTTGAACGCATCCCAAAAATTGTTTATTAAAAAAAATGCATTAATACTACGTAAAATAGACGCAATGAATTAATTAAAAAACAAATAACAAATTAATGACATCATATTCTCGAGATAGACACCCTCGGATGTTCTTTACTCAAGAATCTTAGCTACTGACTACGTATTATCTAGTACTTTCGAACTGTATAACTTGGTATGGGAATTTACCCCGTGTGTTTCCGCTACTAGGATAATCGTTGCGAAGTAATTTTTACTCTTAATTTGTTTAACTGTATATATATTTACACACAATAATAATTATAATACATATATATATATATATATATATATATATATATATATATATATATAATCAAATATCCCTTCTACCAACTTGTGGTGTAGGGTATATATATATATATAACAATAAAAATATGAAGTAGTAGATTTAGTGAGTTGTTGAGAGTTTGTGATTATCTGATGTTGAGATTTAGAGAGTTTTAGATGATCTGATCGAGGTCACAAGAGTAATAATTGGGTTAGAACTCAAGGATTCTTAGAACCAGGGATGTCGGTAAAAAAAAAGGGTTCAAAGAGACATAAAAATTTAGGAAAGCCTACATGAAGGGTAGTCGTCTTAGAAACTTTGGACAAGGACATCTTTACAAAAATCAAAGGAATGCAACATAAAAGTTAGAATTTAAGGTTTGAATGGTCTGTGACGAATTGCGAAGGAAATGTAACAAGGGCTTTACAAAATCAGAAAAAATGTCACAAGCAATTTATGGGTATACTTAAAACTACCGGATATATGAAATGATTCTAACTATGTCTAAAGAATACTATGAATATAAGATAATATACTTATAAACTAAAAGAAATAATTATTAATTGACTGAACCTACAGTATACATGAAATAACTAACTATGTTTAAAGAGTACTAAGAATAATAATATAAAATAATATGCTTATAAACTAAAAGAAATAATGATTGATAATTGATATTTAAATAAACTAATGGTTATGGGGCTGGCTTCATGAAAATACTACTTCTTTTAAACTGTGTACTATCCTTAGACTATGGCATTTAAAGTAAATAAATGCTAGATCGCAATAATTTCGCTGAATGTGACAAATGCCTCAAACGCTCGCGCGTTTTCCAAAAGGCGAATAACATGACATGTGTCTTAAAGACGCAATCTAATCAACAATCTTGCAAACGGTTATTTCTTACACATCCGGTCTGTTACAATATATTTAATTTTGTTTTATTTGTTTTCAAGTTCTTATCTAAATACGTTACATATATTTGTTAATAATAAGCATACTCACAAATATATTTGTGAAAATGGCATCCAAGTTTGGCGTTAAAGTCATGTAGCTCGAACTGCGTACTTCTCGCCGGCGTGAATCTGTCGAGCTTGCAAGCTTCCAAGCTCGAAGCTGCTGGTATATATGTACACATCAGGCTTCCGATAAACACTCTTATGCATGTTCAAACATAAATCAGTGTAGCAAAAAGCTTGTTTTCTTTAAGACGTGTACTCTGTCTGCTACTCTGTATCTGTACGCTAAGCCCAGTTGTAAATTCTCTGCTTTTTCCACGTGATTTCTTCACTAACACCCGCGAGAATTTCTAGAGAGAAATTTTTATCAAGGAAAATTTTTACATGAAGCACAAAAAACTCGGGATGAAGATAAAGAAGGGAAAATACTGGCTTGCATTTGGGCGTGCGAGCTTTTCAGACGTCTGCATTAGGTTTTTCACCTGTGCGAAACTTTTTACCGGGAAAATATGAATATTTTTCATCCAAGACGTAATTTGCCAATTACTTACTTTGTTAAAAACTAACATTTTTTGCTGCCACTACAATATTAAATAAGTTAATATGCAATTTCTTAAAAAATATGAACTTTTTTTTTTAGAAGACGTAATTCGTCAATTACTTATTTTGTTAATAAACTAATATCAATATAAAAATATGAAATATAAATGAGTTTTATTTCAATTTTAGTGACGTATTAGCTGTATTACAGGTGTATTCCATTTGCAATTTGAATCAGATCTAAATTACATTTACTGAAACAGATCGCTTATTTATTTCGCTGGATTAATTCGCTGACTTCAGTTCCTGTACTAAAATTGCAGATTTTAATTTACTTTGAAGTAATTCAAGCCTATAAGTGCACATGGACGTCCACAGACATTTTTCCAGGGGAGGGCGGGTCGCAAAAAACTCTCAGATAGAAATAAATTTCTAAAATATATGTTTTTTACATAATATAAATACAAATACACATAACAAATAGACAAAAAAATATTTAAATTTGTGAAATAAATTACTAGTCTTTGTCGTCTGGGTTTGAATTGAAGAAGAAGGACAATCTTCGAATAACTCTTCCATAAATTGACACCATTTCTTCAATAAATTCCTATTTACAGTTTTTATTTTCTAATATTTTGTGTCCGTGTTTTAGGGAATAAAATACTAAATTAATTTTGCATGCTTTGTAACGGCACAAATTAGAATTAAAAATGACTAAAATTGTGTCAAAACTATCGATAGCTATGAAATTGAAACAAAGTTAAACAAATGTTTGACTTTGAATCTGTCAAAACTGACAAAATTAATTCTTTATTTATTACTTCATTTATTTTGTCAGATAAAACGTCAAACATTTGTTGAATTTTGTTTCAATTACATGCCTATCGATAATTTGAGGCAATTTTCGTCATTTTCAAATCTAATTTCTGTCGTTACAAAGTACTTTGTTTATTGGTTCAGATGCAGAATTTTAAGCCCTAAAACTTTTATTTCAAGCTTTTTACTCAAAATATTTAGGGAAGCAGGAAATTACAAAATTATAATTTTACATGTTAAAGACCTATGTTCGAGAGTTAATATCCAGGGCTTGGCTTGCTCCCCCTGCGGACGCCCATGTAAGTGCATCAGTTTGCTTAATTCAGTTCATTTATTCATGTCGTCTAATTTATCTGAATTGATTTAAGTGAACCAAGTGGCAAATGGAATACAGCTTATATTTGCCACTTGGTTCACTTAAATCAGTTCAGATAAATTAGACAACATGACTAAATGAACTGAATTAAGCGAATTGATATACTTATTGGGGTGAATTACTTCAAAGTAAATTAGAAGTAGTCAGCGAAGTAATCCAGCGAAATAAATAAGTGATCTTGTTCAATAAAAGTAAATTAGATGTAATTCAAATGGCAAAGGTAATACGCCTAGTATTATCATAGATTGATATAATTGCTTTAAATACATAAAACATCTAAGCAACTGACAAAATAAAAAACGCAGTTTGTACAAATTTTCTAGGCTACGGATAAAATCAATCGCAATGTCAACTATTTTTATATATAAATTATGTAAAACAAAGCCGAAACAAAGAATATAGTATAAAACACTCGTGCTAGAATAGATTGCCTTCTGTAACTTTTATTTTAAAATAATATTCTATTATTTTTATTTTTAATGTATTTTTATTCATATATATTTTGAAAATAAAAGGTCATTATTTTGAAATATTACGATATTTTGCGGTGCAATTTTAAGCAACATTCTGAAAAAAAAAATAATAATAAAAATACCGATCCGTATGCTGTACCCTTTTCTGCTTAAACTATGAGTGATACAAATTCCTTCCTAAGATCGTCGTGTGAATCTCTATGTTTGATTTAACTTTTCTTGTTAGCATTTTTTTGTATCGCAAAATAAACGAAATATTCTGCTGATCTTACGACGATCACTCTGTATTATACGAGCCCGTTTCCACTTCAGTTGGCCCGAATCTAATTTTTTCGTTAAAAATTTAAATAACACCAAAACCCCAGGTATCTTACATTTACTAATTTCTACAATTAATTTTCAACATTTTTAACTAAATTTAACATTAAATATATCTTAAACACAAAATGTGTAGCAGTGTAACTCTCATTTTTTTTTTCTTCACATAAACTAAATCAACACACAAATTAACTATCTTGATTATTATCTTGTGGGCAGTTTGGTTGATGTAATTGAAGTTAATTATTATTTAAAACAAACTTTATTATTATACAGTTTTTTAATAAAATATTTTTTTTTTAGTTAAAACAGAAATGTTTACTTCGTCTTTCAATGTCTTAAAATTTTATCTGTGTATTAACAACATACTAGTATATGTCTCATTAAAATTTCATTTCATCTTCTTGCGTACTACACGAGAATTAAAACTGTAAACTATAACATCAAACGAAAAAATAAAATTGGGCCAACTGAAGTGGGACCGAGCTCTTATATTTTCTCGTAATCAAGCAGCAAATAATTAAGTGAAAGATTAATAAAATAAAAGATATAAAATATTGAGTTTTCTGTCACATTTTTCTGTAAAATAATTTAGGAATGTCCGACAGTGAAAAGATGTGTCAATATTTGGAAGTTCTAAAATTTGTTAAACTTTTTAAAAGTGTGATTTAGCTATAAAACTATCTGCTAAACTAAAATGTTCCTCGTTGTGCCATTATTTAATTTTAGAGTTTAAGGTAGTCAGGTTCTAAGATAGAAATAATTTGTGCGCCAGCACGGCATTTATAACGTCCCATATTCATAGAAAATTACCCTCAAAATCAAGATCTTCCACTAAAGTTCCCAAGTTAGTAGTACAATATTTCAGTTCCGAATTACGTTACAATTAAGCACGCGACTTTAAATGCATTCTAATTATATCAAATTTATCAGATTGCAGTAACGGAGGCAGACACTGGAGGCAGGTACCTCCTCTCGTATCGTTCCTCTTAACGTGAGTTCGCAATGCCGCCGCTAGGAGCAGCACGACAGCAGCGACGGCGTTTCCGGCTGAGAGGTTAAAGAGCCGCGTAATTGAGAAAAGATCTCAACGTGTTCAGCTATTAATTAACGCTAGAGAGAGGAGAGGAGCAGAGAGGAAAAGGAACCTTTGCAGGGAAAATTGTGCGTGAGATTTGTTAAGTTCACGTACGGAGACGTGACATGTTGCTACCCTTGCGTTATGTCGCTAATAAATATCTCTTGAGGGTACATGTCACTTTTCATGAGTGGCTTTTCATGCATTACTTAACTGGGTTAAAAGAGGGATGTTTCTTCAAAGTTACATTTATCATCACGCCTTTTACTCAATTATGTGTGACTGCTTCGTAAATGCTGATCTTCATACAATGTTCTACTACACAAATGTTACTTTGGCTTTCTCTCTATTAAAATATTGAGTCATCCGATATCAAAAATATTCGTATTTCAAGAAGCTTGACAATTAAGCAGAATCATGCGTCTAATTTAGTCTGAACTTGATACCTAAATATTTATCTTTTTGAAAAAAAATTTTATTGTTATTTTATATACTCGTACTGTATATATTATTGACAGAAGGGATATTTTGAATTTTTTATTTATTTTTTTCAAAATTATTGAGGTATAAATCTGTAGGTTTATAAACATTCTTTTTTTGTTAACTTTCAATGATGAATTAAATCAAAATTTTTACTTGAATGTGTCAAAATAATTATTTATCTACGACAATGTGTCAAATTTATTTTTAATTGGCTGTTTTTAGTTCGCAAAATGAGTGATTAAAATTACTTTACTGTTTACCATACCAATAATGTGTTTTTCTCTATTTATGAATGACATTCATGTCTACGATTTAAAAAAATCTGGTGTGGCCACCACACGACTTTCTTATACACAGCATATTTAATATTTATAATATATGGATGTTATATAATATTATTAAACATGTAATTTAGATTTTCAGTAATTCAGCATTTATCTGTTTGAAACATATAAATTATCAAATTTGTTTACGTATAATTTTTTAGTAATGTTGACTACTTTATGTCTAACTTTACTGATGAGGCATATACAAGATGTCTGTTTTTTGAGCCTAACCCTTGGTATCTCAAGAACCGTGAGATATGAAATCGATTAAATTGAGACAAAGTTGACAAATTAGTAGACCATTTTAATGATGTATTTGTTTTTCAGAAAAAAGACATAGATAACTAGATAAAGCGAAAATTAAAATTTATGTTTTTTGTTTCTATTGCTATTATGATTATTGAAATATATTATTAAATATAAAAATTAGTTTTTCTCAAAATTAGACACATATACAGGAAAATTGCAAATAACATTTTATGTTCCAAATATTTTTGCTAACATCTTTTGTTTGAAACTTTTTTTTGTAACTGATTCCATTTTTGAAATAAATGGGTACGAAAAGTTTTTTCGTTCGCATATATAAAAGGAATTATAGAATGCATCAAATAAATAAATGTTAACTAAATGCATCAAGAATTCGTGCTACCCAATTTTATGGGAAATAGCTTGATGTTATGTATGTATTATCTCTTTAACATCAGTGAATATCGTTATTTAATATCGGGATAAATTGCAAATACGTAAATTACTTTCTTGAAGAAATCTTTCTAGCATAATAGTAACAAATTACAAATCTCATCTCAAAAAGATAAATTAACTTCAATCAACTTCACACAGTTATGCATTTCTTAATCTCATTATCCGAATACTTTTTTCATTCCTCATAATTGAATCTTCTATCCAGCATAATTTTATTGCTCGCTCTCGTCTTTTCCCGCGTCGCGACGCGCCCTCTTGTGTCACCCAGAGCGGCCGGAGCCTGCCTGGAATCACTCCGGAGTCGCTCTGGAGTTTCTCCAGTGATTAAGATACAGGGGGGATAACTTGGAAAGCATGATATATACGTCCTTGGTGATGTTGTGATTTAACTATTTTCAACATGAATATTCTAATTAGGATCGCGGGGCTGATGAACTGTTGAATGGAAGCTGCGATATACAGAAAATGGAAAATAGAGAATGTTTTCCAAGAGGAAAACTAAATCGTGTTTAGTGTTGCTACATCCAGTAGAACTTATTTCTACATGATGTTTATTAAATCTTAATAAAAATAAATATTTTCGCAAAATTTATTTGGTTCTCCAATCGGACGACAAATGATATTTTTTCGATGTGTTTTTGATTTACAATAGTTACTTGTATATCAAAGAAAGAAAGTGAGATTTTTTTCCCCGACGGTGCCTCTTTATTTTCTGAGCCACTTTCTTTACAAGGTATACATGTATTTTTTTAATAAGTTATACAGGGTGTTTAATTCAGTTGTACCACCATTGCTATCTCGTAGGGTTGTTGATATTACGAATATTCGAGATTTCAATTGTTCGAATTAATTGAACCTTCGAATTTAGATTCGAACTTTAGAACTATGGAATATTTCGAATTTTTGAATTAATAAATTTTTGGAGTGGCTAGCTCAGTGGTATGAAGTCGGCCTGTGGATCCTGAGAACCCTGGTTCGATTCCCACAGGCGTCAAACAATTTTCATAATTTTAAAAGCTACCCCTGTGGCTCCTCCACCACTAACATCTTTGGGGGCCATGATTTGACGACTGGTAACCGCACTTCACGCGCAAAATATATCACTTACTGAGATCTGTTTCGGCAGAGTGCCACACCCAGTAATGGGTAGAAGGCGTGATGATATATTTTTTTTATATTTTTATAAATTATGATTTTTCGAATTTTTTGAATATTCAAATTTTCGAATTATTTAAAATGTTTTAACAGCACGAGGACAAGTCAGTCAGACTGCAGTCTGAGCATCGAGGGTTCAATTCTCGTCTTAGTCATTCTATTGCCAGATCTTAGCCTCATCACAAGTTTTACTTGGGACGTGTTAGATATTATTTTTTAGGGAATTCAATTCACTAACCATATTATGGGATAAAAAAGGCGTGGCACATTAGTAAAATAACTACAATGCATTTGTTGTACATAAATTTATGTATTATTATTTATTTATAAATAATATAAATTATCATTAAGAGAGTGGATGTCTTAATTAAGGTTCCTAACCTTGCAGAGTTTTTGCAAGATACTTCGCTGAGTTTATTATTTAATTCGTGGCTGACTTTTCGCGAATTATACGTGAGCATGTTTGGAGATGACAGATGGCATTAATTCAGTGGTAAATCATTGGAAAATTCGAAGCTTCGAAAAATTCAGAAATTCGAAATGATCAAAAAATTCGAAAATTCGAAGCATCGAAGTTCAAAACATTCGAATGTTCGAACGTTCAGAAATTCACACTTCGGTGGAAATAAACGACCCTACTATCTCCAGAACTATAAGAGTTACAAGGTTGATTAAATATAAATATAAATAAATAAATATATCATCACGCCTTCTACTCATTACTGAGTGTGGCACTCTGCCGAAGCAGATCTCGGTAAGTGATATATTTTGCGCGTGAAGTGCGGTTACCAGTCGTCAAATCACGGCCCCCAAAGATGTTAGTGGTGGAGGAGCCTCAGCGGTAGTTTTGAAATGGTAAAAATTATTTATCGCCTGTGGGAATCGAACCAGGGTTCTCAGGATTCACAGGCCGACTTGATACCACTGAGCTAGTTACCCCATAAAAATTAAATTAGCGAAGAAATACCATTCTCTAAGTGTATAACAAAACTAAACAATTTTTTTTTAACCAGGGATTCTCAAATTATGGGGTGCAACTTTCTTGTTTTAAATCTATTTTGTTATTTGGTTATTCGATTCAGTATTTTTTTTTAATATGACGACTATAAAGTTTAGTACCCTCACATTGAATTTTTTTAAATAAAAATGCATATTAAATTGGCTTTAATTTAATTAAACTCGCGCAGAAATCAGCGTGCTATTATCCTATTCATTGTCTTTTAGAAAATAAATGTAAATCTCTAAGTAATAAATTAGATGATTTTCAAATCGAGTAAGCAGATTCAAATGTATCGTACTAAATATTCGGATTAAAATTCATTTGGCTATAGCATCCAGCTGCATATAGACATAATATTACAAATATCCATATTTTGTGCATCGCAGTATTTGCAGTAGTGCTTAGTCTTTTATTACAGGGCCGCAAATAGCTGTCCAGAAATAAACCAATGTTTATTCCAGTACAAACAAAGAGCCATGATGTACGGCAACGAGTACACGACCACTAATGTAAACATAAATCAACGAATGAACCAACGAACGCGCTCAGTTAATAAAACTTTTGTTTTGCGTTAACGAACCAAGCATCGGGACGTCAGATCAATGTTCGGATAATTGTACAATCACGAGATTCAAACCAAGCGCTGATACATATTTACCTACACTTTTACCACATTTACTTTATTTATTTACCGCGTTGCATAACAGGAATTTAATTCCAATTACGGGACAGGATAAAAGACAATGAACCCAAATGGGATCTGTGACCATAGTCAAATTTGAAGAAACAAATTGTAAAATAAGTAAATTAAACATTATTCTGTTTCATAATAATAAAACTACATCTTATAATTGTATTTTATTTTGAATTTCAAATTAAATGCGCATTATACGCGTTGTCAGAGTGGTTCAGTATACTGGGTTGTATGAAAAAAATAAAGAGCTCTTTAGTTAAAGAATGGTTTATGTAGCAACAGTATCAATAGCAATTTTCTGAAATTTATTGAACCGTTAGTTGCTAATGAACCAATAAAACTTTCATGCAACCCAGCATCATTATTATGAGTTGTATCTATCTTTTTCTCTCGTTATAATTCCATCTATCTCAATCAATTACCATGTTTACGTCCAAGGACGTTGAAACATTAAAGTCAAGACTGTGAGGCTCGGCAGATTGACAGAGACAGAAGTATTATTTCCTGTACCGTGCTTATTGCGCATGTGTCGTAAAGAGATTTGAAATTTAAACAGGATAGCACAGAATCATTCTCCCTAAAAGATTATAAATTTTTACAAGGAAACTGAAATTATCAATGTTTATTATTAGTGTGATCTATCGATTAAAATAAATATTTGTAATTGTAATTGTTGAACAATATGTACTATTAATAATAAATACAAAACCAGTTAATATGAAGAGAAAGTTTGAGAATAAATATCAAATTTATGTTTTTAAACAAATCAAAACTACAATTACTTCAACAAACATAAGTGTACAAACCAAACACTTAGGTAGTTACCATCTTATCCATAAAAAAATATGTCCAATTCCACACAGCGCAACGATTGAAACACAAATGAACACCTCGTGGTTATATTCACATACAACAACGCCCCCTAACAACGTCTAAACGCCACTTTTCTTACACAAAAATTCAAAATATTTGGAAGAAGAAGAGATTTGACTAAGCACGGTGCAGAAAAACTATTGTTGTCTCTTCCCCTTGCCCAAGCCTCACATCATGCAATGCTACAGTATCGTAATTCCATATCCCCTCCTTTCAACGTCCTTGTTTACGTCATAGTAACATCGCATAACCCTTCTACTAATTTTTAATAATATTTTTATCTTAAACTATAAATAATCCGTCGGTTTGGCACCCACATATTTATATATTTTTGACACAAATTGAAGTCAGCTTGTTCAACGAAATCGCTTCAAGGATTGTAAATACAATCAGAGAAAGTAACACACGAGTTAGTTCTAGATCAGTTCAGGATTCAACCCAAAGTTCCCAAACAAATACGGCCTATTATTGGTCAGATTCACTAAGATGACACAGTGCTTACATTTAAATTTCTTTTTCTTTGATCTAAACGTATGTGTATCTAGAGTGAAAAAAACTACATGAAAATTAGAAAAACTATTTCAAATTTCGAGTGGGTAATTCGCACTCGGACATTTTTCCGAGGAAACAATGTTGTCTATTGTATTAAATTTAAATTATCCGAATTTGTATGTTAATCTTGTTAATTTTCTCATATGAAAATGTCTGAAAATAATGAAGACTGTCAGATGAGAAGTCTGAGTGAAAGTACTTTTTATTAGTTGTATTTCCATAGGAAGTTGATAAAGTGTTCTCAGGTATCCACCTGTGTAACGCGAACAAAATGAAGATGGATCGAACAAGATGCACAATAAAGAAGGGTAATTTTGAAAGATTTAGTGATGTAATAAGCTCAAGTCAGGCTCTGCAAACAAATTTCAAAACGTAAGCGTGTACATTTTAATTAAGAGTAAAATTTCAACAGAAACTCATCGCATATATGGAGCCGTAAATCACTATTTAGTCAAATTATAAAGGAGCGCTCTCGTAGGGTGAAGCAAATAATATCAACCTTTGCTTCCTCTGTACTCACACTCAGCTTCCGTAACTGTAACATAACGTAACGTAAGCTTCATAATTGCTGCATGAAGATCATATTAGAAACACATCTTATTACCTACATAGCTACAGTTTACAAGCATGTTTGCACACTAACATTGCATATAACTACTCATATTTGATGTCTCAAAGATTTTAGACAGTTTATTTATTTACTATGCTACACAATAGTACATTTATCTTAATTAATTTATAATAAAATCGGAATCATTCACACACAGTACTAGCTTTTTAAAAATAATAGTTATTTGTATACTTATTATCTAGGTCGTGAAATGAGCTTTTGGACCGAGAAAATTGCTGAGACAACAGTATGCCCAACAAATTTCACGGATGAGATGCAGACAATATTTGTTTTTATGAAACTAAACTATGTAAGTATACTGAAAACGTTATAAGGATGGACTAACGGTCATCAAAAACTATAACTATATCATTTTTCTTTGACTTCGCAAATATTTTAGAGACCGTGGAACTACTAACTTTTAGCAAGTGTGGTACTCTCTAATAGGGTCGTTGATTTCCACCGAAGTTTGAATTTTTGAACGTTCGAACATTCGAATGTTTTGAACTTCGTCAGAAAAACTTCGAATTTTTTGAAGCTTCGAATTTACGAATTTTTGAATTTTTCGAAGCTTTGAATTCTCGAATTTATTGCCACTGAATTAATGCCATCTGTCATCTCCAAACACGCTCACGCATAATTCGCGAGAAGTCGGCCACAAATTAAATAATAAACTCGGCGAAGTATCCTGCTAAAACTATGCAAGTTTAGACATTTTAATTAAGACATTTATTCTCTTACCGCCCATCTAAATGCTATGGACTTTCAGTAAAACGTTTTAGAATGAGAATAAGAAGGATACAAAAACGTCTTAATTAAAACGTTTTTGACAGTGTAGCGAAATTTTAAGTCTAAATTGAAATAATAATAATTAATAATAATTACTTATGAATTAATACAAAACTCTGCACATAGGTTTATTCTGAAAATAATTCATATCAACATGCCGTGTTCACGTTAGGATCCAGATTCACAATTCGAATAATTCGAAAATTCGTAAATTCGGAATATTAATAAATTCGAAAATTCGAAGATTCGGAATATACAAAAATTCGAAAGTTTGAATCTATATTCGAAGGTTCAATAAATCCGAACAATCGAAGTCTCGAAAATTCGAAAAATCAACAATCCTAGAATTTATCTTTCTTCTACAAGGAACAAAGTTTATTCAGATCAACTTTTCTCAGAAACATGTTTGTTTTTAAAATGACTAATTAAATAACCAAATTAAATACCGCAGTTTGAATGTTTGTTGTCACGTCACACTATTCGGTATTCGGTTTAAAAGTAAAATTGTTATTCGGTGTTCTACCGAATAGTGGAATAGGTACCTAATATTTATTGCAACTCCACATAATTGTCAAATTCGTCTCTTAACTATCCTGCAATGAAAGCATGAAATCTTTCAAGTATAAATATTATTATAATAACATTTTAATGGTAATATCAAATTCAAACCCTGTGGTAATCCACCCATCCCTCGAATGTAATTGCTGTAAAACTTCCACTCGAACTAGCAACATCAAAACGCCGAACGCATTTTAATATCTGCGTGAATCCTTTTCATTCCCGGTGCCCTTGTCAGAGCCACGTGTGCGCACACGTGTAAGGATTGGGACCCAGGATCTCCGTTCTCACACACACGAGCTTCTGACGGAAAAAGGGGAAAATTGAAGATGGGCCCTTAATATTCAGTTCGCTGTACGCCGCGTCGAAACAATAGGGAATAAAAGAACTGCAACTGGTTTTTGTTTATGATTTAGGGTTCATATTTTTTGGCAACGTCAGCGAGATAGAGGGTTTAATTGTTTTCTGGGTGATGTTGAAAAATATATTTTATATACATACATAACAGGCTGTCATATCCCAGTGGATGAAATTTGCGTTTACATATACTTCATTCCCTGTATGAAAACTATTACGTCACATTCGGTAACCATGTGATTCAATATTTTGTACTTAAAATGCTTACATTAGGCGTATTCCATTTGCCATTTGGATCTGATCTAACTTACATTTACTGAACCAGATCACTTATTTATTTCATTAGTTTGCTTTGCTGACTTTATTTCCAGTGCTAGAATTATAGATTCTAATTTACTTTGAAGTAATTAACCCCAATAAGTGCATCAGTTTGCTTAATTCAGTTAATTTTGTCATGTGCAAAATTTATCTGAACTGATTTAAGTAAACCAAGTGGCAAATGGAATACAGCTAATGGTATTGGATTGACATTTAAAAAATATATTCTATTTTATTTTCTTCTATAGCAGATTTTAAACTATGCTTTGTTCTACTCAAAACAGTAATATCTGAAAATATCCAATAATATTATTTGACAACGTATTCTCTAGACCTAATTACTTACTTTTAAATGTCAAAATTTTCATTTCCTAACTAGGGGCACTTGAGAATTGAGTAATAGGACCATAATATTGATAGCTTGATTCTCTTTGACTTGCAAGAGAATTATGCAAGAAACACTTTTTCACTCACGCTATCGATATTCTTTGTGTTTTTCCAATTTTGAATGCACTCGTATTCTTTTTTATATATTTTCCGCGATTTCTAAGGCAATAATTTATTTAATCTGATAGTAGTTTTTCCTTATGAAATAATACTTCGTTCATTTTCTGCATATACTTTATGAAATAAATTACGGAAAGACAGAATGAAATTCGATTTGTTTTCAATAACAACCCACACACTATTGAGTTCTTAAAATTGTTCTTAAATAAAATTAAAATTACTTTTTCTAATTTTTACCCTTTGTTCTGCTATAGAAAAAATAGAATATTATTCCCGACGATAAAGAGTCATTATCGACTCGTGAAAGATATCCACTCGCTTTTTCGTCGCTCGTAAATTAACATCAGTCACTCGTTGATAAAAAATCTATTTATCGTCTTGTATAATAAATAATAATTATTTATTCTACACAACAGGACCTTAATGTCAATTACAGTACAGTACATTGGGTTTACAGCTTAAGTACAATTTAACCATTCAGATACAATCGTATTCTTTTGATATGAGTAGAAGTCAGCGAGACTTGAACGCACGACATCTTGCTTGTTAATTAATAGGTACACGAAGTGTTACCTCGGTTTTATCCACTGGGCTACGATTTCCTATGATACTACCTATATATTTGGGCGTCGAGCAGTTTTAATTTAGAAAGAACTGATGTACCATGTCTCTATTTATTTAGCACTTATGGTATTTTATTCGGAGAAATAAACCACAAGGATTGTGTCAGCTACTGGTAATCTCATAATTTGCTTTATTTTGTAAAAGAAGTAGCGAAAAAACAAAGTAAATAAATACTCGTAAATGTTCGTGGAAGATCAGAGAAAGAAATATATCTTTCGGGTCAAGGTAACAGTATGTTTGAGGTACTAAATACGTCTTCACTTATCTGTACAACAAGAATTTCCGTTGTAGCCGACTAAGGAAAAATTCGATCCTATTTACTATCTCTTCGAGTCATCTCTATCACCACACATGTATGTGTACACTTCCCTTCAAATTTATTGTTCACCTACGCACTACAAATTATTTACTTTTTTATTTTTATTTGCTTCTATGATTTATCCTATACAAACATACAGAGTTTGAAAAATTCGTTTTACAAATTTGTAGGTTAAGTATATGAGATTAAGGATACATTTTAATTGAAATATATCCATTAATATTATATTTCAAAAGATTCAGAGGCTTCAGGAAAGTATTTATTCGTATATATATATGATTCTGAAGCCTCAGAATATTTTGAAATATGGGAGATTAAAATAAAAACTTTTTGTTATATAACATAGGGTCGGTTATGTTTTTAAAAACCTGAAAACCAAAATGATTATTTCAATTATATTTATCAAACTCAACAAATCTAGTATGTGCAAATCTAATCCTGTAGTTGTCTTTTACATTGACTTTTTAACAATCATAAACCAAATAATTCGAATGAATCCTGGGAATTGTAAACGCATGATATAGTCATTAATACATCGTTATCAGTTGTGTGTAGCAGAAATTTTGAACTTTTGCAATAAAAATGGTTTTCCAATGAATTTTTTGTTTGTACGTAATAATTGTATGGCGTCTAACAGATACCTATATATGTCTTCAAACATGAAACTGCTCGCAGTGCCGCCATCGGTGTTTTGAGTTGATAATTACTTAATTATTGCTGTTTATATAGCCTGCACTTGTATATGAAAGAAAAGTCCACATAATGCAGTAACTGAAAATGAAACAAAAAGATAAGAAAGGAAGTGAGTGTCGCCTGTGCTTGTTTTTGAAAGTGAATTTCACACAATTGCAGTTAAACACTCTAATTAGCGTTTCTGTCTCTGAGCATGTTATTAATCCTCGGCACTTTGCGTCTCGTGCTAATAATCATGTCGCGTGCCAGAAACGTCTGTTTTCATCCGTGACACAAATAACTATATAATATAATTGATCCAACAATGAAATTTAAAAAATCCGCGAAAGAAATCCTGGCGACATCTTTGCATGCCAGTGTCCATTCCCCATCACTTGGTCATCCAACCCGATGTCTTAACTTATTCATTGAAGCGTTGTAAGTCAGCGTATCTCGTCATCTGACGTATGCAGATTTATCACGGGCCGCGATAGACCGGCTATCTGCCCGCGCGCCTTATAATGTGAAAGATTATATCTCATACGCCAGACATCACCAGCATTAAGTCGTCCAGCTCGCTGACACTGACACCCGTCACTCTGTCACACAGAGTGTTCCACTGGGAGACTGCAAGCCTGGATAGGATTGAAATGCAGGGAGGGGAATCACCGTGCGTAAAATTGAAAATGCTGATATGACGTATCACCCAATGTGTGAAAATCGCGGAGTGAGACTCAGTTGCATTTGGAAATCGAATCTGGAGCCATGGCTTTATTCTACTTACCTTGCAATTTTATATTTGACTTATTTTTCTATTCGTACGAGTCTTGGATTTTTCTCGTATTTTATTTTAAATGGAGGAGAATCACATTCAAATGTCGCTTTTAAATGATATGCTTCAAAAGAGATTTTAATAAAAATAATAAATTTAAGTGGGTAAAGTGCCATGTTTAAGCGAATATTAAATATTTAGAATTCGAATATTAATCAAATCTCTAATTGGGATGGCTAGCTTAGTGGTATGAAGTCGGCCTGTGGATCCTGAGGTCCCTGGATCGATTCCCACAGGCGACAAATTTTCATAATTTGAAAAAGCTATCCCTGTAGCTCCTCCACCACTAACATGTTTGGGGGCCGTGATTTGACGACTGGTAACCGCACTTCACGCGCAAAATATATCACTTACCGAGATCTGCTTCAGCAGAGTGCCACACCCAGTAATGGGTAGAAGGCGTGATGATATATTTATTTATTTTTTTATCAAATCTCTAATATTCAAATACTCCGAATACTTACTTATTTAAAAATTAAAATCTAAAATAAATAAATAAATAAATATATCATCAAGCCTTTTACTCATTACTGGGTGTGGTACTCTGTCGAAGCAGATCTCGGTAAGTGATATATTTATGTGCGTGAAGTGCGGTTTTCAGCCGTAAAATCATGGCCTCCAAAGATGTTAGTGGTGGGGTATCCGCAGGGGTAATTTTAAATAAATTAAATAAATAAATATATCATCACGCCTTCTACCCATTACTGGATGTGGCACTCTGCCGAAGCAGATTTCGGTAAGTGATATATTTTGCGCGTGAAGTGCGGTTACCAGTCGTCAAATCACGGCCCCCAAACATGTTAGTGGTGGAGGAGCCACAGGGATAGCTTTTTCAAATTATGAAAATTTGTAAATCATATATTTTTTAAAAGGACAGAAAGTGCTCAAAAATGGATTGTCCTTTTCAAAAATGGACGGTTGACAACCCTAATCTACAGCTAAGTAATTCACATTTCCTATATTGTAATTTAGGATTAATTTCCTGCTGAAGAGCTTAGCAAATTGTAATTCATATCATATACATAATACAGTTGATTTATGATGTGATTTCAATATAATGTCTTTTATCTAACAGATAGTATTTTCTCACATGAGCAGGCTTTAGAATACTTACAATTAATTAAATTTTTATATACTCGCATTAACTTGGTCGGTTAGCTGTAAAATATATAATGGAATAAATGTACGCAGCGGAGCTTGCAGATAATTAAATTTGGAGTAGCAAATGAAAACGAGTAAAAAATGACCCTTAAATTCCTTTATCCGCCGTAAATGTAGGTTTCAAAACCGAGCAAAACCAAAAAAATCCATCTCAGTCAGGGAAATCAATTTAAAGAACAATCGAGTGACCGGGCGATTGAAAAAAATCCTCTCGCGAGCGTTCAGCTCTCGGTCACCTTTTTTGCGATTCGGCACAACAGGGAAGCAATTAACATTGCAATTACATGGGCCTGGGGCCGCGCCGCGCCGCGTGCAGATGATTCACATAGAATTACGCTGCCCTGCCGCCCCTCGGGGGCACCGAGGGCGGCCAACCCTTCACTCACACTCGCGGGCCAATTGGAATATAAACAAATCAGCAACTGTTCAATCAGATTGCCCGATGCACAAAGAAGTGTGGGACTTTGTTTTATGATGGGCGGAATTTTCAATTCATTGCAGTGGTGATAATGACAGGACATGAGTTTAAGGGCGCGAAAAAAATTGATAATTTAATTATATTTCATGGCAATGGTAATTTTCATATGAACTACAATCTAACAAATAAAAGTTCTGGATTTTAAACCTCGGAACTAAAATTTGTACAACTGCGCACAAATGGATCAGATTTCACGGTATGCTGTAGATTTTCTGTATGTACTGTAATTGGGATTAATTTTTTGTTGCGAAGTATATTAATTCCTGTCTGGCTTGTGTCAACGATCTAAAATTCAATGAAACTTTGTATTTATTTATTTATTTATTTATTCATTCTTATATAGGCAATCGTCCAATTACAAGTATGCATACATTTATTACAGTAGACTACGCTTAGAACTAATATTAAGATAAAATTGCGTTTTGAAGTGTCTGTTTAAAGCCATACACAGAAAGTGATAAATCTAAATAAAGGATGTTAAATGCTCAGCACATTCTCCATATAGATGAATGGAACTGAGAGTTTGATCTGATGAACGGGATATGTATTCTAATGTTTTTGTTCCAGACAATGATCTAGCAAAATATAATCGAAAAAATTATTTAATATGTCATATTGAGAGAAAATTTATGAAAATTTAGTTATTCAAAATATAGGCATATACGAAGTGCTACCCGAAAGAATCGTGAAAAAAATCGTTGACGAGATTTTCGCGGAAATACGTGTTTTGAGGTCCACTGAATCCGTTTTGATCATTTTCTCAATGATATCTGTGTGTGTATGTGTGTATCTCATGAACGAGATATGATTTGTTAACGAAACTGTATATGCGTCTAATTTTGAGAAAAACTAATTTATATATTTAATAATATATTCCAATAATCATAGTAGCAACAGAAACAAAAAACAAACATGTTTAACATGTATATGTCAAACGCAAGGAGCAAGTCATAAGTGTTCAATTCAGCGTTTTTGATATTAAATATGCTGTGTATAAGCAAGTCGTGTGGCGACCACACCAGATTTTTTTTCACCACCAGAAATGAAATTTTGCAGCAATTATGCGCATCCCAAGTTCGTCCGCCAAAGTCTTTGGACTGTGCCATAGGACATTCCAACTTGATTACAGATGTCATTAATTGATTATCGACGGTCTCAGATAATTGTTTCACGCACCATTTGGATGCATTGGTCATTAATTCTAGTTGAAGGACGTCCAGAGCGCTCATTGTGCTCCACACTCATCCTTCTAGGCATGAACCTCTTAAACCATTGAAAGGGTTGCGGTTTTCTCATGACTACATCACCAAATGCTTTTCGAAGCATTTGGTGAGATTCGATCGCAGTTTTCACGAGCTTGAAACAAAATTTGATGCAAAAGCGTTGCTCTTTCAAATCGCTCATCACGCCCTCGCAAAACACAACAAACAGTAAAACAGATATCACCACACTGATACGACAATAGAACGCAAAATGTTGTGAAAACGAAAGGAAGGGTTTGGAAGATGTACTAGTGCTGAAATTTAGCGGCAAATCGGTGCACTACAGTAGTTACAAGAGTTACACACAGAGTTCGGGAACTTTTGGGTAGCACCTCGTACATTATACAGAGTGATCAAAAGGAATTGTTACAGTTGGCAATACAATTCCGGAGATCATTTTATTCCACATTTGGCACAACGCTAAGTAAAGACGGAAATGCTATTTGACATTTCTAATAAATACAAATAGGTTATGTCAGGAGTCTGACAGCTAATAGAATTTTGACTTTTTAAGTAATAGAAATACTTTAGAAATAAATGTAATAATAAATGTACTCAAATTTAAATTTAAATTTTCAAAAGTCACAGTCAATAACAGGAAATGAATTTATATATCAGGCTTACCAATTTCAAGTATTTTTTTTTTATTTCCAACTGTAACAATTCCTTTTGATCTTCCTGTATATTAGAATTTCTACGATAATTTGGAATTTTACACTTCAAGAAATTATTTAATTTTTTGATCAGTTTTTATTTTCTAAAACATCAAAGCAATATCGAAATTTGTATATCTGTCACAATAACTCCGAATTCGTCATTGTGCATCAAACCTCAAATTAGTGAAAAAAAAAACATATTATTTTTATTACCAGTTATACAAATTACTGTTCTTTCTTGGAGATAACAAATAACACTTTCTTCTCTCAAATAATGAAAGAAAATTTTCTTTTGTGACAGGGTGGTGAAAAAATAAATTTTGCACATTTGACAGCAGATAGATCATAATATTTAGTACCAAATTTGATTATCATATTGGAGTATTTGTATAAAACATTTCAAATTACTACATATTTACTTAAAATTGTAAATTTAGCGCTAATAAAACTTGTGTTCCCCAAGCAACAGTTTGCGAATTCAGATTAAGTTTCTTAAATAGTGAGCATAATAAAATAGGTAGATTATTATATTAATTTCGCTAGAACTCTTCTATCTAAAAATTAGTAACGATTTTTGTCTGTATTAAAATTCTCTTCACCGTATTAATAAATCTAGCAGTCAAACTTCTCCGTGACCGTGTTCTCCAAATTCAAACAACCAGTGGGAAACGACCAGCATTGTAGGTCCTGCTGTCCTCTCTCCTTTCCTGCTGCTATTTTCCTGCCTCCTGCTGTCGTACCGGAAGCGCTGTTCAGCGCCCTGCGGAGCTGCGTCATCATTTACCTATACACGTCACTTCCGGAACGCACACGTGACTCGAAACTGCGAGGAATGAGGACGCGACAAAAAAAAAACTTTGCTACTGCGCTAACGTTCACGGTGGCCACAGCGAACAAATGATGCCATTTGGACAGTTTTGTTTGAATGAAAAGAATTATTTCTATGAATGTGAAGAAGAGACTATTAATATTAATATTAATTTGGATAAGTTTGTTGGTTATGAGTTTGACAGGTCGAAGAAAGAAAACAGTGTTTAACGTTCCTACATTATTTGAGAGAAAAATACTCAAACAAAAGATGCGGAGAAAATATTTTTACTCTAAAATAATTTAGGTACGTTGGTTGTAAAATATATATACATATATATATATATATATTAATATGGAAGGGAAAGCAACAAGTTCAGCAAATAGTACCTGTGATAGTACTAATCAAACTTTTGACTAAAATAATTTTATGCACAACTGGGCCGAAAAACATGTGTTTTAGTCCTAAAAAGCGAGCTTAAACTCTTCTTTTTGGCCCATAATTCCTATGCATACATCAATAAAATGACAATTTTTGCTTATTGTGAATATTTGATTCTGCAAAATGTCATCTAAATGCTATGGACTTTTAGTAAAACGTTTTAAAATGACAATAAAAAGGATGGCTAGCTCAGTGGTATGAAGTCGGCTTGTGGATCCTGAGGTCCCTGGTTCGATTCCCACAGACGACAAATTTTCATAATTTGAAAAAGCTATCCCTGTGGCTCCTCCACCACTAACATGTTTGGGGGCCGTGATTTGACGACTGGTAACCACACTTCACGCGCAAAATATATCACTTACCGAGATCTGCTTCAGCAGAGTGCCACACCCAGCAATGGGTAGAAGGCGTGATGATATATTTATTTTTTATTTATTTACATATTTTAATCTTTTGAACATATAATTAAATGTTATTTTGTTGTGCATAAAATATTGTATGTACCACGGGTGAAATTAACGTTTCTGACCCTGAACACGTTATTTGCCCTCGGCGCCTTGCAAATGACAATTTTTGTTTATTGTAAGTACTTGATTTTGCAACACGTCACTGACATATAAATGTTGAATATAAAATTAGATGTTCTTTTTTTGTGGATAAAATATTGTATGTACCACAGGTGAAATTAGCGTTTCTGACCCTGAACATTTATAAATACGGGGCGCAAAGCGCCAGAAATGCTTATTTTCACCCTTGATATATAAATAACTATTACAGTTTATACAAATTTCATTTATATATTTTTCCAAATGATTAAATAGATCATTTATACTAAGTTGTACTGCCGTCCCTTAAATATTAAGTCTCACTTAAGTAAAAAAAATATCGAATCGAAATGTTGATAGCAATGTTCATTTGACATTATTTCTCGATTCAATAAAGCTTTACTTAAGTTAAACTTAATATTTGATTAAAGCAGTGCGACTGTCCATTAAATAAATATAAAATAAAATCATCACGCCTTTTACCCATTACTGGATGTGGCACTCTGCCAATGCAGATCTCGATAAGTCATATATTTATGCGCTTGAAGTGCGGTTATCAGCCGTTAAATCACGGCCCTCAAAGATGTTAGTAGGGAAGGAGCCACAGAGGTAATTTTAATATGGTTAAAATGTTTGTCGGTTGTGGAAATCGAACCAGGATTCTCAGGATCCACAGGCCGATACGATACCACTGCGCCAGCTACTCTCTAAATAACTACAATTTTATGCAAACCCCGTTGTTTGAGAATATAGGTAATTTAATAAAGACCACATTTTTTTAATTATTCAGTTGAAGTTTTATTAAAAAAGAATTTAAAAATATTAGTGGAGGACCCTATTATTTTTAAACTCATTAAAATTATAAAAATACAAAACGTTGTTCGTTTTCTTTCTGAAAAAAAATCTTGCCAGCATATTTCCACACTATAAAAAAAGTAAAATAAAAGCATCATCGTCACGTGTGCTCTCACAGTCGCTGAACATCTCAGGCCGAGAACTGTTATTTAATAAAGCCATTCCGACATCGCGATGTCAGAGGTGCAAGACACCATATTGCCGTGATCGGCAGACGCAGTTAATATTGCGCCAAATATAAACACAGCCGCCGCTGGTGCCAGATGGCACTGCGATCGGCCTGACACGTCCTACTCATTCGCCGTAATGGCGTGTCAGCTTCCAGACCATGTAATGAATAACATATTCCAGAGAGGAAGCCCCTTTTTAAGGTTACTTCAGGTTATAGCTGGTAATAAAAAAAAGGTTTAGTATTTTTTATTTAGACAATTTTTATCAACAGTTCTTCTTTCTCATTAAAGTTAATTGCGAGTACTCACAAAACTGTTTCTGGACGTGTGATACACAAGATAGATTTCAATGAAATTAATAATTTAAAATTCTCAAAAATCTCTAACCTTCAAGCACGAATTAACATCGTAAAATCTCTACTGTTACATGGTGGACTCGCCCGGCTGAATTTTCTCTAAGGCGTATTATAATATAAATATTATTTTTGTAAATTTTTTGTCATATGGATGACTTTGAAGTACAGTGACAATGATAATTTTTAAAGTTAATTTTATGACAGCTTGCCGGGCCGATGTCTTAACCACTAGACCACATCCCACCTGTTCGATGCAGGCGTCAACCATATTCCTCTGTCATAGTGTCTAACACAGCATCGATCCCAAGACTTCTATGAATCATAGGTATTGACAACAGGTTTCATCTGTAGCGACACATGTCTGATTTTAAAGGAAATCATACCACGAAGTAATTTTTTTGTCATATGGATGACTTTGAAGTACAGTGACAATGATTATTTTTTGACGTTTCTCAAAACCAATGAAATGCTTCATTGTACCTATGTCACGTGTCTACGTTTTAACCAATCCTGTCATTATTATACTGAGAATTATGCTCTTGTGATTATTCCCGAGAATTATCTCTGTAGATGCTTTTTTTGTTTGTGACAAATGATAGGTAGTTGTCAAATAATTATTTAAAACTGTCAACGCGTCAAGTAAAATATGTGAAAAAATCGATTTAGTTGTATTTCAGATACAGAAATACACCAACAAATTTTGGAAACAACTTCCAAGAATACATTTATAAGTAATCAATCGAAATGGATCCAGTTCAAAATCTTTTAATTTGGATGAATCGACCTCAACAGCTAAGTCAAAAAATAATCTAATTAAATATAACTCGAGAGTTCGATAAATTAGAAAATAATTCTCCAGTATCTTTCTCAAACTTGTTGCCATTTGACTATTGCCTGGCAACAAGTTTTCGAAAGATCTGTCAAATTATTTTCAATTTATTCTCACTCTCTTGTTATATTATTACTGATAATTTTTAAAGTCCAAATTATAAGCTACTCCACCATAAGTTGAGTTGAAACCCGAAATATGTATGAGTATAAGTCATCTTCTCCAGTTTGAAAATGATCACGTAATGGTGAAATAACATTGTTGGAAGCTTTGAGATGAAAGAGTGTAAGATTTGAACAGTGTAAATTCCCATTCACCGACTATCGATAGCAAATCGTCAGCTTTAAAGCGAGCAAATAAAAATTCCAGTGGTTTTGATTTAATGTTCGATTCTTCATCCGGACAAAAGAGGATTATTGATTTATGATTATTTTCCCTTTAGGCCATTGTTCGGTTCAGCGGGCAACTTTGATTAATTTTCTCTCTTGATTCTCAAAGAAAAACCAACGTTCTCTGACTGCCACGTTGCCAGTGTTGCCGACGAGAACTCTTTCCGAAAGGTTTTTCTGCTTTTCTTGCCTTGTCCTTTGCTGGTGACGTCAGCGCTAAGATGCGGTACCTTCCACATCCACTGAGCAGTAACGCGGAATTAGCTGAACGGAGTAATTTATATTTAACTTGGAAATATCTACTTTAAAGATGACTGACGTCTGATGATACAAATTAAATGTAGCTATGCTGAATTTCTTATGTCAAATTAAACTAGTTCAAAAAGGATATAAGAACTCGGTGCATGCTATCTATAGGAATTTTAAAAAGACTTGATATATTCGTGTATTTGCCATCGTCGCTAAATTATTAATTATTATTTTGTCTAGCAGTACGGTCGTTCGGATTACAGCATTAAAAACCCACTCAATCTAATTTATATATATATGTATATATATATATATATATATATATATATATATATATATATATATATATATATATATATATATATATATATACATAAAATAAATAAATAAATATAAATATATCATCACGCCTTTTACCCATTACTGGGTGTGGCACTCTGCCGAAGCAGATCTCGGTAAGTGATATATTTATGTGCGTGAAGTGCGGTTATCAGCCGTCAAATCACGGCCTCCAAAGATGTTAGTGGTGGGGGAGCCACAGGGATAATTTTAAATTGGTGAAAATGTTTTGTTGGTTGTGGGGATCGAACCAGAATTCTTTGGATCCACAGGCCACTTGACTCCACTGACCCATTACCCCATACAAAAATATATAAACTATTATTTTAGCATTATTTACTATTTTGACATTACGGTTGGTACAGTTGGTATCACCACATCTACCTTCAAACGTCAGACGCCAACGCTTATCTTCAAAAACGCATCAGCTATCAAAGTGTAACAACATTGCTCTTGTAAAATGTTTTTAGAAATATTTTTTACTTTTACTTAATCTTGGTTGTCATATTTCTGCAATTACAGATCTCGGTACATACCATACCCAGAAATTTTTTTCTGGATTAATGATATGATATGGGGTGGTTAGCTCAGTGTTGGCCTGTGAATCCTGAGAACCCTGGTTCAATCCCACAGGCGACAAACAATTTTCATAATTTCAAAAAACTATCTCTGTGGCTCCTCCACCACCAACATCTTTGGGGGCCGTGATTTGGCGGCTGGTAACCGCACTTCACGCGGAAAAAAAATATCACTTACCGAGATCTGCTTCGGCAAAGTGCCAGACCCAGTAATGGGTATTTATTTTATTTATGATATGATTGAAATCATCCGCTTATCAGAAAAAATATATGCATCAATAAAATTACCATACAATCGCTACTTTACATATTACAAATATTCTACATCAAATAACTCAGTCCTGCCCTGTGTTAAATCACCCATATCACCCACTTCACCCAGAGTACTCTGATTGCACCTCTGATATATCTGATTTTTAATTCGACTCAGTATACCAAGTGATTGATAGCTTCAATTACATTATATGATAGATGCGTGCCAATCGAGTATTTTAACACATTTTCCGCTCACCTTTAATATTGTTCCTCTTTATTGATTCATTCGCAGTGTTACAGGAAATGATTTCAAGCGTTTTCGAGTGAATAAAGTTGTTTTGTGAAATAAAAAATAATTGTCCGAAATTTCGTGAATGTGTTCAAATGCTCTGAAGGGTGAATATGTTTTTAAATTAAAGATTTCATTTTATACGTCGCTGGATAAAAACAAATAAATGCGGTATTGTTCCACCTAGATTGTTTTCATTATGAAATATTTTCAAAATAAAATTTAATATTATATTACCTACGGTTTTATTTCATAAATACTTTTGTTATTGAAGATGTAAATTCTTTTACCAAATGTTAAATGATTTAGAATATAATAAATCTGTTTCAATAAATGTTTGAAATATTTCAAGAATGCACATATCTTTATTTATTATAATATTGGGTCTTATTTTATATAACATTTTATGTGGCTCAGTGGTATCGAGTCAGCCTGAGAACCCTGGATCGATTCCCCCAATATAAAATAATATGTGAGAAAGAATAATAATACAATTTTGTATTTAGAATTTTGTACATTGCATTTATAGTTGTCAATTCTAATTGTATCATTTGCTAGCATTATCATCTACTGAAATCTGCTATTTAAGAGTTACTTCGTCAAAAATTAAAAAACAATTATTTTATTTTATCTTATTACTCCGCACAACAGGAAGTAAATCCCAAATACTGTACAGGGGGCCAACAGCTTATAGTGGAATCCGAACCACTCAGACACAATCGTATTTTTTTGATATAAGTAGAAATCAGTGAGATTTGAACGCACGACGTCTTTCTTGCTAATTAAGAATCGCAAGACTTTCCACGCTTTTATCCACTGAGCTACGATTGCCTGTAAAATACAGGCCTTATATTTAAAAGTGATTATCAGTTGTCCAGTCTCATCTCCTAAAGATGTTAATAGAAGAGAAGTACAGGATGATTAAAAGGAATTGTTACAGTTGGCAATAAAAAAAACTACTTGAAATTGGTAAGCCTGATACATAAATTCATTTCCTGTTGTTGACAGTAACATTTAAAATTTAAATTTGAGTACATTTATTATTACATTTATTTCTAAAGTATTTCTATTATTTAAAAAGTCAAAATTCTATTAGCTGTCAGACTCCTGACAAAACCTATTTGAATTTATTAGAAATGTTAAATAGCATTTCCGCCTTTATCTGACGTTGTGCCAACTGTGGAATAAAAAGATCTCTGGAATTGTATTGCCAACTATAACAATTCGTTTTGATCACCCTGTATTATGTAGTTATAGAAAGTGTGTTTAAATATTTAGTCCGTTAATAGAATATTTACATTTTGTAGAGAGACAGTTAAAAGTTGAAACCAATAAAGTAAAAGCTCCTGGTAATCCTAGGAAAGCAATATTTAGCTACGAGTGGAAGCCTGACTCATTACGGAGAAAGTAGATGATGGTAAAAAGCAAGTTTTAAAAGTTACAAAAGCTTTTAAAACGGAGCTTACGGGAGCTTTATGACTCGCCTTGGCGGAATCTCTCCCATGGCGTTTCATGCATTACTCTTACACTTCCCGCAGGAAACTGCTCTGGAAAAATTACGCCGAACGCTCGATTGAAAGCGTTTTACTTTAGATCATCGCGCGCGATCATAAAACGGATCCGTTAATGTGCATTAAAATTTAAATGATAGTCTTAGCCCAAACAAGCCGCGTAAAAGGATACCATTAAATATTCTTATTTCCTTTGCCTGGCACCCTCCCTTCCTAAAGTATGGTAATGTGGGGTAAAAATATCTGTGAGCCTCTTATGACCCACATACATATCAATGCATTCCTCAGAATTTAGCACAATCTCGTTTTACTTTATATGTTAGGATACCGGATGTATCACGAGAAGCAGACCATAGGTGTTTAACATGGGAAATCAGTTTTTCCGCGCGCATTACTTTCTAAATTATGTATTCTCAATCTAAATCAATATTAAATTATATTATTAAATGAAACAATATCTATTTTTATAATATTTTATTTACGATATATCGCTGGTTTTGCATTTCCAGGTAAAGGTCTCGATAACTTTCGGCAGAATAATTAAAAAAATATCGCCTCAAAAAACAGCATTCAGTATAATAATTTCAATGGTGCTATGATTTCTATACGGTATTTTTTTATTTATTCCGCTGATAATTATTGGCAACTTTATCCGGAGATGGACGAACCTGCTCTTGACTATAATTATTTCATATATTTCTGTAATTATTATTAATAAAATCAGGCTTCAGAAAACAAATAATATAATTTATTTATATATTTTAACTGGACGTTTCGAGTCTATACAAAACTCATCATCAGCTAAAAAAATATAAAATATAAATAAACAAAATAATAACAAATAAGTAATAAAAGATACCTTCAAACAATACGAAATAACAGAAATTAAAATGCAAAATGTCGAAATATGTCATAATAATAAATAAATAAAAATTCAAACAAAATGGCGTCAACAGTAAAAATAACTAGATATGTTTGAAATTACTTAATAAATTTAAAGCCTATTTTAAATTGCCAAAAGCATCAGTTTGATAATTTAGAGAAGAATTTCTATATAAATGTAAAGAGTTTCATGAATTAGACGATGATAATAATATTTTTTGGATCCTAAATATTTTTATTATTATATTTCTGTAACTTACATTTGTCAAACTTGCATTTGATTCTTGTTTAAACAATACTATTTTGGTGACATCAGTTTTAAACAAACTAGATTTGGAAACATTTATTAATTCGGTGTTACACGAAAAAGCAGTTATGTATTCAGATTTATTTTGTACTGTATTTGGTAAAAATGGCTGATTTATATTATTCAATTCTACCAATTCAGATCACTTGAAGGGGATGAGGAAACCACCTTTGATCATTTTTAACTATCATTTATAGGGGTAGCTAGCTCAGTGGTATCAAGTCGGCCTGTGGATCGTAAGAACCCTGGTTCGGTTCCCACAGGCGACAAACAATTTTCACCATTTCAAAAACTATCCCTGTGGCTCTCCTACTACTAACATCTTTAGGGGCCGTGATTTGACGGCTGGTAACCGCACTTCACGCGCATAAATATATCACATACCGAGATCTGCTTCGGCAGAGTGCCACACCCAGTAATGGGTAGAAGGCGTGATGATATATTGATTTATTTGTATTTACAAGAAACAATACCATTTTTGCCGAATGATTCAGATTTTACTATAACCTGTAGACACCGGAATAATTACTTATTGTACAGGGTGTCAATAAATAAACAATATTCAGTTTCCCGCTCTAACCGATTTCGTTCTAACCTATTTCGACTTCTACCAGCATAATCTTCACTTTAACATCGCTATTTTAAAATCAGTTCGTCGTGCCAACATTTCCCCGGGTTGTGTACACTACTCGGCTTGTGAGGCGAGATAAAGAAGTGATAGAGAAGGAACCAAAACACTTCGTGTTCCATTAGACAGGTCAACAATTCGCGCGAAGCCGGAGACCAGCTGCTGTAGTTCCCACCGACGAAAACGAACAGAAAACCAAGACGCCTGGATCTAAACTCTGCTAGCAGTGCTGGCAGATTGCAGCAGCACTGAAGTGGAAGGCTTCCCACCCGGATAATGTTTCATATTGCCCTTTGTTTTCATCATAAAATCACTGAATTATAAGAATTAATACGGATATATTGCGAGGACGAATCTAGATCTTTTGTATTTATTTATTTAAACAATTTGAACATTTGTCTTCCTACATTTTAAATATTTTTCTGAATTATTTTAGATAAAAATACTTCAACTAAAATTAATAGATAAATAATTAATTCTATGTATATTTTATTTAAAGAATTATTCTTTAAATAATTTATAAATATTTGATAGTGAAAAATTACGTTAGTATGTATATCATGCATATTCTTTTAAAGACGTAGATAAATTAATTTTCCAAATCTTTTTTCCACTATTTTTTTTTCATTTTTAATATATTTAGAAAAATACTTCTACTAAAATTAATAGATATATATATATATATATATATATATATATATATATATATATATATATATATATATATATATATATATCTGAAAAAGAAATTACATAACATAAATACAAATACACATAACAAATAGAGAAAAAAATATATTAATTTGTGAATTAAATTACTAGTCTTTAACGTCTGGATTTGAATTGAAGACGAAGGACAATCTTCTAATAACTCTTCCATAAATTGACAGCACTTCTTCAATAAGCTTCGATTAAGCAGTTTTACCGTTTTTATTTTCTAATATTTTGTGTCTGTGTATACTTATTAAACTTAGATTACTCAATCGTTACGATAGGGAACATGTCGTTAGCTGGTCATAAGAATACTGCTGAAAATTTAGTTTCAACTTAAATTTATTATCCTTAAACTTATAATTTTTATTTTATTTATATATACGAGTACAAGGTGGTGACCGCGACTCTCGATCATGGGACTTTAACATGTAAAATCATATTGTTTTAAATTTCCTGTTTCCCTTATTATTTAAAACAAAAAAGCTTCAAATAAAAGTTTTAGGGGATAAAATTCGAAATTAATTTTGCATGCTTTGTAACGTCACAAATTAGATCTGAAAATGACTAAAATTGTTTCAAAACTATCGATAGCTATGAAATTGAAACAAAATTAAACAAATGTTTGATGTTCAATCTGTCAAAACTTCAAAAGAAATGAAATCATAAATAAAGGATTTATTTTGACAGACAAAGCGTCAAACATTTGTTTAATTTTTGTTTAAATTTCATGGCTATCGTAAGTTTTGAGGCGATTTTCGGCATTTTCAAATATAATTTGTGTCGTTACAAAGTATTCAAAATTAATTTTGTTTATTGGTTCAGATGCGGAATTTCATGCCCTAAAAACTTCTATTTCAAGTTTTTTTGCTTAAAATATTTAGGGAAGCAGGAAATTACAAAATTATAATTTTACATGTTAAAGTCTTAAATTCGAGAGTCGTGGCCAAAACCATAGTTAATAATCAGGCCCCCTCCTGATTATTAACTATGGGCGTGCGCCCCTCCTTGCTCTCCCTGTGGATGCCCATGCTAATTAATAATTTATTTTCCTTCAGAACCTACAGCGATCCACAGTACCTGAACACATTTATCCTGTCAGCGATACTTGATCTTTGATTTCTCGCTTGTGAAACAATATTTTTTCGAGATAGTTTTTATACATTTAATATATTCCTGTCTAGACATGTCTGTATATAGAAATACGTTCAAGCACTTTATACTGCTATTGTGTGTTGTATTTTTTTTTAAATCAATTTATTTTGAACAAATATTTTTGATACAAATAAATCTGTTAAAATGAGATGAAATATTTGAGTGTATCGGTACCGTAGTAGCAAATCTCGGTAGATGATATATTTTGTAAATAAAGCGTAGTTATCAGCTGTCTAATCAGGATTCTCAAAGATTTAAAACTAATTATAATTATGAAATTTGAACTGGTCCATGAAGCTGTTTATAGTTTTGTAATCTCGAGTATGAGATCCATTTAAGGGTGACCACTTATTTTTTTGCCGTCAAATTGTTTTTTCTATTTTTCGTCTATTACAAAGCTATTACATCACCCAACAAATTTCGATAATATCTCTTTCCAGTGCTGTAATAGTGCAGTACAATTTATATTTTCAAGGTTGGTGACTGCTATAATATCATGTCAAAAAAGATGGAGTTTGCTAGAACATAAACTCTTAACGGTATTTTCAGCAATTTCATGTATTTCAGGTGAAGTACAAGAAAAGTCGTTTACACTTATATTTACTTTATGTAAGTTAACAATTTCAAATTAAAACAATTTAATTTTTAAACGACACATCAGTATCAACAACTTATATAAAATACCCTTAATTTAGAAACTACGATTTTTTTATTTCAAAAGAGCATAGAAGATGCAAATTTGAAAAAAAAAATAGTTTAAAGAACTCATATTATAATTGTCGATAATTTTTTCGCTCCGCGTCTTCAATCAAACTCTCTTCTCACAAAATAAAATAACGATAATGAAACTAGTTCTTTAATCTACTATTTTGAATTTGGAATTTTGCACATTAGTTAAGCATTACTTATATTTTTTCACTCGGTAATTCAACACAACCTCCAAAATTTATAGAATTTTAAAATTTGTTTCATTGTTGCCGGGTCGCATGAAAGTTTTATCGGTTCATTAGCAACTAACGATTCTATAAGTTTCAGAAAATCGCCATTGTTACTGTGGCCAGATAAACAATTCTTTAACTAAAGAGCTCTTTATTTTTTTCTTGCAATCCAGAATATAATAATAATAATAGGCAATAATTCAGCCGAAGCTGTTCTACCATATAACCTTTACATTAGTTACAAAAATACAATTACAAAAATAGCAAATATAAGAAACTCGTAAAATATAGACTAATAGTATAAAACGTAGTAATTAACATATGAATTATTAAGCAATTACATAAACTAATGATAATAAAAAACAAAGAAAAGAGTATAACGTGTGTGAAAAATTGAAGATTTTAGATAAATAAACTGCCTTCAGAAATTAATAATTGTTTAAATTTCACAGAAAATGTAGCCGGCTTTAGTAGTAGTAGTGGTGCATGAATTTTAATGAGAATACTAGGAACAAAATGACTAAAAGTCCTTTTAAAAAGAGCTGTATTATGTTTGGGTATGTGATAGTGGAGATTATTTCTTAAATTGTGTTGATGATGTTGAGTCCGAATTGACAATTTGTTAAATAAGTAAGTAAGTGATTTGTTCAGAACGACACGATGAGCTACACACGCAGCATGTAACAATCTCGTATTATTCATTTATATTTGCCAATATTTAAAAATATATAGCAGCTTTGTTCCATTTGAAACTTAAAAGTTGATACTAACTATCCTGATATTGGAAGAAACATGTAAATTCTACGTATTTCACTTTAAACCGGGCGTGACCCAAACTCCTTTCACCCAAAATAAAAAACAAATATTAAACTCGTTCTTCAATACCTTCTAATAAAATTGGTATCTGTAGTTATAACCATGTATTACCTAAATAATAGAAAACATTTCATAACAAAAAAAGTTAGTCACCCTAATTGGTTATCCAACTATCCGTACACTTTTCATCTTCCTTAAACATCTTAAACTATCACATTTCATGCTTCTCGATCTATGACTCCCTCCCGATTTATCCCAATTAGTAGATTCCTCCGGGCGTGACGTTAAACTCGTGGTTAATCCATCGACCGAAATGTTATGATACACATGTTCTTCGATGGTTAATACCCGTTGCCGAAGCGGCATCCCTCGTCTTGTACAACTGCTACTGTAGCTGACATCAACTTACTGTCGAGACTCCAGTCTCGGACGCCTCGGGCTACGACGTAAACGATGAGAATTTGATTATTGGTGGAGCTATTAATCAGATGTCAAGGTCGTGATGGAGGTCGGGTTAACCTTGATAAATTAAGGAGATACCTTGTTCGATATTCTGCAGCTTGTAAAGTTGCGTTCGCAGTTATATAATTAATAAATACAACTGAGTTATATAAAGCCAGAAAAGGAAGTAAATACTCGGGCGATTTGATCGAATGGAGATTGTTTTTTGGTTGTAGATTATGTACAAAATGAACAAATCTAAAACCTCTAAAAAGTATACTCGTATTAAGAAACAGTAGAACGTTATAAGTAAGTTGTTTTTTTTTGTTTTGTTTACAGTTGATTTGAGTGCCATAGAAGACATGTATTCACAACTGAAAAAAGATAGTTCATAGAAACAAAATCTCTCAACATTTTGGTTTTTCCAACACAACTTAAGTTCAATTCAATGATCAAGTTTGACATATTTTATAGAGATTCAATGAAATTACAATTTACTTCACATATTTTCATCATATGTGGCTCCCTCTACACTAGCATCGTTAGAATCGTGATTTTACGGTTGGTAACAGCACTTCACGCGCATATACGAGGTGTGGCTATTAAATAAAGAGACTGACGTTGCTACGGACGAAGTACGCATGCGCCAAACATCAGCGACCGTCAGCTTTTTAGCGTGAAGCTCTCGCTTTCGAATACAGTACCTCTCGCTTCTGTAAACAAATCCGTATAGCCGTAGAATTCGTTCGAATTAGAGTAGTTTTTTTGTTTCGCCGAAAAAATGTTAAGTGCAACATTAGAGCAACGAATTTTTGTGAAATTTCACACGAAACTTGACAAAACGGCTACTGAAACTTATAATTTATTGAAAAAAATATCCGAATTGTGGAAGGACAAGTCATGGTTTCTCCATCAAAACAATGCGTTGGCTCATTCCGCAATATCTGTCAAGAGATTTCTAGCCAAGTACAGCATCCCAGTGTTGGACCATCTGCCTTATTCGCCAGATCTTACACCGTGCGGCTTTTATCTGTTTCCTAATGTGAAATTTGCCTTAATAGCAACAAGATTTGAGCTTTGAAAGATAAATCGGCACGCGTTCTGAAGGAGCTGACAGGAGAAGACTTCCAGTAGTGTTTCGAACAATGGAAGATTCGCATGGAGCATTGTAGGGATAGAGGAGGAGTGTGTATTGAAAGTGATAATAAGTAAATAGGTATGGAATCAAAATAAAATATTAAAACAGCATCAGTCTCGTTATTTAATAGCCACACCTCGTATCGAGATCTATTACAGTAGAGTGCCACATCCTTTAATGGATAAAAGGTGTGATGATATATTTATTTGAAGTATTTTTCTGTAAAATAATTTATATACGTTTAACAGTTGAAAAATAAATGTTTGTTATTTTACTTGTAGACAGTCACTCATAATAAACTTACGTACGAAATAACTATGACAGAAAACTGTAACCATAGATTTGTATAAACCGGTGGCAAGCATGAATATGGCAGCAACAGAAGCAGTGACAGAAACAGTTGTGGAGCAAATTCCACCTGATGTCAGTCGCACATTGCACCCAGTAACAATTTGCTTGTAGGTGGTATTTGTAATATAATAACAGAAGGGATGCATTGCGCCCCACAATGCAATCCAGTTTTCTCGTAACTCCGCTAAAGCGAAGAGGACCGAAGCCGGCTGCGGCTGAAACAACGAACTGCAACAAACATTTGAATCGAAACAATGTTACAAGTTCAAAATTGCATTACGGACGACGGGCGCATAGGTGCACGAGCTTCACCAATAACAAAATTGCTTCGCCGTTATTTTATGATGGCGGACGGGGAATTCCTTTTCGGACTTTGTTTCGGACAACCTCGAGGGGAATCACAAAGGAGAAAACGAACATTACAAGGAATTAGTTTTCAAGATGGCGACAGTTATACTTTTGGCACGTAGACAAAGGAACTGCAACACATGAGTTTTCATAAAATTCTTTTAAGCTTTATTAAAGTTGGATTTATAATGAAATAACGTTAGAGGTAACACGAGTGGTATCGGTAACCTAAAAAGTTGAGCATATATTAGAACTAGTAATGATTTATAATAAAATAAAGTAAGCAGCAAGGTAAAAGACGTAAAGCAAGAGATAACCAACTGTTTTTTACTTTCTTATACACAGTATAAGGAAGTATTGGAAACGTGAAAAAAATTGTTGGCGAGATTTTCGCGGCAACACGTGTTTTGAGGTCCACTGAATCCGTTTTGATCATTTTCTCAATGATGTCTGTGTGTGTATGTATGTGTGTGGATGGATAGATGTGTGTCCGAGTGTACAAAATCTCATGAACTAGATAAGATTTGTTAATGAAACTTGGTAATTATAAGTTTCATGAAAATACGAAGAACTGAGTTGATTTTGAATGAAATTTAAAAACCGGAAGAGGAAGTTTACTGGACACACAAAACAATAAATTCCATTTATTTCAAAAATGAAATCAGTTACGAAAAAATATTTGGAACATAAAATGTTATTTGCAATTTTCCTATATATGCGTCTAATTTTGAAAAAAATCTAATTCATATATTTAATAATATATTCCAATAATTATAGTAGCAAAAGAAACAAAAAACATAAACATGTTTAACATTTAAAATAGATTAGATTATATTTGTAGAATGTACAAATTAGAAACTTGTATGAATTTAAACAAAAAACTTATAAGTCAAAAACTAAATCGACTAAAATTTTAATTTTCGCTTTATCTAGTTACCTATGTCTGTTTTCAGAAAAACAAATACAACATTAAAATGGTCAACTAATTTGGCAATTTTGCCTCAATTTAATCGTCTTCATTTCTCACGATTCTTAAGATACAAATGGTTAGGTTCGAAAAACGGACATTCTGTATATGCCTCATCAGTAAAGTTAAACATAAAGTAGTCAACATTACTAAAAAATTATACGTAAACAAATTTGATATTTTATATGTTTCAAACAGATAAATGCTGAATTACTGAAAAATTAAATTACATGTTTAATAATATTATATAACATTCATATATTCTAAATATTAAATATGCTGTGTATAAGAAAGTCGTGTGGTGACCACACCAGATTTTTTTTTTGTACTTAATGTATAACAGTCATTTTCTTAGTTATGTATCAAGATAATAACATGCGATTTTACTTATTTTAGGTAATTATTTTGGTTCTATTTATTTGCCATTTTTAAAGTAATCTAGTAGGTTACTTTTGCTTAATTGGAATGTTTTAGGTAAGCCAGAACAATTCGTAAACTTAATTTACTGCCCCAGCTATTTTGGCAGATTGTACCTGTTTGCTATCTCTTTCTAAACAACTTATATTCCTTGTTATTAGTTTTGAATTGGCAGCATAGCAATTTGTATTTACGCATATGTCACTTCGAATATGCATTCAGATTTTAATTTCATCGCTAAGTTGACACTAGATAGATTTTTTATTTGGAGTTAGTTCTGGATCAGTTCAGGGTTAAATCCGAACTTCCCAAATAAATTCGACCTTTGTTTGTTTACTTGTCGTCATGCATAATGATGTTTCTGTTTCCACAAGGAGGCAACTTTGATTAATTAAAAAAAAAATGTGTATAGAAATTTGTCTTAAATTACTTTAATTTCAACTTTTCAACAAACAATCTCCTATTATTTTTTTTTGCTTTGTGTTACCTAAAATATCTTCGTCCTTAAATTAACTAACGAGAAGACTATCTAATCGTTGTAATCTTCACCAACCTACATCTATTTCACTAATCTTTCATTCCACATGGCTAATCTACTTCAACTGAACCACACCCACTCTTCTAGCAACATTCTTCTCAATCTTACGCTCATCATACACCAACATATCCCTTCTAAATCCTCATTGCGGTTACACTTAATATAATCTGATTTCTGTATCACGTCTGCCGTGACAGGGGAGACAACTGAAGCACAACTAGCGCAGGCTACTAGATGCAGTGCTTACACAATTGTCCGGTGTCCGTGCTCGGAGATGAGTGGGTGTGACTAAGTAATGATTAACATCATTGTCGAGAGCGTGGGCTTGTGTAGTGTTCATTACTCCTGCAGACTCCCAGGATGCAGGAATCCCTGCAGGGCACTGCAGTCTCAAATCTTGTTTAACCCTTCTCTGCAGATAATGCAGATGGAACGGAGAGACTGAGGTTAGATGCAAGTTTAGGGGCACTATGAGTTGCCAGTCTATAAGATTTTCAAAATATTTTTACGCTTTGAACTGTCAAAAGTTTTTAAATTATTGTACTCTTTTTGCATAATTTTGAGAATCTGCTTTCGACTTGTAACTACAAAATAAAAATATTATGTGGTGACCACAGTACTTTCCTGATCATTAAATTTTCTCCATAAGAACAACAATTTTATACCAATCAGCATAATTTAGGAAGAAACAAATAACAATATAATTTTTAAGACTTATACTAGAATTTTCTGGCTCAAGAGTTTTATGGGGTGGCTAGCTCAGTGGTATGAAGTCGGCCTGTGGATCCTGAGGACCCTGGTTCGATTCCCACAGGCGACAAACAATTTTCATAATTTCAAAAGCTACCCCTGTGGCTCCTCCACCACTAACATCTTTGGGGACCGTGATTTGATGACTGGTAACCGCACTTCACGTGCAAAATATATCACTTACCGAGATCTGCTTCGACAGAGTGCCACACCTAGTAATGGGTAGAAGGCGTGATGATATATTTATTTTATTTATTTTAAGAGTTTTAATTTATTTCAAATGAACCGATAATAATTTCGAAAAATTGTTTAAGCGAAAGTTGTTTTGAATCAAATTAGGATTAAGTTTAGTTATTATGTAATTTTGTGATAAACACTATGGTTTATAAATTAATTTAAAGTTATGATACCACTAAATTAGCGCATTAACGACTTTAACTTCTGTTTTTTGCTTAAAAGCTTAAATATAAAAATAAAGTAAACAATCAAATTAATATACTCTTATTACTTTAATAAAATATTTTTGCTATTGTCAATTTGATATTAATGTAGTGACAGTAACAATACAACATGAAACAACAAACTATCGGTGAATCAGAAAAATATATTTTCAACGGCAAAATAGGCAAAATATTCCATATACAAACATGAATAACGTTCTGGTGAATCGTTATTTGTTACGTTACGGTTAAAGGTTATTTTGTTAATTGTTACGTTATTTGAAAAATAATAATAAATAAAACGTTTTCATAACGTTGTTTCGTTACGTTACATTTTCCATTCCTGATTCTACAAAATAATACCATACGTACTGAAATAGGTAGGTATATCAATAAATTTTATCAAGTCGAACGTGAATTTGAGAACCTGGGTTCGATTCCAACAGCCAACAAACAATTTTTACCATATTAAAATTACCCCTGTGGATCCTCCTCCACTAAAATGTTTGGGAGCCGTGATTTGACGGCTGGTAACCGCATTTCACATGCTTAAATACATCACTTACCTAAATCTGCTACGATAGAGTGCCACACCCAGTTATGGATACAAGTAGAGTTACCACCTCAGAACTAAGTCTTGCCCGGTGACGATGACTATTTTTTTAAAAGAAGATCCTGCAATTTTATTATTGTTACCATCTTTGATCAAAAAAGGGTTACATTGTTTTATTAAAGACAAGTGTTTTTGTTATCATGGTAAAATAATTACATATAAAATAAAACAAGATTGGAAGTGATGAATATACTCTACCCATAAAATTAGTGTATTCAATGTCATATATATGATTAAACTGTAACATTATTGTCAAAATTGAAGATAATCACATGCAACAGAAGACATCCCCTCACCTAAAATTATGTCTATTTCTGAAAACTTGATGCAATTCTAAAAAATTTGATCTGATACAAGATGATATATCAACTATTAGAACCGAAATTAATTGTGTAAATTCTTCCTTAAAATCATGTGGACAGAATCAAGAAATTGGAAGATTTAGTGACAGAAATTAAACTAGATAACAGTAAGATGTAGAAGATTATCAAAGAAAAAAATATGATAATTTAGTGGCGTAGAAGATTCCGAAAGTAAGACAGATTTGTCCTGGACAACTAACTAAAATTTTACTTACACAACCCGGAGAAATAATAATTAAACCCGGAGCCTGGAGATAACTCACTGCGGAATCTCCGGGTCAAATCCGAAGAGGTGGCAAGCCTAAATACAAGGCGTGATGATATCTTTATATTTAATTTATTTAATAAATTTTATTGTGATTTACACTTTCTTAGTTAGATTTTCGAGTCCTTTTTGCACGTCACTGGTCCCAAGACAGTACGACAAGTCCTGAATCATTGGTCGTTCGTTGCCGTCTCGCACAGCTTCCGCAAAGGGTTGCTGCAACCCCCCTAATAACCGTATTACGCCCTGAGATAACCACTAACCAGCGCTCTCCAGAGCTGCATCTATTTTTGTATTTTACGAGGAAACTTGTCCGCCAGCCAGGAAATTATTTCAGGAACTTGAATTAAAAGTTGTGCATGTAAATTGCACTTCGAAATTACGAAATTAACCCATGACAAGAAAATTTACTTTAATATATCGCGAATGTGGATATACTTTCTTTATGAAATATTGAGAAAGTCATTACCGAACACTTTAGCTGAAGATTAATTTAATATTATTCTAAAAGTTTTCAGTAGCGAGATTTCAACTCGTTTACACTCGTACATTAAAGAGGATCAGGCTCCTAATTGAGTCTGAAGTTGGCAAGAAACTAGATATTATTATTATCGATTTATATCCAAATACGATTCGGATTCCATTGTACGCATATTCATTACTGTGTAGTATAACAAATAAATAAATAAATTATAAATAAAAATACGTTACGTATTGTACATATTTTTGAAATTAAAGGTTTGTTGATGACCTGAGAAGTTGATGCAAACGGGCTGTAAAACCTCTGTGGAATTACGAGACAAGTGATTTTTTCCTATTTTTTCTTATTTATTAAGACTCAATTCCACATCGCAATAGACATTTTGTCTTTTGTTTTATTTCAATAGCTGTCAAGCAGTTTGCGATTTTGTCGGTAGATGGCACCACGAGTGGCTCCATAGCTCTCATGTCATGTTACCGTTGTAGATAGGTTAACATCAGTCAGTTCAGCTAAGTCGTTATCACAATCCACTATTTCCTAGTTGATCTAGTTGGATAAATGATCGCACTATACTGATGAGTCCGGAAGGACGAAACGCGTCTATGGTTAAAGCTGAACTGACCAGCCGTTTGTTGATGACCTGAGAAGTTGATGCAAACGGGCTGTAAAACCTCTGTGGAATTACGAGACAACTGATGGAAAATTTTTTCCTATTTTTTCTTATTTATTAAGACTCAATTCCACATCGCAATAGACATTTTGTCTTTTGTTTTAAATTAAAGGTTGTTAGTTTTGTAAGAAATTAAAAAACATTAAACAAATGAGCAAATATTAATGGAAAATAATTTCACAATTATACATAAGATCACGTTGTTCCAAGCACCCCCCTCTCCCCAAATAAAAATGTAAAAATATGTTTTTTTATAAAATTTTACAGAAGCCATCTATGTTATTTTTTCCATTGACGTCATTTATTTCTTTATGCTACTCTGTATAACAGGAACTTAATCTCAATTACAGTACGGTATCCGAACTCGCCGAACCGCAGTGTTTTATTTCATCTTTAGCTTGAGTGGGATCCGAACTCGGGAACTTTGGATTCGAATTTCATAACGCAAACCACACCATCGTACTGCTCAATTGCAGGCAGCGGAAAGTTATATAGGTAACCATGGGACTGTGTTTATAGTTAGACTTCCACCTAAGGAATGGCGCTAATAGTCTTTATGTGAAGACATCGATTTTAGGTAACTACAATATCGGCAATCATTGGTTACTAGATTGTTCCTGTAGTTGTCATTTGTATGTATTTACATTTTTTTAGTCTGTCAAATATCCAATGAATTTTTATTTGTGAAATAATTTCTTGTAAATAATGTCATCAACTAATAACAATTGTCGGGTAAAAAACTGCACTGCTACTGGTAAGTAAGTGATCATATAACAATTAATATTTAGATAAGGAAGTCATAATATATTTTTAATTTCACATGAATTGAAAAAAACTTCGGTTGAAACAGTTCAAATTATAAATAAATTGTATACAGAAGGATATATCTATCAGATAAGCAAAAATAACTTATAATTACCAATTACTATTACAATAATTAATTATTGCTTAATTTTTATCATATACAATATTATTATTTAATTTACAGTTTGTGATTTGGCTCGTTGTCACATTTTTCCATAAAGTGCGTATTTTTATTTAACGGGAGTAGATACGTCAGGGTGATAATATCATTAACTTGAAAAATAATTAACAGGCAATAATAGGTATTGGGATTGAATTTGATGTGAAATTTGGGTTGGATGGAAAAACATTTTTAATTGCGCGATATAGAATATAAAAGCACATTTTTCAATATCACTTCGATTAACGCATGCTTTATAGCGGAATTTCAATTTTCATTTAATGCTAAATGGCGTAAGTGGTTTTCAATACTCCAAAATGTAATTAACTTCACCGATATTCAACGTTGCGCTGATGACATGAAAGCCTGAATAAAAACATCAAATAAATCCGATGTTAAAAGATACTAAATCGCGCGCCGGTCGCGCTGCATTACTCCAACACAGTTTTTTAACTTTCATTGCTTGATTACATTAATAACTACTCGCATTTAGCTACTAAAAACGACGATTAGTCAACGTTCAAAAGCCAATTTCATGTTTATTTGCTCTGTAAGCTGTAGATCTTCTATACTGTAAAAGGGATTAATTTCCTATCGTGTAGCATAGCAAATAAATAATATCGTTTTTCTATTTCGGTGTTCTTACAGCCAAGGACGTTGAAAGGAGGGGATATGGCATTACGATACTGTAGCATTGTTGAAGTGAGGTTTGGGCAAAGAGACAACAATAGTTTTTCTGCACCGTGCTTAACCAAATCTCTGCTTCTTCCAAATATTTTGAATTTTTGTGTAAGAAAAGTGGCGTTTAGACGTTGTCAGGGGGCGTTTTTGTATGTGAATATAACCACGAGGTGTTCATTTGTGTTTCAATCGTTGCGCTGTGTGTAATTGGACAAATATTTTTGTAGATAAAATGGTTACTAAGTGTTTAGTTTGTACACTTCTGTTTGTTGAAGTAATTGTAGTTTTGATTTGTTTAAAAACATAAATTTGATATTTGTTCTCAAACTTCCTCTTCATATTAATGGGTTTTATATTTATTATTAATAGTAAATATTGTTCAACAATTAAAATTACAAATATTTATTTTAATTGATAGATCACACTAATAATAAACGTTTATAATTTCAGTTTCCTTGTAAAAATTTATAATCTTTTAGAGAGAATGATTCTGTTCTGTCCTGTTTAAATTTCAAATCTCTTTATGACACATGTGCAATAGCAGGAGCTAAGCACGGTACAGGAAATAATACTTCTGTCTCTGTCAATCTGCCGAGCCTCACAGTCTTGACTTTAATACCGTATTCCCTCCTTTCAACGTCCTTGCTTATAGCTCTATAAACGCACTGTAAACACGTTGCTAAGGAGATCTATAAGCGCACTGTTTTTGGCACTTTTTATTTTGTAGGCTGAATGCTCTTCAATCTGGTGAATGACATATAACTTCAAAATTGTAAATTGTCGGTGCTGAAATATTACTAACAGAATATGCTAGAATCAGACAAAATTCAAAATATTCACAATACAGAAAAAATATTTATTTATTGTCAAAAAATATGATACTTCAATTGTCTGTTATGAGAAGCGCTACCAACACATATGATAAAAAGTGCCAACTTATATTTTTGACAAGTCGCAGCTTTTTAAATCTAACAGAATTATAAAATTATCTGAATAGAAAAAATAGTATAAAGAACACGTTTCATAAGGCCTGTTATCGTACTCATCTTTTGTAAAACTTGGACTCGTGCGTTAATAGATTGCCTTATGAACTAGTTCTTTAATATACTATTTTATGCTTTACGTTCACAACCAATTCATTATTATACTAAAAACAGTTTAATAATAAAGGCTGCTGTTAAATTGTTGTTGGAGTTTTTTATTTTAAATGATTGGCACTACTATGCTACTATATTTTAAATGCTATTTCAAAATGGTAGTTTGAAATATTTTTAAATATTCTTTTATTACAATTTGAAATAATTTTCAAGCTCAGGTAAATATTTTATAATATACGAGCCCGACCCGACTTTAGTTGGCCCAATTTTATTTTTTCGTTTGATGTTATATTTTACAGTTTTATTTCTCGTGTAGTATGCAAGATAATGAAATGAAATTTTAATGAGACATATACTAGTATGTTGTTAATACACAGATAAAATTTTAAGTCAATCGATACATAAATCTAGAAATGACAGCCATTAAAAGAGGAAATAAACATTTCTGTTTTAATTAAAAAAATATATTTTATTAAAAAACTGTATAATAATAAAGTTTGTTTTAAATAATAATTAACTTCAATTTCATCCGCCAAACTGCTCACAAGATAATAATCATGATAGTTCATTTGCCTGTTGATTTAGTTTATGTGACGAAAAAAAATTGAGAGTTAAACTGCTATACATGTTGTGTTTAAGGTATGTTTAATGTTAAATTTAGTTAAAAAAGTTGAAAATTAATTGTAGTATTTAGTAAATGCAAGTTACCTGGGTTTTTAGTATTATTTAAATTTTAACGATGAAATTAGATTCGGGCCAACTGAAGCGACTGGGCTCGCAATTGTTATGAAAACACAATAAGAAGATCAATTTAAAACGATATTATAATTTGGTAAGCTATAACTTAAGAATTTAAATCATGAAAAGATCAATACATTTCGTTTCAAGCAATTTTTCGTGTCTTCAAAATTTCAAGTATTTTCTTCTTCAATGTACAATTGAAAAACCGCCAAAATTTATTCGGCAATGTTATCACATGTCACATAAATCCTTAAATTGTAGTTCAATATTTTTTGCAATTTAAATTTCAAAATTTGACGATAGAAATGACGCAAAGTAAAGCAAATATTATATTATACTCGTTTTATAAGACATGTTGTCACACTCGTTTCTTTGACGCTCTCCTCCAGACCAAAAAAATACGACTGTATCTAAGTGGTTCAGATTCTACTATAAATTATAGGTCCCTTGTACTGTAATTGGAATTAAGTTCTTGTTTGCATTCATACATACATACATACATATCTTCACGCTATTACCCAACAAATGAGGTAGCACGAACCCTAAAATCACTCATAAAACATTCACTCATCAAACAATCAGCCCTCGTCAAACATTATCATCCAAACACACCAGCCTTACTTCAACCACATTCATAGATAACTCCATATAAACTCATTCATTTATTACACTCGAAATCATTTATCACACAACAAACCTTCAATCACATCATTCCTATTCATTTATCATTCATCTTCTTTCTTCGGCGTTCATAACATATGCATAAAACATCTCAAATTACTCACGCTTACTCCTAACAACGAATCTAAGAACGAAACTAACAACGAATCTACAAAGATTAGAAAAGATGAAAGCGATAGCCTGCACTTGTATATGAAAGAAAAGTCCACACAATGATACAGTAACTGAAAATGAGACATAAAGATAAGAAAAGGAGAAAGTGTCGCCTTGCGCTTGTTTTTGACAGTGAATTTCACGCAATTGCAGTTAAACACTCTACGTAAGAACTGAAAACGAATTAAAAGATAATAAAGGAAGGGAGTATCGCTCTACGCTTATTTTTGAAAGTGAATTCTTGTTTGCAAATTAACAAATAATTAAATAAAGAAAAATTAATTTGAGTTCGCGAACTTAATTGTCAAATTGAACCGTTTAAATTAGACCTAATGATTATCTAGAACTCCACAACAATTGTGATGAGAAATACTAAAAAAATAACCTTTCAAATCAACTCATTGGCAATCCATCATCGCTTGTAAATCCCGATGAAATGATTAGCGCATCAGAAGATAACACTGTCAACAAGTATCGTACAGTGAACATGGCATTTCGCTCGCTCGCTACTCGTATATTTCAGATGATACGAGTGCGGCTGTTCATCTGATAATCTGCAGCGTAAATGGATCGTGGATGGCTCGGATAACAACTGTGGCGTGGATGTATCGCTCGCTAATCGTTGTAATCGCTAGACCGATGACCGCTGTAGGCGGAGAGGAGAGAATAGTTCGTAACACGGAGAGAGAAGTTGCAGAATTGATAACGAAAATGAAGTAGCATTTAATACTACGTATGATTCCTGTTAATTAATGGGGATGAAACACTCCAAAGAAATGAAAAGTATTTGATTTTAGAATAATAGATTTACAAATCCATTTTATTCTATAAAATTTTGATTTGAACTTGATAATGATGCATTATAAATATTAGATTCTTAAATTATTTTAGAGAAAAATGCTTTAAATAAAACACACGACGAACTAAATATTTTACCACTCCACTAACATCTTTGGGAGCCGTGACTTGACGGGTGGTAACTTCACACGCATAAATTATCAATTATCTGTAAAAGGCGTGGTGATATACAGGTATTTAATTATTTTTATTTTATTTATTTCTCTAAAATAATTGAGTAAAATTGACAATAAATAAATAAATAAATATATCATCACGCCTTCTACCCATTACTGGGTGTGGCACTCTGCTAAAGCAGATCTCGGTAAGCGATATATTTTGCGCGTGAAGTGCGGATACCAGTCGTCAAATCACGGCCCCCAAACATGTTAGTGGTGGAGGAGCCACAGGGATAGCTTTTTCAAATTATGAAAAATTGACAATAATATTTTCAAATAATTATTTTAAATATTTGACATCGAATACTAGCAAACATTTATAAATTATCTTTAGCCGGTCTACCACTGTCAATTATTTATTTCACAAATTGATCGAAGTTTCATATTTAGTCATATGTGTTGATTCGACTTTTATCGTTTTGACAATAAAAAAAATAATAATAATTTTTAAACTTTGCACCCGGATGAAACCACATAGAATTCTATTTGCGACAGTAGAATCTCTGTCATAAATCAAATAAAAATTATATTTTGACCTAGTATACAGCTTTGCCATGTCTATGGATTTTTCTAGAATCTAGGGATTTTTTACGTGATCAAGAGAAAAAGGGATTTTTGAAAATATTTTTCCACAAATTTTGTAAAATTTATAATTTATGGGGTAGGTGGTTCAGTGGTATCGAGTCGGCTTGGGCACTTGAGAATCCGGATTCAAATCCACCAGCCAACAAACAGTTTCTACCACATTAAAATTGCCCCTTCTCTAACATATTTCGGAGCCGTAATTTGATAGCTGGTAACCGCTCTTTATGCGCATAAATATATTACTTCCCGAAATCTGATGCGGCAGTGCCACACACTATAGGGTAAAAAAGCGTTTTTTTTTTAATTCTTTAATTTGATTTACGATATGCTTGAAGATAAATAAAGTTCGTGCTACACTTACCTAATTCGAAGCAACCTATTAATAAGTCCGACAGTATGGTAGTGCGGGTAGCATGACGGAATATGTATCCGAATATCCTGGGTTCGAATTCCACTCAAGCTAAAAATATATGAACTATCACTCTACAGCTTGGTGAGTCCGGACCTAGTACTGTAATTGGAATTATGTTCCTGTTGTGCAGAGTAACATAAATAAATAAATAAATAAATAAACCTATTTAAAAAAGATATAATATTGAAGTTCGCGGCGATAATGTTTCAGATTGTTTATCGATCATTTCAACGATCGCAAATAGATAATCTGTTCTATTTCTTCGTAATACCTAATAACATAAATGAAATTAAGTAAATCCCTCATCAGTAAGTAGATTAATTTGTATCTTTGTTCTTCCTAAATATCCCAATCTTCTGTAGTAACCAGTCAATCAATTACCTAAAAGTGTCAGTGTGTCTCCACAACACTTTCCGCTGCGTCATTTATTTAATGCGTGTTCCACACATGAGTAACGCAGTGCGTGCACGGATCACTGAAGACAATAAATAGCCAATCAGAGCGCAGAGCAAACGGCGCGTAGTGAAGCTGAAGCCAACACAGAGCCACCACTCGCTCGCAGGCATTGTATTACAATGAGGCCAGTTTAACATACAAACGATATCGTAGATTCCGACGGACGGCCGGCGACTAAACGACATGTTTTTATACAAGACACGAGAGAGAATAAGAATCGGCTGGAGTCTGAAGTGCTAGAGAGCTGGAGTGTATTAGCTGCGGATGCTACAAACGCTACGACAAGATAAAGAATGGGATCCGAATGTGTTTCACGATGAATGAAGGTTTAGAAGGATTTTTTTTGAGGAAGTGTGAATAAAATAAATTGAAGCAATCATTGGAATGCTATAAATTACTGATTTCATAAAAGGAATACATTGGTGACAAAAAAAAAATAAAAACTTGAAAATCGTTAAATTTACCCAATTTTCAAATCGTCGTAACTTGGCAAATTTTTAGCTAATTTGAACAAATTTTCGAGGGCGAAAAAGTTTAAAGATTCTACTTTAAGAATATATGTGCAATCTTAGGGTTAACCTCTCCCGCCCTCCCTCAATCCCCTAGAAGAAAAAAAAATGTTAGTGGAAAGACGTCCATCTTTGACGATTTGGAGACCGATTCCAATTCGTAGCAACCAGCTGTAGCCACTGGCTTGACGTCATTTAGTGTCGCTACCGATAGTGTAGCCACCTTGCGGGATAAAATGTAACTTACGTTTGACGTCATTAGTGGCGACTAGACATTATCTAGGGACTTACTGCCTTGAACCAGTCGCTAACTAAGTCGCTACGTCCTATTCGTATGTTTTGCAGTGCCGGGTTTTGAAAAGTTTGTTATTTTAATAAATAATACTAAATACAGAAACATAGTTACAATTTCAACCAACAAAGTGGACTTTTTAATAATAAACAATCACAAAAAGCGGCAACAAGTTTTTCAGAAATACCACATCAAAATATATAGTCTGATCTTTGTAACCAACAGTAGAAAATAAATTCCCTAGAAATTTAACTAAATCGCCGGACGTCATCAAAAATACGTCGTTCAACTAAATATGTGGTTGCTACGAATTAGAATCGGTCTCCTGTACGAAGCTAAGAAAAAATTGTGGATACCATTCGCCATCAGGTCAATAAGGTTTATTCAATTCCCAAGGACGCAAAGATCGAAGTTCCTACGATGATTTGGCATAGAGTTATGCGAGTTTGAAGTTGAATGTGCATTTGATGGTTTTTGACTCATAACTTTGTGACTTTTCATCAAAATTGGACGATTTTTTTAGAAAGAAAACTTTTTTGTCTTTAGTTTAATAAGCTATACGCGAAATTATCCCTTTTCGCACCCTTCAACCCCTTCCTCCTCCAACAAATAACACATTTTTAGGCCAAAGACAACTTATTTGTTAATTAATAATCGCAAGTTTTACCTCGGTTGTATCCACTGGGCTATTAATATCTGTGATGGACTGAAAGAAAATTATTTGAAAATACTAAAATAATATTTTGTGCGTGATGTTATATTTAGATTATTAACCTAGTATTTGAACTGAATTAAATTTATAATAAAAATACAACTGCGTCTCAGTGGTTCAATTGCCAGTAATAATATAACAAGAGAGTGAGAATAAATTGAAAATAATTTAATAGATCTTTCGAAAACTTGTTGTCAGGCTATAATCACGAAAGCCCGTAGGGCTTGAGTGGCTATTGCCAAATAGCAACAAGTTTGAGAAACATACTGGAGAATTATTTTCTAATTTATCCAACTCTCGAGTTATATTTAATTAGATTATTTTTTGACTTAGCTGTTGAGGTCAATTAATCTAACTTAAAAGATTTTGAACTAGGTCCATATCATTTGATTACTTATTAATGTATTCTTGGAAATTGTTTCCAAAATTTATTGGTGTATTTTTATATCTGAAATACAACTAAATCGATTTTTTTCACACATGTTACTTGACGCGTTGACAGTTTTAAATAATTATTTGACATGTACCTATCATTTATCACAAACAAAAAAGCATCTACAGAGATTATTTCCGGGAATAATCACAAGAGCTTTATTCTCAGTATAATAATGATAGGATTGGTTAAAACGCAGACACATGACATCCAGGGAAGCATTTCATTGGTTTTGAGAAACGTAAAAAAATAATCACCAGAACACGGCTATAAGACATTAATAAAATCTTTAAAGGAATAAAAACTAAAGAAAACGATAATTTTATAAATAAATATAACATCATGCTTTCTACCCATTACTGGATGTAGCACTTTACCGTAACAGATCTCAGTAAGCGATTTATTTATGCACTGTGATTAGTAATAAATATGGTGAAAATTGTTTGTGGCTGTAGGAGTTGAACCCGAGTTCCCAAATCCACAGGCCGACTCGATACCATTGAGCTACCTACCCTATAATAATTTTGAAGAAAAATGTTTGTACCATCTATATCTACAGTTTTATTTATTATATAACAAAGTCATTTTTCGACAGAATCAGTTCGTTTAGTGAAGTAAAATTGAACTGAGCTGATCCATGACATTTGGTATTTTTATTTCTGTTTTTAATGGACGCTATACAATTGATTGCAGTCTGTAATTACAGCGGACTTGGGTTCGTACGGACTGCGATTCGATACAATTCAATGAACCGATCCTTCTTCAGGCATTATATTGATTATAGTCCTTATCCACTGCAAAAATTTTATACCCGGAACTCGAAATACCAATTGACTTCGTATCATTTTCAACGAGATGAAACTACAAACCTATACTAACTCAACTCAGCTTTAGTATTATACTCGTATTTCATTCGTGTCTCTAAATCTGGAGTAATTAGTTTAAAACGTTGTACAATAACAGTAGAAAACTAAGAATAAATTAAACCCCTAAGCCCAAGGTAGTGGTCAAGGTTGAATCTTGACCACTAGCTTGGTTCACAAATCGTGTAATCTTGTTTTTTTCCTTGCTTCGCCTACTGATGATGAGAATTTAGTTCTCGAAATACGTATTTAGATTTATCTTTATATTTATTAAGGGTTAGGAGTTCAATTTATCCTTAGTTTTATGCCTTAGATTTTTACTTTTTACAACAGTAGAAAAGAAAGTGTTTAGTATGTTTGTAACCAGTAAATAATTATTTCGTATTTGTTTTAATCAGAAATAGTTGCTGTCAAACTATTTTAAATTATTATAGAAAAATATGTTTAAAATAAAAGTGATAGAAAATTTTGTTCTTTGAATCTTAAAAAGTTTGAGATTATAGTCCGTTCGATAATAATAATAATAATAATAATAATAAAATACTTTATTGGCAAAAGTTCAGCCGAAGCTGTTCTAACACTTAACCTTTTCGATACAAAAATAAAATGTTACAATGTTAACTAATATGACATGATACCCAGAATTTTAACAAATGTTACATGTAAAAATATATACATATATACACATACATATACATACATAAAGAAACAAACTATTTATGAGAACATAATGAAGAGAGTCATGTCGTTTAATGAGAAAGAAGTTTAAATGTTATATTAATAAATATGTTCTAAAATGTTTAGAAAATGATGTGATAGTAAGCGATTTGAAGTTATTAGGTATTTTATTATATGAATGAGGACAATTATAACTGAAACTACGCTGAAATAAGGATGAGCGATGAGCGATTAAGAGATTAAAGCGTACTAAAACTTAAAATAAAACATCCTACATTTTGCGAATTTAAAAAAAAAAACCTTTATACTCTTTGATCAGTACGTTATATTACAGAGTGTTCAGTAAATGGGTGACAAGCTTTAGGTAGAACAATTCTTTGATAATACAAAAAAAATTATACTGCCCTTCGTTAAACCATACAAAGCCATCAAATTTGTAAATGTGCGACTTGAAGTAAGCGAACTTTTAAAAATCTTTTATGGAATATGATTTCATTCAAGACGAATTGTGTAAAATCGTTTAATACTGAAACAGGACAGCGAGAAAGCCGACTGTTACGCGTATGAAACAAATGGTAATGAGACGAACAAATTAAAATCAAGAGGAAATATAAGGCGATTTAATAAACGATTAAATAAAATGAAATAAGACGACCTTCTTGTAAATGTAAAATATATACTTAAAACATAAAAGAAAGTATAAATTATAAAAATACAAAAGTTATAATTAATATTGAAATTAAGCAAATTATCCGACAATGGAGACAACAACAACGTATGAATAAACTATTCTTTACTTAGTTACAAAATAATACGGCAAAACTACATTTTGCACGTGAAGTCGAGAGCCAAACTTGTCTCGACGGAAGCCAATCTACCACTAACTAATCGTTGTTGTATTCCATGGGATGTTTTGACAAAAGGGTAATGGGTGGTATCGTCGCGTTGATCGAGATAACTGTTCCCACATATGTATTTACAAAAAAACCCAGACGGGGTGCGTTTCAAAAGTTAAATCTATCCGACCAACACTAAGCTAATAATTTACCGAGATATGTCATCACATCCCGTATTCCAGTCGCGACAATTCAGAAAAGCTATAAACTTGATAAATAATGATCGAACATATGCACAAATAAATTTGATAAATAAAATATACTCTGTCAAGTCAACTTTAGAAAGATACTTAAAATAACGCTTAATTAGTTTGTATCTCTCGAAGCAGACTTGATAGTGAAATATCATAATTTATAAATAAAACCAAATTCTGAATTGTCCGTTTTGTTACAATACCAATACTTTAAATTGTACTCTTCTTTAGCAGTATTTTTTAAATTTTAGTACGTACCTTGCACAAAAAAGATTTTATTTTAAATAAAAATAAAACATAATTTGTATTGTTTCGAAGTATAAATCACCTGAATATAAACATTTAAATCCATCTTTAACACTCTGTTTAATGCATAATTTCGAAGTATATTTTCATTGGTTCGAATGTTACAGAAATCTCAGTCTCAGCAATTACATTACAATGGCGTCTGTCTGTAATCCTTTGAGAAGTGCTCAAGTATTTAATAACAGTAATAATATTAATTCCGTTTACGCGGCGTGAAAAATTCCCGGCGGGTCCGGTCCAACAATTACATCTCCGTTAATCAAATTCCATCATCCAATTACCGTCCGGAATATTCAAACCGTCTTCACGCCTCGCTAGCTGCTTATTGTTGAATATTACCCGGATCTGGAAATGTAATTAGTATAATTTGGCCACAGTTCGTTAGTGGTGTACATTTTCCACAGTTGGTATCAGTGTCCGAAGAGAACTAAAGTGCAATGCGTTGTTTGGGCCAGAGGAGAGCCTGGACTGAGCATCAAAGGAAGCCGGGACAAGGGCACGGGGCAAGCGGTGGCTAATGCAATGTTATAGGCCAGTAAAATCAATCGCATGAGCCTGCAGGCCTCCCCCGTGGTCATAGGAAATACGTAGTGCTGCACAAGCATGCACAGAATGTGCATTTACTAACTATACTACTAGACAGACACTTTTAATTCCTGGTTTACACTTTCCCTTTAGTGCGGATCAAATAAATATATCACATATTAAAAACTCATGGTTCCATGGATAGAACGATTGTCTCACAAGCGAGAGTTTCCTAGTTAAAACCTTGCTATCTTCTAATTATAACTAAAAATTTAATTGCTTTCTAGTGGTATGGATTCCATTATAATATATAGATAATCTGTACAGTCATTGGTAATTTTTGTTGTACACTACAGAAAATAAATAAATAATTATAAAACAATTAATATGAAATTATAAAATTACATAAAACATTTGTAAATGCCCATCCGAAAGTAAAATTTAAGAAATAAATGAGAAATTTAGATAAGATTTGTTCTTATACTCTTGATAGATGTCACCGCTGTTTTCCAGTTGCCATGGATATGGCTTTATTTTCCTTCTCTAGAGAAGCAAAAATTCTTTCTTCCGTAGCCATGAAAATTTTCACTTTTTTATCTCAGTTGAGGGAAGAAAACTTTTCTTTCCGACAGATTTGTGAAATCATTTTCATTACATAAAAAAAATGCAACTGATTGTGGTAATCGTAGTTCGCGGAAGTTCAAACCAAATCGTTGAGAAAATCGGTTCGTTTCGGTTCGCTGTTTATCATACTGTCGGTTCTTTTTTTTTTCGATTTAAAGTAAATAAATTTCGAAATTGTACATAATCCATTTCGTTTGACGGTTCCGTTTATTTATTTTCTTTCAACTGTGCGATTTCTTTGTTATTACGGAACTATTATTGCCTTGGTTACGTATGGAAAGTAGACAAATGCAGAACAAGTGCCGAAAGTAATTGTCAAAAGAATATTTAAGTGAGAGCGATTTAAATTTCGCGGCGAGCACGAAATTTCATATTTTAGGCACATACGCTTATGGATGAAGAAAAAATATGTAGTGATATTTTGACGTTTATAAACATAACCTTAAACTGCAGTATATCTAATCTGTACACATCACATTGAGCAGACAAGAACTCAAGTATATCATAAATAAGTATGATAATCAATAAAAATAACCAAATAAAGTAAAATATATCGTTAAATGGTTATATTTTAAAGAGTAAGTGAAATACATAATATTGATTGTTTGTGTATATTAATAACACGTTGTTACAATTGCTTATATTGACATAATTTGAAGTGGAAACTGTTATACTATCTAAAAAACATTGATTTCATCCGTACCTGTTCATATTATTAACAGTAATATTATTGACAACAATTTCGGAGGTTTTAGAAGTACCAGCAGCAGGTTGATTGTCATTGTCGAAAATAGATCCAACAATTACATTTGGAGGTATATATGATAAAGAAGAATCACTCAGTGTAGTATTCCAATCTAGACGAGTTTGAAGAAATTATCTTAAAATTAGTGAAATATTTTGAAATAACTTAGAACAATACGCAAGCAATCAACAAACAAATCATAGCAACGTCATAAAACATCGTTCTCGTGTACTATCATTAAAATTTTATAAATTCTGATAATATTTTAGTGATTATTTAAATCGCACAGTTGTAGGAAAAATGTTGTTTACAACAAGTGCCGAAAAAGGCGTGTTACGTGCAAGTGCAGAATTTAACGCACGAGCACTTAATGTTTTTCTAACTAATAATTTATTTTTTTATACAAAATATGTTATTGTCAGTTTATAAATTTGAATTTAAATCATAGTTTATTTAATTTCTAAATTTAAATTGGACTACTTATTTGTTATTATACTCATATAATTAAACAAATGGAAAAGAAATAATTGTCACACAAAAACAGACTTATTCAGTATACATGTGGAATACAAACAGTTCGAACCGGTGCACAAGTTCAGTTCACAGGTTTTACTTAAACTGATCGGTTCAGGATTACGGTTCAAGAAAAAGAGCCACTTCTGTTTCAATGTAGGTTCTTTGTACCACAATCGGGATTAATTTCCGGTTGTGGAGAGTACCAAATATAAATAGAAATGTATAAATAAACAATATTTTCACAGAAGTTTTTGAAAACAAAACAATTTGTTGTTATCTTGGGAAACATATCTTTCATCACCAACAAACTCAGTGTCATAATGGGCCTTTCAAGACTTTTTTGAATTTTTTATATATTAATCTACGTAATCAAATTATTATACCCAAATTTTTTATTTTTTTTTTAAACTTGTATTAAGCGTGTTAAAAATATTTAAACTTTCGAAACAAACGAATGTGACGTAGTTGCATCTTAGCTTAAAGAGAGACAGATAAGACAGAGATAAATAACACGTAACTTCACGTAACGTGTGTCGTTGTCAGTAGAATCCTCAGACAAAACATAACTAGACGGATAACAACGGCGTTTGCATTGACTTGAATACGGCATAATTCGTCTAGTATTATACGTCATTGGTAGAATCGTAGAATGCTGAATGCTTATTTCTTCTTCGTCTTCCTCTCAGTAAAATTGAGCACCGACAAACGTTTCAGATAAAGCTCTGTGATTGGCTTAATGCAACTACATAATATAAATGAGCGTTTTAAATTATTCAACTTTAACTTTTATATTTCAGCAATAAAGATATCATTTATGGTATGATTTTATATTGTATTAAATATGATGTACGGTCAAGAACTTATTTTAAAAAATATATATTAAAAACCTCTACCACTTGAATCCCCCATTGTTAACCCATTTGACATAGGCTATAATTAGAATGATACTAAAAGATAAATAATTTACATCCTTATCAAATTCTTATTGATGTCTAGTGTCAAGTGGGGATCGATCGTTCGCATCGCGTCAAGCAGAAGCAGTGGTCAGCCCTCGGTCTTGCGGGGGCCCAGTCAAACTCAATAATGATAAGGGTAGCAATTGAAATGGCCCTCACATACAGGCAGTTAGTCGCAGTTTAGAACAGCGAGTGTAGGGCGCGCTGGCTCTGATTTATGCCCAGCCGCCGCAGGATCTACGACGCACGTCCCGTTGTTTTCCTAAAATTTACGCTTTCTGTTTCGTCTCGCTGCTGAGTAATTACATTAATTTCCAGTATTTTCTTGAAATATTGCGCATTTGTCAAAATTTCAGGTACTTACTACGATGCGCGCAAAGTTATAAATTTCCCATTTCGGGAAATTAAGATTAAATGTTGTCTGCAAGCACCCATTTGACCTCCTAACTTACAAAATTTTTCCCAAATTATTTCTCGCTTTTCTATGGTCCTCCTACTCGCTACGAACATTAACTTTACTAACTATTTAGGCTAGTTTCACCTGAAATGTAAATTATAGAATAATGTACAATAAAAGCTTAGCTGTATTATCGAATTAGACTACTTCAAAATTGATGGAAATTTATAGAAAATGAATCATTCCAGTTTTGTTATTTACATTTATAATAAATTTCAAGATTATTCCCTATATTTTGTAACTGTGTCATTATCTGTTAATGATTGATAAATTAATGATAATTTTAATTTATCATCATTATTTTACAGATATTACAATTTTGCTATTCTGAGGCCAAAATAATTTACCCTAATATTTTTATGTTATACTCATGCATTATTACAAAAATACTTATTTTTATAACAAGTGCCGAAAAAGGCTTGTTACATGCAAGTGCAGAATCTACACGAGCACGTAATCTTTTTTGGCACGTGTTATAAACAACATTTTTCCTACAACTGTGCGATTTAGAAAATCACTAAAATATTATCAAAATTTATAAAATTTTAATGATATTACACGATGTTTTACGGCGTTGCTATGGTTTGTTTGTTGATTGCTTGCACATTGTTCTACGTTATTTAAAAATATTCCACTAATTTTAAGATAATTTCTTCAAAATTGTCTAGATTGAAATACTACACTGAGTGATTCTTCTTTATCATAAACACCTCCAAAGATAATTGAAGCCCCAGATCATGCTATGTTGGATCTATTCTTGACAATGACAATCAACCTGCTGCTGGTACTTCTAAAACCTCCGAAATTGTCAGTAATATTACTGTTAATAATATGAACAGGTACGGAAGAAATCAATGTTTCTTTACACAGTACAAAAGTTTCCACTTCATATAATGACAATATAAGCAACTGTAACAACGTGTTATTAATATATACAAACAATAAATATTATGTATTTCACTTACTCTTTAAAATAAAACCATTTATCAATATATTTTACTTTGTTTGGTTATTTTTATTGATTATCATATTTAACAATGATGTACTTGAGTTCTTGTTTGCTGTCTGCTCAATGTGATATGTACAGATTAGATATACAGCAGTTTAAGGTTTATAAACGTCAAAATATCACTGCATATTTTTTCTTCTTCCATAAGCGTATGTGCCTAAAATATGTAATTCCGTGCTTGGCGCGAAATTTAAATCACTCTCAATTAAGCTTTCTTTTGACAGTTGTGTAAAACACAAATTACTGACCGCACTAGTGTTTATTTGTTTACAGAAATGCACTTGGTCTGCATTTGTCTACTTTCCATATGTAACCAAGGCAATAATAGTTACGTAATAACAAAGAAATCGCACAGTTGTAGGAAAAATAATGTAAAAACAGCTCACTGACAGTTCCGTAAAAAGTGTAGTTACAAATATTTTATTATATACTGACAGTTTTGTACAATAGAAAAATGCATAAAAATAAAATAGAAGTAACAGAATAAATTCTGGTAATCTATAGATTAATCCTAAAAAATTAGGGTTGTCATTACCTTATTGACCATTAGCAGATAATAGTTACAGAATATATCAACGTAATTTTGGTTTATCTTTCTGTTTTATTTTATTTGAAAATATCGACATTTCGGCACACTTTACGTATATCTTCTTAGGGTTGTTTTTTTTATCTCCGGATAAAGTTATCGATAATAATCTGCAGAATAATTTTAAAAATATCGCATCCGAAAATGGTATTCAGTATAATTATTTGCACCATGATTTCGGTGCGATATTTTTGTTTATCCCGCTGATAATTATTCAGCAAATTATTCGGCCCTTAATCAAATGTTACTAGGCTTTGTTTATGTTTTGATCTTCACGTTAATTAAAACTGTTTTAATTCTTTAAAAGCAATAAATAAATAAATATATCATCACGCCTACTACCCATTACTGAGTGTAGCGCTCTGCCGTAGATCTCGCTAATTGATATTTGTTGCGCGTGAAGTGCGAATAACGGTCGACAAATGACGAAATGGCAAATCTTGTTAAACATTTTTGCTTGTTAAATTCTCACGCAAAATATAACTCGTAATATGATAATTGTCAGATAATATTTTGAAATGAATTTAAACTCTTTGTTACGGAAATACGAAATACAGGTCGTGCTGTACACTCACTATACATTTCCATATTAATTCATAATTTATATTAAAATATTATAAGCAATTATCATATTACTTGTTATACGAGTATTAATTAGGATTATTAAGGTGGTACTATCATGGAAGCATTTAACCCGGATTTTAATGAAATGTAAATATGTATTTTTTCATGTATTTCTACACTAGTATGCATTTTTTTTTTAAGTTTACCGTTGTTGATTTGAGTAATGTAAAGTTAAAGTCGACCAAAAATACATTGGCGTTATAGGAACTATACCTCGCGAGGCAGCTTACTACGTAATAAATTCATATATTGTAGTTATTTGTTAACAAACAACTAACACATAGTACATCATGTAAAGATAAAGGTATGAGAATTAAAAAATCCATGCCTTACCGGATTAGTTTCAAAGAATTTGGCGATGAAAGTTGGATATTCTATGATTTTCAATGAAACGTTGCACGGGTAGACAGAGATGGTTGCTCGCGTAAACAGAGATGGTCGCAGGCGTAGACAGAGATGGTTGCACGAATGACAAAGCAAGAACTATGAAAGTTATTATTTCGATCAGTAAAATAAATTAATTTTAATACAAAAAAAATATATTACAGCATTTTTTATTTATTTATTTGTTGTTACAGTTGATAATAATTGTTTTGGTGCATTTTTCTCATTTTTCTTATGAACTGTCAACAGGATGTATTGACTGACGTACTGACTGGTAATGTCATGCTGCTTTTAGTTCTCGCCTTGTTGTCATAGCTTCTGCTGTGTAAAATCTTACACTGCTATTGGTTGGCATGAAACATTCACTTCCAAAAATTTTGTTATGTTACTTGTAATACTTGTTAAATAGTTTTATTTAATATATTCAATGTTATTGTTAATTATACGATATTTGCAACGAAATGTTAATTCTGTTAATAACCTATACCATACAAAAATGTAATAATTATTTTTTAAAACTTTTTAGGTTACCTATACTTTTGTATGAGACTTTCATGATAGAACCACCTTAAGTTATTTTAGACATGGTAATTTTAGCCAGCGAATAGTCAATAAAAAAAATATATTATCGCCCATTCAATTCTGAAATTGCTGATTTTAATGCATGAAATTACCTTTTAGAAGCTGCCGAACAGCTGTTATAATTAAATATTAGCAATTTAGGGTAGGTTCACCTGCTCAAAACCGATCACAATAACGCGTCGTTATTGCTGTATATAAAATCAGAGTTTCCGAGTGCGTAATAGTGGAATAATTCTGCCATTTAATCAAAAATTTATTGGCATAATTTATGCTCGGCCTTTAACGATGTTTACTGTGCAATAAATTCGGTATGCGAACAAATGAAGATTAATTAAGCGGCAGGTTTAATTGATATGCGAGACATTTGAGCATCAGCTGCACATGCGCGCCACTAACTTATTTTACAACCACCGCCGAAGATCGTCAACGTAGTTATGTCCTAGTGGTGGAGAGATCACTTAGTTTTACGAGTAGTAAAACTTAAGACTCAAAGCTTATAAGCGAAGGAAAATTAACTCTTAAAATTTAATGATAAAACAAATTGAGGATGGATCAGTGCAGTCCTGGTGTGGAATTAAGAAACCGAGAATTTTACCGCGACCGTTAAATTCGCGTGGGTGACCAATTGATTTAATAGACACTTTAAAAGTTCATTTCATTCTGTGAAAATGTTTTTGTTTGATTTCTTAGATGGAAACTACTTTCACATAAAATTATGAGATGTTGGAACTTTTGATCATTAAAATAATTAATCTTTTCTGCTTCTATATAAAATATAAAATAATAGATTCTGAAACAATAAGTTATTTATGCAACAAAAAATATATCTTTGCGCAGTTTGATTTTATAATCGTTGTCCAAATTAAACAATATTGTGTCCAAAATAAGCGAATACAATTTCTGTTATTACGAGGGCAGGGTGAAAAGTCCCTGAAAAATGAAACAAGAAATAATTTATTTGGTCAAAACATATTTTATTTCTCAACATAATCTCCTTGTAGCTCGATACACTTCGTCCAACGTTTTTCTAATTTTTCGATCCCTTCCAAATAATACGATTTTGGCAATCCTTCAAAATAGGCGTTTGTCTCAGTGATGACCTCATCGTTGGAGCCAAATCTCTTTCCGCCGAGCCATTTCTTCAAGTTTGGAAGTAGATAAAAATCGCAGGGGGCCAAAAAGTCCTTCTTATTGCGCTTGAACATCGCCAAACACTCCTTTGAACTTGTCAAACGGTCGCGCTTGTTGTCAACAGAGAGCAAATGCGGCACCCATCTGGCAGATAGCTTTCTCATATCCAAAAAATTATGCAAAATGTTCCGTACCCGTTCGGTTGAGATGCTTATAGCCTCAGCATCTCGTGCACTTTAACTCGCCGATCGTCCAATATCATACCATAGATTTTATCGACGATTTCTGGCGTTGTAATCTCAATTGGACGACCAGAACGTTCGGCGTCCTTTATGGTCATACTATCACAGCGAAAATCAGTAAATCACTTGTGAATCGTTCTAATCGATGGTAAGGAGTACCCATAATGTTTAACAAACGATGCTTTGGTTTGCGTAATGTTTTTTCCACGCAAGAAGTAATGTTTAATCATAAATAAATAAATAAAATATATCATCACACCTTCTACCCATTACTGGGTGTGGCACTCTGCCCAAGCAGATCTCGGTAAGTGATATATTTTGCGCGTGAAGTGCGGTTACCAGCCTTCAAATCACGGCCTCCATAGATATTAGTGGTGGGGGAGCCCCAGGGGTAGTTTTAAAATGGTGAAAATTGTTTGTCGCCTGTGGGAATCGAACCAGAGTTCTCAGGATCCTTAGATCGACTTGATACCACTGAGCTAGCCACCCCATAAAATAATATAAGAATAACATAATTTTCATTGTTTAAATTTTTAATATTTTTTACAGTTTTTTGACAGCTTATTATGTAATTAATAAAATTTGACAGAGTCATTTAAAAATCTGCCTTGGCAAATGTGTAGCGAATTTAATTACCTTTAATTTAAAAAAAAAATATCCAGATCACTCCACCGATTTTTTAACAGTAAAATCCCAATTTGCCCTACTGTGCACCGTACCAATCAGTTAAGTTCGTTTTTATGGCGACGAACCTAATATATTATGACATGCATTATAAGTTCTCGTCTGTACTGTAATTGGAATTAGTTTTTTTTTAGTAGTAGTACAAATAAATAATTATGATTATTTTAACAAGAAAATATGATTTCTTAAGATTCAAATACCGCAAATTTGCATGAAATGCTATCGTAACTTTGCATTGTTATTCTGATATATCAAGTAAGGAATTCTTGTTGTTAAGCAGACTGGAAACGATACGATTAGCGATCGGTGCATTTACAATAACACATGCATCAGTAAAGTGCACAAGAACGCAGTAAGCCACAGCGGTTTACTTTATAGTTGCGTTAATCCCATTGTTTCCCCTCCATCGACCAAACTTCCCCTTCGTAGCAACCTGTCTTGCATCGCCAACTGTAATCAAATGCATTTCTTGCATGCCTCGCCGCCATTCATTGCATTAATTTCCGATATGTTTTCAATTAAACCACGAGCAAGAAAATTCGAGTCAGACACACAAAAAATATGAAAATCTGTCAGTCTTGCTTGAATTTATTTATCAGAGAAATAAATATTTTATTGCTGTGTTCAGTGAAGGAAAAATCTAGATGGAATTAAATTCGGGGGTGCGTTTTTTGTCTTGACTGATCAGCTAGAAGGATCGATCTTCGATCGGAATTACAAATGAACGAATTGGAAACGGAGCTGATGTGATTGACATGAATTACGTACGAAACACGCCGAGATGAAGATCTTTCTGTACGAGGATTCTCCCTGATTTTTTATTAGATAACGGATATTTAGAGAGAACATAGAAACGCCTACCCAAAGGAAATTTATTTTTTGTTCAGTTCATTTGATGTCGTTGACTCTTTATTAAACGTATATATTTAGCTTAGTCTTTAGTTAGCTTTTAGCTCAATAAGAAATGAATCCCAGTTATAGTATAAGGAATCTACAGTTTATTGGGATATTCAGCTACTAAGAGATGTCAAACTTGAGACAGAGGTTCACTTTCAGTTGGTCTCCATAAGCTTACCATTGCTGTCACTTGTATTTCTTTGTTTTGTGTTTGCTAGTAGTTTTTGTTTTTTATTAATTTATACAGATTATAGTACTGCGTTGTCGTTAGTTGCAGATTTATTATTAGTTTCATTTATCTTTTAAATTTTAGGTACAAATAGGTAGTTCATAGGTTCTTTTAATTGTGTAAGTTTTAGAAACGGCTCCAAAAGAATTAAAAATTTCTAGTTATTTGTAAAAACTAATAATGAAAGCAATACATTTTTCTTGAATTCGAAGATTTGTATATTTGTATATATTTGTGTCAAATAGATTTTATGAAGATGAAAATAAAACTAAATTTATCATCACGCCTTTAACCCATTACTAGTTGTGGCACTCTATCTTTGCAGATTTCTGTAAGTGATATATTTATGCACTTGAAGTGTAGTTACTAGCCGTAAAATTACGGCCTCCAAAAATATTAATAATTGGGGAGCCACACGGGTAATTTAAATGCGGTTTATAAAATAAATAAAAATAAACATGTCATCACGCCTTCTACTCATTACTGGGTGTGGTACTCTTCCGTAGCAGATATTGGTAAGTGTTATATTTTGTGCATCCGGTTCCCAGTTATCAAATCACACCCGGAAAGATGTAAGTGTAGAGGAGCCACGGGGATAGGGATAGTTTTAATTGTGGGGAAAATTGTTTATCGGCTGTGGGAATCGAACCCAGGTTCTCAAATCAACAGGCTGATTCGGTATCATTGAACCACGTACCCCATAAAGAAAAAGATTTTTTTTTAATTTTAAATAATCGCCAAGGGGTAAATAAATAAACTACAGTGTACAATGTAAAATTAAACCAATAAGAATGTATCATTATTTATAGTAAAATAGTTAAAAAATGTGTCATTTTTTACATGATTTTTAGTTAATAAAGACGACTTTCATATTCAATAAGCAAAAAAAATAATTTCATCGCTGCTACGGTAGAGTGCCACATCCTGTAATGTGTAAAAAGCGAGATGAAATATTTATTCAATTACAAATTGGTTAAAATAGTCACATATTGCAACGATTTGCTAAATTTCTACCGATGATTACAAACGCAGGGCCCCGCTTTTGAAAATATAAAATAGTATAGCTCGTCACATTTCTGAAAATTTCCATTTGGCAATTTTATTTAAAGGATTGTATGAGCTGGCTTCAAAGTATAAAATATCATAATTTTAAAATTTTCTCCCTTACAATGAATAGCCACTTACAACATATTAATTTCAGCGATATTGCAATATCTTCCAGTGAGTCATCGTCCTTATAACAACAACATGATTTATTTATTATGTCGACGATTAATTTTTAGAAGTACTTGTTTATTTAATAAAGATATATTGCTTCGACTGTTCTCGGGCCCTTAACTCTGCGAAGGATAATTTGCTATTAGGGGTTCTAACTGGATTAAATACTCGGTAATTTCTTTGCGAGCGCTAGAACTTTCGTATCTGATTGGCTCAATTACCATTAGAGGGCAGTTGCTTCCTTCTGAAAGTACTTTTTTTCTTTTAATAATTTATATGTATAGAGTTTTCATAAGAACTTGGTAATAATTTCCTCAAACATATCTTACATTGAGTGTTTAACTGCAATTGTGTGGAATTCACTTTCAAAAACAAGCGTAGAGCGACACTCCCTTCCTTTCTTATCTTTTAATTCGTTTTCAGTTCTTACATAGAGTGTTTAACTGAAATTGTGTGAAATTCACTATCAAAAACAAGCACAGGTCGACATTCCTTTCCTGTATTATCTTTTTGTTTCATTTTCAGGTACTGCTTTGTGTGGACTTTTCTTTCATATACAAGTGCAGGCTATCGCTTTCATCTTTTCTAATTTTTATAGATTCGTTGTTAGTTTTGTTATTAGATTCATTGCAAGGAGTAAGCGTGAGTAATTTGAGATGTTTTATGCATATGTAATGTACGTCGAAGAAAGAAGATGAATGATAAGTGAATAGGAGTGATTGGATAGATGTGATTAAAGGTTTGTTGTGTGATAAATGATTTCGAGTGTAATAAATAAATGAGTTTATATAGAGTGATCTATGAATGTGGTTAAAGTGAGGGTGCTGTGTTTTGGGTGAAAATGTTTGACGAGGATTGATTATTTGATTAATTTATGAATGAATATTTTATGAAAGATTTTAGGATTTGTGTTACCCATTTGATGGGATATAGCGTAAAACGTATGTATGTATGTAAAAAATGCTTACGATATGTCAAACTTGAGACAAAGGTACACATTCAGTTGGTCTCTATAAGTTTACCATTCTTGTCAGTTGTTTTTCTCTTTTCTTCATTTTGTCGTTTTTTTGATTCCATTAGTTGCTTTTTAAAAATTAATTTTCTTAGTAGAAAATAGTTTTTTAAGGGCCAGTTTTCAATCACATGTTTATTTCCGATGAAGCTAATCAATAATGAGTAACCATAGTTTCCATTATTATTAGTCATGATTAAAATTAACCAAGAATAAACCGGTGATTGAAAAACTTTTCTTTAGTATAATATTAGATCATTATAATTTTATTACCTTCTTTATTTTAATTCTATTATCATTCATTTTTATTCCGTTTTAAAGTACTTAATTATTAGGTTAGTAGAAAGCTATATCTTTATCGTAATTCCAATTCTCGTTACAATGAACGCATTCTTATTATAAAATCCTAATCTTTCGCTTTGTCAAATGTTCCTAAATTAGTGAAAAATTTAGTTCCTCATATCGCACAGGGGAAATATACTTATTTTCCAAATAAATAGAGAAATAAACTTTTAATAAAAAAAATAAATAAATAAATATAAATATATCACGTCTTTTACCCATTACTGGGTCTGGCACTCTGCCGGAGCAGATCTCGGTGAGTGATATATTTATGCGCGTGAAGTGAGATTACCAGCTGTCAAATCACTGCCCCCAAAAATGTTAGTAATTGGAATGTGGTAAAAAGGAATCGAACTGAGGTTCTTTGGGTCCTCAGGCCGACTTGATACTACTGAGCCACCAACCCCATATAAAATAAAAAATAATAATAAATACGTTTTAAACAAATTTATGGTCCCAAATTCGATTCCCACTCAAGCTAGAAATTATAATTACAACCACTCTGCTGCTCTTTGAGTTCGGGCCCTGTACTGTAATTGGAATTCAATTTCTGTTGTACAGAGTAACATAAATCATAAATAATAATAATAAATGATACAAATTTGCGAAATTCATTAAAATAATTTGTAAAATCCGTTTATAATAAATATAATTTTTCAGTGGTATCGAGTCGGCCTGTGGATCTTGAGAACCCTAGTGCAATTCCCACACACAACAAAAATTTTCACCACATTAAAATTATCTCTGTGGCTTCCTCACCACTAACATCTTTGGGAGCCGTAATTTGACGGCTGATAACTGCACTTCACGAGAATAAATATATCATTTACCGAGTTCTGCTTCGGCAGAGTGCCACACCCAGTAATGGGTAGAAGGCGTGATGATATATGTTATGTTATATAATTTTTTGTCACATCTTACACTATAGAAAAAACAGATGTCACTTTGACTGTTTTTTTTTTATAATTAGTAGATATTACTAGGAATATTTGCCAAAATAGATTGATTTACAAACAGTATTTAATACATTTCATCATTTTACTCCTAAAATTCAGTAAAAATGGATACAAATTTGAAATATTTGTAACGAAGTGGCAGTCACAGTAGTTCTTCAAAAAATTCAGTACAGCTTAAAATAATTTGAAAAATAAGCACGCAAGCTTAATTTAAAAACGTAGTGTGAAACTTTAAAATTGTTTTCGTAAGTAGATTAAAAATTATATGAGGCCAGCTTTGCATTTAATAAAAACATTTTTGTTTGAAATTGCATTCACTCCTCCATAGTTCATATGTGGCATTAACGTATATATTTCCAACCACATGCGTTTTATGATTTAATTATATTTTTTACAGCGAGCAAGAAGAACATAACCATAAAAAAATCTATTAAAAAATTCATAAGGACGAAAAATGCGCGTGTAAAATTAACGATGTGAAATATACTCGTATCACACATCAGCGTTAAATCGTATACTACATATTATATGTTATGCAGGCGATGAAAAATATTGTAAAAACTTTATGAAACAATATAAAAAATATATAGAGGCACATTTCTTTCACAGTTTTATTTATGAGATTTTTGTCCTTTTTCAAGGATACGAACCGAATAGAATTATATTATATATGTATTTATCAGCTTCATGTAATTAGATGTACTCCAATATTTCTACCAGCAAATAAGTCTGTTGAGATAACAACTCTTCTTATGTAACTGAATTTTTATAAAAGTATTTAAGGTGAATATACAGGATGATGAGTCAAGAAACGCACCATAGGGATTTCAATGTTAATTTTTAAATATTCAATTATTGGCTTCCCTAATTGTTTCACAGCAAAACATTTAAATAGTTTATTGTGGAAAACAAATTGTTGCATCTACTGATATTCTAATTCATAATTTTCCTTTATCCGAAACAGGGAAAATTTATTAAATAAATGTTCATTTGAATAAAACCACTAGTGCCAACTCTCTGATTAATAGTTATTTTTGTATTAAGTGCGTGAAATGAATGTTCTTTTTGTTGCGCGTGAGAATGTCACTTTTGGTCGAGATTTTCAGATCGAGACAAAAAGTCATCCGACGCGCCAAAAACCACGAATTTCGCTCACGAAATACAAACAATATTTTTTTTACAACTGACAAAAAATGGAATAGGTGGCTCAGTGGTTATCGTGTCGATCTGTGGATCCTGAGAACCCTGATTCGATTCCCAATGCCGAAAAACATTTTCACCACATTAATACTACTCCTGTGACTCCCCCACCACTAACATCTTTGGGGGCCGTGATTTGACGGCTGGTAACCGCACTTCACGACCAAAATATATCACTTACCGAGATCTGCATCGGCAGAGTGCCACATACAGTAATGCGTAAAAGGCGTGATGATATATTTATTTTATTTATTTATTTTTACAAAAAAATAATAATACAATAATTAATGATTTGTTTAAATAAATTTAAGGAAACTAAATTAAAAATAATATGCAATTCATGTGTTGTAACCAATGAAATGTGAAAATGTTTGATAAATAAATAAAATAAAGTGTCAACGATTTTGAAATTTGACATCTTAATGAAAAAAATCACTTTTTCACGTGTGAAAAAAAAGCTATTTATGTATTGAGGGTGAAAACAGGCGTTTCCGGCTCGTGACATGATTATTAGTACGAAGCGTAAAGCGCTGAGGGCTAATAACATACTCAGGGTCAGAAACGCTAATTTCATCCGTGGTACATACAATATTTTATCCACAACAATAGAATATTTAATTTCATATTCAAAAGATAGGTACATTTAGTGACTTTTGCAAAATCATGTATTCACAATATACAAAAGTTGTCATTTTGTTTATGCATCTATAGGAAATTATTTTATTATGACCCTAGGCGCAAAAAGATGTGGTAAGCCTGTTTTCCATGTTTAAAACAGATGAATGTCGGCCCGGTTATGTATAAAATTATTCTTTTTCACATGTGCAAAAAACATAAATTTCGCGTGTCCATAACGATGTAAAAATGTCACCTGTATAAAAAATGAATTTTTGGTAAAGCTCGCTTTGCTCGCTCTTGTTTAAATAAATATTAAGCTCGTAGAATATTACTAGCTTTCCATTGAAATACTTATATTTTATAAGTTCGTATTAAAAAAATATATAATAAATTGAAGAACATATGGGCTAAGTGGATATTTCAAAAGCTTCAAATGTTTTAGGTTAATTCTTTTGCATAAACCCTGCCTAATAAAGTTTGGATGTTAGTTTAGTTCTTAATATAAATGTTAATGATAAATGTCGCTGCATAATTCAATAGCTTAATATCTCCCAAGACAAATGATTGCCATGCATCCCCAAAGGTATATTTAAAATCTGAACGTCAACAAACTTTAGCAAATCATAATGTTGACTAAGTGCTTTTTTCCAACCTAATTGTAAAAGTAAAATGGCGAACTTTATAATGTATGTACGGCCATCAAGCACAGTGCGACAGCAGCGCCCGCGGCGCGTTTCTCAACCACTCCTCCCCGGTATTTTGCGCCTAAATGGTTATTTTTTCATCGCAGGTTCCTTCCCCATCGATTGACGCGAGTTGTGAGATAATGTTTGCTCAGCTTGATTGTAGCGGAAAGCGCGAAAACGACTGCGAGGACTACGACTGCAACGCCGACCAACGACGAATCATTTGATCAACGAAGACTTGTCACGCGTTTACTTTACTTACAAAAAATCACACGAAATCTGGGAAAATCGAATCGCGTTGGCTCTGTACTGAAGTGAGCAAACACTGCACTACTACTTGAATTGACGATGGAGGATGCATTTTTTTGATAGATTTCTTCACTTCCTGTTCATTAACAGTTCATTTTGGAGTAAATGTTGTTAGAAGAGGCAATGTGTGTCAGTTGAAATGGATTGGATATGTGGAGCGTATGTCGAATGGAAAATTGATAAAATAGGTGTGTGTTGATAAATAAAGATTTCTACCATTAAATGAATGAATATGATTGAAGATTTGTTGCGTGAATGAAAGATGAGTCAAGTTTGTATGAAAGGAATTATGATTGTGGAAAGGAATGTTTGGCGAAAATTAATTGCAAAATAAATCTAATAAATAAATGTCTATTAAATGCTTCAAGAGTTACGTATATATTGTACAGGATAATTAAAAAATAGGAACATTGGCAATTTTCTTTACTATCAAACTTAGACCTATAGTTAGTTGAGGACAAACTTAAGGTGGTACTATCATGGAAGCATTTAACCCGGATTTTAATGAAATGTAAATATGTTATTTTTCATGTGTTTCTACACTAGTATACAATTATTTTTTTTTTAATTTACCATTGTTGAGCTGAGTAATGTAAAGTTAAAATCGATCAAAAATGCATTGGCGTTATAGGAACTGTACCTCGCGAGGCAGCTTACTGCGTAATAAATTCATATATTGTAGTTATTTTTTAACAAAAAACTAACACGCAGTACATCATGTAAAGATAAAGGTATGAGAATTAAAAAATTCATGCCTTACCGGATTAGTTTCAAAGAAATTGGCGATGAAAGTTGGATATTCTATGATTTTCAATGAAACTGTCAGAAATGCTTGGCAACGTTGCACGGGTAGACAGAGATGGTCGCATGCTTAAACAGAGATGGTCGCACGAATGACAAAGCAAGAACTATGCAAGTTATTATTTCGATCAGTAAAATATATTAATTTTAAACAAAAAAAATATTAAAGCATTTTTTATTTATTTGTTGTTACAGTTGATAATAATTGCTTTGGTGCATTTTTTTATTTTTCTTATGAACTGTCAACAGGATGTATCGATAATACAGTCACGTTTCGTACCGACTGGTAATATAATGCTGCTTGTAGTTCTCGCATTGTTGTCATAGCTTCTGCTGTGTAAAATCTTACACTGCTATTGGTTGGCATGAAACATACACTTCAAAAAATTTTGTTATTACTGAATTTCATAAACTAGTTAAGTAGTTTTATTTAATATATTCAATGTTATTGTTAATTATACGATATTTGCAGCGAAATGTTAATTCTGTTAATAACCTATACTATACAAAAATGTAATAATGATTTTTATAAACTTTGTAGGTTACCTATACTTTTGTATGAGACTGTCATGATAGAACCAAATTACTGAAAGACATCGAACCTCAGTATTTCTTTTTTAAGTTTCTTGTATTCTTGTAGAGTTCATTAATTAAGAAAATTAATTAAAAGAAGGAAAGTAACAGTCATAAAACTGCAGTTTCGTTTTCGTTTACCGTGAAGGGTTTGAGTAGGGTTGTAGGGCCCTTAAAGGGGTGGATCGTATAATTCAACCCTTCTTTACGAGACAGAAGAACGTGCGCCCAAACGCATATCTCCGACAGATTAAAACCTTGCTCTAGTTTCGACACCGACAGAGCCTACTTTCAAATTAACACAATTAGAAACTTCCCGAGTTTGATTTGTACCTTGGATTTATTCCTCTTCAGAAATAGAATGTGATACTTTGGAAACTTCAAAATTACGCAGTGATTACGTCATAGCAACTGTCAGTGATTTAATTATATTCGTTTTTAATAATTAAAATGATTTTTTTCTTTTATTTCTGTCATTTTATTTTTATTTGATATTTCGGTACACTAAAGTATTCCTTCGGCACAAGAAATTAAAATAATAAATAAAACAATTCATAAAGGAACGTATTATATGTATTTTTTCCTACAACTGTGCGATTTATTTCTTATTACGTAACTATTATTGCCTTGGTTACGGGTGAAAAGGAGACAACTGCAGACCAAATGCGTTTCTTTAAGCAAAGAAACACTGGTGCGGAAAGTAATTTGTTACGCAACTGTCAAAAGAAATTCATATTTTAGCCACATACGCTTATGGAAGAAGAAGATGCGGTGAGCCAGCGCTAGTACATATGCAGTAGTATATTTTGACGTTTATAAACATAACCTTAGATTTCAATATATCTAATCGGTACACAATTAATAAAAAGAACCGAACAAAGTAAAATATATCTATAAATGGTTTCATTTTAAGAGTAAGTGAAATACATAATATTTATTGTTTGTGTATTTTTTTTTCTGTGGCTTCTTTGGCGTGCTTGTATATATTATTAACACAGTTGTTACAGTTGCTTATATTGACATAATGTGAAGTGGAAACTTTTGTACTGTCTAATGGAACATTGATTTCTTCCGTACCTGTTCATATTATTAACAGTAATATTATTGACAACAATATCGGAGGCTTTAGAAGTACCAGCAGCAGATTGATTGTCATTGTCGAAAATAGATCCAACATAGCATGAACTGTAGAATGCAAAGATGTTCAGAATTAAAAGATGCATGAAAAACTGTTAACACATTTTGCCTTTTATAAATTTTTATAAACGTAAATGTTAAATTATAAACGTCAATCTATTTTATAATTAAATAAAATCAAGCAAAAGATAAATTTCACTATTTTGGAAAAAATTTGTATTATTGGTACAAATAAAATAAAAACAAAAGACACTATTTCATTAAAAATTAGATGATAATAACTAAATTCCAGGTTATAAAGGCGTTCCATTGTCAATTGAACCCCTCTCTGCGGGCGCTCATGATTTAGCTACTGTTAAATCAAAAGCAAAAACTGTTTTATTATAAAATGTCCAGCCATACATATTATGCAGCCATATCCACTTTTGGTGGCCATTTTGCATAATTAACACTCTAAATATCGCAATAAAACCACAACCTCGTCCACGAACCTTTAAACGGTCATTTTCATAAATAACAAAACTCTCAAAAATCCTATGCAGCTCTTGTGAAGTATCCAGCAAGTAACGAACGATGTCAGAGCCATGTGCCGAGTGATTGATCACAGTCGGCCGTGCAGCCGATGCACGCGCGATTTGCATATCGTGGCTGACACGTGACGGCAGTGGGGGTGGGGGATGCAACCGGAAACGGCTCTATTAATAAATGGAGTGCGTTATGGTGATGGGTAATGTAGTGGAGTTTGCATGTCGTTGTATTGATGAGCAAGTTTGGAATTGGGATGGATAGATGGTGCTTCTGACGGGTTTGATGAGAGGTGAAATGTGGGATAGTTTGTGTATGGTCCTTGCAATATTAATTAACGAGGTTTACTTTTACAAACTTTAATTATAAGTTGGAGAAAGAAATATTTGCAAAATTCCACAATTGATTCTGAAAGAAGCATTATAGTAACCTCTTTTTATACCCGTTACTGTGAAAAGAAATTAAAAATTGACATTGTTTATTAAACTAAATAAATTTTCTATTTCTGAATTGAGAGCAGCAGATTTCAAATTTGGTGTCGGCATCAGGGACTCTATTAAAAGTGATCAAGACTCCGCTGATAGGCGCGATGGCCGAGCGTGTTAATGTACATCTCCTAACATGCTGACGTCATCCGACCATTGGGTCGTCAGTTCGAATCCGCCTGTCGACAATGTGTGATTTGTCGTTAAATATAAAAATACAGTTACATGTATTATCACGCTCGGGCGCTATGAGCTAGTCACTCATACACCTAAAATAATGTAACATCGACTATGAAAACCAGCAGTACGGCAGTGTAAAAACTGCGGCTCGGTGTGCCTGGTCCCTATATGTTCCACTGAGGAATGATGGGAAACAGTAAGACTCTGCTGACTTTGTTCAATGAATTCGATTGCAAAAGCGATTCTTGGTCCAATCTTAGAAACAAAGAACACCTAAAAATATATAAAATAAACATATATAAATATGTAATATAGTGAAAAATCAGTCAGAATTTTCATAGTTAAAGATAAATACTTTAGACAATAAATATGAACTTAAACCATATTTTGTTAAATGGTTAATATTAAAGTAAATAAGGAATGATAAATATATTTTTTTCAGACGACCACGTTTGAAAGTAACCGTAACAACATCATAAATTAAAAGTTGAAAATAACATACACTGATATGTTAGTATAAGGCATACTTCTAACATATTAGGTGAAGTTCCACTGATTGACAACAGATAGCGTTACGTGGAAAGAAAATAATAAAATAAATGAAAAGAATTTGTATTATTATTTAAATCGAAGTTTTCGCAGATTTTTCAACACATTTGCTCAGATAAATAATTGCTTATTTACTAATATTTTAACATTATTTAATATCTTGACATTACGGTTAGTAAAGTAGGTATCACCATACCTAACCTTAAACATCAAACGTCAACGCTAACCTTCAAAAACGCATCAGCTGTCAAAGTGTAATAACATTGCTCTTGTAAACTTTTTTTAGAAATATTTTGTGGTCGTCTGAAAAATAGTGTATATAACTCGTTCGAAAGTATGATAACTGTGCTCGTGTACTTAAATCACTCGGCGCTACGTGAATCGTTTTTCAATTTGTACATGCACACGTTATCTTACACTTTCGATGCTTGTTATGTAATATACTATAAAATCACAACCTTGGTAGACTATTTCTTTAAGATTAATGTAACGGATGTTCAATAAGTCTTGACATCCTGGGTGGCTATGGAGTATGAAACATATGTCTGTACTTATGTATACAATTTAACCTTAAATAAAATGTCAAGCGTCATTCAAAATGAGGAAAGTACAATTCCGTTTTATTTCGCTGACTATTGTGAAAATAAAACTTCACTATAAACGTTTTTTTTTGTTCCTGACTAAACATTTTACTCTAAAACAATTCAAAAATAAATTATTGTTTTACTTTAATTTATGTCAAATAAATTATAATATTTGAGATTAAATTATATGAATAAAAGACAGACATGCGTTTCACTGCCCATAGCCACCCAGGACGCCAAGGCTTATCGAACACCCGTTATTTCTCGTGCTTTAATTAACTTACTATCAAATTATTTTTATTATTATTTTACGTTCATAAGGAAGTCATTACGAAAGCCAATTGCGTATCGAAAGAGCGTTTATTACGATACGCAATATTTTGTTTTAGATGGTTGATAGTATCTATTATAACTGAGAAGCTGTGAACATACAAATTTCAATATAATCTATAAATTTCTTTGGAAGTAGATTATTTATCGTGCTTTCAACTAATTTATGTAGCTCAGGCAGAGTGCAATTGATTATGTCTTCCATGATATATACACAAAATCTAACAATAATAATAGTTATTTAAAAATCATCAAGGACTTTTGGACAACTGCATAAATGTCAATAACAGTCACCAACCACAACATTTCATATACCAATTTTACTAAATTGACTCGGTTTAAAATATCGCAAAATATAAAAAAATACTAAGCGTAAGTGATAAAATATTAATCGGAATTCAGTAAATTTTTTAGTTTTTTATTTTTTTATTTTGTCAACGTTTCGACCGCCTCTGCTACTCTTCTTCAGGACAAAATAAAATATAATTCTAGAACAATAATTATAAATAAATAATTAATAATGATTAGAAAAATTCAATTAATTAACGTTGACAAAATAAAAAAATAAAAAAACTAAATAAATTTACTGAATTTCGATTAATATTTTAGATCTTACGCTTTAATCTACAGTCAAATAAAAAATATATCATTTTATAAAAAATACTATATATAACTCATTTTATAAAACTTTTAACGCACTTGTTTTTTAGAAAATTCGCTTGCCATTCGTTGTCTAAACTTGGACGTGTGTGAAAAAATAAACATATCTTATAAAAATCGTTCTAAATATACTATTTTTTAACTGCATTTCAGTGTTTTCGAAATTTATGCTCAGTTGCAATTGTATCACTTACAGCCCTAATCTCAAAAAAGTTTTAACTAATCCTGAATTTTGGATGAATTAAATTAAGCTAAATCATATTTTAAAAAACGTTTAAATAAACTCAAATAAAATCTTGAATTAGATTAACTAGTCCAAAATTCAGGATTAACTAATTCTTTTTTAAAATCAGGCAGATAAATTGTAATATTTCTTTAAATTGACAATATCGAATCAAGATTATATGAGGCAGTAAACATTGCTGTCAATTATTAAATTTGATATTTTTCATTTAAGTGGTCCCTCAAAATTAAAATAAAGGAAGTCTTACTGGCCAATAGCCTCTCAAAATTGTGAATCTGCAATCGTTAAAAAGCTGTAACTCGGAAACTAAAAGAGATACAAAGATTCACTAAATTGCGTTGAGTTTCTCATGACTTACTTAAATAATATATAACCCAAAATTTATAAAAATTCAACCGTTTGAAAAAAATTACTCATTTCAGTAGTGGCCCTCTGCCGTAGCAAATTTTGATAAGTGATATATTTATGCGCGTGAAGTGTGATTATCAGTCATCAAATCACTCTCTCCAAAATATTAGTGGGAGGGAAGCTACAGGGATAATTTTAACGTGGTATAAATTGTTTGTTAGATGTGGAAATCAATTCCACAGTCTGACCCAATATCATTAAGCTACCTACAGTTTCAATGATGGGGTTTGATGTATAATTAAATATCTTGTAAGATATTTTTCTCTATACTTCAGATAATTGTGCATACATTTTGGAAATGTAGGTGTGTTGTAGTAACTTCTATAGTTAAGTATTTATAATATGGTATTTATGTAAAAGAAATTTATAACTAAGATTAATTAGTTATATTCTGATTCTCTCTTTGTTACAGTTGCTCAACAAATAATGCAGCAACTTGAACTGGTCATCTAAATTCTTCCGTGATACGTAAGTACAATTTTTATAAATTTTTTTCTGGATACATTAATTAAATTTGTTCATTTCATCTTCTGACTTCAGTTTTACAGTTTATAGATGCAATAATTTTTCCCCTAAATATCCGAAACAATTTTTAATCAATAAATATACAATATCCGACAGTACGATGCTGTAGATAAGCATTCGAATCCGGAGATCCCGAATTTGAATTCTATTCAAACTAAATATGAGCCCGGTCCCACTTTAGTTGGCCCAATTTTATTTTTTCTTTTGATGTTATATTTTGCAGTTTTTTTCTCGGGTAGTATGCAATAAAATTAAATGAAATTTTAATGAGACATATACCAGTATATTCTTAATAAACAGATAAATTTTGAAGTCAGTCGATACATACATCTAGAAATGACAGTCATTGAAAGAGGAAGTAAACATTTCTGTTTTAACTAAAAAAAAGTTTTATTCAAAAACTGTATAATAATATAAAGTTTATTTTAAATAATAATTCACTTCAAGTTCATCCGTCCAACAACCTACAAAATAATAATAATCCATTTGTGTGTTGATTTAGTTTATGTGAAGAAAATAAAATGAGACTTATACTGCCATATATTTTGTGTTTAAGGTATATTTAATGTTAAATTTAGTTAAAAAAGTTGAAAATTAATTGTAGAATTTAGTAATATAAAATACCTGCGTTTGTAGTGTTATTTAAATTTTTAACGGTTAAATTAGATTCGGGCCAACTGATGTGAGTCGGGGCTCGTATATGTGTACTCCCACACTATGACGTTTCTGTTGTACAGAGTAGAATAAATAAAATAAATAAATAAATAAATACAAAAGATTTAGGTATTTAAAGTTACAGTCAGACGTAGAACATCTATAAAAATGTTGATATAATCATAAGTGAAAGATTATAAGATTAGACCATTATCAGAATCTCTTAACAAATGTGTATCACCATCATGCCAAACTAACCACATTTATATCTCTTTCGAATCTGACAAATACCTCAACAGATTGTACAGTTCCGTAATGAATTTATCTCACGTTTTCTGGTTCCACGGGCTGACGAGGCGCTCATAAGCATTGATCACCCCGCGTAGAAAGTAGACGATGTGTAGACAGACCGCGAAAGCGGTTCTGCCTTCTGCCATGCTGATGTTATTTCGGAAAGAAGTATTTCATCGCAAAAAAGAGCAGCCCCGATTGATTAGCTTGTCTATAGCATTCACGTGGAAACAAGGTTTGAGTGGAAAGGGATGGAATGTACTGGTGTGGTCAAAATGTTTAACCCAATGGGGAGTTATTCATTTAAAAATGGGAACAAAAGGAGATATCTCGTATTAGTGACAAAGCTAGTTGACAGATCATGATCAACTAGAGCATATTTTTAATGCCATTTAATCTGCTTCGTATGTTAAATATATGCTTTTGTTAGACGTGGTCTGTTAACTAATTTCAGGGGCGTACCTAGAACTTTGTCCGCCCAGGGCGGTCTCCAATTTGCCGCCTTTTCTAATTCAATCAAATGGTGGTTTTTATAATTAATAAACATAAATGTAAAATAAATGTATCATCACGACTTTTACCCATTACTGGAGGTGGCACTCTGCCGAAGCAGATCTCGGTAAGTGATATATGTATGTACATGAAGTGCGGTTACCAGCTGTTAAATCAAGCCCCCCAAAGATGTTAGTGGTGAAATTTGGTGAAAATTGTTTGTCGTCTGTGGGAATCGAACCGGGATCCTCAGGATCCACAGGCCAACTCGAAACCACTGAGTCATTACCCCATTAAATTAATAAACATTAATAAATCATTGTAATTGAGACAAACTATAGGTGGGGAACTTTTTTACCATTGGATGGCTGTTTAAATTAGCCAGTAATAAAAGAATTTTTGAGATAATAAACTAAAACTAAATATAAAAAATGCCGCCCCAAAATATGTGCCGCCCGTTGCTGACCGCACCCACCGCTCTAGGTCTCTTTCTTTTGGTTCCCTTCCATCTCTCCCTGTCGTGACGTCAATTGTATAACTCTCCATTGAATTTAGTAAATAAATAAGTAAACGCTACAAAAAATATATTAAAACCATGATAACACAACACAAATAAATATCGGAGTGCAAATCCGTGTGCTTCATTTGTGTTCCAACTCTTTCTCAATGTGGAATCACCCAATTTAGAAAAAGTTAAAAGTATGCTCTGGTTAGTCATGGTCTGTCAACTACTTCTCTCACTAGTACGAGATGTCTCTTTCTTTTGGTTCATTTCCATCTCTCCATTCGTGACATTGTCAAGCTAAATATTATAGTTTTATTTCATTTGACACTTACATTATTTAATTGAGATTAAACTACGTAATTAACAGAAATGATCAAATTTATTGACCAAGGAAGGTGGATTACTTCAACTGAATCATAATTAGTAAATCTAATAGTAGGGACTAGGGAGTAACCCAGTCAAATAGAATGACAAATAAGTTATCTGTTTCTGTTAGTTAGATTTGATCAAAATAGCAAATGAACTACGCCTTCTATCACATATTTTTAACAGTTGACCATCAAATCAAGTAAGTTACAAGATGTTAGTAAAAAGTTCGTCATAAGGATGTTATTTTTTACAGTTCAATAAAGATTTGTTTGATTTAGATCCCGATTTCATTACGATACCTCCATTTGAATGTGCTCGGTTATTAATTCATTAGCTCTCTCAATAAATAATATAAATAAATAAATAAATATAGCAATATATCAAATAGTTTTAATTGTTTGAAATATATAAATTATATTTCAAATACTACAAAGACTGAAAAGCAGTATAAAATAAAAAAAATGTGCACACAATACAATTAAAAATTATATTTGAATAAAAGTTTATGTATTGTGAAAATATATTCCTGTTCTGCGTATTATAATATGTTTATTAATATTAAATAAATAAATCATATTTATATGGACAACTGTATACTTCAATAAAAATTACAGAAGTATTTGATATTAAGACAGACGCCGCGAAGGCTTGTATTTCAAATACAAAAAAGTAGTTGAAATAAAAAAGCATTTATAATGAAAATCGAATATGTATTACAAATATTCAAAATTAGTATTTGGTATAAAGACCATAAAAGCACAAAAAAAATGAATTTAAAATACAATTATTTAAATTAATCAATCAATTTAAAATACTTGTTTGAAATAAATACCCGTATAAATAAAATGCTATACAACACTGAGCAGATCTCAATAAATGCAATATATTACTGAAGCAGGAGTCATAGGATATATTACATTTATTTTTTAATAGTAATTCGGGATTTGAACACAGATTAAAATGATTATCTGATTAATCACTGACAAATAATCATAAATTGTTTTAATTACAGTGACAGTCAAATATAACTCTAGTAATATTTAGAATCTCTCTCTCTAAAAAAGTGCGTTTTAAAAAGTTAGTTTATTTTTTAAAACTTATTGATTTTAGTGGAGTTATACAGGCAATTTTTTTTAAGAGTACAGTACGTACTATGAACTGTGACAGTTTTTTGGTCAAAAATATAGTTTGGGATGTCGATACCCGAAGGGTCGAGATTTCCTAAAAATTCGCGACTTTAAAAAATCACTTACAATTCGTGGTTTGTAAGCTATTTTTACAATACCTGCACAGAGTAAAATAAAAATAGGTTTCAAAAGAAACAGCTCTCAAATTATTGTCGAAATAAACAGGACCTTGATCTATAATATTTACTTACTGTCCACGGTGGATGGTAATTAAATATTATAGTCCTAAGGTAACCATGGAAACCAGCTGTGCAATACCAGTTCCACTTCCTGTGTTTAAATTTTGTCATTAATGGGTAACTTACAGTAGAGGTATTGTAAAAAAATATTTATGTATTTGTTGTCATAATAATAGTTCTCCATCATTTTTTGAAAAAATCCGTGTACATCCTTTAACTCCTGTCCATTTGCCTGATCCTAATCAATCCCGATGCATCACCTTTACTGTTCCCAATCCTATCAAACCTACCTTCCCTGAACATCAGTAGTCGCTCCCCAATTCTTTTCTTGCGCTGTGCTGCTATATATTTTCTGATTAATTTGGCCCGTCATGTGATGTAATAACTTAACTCACGTCTTGTCTGTCTTTCTCTTTCATCTGGATTGTGCTGCGTTCCGCGCGGCTTCCTCCTACATTTATATCTGCTGCTTCATATCGCTGATGACTTCACGCACAAGCTTCCGTTTGCTTCTTCTTCGTAAAGATGGTGAAGAAGAGACGAGGGGAGGATGTCTGATGGCTGACGCTTGCGAGAGCTGATCAGTGGAAAATAATTTTTACTACTTATGATGTTTTGTGCCTGATGGGGTGGAGATAATAAAGTTGAGAGAACAGCTTCATTTTATTTGATGGTAAATAATAGAGGAGCAGATGGAGGTATTAAAATTTTATGAGGAACAGTAGGCGAATAGGATTATTTGTAGTTTATCTAGTCTGACAATAATTCTAATTTTTCTTTTTTCTGCTTTGAAAGTATATATAGAATAATTTTGAATTTATCTTCTTTCATAGAAACAATTGACTTTGTTTTTGTAGGATAATATCTCTTTAGTCGACCATCCCTAAATTTATAATAATGAAATAACAAATATTCAATTCAAATATATATTATTTTATCTAGTTTGCAAATATTTCTTAAGTAGAGATTTAGTTAAACTGAAAATTTTTAGATGAGATAATTATCTAATCAAGTGCATCTATTTCTAATAACGTGTGCGAAATTAACCAATCGAAATAGCATTACACTGATTATTTTTAACGTTTCGAAAGATCTGTCAAATTATTTTCAATTTATTTGCACTCTCTTGTTATATTAGGCGTATTCCATTTGCACTTTATATCAGATCTAGCGTACACTAACTGAACCAATTCACTTATTTATTTCACTAGATTACTTCATTCACTTTATTTTTAGTTCTAGATTTACGCCTTCATATTAAGGTTAAAGTAATACACTCCAAGAAGTGCATCAGTGTGCTGTGATCAGTTTAATTGCAGTAGAGAAATTATCACATTAGGTTGCTAGGTAACAAACAATATTTGACATGTAATTATTATTGTTTTAACTATCACTTTCAAAGTTTACTTATGAAAATAAAGATGGAGTTAGCAGAATTACTTCAAAACATTTTTGCACCGAATGTCCCTCGAGCATTGATAAATACTTATAATTTTATAACAATTTCTTCAAGCACTTTGCTTCTAGGAGACATCCTTTTCTCCTTCTGCGTCGGGCGGTTTGTTATAAAATTATTTCGTATTATCAGTGACCTAGGGACATTAAAGCTGATAATTTCATAGCAATAGACGCTTACGTTATTTACATTAAGCAAACTTTTAATTCAAAATGTAAGTGGAATTATTAAGTGAAATTTCGCTTAATTTTGGAGCTGCGAATGACCCTTTACATAAAAATATTTTAGGAACGTTTGACACCAGGAAAGATACATACATTTTTGATGATATCATTATTCAGTTGTTTTGATGTAGATATGTACAATAACTATTTCGAGAAGAACAATATACATATAGCAATAAGCTACAAAACAGAATGATGCAAGTAGCAATGAATACAAAACATAAATGTGTAAAACCGAATAAGAAAGTTGAAATATACCCTGAGCAGTTTCTCCACCAAACAGAAGCAAACTACTCCCCAGAAGTAAAGCTGCAGGTTTATTAACCTCGCGTAAATAATAAACGACATCAAACTATCTTCGTGTGTCTCGTAAACATGCATCTCACAAACACCACCCTATGACGTCACTTCCGCCGTCAGAACTCCCGACCAAGTCGACACCTAACGTAAAGATTCCTTCACAGTGTTTGAGTCCGCGACTTTGTTAACAAAATAGACGCGTGATTGGAAAGTTCGTGTTTTCGCATCTAGTAGGCGTGATGCTGGAGCGTGCAGAGCCCTGTTTTGCTTGCCGGGAAACGTTCGATGGATTTTGCACGCTGACTAATTTCATTCACGTTATCTTGCAGTGATAGACACGAACCAGCGCTTAAGAATCACATTAGCAGCGAAATACCTGCGGTGGGACATACTTCATAGAGGGATTTCTGATTTAGTACTCGGTATGGTTAACATAAATCTTAATATGTATGTTAGATGTAACAGAAACAACCTTTTAAATATATGTTTGTAAGTTAGAAGTGTGTCTGTCATGAATATTCTGAAATGAAAGGAAAATATATTTGACCTTATTCTCCACTTTAGTATATCAGGAAGCCTACAGTTTATTAGGGAATCTGAATTATTTTGACACAGTCGTACTGTTTGGTACCGTCAAATCACGGCTCCAAAAGATGTTCATGTTGGGTAAAGATAATGTGTTAAAAATTATTTAATTAGTAATCAAATAATAAGAGAGTGAGAATAAATTGAAAATAATTTGACAGATCTTTCGAAAACTTGTTGCCAGGCAATAGTCACGAAAGCCCGTAGGGCTTGAGTGGCTATTGCCAAATGGCAACAAGTTTGAGAAAGATACTGGAAATTTTTTTTCTAATTTATCGAACTCTCGAGTTATATTTAATTAGATTATTTTTGACTTAGCTGTTGAGATCAATTCATCCAACGTAAAAGATTTTGAACTGGGTCCATATCGATTGATGACTTATTAATGTATTCTTGGAAGTTGTTTCCAAAATTTGTTGGTGTATTTCTATATCTGAAATACAACTATATCGTTTTTTTCGCACATTTTACTTGACGCGTTGACAGTTTTAAATAATTATTTGACAACTACTTATCATTTGTCACAAACAAAAAACGTCTACAGAGATTATTCCCGGGAATAATCACAAGAGCATTATTCTCTGTATAATAATGACATAATTGGTTAAACCCCCAGACACGTGACATACAATGAAGCATTTCATTGGTTTTGAGAAACGTCAAAAAATAATCATTATAATACACTCAATTTTATTAATATAACATTCTTGGTATGCATTTCTCGAATTCACAAGTGCTACAAAAATACAAAATTGTGCATCTACCGTTGCTCTGATAAATTTATCTGCTTTAGTAGTATGATCTTACTTTCACTGTGGTCCATTACAAATGATAGATGTAGTGCAAAACAATGATAACTAGTATGTGGGCTGTCTTAATGCAATCGAGAAGAACCAAAGCAGCGACGAAAATAACGCGCTACTATCAATTATTACGCCTGTTCTTTTTTTCAATTTAGTATTTCGATTTTTACATTAAAGGGACGTAACTAATTATTATTTATAATACGTGTCGTAAGTATTTTAATATATCTAGGCGGCCATGACCATTAGATTGTCTTAAGTTAAGTAAATACAGTAATGACAAAACGTATATCCAAAATACATAATTTAATACAACGCGTAGAACTATTTATAAGAGAATAGAATAGAATCAATATATTTATTAGCACTTTATATAAACAAAATTATATTATAAATAAATAAAAAATTAATATATCATCGCGCCTTATGCCCATTACTGCATGTGGAACTCTACCAGAACAGATCTCGGTAAGTGATATATTTATGCGCGTGAGGCACGATTGCTAGTCATCAAATCGCAGTCTTCAAAGATGTTAGTAGAGGAGGTGCTACAGGGATAATTTTAATGTGGTGATAATTGTATGTCAGCTGCGGGAATCGAACATGAGTTCTCAAATCCACAGGCCGACTTGATACCACTGAACCACCTACTCCAATTATGTTGATTATATTGTTATATGCAGTTGCAGATTCTTATCTGTCTACAGTCGAAAAACTTTACTCCCTGTAATTTTCCCTCCACTAACATCTTTAAGGACCGTGATTTGACGACTGGTTATCGCACTTCACGCGTATACATATATCACTTACCGAGATCTGCTACAGCAGTGTATCACACTCAGAAAAGGGTAAAAAACGTGATGATATAGTTATATTTTATTTATTTATTTAAAATCACTTGTGGTTCATAATTTGACAGGTTATCGATTGTATCATGTAACACATTGCTAATAATAAGCGACGTCGATATTTTTTTTTTAGCTTTGACAACACCGGTTTTATTTCGACGTTTGTCAAATTTTTATTCACATAAATACAAATTTGACAAGCGTCAAGACAAAACCGGTGTTGCCAAAGATAGTAAAATTAATCGATGTCGCTTATTATTAAAGATGTGTTACATGATACAGCCGTATAATCGCTAAAACATATCACTTATCGAGATTTATTATAGCAGAAAGCAACAGTCACAAATAAATAAAACAACATGATGATACATTTCATTTTAATAGTTCCAATTTCACCATTACCATCCTCATTTAAAAAGAAACCTCAAAAAAACAAATCTACCTAACCCCAAACAAATTTCCCAAACAATACACCCTCAAAAATCTCCCTCATCCACAATCACAACCTCCTTAACGGGGGTGTGACTGCAGCACCCGCGCGCATCATGATGGATGGGTGACAGCGCCACCTCGTGCTTAAATATACCCCTCCGACATTCTCCAGCTCCTTGCAGCGGCGTCCGTGTGCAAGGGGCATACGAACAGTGACAAATAGCGCGCGTCACACCGCGAGACGGATTATTACCTCCTGCTGTCGTATTACGTCGGTTGACGCGGCGAAGAGCACCCTGGGTTTTTGTTTATAGATGAGTGGTAAGATTGCGTTGGAATTATTAATGTCTGATAAATATTTACTCCTGTGCAGATTTCTGCAATGATGAAGATGAAACGGCAATTAGGGGATGATGGAAATTTATGGCCTACTGCTTGGAAATTTTCTTTTGGAGTGATATCTTATTGCAAAAAGTGTTTCTCAAATAATTAATGCTATATTTATACTCGGTCTGTGGATTTAAGAGTTCGGGTTTGATTCCCACAGTCGACAAACAATTTTCATCACATTCAAAGTTCCCATGTGGCTCTTCCACTACTAACATCTTTGGGAGCCGTAATTTTATGGCTGGTAACTGCACTTTACGTGCAGAAATATATCACTTACCGAGATTTGCTACACACATTCAGTAATGAGCAATTGTGTAAATAGAACACTTGTTTGAGCTCGTATTCTATCTTACACACAAATTTTCCAATGATGTCCATTCAACACTTATTAGTTATTTTTATAACAAGTGCCGAAAAGGCTTGTTACGTGCAAGTGCAGAATTTAACGAAAATCTGCAAGCGCACGTAATCTTTTTCGGCGTGTGTTATAAACAACATTTTTCCTAAAACTGTGCGATTTAGAAAATCATTAAAATATTATCAAAATTTATAAAATTTTAATGAATTACACGAGAACGATGTTTTACGGCGTTGCTATGGTTTGTTTGTTGATTGCTTGCACATTGTTCTACATTATTTAAAAATATTTCACTAATTTCAAGATAATTTCTTCAAAATTGTCTAGATTGGAATACTACACTGAGTGATTCTTCTTCATCATATTCACCTCCAAAGGTAATTTTTTGTTTAGGTATAAACATAGATATTGAATAATGATGTAGATAGTCAAACGCATCGGTGCAATAGCGTAAAATCTTAGTCATCTTGGATACTATTCTATAAGTAATTTTAATTTTGAATAATCCAATATTTAATGGTTTCATTATAATATAAGATAATTAAAATTATGCAGATGATTTCAGATTGCGTTAGAACAATGCCAGGACAATGCAATAATAAATAATTTAATATTTTCTAACGTATGGAAATCACTTTCAAAAACAAGCACAATTTCCTTTCTTACCTTTTTGTTTCGTTTTAAGTTCTTACAATAGTATCTTGCAAATGTGTGGAATTTTCTTTCATATACAAGCGCAGTCTATCGCTCTTTTCCTTTCTCTTATTTGTAGATTTGTTGTTAGATTCGTGAGCGTCAGTAATTTGAGATGATTTGAGCATATGAAAAGTACGTTGAAAGAAAAAACTAACTGGTCGTAAAATCCAGATTAAAAATTTATCTTACTCCAAAAATGTATCAATAAATAATATTTCTGTACTTCATTAGTACTAATAATTGCAAGATCTGCAATTGCAGAGCCAATATATATAAAAAAATATATAGATAGGAGGCTAGAAGCTTCGTAAATTTAACTTATTTATTGTCATCTGTAATTGTAGACCAATCAAGCTCAGAATTATATACAAGTTTTGATGATACATTTACGATTTACAAAATGCCCTCCCTGCGCTGTTTCTCAAGTCAAAACAAAGCACCATCTAGTATCTATCCCCCACTTCTGATTGTCTTCATCCCTAATGTCTGACTGATGGCCCGTCTTCTAGGGCGGCTAACTTGATGTGATTGATACATTTTTCAAATATCGTCAAAAGGGGAAACCACCCAGCTCGCGAAATAGTTCTCTTCTGTTCTCTGTTTTCTATATCTGCGATTGTTTCCTTCTCCCGGGACATCGAGTCCTGCCGAGGGTCGAACGTGTTTAATATTTAAGCAGTTTTTCCGCTCAGATATTATGCCGATTGAATATGTTGTTTTTGTTCTGAACTTATGTTTTTTGTGTCATTTGTTATAGGAAATACGTCAGGAAAATTCATGATGTGTGTAGGTTTTTTATTGTTTGGTAGTCACTGTTTCCGGAAGTATGTAATCAAACACGACGAGAGAGATTTGTAATTTTTTTTTGCGGGAAATAAAAAACCGTGGTCAGAAAATATTGCAGAATATGAAACTAAATGTCGCAGTTTTGTTGTTCATCTTGTAGATAACTTATGTTTTGACAGATAATTTGGACTTTGTACCACTTTGCAATTATATATTATCAAGCTATGTTCTATAATGTGGTAGCACGAACCCGAGAAATATTCATTGAACATTTCTTCATTAGATTCATCCTGGAATTAATCTTCGTCAAACTTGCCTATCCTGGTACACTACTTTCTCTTCATCCACATTCATAATTCTTTCATACAAGCTCCACTCAGCTAAAATGAATTCATAATATTAATAAATTACACTGCTCAAAAAAAAAACCCGTCACCCAAAAAATCTCAAAAAAAACGTCACTTTTCAAACCCCTGTCAGTTTGTCAGTTTTGAAACAAATTGGATGCAATTTTTTGTCCGAAGTCGCCCAAAGTCTAGTCTTTGAAAAGCTGTGAATTGATTTTAACTAACCTCCCTAAACCCTTTCTCCCGTTACCCCCAAACGAGAACCACTTTTTTCCTGAAAAAAAGGTGATTTTCCAAACTTTCTATGGGAATCATCAGCCGTCAATTGACAAATCTGTTTACAGACAATGAAAATATGGACATTTTTGTTACTCAAACGCAAAACTGCATCAAAATCGGATGATTTTAAAAAAATTTATGATTTTTTGATAAAAATGTTACTTGATTATATATTAGTAAAATTTCTAATAAAATTACGGGCTATTTTAATTTATTATTATTTTACTAATGTATAATCAAGTAACATTTTTTTGTATTGGTTTTTTATATTTTATTTTGACACCATTTTGAAAATTCGTTTTTGTTTTATGACAATTTTAATTTTTATATTTGATAAATATTTTATATTCTGCTTTTGCTACCTTTTACTCTTCATTTGTTGGTAATTATTATTTGTTGTATTACTATAATATTGTTACTTATTTTATTTATTTATAGAGCTGATGATGAATGTATTATACGTTCGTAACGTCCTCTAATAAAAAACGTTTTATATATAACTTGTTGTTTTATATTGGATCTTGAAGCCTTTTTATTTATATTTATTAACTTTATAAATTTACTTAAATAACAACCTATATGTATAAAAACTACAATTGTTTCTGAGTGGTTTGGATTGCAGATTTGCTGTACTATATTTGGAATTAAATTTCTCTTGTACAGATAAACAAATAAAATATTTTTCTTTAATTTGAAAAATACGCACAATTTTATGACATCAAAATAAAAATGATGAAAAATGTAACTATTATTTCTCTAAAATAATTCGAAAGGCAAAAATTTCGTAAAAACATCTATGGCCCATTTTTCATGTACAACTTATATGTTATGAACCTGTTACATTATTTTTTTTTTTATTAAATTCAAATACATATCATGTTGTCAAATCTCCACGACACATGTCAATATATTTCCAAAAGAAACAAACAAAAATAAATAGAACAGCTTACAACATAGATGTCTCATGTCAAACAAGATTCGATCAACACAACTTTAAATTAACTAAAGTTATCTAATATCGTGTGTCACTTGGAATTCTATGGACAGTATACAATCTTCTGTCTCTGTGAAATAGTCAAGCAAGTATTCCATGAATTTCTACCACTTCAAGATCAGTATTTAGTTGAGCATTTGTATCTTAGTGGTAGGGTACTTAAATGTTGACTTTTTGTATTTTTTCCCTGCTTTGTTAGGTATAAGATTATCAAATGATTTTAATGTATGAAGTCGGCCTGTGGATCCTGAGAAAGATCATAAACTATTTCTTGCCGCACTGAGTATTGTAAAGATATATTTTCCAAACTCATTTTGTCGATATCTTGATTTTTAACAGGACCGCAGAATTTTTTTTTTTATTTAGCGTCTACAACAAAGCTCCTACAAGCACCCAAAGGAATTTTGTGAATAGCTTATTCTAGTATTTTATGGGGTGGCTAGCTCAGTGGTATGAAGTCGGCCTGTGGATCCTGAGAACCCTGGTTCGATTCCCACAGGCGACAAATAATTTTCATAATTTCTACAGCTACGCCTGTGCTCCTACACCACTAACATCTTTGGAGGGCGTGATTTGACGACTGGTAACCGCACTTCACGCGCAAAAATATATCACTTACCGAGATCTGCTTCGGCAGAATGCCACACCCAGTAATGGGTAGAAGGCGTGATGATATATTTATATTTTATATTTAAGAAACATTTGCTCAGTGATATCGAGTCGGTCTGTAGATCCTGAGAAGCTTGGTTCGGTTCCCACAGCCGACAAACAATTTGCACCACAGCGCAAAATATATCACTTACCGAGATCTGTTCCGGCAGAGTGCCACACTATTTTGTTTAAGAAATATTGAACAGCGGAAAATACAGAATACCAAAAGTGTTAAGTGGTTTAGGGTTTTTATTTTTTACCTGAATATCTGTTTGTTGTAGTGGGGAGGTAGTAGGTTATTCAAGTTAGTTTAACTTTAGTTGTCCCTCAGAGTTCTATGAATTCATTGTTTCTCCATTTAAATAAGTGTTTAACTTAGTATAAAAACTTACAAAGTTTATTCAGCGGAAAAATAATTGGATTACGTACTTTTTTTTCGTATTATAAACATGTTCTGATTAATGACACGTGTATAATATGTATGTGTTCTGTAGTGTAAATAATTACTTTGAAAGTTTTACTTTTTACGAACAACAATCAAGGTAGATGTTCAACTATTCTTGTTTGCACATTGTAAAACAAAGTTTTAAAAACTTGTCATTAGTTATAATGTTCATTAGTCTTCATGAGCTGAGGAAAACTAACAGATGTGGTGTATTTATTTAATAATTAATTATAGTTGGAATTTGATTTGTATTATTGAAATTATGTTTTCAGTATTTCTGGTAATATATACTAATTATCATTAGGTATGTATTAAATTTTTATGATATAAATGGTTTCAAAAATAGATTATTATAATTATTATGCAAATGTTATGGAAAACATACTTTTGATAATATGTATACTGACAAAATAAATTGTATCATATCCGGAAATATTGACAGAATCGGTTGTGTAACAATTCTAAATTAATTTAGAAAAATATGCTTGAAATAAATGTAGTACTTTGATCGAGAAATAAATAAATAAATATATATATATATATATATATATAATATGGAAGATCAGCTATAGCTGAATATTCGCCAATAAAGTAATTATTATTATTATTATTATATTATATAGAAAATCAGTAAAAATCAATTGTTTCCTTGATTTATTGCATGTTATCTTATGCAGCCATTCAAAAATCTGTGTTTAATTTTGGTTTGAATACAAAAGTTTCTTGACTTATTCTTTCTGAAAAGTTTATCAGGAAACTTTCTTCGTGTGCACGGGGCATAAAATTAATACTAATTTTGATTTAGGCGCTAAATCCTGCAGTATTTGTTAATTGACAAGGAAATATGTTTTAATAAAATACTGTGAATTGATTTAATACAGTAACAAGTATTGTGCAACTGAAATTTATCTGAAGAAAATAAAATGCTCAAGTGTAATTCGGAAAGATCATTCAATAGCCGTAAATAAGATTTTATCAGTAGCAAAAAGGTTATCTCCCCATTTATCCGCTGACAAAGTGACAAATTGATTTTTTTTGGTTTTGGCTTAATTTATATTGAAGTGAAATTATCATCTATAAATTTTAAGCGGAGTTTCCAAATACTGATAAGCAATGTATAGATTCTTAGTTTGTTATGGGTTCGTGCTACTCCATTTAGTGGGACAGAGAGTGGCGATTGGTCAATAATAAATAATTTAATATAGTGATATTTAAACTACAAAATATAATTTTTATTTGACTTGTAGACGGATAATGAAAATAATTATACAAAAAATTAATTTATCATAAAATGCATAGCATAAATTTCGTTTGTCAAATCAGATCAACACCAGGCATGTTAATAATTCATTAAAAATTGAAATATCATATAAAATTGACTGCAATTGACGTAGAATACAAAAATATAATTATGAAAATTATATTTGTCAATGAATAATTAATCTAAAAGTACCTAATGAAAATAAATATAAATTACAAATAATATGTCCCAGGTCTCTTTGTGCTTAAATCATTAATATGGGAGCTAGCGAGCTAGCATCAACACCCCGGGGAATAAAAACAGAAAAATAATTGTATACTGTGATTGTTTGAAATTATTAAGCCCTAAATGTTATTTTAAAATGAGTACTTTTAATTTGTCCGCGTCATCCTCGTTAATAAATTGTTATTTGCCCGTGTTATGAATTTTTAATTTGCATATAATTATGATTATATAAATTCATTAAATTTCCTATCTGCTAATGCTCCAAATTCGATGCATATCATTACCATTCGAATGTGTAATTAATAACATTTTTTTTTTTCCGGATCACTGCATGATATAATCAGTCAGTCCTCTGGAAAATCATTTCCATTTAGGGTAAAAAATTATTATTGGCACCGATTCGCATCTGGCGGCCAATGAATTATGCTAATAGTAGATATATCTGATGTGGTTAGGTTTGGCAACAGTCCATAGTTTTCGAGCTTTGGTTTGGCAGAGAGTTTCAAACGTAGAGAGAGCTTTCGATGGATGTCTTACCGCATCCATTACTGAAAATTAGAGTGTTGAGTAACTAGTGTAACTATATTTTTAGTTTTTTTGATTTTGACCCAGTTAATTTTCAGATTACATTGCCAGAATCTGATAATGACTAATTAATTGTTTTATAATTACCTACATTCGAGAATGTGTTTTATTAATTTCCTAGTTTTAATTATTAATATGCATATTTATAAAGCAGATTAGCCGCCAATATTATTTTAGTTCCAATTTTAACTAGGTTTCTAGATTTCAAAAATAATCATCGTAGAAACTTTGTTCTTTGCGTTCTTTGTAGGGAATTGAATAAACTTTATTTCCCTGATGGTGAATTGAGTCTACAAATTTTTCTTAGCTCCGTACAGATTGTCAAAAATTTACTTTTTTCTACTAAAAACTTTTTTTCTTCTAGGGGATTGACAGGGGCGGAAGAGATTAATCTTAAAATCGTATTTATCCTTTAAAGCAGACACTTTAAACTTTTTCGCCCTTGAAAATTCGTCTAAATTCGCCAAGTTATGACGATTTCAAAATTAGGAAAATTTTACGAATTTCAAGTGATTCGTTTTTTTTTCGCACCGGTATATATATATATATATATATATATATATATATATATATATATATATATATATATATATATATATATATACTGATAAAAAATGGGAGTTCTCATTTAAGATTAAAAAGTTGCCCACCGCCACACCCCCTGGAGGGGGGTCGGGCTCGAGTTTGGTATCATTGGATAGATTTTTGAAAAATATTTGACACGTATTTTGTCGTTTTTCGATCCAATATGTATTTCGCGAGATATCACAAAATGTTTTCTCCTATTCCCATTCGTGACGATCACAGCGCCACCTTTGAACAAAAATAACTTAAACCGTAGATTAAATTAATGTAAAATTTTCGGGAGATTCCAAATCTGCAATAAAAAATGGAGGTTCCCATTAAAGATTACAAAGTTGCCCTCCCACCTCATCTCACCTGGAGGCGGAGTGGGGGTTGAGTTTGGTTTCATTGGATAGATTTTTGAAAAATATTTGACACCTATTTTGTCGTTTTTCCAATATGTATTTCGCAAGATATTTCACCGTCCCGGAATTTTTTCCCCAGCCTGTATATATATATATATATATATATATATATATATATATATATATATATATATATATATATATATATATATATATATATGTATATATATAACGTCTTTTACCCATTACTGGGTGTGGCACTCTGCCGAAGTAGATCTCGGTAAGTGATATATTTATAAGCGTGAAGTGCAGTTACCAGCCGTCAAATCACGACCTCCAACGTTCTTAGTAGTGGGGAGCCAAAGGGGTAATTTTAATGTGCAGTAAAGTTTTTTGGTTGTGGGAATCGAACTCGGGTTCTCAAATTCACAGATTGACGCAATACCAATTAGCTATTTATCTATCTCATTGAAAAATAGAAAATAACTGATAATTAAGGCAACAATATGACATATGTAGCATTAATGATAAATCTGAATTGATGAATGATCGCATTTGGTTTTGTAAACAGCTCTAATACCAGTCATTCCAGTTCAGAATAAAAGAGAAATTAGTTAACTTATTTAATCTCTTTCTAAATCTGCTTGCAAAAAATATTTTTTTTGCAGAATAGATCTAACGTAGCTTGCCTGGAGCTGCAATTATCTCTGGAGGAGTACATGATGAAGTAGAACCAGTTATTATAGTATTAAAATCTAGACGATTTTGAAGACATTCTCTTGAAATTAGTTAAATATTTAGAAATAATGTAAAACAATGTAGAATCAACAAACAGATGGTAGCATCGTTCTAATGTAATATCATTAAAATTTCATAAATCCTGATAATATTTTCATGATTTTCTAAAGTATCAGTTGTAGATAACACGTATCGAAAAAGATTACGTGCACTTGCAGATTTCCGTACTCTGCAAGCCTCATGTATTAAACTCTACACTTTCACATAACAAGCTTTTTTCGGCACTTGTTACAAAAATAACTATTGTTTCTGAAAATAAAGAAAATATCTTCTAAATACTAAAGAACACCGTTTTCTCGCGTTGATCAACGTAAACAATATATTTTTTGGTGTCCTTATTGTTTAATAATTGATAGAATCCAAACCTTGTCTAGCTTATCAACATTTCAATCTGTTTTCTCATTTTTTTCTGAATAGTTTTCACTTCTTGTTGAATGACAGACAATATCAGAAGTACCTAATCAATAGTTCGTCACAGTTTCTGTTTGTTAGTGTAATCATAAAAATAATCTAAAATTCTGTCAAACTCAAACGTAAGATTTTATCATTGAACAAAACAAGAAGATTGTGCGTCGACTGTCGAGAATTCCGCACATTTTTTACATTCTGTGTGTGAGTTTAAGATTTAGTGTTACGCACGAAGATGTTATCAGTGTCCTGAACTATTGAGTTGGAATCCGCTGTTTCTTTAGTAGTAATTTGATATGGCAGGATAAATTATACATGCGTTGTTTTTGATTATTTAAATATAAATAAATAAATAAATATATCATCACGCCTTCTACCCATTACTGGATGTGGCACTTTGCCGAAGCAGATCTCGGTAAGTGATATATTTTGCGCGTGAAGTGCGGTTACCAGTCGTCAAATTACGGCCCCCAAAGTTGTTAGTGGTGGAGGAGCCACAGGGATAGCTTTTTAAATTATGAAAATTGTTTGTCGCTTGTAATTTAACAGTTACTTCAAATTATTTTAAACTGACTAAAAACAACTACTAATATCCAGTTTTATGGGGACAAAATAAACTTACTTTCATAGTAATAGTATTTAAATTAATAAATTCGAATTTATTTATTTTTTGGCATTTATAATATTACTGTTAAAAGTTCGACTGTCATTTGAATGAATAAACTTTATTTAAAGTAAATTAATTTTATTTCAATAAATAATAAATAAAATGAATATATCATCACGCCTTTTACCCATTACTGGGTTTGGCACTCTGCCGAAGCAGATCTCGAGAAGTGATATATTTTGCGCGTGAAGTGCGGCTACCAGCCGTCAAATCGCGACCCCCAAAGATGTTAGTGGTGGGGGAACCACAGGGGTAGTTTTAGAAATGGTGAAAATTGTTTGTCGCCTGTGGGAATCGAACCAAGTTTCTCAGGATTCACAGACCGACTTGATACCACTGAGCTAGCTACCCCATATTATTTATTTATTTCAATCTTCCTAATAAATATATTTATCAAACAAACAAAAGAATATCGCATCGAAATCTTAGTTTAAATAATAAAATTTTTATTAACTGTCATTTTTAATGTACGCAATTGGACTAAAAATACTATTTTAAGATTCACAATATTGCAAGATTTCGTATCGTCCGGCAACCTTTATTACCCGGCCCGAAAACTTGTATTTTTAGTTCTAAACTATTATATAATTTACATTCTTAAAATTATTGCAAAAAAAATGTAAGTAAAGACTTAAATATAAATTTAATCCTCAAGTCCTAATAAGTAAAATAAAATAAATAAATATATCATCACGCCTTCTACCCATTACTGGGTGTGGCACTATGCCGAAGCAGATCTCGGTAAGTGATATATTTTTCGCGTGAAGTGCGGTTACCAGTCGTCAAATTACGGCCCCCAAAGATGTTAGTGGTGGAGGAGCCACAGGAGTAGCTTTTGAAATTATGAAAATTGTTTGTCGCCTGTGCGAATCGAACCAGGGTTCTCAGGATCCACAGGCCGACTTCATACCACTGAGCTAGCCACACCATAAATATATATATATATATATATATATATATATAACTCATTACTAGGTGTGGCACTCTGCCGAAGCAGATCTCGGTAAGTGATATATTTATGAGCGTGAAGTACAGTTACCAGCCACCCCATAATAAGTAAATAGAAAAAAAGGAACATCTAAATACATATTTCGAGAATTAAGTTCTCATCATCTATATAACTAAGTTTTTTAAAAAAAAACTAGTAGCAGACGGCAAACAATCTTCAGCACAATAAAATTACCCCTGTGGCTCCTGCTCCATTACCATATTTGGGGTCGTTGTTTGACGCCTGGTAACTGCATTTGCCGCACACTAATATATATCTTCCCGAGATCTGCTACGACAAAGTGCATCACTCAGCAATAGGCAAAAGGTGTGATGATATTTATTTTTTAGTTAAATCTTACATTTTTTACATTTATCTTGAAATATTAGTAAACATAGTTTAATTTTGTTTGCCCGTTCAAAACTACAAAAGTCGAAATAACAGAATATGGAACTTATTATTTCATCTATTTCACCAAATTGTACGAAGTGAAGTCATTTATTTGTGACACCGGCGAATGAACCATAACCACAAACTTTTAGTATTGAAGCTTGCATTTAAAAGTGCTCAGTTATATTCTACAATGAATTTCATACTACATATATAATTTATTAATTTCCGTGTGTTATTAAAATATTGTTTTCTTTATCTTGTTACAGATATCGTAATAGTGTGAAAAGACTGAAAATGGCCGTGTGGTGGTACCTCTCGTCTTTTGTTCTGCTGTGCACGGCATCCATCGTCCTCTGCCAGGAAGGACCTCACAACGAGCAGATCGCAGAAGGTAAGTCCTGCTCCTCCAATTCTTTCTCAACTTCTTGCCGACGCGACGTCTTGACGGGAAATTACGAAACTTCTATGAATTGTGCTGCTAATCAAAAGTTCTCCACTAATGAAACTAGTTAATTTCTCAACTGCTCATAGTATTTTGCTCAAGTGGTGGTTGTTAGTGTAACTTGTAGCCACCTAATGGCGATCCTTTGTGCAAGTTCAGCGACGATGTCTTGCATAATTTCATGTACGAGATATAGCGCTAACCACTTTGGCCTCTGATACTCGACAAGTAATCTGATTTAGGAGGTTCTTCACAATTAATTACGTTACTTTTTATCATTTTTTTTTATTAGCAAAGCATACATAGCAACGAGTATTGAAGTCCGGAAAATCTGTGAATTGAAGCCTAATTTTGTCAAAATCTCCATAAAATATCTTAAATTTGGCTATTGATAATAAATAACCTAGTTAGTGTAGAAAATAGAAAAATATTGACAAATGACAGATTTAGATTCTATGCAGTTTATAAAATTTTGTAGGGTGCACTTTCATATTTCAATTTTATATATTTAGGAACAACAAATTATTTTTCAATAAAACATGAAATGATAATATATCAATAATTTTATAAAATAAAATTAACCACTAAGGGCAACGTAAATGGTCCTATTTGATTACAACAATGAAAATTTCAACAATAACAGATTATAATAATAAAAGACTACAGCAATGACAGATTACAACAATGAAAGATTACAATAATGAAAGATTACAACAAGAAAAAATTATAACAAAGAAATAGACCACAGAAGTAAACGTCACCAGAAGGCGTGGCTTAAGCGTTCTATCTCTTTCTATTGTAAGGCAACGTATGGCGTAGCACACTTCTTATGCAACAAACATTTGATTTTTAGCCTCATTTTTGTTTACATGTTTTGTTTTGCGCTTTTTTGTGCAATAAATTAAAATGAGGTGGTGTTTTGCACCTGGCTCTAATCACAACGAAATATACAAGTGCAAAAAATTCAAAATTCAAAATTGTGAGGTTATGATTGTAGAGATATGAAGTTCACTACGACATACGTTTCTTTTCAAATTTAAAATAGACATAAAAAAATCTATTACATGACATTTCAAAACAATAACCATTTATATTGGTAACATTAAAACAGTCATTTGTTGCATCATTGGTCGTTTCCCTAAAACATGTCAATTTTGATACTTATAAAATAAAAACGCGATAAGACAATGGTAACTGCTCCTCCTGGGGTCCGTGATTTGACGACTGGTAACCGCACTTCACGCGCAAAATATATCACTTACCGAGATCTGCTTCGGTAGAGTGCCATACGCAGTAATGGATAGAAGGCGTGATGATATATTTATTTTATATTTATGTATTACATCGTTAATGTCGATTTAGTTCATGAACATTGAATTCATTTAATTCACTTTCGCTATACATTCCTATCTTAACACACTGGTTATATGTATAATTTCTTTCAAAAAACTCGTCCAGTATTTCGTTGACGCAACAGACTTTCAATCATATCCATCCATTTATTGTTAGATCATCCAAAAGAGGTAAAATTAATGCCTTCCCGTTTTAGATAGTTGCATTTTTACGAAGTTAAAATTGCTGGAAACATTTAAACTACACATACGTTAATCTTTAACTCTGTGTCCGTCCCCAAAGAACCTCCCCAACGTGAAAAATAAACTCAAGTAGATTTATATAGGGTTGTAAAAATGTTAAGTGTATCCCTTGCAAAGTCTCGCCTTTCGTTTCCCGGAAAACAATTTCGAGCGACAACAATATTCAAATGTTAGGAACTTCCACAATGATTTATCCTAGAGTCGGACGTCACTTTCTTCCAAAATGGCGGCTGTGGGACAGACCGCTCTAACGCCAAAGACATAAAAGTCCCTACTTTCAAACTGTGGTTTCAGATGTTTTATTGCTGGCGTACTGAACTTATTGAATTAAGTTTTAAGGAGACGGTTTTATGGATGAATCGTGTTTAATTGCAGATTACTCGGAATATTTAAAAGTGTTTTAGGACATTTGGTTTAATCGCAGTGGCGACTCCAGCAAGTTGTTTTTTTCTTTTAAATTACTTTCTTCTAACTATTTTTATACCATAAAAACTAGATTAGATACAAAGTTAGTGAGTGCACCATTGAATCTCTGAAAGTTTTCTGCACAATTTTAGTTGAATTAAATAAGCATATACTATAAAAAAATGAAATTTGAAATAGGTATCAAAGGAGAAATAAACTTTCAATTTTTTGAATTTTTTTCATTTTGTTGATTTTTTACCATTTTCAATCTTTTTGCTGTAATATTCCTTCTCATTTGAATAATTTAAACATTTTCTTATAATAGTTATTTAACTAACTAATGTGTTAATGAGGGCGATAAATAATTGAGACATATTAACACGAGAGCGTAGCGGGCGCTTTAATTGTTGCGAATACTAATCGCTGATTAGCACATGAGTTAGTTACAATATATTTTGAAGAAAAATCTAATTTTATTCCATGACAAATTTCTTAGGTTAGGAACGTACCTATTTCAAATGTTTTGACAACTGTGAATGCGTTCAATTCTCTTAACGTTACCAAGCACAAGCGGTTTTTTCGTTTTTAGAATAACGTTTTGATGTTTATATTCATTTTAAAGGAATGCTGCATGAATATTATTTAGCCAACAAATTTTGGAAAGAACTTCCAAGAATACATTAATAAGTAATTAATCGATATGAACCCAGTTCAAAATCTTTTAAGTTGGATGAATCGACCTCAACAGCTAACTCAAAAAATAATTTAATTAAATATAACTCGAGAGTTCGATAAATTAAAAAATAACTCTCCAGTATCTTTCTCAAACTTGTTGCCATTTGGCAATTGCCACTCAAGGTCTACGGGCTTTCATGACTATTGCCTGGCAACAAGTTTTAGAAAGATCTGTCAAATTATTTTCAATTTATTCTCACTCTTTTGTTATATTATTACTGATAAAAACGCTGTCATTTGAATACATTCCGTTAGACGTTTGTATATATTTTGTCTTTGGCTATATGTTGAAAATTAAAAAGGAAACAAAGATGTGTTCCATGACACTAAATATCCCATATTTCCACAAATTTTTATTAATCTCTCTCTTGCCTATTCCACAATCATTTAAATCGAAGTTCAATCCGCCATTTTTTCAAATATCTGCTCGTGCTTGGTCTTTATGACAGTCGCAACTTCTTAACAGTTGAATGCGCATTGTTTTTGTATAAAAATATCCGTTTACATCTTCTCCGGCAGTGTTTCCCGCCAACATCGCATCTGTTACCACTAGAATGCTGTTCCATAACTCGCATTGTATGTTTGCAGCGAACGTGGGACGCTAGTAGTAAGTGTAAACGTGTATGTTTCGCGTGAAATGCGATGCCAGCGAATAATACATTCACTAGACTGGAGTTAGAGTCGTGTGCACTGCACTGGAATCTGTATATCGGTGCGTTCATGGAGATATACCTACTTGTGTTTTGGAATAGAAAAGTGGAATTTTACTTCAAGATATGAGATAGAAATGCGAGTGTAAAGTTTTATTCAAAATGTGATACATTTTATTATGGAGAGTCAGAGTAGCATCGTTTTATTTATGCAGTCATATCAAATCTAATAAGAATTATATTACAAACTTGGCTGAATCCCGAGTTCAAATCCCACCCGAGCTAAAAGTATATATGAACTACCCACTGATCTCTATTTATTACTGGATAGCGTATGGGGTAGGCCGCAGTGTGACTAATTGGGCGTCGCCATATTGGGAAAAGTGTAGTCTCTCGGCCCGCGAGATAGCGTCGGTAGTGGCGGGAGTCGCTCGCGATTCAAATGCAGTGACGACGTCAAAATGGTTGTGAATTGTGTTTTCTGCGGTAAGAAGAAAGGATCTGACAGGCTCAGCTTCCACAAGTAAGTGAATTGTGCGTTTTATACCGATTAATTGTTTCATTTGTATATAAACGAACAAGCAATGTACATGACACAAGTTAGGTTAGTTTAAATGTCATAACTTCAATGTAGAGCAAAATCAAATGCATTTGTGTGGTATAATTATTAGTTTTAGGGTTTTGTGCGCATTTGAAACAAAAGTCAGGTTATATTGTAAATGTATCGAGTGTTAAATATTCAAAGTAAATATTGAGACACATGTTTAATTAAAATTAAATTAAATTAAATGGGATGGCTAGCACAGTGGTATGAAGTCGGCCTGTGGATCCTGAGGTCCCTGGTTCGATTCCCACAGGCGACAAATTTTCATAATTTGAAAAAGCTATCCCTGTGGCTCCTCCACCACTAACATGTTTGGGGGTCGTGATTTGACGACTGGTAACCGCACTTCACGCGCAAAATATATCACTTACCGAGATCTGCTTCAGCAGAGTGCCACACCCAGTAATGGGTAAAAGGCGTGATGATATATTTATTTATTTATTTTATTTTGTTAGATATTGTCTCTAGAAATGCTATTTATAAATCTAAGCAAAGAACTTCGTAAATACAAGATTTGATTTTTACAAATTTTATAGCACGTTTGGTTCAATAAATAAATAAAGTTTGTTGGTATCGTTCTTTGATTCGATCAAACTACATACACTCGTACATAAATATGATTTCTGCAATAAAATTTATTTTTCATTTTATACTTGTAATAAAATTACATTTATCTGAAACGTGATTCGTAGAGCATAAAGTCTAAACTCAATTTCAAGCTCTCTGTATTCACATTTCAAATTTCACTAAAACAAAATACGTTCCAGCAAGTTTAATAAATTAAATTTTCCCTAGGATTGAGTGTTGTTCTAACTCATATTTAAACAACGTGTTTACGTAGGGGAATCAGTAATTATTTTAAAAATTTCGCCTGCATGCAAGCTTTGTATGCTGAGTTCTTATTTGATATATTTTCATTATTTCGGAGATGTCATAATTCACGGAGTCCCTGTTTGTTTTTAACGGACTGCATTTAGCTTAATTACATTTTCATTCAAATATACTGGACCTGGGACTGGAGACTGGAGAGTCAAACCCTCGGAGTGGATGTACAGTCATGGAAGAGTTCTTTACATGTCTTTCATAATTTAAATATGCCATTTGATTAATCACTTTTATGGAAAATAAAACGAGAATTATTGTAAAGTTATTTTGTGACGCTGATTTTGATATAATTGCATTCGAGTGGGTCTAATTGGATTATAAAACTGTAGGTTCCTTGTTTTGTTTAGTTAGTTTTAATTTTCTGTTGTGCAGCATAACTATTTAATATATAAATTCCCGACACAACAAAAAAAAAAAGAAAAATTGTAAAGGAATCAGATTTGAATCCAGGGCAACCGTGGCTTAGTTGGTTAAAGCATATTATCGAGGTTATGTTACAAAATTAAATACCTTTCATTTTTAATAAATGAATATTTTGCAGTAGAATGAATATGCTTAATTACATAAAAAAATATTTTTCCTACAACTGTGCGATTTCGTTGTTATTACGTAACTATTATTGCCTTGGTTACGTATGGAAAGTAGACAAATGCAGACCAAATGCGGTTCTGTAAGCAAAGAAACACTAGTGCGGAAAGTAATTCATTATGCAAATGTAAAAAAAGTTGTTTTGTGAGCGATTTAAATTTCGCGCCGAGCGCGTAATTCATATTTTGGCCACAGACGCTTATGGAAGAAGAAGATGCGGTGAGCCAGCGCTAGTAAATATGCAGTAGTATATTTTGACGTTTATAAACATAAACTTAAATTGCAGTATATCTAATCTGTACACAACTAATAAAAAGAACCAAACAAAGTAAAATATATCGATAAATGGTTTTATTGTAAGAGTAAATGGAATACATAATATTTATTGTTTGTATATATTATTAACACAGTTGTTACAGTTGCTTACATTGACATAATGTGAAGTGGAAACTTTTGTACTGTCTAAAGAAACATTGATTTCTTCCGTACCTGTTCGTATTATTAATAGTAATATTATTGAGAACAATTTCGGAGGCTTTAGAAGTACCAGCAGCAGGTTGATTGTCATTGTCGAAAATAGATGCAACATAGCATGATCTGGAGCTTCAATTATCTTTGGAGGTGTTATGATAAAGAAGAATCACTTACTGTAGTATTCCAATCTAGATGATTTTGAAGAAATTATCTTGAAGTTAGTGAAATATTTTTAAATAATGTAGAACAATATGTAAGCAATCAACATATAAACCATAGCAACGCCGTAAAACATCATTAAGATTTTATAAATTTTGACAATATTTTAGTGATTTTCTAAATCGCATAGTTGTAGGAAAAATGTTGTTTATAACACGTTCCGAAAAAGGTAACGTGCTCGTGCATTCTGCACTTGCACGTAACAAGCCTTTTTCGGCACTTCTTATAAAAATAACTATGCAATAATTTTACGAGCTGAACAGTAACAGCTAAACTGGAAGATTTATATTTTTACAACTAGACAACTTAACAACTTAACATACTAATCTCAAAACAGGTGTATAAAAGTTTAACTTTTTTTAACAAAAAACACTTATAGAAAATTAACTTTGTAAACATGATGTAGAAAAAATATTTGTTCCTCCCAAAGTTAGTTTTCCCTTTTTAAAGACGAGCAAATACTTATAAAAATTATAAATAATTACATTACTTTCTCGATTTTTTTATTTATTAGTAATATAATTTAAGTTATCTTACAATTTTGATTAAAATATATAAAATATTACTTTTATTATACCTACTGTTTTTTCCTAAGTGAATTTATAATTCGAATATACTCGTATATATATTTGTAAGAATATCGTGAAAAATATTTGTGCCTAACATGAGAGAAAATCGCTGTTGCTACTTTCGTTTGAGGCAAATTTCGAACTCGAGTAAAAAATAATCGCTTTCTTCTTTAGTTTAAAAAATAACTATTTATGTTAATAGAGCTAAAATTGAACCATACTTTCAGAATATTAGTATAGTTTGTGAAATAACCAAGTAAAAACTATTACAGAGAACAATCTATTGATCCACTCTCCACTCTCATTATTTGGAAGTCGTTACAATTTCAAACCCTTAAAATATTTACAGTAGATTACCCTTCAAAGCAATTAATACGCTTTAACAACCCCACAACTTTTCTCGTGACTGTACCTCTCCCCTGACCCTTGACCTCCCTGGACACCCTGGTCTCTAGGCGCCACCCTCCACCTCATCTCCACTTCGTCATAAATGGGGGCGCGCATAAAAATCTCCGCTAATCAAAAGTTCGTGCCCAGCTCGAGTCCGGACTCTGTAGTTAGAACTTCAAATTACTGCCGCACGTTAAATTCACTAATGTGAAAATATTAGTGTACATGTGACGGGTGGTGTATCAACCTGAGTTGGCCACTAACACAATGGTAAGCACTAACACTAATGCAAGAAGTGAGAGTATATGTATACAGAGAGATGGAGAGAGTATGTGTGTGTGTGTTTATAAGGGTGAAGAGATGTAGCATTTGTATATTCGTATACATGTGGGATAGAATAGTTAGTAACGTGGTGTGTATCCTAACAGGACCTGCTTTAAATTATTTATATCTGACGAATGACTAACTAGTTGTCTAGATGTAGAGTATTAGATGTAATTAGGAAATTTGTTTTTCGGTTTGAAAGTTCGTAGGTAATTATAGCTGTTTGATTCGTAATTGATTTCTGAACTTGTATCTCTAATGATTATTTATATAATTTAAGAGATTTAAAGAGAATAGTTGTTTTTCCATGGTAGCGCTGTTAGATTACATGCTAGAGTGCGCGGGTTCAAAAATCGTCGACTTTAATTTATAATTAAAAATACAAGTATGTTCAAGTTGGATTCTACGACTACTATCGTGACTTTATTTTGACGTGAAACATGGGATTATCAAGTTAACAATGGTATTAATTAATGTCGGATTGTTATTAACGATTTGCTGTCAGTAAATAATATATATATCACGCCTTCTACCCATTACTAAGTGTGGCACTCTGCCGAAGCAGATCTCCGTAAGTGATATATTTTGCGCGTGAAGTGCGGTTACCAGTCGTCAAATCACGGCCCCCAAAGATGTAAGTGGTGGAGGAGCCACAGGGGTAGCTTTTGAAATTATGAAAATTGTTTGTCGCCTGTGAAAATCGAACCAGGGTTCTCAGGATCCACAGGCCGACTTCATACCACTGAGCTAGCCACCCCATGATTGTTTATATAATTTAAGAGATTTAAAGTGAATAGTTGTTTTTCCATGGTAGCGCTGTTAGATTACATGCTAGAGTGCGCGGGTTCAAAAATCGTCGACTTTAATTTATAATTAAAAATACAAGTATGTTCAAGTTGGATTCTACGACTACTATCGTGACTTTATTTTGACGTGAAACATGGGATTATCAAGTTAACATTTGTATTAATTAATGTCGGATTGTTATTAACGATTTGCTACCAGTAAATAATATATGTAGTTGAAAAAAAAAGTTCAAATATTTCATTTTTAAACCGAACGGTAGAGAAATAGAATAGCCTATGATATATGCCCGTGTAGTACCACCAGATTTATTTTTACTGACGGCCATTTGCACCACTACCGTTTAACATTTAAACCAAGGTTTAAATTTTAAGCGGTTTGCACAGTTACTAGAATTAGGTTTAAAACAGTCCGTCTGTAGTTTAACTTAAACCCTACTGCATCTTAGGCTTAATACAATTACGTGACAGTTGCCGGGTACCTACCTGAAAGAAAATGAGTGAATGTGCTTTTCTTTTAAATTACTTTGAAAAAGAATGACATTTTTGATATTGACGATATGCCAATGATATAGAAGACATAAGAGCTATAGAAAATATTCATATAAGAAAAATATATGAAAGAAGTAATTAATTTTATAGGTTCGATGATGAAATTTTTTTAAACGATTTCGTTTAAAGAGAGAAAATGTATACTAATTATTAGTTAATATACTAACTTTAGTAGAATATCAATTAGAATTTCCGTTTAATTTGTAAGTAATTATTTACAAGAAATGACATGCATATTTTTTTCCGCCATCTACAAAAAATATTTTATTTTAATATTAATAGTGTGTTTTATAATGTAATATTATGATGTACACCAAAATACAACCAAAACATCAATAATTAATTTGAAAACACAACTGCTCACTTGTGCTTGAAATGTCAAAACGAATTGTAAACAAAAATGTGTAACTTTAAAGTACCAAAAGTTGCTAGAATGTTAGGGGAAAATACAAAAATTCCTAAATTCATACAAGGTATAATACTCCTAAAACATATTGTCATAAAATCTAGATGATTCTTTTACTTTGAAACATGCATCAAATTTAACTTTTTCCAATTGTCTCGGACTTCACCATAAGCTGTAGATTTTTTGTACCATATTTACCAATAACTTCTTATTTTATAAGTAAATAAATAATGTATTTATGAGTTGAAGAAGTTTGCTAAATTTAAATTTTCTGCGAACTTTGGAGTTACACTAGATCTTGTATACGTAGGTACATGTGAAAAAGTTAAAAAAAAAGAATTTCAATTTTTCCAATCCCTTGAACCCTAGAGACAGCGCCGCCCGAGGCGACACACAATATATTAACAAGCAACCCTGTTGTTTACCACATTTTACCCTTACCTTACACTCCTTACATCCCTACGCACCTTCAAGCCCCCGTATCTTACGTTGCGTGGAATTGCGGCCACGTTACGTCCCCATAAATACCCCCGCGGCTATCTATAATTCAGGTGGCTGCGTTCCTGCTACGACATAGCACTGCACGCATGGAAATGAAGCTAGGATCTAGGATACTTTGCTTAGGATAGTGTGAATGCAGTGTAGAGACAAAGTGCAATGGGGTAATACGCGTTGGGAACATCAGGGTTTATGGGATGCGGAGAGACAGCATTCTCCCATTAGAGTGACAGTACCTTGGGGGTGGGAGTCTTCTCTCATTCCTATGGGATTTTTGCATGTGTCACTAGGAATACCTGTAGACCATATGAAAATATATTTTTAAGTTTTTCTGATGGATAATATGCTTATCCTCGACATTTTCATTTTATGTACGTATCTAGATAGATAAAATGTTTCAATATTCGAAACTCTAGAATAATAATTGACAGGCGCGGTAGTCGAGCGTATTAATGCACATCTCTTAAAATACTGTGACGTCACCCGAACCAAGATTCGTCAGTTCGAATCCGCCTGTCGACAAAGTATGATTTGTCGTTAAATAAAAAATACAGTTACTTGTATTAATCATACTCGGGCGCTATAAGCTAGTCACTTATACATATGCCTTAAAAAAGTAACATCGACTACGGAAACCGACAGTACGGCAGCGTAAAAACTGCGGCTCGGTGTGCCCGGTAGGCTCAGGTCCGATTCGAGCTGTAGCGCCATTGAAGAAGAAGAAGAATAATAATAATTTTTAAGACCATCAGATTACAGCTACTATAGTAATGTAGCGCACAAAATAAAATAAATAAGAGTATATCATCAGGCTTTCTACCGCATTACTGGGAGTGGTAAGTGATATATTTTGTGCGTGAAGTACGGTTACTAGCCGTCAAATTATAGCCCCCAAAGATGTTAGTAAAGTGAAAGCCACAGGGGTAGTTCTAATTTGGTTTGTCGGCTGTGGGAATCGAACCGGGTTCTCAAATCCATAGCCCGACTACCTCATAAATATTTAGAAACTACTTAAGTTTGACGTTTATCATGTAACCTCAAAAAATTATTATTTTCCTGAAACTACATTCATAATCTGCAAGTTCCTGTTGAACAGTCGTGGAAAAAATATAGTTATAAAATTCAACATGCAAGTTATGGCAATTATTTATTTCGACTGAATGAATAATTGCTATCATAACAAGCTTGTTGAATAATGTACTATTTTATTTACAAAAATTTGCTATACTACAATATATAAATTTATTTCCATACAATTTGTGAAATAGGGACAAACTTATTATTAAAATAAAATAAACAGAAATATATTATCATGCCTTTTACCCATTACTGGATGTGGCACTCTGACGTAGCAGATCTCAATAAGTGATATATTTTGCGTGTGAAGTGCGGTTACCAGCCGTCAAATCACGGCCTTCAAGAATATTAGTGGAGGGGAGCCACAGGGGTAGTTTTTGTAACTGTTTGTTTCATTGATCAAATAATAAGTAATTTTATATTTCTATTTCTATTAATATAAGTTTATTTATATAAAATTTTGTTAGGAAGTTGATTATATGTAATGAAAATTAAAAAGAAATCAGTAAAATCCCAAAATTTATAAAAAAAATCGATACAATCAAACTAAAAGGATCCAAAATGAATACAGGGAAAAAGAAAATAATATTCGGAACATGTTTAATAATATTATATAACATTCATATATTTTAAATATTAAATATGCTGTGCATAAGAAAGTTGTGTGGTGATCACACCAGATTTTTTTTTCTTGCAATTATGACGTTATAGAATTTGTATCGTACATTGATAATTTTGTTTTTCTCAGTTTCATTTGAGAGGAAACAATGACGTATTTCGTTTGTTGTTAAGTTGTTATGGTTGCAAATATGACATAAACCCCACACCATACTTTATAATAAATTCAAAACGGAAATAAATTCATATTTAAATTGCACCGACAGTTACTGCAGATTTTCATTTCTAAATTGTCTGAGAACAAATAAACAGCGTTATGATTGGAAGAAATGTTCTCTTTCCTTTGTTAGAGCCCTATTAATAAAGTAAAAGGATCCAGTGTGTCATCGTAGTGGAAATGAGAATCAAGTAGGCGAAGGGACTGGGACTGCTTGTGCGTCGAAACTCTCCATTACACCGTGTGATCTTTATTTACGAGTCCGGAAGAATCCGGGGCCTAACTGAAAAAATGCGACCCGGACTAGATTCCACGATGTGGAACACACGACAATTCTGCCCGGAATCGTAGTTCGCAGTGAAAGAAATTTTGTAGAAACTTAAAAATTGCGTTTCATTTACGCAGTTACACCTTCCTAAATTATTTTAGAGGACAATGCTTTGAATAATATTAGTCGTAGCTTAGTGGATACAATTTGTATCTACCAAGCAAGAGTTTGAGCATTCAAATTAACGACTATTAACAGATAATGTTAGAGTTACAGAATAGAGGGGAATGCTGACTTCAACTTATATCTAAATATACTGGATGGTGCTTGGCAATGGTGCAAAGAATTGGTAAAAGGTATGATAATATAATATATTATCACACCTTTTACCTGTTATTATATTATTATTATTAGTATATTATTGTCAGACGACCACTTATGAAAGTAACCATAACAACATCATAAATTACTACGGAAAGTTGAACATAGCATACACTGATATGTTAGCATAACGTACACTTCTAACATATCAGGTGAAGTTCCACTGATTGACAACAGATGGAGTTACGATGAAAGAAAATAATCAAATAAATGAAAATAATTTATATTATTATTTAGATTGAAGTTTTGGCAGATTTTTCAACACATTTGCACAGATAAATCTTCTTTTTGTAAATTAATAATTACTTATTTACTAATATTTTAGCATTATTTAATATTTTGACATTATGGTTAGTACAGTTGCACAATACCTAACCTCAAACGTCAAACGTCAACACTCATCTACAAAAACGCATCAGCTGTCATAGTTTAAAGACGTTGCTCTTGTAAACTTTTTTTAGAAATATTTTGTGGTCGTCTGAAAAATAGTGTACATAACTCGCTCGAATGTGTGAGAACCGTGCTCGTGTACTTAAACCACTCGGCGCTGGGCGCCTCGTTTTTCAATTTGTACACTCGCTCGTTATCTTACACTTTCAATGCTTCAATGCTTTTTATGTAATATACTATTATTTATTTATTTAAACACCATGGTGCACCGAAATTGAAATTTGTATAATAGAAAATAAACTCCAGAGTTGAAAATAGTATTTTTTTTTAGTTTAATGTTCATAATTTGTTATCTAATTTAATTTGATAAACAATTAAATTCAGTTTTATAATTTATTTTTTTAATTTAGTTGACCGTATTATGAACCCAGTTTAAATGAAACACCATCATTGGATTTTCCAATGTAGTAATTTCATACCTGTCTGTTTCTATTCTTGTCTTCAAATTCTATATTTACTGACTCGTTTGTTTATTTTTCTTGTTTCCCTATCATTTTGATTGTTTCATCTTTTGTTCGAAATATTTTATAGTATTTTTACGATCATTCGTTTCAGTCATTTTCTATAATGCTTTTTGATAAAATTCTCTGTTTTATATTTTCTGACATTGTCTATCAACGAGATATTTTTGTTAAATTCTGACTGACATGAAATGTGAACTTTGCAATACTGGAATAGCTTTTCCAATGTTATCCATCAATTTCAAATCAGAATATTTAAATGTAATTCATTATGCAGGAGTCAATATATTGGACAACCAGATATATGAATAATTTACTATTTTGGATTTAACTGCGTTTAGCTTAATGCATTTACATATTAAATATATACAGAACAGATGTGGAATCAGAAATTTTGAATTAAACACCAAAACGTTCCACAATTTTATGGTAATTTTATTTGCTACCCTACACAACAGGAAATTGATCCTAATTATAATAGAGCTACGAGGGCAGGGTGAAAAGTCCCTGAAAAATGAAACAAGAAATGATTTATTTGTTCAGAACATATTTTATTTCTCAATATAATCTCTTTGTAGCTCGATACACTTCGTCCAACGTTTTTCTAATTTTTCGATCTCTTCCAAATAATACGATTTTGGCAATCCTTCACTCTGGCCTTTTTCGGCTTCGATTCGCCAAGACAAGTCCACTGTTTCGACTGTTGTTTGGTCTCTGGTATATTGTGATGGATCCATGTTTCGTCCACGGTTACGAAACGGCGCAAAAAGTCCTTATTGCGCTTGAACATCGCCAAACACTCCTTTAAACTTGTCACACGTTCGCGCTTGTTGTCAACAGAGAGCAAATGCGGCACCCATTTGGCAGATAGCTTTTTCATATCCAAAAATTTATGCAAAATGTTCCGTACCCGTTCGGTTGAGATGCTCATAGCCTCAGCACTCTCGTGCACTTTAACTCGCCGATCGTCTAATATCATACCATGGATTTTATAGACGATTTCTGGCGTTGTAATCTCAATTGGACGACCAGAACGTTCGGCGTCCTTTATGGTCATACTACCACAATGAAAATCAGTAAACTACTTGTGAATCGTTCTAATCGATGGTGAGGAGTCCCCATAATGTTTGACAAGCGATGCTTTGGTTTGCGTAATGTTTTTTCCACGCAAGAAATAATGTTTAATCAAGACGCGAAATTCACTTTTTTCCATGTTATCAAAAATCTTCAAGGTTGCTTGCTTTCGATGGATGTCAAAACAGAACTGAATGACATATCAGTCTGAAAATTTTAGTGCGTTCTAGTTAAAGATGGTACATCCCAAATGTCATATGAGATTTGCGATTGTGGCGCCATCTGTTTTATTTTTCAGGGACTTTTTACCCTGCCATCGTATATGCCTTCTCCAACTTCTTCTATTCATAGCCAGCCTCTTCATTTCTATATAAATTCTTCCTTCTTTCATATCGTCTACCATATTTCTTCTCCTCCTGCCTCTTTTACCATCTCTTTCTTCTGTCCTTTCTGTTTCGTCCTTCATTAGAGCATCTCTTCTCAACACAGTTCCCAATCAATTTCTCTTCCTTTCAAATATGAGTATAATTAAGGATGCGAGATCGTGTGAACGAATTAAGAATAAATGAATAGATGTAATTCAAGATTTCTTACATAAACGAATGATTTCGAATGGGAGGAATAAACGTACTTGTTTGAAAGGTTGATACAAGGAATGTTTGGCGAAGATTAATAAAAGATTTATTCTCTGATATGCCAAATACCCATTTCTTTGTGTAGGAATACAAATAACTATTTATTAATCTAATGTAATCGGGAGTCAAATCTGGAACCTCCAGGACAACAAGCAAACGCTCAGCTATTTATGAAAACTATATAATAATATTTATTATACCTTGTGAAAGATATGTGATTGCATATCTCGATAAAAATATGATTCAACATAATAGTATTTTTAAATTATCATTTGGTGCCGCATATTTCTCGCTGGCGAATAGTTCCAAATTATTTTTTCTTCTCCCGTTATTAAAATGTATTTAACATTTTGGTTTCCATGGCGCTAAATAACATCTTAATCACACGTTGACAACCTGTGGCTTCGAATGTTTTACTCATGGCGTGAGGTTAACAACTGACTTATTAAGCACGGGCTGAAGTAAGTTTCTTGCATCTATCATTGTAACTTAATTCTACTTTTCAAATAATTAATTAAACTTAACATTTTTATAAACTCTTTAGATACTTCGAGTCCGCCTGTGAATTTGAGAATTCGGGTTCGATTGCCACAGTCAACAAATAATTTTCACAACATTAAATTTATCCCTATGGCTTCTCCTCCAATAACATCTTTGAGAACCGTGATTTGACGGATAGTAACCGCACATCTAGTAATGGATTTTTTTTTATTTAGTAAATTAATTTAATTATTATTCAATACTTTTTTAAGAGATGTATATTTCTTTTCTTACCTTTTTTAAATTTGTCTATTAAATATTGCAATATATTTTTTATAGTTTTACTAGTTCAGTGGTATGAAGTCGGCCTGTGGATCCTGAGAACCCTGGTTCGATTCCCACAGGCGACAAACAATTTTCATAATTTCAAAAACTACCCCCGTGGCTCCTCCACCACTAACATCTTTGGATGCCGTGATTTGACGACTGGTAACCGCACTTCACGCGCAAAAATATATTACTTACCGAGATCTGCTTCAGCAGAGTGCCACACCCAGTAATGGGTAGAAGGCGTGATGATATATTATTATTAAATATTACAATATATTTTTTATAGTTTTACTAGTTCAGTGGTATGAAGTCGGCCTGGGGATCCTGAGAATCCTGGTTCGATTCCTATAGGCGACAATTTTCATAATTTCAAAAACTACCCCTGTGGCTCCTCCATCACGAACATCTTTGGGGGCCGCAATTTGACGACTGGTAACCGCACTTCACGCGCAAAATATATCACTTACCGAGGTCAGCTTCGGCAGAGTGCCACACCCAGTAATGGGTAGAAGGCGTGATGATATATTATTATTAAATATTACAATATATTTTTTATAGTTTTACCAAGTTTTTTTCATAATTAACGACGTAAATCAATCTCTTAAATATTTCTGCTATAACTATTGGTTACAATTTTCCACAAAACATTTTTTTATTTATTTCAAATTGTTAATCATTTATAAATGAACCATTGTCCAAATTATTGCAATATTTTGTTCCGCATTTCAGTTAAAATTACAAAATAAACGCATAATAAATTCAATAAAATATGCAGTGAAAAACTTTGATAAAAACGTGTCAATTTACTCGCAATAAATTCATAATGCATACAAATTATCACAGGCCTGAAATGACAAATTTTCAGTTGGTATTTTTGTTGGATGAGTAGGTACCTGTATAAATATTTTACCATTGACACGCGTGTATAATTAATGAGTACAGATTTATCCCTAATGTTGACATCAAATTGTAATCTGCCAATTAGAATTAGATTTAAACCAAATTTATTATTTACGCTACATGTTTCCAGTGGACGGACATACACTACAAAATTTGAAACTTGTACTGAGTTGTCAATCATATATTTTCAGTTTTACCTGGTGGAATTTAGTCATGAATAGTTTAGGGTTTTATAATTTGCAATATTTTTTTAAACTGAAATAAATTCTGAAGTTAATTTTGTTCAGTTTTCAGTACAGTTGACAAGTTTTATTGGAATTTCAGTCTTTTCACTTCAGTAATATTTGAAGGTTCGTATATCATCAATTTTTATATTTCGGATGGTATTTTGAATATGAAAAGTTTTAAGTATGACTGACACATTTTTATTAGAGTTTTATTTAAAGAAAAAAAAACAAAACTCAAATGTTGAGAAAACACTTAAAACTAATATAAAATAGTTATTTTTATATTAATGGGAGTTTTTGTTTGTTTCTGCATTCGAACGTGCCAAAAAAAAAACACGAATTTCGTCCATGGAATACAAACATTTTTTCTACAACTGTCAAAGTAGAATAATATAATAATTATTGGTTTATTCAAATAATTAAAGGAAAAAATCTAAATTAATATGAATTTGATGTGTTGTAACCAAGAGAATATAAAAATGTTTTATAAGAGTATATTAAAGAACTACAGGGTGATCAAAAGGAATTGTTATAGTTGGCAATATAATTCTAGAGATCTTTTTATTCCACAGTTGGCATAACGTCAGATAAAGGTGGAAATGTTATTTGACATTTCTAATAAATACAAATAGGCTATGTCAGGAGTCTGACAGCTAATAGGATTTTGACTTTTTGAGTAATAGAAATACTTTAGAAATAAATGTAATAATAAACGTACACAAATTTAACTTTTAAATGTCACTGTCAACAACAGGAAATGAATTTATGTATCAGGCTTACCAATTTCAAGTGGTTATTTTTATTGCCAACTGTAATAATTCCTTTTGATCACTCTGTAGTTTCATAGGGCAATCTGTTAACGCACGAGTCCAAATTTGGAAATCGAGCCGCTTTGCGGCGAGTTTTACAAAGGACGATTGCGTTAACAGGCCGCATGAAACGTGTTCTTTATACTATTTTTTCTATTCAGGTAATTTTATAATTCTGTTAGATTTTTTAAAACTGCGACTTGTCAAAAATATAAGTTGGTGTTTTTTTATCATTTGTGTTGGTAGCATTTCTCGTAACACAGACAATTGAAATATCATATTTTTTGACATTTAATCAATATTTTTTCTGTATTGTAAATGATTTCAATTTTGTCTGATTCTAGCATATTCTGTTAGTAATATTTCAACACAGACAATTTACAATTTTGAGGTTATGTGTCATTTATCTGTCAGATTTAAGAGCATTCATACCACTCCCACAAAATAAAAAGCTCCAAAAACTGCGCTTATAGATCTCCTTAGCAACGTGTTTACAGTGCGTTTATAGAGCTATAAGAACACCGAAATAGAAAAATTAATAAAATAGTGTCAACGAATTTTAAATTTAACATATCAATGAAAAAAAAATATTTTTTTTACGAGTAATAAAAAAATTATTATCTTTTCACATATAAAAAAAATACAAATTTCATGTATCCGCAGCGATGCAAACATATCTTGTTTTCTTGACAGTTGTAGAAACATACAGTTTTCTATTTTACATTCATAAGAAAGTCATTATGAAACCCAGCTGCGTATCGAAAGAACGTTTATTACGATACACAAGATTTTGTTTTAGACGGTTGGTACTACCTGATAACATACTGTAACTGTCAAGTCGAGAACATAAAAATTTCAAAATAACTTCGAATTTATAAGCTGCGTACATTTAGGGAAATAAATAATAGGTCGTCTTGTAATAATGGTAGGGTAAGATTACGAAAAAAATCTTTTTTATTTGAAAATTTTATAACTTAAGAATATAATAATTTTATGTAAAGCAATTAATTAATTGGGCATAATATTTATATTGACTTTTATTTTTTGGCATTAACACAAGTCCAATTTTGATATTTTATCGTACTAGTCAAATAAAGTGCCATTTTATGGACAGTACCTACACAATATCATAAAACAAGTAGTTACGGTGCAGTGGAACATAAAAGTAAATATGATATTATTCCAGTGAAGCAATGTATACTAAAAGTACTCGCGTATATATATATATATATATATATATATATATATATATATATATATATATATATATATATATATATATATATATATATATATATATAAACATTATTAATAAGAAATGTTATTTCTATGTTTTTTACAATGAATAACAATTAAGAAAACATTACTTTCAACGGCGTTAGCCGTAAATTTAGTGAGCAATGCACCTGGCAGGCAATACATTGTTGAAAACAAATGAGGTTTGTTGTGACGTCACTAATGACTATTTCTAATTGTGTCTCTGGAGTCAGACGCCGTTAAAAACTTCTCGCAGGGTTGATTACAGTTTAAAGTGTTCACCGCCTGACATTAAAACACATTAGAGAAAAACACTACTTGTTTATGGAGGCCTTCTCTGTTTTATCAACTCATTACGTCTGTCCGCCGCACATTTTTATCTGCCGCTAAGAAAAGTGACCCGATCTATCTCAATTTTGTCCCTGTTTGTTTAAACTAGTGCACAATGGTGATATATTCACCAAAGAGCAAGAGTTATTTTAAGTTCTAAGTGAATAAACAAAGATAAGGAATGTTTTTTCCTAACCCAGATTAAATTACATATTCAAATTCTATTTCTGAGCCAACAACATACGCATATTGTAGTGAGAAAAGATAATAAAACATATGCAGAATAAGTTCAGTTGTTAATTTTTGTTTATTTGTCAACAATCATTTAATTTCATTTATGTCTGGTTTTTTCATCTCCGGATAAAGTTCCTGATAACTATCGGCAGAGTAATTGAAAAAATATCGCTTTTTTTTGGGTGTGGATAAGAAATACAAGACTGGAGACCTATTCTAATTTGTTGGCGACTGAATTTAGCGACCGTTTGATGTCATATTTGGCGACTTTGATAATGGCGACATTTGTTGGTATAGTTAAAAAGTACAGTCGTGACGTCATTATTGGCGACCGGTCACTGAGGAAGTCGCGTATGCTGGCGACTAGTACAAGGCTGTTGAGAAGTGTCATGGCGTCAGTCGCTTAGCATTTTTTGGTTGATTTGTTTTGAAGTTTTATGTTATTATAAAATTTTTATTAATTCTATTATTAAAATAGTAATTATAATTATTGCACAAAATCCAGCTGCAGATGTCTATTACCAACAATTAGAATAACAATGTTGTCGTCTACACATTAATAATAATTTTTAATGTAACAAAGTTTATTTAAGATTTTATTAAAATTCATATTATTTATTTTTTAAATATTGCTAATTGCTTGAAAATTACTAAAAATTCCGTTAATTTGTGATATGTCAAGTTTAAGCAACAACATACAAATATTTAAATTTAATAAAGGTACCAACACAAAATACTCCATTGTTCTAACGTTACTAACGTAAGAAATTAAAATCCCTGTGATATTGACTGCACCGTGACGTCATTGACTGAAACTAGTCGCCAAGCAGTCGCCAAGAATTAGAATAAATCTCCTGGATGTTCGGAATATGTTGATGTATGATTTGACAAGAATACTATAAGAAGAGTGAAAGTACGTATCAGTTGAAATGGTTTGGACATATGGAAGGTATATAGAATGAAAGACTGATGGACCAGATGTCATCATCAATAATTATCTGCTTGACGCAGGTCCTACATGCCTTCTCCAAATTCTTCCATTCATTGACAGCCTCTTCATTTCTACATAACTTTTTTTTTCTTTCAGATGATCTACCATCTTCCTCTTCCTTCTTTCTCAACGCATGTCCCAACGACATGCCCTTCCTTTTCAAATAAGTGTATGTTAGTAAAATTAAGAACGTGAGATTGTGTGAACGAACTAAGAATAAATAAGTACATGTAATTCAAAATTCCTTACATGAAGGAATGATTTCGAATGGGAGGAATAAACATACTTGTATGAAAAGAATTATAAATGTTGATCTGAATGAGAAAACATTTTATGGAGATGAGATATTTGCATGAGATTGAGAATAATATTGTTTAACGAGTAAATGTGTATTAATTATTATTGTTTGAAGAAGTGAAATGTATGTTGAATAACAGAGTAGTTAAATAAGTGTACTTATGTTGGTAAATTTGAGGGTGAGAGGTTGCGTGGACGACCAAAGAATAAATAAATGGATGGGATTGAAGGATACTTGCGTGAAGAAAAGGGTCTGAGTGAGAGGAATAAACGAACTATAATATGAAAGGAATTATAACTGTGGAATGGCGAAATTTTAAATATATAGGTACGTTTCCTAATTGGGTAAAAAGATATTCTAATTTAATGAATTATTTTGTAAGCAAAAGTATTTCAAGATTAAAAATAAAGTAGTGGGCACATTTGTGTAAATTCAGAATTATGTAAAACAATGCGAAACGAAGAAACCATCGATAAATTACAACAAAAAGTCGTTCTCTGGAACAAGAACGCAACGCATGTTCAAATTTTAATTTTTAAATGAGAGTCGGAGTCGACGACGTCTCATGAATATCCGGGCGTTTGTCCGTCTGTTCCGGCCAAGAAGGGAATGAAAACTGAAAATTTCCATTTTAAATGTAATGTTTTAGCAAGTATCCCTGTGGGGCAAGCGTTCGCCTGATAGCAAAACTCGCCGAGTGAAATCGCATTAGCCAGATCAAACGTTCATGTCAACTTTTATATGCATATCATTGATGAGCAGAGGCCTTCAGCCTTCAGCCTTCACTCGAGCTCTTCAAAACGATGTCTAATCATATCGGGAATTAAATTTCACTCAACTTAAATTACGTTCAAGCGTGAGCGAAGCGTTCCTTCGAAATGTTAGAGATTCATTTACCTGTTATGTTTTAATTTCGTTATTTTTACTTCGTTAGAATCAACTCAAATATAATCTACTTAACTAATGTCACTTCTATTCTCTATCTTCTATTATAACGAAACGAACATCTTTACTTTATTCAAAAACTACACTACAACCTTAGCAAAAGTTCATTTTTATTTTGAATTTTAATTCATCCTGCAATTAATCTTCGTCAAAAGTTTCTATTCTGATACACCATTTTTGTTACAACTACATTCATACGAACTGGTTTATCCATCCATTTTAAAACTCGTAGGCCTTCGGTAAAATTGAGCAAATTACTCAAAAAAATTATCAAAGCTACTGTTACCGTTACTCTTTAAAAATGTAGCAAAGCTATATTTTCCAGCTATAATTTGTGAAAAATAGCTTAACTACAGCTTATAACTAGTGTCAAATTAGTTGTTAAATTTTGAAACAACTTTTTTCAGGTAATATGTTACAGTCTGTATCCAATATTTATTTTTATTTTTAGTTGAAACTGCTTTAAAAAGTAACTTAAGCAACAAAAAGTAGCTTTAAACTTCAAAACTTAATTATCAACTACAAAAATTTGCTTCCAGAAGTAGCTTCAGTTGCTATTTTATTATTTTTAAGTTATAGAAAAAAAATTTATCAGTAATAATATAACAAGAGATTGAGAATAAATTGAAAATAATTTGACAGATCTTTCGAAAACTAGTTGCCAGGCAATAGTCATGAAAGCCCGTAGGGCTTGAGGGGCTATTGCCAAATGGCATCAAGTTTGAGAAAGATACTGGAGAATTATTTTCTAATTTATCGAACTCTCGAGTTAAATTTAATTAGATTATTTTTCGACTTAGTTGTTGAGATCAATTCATCCAACTTAAAATATTTTGAACTGGGTCCATATCGGTTGATTACTTATTAATGTATTTTTGAAAGTTGTTTCCAAAATTTGTTTGTGTATTTCTGTATGTGAAATTAAACTAAATCGATTTTTTTCTCAAATTTTACTTGATGTGTTGACAGTTTTAAATAATTATTTGACAACTACCTATCATTTGTTACAAACAAAAAAGCACCTACAGAGATTATTCCCGGGAATAATCACAAGAGCTTTATTGTCAGTATAATAATGACAGGATTGGTTAAAATGCAGACACGTGACACACAATAGAGCATTTCATTGGTTTTGAGAAACGTCAAAAAATAATCGCTACAATTTATATCTACATATTTTCACATTTAGCGAAGTTACAGCTATAACTGAAGTAATTGTAACTAAAGTATAAAAGTAGATTTCTCATCTCTGGTCTTCCACATTATCTCTCATCGTGTTCTATTGACAGATCTATCAAATTATTTCTTTAATTTCTCTATTTTAATTTACATATATCTCGTGAGAAGAATGTATTACAGATATCAATTTTGCTCTTTTGTTCTAAAATTAATAGGAAAGAAACTATCATCAAATGAAGATAAATATGCAAAAAAGATCAGTAATACATTCCAATTGGTTTAATTAAATTATCCACTATATTCAGTTAATAATTAAAACAATTTTTTGTTTAAATTCTGAAAATTTGATTTAATTCAATGTTTTGATACACTACGGCCCGATTGAAAAAAACGTTGTCAGTTTATCATAATGTTACATACGCGAAATTAACTTTTAAAATCATGCATTGTTAGGGATCATTAATGAATGATTTTGTATATATCTCAGACCAACCATAAGTAGAAAAATTCTGCCGTATTCAAGTCAATGCAGTGTTGTGAAGTAGAAAGAGTTAGAGTAACTTGTGGGTGAGGCGGGTGCGCAGCAAGGAGCGAGTACACTTTGATGTTATGCAAGTTGCAAACATTTGTGTAGTTATTTTTATATTCAATTACTTACTTTTCATATATCAACGTAAAGGTTAGTTTTTGACATATTTATGGTGGGTTGCAAGAAAAAGATAAAGAGCTCTTTAATTAAAGAATTGTTTATCTAGCAACAGTATCAATAGTGAATTTCTGAAATTTATTGAACCGTTAGTTGCTAATGAACCGATAAAACTTTCATGCAACGCAGCATAAGTGTTTTGTATACGCACGTTTGTATTTAAATAAATAAAATGCTCGCGTCTGATAACTGTCATCAACAAAAATGCAATCCGCATAACACCAAGGGGTACTAGCTCTTTGCCGCGCACCCGTCTCATCACCAAGTTATTCTAACCCTTTCTACTTCACAACAAACTCCGTTGTTCTCCGTCTACTTATGGTTGGTCTGAGGTACATATTAATGAAAGTCACGTAATTTTCATGGTTATTAAGTTCTCATGTCATGTTACCGTTGTAGATAGGTTAACATCAGTCAGTTCAGCTAAGTCGGTATCACAATCCACTATTTCCTAGTTGATCTAGTTGGATAAATGATCGCACCATACTGATGAGTCCGGAAGGACGAAACGCGTCTATGGTTAAAGCTGAACTGACCAGCCGTTTGTTGATGACCTGAGAAGTTGATGCAAACGTGCTGTAAAACCTCTGTGGAATTATGAGACAAGTGATGGAAATTTTTTTCCTATTTTTCTTATTTATTATTAAGTTTGCTTAGATTTCATCTCTACAATTATTGTTACTTGAAACACTTTATTCTACAACAATTTGACGAACAAGGACTTGGGAAAAACTGATGTCCCAGTTAAACACAGAATATTTAGTTTCGATTGGCAGTTTTGTTGTGTTTCTAAATCGCTACAACAATTTGTTGCAGTAGATCAGTGATAATGAGCAAGCTAGAAACTTTAGCTGCTGCTAGTTTCAAGTACACCATCAATCTAACAGCAACACAAACCTGTCGGCATTATAAATTAGCTGTCAAAGGAAGCAGCGGCTGCATATAGTCTTTTTACACGATCTGCCCGCCATCATCCACTTCCTGTTCGAGCATCATCCGCATTTCAGCGCATCCGTTCACGCGCGGAGTGTATTAAAATCAGCTTGAAGCCCAATTTCCCATCGTCAGACATTAATAGGACTACAGAGTACGTACACGTACACCCTCCTATATGGATGGATGCCAATGACATTGTCATGTGAGGTATACATCGATTGTGAGAGAATGGAGAATTCGTCACGGAATAATTCAGCAATTATTTTGTAACAAGTCAAAGTCAGCACATTCTTAGTGAATACAATTAAGTAAAGTAGAGCATGTTGTAATGAGGTCAAGTATTCTAAATAATATTCTTTGACGTAAGTAGCTAACTATTTGCTGACTTAGTACTTTTGTAATTAGATATATAGTAACGTTAGGTCAGTTATAGAGACAGTCAGATGCAGTCACATAGTCAGATAGTCAATACGAGAGTTCAGTAGGAACTCGACAACATCAACCATGTAGTAAGTGTGAATAAATCTTTGTTATTTGTTGAACCAAATTGTAAGTACAAACTTATTTACAACAACCCTAGTACTTGTCCTTTCTCCGGTCTGACAAGAACCCATATAAATTATTTGTTAATTCTCCTTTGAAAAAGGGAGCCTTACAATTTCATTTGCTATTCGTAATATTGACACTTTTGGATCGCAAAAAATTGATACAGATATGGTTTGTGGTACCCTATTTTAGAGAGCGTTATGATATTTATAATATATCAAGAAAATATTTGTAGTTTCGACATTATATTTCCCGCTGTCAAAAGTTTCTGTATTAATTCTGAATAAAATGCTTTGGAAGAATATTTAATTTTTATTATGTTTATTTAAAAGTATTTTTTTCTAAAATTATTTAGAAACTTTTGAGATAGCAGGAAATATACATATACGAGGGCAGGCAGAAAATTCCCTGAAAAATAAAACAGATGGCGCCATAATCGCAAATCTCATGTGACATTTGTGATGTACCATCTTTAACTAGAACGCATTAAAATTTTCAGACTGATATGTCATTCAGTTCTCTTTTGACACCCATCGAAAGCAAGCAATCTTCAAAATTTTTGAAAATTTCGCGTCTGATTAATCATTATTTCTTGCGTGGAAAAAACATTACGCAAACCAAAGCATCGCTTGTTAAACATTATGGAGACTCCTCACCATCGATTGGAACGATTCACAAGTGGTTTACTGATTTTCATTGTAGTAGTGACCACAAAGGACGCCGAACGTTCTGGTCGTCCAATTGAGGTTACAACGCCAGAAATCGTCGATAAAATTCATGGTATGATATTGGACGATCGGCGAGTTAAAGTGCACGAGAGTGCTGAGGCTATGAGCATCTCAACCAAACGGGTACGGAACATTTTGCATACATTTTTGGATATGAGAAAGCTATCTGCCAGATGGGTGCCGCATTTTCTCTCTGTTGACAAAAAGCGCGACCGTGTGACATGTTCAAAATTGCATGAATTGCGCTACGAATTGGTTCGTCATCCACCATATTCTCCAGATTTGGTCCCCTGCGATTTTTATCTATTTCCAAACTTGAAGAATTGGCTCGGCGGAAAGAGTTTTGGCTCCAACGATGAGGTCATCGCTGAGACAAACACCTATTTTCAAGGATTGACAAAATCGTATTATTTGAAAGGGATCGAAAAATTAGAAAAACGTTGGACGAAGTGTATCGAACTACAAGGAGATTATGTTGAGGAATAAAATATGCTTTGACCAAATAAATCATTTCTTGTTTAATTTTTCAGGGACTTTTCACCCTGCTCTCGTACTAATGTATTATTAATAAATAAAGAATAAGAAATCATCATTCACCAAGTGCATGCCGTTGAAATGCCGCAATACCTAGAATTTAAGCACAATATCTTTACTGTAATTGGAATTAAATTGTAAATAAAAAAATATATAATAAAATAAAAGCTGTTGAAGTTAGCAAAACTTCTTAGGGGATAAAATACGTAGGGCTAAACTAGTCAGGGACGAAATATGACCGGATCCCACTCAATTGTCCTCCAATTCCCCATAACCCATCGATAACCGTCGACAGCTCGAGTACTGAGTGATTCCTCTCCGGAATGGTGGAATGCCGGTGATAATAACCAAACGGAGATACCAGACGGTCAAGGGGGCACCAGCCCCAAGATTCCAGCGGCACTATGCGCTATGATGAATGCAATGCAACGTTGCAATGCGATGATAATGTGTTTGTCTGTCTGTCAGTCTGTTGTATGATTGCTATGCGCGCCGTTATCTTTATCGGTGCAGGTATCTAGAGCTAGGGAATGTGCTGGACTACCTGTTTGTTACAATTGCTTTGATTGGTGGATGAAAGGATTAGTATGTTTGATTGTTTGGTGATTGGACAGGATGGAAATTCTGTGGAGAGATGTTTGTGTTATAAATCTTTTGTTAATTATCGCGTTTGTGTATTGTATTACATGTTTATTTGCTGTAGCTTATAGAGGAATCCGATCCATTTGGGTGTAGTCGTGTTTCAATATTTTTTTGCACAAAACTATGACTATCTATATTTAAAGGACTCAGTGCAACAGGAGTCTATATACATTTTGAAATCTTAGATTTTGTTAATGCAAGGAAAAATTGTGTAATTTAATAAATAACATATTTACCTACGTAAAATAAATAAATATATCATCACGTCTTTTACCCATTAATAGGTCTGGCACTCTGCCGAAGCAGATCTCGGTAAGTGATATATTTATGCGCGTGAAGTGCGGTTACCACTCGTCAAATCACGGCCCCCAAAGTTGTTAGTGATGGGGGAGCCACAGGGGTAATTTTAAATTGGTGAAAATGTTTTGTCGGCTGTGGGGAACGAACCAGGATTTTTAGGATCCACAGACCGACTTGATACCACTGAGCCTTTACCCCATATTCGTAATAAGAAAAATATAATAAAGTTTTATTTTATTTTATTTTATTTGACAGCTGTAAATTTTTAAACAAATTTTTCTTTTCCTTATATTTGTGAAGATATAGTAAAAAAAATAGCTTGCTAACCTCGAACTGCAAGTGATTTTTTTAGATCGCGAATATTTAGGAAATCTCGACCCCACAGACCTCGATTTTCCAAACTACATTCTTGACCTAAAAACTGTCACTCACAGTTCATGGTATGCAATATGCAGTTAAGCATCCCGTGACTAATGAAACATTGTTATTAAATATTAATTTTAGGAATTGAAAATTGATAACTAAAAGTCAATTTTATATACTATAAAATAAATAAAAATAAATATATCATCACGCCTTTAACCCTTTACTGTGTGTGGCACTCAGCCCAAGCAGATCTCGGTAAGTGATATATTTATGCGCGTGAAATGCGCTTATAAGCCGTCAAATCACGGCCCCCAAAGATGTTAGTGGTGGGGAAGCCACAGGAGTAATTTTAAATTGGTGAAAATGTTTTGTCGGCTGTGGGGATCGAACCAGGGTTCTTAGGATCCACAGGCCGACTTGATACCACTGAGCCATTACCTTTTTTTTTTTTAATTTTAATTTTATATACGGTCGTAGATAAATAAATATTAAAATATCTCGGTACGAGATGGTACTTATGACAAATATTATAGCATCAAATGATAAAATCAATTTGTTTCTACCAAAACTAGACAAAATCCATTTTCATAAAAGTTGCACTAAAATAATTATTACACGGGGCCCTTCATTCATAAGCCGTGCATTTAAATCTCGCTGATTTCAGCTTATATTTAAAAATATGGTTGTATTTGAGTGGTTCGTATTCTACTTTATTCTATAGTTCACCTATACTGTAATTGGGATTAAATTCACGTTGTGCAGAGTAAAAAATATATAAATTTAAAGAATTCTGACATGTGTGATAATCTTTCTGAATTATTTCTTTAATAATAACTTTTTTCCGAAATATTCTGTGAGGTTTATGCCTACGTAATGACGAATAATTTAATTATGGTAATATTAGATTAAAATATTTTGCGAACATAAATCAATGACAGGTTTCAAATATTTGTCTCCAAAGTTTTCAGAAACGTCAGAATATAATTTTGATTGATATTAAATATAAGTTTAATGAGAAAATATCACATAAAGACAGTGTATCAAAATCACTGAATAACTCATCAAAGTTTATATCAACTTTTCGGTGAATATCTCAAGAAATTTTGAAATGACTAGAATATAGGCCATCCTAAATATCTTGAGAAGGATCTGTGTTATTGATTTTCTTTGCAGTACAATACAGACGTTGAACATCTTGTTTCTGCCATTTATATTTTTAATATTTTGGAAGAATATATAATATAGAAAATCATATTGAAGATGTTGATGACAAAAAAAAACAACATAATAGCAATTCTTAAAACCATTCTTCAATATACGTTGTTGATATCTACGTACTTTTAAAGATGAAATATATTGTAATTACTTTGAAATATAGTCTGTATAATAAAATATAATTAATTCGGCAAACAATAATGTTTAAAAAATAATAATTTTGGTTAAGGTATTTTTCTTTTTAATTCAAAATAAATAAATATGCGTAACTTCGAAGCTTCGAACTTACGAATTTTTTGAAGCTTCGAATTTACGAATTTTAGAATTTTTAGAAGCTTCGAATTCTTGAATTTTTTTCTACTGAATTAACGCCATCTGCCATCTTCAAACACGCTCACGCATAATCGCGAAAAGTCGGTCACGAATTAAATAATAAACTCGGCAAAGTATCCTACAAAAACTTTGCAAGGTTATTCGTCTAATTAAGCCACCTATTCTCTTACCGCCCATCTAAATGCTATGGACTTTTAGTAAAACGTTTTAAAATGACAATAAAAAGGATACAAAAACGTCTTAATTAAAATGTTTTTGACTGTGTATTGAATTTAAGTCTAAATTGAATTAATTTGGCAAATAATTATTATTAATAATAATTACTTACGAATTAATACAAAACTCTGCACATGAGTTTATTCTGAAAATAATTCATATCAACATGCCGTGTTCACGTTAGGATACAGATTTACTATCCTACTAGGTATTAATATCAATTTTTTTTTTCGGTCTTTATTACTGTGATAAAGAGACTTTTTGTATTTTTGGAGAGGACAAAAAGGTTGAGAAATTCTGTACTATAATGTTTTTTGTCAAACCACGTACCATGTTAGCAATCATTTCACAATAATAAGAACCCTCTAGTGATCGGTAAAAGTAACTGACCTCATTCATAAACGATACCTAATCACAAATCAAACAAAAACATTGTCCAATTGCCATAATAGCTCAATGACATTTTGACCAGAGATCAAACCGTCACGGAATAGAAAGAACAAAGGGCATGGAATATTATCTCCATTCTCTAATTTCGTCGCATGTCTCCTGCACTTGCAATCCTGCTCTCACGCACAGCAGGACGTAATAACAGTTCGTGCTGCAGTAAACAACAAGCAGGAGTCGCTACCAACGACTAGTCCAATTACACAAAGTTGCATTTAATAACGCCAAATGACTAATAACGAAATGAAATATAATTATCAACGTGCCAATAACAATATGCGAGGACAGATGGAAACACGACACTCCTTCGGGACTTGCCGGGAAATTCCGACTTTGCAGGGGGTAAACTGTAATTGTTAATTAATATTGTAAACATAGTTTAGTATTTTTATGAGACAGTTGATAAATTTAATGTTTATGACAGAAAAATGCGAGAGATACTCGGACTCGAACCGGGGACCTTCAGCTTGCCGGGCTGATTCCTTAACCACTAGACCACGGCTCCTCTGTACGAGATAAGGGTCAACCGAATTTCTCTGTTACAGTGTCTAACACAGCATCGATCCCAAGACTCCTATGTGTCATAGGTATTCACAACGGGTTTCGTCTGTAGCGACATGATTTTTAAGGAAATCATACCACGAAGTTAATTTCAAATATATTACCAAATATGACATATATTTGAAATTTTATGAGACAGTTCTTATGATAAAATTAGATAATTTTTCAGGATATACGAGCTCAGATCTACTATTCTTGATGACTCAAATAAATTGACAATTTTGATATTAGTTTTGTAACCATAACGTAATTAGTTTGTTATTTACAAATTTATTATTTATTATTATTAGCGATGTAAAACTTGCGATTTTTAATTAACAAACAAAAGATCGTGCGTTCAAATATCATTGGCTTCTACTTATATCAAGAAAATACAATTGTGTTCGGATTCCACTATAAGCTGTAGACCCCCTCCCCTTCCCTGTACTGTAATTGGGATTAAGTTCTTATTGTGCAAAGTAATAAATAAATAAATATTCATATGGGGTAGGTGCCTCATTGGTATAGAGTCGGCCTATGGATCCTGAGAACTCTGGTTTGATTCCAAGCTGACAAATAATTTTCACTACATTAGAATTACTCCTGCGGCTCCCCTTCTACTAACATCTTTGGAGGGCGTGATTTGACGGCTGGTAACCACACTTCACGCTCATAAATATATCACTTATCGAGATCTGCTACGGCACAGTGCCATATCCAGTAATTGATAGAAGGCGTGATGATATATTTATTTATTTATTTTATATTTCCATATTCAATATTTCTTTAAAAAAAACAACGTTTTTTGATGCTTTTATCTAAACTTTAGCTTATTTTTAGTTAGCATAAGCGCCGCCACAACTGCCTTGAGAACTAAAACTAGATTTTTCGTATAAAGTAATGTTTACATCTGGTAAACGAAACGCATTTTGTTTACGCTTTCAAACAAAAAGTCAAACAATCAAATATTATGAATCTTGTCGGAAAGTAATATGAAAATGTACCAAATATGAAGAGAAAATTAAAGATATATTAGCAAAATACGAGCCAAAAATGGAATATCAAAGTGTAGAACAACTATGGCATAGATTTAAGAAAATAATTAGACAAACAGAAAGAGAAATATGTAGATCAATGAAAGATAATAATAAAAATAAAAACTGCTTGATGGACTTCTGTAATTAGAAGGCAAATAAAACCTAAGAAGAAGAAATGATTAAAAGACCTAAATAATCAAAATGAACAAACAATGATTGTAAGGCAAGGAGAGACACAAAACGAAGCAAATCATGTTCAACGGAAAAGAAGAATTGTGAGAAAATTTTTAAGAAAACACATATCACTAAAAACGAAGAGGAATGAAAAAATACATATCGAAAGGTTTATCAAAAGAAAAGACAATAAAATAAATATAAATGAATATATCATCACGCCTTTTACACATTACTGGGTGTGGCACTCTGCCGAAGCAGATTTCGGTAACTAATATATTTATGCGCGTGAAGTGCGATTACCAGCCGTCAAATCACGTCCCCCACTAGTGGGGGAGCCACAGGGGTAATGTTTACATACACACATACATACATATCTTCACGCTATATCCCAACAAATGTGGTAGCAGGAACCCTAAAATCACTCATAAAACATTCACTCATCACACTCATCAAACAATCAGCCCTCGTCAAACATTTTCATCCAAACAAACCACCCTCACTTCTAACGCATTCATAGATCACTCCATATAAACACATTCATTTATTACACTCGTAATCATTATCACACATCAAACCTTCAATTACATCATTCCTATTCACTTATCATTCATTAAATTGGTGAAAATGTTTGTCGGCTGTGGAGATCGAACCAGGGTTTTTAGGATCCGTAGGCCGACTTGATACCACTGAGCCATTATTACCCCATAATAATATGATAACCAATAAACAAAAAATAGAAACCGGCCATATATCTACAAGTATTATTTTAATTATAAATGTTTTAATTTTAAATACCAATGATATATACTACCTCTCATTTAGTTCATCCAGGTAGTTGTAGTCTACAGTATCACAGTTCACTTTCAGTTTTTATCTCTTTTTATGTTTAATTATTTGTCGGTGCGTCGTCATGGTTTCAATAATGACATAACCTTCATGTCAACAGACACTTTCTTCAAGAAATAAACACCCTGAAGGAGTATTATGTAGGCTCAAGTACAGTGTCGTCAATAGATTCACGATCACATCTTCATATCTCACATCGCGCATAACCGTGCTCACTTTCGCTGATAACAAAGTATTATGTTCTCACTTTTATCCCTGGGACTCTCTTGTGATCACGTCTTCGTCTCTGGGATATTCTCGACGCATAGCCGCCGTACTTTATATTCAATATCGTAAGTAGCGGCTCGGTGGTCCAGCGCAGACCGGCGCGGCGGAGGTTCACTCCGCGCTGTTTTACTTTATGGTGCCACGACGCCCTATATTTTTGATCCCGGCTATGTTTTATTGGCTACTGGTACTCGTGGGAGTGATAACTTTGCCTCGGATCGAGTGTGCTTTCGTAAGTGAAATGTTGGCTTTAATATTATTTAAATGAGTTCGAGAGGTCGAGAGTATTTTTGGAAGCATATGATTTATTGAATGGAAAATTTACAAACCTTGCAATATAGAAATACAATGGACACTATGAGTACAATTACTTCTTTTTTAAAGAAATAATGTATTGGGTAATGGCACAGTGGTATCAAGTCGGCCTGTGGATCCTAAGAACCCTGGTTCGATCCCCACAGCCGACAAAACATTTTCACCAATTTAAAATTACCTCTGTGGATCCACCACCACTAACATTGAGGGTCTTGATTTGACGGCTGATATGACGTAATCGTTTTAATACAGGGAATGGAGTTTACATTAAAATTAAACATTTCTCCGTGGTAACATAGCAACTATCAAAACAACTTTTAAAATGAAAACTGCGACAACATAAGCTGTATTCCATTTGCCATTTGGTTCATTTAAATAAATTCAGATAAATTAGACTGAATTAAGCAAACTAATGCACTTCTTCTTCTTCTTCTTCTTTACTGGCGCTACAGCCCGAGTCGGGCCTGGGCCTACCGGGCACACCGAGCCGCAGTTTTTACGCTGCCGTACTGCCGGTTTTCTGAGTCAATGTTACTTATTTGAGGCATATGTATAAGTGACTAGCTTATAGCGCCCGAGTATGATTAATACAAGTAACTGTATTTTTTATTTTTAACGACAAATCATACTTTGTCGACAGGCGGATTCGAACTGACGAACCTTGGTTCGGATGACGTCACAGTATGCTAAGAGATGTGCATTAACACGCTCGGCCATCGCGCCTGTAACTAATGCACTTATTGTGGTAAATTACGTCAAAGTAAATTAGAATAAGTAATTCTAGAACTAGAAATAAAGTCAGCAAAGCAATCCAGCGAAATAAATTAGTGATCTAGTTCAGTAAATGTAAATTATATCTGATCCAAATAGCAAATGGAATACACCTTATATTTTTGCAATACTTGTACTGTAAATTACCCATTAATAACACAATTTAAACACAGTAACTGGAACTTTAATTGCAAAGTTGTTTCTATTGTTCCATTGTTATATCATGACTTATAGATCAAGGTATTATTTATTTTGACAACAATTTGACAGCTGTCAATTTTGAAACCGGTTTTTCTTTTCCTTCTATTTGTGCAAATATTGTCAAAAATAGCTTACTAACCTCGAACTTTCAGTGATTTTTTTTAGGTTGCGAATGCTTAGGAAATCTCGACCCTTCGGGCCTCCCAAACTATATTCTTAACCTAAAAACTGTCACTTACAGTTTATGGTACGTAATAAACCATTTTTGTGCTCGGCGAGCGACAAATGTATACTTTCTACACAGTCGTAGAAAATAGTTATTTTTGTATTAAGTGCGCGAAATGAGTGCCTGTGGAACATAAGAACCCTGGTTCGATCCCCACAGCAGACAAAATATTTTCACCAATTTATAATTACCCCTGTGGCTCCCCCACCACTAACATCTTCGGGGGCCGTGATTTGATGGCTGGTAACCGCACTTCACGCGCATAAATATATCACTTACCGAGATCTGCTTCGGTAGAGTACCACACCCAGTAATGGGTAAAATGCGTGATGATATATTTATTTATTTAAAGAAATAATGTTGAAAAATGTATGAGAATTACCAAGAATCTTGCACACACATGAGCTACAGTTATTCGGTAAAGTTTTCATGATTTTTAGTGTAGTTTTAAAATTATATATTTAAGAACTAGATTCATAAGGAAATTTGAAAACGCACGAGTCCATATTTGGAAAACGAGTCGCTCTGCGGACAAGACTTATGAAACGTGTTCTTTATATAATTTTTTCTGTTGAGGTAATTTTATAAATCTATTAGATTTTTTTTTTTAAACTGCTACTTGTTAAAAATATAAGTTGGTGTTTTTTTATCATTTTTATTGGTAGCGCTTTTCATATTACAAATAATTAAAATTTCAAATTTCAATTTGTAAAATGACATGAGTTGCGTCAATTCGTTACAACCAATAACCTAAGATGCAATGACTTATTCCCTGGATGAAATTAGTGCAATTATTAAATTATTGACAATAATGTCTGATCGTAGATATTTAGATATAGTAGTAGTTTAAAGATACTGCAGTCATCTAGCGTGTGAGAGGAATTTTCCTTGATTTTCAAAATAATTTCTTAAGGTAGTACTAGTGTGACGGTGGCGCCATCGGTTGTCGAGTGGCGAAACTTACGCTCAAAAAAATATAAAAATTGAATAAAATAAGTGTTTTATACCTATTATGATTTGAATATCATGAATTGTTAACAGGTTGTTGGTCTAGTGTATTTTCAAATACCATACCACCGTGTGGTGTTGCTATTATAAATTGCGATTCTTAATTTTTCGTTAAAAACAAGGCTTTACATGGCTATATATCTATTACTAAACGATAAATTACTTTCTCCTTCTGATACATATATGTACATGGATAGCTCTAGAACATCATACTAGTTTTTCAAATAAAACTACAAAATTTTAGAGGTACACAAACCAAATATATGCGATTCTGAGTGATGATCACCATAAGCCCCGTGTATAAGAACTCAACATTACAAGCGAATATATTTGTTCACAGACGATGAATGTGTTTTATATTTTAACAGGATGCGTATGACTATCCAATGTTTACGTGCGCCAAATTTCATTCGGATCTGAAAAAAAAATATTTCACGCTAGTAGTACCTTAATATATACGATCAGATATATCAATTTATTCCATAAGATATATAATTTCAATATGCTTTTATTTATTTAAACTTAGTTTAAAATTTAAGTTTATTGGTGCATTTTTATTTCTGGTAAAGGTAAACTTCATTTAATTAAATAAATGTAAATCAAATGTTTGACAGTAACATCATTTATTTCCTTTTACATGTAATTTCGCTTTTCTTTTATTTATTTAAACTAAAGCCCCTCATTCAAAACTCTTAACATAACATTATTTTTGTTTTATGTTTTGTTCTAAGTAATTGGTTTGCTTAGTTTGCTACTGTTTTGTGTATAATCAAAGAAATAAAACAAATATAAACTATTTTAGGTTAAAACAAAGACATAACAAAGACCAAAAGATTAACGTTTGCAAAGTTTTACGCTTATATTTATCTTTGACAAACACTGAAACTGTAGCTAGAAATATTTTGACGTTATTACATCTGTCAAACATTTCAAGGTTATGACAAACTACAAAAACAGTGACTATGTTAAGAACTGTGAATGACATTTATGACCAGTTACAGCGCAAATAGTTAAATTTAAACTTGGTAAATAGCAAGAAGAATGCTTGACAGCAATGTCAACTATTCCGTATAACACGTAACTTTGGTTTGCTTTTATTTATTAAACCAAGTTTAAAATTGAACTTTGTGATGTTAAATTGGTCACAACTGTAAATTATTCTCCACTGTTTAACAATCAAGATCAGATTAAATAGCTGATAGTCGTATTGACATATAAAATTCTGATTCATTTTCACATCAGCAGCTTTTGATATGAGCTACAAAATGGAACTTCATTGATGACAATATGAAATAAAAGTTGGCCTAGGTAGGATCTCCCTCTTCAATAAAATATTTGGGGTCGTGATTTTATTAATGTGGATGAAGCTAAAGTGGTGTGTCAGGATAGGAACGTTTGGCGAAGATTAATTGCGGAATGAATCTGATGATTTCAGAAAATGGCAGGATTTTTTATTTAAGTTTTGTTGTTTAGTAATTTCATTAAAGTGTTTACCTGCAATTTAGTTAAATTCACTTTCAAAAACAAGAGCAGGCACGACACTCCCTACGTTTCTTATTTTTTTTAATCGTTTTCTGATTTTACATTAAGTGTTTAACTGCAATTATGTGGAATTCACTTTCAAAAACAAGCGCAGGGTGACACTCCCTTCCTTTCTTATCTTTTTGTTTCATTTTCGGTTACTGCATTGTGTGGACTTTCTTTTTTAATCTTTGTAGATCCGTTGTTAGAAGGAAGCGTGAGTAATTTTAGATGTTTTATGCATATATTATGTACGTCCAAGAAGAAGAAAGAAGATGAATGATAAGTGAATAGGAGTGATTGGATAGATGTGATTGAAGGTTTGTTGTGTGATAAAAGATTTCGAGTGTAATAATTGAATGAGTTTATATGGAGTGATCTATGAATGTGGTTGAAGTGAGGGTGGTGTGTTTGCATGAGAATGTTTGACGAGGGCTGATTATTTGATGAATGTAATGAGTGAATATTTTATGAGTGATTTTAGGGTTCATGCTACCCTATTTGTTGGGATATAGCGTGAAGATATGTATGTATGTATGTGATTCTACGACTAGTATTCTCTTTACACGTAAGTATATCACTTACCGTGATCTATCTATAAATTTTGTTCAGTATAGTAGAACAAAGATAATCTAAATAGCATTTACTTTAAAAATCCTAATTCCAATTTCTTTCCTTGCTTGCTCGGCTCTGCATCTAGAGCCCTGTGATCAGAACATTCAGAGCATTTCGAACTGCAGAAGCTGCTGCATCCAGTGGCACTGAGTGATATATTCGTTCACCTGTTACCGAATCTTTAAATAAATCACGGAATTCTAAATTCCGTGCTGTTTACAAGCTCCGACATCCAAGATATGCACTCCACGGCCAAGGATGATTTAAATGATAATTTATACGAGAGCTACAAGAATTTGAATAAGATTAAACATGGTAAAATGTTTTTAATATTCACTTGTTTCGGGTTTCACTTATCTCGACAACTTTCAAAACTTTCTTTATTATTTTTCTCACAAAATTAATAATAGTTCATTTATTTATGAGGTAATGGCTTCGTGATATCAAGTCGGCCTGTGTATCCAAAGAACCCTGGTTCGATCCCCACAGCCGACAAAACATTTTCACCAATTAAAAAATTACCCCTGTGGCTCCCCCACCACTAACATCTTTGAGGGCCATGATTTTACGGCTGGTAACCGCACTTCACGCGCATAAATTTATAATTTACCGAGATCTGCTTCGGCAGAGTGCCACACCCAGTAATGGGTAAAAGGCGTGATGATATATTTATTAATTAATTTATTTATTTTTTATTTCTTAGCTCATTTATTTCACATTAAACAATGTTACTATTAAAAATAAACAAAATGCTTATTCTTAAAAAGGTGAATTATCCATTATTTGGTATAGCACTTTGCCTTAGCAGATCTTTTCGATTACAGGGATAATTTTAATGTAGTGAAAATTAGTTGTCAGTCCTGGAAATTCTCAAATCTATATTCCAAAGCATTATTACTTAGCTATTTACTTTATATTTGACCGGCAATACCAGAAACGGATTTAAAATATTTTGGGCCCCAGGAAAAATATTTACTTTGGGCCCTTTAGGAAATAAAATTCTGCATCTAATCCAATAAACAAAAATAATTTTATATGCTTCGGAACAGCACAAATTAGATCTGAAAATAATGAAATTATCTATAACCATGAAATTAAAACAAAATTAACAAATATTTAACGTTTTATGTGTCAAAATAAATGACATAATAAATAAAGAAATTATTTTGACAGATTAAACGTCAAACATTTGTTTAATTTTGTTTCAATTCCATGACTATCGATAGTTTTGAGGCTATTTTCGTTATTTTCAGATCTAATTTGTGTCGTTACGAAGCATGCAAAATTAATTTTATTTATTGGATGCAGAATTTTATGTCCTAAATCTTTTATTTGAAGCTGTCTTGCTTAAAATAATTAGGGAAGCAGGAAATTATAAAATTATGATTTTACATGTTAAATACCCATGTTCGAGAGTCGCGGTCACCATCCTGTATATATATTTATATTATTTAAACTAAAAGCTTGAATCCGGGCCCCAAAAATTTTTGGGTCCTAGGCTATTGCCTCTTTAGCCTAGGCCAAAGTCCGCCTGGGGGCAATACGGTGGTGTGTATAGCGTTACAGAATTAGAATCTGGAGATCCCGAGTTCAAATCTCACTCAAGCTAAAAATATGTATAAGAACGATCACACTACGGCCCGGTATTTCGGACCCTATACTGTAATTGGGTTTAAATTCCTGCTACAGAGTAGCAAATAAATATACGGTAGATAATATTAATGATATTAATTATTTTAAATAGTCTTCAAACTCGAGAAAAGATTCTTTCTAACTCGAATTACATAAATAATAAAAAAATTGAATTGCTATTGGTGTTGAAGTTAGCGAATTAAGTCGCTCAAATAAAATAACAAATAAATGATATATTGAATCGTTTCATATATATTATTCTCTTATTAAAAATATTTGGAAGACCAAATTTTAATCGGAAAATAATGGAAGATTGGTAGTTTAAAATAAAACATAAGAAACCAATAAACAAATAAAAGACAACTTTTCTTCCCAATTTTCTTTTCAATTTTCGATTATATGAGTATCTCGAAAATAGTTGGTGATATCGATTTCTTGGGTTACATTACCCTAAAGTGCCAATATGTCTATATTTTGAATAACTAAATTTTCTTCTTAGTCAAAATGACGCATTACATGAATTTTCTGGGGGTTAAGACCTAGCTAGATCGTTTCATGAGACCAAAAAATATAAGAATACTAAGTTTCAACAAAATCATTAGAACCAGTTCCGGGATCATTGAAACTAACTTTTTATGCAACTTTAATAATTATATTACAATTCCAAGAACTTGTATACGTATCTTACATGATAATCTGAGACTTAGAATTAATATTAATTGTAGGATAAACATTCAAGGTCTATTGCTATCAGAAGAAAAAGTGGAACATATTTTTACAAGTAATCAAAAATAAATTAATTTCAGAAAACCATGCCAAATCAAATTGAAATTAAAAATGTATTAAATCTGCTACACAGGAAATATACAAAGTTTTGATACACCAAATTATGTTTTAATAAATCAAGTCTAAAAATATCTAATCCACATTGAAATCTACACAAAAATAATTAAGCAGATATCAAATCTTTATTAAACAATTTGTACTGCGAATATTATAAATCAATTATATATTTATATAGACTATATTTTTTATTTTGGTTTTATATTAGGGCCGATATTTTAATCTCATAATACAGATCCTAATAAATATGTTATATCTACCTAACAATCCAGAAATAGCACATACAAATTATAGTTAACTAATGTCTAATAATATTCATAATATAAGAAAAATAATAGGAAAAAATAATATATTAACGAACTAGTTTCATAAGGCAATCTGTTAACGCACGAGTCCAAATTTGGAAAACGAGCCGCTCTGCGGCGGGGTTTAAAAAATGACGAGTGCGTTAACAGGCCTTATGAAACGTGTCCTTTGCACTATTTTTTCTATTGAGATAATTTTGTAATTTTGTTAGATTTTTAAAAACTGCGACTTGTCAAAAATATAAGTTGGTGTTTTTTATAATTCGTGTTGGTAGCATTTCTCATAATACAGACAATTGAAATACCATATTTTTTGACAATTAATCAATATTTTTGTCTGTATTGTGAATGTTTAGAATTTTATCTGGTTCTAACATATTCTGTTAGTAATATTTCAACACCGACAATTTACAATTTTGAGGTTATATGACATTCATCTGTCAGATTTAAGAACATTCATACCACTCCTACAAAATAAAAAGCACCAAAAACATTGCGCTTATAGATCTCCATAGCAACGTGTTTACAGTGCGTTTATAGAGCTATAGCTATAAGAACACCGAAATAGAGAAAAAAATTCACCAAACACTTGTCTAAGTTACAGCAACTAAAATTTTATAGATCTTAGACAAGTGTTTGGAAAAAGAATCCTATTATTTTCTTATTTCAAGAATTAGTACCGCTTCGCAATTGATATGTTGTCTTTGTAATAACTGTCATAATTTGAACTATAATTTTTGATTATTTGACTGATAATTTTATCATGTTTACATCATATTCTCAAGATAAACGTTCTCGAATATTCTGGCTCAGAAATTATTCTGACAACAACTACATATATACGAACTAGATCACTAATGAATTATTAAATAAGAATCTGCTTATATTAACGAGAATTAGAACTACAACAAAGGTAGAGTTTGTTACTAACCTAATTACTAAGTACTTAAAAAATAAATAAAAATGAATTATAGAACTAATATTTACAATAAAGAAGGTAATAAAATTATAATTAACTAATATTTTACTAAAAGAACTTATTTCTACTAAAGAAAAACTTACACTATTAAAAGATTCTATAAATTGTATACTTAAATTTGTACTTAAAAGTTAAACGATAAATGAAACTAATAGAAATTAATAAAAACACACACAAGCAAACGCAAAATTAACGAGAAAACAAAGAATTACTAACACAGAGAAAATATATACAGACATCTGACTAAATATATACCAATGGCAGAGTTTTTCTCAATGAAATATGTAATTCTGGACGAGTCTGTATTTCTGCATTAATATCGATTTAGTTTATGTACAATGATTTAGTGCATTAACTACAAATTTCATTGGTAAAAACCGTTGCCATTTGAATACTTTTAGTTAGATGTTTGTACCACAAGTAACAGCAATGGTAAAATTATGGAGACCAACAGAAAGTATATCTTTCTCTTCTTCTTCTTAAATGGCACTACAGTTCAAACCGGGCCTGGGCCTACCGGGTACACCGAGCCACAGTTTTTACGCTGCCATACTGCCGGTTTCCGTAGTCGATATAACTTACTTTAAGGCATATGTATAAGTGACTAGCTTATAGCGCCCGAGTATGATTAATACAAATAACTATATTTATTTATTTTAACGACAAATCATACTTTGTCGACAGACGGATTCGAACTGACGAACCTTGGTTCGGGTGACGTCACATTATGTTAAGAGGTGTGCATTAACACGCTCGACCACCGCGCCTGTATTTTTCTCTTAAGTTTGACATTCGCTGAACAGCTTCAAATTCTCGCATATAGCCTAAAAGATGAAGCACTTGATAACCAGTCTAATATTGTATATTCTGTTTGTTACAAATCCTTCCATATAAGCTGACCTCATCTTTTGTTTACTGGCAATCTCTCATCCTCAAATTCACCAACCTACATCTCTTTCACCAATCTTTCATTCGACATACATTCTACATAATCAAACTATCTCAACTGTTTCATCTCAAATATTATTGACCTAAATCCTATTTTCAATTATGCAGATATCAAACGGTTTCCAATCATTCAATTATTGAAACAAAGTTCATCGCAACATCGCTACAACGCACATGGCATCATAATCGTCTCGCTCTCAGTTGCAGCAAATTAACTTTTGTGTTTGCGTGACACCCGTGTGTTCCATGCAGCTCCAGTGCAACTCCGGAGCCGTTCCGTGCGCTCCGTGCGCTCCGGGTTGTGACACATGTATGTAAAAGCAGCGCCAATAGTGAATATCAACTAAACCGCGATATGTATAACACAAACCACAAACTAATTAACTAGCCGCAGGCGACAACGAGACCTGAATTTGAGCGATGGAATCTACGTTTGAAATGAACGATTTTTATTATTCTTTTTACTTTTCCGTCCCTTACTTTTATACTTCGAGATAAAAATTATCAGCCTGATTCTCAAAAAAGTTTTAGTTAATCCTGAATTTTGGAATAGCAAATCTTATTCTGGTCCGATTTTAAAAATTTTGTTCAATTCACTTTCCGAAAACTAAATGGTAAGAAGATTATATTAAAGTTTATTTATACTTTTTTGGGAATATGGTTTAGCTTAATTTTACAAATCCAAAGTCAGGATTAGCTAGATTCTAGATAAAACTCTTTTGAGAATAATAATATATTATATGATGTACTGGTCATTAAACAAGAAGATTGTTTTTCCACGGTCGCGTTGAAAAGTCAACATATCAATATTCATAATGAGTGTGGAAAGTATATTTTAGTAACACAGAGTGCGCCAAGTGCGACAAGAAATCGTTTATGATGATATTTCCATGGCAACCATTGTTGAAAAATCTTTTTTTTACATTAGGCGTATTCCACTTGCCATTTGGATTAGATCTAACTTACATTTTCTGAACCAGATCACTTATTTATTTCGCTGGATTACTTCACTGACTTTATTTCCAGTACTATAATTACCGATTCTAATTTACTATGAAGTAATTCACCCCAAGAGTGAGAATAAATTGAAAATAATTTGACAGATCTTTCGAAAAATTGTTGTCAAGTAATAGTCACAAAAGCCCGTAGGGCTTGAGTGGCTATTGCCAAATGGCAACAAGTTTGAGAAAGATACTGGAGAATTATTTTCTAATTTATCCCACTCTCGAGTTATATTTAATTAGATTAATTTTTGACTTAGCTGTTAAGGTCGATTCATCCAACTTAAAAGATTTTGAACTGGGTCCATATCGATTGATTACTTATTAATGTATTCTTGGAAGTTGTTTCCAAAATTTGTTGGTGTGTTTTTGTATCTGAAATGGAACTAAATCGATTTTTTTCACACATTTTACTTGACGCATTGTCAGTTTTAAATAATTATTTGACAACTACCTATCATTTGTCACAAAAATAGAAGCATCTACAGAGATTATTCCCGGGAATAATCACAAGAGCTTTATTCTCAGTAATGACAGAATTGGTTAAAAAACAGACACGTAACATTGAATGAAGTATTTCATTGGTTTTGAGAAACGTCAAAAAATTATCACTGAAATTAATTATACAGAAGTTGGAATGTTTATATTTCTAGGAGAAATTCAGCGAAATTATTTGATATGACTTCAAAGGTAATATATTTGTTGACGAATTAGCAAAGTGACAACTTATAAAATTAGAGTTGCAAGTATTCTATCATGTAATTGGGAATAATTTTCTATTGTGCAGCGTGTCACATAAATAAAGTAAATGTGGTAAACGTGTAGGTAAATAAGTATCTGCGCTTGGTTTGAATCTCGTAATTGTACAATTTGTTCATTTTCCAACTAATTCGTGGTTCTATTGGTTCTCACATATACGTGATAAATTGTTTACCTAAATGTTAATTTCTTGATGGAGAATTGCTTCTATATTAGATTTTTTTATTAAAATTGAAGAGAACGTTCAAAAAAATACCGAAAAAAAGAAAAGATTATGCTTGTTAAACTCGCACGCAAAATATAACTCGTAAAATGACAATTGTCAGATAATATTTTGATATGAATTTAAATTCGTTGTTAGTGAAATGGAAATATAGCGAGTGCGCACTCATAATTCATGTTAAATTATTATCAGCAATTATCATACCACTTGTTACATAACTATATTTAAAACTAATACGGAACATACCGACAAACAAAAATATCACAATTTCTAACACAAATACAGTAGATATCTAGTATTTAATATGAATATCTCACATGGTCACATTCACATCACCATCATCCCTTGCAGTATGCAAACGTTCTACGAATTATAATATCCGATTATACGTCAAATAACGCACCGCACCGTGTCTCGGGGCGCGACATGCGGTTCACAAAACGCAATCACGAGCCAGAGAACAGATTCACGAGGTTCACGTGGCGAGAGACAGACATACAGACATACAGACAGATAGACAGACAGGTGCATTCAGTGCTAGGCTAGCGCATGTATATGCAGCAGCGGCAGCGGCAGCGGTAGCTGCAGCGGCAGCGGCAGCGGTAGCTGCAGCAGCAGCAGCTAAACAAGGATCGTTAGTGAACGCTGAATGCTTCCTTGTGGAACCGGATCGCCGGGAAAGGTCCTCCGGGGAAGAGATTGCAAGGATAATCTTGTGAACTGAGTTGCTAATAATCTTATGTGGAAATAGGTTTACTGCAACAGGCGTCTGACAGGTGTATTCAAATGCATCAATATGAATAATTATACTGTATATATATACATCAGCATTACTTTTGAACTATTCTAGCGGATCTCTTTTGCAAATTAACAAAACTATAATAATCCAAATTAATCAATTGTAATTAATTTCCAGTGTAGTCCACAATATCGAAGTATAATATCTAAAATTCGATGATTTCGAATCCCACTTAAGATAAAAATATATGGCCTACCACACAGCGGCTCGCTGAGTTCAAATCCTTGAATTAAGTTTCTGTTATAAAGAGTATTAGTAGCATAAATAAAAAAAATTGATTCTAGAGTTTAGAGGAAAATGTTGGTACTAGTACAATGCCGTGTATAAATCCCGCAGGGAATAATAACGAGCAAATAAAAAAAAGCATAAAGACTAGTAGGTAACTATGAAATACTAAATAATCATAACTAATATAACAAGTAATGTAATTGCCGATAATATTTTGACATGAATTATGAGTTGGTATGGAAATGGAAATATAGCGAGTGCGTAGCCACGAACTATACACGTATTTTCTATAATACAAGTTATATTTTGTGTGAGAATTTAACAAGCAAAAATAATAATTAACAAGATTTATCATTTAGATAGATATTTTTTCACTTGACGTTTATGAAAATAACAAAATCAATGTGCAAAAATGTTGACATCTCAAAATGACATTTCGCTATCACCATAGTTACATCACAAAATATTATCAGGCAGATTCATAAAGCGGATTAGCACTAACACCATTTTTTATTTAATTTTTAACTCTCTTTTCAATGTACGGATCAAGTTTATTTTAACTTGAGTTTAAAAGAGAGTTAATTAGCATCAAATTTAGTTTATTTCTTTAATCTATTTTAATTTCAAACAGAGTTATAGATAATATTAAAAACGGTGTTAGCGCTAATCCGTTTTGTGAATCTGCCTGTATAATGTTAACGTAATATTATTTAGTTTAGATAAAGAAAAGTACACAACTTGCTATAATGGCTATTATTATCAACGTTGCAGTTTATAATAATCGAAGGGAGTAATAGCATCCATTATAGCAGCGTTGTATAATATACTATTATAGATGCATAAATCAGGTAAATAATGAACAAAATTACTTCAATACTCGTTGACAATTAGAATATATTTGCGATTTTGTTCTTCAGTTTACTATTTTACAAAATTTATGGATTTGCACAGAATTCAACCATAAATTTCTCAAAAATCTTTTGTTCCTACCATAGTATTTTTCCGATCATAAAAAGTAGCATAAATATATAATATTCCGTCCTAAGGACTTTATTGTTATACTATCCAATAGTCAGCATAGTTTGAACAAAATAACAATATCATTTTCATGCTTTTATTATAATTTTTATTTGAACTCGACAATTTTGATAAAAAAGAAATGCAACAAAATTTTTAAATTAGTTCATTTTTTTATGATATATTTAACGAAATATTATTTGCACGTAGTATAAAATTAATATACCTCGCCATTAGTCTTAGTAATGCCATTAACACTGGGGTTCGCGAATAATATTTATTAAATTTTTTGCCTTTTTTAGAATCATAGTAACTTTTTTTCATTTGTTATATGTTTGCCCTGAATATTCAACTTGCAACTTTAACTTATTTTAAGTATTATTTTACGTTATAAAAATTACGTTTTGGTGAGTTATTTGTTTGTTATGACTAACAATTTCTTGATTGTTACAATTTTGTTATTTTTTATTATATAGACCTGAAGCTGGCCATAATCTTGGCCGAAACGTAGTTAATGAATCTTCATTAAATAATTTACAACTTAAGTCTATGTCTGTTATTACATTCCCATATTAAATTTTTTGGTTAGGAACCACAGTGTCCCAAATATCCAGACATAAGAAAATACTATACGTCCGAGTGGTGTACGTTCTTTGTAGTGTAATTAAGATTAATTCCTATTGTGTATCGTAGTGAATAAACAAATATCTCATATAAAGATATTGAAAACACAGCAATATGACGTATACCATACACTGCATCTCCCATCACCGTGAAAGGTTCACCACAAAGAAGACTTCAATTCTAGTTCCATCATCCCGCGACATTTTTCTTGAACTCGTGATTTCAAAGCCATTTTCCAGCTGATGTATCACAAACCGTCGCTAGCTCCAGCAATATGTCTAACGCGATATTGCTACGTTGCGCTGCGCTGTGCACTACCTACTACCTGTATCAAGTTCTCGCTTCGGCCGCCAGGAGAAATATCGGCTGGAAAGGGGAAAAATGGCTGAGTTTAGCTAAAGGACGGCGTATTGTGACGGAGGGTATTATTTTCACTTTGTGTTTCCAACAGATTATTGGTGTCTGTCGATGAATTCTATAGCGTGATATTGCGTTCATTTGTCCCATGTCCGACGGAAATACGAGCAGGGATGATTTTGTTTTAAAGTTCCGGATGGTGGATTATCGACGATAATTTCAAACTTTGTGGTGGGAATACATCTTCCGGTACTGATATTATCATAATTTATATCGCGAAGAGTATCTACTGTAGATTTCTATTACTTTTATTTAGATAAAACACATTTAATTTTTTTCTCAAAATTATTGAATAGAATAAAATTTTACTAAGGTATAGATCACATACAAACATGCATACATAATATCACGCTATTATAAGCAAAATAGGCAGTTGTTTATGGGGTATGTTGTACCGAGTCGGCCCAGTGGCGTACCTAGGGGGGGAGGGAGGGCAATGTGTGCAGTCCACACCGGGCGGCACATATTTTGGGGCGGCATTTTTTATATTTCGTTTTAGTTATAAAAACAACTTGTTCAATTCATGAGTTTACTATTCGATTTCTACGAATTTATGAATTACTATATGATTTTCAATATTTTTCTTCATCGTCAAGTCAATGTAGGGTTAAAAATATTATGTCGAGAAATTCCTTTATTACAACTTAATTTAAATATAGCATCCAATGGTAAAAAAGTTCCCCACCTATAGTTTGTCTCAATTACAATTATTTATTTATGTATATGTGGGGTGGCTAGCTCAGTCGTATGAAGTCGGCCTGTGGATCCCAAGAACCCTGGTTCGATTCCCACAGACGACAAACAATTTTCATAATTTAAAAAACTACCCCTGTGGCTCCTGCACCACTAACATCTTTGGGGGCCGTGATTTGACGATTGGTAACCGCACTTCACGCGCAAAATATATCACCTACCGAGATCTGCTTCTGCAGAGTGCCACACCCAGTAATGGGTAGAAGGCGTGATGATATATTTATGTTAATTAATTTATAAATACCACCATTTGATAGACTTAGAAAGGGCGGCAAAGTGGAGACCGCCCTTGGCGGCAAAAGTTCTAGGTACGCCATTGAGTCGGCCTGTGGATCTTGAGAAACCTTGTTCGATTCCCACAGCTGACAAATCTTTTCACCACATTAAAATTAGCCCTGTGGCACTCCCACCACTAACATCTTTAAGAGACCATGATTTAACGGTTGGTAACCGCACGCGCATAAATATATCACTTACCGAGATCTGTTTCGGCAGAGTGTCACACCCATTAATGGGTAAAAGGCGTGATTATATATATATATATTTATTTTTGCCTCCTGTATCATGTATGTATGACATGCCAACGTTGATTTAAATGTGTTTTTACGGTACATATGTTCCTTGAATCTTTTGGTAGTATGGGAGCTCTGTGAACATTTAATAGAGTAAATCCCAGATTTTTCAATGTTTTCTATTTTATCTTAGAGATTAGGTTTTTAAGATTTAATTTTTTAGAAAAAAATACATTAATTCCTTGTATTTTAAATAAATTTTTGAATTTAAATTGGGAATATTCATTGTAACATATGTTTCTTTCAAATTTCTTTGAATTTTGTTTCAGAATTTTTCATTTCTCTTTATAATTTATTTTAATAATCTTTTTATGTAGTTTAAAAAAAGATCAGTATTCAGTCGCCAACTTCAAACCCTGTTAAACTAAAAATCTCCAGAATTATAATTGCTCCCCGAAAAGAATGTTTAAATAAGTTGTATAAGTTCTCCATTTCCAAATAAAAGGTAGCACCCTTCCCCTGCCTCTTCACTCCTCAATTTAATTACAGCCCGTATTTAGCAACTCACGCTGGCGTTTGTTTACACGGACTAGTTTTTCTTTGTCTCAGAACGAAGCGCGACAACGTTCTTTTTGTGGGTGTTATTTCTGTGGGTCCGTGGAGCACGGACCGTGTCTATGTCACTACACGGCGCATTAAAATACAAGAGGCGTCACATGACAACACAATGGGGTAGATGACACACCACAAAAACACGCGTTCTCATTAAATGCTGCAATAGATTACCGCGTGGTGCGTGGTTGTTCCAGCGCGTGGCACTGATGGAATATTTTAAATAGTGAGGATGAAGTTACCCTTTGTGAGGCTACGCGTCGGTGGTTGTGGAGATGATGGTGGTTTTGTATTAATTAATTGGATGGACACAATAAATTAAACAGTTTTGTTTTAATAGCATAGAAATTTATGTCCTACAATGTTGTGATATATGAGTGATTTAAATGTCGATTTAGTTCATTGAAATTGAATGCCGAGTTATACAATTGACGTCACGCCAGGGAGAAATGGAAGGAATTAAAAGAAAGAGACATCTCACACTAGTGAGAGAATTTGTTGACAGACCACGACTAACCAGAGCATACTTTTAGCATACAATGAAGATTAAATGGTATGTTAGAAATATTTTCAAGTTGATCATGGTCTGTCATTGAATGGCGTGTTATACAATTGACGTCACGTTGGAGAGAGATGGAAAGGAATCAATAGAAAGAGATATCTCACACTAGTGAAAGAGTTAGTTGATAGACCAGGACTAACCGAAGCATACTTTTAACATACGATGCAGATTAAATGGTTTTTTTTTAAATATTCTCTAGTTGATCATGGTCTGTCAACTAGCTCTCTCACTAATGCGAGATATCTCTTTCTGTGTTATTCCCTTCCATCTCTGCTAGACGTGATGTAAATTTTTTAAATGTATAACTTGCCATTAGGGCTTAAATAGTTAAGGATTTACAATTTCACAATAGACAATTTTAAAAGGAATTAATTCACAATTCAAAATAAATTGTAAACAAGTACGCCATAATTGATCGTTCATGAACTAATAATCGACATTAGCGCTGCGCTGCAGACTTGTCCAGAACTACATTGCCATCTGAATACATTTAGTTAGACCTCTGTATATTTTTTTTCCGTGGCTAGATTTATCGTCCACTCATTTTAATTGTGTATGTGTAAACTTGAAAATAAAATTAAGGAAATTATACTAAGAAGTTTACAATTTTCATCTTTGTACTGTAATTTCATTATTTTATATAAATATCAAACTTTTGTGAATGATATACTTCATTCCCTGTATGAAAACTATTACGTCACATTCGGTATCCATGTGATTAAAAATTTTGTACTTAAAACGTTTACATTGGTATTGGATTGACATTTTTAAAACATAACCTAAAATTTGAATGACATTAAAATATTTATTACTTTATAAAATTAAATTCTGCAGTATATTAAATCAAAACCAAATATAAATTTATCTTGACGCACGAAAAATGTTACCTACATTATTTAAATATTTAATTTTATAAAATAAAGTATACATTATATATGTGTATTATTATATATAAATAAATAATACATGAAAATACAAAATACAATGCACATTACCTCTTGTACTACAGTTAAATTAATTAAAGATCCTCGATTCTCCAAATCCAGCGCAAAATAACCATGTAGATGAAAAACGCATTTCTGCATTTGATTACCTAAAATTTTTCTAGCCATTTCTTATTTCTCAGTCTATATTTATATATCAAAAATGTAACAAACTTAGAAATGACGGGCGAGAAAATAACAAAATCATGACCATAAGTCTCTATTTTTATTTTATAAACAAATATGAACAAAGTAAATATAAATTTTCGTATTAGTAAGAACTGTCATACGTTTTCATTAAAATTAAATGTGATAGAACTTCGTCCATATATGACGTAATCGTTGTCATACAGGGAATAAAGTTTAGTGTATCAATAAAAACATTTTTTGTTTCACCCACTTGAATATGACACTAATATTTTAACTTTTTCAGCAGTAAAAGAACTCTATTTTAGGAATGTTTACGTTACCATGGTTACGTCATCGTTTTTTAAAGTATTTTACTACAGTCCTCATGGTTATAAAACTTATTTTGTCAATTTGTTTCATTTTAATTTGAATAACTCTCCGAAATTTTCTATACAGTCCAATTCTCAAAATTGTTTTAGCTAATCCTGAATTTTGGATTAGTCATATTAAGCTAAACCATATTCTTAAAAAAGATTAAATAAACTATAATTTAATCTTGTTACCATTTAGTTATTAGAAAGAGATTTGGATTAGCTTTTTAACATCGGAATAGATTAAAATAACCTAATCAAAAATTTTGAATTAGTTCAAACTTTTTTGAGAAGCAAGGTGTTAATTTCTAGTTCCGTAGCGGTATCAAACAAGGGTGGGATGGCCAGAAATGACTTATGAATTTTAAATATTTTACTTTCAGAAAAATAACAAGGACGTCTTTAAAAATATTCGTATCATTTTTGCTTTCGTTTCTAAATTATTTTGCTTTAGATGGTAGATAATATATTTCGTGTATCTTGTATTTGATGCATTTTTTTCTAACATTTTACAGTAAAAATGATACCTACACATAGTTTGATGAGAAATTCATTGCAAGTTTTAGTTCCATGCGAGTATTACAGGCAATAGTTACTACTATTATTTTTATTACGTTATGTAAAACGGACTCTAAAACTGTATTTTAGTGATCATGGAATGAGAAAAAACTTTTAAAGAGTACATGTTTCGTAGTAATAAATTTCTATCTAAAATTAATTGCTGTTTACTCATCTAATAAACGTTAAAAAATATTTGAAAACCTTGTCAACGCTGAGCAAAGAATTTGAATTGAATCTTGCTGGCAATCTACATGAAATATACGTTGATAAAAGCTACATAAAATATAACGAGAAGAGAAAAACAGCAGATTGTATCATATGGAATTTTTAAACACGTGTGTTGTACGTAAAATATTTTATTTGGGAGTTATGTAGTTTATTTCTCGAGAAAACCATGGAAGTCTACTTCTGAATACGGTGCTTTTTACATAAAAATATCTGATAACCATCAACGGAACGTTAATCATTACGTAGCCTGTCATGACATTTGCCCATTTCACATATTTGCATAAACGCGCTGCCGTTCAGCACATTTTTGACCAAACATTCTTCTTTTTTGATTAATTCCAATAACTCGCTATCAGATTTATATTTATTTATATCCGTCGCATTCATTCCAATATTACAAACACAGATTTATTTAATTTGAATCTGTGATAACTATAGTTCATTTCAAATATGAAAATGTTCACGTCATTTATTTTATAAATCAAGAAATGGCGAGTACATATATCTACTTCTTTGTCATAAATATGTTACTTTACTACATTTTATTTAAACCGTGTGAATATCAGTGATGACGTGGTCATAACAAAAAATAAAATAAAAAAATCATCACACCTTTTATCCACTGGCACTCTGCCGTAGCAGATCTTAATAAATGATATATTTTGCACGTAAAATGATGGTACCAGCTGTCAAATTACAGCACTCAAACATATTAGAAAAGGGGGAGCCACTGGAGTCATTTTAATATAGAGTAAAGTCTTGACTCCTACTTCAATATACATAATCGGATACATGTAAAATAAATGAGTGTGAATGTGTCATAAACTTAATGCCAATTACAGTATAGGAAACCTAAAGCTTACAGTGGAATTCAAACCATTCCGTCGTAATATTTTTTTTTATAATCCGAACAGCGGGAATTCACAGTCATAATTCGAACAACGCCTCCTTAATCCGAACTGCTAAGTGATTCTCGCTACATAAATTAGTTTCATGTTTTCAAAGAATTACTCTGTTGACCGTTACTGAGTTCAGTGTGCATTGCAATTTAGTGCAAAATTACTTCAAAAAGGAAACACATTACTTTTATCTTTTTTAAATCTTAAAATCCCGAACTCGAATCTCAAGGGACAAAAGTTACGGAAAATTCGAGTTATAGAAAATACACAAAAAAATACACGACAAAAAAATGTCATGACGTCCAATCAAATTGGGTAAAACATTTTCAAACCAATGGTCACGAGTTTGCAAATTCGCTGCAGCACTTTCACCACAAATCACCTTTTGGACAATATTATGCCTTTTACTAAATTTATCTAACCATCCTACACTAGATCAAAAATCTACATGTCCCAAAGCCTCTGCAAATTCTTGAGCTTTTTCTCTAATTATGGTTCCCGAAAGAGGTAAATTTTTATTTCGTGCAGTGGGGTTACCCACTTGATCATAGCTTCGTCAATATCATCATATACACAGGTTGTAAGGCTTTTGCGTTTACTGCTAAGACCATAGTTTTTTATTTTTTCTAAAAGTGTATCCTTGTTTTTCAAAATGGTGGACAAGGTGCTGGGAGGAATACCAAGTTGTGCAGTAATATCCTTTTTTTTACAATAAACATTTTTCTTCAAGTGATAGGCACTTTAAATTTCGCTTTGCCATTTTAAAGGTGCACTTCCATAACAGGACTAGACGGAAGAAAGCTCTAATTGCCACTGAACTAGTGGGGAAATCCCTAGTTACAGTCAGTGAAAGTAACTAGGAATTGTCCCGAAAAATTCTACTTTCTAGTGAAATATTAGTTCGAGTCATAGAAATATTCGAGTTATAGAAATTCGACTTAGGGAGATAAAAATACATTAAAAATAAAAAAAAACGTAAATATTTGTGATAAAAATTCTACTTAAAGAATAATTCGAATTATAGAAGTTCGAGTTAGATAAGTTCCCCTGTACATATTTTATTTTATTAGTCATGTTGTATCTAATAAAATACTATACAGTTGTTAATTTTTAATTGAAAAATAAAGATCCTTTTATTGTGAGAATGGTGAAATTCGTAGATAATTAGGAAAATTTATATTTTCTATCTTTTGCTCGATAATTCGAACGTTCGAGAAACTGGATCAACCAGTGCAATTATTAGTTTGGATTAAAGAGGTTATACTGTAGTTGAAGTCAGTTGCGGAATTTACTGAAATAATCCACATTTAGAAAAGAAATGGAAATAATTTTAAAATAATTTTAAAAGAGTTAAAATTTGAATATATATTAGCAGCAGTTCATGAAGTAGCACGTTTCAGGCGTTCTAAATATATGTAAATATTCTAAAATAATATTTTTTGCTTTTAATTATTCGGTATTTAATGTTGTATTAATCTTTTCAATAAAAATGTATGAATAAAGATCATGTTGAATAAAATAACTTTTATAAATTAAAAGTATTATAAAAGAACTAAAAAATACTCACCCACAAAAAGAATAACAAAGCAAGCGTTTTAATTTTTTCCTTATATTATTCTACATATTTTGAATTTAAGCGACCCTCCGTTCTTAATTTCTTAGCTACGCTATTGATAAATGCAGAACGATAGTGTGATTACCGTTTAGTAATTCGAAACTGAAGATTCCAAGTTCAAATTCCACTCAAGATAAAAATATGAGAACTAGCACACTACGACTCGGTGAGTCCGGACCCTACAATTGGGATTAAGTTCCTGTTGTACAGAGTAGCATAAATAAATAAATAAATAAAATTATCACCAGCCTCTAGAAATGATCATAATATACAATTTATGTCACTGCATTTCAAATTTATTCCGAATTTTACCCCAAATTATACTACACTTTTTACACCTTTGTAGTCTGTATATATCACATTACTCCCATTTTATTATAATGGAACTCACATTGAAAACCCCACTAAAAATCCCTCCCTCCGCCAATGCTTCACACACCATACTTTATGCGTTCTGTATTCAACCCCTTGGTAGGGGTAGCCGTGTAAATCCTGCACTACCCCGGCCATTTCATGGTCGACTGCTCGCCAATGTCATAGTTGCCTCCCCATACCCCCAGTGTCACGAACCGCCCATGGGAACGAGACACGCAAAAACGTTTCGCTAGTGCATGCAGCAATGAGTTTTTGTCATTCACGTGGCCCTCTAGGATCGCAACATGGAAGAGTACTCTGTAAGCCGGATCAGATACAGGATGGTGCGAATGTAACAAGAGATTAATGGCAATAAATTTGACTAATATTGATTTAGTTTATTGTGCATTGATTTGCAAATTTTGTAATTGGTGCAGATTTATTAATTCTAATATGAAAATTAGGCACAACAAACTAAATTTTGGATCACTTTTATCTCAAACATTTCTCTCTAAAATAATCTAGAAAACAAATTCAATTATAAGGAGAAAAATTGGTATATCGTCAGGATTTGAATGTGCGACAAATGAACTCTGGCCATATGCTCTAAAACAACTGAGTTCCGGTCGTCATGTGATCTAAAAACGTTTGACGACTGCTATTGCTGAATATGCAATTGAGTTTTTTCATGGCATTGTTGTTGAAGAAACAAAAATCATCGCTGGAATAATGCTTTTGAAATTCAAAGTAGTTATTTATGCAATTATACTCCATCCGTTTTAACTAGAAAGCGGTGGGTAATGTAGGGTTTACGATTCTAGCTCTTTGCTTGGTTCAAATGCGAACCGAGTTTATACAACTAAATAATTGACACCAAGTTACAATCAACTGACAAAAAGCGTTATAACCTACAAATTAAAGTATTTAAATTCTGTTTTATATTACTTTCTTTTTACTTTCTTTTACTCATTAATAATCCGGGAATATTTTTTTAAAATCCTGAATTTGTTGTCAGTATTTTAATACATGTAAAAAGAGCCGCGCTCGAAGCATAGTTGAAACGGATAGAGTATAGTGTTTAATTACTTTTTCCTACAACTGTGCGATTTATTTGTTATTACGTAACTATTATTGCCTTGACTACGGGTGGAAAGAAGACAAATGCAGACCAAGTGCGTTTCTGTAAGCAAAGAAACACTAGTGCGGAAAGTAATTTATTACGCAACAGTAAATAAAAAATTGTATTGAGAGCGATTCAAATTTCGCGCCTAGCGTGGAATTCATATTTGGACACAGACGCTTATGGAAGAAGTTCTTCCATAAGCGTCTGTGCAGTGAGCCAGCGCTAGTAAATATGCAGTAGTATATTTTGACTTTATAAACATAACCTTAAATTGCAATATATCTAATCCGTACACAATTAATAAAAAGAACCGAACAAAGTAAAATATATCAATAAATGGTTTTATTTTAAGAGTAAGTGAAATATATAATATTTATTGTTTGTATATATTAATAACACAGTTGTTATAGTTGACATAATGTGCAGTGGAAACTTGTGTACTGTCTAAAGAAACATTGATTTCTTCCGTACCTGTTCATATTATTAACAGTAATATTATTGACAACAATTTTGGAGGCTGCAGAAGTACCAGCAGCAGGTTAATTGTCATTGTCGAAAATAGATCTAACGTAGCATGATTTGGGGCTTCAATTATCGTTGGAGGTGTTTATGATAAAGAAGAATCACTCACTGTAGTATTCCAATCTAGACGATTTTGAAGAAATTGTTTTAAAATTAGTGAAATATTTTTAAATAACGTAGAACAATGTGCAAGCAATCAACAAACAAACCATAGCAACGCCGTAAAACTTCGTTCTCGTGTAACATCATTAAAATTTTATAAATTTTGATAATATTCAAGTAATTTACTAAATCGCACAGTTGTAGGAAAAATGTTGTTTATAACACGTGCCGAAAAAGATTACGTGGTCGAGCAGGTTTGCACGTAACAAGACTTTTTTTTTTTCTGGCTTCTTTGGCGGACCAACTACTCAGGTCATATGCCGCCATTACGCCCTGATCTGCGTTTTAGTTGTTATTGTCAACAGCAACGCGAGTTTTCTCTGGACGGTCACCCATCCAAATACTACCCGCGCGCAACGTTGCTTAACTCGCGTTATCGCTTAGATCAGTACCAACGAGCGCAGCCATGGCCGTTGACCGTAACAAGCCTTTTTCGGTACTTGTTATAAAAATAACTATTATTTTGGCATATTTGCTCGTTTATGTTACTCAACTTGACAAAAAATGAATAATCAGTTATATTTTAACAAAATAAATGAAAACTTGTATTTTCTATAACTATATAAGATCTGAAAGATTTTTACTATGTTAGTATTTAGGCAATTTTTGTCATATACAATAAATGGTAACAAAATATTGAAATTATTTTTAAAAAATTGTAAGTTAAGTAAATATTACTGGAAAATATGTATCAACAAAGCTACTGGAAATTTTTAATTATAATTTTCATCTTTCAATTAATTCCTGGAAGGTTGTTATACCATCACATATTTACTTATTGTCCTGCATCCGTGTTTCCTGTCCACTTGTGTCCATTTCTAATTAACAGAAGCTCAAGGTATTATCACGTAACAAATTTCATTTAGCCGCGCAGAATGCTAAATAAATAGGCAGGGGATGAAAAGACAGGCCAGTGAAAGAGTTAAAACATTTGGAGTGACGTTACAGTGGGGTGTGCTAATCCTGCTTTATCCGCGGTAATCCCTATGCAATCACCACACTATTATCCAGGCTGAGGTTATTTCATTTCCTGTGAGTCTTGCAGTTCTGTAGTCCTGTCCACAGGAAGAGGAAGACTCCTTTCCTTTCATTTTCAACCCGATCCAGAACAAAACTTCCTTAGATTGTGAAAGATCTTTACGTTTATAGAAAAGAAATTACTTTTATTTGTGTTAACCCAATTTTGCAGAGTGCTACACTGAATGGCGTGATGATATATTTATTTAAAATATTCTTTGTGACAGGAACTTAATCCTAATGATAGTACAGGGAGGCTACAGCTTATAGCAGAATTCGAACTATTTAGACATATTTTTTTTAGTTGTACTCGTATAAGTACAATTCAATTCCAGTTGCATTAACAAAGCTTAAATTTAAAATTTGGTTTAAATAAATAAAAGTAAATCGAAGTTATATACCATATGGAATAATTGTATTTGGTGTTAAACACAGTGGCGTACCTAGAACTTTTGCCGCCCAGGGCGGTCTCCAATTTGCCGCCCTTTCTAAGTCAATCAAATGGTAAAATAAATAAATAAATAAATAAATATATCATCACGCCTTCTACCCATTACTGGGAGTGGAACTTTTCCGAAGAAGATCTCGGTAAGTGATATATTTTGCGTGTGAAGTGCGGTTACCAGTCGTCAAATCACGGCTCCCAAAGATGTTACTGGTGGAGGAGCCACAGGGGTAGCTTTTGAAATTATGAAAATTGTTTGTCACATGTGGGAATCGAACCAGGGTTCTCAGGATCCACAGACCGACTTCATACCACTGAGCTAGCCACCCCATCAAATGGTGGCTTTAATAAATTAAAAAAATACATATAAAATAAATATATCATCATGACTTTTACCCATTACTGGGTGTGGCACTCTGCCGAAGCAGATCTCGGTAAGTGATATATTTATGTACGTGAAGTGCGGTTACCAGGCATCAAATCACGGCCCCCAAAGATGTTAGTGGTGGGAGAGCCACAGGGGTAATTTTAATTTGGTGAAAATTGTTTGTCGGCTGTGGGAATCGAACTGGGATCTTCAGGATCCACAGGCCAACTCGAAACCACTCAGTCATTAACCCATTAAATTAATAAACATAAATGAATTATTGTAATTGAGACAAACTATAGGTGGGGAATTTTTTTACCATTGGATGGCATATTTAAATTAGGCAGTAATAAAGGAACTTTTCAAGATAATATTTTCAACCCTACATTGACTTAACGATGAAGAAAAATATCATATAGTAATTCCTAATTCGTAGAAATCGAATGGTAAACTTGTGAAGGGAACAAGTTGTTTTTTACAACTAAAACTAAATATAAAAAATACCGCCCCAAAATATGTGCCGCCCAGTGCGGCCCCCCATACCCCCGTAGATACGCCACTGGTTAAACATTTGATTTGCTTTTATTTATTTAAACCAAGTTTAAGAATTAATCTTTATTGGTGTAACTAGCCATTATTCACCAAATTTGAACTTCGAACTCTTACTTAGTAGATAGGTAATGTCGATATAATAATAAATGATGTATACCTATACGTTGTAAAATGCGTGAGTTCGTTTGTACGAATAGGTACCGGAGTAACCCGTAACTATTCCGGGTCCCGGAAGTCGCGCGCCAGACGGGTGTGAAGTACGTCATTAGACGTAGTTAAGTAAGGCGGTATGAGCTGTTTTCACCCACACATTCTCACAGTACAACGTGAAATTTCGCTAAGTGCCAAACATGCTATTACGCCTCTCTGCCTCCTGCAATTGTGATAAAAACGCCAGCGGGCAAACCAAGGAAGAATGCCCCGTGAAACTAATGTATCAAAGCAGCCGTAAATCTGATTATCTTGAATTAATTCAGCTTTGAATTAAAAGAATATTTTTTGTTAAACAAATTCAACTTTTAATCACTAAAGAAAGAAAGTTTCCTGCGCCTTCATTTAAAATGCAACGATATTACCAACGTGAAAAATTAAACATCGGGTAAAAATGAGACGCAATATTTCTGTTTCTTTATCACTTCCCAAGGGCACGAATTAAAATTTAATCGGGAACACAATTTTCAAATGAACTCAAAGAATTATTAATCTAAGAAAATGAGCGCAGTAAGACCATGGAATTGTTAATTTTGTGGACTTTCGTCAAGGAAGAAAAATGCTTTGTTTGACACAGGAAAGTCCGCTTTTCTTTTCCACAAAAACGAGATAATTTAGAATTTGTAAATAAAGAACAATGGACCTATTTCAAAAAAATATCTACTTATGTTATTAACTCCAGGGTTACATTAGATAGCGAATAATACACTATGCTGAATAAATTTTCCAATAATTTTATAGTTATTTCCACTTATAATGTAAATAGTGCATTGAATATTACCGATTATTTTTTGACGTTTCTCAAAATCAATAAAATGGTTCATTGTAAGTCACGTGTCTGCGTCTCAACCAATCCTGTCATTATTATAGTGAGAATAAAGCTCTTGTGATTATTCCCGGGAATTATCTCTGTAGATGCTTTATTGTTTGTGGCAAATGAAAGGTAGTTGTCAAATAATTATTTAAAACTGTCAACGCGTCAAGTAAAATGTATGAGAAAAATAGATTTAATTGCATTCAGATACAGAAATACACGAAGAAATTTTGGAAACAACTTCCAAGAATACATTAGTAAGTAATCAATCGATATGGATCCAGTTTAAATTTTTTTAAGTTGGATAAATCGACCTCAACAGCTAAGTCAAAAATAATCTAATTAAACATAACTCGAGAGTTCGATACATTAAAAAATAATTCTGCAGTATCTTTCTCAAACTTGTTGCCATTTGGCAATAGCCACTCAAGCCCTACGGGCTTTCGTGACTGTTGCCTGGCAACAAGTTTTCGAAAGATCTGTCAAATTATTTTCAATTTATTCTCAATCTCTTGTTATTTTATTACTAATTTATTTTTTTGAACTCACTAGTACTGTTTTTGTTGCTATGGAAATATTTCTGAAGAGCAACAAAAGCTCGAGTGAACAGCGAGAAAATTTTTCTGGGAATATTGACTCAAAACATAATTTAAAAAATTACAAAATTAATATTTTGCTTATAATAATATATTTATAAATGAATAAATGAATAAATATATAATCAAGCCTTTTATCCATTACTGGGTGTGGTACTCTGTCGTGTCAGTTCCCGGTAAGTAATATATTTTTGCGCATACATTGGGGTTACTAGCCGTCAAATCACGTCCCCCAAGGATGTTAGTGGAGGGGGAGCCACTGTGGTAGTTTTAATGTGGTGAAAATTGTTCGTCGATTGTGGGAATCTAACCCAGGTTTTTAAATTCACAGGCCGACTCAAAACCACTGAGACACTTGCCCTATATAATAATATAATATATTCACTATATGGAAAAATCGCGACACCGAAGGTGGAGCGGTTTCGTCTAATGCCATTTGAAGTCTACGTTACCTCAAAACAATCAAGTGTGAGATAAGTAAATCAAAGTTTAACCTGATGAAATCAAGAAGCTCGAATGGCATTTATTAAGATAATTTCACGAATGAACACAATTTAAATGTGCAACTTTTAGAAGTACAATTATTTTACACAATTTGGCATGACTACTGCTGCATTGAATTAATTTGAATATTGAATTGTTTAGTACATATTCGTTACAATTTTTAGCAATTTTTCTAATAATATAGTAGCTAATAACTTATAATTTTTTTCAAGACAAATTCCTTCAAAATCATTCCTAATTTAATGTCTCGTTTTTATTGTATTTTCGTCAACTATACTCGTATATACAATAATTTTTTTGACGTTTATATTTTTTTAGTTGTCAAAAGTTTGACGTTTGATGAAAATACATACTTAAAAACGAGCTGCTTTGCCTACACTGAAAAATAATTGATAGCTTGCAAAATATTCTTCGAACGCGAATAAGAAAAAAAGTTTCTAACACAAACTAAAAGTATTTTCTGATTAATAAAAAAGAGCAAAATGGTAATGCCGCCATTATTATCTCGTTAGCATGTACAAGAGAAAAATTGGAAATAAATTATTGGGACTAATTAAAAGGAAATTTGTTACGAGGTCACCCAAAGTTACAAGACCAAAAATTAATTCAGCTTATCTTAGTTTATGAATATTCATGGCATGAATATTTAGGAGAGAAGTATCGAACGAAATTGATGAATTAATGATTGATTTGTGAATTTTAGATTAGTTAATTTGTACCTTAATATCTTACAAATTGAACCGTGACTTCCTTCAAAATTGGATAACAGTCTATTTATAATCTCGCCATGATTTGATTTACGATATATGCATTATTTAATATATAGGAAAATTTTAAACTAAATATTGTATAAACTCTTTTGTCTATCATGAAAGAAAGATTAATTTATTTATGATGCTCTATATAATAAGAACTTAATCCCAGTTGCAATACATGGTTCGAACTCACCGAACTGCGGTGTTCTAGTTCACATATTTTTGACTTGAGTGAGATTTGAACTTGGAATCTTCGAATTCCATAATGTTGACCATATTTTCAGACGACTACTTATGAAAGTAACTATAACAACATCATAAATTACAACAGAAAGTTGAAAATAACATACACTGATATGTTATTATAACGCACACTTCTAATATATCAGGTGAAGTTCCACTGAATGACAACAGATGGCGATACGATGAAAGAAAATAATAAAATAAATGAAAAGAATTTGTATTATTATTTGAATAGAAGTTTTGGTAGATTTTTTAACACATTTGCACAGATAAATCTTATTTTTTTAATTAATAAATACTTATTTACTAATATTTTAGCATTATTTAATATTTTGACATTACAGTTAGTACAGTTGGTATCACTACACCTAATCTCAAACGTCAAACGTCAACGCTTACCTTTAAAAACGCATCAGCTGTCAAAGTGTTACAACTTTGCTCTTGTAAACTTTTTTTAGAAATATTTTGTGTTTGTCTGAAAAATCGTGTACATAATTCGCTCGTAAGTGTGATAACTCGTGTACTTAAATCACTCGGTGCTACGTGCCATGTTTTTCAATTTGTACACTCGCACGTTATCTTACACTTTCGATGCTTGTTATGTAATATACTATAACGTACTTCCGGATAGTGTATTATATTTAAATTTATTATACTTGACGTCATCAAAACTGATACATTTTGCCGTCCGGAGCGAAATATAAAAACAGCCATTCGTTATTATTTTAATGAAAATTCAAATAAATATACGAAGGACTTCAGTTTTTATTACTTTATTTTAAAGCTTAATTTTCGAAATAAATGATTAGGAATAATTGATAACAACTCTAAGGGCTAGTTTTTCAATCTCCGGTTTACTCTCGATTAATTATGGTTAACATTAATCAGTGATTGAAAAACTCGTCCTTAATTAAGAGAGAAAAGTAAGACAAAAAACTTTAAATATCTGATCGAAACAAAACCGTGGCAAATAACTTATATTACAATTTTTAAATAATTCAAATGATTAATTAATTTGAAAAATGTACAATTTTTATAACAAATACCTTTCAAAATAAATAGTGCAAAATAAATAAATGTATAATCGATTCATTTAAGACAGCACTTTTGCAATTGCAGATCTGTATATTATAACTAATACAATTTGCTTGGGGTAGTCGGCCTGTGGACTTAAGAACCTCGGTTCGATTACCATAGACGTTAAACAATTTTTACTACATTAAAATAACTCATGTGGCTTCCCATTCACTAACATCTTTTAAAAAAATAAATATGTATATATATATATATATATATCATCACGCCTTTTACCCATTACTGAGTGTGGCACTCTACCGAAGCAGGTCTCGGTAAGTGATATATTTATGCGCGTGAAGTGCGGTTACCAGCCGTCAAATCACCGCCCCTAAAGATGTTAGTGGTAGGTGAGCCACAGGGATAATTTTATATAATAAATAAATATAAATATATCATCACGCCTTCTTCCCATTACTGAGTGTGGCACTCTGCCGAAGCAGGTCTCGGTAAGTGATATATTTTGCGCGTGAAGTGAGGTTACCAGTCGTCAAATCACGGCCTCCAAAGTTGTTAGTGGTGGAGGAGCCACAGGGATAGTTTTTGAAATTATGAAAGTTGTTTGTCGCCTGTGGGAATCGAACCAGGGTTCTCAGGATCCACAGGCCGACTTCATACTACTGAGCTAGCCACCCCATAGGAACATTTTAAATTTGTGAAAATGTTTTGTCGGCTGTGGAGATCGAACCAGGGTTCTTTGGATCCACAGGTCGACGTGATACCACTGAACATCTTTAAGGGACGTAATTTAACGGCTGATAATCGCACTTCACATGAACAGATATATTACCTACCGCGATCTGCTACGGCAGAGTGCCACTCCCAGTAATGGGGCAAAATACATGATTATATATTTACTTTATTTATATAATTATTGATTTATTTTCATATATTTTAAATTTCAGAATGTCTATCAGAATTCTGTTGTTAGTCCGTCCCTGGCAAGTCCTCCGGGACTTTATTCTTAACTTCGTCGGGTTGGCTCTCCGTAATGAACAGACCTCTACACCTATTATAGCGGCTGGCTCGGGTTATATACGACTGACGCTCTGTGTCCCTCTTTTCTTCTTACAACATTCTTTATTTCGAGCTCCCGTTCAACTCCAACCTACCATTCTACACCACCAGCTTTATTCTGAGTTCTTCCCTTTGCCGATCGCAATTGGGAATTCTTCGATTAGTTGCGCAGAAATTCTCATTAGGAGGAGAAAGAGATCTAGACTCTGTGGTCCCACCTGAAATTTCTAACGGTTAAGCGTAAGATTAACTCGTGTAATTTTTACTAAAAGGGATTCAAAGATTTGAAAGTTAAATCTTAATATATTTGATATTTGCTTTTTGTTTTGGAGTTACTGCTATATAATTACCTATATTGATTACTTGATTAATTTATCAGATTTAAATCTGAGTAGGTGGCTCAGTTGAATCGAGTCGGTCTGCGGATCTGAGAACCTCAGTTCGATACCCACAACCGACAAACAATGTTTACCGCATTAAAATTACCCCTGTGGTTCCTCCTCGACTAACATCTTTATGGGTCGTAAATTGACGGCTGATAACCACACTTCACGAGCACAAATGTATCATTTACCGAGATCTGCTACGACAGAGTGCCAAACGCCACACCCAGTAATAGATAAAAGGCGTACATCAAATTTAATTATAAAGAGAAAAATTGGAATATCGCCAAGGTTTGAACCTAGGGCCTATATTTTTTGTCAAATTTGAGATGCCTAAGTAGAAAACTAAATGAGATATCGAAATGTGGTGTGTGGTCTTTACCAGTATATACAAATTTAAATAATACTCCAGACTCAGGCACTTTACATTTACCAAATACTTCAATTGTTTTCAAATATTTTAAACTAAATTTCACATTAAATAATATCAATTTTAATTGCGCATTAACAGAGCTGGGCAGCACTAGCTACTTTTGTAGCTTAGCTACTGGCTTAGCAACGTTTACCTCAGCTGTAGCTGTAGCTTAGCTAAATGTGAAAAAATATAGCTGTAGCTTGTAGTGAGCTATATATTTTTTTCTATTAGCTTAAAAATATTGTTATAACAACTGAAGCTACTTTTAAAACTACTTTTTGTAGCTTAAAGCTACTTTTTGTAGCCCAACGCTACTTTTTGTAGAATAAAACTGTTCATTAAGAAATACCTATTAATTTTTGTTTTGTATTTGAATTGTACCTTCTTTATTGTTTTCTATAACTGTAGGATAACAAATTATTATATAGTTTAAAATCTATTAACATATTTAATTTTTCACTTGTTCTTAACCTATCCTACTTTTATATTAAATATTAGATGAACTAAACATTGACTGTTTAGGAGTCTTCTGTTAATGTGACTGTTAATTTATTCCGGTATAAATAAGAATTATAGCATAACAAATGAACAGTACATTTGTCCATTTGCGATTTTTCACAAAAGACTGATCAACTGATCATATGACAATGGCAAATTTAATAATTCACAATAATTGAAAAAAGTAGCTTTAAAATGCAACAGTTACTTTAATGAAAGCTTTTAGCCCTGTGGTTTCTCCACCAGTAACATCTTTGGGGGCCATGATTTGACGACTGGTAACCGCACTTCACGCGCAAAATATATCACTTACCGAGATCTGCGTCGGCAGAGTGCCACACCCAGTAATGGGTAGAAGGCGTGATAATATATTTATTTATTTATTTACTTACGAATTAATACAAAACTCTGCAAATGAGTTTATTCTGAAAATAATTCATATCAACATGCCGTGTTCACGTTAGGGTCCAGATTCACAATTCGTATAATTCGAAAATTCGAAAATTCGGAATATTCAAAAATTCGAAGGTTCAATAAATCCGAACATTCGAAGTATCGAATATTCGAAAAATCAACAACCCTAGTAAACACCTAATCTAATCCTGAATCCTCATTCACGTTTTTAATTCGATCATTTAAGAAAATATCAAAATATTTCAATTACAAATCAGCGTCGCTTTAAGATTTCTCACAGTACATGATTCTATTTACCCCGAGCGATATTTGCAATCGTACCAACTATCAAACAAGCGATGTTCCTAGTTCTGCATTTCTCACCGTGTCAAACACTTTCAATCAACTCGTACAAGATTACCGCGAGGTTACACGTCGGGGTGCACCGACGCTGAATGCAAACTTCAACAAACACGATCCTGGAAGTTGGCGCTGACGCTGGCGGTGACAAGAGAACGCCGCGACGCCGCGTCGAACTTCATTTGTGTTCGTAAACAGCCCGACGTGCACCGACGCCGAATCACGACTAACTTATCGGTAATGGCCCAGCGCAGGGGAATATTCATGTGATAGTTTCGAATTCAATTATTTTTATCAATGCCAACTGACAGAAACGGTCAAAGGAATACGTGAGGGGAATATTGTTGTTGAAAACGAAGAAAAAATGTTTGACGCACGAGTTGGTTGACTCCAAGACATATTAAGCTGTTTTTTAAACTTTCAATCACATTGAAATGGAGAGGGGTGATTATATAGTAGGTTATTTTAAAAATTGGGTTCTGATATTGTGTCTAACAGAATGGATCTTATAAGAATTATTATCGTATATTTTCTACTATAAAATGTATCTAAAATATTTTTAAATAAAATGCTTCTCATAAAAGTTATGATGAATGTCTCATAAATGTATAAGAATTTTTTTAAGCCGACTGTGAGCGGATAACTTGCGCTGTATTTCAAATTTTTTTTGGGATTGAATATATGAAAAGAACTTTTGGTTCTTTTGAGAAAATATTTTTTTTGCACAACCGAGCAAAAATTCATATGTTTTAGCCCTAAAAAGCGGGCTTAAACACTTTTTTTTGGCCCTAGGGCTATAAAAAAATAATTCCTATGGATTCTTAAATAAAATGACAATTTTTGTTTATTCGGAATACTTGATTTTACAAAATGTCATTTTTACATATTATCTATATACCTACATATTTTAATCTTTTGAAAATATAATGAAATATTATTTTGTTGTGCATAAAATATGTATTTGCTTTGCGCCTCGTGCTAATAATCATGCCACGAGCCTGAAACACCCGTTTTCAGCCTTGGTACATAAGTAACTATTCTACATAAAATAAAAAATAAATATATCATCACGCCTTCTACCCATTACTGTGTGTGGCACTCTGCCAAAGCAGATCTCGGTAAGTGATATATTTTGCGCGTGAAGTGCGGTTACCAGTCGTCAAATCACGGCCCCCAAAGATGTTCGAGGTGGAGGAGCCACATCGGTCACAGAAATGCGACATTTTTACTTCGTTATGGATACGCAAAGTTTGTCCTTTTTTTCACTCGTGAAAAAATGACTATATTACCTTGACAACCATTCAAACTGTAAAAAAATATGTTTTCACTGTTTTGATAAACTTTTTTTCACTGTTTTGGAACTCAATTTTTTTTAGAGATTTATGTGTTAACGCTACCAATTAAATTTTGACGTTTCTAAACTATAAATTCAGAAGAATATTTTGAAACAAAATATTTTCACACTTTTTTTTGTCACATGTGTAGTAATTTCGTAATTTTGGTGCAATTTTTGTAGTTGTATATTAAAGCTGAAAAGAAATGCTGATATTTTGGTGATTTAAATTCTTAGTTTATAGCTTACCAAACTGTAATATCGTTTTAAATTAACCTTCTTGTTGTATTTTCTTATTAATGATATCATGAAATATTTATCTGACTAAGGCCCGGTTGTACAAACATTGGTTCATATTGAGTTTAACTGAACTACGGTTTTATAGAACCCGAGTTCAAATTGGCTGTGCGTTGTACAAAACAAATTGAATGCAAGTTCAGCTGAACCTCAGCTGAACTATATAACTAATAAAAATTACTTCAGTTGGTAATGCGTAATGTCAAATGTCATAATTTTTGTTGTCATTTTCAATTTTAAAATTGGTTATTTTATGTCAGTTTGAATTGAATATAATAAGGTAAGGTAAATTAACGTTAAATATTTCGCATTAAATACATTATATACTTCAATGATTTTATGGATTAAATTTTTCATAGTTTTGATACATTATTTATTTCATTATTATGATGCGATCAGCAAATTTAACAAATTCAGAAGAGACAAAATGATACCGTTGATAAAAAAATATATGTATCGGTAATCGAATGTAAGATATGCGATATAAACATGAATAAAATGAAAACAATGCTGGATGGAAATTAAAAAAGAATTTAATACAAATAATGAGATTTATTCTTCTATTGCAGACATTTTAATATAAGTATTATGCTACTTATCAATTGATCTGGATACTTTGTGAATGATTGTACTAGTAGTAGATTTATCAAATCCACTAAAATCTCCTGTCACTAGCACCTTATTTTTCGGCAATACGGTGTTGTTTCTTAAATAAATTATTTATTATACAGAAAATATAAATGCTAATCTTCAAGTATAGCTGTTACTTTACTTATCTCTATGTGGAAGAACAAATTTAATCTTTAATTTGTTATATATATTATATATTTTACAGCAGCTTTCGACAAACAAAATCTCGCACTAATTTCTTTATCATTTCATTTTTTAAAATGATCTTCGCATTTTCTACATTTTTTTTCATATATTTATTAATTCAAATATATCTTCATCGTCACTTGAAATATATGTATTAATTCATTCATAATTTTAAAATAATAACTGTCACGTTAATAAAATTGACACATGATGTTATTTTGTTCACTGAACTGTGGTTGAACTGCAGAATTCGGCCGCTCAGCTGAACCGCACTTTGAACCAAGCTCATTATTTGAACCAGGTTTGTACAACGCAATCTGTCATCTCACTGTAAGTTCAAGACTGAACTCACACTGAACCTATATTGTACAACCGGGCCTGATAGTTCTTTCTAATTGCAATAAAAAATCATTTTGAAACAAATTGAGATTATCATTATGAAATGACTTTTAACCTGTAATAGTAAGAATCTAACAAAATAAAAAGTTACTAGAAAACAGTTTAACAATAAATTAAACTATTTTTGGTACAATAATGAACCGAATGTGGACGCATAGTATAAAAAATAATTTAGAAATGTGTGATGGAAGAATAGGAAGATTAAAACAAAAGACAAAATGTCTATTATCGAAGTGGAATTGAGTCTTAATAAATAAGAAAAATCACTTGTCTCATAATTCCACAGAGGTTTTACAGCACGTTTGCATCAACTTCTCAGGTCATCAACAAACGGCTGGTCAGTTCAGCTTTAACCATAGACGCGTTTCGTCCTTCCGGACTCATCAGTATGGTGCGATCATTCACAATAATAGAAAATTAATTCTAATTACAGTACAAGAGATTATTTGCTATAAGTTGGCAACAGCAACATTTGGTCCCGAAAAACCTCACTTGTACATTCATCTAATAATAAACTTAATAATTACTATTAATAGTAAAATAAATATTAAGAATATATAAACTATAACAACATTTAATTAAAATATTCGCTTTCGTCATAAATTCTCACATTCTCATTTGTAAAGCTTCCATCTCCATCTCAAAATACCCAGAAAATAAATTCAATTAAATTATCATAGTTACGTCTCGTACCTTATACATCTTGCTAATAAATAATTCAATTGTAAATTTCTTTCCTGACACGTCCACAGTTATAATCCGCCAAACAGTGTTCAAATAATTGCGAAAAATACATCCCCTGTTGGTTTAATCCCGCTGTAAAACTAAGAACACACATGGCAATTCAATAATTCCCCGAATTCGCTCACGCGTAACAGGAATGCGGACGCCGGGCGCCGGGACGCTCACCCCCTCTTGCATTTTTATATTTTATTAGGCAGTTTAGGGCGCGGAACCGCGTGGAACCCGCGGGCGATTGATATTCAAAGCGCTCGGTGGAAACGCGGGCGCAGATATAACAACATATTCCTATGCTGGTTGATAATTTCTCCACCGCCACATAAAAATCATGTTTGGAATATTTAAACCTCCAGCGATGCTAAACTGTCTGTTATAGAGAAGAGAAAATATATTTTAGACGGTAGAATTTATTTTTCTGTTTTGGATTTATCTGTCAAGAAGAATTTATTTTGACAGTTTTGACAGATTGAACGTCAAACATTTGTTTAATTTTGTTTCAATTTCATAGCTATCGATAATTTTGAGACAATTTGAGTCATTTTCAGATCTAATTTGTGCAGTTGTAAAGCATGCAAAATTAATTTCGTATTTTATGCCCTAAAACTTTTATTTGAAGCTTTTTTGTTTTAAATAATTAGGGAAGCAGGAAATTAAAACAATATTTACATGTTAAAGTCCTATGTTCGAGAGTCGCGGTTACCACCCTGTATATGTATATATAAATCAAATAAAAATTAAATTATAAGTTTAAAGATAATAAATTCAAGCTGAAATTAAATTTCCATCAGTATTCTTATGGTCAGCAAGCGACATGTTCCTATTACAACGATTGAGTAATCTATGTTAAGTATACACAGACACAAAATATTAGAAAATAAAAACAGTAAAACGGCTAAATCGGTATTTATTTAAGAAATGGTGTCAATTTATGGAAGAGTTATTCGAAGATTGTTCTTCCTCTTCAATTGAAACCCAGACGACAAGGACTAATAATTTATTTCACAAATTGAAATATTTTTTTGTCTATTTGTTATGTGTATTTGTATTTATGTTACGTAAAAAAAAATATTTTAGAAATTTATATATATCTAAGATAAATAAGAAAAATAGGAAAAAATTTTCCATCACTTGTCTCATAATTCCACAGAGGTTTTACAGCACGTTTGCATCAACTTCTCAGGTCATCAACAAACGGCTGGTCAGTTCAGCTTTAACCATAGACGCGTTTCGTCTTTACGGACTCATCAGTATGGTGCGATCATTTATCCAACTAGATCAACTAGGAAATAGTGGATTGTGATACCGACTTAGCTGAACTGACTGATGTTAACCTATCTACGGATAGTAATTAAAGGACGTAGGCTTAAGTTGTAGTCAATTTTATTTAAATATAGTTGACAACGTTTCGGTTACGGATGTAACCATCTTCAGGTCTAAGTAAAATTAAACAATATCAGACAATTGTTAGTCAAAATATGAACAAGTAACTCACCAAAAAACAGTTGGTAAAAATAGCAACACAAGAAATAATAAATATAATTAAATATAAAAACTTTAAGTCGATGTTCGGAATCAGCAAAGTGCAAAATAAAAAAAAAAATATGTTAAGAAGTTAAACGAAGCAAAAAACAAGATTCTAAGATACAGTGCTGAATCCGAAGAGTCGAGGTGACGACTGAATATAATTCAAAAATTACAGTTTGAGTACAAAAGATACATAGTGTGACATCTAGCGGTTGAATATAAAAACAACAACAATTTACAATTGTGCGTAAAAGAAGAAAACCAACTCAAAGTCAAACAATATGATGACAGTAAAGTAATTAAATTAACGTAATATCTGTTTGAGGTTAGAATAAACATTCTTGCTGTCATTGAAATCCGTTTTAATGTTGATAGATCTGTCATCATTGTTGATGTAGCAGCTTTCAATAAATAGACGTTTGTTAAGGTTAGACTCTTAGAAAGCTGCTACATCAACAATGATGACAGATCTATCAACATTAAAACGGATTTCAATGACAGCAAGAATGTTTATTCTAACCTCAAACAGATATTACGTTAATTTAATTACTTTACTGTCATCATATTGTTTGACTTTGAGTTGGTTTTCTTCTTTTACGCACAATTGTAAATTGTTGTTGTTTTTATATTCAACCGCTAGATGTCACACTATGTATCTTTTGTACTCAAACTGTAATTTTTGAATTATATTCAGTCGTCACCTCGACTCTTCGGATTCAGCACTGTATCTTAGAATCTTGTTTTTTGCTTCGTTTAACTTCTTAACATATTTTTTTTTTTATTTTGCACTTTGCTGATTCCGAACATCGACTTAAAGTTTTTATATTTAATTATATTTATTATTTCTTGTGTTGCTATTTTTACCAACTGTTTTTTGGTGAGTTACTTGTTCATATTTTGACTAACAATTGTCTGATATTGTTTAATTTTACTTAGACCTGAAGATGGTTACATCCGTAACCGAAACGTTGTCAACTATATTTAAATAAAATTGACTACAACTTAAGCCTACGTCCTTTAATTACTATCCTACATTACTTTGGCTTATTAAAACATACTATTAACCTATCTACAATGGTAACATGACATGAGAGCTATGAAGCCCCTCGTGGTGCCATCTACCGACAAAATCGCAAACTGCTTGACAGCTATAGAAATAAAACAAAAGACAAAATGTCTATTGCGATGTGGAATTGAGTCTTAATAAATAAGAAAAAATATATCTAAGAGTTTATTGCGAAACGCCCCTCCCCCCTGGAAAAATGTCTGTGGACGCTCATGACTGTGGGACTCGAACTCAAGTTCTCAAATCCATAGTCTGTCGCGGTATATTATATTATTGTTGCACCACTTTTACTTGGAAAAACATTTTATTTGGGCTAGATCTATTCTTGACTTCACAAAAGAGTCCCTAATATCGATTTTTATCATGGACAATAAAGAGAATACTAACAATTAGGGAATTATAATTCACAATACTCAAATTGTTTTAAAAGGAATTAGTTCATAATTCAAAATTAATTCTAAATACCTAAGCACTAATTTATTGTTCATGAACTAATAATCGACATAAGTGCTGCAATACAGACTCGTTTAGAACTACAAATATGATAGATAAAAGCGCTAAAATTTGAATACATTTAGTGAGACCAGAGCTGGGCAAGCTACTTAAAAAAAGTAGCTAAGCTACAACTACAGCTATTCTTTAAAAAAGTAGCTAAGCTACAGCTATAAGCTATATTTTGTAAAATATAGCTAAGCTACAGCTAAAAGCTTTCGTTAAAGTAGCTGTTAAATTTTAAAGCTACTTTTTAAAATTATTGTGAAACAATTAAATTTGCCATTGTCATATGATCAGTCTTTTGTTATAATGACTGTTAATTTACTATTTCTGACATAAATATCAAAAATAGCAAATACCATCTGGCACCTAGTGTGTATTTTTGCGTATTAGAGCCAGTTAGAACCGGCAACAAATAATTATTTTGTGTGGGTTTAGCTTGTCCGCATGCGTACTTTGTTGAACTTCTGCTTAAAAAGTAGCTTGAAGCTACAAAAAGTAGCTTTAAAAGTAGCTTCAGTTGTTATTTTTAAGCTACTAGAAAAAAAAGTAGCTAGCTACAAGCTACAGCTATATTTTTTCACAGTTAGCTAAGCTACAGCTACAGCTAAGGTAAATGTAGCTAAGCTAGTAGCTAAGCTACAAAAGTAGCTAGCTACTGCCCAGCTCTGAGTGAGACGTATATATTATATTTTATCTGTGGTGCAACCTATCATAAAAATACAACTGCGTTCGATTTGTTCAGAGTTATAACTCCTCTGTAGTGTAATTCGGATTAATTTTCTGTAATTTATAGTACCATTTAGTTTTTTTGACAATTTTAATGGAGAAATATAAATTCTATAATATTTCAAAAGCAATTTCGATAATCAACTACGTCATCGAATTGATATAACTTCAACGACATTATTCTTTCTGAAATGAGTTGAACTTAGCGACAATTTATTCGAAACTCTATTCATTTAAATCAGTGAAACATTCATTCAACATTGTCTTGATTCTGTGAGTCAGTGTCCCGTGAATATCTCGTGTTGGCAGCGCTGCGAAACGTCAGGTTTTTTAATTAGAATCTTGAGGCGGCCGTAATAAAGAACGGCTCTCGCAGATAACATCGGTAACACTTTACTTGAAAAGGGAAAAGAAAATTAGGGCCCGTGTCCTCGCGAAACTTGAAACTTTCCTGCTCCTGGATTATTTTATCCTGGAGGACGACGGTACATGGAAATAAACGGGACGTGGAACTGTATCGCGAGAAAGGGTGAAAGAAGGCTTATCGAAACAGGAATAAAATCATAGATTCCGAAAAGGATCATTTAAAGCTAATAATATATATTTTTTAAATTAAGGTGGATCATTCGCCTAACTGTATTTGAAATTGGTACTTAAATATCAACTTTTTGATGGAAGATATTATTGTTATTATAAATAAAACACCTGGCTCTGTTGTATATAAGCGCAGGCTGTCGCTCTCTTCTTTTCTAATCTTTGTAGATTCGTTGTTAGAGGGGTAAGCGTGAGTGATTTGTGATATTTGCGCATATGCAACGTACATCGAAGAAAGATAAATGAAAAGTAACTGGAGTGATTGGATGGATATGATTGAAGGTTTGTTGTGTAATGAATGATTTCGAGTATGGTAAATGAACGTATATAGAGGGATCTATGAATGTGGTTGAAGTGTGGATGCTGTGTTAAGATGAGAATGTTTGACGAGGACTAATTATTTGATAAATCTGATGAGTACATGTTTTATGAATTATGAATTAGTATTCGTGCTACCCCATTTGAAAGGATATAGCATGTTGTTATGTATGTATATACGTATTCACTTTAATCAAAAAATAAAACTGCATCTGAATGTTCCCTGAATTTCTACTTATATACTCGTACATAGCAGCGAAGGGACGAACGAACGAGTGCTAGAATTGCCTTCTGTAACCTAGTGTTTTATAATATTTTCTCTGTTTTGGCTTGCTTTACTTAATTAATTTATAAAAATAGTTGACATTTTCCATTACGAGAAATTTTTGGTAGAATAGTTAAGTTGGTGCCAAGGGCGGATCCACGGAGGGCGCCATGGGGGCTATGCCTCTCCCTTGGGCTAGTTATTTTTGTTAGATTTTTATATGTGTTATTATTATTCGAGTTTGATAACCCTTATAGAAATAAAATCGCTGAAAAATTTTATAATACCCTGAAACAACTCTGAAAATCTTTCAAAATTTGGATTGTCAGACATTTTCCGAGTTTTTCAGACTGTTTAAAATTTAAAAATTAAGAACGAAATACAAATATAAATAAATATATCATCACGTCTTCTACCCATTACTGGGTGTGGCACTCTGCCGAAGCAGATCTCGGTAAGTGATATATTTTGCGCGTGAAGTGCGCTTACCAGTCGTCAAATCAATACAAAGTACATACAAATATATATTCCCCACAAAAATTACAGAATTGTGTGTCAGTATTATATGTTTTCCTTTTAAAAAAATCTAAATGCCTCACCCGCTCCTTGAAAATTTTCTAGATCCGCCCTTGGTTGGTGACAATGATTTGCAATTTATTATATCCGTTGTTTAGGTTAATTTATAAATTGTGTTTTTTATTTTGTCAGTTGCCTAGATATTTTGTGTATTTAATGCAGTTATACCTATATATATATATATATATATATATATATATATATATATATATATATATATATATATATATATATATATATATATATATATATATATGGGATGACTTGCTCAGTGGTATGAAGTCGGCCTGTGGATCCTAAGAACCCTGGTTCGATTCCCACAGGCGACAAACAATTTTCATTATTTCAAAAGCTACCCCTGTGGCCTCCTCCACCACTAACATCTTTGGGGACCGTGATTCGACGACTGGTAACCGCACTTCACGCGCAAAATATATCACTTACCGAAATCTACTTCGGCAGAGTGCCACGCCCAGTAATGGATAGAAGGCGTGATGATATATTTATTTATTTATTATGCCAATCTGTGATAACCATATGTCACCAAAAATTATTTAAGAATAAAGCTCATTCTAGCACCAATATGCGTGAGAGAATATGTTATTTTAATGCCGAAACAGAAGAACAAATAACGGAAAATATAGACGACAAACAGATGTTGTGCGTATGTGAAAGTTTTTCCTATTTCAGCTAAATATTCTAGTATTCCCCTGCGTTAGTTCCACCTCCCGCCGATGAACACATAACATCAACTCCGGCGTGGCAATTCCCCATCCCCTGTTTCTTCCATCCCTTGTAATTGTGAGTCGACCTCGCGACTCACGGCCGCCTTGCTAATTAGCAGCTTCGTTTTAAAATCTCGCTGTAATCGCGCCCAAAACGACGCCGAGCCACATCTCATGGAAATTCTACAGTTATTAACTCATAAATTTCATCCTCTTAGTTATTTTAATTCCGCGCTGCGAAAGTATTAAGTACTAGGGGTTTTTAAATTAGTTCGCGCAATTGTGAACGCGCATTGTTAGAACACGGCAAGTGTTTTGGACCGAGGGGTGAGGGGTTCAACTCCGGAGGTGTTATTGCGAAGTTATTTTGGATTTGTACTTTCATTTGGAGAACGTTATTTTTTATTGGTTCTATAAATACAATTTATACATTTTATTAAGTTTTGAAAATTGGCAGGAGAGTTGTGAAATAAGGGCTCGTTGGTCGAAGCGATAGCCGAGGTAAACGATATTCTATCCACAATATATTTTTTCTATAATCATTAAATAACACAATCTTTGTGTGTTTCTTGATAGATAATGTACTTCATTATTCACGGCCGTTGGTAATAATTTATTACTTGCGGGTTGTGTCCTATCATATCGAGGTTGTTATTACAACACAATAATAGCCGTGAGTAATAATCTATTATTGGTAAACATATCGTGGTTATTAGAACAACGCAACTAAATTTGACAGTCACGTCATACAAGCTGATAATTATTATTTTCGTCAAATTTATCTAAACCAAAATAGTATATTGAAAAATAAGTGTAATTAGTCTTTGTAACGCGTCTTTTTTATACCACTTTTCTTATATAGAATTATTTGACTTTTATGTTTATTTTTTTATGAAAAAAGTGGTAACAATGATAGATCAATAAAAATTTGAAATTAATTTATTTTGAACTTTATTAGTGAGGTTATAGTTCAAAATCATCATTATATAGGTTTTATTATAAAACTTTAAACCTTTAATTTTTAATAATGAAATAGTTTGCAGTATATGAATTTATTTTATTGTAAGAAAAATTAATTCCAGTAATTTTACATGTGCTGAGCTCAGATGACAGTTTGAAAAAATTATGTTTGAATTTTTACAACTAGACAACTTAACAATTTCACACAAAAATATCCCCAAAAACAGTTGTACAAAGTTGACTTATAGCACTGTTTTTGACAATAACAGTTACACAAAATTCACTTTTTAAACGCGATAAAGTAACATTGAATTTTCCAGATGAATAGCGTTATTGAAATCGCCTGTGATGGTTATTACTCATTTTGATAAATTATGCAATTTGGCTACGATTCGTGTCGCAAACTTCATCCTTATTCGAAATAATTATTATTACACGTTCGATGAATAATATACTATTAATTTCCGTTGCTAAAACAAGATAAAATAAAATAGCACTCTACAAAAAAAAATAATAATGAACAGAAAAATGTTATATTTGTATACTTAATTTAACCCATTTTCTTAGTTATAATAGTTTACTCATTTCAGACAATTATTTTGTTTGTTTATTTGTTATCATGCATAGGCGTATTCCATTTGCCATTTGGATCAGATCTAACTTACATTTTCTGAATTAGATCACTTATTTATTTCGCTGAATTACTTCGCTGACTTTATTTCCAGTACCAGAATTACTGGTTCTAATTTACTTTGAAGTAATTCACCCCAATAAGTGCATCAGTTTGCTTAGTTCAGTTCATTAGTCATATTGTCTAATTTATTTGAATTGATTTAAGTAAACCAAGTGACAAATGGAATACAGCTCATGTTGATGATTCTATGTTTCCGAAAAGGGACAACTTTGATGAAATAAAAATAGTGTATAGAAATTAATCTTAAATTACTTAAATATAAACTTTTCCATTATTAACATAAAAAAATAGCTTGTTCAACACGTAAGAAAAGTGGGTTTTCAAGCTCGTGTAAAATTAGTGCACTCATTACGCTCATTCATTAGCCTCTACACGCGTTAGAAAGCTATCACTTTTCTTCACTTCTTAAATAATCTACTATTAACATGTATTTTTAAGAGATCTGATTAAAAAGGATTTCGATCGCAGCATCATCTACTACATACTTAGTCGGGTTAGCCATTTAAAATAGCCTATACACATTCTTCTGTATATTTCATAATTATTCCAAAAATTAGAATATTTCATTCTTGTCCAGTGCTGTACACACATCACATTTCAACATGCACCCTCAATCTTACCTACATCCGTCGGTATCATAGTCTCCTGGTAGCATGCACCGTTATCACAGGTAAACCTTCATGATCTCTTATTACTTCCGTTTCATTGGCCGTGGCACTGGTGATACGTGCACCCGTGCACGCGGCATGCACGGGGGTTAAAGGTGAGTCATGTAATGACAGGAGGGGCTAGTACCCTCCAGGCCCCACGCTTCACTACCGAGGTGGAGTACCTACCTACTAGACCGCATTATTATATCAGTAATCCCGCAACGAGACGGCTTATCCGACAGGACGTAGGACTTTCGGGAAGGATCGGAGAAAGACAGTTGATTAAATGAGGAGGTGCATCACTTTCAATAAAGGATGGAAGATTAGGACAATTAAGTTTTACTTATATTCTTGAGTATTAGGAATATTTCTTGCATTTGAAATTATTTTTATTACGTTCAATATCTAGGAAACTTAATTTCATTGACGCTAGTATGGTTTGTCGATTTACAGTGATTAACTACCGACTGTCTTACACATAATTAAACCGTACCCGTTCTGTTGAGATGCTCGTAGCCTCAGCCAACTTGTGCACTTTAATTCGCCGATCGTCCAATATCATACCATGGATTTTATCGACGATTTCTGGCGTTATAACCTCAATTGGACGATCAGAACGTTCGGCGTCCTTTGTGGTCATACTACTACAATGAAAATCAGTAAACCACTTGTGAATCGTTCCAATCGATGGTGAAGAGTCCCCATAATGTTTAACAAGCGATGCTTTGGTTTGCGTAATGTTTTTTCTACGCAAGAAATAATGTTTAATCAAAACGCGAAATTCACTTTTTTTCATGTTTTCAAAAATCTTCAAGGATGCTTGCTTTCGATGGATGTCAAAACAGAACTGAATGACATATCAGTCTGAAAATTTTAATGCGTTCTAGTTAAAGATGGTACATCATAAATATCACATGAGATTTGCGATTGTGGTGCCATCTGTTTTAGTTTTCAGGGACTTTTCACCCTGCTCTCGTACGTTTTACGTGCTCAAAACATCTCAAATTACTCACGCTCATTTCTCTAACAACACATCTAGAAAGATTAGAAAAGAAAAAAACGAAACTCCACGTTTGTATTTAACAGAAAATTCCACACAATTGCAATTAGACACTCTGTTGTAATTAATAAAAATAATAATTTACTAGATTCAAGCAAACGTAACCCAATGGAAATATTTGCGCCGACCAAATAAAACTCACGAATCCGAATCTCATTTACTTAAGAAAATATATGACATAACCCCCTTTGCTGTAATTCGAATTATATTTCTATTATACAGAGTAAAAAAATAAATATTGAAATAAATTAGAGTGCCGACAAAAGAGTAAGTCACCAACTAATAAATTATCCTCAATAAAAATCAAGTATTGAACCCGTCCAATTATTTAATACAATATATTAATCAAGTCATCTAGTTAAAAATTTCACTTAGTACTCTGAGAAAATCATGACATCATCATCATCATCATCATCATAATCATCGTAGTTCCAAATCGTGCACCGAGCTACAACACATCCATTATTCTCCTTTTTAAAACGACCAAAAGTAAGATGTCCATCAAGATTACAATCATCGAAATAAATCATCAGTATCATTACTTCACTGGAACAATGAGAAACTTTTAATAAAATCTCAGCGTGCCACATGGGCGACTCGTAGACTGGGGCACAATTAAATAGACAACACGTGCGCTTGAATAGAGAAACGTGCCGATATTATCGACGAACGGGTTTATTAAATCATCATACTTGGCCGTGGATGTCAGGGGCGGCGATACGGGGACAGGAAAGGGTAATGTAGCCATATATCACGTGGGGAGGTGTGTGTATGTGTGAGTGTATGTTGACAACGGAGTTATTCTTATAGGAGATCTAGTGTGCGTGTAGAGTTGGAGGGTACGTTATCGTGAGATCCCAAGAGGAACTCGACCAGTGGCGTGTGTACTAGAATATTCTTACTTAATATTATTCACAAGTTAATCATGGCTGTAGTATAGGAAACATAAGGCTTATAATGGAATTATATTTTTTATACGAGGTGCGGATATTAAATAATTCAAACTGACGCTTCTACGCATGCACCAGACACCAGCGACCGTCAGGTTTTTAATGTAAAGATTTATCTTTCGAATGCAGTACCTCTCGCTTCTGTAAACAAATCCGTATAGCCGTAGAATTCGTTCTAATTACAGTATTTTTTTTGTTTCGACGAAAAAATGTTAAATGCAACATTAGAGCAACGAATTGTTGTGAAATTTCACATGAAACTTGGTAAAACTGCTACTGAAACTTATAATTTATTGAAAAAAGTACCTGAATTGTGGAAGGACACGTCATGGTTTCTCCATCAAAACAATGCGCTGTCTCATTCCGCAATGTCTGTTAAGAGATTTCTAACCAAGTAAAGCATCCCAGTGTTGGGCCATCCACCTTATTGCACCGTGCGACTTCTGTTTCCTAAGGTGAAATTTGCCTTAATAGGAACAAGATTTAAGCTTTGAAAGAGAAATCGACACACGTTCTGAAGCAGCTGACAGAAGAAGACATCCAGCACTGTTTCGAACAACGAAATATTCGCATAGAGCATTGTAGGGATAGAGGAGGGGTGTGTATTGAAAGTGATAATAAATAAATCGGTATGGAATCAAAATAAAATGTTAAAACAGCATCAGTCTCGTTATTTAATAGTCACACCTCGTAAGCAGTAACCATTCTGTACTTGATACCTTAACTATTAAATTTTAAGAATTATGTAAATAGAAGACGGATTCGCAGCCAATAACTTTCAATTTAGTAGGATAACTCTCATCATTTTGCCAAACTAAATGTCTATGAATGCCTTCTCCAACTTCTTCTATTTATTCATAGCCATCCTCTTCATTTCAACATAACTTCTTACTAGTTTCATGTCGTTTACCATCTTCCTCCTCCTCGTGCCTTTTATATTTTATCCCTTCTCAACGCATGACCCAATCTCATTATCTTCCATTTGAAAATAGTCTCATACAATGTTCTTTTTTCTTCTACTTTCTCAACACTTGTTCGTTGCTAACTCTATCAAACCACTTAATACCAAGCATTCTCTTCCATATCTACATTTCTATGGCATCAATACTTTTCCTATTTTTAAAAAAAAGGTCTTTGTCTCACACCCGTACAACAAAACACTCCATATAAAACATTTTGCTATTCTTTACCGTAGTTCTAGAGTCAAATTTCCGTATAAGCTGAAGTCAGTAAATTATGAATTTGCGAACACTTTTTTGTAAAGTTATAGCGCTGGCATGATGCTACATCATTATCAATAGTTATCTTCTATTCATAGCCAGGTCGTCTACGATCTTCCTCCTCCTCCTGCCTCTTTTACCTTGTCCTTCTACTGTCCCTTCTATTACATCCTTCATTAGAGTATCCTTTCTCAACGCATAGTCCAACCACATTCTCTTCCTTTTCAAAAATAGTCTCATACAATATCCTTTTTTTCTCCTATTCTTTCCAACACTTTCAGTGCTAAATCTATTAGACCACTTAATATCAAGCACTCTCCCCCATATCCATATTTTCATGGTATCATTTTCCTATTGCTGGATATTAAGTAAGTAAAATTAAATGCTTAATTAGATTGCACAGTTGCATCGCTCTCCCTCAAATATTACGTGTAACTTAAGTAAACAATATAGAACCGAGATATTATATCAAGTGAATTATAAACATTTCAGTATTTAAGTAACACTTGATATTTAAGGGATAATGATGCAACTGGCCATTAAAAGCTGATTTAATCTTGTAGTGCCTGATAAAGGACAGAATATATTTTGCTCAATAGTAAAAATATTGAAAGGGATAAATGCGAATCATTTTTATTTATTTATTACTATCAAAATGTAAATAAATAAATCAAACATATTTTAAGACTGTGAAGTAAAATTTTTAGTTGCTAAACTACGACATCCCCTTGTGTTAATAGATGATGAGCACTAAGGATGACTTTTATGCAAATAATGTCTTCATCTTGAATCTATAAATAAATATTATTATTTTAACACGCCTACTTATAACATATAAAATTATAGTAAGAAAATATAGCTACCTGATTATTTCTTGGTGCAAAATGATTTAGGTAGAATTACTGTTATTAAATTTAATTTGTTTTATCGCCTTCAAGAAGCTGTTAACCAATAACACGTATTATAAATTACCACCAGTATAGTCTTATCGAAACAGTAATTTAATAAAGTGACTACTTTATTGCTAAACAACATTATTTATTATGGACGCTTACTCATTTACTCATTATTGCATTACGTGATAATTCTATGGGCAATTGTAGCTGAGCAGTTAACGTCATCGCTTTAGAACCAAAAGTTCGCGGGATGAAACTTCACTGACTCTAACCTTTACCTCAGCAAAAATACGTGACTCATTTATTTGTTAATCTTCACAATAGGAACATAATCCCTATTAAAGTACCGGAAATTTCGAACCACTCAGATACATTCGTATTTTCTGGATATTTATTTATTTATTAATGTTACTTTATACAACAAGAATTTAATACCAATTACAGTACAGAATCCATATCAACCGAGCCCTTGTGTGGTAGTTTATATATTTTTTTTCTGTTAATTAATAAACGGTTTTATCTATTTTGACAGCAAAATATGGCGGAATATTGGCAGTCTGAGCTATTCGGAATCGTGCACCATACACAGAGCTGGGCAAGCTACTTAAAAAAAGTAGCTAAGCTACAGCTACAGCTATTCTTTAAAAAAGTAGCTGAGCTACAGCTATAAGCTACGTTTTGTAAAATATAGCTAAGCTACAGCTAAAAGCTTTTGTTAAAGTAGCTGTAAAATTTTGAAGCTACTTTTTTCAATTATTGTGAATGATTAAATTTGCCATTGCCATATGATCGGTTGATCAGTCTTTTGATATAATAACTGTTAATAAAATAAAATAAATAAATATATCATCACGCCTTCTACCCATTACTGGGTGTGGCACTCTGCTAAAGCAGATCTCGGTAAGTGATATATTTTGCACGTGAAGTGCGGTTATCAGTTGTCAAATCATGGCCTCCAAACATGTTAGTGATGGACGAGCCACAGGGATAGCTTTTTCAAATTATGAAAATTTGTCGCCTGTGGTAATCGAACCAGGGACCTCAGGATCCACATGCCGACTTCATACCATTGTGCTAGCCATTCCATAATGACTGTTAATAAATATAAAAAATTTCAAATGGACAAATGTACTGTTAATTTGTTAGGCTATAATTTTTATTTATTATCGGAATAAATTAACAGTCACATTAACAGAAGACTCCTAAACAATCAATGTTTAATTCATCTAATATTTAATACAAAAGTAGGATAGGTTAAGAACAAGTGAAACATAAAATATGTTAATAGATTTTACACTATATAATAACTTGTTATCCTACAGTTATAGAAAACAATAAAGAAGGTACAATTCAAATACAAAACCAAAATAAATAGGTATTTCTTAATTAACAGTGATAGCTTTAAGCAACAAAAAGTAGCTTTGGGCTACAAAAAGTAACTTTAAGCTACAAAAATAGCTTTAAAAGTAGCTTCAGTTGTTATAACAATATTTTTAAGCTAATAGAAAAAAAAACATAGTTTGCTACAAGCTACAGCTATATTTTTACACATTTAGCTACAGCTAAGGTAAACGTAGCTAACCTAGTAGCTAAGCTACAAAAGTAGCTAGCTACTGCCCAGCTCTGACCATACATTACTAATACTTTTAAGAATAATAAAAAAATAATTATAACATACATACATACCTACATAACATCACGCTATATCCTATCAAATGGGGGTAACAAGAACTCTAGATCATTCATCATATTTATCAAATAAACAATCCTAGTCAAACATTCACATCCTAACACACGATCCTCGCTCCAATAGCATTATAGTTTCTTTCATGTAAACTCATTTACTCATCACACCTGGAATCATTTATCACACAATTAGCTACATCTAATCACTTCTATACCCTTCTCATTCATCTTTCTTCAACATACCTTTCATATGCTCAAAATATCTCAAATAAAAAATTAAATTATAAGAAATTAAATCTCTAAATATATTATCACGTCTTTTATCCATTGCTGAAAGTGTCACTTTGCCGTAGCAGATCTGGATAAAGTGATATATTTATGTATTTAACAGCCGTCTAATAACTGTCCAAAAGATGTTAGTGGAGGGAAAACGAAAGAAGTAATTTTAATTTGGTGAAAATTGTTTGTCAGCTTAAATCCACAGTGAGAGAATCAGGCTGAAAATGAAAGGAAGTATTCATTTATTTTTATCACTGTTAAATCAAATGCTTCAAATTTCTGTTGAATTTTCATTTTAAATGTAGTGTCCCCTCCGTGAAAATCTCTCGCACTTCTATGATATCTCCCCACTTCCTGTTCACCCTTTCGTAGGGTTCGCCGCTTCGTCCATATGATAAATGACAATCGCACTGTGGGGACAAACGCAATGACCAGCCGACCAGCGCTCTTGATTCTGAACTGAACAGTCGACGGTCGCAACGCAATGTTGCACAACCGGTGGTTAGGCCGGTTGCACGAACACTTATCAACCGGGTATTGTCTGCATCTTCACGGGAGCAACCGTTACAATGTATTGTAGTAAAGTTAGGCTTTGTAAATGCATTTAATTAGTTGTTGGAGATTGTTAGATCATTTTACATATTTTGCCGAGGTTTTTGTTACTTCCTGAATGTGATTTCATCCGCTACTCAGTGTCTATTTTACATAATTTGGGGTCTGATGCGGTTGTATTTATATTTCGTAGAAAAAATTGGAGATTATACTTTACTTATAGAAATTTATTTATTTGTGCTACTCTGATTTTCGTTCAATAACAAATATTTTTGAAAGTATTGAACAGTTTTCTCATGAAGAAAAGCTTCAGATCATAAAATGGTGCTACAGAAAAATACGTGATTTAATAAGTGTAATAAATTTAATTAAAAAAAAATTAACTATTATTTAATAATAATAATTATTAATAATTAATTAATTAAATTTAATAAACCACAAAACAAGCTTTTTTGGCAATTAAGATGTCATTGTTTGTAATTTTGTTTGAGTTCCATGGCTATTGCTATAATTAAGCAATTATCAAAAAATTTTAAAATTGATATTCTCGGTTATGAAATGTCAAAAATAAAATCTGATTCCTAAGGTAGATGCAGAATTTAATTCTCTACAACGTTTATTTGAAGTATTTTTTACTTTCTTCTACGCAGTATAAGGAAGTATTGGCATCGTGAAAAAAATCGTTGACGAGATTTTCGCGGCAATACATGTTTTGAGGTTCACTGAATCCGTTTTGATCATTTTTCTCAATGATATCTGTGTGTGTGTGTGTGTGGATGGATATGTGTCTCATGAACGAGATAAGATTTGTTAACGAAACTTGGTAACTACAAGTTTCATGAAAATACGAAGAGCTGAGTTGATTTTGAATGAAATTGAAAAACCGAAAGAGGAAGTTTCCTGGACACACAAAACAATAAATTCCATTTATTTCAAAAATGGAATCAATTACGAAAAAAAGTTTCAAATAAAAGATGTTAGCAAAAATATTTGGAACATAAAATGTTATTTGCAATTTTTCTGTATATGCATCTAATTTTGAGAAAAACTAATTTTTATATTTAATAATATATTTCAATAATCATAGTAGCAATAGAAACAAAACACAGATTTTAATTTTCGCTTTATCTAGTTATCTATGTCTTTTTTCGGAAAAACAAATACATCATTAAAATGGCAACTTTACTTCAATTTATTCGACTTCGTATCTTACGGTTCTTGAGATAACAAGGGTTAGGATTGAAAAAAGGACATCTTGTATATGCCTCATCAGTAAAGTTAGACATAAAGTAGTCAACATTACTAAAAAATTATACGTAAACAAATTTGATATTTTATATGTTTCAATCAGATAAATGCTGAATTACTGAAAATCTAAATTACATATTTAATAATATTATATAACATTCATATATTCTAAATATTAAATATGCTGTGTATAAGAAAGTCGTGTGGTGACCACACCAGATTTTTTAAGTTGTAAGTTACCCATTAGTGATAAAATTTAAACAGTAGTAGGTGTAACTTTTATTGCACAGTTGGTTTGAATTGTTAAATCAGGGCTATAATATTCACTTACCATCCACCGTGGACTAAATATTATGGAGGAAGGTCCTGTTATTTTATCAATTTTGAAACCTATTTTTCTTTTCTTTCTATTTGTGCAGGTATTGTAAAATATAGCTTACTAATCTCGAATTGTAGGTGATTTTTTAAGTCGTGAATGTTTAGGGACTCGATTTCCCAAACTAAATTCTTAACCTAAAAACTGTCACTTACAGTTCATGGTACGTAATGTACTATTTGTATTATTATTTTCTTTTACAAGATTTTTCTAGTATGTTTTTAGTAAAATTGGCAAAAAGAAAACTGACAAATTTCAAATTTACAGAATCGCCGGTAAATCTGCATATTAGGAGGATACGAAATTTCGATAACGTAATTTTATCTGCAATGAAATCTCCTTCATTTTATTATAAAAACTTTTAAAGCAAGATTATAGCATTTTATGAATGTTTGAATAAGTAGTTAAAATCTTCCAAAAACGCTATGAAATTTTTATAGATGTATAAAATTTCCACGACTGTGTTAAACGACATTTTGAAATACTTAAATTTACATCTATTCTTATTCTTATTTCTTTGTATCACCACATCAAAGATTCTTCTGATAAGACTTGCGCAATAAAAACTTTTATAAAAAAAGTTAAGATCTCTGTAGATATCTTACAACTAATCCAGTGGCGGCGCCAACCGGGAACAAGATGAAAATGGAATAGGATATATAAATTTATAAGTCAACTATTGAACAATAAATTCAATGCAACTAAAAGTACTTTTTTGTATCGATTAGTTTTTTAGATATGCCCTCAGGAAAAGTAAATTATTTTGTATCAAATTGACAGCATATAAACGTATTTATTTAGTGACGGGATTTTACCCACGTAGCGAAATTTATTTTTTTTCCTCTAGTAATGGGCTGTGGTGTACCTAGAACTTTTGCCGCCCAGGGCGGTCTTCAATTTGCCGCCCTTTCTAAGTCAATGAAATTGTGGTTTTTATAAATTAAAAAAATAAATATAAAATAAATATATCATCACGACTTTTACCCATTACTGGGTGTGGCACTCTGCTGAAGCAGATCTAGGTAAGTGATATATTTATGCGCGTACCAGTCGTCAAATCACGGCCAGAAATGATGTAAGTGGAGGAGGAGCCACAGGGGTAATTTTAATGTGGTGAAAATGTTTGTCGGCTGTAGGAATCGAACCAGGGTACTCAGGATCCACATGCCCACCCGATACCACTGAGTCACCTACCAAACATAATATAAAATATTTGAAAATGCAACCAATAAACACAGTTTCATACTGATAATTTCACTTCAGTACAAAGTAGGTCATAAACAATATATTTATATTTATTTATTTTTAATTGATTAAAAACATCCACGGAAATTATCGCGATTAATTTCCAATAATTAAATAAATAAACTAAAATTGCCAAATCGGTCTTTTTTTATAATTAACAAATTACAATTTTGTAAGGTTAAAAATGTATAAATCGTGAAAATAGCGACCGTGACACCATCATCTTGTATCCTTGCTACCACTTGCCCTGTAACTTGCTTCAAAACTTTCCGAAATGTTTGTATACGACACTTATGTTCCCGCGTAGCTCAGTTGGCTAATTTCAAAAACACATAAAACTCGCGCCCGCTCAACTGTCCCCTAATTACAAGATAAGATTGCCGTGAAAACAGAGGGCGTCGCTTCTTTGTTGCCGCCATTACACGTTTATTATTTGTTATCTCTCTTCTGCGTGCCTCGCACACTGTAGCTCGGTCTCTGTTCACGACACGACGCAAGGGATGGTAAAGACGACGAAGGTTCGAAGACCGGGGTTTTTAATTCGACGTGGAGACAATATTAATTTTTCAGCTGGAACGAGTGATGTGCATCTTAAATGAGATACGAGGAGAGTGGATCTTGAAGCTTTGGAACTTAGGAACTATCATAAGATGAATGTAGTATTTTATTCATTAGGTTTTTTTAAGTGGTGACGTCAGTTTAAAGTTTATCATTAGCACTCTAGCTATACAAGCAAGAGTACAACTTCATTGGCTTCATATTATTTATTCATTTATTATTTGCTAATTTGCACAACAAGAACTTAATCTCAATTAGCTTCTGGTGGAATTTAAAACGCTCAAATACATTCACATTTTTTAGATGTAAATTGAAATCTAAGAGATTTGAACTCGTAAAATCGTGGTTATAGTAAACGAAAATTATATCCACTGGGCTACGAATAATTGTTCTATGTATTTATAATATATACACATATATACATACATATCATCAAGCTATTTCCCATAAAATGGGGTATCATGAACCCTAAAATCATACATAAAATAATCACTCATTACATTTATCAAATAATCAGTTCTCGTCAAACATTCTCATCCAAACACACTACGCTCACTTTAACCACATTCATAGATCACTCCATATAAACTCATTTATTTATTACACTCGAAATCATTTATCACTCAACAAACCTTCAATCACATCTTTCCAATCACTCCTATTCACTTATCATTCATCTTCTTTCTTCGACGTACATAACATATGCGTAAAACATCGCACGTTTACTCCTAACAACGAATCTAACAATGAATCTACAAAGATTAGAAAAGGTGAAACCGATAGCCTGCACTTGTATATGATAGAAAAGTCCACACAATGCAGTAACTGAATATGAAACAAAATAATAAGAAAGGAAGGAAGTGTCGCACTACGCGTGTTTTCGTAAGTGAATTCCATACAATTGCAGTATAGTATATAACATAACAAGCATCGAAAGTGTAAGATAACGTGCGAGTGTAAAAATTGAAAAATGAGGCGCGCAGCGCCGAGTGATTTAAGTACACGAGCACAGTTATCACACATTATGTACACTATTTTTCAGACGACCACAAAATATTTCTAAAACAGTTTACAAGAGCAATGTTGTTACACTTTGAAAACTGATGCGTTTTTGTAGGTAAGCGTTGACGTTTGACGTTTGAAGGTATTGTGATACCAACTGTACTAACCGTAATGTCAAAATATTAAATAATGCTAAAATATTAGTAAATAAGTAATTATTAATTTTAAAAAATAAGATTTATCTGTGCAAATCTGCAAATGTGTTGAAAAATCTGTCAAAACTTCAATTTAAATAATAATACAAATTCTTTTCATTTATTTTATTACTTTCTTTCATCGTAACGCCATCTGTTGTCAATCAGTGAAACTTCACCTGATATGTTAGAAGTGTATGTTATACTGATATATCAGTGTATGTTATGCTCAACTTTCCGTAGTAGTTTATGATGTTGTTATGGTTACTTTCACAAGTGGTCGTCTGAAAATAATATAACACAACTATGTCTTAGTAGTTCGGATTCCATTATAAGGTGTAAGTTGTGTAGCTTGTACTGTAATGGTGAATTATACATTTAAAAATGGGAAGAAAACGAGATATCTCGTATTAGTGAGACAGCTAGTTGACAGACCATGATCAACTAGAGCATATTTTTAACATGCCGTTTAATCTGGATCGTATGCTCTGGTTACTCGTAGTTTGTCAACTAACTCTCTCATTAGTGCGAGATGTCTCTTTATAAAATAAGAAAAAAAGGAAAAAAAAAATTTCCAACACTTGTCAAAGTTCCACAAAATTACAGCACATTTGAATAAACTTATCATCAAAGGTTGGTCAGTTCAGCTTTAACCATAGACGCGTTTCGTCCTTACGGACTCATCAGTATGGTGCGATCAACTATCCAACTAGACCAACTAGGAGCTAGTAAATTGTGATACTTCTTTAAGCTGAACTGACGGATGTTAAACTATGTTAGCCGGTAACATGACACGAGAGCTAAGGAGCAACCTGTGGTGCCATCTACCGACAAAAATTACAAACTGCTGAATAGTAATGAATAAATAATATAAAGACATCGCAATTGACAATTTGTCTTTGTTTTATTTATTCATTGACAACTTGTCTTTATATTAGATGTCTCTTTCTTTTGGTTCCCTTCCATCTCTCCCTGGCGTGACGTCAATTGTATAACTCTTCAGTGAGTTGAATTTTCTGTTGTGAAACTTGGCTTATATACTATATAACAATTTAATTATTATTTTCTAAGTAAATACTTAGTAATAATTAATCAAATTAATTTATAGAGAGGCTTTCTATAAAAAAATAGAAAAAAAAATTAGAATATAATCAGGTTTTAAGAACAATTACTATTTTTAACTGGTCTTAATTGGGAAACCAACAAAAATTCATTAATTCCTTTAATTTTTAACTTTTGACCTTTCCAAGCTGTATCAGTAAATATATCTTTTTAATTTTAAATTAGCTACAATATTATTATTTATGTCAATTTGCGATCAATTTAATTACATTGATCGTATATGTCGATATGTGCTCTATTATTTAAATTTTGACCTTTTAAATTTGGAATATATATTTCCAATATGGTTTCACACAAATAGGTATCTGTATCAATAGACAACGGGCATATGACGTCATGATTTCAGATGTATTTTGTAACTGCTAAACGTATCAGTATTAAATGTGCAATTTTGCTTGTATAGATGGAATATATTAATTAAAAAAGTGACAAGTTTTTATTCTGTGCATTATTTTGTGTGTAACGAAGTGTGTGATTTATTGATTTTATCAAGTGAAATGTAATTGAAGATTATGTCCTGAATGCATACTTCTACAATTTTATAATGTTTACATGTTTAATAGATAGAAAATAAATGTTTAAAAACAATTTTATGTGTTTATTTTATTGTGTAAAGTAAAGCAATTGTTATATTATTTAGTAGTTTAACTTTTATTGAAGTGTGAACTGTTTAATTTAGGTTAACTTTTTCGAAAACAACTTTCCCTAAAATTTTTAATGCATTCCTGTAATGTTTGATTTTGTAATTATATTTATATTAATTTAATACTACTATTCATGTAATAGTTATTTGTATCACTAAATTAGAAACTGTAATTTTGCGAGCGCGAGCATATGTTGATAGACCGAACCATTGGCTAGGCTTGCAAATTGCGAGTTCTCGTTAAACAGTTTCGCGCTGATTTAGATGAAATGATTGATTTCAAATTAGTAAAAATCTCTATCCTTCAAGCACGAAATTGACAGTCAGTCTCATAACATCGTAACATCCCTACTTTTACAAGCTGAACTCGCTCAGCTTAATTTAGATCTCTACGGCGTATTCACTAAAAGTATTGTTTATTAAAGATAGTTCAATTATCTGCATACATATTTTTCATTTGTTATGCACAACTGTAAATTGAATTATAATTAATTACATTTGAGTTTACAATGAACAAATTAGCTCTAAAATTGGTAAAAATTTCTAACCTCTAAGCAGTCACTGACACTGCTAGTCTGTGATACCAATAAAGCCATTACAAAATCACTAGTTTTTACCGAACTATTTTGAGATATGTTATGCCTGTTTTACATTGAGCAATATTGCAAGTGCAACTGCATCTTTCAACAAGTTGAAGCCATATTGAACGAGTGTAATACAGAAATTGCAAGTGCAAGAGACAGAAGCAATCTTGCATCAACCTCTTGCACGAATTAGAACATGTTCTAATTTTTACAAGATTTGCAAGGCCACTGTTAGTTATTTCTAGTAATTTTAAGTTTGTTAGAATGCTACCAACTTATTATAAATGTCAAAAACGATAAAGTTTGGTTAAGGATATTAAAATGATTTACTGCATTACAAATAATTGTGCAAATACTTATAAGAATAAATTTTTATATCAATGCAAAATAACATATGACACGAATGTCAATAATACAAGTGATATAAGAGGTTAAGCTGATATAATATGAAGTTAGTAACGACAAAAATTTGTAAATAAATTAATATTACATTGCAGTTGCAAGTTGCTGAATGTAAAGTGAAAAAAATATCTCTGCAACATTTTGGTGCAACTAGTTGAACGTAAAACTTGCAAATTGCAATTGCAGGTTGCGCTTGCTCAGTGTAAAACAGGCATAATACTGTCAATGTCGGACGAAATCGCGAAAAATGAAGTAATAATGCAAGTTTGTTATTGTGTTTTCGGTTGTAGCGAAAATTTTAAAGAAACGCCAATATGAATGTTTAAGATATTGGTACAGATGCATACATAACATAAAATAAATAAATAAATAAATAAATATATCATAACGCCTTTTACCCATTACTGGATCTGGTACTCTGCCAAAGTAGTTGTCGGTAAGTGTTATATTTATGCGCGTGAATTGCAGTTACCAGCCGTCAAATCACGGCCCCCCAAAGATGTTAGTATTGGGGGAGCGACAGGGGTAATCTTTTTTTAAAATTGGTGAAAATGTTTTGCCCGCTGTGGGGATCGAACCAGGGTTCTTAGGATCCACAGGCCGACTTGTTACCACTGAGCCATTACCCCATACATACATACATACATAACATCATACTATAATATCCCAACAATCATCAAATGGGGTAGCACAAACCCTAAAAACATTCACAGAACATTAACTATTTATTTCAGTTTACTCGTATATTAAGTGTATTTTTATTTTGTTCCAGGTAAGTCGTCACAATCTACAGCCCAACTACATTCCTCCATAATTCGTAAGTAGATCGTTCTATTGACATTCTTTTAAAAGAACTTTATTTCTTTATTGATAAACACTTCTGGGATTTATTTGCGTAAATCATGAATCGAGTATCACTACGCTCTTCCGTGTTCCCCACGGCAGCACTGTTTGCCCGACGTGGAGTTTGTTTGCTGCTGCGCATAGCTGCTGCTGCTGAAGATTTATCGCTTGTTTGTTTCCGGTAACATTTATTAGAGCAACAGCGCCACCTCGGGCTCTCTAACCCCATTGTAGCGGTTAACGACAAACGGTGAATTGTTTAAAAGTGCCACGTAAACGCGCGAATTTTAACACTGAAAGAACAGAGAGAGAGAATGCTACGTAGAATGTAGATAGAGAGTGTTTAACAAAATGTGATGTAGGAGTTTTTAGGTTAGTTTGATTTCCAGGGTAAAAGTAGTAAATGAAACTTGTAGAGGATTAAATTTTGTGTCGAAGGCAATTATTTTAGACTGGTTTCTATTAATACAAAGACAAAATGTCAATTGCGATGTGGAACTGAGTCTTCATAAAATAAAAGCTGAACTGGCCAGCATTTGATAATGACCTGATAAGTTAATTCAAATGTGCTGTATTTTTGAGGAATAAATGTTGGGAAAAAAATTTTTTTCATATTAATTTCTTATTTTATTAAGACTCAGTTCCACATCGCAATTGACATTTTGTCTTTGTATTATTTATTGCTGTCAAGCAGTCTGCGATTTTTGTCGGTAGATGGCACTGCATGGTTCTCCGTAGCTCTCATGTCATGACACCTTTATTAGATATTCTTAACATTGTTAGTTCAACTTCAACAGTATCACAGTTCACTAGCCCCGAGTTGGTCTAGCTGGATAGTTAGTCGCACCATACTGATGACCTCCTAAATAGCAAAACGCGTCTATGGTTAAAAGCTGAACTTGACCAGCCTTTGATAATGACCTGATAAATTGATTCAAATGCTGTATTTTTGTGGAATTTTGACAAGTGTTAGGAAAAACTTCCAAGAATACATTAATAAGAAATCAATCGATATGAACCCAGTTCAAAATCTTTTAAGTTGGTTCAATCGACCTCAACATCTAAATCAAAAAATAAATAAAATAAATATATCATCACGCCTTCTACCCATTACTGGGTGTAGCACTCTGCCGAAGCAGATCTCGGTAAGTTACCAGCCGTCAAATCACGGCCTCCAAAGATGTTAGTGGTGGAGGAGCCACACGGGTAGCTTTTTAAATAATCTAATTAAATATAACTCGAGAGCTGGATAAATTAGAAAATACTTCTCCAGTATTTTTCTCAAACTTGTTGCCATTTGGCAATAGCCACTCAAGCCCTACAGGCTTTCGTGACTATTGCCCGGCAACAAGTTTTCGAAAGATCTGAAATTATTCTTTATTTATTCTCACTCTCTTGTTATATTATTACTGACAATTGAACTACTGAGACGCAGTTGTATTTTTATTATAAATTTAATTCAGTCCAAATTCTAGGTTAATAATCTAAATATAACATCCCGTACAAAATCTAAATATATATTTTATGGTACTTCAATGCTGCCAATATTAAAAATTCATTAGATTTAATGGGGAAATAACCTACACGTACACTTGAAACGAATATCGAAAATAATCATATTAATATTTGAAATATACCGAATAATAAATAAGCTAGAAAATCTAATTCTGTTCAATGTATTTCGGAACCAAATTAGATAAAATTCATTGTGGGTGTATGTATAAAAATATCTACCTTCCTGAATATTTCAAAGTGTCAAATATCAATTTCTATTTCGAGCGCGATAAAATAATAAAACGAAAGTATGGAATAAATTGTGAGATTGGCCATGTCATGACAGGGGTCAGCTATCAAGTCACCGCTGACCGCGGTCCAGGGCCGCCTGGGACGAACCACCCGTGAAATAACCAAAACAATGGCGCATCACCGTGAGAACAACTGTTTTGTGTATCGCAAACGTTACATGATTCTATACTACTCGCATTTTTATGAATCCGTTTTATCGTGCGTTTAAAATGCTTCAGTCGAATGGATGACTTTTTAATTGTACGACGAGTAGGTGAAGGGTGTTAAAATATTCAGGTTTATACAAGCCGTCCACAAAGATATACGTTGGAAGGTAGGTACTTAATTCATTTTCAAGAATGATACTTCCAAACGTTTCTAAATGATTTTATAGTAAATTATTTTAAATAAACCATTGTTGTACGAGTACAAAATAATAACAAATAAATAAATGAAGCATGCACCAAACTAGGTGCAATGTTGGCACCAGAATTCTTGGTCTGACTTATTCCGATAACTGTCGGCAGGATAATTGAAAAAATATCGCATCAGGACCCCTATTCTATAACTTATATCACCGGTGATACGCGTCACTGGGTGATATATTTCTGACTGCCATCTAGCGGATAATCTGCCGAACATGGCCATATGACGTCATACTTGGTGAAGACATATCACCTCCTACAAAGGTGGTGTTATATTTATATCACCGGTGATATTCTGACGTTTGAGTTTAGAGTAGCTGCTAACAAATTGTATTTATGATAGTTGGACAATTTATTTTGTGTGAAATGATTTATTGTGAATTGTATTGTATTATTGAGCTGTTCATATAATTTTCATTTGTAAAATACATTATTTTAAAATATATCTGCTTAAAAAATATTAGATAATTGAAATGTAATGATGCTAATTATGCATTAAACTAAAAATATTTGAAGTGTTGAACAACATCAATTAACAAGTTAACTTTGAGTTTTAATGCATTTATTTGTATTTTATTAGAAATGACTCTCTTGTACGGTCAGTTGAGAATAGTAGAAACCTTAGACGACAAAGAGGCTGATCTGCCACTAGTTATTCTTCCCTCTGGCCCCAACAATTTTACCCTGGCGAAATCCATGTGGTCGCTCATAAAATCTATTAATACATTTTTCAGGTTGACAGTAACTTCTCCGCTCGGTTAACCTCCATTTTCACAAATTCACATGTGTCAAAGTCGCTCTATGTGTTTGTAAATAAAATTTAAATGCAATACCAACATAAATATACTAACCCGAAAACATAACCAAGGAAAAGTTACTAAAAATGTGACCTTCATCTATCACTGGTGAAAGGTGATACGACGTCATCAAAATATCACCGAAAATCGGTGTAAAGTTATAGAATAGGGGTCCAGAGAATAAATGGCATACAGAAATATTAATACCGTTTGTACTATGATTTCGATGCGATATTTTTTTATTTATCCCGTTGCTGAAGTATACATCACAATATTTAGAAATATATTTACTGATGTTTTTATTAACCTTATTTTCAATAGTTTTAAAAAAAATTTATAAATAATTTTATTCAATTTTGCCTTATAAACTTATGTTTAATTGCTTTGATACAGAGTAAGTTGACTCAGTTGCTGTATTTTTGTGGAACTTAGACAAATGTTAGAATAATTTTTCCTATTATTTTTTCTTACTTAAATATTCAAAATATGGGCATGCTATTTTTATACCTATACTCTACTACCCCAGCACCATACTGCCCTTCCAAGCATGTATTTAGCTCTTTTTCCTCTTTTTTAAGCGACGTAAGGTCTTCCCGAGCGCTTTTTTGATGATTCGATGCTGAACGGCCTTTTCAAACGTTTCAGATCATTTAAAGTTGTCTCAAAAAATAAACTATAAAAATTGTTTTCCATAGCTTGTCTCCCAAAATAGTTTTTGAATACCATTTTCAAATAGTTTATGTATCATTTAAAAAAAAAAAAAAATGGAAAAAAAAATTGCTGAGTAGTATAATTTATTTAGTCTAGGAGAAGATTCAGCGAAATTAATTTTCAATCCTCTCTAAATTATTACATTGAATTACAATAAACACCAAAAACATATAAATTATCTGCAATATTATAAAAGTTATAAAACTCTTTAAAATTGCACTGGCACATAAGTATTTTCAATCTTTGACTTTCATAATAAGTTTCATTTATAATAACAATAATATCTTCTTTCAAAAAGATCAGTATTTCATTGCTAACTTCAAACCCATTTAGGAGGATGTTCCATCTTAACAGCAAATTCATTTAGATGCCATATACACGGTGTCCCATATAACAATACGATCTTGAATATCTCGAAAACAATGCATCGTAATAAAAAGTGTGCCGAATCAAAACCTTCGTAGTTTCTGGGGGAACATCGGATTTTCACAAAATGGTCCCCCGACCTCCCCAGGGGGGGGCGGGAAAGGGGGGTCAACTTAAAAATCTTAAATGGGAACCCCTATTTTTTATTGCAGATTCGGAAAGAGTGTAAAATTTGTTGGTTTTATTCGGAAACTTTTTTTTACTCCTAACAGGTGGCGCAACCTCCTCGTGGTGCATATTGGGTAACGCTAATGCCAACGGCACGCAAACTCTGAAACAAATGGAAAAATCGACATTTTCATTTATAAGTTTCTTTCTTCCTATTCACTGTTTATTTTATTTTGGCTGATCTTTCAGACGTTTTCCATTAGCGTTACCCAATGTGCACCACGAGGAGGTTGCGCCACCTGTTGGGAGTACAAAAAAAATTTCCAAATAAAACCAACAATTTTTTTTACGCTCTTTCCGAATCTGCAATAAAAAATAGGTGTTCCCATTTAAGATTTTTAAGTTGACCCCCTTTCCCGCCCCCCTCTGTGGAGGTCGGGATACCATTTTGTCAAAATCCGATGTCCCCCCAGAAACTATGAATGTTTTGCTTCGGCACACTTTTTGTTACGATGCATTATTTTCGAGATATTCAAGATCGTAATGTTATACGGGACACCGTATATCAAGATCTTTTAAAAACCCTATAAATTATTCTGGATATATTCGACGTCGGTATTGTATATCTAACTGTTGAAAATTGTAGTGAAACATTCTACAATAAATTACACAAAACATTTCAAACCAATAAATAAATAGTAATATTCGTCGAATTCAATAAAATAACAAATGCATTCTCGTTTGAATGTTACGATGTCATATTCATTGCACTTAAACAATAACTTCCCTGCCTTAACGATACCGTAATAACCGGTAATTTTCTTTGTTTCCTCAATAGCAATACCGATAAGATAGACACTTCGCTAAAATAGAATACCAAAGTATCTATTTCACGCTAGATTAGTATGAAATTTACGACATCGACCATAATGCGAAAATGCTGTAAATAATAACTGACTGCGTATGAAAATTTGCTTCGCTTTGATAAAAAAATTTATTGATGCATTTGACGTATGAGCAAGTGCACGTTTCATCAAACCAGGGTTTTTGTTGTTATTTCAGCCACATTACACAATTTTCGACAGAATCCAATTTAGAATGTTTTACCACATGTGACAGTTATGGACCCTTTTAAATTCAGCCCCTGTAGACCGTAAAAATTTCCATACGTTTTTAAATTATTTTTTATCACCAACATTTTTTTTTCTAGAAATAAATTAAATATTATCATGGTTATTTACCAGCACCTGGATCTCCACCTACAGATGCAGAAGTTGATAAAAATTATATACCGTGTGTTAAATAAAACCGGGCCGTAGAAGTTAAAGATATTATAGTTATTTGTACTCAGAAGCGGATTTAAAATATTTCGGGCCCTAGGAAAAATATTTATGTCGGGCCCAGGGCCTGGACAGCTGCATTAGTTACCTTGTTCCGCGATTTTTAATGCCATCTCTTGCTGCCCCAAATGAACTAAATCTATTTAAAATTAATAACGGGAATCATAGTAGGTAATATTTAAATAATTGACATTGTGAAACAGATTACATATTTAAATGTTTGACAAACGGTGTTTTATGTTTTGACAAATAAAATTTGAAAATAACAAACATATCTGTCGTTATTATTGAAATCTATATTTAATGGTGAGTAGGTATCTTTTTTAATTTTAAATTTGATTTTAAACTATTGTTTCATTTTAGGAGTGTGTGGTACGACATTGTAGTAGAAAAAAATTTTGTAAGAATGTGTTTTTCCCTGTTTTACCACGGAATAATTAATTACGGAAAACATTGCTGGAAAACATTAATAGAAATGATTTAGTAGCACAATATCGTATGTAGTCTTCATTTTCAAAATTGACAGTATCGATACACATCATCAAAAAAATTAAACATTGGGGCTGTTCCACATATTGATCAATGTAAGTAATTAATGTAATATTGTGAAAGATAATTTTATAATTAAGAAAATTCTTTTATAGTAAATATAAATTCAGTTTCAACAATTTGGAATGAAAATCAATAACAACAGTAACAGCAACATATAAGAATACGGATACTGAAGAAAGTAGCGAAATGATAAATGAGAATGTGCATAAGAAGGCGAAAAATTATTATTCATATTTATTTATATTGCATCCTAGTACGTGTTTAATTTACATTTTAAATATGATTAAAAAAACTAGTTTTTTGCTAATTGTTTGTTTTTGCTGTTTTGTAATATATTTTGATTTTAATTATTTTGAAATATTTTAGTCATTACGATCACGAGAATGATAAATATGTATCCTATATTATCGGTATTTTTAATAATAATTACTTGGGGCAACAATAGATGTCACCCATAACTGCGTAACAATCTTTTGTTATAGCTGTCCCTTCTTCTATGGTTACTTGTTCAGTGGTCGGGCCCTTTAGGACATAAAATTCTGCATCTAATCCAATAAACAAAAATAATTTTAAATGCTTCGTAACAGCACAAATTAAATCTGAAAATAACGATATTATCGATAGTCATGAAATTGAAACAAAATTAACAAATATTTAACGTTTTATCTGTCAAAATTAATGACATAATAAATAAAGAAATTATTTTGACAGATTAAACGTGAAACATTTGTTTCAATTCCATGACTATCGATAGTTTTGAGGCTATTTTCGTTATTTTCAGATCTAAATTTGTGCCGCAACAAAGCATGCAAAATTAATTTTGTGTCCTAAAACTTTTATTTGAAGCTATCTTGCTTAAAATAATTAGGGAAACAGGAAATTATAAAATGTATATATATTTCTATTAAGTATTTTCTAAATTTTTGGGCCCTAGGTTATTGCCTTTTTAGCCTAGGTCAAAGTCTGCTTGTGTTTGTACTCATGCCGTTTCATTATGTTTCATTAAAAAACACCTGAAGGTAGCATGCCACTCTTTTCTCGAGGTATACACATAAAGTGATCAGTAGTAAAAGTTTCAATTGACAATAAAACAAAACTACCTGAAATTCGTATCCTTTTATTTCTTAACATATGAAGAATTTCTGTCACTCAACCTATTAGTATTTATTATAAAAACGACAGGTCAAATAGTATTTCTGGCTTTATCTGTCGTTGTACCAACTGTGGAATAAAGTGATCCCCAGAATTGTATTGCCAACTGAAACACTTACTTCTGATGAATCTGTATAATAAATATTTCACTCAGTTTTTTTCTTGGTAGATTGGCACTAATTCTAACGTATTAAATTTCTTAAAACTACATAGTTTATAATTATGATTTTTTTTTAATTTTCTTCAAATTTCAAAATTTACGGGTGATGTCACTACTGTAGATTCAATGGCTACCAACTCTAGTGAGTAATGTGTGCACTATGTAGCTCTCAATCGGACGTTTGATAGCAGCCCATGATGAGCGTGATCTATTATAAGTGTTTTTCATTTTGGAAATAACATATTTATACAATAATAAATTTACTCATGGGGTGGCTAGCTCAGTGGTATGAAGTCGGCCTGTGGATCCTGAAAACCCTGGTTCGATTCCCACAGGCGAGAAACAATTTTCATAATTTCAAAAGCTATCCCTGTGGCTCCTCCACCACTAACATCTTTGGGGGCCGTGATTTGACGACTGGTACCGGCACTTCACGCGCAAAATATATCACGTACCGAGATCAGCTTCGGCAGAGTGCCACACCCAGTAATGTGATTTTTATTATAAAGTTACTATTTTAGTAATTTTTCACGAATGAAAAATAATAAAATAAATATATGTAAATATATTTTGTCACGCCTTTTACCCATTACTAGGCGCGGCACTCTGCCAAAGCAAATCTCGGTAAGTGATTTATTTATTCGCGTGAAGAGCGGTTACCAGCCGTCAAATCACGGCCACCAGAAATATAAGTTAGTGATGAAAATTGTTTGTCGGTTTTGGGAATCAAACTCTGGTTCTCAAATCAGCAGTCCGATTCGATACCACTGAGCCACCTACCCCATTATTATTATTATTTGCAATGAAAATCCTTAAGCTTATTTACCAGATTCAAGATGTACGAGATCTGCAATTGCAGATTTCCTTAAAGATCATTATCTGCGAATATTGCCCTTATAAAAAAAAAAATATCATCACGCCTTCTACTCATTACTGGGTGTAGCACTCTGTCGAAGCAGATCTCGGTAAGTGATATATTTTGCGCGTGAAGTGCGGTTACCAGTCGTCAAATCACGGACCCCAAATATGGTAGTGGTGGAGGAGCCACAGGGGTAGCTTTTGAAATTTTGAAAATTGTTTGTCGCCTGTGGGAATCGAACCAGGGTTCTCAGGATCCACAGGCCGACTTCATACCACTGTGCTAGCCACCCCATTAAATATTGCCCTGCAAACCATGATATCCATTGATGATTCGAGAAGACTACGACATAGAAATGTTTGTTATACTTTCTCTGTGCTCTGCAATATATGTAATAAAATTTTTAATTTACAGTAACTGTCAAGTTCTCGTTTTAGACTTCTGCGTAACATGTGAATGGCAACATAAGCACAACAAAATAACAAAACTCGTGTCCAACATAAAATCTGAAAATATCCACATGTCAAGTAGCAAATGTAGTTATCATCCAAAACGCGAAACGCGAAACACTCGCTAATAAAAGTCAAAAACACATTCAGCGTTCTGAAATGCGATTGCACATTTTCGTCATACTTCACTTGTTTAATTATTAACCAATCCAAACTGAGGTTAATTGCCCGAAGGGCGGCGCGAAGCGAGAGCAGGGTCGCTCATCATTACATGAACGCATGCAAATTTTATGTGTGCCATTAAAACTGTTTGAACTTTGATCAGCAAATGCACTTTGTCTGTTAATTATACCGAATACACGGTTGCATATAAGGATTAATTATACTGCTTGGAGACGTATAGAGCACATTTCTATAACTGCTATCGAGTTAGCTAAATGATACGTCATGTATTTAGTGAAATTGAAACTTAAATGAGCACTTATAAACTTCTATCTCTTGGGGAATTCTATTCATCTCCTTTGATGTCGACTGCCGACTGTCGAGCAAATGCGCTCAAATTTCAAATCATCATTTTAGATTAAACTGTTTCGTACTCAATTTATCTCACAATTTATGTATGATGGTATGTTTGTTCTTTATTGCAAATTTATTAATTTTCTTAACCTATTTTTATGAGATGAATGATTAAGTGTACTTTGAGATGATTTGATTATGTGAAATATATGTTAAATGAAAGATTTGTGAAACTACTAATATTGAAAAGTATTCTAAACTTCGTGAACAAATAGGAGTAGGAAGGATAAAAATAATTACTCTGTGGTTGGATTACTTGGCTTTTTGTAATTTTCAAATTTACAAAATTGTGAAAACAGACGAAATATTTTACATCATTTCATTTGACATAAGGAACCTTGACATTGTCTGAGTTTAGTTTTGTTGTTTTCTCTTCTTCATAGTGATTGTTTTTACTTGTCGTTCTGACCGCTAGATGGCAATTGTAACTTGGATGTTTGTTGAATAATTTTATAATATTCATTATTGGTTTTGACTCTGGTGTCGTCACCACCTTATTTTAACATGTTGTATTTGTTAAGATTATTTATGTGTTTATTAATTTTTGACTGTCTTTTCTTTGTGAAAAGTTTTAAATTATTTGTAAACTGTTCATTTATAATAATTCCATTTATTGTTAGTAAGTTAATCAATCTAATTTGTTATACTTGTAACTTAGTTTAATTTAAAAATACATTATTTTAGATTTGAAAATGGGACCAACCCTTAGTCCCGAAACGTTGTCTGTTTTCACAATTTTGTAAATTTGGAAATTACAAAAAGTCAAGTAATCCAACCACAGAGGAGTAATTATTTTTATCCTTCCTACTCCTATTTGTTCACTTAAATATCTACGGCTTAATAAAACGGAATCTCCATTTTGACATTTTACAAATTATTCTAAACTTCATTCCCTGTATGAAAACGATTACGTCATATGTGGAAGAGGTTATCATAGATACGATGAAATATAGCTATCTTCTTTTAATGTTATTCGTGCCTATGCGAATGGCGAATAAGTAAAGACACACGTTTAATGTTTTTTCACGTTCTATCACATATATTATTTTAATGAAAACGTATGACAGTTCTTACTAATACGAAAATTTATATTTATTTTGTTCACATTTGTTTACAAAATAAAAATAGAGACCTATTTTGTTATTTTCTCGCCTGTCATTTCTAAGTTTGTGACATTTTTGATACATAAATACAGACTGAAAAATAAGAAATGGCTAAAAAAATTTGAGTTATCAAATGCAGAAATGCGTTTGTCATCTTAGGGCCAGTTTTTCAATCGCCGGTGTTTTAAAAATAATGTAAATTTTAACAAAATCTTAAATAAACATTGTTACATTAAAAATTATTATTAGTGTATAGACGACAATGTTGTTATCCTAATTGTCGGCAATGGGCATCTGCAGTTTGATTTTGTGCAATAATTATAATTATTAATTTAATAATATAAATAATATACATTTTATAAAAATATACAGGGCACGAAACATAACATTTTTCTAACTTCAAAACTTATCAACCAAAAAATGCTAAGCGACTGACGCCATGACACTTCCCAATTAGTCGCCAGCATATGCGACTCTCTAAGCGACCAGTCACCAACAATGACGTCAGTGATGTACTTTTTAACTATACCAACAGATGGCGCCAGTATCAAAGTCGCCAAATATGACTTCAAACGGTCGCTAAATCCAGTCGCCAACGAATTAGAATAGGTCTCCAGTTCCAACGAGTGCAGCCATGGCCGTTAACAATGATATATATATATATATATATATATATATATATATATATATATATATATATATATATATATATATATATATATATATATATATATATATTTATTTATTTATTTATTTATAATAGAAAGAAAAATTCTAATAAAATCAGATTTGAATCATATGACGATCGTAAAATAGTTGTTTTAAAGCATAGTTCATAGGTCCTAGGTTCAAATCTTGGCGGCAATTTAAAAAATTGTCGATTACGAGTACAAAGTACTAATTTTGTTCTTTTAACGTTACTCTTTTCACCCTCAGACATCAGGTTAAATTAAAATTATTCTATTACTTCACCTGTACTATCATTTTTAGAGGCCGTGATATAACGGCTGGTAACCGCATTTTACAAGCAAAAATATATTATTAAGATTTTCTCGAAGATAGTGCCACATTTGCAAATAAACAAATGCCATAATATATATTTATTTATCTATCAGTCCATGAAACTCTTTTACATTTTCTGTGTTCAATACGCTACTCTTTACATCAGAATAAAATCAATTTAAGAGTCACAAATACATTAAAATCTCATTCTGGGTAACATTATTGGCTGTACTATGTGAAATATTTAGCAATAGACACAGATGGATAAAAATCCTTGGATTCCTTTGGACGTAAACACAAAATAATGAATATAGAGAAACGTGTCGACATCCATAGCAAATGAAATCTAATGTGTTGCAGAAGTTTTCTCGGATAGTTGCAGGATTACCTCTGAATGTAATCTCATGGCTCAGAGACGAAAATAAGGAAATACTAGCTTCATTTTAAATTTACACGATTTAAGATGGACGCGGGATGGAGTAATCTAAAAGTTCTACTTATTTTGTTTATACTGAAGTACAATTCGTGTAGTAAACATAAATAAGCAAGTTTTAGCAGAGATCATGACACCTTCCTATTCATTCCAGAGTTTTTTTTTATATTAAATAAAATTTTGCTTCTTACCAAATCCATTTATAGAATTTTCAGAACTTTACGATGAAGTCATTAAACACACCTCTGTCAAACTTTTCTAACTAATTTTAGAATAACATATTTCAAATTAAATATACGAAGATGCATTTATTTGATGATATGGAAAGATTATACTCGTATCTCAAAAAAATAAAGACAATAAATTAGACTTTTGCGCACCAAAACTTTTCGGCAATTAATAATGGTACTAAATTGCATACGATAATAGATCTATTCCCATATTTTTATTTTCTGTAGAGTATAGATTATCTGAATTAAGTAATTAAAATAGGTCGAGAAAATCGCGTACTAACTATGATTTAAATAATAACTACACCGTGGAAACCAAGTACGTTGAAAGGGGGGGATGTGGCATTACGATACTGTAGCATTGCTTGAAGTGAGGCTTGGGCAAGGGAAAGAGACAACAATAGTTTTTCTGAACCGTGCTTAGCCAAATCTCTTCTTCTTCCAAATATTTTGAATATTTGTGTAAGAAAAGTGACGTTTAGACGTTGTCATGGGGCGTTGTTGTATGTGAATATAACCACTAGGTGTTCATTTGTGTATCAATCGTTGCGCTGTGTGGAATTGGACATATTTTTTTTGTGGATAAGATGGTAACTAATTGTTTACTTTGTACACTTATGTTTGTTGAAGTAATTGTAGTTTTGATTAGTTTAAAAACATAAATTTGATATTTATTCTCAGACTTCCTCTTCATATTAACGGGTTTAATATTTATTATTAATAGTAAATATTGTTCAACAATTACAATTACAAATATTTATTTTAATCGATAGATCACACTAATAATAAACGTTGATAATTTCAGTTTCCTTGTAAAAATTTATAATCTTTTAGGGAGAATGATTCTGTTCTGTCCTGTTTAAATTTCAAATCTCTTTATGGCACATGCGCAATAGCAGGAGCTAAGCACGGTACAGGAAATAATACTTCTGTCTCTGTCAATCTGCCGAGCCTCACAGTCTTGACTTTAATGCCGTATCCCCTCCTTTCAGCGTCCTTGGTGGAAACAATAACAATCAGTTTGTTATGAGTAGTTGCATTTAGTTGGCGTTTTTTGCAAAATATTTAGATTGTACTGTATCATTTTTATCTTAAAATAAAATGTATTCAAAATTATTTAGAATTGTTTGACAGCGATTTTTTTATGACATCATTGTCAAATTGTTCTAAAAAAATTATACTTACAAATATAAGTTAAAATTTTTAAATAATTTGACAGACATTCGAAAACTTGTTGCTAATAGGCACGAGAATCCATAAGACTCGAGTGGCTATTATCAAATGGCAACAAGTTTGAGAAAGAAACTGCAGAATTATTTTCTAATTTATCTAACTCACGAGTTATATTTAATTAGATTATTTTTTATGTAGCTGTTGAGGTCGATTCATTCAACTTAAAAGATTTTGAACTGGATCAATACAGATTATTCTTGATAGATTCAATTCAGACAGACAAACTTTACTTTACGCGTTAACCATTTTAAACAATTATTTGACAACTATCTATCCGATATTTTTCAAAAAACAAAACTACAGTGATTATTGTCGTAAATAATCACAAAAGATTTATTTTTGTTACTCTGCTCTACAGGAACTTAATCCCAATTACAGTACAGGGGACCTACAGCTTATAGTGGAATCCGAACCACTCACACACAACCGTATTTTTGGATTTTTTGTTGAAGTCAGTTGCTTTTATCCATTAAGCTACGATTTATTCTCAATATAATAATGACAGGATTGGTTAAAACGTACACACCTGACAATGAATAAAACATTTCATTGGTTTTGAGAAACATCAAAAATAATTATAAAAATTTGACAATCTTTTCCACTGTAAAACGTTCCTAAATAATTTTAGAAAAATATACATCAAATAAAATATATGAATAACTCAAGTGTTTACAAATTTTATTTGAAGTATTTTCCTCAAAAATTGCGATTGACATCAATGAAGATACACATATTTTGATGACATCATTATCATTATCAATAATATTATTGAGGAAGAAACCACAAGAGTAATATTGTGAATATCAGCTGTCGTATTCGGATTATCTTTTTAACAGATTAAATAGTAGTTTCATAGGGGTAGATGGCTCAGCAGTATCGAGTTGTCCAGTGGATTTGAGAACCCAGGTTCGATTTCCATAGCCGACAAACTATTTTCACCACATTTAAACTACTTCTGTGGCTCCACTAACATCGTTGGGAGTCATGATTTTACGGCTAATAACTTCACGTGCTTTAAATGTTTCACTTACCGAGATCTGCTGCAGCAGAGTGCCACACCCAATAATGGATAAAAGGCGTGATGACATATTTATTTATTTTTAAATACTAGTTTCCCAGTAGTTGATAAACTTGAAAATCTTGAAAAATTCCGTCCATCTCTTCTTCCGACAGGGGAAAGTAGTTTCACGTTTGCTGTCTGCAGTTCTGCACGTTCATCCAGATTGATAGGCGAGGCGGTCACGGTTAATGCTATGAAATATAATTGACACGAGCGTGAATGAGCCGCGGACGAGAGAGGACACATTTTTCTCTCTCGTCGTCACTGCAATCTCTGGCTTTGTTCTTCTGCACTCTGAGTGCCGGGATTAACGCAGGAGGACATTTATTTAATAAATATATCCTCTACTCATCTGGTAATTTACTGAGATCAAAGCACAATAAGAAGACGATTGTACCATTGAATTAGATCTTTAGTAGTAACAACTATTCGACAGCTATTTATGTGAATTAAGGGCACAAACGAGATGTACACTGTTGCAATTGGACAGCAAATATTAGACTTTGAAGACACTTTTAACTGCTATAGGTAAGAAAAATTGTCTACACTCATTTTTTGTTGAAATCAATAGCACCAGCCAATCATATCATTTTACCGGCCATCAATAAAAGTAACTTAAAATAAAGTACCTCTCACTGGGATGGCAATTGACTGGTTAAATACTCTTCGTTCAATTGACCTAGTATTTAACTGGTCATTTGTCAAATTGCTGGCGTCAAATATTTCAGTAGTGAGGAACATGCCAGTAGCACAATTTTTTGTGTGGCCTCTGTGGACAGGTCGACGGGTGTCCGGCGAGATGCAATAATTACGGTATGCAGTTTTTTTTTTTTTAGAGTTGGTGTGTGAATAATACAGCTGTTGAAATCGCGCACATGTTTCGTGTTTATTTCTTATATTCTTATTATTTATCGATTTACATTAGTATTAGTTTTTTTTTCTTGTTACCAAAGAAGTATTATTTATTTTGTTTTTTCGAGAAAGATTAGATTTTTTATACAATAAACTATTGCTTTTTGCAGTTTTTTTTTAATTGGTCAAATTGATTAGGTCAAATATGCCAAAATCGGTCAAATTGACCGTCAATTGACAACTTTTGAACGGACAATTGACCGAGCTACCATCCCTGCTCTCAATGACGCTAAAAATATTCTAACTATCACCCTCCGGCTCGATGAATGTGGTCCCTGTACTGTAATAAGGATTCAGTTGCTGTTGTATAGAGTAGCATAAATAAATAAAAAAATGAACTTTGTGAAGAACTCAGATGTAAATTTTTGTCATATGAATGACTTTGAAATACAGTGTAAATGATAATTTTTAATGTTAATTTTATGACAGAAAAATTTGGGAGACGCCCGGATTTGAACCGGGGACTTTCAGCTTGCCGGGCTGATGTCTTACCACTAGACCACATCCCACCTGTACGATGCAGGCGTCAACCAAATTCCTCTATCATAGTGTCTAACACAGCATCGATCCCAAGACTCCTATGTATCATAGATATTGACAACGGGTTTCGTCTGTAGCGACACATGTCTGATTTAAAGGAAATCATACCACGAAGTAAATTTTTGTCATATGGATGACTTTCAAGTATAGCGACAATGCATTGTACAGGTGGGATGTGGTCTAGTGGTTAAAACATCAGCCCGGCAAGCTGAAGGTCCCCAGTTCGAATCCGGGCGTCTCCCCAATTTTTCTGTCATAAAATTAACTTTAAAAAGTACTCTGATGTTATCTTTATTTAATCGTTGCATAAAAATTACTTATCGCACGAGCTGTGCAATAATAAGCTAAATGTATATTATTTTGAACGTGCAAAAGTCTATTTTTCTTTTCGGTTGTAAGAAAAAAACTAATTATAGGATAATTTAAGAAACATCTCAACTATTCTGCATTCTTTGCTGTTTCTTAAAGTTCTCTCTTCTCTTTCACTCCCTCGACTTGTCTTGATAAAAGTTAGATAGACAAATGCTAAATGAAGACTAATGCGAATGCATTAGAAGGCATTAATAATTATTAAGCTCTCCTTCATGTGACTTGACACTTCACTCGAGTGTATCGGGAAAACCCTGAACATAGCACAGTTGCTGTTAATAGTCGCAATAGCAATAATTATCTCTCACGCCTCCTAGAAGGGGTTGCGTCAAAATAACTTACACTCTCGACATATACGTACTATTCTCTCAGTGGCGCCGCCGAAATTATTTCTTAATCTTATTTCCACAAAGATTTTTGGTATTATATATTGTAAAATGTATCTAAATATTTTTTTTTACAATACTTGTACTGTAAGTTACCTTATTTATGACAAAATTTAAACACAGTAAGTGGAACTTTTATTGCACAGTGGTTTCCATGGTTGTATCAGGACTTTAAATTTTACTTACTGTCCACCGTGAACAGTAAGTAAATATTACATATCAAGGTCCTGTTTATCTTGACAACAATTTGACAGCTGTCAATTTTGAAACCAATTTTTCTTTTCCTTCTATTTGTAAAAGTATTGTAAAAAATAGCTTACTAACTTCGATCTGTAAGTGATGGTTTTAGATCGCAAATGTTTAGGAAATATAGTGGGCCTTAATTTCCCAAACTACATTCTTGACCTAAAAATTGTCACTTACAGTTCATGGTATGTAATATACTATTTTACAATATGTGTACTGTAAGTTATCCAATAATGACAAAATGTAAACACAGTAAGTGAAACTTTTATTGAACTATTGGTTTCTATGGTTACATCAGGACTATAATATTCACTTACCATCCGTACAGTAAGTAAATATTATAGATCAAGGTCGTATTTATTTTAACAACAATTTGAGAACTGTTAATTTTGAAACCTATTTTTCCTTTCCGTCTATTTGTGCAGATATTGTAAAAAATAACTTAGTAACCTCAAACTGTAAGTGAATTTTTAGGTCGCAAATGTTTGGGAAATCTCGACCCTCCGGGCCTAGATTTCCCAAACTATATTCTTGACCTAAAAATTGTAACTTACAGTTCTTGGTACGTAATATACTATTTCTACAATCGTGCAAAAAGTAAGTCATTATGTACTCATTTTTTGTGCAAAAAGTATTTTTTACACATTTTGCAAACTTTTATGTTTGTGTTTATGCTTATCCATAAGACAAAGACTAAAACTTTAGCTAGGAATGGTCTGACATTATTACCATCGATATCTCAAACATTTCAAGGTTATGATAAACGACTAAAACAGTGACTGTGTTAAGAAGAAGTGGTAGAGCTTCTTAATATATATTTATTAAAATAAATTCTTGACCGTACATCATATTTAATACAATATAAAATCATACAATAAATGATATCTTTATTGCTGCAATATGAAAGTTAAAGTTGAATAATTTAAAACGCTCATTTATATTTCGCACTGCCATATTGCAATTACGTAGCTGCATTAAGCCAATCACAGAGCTTTGTCTGAAACGTTTGTCGGTGCTCAATTTTACTGAGAAGAAGACGAAGAAGAAATAAGCATTCAGCATTCCACGATTCTACCAATGACGTATAATACTAGCCGAATTATGCCGTATTAAAGTCAATGCAGTGTTGTGAAGCAGAAAGGGATGGAATAACTTTTGGTACACTTTGATGTTATGCAAGTTGCTCCTTGCCGCGCACCCGCCTCACCAACCAGTTATTCTATCCCTTTCTGCTTTACAACAAACGCCGTTGTTATCCGTCTAGTTATGTTTTGTCTGAGGATTCTACTGACAACGACACACGTTACGTGAAGTTACGTGTTATTTATCTCTGTCTTATCTGTCTCTCTTTAAACTAAAATGCAACTACGTCATATTCGTTTGTTTCGAAAGTTTAAATATTTTTATCATGCTTAATACAAATTTAAAAAAAATAAAAATTTTGGGTATATAATTTTATTACGTAGATTAATATATAAAAAGTTCAAAAAAGTCTTGAAAGGCTCATTGTAAATGGGACCTTATATTTCAGAGACAAATATGTATTTTTATTAAATGTTTTGCTATTTTGAATTCAGTTTTACTTTTAAAAAGTTATCAAATGGACGTTTAAATCAACAGTAATGGAGGAGTAGTTATACCCAAAATTGGATAAACTACTTGACTTGGATTGTGTATAGTAATAAAAATGAAATGATGTAATTTAACCTCACGGTGTTCTTTAATGATAACAAATGAGTTGTAAACATTTTAGACAATCAGTTTCATAATTAATTAGTGAAAAACCTTGTGTACGACACTGTTGAGAACCTCTATCACGGCGGTCCATGTCGCACAAACAGCCGGCTTCATAATTCGCACTTAATTAAATCTGTACGCGCTAATCACCATTCTGGCAATGAAATATCACGTGTCTATGTGGCAGGTTGCTTATAATTAATTATGCATTTCGGTGGCCTTTTACTCTTACACTTCGTCGCATTGTCCCTGACTCCTGTCGTCCTGTCGTCGCGCTATTCGCTCTCTTGCGCGCCGCTCTCTGCTTTTGTACTTTTATTAAGGTTAACAAATGCCGCCTGTATTTACTTCCACCGGACGCGAATTCATTTACATTAAACTCATCTGCTCAGAGTGCGTTGGAAATATATGAAGAGCGCTTCCTTTTGTCACTGAGAAACAGAAGAGTTTTTATTACAAACGTCAGTTTTGTTTACTCTTGATTTAATTGAGTGAGATAGAGATAGAAAATGGTGGAACTGAAAAGGATTATGGGTAGCTCCAAATTTTGAAATGATAAAATAACTCCACCAAAAGTAATCATACAATTTTTCAATTTTAAAGTTTAAACTTAAATCAAAATTTAAATAGTTTTTTCTATATCCTATAGTATGGTGGAGTGAGCAGAGTTAAGACATTTGAATTCGAAAATCCCAAGTTTGAATCCCACTCTAGCGAAAAATATACCACACTGCGGCTCGGTATTACATATATTGTAGGTCGATCTTTAATGCAATAATTGAAATTGCAAAATATCGATGAAATAAATTATGCAAATTGGGACTTATAATTTTGACGTCACATACAGCAGACCCCCTCTACACAATTTTGTGTGAAACAACAATATTGTAGAAAGAGCGAAGTGACACCATGGTTGAGTCGATCAACTGCTTTTTCCTTTCAGAAATACTCCCCGCAGATCCTCACATTTATTGTTCAATCAACACAGTATATTTGACGTTTAACTTTTGGATCACTTGATAAACGTCAAACTGTAAAGCCATACTATGTTCTTTATATAACAAATTATTAAAGTCTATTTTATTCACTAGATGGCAACCGAAAAATTCGAATTGTATAAGTCCCTATTAAAAAAAAATGTATATTATATTTGTTTTATAGGATATATTGTCACACTCGTTTCTTTGGAGCACTCATCGCGTTACTTCAAGTAACTCGTGTGACAATACATTGTTTTATAAATCTCGTACAATATACTATTTTTTTACCTAAATAGGCAATATTAAATATAATAATAATAATTGTCACGATAATCTACAGGATGAGTTTATAACTTGTATTATTTAGTTAAAATCGATTGAAAATTGCAGAGTTACGAAGAGCAATTGAAAGGTTTCGATCATCTACATGATAAACAACCTGTAAAAAAATTGGTTCAAATCGGTTGAAAACTGCTGAATTGCAAAAACGAAATAATTTTTATCTTTTAAAGTTGGTAATATTTAAAAACAAATGTGCATTTGGCAACACCGAATCAAACAACTGATGTAGTATTTATCTGCTAACTGTAAATCAATAGGTGCGTTCAATAAGCCCAGCAAAACAAGCTATTGCTAAGTAAGCAAAAAGCGATTTATTACTTGGTCCATTGAACGGTTTGCTCGTTTCGCTACATTTTCAAGACCGAGTTGTACCGAACAAGACATCGTGAAATGTGTTCGGCTAATGATAAGTAATATGAGTGCGCACATTGTATGTACTTTTTATACATTTTGACTTTTGACAGATTGAAATTTGCGCAAAAAATTTTCAGTCAAGTTTGTGTTGGTGATATTAGGCTATTGTTTGGACTGTGGATTTCAGTAAATATACATTTTTTAAGAACATGATGGCACATTCACTAAAACTAATGACGGCTGTTTTATAGCCCTTAATAATAATAGTAATCCTATCGATAATAGCTTGATATAGATCAATCCCATCATCTACCAAAAGTTGCATATATTCGTTTTCCATTTTTCATATATGTAAATTAATTATTGTCTGTCAACTATCAAAATAGTTTCGATCTTTCAAAACTTACAATTTGAAATTCCCGCAAAAATATTTGAATGTTTAGCACTTCGAGCGAGAAATTTATAGAAGGATGCCGTATGTACTAAAGGTTTACAAAAATACTGCTGAAGAAGTGTTATAAGTTTAAGATATTGGTATTAAACCATTCGTTACATCAACGAAATTTTACACAATACTTTTTGAATGTAAACAGCAATGAATTCCATAAAAGATTTGAAAAATTTTGCTTAGTTCTAGATGCATATATGCAAGTTTAATCGCTTCATTTGGCTTTACGAAAGGCCGTACAATTTTTTTTTGCATGAGGATTCTCGTATCAGAATTAATCAAAAAATGTTTCTACCTGAAGTTTGTCACCAATTTTCTGAACATGTTGTATATACACACCTCCACCTAAATTGAAATCAGATTCGTCATATAGGGACTCAATTCAGGATTTCTACATATTTTTTGTGTATTATTGCCGTTGATACCGTGTCTAAGCATGCCCAACTTCATTAAATTGCACTACGCTTATTATAGCGGTTTCATTTCATCATTTTGCCATTTACAAATTTTGGTATGTCAAGTAATGCCATCTAGTGCTTTTTATTTCTATTAAAGGAAAATGACAACGCTGTCAAGTTACAAAAATAGCATTAAAATATTTGAAAACTGAAGTTTATGTGATCAAACAAAATACATTTAATGGAACTGGGTATTTTATTTACACATTCAATATTATTAAGTATTATGACTAGTATTCTGGACTTTCGTCTAAAGTGACTAGCTAGTGTAGACTAAGTGAATTTTATTTGGCAACGTAGCATTATCTGTCACCTGAGGTAAATAATGTCGCCATATTGTCTACCTATTAAAAATGTTTGAGGTGTTTAAAGGTCAAAAGAAGGAAGTATTATTGAATTAGTGGTGCCAAGGGTTAGTATTTTACTATAAAGATCGTATGATAATAAATATACAATGACTAGGCTTGTTTTTAGTAGTATTTTCAAATTTAGTTACGGCGTATCTCGTTAGAGGCGCTAGTTGACGTGCCCGTTCTGTAAATTTGAAATTAGGAATTTTAATGACATATAAAACAGTCATAATAAGCGTAGCGCAATTCAATGAAGTTAGCCATGGTCTAAGCTAAAAATGAACTACAGTCCAAAAATAACAAAATTTTGTATTTGTCAATAGACCACAGAAGTGGGCGGTCCATATTAGGGCGGTAAATTTGAATGCGAGTCGAATGGTATATGCAGTTACCATTGTCTTATCGTGTTTTTATTTTATAAGTATCAAAATTGAAATTTTTAAGGGAAACGACCAATGATGCAACAAATTACTGTTTTAATGTTACCAATATAAATGGTTATTGTTTTGAAATGTCATGTAATAGATTTTTTATGTCTATTTTAAATTTGAAAAGAAACGTATGTCGTAGTGAACTTCATATCTCTACAATCATAACCTCACAATTTTGAATTTAGAATTTTTTGCACTTGTATATTTCGTTGTGATTAGAGCCAGGTGCAAAACACCACCCCATTTAAATTTATTGCACAAAAAAGCGCAAAACAAAACATGTAAACAAAAATGAGGTTAAAAATCAAATGTTTGTTGCATAAGAAGTGTGCTACGCCATACGTTGCCTTACAATAGAAAGAGATAGAACGCTTAAGCCACGCCTCCTGGTGACGTTTACTTCTGTGGTCTATTTGTATCTAGTCACACTGTAACCTTAGTAACCAAGTAACTACCGTATTGTTTATGATAAACAACGTCAGTTTGAAGATTCGTGAAAATTTAGTGAAATAAAAATGTTGGAACTGAAAGTTTGTAAAGGCGATTATGGTTTGGCTTCAATTGAACCGGAATCACTACAACTGATATTTTTCTCCAAATTATGGAAAGGCAAGATAAAAGTTACAACAGATTCTTGGACGTTTCCTCGATTACACATTAACAAGATACAAATAAAAAATGTTGACAAAATGCTCGAATTTTTGAGTAAACCACTTGACAAGACCCTAACACACGCTCAAAGATGTGATTCTTACGTTGTCATAAAGCTGATTCATCAAAAAATGAGACCAGTCATCCAATATTTATTTTGGTGGGAACAGTATAATTTTGATGAATTTACATCAAAATGGTTTTCTAAAGCTAAAAACGTCTTATTTACTGCAATATTTATGAATTATTACCGCAACAAAGCTGTGGACTTTTTAAATACCGTGTATCCGGAAGTAACCCTAGAAGACATGAAACAGGATCTGCTTGCCAGTTTTAGAGAAATTTGTTTTTACTTCGCGATGCGTTTGAGAAACACTGAATACTATTTTGGTTCTGAAATTTCAAGTGTAGATATCATTCTTTACGGATATCTGTATCCAGTCCTACGAATTCCGTTTCCTGCAAATGGTTTTCGAGATATTTTGCTGGAGTGGCATAGTTTAGTTGGATATTTAAATAAAATACATGCAGTCTATTTTCCGGAATATAAATATGAAGAAAAGTATGTGAAAATTCTTTCTAAAAGTAATGAAGAAGAGGATCAGAAAATGACGATTATTTTTGCAGGGATTATTGTGACTATTTTAATGACAGGATATGCTATCAGCAATGGAATCTTTAAATTTAGATAAAAATTATGTACTTTTTATCATTATATCTTTAAGTTCTACGTTGTATTTATTAATGTATATGTTTTATACACAATAAATTATTATTATTAGTATGGGGTGGCGCGTTCAGTGGTATGAAGTCGGCCTGCGGATCCTGAGAACCCTGCTTCGATTCCCACTGGCGACAAACAATTTTCATCATTTCAAAAAAACCACCCCTGTGGCTCCTCCACCATTAACATCTTTGGGGGCCTTGATTTGACGACTGGTAACCGCACTTTACGCGCAAAATATATCACCGAGATCTACTTCGGCAGAGTGCCACACCCAGTAATGGGTAGAAGGCGTGATGATAAGTTATTATTTTTTTATTATTAAATTATTAAAATATTATTTCTAGCTTCTCAAATTTACTTAATATTAAATAAATATATCATCACGCCTTTTTACCCATTACTGAGTGTGGCACTCTGCCGAAGCAGATCTCGGTAAGTGATATATTTATGCGCGTGAAGTGTGGTTACCAGTCGTCAAATCACGGCCCTCAAAGATGTTAGTGGTGGAGAAGCCACAGGGATAATTTTAAATAAGTGAAAATGTTTTGTCGGCTGTGAGGATCGAACTAGGGTTCTTTGGATCCACATGCCGATTTGATACCACTGAGCCATTACTCCATAAAAAATTTACTTAGTGATTACGCCATTTTACTTATTCTTAGATATGCAAGTTCTGGAGATTCTGGTTTGGTTTTTATTTGGGCTAAACTACAGAATAGTTCACTTGGCAAAAATCACCCCCCACCACTCTTGTTACAAGTGATTGTGAAAGTTTTTTCTCAAATGTAATTTGACACTTATTTCTGATTTTTTGTTATTTGTCAATTTATAAAATATAGATCATTTCAGAAATGGTTGGTTTGTATCCACTAAAATTTAACACTTGAATGATTTATTTGCTATTTTTTAAAAGAATAAATTGTTCTCGCTAAAATGCAGTACACAGAACAAGTAACCACATATTTTTAAAATTTCCCCCCACCACTATAAGGACATTTACTTATTAGTGATCTTGAAACTGAATATGTCAAATATTTTTCTAAATTTGACATTTCAAATTAATCAATAATTATTTATTAATATGGCCCTTTAGTTAAAGAAAATCTAAGGTATTTGTGTGGTATTTTATTAGTGGGAAAAAGGATATTATTATGTTTTTGCAATATTTGAAGCTTATCGCAAAGGAATGTAAATATCATAAATAACAAAGACCGAGATACGTTTTGGTTGGATTACAAAGAATATTTCTTTATTTTTTGATAATAGTTGTAGGACCACTGATAAGTAAATGTCATTATGGAGGTGGGAAATTTTTTTAAAAACTGACTTTAAATTTACTACCTCTTGCCAACCTTAAAATTGACAAGTGGACTATATTGCAGTTTTCCCAGAAACTGCTGCAATGTACTCAAGGTCAAATACATCCTATATCTTGCAATGTAACCGCACTTCACGCGCAAAATATATCACTTACCGAGATCTGCTTCGGCAGAGTGCCACACCCAGTAATGGGTAGAAGGCGTGATGATATATTTATTTATTTTATTTATTTTATCTTGCAATGCTGCTTTCTTCGATGAGACAAGGTATAGAAGATATTTTGTTTTGACAAAATAATGACAGCTGTTAAATTTTATAACTAAATTGAACGGCCTTCTATAATCCAATTCACTTTAGAAAATAGCAGATTGCATTGCGGACGCAGCCCGTTTTGTATACACCATTTCTATAAATAAAATAAATAAATATATCATCACGCCTTCTACCTATTACTGGGTGTGGCACTCTTCCGAAGCAGATCTCGGTAAGTAATATATTTTGCGCGTGAAGTGCGGTTACCAGCCGTCAAATCACGGCCCAAATATGTTAGTGGAGGGGAAGCGACAAGAGTAGTTTTTGAAATGGTGAAAATTGTTTGTCGTCTGTGGGAATCGATCTAGGATTCTCAGGATCCACAGGCCGACTTGACACCACTGAGCCTAGCTACACCATACCAATTCTATTAGGTATGGCTCAAATTTTCATTTGAAATTTAAGATTTAAAAAAAAAACAAGTATAAATTGCCAAATCATACAAATTTATTTGGTTATACTTTTCTATAGATTATAGCTGTTGCAAGCTTCGAAGATCTGAGACAAATTCCTGCAATAATTGTCGGTATTGTAAATTCACCTTGCTTCTCGACCAATCAGATGCAAGTTGTCATAGTACTACCTTAGTCAATAGTATTTTCTAACCTGAAATAGAGTATAGTTACAGAATTCTTAAAAAGCTTACTTCCTGCATACATCAACATTACATCATTATTACTTATACTTATACAGTAGAATTGTAAAATTAAAGAGTGCAAAAACATTGAAAAAGAAAATGTTTAATAAATAAGCACGTCTTCCATATCCTGTGAAAGGCTTGCGCACCGAAGCGCCAGTAAACGAAATGGAAATAGAAATAGATGGTTCCATACGTTGTTGGAATAATCCAACGATCTCTTGAAATAAAGAAGAAAATTAAAAATAAATTCATTCCGTTCACGGCAGGAGAAGAGAAGAGAGAACGTGACCGGCTTAGCGAAGCTTCAGCTCGTGGTGAGAGGGTGAAACTACTTTGAATATAGAGCCAACTAATTCTTCTTAATTCATAATCCACCCCTAGATAAACAATTTCACTGACACGGGAGGCGTCAATGACTGAAGATACTGGACGAGGGTGAAAGTTGTGAGGTGGAAACTCATTTTAACTCACCCTACAGAACCGAACTAAGTACATTTTTAATTTATCTTTCAACTACTCTTAAAATAAAAAGCCTGATAGTATTTGTATGTAACTTAGGGATTGGATATATAAATCATAGGCGTATTCCATTTGTGATTTGGATCAGATTAGTTAACTTAAGTAGGTGTCACATGGTCAATGTTTACTTTATCCTTGCTTGGAAAATTCCCAATCATTGGAATGGGCGTCCACAGACATTTTTCCAGGGGGGCAGGGTCGCAAAAAACTCTCAGATAGACATAGATTTCTAAAATATTTTTTTACATAATATAAATATAAATACACATAATAAATAGACAAAATATATTTAAATTTGTGAAATAAATTACTAGTCTTTGTCGTCTAGGTTTGAATTGAAGAAGAAGAACAATCTTCGAATAACTCTTCCATAAATTCTTCAATAAATTCCGATTTACAGTTATTTTCTAATATTTTGTGTTCGTGTATACTTAATAAACTTAGATTACTCAATCGTTACGATAGGGAACATGTCGCTAGATGGCCATAAGAATACTGCTGGAAAGTTTCAGCTTGAATTTATTATCTTTAAACTTATAATTTAATTTTTTTAAATTTATATATACATATACAGGATGGTGGCCGCGACTCTCAAACATAGGATTTTAACATGTAAAATCATATAGATTTCATTTCCAGCTTCATAATTATTTAAAATAAAAAAATTTCAAATAAAAGTTTTAGGGAATAAAATACGAAATTAATTTTGCATGCTTTGTAACGGCACAAATTAGAACTGAAAATGACTAAAATTGTCTCAAAACTATCGATAGGCATGTAAATGAAATAAAATTAAACAAATGTTTCTGTCAAAACTGACAAAATAAATTCTTTATTTATTTTTTCATTTATTTTGACAGATAAAACGTCAAACATTTGTTTAATTTTGTTTCAATTTCTTGCCTATCGATAGTTTTGAGGCAATTTTCGTCATTTTCAAATCTAATTTGTGTCATTACAAAGTATGTGAAATTAATTTTATTTATTGTTTCAGATGCAGAATTTTAAGCCCTAAAACTTTTATTTCTAGCTTTTTTGCTTAAAATATTTAGGGAAGCCGGAAATTACAAAATTATAATTTTAAATGTTCAAGTTCGAGAGTCGTGGTCACCACCCAAGTTAATATGCGGGGGGGAGGTGCGCCCAGACTTGCCTCCCCCTGCAGACGCCCATGATCATTGGTAAGAAAAGTGGTGGGAACTGATTGATATGACAAGTGGATTATTTTGCAGTTTAGCTCTCTTTTTTTTTTACTTATTTGATAAATTAATTATTTGTCGCTTTTTATCTCAGCAATATTCAAAATGTTCAAATGGTGAAAAATTAGTAGATGATTAACTTAATATAAGATTGCATGACAGTGAAAAATATTAATATTTCTAACAACTTTATTTCATGTTTATCTTATTATCAAGCTGTTATTTTGTTTATTAGAGTTTATATATATATGGTTTTGAGAATATGGTTTAGCTTAATTTGAGTAATCCAAATTCAGGATTTGCTAAATCTCTTTTGAGAGGTTGGTTGTTAAATTTTATATTATAACTACATAAATTATGCATATTCTTCTGAATTTGTAGTTGAAAAACGTAAAAATTTATTCGGCAGCATTACCAGATGTCATATATATGATGTGATTGAAGGTTGTGTGATAAACGATGTCGAGTGTGATAAATGAATGAGTTTATATGGAGTGATCTATGAATGTGGTTAAAGTGAAATTGGTATGTTTGGATGATAATGTTTGACGAAGGCTGATTATTTGATGAATGTAATGAGTGAATATTTTATAAGTGATTTTAGGATTCGTACTACCCCATTTGTTGAGATTTAGCGTGAAGATATAAAAAATAAAATAAATAAATATATCATCACGCCTTCTACCCATTACTGGGTGTGGCACTCTGCTAAAGCAGATCTCGGTAAGTGATATATTTTGCGCGTGAAGTGCGGTTACCAGTCGTCAAATCACGGCCCCCAAACATGTTAGTGGTGGAGGAGCCACAGGGATAGCTTTTTCAAATTCTGAAAATTTGTCGCCTGTAGGTATCGAACCAGGGACCTCAGGATCCGCAGGCCGACTTCATACCACTGTGCTAGCCATCCCATATGTATGCATATAAACCCCTAAATTGTAGTTAGCTATAGAAATTGCAAAATTTCGATGAAACAAATGACACAAAGTAAAAAAAATATGAAACTTCGTATGCCGGTCCTGCATCTCACGTCCACACTCCACACCACAGAATATTCATCGCACAGAGAATACATTATCGGTGTTCGATCCTCGGTAGATCCACCCGCTTCCTTTGATCTGTTCCCTTGCCGCACCGCCCCCACCCTAGCCTTGTTCGGTTCTTCCTGGACTTCGCGGCGGCCGAGCCTGAGACACTCACGCCCCCTACACGTACGAGATTGCGGAGCTGATTACACCGATAAGGAATGCATAATTACCGACAGAGTTACGGGGAGACGCGGTGCGTGGGTGTGAAGATACTATACGAAAGAATTAAATTACTAAAGGTATTATTGGAAGGTATCAATTATTGCTGTAATTAATCCTCAGGGAATATGTAATTTTATTCAGCAACTTGACAGCACATAATGTTTATTTATTTATTTGCAATGCTGCTACAGCTTATAGTGGAATGCGAATCATTAAGACGAAGTTCTATTTTTCATTAGAAGTTGTAGTAAGTGAAGTATGTAATATATAAATAAAATTATTCAATGTGGCACTCTGTTGCAGCAGATTGCGATAAGTGATATATTTATGCGCGTGAAGAGCGGTTATCAACCGTCAAATAATGTTCTCCAAAGATGTTAGTGGAGCCAAAGGGACAATTTTAATATGGTGAAAATTGTTTGTCGGCTGTGGAAATCGAACCGGAGTTCTTAAATCTACAGGCCGACTCGATATCACTAAGCCACCTACCAAAATCTTTAAGTAGTGAAATTTCACATCAGAGGACTACAGAACTGAAATTTTCTCCACTTAAAAATTGTGGTAGGTGACTTAGTGATATCGATTCAGCCTGCGAATTTGAGAATCTGGGTTCGATCCCAACTGCTGACATACAATTTTCATTAAATTAACACTTCCCCTATGTCTTTCCCTCCACTAACAACCTTGGGAGCCGCGATTTGACGACTGGTAACCGCACCTCACTCGCAAAATATATCATCTACCGAGATTTGCTACGGTAGAGTGCCACAGCCAGTAATGGGTAGAAGGTATATTTATTTACTTATTAAAAATTTGCTATTCTTTAACATTTAAAAAAAAATTACTTTTTTGTGGACAACCCCATTCTTGATCTCGGGAATGGTGATTCTGGGGCACGTTTATATAACACATTTGATTCGTGATCGCACTACAGTCAACATTTGTTTGAAATCTCTTACAGTTTGGTTAATTTTAAAAAAGGAAGAAACTATTTTTTATATCCAGTGGTTTTTAACATCGCAGTTATTGATTCGGTTATATTTTTTTGATAAATTATGAAAATAACATAAAAATGTCAGAATATAGTATATTACATAACAAGCATCGAAAGTGTAAGATGACGTGCGAGTGTACAAATTAAAAAACGAGGCGCGCAGCGCCGAATGATTTAAGTACACGAGCACAATTATCACACTTTCGAGCGAGTTATGTACACTATTTTTCAGACGACCACAAAATATTTCTAACAAAAGTTTACAAGAGCAATGTTGTTTCTCTTTGAGAGCTGATGCGTTTTTGAAGGTAAGCGTTGACGTTTGACATTTGAGGTTAGGTATTGATATTGTTATACCAACTATACTAACCGTAATGTCAAAATATTAAATAATGCTAAAATATTAATAGATAAGTAATTATTATTTTTTTAAAATAAGATTTATCTGTGCAAATGTGTTGAAGAATCTGCGAAAACTTCGATTTAAATAATAATACAAATTCTTTTTATTTATTTTATTATTTTCTTTCATCGTAACGCCATCTGTTGTTAATCAGTGGAACTTCACCTGATATGTTAGAAGTGTGCGTTATACTAACATATCAATGTATATTATGTTCAAGTTTCCGTAGTAGATTATGATGTTTTTATGGTTACTTTCGTAAGTGGTCGTCCGAAAAATTATTTTGGTCACAGAATACTGTAATTTTGTGATCTCTAAAATAATAATGACACACAAAATGATGTGATTGTCCGATTACATATATCCTAGATCCAGTTATAGAACAGTAGAGTTAAGGGGGGACACCCGTTGAGCCTGCTAAAAAAAGGGTATTTTTTATAATTTTTTTAGAACATTAGTAAATGCAATCGCTTTGGGTTTATAGCATGTTATAAAGTAATATTTCAGCTTTATTTTCGGAAACTTTCAGCAGAAACAATTTGTTTCCCTGCCATTGGCAGCCCTGCAGGTGGTGCATTGGTCATTTGCGGGACAGCGCGTTCAGTACTGAAACATCGGAGAAAAAATGGATTCGTGTTTGGGGTTTTAAATTAAATTATCTAAAAAAAAGTTCAATTTTTCGTTGAAAAAATCGCTACTAAAATGCGCATAAAAAATTGAAAAGTTGGAATATCCAAAAAACCCTATGCTACCTTTCAGATAATTCATTTCTACATAAAAAACCGAAAGAATCAGCAAAATTGATCGAATAGTTTCAGAAATCTCTGTCTCGCAATGTAAAAAAATGTTGTTTCGAGAAAAACGCCTTTAAAGATTTGAATTTTATTTAAGTGCGTTTAACGCAAGATTAACAGCGACTTAATTCATTCAGTTATTCCGGCACCATAAACTTGTCCTTCAGACTGCAGATACCGCTCGTTGGCATCCTTTTTCGAAGCAGCAAGCAGTTGTCGTGCCTCTTTACTGCTCACGTAATGCTTCATCTCAGCCTTGGCGATGCGATTTTCGTCGATCTTTTATACCTGCTCGGTTCCCTATTTCTCGCTGCATCTTCGTAACGACTTTGTAAATCGAATTGGTATTTTGACACAACATTCTAGACAGTATAACGATGCCGAAAATTTGATATTTTGAAAATTTTCAACGGGTGTGCCCCCTTAATCCAAATTATCTCTGAAATCTTAAAATAACTTCTGTCTAGTAGCGTAATTATAAACGCGCGTACTCTTGTTTCATATAACCAATTTAATAAATCTACTAACAAGACTTTGAGTGCCTGTTATTTTTTAATTTTTATTGGGAATGGATGTAATGAGAGTGGTCGTTTCGATAGAGTTGGAGTATTGTGCTATATATATGACCCCAATTTGAAGCGTAGTTTTCGAAGAATGCGTGGAATTCTCTCTTAATTAAACGTCTAAAAAAACTGTGTATTACAAAGGAGCACTTTCAGCCCAGACTTTAGCTAATCCTTTTATCACTTCGAACCGTTGATTGGGCTTTTTTACAAAGTGAATTTTAAAAGTCTTGTGAAATTAAAACCGTAACAAAGTGACTTCACAGATGAAAGAAAAAGATTTTTTGTGCGGACAAACGCTTGTAAAAATTCCTTTTACATGAAAGACGTTTTTCGTAATTATCTTTCGGAAGCATTACCTTCTTTTAAAAATGTGTTCTTTTCAGTTGTGAATATCTGCTGGATAATTATTAAATAAATCTGTGAGAAATCAAAAGGATTTTACTGGCAAGTGCCAAAGTGCTCACTGATTACTTTTCTGATTACGAGATTACCATTCTAATTAGCTCGGAATATTTTTTTCGGTGGTTTATTTTTAAAATGCAAATCACGAGTTTTTCTTCGCTTTCTTTCCTCTTCTTCTTAATCCCTTTCCGTCCCTTCGGTTGTCGGATCTACGAAATCGCTGTTTCGCTTTTTTCTCTTCCGTTCGACTCAGTGTCAAAACAGTTGGTATTCTGCTAAAACTTTAAATCAACATTTTCTCGAGACAAGTTAACATAAATTTGTCGTTTTACGAGCAGCTGTTTACGCTGAAGTTAAAGCGAAGTTTTATAGTTATCATCGGCGCCGGAGCAAGTCCATCCGGCCGTTCTTTACACACAACTTTCTGCTTATTTTACTGGACGCTGAGATTTACTTCCGCGACGGTTATTTCACTTTACTGCCTCTGGAAATTGAAACATTCAGATAAATATCAGACTGTGCACTCCATATTTCAAGACGGTCATATACTGCTGTGTAAATATCTTCATTACTCTTATTTCTACAGTAAATTTTACTTACCATTGGACTTGGACATGGGAGGATCTAGTAAATAGGAGAAAAGATGTTTTGTAACAATTTACAATGTTGCTTCACAAGTGGGAGTCTCGTGGTCAAACTTTGTTGACTTTAACTTATAACCGAAAATACATGTGTATTCAAATGGTTTAGATTCAACTATAAACTATTCGGCTACACCATTTGATGGGCTATTCGCTAAGTGCAGAGTCATGGTGGGGACAACCGAATCGACTGCAGCGATTGCTATGGACAAAATAAGCGTAAAATCATTCTCACGTTGTGGTGACACGTAGGGTTGTTGATTTCCACCGAATTTCGAATTTCTGAACATTCGAACATTCGAATTTTTTGAACTTCGTCAAAAAAACTTCGAATTTTCGAATTTACGAATTTTTTGAACTTTTCGAATTTTCGAATTTACAAATTTTTTGAACTTTTCGAATTTTAGAATTTTCCGAAGCTTCGAATTTTCGAATTTTTTGCCAATTAATTAACACCATCTGTCATCTCCAAGTACGCTCACGCATAATTCGTGAAAACTCGGACACGAATTAAATAATAAACTCGGCGAAGTATTCTGCAAAAACTCTGTAAGGTTGGCGTCTTAATTAAGCCATCTACTCTCTTAACCGTCCATCTAAATGCTATGGATTTTTAGTAAAACGTTTTAAAATGACAAGAAAAAGGATACAAAAACGTCTTAAATATAACGTTTTTGACAGTGTACGAAATATTAAATCTAAATTGAATTAATTTGGTAAACAATAATAATTAATAATAATTACTTACGAATTAATACAAAACTCTGCAAATGAGTTTATTCTGAAAATAATTCATACCACGTTAGGATCTAAAACATTTCAAATAATTCGCAAAATTCAAAAAAAATTCGAAAAATTCGAATATTCAAAAAATTCAAAACTTCGAATAATTCGAAAATTCGAAATATTCGAAAATTCGAATTTAAATTCGAAGGTTCAATAAATCCGAACATTCGAATTCTCGAATATTCGTAAAATCAACAACCCTAGGTGACAGCGACTGTGGAATATAGGATTTCAACTTGTAAATAAAACTAAAGAAATAAATATATCATCACGCCTTTTACCCATTACTCGGTGTGTCACTCTGCCGAAACAGATCTCGGTAAGTGATATATTTATGCGCGTGAAGTGCGGTTACCAGCCGTCAAATCACGGCCCCCAATGATGTTAGCGGTCGGGGAGCCACAGGGGTAATTTTAAATTGGTGAAAATGTTTTGTCGGCTGTGGGGAACGAACCAGAGTTCTTTGGATTCATAGGCCGACTTGCTACCACTGTGCCATTACCCCATATTTTAACTTGTAAAATCATAATTTCGTAATTGCCTGTTTCACTAATTATTTTAAGCAAAAAAGCTTCAAATAAAATTTTAGGGCATAAATTTCCATTACACAAAATTAATTTTACATGTTGTGTGACACCACAAATTAGATTTGAAAATGACGAAAATTGTCTCAAAACTATCGATGGCATTGGAAAATTATTGTCTTTGAGACGATTTGAGAGATATTTTGGAAAAATAACTATTTTAAATATAATTTGGGAGACATTTTAAGAAAATGACTGCATTAGAGGTGATTTGAGCCACCTTTTCTTAGTAAATAACTGTCTTAGAGTCGATTTGGGAGACATTTTGTAAAAAACATTTTTTATAAACAAATGATTGACCCTTTTTTTGGTCGGAAATCGAGATTTAACTTCAAGTACTCACCAATCACACAAAAATCAATATTTTTAAAATTCCATACATAGTTCACTAGCTATAGTCATGTAGATTAAGAGCATATTTTTTATTTTATTCCAAAATAAAATTTGCGCCACCTACACTGCATGCCGTGGAGCGCCTCAAATTCAATATGACTTGGAAGAATGGCTCGGACTCCGCCATTCTGAAATATTTGTAATGAAAAAATTTTTTTTTTATACTTCAATATATGCCTAATAACATACTTTAATAATATGTTCTTACAACCTTTCCTTGTATAAAAAAAAAGTCAAGAAAAACGCTTTTTTCGGACAGTTACAATGGTGTAACCCACTGGCGGACTACGGGGAGGGCGACAGGGGCGACCCGCCCCGGGCCCTACGAGACAGAGGGGCCCCCGTTTCCAGGTTAAATTGTAACTGAATAAAAATGCAATCATGATTTATTTGGTGATGTTTTATTCTCAATTAGGAATTTTTCTTTCAACATAGTTGGCCACACTGAGCGGTAGCGCAATAAATATACCGCTCATGTCCAGGGGTTTCCCCCGGCTGATTTGCTGATTATACTAAATACCTTCGAAAGTGGATGGTTTATTCACCATCAGAAATTAATTTGTATTGTTTTTGTTGCCGACTGTTTGTACCAGAGAATTAGGATTACAATAGGTGTATTCCATTTGCCATTTGGATCAGATCTAACTTAGATTTACGGAACCAGATCACTTATTTACTTCGTTGGATTACTTTGCTGACTTTATTTTTAGTACTAGAATTGCAGGTTCTAATTTACTTTGAAGTAATTCACCCCAATAAGTACAACAATTTGTTTAATTCAGTTAATTTAGTTATGTATCTAATTTATCTGAACTGATTTAAGCGAACCAAGTGGAAAATGGAATACAGCTATTATAGATAAGTTCAGTAAAATTTAGTCTAGAAAATATGTTTTATAAAACTATTATACTCGTATATGACGTAATTTAATATAGATTCCAATGGACTTCGTATTTTTTATTCTGTTATCTTTTCCTATTCAATATAAGGGGCCCGGTATTAGAGGCCGCCCCGGGCCTTCGAAGGAGTTAATCCGCCATTGGTGTAACCCCTGAAAAATCGTGCAATAGTAAGTAGTTTAGATTCCACAATAAACTACATATATTGGAATCCATTTCCTGTTGTGCAATGCAGCAAATACACACAACACACCAAATAAAGATAACAATGTAGTCTACTACCTGTCTCTCAAAACATATCCAGCTCCTACACCATCATTCATCCGTAACTTGGTGGTGGCGTGTAACCACCGATAAGCTTCGTCGCCGCCGCCGCCGCCACGATTCAGCGGCAACGGTTTACGACTCGAGTCACCACCGCCCGACGGGACGCTGCCCCCCCGTTGTGCTAGAGACGGCAGGGGGCGCTTAAATACCACTATAAACCCAACCAGAAGATACAGATTTATCTGTACGTAGTACAGAAGAAGGGTATTGTTCAGGAGGATTTTAATTATGGTTACAATGTTTGAGAATTATTTTAAAGTGATAATAGAAATATTATAAAAGATTAAAAGGTAAAACAACAAATATTTATTTAATTTTGTTCACCGATAGTTTAGAGGCAATTTTTGTCATTTGCAGATTAAATGTATGCTGTTATAAAGAATGCAAATTTAACTTTGCATATCTACTAGATGCAGAATTTTATGGTCTAAAACTAGTATTTGCAACATTACAATATGTATGGGGTAATGGATCAGTGGTATCTAGTCGGCCTGTGAATTCTAAGAACCCTTCTTCGGTCCCCACAGCCGACAAAACATTTTCACCAATTTAAAATTACCCTTGTGGTTTCCTCACCACTTACATCTTTCGGGGCCGTGGTTTAACAGCTGGTAACCGCACTTCACGCGTATAAATATATCACTTACCGAGATCTGCTTCGGCAGAGTGCCACGCCCAGTAATGGGTAAAAGACGTGATGATATATTTTATATTTTATTTTTACAATATGTCAGATTCTCAAACTTGACACAAGCATCGTCGTCTAACGATATCTTCACAATAACGATGTATCACAATCCATTATAACTCCATTAGAAATCCATTGCATTTTACGCATCGCTATTAAAAGTCAAATTTAGCTACTGCGATTAATGTGTTTATTATTAATTTATATTTTTTTAAACTACATAAAGTAAAAATTCATAAACATAATATAAACATTTATTAAAGTATCCTGGTGTATACAATTTATTTATAATTTGAATTGTTTCAATCGCAGTTTTATCCAACTCTTGTGAACTTGAAAATATATTATGACTTCCTTATCTAAATATTATTTACTATATGATCACTTACTTACCAGTAGCAGTGCAAGTGTTTACTTAACAATTGATATTAGTTGATGATATTATTTATATGATCTTATTTCACAAATAAAAATTAATTGAATATTTGACAGATTGAAAAATTTTAAATATGTAAAAATGACCACTACAGGAACAATCTAGTAACCGATGATTGCCGATTTTGTAGTTACCTAAAATGGATGTCCTCACATAAAAACTATTAGCGCTATTCCTTAGGTGAAAGTCAAACTATAAACACAGTCACATGGTTACCTATATAACTTACTGCTGCCTGCCTTGATCTATTAGGTTATAAAATAAATAAATAAATATAAATATATCAACACGCCTTCTACCCATTACTGGGTGTGGCACTCTGCCGAAGCAGATCTCAGTAAGTGATATATTTTTGCGCGTGAAGTGCGGTTACCAGTCGTCAAATCACGGCACCCAAAGATGTTAGTGGTGGAGAGCCACAAGGGTAGCTTTTGAAATTATGAAAATTGTTTGTCGCCTGTGGAAATCGAACCAGGGTTCTCAGGATCCACAGGCCGACTTCATACCACTGAGCTAGCCACTCCATATTAGGTTATGTTAGGAATTTTTGTTTTGATCCTTTATGCTCGTTTGGGCCTGTATCAATTAGGTTATGTTAGATTTATATTTTTTATTTTGAGTCTCTTTTTTTCTATCTTTTTATTTTCTTTCCTTAATTTTTAAATTTTTCCTCTTTTTGTGGGGGTGCTCAGCACCTACACAAAAATTCTGAGGGGTGCTCGAGCACTTGTACCCCTGAATGTAGTGGCCGTAACGTGATGTTATGTTTTGTAGATTTCTTCCTGATATATTTACAAATTACCTTGTAATCTCTTTTACAAATTTCACTTTCTGCATTGATCGACTGCTAATCGTGACTTTTGTCATCGCTTTGTCTATTGACAAGCTCGATTATATTTCACTTTACGCAACATTAAACTCGTTGAAAATTACCGTCTGATAATCTCAAATAGCAATTGCGTTGGCAAATCAATGGTACAGAACTAACAAGAGTGATTCTCTCCTCGCTGACACCGGTTAAGCACTTGAGGATATCTGCATCATGCTGAAGTAAATGTTTTTAAATTACCAGTGTTGAACATGTAGCGCGAAGCGAGGCTCTCGTTCGAACACTTGTTCTTATCATGGTACTGATTGTGAGCTGACGGAATTACCCCAGATAATGTTGGTTGGTAACGTGAGTCGTTAAGCAATTTACTGTCGCGGATTTATTGAGCAAAAACGCGCAGTTGATGCAGAAATGTGTTGATGTATTGTTAACTATTGTGTTTTTTGCTGTTGTAGATTTTATTGTTTACAAACAAGTAACATGGTATTAGGTTTTGCTTTGTTGCTGGTTTTTGCAGATAAATTTGCATTAAAGCTACTCTATGATGTAAAGTATAAATAATCCATGCTCGTTAAAAGAACAATATATTTTTAAATTTTAAGTGGTTTTAAAAAGGTAATGCCTTTTAATTTTTAAAATAAAGTGATTTGCAATCTTTTAAAACTATTTTACATATCTATAAAAAGAGAAATAAAAATTTACTGAGCTCTATCAGAGAATATGGTTTTTGAAAAATTAAATTAAAACTTTGAAATCATTTTCTGTTACTACTTGCTAAAATTTAATTGTTTCAAATTTATTATCATCTTTTTATCATTTTTGAATAATTAATAAATATATAAATATATCATCACGCCTTCTACCCATTACTGGGTGTGGCACTCTGCTAAAGCAGATCTCGGTAAGTGATATATTTTGCGCGTGAAGTGCGGTTACCAGTCGTCAAATCACGGCCCCCAAACATGTTAGTGGTGGAGGAGCCACAGGGATAGCTTTTTCAAATTATGAAAATTTGTCGCCTGTGGGAATCGAACCAGGGATCTCAGGCCGACTTCATACCACTGTGCTAGCCATCCCATAATTAAATAATAGTATATTATATAACAAGCATCGAAAGTGTAAGATAATGTACAGATTGAAAAACGAGGCGCGTAGCACCGTGTGATTTAAATATTCGAGCACAGTTATCACACTTTCGAAGCTTGTTATGTAATACACTATTTTTTAGACGACCACAAAATATTTCGAAAAAAGTTTACAAGAGCAATGTTGTCGCACTTTGACAGCGGATGCGTTTTTGAAGGTAAGCGTTGATGTTTGACGTTTGAGGTTAGGTATGGTGATACCAACTGTACTAACCGCAATATCAAAATATTAAATAATGCTAAAATATTAGTAAATAAGTATTTATTAAATTTTTCAAATAATATTTATCCGTGCAAATGTGTTGAAAAATCTACCAAAACTTCGTTTTAAATAATAATAGAAATATTTTTTATTTATTTTATTATTTTCTTTCATCGTAACGCCATCTGTTGTCAATCAGTGGAACTTCACCTGATATGTTAGAAGTGTGCGTTATAATAACATATCAGTGTATGTTCTGTTCAACTCTCCGTAGTAATTTATGATGTTATTATGGTTACTTTCATAAGTGGTCGTCTGAAATCATTTTCCATTACCATTTGCTTATAAATTTAATATTTTCAATTTATTAAAATACCTTCAAACTTAACATTCAAAAATATATACATTACATAACATGTTTTTCGCACTTCCAGGTGTAATTATTCCTTCTTTTCCAGGACTGAAGTGTCACTTTTAATCCCGGAGTGTTTTAACTACTCTTGAATTTTGGATTAGCTAATCTTATTCTAGTACTATTTTAAGAAGTTAATATACATTACATTCCGAAAAATTAAATGGTATAAAGATTATGTTAGAGTTTGTTTAAACTTTTTTGAGAATATGGTTTAGCTAAATTTGATTAAGTCAGGATTAGCTAAAATTCTTTTGTGAATTGAGCAGTAAAATACTACTTAATTTCTATTTTACTTTTATGCATTTCGTTCTCTTACAAAGCTGATATTATAAAATATTATTTTTACCAAACTTTTTACGTAGTTGTCTGTGAAATATTACAATATTTTTACATAAAGATGTCAGAATTAATTATTATGAATACAGAATATTGAAATTGTGACAATTTACAAAGAAATCATAAACATAAAGACTTGTTACTTAACAAATTCATCGATTACATATACATAATAGACGGCATTTCCTCTTTTCAAAAAAATCAGTGTTCAGGTACCAGCTTCACTTTAAGGTGTGAAATGAAATAAAATAAAATTAGTGGTCAAAATGAGAATGGTTTAAATGAGAATTCGTCTCTCATGTATCCCGAGCCTATCGAATAACATTACATTCAAGACACGGTTTTTTCAGTCGTACCAACATTAACATTTGTATCTAAATGTCTCTGTTTGTGAGAACAACAAAGAAGAATGCTCTTGACGTTTAATTTGTGTATTTAATTAAATCCAGTTCCCCTTTTTCCAATTCCTAAAATGTACTATCAAGATTTTTACATCCTTTATTGACGTATAAAAATCTCTCGGCTTTCAGGGGTTAGTATAAAGAAATGATTATTAAAGGCTGGGGCATTTTTCACACTTGTTACTCTGGAGGGTTAAAATAACCAGTTAATTCTATTAAGAGGGATGAACACGCTTTGTTGGGCTCTCATGTGTGCAAAATGACGTGGTGGTGACGTCGAGCATGGCCGCTCTCGATTACTTTGCATGTGGATCAAAAAACGGAAACAAAAAACTGCGCTTTTAATTTTATGCTTCATACTAAAAGCTCATGCAAGTTTAATGACATTAAGGATGGAAATTGTTTAAGCTTTTTTTAATGTAGTTCGAGATTAATTTTTGTTGTCACCTTTTCCTACTTCATAGAATGGCAGGGTGGAAAATAGCTCCATGGTAATGTATACTGGCAGTCGTAACTCAGATGATATAACATGCATTATCAAGTCGATGTTCACGTGTTCAAATCTTGCTGCCTTCAATTTATATTGACTAAAATATGACTGTGTCTGACATATTTGTCAATTGACGCCTGATGATTCCCATAGAATGCTTGTAAAATCACCTTTTGTTCAGGAAAAAAGTGGTTCTCGTTTGGTGGGGGCGGGGGGAAGGGAAAGGGAGGTTAGTCAAAATCAATTCACAGCTTTTCAAAAACTAGACTTTGGGCGACATCGGAAAAAAAATTGCATCAAATTTGTTTCAAAACTGACAAACTGACAAAGGTTTGAAAAGTGACGTTTTTTTGGGATTTTTTGAGTGACCGGTTTTTTTTTTGAGCAGTGTATATTGGTAAATTATTGGCAACATTCTAAATATGCGATACTTTTAATCTTATCTTTTTATATTAAATCACAATGACAATTTGTGATAGTTTGAGAAACATATTTGATGTATTATGACATGAAGTTATTAAATAAACAACCAATGAGAAAATTTTATAAATGACATTAATGTCTGGTGCAAAGACCGGAAATAAAAATTAAACGAACATATCTCCAAGTAAACAAAACTCTGTCGATACCGATACAGAATTTCAAAATAGTCTCGTTTTGTTTAGACGTAGTCACGACTATCGACTTTTTCTCGGTACCGAATTACAGAATCCTACTGCTGTACTACCAATCTTATACGTCCACTTTTCTAGCTACATTCTTGTCAACCTCCAACTTTTTTCCTTTGTTTAAAACATTTATTCCATTCTAAAAATACAATGAAACCTATCCTGCTTATGTCATCACCTCATCACCTACTCAAGCTATTTTAAGCGCCATAAATAATAAAACACTATCGACTACTAATTTAAAATTCCATAATTTATATCATAATTACCTCATTGCCCTCTTAAAATATTAAAGCCTCTGTGAAGAATCAATATATCGATCGAACGACTTTCCCTCATTTTTCCTCTAGGAGGGAAGAGCCTTCTTATTTATCGTGAGGACGCGAATAAGCTTATGAGTTAGCACGCCACACAATAAGATCCTGCAGAGGATTCCGCACAGGATAATAAATTTTCTGCTTATTTAAATATGATGAATTGTCCTGGTTTATGTATACGTTTGCTGCAATGTATGAATAATTTTGCTTTTGTCAAATTTCTGAAAAGTCCGGTGTGAAAGAAATCCGGCTGAATATTTTAAGATTGAGAAGATAGAAAAGATTGGTGATAAGGGAACAATGGAGGAATTGATGGTAAAGTCGTAATAGGATTTTGAATTACTTAGACGGCACCACAAAAAAATTTAGAGAAGATTACTTCACGATATCTGCAAAGTAAGTACGTGCGTAGATTATTAATTGTGGTTACTATACTTACATTTGTTAAATATTTCAATTTATTTGTTCTATAAACAATACAATATTCTTTTACTGTCATTTGTTTATATTTCAAATTTTTTAATCTGTCAAAAATCCAATTAATTTTTATTTGTAAATAATTTCATATAAATAATGTCATCAACTAATATCAATTGTTGTGTAAAAAACTGCACTGCTACTGGTAAGTAAGTGATCATATAATAAATAATATTTAGATGAGGAAGTCATAATATATTTTCAAGTTTACAAGGATTGGATAAAACTGCGAGTGAAACAGTTCAAATTATCAATTAATTGTGTACACGAGGATATTTTAATAAAGGTTTATATTGTGTCTACGAATTTTTATTTTATGTAGTTTAATTAAATATAAAATAATAATAAAAATTACAAGCTGCCTAAATACGCATACCGGGTTGTCTATATACAAGACTTTAGTTAGACTTTCACTACTCAGATGGCGCAAAATACAGTCTCAGTGCGCAACATGGCAGTTTCTTATCTATAATAGTATATTGTGATCTGTGGTATGAATATTAAAATTTTCATTGTAACATATGGTTTTCTTTTTTCTATATCGCATTCATTTACTTCATTCAATAAACATTTGAAATTTAATTTATTTTGACATTTATAGGTAGGGTATAGTTCAAATTCAAATCTAGGTTATGTTATAAATAAAATACCTTTAACTTTAATAAAGAAGTATTTTGCAGTTTAATGTAATTAATTTGTCAGAATAAAACAAAATTTACATCTAGAGAACTTAACATCTTTTCAAAATATATCCCCAAAATCAGTATTCAATATACAGGGTGGAGAAAAAGTTCCGGAACGGTTAAATATCTTGCAAAATACATATTGGATCGAAAAATGACAAAATACGTGTCAAATATTTTTCAAAAATCTATCCAATGATACCAAACTTGATCCTCACCCCCGCCTCCAGGGGGTGGAGCGGCGGGGCAACTTTGTAATCTTAAATGGGAACCTCCATTTTTTTATTGCGGATTTGGAATCCCCAGGAAATTTTACGTTAATTTGACCTACGATACAAGTTATTTTTGTTCACAGATGGCGCTGTGATCGTCACAAATGGGAATGGAATTGATGTACACCAGGACAATGTAACACAAATTTTTTTTTAGAATTTAGAATTTTTTATAATTTGTTCTAGATTTTTTTTAGAATTATTTAGAATTATTTGGGAAACCTAATGGGGACTGTCAATTTTAAAATGAGTGTTACATTATGCTGGTGTACATCAATTCCATTCCCATTTGTGGCGATCACAGCGCCATCTGTGAACAAAAATAACTTGAATCGTTGATCAAATTAATGTATAATTTTCTGGAGATTCCAATTCTGCAATAAAAAACAGGGGTTCCCAATTAAGATTACAAAATCAAAAGGTGGGGGTGGGGGTCGGTTTGGTATCATTGGATAGATTTTTGAAAAATATTTGACACGTATTTTGTCGTTTTTCGATCCAATATGTATTTCGCAAGATATTTAACCGTTCCGCAACTTTTTCCCCACCCTGTAATTTCAAAACAAGCGTAGAGCGACATTCACTTTTTTTCTTATCTTTTTATTCGCTTTCATTTCTTACATAGAGTTTTTAACTGTAACTGTGTGAAATTCACTTTCGAAAACAAGCACACGACGTACTCCCTGTCTTATCTTTTTGTTTTATTTTTAGTTACTGCATTGTGTGGAATTACTTTCAAATACAAGTGCAGGGTATCGCTTTTTTCTTTTCTAATCTTTGTAGATTCGTTGTTAGATTCGTTATTAGATTCGTTGTTAGGATTAAGCGTGAGTAATTTCAGATGTTTTGCGCATATGTTATGTACGTCCAAGAAAGATAAATAAAAAGTGAACCTATGAATGTGATTGAAATTTCAGATCTAGCACAGCAAGAATTATATCCTATTACTATTTACTCAAAATTAGTTTCGAAGTCTACTATCCGAGTCTCCCATTTCTTGAGTATAATAGTACTTCGCAGTAAAGGTATGTGGCGTCAGTAAAACATACAGAAAATAATAATTTCCATACGAAGCATCGTAACCACGCATTTACGAGGGAGCTTCCATCACGCACGAAAACCCCGCGAAATAAAACGCAAAACACGGGCGGCCGCGAGAAGATTAGGAGCTGAACCTCGCAGAACCTCATCGTATTTCGCTCAAGCTCATGAAACATGCATCTTTCATTTCAAGGTGCCATAACTTCCTCAGATGTACACACCAGTAGTTCCTCTTCGTCGCGGAGACGAAGAGGAGACGGAGACGTCAACAGCGACGCTGCCATCTAGCCGAGACGAGTTTAACTACACCGAGAAGCAGAAGAACCGTGGAAATATGAATGAGCGTCTAACCCGCTTTAAAATTATATAAAGTGTAGCATCCACAAAGAAGAGGGTTGTTTTACAGCGATTTAAATATTACAAGGTTTTGTGCTAACTTCCAACAACAACGTTCATGATCATTCGCATCGTTTTATATTCTGAGTAGTGGTGGACGTGACAGGTCTGCAATTGCAGATTTATTAATTAATTTAGCTGCAGCTGCCAGAAGCGCCAATCTTATAAACTTTGGTGTGGTGCATTTAATTCTTAACTATTATACATCTTGAAAGAAAGAACATTGCAGTGTTGCCAGATGCAAAGTTTTTATTTTCGGTAGATTAGATTGGAAAGATTTCCGTAGAATTCGTTCAGTTGAATTTTCAGTAGATTTTGGTGAAATAAATATCTTATTATAATTATATTACAAAAAGGACGGAATTAAAATAGTTTTTTCCGAGCTGCAACTTGAGACATTATTGTAAAATAATTAATTTCGCTTTAATAAGGTAGATATAAACAGATTTAATGGTTCCGGAAAACTCTATCATTCTTTTTTATAATATTGCGAATTTAAAATAATTTGACAGATCTTTTGAAAACTTGTTGCCAGGCAATAGTCACGAAAGCCCGTAGGGCTTGAGAGGCTATTGCCAAATGGCAACAAGTTTGAGAAAGATACTAGAGAATTATTTTCTAATTTATCGAACTCTCGAGTTATATTTAATTAGATTATTTTTTGACTTAGCTGTTGAGGTCGATTCACCCAACTTAAAATGATTTTGAACTGGGTTCATATCGATTGATTACTTATTAATGTATTCTTGGAAGTTGTTTCCAAAATTTGTTGGTGTATTTCTGTGTCTGAAATGGAACTAAGGGCCAGTTTTTCAATCACCGGTTTACTCTCGATTAACTTTAATCATGATTAAATAATAATTGTAACCATAGTTTCCATTATTATTTAATCACGATTAACATTAATCATTGATTGAAAAACTGGCCCTAAATCGATTTTTTCACACATTTTACTTGACGCGTTGACAGTTTTAAATAATTATTTAACAACTACCTATCATTTGTCCCAAACAAAAAAAGCACCTACAGAGATTATTCTCAGGAATAATCACAAGAGCTTTATTCTCAGTATAATAATGACAGGATTGGTTAAAACGCAGACACGTGACATACAATGAAGTATTTCATTGGTTTTGAGAATCGTCAAATAATAATCGAACGAATATTCGCTCAATGAATAGTTAGGATATTCGTTGCTCTCCATATTCGTATCCGAATAATTCGGATATTCGTTAGTTTTCATGTTCGTATACAGTTCGGATATTCGTTAGTCTTCATATTCGTTATTCGGATATTCAATAATTATTTGGATATTCGAATAATTTGGGTAATTATAGAGCACTGATATTAATGTCTATAATTATTTTATTTGACTAATTGTTTGCATTTACCTAAATATGTTAATTTAACTATATGAAATATGCATTATTTTAATGTTTAAGATGTTTACTGTTTAGCTTTTTTGAATTCGTTTGTTTATTAGAATGTGCTAAAATTTTGCAACTGAATTAAATATGTAAAGTATTTATTAAGAACTATTCGGCAATCTGAACTATTCGTTCATTATTATTATTTGACTATTCGGTCTCAATAACTATTTAAATATGCGAACTATTCGAGCAGTTCGGTTATTCGCCAACCATTCAGTCACAACCAGCCGTAGAAAAAGAATAATAGTTCCGATTGTCGAATGCCGCCGAATTTTATTTCATTTTCTAGTAGAAACCTTTCATTTCAGGACGTAGAACTCTTCAAAATTCTGTAAGACGTATAAAATAAAGGAAAATTTAATAATATGGGTGTCGTACGTGTCCGATAAGTGTAAAATTGTGTCTGGCGTTACACGAGTGGCCAGCAACAAACAGTACTCATATACGGTATTAGATTTATCCGCGCCACGTCTCGATGGAGCGGTACGTGAGCGTGTGCTGTGATTCATTGCTCGAGTGCAGGACTAGCAGAAACACCAAGTCTGACCCTCTTGCAGCGGAATCAATCACATGGAACAACTTTGTTCGCTTTGTTTTTCACAATTTTCAAACTTTCAAACGCCTTTAATGCATTGTGCAAGAGTTGTGACCAAGAATAAACTAGATGGGAATGCATTGATTCTTCAACTAAGTATTCAAATACTTCTTCTTATTCTTTATTCGATTCTGTAGGAACATATGGCGTCTTTTTAAAAAATTTTGCAGTATTAATAATGCGGTAGATAGCTCCGTGGTAAAGCGATGAAGAATGTATTTGAGAACCAGAGTTCGAATTCCATAGCCAATAAATTGATTTTCACCACATTAAAATGATCCTAATAGCTTCTTCTCCACTAATAGCTTTGGTGGCTGTGATTTGGCAGCTGGTAACTGCACTTCACTTACCAATATTTGCTACGGCAGAGTGCCGGACTCAGTAATGAGTAAAAGGCGTGATGAAATAAACTAGATGGGAATGCATTGATTCTTCAACTAAATATTCAAATACTTCTTCTTATTCTTTATTCGATTCTGTTGGAACATATGGCGTCTTTTTTAAACATTTTGCAGTATTAATAATGCGGTAGATAGCTCAGTGGTAAAGCGTTGAAGAATGTATTTGAGAACCAGAGTTCGAATTCCATAGCCAATAAATTGATTTTCATCAAATTAAATAAATAAATAAATAAATATATCATCACGCCTTCTACCCATTGCTGGGTGTGGCACTCTGCTAAAGCAGATCTCGGTAAGTGATATATTTTGCGCGTGAAGTGCGGTTACCAGTCGTCAAATCACGGCCCCCAAACATGTTAGTGGTGGAGGAGCCACAGGGATAGCTTTTTCAAATTATGAAAATTTGTCGCCTGTGGGAATCGAACCAGGGACCTCAGGATCCACAGGCCGACTTCATACCACTGTGCTAGCCATCCTAATAGCTTCTTCTCCATTAATAGCTTTGGTGGCTGTGATTTGGCAGCTGGTAACTGCACCTCACTTACCAATATTTGTTACGGCAGAGTGCCGGACTCAGTAATGAGTAAAAGGCGTGATGAAATATTTATTTTTTATTTGAGATGGGAAAAATATAAATAAAAAACAATATCTTTCCACGTTGTTTGGATTGTAGGCTTTACTTGATTTAAATGACAAAGTGATGACGTTTCGAACTATGGTTAGGACCATTATCAAGTCAAAGTAGACAAGGAAGTAAATGTGTTCTTAAATTTACATGATGAGGTTAGATAATTAACATATATATATACTGGGTGATAAACGCAACTCTCGAACATAGGGATTTAACATGTAAAATCACAATATTGTAATTTCCTGCTTCCCTAATTATTTTAAGCAAAACCGTTTCGAATGCCAGGCGTCAAATCACGGCCCCCAAAGATGTTAATGGTGGAGGAGTCACAGGGGTAGCTTTTGAAATTATGAAAATTGTTTGTCGCCTGTGGGAATCGAACCAGGGTTCTCAGGATCCACAGGCCGACTTCATACCACTGAGCTAGCCATCCCATATATACATATATATATATATATATATATATATATATATATATATATATATATATATATATATATATCATCAGACCTGCTACCCATTTCTACGCGTGAAGTGCGGTTACCAGGCGTCAAATCACGGCTCGCAAAGATGTTAGTGATGGGGAAGCCACAGGGTGGTGAAAATGTGTGTCAGGTATGGGAATCGAACCAGGGTTCTCAGGATCCACAGACCGACTTGGTACCACTCAGCCACCAATAAAACTTACATTGAAAGTTTGACATAAACTAACAATATCGCATCAAATGTTTGACAGCAATGTAAACTTCTTAATATAAATTTTACTTCGATTTGCTTTTATTTAAGTTCCGTACAAACGAGCATTAGTGGTCGTAGGAAATAAAAATTCAAACTTGGGCAATTCAACAACAAACTTTTTTAAAGATCTTCAAATAGGTAATTATCTTCTCATTTGATATAACCTATACCTAAATTGTCGATAATAAAATCTTGTTCATTACTTAGTGAAGTCTTAAACCAGTGTATGTATTGGCAACCATAAGAAATAAATTCACACAAGTAGAGCCATTAAGAGCAATCGAAAGGATTGTAGAATTATATCCACGATAGAGACTTAAACTCTGTAATTACCCCGTTTATTTTCATAATATTTTAGTGGTTTTAAAGCCTGTCTGAAGTCATTGCTTGGAAAGCAATTAGGCTCGCAATAATTAGCCTCTTAAACCAAATAAAATAAATACCGTGCGATGTAGGACTCCGGTAGCATCCAAGCACTTAATACGTTTTTATGACTCCGGTCGTTGTCTTAGAAATCCCGGAATTCCGTGACCCAAATACAACCGGAAACGCTCCGGAGTCGCTGCTGTATGTTGGAATTATTTCGTATTACGTTGCCACATGAACTTAGATACTATCCAATCAAGTTAAGCTTGGAGATATCACCATACATAAATTTAACACTAAATCTTTCCGATTAAATTTTTATCCTGATTGTACTTATTCATATTTTGTTGAACTGTAGGACGTTGCTGGGTTTTCGTGTAAATATGCGAAGCGAATGTATTTTCAATCTGATTGCAAAACAATTTCTTTCATCTAGAAATATATAAATTTTATTGTCATTCTTAAGTTTATACATATTTTATTGTTATTTTATCATTACATTAAAACATTTTTGTTGTAATCACGCCATGGTTTTTTTTATTGAAAATTGCGTTTGTTTATTGTTTAGATTATCTGATTAGGGGAAAATAATAAACTTGAAAGAATTCACATTATTACTCGTTTAATGTTTTATCTTGAATATTAGATTTTGGGAATTGTAACAATAATGAAACAATATGTGTCACCCTCTATTGTAGAATTTTTAAAAGAACTAGTCAATGACGTCATTATAAATATTCGTATCTTTTCTACTGTCTATCGTTGCTACATTATTGTATAGTAAAATACTTTAAATAAAAATTGTAGAAAATTATATTTTATTTAAAGGATCCAGTGGAATGTAATAGGGTTGTTGATTTCCACCGAATTTCGAATTTCTGAACATTCGAACATTCGAATTTTTTTAACTTTGTCAAAAAAACTTCGAATCTTCGAATTTTGGATTTTTTGAACTTTTCGAATTTTCGAATTTTTTGAACTTTTCGAATTTTCGAATTTTTTGCCAATTAATTAACGCCATCTGTCATCTCCAAATACGCTCACGCATAATTCGTGAAAAGTCGGACACGAATTAAATAATAAATTCGGCGAAGTATTCTGCAAAAACTCTGCAAGATTAGGCGTCTTAATTAAGCCATCTAATCTCTTAACCGCCCATCTAAATACTATGGATTTTTAGTAAAATGTTTTAAAATGACAATAAAAAGAATACAAAAACGTCTTAAATATAACTTTTAAGACAGTGTAACGAAATTTTAAATCTAAATTGAATTAATTTGGCAAACAATAATAATTAATAGAAATTACTTACGAATTAATACAAAACTCAGCAATTGAGTTTATTCTGAAAATAATTCATACCACGTTAGGATTTAAAACATTTCAAATAATTGGCAAAATTCGAAAAATTCGAAAATTCGAATATTCAAAAAATTCGCAAATTCTAAATATTTGAAAGTTCGAATTTAAATTTGAATGTTCAAAAAATCCGAACATTCGAATTCTCGAATATTCGTAAAATCAACAACCCTAGAATGTAAGCACATTTATGACAATGTCATTGTCAATATATTTTGATATTTTCTATATTGAACGTACATTTCTCGTTGTCAAAAGTTTCTAAATTATTTTCGAGTTGATTTAATAAAAGATACGAATATTAAATAACCTTTTTTATTTTATTTTCTATGGCCTATGAATCCTGAGAACCCTGATTCGATTCCCACAGCAGACAAATAATTTTCACCACATTAAAATTATCTGCACTTCACGCACTTAAATATACCACTTACCGAGATATGATAAGCACAGTGCCAGGTGTGATGATATATTTATTTTATTTTTATATTTTTGAGTTAAGTTCTGATAATTTTGATTTAAAATTCGCTATTTCGGTACACAACTTATATTTTATAATTACCCCTGTGGCTCCCCCAACACTAACATCTTTGGGGTTCGTGATTTAACGGCTGATAACCGCACTTCACGCGCATAAATATATCACTTACCGAGACCTGATTCGGCAGAGTGCCACACCCGGTAATGGGTAAAAGGCGTAATGATATATTTATTTTTTTATTTTTAACTTATATTTTCGGTGGCTAGCTCAGTGGTATTAAGTCTGCCGGTGGATCCTGAGAAGCCTGGTTCGATTCCCACAGGCGACAAACAATTTTCATAGTTCAAGTTTTCAACATAAAGGGTTCAACATAATCAAAATGAAGATAATTAATCATAAAAACATAAAATATATATTGAATCATGACTATAGTGAAAAACTTATGCTAATAATTATAAATATTATTTTAAGTTCAGATTAAGTGTAATGTAAGGTAACTTAATTTTCTTTGACACCTAGTTTTTATCATATATCAAACTGACATAAAAGAGTGAAGATGGACCGTGTGATAGCTTAAAATATTTTACGATCATAATGACATTTTTGATGATATTGTTCTCATAGAAATTCAGTTCAAGTAAAACTGCAACAAAACGAAGACATTACCTTCACCTGTGATGGCATTTTCATTAATATTCACGGTTTAATTATCGTAATGCTGGCCAACAAATGAATGTACAATTCCGAAATGGAGTTTTAATATTCGAAGTTTGTCGAGTCGGAAGCGGCCGCAACGCGCATCTCTGAGCATTTATTGGTAAAGCAAACACGATCGCTCTATTCGTATTTTGCATACATCCCAGACTCGCACCGCATTTCAAATTTATCTTGGATTGTAAAACACCTCAGCCGCAAACTTAGTTTCATGACTACTGCTACATAAACGTTCACAAGCTACCGCAAGCTGCATATAACCCTACAGTAAAAGTGCACGTTTCGCCTGAAATTATTAATAAGTATCTTGAGAGACTACTACACTCTTAAAAGAGAAAAGCGGAATGTTTATGACATGAAAAAAATATCTGAATGATTTATTTGTTCATATTTTTATTGCAAGTTTTTTATGAGATAGGTGGTGCAGTGGTACCGAGTCGGCCTGTGGATTTGAAAGCTCGGTTCGATTCCCACAGCTGACAAACAATTTTCATCACATTAAAAGTTAATAACTACCCTTGTGTCTTCCCCTCCACTAACATCTTTGGGCTGGTAACCACACTTCATGCGTATAAATATATCACTTACCGAGATCTGCCACGACAGAGTGCCACACCCAGTGATGATTTTATGTAAAAAGGTTATACTTGATAACTCACTTGTTATGTATAAGATGTCGCTAGGGAACTATGAACAGTATTGTACATTGCACAATATTCTTATTACATTACATCAATAGCTTGGATAGATTTTGAAAAGCATAACAATTTTTTAAGCTAAAAATTTCACCAAACAACGCAAAATAATATTCAGTTATTAATTTATAAAATTTAATTGAATTAAAAATTCTAGAAAAAAATTAAAAATATATATAGAATTGAGATAAATTTTTATAACCTTTAGAGGGCTTGGTGTTTTTTTTTCTGATTAATTAGAAGTTTATTATTAGGTATTTAATTTCAATTACCCCAACAGGGGTAAAAAATTGAGCAAAACTAATATTCCATGTTAAATCTCTATGTTTACCCTTACTAAGCACCACCAGGCATATTTAAAAATTAAAATTTCCTAAAGACTTGACGTAAATTATTTGATTCGAAAAATACCCTGCTATAGTTCTCTATTAAGACATTGGAATGTGTATTTGAGTTCCCAAGATCAATTCCCACTATTGACAACTGGTTTTCATCACATTAAAATTATCCTTCTAGCTCTTCCTCAACTAATATCTTTGAAGAGGGTTAATTTAATATTTGGTAACCCCACTTACTTGTCTTATTTGTAAAAATTTCGCTTTATTAAAAACTAAAGTTCATTCGCCTCTTCTTCATTTTCTTTCTACCACATAATTACCCTCCGTCTCTTGGTAACATTAGCAACCTCTGCATCAGTTCCGGTCACCGGTGTCGTTGTTGATTCCGGGAGAACCCTGAGGCTCCGGTGCATACGTCTGCTGCACGCTGCCATGTGAGGATGTATATATGTATGTAGGTACGGTTCAAAGCGTTCATGTTCGGCTGCACGTCTGTGCATATGAGCTCTGTTTCTATTTCTACTCCTTGGAGAGATTTCAGCTTTGCTGGCTCTAGACTCCGGGTTCCGGAGTGGAATTTAGTGAGAGTGGATGTGTATGGAAGGTGAAATGTGGAGAGTATATTTTTGTGATAAATAGGAGTATAGAGGTATTAATTATAAAGTTGTTATTGGCATTAATCACTGATTTCGCATGTTGAAATTTAAGGGTTGTTATTTTATATCTGCAATCAGGGTTGTTGATATTTTACCCACCCAAAAAACCCCACCAAATAAATCCACTAAAAAGCTCATTTAAGATAGAGTCAAATCTCGGAACATAAACATCTTTTATATATTTTACAGTATAATAATACATAATCTCGTTACGAAATAAAATGTTTAACTTAAATTATCATTTATTACATTATATCGTAGTATCACATGGCATTACTTTGACAAATGTCAATATCAAACTAGTTTAAGACCAAATATTATTTGTCTTATATTATGTTAATATTACAAATACTGATTGATACCCAATCTTTTTACCGGCAAATTAAAAATATAGTTTTAAATTAAATAAGCATGACAATAACACGATAGAGCATGTTATGTTTTTAATTCACAATAAAATAAATAGATTTTTTTGCAATTATTACATATTAGTACATAAAATTTTGTTTTAATCTTTAGTAAATAAAATAAATATATCATCACGCCTTCTACCCATTACTGGATGTGGCACTCTGCTGAAGCAGATCTCGGTAAGTGATATATTTTGCGCGTGAAGTGCGGTTACCAGTCGTCAAATCACGGCCCCCAAACATGTTAGTGGTGGAGGAGCCACAGGGATAGCTTTTTCAAATTATGAAAATTTGTCGCCTGTGGGAATCGAACCAGGGACCTCAGGATCCACAGGCCGACTTCATACCACTGAGCTAGCCATCCCATAATATACAATATACATTTTAAACATTATATACAAAATAAATCTAGAATTAAATAACTTGAATTAAAAAGTGTATTTGTCAATATTATGAAAAACCCAATAATGCCCAAATAAACCCAAAAAAACCCAAAAAAAACCCAGTGGGTCGGGTTTAAAAAAAATCCGGGTTTTTAAAAAAATAACGCCGTAAAATGTTATTATTGTATTTTCTATGTAACCAAAATAAAGTACGTAGACACGCAGTACTTATCCTTGCATCATTTTAAAATGTGTTATTTCTGTGGTTTGTTTCCGTTGATAACAACAACAACAAAAATAAGCCATCACAGTTTCCAGCTAGTTTCAGTCAATTTACTAATTCCCTAGAAACAACTGCCACACAACTTCTGCCAGCCACTAATTAAATAGTATAAAGTGTCTGCGCACTGCAAATCACAGACCACAGAACGAACAAATCCCGTTTTGACACAAAAACAAACCAGACTACAACATATTCACATGCACGTACATACACACATGATTACCGTCTCTTAATTGCACTTAATTACCGACGATTCTCCTCCAACTGCAGCTGCAAAGAGAGAGAGAGAGAGAAAGAGAACGTGCTTGAATGTTCGCTTTGATATTTGATATTGTGTATATATTTCTCCTGCTTCATATTATGTTTTGTAAAATAAATAAATATATCATCACGCCTTGTACCCATTACTGGGTGTAGCACTCTGCCGAAGCAGATCTTGGTAAGTGATATATTTTATGCGTGAAGTGCGGTTACCAGTCGTCAAATCACGGCCACCAAAGATGTTAATGGTGGAGGAGCCACAGGGATAGTTTTTGAAATTATGAAAATTGTTTGTCGTCTGTGGGAACCGAACCAGGGTTCTCAGGCCGACTTCATACCACTGAGCTAGCCATCCCATATGTTTTGTCTACTGGGATATTCGACTACTAAGAGATGGCGTTGATCATGATATGTCGAACTTGAGGCAAAGGTACACGTTCAATAAGGAAAACAAATATTTTCTAACACTAATCCAAGTTCCACAAAATTTACATCCTCTGAATCATCTTATTAGGACCCATCAGCGGCTGGTCACTTTCAGTTGTCTCCATAAGCTTACCATTGTTGTCACTTGTATTTGGTTGTTTTTTATTTTATTTTGTGTTTGCTAACAGAGTTTTTGATTTATTTATATACAAGAAGGTTCTGTGTTGTTGTTAATTGTAGTTTTAGTATTAGTTTTATATATTGTTTAACATTTAGGTACAAATTTAAGTAGGGATATAGTAGTTCATAGGTTCTTTTAATAGTATAGGTTCGGCTTAGTAGAAGAAAGTTCTTTTAATACAATATTAGTTAATTATAGTTTTATTATCTTCTTTATTGTAAATATTAGTTCTATTATCATCTATTTTTATTAATTTTTTAAGTATTTATTTATTAGTTTACTAGCAAAATGTACCTTTGTTGTAGTTCCAATTTTTGACCACTATGTGCACATTCTTATTTTAAAATCCTAATAGACTTTGAAGAATGTGTGATATTAATTTTTAGCGTCTTTTTCTCTTGTTCTTTTGTATATGATAGGATTGGTGAAATTTTCATCCACAAAGCATATTTATTTATTAATTAACAACAGAATATCTCTGGCTTTTAAGACGTATAAAAGGTAAAACAAATATTAAGTCCCATTCTAAGATCTTAACATAGTCACTGTTTTTTGTTTTGTGAATATGCTGGAACAATTTAATGAAAGTTAAAAAGAAATACTGCTCAATGACTACTCATTTGCTTAATGTTTGCTATTAATTTATTCATAAATTACTTGTGTTTAAATTGCAAAAATTTAAGTGTTCGTTTTTTTTGTCGAGCAGTGTATAATGTACTATTATGTACCAAGCATGATAAATGACGTTTTAATGTCAAAGTCCCAAAAATCAAAGCGCAAGGTACCAACATACTGTTGTAATTATAATTCACATATCTATTTTTCTTGTAATTGTTAATGCATGTTAAATATAAGTTTAGTTACGTATTAGTCATTTGAATTATCTTATATTTAAGTTGTACTTTTGTCATTTTTTCCCAGTTCTGTACATATTTTTAGAAAGCTACTTTTGTAGATACTAAAACATTCCTCCAAACCATAAAACCCCTAAAATTCCAATCCGCTTTCTAATCCAGCAACATTGCAATCCTATGACTCATCGCCTCACAACCCTTAACTTTGTAAACTACCCTTTTCCCCTGGCCCTTCCTTAAAATCCTATAAAAATCATACTCGTCCAAGAAGACGCTCTCAGTCATCACTCATTCGCTATTCATTCACCATCCAGCAGTCCAGTCTCAACAAGCAAACATACGGCGTAAAGTTATACAAAAACAAAACCACCGTAAATAAAATATATATTTAGTTTGTACTTGTGTGTTATATTGTGCAAATTAATCCTTGCCATCACGAGTACACAACAATATAGCAAAAAATGTCTTAAATATTTTGATATATATTTATTTGGTGCGATGATTAATATATTGTTACTACAACAATAATGTACAATTTTTGTTTACGGCCCGAAGATCATTACATCCTTTGAAACAGAGATGTAATAATATACTTACTGTGCTCATGGTTTTTTTTATAAAACATGCATCTATTACTATATTGATATGAAAATATCCATACAATTTAGTCGTCATGGGAAAAAGTCCTCACTCCGTCGAAAAGTGAAAAAGTTCCATATGAGCATGACAGCATCTTTGAGATGCGGCAACCGGTAAAAGATTTAAAATCACTGCGTTGTTCTCAAAGTGACAGAAATAAATAAAACATATGAACCCTGTCACATATGACGTCAGTCACAGCACTCTGTGCAGCCAGTGCAAACGTATTAACCGTGAGTGAAAAATATGATTCTCAGTGCATTAAAACGTCATATCCAGGCAGTGGAGTCACAGCAACTGCGGTGTGCATCTGTCGAGATGAAACGCAGCCTGCTCTGACGTCGCTTTTCTACTCTTGGTTGAATTTGGGTCGCTGGGAAGCCTTACCTAACTTCTTTACATGTCTTCGCCGGCCTCGCGTCGCTTTTGTCATTTATATGAAAGAAACAAAAGCTGGTATTACATTTGCTCAACGTTGAGACGGAGATGGAACGCCTGTGCTCGTATATATAATGCATTGTATTTTTGTTCTTTTGTGAGGGTACAAATATTATATGTACCTGCATGCAGATCAGATCGTTAAGTGTGTTTTATATGGTTGTTTCATTCTTTGTATTTTATAGAAATATTACTAGAAACATAGCTACTTTTACCCATTTAGAAAAAAGTTCTGTATCTTCAAAGTTATAAATATACATTGTGTTTAACAGCAAATGTGTAGAATTCACTTTCAAAAACAAGCACAGGACGACATTCTCTTCCTCCCTTATCATTCGGTTTTACTTCCGGTTACTGCATTGTGTGGAATTTTCTTTCAAATATTAGCGCGGACTATAGCTTTCATCTTTTCTAATCTTTCTAAATTCTAGATTAGTTATTAGTTTCGTTGTTAGGAGTAAGCGTGATTAATGCTTATATGTACGTCAAAGAAAGATAAATGGAAAGTGAATAGGAGTAATTGGATAGATGTGATTAAGGTGTTTCTATCATGACAGTCTCATACAAAACTATAGGTAATCTAAAAAGATTATAAAAATAATTATTACATTTTTGTATGGTATAGGTTATTAACAGAATTAACATTTCGCTGCAAATATCGTATAATTAACAATAACATTGCATATATTAAATAAAACTATTTAACTAGTCGGCCTGTGGATCCTGAGAACCCTGGTTCAATTCCCACAGGCGACAAACAATTTTCATAATTTAAAAAACCATCCCTGTGGCTCCTCTACCACTAACATCTTTGGGGGCCGTGATTTGACGACTGTTAACCGCACTTCACGCACAAAATATATCACTTACCGAGATCTGCTTCGGCAGAGTGCCACACCCAGTAATGGATAGAAGACGTGATGATATATTTGTTTATTTATTTAACTAGTTTATGAAATTCAGTAACATAACAAAATTTTTGGAAGTGATTGTTTCATGCCAACCAATAGCAGTGTAAGATTTTACACAGCAGAAGCTATGACAACAAGGCGAGAACTACAAGCAGCATATTACCAGTCGGTACGAAACGTAACTGTATTATCGATACACCCTGTTGAAAGTTCATAAGAAAAATGAGAAAAATGCACCAAAGCAATTATTATTAACTGCAACAACAAATAAATAAATAAAAAATGCTGTAATTTTTTTTTTGTATTATAATTAATATATTTTACAAATCGAAATAATAACTTTCATAGTTCTTGCTTTGTCATTCGTGTGACCATCTCTGTCTACGCCTGCGACCATCTCTGTTTACGCGTGCGACCATCTCTGTCTACCCGTGCAACGTTGCCAAGCATACCTGACAGTTTAATTGAAAATCATAGAATATCCAACTTTCCAATTTCTTTGGAACTAATATGGTAAGGCATGGATTTTTTAATTCTCATACCTTTATCTTTATATGATGTATTGTGTGTTAGTTTTTTGTTAAAAAATAACTACAGTATATGAATTTATTACGCAGTAAGCTGCCTCGCGATGTACAGTTCCTATAACGCCAATGCATTTTTGATCGACTTTAACTTTACATAACTCAGCTCAACAACGGTAAACTTAAAAAAAAATTGCATACTAGTGTAGAAACACATGAAAGATAACATATTTACATTTCATTAAAATCCGGGTTAAATACTTCCATGATAGTACCACCTTAAAGGTTTGTTGTGTGATGAATGATTTCGAGTGTAATAAATAAATTGGCCTTATATAGAGAGATCTATGAGCGTGGTTGAAGTGTTGATGGTGTGTTAGGATAAGAATGTTTGACGAGGACTGATTAGCTAATGAATTTAATGAGTAAATGTTTTATGAATAATTTTAGGGTTTGTACTACCCCATTTTATGGGATATAGCGTGATGTTATGTATGTATGTACGGATATTGTTCGATGTTCAACCTCTCTTAATAATAAATAAAATAAAATAAACATATCATCATACCTGATTCTCATTTACGTGCTGTTACCTGCTGTCAAATCACTGCCCTCGAAAATGTTAGTAAAAGGGGACCCACAAGGGTAATTTAAATGTGGTGAAAATTGTTTGTCTGCTGTGAAATTGAACCCGAGTTCTCAAATCCACTGTCCAGGTTGATACCACTCAGTCAGTTACCCCATAAATAATAAATAAATATAAATTTATTATCACGCCTTCTACCATTGCCGTCTATATGTAGAGGCCTGGAACAGCGAAGCGCAAGCGGCTGTGACGTCACAGCGTGTGGCCCACGAACGCGTCTGTCTTCCATATACTACCATGTTAAAATTCTGATCCTAACGTATAAACTAGCTTCTATCTCGGTAAATATCAATGATATTGAAATTAAGTACATGACATAAAATGTGCTCCTCATAAAGACGAATCAATTGGATATTTTTTATTTTCAAAATCTAGTTTGGCTCACGGAGAAACATGACTTGTTTCTTCTTTTGTACTTTCTAACATGTATTTTAAAAACTATATAAGGCTTTACCTTGACGGTTCACTTCATTGTCAAAATGTACGGACTGTCAGAAGTTTCTTGTACACAATCGTGAAATGATAACAGAATGTGGCAGCTCCACAAATGAGTACTTAAAAATAATTGATAGAGGTGAACTTAAATGGCCTAAAGATTTTTTAGTTAATATAGTTTCAAATATATATCAAATATTTAAAATAATAATTAGCAATAGCGATTATAAAAAAATGTTATCAGTTAAAAATCAGAGGCAAATTTTTAAAGAAATATGTATAGAAAAATTAGGAAAGTATACTTCAATAGAAATTTGTATTTGAAAATGTGGTCAAAGTAATGATAACTTCAGTAATGAAGCAATAGTACCTATGTGCAATATTTTAATAAATAATTATACACAAATAAAAAATAATAATATGGAAAATACTACCAAAAGAAACCGTAAGTTAGAATGTCTCAGTCAAAATAAGTGATTATGTTAATTTTTTTTAAATATGCATAATTATTATTAATTAAAAAGTTTATATTTTTTCTTTTTTCTTATTTTAAGACTGACTTTTTATTTTGTACCTGATTGTGTGCTGTGTAAAATAAATATATCAAATATTTAATTATAGAATACCGCTTGTTTTTATTTCATTATTTTGTACTAATTTATGGATACTATATATATGATTGGTGAAAATTTTCTAGTACGAGTTATATACTTTTAAAAATGTATCTTACAAAGTACAAAAGAGGAAACAGTAATGTTTCTCCGCAAGCTAGACTAGATTTTGAAAATTAAAATAGCCATTTGATTCGTCTTTACAAGAAGCACATTTCATGTCATGTGCATAATTTCAATATCTTTGATAGTTAACGAGATAGAAGCTAGTTTATATATTACGAACAGTATTTTAACACGAGAGCTAATGTCAGACAGACGCGTTTGTCGGCCTCACGCAGTAACGTCACAGAAACGCTGTTCCAGGCTTCTACATATAGACGGCAATGCTTCTACCCATTACTAGGTGTAGCACTCTGTCGTGGCAGATCTTGGTAAATGATATATTTTGCGCGTGAAGTGCAGTTACCTGTCGTCAAATCACACTCCCAAAGAAGTTCCATAAATAATGCTTCAAACGAAAGTTGTAGAATTTTTGTTTTTATTCAAAAAGCGTAACGTAATTCAAAATGATAAATTACAAGTAAAATTACGGTTTTCTTAGTTACTATTGATAATAATTTTCGATCGAAACTTAAATGTTGTCTAACTTAAATAAATAAAACTAAATCGAAGTAAAATATCATATGGTGACATTAATATTGCTGTCAAACGTTTGATGCGATATTGTCATTTTAAGTCAAACTTAAAATTTCAGTTTCATGCAAACCAGCACAAATAGTAGAACAAAGCGATTATTGTTTCTGTTATATGCATTCTCAATATTTTGAAGAAAAAAACAACGTATTTTTTAAAAATTGTAAATTAATAATATTCCTTTTGTTCCAGGTATGTACCCTCTTCATTTCAAATTCAACGTCTGAATGTTGTAATGTAAGTAATTCCCTCTTTATGTCGTTCTCAGAGTGAGGTAAATAAAAATTGAATTATCTCCTTTTTAAAGTGGTTGAAAAGCCCCATTTTCTAAGTCATAGACTTTAACTGCCAGTAGATAATTTTATTTGCCATGTTAGTTGGAAGTTGTCCAAACACTAATGACATCTTCGTAGCTTTGGTATGACTTACAAAGCCAAGGGACGGATTAAGATATTTTCCAACGCTTTAACGATTTTGGACTGAGACCAGTTTGAGTGGAAAGTAGGTGAACCATTTTGTATAACAATTTCATGGATTATTTAAACTGTTACAGAAGCACGTGCCAAATAGGTTAACTAGGACTTTATTTATTGTTGAGTTTGTCATCCAGGATAGTAATATTGATATTTACATTGGGAATTTTCTGTGATATCAGTACTTCGCGTTAAATATTATTATTTAATTATTTGCTACGTTGCATAATAGGAAATTAATTCTAATTAGTAAAGTAGCTAATAATTGAATCAGAACCTTTCGAACATAGTTAAAAAAATACAAGATGTAAACTCATTCTTGCTTTTTAAGCAAAAATCCGGGAAAATAAATAGAGACATAGAATTTTAGTTTGAGAAGTCAGATTTTTGCAAATTAAAAGTGTCTGGAAAACAATGAGATCTGGGATCAAACTTTAAATTTTTTTATATTTGATTATAGCCAGAAAAATAAAATTTCTATATTTTTTTAATCGATGAATTATTTATAGCTCACGAAAAAAAAATATATTAAAAATTAGTTGACGTACATATGGCTAACTGTCGGAAAAAGATGAGCATAATGGGAAAGAAAACAAAGTTTCAATACTTAAGCCCCATTCACAACACGAAATTAGTGGTTAGTGTTAGTAGTTATGGTTAGCGTTAGAAGTTTGACATATGTATTCCTCTAGTAGCGGTCACAACAACGAATTTAGCCCAGCGCAGGTCTACGCTAATCGTGGTTAGCGTAGAAGTTTGTAAACTTCAAACTTTTAGTTAGTGGTTAACGGCACAGCCAATCAAAAACGAGGAGTAAAGTGACAGTTGGTTTTCTCAGTTTGAATTTTATGTAACGAAAATGAATCGAAGCACAATAAAAAAGTTGTTACTTGCAACTTTAATTGTGCAAATGAAAAGAAATAAAAAAACAAATACAAGATGGTGGGTTCGCCCAATCAACCAAAACCGAACAAATCAGGGAGACTGGGATAATTTGATCCAAGAAATGAGGTCATATGATGAAGACATGTTCTTTAATTACACCAGAATGACCATAGCTCAATTTGATTTGTTGTTAGCACTTGTAGGACCAATTTTAAAGAAAAATAGAAGAAAACCAGTTCTACCAAATCAGAACTACAGACAAAATATCAGAACTCAAACAAACAAAACTGTAACTATTTGTCAAAACTTTAAGTTGACAACTGTGACATCTATTATAATTTCTTGTAATATGTATAATTTTCAAAAATGTGCACTACATTACCGGCAGAAACATAAATTCGAAATCATTAATTTGGGACATTGTGAACGATGTATTTTAATCTGTAACTACTAACTATAACCACTAACCATAACCACTAACACTAACTACTAATTTCGTGTTGTGAATGAGGCTTTAAGAGAGAAACATATATTGTAAATAAATAAATAAATATATATCATCACGCCTTCTACCCATTACTGGGTGTGGCATTCTGCTGAAGCAGATCTCGGTAAGTGATATATTTTGCGCGTGAAGTGCGGTTACCGGTCGTCAAATCACGGCCCCCAAACATGTTAGTGGTGGAGGAGCCACAGGGATAGCTTTTTCAAATTGTGAAAATTTGTCGCCTGTGGGAATCGAACATAGATTGTAAATAGAAAAAAGAACAAGGAAGAGAATTTTTGATCTAACTCAATTAATGTTGAACCATATGCTACAGCACGTGAATTACATACTTGAATTTCATATTCAAAATACATTATAATTATAAGATTACTATGTAGTTTTTATTATCATTATGACACAACATAATGTTTAATTTACGTATTTTATAATTGTTTTTTCTGAAACCGGCAAGAAAGTGCCTACTTTCCTGACCAATTTCAATATGGAAAGTGGGTTTTTACAAAAACAGTGAAGTAAAATACGTATCCAAGGCTACAACAGAAATAACAGTCTGGTAAAGTACGAATACAAAACAGTCTGGTAAAGCTTTTACCTGACTGTTATTTTTGTTGTAGCTTTGGATACGTAGTCTTCTGTCAATACAATTAATATAAAAAAATGTAAACATTTTGAATTATATATGCTTAATTATTGATTAAATTAAAGTGTTTTTACTTGACTCAGCAGATTAAAAGAATTAAAATATCACTTTCCTGACTTATTATGTAATATACTATTACTTAACACAGACTAAATTTCATATGGTATTACTAGACCTACCTACAAGTCTAATTTAATATATGTAGATTACATTATTTATAAATTTAAAAAAATATATCATCACGCTTTCTACCCATTACTGGGTGTGGCGCTCTGCCGAAGCAGATCTCGGTAAGTGATATATTTTGCGCGTGAAATGCGGTTAGCAGTCGTCAAATCACGGCCTCCAAAGATTTTAGTGCTGGGGGAGCCACAGAGGTACTTTTGAAATTATGAAAATTATTTGTCGCCTGTGGGATTCGAACCAGGGTTCTCAGGATCCACATGCCGACTTGATACCACTGAGCTAGCTACCCCATTATAACAAATATAGTTATTGTTTGCACGGCGTAGTTGTCACAAAAAAACATAAATTGATTCAAATAAAATATGCAAAGAACTACATTCTCTACCACTTACATTTCAAACTTTTGTTCTCTTATAATTTAGAAATATTTGTCATTATCAAGTTCTTCTGATAATTCTGTAGATAAATAAATGCATACTAAGTTAGTTGTACGATGTATTCATGGAGTACTTAGTAATACATGTATTTACATACATTCGTTCGGAATTTAGTCGCATGTATTCAGGAACAATAATTTATAATATTAAGTTAATAATCACATCATAACTTTCAGCAGCATTTTAATTCAAGCATTTAAATCCTGGTGTTAAATCCCTAGCACCAGCTTTATATTTTTTTATTAAAATCCATATTGCACTACAATGCAGCAAAATATGACTGCTTAAAATCCGTTTTAAAATATTGCCTTGACATATACCCAGTATACGAGTACGAGTAATACGAAAATAAAACTGGTCAAATCTGTTCAGACTTGAAAAACGAGGAAAGGAAGCTCTGTTAATGAACGAAACGTCATGAAGTGCGCATGTCAACGAAATTAAAGCTAACTAAGCTTTTCAATGACGTAATAAAAGTAAAGTTGCACTTTACAGAAATTTAAAATCTGACAGGTGGTTATTAACGTCATCTTGGTGGTATTAGTGAAACTGACCATACTAGAGTTGACCAATTGTATCTTGCACCCTGTAAAGAAGATTGCTACGCGAACTATTGCGTTACGGATTCGCGAGTTCAACAATAAATATAGTAATTGCGACCGAATAGTTTGAATTTCATTATAAATTATATGTTTCTCGTTCTATAATTAGAGATTAATTTGCTATTATTTTCTGTGCTTCTCAGAGATGAATTAGCACAATGTTGCCACGGTGGTGGTGCAAAAAAAACTGAATGCATTTAATTAATGTAACAGAATATTTCAAAACTTGATTATTAATTTACAGTTAGAAGTGTATTATTATTCTAAATTTAACCCATTAACCCAAGAATAACGAGACAATAATTTTATTTAAATTTACTATTATTGAGAACAATAAATTTACAATATACAGTGTGTCCATCCAAAACCCGAACATAGGCTTATAACATGTGATATCAGTTTTTTGGTGCGCATTGCTTCCCAATTAATTTTACAGGAAAATACTTCAAATAAAAGTTGTAGAGAATAAAATTTCGTTTTTTTTTATATAAAACACATTTCATTTCTGTATTTTATCAGAGCGTAAAAATGAATCAAATATTCATAATATTGATAAAAATGAAGGCTTCCATAAAAAAATTAAAACAATTGTCTGCTGTCAAAAATATTGACGTTAATTTAATACAAATACTTCGTCTTTGATTCAATATTAACGTCAATATTTTTGACATTAGACAATTGTTTTATTTTTTTATGGACGTCTATATTTTTCGAATAATTCGAAGAGTTCGCGAACTTAATTGTCAGTGGTCAGGTCGACTATTCAACGTGGTCCACTCTCAGTGCTATATCTCCTCGCTGCAGCAACAGCGAGTGCAGCGGGTGACAAGTTAATTTATTGTATTATTCCATCATCCAGTTTCATTTTGATGACACTCGACTTTCCGTTCTTTGCTGCATGGAACTACGCTCGCTAGATTTTCAATCGTGTGAAATTAGTGTGTCCGTGAATTGCAGTCATATTGCACGTTTCATGATCGAAGAGTAATAAAGGGTGCTTGATTCGACGGAGTATTATTTTCACGTTATTGCTATAGGTTTTTTGGATGAGGGGACGGTCGAGTTGTCTGGCTGTGACATGAAGAGAGGTTTATTTGTGATACTTTTAATACAATTTATCTCAATCAAAATGTCATTCTTTTAAAGTTTTAAGTAGGTATTTGTGAAGTGTGTTAAGTAATATCAGATTGTAATTGTGGGCTTTTTTGGCAATATTACAATATTGCCCCACGACTTTATAAAATAAATGGATTAATAAGTGATAACTTTCTATATAAAAAATGAACAGTACCTAACAACTACGTTGTCTGACGTACAATGATCAAATGAATATATTATTATAAGAATGTCAAAGTATTAATTTTGAAAAAATTTTAATTGTTTTCGTAGGACAATATTCTTACCAAATATAATTTATCTCGTTATTTATTTGAGCTCTTGTTGCTTTTAGGAAATATATCCGTAACAAAAAAATGAACTCTTGAGGACAAAAAAATTATCAGTAATAATATAACAAGAGAGTGAGAATAAATTGAAAATAATTTGACTGATCTTTTGAAAACTTGTTGCCAGGCAATAGTCACGAAAGCCCATAGGGCTTGAGTGGCTATTGCCAAATGGCAACAAGTTTGAGAAAGATACTGGAGAATTATTTTCTAATTTATCGAACGCTCGAGTTATATTTAATTAGATTATTTTTTGATTTAGCTGTTGAGGTTGATTCATCCAACTTAAAAGATTTTGAACTGAGTCCATTTCGATTGATTACTTATTAATGTATTCTTGGAAGTTGTTTCCAAAATTTGTTTGTGTATTTCTGTATCTGAAATGGAACTAAATCGATTTTTTCACACATTTTACTTGACGCGTTGACAGTTTTAAATAATTATTTGACAACTACATATCATTTGTCACAAACAAAAAAAGCATCTACAGAGATAATTCCCGAGAATAATCACAAGAGCTTTATTCTCAGTATAATAATAACAGGATTGGTTAAAACGCAGTGGTTTTGAGAAACGTCAAAAAAATCATCATTAATATTCAATGCACTAGTTATATTATAAATGATAATTTATTTCACTTCCTTCATAATTACATCGCGAATCTTTTAGAAAACCAATCTTGAATTTAAACTTTTAATAGTTATTTCTGTACGTATAACTTGAAAAAGACTCTTGTAATTATAATAATGATTAATAAATAAAAACTATTTTTTAGGGAGTTTATGTGGTAAATACTTACAATTTATGTGGTAAATACTTATCAACTGATTAAATAAAGTATTTTTTATTCCAGCGTCCATAGAATTTCTCTCTCTAGCATAATAAAAGGAACTAGTTTCATTTCGAACTTGAAATAATTTATGATAATTAAAGAGTAAGAATTCAATTATTGGAGTGCAATCAGAAAGAATACAAAGTCGTAGTTTGAAATCTCGTAAAACGTGCAACTATGTAGAGTAGGAAGTGTATTCGGTGCCGTCGCAAACAGACACAGAAATAAAAGAAGAAAAAAGTAAATTACATGATAATGAGTATAACCTATTCACTAAAATCCAGCTAAAGTTTTCCGAACGAATATTTTCGGAGTGCTGTAAAAAGTTTTCACATTAAGAACATATAAAAGCGAAGTCATTAAGTGCGAAGCAGTCTGTTTTTACTGTCTTTGCACCTTATTCGCCGTCCACTAGTTTATAGCTCAAATTCACTGCTCAATTTTTTCACAAAACTTTTTCTTGTTTTGTTGATTAATACACTTTGTAGTATTGTTCCCAACAGTAAAAGCGAAACTCGTGTTTTTTCTACAGAAACGGAAGTTAATTGGAACAATTTCCAGCAGAATTATTCCGCTCAAGTTGCGATATTTAGGTATGGAAACGCAAACGAGTAACAATTTGTAAACGTAGCAGCCTCAGCAAGTTAATAACGTGTACGAAGAAACCATTTAATAATCCTTAAACCGAGTTTAATAAAAGAAAACTTACATTTTCACGTTTAGTAATTTCCCGTTGGTATCGCGTTGGCGTTTGTTGGAAAAGAGAAACAAAGAAACAGAAAAAGAACAGAAGTAAAAGTCCTCGCTGACGAATATCAACTCTCCAAAGGTCTAATAACCTATTATAAGCAATTTAGTTCTGCTTCTGACAATCCGACCGCAAGATCTTGTTAAGATTTCTTTTCGCCGAGTGATTTTTATCCAGCATTGCTGCCTTTAGACACGCTCGATTTACTTACTGGTTTCTCGCAAACGTGAGGAATTTTCTCGCGAGATTTCTGCCAGCCTTCATGGGCGCCGCCAACATATCCCTTGCTTCTTTTTATATACTAAAGACTTACAAGATTTACAAAACCAAGGAAAATATTGTAGTTATAAACGAAGTAAATCAAATATATCAAATAAGAAGATTTAGAATTTTAAGACTGAAATTTTGTAATAATTCTTTGACTATATTTTTGATCTAAAACCATCGCTTTAGTAAACCCGGTACTAGTTATTTCTTAAGAATGTAGTATTTGACTACATTTAAAAAATTGTTATCTACTGGCAAAACAAATGTATGTTGATGAAATTGAGGATGATAGATTGTGTGGATGATCTAGGAAGAAATGGATAGATATGAATTTGATTGAAGGTTTGTTGGGTGACCGCAGGATTCCGATAGAATGAAATACACGAGATTGTATGAAAGCAATTATAAATTTGGAAGAATAAGAATGTTTGACGGCGCTTCATTGCAATTTGCACTGTCAAAATCTAATTTGTAAATTTTGTTTAATTAAATGAAAGCAAAACAAATTTACATTACTGTCAAATATAATAACTTGTTAGGTAATATGTTGTCGTGATTTGCGTTACGGCATTCGAATCCGAAAATCCCGAGTTTGAATTCCACTCAAGCTAAAATTGTATAATTATCACACTGCGGCTCAATGAGTCCGGCCCTTCTACTATAATTGGGATTAAGTTTCTGTTGTACAGATTATTATAAATAAATAAATATTACGTTCTATCCCATGAAATGGGGTAGCACCAGAGCTGGACATGATTTAAATCAAAAGGAATTAAAAATTGATTTAAATCATATTTCTTGATTTATTTAAATCAAGTGAATTAAGCCTTTTTAAAAAATTCGCAAATCAGGCTTGTAACTTAAGCCCTTTAAAGAAATTGATTTGGGTTTGTGAATTGTTCTAGAGCTGAAAAAAAGGCTTAAATAATTTTTCTGGGCTTAATTCAAATAAATGAGCTTAATTCAAATGAAATGACTTAATTCAATTGAAAGGACTTAAAATTAAAATCTATAGTAGTTTTAAAAGCTAAACTGTTACAAAGCAATAGAATTTAAGACCGGATACATATTTAATATAAACATGCCAACACATGTCATTCATTTAATTAAATTTTTTGATGACGTAATCAATCCTTTGAACATATCTACTTATATCTGTTTTCATTCGATTGTCCACATATTTTTGGCATGTTACAATGGATCTGTATTTTTTTAAAATAAACAATAAATAAATTAATAACATTTAGTACTTGTAAATGTGATTTAAGCCCCAAGCCCTAAGCCCCAAGCCTCAAGCTACAATTCACAAAAAGGCTTGTAATTTATATTTTACATAAATAAAGCATAAATCACTTTGATTTACGAATTAATTCACTTTGAAAATGGAGTGGAATTGTGAATTGTCACAAAAAAATAATTGTTTGAGTTGTGAATTGTGATTTAATTCCTGCTGTTCGTGATTTTGCCCAGCTCTGGGTAGCACGAACCCTTGTCACATTCACTGAACTTTTTTTTTTATCAAATTCATCACGCAATCAATCTTCTCACATTTCTATCCTGACATACTACTTTTGCTTCACTTACATTCATTATTCTTTTCATACGAGCTTATTTATTCCACAAATTTGTAATCTATCGCTCACACAACAAAGCTTCTCATGCTAATCCATACATTCCTAGATCTCTTATTCTTAATTTCACCAATCTTTCATTTAACATACATTTCAAATGCACACACCATCTCAACTGACTGATAATCACTCTTCTAACAACATTCTTCTCAAACTCATACTCATCATACATCAATCTATTCTGGAACGAACTCCTCTCGTATATTCACACACTCCTAAAATACTTCATTCATATTTTCTTTGTATTAATTTATTTAAACCATATTTCGCAATTTGTTTTTTCTACGATTGCTATGGAAAGTTGACAATTACGCTCTCATTTGTCATCGTAAAGTCGACACTTTCTGTGGAGCAATCGAAAAGTAACTTTGTCGCACGTTTATAGTATATTCCGAAAATGAACCACGGTGCGGTTCAATTTTACCACGGTTACGGTTAGAATGACGTCATAACGGAACACTTTCACGATGACAGTTGTCACTAGACAGATGAGTTTTGATATGTGAAATTTATTTAATATGGAAAAATGTTTATATTATAAAAATATTGTATTCTGCATCACACCTGGTTTAACTTAAATATAAGGATAAAAAAATAACACAAAGAAAAAAGTAAATATGAGCTTCAGAACGAATAATAAATTCATCTAATATGAATATATACTGTTAAATAATAAAAATACATGTTTATTTATCAGTCATCATAAAAATATAGTTTTATAAGACAAAAATCCACAAACACTGCAAAAGCCGCCAAACACGTTTCAAACTTGTCAACAACAGCTGTAAAGTAACCACAATTTAAAAAAACCGTGTTCCGTAATGAAACCGGTTACTAAAAAAACTAACCGGTTCATTTTCGGAATACACTATTAATATGGCAACGCGCGAAAAATATATTATCAGGGATACAAACAAAACAGAAACTCATTATATTAACAGACCGAATTTATTTTCAGTACGTATATGTTTTTTAATCATTTAAGATGCAATCATAGAAAAAATTATATGTGTATCATAAGTGAAAAGTGTCTTCGTTCCTCTTTACTTTACGCTCTTGATACACAAATAACTATACTGTACGTTTCAAAAGTTCCTGCTACCTCATTTGATGAGACTTGACATAAACTTATAAAAAAAACAATAATGTCTCTTGCTATTCGAATACCGTCTGTATTCTAATTGGGATGAATGTCCTTTGAAAATTATCTTATATCCTGTTGAATTATCTATAGCTCCCTTACAAATTAACATCATGTAAGCTACTGATCCCCATACAGAATCCAGCTTATTATTTATCAGTTCGACAATCGTACATCGAAATCTCCGTGCAGAGTTATCTCTCATCCGATTCCATCCTCTACTACTGTTGCTGGTGCGTTCACAATTACCACACAAAAGGTTTTGTTGCGCTGCAAATATCCGACTGCTCTAGATCGCTTCCAATGCTTTCTGATACCGTTTACGTTACGTTGTTACGTTGTGCTGCGTTCGTTGTTCGCTATGCCACGAAGAACACTTGTTATTATGTATATTTTCGCATTACGTCCAAGGTATTATTAACCGCTATTGTTTGTCGTTGCAGTAATTTAGTTTTGTGGAGAGGAAAAATATGAGTGCAGCGGGATCTTTGTTTATTGTGAATGAAAATATGTTTAGTGTAATTTATTTTACTAGATTTTCTTATCAGGTCATGTTGAATAAATCTGAGTTGACTTAAATTAAATAATAGCATATTTACTTATATATTTGCTGTGCTACATAACAGGAAATTTATCCAAATGAAAATACAAGGAATTTACAGCTTATTGGAGTTTTTAATTAAGAATGCGCGTGTCGAAAATTGGAAATACGATAAGGGTACAGTTTGCTACTAACCTAATAACTAAGTACTAAAAAAATAATAAAAACAAATGATAATAGAACTAATAGTTACAATAAAGAAGGTAATAAAACTATAACCAATTAATATACTACTTGTGGGCAGTTTGGTGGGATGAAATTGAAGTTAATTATTATTTAAAACAAACTTTATTATTATACAGTTTTTTAATAAAACTATTTTTTTAGATAAAACAGAAATGTTTACTTCCTCTTTCAATGGCTGTCATTTCTAGATGTATACCTATATCGATTGACTTAAAATTTTATCTGTGTATTAACAACATACTAGTATATGTCTCATTAAAATTTCATTTCATTTTATTGCATTATACGAGAAATAAAACTATAAAATATAACTTCAAACGAAAAAATAAAATTGGGCCAACTGAAGTGGGGCCGAGCTCGTAGTTGTTAAGAATTTTTGAAAATAGTATATGTAGATTAAATTAGGAGTACCTAATTAATTAATAAAATAAAATGTACGGATATATATACAATGAAGCTATTTTAAAAAGAGTTGCCTTTGTTTGGGAGAAAAATGCAGTAAATATTGTAGTTCTTCATTATATGAACGCAAGTTGTAATCCTGTTATTACAGAGTAATAATAATAATGAAGTTTTATTAATTTTTGTATCCAGTAATAAAGTTTTAACAACTACAGTTAAAAATAACTAACACAGTTTTAAGCGCCATTATTTCCATGTTTCTTAACTTTTCGGTACAAAAAGTGCAAATATTAAAATGCTTATAACTTGGCTATGTTTTCTTTTCTTTGCAACAAAACCTAATTGTATTCGTGCTTGAATGCAAATTGCTCTCGGGGAAGTGTTGCCCCATAACAATAAACAGAATTTTTTGTATTTTGTTCCATGTTATTGTAATAAAGTTTTGTTCTAGCAACTAACGCCTTTCCACGACTTCAAAATTTGCATACGCGGGACGAAAACTATAAATTTTGGCTGCACATTTTCCACATTTCGCTTCCGGTTCTAACTGCTTCTTTTGCATGTTGTTTTCTTTCGCGGATGCTAGTAACGCCTCGAGAGGAAATTATGCAGACCCGGTTTTTTCCCAAGGAAATTCAACCGCAGAGAATGAGAAAATTAAAGCTAGAAAGATACACTTTTCTTCTACTCTTGACTGCTTGATGCATTGCTTTAGAAATTATTTCAGGAAATCTTTTGTTTTTGTGTTTAACTATTGTATTATTGAGAAGAATGTTGTTAGAAGAGTGTATGTTTGTCAGTTGACATGGTTTGACAATGTGAAACTCAAAATAATAGATTTTGTAGACGACCTAGGAATAAATGGATGTATATGATTGAAGGTTTGTTGTGTGAATGAAAGGTTAACGAGCTTGTATGTTTTATTAATGTGGGTGAAGCAAAAGTGGTGTACAAGAACAGAAATATTTGGATAATATTAATAACTGTAGAATGGAATGAATAAATAGACAGTGTATATTTCAAGGTATTGTCAAACTATGTATGATGATGTCATCATTTAGTATAATATATGATGAAAACTGTAATGAATAAGACACGTGACCCTTTACATCAGTCCACTTTCAGACTCTACATTACGTAACCAGCAATAATTTATGTCAATAATTTGTTTGTTATACATTCATCGTGAACATGTAGTAAAACTTTTAGCCTGTAAAAAATATGTCACACGTCACCATAAAAATTGCCCTCTTTGAGCGGTTCTGTTGAGCAAGCGTCACCGGCCAAAGCTTCTGTCAACAATTTTTATCACTTAATTATACCATAGTTAACCTGTTCAAAATATGTCAATAATCACCTTAAAATCGGGGCATGCACATCACCGCCATCTATATTTGCCACCCGGTTCCGTGTCTAATTTTAACATTTTCGTGTTTATTATGATGTAATCTATAAAATAAAAAAGCGCTTCTGTCAATGGAAAGAATGAGACATCATTTTGCACCCTAGCTACTTAACTAGTACGATTGCTAAAAATAAAAAACTATTATGGCAATAGCTAGAAATAGTTCAATCCATTCGACAAAATCAAATACAATAACAAGGACTATGTTAAGATCTGTGAATGAGGTTTAAAGTTCTTAATCAACAAACAAAAAATGTACCATTAAAATCATAATCAAATTATGAAAATTATACTAATTCTCATTTAATTATTATATTCTAAGTAAATATTCAGTAATTAATCAAATTAAATTATGAAGAGAAAAATTGCAGATACCACCAGAATTCAAAATAATGATAATGAAATTACTGTTGATTAATATAATAATCATAGGATAAAGAGAAAAATTGGAATAAATTTAGATATGAACTCAGGGAGTCAATTGCTAAGGGCCAGTTTTTCAATAACCGATTAATGTTAAACATGATTAAATAATAATGGAAACTATTACCATTTACCATTATTATTTAATCATGATTAACATTAACTGAGAGTAAACCGGCGATTGAAAAACTGACCCTTAGTTGGTTAAAGCATATAATCAGAGTTCATAAGGCCCCAGGCTCAAATCCTGGCGGTATAACAATTTTTCTCTTTATAATTTAATTATTATACTAATTCTCATTTTTAGATTTGCTACTTTTTTATTTGTCAAACGGATACATTTATTAGGATCTTTATTAGAAGATTTAAATACGAGCCCTTAAACTGCACTTAAAATCATATTTATATTAATTTTGATCCTAATCATTATTATTATCATTTTGAAAACTTAAGCCATGATGAACAAACATTAATTTTGTCACTAAAATCGAATCAAAGTTGTATAATAGAAAAAGAATATTTGATCAAATTATATGAGTAACACAATATTTTTATTTGTCATACAAAAGTTTTATCAAATGGCGAAAACATAGGACCCAGTGACACCAGCTTATGAGAGATTAATTTACTGTTGTGTAGCGTAGCGAATAAAATAAATAAATGATTATCAAATAGTAAAATCAGTGAATACAACCGAAGAGAACATTTTTTTCATCATTCTTGGAATCCTGTCTACTGTACGTAAATTATCTTTTTTTCGGTAATTCTCGCTCACGCTAGGCGGCAGCGGTTGAGCCATAATAACACCAAACACCCAACATCCTGTAGTTTCCCATCACGAGCGTTGATACATATTTACCATCCTCTTGACCAATCAGCATCCAGCTCCACGTGAGGAGGGGAACGGCCGCCGGTAATCACAGTGCAGTTAAGTTTAATTCGAAAGCCTTGAGTCGTGACGGACCCATCTCTTTTAATGTCTTCATCGTCTTATTTCGAAGAAGAGAAACCTAATAATAAAGTCATTACCCGAGTGCGAGTACGTCATTGCGGCGTTGCAACGAGTGGTGAGGCAACACCGCCAAGCGTTTGTGTTTTGTCTCGCGCCGCCACCTAACAATTTGTTTTTGATGGTTAGTTTGTTTTTGTGATGGAACTGGGAGGTTTACACTGCTGACGGATGTCAGCGGCGGACGGAAACTGCTAGGATTTTAAAAATTGTACGCACGCTTAGAAGTACATTTTTGATAAGTCTTACCAACACATTGACTTTTTGAATGTTTTGATTAGTTTTTTTGATAATGGGGTAGGTGGCTCAGTGGCATCGAGTCGGCCTGTGGATCCTGAGAACCCTTGTTTGATTCCCACAACAGACAAATATTTTCACCACATTAAAATTACCCCTGTGGCTCTCACAGTCAAGGACGTTGAAAGGAGGGGATATTGCATTACGATATTGTAGCATTGCTTGAAGTGAGGCTTGGGCAGGGGAAAGAGACAACAATAGGTTTTCTGGACCGTGCTTAGCCAAATCTCTTCTTCTTATAAATATTTTGAATTTTTGTGTAAGAAAAGTGGCGTTTAGACGTTGTCAGGGGGCGTTGTTGTATGTGAATATAACCACGAGGTGTTTATTTGTGTTTCAATCGTTGCGCTGTGTGGAATTGGACATATTTTTTTGTGGATAAGATGGTAACTAAGTGTTTAGTTTGTACATTTATGTTTGTTGAAGTCATTGTAATTGTTTAAAAACATAAATTTGATATTTATTCTCAAACTTCCTCTTCATATTAACGGGTTTTATATTTATTATTAATAGTAAATATTGTTCAACAATTACAATTACAACTATTTATTTTAATCGATAGATCACACTAATAATAAACGTTGATAATTTTAGTTTCCTTGTAAAAATTTATAATCATTTAGGGAGAATGATTCTGTTCTGTCCTGTTTAAATTTCAAATCTATTTATAGCACATGCGCAATAGCAGTGGCTAAGCACGGTACAGGAAATAATACTTCTGTCTCTGTCAATCTGCCGAGCCACAAAGTCTTGATTTTAATGCCGTATCCCCTCCTTTCAACGTCCTTGCTCACACTACTAATATCTTTGGGGGCTGGTAACCGCACTTACGCCCATAAATATATCACCTACCGAGATGTGTTATTAAGAGTACCTCACCCAGTAATGGATAAAAGGCGTGATGTTAGTTGTTTGAGAGCCACAGAGGTAATTTTAATGTGATGAAAGTGTTTATCGGCTCTGGGAATCAAACCAGGGTTTTCAGGATCCACAGGCCGACTTGATAGCACTGAGCCACCTACGCCACAAGGAATAATACAATTAATAAACTACGTCAATAAAATGCTTACTAATTTCCAATATTTGGAATAAAATTATAGTTACTTTTTTCACGATGTAGGTTCCACCAGAATTTTTGGATTTGGTTTAAACAGTTCGTATGCATAAGTTACGTTCATAATCTTATAAGATCATTGGTTACGAAACTATTTGAACTCTTTATATATTTGAGATCTAACAATATTATGCTAAATGTGTCAATATGTTTGAAAATATTATAAAATTATTACATAACTAACTGCATCGGACATGACAGAAGGAAAATATTTTCGTCTTTCAATTTCTTTTTATGGTACAAAATATGCATTATTTATTCCCTTTCTTTCAATCAAATTTTAAATTTTTTTTAAGAAAACATGTATTTAATTTGTTGTTGTGTTTCTGTGGTTAAATATTCTTTCTGTATTCCATACAATAATTCGTTCCTTTAAACAATTGACAAGCAATGCTATCCTAATGATAATGTTCTTAAATAATGCCTGTATTCAGAACATATTTTGTTGGTCCCAACAGTATTTCTTAACGGTTACAAACTCCAATTATTTCCCATCGAATTAACTACAAATCATTTCGAAGAAAACTCCGATACGGTTCTTGACCGCGTCTAGACGATGTCACATTAAAATTAACTTTTAATTACTCTGGATTAAGACATTAAATTCGGACTTGTTTCTCACGTTTCTCAGTCATTACTATGAACAAAAACAATCTAAAAACGCAGAAGAAATTATATTATTACCCTTATTAAGTAGCGTAGTTATTATGCAGATTTTATTTGCAATTTATTTTTATGAAATGGGGTCCCCTAAGGTAAAAACGACTCTCGACGCTGCTGGTTAGCGCCTAGATTCTCACCTGCTCGGCCAGCTGTCATTAACTCCTGCTATCATCTTCGTTTGTTTTTGTTTGATGTTTTTTTAATGTGTCTTGTTGTTTTTAGTTTACTCCAACATGCAATTTCTAGCGATGACGATATTTTTATATTAGTTTTTATGTTTGTAGAACCGGTGTTGCTACTGTATTGTGTTTTAATTGTATGTAGGCGTATGGGAAGAGATTTGTTGATAAAGAATTTAAAATGTTTTTGTTTTGAGTACAAAACAGGATTCTTTACATTCATTTTTTAATTTGAAAATAAGTTTGTTAACTTTTTTCTATTTCAGTATTCTTATAAGTCTATAAACTCATTGAAAACACGTCGTTAAGGACATCTATAAGCGCATATAAAGTAGATCGTACGATTGACGATTGAGTGAACGATATACATATATAAACTAAAGTTGGATTTGTTATTTAGGGATTTTGTTCAGGATTTGCAGACTCCATATCGATTACTTATACTCGTCGAATTAAAAATCGTTTTAAATCTGTAAACATGATTCTGTAATTAAGGAAAATATAATCTTATTTGACATTTTTTTCCAACTATTATTTGGTATTTTGGCGTAACGTTCGATAAAATTGTTCTATTGTTAGATCTGATGAAATTTACGTAATCTTTGTGAATATTTTAATGAAGAATTTTTATTCTGGTTTTCGTTATAAAATATTTTCGAATAAATAATGTTGATACTTTGGCATGCAGCCATTTCCATCACTGCATCTTTGTATTCTGTAGTAAAAGCAATATTAGATTACATTTACATATTTATGTGATTTTTTTACGTCGTCAACATTTCGACCTCCGAGCTTTTATCACAACTAGCGATTTCCAGTTCCATTCCAGTTGCAAATAAAACTGTTTACCCAAAATACGCCATCTTGCCTCGGCGCAGTCTTTGTTTTATTTTTATAATCTGAAGAACGTTAAACTGAAATAGCGTTTTCAGTTGACTCCGGTAAACTCTTATCCTGCGTAAGGCGACTTATCGGCAGGAAGACGCGAACGGAGGGAACTGGAAAACATTCGATGTCGGTACATTGTGGAACTATAAATCTAACGGTCAGATTTCATATGCATGCAAACTGAACAACATTTATCATCTATAAATTATATTTTATGTCGGCATAAATATAGAAGGGCTTAATGTAGAACTTTTAGGAATTTGTATACTTTACCCCTCGGCCTACTTCTTGCTCTGTCCACAGCAAGATTTACTCCACTCGGTAAACAAGATTCGAATAATATTAAGATGATGGATCTTCTTGAGTTTGCACTTAAATTTTACCACTGTTTATAGAAACTTCAAAATCAGGAAATTTTGCAACATATTTTTTCTCCGATTGTCTAGATTAGTGGTTTTCAAACTGTGGGTCGCGACCCGTCTGAGGTCGCGAAGGGGGATTGTCGGATGCTATTTACAAATTTTAAAATACATGTTACCAAAGATTCATCCCGTTGCAAACTTGTATTTAAACTTTAAGGATTAATAAAATAAAAAATGTATACTATTTATATAGATGCTTATGTTTATATTCACGTTTGTTTCTGATTACAATTAATTTAATATAATATGATACTAGATATGAAATTGGGGATTTCACCATGTAATTCCTCATATATTTCTACATAATTATGCATATTTTGAGGATCAAAATATGTATTTTTTAATCACCGGCGTCGTGATCGCAAAAATTTATGCTAATGAAAATGACAATATTTTTGTTGAACCAGTTTAAAACCCGAAAAATTGTAAAATATGGTTCTATATAAATCTGATTACTAGAAATCGAATACCCTTGAGCGCATCTTCATATCTTTTTTAGTTATCGAGTTACGGCGATTTATGACTTTTTAAAAATTTCAACTTTGAAGGCCCATATCTCGAAAACTAAAAGGGATATTGAAACGCGGTTTAAATGAGTGTATTTCTCGTACTCCAATTAACTTATATAGATATTTTGAAAATTTGGAAAATTATACTATTTTTTTCAAAATTTTGTTGTGCCCATATTTCAAAAACTTGAAGAGATAATGAAAATCGGAGAAAATCAGTGAACTCCTCGCATAAAAGTACATAGGTATGTAAAATTTCAGGTTAAAATTCGGAGAGGTAATGTTTTTATTACAAAAGAACGAAAAATCACTGTTTTTTAAATATATATCTTAAGAATTTTACGAATTTTGGCCATTTTTAGTTTTGTTGCTCTAAAAATTTTATCCATGCTGCAAAAATTTTACATATGTATGTACTTTTACGAGAGAAATTCTCTGGTTTGTACAGAATTTCATTACCTCTTCAAGTTTTTAAATTATAGGCAAAAGAAATTTTGAAAAAAATTGTAAGAGTTTCAAAATTTTCAAAATTTAGAATAGTTTTCGAGATATGAGCCTTCAAAGTTGAGATTTTTTAAAAGACAAAAATCGCCGTAACTCAATACTAAAAAAGATATAAAGATGCGCTCAACGGAATTCGATTTCTCGTAGTCTGATTTATTTAGAATCATATTTTAATATTTTTCGATTTTTAAACTGGTTCAACCAAAAAATTATCATTTTCATTAACATAAATTTTTGTGTTAATATGAATTTTATATTCTTTCATTGCTAGCAAAATACAGTATATTCTTCATTGGCTCTGTTTTTTTGGACTGTCATCCGCAAGCCAAATAATAAAAATTAACATGGTCAATAAAAATAATGTTTTCTTGTCCTTTAATCGTTATTCCTACTCTATATTTTGTGATCATGAAACGGCAATCCCCTTTTCCTTCTGAATCACACTTTTTTTATGATTCTTGTTTACTGATTCGTATCAAATATTTTTTAAATGGTTTCTGTAAATAAATATGAGTGCTCCATATGACGACTAAAACAGAATTTGCAATTTTTGGAAGAACATGTGCAAATGTACCACATATTTAATAACAATGAAATATGTTTATGAAATTATAAAATAGGTTAGTTTTTTGCCTTTGACATTTGAAGTTTTAATTGTTCATATTATGGGATCGCGATTTTCATCATTAGTACTCATATTTGTTCTTTTCTTTAACATTATATTTAATTATGATTCAACGATCAAATCAATCACAGACTAAAGAAACGCATCTAATATGTTATTAAAATCATAAAATGACATTAATATATTTCTTTTTTACGCCCCTAACTGTATTACGCTCGATGACCTACTTGCCCCGCCCTAGTTACTGCACAGCCTGTAGATGTCCTTAATCGTAATTGGAATTAATTTTCTGTTATACAGCGCAATAAATAAACTACTAATGCCAGACATGATGGCTGACGAAACGTTGACCTGGAAAATAAATTATTAATAGTTATTTTTATAACAAGTGCCGAAAAAGGCTTGTTATGTACAAGTGCAGAAACCTACACGAGCAAATAACCTTTTTCGGCACGTGTTATAAATAACAGTTTTCCTACAACTGTGCGATTTAGAAAATCACTAAAATATAGTCAAAATTTATAAAATCTTAATGATATTCACGAGAACGATGTTTTACGGCGTTGCTATGGTTTGTTTGTTGATTGCTTGCACATTGTTTTACGTTATTTAAAAATATTTCTCTAATTTCAAGACAATTTCTTTAAAATCGTCTAAATTGGAATACTACAGTGAGTGATTCTTCTTTATCATAAACACCTCCAAAGATAATTGAAGCCCCAGATCATGCTATGTTGGATCTATTTTCGACAATGACAATCAACCTGCTGCTGGTGTTCTAAAGCCTCCGAAATTGTTGTCAATAATATTACTGTTAATAATATGAACAGGTACGGAAGAAATCAATGTTTCTTTAGACAGAACAAAAGTTTCCACTTCACATTATGTCAATATAAGCAACTGTAATTATTGTGTTAATAAAATACACAAACAATAAATATTATGTATTTCACTTAGTCTTAAAATAAAACCATTTATCGATATATTTTACTTTGTTCGGTTCTTTTTATTAGTTGTCTACAGATTAGATATACTGCAATTTAAGGTTATGTTTATAAAAGCCAAAATATACTACTGCATATTTACTAGCGCTGGCTCACTGCATCTTCTTCTTCCATAAGCGTCTGTAACCAAAATATGAATTCCGTGCTTGGCGTGAAATTTAAATCGCTCTCAAAACAACTTTTTTTACAGTTGCTTAATGAATTACTTTCCGCACTAGTGTTTCTGTGCTTACAGAAACGCACTTGTCTGCATTTGTCTCCTTTCCACCCGTAACCAAGGCAATAATAGTTACGTAATAACAAAGAAATCGCACAGTTGTAGGAAAACAGATTTTACTGCCGACTATTTATTTTTCATTCTCTGTCAGTCGAATAACATCACTTTTCATTACGACTATAATCATTTCATAAATATATTTTGAACATGAATGTTTTTAAAGTAATAATTCATTTAGCAATATTTATTTAAACAGAGTAAATTTATCTAACAAAATTAGAGAAAGGTCTCGACTATCTTGCAAATAGTTGCGAAGTTACCATCTCCCTTCATCCTCGTCCCTCTTAATCTCCCTCTTGGGAGAGGAAGTGAGAGAACACGATGTAAATACAATCTGATTGCTGCGTCTGTCACTAGACTTGTCGCAGATTTGTGTAAATGAGATTATTACAGACTGCTTTTTAAATGGAGCGCTTCTTTAATTACGTGCCGAGCACGGAATATCTCGGAAATAGATTTTACTAATAGATTTACATTCCTTTTCGTTTTCTTGTTTACAAACTTGTAATTCTGTGCTGATTTGTTTCTAATTTAAATTAATTGTTGAATTTTCTTTAAATTAATCCCTTCTGATGTCTTAAAGAAATTCTCTGCTTTCAACAAGAATTTTCGTCGCCGACGGACATTTGAAATAAATTAATTAGAATGAATATCAAGTTCTTATTCTGTTTTGTTGGATTAAAATAATTAATCTAAAAGAAAATATAGGGTGATTAGACGGGGCTGTTTTAGTTGACAATACGTAAATTTGCTTAAAATTTCCTGTTTAAAATAAAACCATTTATCGATATATTTTACTTTGTTCGGTCCTTTTTATTAAGTGTGTACAGATTAGATATACTGCAATTTAAAGTTATGTTTATAAACGTCAAAATATACTTGGTTTGTATTTGTCTATTTTCCATATGTAACCAAGGCAATAATAGTTACGTAATAACAAAGAAATCGCAGAGTTGTAGGAAAAATATATTATTTTCAGTTTAGCTGTCATTGCTCAGTTAATGTGAAATTGTAGATTTTTAAAATAATTGTTAGTCTTTCGTTGACTCAGGTAGTATTTTTAGTAGAATGTTTTAATAAGCCAAATGTAATATGATAAGGTAATAATGGATATAGGCTTAAGTTGTAGTTTATTTAATGAAGATTCATTGACAACGTTTCAGCCAAGGTTATGACCATCTTCAGGTCTATATAATAAAATAACAAAAATTTTAACAATCAAGAAATTTTTAATCAAAGTAAACAATTAACTCACCAAACGTATAATAACATGTAGACTAAGTTCAAAGTTGCGAATTGAATATTTAGGGCAAACATATATCAAAATGAAAAAAGTAAATATGATTCTAAAAGTTGCAAAAATGGAATGATTCTCAATTTATATGTTTGACCTAAAGAGTCTGATCGTCGACTAACAAAAAAATTGTACAGATCTTTGTTCGAATACAAGGTACAATATAAGCCATCTAATGACCATAAATGAAAACAAAAACAAGGTTGACAATAAGAAGAAACTTACCAACTCAAAACTGCGCAATACTTTTACAATTTTAATTTAATATCTTGTGGAGGTTAGAATAGATATTTTGACTTTCATTGAAATACGATTGTATATTAATAGATTTAATATCATTGTTGATATGATAGCTCTCAATGAAAAGACGTTTTGTTAAATTAGATTCCCTGTGGAGGATAGTTACTTTATCAAATTCAAAGTGTTACTGTGTTCTACTAAAGCACTGTGATTTATATTACCTTTAAATAGGTGATATTCATGTTGTTTAAGTCTCGTTTGAAGATATTGTTTAGTTTCACTGGCAGTATTTGGTTCCAGTATGTTTTAATTTTATATTTATTTTAATTGTAATACTTATTTTTTTATATGTTATTATGAGTCTGTTATGAAAAAAAGTAAACAATGGAGAATTATGCAATTGACGTCACGTTTAGAAGAGATGGAAGGGACCCAAAAGAAACTAGTGAGAGAGTTAGTTGACAGTTCACGATTATCCAGATATACTCTGGTTGATCATAGTCTGTCAATTATCTTTCTGACTAACACGAGATATCTCTTTTTGTTCCCATTTTTAAATGCATAACTTCCCAATCGTTTGTTTAATTTTTCATATTCAATAGGTTGCATCAAGTACGTAGTAAAAATTCTCTTTCAGTTAAACATAAATAAATGTGACCCATAAGTGTTTCCAATTGGTTCGACAAGTAATATGAACCTTCTTAAAGTTGCCTATGCCGTGCTATAACTAAAATACACTTCCATCATTTTATTTTCAATGTCGTATCAGCCGCCATTCCCAGTATCAGTTCCTGCCAGTACCGCGTTTACTCTCCACATGTATTCGCAATGTCCCACGTAGCACGTTCGCCGCAACATCGTTTTAATAGTTCGCCGTCTCGCGATGCAAACTCGTAAAGATTTTAAGATGTTGCCGTTTCGTACGCTGGCGAAATACACAGCACGCTACGATGCTGCAGACAGGGAAACTCATCAGCGACGAGCGCGCCGCCTACATACAAAGTGCTAAACACTACTAGTGTCCTCTCGCTCTTGTGGTGGCGGTGTCTTTGTCGGGAAGGAGTTGATAGTGGAGGAGTTTTAACGTGAATTGAAAATGAATTTAACTTTGGTTATATACTGAAGTTTGGGAGCAATTTGGATGACATGCATTGTTCTCAAGACATTGAGATTATCAGATAATTTTCTTTGTTTTTCTTTAATTGGGTTTCCTCAATTTTTACTGATCGTATCAAAATGGAAGAAACTGACATGTGTATATACTCGTATATACCGGGTGTATCACGTAAAGCGGGCCATAAGCGTTTAACTTCAGAAAATAGTTTTCCGTGCGCATCACTTCCCAGATTATTTTATACAAATATGCCTGAAATAAAAGTTGTAGACCTTAAAATTCTGCATCAAAGTCAATACACAAAATTAATTTTGTATGCTTTATAAGGCACAAAATAGATTTAAAAATGACGAAACTTGCCTCTAAACTATTGATAGCCATGGAATTGAAACAAAATTAAACATATGTTTGACGTTTTATCTATCAAAGTAATTGAAGATAATAGCTGTATTCTATTTCTTCTTCTTTACTGGCGCTATAGCCCGAGTCGGGCTTGGGCCTACCGGGCATACCGAGCCGCAGTTTTTACGCTGCCGTACTGCCGGTTTTCTGAGTCAATGTTACTTACTTTTAAGGCATATGTATAAGTGACTAGCTTATAGCGCCCGAGTATGATTAATACAAGTAACTGTATTTTTTATTTTAACGACAAATCATACTATTCTATTTGCCTCACTTAAATCAGTTCAGATAAATTAGACAACATTACAAATGAACTAAATTAAGTAAACTGATGCACTTATTGGAGTGAATTACTTCAAAGTAAATGATCTGGTTCAGTAATTGTAAGTTAAATCTGATCAAAATGGCAAATGGAATACGCCTATTGAATGCACTAGTTGTATTATAAGTGATAGTTTTGACAGATAAAACATCAAACATTTGTTTAATTTTGTTTCAATTCCATAGCTATCGATAGTTTCAAAACAATTTTCGCCATTTTCAGACCTAATATGTGACGTTACAAAGCATGCAAAATTAATTTTCTGTATTGATTTAAATACAGAATTTTAAGTTCTCTAACTTCTATTTGAAGCCTTTTTGTCTAAAATAATTTTATCGAAAATTGTTGATATTTTTTTACTTAATTTCACATTTGTTCTCAATAAAAATACCTATTCTAGTTTTTTAGATATAGAACGTTATATAGACGGTTGTAGTTCTATGGGATCACTAAGCAAGAGTTTTTGAATTCGAATCTCCTTGATTTTAACTTATATTAAAAAAATATGATTACGTTACGTTGGATTTGCTTTATAAACTATAATTTCTGTGTACTCTGAAAGGGATTAAGTTCCTGTTGTACAGAATAGCAAAACAAAATAAAATAAAAATAGGGGAAATAAATTTGGTTCCGCCACTGAGAAGATATACTATACAGACTATCAAAATATTAATCTCTTCCTATTTTAGAATATTTTCAAACACTTTTAATCTTCCTCCAAAAAAGCTTATCACCTAAATCTTCATTCTAATAACAGTTTTTGTTTCACCATTCCTCCGCTCATTCATTAGACGCCTGAAACGTTTATCTTTTTATTTTTTTATGATTCAACTCTGTATTTTAATATCTTGATGTGAGAAACTCGTTCCTGGAGAACCACCCATATTAGTCTGCATTGTTGCCATCTACTTCATTAAATAGTTGTATGACTAGTCACAACATGATTATACAAAATCTGACGTGTAGTACCTCGTCAGGTAGCCGAATACCGGAGTTTTTGTGACAGTGGGCGGTCGCTTATCTACTCATGACCAAATTTGGCATAAACTATAAAAGTTATGATCGAATTATCTCATTTAAATAATAGCAGGAAGTTGGGCTACAATCTGAAACAAAACAACATGGGGTAATTGAACGTCTAAGATGATATTTTTTTGGACAGAGTGGCTTCATCTTTCTCTATGATACTTAGTTCGTAAGTTCAAACTTGGCTGACTTCAAAATATAACCAGAAATATAACTACCTTCGAGACATACTAACATCTGCAATGGAGAATTAGAGCATATTTTTAACTTACCATTTAATCTGCATCGTATGATAAAAGTATGCTCTGGTTAGTCGTGGTCTGTCAACTAACTCTCTTACTAGTGCGATATGTCTCTTTCTTTTGATTTCCTTGCATCTCTCCCGGGATTGACGGCAGTTGTAGTACTCTCCATTGCAGTGTTATCATACGTTTAATTAAAAGAATAAATAATATAGTGTAATGGCAGATAGGTTCGCGATCGCGCACTTCTTTAACAAAAGCATAAAATTTACAAAGTTTAAAAATTGAAATTAAACAATAAACCGGCAATGGAAACAACAACAACAACGTATGAATAAACTAATCTTTAGTAACTAAATACTAAAATACATGGCAAGATCTACATCTTGCACAGACGAGACAACTCGTCTCGTTAGAAGCCAAACTACCACTAACTAAATTGTTGTTGTATACCATGGGATCTTCTGACAAAGGGTAAGAGGGTGGTATCGTCGCGATGGTCGCACATATGCGTTTACATAACAAACCCAGACGGGGTTAAATCATTCCGACCCCTCGCTTAGCTATAATTTACCCAGATATGTCATCACATCCCGTGTAACCAGACGCGACAATTCAGAAAAGCTATAAACTTGATAAATAATGATCTACGGAATACTGAAGTTATAACATATGCACTAATAAATTTGATAAACAAAATAAACTCTGTCAAGTCAACTTTAGAAAGATACTTAAGATAACACTTAATTAGTCTGTATCTTTCGAAGCTGAGTTGATAGTGAAATATCATAATTTATAAACAAAACCAAATTCTGAATTACCCGTTTTGTTACAATAGTGAAGCAACTTACAGTGCAACCGAGGGAAACAGAAGTACGGAGAATATGTGAACTAAAGTGTAATTTTATCTAGATCTCTTTTACTTACGTCTAACTTAATCAATTATAATAAATAACCTAGATAGCATTGAAAACGTCAAATGTTAACACATTTTGTTTCTATGAATTGTCATTTAAATAGTGAAAACATATTTTTTCGCCCACTTCAATATGACTATTATTTCAACTTTTTCAATAGTAAAAAAACATTATTTCAGGAACGTTACTGTAGATACGTCATCTGCTAGGTGTGCTAGAATAAAAATAAATAAAAAATAGCAGTTTTACTACAATAATACAAAAGAATTTCATTTTGAATAAATCTGCGAAATTTTCTAAATAAGTGAGTAAACAAAATTATATGTTTAAATCAGACTAAAAATATTTCTAGTCCTGATGAAGCAAATAATTATTATCTAAATACTAAATAAAAATAAAATAAATACATATACGAGTATTATCACGCCCTTTACCCTATACTATAGGATGAGGCACTCTACCGCCTCCCAAAGATGTTAGTGGAGGGAGAGCTACAAAGATAATTTTAACATAGTGAAAATTGTTTGTCGACTATGGGATCGAAAAAGAAGATTTCATTTGTTCAACTTCTTTGTATTTATAACTGAAAACATAACTACGTCCGAATAATTCAGATTTCACAAGATACTGGATGTACTCGTACTACATAATAAATAAGTAAATATAAATTAAGTGCGCTGAAAAGGAAACATAATTTAGTGGTGCAAAGCTCTTCAAAATATTATATAGCTAATTAAAACTTCATTGCAATATCTGGGAAATGATATTAGTCGTATATTTAGCTAACGTAGCTCCACTATTACCTAGTACAAAATAATTAATTTACAACCTTCAAAGGATAGTGTGATAATAAATTAGGAGGCATTAGGTGCCTACATTATAACTATAACAAGCCAAATTACAGAGATTTATGTAGTCGTTTACTTACTACTATATATTTAATTTCAAATTAATTGCAGATTAATAAATAAGAATTAGTTCATTGACGTAAACAATGTATTTCAGCAAAGTAGAGGGTACTTTAACAATATATTGCAATAATTGAAGAGTGATACAATTGACACCACGAAGAGATGGAAGTGAACCAAAAAAAGACATCTCGCACTAGTTGACAGACGACGACTAACCAGAGCATACCTTTAACAAACGATGCAGATTTAATGGCATGTTAAAATATGCTCTAGTTGATCGTAGTCTTTCAACTAACTCTCTCAATAATACGAAATATCTCTTTTTGTTCCCATTTTTAAATGTATAATTCGCCATTGTAAACAACTTCATAGTCCATAACTCATCTAAATGAAAACCCGAATTACATTTTTTAGTTGGCTGTGTATTCCACAATCAAATTTAGTAAAATGGCGTGATTATATGTCATCAAATGCACCTTTTGGGGTTGCACTAGTAGTATGAAGGTAGATACTTGTTAAATGAAATATTAAACATTTGGATATTTATTTACGAGGGCAGGGTAAAAAGTCCATGAAAAATAAAACAGATAGCGCCACAATCGCAAATCTCATGTGACATTTGTGATGTACCATCTTTAACTAGAACGCATTAAAATTTTCAGATTGATCTGTCATCCAGTTCTGTTTTGACACCCATCGAAAGCAAACAACTTTGAAGATTTTTAAAAACATGGAAAAACGTGAATTTCGCGTCTTAGTTAAACATTATTTCGTGAAAAAAACATTATGCAAACCAAAATAAACAATTTATTTTTAAATAACAAATCTCAATTCATGACGTACTCAGAGCTGGGCAAAATCACGAACAAAAAGAATTAAATCACAATTCACAAATCAAACAATTATTTTTTTGTGTCAATTCACAATTCCACTTCATTTTCAAAGTGAATTAATTTACAAATCAAAGTGATTTGTGATTTATTTATGTGAATTATAAATCACAAATCTTTTTGTGAATTGGGGCTTGAGGCTTGGGGCTTGAGGCTTGGGGCTTGAGGCTTAAATCTCATTTACAAGTACTTATTATCAATTTATTTAATATTTATTTTAGAAAAATACTATGTGCATTGCAATATGCCAAAGATATGTGCACAACCGAATGAAAACAGATTTAAGTAGATTTATTCAAAGGATTGAATTACATCATAAAAAAATGTAATTAAATGAATGACATGGGTTGAATCTGTACCTGGTTTTACATTGTATTGAATTGCAACAATTTAGCTTTTAAAACTACTATAGACTAAGAGTCTTCAAAAATACGAATTTTCTTTGTAAAAATATACAAAATGGCTAGAATTTGAAACAAATGTTTAATGTAACACAATTACGAATCAATTCACAGATCATCGACAGCTACAGCCAGAAATGTAACATTTAATCGTACACCAGCATTGCCAATCTCTATAACAAAAATAATGTACTGTTATATAATCCAAAAAATAACGAAACCGTTAAAAATTAAAAAATATTATTTATAACGCAGGATAACAAATTTGTCCTTTTAATTGAATTAAGTAATTTCAATTGAATTAAGCCCTTCTAATTGAATTAAGCTCTTTCAATTGAATTAAGCCCTTTCATTTGAATTAAGCCCAGAAAAATGATTTAAGCCTTTTTTCAGCTCTAGAACAATTCACAAGCCCAAATAAATTTCTTTAAAGGTCTTAAGTCACAAGCCTGATTTGCAATTTTTTTAAAAAGGCTTAATTCACGTGATTTAAATCAAGAAATATGATTTAAATCAATTTATAATTCCTTTTGATTTAAATCATGCTCAGCTCTGGACGTACTAAACTCTAAATATAAATTCAAGCTTAAAATTTAATAAATTTTCTCATTGTGGTTTATATCATTTTTGCTCTTTACAAAAAGCATTGTGCAAACTTCGTGTCCGAAGACGTCATTTGCCTTCGTGCACTTGTTATGTAAATAGCTATTTAAACATTATAAGCTATACTGAAACTGGGATTAAGTTCCAGTTGTGCAGAGTAATAAATAAATAAATAAATATCGATTCATTACAGAACCATTTCCATCTGCATTCAAAATTAACAGTTTTACAATGAATAAAACTATATAACTTCATAGTTTAGTATCAAAGCAGTCCATAAACCAGTTTCCCGCAACCCTAGTGGTTAGTCTTCAACTTTAAGAAATCTCCGAACGACACTTCGTCGCACAAATCGTTTTCCGGTTCGTTTTCTTACGTGAATTGGTTCCGTGGTTCGATTCCCGCACTCATGTCATCCAGTCATCCACTCATTTACTCTTCTCTACCTCTCCTGCTCTATCTCCCTTCACGTTGAGTGTTCACCTGGTCGACTGAGGCGAAACAGAAACAATCCGTTCGATAAGAATTCCCGAGATCGTCTCTTGGAAGGATTTTGTAAGTGATTTGATTACGAAGGTCCAGCGTTGGTGAATGGGCAATGAAGTGTGCAAGAGGGATGTGAGGAAGGTTTAAGAGGTCTTGATTTGAGGGAGGAGGCGTTTAGCGTAGCGTGTCACCTTTGGAAGAAGGATCTTGAAAGGATATGTGAGGAGATATCGGCTATCTGCGTTTCTTTGTGTGTTATGTAGGAAGAGTGGAACGCATATCAAGATGTGCTAGTTTTACTTATAAGTTAAAGCTATAAACGTACTGGGTATTTTTATACCTTGCATGCGTTTTAAAATATTCTGTATTTTATATATTTTATGGGTAAATTTCTCTACTGTGGTAATTATAACTCGAGTCGGAAATTTTCTCAAATATAATTCCACAAGAAGTTTAAGTTTTTTCAATACTTTATTTACGAAAACGTACAAATTCAAGAAAAAATTATGTAAAAAAAATCACGACACACAGCCGTATTCATAGTGAACATAAGATGGTTTAAACCAGTACTATCTTCATATTAGTTTAGCTTTTCTACACAACTTATTCATAGAAGTTGTTTAGGCTAGCGCTAGTTTAAACCAGGCGTAATTTCTAGACTCGCCAATACCCTAATTTGACAGTAGTTTAAAGTTTCCTATAGGTGATTAATATCGAAAGTATTTACTTTTATCAGTGTAAGTACTATTACTATTACTAACTTCTTTAATCATTAAATTAATGTGAATATATGGAAATAATATTTTGTATTTTCAACTTGAATCGGCTTGCAGATTAGAATGGAAGATATCAATTAATTCCAAGATATGTTTGCCGACATTGAAGACATCGAAGACATCGAAAACGTTGTAGATCGTCAAAGAAGAAGACTAAAAATATATTTAGATCACATAAATCCTTTTAATCAATATGAGGACACCGAATTAAAGTGAGTTGATTTATCCATTTAAAAATTATTATAAAATTTTGACAAATGGCGTGATGATATATTTATTTAACATAAAAATGTGTATCATTTAAATTTGGTGATACTAAACAGAAAAGTGTTACAAATAAAAGTTTGGGCCTTTGGTATTAAGCAGTTATCTAGCTAAATAACTTTTAAAATTTGAAGAAAATACAATTAAGTTCTCGAGAAAGTGATGTGTTTATCCACATAGAAAAACGTCAGTCACCCAACAACCCCTCTCAAACCTAGTTTCAACATCCCTCCTTCTTTCTTCCGCCAGGAAACGCGCTTCTAAACTTTTATTTGGCTCTGCCACTTTTCCATTGTCTCTCTCGTTGGAAATTTATATCCATTTATTTTAGAACTTGTTTCTCCGCTAATGAAATCAATTTAAAAAGGATTTCATTCTGATTATCAATAGAATGAACTGTGAAACGAGATTACTCATTGGCTGTCCAGATGACAGTTCATAAATTAACCAATAAGAAAGCTCCTTTCTGAGAAGGGTTACAAATGGCGAACATTGGGTTGCTTTTTGCCGGGGAGATACTGTAAAAGCTTTTGCTTATATGCTCTATGACATAATTTATCTAGAAGTAAGTCGTGAAAAATTCAAGACGTTTTTAGTGTTCAGCGAGGACTGGAACAATTTTATATTCCATTCTCAAAGCGGTGTGAAACGGTTAGAAGTGAAATTACTGTACTCTAGA